>CM062929.1:47264129-50024963 GCA_031878705.1 Tapirus indicus
TTGGGATTGGTAACGCCTGCCTCTGGGGATTAAATAAGGTGCATTCAACAAGCCTTTCTGTCAGGTTTCCCCCAGGAAAGGAACCAGAATTCACACTCGCCCCCTTGTGGGACAGGTCACCGTGCTCCGGAGACTGCACAGTTATCGAGCTGGGACGTTCTCTTGGGGGCACAAAAGCCAGACTCCAGCCACCTGATGTGACTGTCGGGCCTCACAGTAAAAGGACACAGGGCCCCTCTGCGATGATGCTCTCTGCTGGCAGAGCAAAGATGACTCACTTCAGAAAGAATGTGTGTTTCTGGAGGGGAAGCTCAAGAGGACGAAAAACCTCACTCCGGGCTGAGCGCGGGGGGAAAAGAACGGAAATCTCCCCCTGCTGCTCTCCTCGCATAATGAGATCGAAAGGAAATAAAAACAACCCCCAAAACATGATGGGCATTATATAAAACATCAGTACATGGTAGTGCGGTCCCAAAATGAAAAGAAAAAAGAGCTAATAACCAGACAAATATACAACACAAATTTACAAGGTCACTTTAAGAGCTGGAAACGGAGGTCTCCAGTTGGCCAAAGAAAAGGTGGCTTCATCTAGAAACAGCGGTGTTTGCCCCCCCCCACACTAACTATTATTATCTTGTATTAATGGAGCTGCCAACGAAGAGTCTTATAACTAAAGGCCACCAGCCACTTTATTTTACATTAGTGGGTTGAATAAAAGAGTATTTCTCAAAGAACTTCTTGCCTGTCTGTTTCAAATCAATAGATTAAGAAGACAAACGTGTGGACTTTTCTGGAAGGCCTGCTCTTTGTTGGCCTGAAGCTCCTCTGATCTCGTCATGAAGTCCATGTGTGTCCCCTCCACCATGAGAGCATCGTTTGGGATTATGTTATCTATCGTCTCTAAGAAACTCCCCGATGGTGACAAGTATCCTTCCCAGAAAGGTGACCATAAATGTCCAGCCCCTCTCATGGGACATGGTTGCTGGCATGCCTAATGTGACCACTGGGGAGCAGAAACCTGCCCACTGCACCCACCTCAAAAGAGGTCATGGGGGGTGGTCGGCCATGGCCCCTGCCTGGGCAGGATGCCTCCCCAGGGGAAAGAGTCACTGATTGTGGGCCCAACACTCTGGGACCCCTCCAAAAGCGGGGGTCCAGAACTACTCAGACTTTAAACAGAAGAAATCCCACCAGAAGAAGGCTGAAACCATGTGGGCAAGTTCTGACTGATGTTTCACATGACTTTGGGTAGGTAATGGTGACCGTCAGTTTGAGGTGTCTGCCTGGAGGCCCCGGTCCCCAGCTGTCCAGTCCCTCACTCTTCCAAGTGCTGCGGTGGGGGTGGGGGTGTTTGTAGATGTGATTAATGTCCATAATCAGGTGACTTTAAGTAAGGGAGACTGTCTAGATGGTCTGAGTGGGCCTGGTCCAATCAGTTCCTCGGTGCTCAGGTTTGCTGGTGAAGAAGAAATGCCGCCTGTGGACGGTAGCCTCCGTGCACGCCTGAGGGTTCCTGCCCTTCCCGGCCTCCCCACAGATTACGGAGCTGCCTGGCCAGCCCCCACAGTCACTTAGGCCCATGCCTTGCAATAAATCTCTTCTTTATCTCCTGCTGGTTCTGCTCTGCTGTTTGAACCATAATTGATATAGTAATAAAGGGGCGATAGAAAAAAATCTTTTCATTGATCTTTTGAGCTGTGTTGAAATTTTCATCTCATTGCTAGTTCAAAGCAACCCAGGCCTTTCAGCCCCGGCTCTCCCCAGGCTGGCCGCTCTGCCTGGACAGCTCTGCGGGCTGGCTCTCCACGCGGCTGGAACACTCTCACATTCAGGTCACTGCGGGTAGTCCACCTGCTCAGGGGGCTGAAGTGTCCCCTCCCCCATGGTCACTCCAGCCAGACCCCCTGGTGAATTTCCTGCTTTGCTTTTGTCTTCACTTTATCTGACGTCACTTGTTGACATACCTGCTTCCTGTTTATTGTCATCTCCCCGCCCTCGTAGCATCTAAATCCCCTGCACCGTGTCTGTTCTCTTTCTGCTCTGTCCAAATTGCGTGTCCCAGGGTGGTGCTCAGTAACGACTGTGGAAAAAACGGATGGGAGAATCAATGAATGACCTGGAGGTTGGACGGGCGAGGGCTGGGGACGAGGGCCAGCCTTGTCTCGTCCTGGTTCGTGCTTTTGCTCCCTGCTGTCTGGGGAAGAGCCTCGCCACGGACGCCTGCCCTCCAGCCCAGAGGCCACAGCCGGGAAATTCAGACTCAGAGACATCTTGGAGGGAACGCATGGCCGCCTCACTCCAATGCCCGGCTGGACGTCCCCACCCTGGCCGCTGGGCACCTGCCTCCCCTCCAGCTCATGTGATTCCCAGGGAAAGTTTCTGATCTGCAGCAGGATGCCGATGACCCTGCGACCACAAAATGTGCACAACTCACTGGTTCTGATGGGGACACTGCTTCGAGTTGAAACAGTGGGCTGAACATGGCAGGAGAAAGAGTCCGGCCAAGCCCAGGAAATACTTCAAGGGACTTGAACCCCATTCCTGGCCGGGGCTCAGAGGTCACAAATCAGGCTGGGAGTGAGTTCAGGGTCTGCAGAGATTTCAGGGCCCGGAGACAACCCAGAGCCCCGGCTGTGTGTCAGGAAGGGGTTTATTCCTCAACCCTGGAAGGTTCTGGAGAATTTCCTCCATCTTCATTCCACACCAAGACCACACATCCCGTAATAATAATAAAACTCCTGCAGAGCCTTACACGAGTTCACACACATGACTTCATGGTTCTCCCCAAGGGCCTGGTAAGGGAGTACCATTCCCACGGTACAGATGAGGAAACTGAGGCTAAGGGAGGTGAAAGTCTTGCCCAAGGGCTGGCGGATGGCACGGGAGCCCAGGTGCTCTGACTCCGTGGAGACGTGGAGGGGATTTTGTGAGTCGCAGGGGCACAGGGTGTACCAGCCTCCAAGGAGGAGGAGGAGGAGCCTCTCACTTCGTACATGGCGGGGGGCTTTGTGGGACCCCTCAGAGAGCTCTTCGTGCATCCCTGCCTCTGGAGGGCTCAGGGCACTCACGCCTGATGGGGCAAAGGCGGCCTGGGGGACTACATCTGGGAAGTCGATGCTGCGTGGGTCCTGGACACCTGGACCCCATTAGGGAGAAAGGGCCCCTCTCTAGGACACTGGACCCTGCGGTGCTCCCAGGACCAGAGCCAGCAAGGAGGGGCCCTGCTCCCCCCCAGGAGTTTCAGTCCTCAGTGGAGCCTCTGCTGAGCTCACACTCTGCCCCGAGGGAGAGGCCCAGACCGTGCAGGGCCGTCCGCCTCGCTTGCCCACCCTGCCTCGCCCCTGGGCCCAGCCAGCTCACCGCAGGCCTGTCCGAAAGCAGGTTTGAGTTTTGGTTCCTGCCCAGGACTAGGCTTTCTCAATTGCTGAACAAGACTGTTTGTGACTTACCTTGACCACGGGCTGTTTCCTGTGGGGGGGTCCAGGAAAGCCACCGTCACTGCCGGAGTTCTCATCTGGTTGGGGCAAGGCTCCATCCCAGTGGACACGTTGAAAGGGCTGGTGGGCAGCAGAAATAAGGTGGGCTCCATGACTCATCCCGCGTGCCCAGGTCATTCTGTCCACCCAGCTCGCCCGGCTGGGGCTCCCCATTGATGCAGCACCCTGCCCTGTGCTTGGCGCATCGTAGGCCTTAAAGAGGGTTTACTGAGGAAATGAAGAGATGTGATTGTGCGGTGGGTCTGCCCTTGTGGGTTATCTTGACGTGAGTGGATATTGTCACTCTCAGTCCTCAAGGGATGAAGCCAATCCTGGAGCAGGGACGAGAGGTCAACATGGGGTTAGGGGAGGGGGACCCTGCCTCCCGCTGCTCTGGGCTGCAGTTCCCCCGACTCAGTGAGGTACAGCCCCCTCCCTGACATGCTTTTGGTGGTGGGGGGTGAGATGCATCCGGGCACAGGCAGTGAGACCGGAGGGCCAAGTGGGCTGCCCAAAAGGGAACCCAAGGAGGCACCCTTTCTGTGTCACCTCCCTTCTCTGTCTCTGAACTTAAGTTGCACTATAATTTCTCTCCATCTTTTCCTCCCTCCATCCCACGTTACTGAGTGCCTTCCCAGTGCCAGGCCTTGTGCTGGCCCCGGGACAGATGTCTCTCTGGCTCCTCCTGGGGCGTGCACTCCTCCAGGTGTCCTGCGATGGTGAGCTGCAGTCCGGCAGGAACCAGCCCCTCCGAGAGTGGTGCTGGGGGTGGGGAAGGGGACAGGCCTGAGGGAGAACGGACCCATGTGTCTCAGGGTCAGCGGTCAGGCCAGTGTGAGTAAAACGCAGTGAGCAAAGGGGAGATGGGAAGACAGACGTGGAGTCGCATCGCCGAGGGCATGTGAGGGTTTCGGTTTTGTTGGAAGTGCGGCGGGAAACCACTCAGGGCTTCAGCAGCGCAGTGACGAGCGCTGATATTTTTTCAGAAGACCTTGTTTTGAAGGAAGCCCCATCTCAGCTGGAGACACAGCCGCCCCAGCAAGGGGCAGCAAGCAGATCAGTTCCCACGAGTGGGCCTGCCCAAGATCAGTCTTTGCACAAGGCCACAAAACCACCCCTTCCCATCTGACTCACCAGGGGCACCTCCTGGGGAGAGGATGTTATCATTGTGTCCCTCTGGGGGTGGCCTCTGGAGGGGACCACCCCTCATGACCTCCCACTGACCCATCTGCCCAAGTCCATGCGGTTGGGTCGTCTGAATGGCCAAGAGATGAACTCATCAGCCACCTCCTGCAGGGCCTCTGTGTGAGCATGTCTGCCACTTAATCAAGGGACAAGCAGGCTGTGTTCCGGAGCCGGGCCCGCCAACATCCTTGATGAGTAACTGGAACAGTCGAGGGGACGGGGAAGTGGCAACAATGCCACCCTTGTTCTTTTGCTGCAGAGCCCCAGAGCGCCGGGTCTGCACGGCAGGCCGGGCTGGGCTGGCAGCCGCAGCTGCCGGGAAACCGCCCCGCAGCCTCCGTCATCGCAGCAGGAGGGCCGGGGGCAGGTCCAGCCACCCCGGGGACAGCACCTCCGCAGCCCCCCAGAGGCTCGCAGAACAAACATCTCTTCTTGTCTGCAAACCACAAAGGTTTCTTTCTGCAAAAGGACAGGGCGTACAGGCCCAGTGGAGGGTATTGGGATTCATGCGTGCATTCATTCATTCATTCGTTCCGTATCCATCCAATATTCATCCAGCCCCTTCGAGCACTTTACCTACAAGATGAAAAGGAGCAGTCAGTGCCTAACAGAGAGACATTTTTTTCACGTTGGGCTGAGAGTTTCAGACTTCATTTTCATATTTAATCTTTACAACGTGCTTAACCTCAGATGCCTGGGGCCAAGTAGCTGGGTTTGGACCCTCCCCTCTTCCCTAGACATGTGGCCTGGGGCTGATTCCTTCACCTCTGTGACGTGCATTACTGTGAGGGTAGTGGATAGTTCATTCAGTGTTTATTCATAGAGACAAAGTACACCTAGAGAGGTATAATTTAATTAATAATTTTGATCCTATAGATGAGTAAAGAAAGGGAAAGATAGAGAATATACTTTCTTTTCCATGAGATATCCAAGGGATAGTTACCAAAAAAGAAAAAAGCCATATATAACCTCAATAAATTCCAAAAAAAGAAACAATGCAGACATATTTTGACCATAATACTGAAAAACCAGACACAACTAATGAAAAAAATGGTATTCAAAAGAATGTATTTGTAATTCACCCGCTTTGGGAGCTGTCAGAGAGAATCTATCCATTCTAGAGCTGAACGCGTGCCTACCTAGTCTTCAATAAGAAATATACCAAAAATATAAGATTTATAAATAAAATAAAACACAACAAACTAAACTGAAAACATCTCCTAAATAGCTCTTGGGCCAAAGAGAACACCATAAATGAGCTGGAAAATACTATTTGTCCTAGGTAATTAATCATAGGCTTGTGCAAACACTAATCACGAGACTTCTTATTGCAGAGTGGTTCAGACTAGTGACCAGTCAGTATTATCTAAGTGTTTAACAAAGGAAAATGGGTAAAACACATCATGGCACAGTCGTACAATGGAATATTATACAGTTATTAAAATTATGTTGTACAGAAAAATGTTTGATGACATAGAAATGTTCATAATGTATTATTAAATGGCTATGATAGGTTTTTTAAATATGCATTTTGTACAAGGAAAATAACTGGCTAGAAATACATCAAAAAATATTAATAGCTGTTATCTCTAGATAATGGAATTACAGGCTATAAAATTGTTTTTTACCCTTTTTCACATTTTCCACATGCTTTGCCACAAACACGTATTACTATTATAATCCCCCAAAAGTTTATTTAAAACAAGATAGCTTTATTATTATTCTGCCACCTAGAATGTACCTCGTAGAGAATAAATTCCATAGACATTTTTCAAATGAATGAGTGATTGATTTCTAGGGTAAAATCTGAGTGCTATGGGAGAAGACAGGAGGGACTGGACCACTTACCACGTGTGATGGGGATGGGGCATTTCCATCACGCACATGGGAGACATAGCAGCAGAATAATAAATGTGGAAGGAGGGGAGGATGGAGACGACTGGTAGATGGAGACTGGGGAAAAACACTTTCCGGGTTTAGAAACAGCTTGAACAGAGCAGAAAGTTTTATACAAGTGTAATTTCTGAGACCAACAGAGACTCTTCACACCCTCTCAATCTTTTGAGGCTCCTGGGGCTACAGAACGGTGGTATAGCTCATCTGTTTACATTTAATAGATACTAATTTATGTGCAGAAAGTGAGACAACGCCAGCTGGAAGAGGCTTGTGCGAGCCGACTGTTAAATATTTAGAAAATTTGCAAGCTGGTTCTTAAACCATTGACAGCCTGCAATCAGCCACAGTGGAGTATTTACACCATGGAAATTGGTAAACGCTACAAACCAGGGGGCTTTTCACCCCTTTATTCTGGAGAGCTGGCTGAGCAGCACATCCCTGGATATAATTTGCACCGTTCACAGATTATTGCAGCACTCAAAAAATGAGTAAGTCTTGGTGTCTCCTGGTAGTAGGGCAGTGTTTAAGATGGCTGTGCACACATCCTTCTTCCAGTCCTGCCAGCTCTGCAACTGTGTGTCAAGATTCAGGTGGAGGTTTGGCTTGGGTCCAATCATCATTTTGCACATTTTGCTCCTGCCCACTGCTGCCTCCACAGGAGGGAGACCCCATGCCACCAGCCCCCATTACCCGGAGCCTGCTGGCATGTCTTCCCACACCCAGGCCTGTCCACCAGTTGGTTCCTGGGATCAGTCTGCTCCAGCTGAGACTGTGGGTGGGGTGGGGGCAGACCATGGCCTTCGAAGAGCCACAGCTGCTGGCCTGAGCCACTTTACCGTTCCGGCTCATGGAATCCTTTAGGACAAACGGTGTCTCTGTGCTGTGGGGGAATGCCTCGATGGCCCAGGAGAGGTGAACTGCAGGAGAAGTTATCCCTCGCTCTTCCAACAGTGACTTCCTTTTAAGCTGCATCTCAGAAGAGGTTGTTAGCTGTGCAACAGGAGAAAGACACTTTCTGGAGACAGGAGCTCCCTCCCCGCCCCGCACCCTCCCCTCTCTTTCCTTGCCTCCCCAAGAACTGCAGCCCTGCTCTGTGCTGGGCTGAACCCAAAGAACGGCCAGCAGCCCCTCCTCCCCTCGCATCTCTGCCTTCTCCTCTCTTCTGCTTTGTTATCAGAAGGATGACCACAGACTGTTCCCTCAGCCTGGAACATTCTTCTCCTGCGTCCCCCAGTCCTCTATCTCCTCTGTTTTCACCTGGCCAGTCCTCATTCTCCCTCAGGACAGGCGTCCCTGAAGGACACCCCTCTCCCAATGCTCTCATTTTTATGCCTCATAGGATTTAACAAAAATATCTGTCGAGCACCTACTAAGTACCAGGCTCACAAGAGATATGAGGTATCATTTTCTTGTTTTCCTTTGGCCCCTGCCCCAGAGCGCCTTACCTTCCTTCCTTCCTTCCAGAACCTTCTACACCCCCCCTCTTGGACATATATAGAGCCCATTGCATGGTAGGCATTTAGAATATATTGAGTACCTACTATGCTCTGTTTCTATTATTCCCTGACTATTTACTCACTGACAGCCTCTGCGGACAGTACTGTTTCTATTGAAAGACGTGAAATTGCCCCAACAGAGGCTCTGAGGTGTTTTCTTCTTCCCTCTACCTTCCTTCTTCAGCTCAGCTCAATTTTCCCAGAAAGTAATATTTTCTAACTTGATTAACAGATGCCATTTTCACCTTAGATCAAGGCTAAAAACCACAATTGAGATGGCTGGCGACAGCAATCAATATTGCAATAAAATTACACCTAATTCACTTAGTACTTCAGGTGCGTCAGGGTTCATTTATCTGAATAGAGCTTCTTAAAGTTTCAAAATGGGGAAGGCGTACTTTGCTCCTGAAATTTCTGCGTTCACCCCTCACTGACGCAGCCGGTAATTGCCAAGACCTCGGAGCTCTGACCCACTTAGGAGATCGATGCAACAGAATGCGAGCTTCTCAAATGTTCCCAAATTTTCTAGTCATGAGACCCAAGCTGGAGGCAGGCGGGGTAGACAAAAATGCCTGATAGTTTATCTGGACGGCGTTGGGATGGAAATTACTCATATTTCCATGGTAACCCTGATTATTGTTTCAGAAAGTGGAGTTTTCTCTCCAAGTAGGAGGATCCGGAGAAAGAGTGCTTACAGGGGGAGCAGGAACAGGAGGGCCAATGGCTTCCCAGCGAAGCAAACACCCGTCTCCCAGGGGAAGAGACACGGCCTCTACACCAAGAAAAGCTGCCGCCTGGCTGCGTGGCCAAAACCCACTTTCCGCGGTCTCCCTGCTGCCAGCGGTCAGCTGGACGCTTTCGTTCGCCTTCAGCTGATGGATCCGCCCGGCTGCAGTGGGCTCCCGGCTCTGGGCGCAGAACCTGGAGGGCGTGGGAGGGACCATTGTAAGGGACCCAGCTCCAGGAAGTTTTCTGCCCAGATGGGCTTCAGGAGCAAAATGGCCATTGTCCTCCTGCAGCCAGACAGGTCCCCACCCTGAAGTTGGCCAAGCAGGCCCCCCAACCTGACCCGTGTCCCAGGCCCCATCTTTGTAAACGGCACCACCCACACTTACTTCCTTATTAGTTACTAATTTATAATAAGCGACTCTTATTTCCTTGTCTCGGTCATCACCCACCCATCTCTAACCCCAGCGAGTGCTATGAATATGACTGTGTGATAGGTGGATAAACGTGGGCTTTTGATCACACCATCTGGGCTGGAATCTGTGCCCTGCTGCTTCTAGCTGTGTGATCTTAGGCATGTTGGTTAACCTCTCGGTTCTTGTGGTTCCTCATTTATAAAATGGTGACGGTGATGATAACTAACACCCAGGTTTAATTCAGGATTAAATACGAAAATTTGCATAAGGCCATTGGAGCATGGTGCTGGGAGAGGGGAGTAATGTAAAATGTTGGCCTTTATTGTTATTGAAACATATCTCAATCCCCCAGTCTCCCCCCCCCCATCACTGCCTTGACTCAAGCTTCCATCCTGCTCCAGGGGGTCTAGCACGACGACTTCTGACGGGAATCCCTGCTTCCCCTCCTGCCCCAGCAGCCCATTCTGCGTATTTCAGCCAGAGGGAACGTTTAAATGTTGCTTTAGTTTCCGAGATGGCCTTACAAATTACCACAAACGTGGTCCTTAAAACAACAGAAGTTTATCCTCTCATCTTTCTGGAGGCCAGAAGTCTGAAATCAAGGTGTCAGCAGGGCTGTCCTCCCTCCCGTGGCCCTGGAGGAGGATCTGGCCCCACCAATCCCCCTGGTCTCGGGCCTGTGGATCCTTGTTGGGCTCCTCTGCTCATTCCTTCGATAAACAGTGATCGGTCCCCGGGGCGGGGGGGCAGGCTCAGAGCCAGACCAGAAAGGGGTGCTGCCGGCCACCGATGCTGCTGAAGCTGTTCATGACGGTCACGAGGAACGAGCGGCCAGAGCAGTGCCCGGGGCCAGGCTAGGACGGCCCTGTGACTCCACAGGGGGTACAGATTATGTTCTAATTGAGATGAAAAATCAGTGAAGGAGAAAATGGTCTGATTTGTATTTTACAAAGCTCTCCCTGGCTTCAGGTTGCCAGATTAAAATACAAATACAGGTTGCCCGGTCAAGTTTTAGTTTAAGATAAACAAACAATATTTTAGCATAACTATGTCCTAAATATTGCATGGGACACACTTATGCTGAAAATTATTCACTTTTGATCTGAGGTTTACATTCAACTGGGCGTCCTGTATTTTGTGCGCAGTCCCATGCCGGCTGCTGTGCGGAGAATGGGTCAGACGAGAGCCAGGCTGGGGAGTGGGGCCCATGAGGAGGCTGGGGCATCACCCGAAGGACAATGCTGCTGGCTCTGGTGAGGCGGTGGTGGCGGTGGTGGTGGCGCCGATGGGGAGAAGTGGCCGGACTGGAGATGTGCTTTGATAACAGCTCACATTTCTGAGTGCTTTATCTGTGTTATCTCATTTAGTCTTTACAACATCCCTCTGCGGTCGGTGCCGTCTTACACCCATTGTACAGATGAGAAAACAGAGGCACAGAGAGTAACTTGCTAATTTGGGGAGAACCAGGATTCAAACCAGACTCCAAGTCCCTATTCCTAGCTGCTCTGACTGCGTGTGTGGATGGAATCTCACCGAACTGCAGCCCCTAAACCACCGGGACCCCAGCTGTGTGGAGGAGGGAGTGCGGGGAGGTCGGAGCAGTGTGACAGGTTAGGGGCCCCTTCATAGGGTGATGAAGGCTGCCCTGGGGCAGTGGCCGTGGGGATGGACATATACAGCGGGGCACCCTGTGTTCGAGAGACGTGAGGAGCCCAGAGAACTTGCCCTCCAGAACTCAGCAGGGTGCGTGGTTATTCTGGTCTGTCCGCTATCCATTCCCCTTTCTTCTGGTTAAAAACTCCGCAGTTCCCATCAGGAACCAACCTTCCATCTGTGTGCTTTGGGGAGCTAGCTCCGTCCCCAAGCTCTAGAGGTGCCACGCGACCACACTTGACCATCAGCCTTCTCGCTGCTCCAGCCACTGTGATTGGTTTGTGTGACCCAGTCCGTCAATCACCTCACGGGTGTGTCCCGACCTCTGGGGGACGGTTGGGTGACGGGATCCCTTGGGCACCAGGATACCTTCTGCACGGATCAGATATGAAGACTTGGAGAGTGGGCATCCTTGCCCCTTCTCCAGGGATCATTTGACCGTGTCTCCCCTCCCCAGTGCCCCTGTCCCTACCCGGTGACGTGGTGGCCAGCCAGCCACCGTGGTGGCTAGGTAGATGGACAGCCAAGAATCGACACCTTGGTGCCCCCTTGCAGACGCCCACAGACTTGAGCAGTCCTGTCAGAGCTCCTGGGGTGTGGCGGGGGGACCGGCCCAGCTTCCCCCGCCCCGAGCAAGGAAACAGCCTCTTCTCTCCTCTGGACTCCTCCCGCCCAGCCCTCCTCTGTGTCTCTCCATCTAAGGCCACCAAACCACAAACCAGGTGGCCTTTCCCACCCGGGCAGGTCCCAGGCGTGTCTCACCAGGTCCCCGGGAGCATGTCGGGCCCGCTCAGAGCACCCTGCTGCCCCACCGGGCTGGCCCGGTGCATGAATACCCCGTTTCCTGCGGGTCCCTGCCTCAGAGCATCTCACCGCCTCCTCCTGCTGCGTTTACCTGTGACACCTGGTGGGGGCGTGGGGAGAGGAACCTCCTTTGCACTCGTTCCTCTGTTGGTTCTTTCACTCCTCTTGAGTCAGGTAAAGCTGGGTCACCTTGGCACCCAGTATTAAAACGGGGTCACATAGAAATAAACAAACAGCTAAGAGTCAGAAATAATTGAAAAGCAGTTTTAGTCTTTGCGGAAGTCTCTCAGAAACAGCCAAAGAGCTTCCATTCTTAATGCGCACTGAAGCTTTTTAACACCCTCCGTCCCAGGGGGTCTCAGCCCGGAGCCGGCCCCACCCGGATACGCGGGTCGGAGTCTGGGGCAGTCCGGCATGTATTTGTTAAAACTCCCAGGTGGTCCCAACACACAGCACATGTGAGAACCTCCCCTAGTCCCAAGCCCCCCGTCCTCTCGATCCCCCATGTCCCCTCTGCCCTTGCACTCTCTTCACCCCACTTTGGCCTCCACTTCTCTGCCCTCCCTGTTACCTGTTAATCCTATTTTTAGGACAAGAACCAGACGAGCTGGCAAAGGCTGAGTTCTTGACAGGTAGAGGAGGGCAGGAGCTGTGGATCTGCCTGTTAATTTTCAGGGGCGCATGCTGGTCCGCCAACATTCTTTAGTGTCCAATGCATGCCAGGCTCCGTGTGAGGCCCAGGGAGCAAGGGTACTGAAACAAAAGGGTTGAGAGGGGCTGCCCAGTGGTGCAGCGGTTTAGTCCGCGCTTGGCAGCCCGGGGTTCGCAGGTTCGGATCCCGGGCGCCCGCAGACGCACTGCCTGTCAGCCATGCCGTGGCGGTGTCCCATATAAAGTAGAGGAAGATGGGCACGGATGTTAGCCCAGGGCCAGTCTTCCTCAGCAAAAAGAGGAGGATTGGCGATGGATGTTAGCTCAGGGCTGGTCTTCCCCACAAAAAAATAAATGAATAAAAGGGCTGAGAAAGGGCTGTGGTTCGAGGCAAGAAGATAAAAGGCAGTTATTGTAAAGGGCAACACATACCACAAAACTCATGGCCGATCCTCAGTACCAGTCATGTGCCAGATTCTGTTCTAAGTCAGCAGTGGGATTAATCTGTTCTGTCCTCACAACAAACCTATGGTGTATGTGCTCGTGTGAACTCCCATTTTACAGAGGACAAAACCAAAGAACAGACAGGTTACTCGTTTGCTCCAAGTCACACAGCAGGTCAGCGGCAGAGCTGGGGTTCTAATCAGGAATGTCTGGGCTGCAGAGCCTGGTGTCATCCTCACAGAAGGCCGTGGGAAGGCGGAGATGGGATTTTACCCAGCCTGGGAGAGCATGCTAGGGCACCAGGGAAGGCTTCCTGAAGGAGGTGACACCTGAGCTGAGTCTTGAAGAACAAATGTTCCAGCAGAGTTTCTCCATCCCTGTCACCTTTAGCATGTGGGCTGTGCCTGGTTAAGGCAGGACATGAGGGGCAAGGGGAAGGAAGGTGAGCAGAACACCCAGAGGGATGTTCTTAGCTGTGACTTGAACAAGGAAGGAAACATAAACTAGATTAACAAAGAAAATAATGGAAAATTTGCTGACACACACAACTTGAAAGTTGGGCAGTTTAGCAGCCTTCAGTCACAGTCATATCAAGGGGCTTATTGGACAACAGCTGAACTTAACGCTCCTCTTGCCCTCTCTTGGCTCTGCTTAGTTCTAGCTGGCTTTATTATTGGGCAGGCTGGGTTCCAAATGACAGCAAGGATGGCCTCCAGCAGCTCTGAGCTTCCACTATCTTCACAGCTAGCAAGCTCTGAGAAAAGATCACGATCTTCCTACAGAATCCATTCCATTCCCCCAAAGGACTCTGACTGGCCCTGCTCGGGTCATGCAGCTGCTCCTTGAGCTATCGTGATGCTCCAGGGCATGGATTACTCTGCTCGGCCGCTTGGGTCACACACCCGACCTTGGGGCATGGAAGTAAAGAGGGTCCCCAGAGGAACAAGAGCCTTCCGGAAGGGCAGCAATTCCCTCGTCTCGTGGTACAGGCACCCGCCTGCCCCGGATCTGGAAGTGCCACTCTGGTCCCACCTCCTGCCAGGCCCACTCCTCATACCTGTGCAGCCTTGCCAGCCTGGGCCGTCTGGCGTGGTCAGGAGGATGAGGAAGATGGAAAAAGAAGGATGAAGACAAGCCACAAGTTTATACACGATTAACAAGCAAACACGACCAGAATCCTGATTTTTCCCGGAAAATCACTAGAATTTTGGAAAAAGAGAAAGAGAAGGTGATGCGACCCTTGAAAATGAAATGAAATTAATTGACTGTGAAACTGAGCAGCATGAAATTAAAAGTAATGGAGCTCATGTACTTTCTACTTGGCATTTGAGGAAACTTGGATACACAGCTCTGAACGGGGGATGTGGAGGGAGGGAGAGAGTGGGACCTTGGCCCCGAGGCCAGGTGCCTGGGAGCTCAGCGATGGTTCAGAGCCCCTGGAGGTGGGGCTGCTCCTGTCTCCATGGAAACCAGACCTGCCATCTTCCCAGAACTCTGCCAGGAGGGTGGGACGATCATCATCAGGTAACGTCCAGAGAAGCAGTGCCTGAATTAGAATCCAGGGCTCCTAGCTACGCGAATGACCCGAGGGCCACCGCATCTCCTGGACTGAGGCTTCCTCCTTGTAAACGCAGGGACTGACCGAAGGCAGTGCCAGCCAGCGCCGGGCACACACATTTTTGGTAGGTGAGATGCTTTCCGGTGGTACAGAAGCAATTTAAAAAATTTTAATAATGACGTGTTTGTCTTTACAGTCATCTTCTATTTTTGTTTTCCCATCCACAGTTGTGATATAGGTCTTATTTAAAAATAACTGTGCTTTTGTGAAAAGGGCACGTCAGCATGAAGAATAATTCTAAGTGAAGTACAGTGCCAGTGGGCAAAGTCATGAAGGCTGTCCCCACGTGATCCACGTCTGGGAAATGCCAGCTGGGTGCACCGGGATTTGGGGTATAAGTCCTTAGTTTATTTGCACACCAGCTGTGAGTGGAAGCGTGCAAAGTGCCCTGGTGATCGGCTCTAACGCTTGGAGTAAGCGCTGAGCTTGCGGGGGGCATGCTTCTGATGATCCTCCTACCCACCTGCTAAAAAATCCCACTGTGGTCCCTGATGCCTGCCGTTTCCAATCCCTCCGTTCTGAAACTTCATGTTTGCTGACAGTCACCACATGCCATCAGACCGTCCCTCCAGCGTGACTGTCAGCGGTTGCTTCCAGGTCCTGCGTAGGAATGCCCTGTCATAGGCTT
Source organism: Tapirus indicus (assembly GCA_031878705.1). Classification (NCBI taxonomy): domain Eukaryota; kingdom Metazoa; phylum Chordata; class Mammalia; order Perissodactyla; family Tapiridae; genus Tapirus; species Tapirus indicus. The sequence goes on from CM062929.1 coordinate 47,279,123, forward strand.
TACTAGCTCCTTTTTGAAAGGATAGTTCCCATTTTTCATGACACTGCTTTGAGCTTTCCCACAGCTGCACCTTGGCTCTCTGGCTTGATGATCCCTGAGGATGCTTTCCTTGGAAAAGACATGGCTGGACGCCCCCGTGCAAGATGGGGAAGAGCGATCGGCTGCCCCGGCTGCAGCTCCCAGCTGCCGCCTCCCACGGCAGGAGACCATTCAGCTCCCAGCCCTGTCTAGACAGCAAGCATGCCAGCCACTGCCAGGCCTGAGCGGTGTGCGTGTGTCTGTGTGTTCCTGTTTGTTAATTACCCTGGAATGTCTGTTCCGGCCGCCACTGTGGAAATGTAGGTCATCCCAGCGAGGCGTGCGGTCATGAGAAGGGGGGTCAGGCCGGCCGGCGGCGCACACACCGTATCGAGGTCACGGCCGTCTGGGAGCCAGCCTAATGGGGCCCAGGCACGTGAGAAGCAGACAGACTGGTTTCTTTCCACCGCCCTCTCTCTGTATTTCATAGTATTGCTCACATCGTCTGCCTCAAGCACGAGGCTTTCCTGTCACAGAGGCAAGGACAAGTGTCCCATTGTACATCTTAAATTAGGTCTTTCATGTAGAAATCTTTTATTGAGCCAGGACATTCTGTTAAGCACTTTCCCCTGCACAGTCGATGTCATTTCATCCTCACGGCCGCCCGAGGAGGAGGAGGGTCCTATTGTCATCACAGTAACATAATAAATCATCCCCGTTTACATTTACAGGTAAGGAAGCCGAGGCTCAGAAAAGCTACCCAGCTGTTAATGACAACAGGGAACAATTATTTATTACTGACCACGGGCCGATCTCATCTGTTCTCAGCTCTTGTGCGTAATCTCTCTGTTCATCCTTCCTCCAACCACCAAGCAACGTTTGTTCCCATTTTACAGATGAGGGCTCGGGCTGAGCCCTCCAACCCTGAGCCCGCCATCTCTGTGTTAAGGTCTCCAAATTGGGCTGGGGTCAGTCTTTGGCTTGGCTAACCATTTGGATGAAAAAAACTGGAGTGAAACAGGGCTAGTGTGCGCCGTGCAAAGAAGCCTTTGGTTAGAAAGAGTTAAACCCGCGTCCCGGTAAACAGAGGCGGCTCCCGGGATGTTACTGAGAAGCCGGATCTTCTCCATGTGGCCGTTCATAAGCCCGGATCTGAGACATCTTTTACCAACACGCCTCCCCTCACACTCCTCTCCCCAGGTTAAAAAAAATAATCTAATCGAACAGGCTTTTCCATCTGTGAACAATGCACTGCTGTGTGGGGGCTCTGTTTGTGCACCTGACAGGAATAATTGTTCAAACATTTATAAACGGGAGGTTATGAGCAAAAGGTTCTAAGAAACTAAAAGAAACGATGCTTTAACCCACTCTTTCCTGGAGGGCTGGGGCAGGCTGCATTCACTGCCTGCCCCCCTCCCCTCCCCCCGCCAAGATTTTATTATAAAAGTTTCAAAAACACAGAAAAGTTGGAGGAATTGTGCAGTGGACACCCGGGGACCCGCCACCTCGATTGACCATGAACGGTTAGCTCTCGTGCTTTGCACACATCTATCCACGACAGGCTGCATTTTAAAATGTCACGTATTGTCTGAGGGCAGCTTTCCCTCCAGAGGGAAGGTATTTGAAGCCCCCGCCAGGATTTGGCCGTGACTTTTTAAGGATATTTTTACATAGAATACAATGTTTGAGGAGCAGGCCAGGAAATGTCAGCAACCACTCTTTCCCCGTTCTCCCAGGCCCGGTGGTGCTTCCTGCCTTAAATAATAGTAGTAATAGTACTGACCTCTGACCCCTATGTGAACTCAGATGAGTTATCTCACCTCAATTTCTTTGTGTGTAAAAAGGTACTGATCATACCTTCTGAAGAAAGCTGACGTGAGGTTTTGAAATGTAGAGGGGTATGAACACCGTCTTGCACACAGCAGGCGCTCAATAGAAGCTCAGTTTCTCTTTTAACATCTTCTGAGCTTACGGGCTGTGGTGTGTGATTTGCACATGAGATGGGTACTGGGGCTTCTATGACCCACGACCAGGAGGGCAGTTAGACACAGCTCTTCTGAACAACATGACAGAAGGGCCCCTTCCCCACCCTCCGCTCATAGGGGGGCCTCGCAATCTGTGAGTTTGCTCAGGGAGAAGCATGATTACCTTGGTAATTTGGCTACAGTTTCACAATGAATCATACGTGGTTCTGGTCTGTTTCTTTTGTATTTACCTCTGTTTCTGCCCTCAAGGAGCTGGAATTTTATACAGGAGATGTTTTACCCCTTTCTTCTGGGGCCAAGAGTACCCAGCAAAGGGTTCAGTGTGACTCAGTGCTACTCAATGCACCCCATGCCAATTCAACCTAACCCAACCCCACCCAACCCATCCCAACTGAAACCAAACCAACCCAATCTGGCTAAACTCAAGCCAACCCAACCCAACATAGCTCAATCCAAACCAACCCAACCCAACACAGTATAATCCAATTCAACTCAACCCAATCCAGCCCAGCCCAACTCAGCCCAACCCTGCCCAGCCCAGTCCAACCCAACCCAACTCAAACCAACCCAACCCAATCCAGCTCAACCCAACCCAGTCCAACCCAACCCAACTCAACCCAACCCAACCCAATCCAACCCGACTCAGTAGCAATAGCCGTTCAATGGAAAGCACATAGGATTTGGAATCAGACAGACCTGAGGTGAAATCTCAACTCTTTCACTTAGAAGCTGTGTGACCTTGAGCAAGTCACTTCACTTCTGAGTCTGTTTCCTCATCTTTAAAATGGAGATAAAAATCCTACATTTGCCAGTATATAAGATTCATTTTCTATATGCAGAAGTATGAAATTGGACCTCTGCCTCATACCATATGCAAAAAATAACTCAGAAGGGATCCTGAAGCTAAATGTAAGAGCTAAAACTACAAAACTCTTACATAGGTGTAAAATATCCATGACCTTGGACCAGGCAATGGTTTCTTAGATATGGCACCAAAAACACAAACAACAAAAGAAAAACTGAAAAAAGATTCATTTTCTGTCCATCGGGTGCCTCCTTATGTGACACCATCAAGTCCACCCCAGGCCACTGAATGGAATAAATCTTAGCAATGTGCTCCCTTCCTCCCCTGTCCCTCCCCGACCCCAGCAGGCAGGTGGGAAGGCTTCAAGAAGAGCAGGAGGGGCACCTCCAACCCAGTCCTCTTGGTTGCTTGGCATTTCTCTAAGAAGATTGGGGCAGCAGTTTATACTTTTCAGAAAAGCTTCCTGGTAAACTGAGTGACTTCTTATGCTCTAGCTAATCGGTAGAGTGCAAATATGGTGCCTTGAAAGCGTCATCGTGAAGACAGACATCCGTGCACGGGACTCACACTAAGGATGTAGAAATTCCTGCCCCGTCACTGCTCCCATTCCACCATGAAGATACTAGAGGAGAAGCTCTCTCTACCTGTCTCCACGTTACCAACCAGTCACTGGACTCACCCCTGCTCCCCACTGCACCGCGGACATTCTGTGGGTGACCACAGGACCCTGCATCCTTGAGGATGGTCAGCCACACCCCAGGGGGCTCTCTCACTCTGCCCTCATCTAAGTCATCTGGTTACCAAGAGCCAGGTGGATTTGTTCCCGAACCTGTTTATGCAGTTACACTTGTCATTTTAATTTCATAATTCAGTTGAATTATTACACAAAATGAAAAACTATGAGTGTGAAAATAAAGAGAATAGCTGTTTCTATGAAAAATAACTCAAATGCTTTGGAATGACTTGATAAATATAAGTTGCTAGCAAATTTGCTGAAGAATTAGGTGTGGGAGAGACAACTGCAGATTAAAAAATACGTGAATAATGAAGGGGTCTACGTTCAGAATCCTTGCAAACGTCCTTCAATTTTTTACTTCACTTTAAAGAATTGGAAACTAGCAATTCTAGATAATGTAAGAATGAGTGTGGTTTTTGTAAGAAAATTAATATGGAACAGCAAACAGCAAAACTGAAAATGCCTTGACGCACACAGAAAGGTTGGTGAGTGGCTGTCCCGTTGGCTCATGAAACCATCAGCTTTGACTGCACTGGGATTCTACAGAACTGAGACTGCCATGTCGGTGTTAAGGAAGCTACGTGTATGATGTCCCCAAGCCTGGCTCTGCAGTGTGCATCAAGCGTTTGTACGAGCCGAGTGTGACCAGGCCCTGTGTAGTGGAAAGAACTTAGCCTGGCATACGGACAGATGGGTTCCTGTCCCTCCACTACTTGCTTACTGTGTGACTTTAGGTGGACCATGTCACTCCCAGGGCCGTGATTTCTTCCTCACCAGAAGCAGGTGCTGATAACTACCTTGTAGGGTGTGAAGGTCACGGAGGGGTAAAGAGAGCCATAGCCAGTGTTTGGCCCAGAAGAGGGGTTGTCGGGAGCCTGTCCCTCCCTGCTGTGGGCTGCCATGCCCCAGAGGTCCAGTGTGGGCCTCACTTGCCCCTCTCCCAGCCCGGAGTCGATGAATTTCAGGTCTCAGCTGAAACACACTCCTAGGCACAGTGTCTATGAAACTGGAAAATGTCCATGAAACACACAATCCCTCAAGCTCAAAACATGTACTTGACACATTTGTGTCCCGTGGGGAGCCTGAAGTTTTGGTAAATCTGGGACGCTGTGGAGAGCAGAACCGTAAAGGGAGGAGGGAAGTCCCAGGAACAGAGGGGCGGGGTGCTGCCTCCTGGCTGTGTGTGGGATTAAAGAAGCATCGCCTCGTGGATTAATTAATGGTGGCAATCTCATTAGCCGCTGACTGACCTCCAACGGGCAGTCACTCTGGGTGGGCAGTGTGGTCCAGGGTCATTAGCCATGATGTGCGTGGATTTATTGGAGAGACAACCGTTTCCTTCAAGACCCAGTTTCAAACTGAAAGAGCACTTGGCTTCTGGGTCTGCACTATTCCTGCTAAATAACCAGGGAGAGAAAGGCCGTGGGCCCTGGGGAGGACCCCTGGGAAGCTGGAGAGAAAAGTCTCTACCAGCTGGACGTGTGGAGAAGGGGTGGCCGGAGAAGAGGGCTACCATTTGGCGAGACTTCAGGGAGGGGTCCTGAGAGAGGCCACTGGCCCTCCCTCCAACCCCCGGACTTTTGAAATAAAAATAGCCCACACATGAGCCTGGCACTATGCAAAGTCCTTTCCATGATTCCATTTCACCCTCAACAGCTCTGGGGGGTACATTCTGTAATGTCCCCATTCTATGGATGAGCAAACTGAGGCTCCGAGAGGTTCAGAGATGTGCCTGAGGTCGGTAAGAGGCAGATCTAGGGCTGAACCAGTTCTGTTGGACTTCACGACCCATGCCTTAACAATGAAGCTCTGCCGTCTCTGTGAAAATAATTCTAATAAACAACCTTTGTCTGGTCATGATGAGGGTCCAGGTGCTTAATGTACAGTAGGTTACTAAGCCACTCAACTACCCCATGAAGATGGTGGAAGGGTCGTGCCCATCCTCCGGAGGAAGAAGCTGAGGCAGAGAGGGTAGGAAACTCACCCTTATCTGATGTCCTTTGATACTTGCTTCCCCCCAAAAGTTGGGGGTGGTCTGTGGTCTTCTAGGTGGGACCTTTCCAAGCAGTGGGGTCTCCCGGTGAAGGTAATTGGCTTACACCTCAGACAGACCCGGGCCACCGCCGCTTCGCAGCCCAGCACTTCACTCCACTGGCTGGGCCTCGCCCGCCTGTTCTGCCGGGTGGGGCGGGAGGGCACGGAGACCCACGACACGTAGATGCTTCCTTCAAGAAACCAACATGGGCAGATGGGACACCCTCTCCCCATCTTGGGGTGTTTCATTGGTTTGCTTATTGACTCAAGAAGGACGTTTTTCTTTTAGGCCTTGGGAATTGGATTTCATAAATCAAAGATTTTAATCTGAGTGCTCAGATTGTAGGTCCCCTTAGTTAATTTGGCCGCATTCACTCAGGTATCTCCGTATGTTCTAGTCCTTTCTCTGATCTACCACCCCAGAGCCTCTCTGTTACCCTCTTAATCCCTACATGGCACAGCTGCCACATAAAATACAGGGTGCCCAGTTAAACTTGAACTTCAAATAAAAAATAAACGATTTTTAGTATAAGTATGTCCCATGCAACATTTGGGACACACTTATACTTAAAAATTATTCATGGTTTATCTGAAATTTGACTTTAACTGGGCATCCTGTATTTTTATTTGCTCAATCTGGCAACCCTACCACCTGGCTGTGGGGTTGGGGGGAGGCCCGAGGGCATCCTAGTTGGGACTTGGTCCTGTTAATGACTGTGCTTCTGATCTGTTTACTGGGCAGCAGCTCTGTGCCAGGCATGTGCTGGGTCCTTCTTATCCATCTTCCCATCTTTAATCCTCACAGTCATTTTACAGATGTGGCAAGAGAGGGAGCAGAGGAGGGGAGGGACTAGAACAAAGACACAAACCATTGGAGCCCATGCTCTTACCTGCTCGGGCCCCGCACCCTTCAGAACCAAGACACGAGGGTGCCCTGGCTCCCTGCCCTCGACTCCAGTCCCTCCGCCAGCAGCTGGCCTGCTTCCTCCGCTGCCTGGACCACACCGAGATCCCTGCTCTTTTCAGCCCAGTGCCTGTCCAGTGCATCAGGTTTTTATTTTTTCCTCCAAATTAGTTCCTGGGGAAACCCTGCACCCTTCCCAGCTTTTGTATGCCTCTATTTGGCTCATGAAATGAGACATCCCCCAACAACCCCGTCCAGTTCTCTGACAAGACTGGTGGGCTCTCTCTGCTCTTGGCCACAGCCCCTCCCTGGACCTCCACAGACGTTCTCTCCAGTAGGCCGAGCGGCTCCACAGCTGTCCTGTGGTACAGATCAGGCGGACTCCTCTGACGGGCCTTCCCTCGTCCCCCCGTGTGTCACGGGCCACGATTGGAAGTGATGCTCCGAGGCACACAGATTGGGTCTGCTTGCTGCTCCCTCAGGGACAACAGCTTATCCTGACCCGAAAGGTTGACTGTGATTCTGTTCCTCACTTTATGTGGTTGGCCTCACGGGAGTGGGTGGGTTTGCCAACAGGCTCCCAGATGGTACCAGGCTGCTGGCCTGGAGACCACACTCTAAGTAGCGAGGTAGTCAAGGGTGGCCAGTGGCATCTAAAACTGTACCCCCGGTGGTCAGTACCTCCAGGTCGGGTACTCTGTGCTTCAACTCATTGGGCTAAACATTTGCCCCGTCCTAAGTCTTTTAGATTTTGCCCTTCTGAGTTGACAGGACTTCTCCACTGTGGATTCTTAGTCAGTGCCCTGGGCTCCGGACAGACTTAGAGTGAGCAACCGCCCAGGTTTGCCTGGGACAGAGGGGCTTCCTGGGTTGTGGGACTTGCATCCTAGCAAACCGGGGTGAGTTGGTTGCCCTATAAGACTGAAGCCTGAGCAATTATATGCAAGGCCGGACAGCGCAGGAAGGGCCTTGGGACCAAACCGAGTAGACACCTCGTGGGCATCGGGCAGCGGTTAGTGTGCACCGGGTAAATAGGGGAACCAGGCAGAGCACTCCACTCCCGGAAAGGGGGACAAGCCTGCTCTTTGGGATTTCCTCCGGATGTACCAGACCTGGGTCTGGAGGTGTGCGCAGTTGGGGGACGAGAAAAGCAAACGCCTAGCCCCTCAGACCTGCTGCTGCGGCGCGGGCTGGAGGAGGCGGCCCTGTCACAGGCCCTCGCGGAAGCGCTGAGGCCTGAGGTTGGGACAGAATGAGGTCGCGGGTTCTCCGCGCCTCCCGGGTGCCCAGGGGCCTCCCCGGCTTCCACAGCCCCGGGCACCTAATGACTCGCTCAGCTACTTAACGGAAAAAAATATGCACTCGTTCCCAGCTGAATGCCCTTAATTTGTCTCTGTGCCTAGAGCACAGGGCGCGGGCAAACCCCGTGGTAAGCAAAAAGGCTGTCACCATAACGTGCTGTCCCTCCGCCCCCCGTCGCGCTGACAATGCCTCCCTCCCTAACCGGACAGGCCGGGGAGGACCGCCGGCCCAGACGCAGGCGGGCCAGGCTCTGTCTCTAGACTGCTTTTATTTTGGGGCCCTTACAGCGTTTTCGTTTTGTCTTGTTTCTCTGTTTTTAAGAACATTTAAAAATTGGAAGATTTTTAATAAAAATTCTTATATCTCATCCTCTTAAAAACATCTAGCAGCATCCAATCCACATCCGTGCATGTGGACAATTAGCTGGGGCTGAGGACAGGCCACCCCTAAGGTGTGGTGGGGACGGAGTGGGGTGTAGGGGGGATGGGAGTGGGGCGGGGGGAGACGAGCTCCCGGCCAGCCCGGCCCCTGTGGTGCTGAGGGAGGGGCTTCTCTGAGTCATTTCTTGTGTCATTTTATTACGTGAGCAGCGTGTGATTAGGATTGTTATCACCATGTTTTCAGTATTGGATTCATTTTCTGGAGTAACTTCCCACTCACTGCCCCTCCTAAGACAGGACTTCCCACACACACTGTGTTTCTGTGTGCACGCAGAAAGAGAGATGAAAAACTACAAGTCAAAATGTCAGTCTTTTTTGGTGGATAGATACTTGGATTTTGCTTTCTTTTTATTCTTATTTTTTAAAGGATCTTGGCAGTCAATTCTATTTCTCAGGTTAAGTTTCCTTCAAGCTGCTCAACTGAAATGGACAAACACTTACCAAGGAACCAGGTTGGGCCCCGAGCAAGTGCTAGAGATGGTCAAACAATAGCTATTGTGATGACGGTATACTGGTCAGGACCGTGGTAGGCTGCATGTAACAGAAACTCAGTGGCAGCTTAATGAAATAGGGCTTTATCTCCCCACACCCTGCCCCATATAACACGAAGCCCAGAGAAGAAAAATCCAAACGGCAGCTCCATAATGCACAGGAGCCCAGCCGCCCTCTTTCTCTCCACTCACCCATCCTTACAGTGTGCATTTCATCCTCACAAGAGCAAAATGGCTGCTTCATCTCCAGACTTTGCATCCACAGTCCAAGAAGGAAGGAAGGAGGCTAGGGAAGAGGGAAAATGCTAAAATTTCTCTATTTTTTTTTAACTGGGGAGGCAAACCCTGCCCAAGGACTGCTTCTGACTTCTCACCTTCCAGAAGTGGGTCATATGGTCATTTCTAGCTGCAAAGAGGTCTAGGACGGTGAATATTTTTAAATAGGCCCATTACTGCCTAAGCAAATTTGAGATTTTATTAGGGAAGAAGAAAAAGAGAGTGGATATTGGCTAGGGATCTTGCCATATCTACCTCCAAAAATAAGGACGGCCATAATACTCCTGTGAGTTTACTGCATGCTGGGCACTGTGCTACATGCGTTACATGTTTTGTGTCAGTCATATGGGGGCGATTATTATTATTTCATGTCACAGAAGAAGAAATGGAAGCTCAGAGAAATGAAGCCACTTGCCTGAGGCCACATAGAGTGCCAGGTGGAGGCCAGAGCGTGTGCCCCTAACCACCAGGACATGCCCCCAAACCAGGTGTTTGGTTGTGAGCAGAAACATGTCAAGGGACAGTTGTTTGTTCTTGAACCTAGACTGTGGGTGTGGCTTCTGTGTCCCTTCTCACACAGAAGGTGTATCCAAATCACCTGAGGGTCCCGTGAAAATGCAGACATGGTTCCTGGTGGCCTGAGACTCTGCCTTTCTGACAAGCCCCCAGGTGACGCCCCGCTGGCAGTCTGCAGGTCACGCTTGCAGAGGCGAACCCTTGAACCACTGCCCAGACTCGCCCCATCTCCCTGCAGCTGGTCTCTCGGTGTCAGATGTACGGGCACGTGTTGAGGTCATTCAGTGCACACAAGGAAGACCCGCAAGACACAGGGCCCTGGGTAAGAGACGCCACAAGTGCCGGACCCCATGGGGGAACTCTGACACGTGATGAAACCCAGTCAGGGAGAGCTTTGCTCCCGCTGTTTTCAAGGAAGAGCCTGCTTCCTACAGCAAGTTAAGTCTGGGGCTTCTAGAAGGACCGAGAGATGGGCCTCAGGCCCAGAGGGTCATTGAGAATTTGATGCTCTTGACCCTACAGCCCCGTCTTCAGTGACTCAGGAACTGGCGGGTCGTGCTTTTTGTTCTCTGCTGCTGAGATGGTGAAGGTGCTGCTGATGGTGATAGAGACGACTACGACGAAGAAGATGAAAAAAAAGAGCAGGAGGAGGAGAAAGAGAAGGAAGAGGAAGAAGGCGAGGAAGAGAAGGGGGGGAGAGGGGAGGAGGAGGAGGAGGGAGGTCACCAGATTTACTGAGCACCCACTCCCTGCCACCACAGCGCTGAGCTCTCTACATGCCTGACCTCGTTTAACCTCAGAATCACATTAGGCGGTTGTACTGCTTTTATCCCCAATTCACAGGAGAGACAACTGAGCCTCAGAGAGGCCGCGCAGCCTGCCCCAGCCACGCAGCTGCAGGCGGCCGGTCTGGTCGAGGCACCAAGACGCCCTCATCCCATGTCTTCGAAAGGCGAGCCATCCATCGTGGCCTCTCTCTGCTGGATTCCGATGTGGTCTTAGAATTCTCCCGCCTCGACACCCCACCAGCCCCACCAGCCCCCCTGTCCCAGGGAGCCCCCGGAGCCAGGCTACGACAAAGAAGGAAAAGTCTGTAGAAACGGACGGTGGAAAGGAGCACTTTGGAGTCAGAGAATAAAAAGGCAGGATTCCAACTGCAGCCCCACCCCTCGCTGGGTACAGCCCGTGCTGCTCTGAGGCTTGATTTGAAAATACGAATGTTTTCCAATGTGATCAATATATTAGCAAACAATCTGAGCATAATGTGAATTTCGAGTTTGCTTATACACAATGTTGTCCTAAAGAAACGCTAGGTGAATGCCAAGAACTGCACCCAGCTGAGTCCAGCCACGTAGGACAAACAGACACGCGCGCGCGCACAGACACTGATCACACAATTCCCTCTCTCTCTCTCCCTACACACACACACACACACACACACACACACACACTCTCTCTCTCTCTCTCAACATCTGTCTCAGTTCACCGCGTGGGTTAGGAGCCGCACCCGTCCACACCTGCCACCCTGTTTCTGGGAACCTCCTTCCTCCACTTCACGTGACTCACAAGCTTCGCAAGGTGAAGCGCCATATTTACTGTAGGATTTATATATTTGCTACCCTTCTACTATGTATACAACTGAGCTGGTTTCTATCTTTTTTTTTAACGTTACTGATGATGTTTTGAGTCACGTCCTAACCCCACTTTTTTCACGAGCTCTGTGGTTTTTATCGTGTGATTTTGCATAGCATGGTGATTTGAGGAAACACGTGCCACCTTACAGCAGAACACACTGTGGTGAGTTGCCCTAGTCACCCAGCCTTCTGGAAGCCTCAGTCTCCTCATCTGTAAAATGGGCACAGTAATGCCCTTATCCACCTCACATTGGATGGTAAATAGGGCCCTGGACCTGGAGTCTAGGGACAGGTCACAGCGCAGGTTCCAAGACCTGTGGGGCTGCCCCGAGGACTTGGGTTCCCCTGGGGCCCTCTAAGCATCAGCTTCGTGGGCTGTTGAAGAGAGTGGTCCCCAGCCCTGTCCACCTCACGGAACAGCCGGGCGGCCTGGAGATGGGCTCTCAGATGTCAACGGGCTTTGTGAACTCTAGTGTCAACATTACTGGGACATTTAGGTCCTTCTCAGCAGTCCCACGTCCCAGCAGACCAGGACCTGAGCTCCAGGCCAGTGTTTCCCAAACTGTTCTGCAGACCCAGCCACAGTTGGGGAGTTCTAACCACAACAATCCCTCACGTTGGCCTCCGTTCCCTTTCACACCAGGACACGAGCTGCCGTCCTGGTGGCCCTTGAGGAAGGCGGCCATTACTGAGCTGCTTCATCGACGGGGAAACGCGGGTCAGTGCAGGGCAGTGACTTACCCAGTCTGGCTGCTTGTCTGCTCCCTGCTCCGTCCACCGCTGAGCTGCTTCTGGAAAGGTCCAGCCCCTGCCAGGCCTTGCATCTCGTAGCTCTGCAATGCACCTATATTGAATTTTAAGGAATATCAGGTACTAAAATATGTAATAGACTGTATATTTATCATTTCACTCTTCATTTGGGAGTATTTCTGTCGTGAAGGCACAACTACACCAGACTACAGTCTTGAAAACCTCCTCTGTCCCAAAATATTAACTAATGTATTTAAAGTATATATCTTCCTATAACAAAGGAATAATCAAGTTAATTTTAAAAATTTGGTGGAAAAAACCAGAAAGATATAAAGAAGAAATTAGTTCTGCATATTCTAACCATCATCAATCTCTCAATAGATTTAGTTCCAGGTCCTTCTCTATGACACGTCTTACTCTGGTGACAATGCGCCATATACACAGTTTTTACTCAGCGTTATGTCAGAAGCATGCCATTTCTCCTTTGTTAACAATGCTTTGTAGGGGCCGGCCTGGTGGCGCAGCGGTTAAGTTCGCACGCTCCGCCTCAGCAGCCCAGAGTTCGCCGGTTCGGATCCTGGGCGCGGACCGACACATCGCTCATCAAGCCATGCTGAGGCGGCGTCCCACATAGAGCAACTAGAAGGATGCACAACTATGACAAACAACTATCTATTGGGGCTTTGGGGAGAAAAAAGCAAAAAAGGAGGAAGATTGGCAACAGATGTTAGCTCAGGGCCGACCTTCCTCAAAAAAAATACTTTGTAAACATCAGTTTTAATAATTGTATAAATATTCCATCATAAAGACATTCTATAATTTATTTAACCATTTGCAGTTAGACATTTAATTTTTTTAAAAAGTCAAATAATGCCATGATTAATGTCTGTTTATATTAACCTGTTTTCATTTCCTGATTATTTTCTTGGACCAGATTCCCAAAAGTGGAATCACTGAATAAAATAGATGAATGTTTTTAATATAATATAATGTATATGGTATATTATAATATATTAATATAAAAAATACATCAACAAGTTGCTCTTTGTGAAGGCGCTTCTAACAGTGTATGAGAGACTATTGTCCCACACCATCCCCAGTACCGAGTATTATTATTTTTCAAAATCTTTGTTCAGTTAATTTTTTAGATGGTCTCTCATTGTCTTGATGACATTGATTAATCATAAGCATATTTCTTCACAGATTTTTTTCTACTAACAATTTCCTAAGTTGGGGCTGCAAAGTGAACATCTGGGCAGGATTTTAAGGCTTGTCCGTTCTGAGTGGGCCTGCAGACGTGACCCCTGCTGCACCACAGGGGCCTGCCCGCCTTCACATCAGGTCAGCTGGTGGGAATGTTGGCGGCGCCAGGGAAGGGGTTAACCTTCCGCTTTGCAGCAGTCTGAGCTCTAAGATCACACTGCACTGGAGGACCCGAGTGGGCACTGCTGGTCTGGTTTTCAGGCCAGATGATTCGGGGCATCAGGAATGATTTGGGGTTTGCTGCGCTCTGGAGCGTACCCGGCCACTGGTTCTGGGGCGAAACTTGCCCGAAGGCCGAGTTCATCAGGGGCCACCGCGTGGGTCTGAAGAACATCTTGGTCTGCATAGACGACTATAAAAATGACAGGAGCAGGTCATAGCTCCAATATGTCTTTTCAGGGGTTGCAGTAAATGGCAGAGTTGGCTGTGACAAACTTGGGGTGACTGGCTGTGGCTCCGGCCCCCGGCCCCAGGTGACTTTTATGATTCCATTTGGCCGTAACCTCTGGGAGGCGTCTCAATGACACCAGAGTGATTTTCTCTCGCCATTCAGCTGGCTCACCAGACATGCTTTTTCTTCCCCGGACTACATCCATCATGCGCCTAAATTCAGGAACGGTCTCGGCATTTATCAATCAGCCAGAAAGCAGATCCAGCGCCTAGAAGACACCTCATTAATTTTGCAAGTTTGATTTATTCCCTATTTAAACTGTGGATTAAGTTCCACGCCAGGGGAAAGAAAAATCAAACAACTAAAGCGGTCCTCTGTCTGGGACAAGTTTGGGGTTCATGGAATGGTAAATGCTGCCACCGGGAGCAACGGAGCTGATAGAAAGATTGTGGCATTTGGAGTCAGGAGGCCCGGGTTCAAGTCCAGCTGGGTGACTTTGGGCACGTCAGAAGCCATCGACCTTCAGTGTTCTCACCCGACCCGTGTGTGATGATTAAAATGTAGCAACTTGGTAAAAGGTGCTTTGTGACCAGCAAAGCAGCATCCAGACACGAGTGATCATGGTGATGGTCACATTATGGTCAACAACACGGATAACGGGGCTATTGTAGCCCAGTTCCCTTCCGTGTTGGTTTTTGTACAACTGACCTGGTTTGTGAGGTTGTGTATCGTAAATCGAAATATGTGCATTTGGTAAATATACATATGTATATATTGATGTATGACATAATCATGCATATTGATATATAGATGTATGTGCATATACACATATGTATGTTCATATGTAAGATATATTGATACATGATACATTTCATATATATTGATATATAGACATGTGCGTATATACATGAACATATATACAGTACATGTGTATATAAGATATATTGATAATGCACATATATTAATATGATATACATATATGCATATCAAAATATACATTTATTTCTCCATGCTTTATCTTTAGCTCTAATTATAAGTTACAGGCAGACCATTTTTTCAAATGAAAGAACAATTTTTTTTGGTAAATCCTGTTCATTAGTTCTCCATTGCTTCCTCCATCAAAATGCTTTTTGAAGAAAAACCTAAAAAGTGAAATAAGAAATGTGATTGATCAAGCTGTAGTTCCCGTCACAGGGCGGGCTGGGCTGGTGTGATTTCAGCGGTGACGCAGGTGAACCAGCTGCGAAGATAAACCCGCCCCCCCACCCGAAGGAGCCCCTGGGGGCCAGGTGACAGATTTAGCATCTCAGGTGGAGCTTCCTGGTCATCGAAGGGCTGCCGACTTTCTCTGTGTTTCCTACAAGACTGACAACTCGTTTGTGCTTCCTCGTGATGATGGTATTTCTCTTTCTAGGCAGATGGCCACATTCACGCTCGTTTAGCCACGACCGACTGTCCGGCGTGAGGCTGGCTGGCTTCCTTCTCCAGCGTTGTCCGCTGGGCTAATTGAGTTTGGTTAATCGAGGCCGTGATGAACTGAGCCGGAAGTGGCTGCCTGGGGCGTCACTTGTTGGGCGGGGAGACCAGTCCTTCAAAGGGTGGCCGGATTGAGAACATTCTGAAAGGGCCGCTGAGCAGGACCCCTGGGGTGGGGCCGACTTCTCCTTCAGGCACAGCGCCTACGGACCCCAAGACTTTTAGGGGCCCATGAAAATGTTCCAACTTCTTTTAGACTCAGAAGGAAACCGGCTTGGAGGTGAAAGAGAGCAGGGCGTGTCTGGAAGCTCTGGATGGCTAAGCATGAGATGGGTTGGCAGGGGCGGGAGGAGGAGGGTGGCACAAGCCGTGCTGAAAAGTGGGGGTCTATCCAGGGAGCAGAGGGGTCACAGACATGTACAAAATGACCCTGGGGTGGGGGACAGGGGAAGAGAGGTGCAGATGGAGTGGGGAAGAGGTGGGAGGCCCATGCGGTTGTCCAGGGGGAGACAGAAAGGCTGGATAGGGCCTGGGCTGTGACCTGGAGAGAAGTGACAGATTTCAGAGGGTTTTCACCCACATCTAAGCACACCCCGTCTTCCCCTTTGCATCTCGCACCCCCTTCAGCAGCTGCACCAACTCTCTCATTCCTTCTCCTTGAAACTGCTCAGGAGAACGTCTGTCTCCTGCCCACATCTCCTCGCTTGCCCCTCAGAGCCCCCTCCGTCAGCTCCCCGCCCTCTGCAGAGACGCCGGGAGTGAGCACCACTGCGGATCTCCGTGTCCACACCCAGGGCACAGTCTCTGCTTCTCGTTTTACTGGATTTTCAGCAGCTTGAAGCACTAACTCAGTGATCTGTCTTCTAACCTTTTAGTCAACAGCTTAATTGGAACTCTCGAACTTTTCCACCCAGATTTCACTAAAATGAAAGCGAGGGTGTGGGGCGTGACTACAAGTTTGAAATTTATTTAGATCTTGTGTTTTATCTTGAAAACTCTTCTCAGTTCTGCATGATCCTCCAAAATATGTCTGCAGCTTAACAGAACAATAAGAACTTCCTCTGGGAAGTCTCTGGGCAAAACTGACCTTCCAGGAAGACAAGCTCTGTTTTCCTGGTGTTTTGCCTGCTGTCCGGTACCCAGGGCGGGACCAGGGTGAGGCTGGCCAGGTGCCTGGGGCTCGAAACACAAGGAGGCCTCCTCCTCCGTGCCGACCCTGGGCTCGCATGACTCTGAGGTGACACCTCCTTCCATTGTACACCCGTGTTGGCCCGTCCTCATCCTGCTCCCAGCCTGCCTGCACCCCTCTGTGAACCCCATTTGAGAGATGGGAGCAGACCGTCAAGAGTAGAGGTGATGGGTGGTGCCAGATGGCTGTCTCTCTACAGCACCACCAGCTGCCCCCAGCGTCTATCGCACGAGCATCAGAGCAGACAAGGGCCTCACAAACGCCTCCTGGAAGATCTCTTGTGGGATAACGGAGAGGCCATGAGACCATTCATGGTGTTAGTGTCCTTTCATTTATTTATTCATTTTCAAGACACACTTACTAAAAGCTGACTGTGTCCAGATGCCGAGCTAGACACTCGGGACACAGCAGTGCCCAGACAGACGAGATCTCTCCCAGGGTCTGGCGTTCCAGTGGCTTCCATGTATTTGCACAAGCAAAACCAGACTGGAAGGTAGAAAAATGTGTCTGTGTCTGGGTGAAGCCAGCTGCTCCTGGGCATGCTCGGGCTTCCCGTTTCAGCATTTGCAAAAGTGGCTGGTCCTTGGCGGGTGCTTACCCCAAGAGTAAAACGGGGCACTGTTTCATATAGACTCTAAAAACATTGAATAGCTGGGGCCCTTGAGAGGTTCATGATGCCATTTATGGGTTAGATTCTGGTGGGTCCTGCAGGTCAGCTCTGTCCAGAGTTTCCACAGGTGGCCCTTTTTCCTGCAACATCTGTTAACATCTGCCCAAACGGGTTCTGTGGCGCCCACTTTCAGAGATGTGATCTTTAACTTTTCCCGCCTGTATTTGTTGGGGAGAGCTTGCCTCTTTCCTCCTTCTGAAAACCTATGAAGCCGTGTGGACACAGCTCACCCGTGTTTTTCAGGATTGTGCACTTGTGGCCGGAGGTTGCTGGGTACAGAGCCTGCCCAGGGGTGCGCCTCCGGGAGCTTAGGGACCATTTAGGGATAAGGAGGATTTTGCTGCTTCAGAGAGCTTTGGCATAGCCCCTAAAATGGTAATAATGAGCCAGAAATGTTAAAAATAACAAAAACAGAACAGAACGAGGCGGGGGTGGGGGGACCACAGGAAAGAAAACAGAAACATCATGCAGCACAGAAAGGTCCTTTAGAAATAAAACGGAAACAACACCAAGACTCACCGGTGGACTCTGGAGCTTCAAAAAAATGGTCCTCACTCGTGGTGCAAGCAGAACTGCGGGGAGCTTTGAAAAACGCTGACGCCCGCCTCGCCCCCGGGGTGGCTTGGGGAGGCCCGGGCGGGTGTTATTTCAAAGCTCCCCTGGGCGACTCTGCCCTGCAGCCGAAGCTGAGAGCCTCTGCTTTAAAAGCCTGCTGAGTCGACACCCTCTCGACCCTTTTCGTGTTCCGTCGTTTCAGGGAATTTTTTGGCATCTTATTAAAAGTTTCCCAAGTGATAGACCACTCACGTTTCCATCCTCCCAGTCTTTCATGTTATATGTCTATTCCTGTTTCTCATCCTCCTTCATAAAGGTCTTAATTTTGTTATTTTTCTCCCCTAGTTTCTCCACAACCCCAATACCCCCATCCCCACCTCCACACACGCGTGCACACACACGCACTTTTGTAGTGCAGCTCAGCATATACAAACGAACTGTGGACAACCAGCTCCCAGATTCACAGCAGCAAGGATATTTTTGACTGTGCAGCTGCAGTCGCTCTGGGAACTCAGCTATAGAAATCCCACGAAGATGGCAGGATCCTGAATAGCTCTGTGTCTCCGCTTCTTACTGCGAGGGCACTGCAAGTCCTAGAGTGACCCTGGGCAACTCTGAGACAAGAGGCCGGTGGCCGACGGGGCTGTTGTCCTTTCTCCTCTCGTCAAGACTTCTCAGCTCGTATCTATGCTGCAGTGTTCCCCTGCAGGTCGATGGCCAGACAGGGTGCCCAAGGCCTCCCACCCTGTGACTGGACCAGCACTTGTCAACAGGGGACACGTGGCTGTGTCTGGAGATATTTTGGGCTGTCATGACTGGGAGCAGGAGGTGGGGTGCTCCCGGCGTCTGGTGGATAGAGACCAGGGATGCTGCTCAACATTCTGCAACGCAAGGGACAGCCTCATCACCAAGAGCGATGTGGCCGCAGACGTCGCTGGTGCCCATGTTGGAAAACCTTGAACTAAATCACAAAGTCCTTGAAGGTCGGTTAGGTTTCTCTCCCTTCCTTGGCAGCCCGATAGTTTATTACAGCAGAATTTGGACTAGAAGAGGGTTGAATCAACCTCAATTATTTTTGTACAACTATTCCTTATCTCATAGATTTCTTTAAATTAAGTCACTTTGCTTTGTTAAGGCAAATAAATGAATTTAAAGTGGAAATTTTCTATAATTACAGTATTTGGGATACCAGTATCACCTGCCACCAGTAGACGCTACCCCTGAAAACAAGAGTGAAGAAGATACAGCCAAGGTGATTCGTACCGTCCGGCTGGAGATGGCTGCCTCTGGAGATTCTGCACACGAGGCTCCCTTTCCTGTGGTTGCTGTTACTCAAGTATCAGAAAATTGTTAAAGATGGGCTACCCCCCAGGGAGACTTTCTCCTTGAAGGAGGAAGGACCCGCAGGATGAGCTTTCCTGCTCTGCGAGACGTGTCCCTCCTGCCCTGTCTCTGTTCCTCCTAAGTCTTCTTGGGGGCTGTGGGGGTGCACACCTCTCATGATGGGAGACCACAGCCGGCCCTTCTTAGGCCGATGGGGGAGCTGGATATCCAAGCTGGGGGATTCTAGAAGGGAATGCCAGCACAGCCACCCCCAGCTCTGCAACCTCCAACAAGTTATTCAAACTTTCTCAGCCTCAGTTTCCTCCTCTGTAAAGTGGGTGTGTGACTGTACCCACTCAGTGTAGTTGTGAGCGTTCAGCAAGAACAAACGTGGACTCTGAACTCCCTTAGGCATGATTACTGCCTAAGAATTGACGCTCTCGTCGTGATGAGTCATCAGAAAAGGGAAGACATTTTCCACTACGATTTTAGATAATAAATGCCTACATATCTTTAATGAGATTTATACGTTACATTGATACTCAGACAGCTGTAGATGCTCTGGAGGCAAATCACGCTGTCTGGTCTTCAGATCCCTCAAGGGCTGTAGACAAAGCTTTGATTTCCCAGCTGGCTCTCTCCTTTCGCACATGACCCTCAAATGTCCCTGGAGAACGGCTCCCTCGTGCTCTGGAATGGCCCAGATCTCTCCTCTCAGCCCTGAAGAAATTCCCAGGAGGCCTGGGCAGTCTTAGAGGTGTTGGCCGAAGTCACTGGGAATCAAGACCCAGGAGGCTGGAGCGTCATGTCTGAGCTCCCCTGTCCCTCATCCCTTGTTCCAGCCCAGGCCTCCATCTGTGCCCCAGCCCCCAGCACCCCCGCCGAGCCTCCCTGCCTGATCCTGTCCCCGCCAGGGGGCCTGGGCTGAACCTGGGGGAGGGGGCACATTTCCTGGGGTTGGTGCCACCTCCCCTGACTCTGAGGCGGATGGAGGGCATTTAGACTCAAGGTGCAGGGAGCCATTCCACCACGTGGGCGTGAGTCCCCGAGAGTTAAATGCTTTTGTAGGGACGACGTCCTTGTCTCAATATGAGGATAATGATCCTCCCTGTCTCCAAGGATTTAGTGGGACAGCGTATCCAGATGCTGTGGGGAGGCTGGCGCTCAGTGAACCTGCGATAAATGGCAACTACTATGAATATTTTTAGGTCACATGGAGCTTTACCCATTGAAAAGGGACTCGCCCAGCCCACAGCAGTTAATAAACAGAAAGGCAAGGGAAACTCTCAGCTGGAACTGTTTCCAAGAAGTGAGCATCCATGGGGCTGCTGGACTCTCTCTGCTGCCAGGTGGTGATAAGAGCTGTGGAGAAAAATGAAAGAGGGAGGGGGAGACAGCATGATAGTGTGTGTGTATGCAATTTAAATGTAGGGTCATTAGATAAAGTCCCAAAGAGAAGGCAATATTGTATAAAGATCTAAGGAAAGTAAGAGAATAACCCATTGGAATAGCAAGGAGCCTATTTCAAGCAGAGGAAACAGTCAGTGCAAAGGCCCTGAGACAGAAGTAGAACTGGTGTCTGAGGACTGGCAAGGAGGCAGGGGGGCTGGAGCAGAGTGAGCCAGGGGAGTGTGGGCAGAATGTGGGAAGAGGCAGGAGGCAGGTGACGTGGGACCTTGGCTACGGCCGAGACTTCACGAGATGCAGAAGATGCAGATCCCTGAGAGAGAATCATGAGCAGAGAAGTGACAGGACTTAATTTGCATCTTAACAGGATCCCTCTGGCTGCTGAGATGACAGGCTGGAGGGCCAGGCAGGCCCAGGGAGCCCAGGGAGGGGAAGATTGCAGGAATCGAGGTGAGAAATGGTGGGAGTTGCACCAGGGTGGGGTCTTCTGAAAGAAGTTTTCACATTTGGAATCTATTTGCTGACAAACTCGGAGACAAATAAATGTGGGAGCAAGGGAGAGAGATCGAGAAGGACTCCTGCTTTCCGTCACTGAGCACCACGATCAGGGCCATGTTTTCTGACCTGGCCCCCAGTGAGCATGTCCTCTTCTGCCATCGTGGTGGGGGGCCCAGAGAGTGGATGGGGACAGGAAAGAGCTGGTTGGACGCACCTGGGAATAGCCACAAAGGGTTTTAAAGCTGGCGGAGAGCAGGCCCTTGAACTTGGGTAGGACAAGCCGTTGGTTGGCAAGGCCTGCAGGCCCGGCGGGAGCCAGCACCCCATGGCCTGACGCTGGCTGGGGAGCAGGGTAAACAGAAATTCAAAGGCTTCCCACCGGGAGAGGCTGCGGCTGTCCCCGAGTCATCCCTTCTTGCGCAGGGGTTTGGAGCAGTGTTATTTCAGCTGAAGGCGAGAGGAAACCCCGCACAGAAGAGCACAGGGAGAGGGCGGGAGAACATTCCCCTTGTGGAATGTTCCACGTGGCCCGGGCTTCAGTCCTGGGGGAAAGGGGGCTGGAAAGGGCATCTGGCTGCCAGAGGGGCCAGCAGTGGTATTGGTGCAAAGAGTGAGGCAGCGGTTTTGACTGTCAGGGTCCCTGGGAAGCAAGAGTTTGGGGAAGCACAAATAGATGATTATTTGCAAACAATCTGGAGCAGGAGAGAAAGAGAGGAAGGAAAAAGGGGGAGATAAAAGCCAGAAAGTGAGAGAGAGAGTCAGGCAGAGACAGATGAGCCCGCGTCGCGCGTGCCTCTGCACGACACGTCCCCCCTGCGCTTACTGAACACCTGCTTGGAGGCAACACTGGTCCAGCTGCGTGGGGCCCCTTGTGCTCATCCCACAGCCCGGAATGTTCTCTCCCCAGCTCCCCCCCATAGGGATCCTACCCAGACCTGGGGACAGGCCGAGGACTTCCTCCCCCTGAGAACAAAGCCCTTCTCTCCAGGGCCCTGTCGTGGGCCTTGTCTGCCTTACGCAGGCACAGCGCTTCTCCATCAGGACCGTCCTGCCCCCACCCCCAGGGGGCATCCTGCAGTGTCTGGAGACATTGTTGGTGTCAAGACTCAGTGGGGGGTGTGGCCCTGGCATCGAAGGGGTAGAGATGAAGGATGCTGCTGAACACCCTGCATTGCACAGGACAGCCCCCCTCAGGGGGTGACCAGCCCCAGAGGTGATGGTGTGGGGGTTGCGAAGGCTGGTGCTGAGAGCAAGGTGGGTGGCATCTCAGGTGGGATTAATATTAACATCAAGGCTGGCTAGTTGTCAGGAGCTTTTTCTAAGCCAGGTGCTGTCCCTTTGTCCTCCCGCAGCCCCTGCAGGAAGACCTGTAAATAGCTACCTGTAAATAGCCCCATTTCATGGGCGAGGAAACTGAGGGGATGTCCCTGGCTTTGTTGGGGCGGGAGAGCCTAGGAGGAGGCAGAGGGAGGTGGAGATCTCCCTGACATAAGACATGGCTGTATCTGACATTTTTTGTGTGTGTGTGTGGAGGAAGACTGGCCCTGGACTAACATCTGTGCCCATCTTCCTCTAGTTTATACGTGGGACGCCTGCCACAACATGGCTTGAGGAGCGGTGTGTAGGTCCATGCCTGGGATCCAAACCTGTGAACCCCAGGCTGCTGAAGTGGAGCTCACAAACTGAAGCACTACACCCCTAAGCCGGCCCCATATCTGACTTTTGTGTGTGTGTGTGTGAGGAAGACCAGCCCTGAGCTAACATCCGTGCCCGTCTTCCTCTACTTTATATGGGACGCTGCCATGGCATGGCTTGATCCCTGGGCCGCCGGAGTGGAGCACGCAAACTTAACCGCTATGCCACCGGATCAGCCCCTGTATCTGACATTTTAAAGAGCACGTCCGGCCTGGCACAGGTCTGGGCTGGCACCGCCTCCACGCGGCCATGTCCAGCAATGCTTCTCTGGGCTCCTCTCATCCAGCTCGCAGCCCTCCCGGACGCAGGACCACACCTGCCTTCTCGGAGCCTTTGTTTTCCAGACTGCCGTGATCCTGCAGCAGGCACAGATGGTGCCCCCCAGACCCCCCAGGTGAAGAACTGACTGCCCCGCTGCTGGGGTCTCTATCAGCAGGCAGCCTACAGCGGTCACACCTCCTGCGGCGGCCAGTGTCCACTGACTGATGGATGCCAGGGTATAAAGCCTGGCCAGCTCGGCCCTACTCGGGACAGTGCCCCCTGGGGTGGGCTGAGGCTGCCGTGGGGCCTGCACCCCTCACCCACTCCTCTTCCCCCTCCAACCAATGTGGATCCCAAGGGTCCCACTTATCCTCCTGGTGCTCACCCACCTGCGTCTCAGAGTCCACCTCCTGGGTGCCCCAGCTGAGGCAGGCCCCATTTCTCTATGCAAAATCCTTCTCTAGGGCTCTCCCCTCCCACATCTGCTCCTGGGGACAGAAGTGACCTGAAAACCTAAACAGAATCCTAGACTGACCCCTCTATCACTTCCCATCAAATTCAGAATAAAAAGGCCATCTCCACTTAGCCTGTATGGGCTGAAATGTCACCTCCTCCAGGAAGCCCGTCCTGACCACTCTGCCCACACCACGCCTGCTCTGCTCTGTCAGCCCCTCTTTGTTCCCATCACAGCATTGATTACAACTGTGATTACTGTCTCCGTCTGTTTGGGGCTGTTTCACTGGACGGTGAGCAACATATGGGCAGAGACGTGTCTGTTTCATTCATTCACGGCTGGATCTCCAGTCCTTGGAGCAGGTCTGGCACATGGTGGGCCCTCAGGAAAAGTCTGTAGGGTAAATGAACTGGGGCAGAAAGATCCTAAGGTGATCCCAGAGTCTCACTCCTCTCCCCTTGGGTTCAGGCAGAAGCTGTGACTTGCTTCTAGCCAACAGAATGTGGCAAAAAGAGTTGGGATGTCACTGCCTTGAGTAGAATATTTTATGTGAGACTCCATCTGAGCTGTTGGGAGAGACTCTCCTGCTGGCCTTCAAGAAGCAAGCAGCCGTGCTCTGGACTGCCTACAGAGGAGGCCACGTGGCAGAGACCTGCGGTGCCTCCAGGACCTGAGGACGGCCTCCAGCTGACAGCCAGTGAGCAGCGGAGCCTCAGTCCTGCAGCTGCAGGGGAGTGAATGCTGCCGACGACCATGCCAGTGAGCTCGGGGTGGATCCTTCCCCAGCTGAGCCTCCAGATTAGAATGCAGCCCAGCCCACACCTTGACACCCAGCCCACAGCTTTTTGAGACTCAGCTTAGCCAAGCCCAGGCTCCTCCCCACGGAGACTGTGAGATACTAAATGTGTGTTGCTTTAAGGCACTAAGTTTGTGATAATTTCTTATGTGCAATAGAAAACTAATGCTATTATAATTAGAAGTAATGGATGAAAGTGTCATATGTACACCAGCAGACATGCATTGAATGGTATTGTTGTCACTATATTAATTCATCCATCCATCCGTCCATCCATCCCTCCACCCTGCAGAGTGAGGGTTACCACGGGAAGTTCTGTATCTTGCAGAAGTGCTGACGCTTTGACCAGTTAAATCTGGAATCCCAGGGTGTGGGGTCCATCTTGGGATGTCCTTTGTCTGCACGTTATAGGCAGACTGTCAACTTTGACTAGTCTTGAGAAGGCATCAAGAGTCTTACCACCTAAATCTGATCTCAGAAAAACTGAATGTGTGTGTGTGTGTTTCCCATGAAGAAGTCAAGGTGCAGGTGGTCAAGACACCCCGTATTGTTCTCCCTCTGACCCACTTGGACTCGAGTCCTGAGTGGCTGCAGGGTGTGGGAGAGGGAATGGGGAGCTTCCGCGTGGGTCCAGATCTCTGGCTGGCCAGCCGCAGGGAGACCAGACACGGATGTCAAATCTCTACAGCAAATGCGGGACTATTTAGGTACAATTTAGCAGAAACGAGTCATCCTGCAGACATAAACATTTTAATCAGAGTGACAATTTATTCAAACAATTTGACAGAGCTCACACATGCGGAACAGATGGGCTGGGGCAGGGGCCCAGCAAGAGAGCTGGTGGGGGAGGGAACCCCTGGCCGAGCCTGGCTGGCCCTCTGGGAGGGGCAAAGTGGAAGAAAAGGGGCTCCTTGCCCTTCCCACCAGGCCAGCAGATGGGCTCCTGGAATGACCCCAGGGCCCTGCCCCCGCCCCCGGGAAACCTGCCTGGACTTTCAGGCCCCTCTGATGTCCCAAACTCCTGGAGACGGGAGGGAAATTCTGGATGGAGGAAGTCACTCATTTGTTCCTTCATCTATCTGGAGAATTTGCTGAGGGCCTCTCGTGGGCCAGGCGCTGTGCTGGGTGCTGTGCTGTGTGCACGTGTGAGTGTGTGTGGAGCCTCATCCATTATTAATGCCTTAGGGTTTCTGCATTCAGAGTCCCTAGCTGTTTGAGACTGGCCCAGAAGCAGCCCCAGGACAAGGATTTTGGTCAAGTGGTTTGTTTGGGAGGTGACCCCGGAAGCTCCCTCCTGTCGGGTGTGGGAAATGAGGGAAGGAAGGACAGAAGGCAGATGCGGCACAGGTCACCCCCAGGCACCTGGGCCCTTCTCTCTGGACCTCTGGGAGATGCTGTGGGCTGCGTCCCAGGAGCATCCTTCCCAGGGTGAGGGTGTTGCCGTGTAACAAATCCTGGAGCACTTAATGGCAACATCCACCGTTGGCCCAGGGCTGCTCCGGGTGTTAACTCCAGACGCTTCCTACCCCGCGCCCCCCTGGGCTGGGAGTTGGGGGCTCACAGTGGATGTGCCCCGGGCAGCGAGGGTCTGGGGCTGTGGGCAGAAGGCTGCCAGCGCCTGTCGCAGTCCTAGAGCTGACAGGTGGGGCTTTCTTACCAAGACTGCTCGGCTGAGCACTGAATTGATTTTCATCCAGATGAGGGAAACTGAGGCCCACAGAGGCAAAACCACTTGCCCAAGGTCTCCAGCTGGTCAGTGGTGAAGCCCAGAGTGGGTCTCGTTCCCTGAGCTCCTGTCCACCGCTCTCTCCACAGCATCACACTGCCACTGTCAGTTCTTCTCAGGGACATTTAAAAGGAAATTAGTTCACAGTGAAAAACCATGTCAGTGGGACAACTGCTGACATTCAGGTTGTTAGCTGCCCCTGTGGTGGACTTACCAGAATGTGCTATTTTAATACGCCTTTTGATGCCGATTTGGAAATCACCATCTCAGGCCCTGAGCCAACGTGGAATCGGTCCCTTGGCCCTTCGAGGTGACTGGCGTTTCTCTCCCCACAGCTACCGGCGGGTCAGAGCCCTGGGCCTCTCGCCTCCTCCCACTCCACACCCCTCTCCACTCGCTCCTCGCCCATTCCACGCCGGCCGGGAGGGGGTCTTCCCAACCCGTCTCGGGCTCAGCTTCCCTTCTCTAGAACACGTTGAAGGGCGTTTGGACTCAGGGACGAAGTCAGAGCCCCAGACTCAGGCAGCCACCTGCTCATTCGACGGTGAGCTCCTCTTACAGGTGACAAGGACCAGCATCCAGTGGCGCTCTGGGTTTGCCCCAAACACCTCCTTGCCCACTGCAGCATCACTCCAGTCCCCAAAGTGGCCCAAGTGTGATTCTGGAGGCTTTCGGCTTCCGGAGTCTCTACTCATCCCCTCGCCACCCGCCAGCAGGGGACGTCACGTTGCGTGTGTCTCGGTTCCGTCTCCAGGCGTGGGGAGCAGTACTCGGGAGGCTCCACCAGGAAGCCTGGTCTGAGGAGCTGATCTCGATGACAGTGTCCTAGACTCCGAGCTGATGCTGTCGTGGACTGAGGCTCGAGTTCTGGGGAGGGAAGTGTTATTGCGTGTGGGAGGGATACGAATTATTGCGGCCAGAAGGCGGGCTATGAGTGGCTGTAGGGTCCGAAGATGACCGCCTCAATAGATCCCACCCCACATGCTCTTACAATTCGATGCTGACACCCTGCCACTGAGTGGTGGATCTTTGCACCCTGCCCTGGGACCTGGGCAGAACTGTCAGACTATCCCAATGAAGAGAGCGTGACAGAGGTGATGTCACAGGATTTCCAAGGCCGGGTCATAAAAATGCCATGCACTTTTGACATGTAATTTAGGATCTCCCTCTCTTCAAGACCTGCTACCATGGTGTGAGGAAGCCCAGCCCACGTGAGGAGACCATGTACAAGTGTCCCGGTGGACAGTTCCAGACTGAGGTCCCAGACGACTGCCAGTCGTGTGATGAAGGAAACCTTTGCGTTGACCCGGCCCAGCCACCATCTGACTGCAACTGAGTGAGGACCACCCCCCAGAACCGTGAGAGACAGCAGTGAAATAACTGTCATTATTTTAAACCATTAAGTGCTGGCAGGATTTGTTACACGGCAATAAAAGCTAAAATATATGTGTGGTGCTTTAAAACATGCTACAATTTTTTGACACTCTCTTCAAAAGATGAAACCTAGTTCCCCTCCCCTTCAGTGTGGACTGGACCTAAGGAGTCGCTTCTAACAAACAGCATAAGGCAGAAGCAACGGTGTTCAACTTCTGATACTAGATGACAAATAGATGACAGGAGGAGTTGCAGCTTCTGGCTCTCTCTCTCAATCTCTTTCTCTTCCATGACTTGTTCTTGAGGAAGACACGGCCATGTTGTGAGGACGCTCGAGAAGTCTATAGAGAGACGCTCATGGCCAGGAACTGAGGCCTCCTGCCAACAGCTGTATGAGGGCACCATCTTGGAAGTGTATCCTCCAGCCCCAGTCAAGCCTTCAGATGACACAGACCCAGCTGACACCCTGACTACACCTCATGGGACCCTGAGCCAGACACATCCGGCCAAGCCACATCCTTATTCCTGACCCACAGAAACTGCAAGACAATGTTTGTGAAGTAACTTGTTACGCAGCAATAGGTAACTCAAACAATACCGATTTCTCCCATCAATCCTAAACAAACTTGCAAAGTACATAAGAACTACTATTATCCCCATTTTGCAGATGAGGAGACTGGGGCTCAGCATGGTGAGGCCACATTTAACAGGGACCCAGCCAAAAACTCTCGGAGCAGGGATTAGATCCTAAGTCTGTCCCACTGTGAGACGGTGTTAGTCAGGGTTCCCCGGAGAAACAGAACCAATAGGATGTATACAAGAGAAGACGTATTGTAGGAATTGCCTCACACGGTTGTAGAGGCCAAGAAGTCCCACGATCTGCTGTCTGCAAGCTGGAGACCCAGGGGAGCTGGGGTGTAACTCAGTCCTACTCTGAAGGCCTGAGAGTCGGTGAGGGGTGGGGAGGGAGGTTGGGGCTCGATGGTGAAGCCCTGCCTGAGTCTGAAAGCCCAAGGACCAGGAGCACCGACGGATGCCCCAGTTCAGGCAGAGGGAGTGAACTCGCCCTTCCCCTGCCTCTTCGTTCTATCCAGGCCCTCAGTGGGTTGGCTGGTGCACCTGAGTTGATGAAGGTATCTCCTTTACTCAGTCTGTTGATCTAAATGCTAATCTCTTCCAGAAGTATCCTCACAAACACACTCAGAGACAAGGTTTTACCAACCAGCTGGGCATCCCCTAGCCCAGTCAAGTCGACACGTAAAATTAACCATCACGGAGACCATTTATCCTAACATCATGCACACACCTTCTCCCCCGTCAACCCCCACACGGGGTTTATAGTGGAGACCAAAAGTGGTGACATCGAACTGGATGCAAGTCTTTTCAGCCTACGCCCTTCTTTCCCTTCATGACAAATTCCTCGAGGAAAGGCCATGAGGAGCTGTGTGACCCGCACAGCGTGTAGGGTAGATATTCTGTAATAAATGTCTGACAAGCTGGCCATCTTCTCTGGGCAGGGTGAGCTGTGTCCTCTCCTCCTGTCTCAGGTTTTCTGAGTCGAGAATCTTCCCGATTTATCTCTAAATATGGTCACCAGTTACGTACTCCCCCCTCCCAAGCAAGTGGATGGTTCTGCAACTTAATTTAATCACCCAGGGAGTTTCCAAAATTAATTTCCTGTTAGAAATAAATATTGTACTATGAATTATAAATCAGACCGGGGGCAATTTACAGAGAACCTGTAAATTAAAATTTCGACTGTTTGCAGCAAATAGAAGTGGGAGCACGTGCAGCGTCCCCAGGACTGGACATTCGTAGCCTCTCGGGTCGGTCAGGTCTACACAGACACGACATCAACAAGGGAAGGCTCTGGCCGCCTGGGGTGGTTTCCCAGGATCAGCTGCTTCTGTTTCATGAGGTTCAGTTCAACCAGGTTTCGGCACTTGCCCACTGCATGTTGGCCGCTGGGGGTAAGTGAGGACGAGCAAGGTCCCTTCCCCAGGACATGAGGGCCTCCTAATTGTCCTCCCCATAAAGCAGCTGCAATAATAAGGCCCATGGGGAACACTCGTATCACACCACGGACCGAGGACCGTTCTCAGCATTTGCACGTGTCAACTTAATCTTCATGGTAACCCGACCTGGTGGGTTCTGTTATCAGTGCTATCTCACAGGTGAGGGAACAGAGGCACAGAGACCATGTGTCAAAGACGGCAAGTCAGCACACGGCGGTGCCCGGGCTGCGTGAGGCCCTCCGGTTCCAGAGTCAGGGTCCCCACTCCGTCACACCCATCCCTGGCTGGTCCCCACCCACTGATCCCTCTGAGGACAGGCCACTCCCGTCCATCTCCACCTTGATGGCATCGCCTCCCAACCAGTGTCCCAGCTTCCACTTGTCCCCCTCCTGTCCCCTCACACACCCACGCGCGCGCGTGCGCGCGCGCACACACACACACACGGAAGCGCTCAGGGAGATCTTTAGAGACGTGAATTCGAATGTGAAAACCAGCGGCGTCAAGGCCCCAGGACTGGCCTGTGCTCTTTCATGAGCAAGACGGCCTCCCTGCCCCAAACCCCTCCCAGGTGCTCAGGGGAGATGGACCCACAGCAGTGACTGGAACCCTGGTGGGGAGGCAGGCTGTTTGGACTTTTTACAGAAAAGCGCTGATCTCACAGGTGGGGGGACAGGAAGGGAGGGATCCTGGGAGGAGTTAGCATTCACACGTGAGCATTTCTCTGGTGAGCAGACCCTCACAAACCAATGGCACAAAGCCCCGCAAAATATTTATTGACTGGATGTGAAATTTTCAAAAGTGGGGGAGCTCCATGGTGAACGGGACAGACGAGATCACTGCCCGCAAGCAGTTCCCAGTTCAGGGAGGAAGATGACAATCCATCCAGTGATGTTGCCATGGGGAGCCGGAGGCCTGAGGGAGGCTCCTGAGGGCTTTCTGCATCCCCCACAGCCCTGTGAGCCTGAAGGTGTCATTCTCATCACCGTCTTGCTGGGGTCGGGGGACTGAGCGGGGAAGTGACTTCCCCCAGGCCACAGAGCTGATTCAGGGCAGATCCCAGACCTGACTGGGCAGCTGGCTGCAGAGCCCATGGGGCGACCACCACAAGCCCTGCCTCTTCCTTCCTGATTCTCAGTAGATTGTTGAATGCACTAGTCAGGCAGGGCCTACACCTGAGAGGCGTTTCCATCCTCTCACCCCACCGGGCACAGATCATTTTCTCCTTCGAATCTTTGCATCAACTAGGCTTTCTATTGCACATCCAGAAGCCCAACACAAACTAGCTAAGAAACAAAAGGAAATTTGCTGGTTCATTTTTACCAGAAAGAGGTGGCTGCAGGTACAGCTGGATCCAGGGACTCAAGTTCTGTCTTCTGGACTCTGTCTCTCCTCATTTGATTCTATGTGGCTTCTGCTCTCCAGTAGGAGGGCAGTCACAGCTGTTCCCTTGGGTGTCCTCCCAGCTCTGTACCCAAAAGGGAAAGCCCCTACCCTCCAGCTCTAAACACAGCCATTTTAGGAAAGGGCCCTGATTGGCCTGGTGGAGTCACCTGTCCACTGCTGGGCCCACCACTGTGACCAGAGAAACATGTGCTGTGACTGGCCCATGGGGTTGAATGGAGCTGAGATGTGGGGCAAAGAACATTTGGTGTCAGCTACGGTGGTCCTCCAGGAGGTGTGCTAGAAGTGGCTTCTGCTTCCTGGGGAGCTTGGGGTGGGCTACCCTTAGTGAAGGGAGACTCCCTGAACCAGGGGTAGCACTCCCACTCCCTTCCCAGCCCTGCCTTCATGGCCACTAGGGGTGGATGGTGGAGGCTGAACCAGCACGTGGGGGGCATTGCTGCTCTGGGGCTCCTGTGACTTGCAGGAAAGCTTGACCAGGCAAGGGTTGACTGGAGGGAGAGTTGTGACCACCCCATCCCTCCCTCCTCCTCCTCCTCCTCCTCTTCCTTCTTCATCAGCGTGACGATCCTCTGAGCTCACGTTGTGTCCCACGTGCACAGGAGCAGAGCCATCGTGCGCCCTATACCATTGCCCCCTCCCAGTGAACCATTAACGTCAGTTCTATCAGCTTCATTTTAGCTCCGAGGGCAGAGCTGGCGCCCGGGTCTCTCTGACTCCCGTGTTCCCTCCACTTCTCCGCGCACAAGGCAGTCCTGCCTCACTTTCTAACTATGCAAACAAACGAACCACTGGGAGGCATTTTCCCGTTACAGGGGGTCCACCTCCCACCTCCCAAATGGTGAATGGACCAGCACAGTCCCCAAGGATGTGACCGGCTGTGGCCGGAACAGCTGGGCGGAACAGCTGGCATTCCTTCTTGCCCAGTTTTTCTCAGTGTGTAAATTCTCTTTTCTTTGCTTCTTTCGTCTGGCCCCAGGCCTGGTCCCCTGGGGACGCAGAGAACCAAAGCAAATATTTACCTGAGCATACTTGGCTTCAGTTTCAGCTAAAAGCCTTTTTAAATGTAGAAGTGGAAAGGCCAGACCCTCTGGGTTGTATGTCCTCCAGCCCCAGCCCTGCTGGTGAAACAGAACAGAGAAGCCTGTGCAATCCCCACAGGGCTGGCGCTCGAGAGGCCGCGGCTCTGCAGACACGGCTTGGGCCATGGTCTCGTGGCTGGAGGGGCACTGTCAGTGGGGGTGGCAACAGGCGTGGTGAGGATGGTGGAGCTGTGGTGGGGAGACAAGGACCCGAGACTCTTGGGACCCCAATTTTTAGTGATGGGGGTTCCAGACCAGGAGCTGAGACTTCCCAGAGTTGATTGAAGTTCTGTGCAGATCCGTCTCCACTGTTAACTTCCGAGGGGCCGTGCTGACAGATTCGCCCTTTGGGGCAGCTTTTTTTTTGATTGCGGTAAAATATCCATAACATACAACTGATCTTTTCAAGTGTACGGTTCAGTGGCATTAAGTACACTCACATTGTCGTGTAACCATCCCCACCACCCATCTCCAGGACTTTTTCACCTTCCCAAACTGAAACTCTGTCCCATTTACACTAACTCCCCTTTTCCCCCATTCCCCCCAGCCCCTGGCACCCACCATTCTACACTCAGTCTTATGGATTTGACTGTGCTAGGGATCCCCCTTGCTGTAGACTGAATGTTTGTGTCCCCCCAGATTCATAAGTTGGAAACCTAAAGCCCAAGGTGATGGTGTTAGGAGGTGGGGCCTTTGGGAGGTGATTAGGTCACGAGGGTGGAGTCCTCAGGAATGGGATTCGTGCCCTTATAAAAGGGACCCCAGAGAGCCCCCTCGCTCCTTTCTCTGTGTGAGGACACAGAGGGAAGTCAGTTGTCTGCAACTTGGCGGAGGGTCGTCCGCAGAACCCGACCCCGCTGGTGTCCCGTTCTTGGGCTTCCAGCCTCTGAAACTGTGAGAAATCAATTTCTGTTGTTTAAGCCTCCCAGTTTAGGGCATTTTGTTTTAGAAACCCGAATGGGCTGAGACACTCCTATGAGCGCAATCATACAATATCTGTCCTTTTGTGACCGGCTTATTTCACTTAGGATAATGTCTTCCAGGTTCGTCCATGTTGTGGCAGGAAACCCTTTTTAAGTCCTCCCGGCTGAAATGTTTAGGCTGAGTTTTCTTGACCTTCCTAAAACATGCCTGGGCTTTACTCCCCATGTTACACGATCCCACGTTTCTCAGCCTGAGAGACCCAGCGAGATGATTTGCTCATTTAGGAACCAAACAGAATGATCACGATGCATTCACAGCGGGGACAACACGTCCTCGAGGGAGGGCATTCAGGGCTGCCCATGTGAGGAGTTTCTGTTAAATGACCAGGAATGAGAACTGAGCTTCTCACGAGGATAGTCCGATCCCTCGCTCGGGTCACGCCATTAACTGGCCAGTTTTAAGTGACAACAGCAAAGGCCGTGGAAAGTTTCTAAGGTCTCCAGCCCGCAGGTCTGCACCACACTTTCAGTGCTGTCGTCCCCCGGGACTTCCCTCTGTCCAGGTGCATGTCAGTAGCTCTGGGCGGGAGTGTGATCTCCCGTAAGCTCTGACGTGCAGTTTTGTTTAAAATGCTGCCCCTCCGTGTTTCACACAGTGCCTCACAAGGAGCAAGTCGACAAGGCCTGTGAGTGACCTGACGTGGACTTGTCCCAAAGCAGGATTTCTGAGCTAGAAGAGGAGAGTTCCAGAAGGCGGCCATGTGGCGCTCACAGACCCCCGCAGGCTCAGGCTCCCTCGGGGCTGCGCCACGCTGCCCGGGTCTGCCTTTTCTGGGCTGAAGCGCTCCCTGTGAGGTGTATCTAACCGGGAAGGAGCAGCACATATTGACTTTGTCATCAGCATTTCTCAAAGTCACCCTGTGGGCCACCT
This sequence comes from Tapirus indicus, assembly GCA_031878705.1. Taxonomy (NCBI): domain Eukaryota; kingdom Metazoa; phylum Chordata; class Mammalia; order Perissodactyla; family Tapiridae; genus Tapirus; species Tapirus indicus. The sequence continues at coordinate 47,312,444 of CM062929.1, forward strand.
GCCCCTGAATCACCCGAGGACAGGGCCCAAGGCATTGGCAGTTTTAATCATCTCCCCAGGAGATTCTCGATCACCAAAGGCGGAGGATCCAAACGTTCTCTCACAGTCACATTTTTTAACAGCAAATTTGCTTCTTCTTATAAGAAAATAAAAACCAAGTTCCATAGAGATTTTCCTCTTTTCTTTTTCAGCCTGTTTTCCTTCCTCCCCTCCCTCCTTCCCTTCCTTCCTTTAGAGAACGGAAGTTAAGACCTTGCCCAGAGACGTCGCAGCATCTCCCCACCTGGGCCTCCTGGTCCAGGGGCCCGTATAGCTGCATGGTTCCCGGACAACGGTAGTTGGCACAGTTTGCAGATGAGCAAGGAGGGGAGCTTGCCCTCCAGGACGCTGAGATGCTCTGGGACCAGGCTGCCAGCTGCGCCCCTGGAACCATTCCCATGCTCAAGGCTCGCTGCCTCTGTCGGGCCCCTGTGTCCAGGGGAGCTTGGGCAGCCCAGGCTGACCAGCACAGCGCCCCCCCCCAGAAAGGCTGTCATTGTGGAGCCCCAGCAAACGACTCCAGAGTGCCCAACCTGGAGGCCCTGGGGTGTGACATCCTCTTATTCTTTTCTAAATGGCAAATAACACAGCTGATAAAAGGAATGAACTCTTAGGCCCTTGCAGAACCTTCTCAAAGGAGCCTGCTCTCCAAGCCACCACGGTCCCGGCAGATGAGCCTTAGGAGGGAGTGCTGGGCATCAGTGGCACCATCTCTGCCAGGTGACATCCTCAGTTGTGTCACTTCTCCCTGCTTGTTTCCCTCACAGCACTTGACACAACTATTAGCACATAAATTATCTTCTCTAGCCCCTACTTCACCTCCTTGTGTCAGTCTCCTGCTCTAGACCGCACGCTCTGTGGGGCGAGGCAGCACTGTTTTCCGGCTGATGTATTCCCAGTGCCTGGCACACAGTGGGCTTTCAGTACATACCGGTTGGCTCAACAAATAAAGGGAGTGCAATTCCCAAATCCTCTGCATTTATAGAGTCACAGAACTCGGTCATCACATCTTTCTTGAGGGCCTGCTCTGTGCCGGGAAATTTGGCGGACATGGGGTCCATTGGAACACAGGAAGCCTGCTCAGTCCCTGTCCCGAGAGCTGCGTTATATCCTGGAACCAACACAGGTTTTCAAATCAGAGAAACAGGTCACAAATATCACATATCAAATCAAATCAAATATCACAGGTCAGTCACTTAACTGGGTGCACCTGGGCAGCCAACACCCAGAGCCTCAGTTTCCCCGTTTGCAAATGGAGGTATTGATAGTATCCCCTTCATCTGGTCATTGGACAGGATGGAGATAATGTCTGTAATGCACTTGACAAAATCCTTAGCACCTCGTAACTGCTCCATCAATTAGCCCCTGTGTTTCCTAAGGCTGCCGTAAGAAAGTACCGCAAACTGGGTGGCTTAAAACAACGGGAATTTATTCTTTCACGTTTCTGGAGGCCAGAAGTCTGAAATCTGAAATCAGCATGTGTGACATCTTTGCCTTTGCTTTGAATTCATCTGATTTTGAGAGAGAGCCGGTAGCAGAGCCCCCACCTGGATTTTCCTCTCAAATGGCAGTCTTCTCACGAACGCGGACGGGACGACACGAGGCCGCTCCCAAGCGCCCCGTGTCCACGGACTCCGCGGCCAGCACAACTGTCTTGGTTATAAAACAGACACTGAGCAGAGCTGCTGGGAGGCTGACAAGAAAGCAGGAACGCGCGGCCCGCGTCCAAGTGGATGTTGGCGGAGAGGGCAGAGCTGAAAGCTCCAGCGGGAGAGGTTTTCATGGTGGCACAAAGCTCAGGGACGGGGCCGGCATCCAGCCTGGCTTGCAGGGTCTGGGTTTATGGTCCTCGGTGGGAAGGGCTGTGTCTTTTCCAAACATTTCAGTAACCTCGTCTCAACCTGGCCCAGACCTCACCCTTCGTGGGGACACAGTAGATGTTTGCTGCTTGACGTCAGTAAAATTCAACCCCATGATGTCTCTCCTGGGAGCGCATTTATGGTGGGTTGGTTCAAAGTCATTCTGAGAACAGAGCCAGAGGGATCTGCTGGATCTTTTGGGAAAACTCCACCCACCAGGCGTCTCTACCTGTGCCCCAAAGAGAATTGTTCATTTGCATGGCTATGCAGTGGCTGACGCCAACGGGGCCACCAAGAAGGAGCCCTGCTCCTCAAGTCTCACTTTTCTGTCACCTGTCACCTGTTCAGGAGTGGGGCAGCCTCCCAACAAGCGCCCTGTCCTGTTTCTTGACTTGAATGGAGCTCCTCAGACTCTACTCCTGGGGTGTCCTTGTTACAAAAGGCGGATCCTGGGGCCCCAATCCAAAGATTCTGGCTCAGTAGGTCTGGGGTGGGGTGCGGTAATTGGCCTTCGTAACAGGCCCTCTGAGGACCTGACCCAAGCCGTCGGTGCACTGCACTGGGACAAATGCTGAGCTGGCTTGGAAGGAAGTTCTAGATGCATTCTGAGCTCCACATTGTTATGCAAAGTTAGAGAGGTTTTTAGGGAAGACCTAAACCAGTGTTTTCCAAAGGGCCACTGGTGGTGGGTGAGGTGGTTTTGGTGGTGCATCACACGTGGCATTAAATGACATTGACTCACACAGTGCGAAATCCTTCCCTGACCACCGCTCTGCGTGGATCAAGGGGGAATTCGTCATCTGGCACCAGGAGTCTTCAGCACCTCCTGACACGTCTGATCTCCCCCGTGAACAGAGAGGGGCCCCCAGGCTCAAAGCCTTCACAGGCAGCAGCATCGGGCTGGAATTTAGCAATATTTGTTTAGAAACAATTATTTCTCAGTATTTCTAAATAATAAAGAAACTTAGAAATAGTCATCTCAAGGTATTTATTTCTGTAGTCACCTTCTATTAATGTCAAGGAACACTAATGTCCATTTATGGTGGCGGAGTCAAGGTTCCTTTTAAATTAAATGTAGTTAGTTGAAAAGGTGAGGTGATTTACAGAGGAAAAGATAATGACTATATTATCATTTTATATATATATATATATATCAATAACACATTATAGTACAGGTGACCGCACACGGTACATTATAGCACAGGTGCAGATAGGGCCAAGATTATGGCGGTGGCTCAGGAACGACGGATGTTTGGGGGATGCTAATCGACTTGAAGCTTTGCATTTTGTGTGTAAGAAAATGGAGGCCTAAGGAGGGGAAGGGACTTGCCCAAGATCACACAGCATCTGGGGACAGTCTTAGCTGTCACCTCCAGGCACCACCATGGAGCTCTGAGGAGCCAACACCACAGGATGGCTTTCTCAGGAACCTGGGGATCTGAGCCCACGGGGGACGTGTGATTCTCAAGACGCCAACATCTTCAAAACAGATTGAATAAAGCGGCAGGAGTGACCTTAGCCCGGCATGTGGTGGCTGCTGAGAGCAGAGGGCTGTAAAAATTAACTGTCCTCTGTCTGGTGACCTGCTGCAGCAGGCAGGCCTCCGTTGAGGGGCTCACCCAAAAGGGGGGGCAATGGAAACATTCTCTGGGACTGACACAGTGGTTCCACAGTGACCTCACCCCGACAACTGAAGGCTTGTTAATCTACACTGAATTTCATTTCATCTCTGAGCGCTCAGGAGCCGGGGCTTATAAGCAGCTTTTGTCATCAGAACGAAGATCGAGGTCATTGAAAAGAGCAGGTTGTCCTAAATGTCTGCAGGCTGCTGGCCTGGTTCTCCTCCATCCCCGGCAGAGACAGCTTCTTGGTCCTACTGGTGTCCCCTGTGGCTGGAGTGAGCTCGGGGGCGTGCTCATGGGGGAGCCGTGTGAGGGGGGGTCTCTGAGCTGTGTGGCCCTGAGCAAGTGGGGTGACCTCCTCAATGTCCTTGTCTCTGAAACGGGGCAGTGCTCTGGTCTCCCCCAGACTTGCTGTGGGGAGTTAATGAAACCCGACGTAGGAAGCAGGTGCGTGGTAGGGGCTGTGCCCAGACAGCTGTCCACGCCAGGGCTCCATCTCAAGTCCCCAGAGTGCAGCTGTCAGAGCAGAGGAGATTTCCGCACCACATTCGTTACTGGGCAGGTACCTTGACTGCTTGGTCATTAATTAGTTCTTTGGTAGACGAATAGACTGAACCATTTATTCATTCATCTATAATGGGACCCTGTGCTGGTGCTGGAGATTCAAGAGTAATGAAGCCAAATAAGGTCTTTATCTTCAAGGAGTAATCAATCCAGTGTGGCAGACACTCTGCAAACTGAGCCCAGAGACAGCGGTGCACTTGCCCAAGCTCACACAGCAAGTCCTGTGTGTCCTGCTCGCAAAAGAGATAGACTCTAAGGTGGAAGTTCTATCATGCGGCATAGGAGCTGGTCGGGCTAAGTGGACAGGGACGGGGGAAATGGCGTTCCTGGCCAGGAGAGCGGCGTGTGGAGGGGCCTAGAGGTCTGGCAGTGAGAGAGGGTCAAGACTTCAAGGACAGAAGTCCAGCGTGGCTGGGGCAGAAAGTCCAGGAGAGAGTGAGCAGGAGAGACGAGGTTGGGGAGGTGGGCAGGGGTCTGAGGGGCAGGGCTTCGTGGGCCAAGGTGAGGAGGGGGCTTTGTCCTGAAGGCCATGGGGGGCCTGAAGGGGTCAACACAGGGTGGCGGGTTGGAGCAGTGTCTGGGAAGGGTGCTGGTGCTCGGGCCGGAAGGAAAGATTACGGGGCTGAGAGAGGAAGCAGGAAGACTGGTTGCAAGGTAATTGTGGTCACTGAGGCCGAAGAGATGCCCTCCCGGAGCCCACCCAGGTCTCCTTCTCCGGCCCTTCTCTCCCTCCAGCCGGGGAGAGCCTACCGCTAACGTCGGGGTGTGCTGGCCCAGCTCCTCCTGGCTTGTGGGGGCTGATGGTTAACGGTCAGGAATGTGAACCTGTTGTTATACCATCGGTAGCTTTGAAATCGACCGCAGAGAGAGCATTTGCACCACAGAAATGGGCAAAAGCTACAAATCAGGACCTTCCTCCTCACTCCCGGAGAGCTGGTCTCCCGCACACTGCCACTTCCTCAGACCACCGCCCCTTCTCTGGAGAAGTGTCCTCGACCCAGGGAGCCTCCCTGCTGGTCCCAAGGACACCCCACGGCCGGTGGCTGACTGACCGCCTCGCCTCACACCTGAGGTGGGTTCACACTCCAGGGCTCCCATGGGCTCTGGCTGAGATCTAGCCGAGACCCCATCCTTGCTCAGCTCCTTCCCCACCCTCACCACCTTTCCAGCTTCCCCTGACGGGCCCCTTGATGCAGCACCTGGACGAGAATCCCCGTCTCAGGCTCCGCTTCCGGGGAGCTTGACACACATCTTGTCGCCACAGCACGTCCTTGGCCCCTTTCTACACCAGTGCACAGAGCAGCGCCCATCATTCTGTCTTTCACTCTGCTTTCCACAGTATGGATGTGTCTTCACCTGTCTACATGTCCCCTTTGACTCAGCGTTTGCTTGGTGTCTTTCTTTTTCCCCTTTCTAAACCACACTGCAGTGGACACCTTTGTGTGCAGGTCTGTACACACCGGTGGGAGCATCGCTGCCCTGGCTGACAGGGGAGGAGGTGGAGTAGATTGCAGTTCACATCTTGAGAGATTTTGCAACTAAACTTCTGGGCAGTAAAGGATTCACTTTGCCCAAAGAGAGATCTTTTGCCTGGGCTCCTGGGGGCTCACCTCTAAGCCCTTAGAATGTCCTGCCTGATGGAGTGTCCTTGTTTCTCTGGGGGCCTTAGGTTGTGCCAGAGAGTCTGCGCTGACAACACGATTTAGGGTGGGGGCCTTGGGCCACAAGATATCGGCTTGACCTCTGGAGGGGCTGGAGGTAAAGGTCAGCCACACAGGCAGTCAACCAAGTCTATGTGACCGAGTCCCGATAAAAACCCTGGACACCGAGGCTGGGGGAGCATCCGCGGTGGGCAGTGCTCTGTGTGTATTGTCACACACCATTGCCGGGAAAGGTTAGCGCTGTCCATGATTCCATGGGGAGAGGACAGCTGGAGGCTTTGTGCTTGGAACTTTCTGGAGCTCTGACCCCTGTGTGTCTTCCCTTGGCTGGTTTTAATCTGTATCGTTTGCTGTAATAAACTGTCACCATGAGTACAACAGCTTTCAGTAGGTTCTGAGTCCTTCCAGTGAATTATCAAAACTGAGAGTGCCCTTGAGGACCTCTAAACCTGCAATTGGTGTCAAAGTGAGGGTGGTCTTGGGGACTCCTGTGCTCTGCAATTTCCACTTTGAGACTGGCCCTGGGCTGCAGATACCAATGGGCCGCAAGCTGGGTCTTGTTCCCTGCTGGATCCCTTGGCCCCAGCACACAGTAGACACTTGGCAACAGTTGTTGGGTTGATCCATTCAACAATGGCAGCCCTTGACTTCCAGTAAGGCCGGGATGTTGGTTTCATTATGCCCATTTTACAATGTGAAATTGACCCAGAGAGGGGCAGTGACTTACCCAAACCATGTGGCTGAGCTGGGATTTGAACTCTGGTCTGAGGTTTCAAAGCCACACTTTCCGCTGTGCTCTGTTCCTCTGCGAGTCTGGGGTCATCACCACGTGACTGGGAAAATGAAAGGCTGAGAATAAAGAGCAAGAGTTAGGGGAGGAAGCACCCAGGGAAAATGCACGATGGGGGCCGGCACAGTGGTAGTTGGCTGTTCAGAGGTGGGCTCAGTAGAGACCAGGCTGTGGCTGCAGTGACACAATCTGTCCCACGTGTGCGTCTGGCCTCAAAGAAAGGCATGAGAGGGAGAGATTGAGAGAGAAAGAGAGGACGGACCCTTTGTGAGTTACGAAAGGGAAACCAGATGAGAGGAGATAGCCGCTCCAATGCCCTGCTTTTATTACACAAATCTGCACTTCGAGTTAGAAGAAAAGATTTTTTTTTTTTTGATTGTTGTTTGCTTAAGAGAATTGGAGAACCAAGAGCTGTCTGGGTGGATGATTAATGGGAAAAAAATTACATCTCAATGAGGTCTCTCCTCCTGAAGGGTGACGCTCATCAAAGGGACGTGTGGAGTGGATGTCAGGCTCGTTTCCTCATTTCCGTCTCAGCTGGGGCTGAAAGAGATGCTCTTAAGAGGAAGCAGGGTAGAGAAACAGCCGTTCAAGGCTGAGAGGGTCCTCCTTAACAATAACCGCAGCTAACATTTACAGACGCTCAACGAGCCTGGGCTGGGCTGGGCCTCAGTCTGCGGTGTGGTGCGTGTAACAACCCCACGAATTAGGTGCCACAAGCCTCCCCATTTTACAGATGAAGAAAACGAGGCTCAGGGAGCTTAAGTGATTGGCTCAGGGTCATAGGGCTTGAACTGTGATTGAAACCGGATCTGTCCGGCCCTTCAGGCCTAGCTCTTCCTTCTGGTTTCTTTAAGGCTGGACCAGAACCTTCCAGGAATAACCTTGGGCAGGTGTCCTTCTGGTCTCAGTGAAAATGCCTGGAAGAGCCAGGAAATGCCCCTGCTCTGCAACTGTCCGCTCAGGCTGGGGAGTGCGGTCACCTCATCATCCCCCGACCAGGGCTCAGACCCCACACTGGTATCTCCATCCTGTGCGTGGGACTGTGGTTTGTGACTGGGGGTGGAGACGGCTCTCCCCGCTGCTTTGGGACCAAGGAGTGCAGAGTTAGGGGGGCTCTTCTTCCTGGCCCCGCTTGGCCCCAGCCCTGCCCCAACCCCTCAAGGACACTGGAGGCAGGGCCATCGGCAGGGACACTGCCATCATGAAGGGCAGCAGTTTACTATCACTGTCAGGCAGACACTGAGGGGGAGGCCCAACACATGGTGAGTACCCCAAACAGATTGGCCTGTGGGCTCACACAAGCCCCCAGAATTAACTCAGGGTGGGTCATCCTCTGATACAGGGCTGGGGGCTGTAGACCCAGAGACATGGTCCTCACTGGGCTTCCGTTTACACTGTCCTTGTCCATGAGTTTCCCAAGCATCTCCTCCATCCTGTTTATACTTCCAGCTGGTGCCGGCTCTTGGGTGGAAGGAATTCTAACACTCAGTTCCTTTTCTCTCTTGTCCCCCTGCCCTCACCCCATCCTAGTCAATTCCCCCTGGAGGGGAGGTCCCTAAAGTAGCACGTGGTGAGGACATGCTGGCAGCAGACCCACTGAGCGTCTCAGGTGGAGGCTGCCTGGAGCAGCACAAGACAGTCCAGGCAGCCAAGGGTCTCTTCTCCTTGTCCCCTGGTGGTTCCAAGAGGGTTCTGCTGTGGGGAATTGTTACAGAACACAGACCAGGATTTGTCCTGTAATCGTGCAAATATTTACAAATGCGCTAGACCCTGGGGTTAGAGCAGTGAGCAGAACATCACAATTACTCTTCTCATGGAGCTGACGGTGGATGGATGGATGGATGGATGGTTCGATGGATAGATGGATGGATGGATGGATGGATGGATGGATGGATGGATGGATGAATGGATGGATGGATGGATGGTTGGATGGATGGATGGATGGGTGGATGGGTGGATGGATGGATGGATGGATGGGTGGATGGGTGGATGGATGGCTGGTTGGATGGATGGATGGATGGATGGTTGGGTGGATGGATGGATGGATGGATTGATGGATGGATGGGTGGATGGGTGGATGGATGGATGGTTGGATGGGTGGATGGGTGGATGGATGGATGGGTGGATGGGTGGATGGGTGGATGGATGGATGGGTGGACAGATGGAGAGACACACAGACAGACAGAGAGCCTGGGCTCAAATCTTGGCTCTTGTCCTCAGTAGTGAGTGATCTTGGACAATTTGCTTAACATCTCTGTGCCTCAGTTTCCTCATCTGTTAAATGGGGGTGATAGTATCAATTTCAGAGGGTTTTTAATGAAGATAAAGTGAGTAAATATGTAGAGTTCCTAGAACAGGTTCTGCACAAGGTAAGTGAATGTTGGATTATATTAGTGGAGGAGACAGACATTAACAAAAGAATAACACAAAAGAGTGTAAAATTGTAACTCTGATCAGTGCCACAAAGGAGAGGAACAGGGTGTCATGAGAACATTAACAAGGTGGATGGGAGAGAAGGGAAGGCTGACCAAGGCAGGGGTGTAAGAGGTGAGATGAGAAGTAGGTTCAGGAGTGGCCTGGGTGATGACAGGTAAGAATGGCATTTCAGGCTCAGGGGACAGCATGTGCAAAGGCCCTGTGGGGGGCAGAGGCATGATGAGCACAGGAGGATCAGGGTTGGGCGGTCAGCAGGGCCTAGACCTAGCAGGGGGTTTCACCTCACCTAAGAGCAGTGGGGGGACCAGGGAGGAGGGAGGAGGGACATGGTCTTGTTTGTATTTCAAGAAAACTGAAACCATCAAAAAACAAATCCAAAGTGTCAGAGCTGAGGGCCTTGGGAGCTCCAGGCTGGTCATCTGTTAGAGGTGCTGGCGGAGACCCAGCGCTCTGCAGGGCTGGGGGTGCAGGGCCCCAGTGGGATGAGGAGTACCCAGGAGGCAGGGTCCAGACTCCCACCCTGGCTTCAAACAAAGCAGAACTTTGGAAATACTTTTCCGGTGCAATTTTGGGGCTTTCACAGAAGACGTCACTCAAGAGTCTCTCTGGTCATGTAAAAGGAAAAGAGGAGAAAGAAAAGGAGGCAAATTCTAAACCAACTCCTTTATTGTGCAGATGGGGACCCCGGGAAGGCCGTGGGACAAAGATCCAGCGGCTCTGGATCCCGGGTCCCTCCCTCCCTGCCCTGCACTGGGCTTCCCTGGGGTGTCAGGTTCCCGGGTTGCCCTAACAAGTGAGCACAGACTCGGCAGCTCAAACAGAGGGAATTTACTCTCCTACAGGTCAGAAGTCTGCAGCGGGCCTCACGCGGCTAAAACCAAGGTGTTGGCCGGGCTGCGTTCCTCCTGCAGCCTCTGGGGAGAAGCTGTGTCCTGCTCATTCGGGTCGTTGGTGGAATTCGGCTCCTTGGAGTGGGAGGACTGATGTCCCCTCTCCTTGCTGGCTGCCAGCCGGGGCCTCTCTCAGCTCCCAGTCCTGTACCTGGGCCCCCGGGTCTCAGAGCCAGCAATAGGGTGAGGACCCTTCTCACATGTCACCTCTCTGACCCTTCTTCAGAGCTCAAGTCCCCCTCACTGCAGTTGGCAAACGTTCTCCACTTTAAAAATATTTTTTTAATTGTTGGAAAATACGGATAAAATTTACCGTCATAACGATTCGTAAGCGTACAAGTCGGTGGCGTTAAGTACTTCCACCTTGATATGCAACCATCATTCCCATCCCTCTCCAGAACACACTCCATCTCGCAGATTCGAAACTCTGTACCCTATTAACCAATGACTGTCCATTCCTGCCCCCGCCCCCAGGCCCTGGGGACACCACGCTGCTTCCTGTCTTTACGAGTTTGACCTGCTAACCCTATCAGTGGAATCATATAGTATTTGTCTCTTTGGTCACTCAGCAGGGTGTTCTCCAGTTTCATCCCTGTTGTAGCACGTGTCACAGTCTTTCTAAGGCTTAATAATGTCCCCTGTATGGAGAAACCACATTTTGCTCATCCATTCATCAATCAATTGACCTTGGGTTGCTCCCACGTTTTGGCTTTTGTGAATAATGCTGCTGTGAACACAGGTGTGCAAATATCTCCTCCAGAACTTGCTTTCAGTTCTTTTGGGTGTGTACCCAGACGTGGAATTGCTGGATAATATGGCAATTCTATTTTTAATTTTTTGAGGAACTGCCACACTGTCCTCCAAGCAGCTGCACGGTTTTACATTCCCAAGTGCACAAGAGTTCCAACTTCTCCACACTCACGCCAACACTTGTTTTTTTATCTCTTTTTCGATGGCAGCCATCCTAATGGGCGTGAGGGGGGATCTCGCTGTGGTTTTGATTTGTATTCCCTAATGATCAGTGACATTGAGAGTGTCCTGCTTTTAAGGACTCGTGTAACTAGACTGGCCCTCCTAGACCCCCGGGGAATTCAGCAGAATCTCCCATCTCAAGATCTTTCATGTAATCACATCTGCAAAGGCCTTTTGCCATGAAAAGTAACATATTGACAGGTTCCGGAATTGGGACATGGGACATCTTTGGGGCCCCTCCGTCCTCAGGCAGCTGAAAATGAAACTGGAGAACTTCTGGGGGCAGGCCTGCCTCCCTCCCTCTCCTCAGACCGGGTGGGAGGTGATCGCCCGAGCCCTCAAAGGACCCCCAGCATCTTAAAGAAAACGCACTTGCTGCTGGTATGTTTTCTTGCCCAGGACTCACCTGAGAGTCACGTGTCACTCACTCCTCCTGGTCTGTCCATCCGGGCAGCTCTTCCAGGCCGGGTGTCATGTGGGTGTCCACAGTGGTGGATAAGGTCCTGTGTGGGAGACAGAAGTGAACCAGCATCACGCAGGTTGAAACACAGTTACGAGGGTGTTAAGAGAAACGAAGAGACCCCGGGGTCTGGGAGACCAACCCTCCTGTGATCCGGATCTCAGCAAAGGCTTCACCGAGGACTCGATATTTCAGCCCAGAACAGGAGTTACTTAGGCAAAGGGTGAGAGGAGAGCTTCCAGAAGAGGGAACAGAATATGCAAAGGCCCTGTGGTTGGAAAGCACTTGGGGTGTTCTGGGATCTGGGAGATGGTGAAGGTGGCTGAGGTATAGTGAACAAGAGGCTAGAGAAATCAGTGGTCTCACTTCTCATTCTAGAAACATCTATGATATTAAGCAGTCTCAACAGTGGATTGTTTTCCCTTCTGCAAAAATCACGGAAATACCTCAGTCAGGAATTGGTGTGGGACCCCATTACTCAATGGTAATCAAAGTGACAGCGCGACTTTTTATTAAGAAATGCAACCACCGGTTTATTATTCCAGTGGAGAGGAGTAAACACACAGCATCCTTGAGATGAAAATTGAAATGTGGGTGAACCACGGGAGCCACAGGGGATGTGGGGGGACTTCTTTCGCTTCTCTTCCTGGCGCTGCCCCTCCGCCCCTGCTGCCCTTCCCACCCACCCCAGGTTGTCCCCCCTGGAGATCTTCCTTTTGAGTTGAGTCACAAACAGATGAATCTTTTAACAACCCCCATTTCCTCTGCTCGGGAGGCCTGCACGATGAAACGGCGCCTCCGCACAGCGAAAGCCAAGTCAAACAGATTAATGTAGGATGCATCTGCTGTAGATTAAACATTTGGAAAAGCCATTTTATAAATATTTTTTTTCCACAACCACATCCCCATATGGCCGCGAGCTCCGGTCTCCGCTCCGACTGCTGCGGCGGCCTCGCGCGCGTATTTAATGTACACGCGGGCTAGGACTCCCGTTCCTGGCCTCCCGGGAGCATGCTCAAGCGACTCTTAATCTACTTTTGGGGACACAACAGACTCTGGGGCAAACAAGGCTGGCGGAGGGACCTCGAGGTGGGGTTAGGTGTGGGAGGCGAGTGCCGAGTGACCCCTTCTTGGTCTTCTCTTCAGACATCCAGCCCACGGCCCTTTGTTTGCTCTGTGCTGGGTAAGGCCTAGGATTCCAGAAAACTAGAGTTCCCCATCCAACAGAAAAATACCCTGCAGGGTCAGCTCTTGCTCCACTGAGTGACTACACTTCGGAGAATCACCAGGCCCTGTCAATTCTCCGTTAGGTCTCTCCAGGACATGCCTCTGCGGCCCGCTTCCATTGCCTCCCACCCATTGCTCTCTCCTGGACCACCATGGGCCTCTTCACCGAGCTCCTCGTGCACTCACCCACCCACCTCCCTGTACTTCCAACAGCCTGAGGAATCGCGCTTCTGCCTGGCTTACATCCCAAACTGGTGGAGAATCGCCTGCACCTTGCACCCTGCAAGGCCCCATGCCTTCTAGCCCTCCTCTGGCCTGATTTCCTTTTATTTAGGAATGATTATAGGTTCGTAGAAACTTGCAAAAACAGTGCAGAGAGGTCCCAGGTACCCTTCACCCAGCTTCCCCAATGCAGCATCTTAATAGCTATTGTCAATGTCAAATCCAGGAAATCGACATTGGCGTTGTGCAGATTTCATCAGCTTTGCATGTACTTGTTTGTGTGTGTGTTTGTGTGTGTGTGCTCTACACGATTTTATCACACGTGCAGATTCGTGTAACCACAGCCACAATCAAGGCACAGAGCGGTTCCATCACCACACAGCTCTCCCCGGTGCTGCTCCTTCCTAGTCAAACCCATTTCCCTCCCTTCTCTCCCTTCCCTAACCCCTGACAACCACTAATCTGTTCTCTATTTCTATAATTTTGTCATTTCAAGAATGTTACATAAATGGAAGCGTAAGGTGACCTTTCGATGTTGGCTTTTCTCGTTCAGCATAAGGCTGAGATCCATTCAAGTTGTGTGTATATCAATAGTTCGTCCCTTCTTATTCCCAAGGAGGACTCATGGAATAGACGCACCATGGTTTGTTCAACCATTCACCCAGGGAAGGACATTCGGGTTGTTTCCACTTTTTGGCTGTTACAAATAAAGAATTGTGTACAAGTTTTTGTATGGACATGAGTTTTCATTTCTCAGGAATAACTGTCCAGAAGTGCAATTATTGGGTCATATGATAAGCATATATCTAGTTTTTTAAGAAATTGCCAAAGTTCCAGGCCAAGAAAACACAGGCAAAGGAGACCGTGGAGGGGAGAGGTGGCCTGTTGGAGGAGCTAAAGGATGTCCAGAGCAGAGAAGCTCATTAATCTCAGGCCAGGGGACCAAAACCATGGTCCATAGAGGAAAATTCAATATGGCGGACTTCATCAAAATTAACAACTTTTCTTCTGCAAAAGACCCTCTTAAGAGGATGAAAAGCCTTGGAGAAACTATTTATAAACCATATATCCAACAAAAGACTAGAATATGTAAAGAACACCCAGAACTCAACAGCAAAAAAAAAAATCTAATTAGAAAATGGAAAGGGACATGAGACATTTCACTGGAGAGGGTTTGTACAGGTGGCAAATGAGCACGTGGAAAGATATTCAATGTCACTAGCCATGAAAGAAACAAATTAAATCCACAGTGAGATATGACCCCACTCCTATCAGAATGGCTAAAATAAAAAAATAGTGACAACACCAAATGCTGGCGAGGATGCAGAGAAACCAGACATTTAATGCATTGCTGGTGGGGACGTAAAATGGTACGGCCACTCTGGAAGGCGCTCCATAAACACGTCTTAATTGGGGTTTTCTTCACCCCCATCTATTGGTTTGCTTTTCTGGATTTACACATCCTGGGAAAGTTTAAGAATGACCTTTCTCTGCATCACAAGTTGTCATGTTCAGCCTTCTCTGACTTGGGGTCAAGAGACCCAGCAGGTGAGGGGTTTGTCGGAAGTTTAACTTGGAGGAACAAGCAGCCAGAGAGTGTGGGGAAGCTGGAGCTCAGGACCTGAGGGCTGCATCTGGGCGAGGCCCTGGGCCCCAAGGGAGGCACAGAAACTCTAAGAATGTGGGCCCCTTCCCAAATTCAAGGGGCCACAGGGGCTTTAGCAATGAGCAGCTCAAGGGGGCCTGGCATGGACTGAAGACTAGAAGGGCTTGTAAATGCTTGGCTGTGTGCAAGACCCCAGTGCCTTTGCACATCCTAGACTGGCCAAGATTGAATTTGCCTTGATCTCTGGGCAATGGGAGCTCAGAATCAGATCCAAGTTGATTTAAAGACTTTTAAAACTCCAGTTTTGTTTGTGTGTGGACTGAGTTTGGGTCAGGACAGTGCTGCTCAAAGTGTGGTCCATGGACTGGGAGTTTGTAGGAAATGCTGACCCTGGGCCCCACCCAGACCTGCTAAGTCAGAATCCCTGGGGACAGGGTCCAGGAACCCATGCTCCCCACGCTCTCCAGGGGATTCGAGCACAAGATAAAGTCCGAGACGCCCTGCATTAAGAAACACGCCCCTTGGATACAGTGTGCGTGTTGGAAGGTGCACCACAGACCCACAGCAGAGACTGGAGACGTAGCTGCAGGTCGAGCACAGCGATTCTCAAAGTGCGTGGTCCAGGGACCCCTTGGGGCTCCCAAGACCTTTTCAGGGGGTTCGCAGGGTCCAATCACTGTCCCCGTAATGCTAAGCCCTTGTTTGCCTTTTTCACCCTTGTTCTCTTATGAGAGTTCAGTGGAGTTTTCCAGCAGCCACACCATGTGTGACGATCTCCTTGCTCAGCCAGCTAGCAGAACATCTGCTTGTGATTCTCCTGTTTTAAAGACGTATTTAGTTGTAATTTCTAACGCTGTAAATACTCCATGGACAAAAGCTCTCGGGGTCCCCAATAATTTTTCAGAGGGTAAAGGGGTCCTAAGACCAAAATGTTTGAGATCCTCTGATCTAGCACTGGCCACAGGGATCTAGTAAGCCCCCTGTGATAACAATCATCATCGGAAGCTATGATGCCCATTTTACAGATGAGGAAAACGAGGCTCATAGATTACCCCAGTTGTGGTTCTTGGGTTGCAAGCAGCAGAAATCAACTGTGGCTGACTTAGGTGAAAGAGAAGTTACTGGAACTCTCGTGGTGGAGAAGCTGGAAACCGGGCTTGGGAAGGGGAATTACCCACACGGCGTCAGAGGACAGAGGCGCAGACCCCGTAGGAATGGTCTGGTTGAACAAAGCAGCCTTCTGTGATCCCATCATCTGATGGAGCTGAGAAGAAGGGGCCCCACGGTCTCCTGAGCAAGAGGCGGGCATGTGGCCAGGCCAGTGAGAGTCTCCCCCCGTGGAACTTGGTTCTTGCGCAGAAGGACAACAAGACTGACTTTCCGGAGCACAAGGAGGCCTTGCCCCAGGACATGGGAACCTCATTTTGCCAACAGCCACTTGCAAGAAAGCAAAGTTTCCCACAGGCCTCCACCTGGCTCCCTGGGGCAAATGTTAAAGCAACCCCTCCCCCAGAGAGATGCCCCGATAGGGAACGGACAGCTGGTCCTGCCTGCACCCTAATCCATGAAGATTCTCCTCCCACGGCCCCCGAGCCGGCAGCTCCCGCCCCTCCCCACTCCGAATCATGCCACTCTTTGAGAAGACCTTGTATGTGCTGCCTTCCGCCCGGCGGGAAATATTTCACTGGGTTTATTGGAGAAATTGCCTGTCAGATATGATTATTTGTTTGGAGTTCTGTATATCAAATTCTGCCGGAGCTGGCGTGCTGTCACACACGATTTATAGGTATATGCGGGCACAGTCCCATTAAACACCCCCTAAAAATATGCTTGGTTAAAAAACAACCACCTTGTTTACAGTTAACATAAAGAATCACAAAATCCTTCTTCCCCGGGGACCGCCTGTCGCCGCCGGCAGCTCTGGAACTGTGTGACTTCGTGGTCGAGCCACAAGACTCCTCTCCAGGAGGGAGGCCGAGGACAGCCAGCCTCCGCCTGCAGTTCATTTCCTCTTTGCTTAATCACAGCAGGTGAGATGGATCCAGACTGACTAACCCCCAAAAAGGAACCCATCTGGCTCGACTACAGTGACGTTTCGGGCGGGGATTTGATGGCAGAGTTAAAAGGCCGAAGAAATCCATCCATCCACAGGCCCAGGTGAGACCTAGTGACACGAGTCGCACGGGAAGGGATGTTTCATTTGGGTTTTGCAAACTGGGAAGGCCCACTGGGCCAGGACTCAGGTCCTCCTGGCGCCTCCTGTCCTCCCCTCGGCCTCCCTGGCCCTGGTCTGGATCCTTCTCTGGCTGGCCACGCTTCTCGCAGTGACTGGAAGCTCCGATGTCCTCATCCGGTTGTAAACTGCTGACAAGACTGCCCTCCTCGTCCACGTTTCCTTTGGGTGTGAGCCCCCAGGATGTCGGTGCCTTTCAGTCAGGGCACCGTTGGCACACGTCTGCTCAAAGAAGTGAACGTCCCTCCTTCGGCAGACTCGGTTGGCAGGAACGAGGCATCCACCTGGCGATGGAAGGCTGCCGCGGGGCCCCTCCTCCGAGAACCATAAAGCAGCCTGCATGCTTGGCTCTGCCAGCCTTGGAGAAAGGGGCAGCTTCGCCGCTCCCTGGTCTTCTGTGGTGATTACCGCTGGCCTCTGCCTGACGCCGGTGTGGCCGACGTGTGCTGGAGTTTGCAAATTCGACCGAGAAGAGAGAGACCTTCCGCGATTTCTGGGGGCAGGGGGAAGCTACACCATCCTTCACCAAAGGACGGGAGCAGAAACTCAGCTCATGAATCGATGCTTTTCTATCGAGGGCTCCCAGAGATATTAAATCCTTCAAGACTCCAAGACACTGTTCAAGAAAACCAGAGCCAGACAGTAGTCAAAGTGGTAAAAACAGATTTTACTCAGGAGCAATTGCAGTGGGGGAGGAGACCTCAGTGTAGGAAGGGGCTCGACTCCGACCACAAGGAAAAGTGGGGATTTGCAGCCGAGGAGCAGGGCGGGGTCAGAGGATGGAGAATTACTAAGAGGAAACATCAGGGGAAGGGAGTTCCGGCTAAACGGATCCAACAGGATTCTTGCTGGAGGAGCCCCAGTGAGGAGACGTCACCTGAGGGATGGGGGGATGGGGAACCTGGTTGGAGATCCAGGTGATAAGATGGGGGGGCGGTCCTCGCTAAACTGACTTACGGGACTCTTAGCGGGACTCTGCTAGGACGGAGGCAGGGCCCGAGGTGGGGCCTGGTCGAGCAGAGGGCTCAGAGGAGCCTGACTCAGGTTCGGTCAAGAAGAGAATCTCTGGCCATCTGCATCTGTGATGGAAAGGGGAAGATATTGGGGGAGGCAGGCAGCTCCTGAGAGCCCCAAATCCCAGCCACCGGGATTTGCCCACTTTCCAGAAGACTGCGGCCTCTCAGTCTGGGCCGGTGGCTCCAGCCCTGAAATCTCAGGAAAGGGAGGGTGTGTTTCTCTCTCATTGTTGCTGGCAGAAAGCTCCCCCAGTCCGCCCAGTGACAGCTGCTGAGGGCTCACTCGGTGCCAGCCCTGCCCTAGGCTCTGGGGATGTACAGATGAACCAGTGGGGAGATCCAGTGGGGAGGCAACGGAAGCTCGCTTATCACGTCATAAGACAGCCCCCCATCCCTGCCAGGCTG
The DNA here is from genome assembly GCA_031878705.1 of Tapirus indicus. Taxonomy (NCBI): domain Eukaryota; kingdom Metazoa; phylum Chordata; class Mammalia; order Perissodactyla; family Tapiridae; genus Tapirus; species Tapirus indicus. Next base: position 47,330,449 of record CM062929.1, read on the forward strand.
TGGGTGCTATGGAGAGGGAGTGATTGGTTCTGGCTAATGGGGGGCCTGGGTGAGGGGCAGGAGCACCCCAGCATTCTCCTGTTTTGCTGTAACCTCCCTCTCTTCCTTTAGGGAACCACCCTTCCCCATTTCATGGGGGCTGGAGGCAGGGCTACCAATCAGAACTTCCAACTCTAGTCCCAAGCCAGACCCAATCCAAGTCCTTCCCTGAGATCATCCCTGGACACTGAGAGAGAAAAGATCTCTCTTGTGCTTTGAGCCTCAGGGTGTAAGACCCACACCGTCTGTGCCTGTGTGCCCCTGTTCTCGTGTGTCCCTATGCAGTGGCGTGGGTCAACACAAAGCTGAGAGGGAGATCATGCCCTAATGGCATTCATGGAGCTCCTAGATCAAACTGCACCTGAAGGTCTATCCCTGGATTCTTCAGTCATGTGAGCCAATAAATTGCTTTATTTTGTTTAAGCCAAGGTGAGTTGGTTTTTCATCCCTTGCAACAGAGGGAATTCTAGTCGACATAGAGGACCTAAATTATCTTCATGGAGGAGGCGTCATTGAGGTGGGCCTTTAAAACAGTGGGAATTGGGGTAGGAGAGAGGGACTCCAGACACAGAATGACTGAAGCCAAGATGTGGACAGGGGAGGCTGAGAATAAGGGGAGTCTTTGCCTTTATTCTCCACGGTGTCCCTCGTGATTGGGGATAGTGGACACGCCACAAAATCAATGAAAGATGAGCCTTTAGTGGAACGTGGAAGGTGATTTGTTGACTATGCCCACAAAATCTGGAAAGACAGGTTTGGAATCCTCGTGCGTCTTAATCAGTCCCAGGGAACTGGCCCTGAGAGCAAACGGGCTAATGGGCTCCCCGGCCAGACATTCAGCACCAACTTTGGTTTCTTCCAGATGCCCGTACGTGGGAAACTGCCTGGGCCTTGGGATCCACACACCCTGCCTGACCGCCTCCCGGGTTCGTGCGTCCTCCTTTCAGGAAAAATCGCACTGGAAATCAATAATTACATCATCACCTGACTTACAGACGCAAAAGCCACTCCAAGTCAGCTGTTTGGGTGCCAGCAGCCAACGTGGGAAATTATTTCTTGACTATTCGTGGCTTTCGGGGGAGGAACCGAGTCGGTTCCATCCGTGAGGATGTCAGGAGGGAGGTATCGTCTATGCAGCCAAAGGCAGAAATTCCAGCGATTGCTGGATGACTTAATGTGCAATGAAACTCCTCTCTCCCACCAGGCCGGTCTGTGAGCGCTTTGGAAATGCTAATGTTTTCAGACCCAAACTCTGGTTTTTCAGTATCTCAGAGAACACAGGACATGTGGATGTCAGTTGCTTATTGATTTTCCAATTTCCTTGTTTCCCTTCCCCCCACCCCATCTTCAACTCAACCTCGCTAGGCGCCTGTGGCACAAGGTCTACCCCTTATTCATGTTGGCCTGGGGTCCCGGGTCCAAACCTGCCGGTCACACAGGAGCCCACCCACTCTTCCAGCCTGGCAATGGGCATTCCTTCTCTCGGTCTGCGTTTGCTCACCAGCCTCCACGGGCCAGGCGTGACGCCAGCCATGGGGACCCCAGGTAACTGAGACTAGGTTCCCCTTGGAGGAACTCACCGTCCCACTGGGGAGACACACGCATCAACAGAAGCACAGAGCAGCGGCCAGGATGCGGTGGGAGCAGAGCGGGGCGGGACAACAGCTGGGAAGTTCAGGGTGGGCTCCGAGGAGGCGGGTGAGAATACATTCCCTTCGCTGCACTCATGTCGTGCTGGGTTCTGTGCTCGGTGCCGCACAAGCATCACTTCATCCCATCCTCACCGCGACCCCAGAGCTAGACTCCCCGCCCCCATTTTACAGATGGAGAAACTGAGGCTTAGAGGGGCACCACTCCTTGCCCAAGGTTGAGCAACGCCAGAATCTGCACCCAGATCACTCAGATCCCAAGTCAGTATTCTTAACAACTACTTTATTTTTAAGTTTTAATTATTGTAGAAGTTGCCACTTAACTACCAATGTCTCCTGGGCCTTTGGAGCTGCCTGGTGAGTCGGCTTCGTGTCCCTGGCCCGTTTCCTCTCCCACTCTCTTGGCCGACTATTTGACTGTTTCGTGCTGTCTGCTTCCTTTCCTGAAACCTCCCCACGGTTGACCTTGTTTCAGGGCCGCGGGAGGAGAATTTCTACAGCACTCCCTCAGCCACCTACCCCCGTCCCTCCTGTCACCAAGAGCCTCCTGTCCCCGTCCCTCCCCTCGGGCACCAGCTATTGTCCGATTGTCCATTTTCCCTTTGGGTCACCAAAATTTCCCCTCTGCTGGATCAGCTCTATTAGCATCAAAAATGCTATCAATTTTTTCCCCCTTTTTTAAGAAAAATCCTCTTTCTTACTCATATACGGATGCCTGAGTGTCCGCTCAACCAACAGCCCAAAATGGAGCTCCTGACATCCCCCCACCTCAAGCCATCCAGTCTTCCCCAGCTCAGTAAGTGGGAATCCCATTCTTCCCATTTCTCAGGCCAAAACCTTGCCTTGGGGTCCTCCTTGAACCCCATCCAATCCTTCAGCAAATCGGGTCAGCTCTGCCAGCCACTGGTCACCCCTCCCCCACGCTAAAGTGACTCAAGTCATCAAGCATGTCCCCGAGATCCTTATCACTGTGCTTCTGTCCTCGCCTCTCGCCCCCTCTGTCACCCCCGTCCGTCTCCCACACGGTGGCTGGAGTTCTTCTTTCAAGTGTAGGCCTCGCCCTGTCACTCCTCGGCCCAGAATCTTCCAGTGGTGTTTTTCTCACTAAGAATAAAAGTCAAAGTCCTTCCAAGGGCCCACGAGGCCCTTTCAGGTCTGAACCGGCCATCTCGCCCCCTCACCCAGTTCACAGGTTGCTGTGTCCATCGGGTACAAGCACACCCCCCCTCTGCCCGGAACGCTGGGCCCCAGACTGGGCCGGCTGGCTCCTCCCGCCTTCAGGCTGCACGTGGGAAGGCCCCACCCCAGGGACTGTGGTCAGATCCGCCTGGGGGCCCAGGCATGAAGAGTGGGAAGGTCCCTGGCGGCTCTAACGTGCACCGGGGCCAAGGACAGCGGCTCCAGCCCCTGGGCATCCGGAGCGGAGACGCAGGGAGGGAGGGAGGGACTGTGTGGGACTCCACGCAGTGTGGCCTGGTGGTCTGTGCTCCTGAGTCACACAGCCTCTTCTCTGTTCTCAGCTTGTCGCTCGAACAGTTGTGTGTCTTTGGACAGACACCTTAGCCATCTCATCCTTAAAAAGGGACAATAGTTGTCCTCGCATCCAGAAGGTTAAGGGTGACAGCATCTGTAGGGGTTCAGCACAGTGGCTCAGAGTAGACGCTGGAAACCTGAGCTGCTCCAGGCTGCCGGCTCTCCGGGGGCTGGTGGATTTCATCCTCCACCCCGCCCAGAGAACGGGCTCAGAAACAAGACTGCAGGCCCCACAGGGCAGGGATTGGGGCTGGTTTGTTCGTCATCGTAGCCCCAGCACTTAGCGCAGAACATGGCACACAGCAGGAGCTTGAAAAATTTTCTTGACTGTGTAATGTAAATACACATTTTCTAGGCCACTGCTCTCTTGGCGTAGTCCATGACGCAAACTGTTCATCTCTGCTTGCTTGTTCCTTTATCATGTAAAATTGGACGTGAAAGTTCCAGATTTTCACCAAATTTGTAGGGCGTGATTGGGTTGGTATGAAATGATATAAAACGTAGGCAATGTGGCATAAAGAAATTAACTTTGGGGGCTTCTGGTGGCACCTCAAGGAAATGGAAAGTCATTCTCCAGAGCAGCTGACGCCAGGGGCGGGAAGGACTCCGCAGGGCCGGTCAGGAGCCTTGTTGGGCACTTGAGGGAGACTTCAGCTGCAAATGACAGAGGATCCTGTCTCAGCTGGCTTAATAATAAGATAATTTACGAGGCTGTCCATCAAGAAATCTAAAGGCAGGACATCTCCAGGGCTGGTTAATTCAGTGGCTCAGGGACAGCTCAGGACTGTTTCGTTTCTCTGCCATCCTTGAGGTGCTAGGCTTGTCTTTGGACAGTTCCCCTCAATGTCACAAAAAGGCTGTCACTGCTCCAAGCATCACATGTAGATGTGACAATATTCCAAGACAGGGAAGGGGTCATCTCTCCTTGTAGGCTTCTTTGTAAGGTGAGAAAACCTATGCCAACAGCCCTGCTGGCGTCTCCTCGTGTCCCGTTGGCCAGAACTGGGTTGCACGCCTATTCCCCAACCATGGGCCATCCGGACTGGTCAGAACTCATCCTTGAGTAGGGGATCAGGATTTTTCCATATGGGCTGGATTTCTGAACAGAGAAGAGAGAATCAGTCAGGAACCAACACCAGTCACACATACCCTACGATAAACTAGGAAGGGCCGATAAAAGGAACAGTGACTTAGGAGATTAACCCCTTGTTGGATACATGATTTGCAAATATTTTCTCCCAGTTGGTGGGTTGTCTTTTCGTTGTTACCAGGGGGGAAGGGAGTGGGGGGTGGGCAAAAGGGGTAAACGGGGCATGTATATATAGTGACGAATAAAAATTAGACTATTGTTGGTGGGCACAATGCAGCCTATACAGAAACCGATATATAATAAAGTACACCTGAAATTATACAGTGTCATAAACCAATAAGACCTCAATAAAATAACTGGAAAAAAAGAAAGTAAAGGCTCTGACAAGTCCTGCAATAAAGAAACCTGCTTCATTTTGTTTTAAAAAAAAAAAGAACAAAGAATGATGATTTAAACTATGAGCCCCAGGCCAGCATCACAGGCAGGTGCTCCAGTCCAGAGGTGCTGATTTCTGACCCAATGACTTCTCACGGGAACAACTGGGCGGGGCAGGGGCAGAGATGATGGAGGCTGGTCAGTGATGCGCCCAGTGACCTCCGAGGAGTGACGAGCCCCAGTCAAGCCTAGGCCACATAACTGCCTGGCCGCGATTCTCCCCTCCGTCAGGGGAACCAACATCCTCCAGCAGACACCTGGCTTGGTTCACGTTGGAAGAGCCTTTTCCTTTGGTCATCAGCTCTCCGTCCAAGCAAGGCTGGAGAGGCGACGGTGCTTCACTGGGAGAGGCCAAACCAGCCACAAACATGGTCTGTAGTGCCCTTGGACTGTGCTGGCCTGGCCAGGACCCCCGAGTGCTCTGGGGTGTCTCAGGCTCACCCCAGGGAGAGCCACATCCAGGAGCTGGCAGGACCCTGGCTTCTGGAGACACTGATGGGCAAAACGTGCCAAGAAAAAGTAACTCCCCCTGAAATAAATGAACACCTACCGCGCTCCCCACCAATGATCCCCGCGTGGCTGCCGCGTGTCCACCTGCTGAGCGGAGAGTTCTGACCCCGTTGGCAGGCTACACTTCACTGACTCGTTGGCTGTACGAGGGAGAGGGGCCCAGGGCCACCCTGACTGCAGACCATGCCCCTCCTGGCCGGAGAGGAGAAGCTGCTCCTTCCCGGGTCCCTCCACGGAGCCTCCTGGGTGGGGAGGCTGCAGAGAAATGAAGGCGGTTGGTAAACTTAAGGGAGGTGCCCCGCCTCTCCGAGCCTTAGTTTCCTCATCTGTAAAATGGAGGTGTTAACAGAACATAGGTGCAATTTCAAAAAGTGTCAAGTAATACAATTACTGTTATTAGTCTAATTATGCAACTTGAAATACGTGTCCCGGGCCAGCTCATGGCAAGTGTGTCCTCTGATCCCACTGAACACAATGCGACTTGGAAACTGTTTTCTTGGGAGCAAAATGACCCCCAGGGCGGGACCCTGCTACTGATTGCTGCCAGCACGGTTTAGACCAAGTGGAGTCAGAACAGCGATGACAAACCCCAACACTGTGTCTTTAGAGGAACTTTCTCCTAGGGTCCCGGGAGACCCTCAGGATGAGCGCTCCTCCCCCAGGAGAAGAGTCTAGAAGGGAGAGAGGGAAGGCATGTGACTGCGTCAGCTGGGGCATCTCTACGTGCCCGACGTCAGCCAGTGCACAGGCCTGCGGCCCTGTCCACACCTGTGAGGCTGGGTTTAGAGACCAAGGGGCTCAGGGGCCCCAGCTCCCAAAGGGCTAGTAAGGGACCACTCCCTGCACTCCAGCTCATCCTCACTGGTCTGATCGTGGAAGAGAAAAGAATCCCTTCATCTCCGCACACACACTTACACCTGAATGGAAGGCTCCGTGGACCACGAGCAGTCAGACACGAGATGGTCTCATCACCCTCCCATTTTACAGGTGAGAAGATGAAGCCTGCAGCAGACGCTGGGGGCACTCTGCTCAGATCACCCCAAGCCCTCTGACCCCTCTGTTCACCCCTCCTCCCCTGCCCCGGCTCTGCATGCCTTTGCTTCTAACCACCTGCCCCTGGAACTCTTGGGTGACCTGCTGGAGCCCTGCAAGCACAGAGCCACGGTGCCTGGGGTTTACTTAGGCCCTCCCTTCCCAGGGCGGCTGCTCCCAGTGACAGACGGCTGCGGGGTTTGCCAGCCCAGCCCCTCGACTGGAGTGAGGACAAACTCCGAGGTGCAGCTCACACTGCAGAGCTGCTGCAGGCTCAGGCTGGGGCTGGGGCTTGGACTGACCCTGGGGTCACGCCCGGCCTGTCCTGCTTCCCCCTCTCCCTCACTGGTTCTCCCTGGAGCCCTGCCTTCGTGAATCACCTGCATGCTGACCCTCAGCTCAGCATCTGCTTCAGGGCGTGCCTGGCCTCAGAGGCATGAAGAGATTGGGTCACTAGCCCACGTCCACGCGGGGAGCACGTGGCAGAGTGGGTCTGAATGGCGTCAGTTCAGCCCCAGAACCCCCTCTGAAATGCTCCTGCACGTGGCCGGGCCGTCTGCGGTTTGCATAGCAGCAGCCCTGAGGTTCCACATCCAGCAATGGAGACAGAGCCTGGTAACCTGGGAGACGTGGGCCCCCAGGTGAGGGGACGCACTCCTCTCCGAAGGACTACTTTGGGGAGACCTCGGCTTATGTGTGGGCTTATGCAGTAACAAGAGTACATGGTGCATGTCTCCTGGGCCTGATGTGGCTGCTCTTGTAGAAGGAGCACTGGACTGGGAGTCCAAAGTACAGTTCCAGCCCTGGCTTCCCCACCTGGCAGCCGTGTGACCCCAATCTCACCTTCAGCTTGGCAGAGGGGTGCTCGCTCATCTGCAAAGAGGTATAAACACACTGACCCCCATTAAGATAAGAGCTGTACAAGTATAAGGTGCAAGGAGGACCGTGCCAACAATGGGCCAGGCGTGCAGGCTGAGGCCTGCCCCGATCATTCTGCGCTTGCTTCGGCATGTAGGCACCGAGCAATGAAGCACGAATGAAGACTTTCTATTGTCCTGGAATCGTCCCTCTTCCACGGGGACCCAGCACACCTGCGCCACGCTATACCGCATGGATTCCAATGTGCCACATTCAAACCCAAGACAAAATGTGTCAGTTCCCAAGCGGGACCGGAGGACAGGTCCTGTGTCTGGGACAACTCAGGCAATGTCACTGCATGTGCTGACGACTCACACACTCCAGGAACCGGGGTTAACGTTTTACATTCAATTTTCACAACAAACCTGGGAGGCAGCTACTACTGTCCTCCCACTCCCCAGATGAGGATACTACACCATCAGAGACACGTATGGAAAAAGACAGAATAGATCAACATAAATCGCCGAACTAGGGCTCCTGAACCATTATAGATACAGATGTAGACAGACAGGAGTGGAGCAAAGAAGGAAGGAGGGAAGGCGGGACATTGCACAGAATGCAGGCACTACTTCTTACACTCAGAATATGGATTCAAACAATGAACTGGAATTTGTGCGTGTTTTTGTTGCATGTGTTTCTTCTTGTTTGTTTGTTTATTGCTCCTGTTTCTTCTCCTTCTAGAAAATCATAGAAATAAGTATTTCCTGGTAATAAAATAAAGCCAGGACCCAGCCACCTTTCCTCCCTGCTGCTGCAGGCCGACGTGCAGGGCGGTGGATTGTAGTGTCAGAAAGATGGCTGGAGGGGAGAAGTGCGGCCTCCCACAGTCAGTTAATGGCGATAATTGCACACTGTAAACAGGCTCGGGTGTAATTAGGGCTGGAGGCCCAGGGCTGGGCGTGCACCCCATGGAGACTGGCATCATCAGACGCCGGGGGCCGAGCTCAGCGCCCTCCAGGAGGCGTCTAGCCCTCGCGGGGACCTGCAGCGTCCTCCCTGCCCCCTCCCCTGTTTCTCTTCCTGGGACAGAGCCTGCCTTCCAAGGGAAACCATGTTCTAGCCAGGTGTCTGGCTTAGCAGAGAGGACTGGCTCTGTCCCGGGGCTAATGCCCCGAAACAAAGCACCCAGTGACCCCCAGGCCCCCAAGACAGACTTACCCTGGGAGGGAGAGGTGGCTGCTCCTCAGACCCCAGAAACTCAGTGGTCCTGAAACCAAGCCCACCCTTTCCATCTTCTCTCTCCCACCGAGTGCTCCACCCACAGCTCCAAATCCTATTTCCGGGGCTCAAACCCCAACCCCGGGCGTCCACCTTGAAGCCTCCTTCTCGTCTCTGATGTCCCATCCATTCAATCATTTCTTCACTTATTCCAGAGATATTTCTCGGGAGCCTCCCGTGCCCAGGCTCTGTGTCATCTCCAAGGACAGGCAGTTCTACCTCCCACATGTCCTCCGTCTCCACTCCACCTGCCTAGAGCAAGCCCCAGGTGCCTCCTACCCGGACAACTACAGCCAACTCCCCCCAGTCTCCTGGCTTCCTCTCTGAGCCTCCAGGATGAGCTTAGAAAACCCAAGTCTGGCCAGGTCGCTCTCTGCGAACAGCCTTCCAAGAGCTTGCCCTTGTCCCTGTGATGGCACAAAGTCCTCACCAGGCTGCACGACCAGGCCCCAGACACACCCAGCTCCCTCCCTTGCACTCTGAGCTCCGCCTGCCCTGGTCTTCTCTCTGTCTTCCTGCTTCTGAGCCTTTGCACAAGCTGTTCCCTCTGCCCAGAATGCCCTCTCTCCCTCCCCTGTCCTCTCCCTGAAAATCCTAACATGTCTTTTATGTCCATTTCAAACAGCCTTTCTTCAAAGGAAACTCCCCTGACCCTCTGCTTGGGTCAAGCTGCCTAATACTTGGTTTTATGATTCTGTGACTTTGCCTTTTGCTAGTTAAATATTTTTGCAATTGTGTGTTTAACGTCTTCTCCTCCTGACCATCGTTTGTAAGTTCCATGATGGCAGGGCCGTGTCTGGCTTGTCTGTTGCTGTATCTCCAGCACCCTGAATGGTGCCTTGTACCACGCTGAGGCCACCATGCTGAGGAAACCCAAGCTACCCACGTGGAGAGCCACGTGCAGATAGCACGGGTGGGAGGCCCGGCCAACCCCAGCTACTTCCAGCCGAGGTCCCAGATGTGTCCCCACTGTGCCTTGTCCACCCGAGCCACAGAACCCTGACCCGTAATAATGATGAATCCTGTCTGAAGTCACGGTGTTTGGGGTAACAGACAACCAGAACAGGGTTCTTCAGCTTCAGCAGAGAAGACAATGCTTCCAGACCTTTAAATAACGCCACATCCGCCCCCACTCACCACATCTGCAAATCCTCCCCGGAGACAGCTTGCGGTCTAAAGCACTCCTCTGAGTGAAAACAAACAGATCAACAGCATGTCCGTGGGTTTCTGACTTATGGGGCAGGAACATTCTTTTGGTTTTGAGTTTTTAAAAGCCTTTCCTTGTGGTCTTTTATTTTTCCAAAACAGACTCTCAGCTGGTTTTCATTATCCATGTGACTGCTGGAAAATTCTAATCCCTAATGCAAGACCTATATTTTTAAGAACATCAATCAAGAAAACTATGCTCAGAAGGAATGGAGCGTTCCAGAATGTGTGTGTGTGTGTGTGTGTGTGTGTGTGTGTGTGTGTGTGTGTTGGAAGCGGGGTGCTCTGAGACCAGAAAACCTGCCATTTCTTTTCAGTCCATGGTCCCAGCCTGGAGCTCACCTTCCTGGGAGGATGCTGGAGGTGGGATCAGATGCGGATGGATCCGGAATTATTCTAATGGCTGAAAGCATTGTCTTCTCTGCCAAAGCAAAGGACCCATGTTCGGCTCATCTGTTGCTGTGATGTGTCCCTTGGCTGAGCAGAGGTGGCCCCTCCTCTGAAGCTGAGCTGTGAGGGTCTTGTCTATCAGCGAAAAAGTACTGGGGTCCTCGGCCCACAGCTCCTTCCGTGGAGATGCACTCCGCACCGCAGGCACGGGCAGCTGCCGAAATCCCAGCATCTAGTACTTGCTAGCAGCTTCCACAGGGCTCCTACTCATACCCCTTTCAGACTCAGTCCCGGGGAGAACATCCTGGGACACTTTTGTGAATGGGTGGGGCAGGGACACAGCAGGGATCAGGCACATGTCACCTGGAGGAGGAGGAGCTCCGTTGGCCGTCACTGTGGAACATTCTTCCCTCCAGGTGAGGGGAGCCACTGCTGGCTGGTGAAAATGCAGAAGAGTGGGAGAGGAATTAGAGAGTGAGGTGAGAGACTGAGGCGAAGGTTTGGGGAAACATAAAATACTGGGGCGAAGGAGAGAACTGAGTTCTCAGGAGAGAGCGGAGGTGGAGGATCACGTGGTTGGGTGTGCTGACGGCCCTGGGGTGGAGAAGGAGTGGAGAGAACCCCAGTCAGGACGGCCCTGGGGAGGAGGGGACCAGTGGGCCAAGCAGGGCGTTCAATGTTGCTGTGGTCAGAGGTGCCCGAGGGCTAGCCTGCTCCAAATCCTTCGTTTTTACAAATTGCTCTCCGCCCAGCAGCCCAGGCCGTCTTCTCTAAACCCAATTTAGCCACGGCTTGCTCGCTCTGCTCCAGTCCCTGCAGTGGCTTCCCAGTGTCCCCAGGAGAGAGATGGCCTCCTCTCCGCTGCCCTCTCACTCGCCGTAACCAGCTGATCTGCCCCAGGCCCAGAGCAGGCTGCGGCTTATCCAACTCAGATACGTGGCAGTCCCCCCACCACATGCAGAAAGCAATTCTCAGGGTGTCCGTGAACCAAAATCTACAGCACAACTACAAGGCTTCAAGACGAGAACGTGGGAAATGATCCTTTTGCTTTGGGGTAAGCAAAGAATTCTTGAGCAAGACACAACAAGCATAGACCAAAAAGGAAAAGATTGCTAAATTGGACTACATTATGATTAGGAACTATCCAGCAAAGGAAACCACTAAGAGAGTAATAAGCAGGCCACAGAGTGGGACAAAATATCCACAGTACAAATATTCAACAAAGGTCTTGTATATACAGAATATATAAAGAACTCCTACAAATCAGTAAGAAAAAGATAGATAAGATGGACAAAAGTCTTGAGAAGGCACTCCACAAAAGAGGCCCGTCATCCCAGTGGCCGATCATCATATCAGAGGAGATTCACCACGTTGATCACTAGGGCGATGCACACTCACCGGAATTACTCACATTTACAACTCAGGCAACCCCCAGTGTGGGTTAAAGTGTGGAGCCACTACATGCTGGTATGAGCATAAACGGCTTCACTTTGGAAGATGGTTTGGCAGTGTCTAGTAAGGCTGAATGTATTTATACCCTAGGATCCATCAATTCCGTTCCGAGTGTAGACCAACAGGTATGTGTACGTATGTCCACAGATACGAGAATGTTCATTGCAGCACTATTCATAATAGCCCCAAACTGGAGACCACCCAATGTCCCCCAGTGAAGAGTGTATTTCCTACAACGGAATAGTGCTCACAGCAGTCACGTGGACAAACCTCATAGACTTAAAGTTGCGCCAAAGCAGCCGACACAGCAGGGCTCACCCGCAGTGTGATTCCAGCCACACACAGTTCGAGAAGAGACAAGGCTCCTCCTTGGGGACGGACATGGGGTGGAGACTGGGATGGACATGGGGGTCTGCTTGGGGCTGGAATCGTTCTTCTCCTTCACGTGGGGGGTGACGACACACTGCGTCACTTTGGGAAGGCGCCTGGAGCTGAATGCTGACGGTTTATGCACTTTTCCGAATGTGCATTATGCTTCTATTAAAGTTTACCCAAGAATAATTAAACGGAAATCGAGCAAGCCCATACCCCAGACATTCACTTTCCCAAGAACCTGTTTTATTTTCCTCATAGTATCCCTGAGAGGGAGTCACAAACACACTTTGGAGTCCAATTTTGTGAGTTCAAAGGGTACTTCTACCACTTACATGCTGTGCAACTTTAGCAAGTTACTTAAAGTATCTGTGCCTCAGTTTCCTCATCTGTGACATGAAAGTGCGGGTAATGACGGGTGGTCCTTGCCTCGAGGGGTTGTTGCGAGGGTTGACTGAGTTAACACGTACAGAGAGCACTTAGTCCAGGCTCGTGCACAGTTGTCTGTGGTCATTACGGTCCTCTCATTAATGTCATGTCCGTCTCCCTGGCTGAAATGCAAGCTTTGAGGGAGCAGGCCACTTGGCCACTGTAGGTGTCCATCAAGTCACCGGGCGGGGAGTCAGGGGACCCTTGAGGGCACCCTTGAGGCAGAGCCACCCGAGAACAGGCTTTGAAGAAAGGAGGCATGTTCTGGCACAAGAGCGGAAGCTGATGGAAGAGCAGTGTGGCCTCAGGTAGAGGTGGGGCCATTTGGGTCCCCTCACTTGTCCAGTGCCCAGAAGGGGCTGATACTCAAAGAACCACACCTTGTGACCAACGGGAACCTTGGGAAGGAAGGAAAGGAAGGGGGACGTGGCAGCACCTTCCCCCACTCACCAGGCACAGAGGCCGGTTACCAGCCTCCCCGCAAAATGAAACCTGCAGAGTCTCTTCCTGCCAGGGTAGCCTTGGGGTTTTTTTAAAGTTATGCCGGGACCACCACAGACCAGGAACAATGCTCCCCGGAGGCGTTGACCCCCATACTGAGTTCTCCCCCTCCGCCTGCCTCGACTCCTCACAGCTGAGACCCGACTCGCAGGAGCAGAGCAGCAGGCGCCCCGGGGACCCCAGCCAGGCGGGCGGTGGGCACAGGAGGCTGGGCCGCTGGATGATGCCCGGGAGGCAATCGGGACGATGCCAGTGCACTCCCACCTTTCCCAGTGAGCTCTGTTTGACAGGACGTAATAAAAAATCTTTTAATCTTTGTCACGGTGGGTAGGCGGAGAGGCCAAAAGTCTCCATGTTTTAAAGGGAAATTTTAATTAGTATGTAAATTCGACTCACGGCATTAAAATGTCATTTGCTAAGTAAATGTCCCTGCACTCAGACATCAGGTATTTATTTGATCCTGTCCTGCCAAGGTGCCTTTGTGGGTTTCCTGAGTGTGTAATAACAGCATTTCAGAAACAAAATGAAATTCTCCCTCTGTTACAATGCACCCGGGTTTCGGCTCCGCCGCCGGCAATGTGACTGGAATATTTTAAGGCAGCAGCCGCCGGCTCTGGCAGCCACACTCATGTCCCCTCCTTCCTGCCTGTCTGAGATGGTTTCTGGGGGCTGCGAAGGAGACCCTCGCATCCCTGAATCTGGACCCCCAGCATCCGGCCGGGGGCCTTGGCGGGGGCTGCCAGCTAACTGCAAAGGGAAGGACGTGATGAGCCTGCTGGGCGTCCGGGCTCTCAGACGACGGGCAGATAGCTGAGTGATCAAGTCAGGTCACGGCCTCCAGAATATCCACGTGGACTCACCTGCAGAGGAAGGGGTGGAAGATCACCAGGGGCCAGATTTCCCTTAATTCCAAGATAAATGATTTAGTGCTAGGGATCCAAAGAGCAGGAGATGATTGTCCAGTCTTGCAATGCACTGGAATTTCCCCCAGTAGTGATCAAAGCATCCTCTGAATATTAACTATGCTTCACTAAACCATCCCGGTGTGCATGTGTGTGCATGCATATGTGTGTATGCGTGGGTGTGCATGCATGTCTGCAGCCCTGAGCTGCCCACCTCCCAAGTGGGAGACCATTCAGCTCCCAGCTCTGTCTAGACAGCAAGTGTGCCAGCCACTGCCAGGCTTGGGCTAGCTGTGCGTGTCTGTACACGTGTGTATTTGCACATGTGTACAAGTGTATGTGTGCATGCATATGCATGTGTGTTGGGGGTAATTCTGAAGATTATCACACTTACCAGATGCATAAAACAAGGCCCAGTGATGTGACCCCACTGGTCTCCCATCCCCCAAGCTTCCCCTCCCCTCATCCACCCTGACACAGCCTGTTTGTTGGAGGAGGATGAATTGGGAGGCATTTTCTAGACCCCGGGAGGGGCTGAGACAGAAGTGCCCACAGTAACTTAGTGCTCACGCTGGCCCTGGCACTCACCGGCTGTGAAACCTCCATTCCCCGAATCACCCACCCCAACGCTGCTCCCCGACCCCATCTTCTCCAAGTCAGAAAATGCCACCACAGACATCCAGGTGGCCGAGCCCCAAAGCCAGGGCGTCCTCTGGGGCCTGTCTCAGGGCCCATCTGTCCTGGAGGAGCAGAGAGGAGGGGAGGAAGGAGTGAAGTATGTGCAAGGCAGAAATGGGTGGTAAGTCAACACTCGGGAGCCCTCCAGCCCTGTCTGAGAAGTCATATCGGCTCCACCTGCTAGAGCACTAATTGTTGCAGTGAAAACACCCCACCTTTGGCTGCTGAGCGTTTATACTGTAAAACCCGAATAGAATCCCAATAAGGAGGCATCCTTTCCCCCACAACCCCAATAGGTTTACCACCTGCGCTGAAAGAAGAAAAACACGTGGTTAGAGGCACAGGGGACAATGCTGCCGACTTGGAGCCCACAGTCTGGGAGGAGAGAGACATTACGGGAGAAATTAGGAAAAGAGGAGCACCACATCCACAGCACGTGTGCACGTGCAAGGAGCAGGCGCTCGTCATGAAACAGAGGACAGGACGGTGTCCTGGAGGAAGAGCAGGGTCTGAGAGGCAGGAACAATGGGGCAGAGGCAGGGTGGATGGGGAGATGTGGGGGGTCCTTGGGGAAGGGAGACCACCAATGAAGAGGGAGTTGGAACTGGTGCTCACATCCTCCCTCCCTCCTCGGCTATGGACAGTGCGGCAGGGCCAGCAGGAAATGGGCAGGAGTTGCAGGTACAAGGCAGGAGGGACGGTGCCAGGAACAGAGGTGGAATGTGCTTTTCAACCCTAAGACGCAGTGTGAAGTGGCTGCTCTTGGCCAGGTACCCACACCCTTCCCAAATAAAGTCCCCCAGACCACTGGGACCAGGTGTCCTGAGACACAGTCTGTCTGCACCAGTGCTTCTTCACTGGGGCCTTCCTGCCCCTGGGGCATTTGTCAATGTCTGGGTTCTCACAACTGGGGGGCGGGGGGTGCTGCTGACATCTAGAAGATAGAGGCTGGAGATGTAAAGGCTAAAACATCCTCCAGTGCACAGGGCAGCCCAGCAAAGAATGATCTGGACCACAAGTCAACATTGCCAAGGTCAAGAGACCCTGGTCCACACCATGCCTCTGCCAGCCCTGTAAACCAGATTCCTGTCCTGTCTACCTGAACCCCTCCACCCCTCCCTGTTGTATGGAAAAGCTCATCACCTTGACCCTTGACCCTCTGAATAGAGCAGTGGTTTAAAGGGCAGGCTCTCGTGTCAGGGAGAGCCAGGCTGGAATCTTGGTGGAGCTGCTCACTGGCTGTGTGAGGTTAATTAACCTCTCTGAGCCTCGGTGTCCTCCTGGGTCAGTGGGTGACAACTGCAAAGCCTATATCAGAGACGCCACCCACAAAGTGCTCAGCACAGCCCCTAACCTGTGCAGAGCCCTCAGTAAGTGGCAGGTTTTATTATTGTTGCTGGAGCTTCCAGCCCATTCCGAACATAAACCCTTTCTGATGCAAGACCTGCCACTCACGAGGAAGGGGTGGGGAACAGCTCATGCCGTTGTTTCTCCAACTTTACCAAAAGGCCACCCTTCTAGGCTGAGACTTCTCCCTAACCCCCCACCCATGTTCCAGAGTTTCCAAAGTTAATGACCAGGTTTCCATATTTCTAGAAAACTGAAAAGCTATGAATATGCAAAGACGCTCAGGTGAGCTTGGAGGGGTCTAGGAATGGGAGGAGCTGGGATGCAGTTTTGTTCCCCGAAAGGTGAGACTCAGCTTTACTTCGTCCTTGGGTCCCCTCTCCCCTTAGATAGTGGGCATTTTTGAGGAACGTGCCCAGGGAAGCAAGCCACCCACAACACTTCCTGGCAATGAAAGTTTAAGTCGGTGGTCTTCAGCCCTGGCTGCACATTGGAATCACTTCGGGAGCCGTGAAAGTGCCGAAGCCTGGGACCCACCCCAGTGAGGCCAATTTAATCGGCAGGATGATGGTCTAAGGATCAGTGGTTCTTAAAACCTCCCCAGGTGACTGTAACGTGGAGCCGGGACCGAGGACCACTGGCTCAAGGGCTGCGGTGGGCAAGACAGGGATGCAGAATCTTCTGCGTGAGGCAGGGAGCCAGGATTTCTGGGGAGAGAGGTTCTCGGGCCCATCCAGTTGTAGGATGAGCTTGGATAAGGTCAGTTAGGGCCGCCTGGAGTTGGCTCCGATGTGGAGGGCACAAGAGCGCCACCTGAGTTCCCAGAGCCCAAGCCTCGATGTGAGCTGGGAAACTCAGACCGATCACCTGACACCACGGGCGCGGCCCTCGGGGAAGGAGAAGCACACGGGGCTGCAACTTCGACCTCGGCCCGGAGTGCCGGGTGTGTTATTCCCTCTCTCGTTCACCCACTGTCCATCCGTTCATGCATCTGTTCAACAGACCTTCACTGAGGACTGCCCATGTGCCCGCCCCGTTCTAGATTTGGAGACTCAGCCAGGAAAAGGACAAGACACTTGCCCTCAAGGAGCGTACAGTCCAGTAGGAGAAACAAACAATACGTAGGTATCAGATGAAAAATCGAGGACATTTCAGACAGCGGGGAGTGCTGCAGAGACGTGTAAAATGGGATTATAACAAAACCCCTCAAGGTCGATGTTAAGATTAAATTAAATAATTGATGAAAGTGCACAGTGTGGTAACGGGCTTCTAGCAGGCGTTCCTGCCGTAGCTCCATCCTGTGTCCCCGTCATCTGGCAACACTGGGTAAAGAGAGTCAAGAGGGCACAAAGAGTGTTGTGTATCAACGATATAAAAGGAGGTTAGAGGAAAGCGATGAGAAATAGAGAGAGGGCCTGCTCTGGCCCAGTGGGAGGCGCCGGGATCAGCGCTGGGTCCAGTTTACTTAGCATTTCCCTGTAGCAATTTTCTCCTGTCCTCACACAGCTTAGGAGACTTGAATGGACCTTGTTAGCCAGGCAGGCAAGCTCTCTCACTCCTAAATTAGGAATCTCAAATGGAGAGGAAAATCTGCATGAACTAGAAGGCTGTTGGGGACTGAGAGGAACACAGGGTCCAGCCCAGAACGGGCCCCAGACCCTGGTGGTTGGCATGTTGTGCTGACCAGCCAGAAAAGAGGCTCTCCAGTTCCAAAAGATGCCATCTGGAACATGGCCAAACAAAGGTTTCGGGTGCGCCAGTTCCTGCAGTATCCCCAGCACCTGGATCGGTGCCTGGCACGTAGCTGGTGCTTAGTTCATGTTTGTGGGGTGAGCGCGTGCTCTGGGCCAGCTGCGCACACAGTGGACACAGGCGGGGGGCCATGAGCAAGGGGCTGAGACGTGGCCCTTCCCCCAGGAAGTCTGGAGGGGGCAGGATGAACGGCAGGGACACCGATGTTTCAAAGGAAAGGCCTCCTTTCAAGATGAGCTGAAATAAAAAGTGGCCTCATTTTATAAACAATGCTGAGAGGGGAAACCTCAGGGGGCAAGTTCAGGCTCAGTGGGAAGGAGGCCCCCAGGAGACCTGCATACATTCCCCAGTGGACTGTCGAGCCATGGGGGATTCACCCCGATACATTACACTCGGCAGACGGGGACAGGTCCTGGCCAGAGTGAGCGGCCGGGACATGAGCCTGCCCAGGACCGTTCCTCCTGCTCTAACCAGCCACGTACCCGCGACGGCAACCCACGACACCAACCGCCCACCAGCCAGCTTGCGTGTTCTGGTCCGCCCGGCTCCACGCTGCGGCCCGGCTTTCCCAGCTCACTGGGGCCCAGTGATGGTGACCAGGCACCCCACTACTCAAGCCAGAAACCCGGGTCGCTCCTGTCCCTCTCTCTTGTCCACATCCTGCAAGTCGACCTCCAACTTCTCTCCAGAATCTGTCCCCTTGTCTCCATCTCCCCGATCCGGCCACTGTCCCCGCCTCCTAGACGTTGGTCACTCCCTCAGTGGGGTCTCCAGAAAGACCCCGGCAGAAGGTGCATCTGATGGCACCACACCCTTTCCACCTCCTCCTCTGACCCCTGCTGCTCTGAGCAGAGGGAGGCAGACCCCCACGTCCACGCTGCAGCCCTGCAAGGAGGGAACTCCCCCCGCCGACTCCCCTTCCCCGAGGAGTGTTCTCCCGGGCCTTGTTCTTTCTCCCTCGGGGTCTTCACCAGGGGCACCCACTCCTCCCAGCCAGCCCCCAGACCTCTTTGCCTGGCAGGCTCCAATACATGCAGAACCTTCTAGGAGGCTCCCGACCTTCCCGACTGGTCAGGCACCCCATTCCTGTCTCCTCTGGTGGAACCCTAAGGTTCCTGAAGGCAGGGACCATACCTGCCCTTCACCCCAAAGCCCAGCGCCGGCCCCGAATGCAGGCTTTAGACGTGTCTATTTAGTGACTGTTAGCAGCTTTGCGCCCACTGAGGGTTTATTACGTGCTGGGCTGTTCTAAGTAATTCCAAGTATTAATTGTCTCATCCACTCCTTACAACAACCCATGAAGGACTACTTTTTGCACACATTTTACCGACGAGGAAAGTGGGGCAGAGCGGTGAGCTTGCCTGGGACACACAGCCTGTGAGCCCAGATCTGGGAACCAAATCCAGCAGATTGGCTCAAGAAACTGCTGTTTTCCCCCTGGCTGTACCGTCACTGCACAGCGTGAATGAATGAACAGATGAATGAATGGATGAGGTCCAAGAATAACCCCTCTTCACATGTGTGGGCTGTGGTCCCCCTGTGCCCTGAACTACTGAGTGAGCTCGGGCACGTCCATGCTCCCTGGGCCTCAGTTTCTCCCATGGAACCTCAAGTCCTTCCTGCATTTAAATCAACTGTCTCCTTCCATTGTCCTCTCCAGGGTGACCAGCTCGGCTCCACATCAGCCCAGGTCACTGGGGAGGGCTGTTCTGAATTAAGCCACCAAAACTAAAGACCCCAACCAAGCAGATCCCATTCATTTCAGGGCTTTTATTATTTCAAAGTGCTGTGACCCTTGGGAGCAGAGGGTGCGAGGGACCAGCCTGGGACAGGAAGTGGGTCTGGGCTCTGCCTCCCAGGTTGTTTGGATCTCGAATCCAACTTTTCTGTCAAGTTCTAGGCACGACGTATTTTCTAGGCAGCCAGAGAGAGACGCACAGTATTCGTGGCTGTCAATCATCAGCCAACAGAAATAAAACGCCTCCCGGGGACGCATTTCAAATCTCTCTCCTGTGAGCCCGGGGCCGTGTATTCCTGTTGTTCACAGACTACAGACTGGTGTTGCCACCCAGTACCCCAGTATTTGGACGGGCCCACCGGGCGCACTTCTGCAGGCACGAGGGCACCACGGAGAAGTGTGGCTTCCACGTGAGCACCTACTGTGTGCCTGGTTTGTTTCGTCTTGACCTCATTTCACGCTAGCGACGCGAGACCCTGCAAAGCTAGTGCCTTCTGGATGTTAGGTCTGTTGGTCAGACTTCAGAGAGGCAAGTTCAAGTCTGCCGGACCCCAGAGCCCTTTGTCCACCTCGGTCCCTTCCAGGACACCTTTAAACTTTTTTCTGGGCTCCTCAAGCTTCAGTTTCCCCATTTCCTTAATGAGGATAACCAGCTTACTTGAGTTCTTTTCTAGTAACCGGCATTTTCTAGATGTCGAAAGTCGATATGTACAGTCTGACAAAGAATTTTTTGCATGATATATGAGTTTGTTCATGTGAGAAGTTTTGCAGAGGAATCTAAATCTTTCGTGAATTGCCTTTATTGAAAAGAATCAAAGTTCATGAAACCAGGGCTGTCCCAGGGTTCCTCAACACTTCCTTCAGCCTAAAGTGGTTTAAACTGCTGACCAAGAGGTGAGGATCACACCCAGACTCTCAAGGCCAGAGGGATGGGCCCTAATATTCGTTTCAACAAAATTTCAGTACAACAAAATTTCAAGACGACAGCAATCTTTTCACTAGGACTTGGGCTTGAAATTGACCTGAATTATTCTGATAACTAATTAGAATCTATTATTTTTATCATCTTTGAATAAAAAACAGCAACAATTAGTACTGAACCCAGATGAACCCCATAGGTCATCAGTAGAAATGTGTGTGGTATTCTGTATGAAAACGGTGAATGTTACTAAGGCAGAGAGAAAAGTCATCTAAAAGTAATAATGACAAAAAACCAACTCTTTCAGCTGTTTCATGGATGCCACGTGCCTGCTGAGTTCTTGCTGGGGGCAGAGAAACGCTCGCCTGTGGACATGTTGAATTCGTGTCATCTTGTTTGATGTCGTTTTTGACGCGGGTTGTGTGTCTGCCTTTGTGAGCTGACTGTTCCTCTTCAGAGGGGGCCACAGTGACCTGAAGAGGATGCTGGGGTGGGGTTGTCACTGCTCCAGAAGTGGGGACAGGGACTGAGGCTAAAACTCCAGGGTTTGGGTCAGGGTCTCCCAAGGGAAGTGGGAGATGTGGAAGGGAAGGGGGTGTGCTCTGTCCAGGGCCTGGGAGAGAGAGGAGCTTGCGCCCCGGCGTCCAGGTAGAAGGTGTGTGGGACCGTCCACTCCAGGCCGCTGCGGGGAGAGAAGGGATCTCTTCTCACAGTTACCCAGGCCAGCGGCCGTGACCCTGGCCTGCCCTGGGCAAAGCAGGACGTGGCCACTGACTGAGACGTCCATGTGTGGACGGTGCCCAGCAGAGACAGGAATCCCAGAACCGGCTTTCTCTGGCTGTCATAAGGGACCCTTCAGCCCGACCCCGAGGAGCTACAGAGCAGCCTTCTGTGTGACTGTTTACAGCTGAAACAAGGGCTCATTTTGTACCCTGTGCTGTCATTCTTTGAAAATAGACATAATTTCCAAAGTTTTTTAGTGATCGCTGTGCATCAGCCACCCCACCAGACACGTAACAAGTATCCCTTCACTGACTGGTGCCAGCACCCCCAGGAAGTGGGTGCCTCCGTGATTCTCATTTTACAGACCAGGAAACCGAGGCTCGGAGCAGCTGTCCTGTGACCAAGGTCACACACCTCAGAGGGGTAGAGCCAGGACTTGAAACCAGGTTTCTGTGACCCCAGGGTTCCTGCTCTGTCCTTTCTGCATCAGACATGCTAATTTGCATCCAAGTGTCCAAGGCTGATAATGTCAAGTCTTTTTCTACGTTTCTTACCTGGCCCCATCGCACTTAAAGATTCATGAGCAAAAGACGAAAACCAAACAAGAAAAACAACAAACCCATGAGGACTCAGTGGTTATGTATCACTACCCAGAAATAATTCAAATAGGACCACTCTAAATCCGCCCTTCCTTCTCCCCTTCCTCCATTCCTCCCTCCCTCTCTCCCTTCTTTCCTCTGTGTAACAAATGTCCCCTGAGCATCTCCTGTTTGGGACAGACTGCAGAAAAACACAGACAAGACGTGTCCCAGCCTCCCAGGTGCTGTCAGGGTCCAGGTTTTCAATGACCCTGGGTCCATGGAGGACGAGAGAACAACCGTCCCCACCTCTTAGCTTCTCCACTCATGGGCCAGTAGTTCTAAGAATCCTCTACCTCCCCCTCGCCACAGTGTTCCAGGCCTTTATAGAACTTACCAGATGGTCTGGCTTTTAATTCTGACTCTGCCCCTTGCTACGGACCTTGGGCAGCTACATAAACCACACCTCAGTCTCCCCATCTGTGAAATGGGGGTATCAACCACATCTTCCCCACATGGCTGCTATGGAGGTTAGATGAGATGACGTATGCAGAGCTCGCTGGCACCGGGCCGAGGCTCGGAATCACTGACACCGTGTGTTCTGCTGTTGCTGCTGCCAGCCTCAGTTCTCCCTCTCAGGAATCAGCACCGAGAACCGGGCCCTCACGTGACTGTCGCCTATGAAGGCGGTGGCTCTCACCCGGGCTCCCCACTGGAATCACCTGGGAGCTTGTAAACCTCCCAGGCCTGGCCGCATCCGGGAACAACTACGTGAGAATCTCTGGGTTGGCTCCAGCATCAGGAATTTTAATGTTCCCAGTGATTCCACCCTGCAGCCAAGGTTGAGACCCCTGGATGGAAGGCCCCAGGCCCCCGATCCTGATTGCTCTAAAGGAGAGAGGATGTCTCTAAGTGAAGTATCTGATGACTGTTGGTCACACGATGGGCGGTGGAGCAGCCAGGCCTCAGCACCTGGTCCTGCAGCCCGTCGGCCCCAGACCTTCCTGCCGTCCTCTCCGCTATGAAGTCCTGCCTCGCGGCCACAGCCAAGACCTCCTCTGGGCTGGCGATGGGGCAAACCACTGTCTCTTCATGTGCCCTGAGTTTGGTGCCTGGACAGCCTGAGCAAAGGCTCCAGTCCGGCCATCACCGTCGCAGTGTAAGTGCTGAGTGGACGCCTCGCACACGTCACCTCTGGGCCAGCTGGCCTCGGGGAGCCACAGGAGGCCAACGGACATATTTTGCTTGAACCACATTATGTTAAAATTTTAAAAATTAGTTCCCAACATTTAAGAATGAGTTGATTTCACATAGAAATTTAATTTCCTTCCTTTTCTTGAGAAGTGAGGCTACTTGGGCTCACTGATGTTCAGCAATCAGCAGAGCCTGGTCCGGCTGCCCCGGGGGCACGTCCTGTGTGCTGTGCTTCCTGCCGGTCTCTCCCCGCCCTCACATGGCACCTTGCAGACCCCTGTAGCCCAGAACAGACTTCAGTCCCGGCCGAGGCCCAGACCCACCTTTGCTGACAGTCACTCTCAGGGTTTCTTCCTTCCCCCCCCAGGGGCCGGGCGGTGACTCTTTCCATCTCACCTCGACCCCGCACCAGCACTGGGATGAAGGGGGGCACCCTTCTATTCTCATTTCCCAGAGGAGCTAACTCGGGCTCAGAGAGGTTAAATAACTTGCCTCAGGGCACACAGTCAGCAAGTGGCGGAGCGGGACTCAAACCAGGGCCACCCGACCCCGGTGACGGACCCCTTAACCCACAATGGACTCCCTTTTCCCCACTCAGTCATCCTCAGCACACAACCGGGGAAGAACTTAGAAGTCAATAAATAATGTGGGTGTTTAGAATTTTCAGCAGAAATCAAACAGAAGTCCTGGAAAGAATGCTGGCGCTTCCCGCCCCCCAGGGATACTGTGAATGCTGGTGAGGTGGCCCAGGCACGAGTGGGCTCCAGAAAACAAGGGGTTAAGGAGAAATCGATGGATGGTTTATCATCTCTCTGCCCCCACCCATCCTTCTGGCCTGCACCAGGACCAGGGTCTGGCCCGGTGCGTGACTTATACGTGAACGAATACCAGCGGGGTGTCAGGTGGGACGAGAGAATTGCACGTTCTCTGAGCTCGAATCGTCTCCTTCTGTTGCATCGCTGCTCGGTCCGCCCCGTCGAGAGCCACCCTTGGGGGGGCGGGGGGCAGGGGCGGCCTTGGGCGCTGGGTTAGCAGGTGTGAGTTTGGCTGGGAGGTTCGGAGTCGCCTTGGGCCTTCAGGAACTTCCTTCAGATGATAGCCCAGCGAGCCAGGGGAAACTGCCAGATAAATTAGGAAGAGCTGCCTGTCGAGGCTTTCCAGGTCCCTTTGAGAAGAGAAAACACGCTCCCTTCCAAGGAGGCCACCTGCCCAGGTGCCGGCTGAATCGCCTCGTTATGCCAAGGGCCTCAGGAAAAGGCTCGCGCTCCGGGGGCCGGGACCGCGACTTTGAAGAAAAGACACAGCCGCGTTCAAACCAATTTGACCTTGAAGGGCAGGATGCTCAGAGCCTGGCCACTGGGCTGGGGTTTAAGAGCAGATTCTTTCCAGAGAGCAATGAGGCAGTTCTTTCAGCCTCAGGCTGGAGGCGATTTTCTTTTTTTTCCTCCCTTGGATTTTTAGGCAGTGAAAGAATATTGGGCCTTTATTTATGAAGCCTCATTCCTGTAAGAGCTCCACACCTTGTCTCCCTGGAAAGACTCAAGGGAGAGAGCCACGGGGGAGGGAACCCCGCTTACAGCTGGAGGAAGCAAGCACAGAGAGGGCAAGTGGCTTATCCGGGGTCACAGAGCCAGGCAGTCTCCAAGTGATAGGAGTCCAGTCCATGTTTCTGGAACATTCATCTTTCACACTCACTTGCCCCCTCTGTTTTGCTCTATCCCACCCTGAGGAGGGCTTTCCACTGCACAGCTGTCACTGTCAGTGGGGAGGCATCCTCTGCAGCCCCTGAGAGCACCTTCACCTGTGCCAGATGAGAGCTGGGGCATCAATACACAGCCTCCTCGCCCTGGGGGGACACCTCTTAGGGTCCCCAGTGGAATCGAGCCCGGGTGTTCACAGCAGTGGCCTCTATCCGCTGCCTTCCCTTCCCTGGCTCAGTTCCTCACTCTCCACCGATGCTTCCTGGGGTGGACTCCCAGATACACTGCATCCCCTGCCTGTGTCAGGGTCTGCATCTGGGGAACCCTGACTAAGACAGCACCAACCACGGTGCTCCCCCACACCCGCCCCCAGCGCCTGCACGTCTCCTGTACACACTGCCTGCCCCCGTCTGTTCCTGTCATCACAGGGGCAGGGCCGGTCTCCACAGGCTCCACTGCCTGTAGCAGGATAATCTCTAGGCCCCCTGAAACTCCCTTCACAGCCCCCGTGCTGGCATCTCCTTGCTCAGCTCTTGCGTGCTGGTGGGTGAGACACCTCTCTCTGCTCCAGCCACCTGTGCCTCCTCCTGAGCTGAGAGCATGGTCAGCTCTGTGCACCCTCAGGGCCTTTGCACGTGCTGGTCCCTCTGCCTGGAATCCTTTCCCCAGGTCTGCATGTAGCCAGCTCCTTCACATCCCAGCTGGCAGGTCCCTCCTCAGTAAGGGCAGCTCTGATGCTGATCCCACTCTGAGCCCCCCACCCCACAGCCATGGTCTGCCCCGTCCCCCCCGCTTTGCTGCCGTCAGCCCTCCCAGCTCTGAGACCACCTTCTCTCTGCATGTGTTTACTTGTCCGTTGCCTCTCCTGCTTCCTCCACACCAGGAGGTGAGCCCCATGAGGGCAGGAACCTCATCCGTCTTGTTCACGGCAGGACCCTGTCTAGAACAGTGCCCGGGGGTGGTAGTGTTCAAAGAATGCTCACAGGAAGAATGAACGAATGAACGAAGACAAAGCCAGACCATGGATGAGCTGGGTGGGGCTTGAAGGGGAAGCCCTGAATTCCCCATGTTCCCAAGATTCTGACCAGCTGGCGTCGAGAGTCCACAGGAGCCTGTCCTGGGCACTGGGCACCTGGTCTTCGTGCCAGCAGGAAGCCGACAAGTGCGGGCCAGGAGACACTGGCAGAGACTCAGGGTGGCCTCCTCTCTGTCCTGTCGTGGAGGAGGCCCCCCTGCCCCCCGCTGAGCAAGACACCAGCAGGAGGCCGTGTTCCAAGAGAGGAGGGAGCGGAGAGCGCAGCCCCATTGGACGGCTGAGGAGCTATGGAAATGCATTTAGAACAGCTATTCTAGCAGCTGCCGGCAGATTACTCTTCTATGCAGACTGGGTGGTTTTAATAAAAAATGAGAACTTCTCCATCTGCTCTTTAAAGATAAGCCCCTGCTTCCCCAAATCGGTGAGCGACAGTGGCCCCGGGGGCTTGGGCGGGCTGGGGGGGGCGAGTCAGGCCGGTGACAGAGGTGATTAGCTGGGATCCACAGCTCGAGGCTGGTGGGGACCTCTCAGCTGTGGGACTGGAAGCGGAGGCCAAAGTAATTAAGATGTCATTTAAGTCCCGTACTCGCCCCCTCTGCCCTTCCAGGGCCACGTGCCAGCCTCTCTCTCCTCTCTGGGTGTCAGACGGAGAAGGACGAACCTCTAAGGGCCTGGTAACTGCCAGATCACAGGCGGGTCCCCGCGGGGGACCTGGAAGCAGCCCGGCTGACAGAGACCTCGGGCTTCACTGAGCAAGACTGACCACTGAGAATGGGTGCCGCGTGCACCCCAAAATACACGGCTGGAGGAGAATCCCCGAGTACCTCACCTCACGGCAGCTCCTCTGGTTCTGTCACTGGAGAGGGAGGGGCAGGGGCAGCTTCTGGGGGCATGCGCTTGTGCAACGGGGGCCTTCGCTGAGCAAACGAATGCAAAGCTGGGAACACAGCCTCCTTGGGGGGCTTCGCAGGGCCTGGGGGGCCGTGCTGGTGAGAGGCTCGGGACTCAAGCTGCGTGGACCCCACAGTGAGAGTGAGTGTGTGTGTGTCAGAGAGTGGGAGTGTGCATGTGTGTGAGCTTGTGTGTGTGAGAGGGAGTGAGGGTGTGACAGAGAGAGTGTGTGTGTGAGCACATGTGTGTGAGAGGGAGGGAGTGTGTGTGTGTCAGAGAGAGTGTGTGTGAGAGGGAGGGAGTGTGTGTGTGTCAGAGAGAGTGTGTGTGTGAGCACATGTGTGTGAGAGGGAGGGAGTGTGTGTGTGGGTGGGTGTGGGTGTGTGTCAGAGAGAGAGTGAGTGTGTATGTGTGTGTGTGAGAGGGAGGGAGTGTGTGAGAGGGAGGGAGGGTGTGTATGGGTGTGTGCACACGTTCACAGCTGGTGTCCTTCCACCTGAGCCCCCTGGGTTTGGAGCCCCAGATACAACATGAAATGAGCAGGATTTGACGGGGCCGCCTCCCGACTCCCCCTGCTCCCTGTCCCCCATCAAGGACTACCCTTTGCCAACGACTTCCCAGGATTCGGTGATGCAGAATCAGAAGGCTATTGGACCGAAATGGGACTAGAAAGGCGGGAGGGGAGAGCGGAGGACCCCCCGGAGAGGCTGAGTTTGTCCACGTGAAAACAACAGAGACCTGGTGGGGGAGACAGACCACAGCCCGACAGCCAGCTGGTGTGAAGGAACCGGAGCTTTAGGAGGCGGGCTCTCCAGAGCGGACACGGTCTCGACAAGTCACGTCGCTGGTCAGGAACTGGACCCTCTGCTGCTCTTGGACAGACACCGGTCACTACCCAAACGCCTTCTTACTGCCTTTGCTCATAACAACCAAGTGTGACTAGCGCATCAGCGGGGCAACGCAGGGCCCAGGTTTCAGCACGGTTACACCTCAATCCGAGGAGGAATTCTCCTGCCGTCCTTGTGCGTGCACGTGTGTGTGCGTACACACATGGAAAGTGAGGTACCAGACCTCATAGCTGGTAAGTTACGAAGCACCACCCATATATTTTCCCTTTTATGGTGTCACAACTTGGAAATAAGGGGAGGAGATCACCGTGTGCTCTTTCAGAATCATACGAGAACACGTCTAACACACCGGAAAGAACGTGTGGATTTTCTGATGTAACTTTGCGTGACTCACCACTTCCTCTTGATGAGAGCCCAGACTCTTCGAGGTGCCAGGGTGACCTACAGAAGGCAGATAAGCTGAAAAGATTGTGTGTCCAGAAGAGATGCAAATGATTAATGGTCAGAAGAAAAGATAACCTCAGAGTTTACAATTTTTTTGCCCCATAGAACAAAAGATACTAACCAGGTCTGTATCTAACTTTTTATCAGTCTCTCTTATCCTCTTCGGAACCAATTTTGCCATCCTGCTGGTTCCCTCATTCATGAATAAAATAACTGTGGCACATACTCACTGTGTGCTTACATGAGAGTAATGTTTCTGACCTTTTTGAATAATATACTTGGACATTAGTCCCCTTGCCTCAGTCCCTTTGGCAGTAAACGGATTTTATACCCACACGTTATTCCAAACGAGAAGCCCAAACAGAAGGTGTGGGAATATCATCTTGTAAACTTCTTTTGACTCTATCTCTTTTTCAATCCCTGATTTTTTTTTCCAGAACCCAAACTGTGGTTTCAGATGTAACCCAAATAACTTCTGTGATCCACAAGGCTCAGTCTCTGCCTGTCAAATAAACACAGCTAAATAATCAAAAGGAAACAAAATGTAATTTCAATTCTCAGTTGTGATTTCAAAGGAAATTAAGGGATCCAAATCACAACCCACAAGACACTTCTGAAAAGTGCCTTTTGCCTCCGGCCCAATTCTCTCCCACCCAGCGACGACATCAGAGCCCCTCATTCAGCAGTGCTTCAGCTTTCCCTCACTGTCCTAATCCTCCAGAACACAGTCCTCCACGGCTTATGTTAGGAATGATTTTGATTACAAGCAATGGAAAACCCAATAAACATTAGTTGCAACCATAAGAACGTGCATTGTTCAGTTAACCAGGTGCCCAGAAACATATTGTCACAGGGTAGGTTCAGACACTCAACAACACCGTCAAGGATCCAGGCTTTGTCCATTCTTATGCCCAATGAAATTTTGTCCTCATGCTGTTGCCTCATGGTCACAAGATGGCTACCACGACTCCAAACATCATGCCCTTGTATGCAGGATCCCCAGCTTTCTCCCCCAAATCCTGTCTTTTTATCTAGGAAGAAAATTCTTCCCAGATGCAACCCATCAGATTTTCTCCTTTCTTCTCATCGTCTAAAACTGGGTCACATGGCCACTCCTAGTTATCAGAGTTGTAGGAGTTATAGGAGATTGGAAAGCAAGCATTTGACAAAGTAGAAAAGAATCGTCATGGCTGGTTTGACCAATCACAACTCTTCCCCTGGGACTGGGGACATCACAAGCTCACCCAAGTGGGTTCTGTCGCACGGAGGCAGAAGGGGAGGCGACCCACACTGTCAGTCTCGCCCTTTATTTCACAGCTGGGGAAGCACTGTAAGACAGGTGACAAGTTCACATTCTCCAAGCAGCAAGGACGATGTCTTCCACGGCACATCTTTTCAGGAAGAACTGCCGTCCTTAGCACTCAGCTCATCCACCTGCTGCATCTCTGGGGCCTGGCAGCAGCTCAGCTCTGCTCAGCTCTGCGGCACCGGAAAGGCCTCGGTAATTCAGACATCAGAGACCAGACCCCTCC
Organism: Tapirus indicus; assembly: GCA_031878705.1. NCBI lineage: Eukaryota > Metazoa > Chordata > Mammalia > Perissodactyla > Tapiridae > Tapirus > Tapirus indicus. The sequence goes on from CM062929.1 coordinate 47,359,505, forward strand.
AGATGCGTCACCTCTGTCCACCCAGGACAGAGCCAGGATGGGTCTTGACGGCAGCCAGCACACTCGGAGCCCTCGCTCTGCACCCAGCCTTAGGCCAAGCACTCCCGTATGGATCCGTTTCTAACAAACACATGAAGTAGGTACCATTGTTTTCTGTTTCACCTGTGAGGGAAACAGAAGGTCAGAGGCGTTAAGTGATGTGGTCGAGGTAGCTGGTGAGTAAGTGGCTGAGCCGAGATTTGGCCCAGGTCTCCGCGACTTCAAAACCCATTGTTTATTTTTAAACTCTTACTATCCTCTTCCTCCTGTTAGCAAGGGGAAGGCGCGGAGAGAAAGTGGACAGCTGGGGCTACCATGATGGGCCGGGCTACAATGCCAAGACCCTTCCGGAACCTTGCCCCGTGGTGTCTGGGGGCCCACCTCCCACACCCTCTGTCTCCTGTGGAGATTGCCGGGTCCCCAGCTGCACGTCCCTGCTTTGCTCTCAGGCTCTCGCTCACGCATCCTGGAATCCTGTCCATCACCACCTAACTCAGAGGGTGCGTGGCATCCCGCCAGCCCAGCCACCAGAGCTGGGACTGATCCTGGGAGTTGCTCTTGTCTTGCAGGGCCAGCAGTGATGGAGGGCGTGGGACGGACGACGCGGTTTCAACCCTAGGAGGGAAGGAAAATGTCAGAATCGCTCCGGGCCCCGTCTGGACTGAGTTCTTTTTTTTCTTTTTTTTTTTTGTGAGGAAGACCAGCCCTGAGTGAACATCCGTTCGCAATCCTCCTCTTTTTGCTGAGGAAGACTGGCCCTGGGCTAACATCCGTGCCCATCTTCCTCCACTTTATATGGGACGCCGCCACGGCATGGCTGACAAGCAGTGTGTCGGCGGGCGCCCGGGATCCGAACCTGCGCACCCCGGGCTGCCAAGCGCGGACTAAACCGCTGAGCCACTGGACCGGCCCCTGGACTGAGTTCTGACAGCCTTGGAAGGGACTGTATTTTGGGAGGCCCCGCTACTGTCAGGACAAGCAAAATGCCTTGGGGACCTGGCGAGGCTCTGGCTCTGCCCAGAGAGAAGGGGCTGCCTTAGCCAGGCTGCCTTCCTCCCGCCCCGGCAGCTGAGGAAGGACACCAGTTTTGGAGATCCACGTTCGAGGCCCTGTCCCACCCTTCCCTGACTGTGACCTTGGCTATGTCACTTCACCTTTCTGAGCCCGTTTCTCCACCTGTAAAGCCAGGATGAGAACAGTAGCACCCTCATAAGGAAGCTGCCAGTTTGGAAGAGCAGATAACACGAAGAGCCCCCCGTAGGGCAGAGCATGCAGTTCAGAAATTGACCGTCATTACTACCGCAGCTAAAATACTTGCTTGTGGCTCATCGGAGGTTGGATAAACCATGCAGTCAATCACCCAAAGCTTGTCCCCACCCTGCCCTCCTTTCTCTCCTTTCTGTGCCCTGAATCCTCTTCCAGGCACCCCTGGAGCTGGTAGTATTTGTCGCTCCTGGGAGGATGTGCTGGTCTTGGTGAGCAGAACAAACCCAGCCTCTAGAACCCTCCAGAATCTTCCAAAATCTTCCAGAATCCCAGTGCCCCTGCTTCCTTGTGGTGGGACCTTGGGCAAGATGCTTTTCTTCTCTACACCTCAATTTTCTTTTCTCCTAAGAGGGTAAAATGTTAGGGGGGGTGGTTTGGTGAATGATATGTGATAACACCCAGGAGCCTGCCCAGCACCTGGCACCACTAGAACTCAGTGGAGGGCAGTCCTCTCCCCTCTCCAGCTGCTTCTCCCCCATTCACACCTTAGACGGGATGCGGGTCCCAGGGCCTCAGCATGAGCGCTATAAGAAATGGTTGAATGACGAAAAAATGAACAAACGGCCTCTAGTCACCCCCCAGGGCCTGAGAGGAGAGCCTGGGAGGGTTAGTTTTTAACAAACGAGAGTAAGAAGGAAGGCAGGATTCCACCCGTGAGGGAAGGAGGGAAGGCCCTGGCTTTTAGGAAGTGGCTTCCAGAAGTTGTTAACCCACCAGGAAGCGGATGTTCCCCGGGGTTCCCCACATTCCGGCATTGCCTGGGGAGCGGGATTTGGAGAAGACCCCAGAGGAGAGCGGGGGCTTGTCTTCTGCAACCACCCCCAGGAGGGCTCGCTCTAAAACATGTCCTGGTGCGTGCTGAGCTGGCAGATTTATTTGCACGGAAAATTCAAAACTCCATGTTGACCTCTACATATTTTCCCCACTTGTGACATTCAGGGATTTGTAAAGGACCTTGAATTAAATTTGCTATGTTCTGCGCTCCGGGGGGGCGGGGGGGAAGGCAGGAGGGCGTGTTGGAGTGGACGTGAGCTCCCCACTGTCCTCTGAGCCTACCTGCCCTGAAGTCACCACATCAATCGCCTGCCCAGCCCGGCCACTCAGGGCCCCTCAGCCCTGCCGCCCTGAGCCCACCTGGCACTTATTCTGCACCCAGCACCCCGGCTCAGCCTGCCCCTCACACAGGGCTGGGCACAGTGATGATTTGCTAAACAATGATTTTTAAATTTTTTGTACAAGACATTTTTATACTGGTGTTAACATGCTGGAGAGAAATTCTCAGATGTAGGAACAGCCATCGTTCGTCCTGCCACGTGGGTCCCAGGAATCTTACACGAGTCCAGGGCTGTGCTGTCCCATGTGGTAGCCAATACATGTGCCTGTTGAAATTAAATGCAATTTAAAATTCTGTTCCTTAGTCACATCAGTGGCATTTCGGGTGCTCAACAGTCACATGTGGAGTGGCTACCATATTGGACAGCGTGGATATAAAGGATATTTCCGTCCTCATAGAAAGTTTCGGACTTTGGAAAGCCCTGAGTGGTTTTCTTTAATTCTAAATTTTATTGGTGTTTTTTAGTAACAAAAGTAACAGCTGTTGTCATAAACCACTTAGAAAATACAGAATAACACAAAAGAGAGCAGAGAGGGACCCAGGGTGGCTATCAGTTCAGTCACTGAGCTACTGAATCTCCGAGCGTCCTCGGCGTGGACACTGGTGTCCTAGCGATGAGTGCAGGGCAGACATGGGCTCTGTCCCACGGCCACTGAACATCACCAAAGAGTCAGAGAAAGCAAGGAAGAAAGAAGAGGACGATGCCTGAAGCCCCCCTCCCCACCATTCGAGGGACTTTGCAAAGGGCTTGAGGTCTTGGGGTGAAGGAAGAGTTGCCGGTCAAGGTCCAGACAGAAAAGTAGAGCCCAGGGAACTCGACAGAATCACGGAATGTGGGACTCCTTACAAGGTGACGGGCGGGCTGAAAAGCCAAACCCAGGGGCATGAGGGTGACACACAGATTAGTGATGGCAGGAGAGCACCACCAGCCCTGGGCTAGAGGGACAAGGGGGAGGCTGTGTCATGGAGCTCCCAAAGTTGGGGCCATCCTGGGGAGAGTATGGCAGGGGCTGCCCAGGGGGAGCTGGGGCCACAGAGGGGCCTCATCCACTGCCTGAGATGCTGCCGGAAAGAGGGGAGGCACTGCTGGGTCTCCCTCCCTTCTCCTGCCAGTCTCCCCCTGAGCCTCCCATTGGCCCGTGCAGATGGCAGCCAGTGGGCAGGGCGGCCTGGGGAATGTAGTTCTCAGGGGAAAGGGGGCTTGTAGGAGCAGTTACTGATGTCCTGCACTGTGGACTGAAGCAAGTCCCCCCGAATTCCTATGATGAAGCCCCAACCCCAACGTGACTGTATCTGGAGGTAATTCAGGTTAAATGAGGCCATGAGAGCGGGTCTGGATCTGATAGGACTGGTGGCCTTGTAAGAAGAGGGAGAGAGAGCTCTCTGTTCCACCTCCTCCATCCGCCAGAACCCCAGCACTCGGGCTAATCCTGGACTTCCCGCCTCCAGAACTGCGGGAATGTAAACCCCTGTTCTTTAATCCCAGTCTGTGCTTTAGTTATGGCAGCTCAAGCCCACTGCGACGTTCTGCAGTTCTGGAAATCAGCTCCGACTGGCTGTGCTGGGCAGAGTCACGGCCCCCAAAGACATCCGTGCCTGAATTCCCAGAACTTATGGATATGTCCCCTTACGTGGCAAAAGGGCCTTTCTGGACATGATTAAATTAAGGATCTTGGGGCCGGCCCGGTGGCATAGCCATTAACTTCACGAGTTCCGCTTAGGCGGCCCGGGGTTCACTGGTTCGGATCCTGGGCGCGGACCTACTCACTGCTCATCAAGCCATGCTGAGGCGGCGTCCCACATAGAAGAGCTACAACTCTACAACTATGATACACAACTGTGTACTGGGGCTTTGGGGAGAAAAAAGAGGAAGATTGGCAACAGATGTTAGTGGAGGGCCAATCTCCCTCAAAAAAAATTATTAATTAATTAATGAAGGACCTTGAGATGGGAGATGATCCTGGATTATCCAGGTGGGCCCCATGTAGTCATCAGGGTCCCCCTAAGAGAAAAAGGGAGGCAGGATGGTCAGTGTCAGAGAGGGAGCGGTGGTGATGGATGCAGAGGTCAGAGGACGACGTGATTGCTGGCTTTGAAGATGGAGGCAGGGGCCACTAGCCAAGGAATGTGGGCACTTCCAGAAGCTGGAAAGGGCAAAGGAACAGACTCCGCCCGGAGCCTCCAGAAGGAAGGCAGCTCTGCCAGCACCCAGACTTCAGCCCAGGGGGGCCCACTTCAGACTCCTGACCCCCAGAACTGTAAGAGAATGAACCTGTGTTGTTTTGAGCTGCTAGGTTTGTGGTAAGTTGTGCCAGCAGCAGCAGGGAACTCACACACCGGCCAAGTCTGGAAACGCAGTCGGCTCACGTCCCTCAGTGCAGTCTTCTCCTCTGAGGCCCCCATCTCCCCTAGGAGAGCCCCAGACTGCCAGCAAAGGCACATCTCCCTTTTTCTTTTTTCTCTTTTTTTGCTGGGGAAGATGTGCCCTGAGCTAACATCCACTGCCAATCTTCCTCTTTTTTGTATGTGAGTGGCATCCACAGCGCGGCCACTGACAGACAAGTGGTGTTAGGTCCGCGCCTTGGAACCAAACCCGGGCCGCCAAAGTGGAGCGTGTCGAACTTAACCACTCGGCCACCGGGGCTGGCCCCACGTCTCCCTTCTTCTACATCCCCTGTGGGCGTCTGCGGCTTGTTTGCTCAGTGAATAGATAGCTCAACATCTGACCCGCCAGCTGGCCCGGAGGTGGGCGGGAGGAACAGTGGACTGGCCGAGAAGACAGATTTGAGAGGCACGCAGTCCTGGTCAAGTCCTGGCTCCCCCACCTACTAGCTGTGTGACCTTGAGAGAGCGACTCGGCCTCTCTGAGGCCCAGCCCTTCTGTGGGTGAGGTGGAGGGTAATGACAATTCCTGCCCCACATGCTGCTCTGAGGTCAGGCTGTCTCTCCTCGGTGGGTGCTCCATGATCGTCTGCCACGTGCCAGGCACAGTAGCAGGCGCTGGGGAGACTGTGACGTTCCAGAAACCAGGCTCCTGACCTTCACGGAGCCCACGCTCCAGCAAGTTCAATGACAGAATGCCATTTAAGCACGGTACTGGGTATACAGTAGGTGCTCAAGCAATGCTGCCACGACTTCCTCACAGAAGAAATCAGAGGTTTCAGCATCTTGCCAAAGTCAACATGAGCCATGCAGGTGGGAATCGGACTCCCGGTTTCCTACCCCCAGGCCCCGGGGGGCTGGAGAAAGGGCACTGCTCACATTTTCATGCCATTCGGGCTTTAGGCTGTGGTGTTTGAATGCTTGCTCACTGGCGGCTTGGTTAACCCAGTAAAACATAGTTTCTCTTTAAGGCGCTAAAGGATTTGGCGTGAACAATCCCCACAGCGCGCTGGACTCTGACGGCCCTGCCTGGGCTGGGCGCTGGCTGGCCCACGGGCCTCCTTCCCTCACGAGGCCTGAGGTTCCCAGAAAATGGTCTTCCTGCGTTTCCCCCCTCCCCATGCATGGGGGTTACGAGGTCTCAGAACCCTCGGGAAATCACTGGAAATGCCCCAAGAACAAGAGCAGCCTTGCCTCTCCCAGGCCCCCATGGGCATGGCTCCCAGAGACGGCGAGGCATGAAGCTGAAAGCCTGGGGTCAGTCTCGGGACAGGGGACTGGGGGGTGGCAGGGCCACTGACCGGGGACCGAGGGCCAGAGCTGGTCCTCAGACGTGTTTGCTTTGGCCAGACCAGTGTTTGAAATCAGAAAAAGACAAATGAACCCCCAGTTTCTAACTTCTTTTGAAAATAGAGTGGGGTGGGGTGGGGTGGGACCCGGCAACGCTGGGTCTTTGTCCCTGGAGCCGCCCTTGGTGCACGGCAGTCGGGGCTCCAGACTCCTCTCCCCGTTACGTGAGCAGCTGCAGGGGGGGTCCTGAACTTTACTCTGAGGCGGGGGTTCTCAAGCACAGGGGTTTGGCCCTCAGGGGGCGTTTGACAGTGTCTGGGGCCGTTTTCAGTCGTCACAAATGGTGGGGGGGCTGTGACCGGCACCTGGTGGGTGGAGGCCGGGATCCTGAAAGGTCCAGGCAGCCCCACAGCGGGGAGATCCCCCGCCGCTGTCATGGTGCCGCAGTTAAACGTGGCCACAGGGAAGCAGAGGTCTTAGTCTGCATTCCCCCAAAAGCAGAGCTTGAGGTTTGGGTGCAAGACAGTTCTGTGAAGGTGATCGCAGGGGGCAGAGAGGATCACACGGGGACACTGAGGCAAGAGAAAGGGGAAAAGGCAATAAAGAGGGCAGTTACCTACCGAACTGGGTCTGCTGTGAGCCTGTGGCTCAGCCAGCTGGGCTTTTGGGGACCTCGGAGGATGTGCTCAGAGCTGACCACGGAGGTGCGGAGAGGGTGGGCACTGACCCCTAGGCCTGTCCGTTGGTTGATGCTGGTCTCCCCGGACCCTCCCGTCAGTGCTGCGTCTGCTCACACATGAACCGGGTGCCCTGAGGCTCACGGACCCACCCACCCCCTCACCGCGCCCGGCAGTAGGTGGTCTTGATCACTGAGCCCCACTCCCCGCCGGCCAGCCTGCCCCGTGGAGGCCCCCTCTGGCCCGCAGACCTCCATCCCAACCACCGCCCCGAGTCAGAGTGGGCTCCGCTGTCCGTGAGCTCAGCGACTCGGCCTGTGCCTGTCCTGACGGAATTCCAACTCACAAAACCAGCCGTTCTGTCATCTCCCAACCGAGAAAGGGGGTGCAAAGACAGAACTTCGCAGCGCCGGCCTCCAGTCTTGGTGGCAGCGGAGGCGCGTGGCCCTGGGAACTTTCCGAGGTCGTTGCACCATGAAGCGCGGCCTCTGCTGAATGTGAGCCCGGTGAGCCCGGCAGGTGAGCCGCCCGCAGCTCCCCCAGCTCACCGTCAGGCACAAAGGAGAAGGCGCTCGGACAGCTCCGGCCAAACAGACTCACACTTTCCGCTCAGAAACACCGGACGTTCTCGGAGAGCCGGCAGTGGCCTGCGCTGCCCCCTCCGAGGGGGACAGACATCACCCCAGCTTGTCGGGCCACACGGGGAGGCGTCTCCATCCCCCCCACGTGGCACCGCGGGCTCCGTGACCTGCAGTCGCGCTGCGCGGAGCTCGCTGCTGACTCAGGTACAGGAGTGGCTCTGGGGGCTCCACACGGCTGACCGAAGGAAGCCCCCCGCCACGATTGACCAGACGCCCAGCGGTTCACCGTTTCCACACCAGAGTGTCGGAAAAACCTGGAATCTTCCGGGTGGGAGGGAGGTGTTGGGGGTGGGGAACACTTAGAGCCCAGAAGGAAAGTTCTCCGTACAGACAGCTGATCCTGCCCCACGGAAACCGTGCGTCCAGTGGCCTGTCCGTGAAGACCCACCTGGGTGCATTCAATGATCCTTCATTGTCTCATGTGTCCTTGGGCCTTTCCTGACCTTGCAGGCCCTGGGGAATCACCATTCTAACCATTGGCTCCTTAGCTCGTGGACATTCTAGAAAGATTTCAGAGCTGCCTTTGCCCTTGGATGCCTGGGAAACCACGTGCCATCATGGTGGCCCCCTGGGGTCTCTGCAACTTGAGCCTCAGGCGAGGGATGGGCTTGCCCAGAGGGCAACTTGTCCCTGGTTTAGAACAGTGGCAGCCGGGTCACAGGGTCCTGGAGGTCACAAAACACTGCTCCCCTTGGGGCTCCGGCAAGCCTGATCCAGCTCTGCCACTTCCTGGCCAGTGACCTGGGACAGTGGACTGAACTGGCTGGGCCTCAGTTTTCTCCCCTATGATGTGGAGGCGATAATAATCCGTCCTTACATGGTCGCTGAGAGCATTAAATAAAATAACGCGTGGGGAGAGCTGAGCACAAGCCTGGCAAGGACGGAACGTAGAAATCTTACCCACTGGCGATGGTGGTGGTGATGAAATCACGCCTTAGGGAAGAAGCTTGAGGACGGCTAGAATCAGACTTCTTAGTGGTCCTAGCCCACCCTCTTGTCTAACTGGAAAGCCTTCTCTAAAACCCCTTGCTTGAATCCCTTCAGTGATGGGCTTCTCGCTACCTCACAGGGAAGTCCTTGTCTTTTGGTGCCTCCCTCCCTTCCTTGCTTCCTTCTTTCTCCCATGCCTTGTTCCAGACCCAATTCCAGGTGACTCAGGTTATATAAGGATGATCTTTCTGTCCCCATGTCAGTTCCACTGACCCTCAGACCCCGAGTCGCACAGACCAAGTCTGTCTCCGATTTGACATGATGACTCTTGAGAGCTTTGAAGAAGACAGCTCCACTCTCTTCCACGTGCTTCGTCTAAGTCCTCTCGACTGGTTGCCAAAGCCCCACCCCTTTATGGTTGAGGGTGGGCTGTGAGCAGAACCCTAACTCCTCCCTCTGTCAGCTACCTTTCAGCTTCTCTGTCCCCCCAATTCTCACCTTGGCCCTGACCACGTGAATCAGGCCTGCACAGAGGTCTAATCCATCATCTATCTATCTCAAAAGGTGTGGTTTGGGGACTCTTGTTAATTATCCAATCTGTTTCTTTCTCCCAGCCCAAGCAGTGACCTGGGTCTGAGTCCCCACCCTCACTGGAGATGAGAGGAAATCGAGCAAGAACCCCATCTCACTTCAGGGGCCTCTGCCAACACCCTGACAGACGGCGTCTGGGAGCAGTAGGGGAGAATTCTCCTCCACTCCGGCTGGTGGACCTCAGAGCCTGTCTGTGGGGGCAGCATTTACCTCGCAGGCCCTCCATCACCCCCCAGAGGACAGGGGGCAAGTGGAGACTGTTGCTGGAAACTTCCGGGACCACGCTCCCAGGGCAGATGGGTGACGTGTGGGTGGGAGGTGAGATGCCAGGAGGGAGTGGCTGTGCTGGCCCAGGGCTGCTGCACCTCAGGGTCTGAGAGGTGACCAGTGTCCCATCTTGGGCGTGGCAGGAGCCCACAGCCATTGCCCATCGGCTTTCGAAGGAGCTCACGCTGGGGAGACAGACCTGGAACTGGGTGTGGTTTTACTCTATTTATTACTCATTCGAGGGGCAAGTTCACAGTGCTGGGGACTGAGACCCCGCCCTCTGGCCGCGCTGTGGTCAGCTCGCTGGCCTTTCACCACAAGGTGCTGTCATGACAGCTTTTTCACTAAAATCCCTGCCCGTCTCCATAGGTTTATAACTTGGTCATAAAGTGTGACTCCAGGCAGATCTGGGCACGTGCAGGGACCCCGCTGGGAAACAGACTTCTCGCTTTTTCACCCATAATTATTTTCTTTATGGCTCACTGGGTTTTATGATGCAGGAGGCAGAAGGAGCCCCGGTGGGTGCTGGACAGTGTCGTGGGTCAAGATGCCGCAAAGAAGCCGTGGAAGAAAGACTCGGCAGGTGGAGGTGGCCCCTGTCTCTGCGCCCTCGACGTGGCCGTAACGACTCGGGTGTCTTTCTGAGTTGGGAGGGAAAGGATCCAGTCCCCAGCATTTAGGACCCTCACCCCTCCCACCTCTCACTTCAGACTTGTTTTCAACTTGCTTCTCTCCCCGACTATGCGAAGGTGAGTGCTCACGCAGCCCACACCACCTCCTGCAGCCCAGGTGAACGGGGCCATGATGCCGCAGGCGCCCCGCTGGGCACTGGGGAAGCTGAGATGAATGGGCCCAGCTCTGTCCTCATAGAGCTCGGGGTCCAGGAAGGAGGCAATGCCACCTCCATGGCTGCCCAAATAATTATTTAATTACGATGCTGATCAATGCCACAGGGAGAATGTATCCTGGGGGCCCAAAAGCAGGATGAGGGGAATGAAGGTAATGGGAGTGTGAGAGGGAGATCCAGGAGGCCTCACTGTGGAGACAACATTAAAAAGACCCGAGTGGGGCCGGCCCGGTGGCGCAGCGGTTTAGTCTGCGCTTGGCAGCCCAGGGTTCACCGGTTCGGATCCCGGGCGCCCGCCGACGCACTGCTTGTCAGCCACGCCGTGGCGGCGTCCCATATAAAGTAGAGGAAGATGGGCACGGATGTTAGCCCAGGGCCAGTCTTCCTCAGCAAAAAGAGGAAGATTAGCAACAGATGTTAGCCCAGGGCTGGTCTTCCTCACAAAAAAAAATAATAAAAATAAAAAAATAAAAAATAAAAAAAAAAATAAAAAGACCCGAGTAAAGAGAGGGGAGAGGGCCACGTGAATATGTGGGGAAGGTGCAGAGGGAACAGCATGTGCAAAGGCCCTGAGGCAGGAGTGTGCCTGGCATGTTTGAGGAGCAGCTGGACCCAGTGAGCCAGGGGCGTGGCCAGAGGTGAGGTCAGAGAGAGCAGGTCGGGGAGGCCATGCGGAGGGCTCTGGATTTGTTTCTAAGCCTCATGGGAACCATTCAGGGGCCTTGAGCAGGGGGGTGACATGGCATAGCTTATTTTAAAAGGATCCCCCTGGCTGCTGCAGGAGGGCCGGAAGGGGACAGGAGGCCAGATGGAAGCTACTGTGGTCACCTCAGTGGGCGGTGATGACGGGGCGTGAACCAGGTGAGAGCAGACTTCTGTGGGGTTGTCGCAGGTCTGGGGCCACAGATGCCCCAAGGCTGACTCGTGACGTTCCTCCATCGTCCCCAAGTCTCCTCGGCCCTCTCTCTGCAGTAAGGAGGGTGGCCTCACTTCTTAGACCAGAGGGACCTGGTCCCCAGGAATGTGGATGACGTGGACCAGACCCATTACCGCCCACGGCCGTCGGGGCAGGGCCTCCAGCATCCCCGAGGCTCCAGGAGCCGAGGGCCGGTCCGGGGAGGCAGACGGATGAGGCCCCTCAGCCCGGGAAGGCCGGATGGTTCTTCACTTGGAAATATCCTCAGAGCCCTGCCCCCGCTGCCCCTCCTCCTCACCCCCAAGGCTCTCGTGAAAGAACTAGAACCCAGCCCGGTGCTAAGACGACCTGAGTAATACACGCTGGGACAGCCAGGCAGCCATTTGGAAAGAAGATAAAATTAATCCATTCCTCATCCCAAACACAAGAGTAACTCCACACGGATCAGAGACCTAGACGAGAAAATGAGACTGTATGAGCACGAGAAGGAGACGTGGGCGAATTCCTCCAGGCGGGGTGAAGGGGAGGACTTTCTAACTAGGACGAAAAAGCAAGACCAATAATGCGATGCATAAAAGTAGAAAATGTTTGCACGGCGAAGAACACCACATGTGAAGTCAAGGGACAAACAGTAAACTGGGAGAAAATATTCACAACGTATGTCAGGGATAAAAGGCAGATATTCTTTAAAATACATGGAACATTTAAAAACCGAGGCAAACAGAGCAAAAATACTATAGGAAAACGACCAAAAGATGTAAACAGGTAATTCACAAAAAGAGATATAAAATGGCCCTGAAACATGCCCTGTAAAGGAAACACAAGCGTAAACTCCTCTGAAGTACCATTTCTCACCCACCAGAAAGGCCAGGGTCAGAACTTGAGCAAGCCTCCGCCGGAGAGACTGGGAGACGGCTGTCCCCTGCACTGCTGGCAGGAGTGTCACATGGTAGCATCCCCGCGGAGGAAAATTGGGCAATATCACACAAAAGGACATATGCACTTACCCTTCCAACCAGCAACCTCACTTCTAGGAGTGACCCTAAAGAGGCACCTCCAATTATATGAAAATGCAGATGCACAAGGTTATTTGCTGCACTGTTGTTTGCAGTGGCAGAATATCACAAACAGCCTGGACACCCACATGCAGGAGCAAGGCTGAGTCAACTCCAACACCTCCACACAGTGGAGTACTACACAGCTGTAAACAGGAGTGAGGAAGATGTCTATGGACGAATAGGGAGTGACTTCCAGGAGATGCTGCTAACTAAACAGCACAGTACAGAAGAGCACATGTAGTACACATGCTGCCTTTTGTGTAAGAAAGAAGGGAAATAAGGTACATAGGGAGAAAACCACGGAGAGGATAAACCAGGAAACAATGAACTGGATCCCTCTGACGGCGGAGTTGGGGAAAAGCCTGGAAGGGATGAGGAGGGAGGGCGCTTCTCTGGATGTGCCTTTGAGTCCAGTTGTGACATTGGAAGCGTGTTAATGTTTTATATCTTCAAAAACATAAAATCAAATCAATAAGGATGGGGATGGGGAAAAACTAAAAGTGAAAGGAAACAAACGAACTCCAATGTCTTTCAAACGAAAGGAAAAAGAAAAAGAAAGACGGCAGAACCAATCCCACTAGCTCACAGACGCGGCCTTGTGTGGTGCTGGACCGAGGTTGGGAGAGAACCGAAAACAGGCCCTGGACTCCTTTGGATGGATGCTTCTGTGGTGCTGCGACAACGCAGTTGTGGGATTGTTTTGGATTATAGAATCAAGCATAGGAATAAGTGTGATGTTGTCTTCAGGGCCAGATTCTCTTGGGAAAGAAGGGGCATCAATCACGGAACAGGGAAGGCGTGGGCGTTCCTGGGCGTGGGGAGGGTTGGAGGTGAGGGAGCTGAGGGGAAATTGGGAGTGCACAGGGCTTAGGGGAGTGACCTCTGTGCAGGAAAGCGGGGTGCAGGAGTGGGCAGTATGGGCCGTCAGACTGTGTGCAGATTTGACAAAGTCTGTGCCAGCCCAAGAGTCCCGGAGCAAAGACTGCCTGCACGGGGTCCTCAGTGGGTGGCAGTGGGCGGGGCCTTGAAGCACGGACTGCGGCCGGAAATGCTATAAAGGACAGTGTTGGGCCAGTTGGCCAGATTGGAATACGGATGGAGGATCAGATAAAAGAAACACCGATCTTAACTTTCCTAAAGTTGGTAACTGCACTGTGGTTACGTACGTGAATATCCCTTTTCTTAGGAAATACACACTGTCGTGTTTAGGGGGTAAAAGTCCTCTCAAAAGTCCCAGAAAATTCTATACATATGGGGGGAAGGGGAAAAATTGAGAGACAAAGAGGGAGAGAGAGAACACGCAAATGAGGAAGCAAAGGGATAAAACGTGAACAGTCAGTACATCTGGGTGAATGGAATGTGGGTGCTCTGTATGAATCCTATCCTTTCAACTTTTTTGTCAAGTTTGAAATTATTTCCAAATTTAAAAAAAAAAGCTTTAAACGTGAGCCGCACGTCTCTTCCAGCCAGTACTGCACTTGGGGTGCACTGAGCTCCACTGGTGCTCCAATGTGGGGGCACAGCCTCTGAACCTGGATGCCTCCTGAGTGGAGCAGGACGCCCTGGGGACCCACACTGGCCAACTTAGGGCCCTCACTGTGCTGTGAGTCAGAGGGGAGGCAGGGGTCCTGGAGGCCCCTGAGCACTCAGGCGGAGCGTCAGCAGCAGCTGGGCCTCGTGAAACCAGGGGCAACTGGCTTTAACCACACTCAGTTGTCTGTTTGCTAAAGGAGTTAGACAACACGTTACTAAAACTCCCGCTGCAGACCACACCTCTGACCCTGGTCGCCAGGGTAACGGGCGCTTGAGTTATTCAGGAACTGAGCATCGACTCCTCGTCCGGTTCAGGCTGGGTAAGACCACCCACTCATCACCTGGGCCCGCGCGGACGACTGATAGGTGATCCTTCGACATAGAGGAGCTGGAAACTCCACCCTCAGACATGCTGACGCTGCCACTTTGTGGACGTGTGTCCTGGGAAGGGCCGTGCAGCTCCACTACACTTGTGCAGATCGTCAACGACCTCACTTCTCCTTCCCTCCAACCATCTATTCCCACTTCAGACCGCCCCGCCCCTCTATCTCACACATATCTCTAATCCCCACTTTTCTGGGAGGCGGATTTGAGATCCGTTCTCCCGTCCTCTTGCTTGGCTGCCTCGTGCCTCCCTCTGCTGCAGACTTGCTGTCTCGGTGATTGGCATAATCCCGCGGCAGGCCAAACGAGCCTGGTTCAATAACACCTGGGTCCTTAGCCCCCCCCTTCCTTCTGGTCCCTGGGGCTGGAGGATGAACCAAATGAGGGCAAGTCATGTTCCCAAAGCTGGCCCTTGTCCCTACTGTCCTCTCCAGAATCCACTCATGCCCCAGCCCCCAGACACCCCTGCAAGCACAAACCACACACAGGCCATCGGCCAGCTCCTCGTCACTTGCTTCTCGCACTGTGGTCCCCGGACCAGCAGCACCTCACCCGTGGGAGCTGCTCATCATGCCGAATCCTGGGCCCCATCCCAGATCTGCTGAAAAATCTGCACTTCAGCAGGACCTGCAGGGGGTTTGTGTGGGCATGTTAAAAATCTAAGACACCCTGAGCTAACCCACTTAACTTAAAAAAAAGGTCACGTCCAGAAAATGAGGGCTAATGTAGCAGTTTCTTTGAGTGTGCAATATAGGGGCTAAGACTCCTCTGGCCGGTTGGCTCTTTGGCCAGGCTGAGGGCCATGGCCCTGGGTCTTCCTTGCCGGGTGGCAAGGCTAAAAGCCCCAGCACCCACCGATGCTCATCTCTAGAACAGCGTCGGCCACTACAGAACACCGGCAGCCTGTGCCTCCGTGACCTGCATTCGGGGAGGAGAGCCTCAGGACAGGGGCTGGAAAGAAAAACCAAAGCCAGGAGCATGAAGGCGCCAGTTTACCACCAAGAAAACCAGCATCTGGAATGAGCAAAACACAACTGGAACCAAAGGGACCCCCAGGCCATTCGAGCTGTGAATCTTGGTCAAATGTCCTTTGTGATCAAGAGAAGGTCCTGTGGAAACTGACCATGTGGTCCTCCGTGGGGAGTGGGGAGGAGGGGTGCAGGTGGGCGCAGGGTCCACCCCCTGGACCACGGGCGCTGGGCTTTGAGAGGCAGCCGGGTGCAGCGGGAAGTACAGGAAACCTCGTCCTGACTCTGCCACTTGCTAATCGTGTGACTTCGGGCAAGTTCCTTGAACTATCGGGGCCTCAGTTTCCCTCTGTGAGATGCGGATGGGGATAGCTCCTGTGTTTGTGAGGCCTGAGGCAGCGTGTACAGAGCACGTAGTGCAGAACAGCGCTGCACACAGTAGGTGCCGAGTGTTTGCTGGCGTGTGGTCAGTTCTGTGTCCTGCCGGGAGGGGAGAGGAGATGGCGCTGCGTCCGAGGTGAGTCCAGCAGAGCCCCGCCCCTCGCCAGCCCTGGGCCTGATGATTGCAGCGCCATCCCCTTCCCATCCGTCCATCCCTCCATCCGTAGAGCGGGAGTCACCATGACGGCACCTCCCCACGGGCTTCTCTCCTTCCGTCCTCACAGAGCCCAGCGCGTTCCCGTTCCCATTTCACAGATAAGAGGACGCCTGCACAAGGAGCTTTGAGGTCTCCAGAGACTGGACCTCCACCCCCCTGCTCTGGGACCCAGTGTGGAGCTCAGATGGCCTGGAGGCAGGTGACGCTCTCCGGTCTGGGAAGATGCAGGCTGAGAGGAGGGCACGAGGGAAGGCGAGAGGCCAGGGACCCGCTCAGTGGAGACTCACTCGGCGCTAGGTCCCCAGTACCTCCCGCAGATGCCCGTCAGTGGGCACGTGCATGGACATCGGACACCTCTTCAGCCCACTTCTCAGAAGTGGGGGGATCTGGGGGGGCTCCACTTTCAGGAAGAAAAATGACTCACATGCCGCTTTAGAGAGGGTCTCAGGAATCACGCTCGGCACGGGGCTGAAGGGACGTCACAAGGCCCCAGAACAGCAGTCCCTTCCCTGCTGCGCTGATCTTGTGACCACCCTTCCATTTCCCAGTGGGAGCAAGAGTCAGACCCTTGAGAGGGAAACCACTGGTGGGCTTGTCTCTAAGGTCAGCTGGAAGGACAGGGTGGAGGAGCTGCCCAGCAGGGACCGGCGGGGGAAGAAGATGGGGAGTGCTAGAAGCCATCCCCCCAGCCCCACACAGACCGTGTCACCCTGAACTCCTTCCCCAGCTCAACTCCAGCCGTGGGATCAAGATGGACATCTGACCCCAAAGCGTCTGCTCCACAGGCCGGCCAATGACCTATGATTTAGGCAAATCCAGAGAAGAAGCAGGAGATGAGGTAGATCCCCTCCGTGGGAGTTTGAACCAGAAAGTTCTGAGAGGGGGAGGGGGAGCGACAGAGGCTGAGGGTCCTGGGACCCAGAGAGGCTGGCAGCCGTGACGGGCTCTGGGGCACAGACGCCCTTGGGCAGCAGAGCCCAAAGGGAAGACCAGGGAGGGGAGCATGCTGGGGAGGTGGGGGAAGAAGATGCGAGGGGGGGGGAGCAGCCAGTGGGAGGGGGTGCCGTGAGGGGCAGAGCTCTGGGACAATGTCCTTCAGCCGCCCAGCCCAGGGCCCTGGATCCCCTTGGAATCCTGACGCAGCCCCTTCCCTCCCTCCCTGAGCTTCTCCAGAGGGTTCCCACCCTCCAGTCTGCAGGGTGAGCCCACCCGCCTCGTACTGGGGACCTTGAGAGCGTCAGAATGTTCCCCAACACCAGCAGGTGCCACGGGCAGGGACGGTTGGGTCTCTCGCGCTCCACAGGGCATCCGACACATAGTAGGTGCCGCAGACCTGTGAGGTGAAGAGATGAGAGGGTGAATGGACAGCTGGATGTGAGTCCTGGCTCTCGCCCTGGGGGTGGGCAGCCCATGGTGCAGACATGGCTGCGAAACTTTCAGGAAAAATAAATGGAGATTGAGTGTTGTTTGTTCCTTTGGGATGTGAATCCTCCCCCTGTCTCCAACCCCCAGGAAGATCTGTTCCAGACATGTGGCTGTCTTGTGAGTGGCAGCTTTCATGGAAATACAGGAAAGGCTGACTGCCTCATGTGACTCAGCACCGTAAAGAAGGAGACCACAGATGCTCAGAGGACCCGTAACCCAAACTCTTAATGGGGATGGACCAGAGACGCCTGTGACAAATCAACTCCCCTTCCCTGAATGTGCAGACACCGAGCAGAGAGTTTTGGACTTCCACTGGGTGTACAAGGGGGGTTGACATAATCTTTCTTAGGGTGCAGAGACAAGGCAACTGATGTTTGGACTCCAGTTCAATACCCATCCAGAAGCCAGTGGCAAATTCTGTTGACGGAGCAAATGAATAAACGAAGGGCGTAGGGGTGGCCTGGTTAGCCAGGTGTCTGTTCTTGTAGGTTGTCTTTTTCATATTCATGAAGAAAAAAGGGAAAGAGACAATCCAAGATGCTGAGACCCATTCATCCCCCAAAGCCAGGTTAACTCTCCAAGACAGGCTGGCTTTAGGTGGAACAGAAAGTTTTGAAAGGCAAGATGCAGCTCCCCTCTGTCTGTGAGCAGAGAGCCCCCCCAAAAACCTCAGCAGCAGGATCTGATGGGCTGAGGGCAGGAGGTGCTCGCCAAAAAGGACTGTGTCGAGACAGAATCCAGAGCTCGCTTGCTCGCCCTTGGGGACAAGCAGCTCAGTGGAGAAGTGGCCCTCCCAGTCGTCTGGCACCCTCACGGACCAAAGAGGCAACCTGGAGCCGAGCTGGGGACCTGGGATCTGCAGCATCCCCTGTCAGATTCCATTCTCTGGCAGTGCTCAATGTGCCCTTGGAAAAACTAAAAAGCAAGGGACCAGGAACGGAAGGGATGGAATGAATTACCCAGCGAATCAGGCACTTCGGTTTAAGCCCGGACCTCGCAGGGTCTTGCATGAAATCTCACGGGCAGGATAAACAGAGCGGCCGCCAACCTCGCCACCAAAACTATTCAGTAATAAAACACAGCTGCGGGCGCTGGCGTTTCCCAAGCGGGGTTTGTCATTCTTGCCGTTAGAAATGCTGACAAAGACGAAAACTGGAAAATGAAAGCCAGTTTTCTTCCCCGCCCCCCCCCAAAGAGGGAGGTTTTGTGAACTGCAGTCTAAATATTCACTTAAGACTGGAGCAATCCATAAAAATAATTTAAGACAGAACTCGTTCTTGAAAACTCATTTTGGCCAAGTGTTCGTGAGAGACCTCGGTTGGTCCTGGCTGGGATAGTCGCTTTGATTTGAAATCTGTGTCTTGATTATTAAAATACCCTCCAGTCTCTTCTTGGCTCACCATGGGGGTCACTAAGCAGGAGCCTTCTTAGCTGACTGTGGGATGGAAGTGACACAGGGCTGGCAGTGGTGCTTGGCCGGTCTGGTTGGAACTTTACAAGAGCAAAATCTCACAATCGATATGTGCAAAGAGAAAGACCCAGATGTGGGAGACGAGAAACATCTGCAGTCAGAACTCAATCCTCCTGCCTCAGAGCTTTCCACTCCCTGGGGTCCCGAAGATGGCAGAAGGAATTTTGGTAATAAAAACAAAGCTTTATGGGGGCAGGGGCGGGGGCAGGGAGAGAAGGAAGTGGAGGGGAGATGAGTTCTGTGTAACTCTGTGTTCTCGGGGTTTTTTCTCATGGGGAAGACACACACGAGGATACAGATCCAATCCAGCATGTGGGCCATGCGGGGGGAGGAGGAGTGGGGATGGGGGCAGAGAGAGGAAGTGAGAGAATAAATGAAGCAAGGGGGTTGCTTTCCTGGGACTAGGTAAGACTGGGAGTTTTGAACCCAGACAATAGCTTTATTCAAACCTCTGCACCTTGAGGTTCAAAAAGTAAAATGAAAGAAATAAACTCCATTTAAAAAAAATAAGCACATAAAACAAAGGACCTTGGGGGCCGCCCGGTGGCGCAGCGGTTTAGTCCGCGCTTGGCAGCCCGGGATTCGCGAGTTCGGATCCCGGGCGCCTGCCAACGCACTGCCTGTCAGCCATGCCGTGGCGGCGTCCCATATAAAGTAGAGGAAGATGGGCACGGATGTTAGCCCAGGGCCAGTCTTCCTCACAAAAAATTTAAAAAAAAACATGGAAACTTGGAAAAGCCCACCAGGGGAGGGAAGTCAGAGGCATTAACATAGGGACTCAGGAGGTTTTGCAGAGGAGGTGACATTCAGGCTGGGTTGTTGAGGGATGCGTAGGAGTTTTCCAGGCTGACCAATCCTCAGGCACAGAGTCTCAAAGGCATGGGAGAGCCCTGAGGACACTCTAATGAAAGGCATTACACCTCCCTGGCCCATATCCTACTTCTCCGAGTCTGACTCTTCCTGACACAGCAAGCACTGCTCCCAGCCCCTCATGGCATCCTGCTCCTCCTCTCCCTTGTGGCCATCGCATCCCCCATCTTGGTGGCTGTCCCGGGAATGGCATTGGGTGAGGAAGCAGATTCGGGATTTGGGGGCTGAGGACGGGGAAGGGGATCATGTGTCTACTGTACTCACTGGTACCCCAGTCCCATCGTATGCCCTTCGGCCAAGCCTGCTTGGGAGTCAGCCTCCTTTTCCTGCGGGCCAGAGTAATCCAAGTGTAATCAGCCCATTAAAACCAGACAGGGGGCTTAGGAGCAGAGGATGGGGACTCACGGAAGGAGTGGGAGCAGGTTGCAGGTGTTCTGGCCTCAGGACGCTGTAGCAATATCCCCTCACAGGGCTTGGGGTCTACTAGGGCCAGAAGGTCCTCCTCTGGAGAGGAGGCACCATGACCTTCCCCGGGATCTGGAGTCCGTAACATGGTGCCCCAACTATCTTCCCACATCATGAAAATGTCCCCTTCCTTCCCTGAGAAAAGAGTGATTGTCCCTCCCCGGGCAGTAACTGCGGGGATGAGGCACTCTTACCTTTTGCACAGAATAGTCTGGTTTCAAGCTGTGATAAACCAGAAATCCTTAAGCTGAAACAATACCTTAAATCCACAGGTAAACAAGAGTTTTTGTTTGTTTTTTGTATTTGATTGGTATGACGGCTTCTCGTGTGAAAATGGTGTTCAGAACCCCCGGCAGTGTTGGGCGCGTTCTATGGCTTGACTGGGTGGTGGTCACGCAGGTGGGTAAATTTGTCAAAAGCCGTTGAACTGTAGATTTAAAACGTGCACATTAGAGGGAAAGCAATCATGGTTAGTAGCATGTGCTCTCGCTTCAACAGAGCCGTGTCACAGCATTCAGCCCCGGACGGCCACAGCCTGGCCTCAGAGTCGCTCCTACCTCTGGCGGCTCTTCTGGCCTGCGGTTTGCTGTTTAAGTTCTCATTAAATTTCGCAAAGTGCTCAGAAAAACCGACAAAAGGATGGCCTGCCCTGGGACGCCGTGGTGCGCACGAAGCAGAACGACAGGGCAGTGAAGGGGAGAATGCTGTGACTTTAAAAAGAGTAATTTCCCCAGCGGCGAGGAGGGACCGTTATCGCTTTTTTTAATTCCATATTTATTCCTGCTTCACCTTAACTCGGAGGCGTGTGATGCAGTAATAATGGACTGCTCCGGGGCGGTGCGCCCGGTGCTGCGGGCTCGGTCGGCTGCAGGAGTGATGCTGTAATCAAATGCACAAGGTCTTATCTCCTTTAGATAAAGCCATCAACCGCCAGGGAGAGGCGGGGGCAGCGACTCGTGCTCACGCGCCCCCCGGGCTGCCTCGTGCCCAGAGTCTTTCACAGAGCGACCCAGACAGCTTCCTTCGCCTCTCCCCTTCCCTTGCACCTCCTTTGAGGGAAGAGGCTCTGTGGTTGAAGTGTGGTTCCTCTTCCTTTGACGGGAGTACAACAGACATTCAGGAGGTGCAGGGACCTCAGGGCCACCATGCACCAGGAGAACCACCGGGTCACGGGCACCAGGGTCAGGCATGTAGACCCGACCCGGGGCCCCCACCCCGTCCTCCAAGGGCCCCTCGGCCTGGGTGCCTCTCAGCCACGCTTTGAAAGAGTAATCAAATCAGACAGGCCTCCCTGCACCCCTTTCTGCTCATCGGCTCAGGGAATGCGGGAGGGGATCCACTGACCAGACGGTTCCAGTTAAATCAATAAAATATTGTTTAAACAAATGCAGTTAAGTGCATTATCTTTCCACTACACGGTCAGGGCTCACCCCGGACGCTGCCGGAGACACGGGTCCCCAAAGGTAAGTTGTGTCTGTAGCTGAGCCTCTGCGAGGTTTCCTGCTCTGTAGAGTGAATTCAGGCTGTTGAGACACAGCACCGGGCAGGGGACAGCCGGCGGGGGACAGCTTCCCTTTTTTTTTAAGCCTTTTAAATACATTTTTGTCACACTGAAAAAGGGGAACGCAGAGTCCAGGACGGAGATCCTCCTCGTTCCCTCGAGTACCTGCGGCTGGTGTGGCCCTAACGCCATCTCCGCCCCACGACCCTCCCGAGGTCTCTGGGGGAACCTACCCAATTAGAGACCCCGAGTGTGTTTTGAGGTACCTTGAGTTGTGAAGTAGAGGACCAGTGACTCCTGACTCGGTTTGGGTCCTCAGACATTTATTGTGCACCTACTGTGTGCTGAGCAATCAAAATAAGCAACACTTACACTTTGCCAGCTACTATCCTAAGACCCTTACGTGTGTCAGCTTGTTTAATGTTTACAACAACCCAGGGAGATATGTACATGGTTATCCCCACTTGAGAGAAGAGGAAACTGAGGCACAGGAAGTGGAGTCAGTTGCCCAAAGTCACAATGGTCATAAGTGGAGGAGGCAAGATTCCAGCCCCACCTGTCTGGCCTCCGAGCCGAGGCCCTTAGCCCCTGCGCTGCACTCACGTAGACCAAAGCACGAGCTCAGACTTCAGGAAGGCCCGATGCAGGCGGAGAGGGAGCTGCCAGCCCCCTGACTCCTAAGCCTGGCCTCGACCGAAGTAGACAGGTGACCGACGTAGCCGACGGTGGACACCCCCCTCACTGCCCAGGCCCGCTGCCGGGCTGCAGAAGGCCCACTGGAGGCCCAGCCCTTGCACAGGAATTTTGTTCTTCCATAAAAGGAAGCTGTATTTGCAGAAGGAGCCGCATTTGGCTGGCGAAATTCATCCAATCAAAAGTTGTACCCAAGTTGTTATAATTCAAACTCAGATGTCGATTTCAACTCCTATCTCACAACTATTTTGAGCCCAGGAAAGCCCACAAGTGTGTCTATTCTGAGACAACGACACAAAAAGATCCAGTTAGAAAAATGTTCAGAGAAACTTGGGAATTATAATTACTCCTACACCCGAGAGCGTTCAACTGCTCTCATTTTATAAAGTGGCTTTGCAGAAACTGCAGCTTAATGTTCTGCCCCACCGGTGGTTGGAAGTGGTGGCAGGGACAATGTTTTTAATTGATAGAAGGGTAGAAACGGGCTCAAGAAGTCGTGGGCAAGCAGGTGTCCTTGGGAAGGTGCACAGAGGGCTCCACGGCAGCTCAGATAGAAAGGGGCCTCACGGGAAAGAGGAGACGAGGGCATGAGGGAAGGGCCCGGGGCTCGGCGGTACGGAATATCAGCCTTATTTTACAAATAACCATTTAGTGGTTGTTTTATGTTATGGCCAGGACTCTGCTAAGCCCTGGATATGTATGAACCCATTTAATTACGAAAACAGCCCCTTGAAATATACTCCATTAGAATCTCCCTCTTATAGCTAAAAAAATTAGAGCAGAGAGGTTTAATGACTTCCTAAAGTCGCACAGCAGAGCAATAAGCCCAGTATTTGCGTGCAGGGCCCCAACTCCTGAGTCTGTCTCCATCTCATAGTTCTCAGACCAACTGCAGGGGGCCAGACGGTGGTCCCAAAAAGATATGTCCATGTCCTATTTCCTGGAACCTGTGAATGTGGCCTTACATGGAGAAGAGGTGTTTGTAGATGTAATTAAGTTAAGTTAAGGATCTCAAGATGAGATCATCCCGGATTATCCGGGTGGGCCCTAAATCCAATGACAAGAGTCCTTATAAGAGACACACAGAGAGAAGCCGTGTGAAGATGGTGGCAGAAACTGCAGCGATGCAGCCACAAACCGAGGAAGCGGGAAACCCCCAGAAGCTGGAAGAGGCGAGGGCGTATTCTCCCCTAGAGCCTTCGGAAGGAGTGCAGGCCTGATGACACCTTGATTTTGGACTTCTGGCCTCCAGAACTGTGAGCGAATGGATTTCTGTTGTTGTAAGCCCCCCAGTGTGTGGTGACGTGTTACGGCAGCTCAGGACACGAATACACCAGCCCTGCAAGGTCATACTCTGGTATTAGAGATGAGGATGCGGAGGTTCCTTGAGGGGCTAAGTGGCTGTAAGCACAGATGGCGGGTGGCCAAACGAGGACTCAGACCTCATGTGTCTTCACTCCAAACATGGCTCTCCCCCAAGCCTGTGAAATATCCCAGTGGGGAAAGCAGCATTTCTAGGGGGCATCTCAGGGCCAGGGAAGAGAGAAAGGCCCCCCGACACTAAATGGTCAGCCCCGGGAAGCTCAGTCAACCGGGGTTCTAGAGGGCCCACCACGGCACATGGGTCGGACAGAGGGTTCTGGAGGACCCACCGTGGAGCATGGGTTAGACAGAGGGTTCTGGGCCACCATTTATTCTGTGCTTTGATCTGCATGACCCCTCACAGTTCTCCGACTCCGAGACAGCCCCTCCATCTTTAAGATGCTCTATTTGGAAATTCTTCCTTGTGTTGTTCTCAAGCTGCCTTCCAAGGATCTGGTTATTCCCCAGGAGTTATTCTGAGCATGTCGGAGTGGAGGGACTTGTGTAGTCTTTGGGTATCTGCTGCCCCACAAATCTGAGCGATGATTCCTACCCTCAGAGAGCTTCCTACGGTCCACAGCGATATCTGACATCAGGTGTGGTTGACAGAGGGGGGCAGTTCAATATTCAAGGAGACAGGACATCTCCCCTCATCTCTCAAGTCAACTTGCCTGGCACAGGGTTGCCCTTAGGAGTCAGAGGAATAATCGGGACAATCGTCATAAAAACAGTGATGGCTCCTGTGAGCCGAGTGCCACCTAAGGCCGGGCACAGCTCTAACTCCTTTACAGACACGACCTCATCTCCTCCTTACACGGGCTCTCAGGGAGGATGCCACCATTGCTCCCATTTGGAGAGAAGGGGACTCAGCCTGGTTGGTAACCGTTAACCTTTCCCAAGTTACGTGGTCGGTGAATTTCTAAGCCAAGATTGGAACCTAACTCCTTAAGTCCAGCGGCTGTGCTCCTGGCCTCTTTTCCCTAAACTGCCCACTTATGGCTTAAACGCTTCATGCCACTGCTGTCCTCTGGACCCCAGATCCGTCTTCCTGGCCTGGTAACCCTCCTGGGGCCTTCCCTGGGCTGGCCGCATGAGCAACCTCAATAAACATCTGAGTGGGATGGAAAGGGGTGGAGACAGGTGAACTGGACTTCAACTGCGTTGGGTTGACTTGGTCTGATTTGATCCGAATTGACTTAAATTGACAATCTGAGTTGACTTGACTTGACTTGAGATGACTTGATATGAGTTGATGAGTTGAATAAAAAATAGTTTAGGACTCTTTCTGGGAAACTTAACAAAGTCATTTTACCCCTTTGGGCCCACCCAGCCTGCAGCCCTCTGACTGTGTTAGAGTTGGGGGGAAGGGACGGACAGTGTCAGAAGTGACGGCCCCAGGATCCCGGCCAGGCCCAGCCAGGGCCGCAGACACCAGAGCGGGGCAAAGGCAGCCAAATCCACGCCAGGAGTCAGGTATCCAACTCTGAGCCGCGGCTGGTAGGGAGCCCAGTGTGGGCACAAACAGGGAGAAATCGGAGGGCAGGTAAACAGGGAGGCTCCCACAGCCCCAGCCCTGTCCGCGTGTCACAGAACGCCGTCTGTCCAGTGTGCAAGTGTGGGAGGAAACCTGAGACCTGTGGCCTTGACTCACCAGGGCTTCCCACTTGGGCCACGGTGGTTCTAGAGTCCACGAGGCTGAATGCCCTCCAGGGTTTCACTCCTGACCTTGGTTCTGGAAGTTTCTTTCTCTCCTGGAGGCAATGTAGAGGCTTGGGAAGGGTAAGAGCTGTGAAGTCAGACAGACCTGGGTGAGGAACTCTGGTTGACTTGCTGTGAGCAAGTGGCTTCAGCCCCGTGGGCCTCTGGTTTCCCATCTCTAAAATGGGAATAATGTGCCAAGTGGAAAGCATTCCATGGAGAGCATTTAGCACCATGCTTGGCATATAGCAGGCACACAATTAACGTTAGCTGTGAGTCTGGCCCTGGGGAGGAGGAAGCCTTCAGCCCCTTCAGGGCCACCAGGGAGGTGGGGGAGGCGTGAAGGCCTGGCTGAGCCGTCTTCCAGCTGCCAACACCCGGATTCTTCCTTCCCCGTTGTCCATCACTATGATGGCTGCTGTGCATTGAGCTCTGGCTGCCACATGTGTTTTACTCGTGTGACTCAATCTTCACGGCAGCCCTGTCATTCCTCCACTCTCCGGACGATGACCAACTGTCCTGGTGCACCCGGGCCCGCCGTGTCTCCCAGGACGTGGGACTCTCAGTGCCAACACTGAATCCCGGGACAAGTTGGTCACCCTGGCCTAGGGGAAGTTACCCCAGTCACGAGACTGGCCCTCAGCAGGGTGGATTCCAGAATGGGCAGACCCGGCTTGGCTGGTGTCTCCACAGGGGCCATCCTTGTACGGAAGCAACTCGGGCAGACGTGGAATTTCTCCTTCCATCCCTCCTTTCTGCAAACCCCCGGAGGAGTCACAGCAGGTTTGTCCAAAGATACACCAATAGCATGAATCCACCGTGCCGCCAAGCAGCCCCAAGGAGAAGGCATCCCCCAGCCCATTTCACAGCTACTGTAAACCGAGGTCTCCTGAGGTCAACTAAGTTCCCTTGAGGCCTGTAACCACAGAGTTCTGTACCCACACACCCCTGGGGTCTGGAACCAACTTTGGAAATATTCAGAAGTATTTGTGGGAAAGAGGAACACCGTTGCTCGGGTTTCACTTGGGGCACAAACACGGCCGGATCCCACACAGTCATTTTGTAAAATTCCTAAACCCAAACCAAACCAAAACAAACAGTGAAGGAAACGGCAGTCTGCATCAGGGGACCCGTCCCCGTGAACATGGCTCCTCTGAGACGCCAGCCTGAGCCAGAGAGGGGAGATGGGGCAGGGGTAGAGAGGGACAGGCAGGGACACGCGGGACACACAGGAAGGGGTTGCTTCTCAGCAGAACTGCACCCGCAGGGTTCAAAGACGCTGTACGTGGCCTTGAGAATGAAAATCCCAACATCCCACATTAGAGTGTTCTGGACGGGTGACACCGCCAGCTTCTCTCTGGGCGGATGGATGCCCCAGCCCACCGGGCCCCTGCCCGCCTCCTCAGACACAGCACCTTGCTTGGCTGTACCGTGAAGCAAAGGAATCAGATAAAAACTTCCATTGGTGGGGAGCAGGCAGTGCGGACGTCTGTAAGCTGGCTTTGTCTGGGCCAGAGGATCTGAGTTCTAGGACCTGTCGTCAGCAGGGGGGCCCCAGAGCCCAGGGCCCCAGGGAGACTGTCTGCCAACCTGGCCTGGGAGGAGGGGGCACAGGCCCCTCTGCTGCCTGGGGGACCCTGGGAAAGGCAGGCCCTGAGCACCCAAATCCCTGTGTGGCATTGAAACGGGAAGAGCAGTGGTCATCGTCACTATTCACAGGGACTGCAAGCTCATGGCATGCCAGCCTGGCCCAGGGCTCTTCAGACACGTTCTCATTCACTCTCACCGTAGCCCCAGGGAAGGGCAGTTTCTGGCCAGTGTCCCCAGCTCAGAGGTGGCTGCGACCTCAGTCCGAGGCCTCCATTCCTAACCTCTTGCTCTGCTGACCCAGAGTTGGGGACTCTGTGTCAAGTGGGGACAGCCCTGGGCTTGGGGAGCTGCCTGGCTTCTGACTCTGACCCTCGCTGCCCCCGTGACCTTGAAGTCCCCTCACTGCCTGAGCCTCATGTCCTCGTCTGGGCTCCCGGCCCCCAGGTTGACGGTTTGGCTGGCGTGGGCTCCTTTCAGCCTCAGACTTGCAAGGAGCCCGGCGTCTGACGCGCCCCCGGCGAGAGCCCTGAGGCTGGAACCCGAGACCGTCCCAGCGGGGACTCAGTGGACGGTCCTCACGGCTCATCCTCCCAGGATGCTGAGCCGCACGGGGACCCCGGACACCCCTCGGGTGAGGGGCCCGCCGAACGGAGACCCTCCAGGCTCTGCCTCGCTCCACCACGCAGCTCCTGTGGCGGGTTCCCGGCACGTCCAGCCGAAGGACGAGCCGAGGTGAGGCGGGCGGGGGCTTTGCAGTCGGGCACAGTCCTGCTTTGCACCCACCGGGTAGTGACCTGGGACCCCCGGAGCCGCTCTGAGCCCACGTCCCCGTCTGTGACATGGAGCCTGCGAGACCCTCTCAGGGGGCCACAGGGGGTTCAAGGAGTCTGTGTGAGCCGAGCATGCGGCACGCCACCAGCACATTAGTGTCACTTAGCACTGTCATCAGAGGGGTCAGTAGTGACCGAAGTGAGGGGCACGTGCTGTCCATGGAGCAGAGGCCTGTGCGCAGGTAGCTCGTCTGAGAGGCGGCCCGGGGAGCAGGGGTGCAGGGGGGGACCGGGGCGGGCGGAAGGAGGAGGAGGCCTGACCGCCTCTCAGGGCCACCGGACCAGCCTTAGAACCGCCCAGCAGGGGACGGCAGGGGAACCACTCGCCCTATGCCCCCCGGGTGCCGACACAGGTCATGGGGCATCACAGGTGTCACCTGATCCTCTTTCTGTGTGTGAACCCACGTGTGAGCCAGCGGGCGGCGAGGCCCAGGGCCGGCAGGAGAGGAACAGGGACAGCCGGGAGGGAACTGCCAGGTGGACACTTAGGTCAAAACAGCCCGCGTAGGAGGCAGGCCAGGAAGACCGCCGTGAAGAGCAAGGGGGTGCGATACAAAGAGGGAGGTGAGAGCGGGGAGAAAACAGAAAACGAGAGGGGGGCCCGAGACGGCTGCCTGAGAGTCCACCATGGCCACACCTGCCGGCCGTGGACATGGGATGGACTGCACGTCGTGTCCCAAACCTTTAGCTGACATGTCAGGATCAGCTACAGCATCCACGGGGCCCGGTGCAAAGTGAAAACGTGGGACCCTTTGTTTTAAAGCTGTTGAGAATTTCAAGCTGGTGACAGCAGGGCAGTAAACCAAGCACAGGGCCCTTCTGAACGCGGGACCCTGGGTGTCTGCCCAGGTTGCTCGCCCGTGAAGCCAGCCCCGGCCAACATCGCCAAGGCTAGAGAAGTCGGGAGCTTGTACAAGCATCTGCACTGCTGGGAAGTGGCCAGACTGGGATGTGCATTCAGTTCCGTCTGACCCCAAAATCCATGCTCCCAATCAAGGTTGGGCTCTGGTCTTCAGACAATATAAAGGAATCCCACGTGGCCGCGATTCCAGCACCAGGCACAATGCCAGCAGTGGCACACCCCACGTGCTGGGACATCACGTGTCGTGTATCCGGAACATCGTGTGTCATGTGTCAGGGACATCCTGTGTGCTGTGTCTGCTGCCCAGCATTCACTCCCACTCTGTCTGCCAACAGCACCCAGCTTTCCTGGGGGGACTTCTCCTCCTCTCGTGCCATCCACAGGGTTTGGGGGCAGATCTCACCCCTAATTCCCAGGGAAGACATGTGACCCAGGCCTAGCCAACCAGGGTTTTTCATCCTCTTGACTACAGTAATTGGTTCAGGGATGGGGCATGAGACCCCAGCCCAGCCAATGAGAAGCAGCCACAGAAGCTGCAAAGAGAATTTGGGAAAGTGATGCACTCTCTCTACTATGGATGTTAAGCTGCAGGAATATAAGCGGGGAACTCCTAGAAGCCATGACATGAGAAGCCCTTGCTTGAGAATGGAACCTACGTGGAGAAAAGCACAGCCAAAGAATGGAGAGAGAGAGACACCTTCCTTGAGGCATTGTTAGATCCCCTGGATCCAGCTGTGCCTGAAGCTAGCATCTGAACTTTTTTCCTTAAGTCAGTTTGAGCTGAGCTTTTGTTACTTGAAACTGAAAGAGTCCTGTGATCGATGCACATACTTTGGGATACTGATCCTTTGCTACTTTTAGGCAAACAATAACGATATTTGAACATGGTTCAATGACCCAAAAGAATAACATGAAAGGGGCCCTGGGCAGCTTGACTGTGGGGAGCACAGTTTGGCTGTGGGGAGCCTCCCACTCCTATGAGCCCTGAAATCTTTCTAGGACATCCACAGGCGGCTCAGTGGTTAGAACAGTGTTTGAATCCACCCACCAATGCGTCTTCGTGACGATCAGCACAGGCCACTGGACAGAGGGACGTGGTGTCTGTAGGGTAAGGACGGCCTTCATTCCTGACGCAGTTACAGAAGCTGCTCTGGGGGCCCAACAGAAACTGAGCGAAAGGAAGCCAGTGGCCAGGATTAACAGCTCACAGTTTCCACACCAGTGTCAGAAAAACCTGGAACCTTCCCAGTGAGAGGGATGTGTCGGGGGAAGGGAACACTTAGAGCCGAGAAGGAAGATTCTCGGGTGCAGACAGCTGAGCCTCCCAGGGCTGTGACAGGTCTCAGCAGCATTTGGAGGTATAAGCCCAAATTGGGAGGTCTGCGAGCTTATGGCTGACAGAGAGGATCGGTTGATGGGGGAAAACTGGGGACGTCTCAGGAGGCAGAGGGGGTGGGAGGTGGCAAGTGGAACTCCAGGTGAGCAAACGCGGCTGAGGCGTCAGAGACTGCGGGTGCGGGGAGCGAGCGAGGGACGGGAATTGGCGGAGGCGGACGGAGGAGGCGGGAAGGGAAACCACCGGGGCTCATGTTCCACTTTCCTCCCCTGAAACCTCCCCCACCAGACAGACTTCTTCACCGCAAAGAAGATACGTTTTGTTTTATATATTTTTTTCTTTCATCAGTGAACTGTCAAAATTACCGATGCTTGACATGAAGAACTCAGATTCCTTGATCCCTTTTGGATTTTTCAGATGAAATTTCCTGGCGCTGTCTCTCTGTCACATCATTAAGGAGAGGTTTATTTTCTTTGGGGCAAAAGTGTGGACCCCGATTAACTTTCAACAAGACGGTGAGTCGCCAAGATGTGAAATTAGGAAACATTTCTCAGGGATCCTGAAAGTCAGTAGTCGCTTTCCTCTGTCCTAAAGGGAAAGCGATTTTGTTTCTGGTGGGCGTGGATGTGGTTTTGTTTTCGCATAGACAAAGTAAAATTCGTCCAGGAATCAGGACGTTGTGGGAGGAACTGGGCCTGGTGAAACTTCGTACTGAACTGTCACACCCACTGAAGAGCGGGCCGATCACAGGTGCACGGCTGAGGGCTTGCGAGGTGAACACGCCCCACAACAGTGGGCTCGGCCTTCCTGGGTGTCATCTCGCCCCCTGCTCACTGAAGCCCTCTGAGTTCTCCAGACCGTCTGCCCACTTCACAGTCGAGCCATCTGAGGCGCAGTGGCATCGGTCACTGACCTGAGGTCACATGACTGAACGAGGTGGAGCCGAGGTCCAGGCCCCCGCAGGCCCTTCCTCACTGACCAGCCTCGTCCTGTAATCAGTGTTGGCCACAAAGGGGACGTGTTGCATCCCACAGCCGACAGCTCCAAGCCTCGGCAGAGAGCCTGACCCAGTGAGCCCCAGCTCGTGTCTCAGCACACAGTAGGTGCACAGTACGTGCTCCTGGATGAATGACACACTGACCGACTGAGTGGATACCCCGCACACAGGCACACTGCATGGATGTCCTGGGAAACAACAGAGAGGGCTTTTCCAGGGACGGAAATCACCATTGACAAAGCGCCCCATTTGGGTTCCCCCCAAGCAGGTCCTGAGACAGGCGTGGGTGAGCGTCATTAGGGTTGTGACTGCAGGAAGCAGGGGTGCAGGAGGGAGGATGACAGAGCTGCAGCCATGAGCAGGGACGCTCCGAGGAACCATGGCAGGCACCTCGGAACTGTCCAGCTGAGGTCCAGGCAGCGGGGTCCTCACCACCCATCCTGCGCTCAGATAGGAGGGCCACCACGGCACGTCCAGCCACCCCTGCCCACGGGCTGGGCAGGCTCTGACTCATGAAGAGCCGCAGGCAGCCGAGCGGAGGGTACAGGGCCGTGAGGCAGACTGGCCGAGCTGCAGGAGAGGTCGGGACGGCTGAGTGGACCACAGGGACCAGCAGCTTCTGCTGCAGGAGTCAGAGAGGAGAGTGAAAACGGGTGACATTCTTGAGGGCTTACAATTTGCCAGTGTCTCAGTCGTTCAGGCGCCTACAATCGAATACCATGGACTGTGGCTCAGAAACAACAGGAATTTATTTCTCAGTTCTGGGGGCTGGAAATCCAAGATCAGGGCGCCCAGAGGATTGGTGTCTGGCAAGAGCTTGCTGGTTCATAGACAGCCGTCTTCTCGCTGTGTCCTCACACAGTGGACGTGGCTCCACCCTCATGACCTAAGCTCCTCCCAAAGGCCCCAGCTCCGAATGCCATCACACTGGGGGTTAGGATTTCAACATACAGACTTGGCGGGATGCAAACATGCAGACCATAGCAGCCAGGCCAGCTGTGTTTGTGCCCGTGTTAATTCATTCAGTCCTCACAATAACCCCACCAGTAAGCACTGGCCTTATCTCCACTCTACAAGTGAGGACACTGAGGCACAGAGAGGTTGCCACCTCACCCAAGGCCATTCGGCCAACAGGCGGCGGATGGGGACGAGCCCGGGCCCATAACCAGGGCTGGGACAGGGGCAGGGCACCCAGGCTGCAAAATTTAGAGAGGCCTCACTCTCGGGGCCATGCGGGAGCAGGGTTGGTGCCTGAGTGAGGGCTCCCTAAATTTTGCACCCCAGGTGCCTCCTTTGCCCTGGTCCAGGCCCTGCTCAGGCCTCTGTGCAGACTGCCCCGGGTATGAGCCTCCCCCACAGTCCTGCGCCCCACTGTCACACAGCACGCAGGCACATGGCCTGCCAACCCAGCAAAGGGAAAGCCTGACCGGCTCTGAGGCTGACCTGAGGTCACAGGCCGCCACATGCAGAGGGCAGTGGGGTAACTGAGGCAATTGTGCAGGCAGCTTATGCAAGAAATAATTCATCCCTTTGATCTGAGTTTTTTAAGAGTCTTTAAGTAACTGGCAATAAAATACATTGCAACTTGATTTCAAAATGTATTCAGGAGATTTCCAGTTTCTGCTCCAGCATGTGGAGCTTAGAAGTCACCATTCTCATCCTCATGAGAAAAACCCAAACAGACTGAAAAGCAGCATCTCTTCTCAGATCCCTCAGAGAAGTGAAGTCACAGGTCAGACCGCCACCCCAGAAACTCAGGAGACAGGCGGGTACAGAGTCCTGGCTCCCAGGGACCAGAAGCTGCCGGAGCGGTCGCAGGTGGCGACACTTAAACAGCAGGGGACCGATTGCTGGGGCTGAATGTGGACGAGCTTGAGATTAAAAACTCCAGGGTGCCCAGTCTCTCGAGGGACCCACACTTCCGCGCATCTTCCCTCCACCTGTGCTTCCAGCAGGGGGAGGGGAAAGCAACTACCTTGAGACTTGCCCCAAACCTCTGTTCTCCTTAGCCAAGGCCTGCATTCAAGGGAACATACTTTCACAGAGCCTCATCTGACCTCGAGCAAAGGCAGATGGACAGCTGGAGCCCCTCTAGCTTTCTGCCCACTTCAGAGGAGAGGAAAAAAGACGAGGAAACTCTTCCGAGGTCCCAGCCCAGGGGCTCTGGCCCACTGAAAAGAATTGATTATAAGATTACAAGACACTTCCTCTCCCCATTACCTGACTGTCACAGCGACAGGGCTCCAGTACAAGAACAGCAGGTCAACTGAGAGCTGCAGGGCACAGACTCAGTTTAAGAAGGAATTTCCAGGGAAACCCAAAGACAATGGGGAGACAAAAACAAAGACACGAGAGGAATTTGAAGCCTCTCATACTTACGACTACAACAAAACACAGCCCAGCCCTGAGCCGGGTTGACATCACTCCTCAAACTCATGCCCATTCATCTCAGTTTCTGTCACTCGGTACACGTCCAGCTCTCAGCACAGGGGACAACGTGTACTAAAAGGCAGGAGAAAGCACAGTCTGAGAAGACAAAGCAGCTACCAGAGCCAGACTCAGATATGGCAGAGATTTCAGAATTCTCAGACTGGGAATTTAAAATAACTATGATTATTATGCTAAGGGTTCTCATGAAAAACGTGGACAACATGAAAGAACAAACAGATAATGTAACCAAAGAGATGTAAGGTCTAAGAAAGAATCAAAAGGAAATGCTGGAAATCAAAAGCACTGTAACAGAAGTAAGACTGCCTCTGACTAGCTCATCAGGAGACTGGGCATGACTGAGGACAGAATCAGCGATCTTGAGGATGGGTGGATAGAAACATCCCAAACTGAAAAGCAAAGAGAAAAAAGAATGAAAAAAAAGAAAAAGAATGAAACAGAATACCCAAGAACTATAGGACAATTACAAAAGGTATAACATATGCATAATAGGAATAACAGACAGAAAAGAAAAGAAGAAATATGAGTAATAATATGGCTGACATTTTCTAAATTAATAACAGACACCAGAAAGCTCAGAAAACACCAAGCAGGACAAATACCAAAAAATCAACACCTAAGCATATCATATTCAAACTGCAGAAAATGAAAGACAAAGAGAAAATCTTGAAAGAAGACAAATGGGGGGAAATGAACTCCTTCTCTATAGATGAACAAGGATAAGAATGACATCAGACTTCTCTTCGAAGCCATTCAAGCAAGAAGAGATTTGAGTGAAATATTTAAGGTGTTGAAAGAAGAAAACCACCAAGCTGGAATTCTGTATTTAGTGAAATTACCCTTCAAATTTGAAGGGAAAATAAAGACTTTCTCAAACAAACAAAAACTGAGGGCATTTGTCACCAGTAGACCTGCTTTGAAGAACTTAACAAGTTCTTCAGTGAGAAGGAAAATTCAGATGTATGTAAACAAAGAAAGAGCATAAGAGAAGGAACAAATTAACGTAAAATAAAATCTTTTGTTTTTCTTATTCATAATTGATATAAAAGACAACTGTTTGCTCAAAATAATAATAAAGATGCATTGGGTTATTATAGCTTATGGATAAGTAAGATGAATGACAGCAATGGTGTAAGAGACAGAGGGAGGAATTGGATTGAGAATACTCTGTTATAAGGTACCTTCACTGCCCGTGAAGTGGGACAGTGTTAGTTGATAGTGGACTTAGATTAGTTGCAAATGTATATTGCAAACTCTAAGGCAACCGCTAAAAAATTTTAAAAGAAGCATAGTTGATATGCTAAGAAAGGAGAGAAAATGAAATCATAGAGAAAATGATCAATTAAAACCAGAGAAGGCAGAAAAAGAGAAGTAAAACAATAAGTACAATGAATAGAAACAGTAACAAATATTGTAGATATTAATCTAACTATATCAACCATCACTTTAAACATTAATGGTCTAAATACATCAATTAAAAGGCAGAGACTGACAGAGTGGATAAGAAAACAAAGCCTGACCATATGTTGCCTATAAGAAACCTGCCTTAAATATAAAGACACAGACAAATTAAAAATAAAGGGGTGAAAAAAGATATACCATGCTAACAATCAAAAGAAAGCAGGAGGAGCTATTTTAATTCAGACAGAGCAGACTTCAGAGCAAGGAAAATTACAACAATAAGAAGGGGGTGGAAGGAGGCACAGAGAAAGAGAGGGAAGGAAAGAGGAAAGGGAAGGAAGGAGGGAAGTAGGAAGAAAGGAAGGAAAGAAGAGGTATTAAAAAACCAAAGAGCCCAACCAAGAAGAAAACATGTCTCCAGAAACAGAAGAGAATTTCTCCCAGTTGCTTCACTCTATAGAAGAACCTAATAAAAATTATGCATTCAATAAAATGAACACTCAAAGACAAAATGATAAAAACAAAAAATCCTGTTTAAGATATAAACTGACCTAGGGAAACAAATTTAAAACAAAAATAACATCATTATATAACTCAGAAATAAAATTTTAAAAGAAGACAGCAAACACAAGAGATACAGTTGGAAATCACATTAACATAGAGAAAAGACTTGAGATTAAATGAATAAACACAAAAAAAGGCAAAGAAACGAGAATTGAGTGAAGGTAACAGACCGGGCAGCCTGTTGCAAGAGATGGGATATAAGGGTTTGTGGGTGTCCCTGAATTACGAAGCCCAACAAAGACAATGTATTCAAAGGCATGAAACAGGAAAATTTCCCTGAAATGAAGGGAAACATCTAAAGCTCTATACTGAAAAAAACTCTTTATGTTCCAGAAAAATTTTATTAAAAATACTCAACACTGAGCCATATTCTAAGTGAACAACTGAATTTCAAGGATAGAGAAGGACTTCAACATCAAGGCAGAAAAGCAAGGGACTATCAAGTGGCCCTGACTTTTCCACAGCAACACGTAGAGCCAGAAAACAACAAATAACTTCCACACAGTCCCCAGGGAATGGGGACGTGACCCGGAAACACTACATGCAGGCGAGACACTGTGCAAATCAACACAACAGGTGGACGCTCCCACAGGTAGATGGGAGGACTCGGGGAGCACACGCCCAGGAAGAAAACCCCGTGCAGAGAGTTTTTTGGAAGAAAATTGAAGTAAACTTTTTGACAGTGGAATTCAACCAGTAAGAGATTAATCAAGGAAAGAATTCAGACCAAACACACAGCTGTTCTCTGACCCAGCAATCCC
Source organism: Tapirus indicus (assembly GCA_031878705.1). Taxonomy (NCBI): domain Eukaryota; kingdom Metazoa; phylum Chordata; class Mammalia; order Perissodactyla; family Tapiridae; genus Tapirus; species Tapirus indicus. Next base: position 47,395,280 of record CM062929.1, read on the forward strand.
ACTCCTGCGATCTCCATAATAGAAATGAGGGCGTATGTCCAGACAAAGACCTGCACCCCAATGTTCAGAGCAGCTTTATTCAAAATAACCCCAAACTGGAAATAACCCAAATGTGCATCAACAGGAGAATGGAGAAACACATCCACGCAGCGGAGTACTACTCGGCACTAATGAATGAACTACTGATACGACAACACGGATGGGTCTCCAAGCAAAAGAGGCCGGACACACAAGAGTGAGATTCAATGCATGCGACGGTCAAGAACAGGCAACTGGCCGATGGTGGTGGAAGTCAGGACAGAGGCTGCCTTTGGGGGGTTAATGGTCAACTGAGAGGGCGCCTGCTGGGGGGCTGGACATGGCCTGTATTTGCCCTGGTGGTGACTACACAGGTGTGGGCACATGTAAAAATTCGTCAGGACGCCCTTTATGTGTGCGCACAGAGAGAAGGACAGAGGGTAGGGAGGAGGAAGGAAGGCCACCTGCTGTGTCACAGCCACACGTCAGAAAAGAGAGGTCCCACAGACATGGCAGTCAGAATGACAGTTGGTTCTAAACTTGGGGAACCTTCAAACACTGTGGCCGAGGAAAGCCAAGGCTAATCTGACAGCAGCCATCGGTTAGTTCACAGTGAGAAGAGTGGCACAAAGACCTCTGCAGCTCGAGCAGGCTGACCTGGTGGGAGAATCGGGCAGCATGAAGACCTGGCTGCAGGGGAGCCCACAACCCAGAAGGCATCACCCCCCCGAACCCTACAAGCAGAGTCAGGCCCCAGAGCTCTGATGAGGGAAGCATGACATTACTCTGACACAAAGGTGCTCCTGACAGCAAGAACTGACGTGTCCGGTGTATAAGTTTCCTTTTGCTGCCGGAACAAATTACCACAACTTAGTGGCTTAAAACAACACAGGTTTAATCCCTTACAGTTCTGGAGGTCGCAAGTCTGAAATGGGTCCCAATGGGCTAAAGTCAAGGTGTCCGAAGAGCTGCCTCCTTTCTGGAGGCTCCAGGAAAGAATCGGTTCCCTTGCCTTTTTTGCTTCAAGAGGCCACTGCATTCTTTGGCTGGTGGCCCCTTCCTCCATCTTCAAAGCCAGCAATCGCATCGTCCTCCGACCTCTGCTTCTGGCTTCACATCTCCTCTCTCTCTTCCTGATCCTCCCCTCCCTCTTGCATGGACCCCTATGGTCACATTGGGCCCACGCGGACAATCCAGAGTAATCTTCCCATCTCAAGATTCTTAAGTTAATCACATCTACAAAGCCTCTTTTGCCACGTAAATTGACGTGTTCATTCCTTCCGGAGATTAGGACACAGACGTCTTTGGGAGCCGTTACTCTGCCCAGCACACCCGGAGACTGAGCTTCGCGGCAGCTGCGACTTCCTCATTCATTACTTTATTCACCGGCTGGGAGCCTGATCCTGGACTTCTGATTGGTCCAGCTTGGGTCACATGCCCATCCCTCCTCCAATCCCTGTGGCTATCAGAGAAGGGGGCGGGGAAATTCCGGTGGGCAGCCCAACCATAGCTGTCGGGTGGATCTACGCTCAGCCAACACCAGAGGGGACCTGGGAGAGGATGACAGGACCCACATGAGCCACGTCCCCAGGTCCCCCACCAGAGGCTGACACGGCCTCACATCATGGGCCTGCCTTAGCCAACCAGCCAGCCAGACGGGGCCCCGCGAGGACAGCAGAGCCAGCCGCCCGCCCGGCCAGCTCTGTCCCCGTCTACCTCCCTGACCTCCTTTTTGCTGATGCTGGGCCAGCAGAGGTGCAAGGCTGCCAGCTCTTGGCACAGTGCTGATGTCCCCTGTGGCCGGCGAGGTGTGAGTGTGACTCGTTATGAGGCTCGCACGGGGAAGAAGGGACTTTCTCGCCCCTGGTGTCTGGAGACACTGCTGGCTCTAAATTTCCCTGGGCTCTCAGCCCAGAAGGAAGGAGAGAGAAAATGAGGAAAGATAAAAGACAGGAGCAGATTCCCACCCTCGAGAGCCATGGGCCAGGGCCCTGGATGCTCAGAGGGGAGTCCCCACAGCTGGGAGTCAAATCCAACCCCCTTACCAGGCTGAGGAGGCCTGCACATCCCAGCTGGTGCTCCCCACTCTCCAGGCTCATCCCAGCCCTCTTCCTGTCTTCCTCAAGCCCTCCACGCTCCTTCCAGCCCGTAGGCTTTGCCTACCTATGCCGGCTGCCCAGAGCACTGTCCCCATCCCCCGTCCTTCTCTGGCCAAATCCTACTCATCTTTCCCACATAGGACACACACTGCTTCTTCCTGGAAGGTGGTCTCTGCACCCCACAGACTTCGAGATGCGCCCCTGCTCCCTCTGTGCCGTTCACACCCCCTCGGACACATGAATCTGCCTCTCTACCTGTCTCTCCCTGTATTGAGTCAAAAAGCTCATGCACCTTCTCAGGTTTTCCCAGAGCTCTCCTCTTTCATACGTGGATGAAACGCCATACAGTGGGGCGTGGCCTCTGCCTTCCGGAGCAGCTGCTGAGGGCTGGATGAGGCAATTTGGAAGGAGTTCATTCCCAGTGGGAGCCAGGCAGAATTCCTTCTCCTTTCTCTCTCCCATGCACTCCTCTGAGATGCCGTTCCCCCTGGCAGACTTTCCACTGAAGTCTGTGTGCCAAATGAACACATCTGCTGGGCAGCCCGCTGTGTCCCTCCTCAGCATGCCAGAGCACAGCAGCCAGCACCCCTGCATCACTGCATGTCACATCTTCCCTCGTCACCTCACCTCCCTTTTCCCTCCCCTCCCTGCCCTCGGCTTGCGCTTTCCCAGTAAGACATCAGCCACTTAATCCTTGCCTCAGGCTCTGCTTTGTAAAGGATCCCTGCTCCGAGGACAGGAACATGTCTTATTCATTTTTTTAATCTCCAGTGCCTGGCAATAAATATTTGAGGAATGACACATGAGTTAATTAATCAATTCAATTTTTATACACTCATTTTACAGATGGGAAATAAGACACAGAGGAGGTGAGTTGAGGGTCTTCTCTTAGGACTCATGGTCAGAAATTGATCTAATTGCTGAATTGGAGCCTTTATCCTCCTATAAACAGGTGGGTAACTGAGAAACTCTTCACTCCTACGAAGATATTTTTTGACCCAGCAACGGCATCACTGGAACCAGTCAATATAAAATAAGATGGCGGGAGATGCTATAGTTCTCCTCCCCAGGCCTCACGGCTTTCCCCACCACCAGGAAGTGAATTAACTTTGAACTTGGACTTGTGTGGTCTCCGTCCAGCAGGCGTCTTCGGTTACTTTCTTGCAGCGCCTTAAACCACAACACACAGAGGTGCACAGCACGGTGAGAGGCTCTTGGCCCCAGGGTTCAGCCACTCGGGCTGTCCGTGAACCACATGCCCCAAGAGAATGGGGCATGAATGTGTCTGCTCCCACGCCCTGCGCCAAAGTGCAAGAAATTTTTCCAGATAACTGCTGAAATGAAGACCCTCCATTCTGAGAGGAGGCAGCCCAGAGCCCAGAAGGGGCCAGGACACAATTAAAACTTGGCACCTTAGATAAGGGGACAGTCCTCGGTGCCTCTCTGGCATGCACGAAAATCCAATCATTCAGACATAATGCAAATGACTTTTACCCGTCTCACAGCGACTAACGAGGTGTTTGTGGTATTGCTTTTATAAGTGTCCCAAGCATGTGACACAATTCTTCCATTTGCTTGGCTGTTCCCTAATAGTACAACCTAATTAAACATGATTAGTTTTCAAATTGTGTTAAGCTGGATCCCCCACATATAGAGAACCCCAAATCTAATTAGGGGCCACCGCAAGCGTCGGAGGAGCCCACAGATGTGACACCACTCCATCAGGCGTAATTGTCTGCTGGATTTTATACTTCAATGTTCTTGATGATGAGAGAAAAGAAAAAAACCTACGTGGGAAAAAATCATGTCTCTCAAGCTGCAGTTTGGCGACTTTAACAAATAGATTTGCATCTGAATTTAACATATTTCTGGTAGACATTCCAGAAAGTACATGATTATAAAGTGCTTCATGGGACTGGGGAATGGAAATGGCCCTCTGCGGCTTTTCCCACCGTCATTCTAAGTGACTTCAGAACAGTTAGCATGTTAACGTGAAGCAGCCATAACATTTGTACCAATAGCAAATCAAACGAACGTTAGCCCCAAACCTTGCATGAGCTCACGATCGAGAACCTCTCTTTACTGTTCCGGAAGCAGAGATGAAGTTGGACAAAGGAGCAGGCCCAGGAGGCCCCAACCCTGGGAACATCCCAGCCCGGTTGGTGGATAAGCCCCGAGTGTCTAATGAGAAGACAAAGCAGGACTGGGGTCCATCTCACAGAAACCCGAACCCAGGGCGTGACTTAATCAGCTTTGGGACTGAAAATGGAAAAAGTTTAGTGATTGCTTTGGACAGAAAAAAAGGGAGGGGGAAGGGAATGAGTCAGTGCTTTTCCTTCCTGAAGTTTAATGAAATGCACTTTATTTTCTCATTTTTCTGCAGCACTGGGCTGCCACGAGCCCTCAGCCCCTTCTGCCACGGCCTGAGGATGCCCTTCAGTCCGGAGGCTGCTGCTGACCTCCCAGCTCAAAGGAAGAGGTATTTGGGGCTGGCTGGGCTGGCGCAGGGGGTCAGACCCACCCTTTCCGCCAGCACGGGCTCAGGCCATCCAGAGGCGGGCAGCTTTGGGTGGTCCCCAGGGGAGGGGGCAGTTTTGGTGTGAGACTGAGCCGGCAGGAAAGCACAGGGCGTGGAGTGTCGGAATGGTTGGGTAGTGGGCAGCTGCTTAAGGGGCCGGAAGTTGATGGGATCACTTGAGACGGGTCACTCGGGCCCCCAGCAGCTGTGCTTGTGCCCTGAGCCCCGCAGAGGCCAGCAGAGTTGAACAGCGCAGAAGCACAGAGCTCAAACCACTCCCGGGAACCAGGGGCTGGGGCTTTGAAGGCACCTGGGGACCGAGCCTCAGCCTGGGCACTCTCGTCCCCATAATGACGTTGGTGAGACATCCAGTGGCTCCCCAGGCAGGTGGAGGGGACTGGTACAGCCAGATGCTGGCGGGCCAGCAGATGGATGCCGTGTGGTTACACTAGCTTGGCGCTTCTCACGGTCTATGACGTTTTCGTAACCCGTCCGCGATGAGAGAAGCACAGAAATTGGGAGTGTCTGAAAAGCTGTACAGAGATTTGACACCACCGTGACATCTGAGCACGTGATCAGAGCCGAGCCGGCAGGGTGATGTTGGACTCGCGGCGAGTCACGTGTGCCGTGAGCTGCAGAGCCGCGCGCAGTGGGACCACCTCCGGGACAGCTTGGAAATGAAACACCCAGCCCTGTGCTACCCGCAGCGGGGGAGGCCGCAGCTGCAGAGCTCCCTGGGAGCCTAGTCAAGGCCCCATCGAGAGCGCCGGGAATGGTGGGGACACTTGGCCTGGGGGGAGGGGTGGGGACAGCTTTCCACCAGCCAGGCTGGTCGTGCCCGGCGCCACCACCCTGTGGCTGAGAGGCACGGGGACCTCCTTTGGGAGCCACAGGCTGTGGTGGGGATCAGGTTCTCTTCAAGAGGCGGTGTGGCCTGTCAGACCTGGAGGCGCGGGGCTTGGGTTTGAATGCTGCCTGTGCTACTTCTGAGCTCTATGACCTTGGCATGTTGCTTAGGTTCTCTATGCCTCAGTTTCCTGATCTGTGAAGTGGGCCTCCGTGAGGGCAGAGCTTTCAGATAGCACCAACTGGGTGCCGGAGGCCCTCTGTCATTCTGTCCTTCCCCATCTTCTCTCTCCACTCGGGTCTCTCCACAAAGTCCACCTCCTCAGAGTGGTCTTCCCTGACTCCCCTCTCACCGTTGGTCACTCTGAGGTAGTATATTTTTATTTGTTTCTTTGTATGGCTGTGGCTCTCTGGGTAGAACGCGAGCTTCCTGAGAAAAGGCTTCGTCAGTCCTGCCCAGGGCTGCGTCCTGCTGCCAAGAGAGACTCCGGCACAAAGCAAGTATCGAAAAAGACTCGTGAATGAATGACCTGATCCTTCCGTGTGCTGCCCTGGCTTCCCACGGGCCACGCTCCTGCACAGGTGGCTCTGCGCCCCGTCACCCCCGGGCCAAGCACTGAGGAGCGCCCGGGAGAGCCTGGATGGGCCGCAGACACGGCCCCCGGGGAAAGTTCCGCGGGTGACGCTCCCCCAGCAGACGTGCAGGGAGCCGTGCAGGGCTGGACACCAGGGCTCGGGGCCTCTGCGGCCGCCTCCCCCGTCCGGCCACTTGCAAGAGGATCTGCAGACGCTGCCGAAACAGCGCCCGTTTCAGTTCCTTCCTGTTGAAGGCTGCTTTGCAGACTCTGCGCCCAGAGACGCTCTCCAGATCCCCAGCCTCGCGCGGGAGAGCACCCCCAGCCTGAGCGGGGGAGCTCGGCAGGAATCGGTTCCCTCGTGCTCTGCACAAGCAGTCGGGGAAGCATCAATCCCCCGAGGTGTACAGGCTGACGGCTCAAGAGTTTCTAAAACGTTTGGCTGGAAATAGGAAAGTGGAGCCATGCTGTGATACAGAGGAGAGCTCCCTCCCTGGACTCCTATTTTGAGCAAAGAGCCCGGCCTCCAGGCCCCGAGCCCCTTCACAGACCAGCCTCGTCAGTGATGGCTTCCCTGGGCCTGTTGACCGCCTAGGGCCTCAGGCTCCTCCTCTGCTAATTGGAGATAATGAGGTTCCCGCCTCACCAGTTGTTGCGAGGTGGCTGAAATGCTGTGTGTGGCACGCGGTTGACGTGCCATAAACCTAAGCCCCCTTCCCCACCCGCCCTTGGCCAATGGCAATTGGATTTTTGGGTTGCAGACTACATCGTTCGTAGGTTATCTTCTCTCTTTACTTAAGGTCTGTCTCTTTGACCTCATCTCCTACCACCCGCCTCCTCTTCACTGACCCTCTGGTTTCTCCAGTGAGACAAGCTCATTCCACCTCAGGGCCTTTGCACTTGCTGTTCTCTCTGCCTGGAACTCTTCAGAGCTTTTCTTCAGATGTTTTCAAGGCCACCTCCTGACCATTGTTCAGGTTGTATCTCAATGTCACCTCCCTAGAGAGGCCTTCCCTGGCCCTCTCATCTCAAGATTTCCCACCCCCTGCTCCCAGCTCAGCCCCCACCAGTGCCTCACAGGAAATTGCCCACAGCCTCAATCTGTCTCTCCCACTGGAATGTGAGCTGCGCGAGGGCAAGGCTCGGCTCGGTCCTGACAGTCTCCCCATCACCTCGGGCAGTGCCTGGCCCATTACACAGCAAACTGTCCTTCAGTGCATGAATGCTCTGCTGACCTTCACAGGAAGACCTGAGAAAGAGAATTTCCTCTTGGAAGGAGAGATTCCACCTTGAATGGAATCTTTTTCAAAGCTTCAAGCAAAGCATCGGGCTGAGCTACTCCACTGCCCACCCCAGGAGCCACTGCAGTTCCTGAGGGTCATGAAGGGGCAGGGAGGTGCCCAGAGGGAGGTGTTCCTGCGATCCATGGGCTGGACAGGGCTGGCTCCTGGAGGGCAAGGCTCCCGGGGCTAGGGTGGGTTTCCAATCACCTTGGCCGAGGCAGGTTTCAGAAGGGACTCCTGGGGGCCCATGGTGAAGTCATCCACCTGCCACACCTGGTCTAGTGCCCCTGGTGCCAGCAGGGCCCCCGGGGGAGAGAGGAAACCAGGAGTCAGGAAACACGAAGGCTGACCCTATCTTGGCTACCGATTTGCTGTGTGCCTTTGAGAAAGTCACTTCACCATTCTGGGCCTCAGTTTCCTCAGCAGTGAAATGGACAAAATAAGATTCACACCACGTTTGCCTCCATTTTTGATTCTTCCCAGCTGTGTTGTCCTAAGACAGTCACTCCACATCTCTGGGCACGTTCCTAGTGTCTGAAATGGGATGAAAATTGTACCCACCTCACAGGGTTGTCATTGAACTAATAACTTCCCGGCACTTGTAGGTGCTGAATAAATATCGGGTTCATGATCAGAGTCTGAGAGTCTGCTCAGACCAGGTCGCAGTCAGAGGAGGATGGTCCTCCACAGTGAATGCCGAGGGGGATGCAAAAGACTTTCAAAAATGGTGGCGGGGCTGGAGAAAACAAAAGGAGAGGGGGTCCGGAGAAAGGAGGAGCAGAGGATGTGTTTCCAGCCGGGCTGGCGGGTGGGAGCTGGTGTCGCGTCCGACATGCCTGGCGTCTGATGGCACCGACCTGGGGTCCCGACCTCCTGGGTGCAAGCTGCACATTAAGTGGAGCCATCTGCCTCCTCCGACACAGCAGGTAACAGCGGAGAAACCAGGGTGGCCGGGACACCCGCCTTTGGCATATTCCTCTCTTTGCAGAGGTTTGAGGGGGGCAGAGTCTGGGGCTCGGGGAAGAAAGCCTAGTCTGGGAAATATTAGCTGCACAACCACAGCTAACCAGATGGGCAGGCCCCTCAAATGACTTCCAGACGAGTCCTGGGCTGGAGTGGCTCGGCCAGAATGCCGACTTCTAAAGACTCGACCACAAGCAAATGTGAGCCTGTTGTGAGTGTGGCAAAACCAAAGCGGGACAAACTCAGTGCTTTCCTGAGTCCTGTCAGCAGGAAAACCTTCCAGAAATTATGGACCCCAAGCCCTTTCTTGTTGAACTGCAGAAGGCAAAGGGAAGGAGTGGGGGATGAAGAGACCCAGATTTTAGTCTCAGCTGTCTCTTAGCAGCTGTGTGGCCTTGGGCAAGTCACCTCCCCTCTCTGTGCCTCAGTATAAAAATCATAAAACGAAGAACCAAGAGGCTTCTCCAGGTTGTGCCATTGTAAGAGTATATGATTCTAAGCCTCCTTGGCATCTGACTTTTTGTTCTTTCTCTGAAAACCTGAGAGGGGGAGTTTGCACGGGCAAAGCAAGACCGAGTTCAAATCTCTCAGGTTTATCAAAAGCCACACGCAGATCCTGAGATTGCCAAGAATCTGTCAGTTGTAAGTGAGGGAAAGTCTGGCTCAAAGCAACTTGAGCAAAAAGGAATGTTTATCGGTTTCTGGAATGGAAACACAAGTTGGCTTCAGGCATGGTGGTATCCAGGGGTTTAGGTGATGTCACCGCCTTGCTTCTCTTCTCACCCCAGTTCTGTCACTCAGATAGACATTTATTTACCTGTGGTGCTCGGAGGTGGTGCTAATCATCTCCAGGCTGACACCTACGGCATGTCCTCGGCAGCCCCGATGGAAAGGGCATTCCTCTTCTGTTTTTTCCCCCGGGACTGCTTTGGCCTTGCCAGCCTTGTTCACTTTCCGTCCCTGAACTGCTCACCGAGGTCTGGGTTTAAATCCAGCCCCACCGTCTGCTGTGTGTGACTTAGAGGGGTCACTTAGCTGTACCCGTTTCCTCTGGCTGCTGTAACAAACTACCACGTGCCTGGTGGCTGAAAACAACACAGATTTACTATCTTGCAGTTCTGGTTGTCAGAAGTCCGGGACGGGCGCGCTGGGCTAACATCAAGATGTTGGTAAGGCTGCGTTCCTTCTGGAAGCTCTGGGGGAAAACCAATTTCTTGCCTTTTCCAGCTTCCAGAGCCCCCCACATTCCTTGTCCTGGTGGTCCTTTCCTCCATCTTCAAAGCCAGCAAGCCTTCCTCACATCGCCTCCCCCCGACACTGCTCTCCTGCCTCTCTCGCTCATAAATGCCCTGTGATTCCACTGGGGCCCTGATAATCCAGGATCCCCTCCCCACCTCAAGGTCAGCTGATTAGCAACCTTAATTCCACCTGCAACCTTCTTCTCCCTTTGTCCGTAACATAACACAGTCACGAGTTCTGGGGGTTGGGATGTGGACGTCACTGGGGGGCCATTCTTCGACCAACCACACTGGCCTGGCCGGTCCTCATTCTCACCGTCCGTAGAATGGAACAGTGGCACTGCTGCCTCAGAGGACCGTTCTGAGGCTGAAAGGAGATAGCACACGGGGAGTCCTCAGCCAGAGCCGGTGGACAGTCAGTGCCGAACAGGCGGACAGGGCACCAGCTGCCGCAGGATCTAACCGTAGACGTGCCCGGCAAGCATTTCTGAGGTGCTGCATGGTTATACTGCAAGAAAGACAGCGTGTGGCTCGGGCAATAAATGATGCAAAATGAAATAGCCCCTCACTCCCGGGCTTGAAGGCGTGGGATCCCCAACTCCCGGCGCTGCTTCTGCCGCCGCTGCTCCGACAGCTGCAGAGTGCACCACCCCATGTGAGGGCCTGGGAGGGAAGGAGGACGGCCACAGTCGCCCCGAAGGTTTTGGCAGCCCCATAAGAAGGACACTGGGGGGGTGCTGACCCTCGCCCCCACTGACCGGTCCCTCCTTCCACTGGGCACCGAATAGACATGGAGGGCACGGCAGCTGCCCAGTCGACGCTCTGCACTCTCAGTAACAGCCAGACGGGCAGACAGGTTTAGGAAGGGATGGGGCTGGGTCCCCACGTCCTGTTGGCTTTGCGGTGCTCCACCACGGTCTGCCGGTGCCCAGCCGGGGGAGCTGGTGCTGAGGAAACGTTTGGTGAAGAAGATGCAGCGGGGAGGACCTGGCAGGCAGGGAGCCTGGAGTCCTAGCCCTGGCTCGGCCACGGCCTGGCTCTGAGCCTCAGTTTCCCCATCTGCAGGTGAGAGAATTGCTTAGTGCTGACCACGAGGTGCACACTCCTTGAACGATGACTGCGGGAAGAGCAAAGAGCCCCAAAGACTGTCCTCACCCTCAGCTGTCTCCCAACCTCGCCCCTATCATCTCCAGCCGGAGTCCTGTAGAATTATTGGGGTTTTTAAGAGACCAATTCTACCAACTCAGGGAGCCCCCTGGGGCCCCAGCCCACTTTATAAATGAGGAATCTGAGGCACAGAGAGGGGAAGGAACTGGCTGAAATGACACACAGCGTAGAGAAGGTCAGCCTGGAGCTCCAGTCCCCAACCTTCAGTGTCCCACCAGAGTGACCAACACAAGCCTGCTCTGCTTACCTTCCCAGGTGGCACATGAGAGAAATAAGGCAAAACGTGGACCGCTGACCCAGCCCCATCCCTTACTCCCTCTCCTCTTCCGCCCCGTGTTTCTGAAAGCTAATTACGGGTTTAATGATCCCACTTGCACAGTCACCGATGTTCTGACAGCGGGGCGAGCCTCGAGGATGATAGCTCCCTCATCCCAGTCAACCTTGTTTTTATCGATTTGTAAGCAGCTCAATTGTCTGGGAGAAGACAGCGCGCCAGCCAGCAGCCCTCAGGTCCCGCTGCAACGCGGCGACACAAGGCCTCCCGCCGGCGATGGGGCCTCTGTGATGTCTGTTCGCAAATGCAAAGCAAATGACACCCCCCAGTCTGGCGGGATGCACAAGAACGGTGCTGTATTGGCTGGAGCGATGGAAAAAAGTCTGGTCTGAACATTTCTCCATGTCTAGACAAGAAGGATTGCCTGCCTGCCTAAAATATTAAAATTTCATACTCCACTCCCAGGAGAGACCCTGTGGTTGTAAACATACAGAGCCAATTTGAGTTTTCTTTCTTTTTTCTTCTTTAAGTCTCCTTTTTATGGCCAATTATGTCGGTTGCAGAGCTAGGGAGGTGGTGTGAATTTTGGAACCCAGGTGCTCCCTGCCTTCTCCATCGTGGCCTCGCTTCTAAGGTTCTGGGAACAAGTCCTGCATTTGTCACTCGGCAGCTGTTTGGGCCTCAGGCCCCTGAGCCTCAGTTTCCTCATCTGAGAAATGGGGGTGATAATTCTGACCCCACCAGGTTATTATAGGGCTGGACGGAGCAATAAACAAGGTAGCCACCATACTGGGTAGATAGTGTCCCCCCAAAATTCATGTCCACCTGGAACCACAGAATGTGATCTTGTTTGGGACTAGAGTCCTTTCAGAGGTATCAGGCTGAGATAAGGTCATCCCGGAGCAGGACCAGCCCCAATCCAACACAGCTGGTGTCCTTAGAAGAAGAGGAGAGGGAAACAGAGGCGATGTATCAGCCAGCTCGGTGGCCAGAGCAAAAGACCACGGACACTTCTTTCTCCCAGTTCTGGAGGCTAGAAGTCCGACATCCGGGTGCCAGCAGGGTGGGGTTCTGGTGAGGGCCAGACTTCTAGATGGCCGCCTTCTCTCTGTGTCTTCACGTGACGGAGAAAGAGAGAGAGCCCTCTTACAAGGGCACTAATCCCATCAGGGCACCCCACCCCCATGACCTCACTTAGACCTAATACCTCCCAAAGGCCCCATCTCCAAAGACCACCCTGTTGGGGGGTAGGGCTCCAACATGTGAATTTGGGGCGGCACATTCACTCAGTAACAGACGGAGAGGAGAAACCCACAGAGGGGAGAAGCCGTGTACTGACACAGGCAGAGACTGGAGTGATGTGTCTACAAGCCGAGAACTGACGAGGCTCGCCGGCGAACACCAGACACTGGGAAGAGGCCAGGAAGGATTCTCTCCTGAGACAGCCCGGCCCCGCCAGCACCTTCCAGCTTCAGATCTGTGAGAGAACAAACTTCTGTTGTTCGGCTACTCGGTTGGTGGTATTTTGTTACAACAGTCCTAGGAAATTAACACAAGCACACAAAAATAACAATGATCTGTGCAACACGCGGCACGTGCAAAACCAATCCTCACAACCTTTGAAATATAGAGGTGACTACTGGCCCATTTTGCAGATGAGGAAACTGAGTCTCCAGGAACCCAAGCGACTGGCCCAACCTCACACTCGGGCAGTTCCGCTGCCCCTCCTGCCCAGCCTCACCCACTGTTGGGGAGAGAATGCTAGGCAGGCATGAGGAGATGCTCCCTGCCCCCAACCCCACCACCACCACAATCGGGGCGCCTGTGTCTGTGTTCCCCAGGCCGGAGCTCGTCTTGTTCCTGGAATGCAACTCTGTCCTTCAGGGAAACGATGTCTAAGCCCCAAGTCCAAGGGGCATCTGGCCCACGTCTTGCACAGATATTCCCGGGGCACCTGCTCCCTGCCTGGTCTAGGCCCTGCCAGCCAGGAATGAGCAGGACAAACCGGGGCCGGCCCTCCGGAGCTCAGTGCTGTGATGGGGAGCATGGAAGAGGAGCATCTGAGTCTGGACTTGGGGGCAAGGAGAGGTGGTGACCACTGCACTGAGGCCTGGAGGACTGAGGTCAGCCAGCTGAGGCAGGGCTGGGAGTGGCGGTGATGGAGAACACGCTCGGCTGAGGAAACAGAAGGAGCAACGATGGCACAGGTGCGGTTTGGAAAGCTCGTTCGCCCAGGGCGGCGCCCTTCCTGCCGGCTCCGTCTTCCTCTGGGGCAGAGCTGGGGGAAAGGCTCCCTGGGTCCTGCCTCCATAGCTGGGGCCCAGGACCCTCCTAGAGGCTCCAGCCCTGAAGGGAGAGGTCTGGGGCTGGCACATGCAGGGGCTCCTAAGACCCACAGTGAGGGGCAGAGTGACATGAGAGAGGAGGGGACAGACCTGTGTAAGCCTCCTCTAAAGGCCCGGGGCGCCCAGCCACCTGTCCGCATGCAGAGGGGCCAGTTGGTCAGGGCAGCCCCCAGCTGGGCCCACAGGTGCTCCGAGGGCCATGCATGAGGGGGCGGGAGTGGCTAGACCCTAGACTGCTCTGAACAGGACATCCGGCCCTCCCACCAGCAGAAGGTCACAGGACAGGCGCTAGGGACACCGCAGCCTGAGGCCCCTGAGCAGCAAGTTGAACTTGCCTGAACCTCTAGGGCCCCATCTCCCATCCCAGCCTTTGTCTCCACCTGGAGATTCTGCCATATTCCTCAGCACTAGTAATTACTTAATGTTTTTATTTAAACCGCACCCCCCCCCATTTCTTTAACTCAAATGTACCTCTTTAAAGGAAACTTTGGACGGGGGCCTGAAGTGCTAGAGATGTATTTTTTCCTAGTCCACATTAAAACAAGTGCTAACAATTAAAGTAGAAATGTTGGTCCATTTATCACCAAAAAGCACCCACTCACTACCCTTTGAGAACCACAGAGAAGGGCAGCCCCTGCAATCTGTTTTACAGGTGTGAAAACTGAGGCCAGAGAGGCTGGGGGCTTGCCTTGTGTCACAAAGCAAGTGGGTGGCATAGCCAGGGTCCCCTAGTGGGTCTCACCCCAGCCTCCTTCCTGCCCACACTGCCCTTTCCCTGTCTCCCACTGTGAGGCGGTGGGCAGCTTGAGCACAGAGCTGAGCCCACACTCCCTTTGCTGTCACCACTGCACGTAGTAGGTGCTTTATCAAAGTTTATTCGTGAGAACGGTTGACTAAATTGTGAGCTCTGTGAGAGAATTGAGCTGGGTCTCTATTGTTCACAGTTGTCTCTCAGGGCCTAGAATGCTGCCTGGCACATAGTAGGCTCTTTATCAAAATCCTATTGTTTGAACAATTGCATAGACCGTAACCTCTGTCAGGACTAGAAATGAGTCTACCTTGTTCCCAGCTCTCTCTCCAATGCCTGGAACACTGCCTGCACAGAGTAGGTGCTTTAGCACGTAGTTCAATTGTTCATTACGTGGAGTGTGGGTTGTGTGAGAACTGGGCCTGAATCTGTCTCATTTGCTACTCTCTCCACAGTGCCTAGAACTGCCTGGCAATTGTCATTGCTCGAGAATATTCATCGAACCACTAAATGAACGACTGAAAAGTAAGAATGGTCTAAATGGCTGTTTGACATAGTTTGGACTGAAAATCTGCTTGTCTGAACCCATCTGGTCATTAAGCAAAATTGAGTCCAATCCACACGGGCAGACCGACCCGGGATGGAGCATTGCTATGAATAGTCCCTGTGCTGACACCTCGTCCGCAGGCCGATGGTCGAGCTGAAGTCCAGTGACATTGTCCCACAGGCTCTTCATGTCCCCACCTCCTCACAGGTGATCAGTTCCTGGGCAGGGAGTGGCCCTCCGGCCCCCATGGCTGCTGGCCTTCTCCAGGAAGGCCTCAGGGCGGAGGGGGGCTCTGGGCTCTCCCTGTCCAGCCAGCCTGCCCGGAAAAGCCGTTTATCCTGGTGGCAGAAGTTCCAGGGGCTCCTTCCCCAGCTCCCTCCACGGAGGCGCCTGCGCCGGGCCATCCAGATGACCCCGAGGGAGACTCAGATCTGGAGAGCCGGCTGCTCCTCCAGTGGGGGGGGGGGGGGCGGCGGGGGTGGCCATCCCCCTCTCTGGGAAGCTCAGTCGGTCATGGTGGCCCCAGCACCTGAGGCTCCTGCCTTCAAAGCTCCTTGTCATCTTCTCCTCACAGGCTCCTTGCAGCAATCCTAGGTGTGGGCCCCAAATGACCATCCCTCTCTGACAGGTGTGGAAACTGAGGCCCGGATGGTTTAAGAATCCAGTGCCAATGACGTGCTTTGACCCAGTACAGACCCAGCCCTCACCACAAGCTTGTGGATTAGATTCACAGGAGACAAAGGGCTCAGAAAGGTTGAGTAAGCTGCCTCAGGTCACACAGCTTGGATTCAAACCCATGGTTTGCCGGGCACCAAGACCCAAGTTCTGTCCACTACACTCCACTCCTTCTTCAAGTCCAGTGTGATTCAAAACCACAGCAGCTCATCTTGGATTGAGCACCTACTGTGTGCACACACTGGGCTTTGTGTGCTCCACTGACCTCACGCAGTCTTCCCCACCTTCCCCAGCCTTCTCGGGCATCTTTGTCCCCATTCGTTATGGGTTGAATTGTGTCCTCCCAAAATATGTTCAAGTCTTAACGGCCAAATTCTCCCAGTTCCTTGGAATGTGACCTTATTTGGAAATAGGGTCGTTGTGGATGTAATAAGTTAAGTCAGGATTGGGTCCTACTGGAGTAGGATGGGCCCCTGATCCAATATAACTGGTGTCCTTATAAGAAGACGGACATGTGAAGACTCAGACACATGGGAACCGCATGTGATGATGGAGGCGGAGACTGGAGTGATGGCTGCAAGCTGAGGAAGGCCCAAGCCTGCTGGCGAACGGCCAGAAGCCAGGAAGAGGCGAGGCAGGGTTCCCCTAAGGCTCCGGGGGAGCAGGGCCCTGACGACACCTTGATTTGGACTTCTGGCCTCCAGAAGTGTGAAAGAACAAATTTCTCCTGTTTTAAGCCACCAAGTCTGTGGTGCTTTGTTACAGCAGCCCCAGGAAACTAGTGCCCATTTTACAGGTGACAACCTTGGGCCTCTAAGGGGACAAACTCTGGGACCAGGCAGAGCCCACCTTTCGACCCGGGCCAACTCCCATCCCCACCCACCGCCATGTCTGTTAAGTTAAATGCTACCTGTGTCCTGGGGGGGGGGGGCGCTCCCAGACTGTCCCAGCCCACGGTGGCCTCCCTGCTCCTGAGCTTGGAGCCCACCTTGTGGATACCACCCAGGGGATGGACTCACCCTGCCATGTGGCACTGCCCAGGTCTTGAACTGCCACACTGCTTCCCACACACACATGCCCTTCCCAACATGTACACATGTGTGCACACGCACACACGTGCACCACTGAGAATGGTGCGGTCAGCCCAGCGGTGACAACATGGATGGACGTCCTTTGCAGTCCCACTTCCCAGCTCTGCTGCTGCTCTTGCAGCGCATGTCAGCCGGCTCCCAGCAGACGCGATGCAGCCCCCGCGGCCTCCTGCAACAGAGGGGGCAAGAGGGAGTCTGGTTCTGAGACAGCCAGGACAGGGGAGACCCTGAAGGCTGTCAAAATGGGAAAGCTGAGGTCCGGGGAGGGGAAGGGCTCCCTAGTCCAACAGGTCTGAGGCTGGGCAGAGTGGGGCACCCCGCATCTCTGAGCCCCTTTGCAGGCAGCCTGATCTCAAGGGCATGGTGAGTTGCAAGCACACCAGCTTTACCAGCTGGGCCACTGGTCAACAGGTGTGGGCTGAGCAGTGCCCTGGGCCAGCCCCGGGCCAGGCTCCAGGGGTGCCCTGGCGAGCAGCGTGGGGCTGGCTGCTGTTCCCAGGAATTCACAGTTTAGCAGGGGAGAAGGACACGAAATAAACACACGGTTGCATCACCCACACACAGAAAACTTACGGGGGAAAAGCTATAGCATTGCCCCCCCCAAAAAAAAGGGGTAGAGAGAAGTAACCATTAGAAGGAGCCAAATCCTCCAGCATGCGGCTCACAAGTGGGAGAGGGGAGGCCGACCCTGCCATTCCCTCAGTTATCCTGTTCAGAGTTGAGCATCTCGCAGGCGGAGGGTGACTCTAGAGCTACAAGATGTCGTATCCCACACAACGGGGCCCCGAGGCCAGGGCTGCATCTGGTGCTCTAGCCAAGACCTGAGCAATCTTGCCTGGGTCTGGAGGAAACCAGGTAATTCTGACTCATGGAGACTGTCTCACCTAACCTCTGCAGGCGATGACTCCTGTCAATCATTTCGGACAATTAGAATAAACCCTGAGTGTGACGTGCTGGTAGGACAGCCGAGGACTCCAGGAACAGGCAGCAGGAGGCCCCAACCCCTGAAAGAATCAGAAAAGCCACCCTGAGGAACAGCCGCTCACGCTGAGGCTGAAGGAAGAGGCCAAGAAAGGCAGGGACAGTGTTCTAGAAGGGAGCAGCTGGTGGGAAGGCCTGGAGTGGGGACCAGTGTGTGGCCCTGGGCGAGTCACTGTGGCAGTTAGCTATTACTGTGTAAGAAGCCACCCCCAAACTCGGTGGCTTAAAACCACGAGTGTTTCCGTTTTCTGCGAGTCTGCGGTCAGTGGTATTCCGATTGCAGCCGGGTTGCTTGTGCGTCTGTGGTCAGCTGGGGGACAGGCAGGCAGAGAGGCTGGATGGCGAGGTCTCTGTTACCTCCTCTCTTCCTTTAACAAGCTCTTATTTAGCACCTGCTGTATCAGTCAGGGTTTTCCAGAAAAACCGAACCAATAGGAGTGCATAGATAGACAGAAGGAGATCTGTTACAAGGACTTGACTGTCACCGTCATGGAGGCTGACCAGTCCCAGGACTCACAGTTGCGAAGTCACCCGGAGTCTGAGTGAGGCCCTGGCCTTCCTAATGGCACCAGAGGCCCTGCCGGGGCTGCTGGACTCTTGAGGACCGAACTCCACGTGCTAGTGGAGACGGAGGAGGGACAGAGGTGACGGGAGAAGGAGCAGAGGAAACGAGGGCACAGAGGGGCTGCAGGTGCTGTATGGCCCTGTTGGACAGGGAGCACCCGAGAGGGAGCTGGCGCATCTCGCAGTCTTCCCGGTGTTTTCACAGCCTATCTCACGGAATCTGCGCTCACACCTCGGGGAGTTGATGTTAACACCCCACTTTCCGGATGAGGAAACCAAGGCTGCCGAGAGCTGAGGGACTTGATCAAAGTGAGAAAGCCGGTCAGGGCCGGGGCCAGGACTCAACCCCAGGCAGTGTGACACCAGGCCAGACTGGACCCGCTGAAGGTCACTGAAGCGCATTTATGTTCTAATGTCCCACTTCAGCTTGTTTCAGAGAGCAGGTCTGTAGTCCTTAAGTAAAGCCACTTCCAGGAGGGAAGGAGGGAAAGAAGGAGGAGGGAGGAAAGGGGGGGGCTGGGGAGATGGAAGGAGGGAGCTGCGGGGTGGAGGGGGGGCTGGGGAGTGGAAGGAAGGAGGGAGGAGTGAGGAGGGAGGAGGGAGACATCCACTGATTCCTCTTTTCTCGACAGACAGTAACCAAAGCCTTTCTCTCCCAATTAACTTAGAGACTGTCTTCAGAACTCACGGGAATCAACATAAATTTTTGGCTCACCCCAAAAACAACTTTTAAAAGTTGGTGGAAGTTATGTTAAGACACAAAGAAAGTTGCCAAGAAGAATGTACAGCATGCTATTTCATTTGTAAAACTACACCTCGTACTAGATACGTAGTGTTCTGTATGGAAAACTTTCTGGAAAAGTGTATCTCACACTTTTAATGGCAGTTATTTTGGGGGACTGGGGAGGCAGGAAGGACGATAAGGTCCTTTGTTTTCTAAAGGATACATTCCTGTATCCCCGGAATTTTGTATAATAAGCTTAACTAAAGCAATCAGTCAATAAGTGGGTAAAGTCGCGCTGATGGAAGCTCTGCTTGGAAAAGTCCCCTTGCCTGCCTTCTGTCATCCAAGCTCAGGCTGAGCCTTCTTTGTGGTCCACAGCGGGTATTCTTGGCTGCCCAGCCTGCATCCATCTCCCCGTTTCTATCAGGAACTCCAATCTCCCACATGCAGGTTTGCCAGACAAAATACAGGATATCCAGTTAAATTCAAATTTCAGATAAATAATGAATAATGCTAATATATTTAGATATATATCTAGATTTATATATACTCTCAACAGATAAATGTAGATACATATTATAACATATTGTATTACATATATAGCATAATATATATATTTAAATTTGTATGTAGGACATTCTAAAAATCTTTACTAAAAAGCTCTTCATTATTTATCTGAAATTCAAGCAGAACTGGGCGCCCTGCATTTTTAGTTGCTGAGCCCCGCCGCCCTAAATGAGCATGGCCCATGCTCTTTCCGGGGACAAGCCCTGACTGAGTTAGCCAGGCGGCCCATGGGTCCCGGCCCAGCCAGAGGCATGGCTCCCAAGATGTGCCCATGGCCCCAGGCAGGCCCACCAACGCTAGCAAGACTCAATTCTGGGACCTTGGTTTGGGCTCTTAGGGAAGTAAACTTTCTCTTTCCCACTGATTTTAAACCTGGAAGCAAACAGCAAGGAGAGGCACCAACTGTCGTCCTGTGGCCAAGAGACGGGGTGGTCTGAGGATAAAGTCAATGCAGTGGGTGCGAGGGGGGTTGGGGGGACTCAACCTGGCCATATTGCTGGCACTGCTAAATCCACACCAGCTTTTGACTTTCCAGTCATAGCAGGTCCCAATACATCCCTTTATTATTAAAGGCAGTTCGAATTGAGTTCTCCGTGGCAGCCACCCCAAGCCGTCTGGCTCACACGCGGCCCAGTGAGCCCCAGCCTCCCTAATACAGATGGGTCCCCAGAGTGAAGATCGCTCAGTTTCCAGGCACCCACCAGCTTTTCCAGCAACAAAGCACTGTCTCCAGGGGCCTCTTGGATTTGACCTTTCTTGTTCAGGCTCGATTGACCTTGGAGATCTATCCTTGGGAACAGGTGTGGCCCCGGTCCACCCAGGAGCCCTGCCGAAGTTGGTCCTATCTCCACAGTGATTTGTCTCTGGAGGAATTTCCCCACCTGCCTGTGGTCCAGGGGGCAGCTCCGGCACAGCCAGCATCAGAAGCACATCGCCGAGCCTGGTGAAACCTCAGAAGCGGGGAGCCGAAGGAAACACGCCTTGTTGGGTCAGACACACAGAGCCAGCAGGCTGCGGCCCAGGAAGGCGTCCTCATTTCTGGAATTCTTTGGGAGTTGAACAACGGAACAAAAATCAGGAGTGGCTCCATGGGCCCAGATGAAAAGCAGACCAGAGAGGACTCTCCCCCTACAACGAAACTGCCCATGAATCTCACCACGGTTACGGGTCAGCCATGGTCTCCTTGTGTCTTCTCCTTTTTCTGATTCCACGTCTTGGCGGGATCCCAGAGCAGGCAAGCAGGAGCGGATGGAGCACGTAGAGAGTCCACCCCCGACCCTGGAGACACCACGCACATTCTCAGGCAAGAGAGACAATGTATTCCTGGGCAGGAAGAGGCAGCGGCCAACACAGTGGCGCGTGGCTTTCTGAAGCGGAGAGTCAGGACAGGGTCCTCTCCTTTGCTGTGGCACGCCAGCCACTCCTTCTTCAGCAGGGGCCACCAACCTTGGGTCAATGCAGGACATCCAGGCTTTCTCGTATTCCTCTATTCTACCACTATAAATGCATTACACACTTGCCAGAACAAGTCAAACCAAAATGCATAAAGAAAAAAATCCCTCCTCCTACCTGCCACCAGTCTCGCACACCCTCTGCCACACCTCTTCTCTGCCCCCCACAAACACCCCACATAGACCCCCCAAAATGTGATCGTACAACGCACACCACTCAAAACTGTTTTCCCTTCAAAACCTACAGCACCGTCTTTCCAGACCTCTTCATGCAGATTTAACTTGTGAATTTTCAGAGCAGCAACGATCCCTCAAGTTCCCTGTGAGAGACAATTAGGTCATTTCTGGTTTTGTTCTTTTAACCACAAACCACCCTGCGATCGACATCTGTGTATGCAGGTGGAAAACCCAAAATATTTAACAACTGTAAGTGGCACGGGCACCAACCCATCAGACGGAGGCGGCCTTCAACGTCCCTGGCGGCCAAGGCGGCGGGCAGAGAGACCATGCTGGTCCAGAGAAAAGGAACGCGGATGGCTAAGTGTCTGAGCTTTTATTTCTCTAAGATCCATTTGTGCAAATGGGATTGCTGGGTTAAGGAGTGGGCACTTTTCTTTTGATATAAGTTGCCAGATATTTTTTCTGCAAATGAGGGTACAAAACCCTTCCACCAACCTGTGTGCGCGAGGCCTCGGGGCTGAGTGGAGCGAGGGTCTCTGGGCAGAGCATGCACAGAGGATTGTGTCCGCGAAGCAGGAAGCAACTTTCTTTGCAGAGACAGGTTGTGTGATGATTGCGTAGAAGATAGCAAGGCCTGCACAGTGAGGGGCCCCTTCTGGCCACCCACATGCCACCAGGCAGGGGGAAGGCAGGGACTTGGCTGTACCAGCCCAGCCAGTGCCCTGAGGATGGACGACGTGGAATTTGTCACAGAGAATTCCTGTTCGGAGTCTTTTGATCCTTTCAATTACACCTAAAACTCCTTATTTGTGTGTACTTGAAAGAATACAGTGAACCCAGAAAAGTTGGAAACCGCTGTTCTAGGCCAGCCCCATGTGATGGAAATACAATACAAGCCACATTTTAAATGTTCTAGTAACTCCATTTAAAAACAGCAAAAGGAAAAAGAAATGGATGACATTAATTTTAATAATATATTTAACTCAACATATCCAAGATATCATTTCAACATGAAAGCAAATTATTGATATTTTTCACTTTTTTTTACACCAAGTCTTTGAAACCTACTGTGCATTTTACACTCGCTGCACAGCTCAATTCAGACCGGCCACATTTCGAGCTGCCGTACTGGACAGGTCTAGAAGTTCTGGGGGCTGGAGGACACCCACGTCCATCCATTCGGTGCATTCACGGAGCAGCCACCATCGGCTGCGCGGGCTGTGGGCGCAAGAAGGGAGGGACGCCTTCCCTCCTCGCAGGGGCTCGCTGTGCAGAGGGGAGATGGACAAGGGACCTCTCAGCCCCATGCACGCTGGCAGGTCGCTCCCAGCACCCACTTAAAAGTTTCCACAGTGGGATGGAAGCTCCCCATCTCCCCACAGAGGTCAGTTACACAGAATGAAGACCAGCCTCACTGTCTTTTCAGCCACTGAAACTGGTCCTGCCCTTTGGAGGCACAAACAGTAAGCCTGCTCCTTCTTCCCTGGGGACATTCACTCATTCACTCATCATTCATTCAGTAAGTCCGCATTTACCGAGCACCCGCGATGCGCCAAGCTCTGTGCAAGGTGCTGGGGATGCAGCTGGGCACAAACGGACCCTGTCCTGCATCTGAAGCCCAGAGATGAATGGGCCAAATATGCAAATAAGCAGGCAGTTATACCCCCAGGAGGCGAGGGCTGTGGGAGCCCCGAAGACGACAAAGACGGGGCCTGGCCTGGTCAGCAGCTTGCCAGAGGGAACACTTGAGATAAGACTCTGGAGATAAGGGTGGTTATCCTGGGTGGGGGAGGCGTGTCGTGTTGGAAGGGCGGTGGAGGAGTGGTTCCGGGACTACATGCTCAGGTCCAGGGGGACAGGGGACCTCTGGAGAACCTGCACATTCTTCCAGACGGCTGACATGCAGAACCGCGGAGGGAGAAAGGCACGAGATAAGGTGGAGGCACTGAAAGAGCACAGAGGGGCTGCATGTGGCATGCTGAGGAGTCTGGCATGTTCTAGATTTTATCCCAAAGGCACTGAGGAATGCTTGAAGATAGCCCAAGCCCTCCTACACCCTGCCCCCAAGCCTTCTCCTCCCCACTCCTCACGCTCTCCTCAAGTAACCAGGCTCCCAGACCCTCCGCTTCCTGGTCTTTCCAGTTGTTCCAGGTTGCACAGGAGCTGGAAACCTGGCCCAGGCTTCTCTGAAGGGCTCTGAGGTGAGGGCTTGAGGGGACAGAGCTCACACAGGAGGACTACCGGCCCATTCCAGGCCTCCGCCTCCTCACTGGTCTCTCCCTTCCACTCCTGCCCCCTCTGCAGTCCATTCTGCACAGACCCCCACCCCAGGCTCTTCTTAACAAGCAGATGGGCCATGTCCCATCCCATCACCCTCCCCAAGGCCCACCAGGCCAGTGTGGTCAGCCTTG
Source organism: Tapirus indicus (assembly GCA_031878705.1). Classification (NCBI taxonomy): domain Eukaryota; kingdom Metazoa; phylum Chordata; class Mammalia; order Perissodactyla; family Tapiridae; genus Tapirus; species Tapirus indicus. Next base: position 47,418,545 of record CM062929.1, read on the forward strand.
CCCCGCTCCCATTTCCTGCCTCTGGTCCCCTCCATGCTCCTGCCGCAGTGGCCGTCTTCCTTTTCCCACTTCAAGGTCTTTGCACATGCTGTTCCCTCTGCTGGAATGCCCTTGCAGACTGGCTCCTTGGTGGCCTTCAAATGTCAGCTAAGCTGGCACCTCCTCGGGAGACCAAAGGTGGCACCCCCTCCCTTGATGCCTTGGTGGCACAGGTCACAATTTGTCATGATTTTGTATTTGTTTGTGACTGCTTACTCTCTGCCCCCCACACACAATAGACCACGAGCTCTGGCTGTTGTACCTCAGCATCTAGAACAGCATGACCACAGGAGAGGCACCAGCAAATACGCGTCGAACGAATCAATGAAGTCATTCAAACGTTTCTCAGCCAAATTCTCTTCACCTGTAAATGGGAATCACGGTGTCCCTCTCCCCAGGGATTGTGGGGGGACTCACTGAAGCTCTTAGAGTCAGGTATGGCCAGTGGTGACCACCAGCCCTCACACCCACTTGTGACTCCTAGCTAGCGTGACGCTGGACAGCACAAATTCTGGATCCAAACCACCTGGCTTCACAGCCTGTTTCCTCCACGTCCGGGCTGGTGACCTTGGGCACACGTGGTGCCACAGTGTCTTCATCTAGACAAAGGAAGCCCTGCGGTGAGTTTGGAAAGAACCAATGAGCCCGGAGCTCTTAGCAAGTACCTGGCCATGGAGGGGCCATGGCGGCTGCTGTTGCTAGGCATCCCTCTCCCTGCGTAGCTGGAGTCCCCGGGAAACAGCTGGAGGCAGAGACCCACACCAACACTGACTGAGAGAAGCAGGAGTGCGGGAAGGCGAGGGGGCAGAGCGGTTACCGGAGGCAGCGCCAAACTGGCCACAACCGGTCACGGAGACACAGCTGGCTGCTCGGTCAGGCAGGACGTCCCCAGAGAGGCCCTGCATCCTGGACCCTCCGCCTGAGGAAGGAGAAGAAAGTGACTCATCTCTGCCTCCTTCCCCCTCCTGTCTTGGTCAAAGTTCCGCCCTGGTGGGTGTTGACTGCTCCCCCATACTTTTAGGGTGTGTTGCTCTGCCCCCTGGGATGGACACTGGAGGAACCAGTGCATTTAAGGGTCCTTTCCAGGTAAACCTGGGCCCTGGAGTGGCTGCAGCCCCAACGCTAAGAGCAAGATGTGGGCTGTGCTGAAGCTGGACCCTCATGGGGCCGGGGGGTGGGGCGGTGGTTGAAGTTAGAGATGTGACAACAACAGAGGTGGCCAGTGGTTTGCAACCTCGGGAACAGAATGCTCCTTCGCTGGGAAAAGCAGCCAAGGCCCAGGGAGCAGGTGAGACCATGTGGAACCTGGGGTAAACTGGGCAGGGTGCACACACCACGTACCAGTTCCCTAGTCCCCACCCCACCATCTCCATGACAGGCTGGGTAATCAAGACTTCCCCATCAAGTTGCTATAAAAAAATAAATACATTAGCATTTCTAAAGCACTAAGATCAGTGCCCAGCATATGAGAAGCATGACATAAGAGTTTGCAAATAAGTAAATAAATCTAGGTATTTTACAGAAAAATGGCATGCATGGTTTCTGGTTTATGTCTTGTCATTTAGTTTATTTCATTTTTCTTTGGCCAGAGTTACGCAGATAACTGCCTCATCTCCCTCCCATAACCCTCTGCTAGGTGAGGTATGTAGGAGGGGACAGGCAGGAGAGAGCTGTCCAGCCCATGTGGTCCCCCTGCCCTGTTTGAGGGCCAGTCTCCCCTCTGCTCCCAGCACCACGGCTGCAGCTGGAGCTCCCGCCCTCCGTTGCTGTGGCTGCTGCGGGGACTGCTCCACTTTTCCAGAGTCAGAACTAGTGCTGAAAGCATCATTTAAAAATAAAATAAGGTAGGGGAATTCATTTATGCTGAGACGACGGAATTTTCCCAAGCTGCCTGCAGGACAGAACAATAAAAAATTTATCCTTAATAGCATTTTGCTGAATTTTGCCACAGGAGATCTTTTTCTCTTCCCCGGAGTTTGGAATGATTCTTGTCTGCGTTACATCCCCTTCCTCAGCCAGACTCCTGCCTCCCTTCTCTGCAGCCAGCCTGCCTTCTGCTCTTCCTGCCTCCACCCCAGAGACACGTCTGGACGCTGGTCACTCCACCCCACGGAACTCCGGGAAGGGAGGAGAAAAAGCAGACAGCCCCATAATCAGTTTCCCCTGCCTTTTCCCCTCCTCCCACCTACAGATTTGTGAGAAGACAGAAAAACGAGAGAAAAAAACCCCAAGCAGCCAGTAAACTTACTTTCATAAAAACGAGAGTAATAACAGATGCTACAACTTGAGTTGGGGGGGAAGGCATCAAAGCCGTTTCCAGAACAGTATATAATACAGTGAAAATATTTATGCATTAAAAATTAATATATATTTATGAATGTATATTATGTATATTCATAAAGAAAAATCTGGAAGGATACACTTCAAACTTTTGTCAGTGGTTCCTCTGGAATGGGGTGTGCAATGAGAAATTGGAAAAAGGGGACTTCTGATTTGTGTTCCAAACACACTTCTCCACTGCTTAAACTTTTTACAGGTAACTTTTTATAATTTAAAAAAACTAAAAGGGGATCTCCCATCAGATGAAAAACACATTTGAATGTGTTCCATCGCTTGGTGAACATGCGGGAAATGCCATCCACCTGCGGTGAGAGGGTATATTCATACAGACACTTGGAGGACGGTTTTTCAGTATCTGTGAAAATTTTAAATAGGCAAGCCAGCACCCAGCACCTCCATTTTTCGGAACAATGTGCACTAAGGAACTCAGGTAAGAACATCTATTGTGGGACTGTTCATAATAGCAAAAACAGACACCTTAAAAGGCCCTCCATAGGGGGCTGACAAAATAAACGACGGAGCTTCCAAAAGGCGACGTCCACCGCAGCCTTTAAAAGCATGAAACAGTTACATACCCAGACACAGAAAGCTCTCTAAACTGCTTGTTCAGGGAAAAAGGGAGACAGTTGTAGAATGATCTTTAATATGATACATGATGTGTTTTCTAGGGGTACATGAGCATGTGTGCAAACCCATAGAAACAGGCCTCGAAGGAAACGCACCAAAGTGACCCCAGGGCACTGTGGCCACCATGCTGTCTCCAAATACTTTTGACTGACTCCACTTCCAGAGCACCCGGAAGTTGGGTGGGGCCATGGGACCACTTCTGGCCAACGAGTTGTGAGCAGCAGTGTCCTGGGGCCACGTCCAGGCTGCACGTTAATCGACGTGGGCGGGTGATCCCTCAGTTCTTTCGCTCTGGCAGGAGGAAAGAACCATGTTCAAGATGGCAGCTCCCCGCCAACCTCGTCCCAGCAAGCAGTGCCCCCTCCCAACCCAGATGTACATGCAGCTTTGAGACCCCGAGAACTGGGCTCTTGGTTGTTGCTGCAGAATAACCCAGGCTCCCCTGACAGGTGCACCGCACCAAGCCCAGGAAAAACTTGCGGATGGGCACCCTGGGCAAGGGCACCTGCCAGCCTCATCGCCCACCGCTGGCCCCCTTCTCTGCCTCCAGCCACAGCCGCCTCCTTGTGGATCCCAGAGGGCACCGTGAGACTGAGAGCCACGTCTTGTCCCCGATGGCCTCCCAGAGCTGAGCGCTCAGTAGGGGCTCAGTACACACCGGCAGAATGAAATGATGAATACATTTCTCAGGAAGCTGCAAGAGTCCAAGGGACTCAACAGTTTCTTGTCAGATCTGGGCCCAGGTGAAGGTGGAAACGTTCCACAATTATCCCTCCTTTCTCCGTGGCAGAGAGTGCTGGCTGCCCTCCCACAGCCATGCTCCTGGTCTCCTTCCTGAGCAGGAGATCCCAGCTAACGGACCGCATTTCCCAGCTGCCCTTGCAGCTCAGGCACAAGGAGATGAGCTGCTGTTTGGAGCTGCAGGCAGAGGGGCTCCTTGAGAGGTGGACGGACAGCTGTGGGTGCCTGTTTTTGCCTGGTCCCCTGTCTTCGACTGGGTTCCCCAACAAGCTGACTCTAAGTCAAGGACTCAAGTGCAAATGGATTTTTTCAAGGTAGTGCAATGGGGAGGTGAGTCAGAGAAGGGGAGGAAGGCAGTGCAGAGCATTTTGGTGAGCAGGTGATGACTGTGGGGAACTTGAGATCAATCCCGCTGGGACCCTGGGGGAATGGTAGAGCACGCCTCTCAGAGTTATCCCACCCAGGAGGTGAGGCAGCTGGGGTCTTTACCCACCAACTCTCATTCCTCATTGAGGGCTGCTCCCAGGACACTTTCAGCTCACCCTACATGAGCTGAGAGCAAACCTTCCGGCAGAGTCACTGGGACTGGCCGTAGGACACCCTTGGCACATACAGGAACAGTGAGTCAACAGCAGCTGTTATACTCCCAGTCCCCTTCTTCCTGCCTGGAACACAGAGGTGTTGTCTGGAGTTCTGGCAGCCATATCAGACCACGAGGCAAACTTGAGAATAGAAGCCATATGCTAAAGATGGAGGAACGAGAAACCCCAGAAAATGTCTAGGTCCTAGCTGACACCAGAGAGCTGTCCCCACAGCCTACTTTCAAGCCAGAGAGAGAAGTGAAGTTTGAGCTTCATTTTATTTGAGCTGCTATTTCAGATGTTTGTTACCAGCAACCAAATGCTCTTGATAGATCACATAATGGCCGTGCTCCTCACGCTTATTAGGAGTTCTAATGATGCTGCTGTTGCTGCTAACAAAAATAACAGCTACCATATATTGTTTCTTCTGCGCTTAAGCACTTATGTGCCTTAACTTATTTAGTCTTCATAACAGCCCTGTGAGGCAGAGACTATTATTATTTCCATTTCATGGATGAGGAGACTAAAACACAGAGAGGTTAAGCCACATGTCCAAAGTCACACAGCCTAGAAGCAGCAGAATTGGGATGTGAACCCAGGCCGGCTGTCTGTGGAGCCCCCACTCCTCCCCACTACAACACATCGCCTTCACCTGCAGGCTTTCCTGACATGTTTGAAAAAGCTGTTTCATTCCCCCACCTGCTCCCTGCCTTATGACTTTCTAGAATGAGGTCTTTGATATTTCACTGTGTAAGTGAGATAAATCCATTAGGCTGAACAAAGAGAAGGATATGGTTTCCCAGCAAGCCTTTCTCAGGACAAAGGTGCGTCTTTGCAATTTAGTGACTTTTTCACTGAAGATGGGATGGAGGGTGGAGAGAAGGTTTCTCAGAACCTAATGAGCCGGCGTTGGGTGCCAGAAAGCCTGAAGGGGCTGGGGGCCACGGAGAGCTTCCTGAGTGTGTCCAACAGGAGACGGCAGGGCACGGTGCCTGCGGGCACTCAGGGACAAGATGTGAACCTGGGGGGCGGTGGGGACAGTTAGTGAAGCGGGGTAGTCAGAGTGTCCCGCATGGGGGAGATGCTCCAGGAAGGGGCGGGCAGTGAGACAGCACCATGTGGGCACCCGTCATCTTGGAGTCAGAGAGTCCTGGGTTTAAGTCCCTCCTTCACCCGGAGCTCCAAGGAGAAGTGCTCCATCGCATCTGTGAGACGGGGCTGCTGGCGGCTCGACGGTCAGGAGACGAGAGCCGTGCTGAGGACACGGGCCCTGAGACTGCCCTCGGGGCTGCGCTGTGCTATGAAATCAGAGCACAGGGGACCGAGGCCAAGAAGCGCAGAGGCCCCCCAGCCTGACGGCCGGGGGCCCCAGCTCTGCCACTTACCAGCTCTGCACGTTGAGCCCCTGACTTCAGCTCTCTGTCTCTGTTTCCTCATCTGTAAAAGGATAATAATAGAGCCCATCTCATCGGGGCTCTCGTCCACTCTTTCTTTTTTTTTTTTTTTTTTTTATTGTAAAGAAAAGACTTTATTGCCCAGCAAGTAAAAGTATTCAAACATTTATTTTTCTAAATAATTTACTGTGAACTGATCAATGTTAAATATTAACTTTCATCATTTGCTTCAAGTCTTCTTGACCAATTCTTCATTTTTCCTTCCAAAATGTTGTATGCCACACTTGAGGCAATGAAGACTTTTTAAACAGCACAGCTAAGGAATTGTTCATCTGCAGCTACCTTGTTACATGCAGTTGTGTTCCTAGTGGTTTTTTTCAGAGCCATCCTCTATGACAAGTTTTTGGAAAACATTTATCACAACCTTCATTCATCTTCAAAATTCATAGGCTCTGTTGCACCTGGAAGAGCCCAGCAATGAACCGCAGACGCCGCCGCCCAGCCCCCAGAGCCGAAGGTGCCTCAGGCGCCTTCCTCGCTCGGCGGCGGCGCAGAAAAAAAAAAACTCGTCCACTCTTTCAACAAACAATCAAGCACCTACTACGTGCGGGGCCCATGCAGGCCTGAGGTCTCCCCTCGCAGGGGGCGCAGCCCGAGGGAGGGAGACAAACCACAGCGCCGAATGCACGAAGGTAAAAGTATGATTCTGCTACGTTCTACAAAGACAAGGGGCTGTGACGGGGGGGCTGGCCCTGTCTCATGCAAAACTCCTGTGGCTGAAATGCTTAAAGATGATAAAACGCGTAATCCTTGAAGACTCGCCGGCCGGGCCACACCGAATGGGAGCGTTAGTCTTTCCTCCGCCAACGCTGGGAGCATTCGCACCAACGAAGAAACTTCCCTCGGGCTGCTGCACTCCACAAGCCTCCTAGTTTCTTCTTCCAGCGTGGGGTCCACCTGCGAGGAGAGACAAGCCGGTCACTCATTCCCCACAGGAGGGATTTCTTATTATAAACAAATTCGGTGGCATTCTGGCCCGACGGAGGAGTTTGGTTAAGATGTCGGACGGGCCAAGCTAAGCAAGCTCTTGCCACCAGGTTCCTTGCCCTGCATGCATTGACTTCCCTGATTTATTCTAAATTCTCCCAGAAAATCGACCCCACCCCGGCGGGGCACACTTGTGTGTCAGCCTTCAGCAAGTGGGCATCTTCTCCCCCATTGCACTCACGGTGAGGATTACAAATTAGGGGCTTAAGACGCAGTGTGTTTCCTTTTCATCATTTCCCGGACTCCGGCCGAGCCTCTCCTCCCGGCTTCAGGCAAACCGGGGCTCCGGGCAGCGCCCAGCCCCCGCGCCCCTCCAGACGCGGGCTCCACAGTCCTGGGAACAAATGTAAATGTCACCTCTGTGTCTCCACGCGGCCCAGGAGGCCGGCGGCCCAGCGGCAAACAGAGACTGCATCTACATGTCGCCCCCGCGACCTCATTTCTAAATTCAAACACGGTAATGTCTCCCATAATGGGCCACTGTGCCGAGAACGCATATTTTATCGTCGCCTTGTTGCATCAGGATTCTGAAAGGGCCCGTCGGCGACCTGACAAAGCATCGAGGCATCTCCTCGAAAGGTTGTCGCCAGCTGTGCGCCCATCGCAGCAGGTCTGGGGGGACCAGCCAGACGCCAGTGCATCTGCCTGCAGCTCCGTCCTCGGCCCCATCCTAGGGTCCACTCGGTGTTCGCAAGGTCCGGTGTGGAGGCTCGGTGTAGCCAGGCCAGGGCCGGCGGAGAGAAGGCCGTTGTCATGCCGGGAACCTGCCAGGGACCAAATGTCCGAGGTTTACTAGCGGGGACATTGAGGCCAAGGGAGGGGAAGGACATGGCCACGGTCACAAAGCACGTCAGAGCAGAGTCTCGCCTTCTCTCTACCCCCACAAGCCAGCCCGGGCCTACCCGGGGCGTCCCCCCCAGCGCCTCAGCCAGACCGCCCACCTTTCAGGATCTGCTGAGGTCCTACTCCTCCGGGGGCCTCCTGACTTTCCCGGGCAGGCGTCAGGGCCCCTCATCCCCGCCCCCATGCCCTGAGCTTCTCACTCCACATCGCTGACCCCCGTATTGTCCCCACCTGGACACTGGTCCATCTCCCATGGCACAAACCCCGCGATGGCAAGGGCCGTGGTGTGCCCTCAGCCTCGCTGGTAGAGCAGGCACACACACACTCACACACACACTGAATGAAGGGATGGATGAATGAAACACTCAGTTACCACCAATTGCACATTCCTGACTTGGCACGTGTCCGGATCCCTCTCCCAGCAGGACCAGGGGGAGCTGCTGAGAAGCAGCTTCTCTCCTCCCAGCTGTGCTCCGATTTGCTCTGTGACCTTGGCCACGTCTGTCCCCCACCCCAGGCCCATCTCCCTGTTAGTCGTGGGTTGGACCGCCTGCATTCACAGGCAGGCTGTGTCGGATCCTGGGCCAGCTCCTATCAGCTGTGTGACGCCGGCTGACTCACCCCACGTCCCTGAGCCGCAGGCCCTCAACTGTAGATGAGGCAGTGAGAACCTCCCCACAGTCTACATGATGTTAAATAAAACGCTCCAGGGGAAACCCTGACACAGCGCCAGGCAATGGCAACCATTCTGTTTTTCTTAGTTTGGTACCCTGTGCAGAGCCTGAGACAAGGAATTGGGTACAAGCAGTTTTGAGGAGGTGACCCAGGAGGGAGGGAGTGGGGAGGTGAGGCAATGAAGAAGGCAGATCAATACAAAGTGAATTAAAGGGTGGTCACCCTGTGGTCAGGGACCCACTTACAGACTGTGTAGGACGTGCCTCTGCATCGTCCCACCCAGGACCAGGGGGCTTTACCCCTCAACTCCTGTCTGTCACTGGCGAGGGCTGCTCCTGGGGAGGGGAGAGGAGGACGGCCTTAACTCCCCAGCACTTCTGCTCTCTGCTCCTACACTCGCGTCCAGAGGCTCCTGAGGCAGGGAAGTGCGGGAAGCCCTCAGCACCCAACCTCCAGGGTGGGCCACTGACAGCATCCGCTACAGCTGCTGCCATCATCGTCATTATCACCATCAAGGTCAGATCATCTTCATGATCGTTGTCCTCGTCACCGTCACTGTCACGTCAGCATCACCCTCTTCGTCACATGCCAAAACATAAATCAAAACACAGACCTTACACCTTTCACAAAAATTAACTCAAAATGGGTCATAGACCTAAACATAAAATGCAAAGCTATGACATTTTGAGAAGGACACATAGGAGAAAATCTAGGGGACCTTTGGTTTGGCAATAAGTTGTTAGATATAACACCAAACACAGGACCCATGAAAGAAATAATCAATACGCTGGACTTTATTAAAATTAAAAGCTTCTGCTCTGTGAAAGACACTTAAGAGAACGAAGACAAGCCACAGACGGGAGAAAAGACACCTCTGATAAAGGACTATTATCCAAAATATACGAAGAACTCTCAAATCTCAACAATAAGAAAACAAACAACCCCATTTAAAAATGGGCCAAAACCCTTAATAGACACCTCACCAAAGAAGATGGACAGGTGGCAAATGAGAAAAGACGCCCCACATCACATGTCATCAGGGAAACGCAGATTAGAGCAACAGTGAGACATCCACACTCCGGCTAGAGTGACCAAGATCCAGCACCCTGACAGCACCGACGCTGGTGAGGATGTGCAGTGACAGGGCTCTCACTCAGTGCTCACGGGGCCGCTTTGGAAGACAGCCTCATGGGTTCTTACAAGACTAAACACGGTCCTCCCAGGGGACCCAGCAACCACGCTCTGTGGTATTTACTCGGAGGAGCTGAGAACTCAGGTCCACACAAAACCTGCTCACAGATGCTCACAGCAGCTTTAGTCATCGTTGCCAAAATCTGGAAACAACCAAGGTGTCCTTCCGCGGGTGAATGGATAAGTAAACTGCGGTACATTGGACAATGGGATATGATAGAGAGCCAAAAAGAAATGAGCCATCAAGCTGTGAAAAGACACGGAGGAAACTTATATGCGTGTTACTAAGTGAAAGAAGCCAGTCTGAAAAGTCTACTGTATGATTCCAACCATACGACATTCTGGAAAAGGCAAAACTATGCAGACAGTAAAAGGATCAGTGGTTCCAGGGGTTGGGGTGGGAGGAGGGATGAATGGGCAGAGCACAGGCAATTTTTAGGGCAGTGGAACCACTCTGTGATACAGAATGGTGGACACGCATCATCATACACTTGTCCAAACTCACGAACGTCCAACACAAGAGTGAGCCCTAATGCAAACCATGGACCCTGGGTGGTGATGATGATGTGTCCCTGTAGGTGGTGATGATGTGTCCCTGTAGGTTCATCAGTCGTAACACATGTACCTTCTGGTGGGGATGATGTTAGCTGGGGCGGCTGTGCATGTGTGGAGGCAGGGAGTATGGGGGAAATCTCTGTGCTTTCCTCTCAATTTTGCTGTGAATCTAAAACTGCTCTAAGAAGCAAAGTCTATTTAAAAAAGAAAAAGATCCTCAGTGCTATGGAAAGAAAAGAAAAAATACAGCAAGATAGTGGGGCTCAAGGGTATTGGGGTGGGCAGGCAGGGAGGTTGCAGAGTACAGTAGTCAGGGAAGCTTGTTGAGAAGGTGACATCTGAGCAAAGACTTGAACGAGGTGTGGCTGAGCCAGGCCAGTTTTTGGAGAAGAGTGTTCCAGGCAGAAGGAACGATCAGTGCAAAGGCCCTGAGGTCACAGGGTGCCTGGCATGTTTGAGGTTCTGAGAAAGCCAAGGGGGCTGGATGTAGTGAGCCAGGGGGAGTGTAGAAGGTGAGGTTGGACAGGTGGCGGTTTGGTGGGGACAGATCTGGTAGGACCCTGAGTGCATTCTAAGAGCTTTGGGTTTTACTGTGTGTGAAATGGGAACATTGCGGGGTTTTGAACAGAGATGCGACACGCTCTGGCCTATAATTTGGAGTATATGGGGTGAGGACAGAAGCAGGGAGACCCGGGAGGGAGCCACTGCCATGGTCCAGGTGGGAGAGTCTGGTGGCCCAGCCGGGGGTGTTGGCAGAGGAAGTGGGCAGGCGTTGTATAATTGTGTAGGTTTTGGGAGCAGAGCCGACTGGACATCCTGAGCGGGTGGAGAGGGTCTTCTTGGCGGGGCGCTATCTTGGGGACCCTGCAGCTCCTAGGAAGCCTCCCTCGCCGTCAGCCCCCGTGGCCTGGACCCTCAGCAGGACAGAGAGTCTCCCCGGGGGAAACGAGGCTGCCCCGCACGGGGCCCCTGACCCGGGAACCCGGTGTGCCTTTGTCCCGAGGACATTCCGTGGCCGTGAATCTTCATTCAGCCAAAGTGACAAACATGCCCCCTCCTGCTGCCACCCCAGCAGTTTCTCTGTTTACAGGACGTCTAGACAGGCCGGGGCGGGGGGGCGGTCAGAGAGTGGAGTCCCCAGGCAGTTCTCAGACTGGGCACAGAGCTGTTTCTGCAGAGAACAGCTCAGCCAAAAGCCGGAAATCTGCCTCTGTCTGGAGTGTTCATTAAATAGGAATATGCTTAATTCTTTTCTTTTTCATCAGTTGACAGCTTCCAACAGATAAAGCCTATTTTATTTAAGCTTTCACACACCCGGCAGGGTGAATTCCAGTCTTCACAGGAAAAAAATTAACAATGGATGCGGTCAGAATCTTGAGGAGGTTTCTCAAAACTTGGGTAACAGTGGACCCCTGTGATTGGGTCTCAGTTAAATCTAATGAACGTGGAAGGATGGGCTGGTCCTGACGGTGGACGCTGCTCTAGGGAGGACACCGGGCTTCTGTCCCAGAGGGACCCTCAACGTCAGGCTGGGAGGAAAAGAGACGAGGCAGTAGGAGCGAATGGCTGTGGGTCCAACCCCGGCCCGGCCACCTGCAAGCTGCGTAAATGTGAGCTGGTCACTTCGCTTCCCTGTGCCTCAGTTTCCCCAACTGGGATTCAAGCTCACGGGCAAAAGTTTTTGAGCCACCCCGTCCCAGAGCAGGCATGTGTGTGCTCCTGGGGAGAAACATGGATGGAGTCGTGCCTGCGAACAGCCCCTGGGCCTGGACCTCAGCGTCCAGCCTGAGCCCAGGCGCCTCCTCGCAAGGCCACGGCCCCTCTGAGATCTACGGAGAGTGGGGGCTGCATTGTGGGAGAGGGGCTCTGAGCAGTAGCGACAGACACTGACACTGATCTCAGCAGAGGAGTTTGTCAACAGGACCCCTGGGGGCTCACAGAACTACCCGGATGCAAGGACGTGGTCTCCAAAAGGGAAGGGGGACAAATCATGATCCAGCCTCAACAGGAGCCTGCGAGGGGGGCCAGGGCTTGCTGTGTAGTAAGGACCCACTGTGGCTGCCAGCACTGGGCCGGGACCCTCGCTTACACCCCTGGCTGTCAGGGCTGGGCTGGGATGCCCCCTCACACTCCAGGCTGCCAGGGCTGGGCTGGGATGCCCGCTCACACCCCAGGCTGTCAGGACTGGGACCAGGACCCCTGGCTCCTGCCTTCCCTCTAGCCACAGGTCCCAGAGCCCCCCAGCGCACACCCAGAGGCAAGCACCAGGCCAGGGCCTCCAGGGCTGGACTCTGAGTTTCCTGGTGCTGTTTGGCCACCTCCACCGTGGATTCCCTAGATCCCAGCTGCCTTGTGTCACTGTCTCCTGATCCCAAGCCTGTCAGCGGGTCTGACCAAAAGGCAGAGTGAGGTGCACAGTGGCCGCAGCAGCCGCCGGGCTCCACGTGTCCACCCGCTACTCACCCACTTGGAGTTTTGCATAGAATCGATGGGGAAAAGCTGTTTGGCTTTTAAAAACAGCCTGAGGGAGGTAGTAAAAGAATTCAGGGTTCCTGGGGGTGTTGGAACTGCCCAGGGTCTCGACTGCGGTGGCAGGTCCAGGAACCTGCATAGGTGACGGGATGACATTAACCCACGAGGGGGCAAGGGGCACTGCGGAAATCGGAACAGCACAGGGGATTCCCCTTGGCTGCAAAATGTTACCATGGGGTGGAAACCGGGCAAAATGTACAAAGGATCTCTGTGTTATTTCTCACAGTTGCATTTGAATCTACAATGATCTCAGTAAAAACTACAAAAATTTACAAAGTAGCATGAAGACCCTTGAACTTGATGACCTTAAAACGCTTTTTATGCATTCATTAATTTATTCCAAAGATTCAATCAAACTTCTTTTACCCAAAAAATACACATGAGCCCCGTGATCGCAGGTGGGCCACGATCACAGACCAGAGACGGGCGGCTTACACAACAGACACTCGTGTCTCGCGGTTCTGGACGCCGCGTGGCCGAGGTCAGGGCGGCAGATCCTGTGTCCCACCTTCCCGCTGTGTCCTCACACGGCAGAGAGCGCCGTCTCCTCTTCTTATAAGGACACTAATTCCATCTTGGGGGCTCCGCCCGCACGACCTCATCTACCCCAGTCACCTGCCAGAGGCCCCCCTCCTAACACTGTCACACTGGGGACGAGGGCTTCAACACAGGAATCTGGGGGCACAAACACTCAGCCCACAGCCAGTACTCACTGTGTCAGGGGCTGCTGCAGGACCAGGGTGACTGGCCAGGGGTAGAGCACTCTCTCTGCCAGTGGGAGGACAGATCAGACACACAGATCATGATTATACAGGATGCTGTCACATAAAGGCTTTAAAACGTAAAGCACAGGGATTCTTTGAAGGCTGACAACATGGAGGGCCTCCTTGAGGAGGTGACAAATGACATGAGCTCTATATCACAGGAAGAGCCCAACCAGTGAAGATCTGGGGCTGGAGAGTTCCAGAAAGAGGAAATTGTGGGTCACAGGCCGTGAGGTGGGGAGAAGCCCGGCCCATCTGAGGGTCAGGGCAGTGGGCAGGGGAAGGTTTGGCCCGGGCAGAGCCCAGCACAGCACAGGCAGGTTGTGGGGCTTTATCCTCGGGGACGGGGGGGCCCCAACGCGTTTGGGGCAGGGACGTGACATGATGAGTTTTCAAGTTTTCCAGAGACCAGTCCGGCCCCACGTCCAGCTCAGAATCTTCGACGCCGGCGTTGATGAAGCGCCTAGTGTGTGCAGCCCAGGGCTAGCTGCTGTCAGACCCAGCAGGGGCCCAGCCTCTGCCCCCACTGGCATCTGATTGGTGAGACTGCACATCAGTAACGGTCAGTGCAAAGGGGAGACTGAGAATGAAGGGCCCACACCACAGGTCCCCCCGCAGAGGTGGGCGCCCTCGGCCAGCCCCTGGCCACCCCGAGGCAGCACCAAGGGCAGCAGAGCGCACCCCCGCCCTGTCTGCTCACCCTCCCTCCCCCCAGCTCCATAAACAATCCCACCTCCCCAGGGACAGGCACAATTGTGGCATCTTGATTCCCATGGCCCCACGGGAGGGAGCCCCCCCCAAGCTGAGAGGTGACAGCAGAGGGAGGCAGCCCCCAGCCCTCCCCACCTACTGGGGCAGGGAGCAGGTCTGCGGGTTCCGGAGGGGCCGCCCGGGAGGCCCAGGCGCTGGCTGCTTGGTGGAGAATTCCCGAAGTCATCGGTCGGCCACCAGATCAAAAGCAGAACAGAATCCAGACAGCTTCCCATACAGGGTTTATTTCCAATTAATTCCTCGCTGGCACATGCAGAATCTGCACTTTCTCTCCCTCCCGGCTCCTCCAGCCCCATACATATGTAAGAGCCTGACAGCTCTCCTTGTGCTAAATATAAATCACGTTTGGAGCTGAGAGTTCAGTGTGAGTCTGTGCTCTTTGACCCGAGCATCACTGGGGGATTCTGCTCTTCTGATTCCTGCTGGTCAGCCACTGGGCGCTTCCTGACCCAATCATCATCGCCCAGGCCACCCAGAGACCCCAAGTGCAGTGGGCACTTGTCTTGTCTGTCTCGAATCTATCCTCTCTCCTCTGGGAATAACACCCAATTTTCCTCTGGGAAATAGAACTGACCCCCGATCTGAGTCTAAGGGCAGCACCGGACCCAGACCTGGCCAATCAGAGCACTGGGTTCCTCCAGCCACAGTGATTGGTTCAGGGATGTGCCCATCACCCACAAGAGGCCAGTGAGAGACTTTTCTGGGGCTTCTGCCACAACCAGAAAGACAGAGGCTCTCCTTTTACTTAAACCACTATGAGACTGAGGGGAAATCCTGAAGCTTCTGGAGACCATCTTGTCACCAGGAGGGGAAAGCTGGACTATGGCAGAGGGCAGTGGAGAGAAAAGCAGTGCCCAGAGGCAGAGATCGTGAGACAGGCTGAGTTGTAGTCACATCGCTTGAGGCCCTTGATCCAGCCACACCTGAAGCTTAATCCAGTTACATGAGCCATTTTACAGGAGTAAATTCCCTTCCCTACTTAACCTAGTTTGTGATGGGTTTTCTGTTGCTTACAGCCAGATGTCCTGGTACTATGAACAACCACGGAACCATCCTGGCATGTTTGTTGTGAAGGAAGAACTAAAAACAGATAAATAGGAAAGTGTCTGGTACACACGGGTGCTCAGTAAACATTCTTTTCTTTCTTTCTCCACCCAATTTCTTTCCTTCTTCACAGCAGGACCCCCAGGACACAGGACAGAGGCAGACACACCCCGCCAGGCCTGTGACCTTCTCGGAGCAGCTGGAGGGCAGGGCCCAGCCCAAGCTTCTCCAAGGCCCTGCCCAGCCTAACCCCTCCTCCTTCCTGTTGTTATTATCAACATCAAATGCCTCAATGTCCCTACTGACCACTTCTACGCCGGGCACTGCAATCAGCCAGGAAACACCCACGAGTCCTCACAAAATTCCAGAGAAGTAGATTCTATTAACCCACTTCCTGAAGCTGACGCTCCGCATGGTAACAGAACCACCATTTGATGTGGACCTACTATGTGCTGGCCTCTTCCAATACGTTCTCACGTGGGATCATCACCCCAACCTCCGGGGGGAACACTGCCATCACGATCCCGTGACAAGGGCAGGGAATTAGAGAGGTTGAGTCCCTCACCCAAAGCCACACAGCGAGTGAGGTGGGGATGGAAACCTCACTTCCTCAGACCCCCACACCCCGGCTCTCCTCTGCTCCGTGGTGCTGCCTCCTGCTCGGTCACCCCCAGCAGAGGCTCTAAGCTGGCCAGATTCGAGTTGTTCCCCAGAGGGACCAAGTCACGCTCCTCTTAGGAACAGACCAAGAGTATTTTTTTTTCTGCTGAGGAAGATTGCCCCTGAGCTAATATCTGTGCCAGTCTTCCTCTATTTTGTATGTGGGATGCCGCCACAGCATGGCTGATGAGTGGTGTAGGTCCGCGCCCAGAAAATGAACGCGGGCCATGGAAGTGGAGTGGGAATTTAACCACTAGGCCACAGGGCCGGCCCCAGAGTGAATATTTTTAAGTTTTCTTTTGGGGGAGGTGGAGGGGAGCTCCCAGAAACCTTTAACATGGCCATCTGCTAGCCCAGGAGGGATGCAGGGGGTAACGTTGAAATATTTTTCAGAATCCAGAAGAGAAGAAAGTTTGAAACACTTTGTGGGGTGGGAGGGGGATGCAGTCAAGGGTGAGAACATCAACCCTGGATCTGGGGGTCGAGGGATTCGTGTTCAAACCCTGGTCCCATTGACTGGCTTGTCCCAGGGGATGAGGGAACGCTCTTCTCAGTAGCGGAATGCCAGCTCATCAAGAGGAAAGAGCATTAGCAAATTCACCACGCGCAATCCCAACAAAGTCATCAATTCAGAAAAGGATCATCATCTGGGGCCGGCCCGGTGGCGCAGCGGTTTCATCCGCGCTTGGCAGCCCGGGGTTCGCCGGTTCGGATCCCGGGCGCCCGCCGACGCACTGCCTGTCAGCCATGCTGTGGCGGCGTCCCATATAAAGTAGAGGAAGATGGGCACAGATGTTAGCCCAGGGCCAGTCTTCCTCAGCAAAAAGAGGAGGATTGGCAACGGATGTTAGCTCAGGGCTGGTCTTCCTCACCAAAAAAAAAAAAAAAGAAAGAAAAGGATCGTCAATGGGTACTAAAACCACTAGGTGAGCAGTTGTCAGACGAACAGATTCTTTGCATGGGGCCAAAATATTCCCCTACAGAATAATCTCAAAGGGAAAACAGAACTTTTCACAGTGGAAAAGTTAGTGGCCACCATCTTCTCCAAGTGACCACACTTAGTATCACTAAGAAGGGGACAGCCTGACCTTGTTTCATAGGAAATAGAGGAGAGAGAAGAACAGGAAAAATCCGGAATGTGGGATAGTCTACAAGATAGCTGGATTTGTTCACTTCAAAAAGTCAGTGTTGGGGCTGGCCTGGTGGTGTAGTGGTTGAGTTCGTGCACTCCGCTTTGGTGGCCCGGGGTTCGCAGGTTTGGATCCCAGGCACAGACCTACACACTGCTCATCAAGCCATGCTGTGGTGGCATCCCATATACAAAATAGAGGAAGATGGGCACAGATGTTAGCTCGGGGACAATCTTCCTCACCAAAAAGAACCCAGAAAATTTCATGGGGAAGAAAGGTGGAGGGAGAATATTCTAGATTTCAAAAGACTCAAGAGATGTGCAAACTAAATGCAATATGAGAATATTGTTAGATCCTGTCAAAAGCAAAACAACTAAAAGGATATTTGGGGGGAAACTAGACTGTGGACTGGACAATGGATGGCCTGAAGGATTTATGGTGAATTTTCTTTGGTGAAACAATGATGGGGTGAACATAAGGGAGAATCACCTTTTTCTTAGGAAACGCAGCTAGTGTTTGAGATGGACTGTCACGATGCCTGCAACTTAGTTCAAATAGTTCATGTGTGCATGTGCGCGCGTGCACACACACACACACTTACATAGATACAGCAAACTTGGCCACAAGTTAACCTTCGTTAAATCTGGGGCAAATATACGGGCGTTCACAGCTGGAGTAAAATCCCAGCCCTGTCGCTCACTGCTGAGTAACCTTGAGAAAGTCATTTTGAGGCGGTGACTCCCCACTTCCTCCTCCCTCAAATGGGGACAATGACAACCAGACCTTCACAAAGCTCTTGGAAATATTCGATGAGATGGTCCATGTGGAAATCTTGGTTTTCATGCTCGGCCCCTAAAAGCACTCAGGTAATGCTAAATATTAGCATCATTAGAAGACAGTGAACTGAAATACCTCTCTCTCAAACCAAAAGATCCCACTCCAGATAAACTCAGACAGCACGGACGGATCCCCCCGGACAGGAGGCCGGTGTTTGCCCTGGTCCCTCCCAACCAGCGCACTGGCCCAGTTCAGTTCTCCAGGGAAACAGGCTGCATGGGGTCTCAGCAGGGCCAAGACCCCTGGAACCCAGCCCTTTTCAGTTATCTCCTAGGATCTTGGTTTCTACTTGAGAAGATCAGGGTAGGGTTGCACTCTTTGAAATAACACACCATGTTTAATGCATTCGATCGGCAAAGATGGAAAAGATCAATCACACAGTGTTGGTGACAAGCCGGAGATGCGCCCTCATGTCCACTCTTGGTGGACGGCAGCCTGGCACAGCTTCCCTGGAAGGTAACTGGCACCATGCTGCAAAATTCCTAGAAACACACGTGCCCTTTAATGCAGTGAATTCCGTTTCCAGGACTCCATCTCGAGGAACAGATGAGATGCATCCAAAACAGCGCACAAGGGCGTTCATTCCAACCCCATCTGTGAGAGCACAAAGCAGAACTACATAAATGCCCATCAGGAGGGAAATGGTAAAATGAGGTAAGATCCATCCAAACAACAGAATAATGTGAAATCACTAAAAATGGTGATGTTGATGGATATTGACTGACATGAAAAGACGGTCACTGTGGATTGTCAATGTGAAAAGAAGCAGTTAAAATCATATGTGTAAAATCATCTTATTATTATTTAAAATCTGTATGTGAGTATATTTTTGCATGCATAAAGTATTATGCACATCAGGAAGATTAGTTAAATAAGTCCGGGCACATCCATACAATGGGATATCATGCAGCTATTTTTAAAAGTGAGGGAACACTTAAGTGCTGACGTAGGAAAATCTGTAAGATGCATTGCTGCTGCAACCAGCAGTGTAAGAACAATATACATAATATTACACCTTTGTGTATCTAACAGGATTAAAATATATTTTTATTTCCCTGTAACCAGAGAGAGATCCTGGCCACTAAGAACTAGTAAAGCATGTTACCTGTTGGGCACAAGGATCCGGGCCAGTGGAGCCCAGGGATGGGAACAAGACACTACCACCTTTTGTATTGTTTGGTTTGAACCATATGAATATGTTACTTATTCAGTTTTGCTTCTTGTTTAATGCATCACAAAATAACTCTGTAAAGACACCTGCTAAAATTATTCTAGTGGTCATTTCCCATTAATGAGATTCTTAGTAATTTTTATTTTCTTCTTTTTTTTTGCGAGGAGGACTGTCCCTGAGCTAACATCTGTTGCCAATTCTCTTCTTTTTCCTGAGGAAGATGGGCCCGGAGCTAACATCTTTGCCCATCTTCCTCTACTTTATATGTGGGATACTGCTGCAGCATGGCTTAGTAAGCGAAGCGTAGGTCCGCGCCCGGGATCCGAACCTGCGAACCCTGGGCCGCTGAAGCAGAGCATGTGAACTTAATCACTAAGCCACCGGGCCAGCCCCTTTATTTTCTTCTTTACAGCTTTTTAAATATCTGATTTTTCTTTACAATGAGCATGCATTACTTTCATATCTAAAAACTTTTCATTAGTTTCCATTCTGAAACAAAATTACAGAAAGAGCCAGACTTGCTTTTCGTTCTTCTCTGTTCCCGTTTTTAGCATGCCCTCCCCCCACCCACTTGCCCACACGCACTCACAGGTTTATTTCCTGACCCGTCAGCTCTCTATTTCAGGTCTGTTTATTTATTTGCAGAATTTGAACAGCACCTTCCTCCCTGAGCAAACAGCCGGGGTCTCCCACGCCCAGGGACACAGCCAGAACATGTCACAGAGCACAGGGCAGAGAGGATGGCCAGACTGGATGGTCACAGGCCTGAAAAGCAAACCAGCAGCAATCTCCCCCAGACAGAAAGGGAAATCACGTCCAGCATCGTGCCAGCCTGTTCCAGAAACTAATCACAGCAGCAGCGCACTTCACAAACAAGAAAACCACCTCTGTAGGCCACAGCTGAGTGCAGCACCCCCACCCCTCAGCCGTCACAGATGGAGTCAGGGAGAGAGACCGACCGAGGGATGTGTAGTCACTTATCCATCCAGCCTCGCCACAATAGGTAAATAGCAGAATCCTGACAAAATAACAATGGCTAACATGAATGTGCCAGGCACTCATCTGGTGTTTTTAAATACGATAATTTTTCTAATCTGAACAACTATATTTATTCTTAACATATAGATAAGAAAGCTAGTCACAGAGTAGTAACTTGTCCAAGGTCACACAGCAGCTTAAGAGTGAAGCCGGAATTTGTCCCCTGGCTGTCTGGCCCTCATCCATGCTGCCACCACTGATCCGCTTTCCTGGGGAGCAAGATGGGATGAGGAGAATTTAAAGAGCTTTTCCAAGGTCACAGAGCTGCTGGTTCATGAGGCAAAGATTCGAACCCAGGCCTGTCTTACCACAAACCTAAGCACCTACCTGCCCCACTGTCCTGCCTTTCTGGTCCCAGCGCCTTCCTCCTTAAGGGGTGGGTGACAAGGAGGTGGCTTCACAGGGTGCACCCAGCACCTTTGATGTCTTTGGAACAGAGCTCAGTTCTACACTGAAGTTCTTTCCCCCAACACAACGGTGCTGAGTAAAATCCGTCTTTACCGCTTTTAACTAGCGTCCGGCTGTTTCTCTGACAGGACCCCAGCGGCTGCAAGTATCTGCTTTTCCTTCCTGAAGAAGAGTCTGGACAGCACGTCACGTGTCCATCACAAGGGCATTGGAATTCCACCACCTGGCAAGCAGGCAACCTCCTTGAGGGCAAAGGACTGGACGTCTGCCCTGCCTCCCTGGTCGCAGAGGCCGTGAGTGAATCACAGTGAGGCGGGAGCAGACGACACTCCTAGAAGAGCATCATTGACCTGCCCACCCAGCCCCAGGGCAGGGCTGCTGGCCCTCAGCCTGCCCCTCTGGGGCTCTTCACACTCCACCCTGAACCCGCCCATCCATCTGAGGAGGCAGCAAAGCCTGACAGCAGGTTTGAAGTGCCCTTTGTCACCAACCAGCCATGTGGAGCATCACCCCGTGAAGTCGACACTCTCCTGAGATTCGTCCTGAGCCCCGAGGGTGCCCGAGTGGGACAGACCTGGGGAAGGAGAGAGGCAGCCAGAGGCACAGACTGGAAAAGCCACGGCTGCAGAGCGGAAGGACCCAAGGTCAATGCGAGCTCCAGAACTGCTGCCCACGGCCCTGAGCCTCTGCTGTGCGTGCAGAATGAGCGTGCGGACATCCTGGCACACTGCCCGCCCCAGGTCCCCCAACACCGGCACACCTCCCAGCCGCTGACCCCTGGAAACTCCTGCTTTGTTCGGGCTGTGGTTCTCAGTGTTTGGACCAGCAGCCTCCGCATCACGTGGGAACTTGTCAGAAAATGCAAGTTCTCAGACCCGACCCCAGACCTC
Organism: Tapirus indicus; assembly: GCA_031878705.1. Classification (NCBI taxonomy): domain Eukaryota; kingdom Metazoa; phylum Chordata; class Mammalia; order Perissodactyla; family Tapiridae; genus Tapirus; species Tapirus indicus. Next base: position 47,439,823 of record CM062929.1, read on the forward strand.
CGGAATCGGAAACTCTGGGGCGGGGCCCAGGAACCTGTGTCTTAACAACGAGCCCTGCAGCTGACCCTGGTGCACACGGAATGTGAGAACCACCGGGTCAGGGAGCCCCCCAAGAAGAGAGAAGCTGAAAACACCAGCTGTGTGTGACCTGGGCAAGAAGACAGAAGAGAAAAGGGTCAGATAGGCGCCACCTTGGCCACCTGCTGTGGCTGCAGGTGAGCGGCACCCGGGCTCCGCCCGTGGGAGAAGCGGGAATGGGGCAGATCTGCTTGGGTGAGCATGGTGCAGCCAGGGTCCCTGCACCCAGATCTCTGAAGGCCTCGGGCAGGACCCAGGTCCCTCTTCGGGGACCCCAGTGGTGCAAGCTGGTGTCTGTTGCCAGGCTGGCAGCAGCCAGGCTGTCTCCCCTGACCAGTTCTGCAGCACAATTTGGGACGCCCTTCCTGCTGGGGACCTCCAATCTTCTGCGAGATCCTGTGAGCCAATCCCTCTGGACCGAAACGTGCCCGCAAGTCACCTGGGGATCCTGTTAAAATGCAGATTCTGATTCAGCAGGTCTGGGGTGAGGCCTGAGATTCTGCCCCCAACCCTCAGCATCTTCAGATTGGGGGGGACTAAATCTTCTCCTCCTGATGTGCAGCGGAACGGGCTGACCAAGCCAGGGGAGGCTCCACCTGATCCTGCGTGCAGTGGACAAAGGAGGCCCTAACCCAACCCTGCGGTGGCCCCCGAAGGAGGGTTTGAGGATGTCCTGGGATGGGCGCTACGGCACGGCCCCCCGTTCCTCCTCCTGCCTGGGCCACAGACAAGCCACAAGACCTCAGACAATGGACTCCGTCCCTCTGCTTCAGCTCCTCCTGTGAAATGGAAACAGACCATCTGGAGAGGATGTTCATAACAGCCTTGCCGCAGGGCATACAGCAGGTGCTCAATAAGTGCATATGTGGTGAGATATAATAGGCCACAGGTGTGACTTTCATTCCTCTTAGAGAATGGTCTTTGCTTGGTGTGGAAGGCCTGGGGCCGATGGCCTCAGGGACAGTCCCCAGGAGGGAGAAAGGGTTCCACAAAAGACAGTGAAGCTGGAGCTGGGGCTGGGCAAGCAGGTGCATAGAGCTTGGGTCTAGAAAGGAGAAGGAGCAGAGCAGAGAAAGTTCTGGAAGGCTGCAGAAGACCATGGGCTATGCCCATACCCAGAATCCCAGAAATGTAGGAGAAAATCTCCCGGCCTCAGGAATGCTGGCGAGGGGACATTTGTGTGGTGGAAACCACAGAAGCAGCCGGAGTTGACGTCAGGGTGAGCGTGGTCCAGGAGAGATGTGCACACAGAGCCCTGGAGAGCAGACCCCCACACTTAGCGGAGACCCGGGAGGGCTGCGGGCCTCTCAGCACTGGGATTTGACGTGGCGGGAGGTGGCACCAGTTTCGCTGAGCTATCGAAGGCAGAGTGGCCTGAGCGGACATCGGACAGCAGGCCGACCTGTCCACGTGAACGTCCCCGATCTCCTCGGGATCTCGCCCCTCTGCCAGTTAAGATGACTTCAGTGGCAAGTAACCAGGAACCCCCCATCAAAACAGCACACGTAAGAGGACCTGGGATTCTGCGGCCTAAGAAGCCCTGAGGCAAGGAAGCTGAGGCTGGTCAACAGGGCAGGATTATGAAGGACCCGGTGCTTGCCAAACTCCCTGCTGCTCTGCCCTCCCCCGCACTCTGGCTTGGTCCAGGCTGGCTCCCTCCTAGTCCCAAGATGGCTGCCATTGCCCCAAGAATGACATCCAGGCATGGCTATATGCAATGCGAGAAGGGAGACTACTGCTCCTGGTGCATCTGTTTTTAAGAACCAGAAGACTTTTTCTCAGGATGGTTCTTCACATCTCATTGGGACTACCTCGATTAGTTAGGCTGCTCAGGACCCAGGGCTGGGCCTGAAGCTCAGGCCACTTCAGGGGTAGACCCCTGGACAAAGTCAGGACTCTGTCGGAGAGGAGGAAGGCAGCAATGGCTGCTGGGAAAGACAAGCACGCTGCTACACCTTTCAGCTGACAGATGGGGAAACGGAGGCCAAGGAGGCAAAGTGAGTACAGGTAGTCTGACCCCCACCCAGCGTGTTCATACACTAGGCCCAGCCACCAGTTTGGGTGGCGGGTATTCCGGGCAAGGGGTCTTATTTCTGGGCTCCAAATGATGACAACACGACATCCCTCACCGTGGTCCCCCTTGACAGGCTGGTCAGGGTTGGGCTGACTTTGCACGTCTGCAAACGCATGTGGGTACACACATGTGCACCCAGGTGGCTGAGGGCCATCAGTGCCCCTTTATCGTGCCCTATCAATCTGTTCCTAATCAGATGCAGAAGGGTCCAGCCTGGGCTCCCCAATCGGCATTATTTATGTGTCCCTGCTTTGGAGGAAACAATGCCTGTTAGCAAGCATGGCCCCGTCTGAGAGGGGAGAGGAGTTTTCACACCCAAGGAACAGTCAGGTCCTGGAGCCCGCGGCTCTGCTCTCAGGGGTCTGGGCAACATGCCCCCCTTTCTGGCATCTCATAGCAGAGACACCCCAGAGAGCTCCCTTTGCTGTTTTGGCGACGTGGGCACCCCAAGGCGCCGTCCACCTGAAAAAGAAGGACACAGGGCCTGAGGTTGGACAAGCTGGACCCTCTAGCTGAGAAGTTTGCCTGCCAGGCCCCGAAGGATTCCGCGACCCAGTGTGCCGTTCCACAGATGGAGGCCCAGCCTGCGTGCCAGTCCCCACCACCCCAGCCTCAGCCTAAGTTGGGACCCATTCCTCTTCTTAGCACCCCGCCCCATCGGCCATTACGACTCGCACACAGCTGGGTGCTCACTCTGTCCCCCACACGCGTGTCCTGTGCGCGCCAGCATCTCCTGGCCCAGCACGGGGCCTGGCACACAAAGGGGCTGGCTCAGTATCTGCTCACTGAACTGACTCGATAAACGAAGTAAAGAGGATTTTGTATCTCCACCGAGCAGGGGGTGAGTGAAACAGCAAACAAAGAGGCCCGCCGTTCCCGATCGCCGTGACCCTCCGAAGCAAATGCAGCCCACACTGCCGTGGCTGTGAACCAACTCTTCCTCCTCTGGCTGCTCCGGGTGGAGTCAGCTCGAAAGGATCCACGCCGGGCCCTTCCCAGCAGACGGGAGATGTGACCGACTTGGCAATCACTCTGGCCTTTGAGTTTTGGAAGAGGCTGATTCTGATAAACTGACCTGAATGTTAACAGCATGAGAGTTTAATTTGTATTCAGACGGGAAACCAGCCCCTCCGAGGAGAGGGTGCTGTCTAATTAGGTCTGGTAGTTAACTCGGAATAAAGGCAACGTGCTACCGGGAAGGGAAGCAAAATCTCCCAGGGACTTGCAGGCTTCAGAGGAGCCGTGAAGAAGAAGCCAGGGGTTTAAAAAGGATGAATCCACTTCCTGAAAGAAACAGACCCGGGCCTCCGAGTCAGGCGCGGGGGTGTTTGCTCTCCCGGCTCCTACTTCGGTCAAAGCTGAGAAGGAGAAACCAAGTGAGACCGTGTTGGCAAGGACTCGGGTGTGCACATGTGTGTGTTTGACATACGGGTCCACAGGGGATGAGCCAGTTTTTAATACAAGCGAGACAAACCTCTTCTAATGCTCACAGTGGCACATTTCATTCGTAATAGCCAAAAGACTGGAAACAACTCCAATGCCCGTCCACAATAGGATGGGTGGGTCAACTGTGGCATGTCAGGCAATGGACTACTACACAGCAATGAAAAAGAACAAACTCCTACTATGCATGAGACCGTGGATGAAATGCAGACAAATATTGAGGAGTAAGAAAAGATGGCACCAAAGGTCACATACCATATGGTTCCCTTAATACAAAGTTCAAGAACAACAACCAAAAATGAATCTACAGTGATGGAAGGCAGAATAGCCCTTACTGGCAGGACGTACAAATGGGTGCTGAAATGCTCTGTATCTTGGTCACGGTGGGGGTTAGACAGGCCTGTATGTGTGCAAAATGCATTGAGCAGCACGTTTTGTAAGACCTGTGTGCTCTACTACACGGATGTTATACTTCAATTTAAATACAGGTGTATTTAAAGAAAACCCTCTTCTAAGTAACACGGCAGCCAAGCCAAGCTTCTCTGCCGTGGCCCCACTTGGAGTCACACTTCTGACACGTGCGAGCTCGGCGCCCGTCCCGCCCAGCGTAGCAGACAACCACGGCTCGCGTGATGGGAGCAATTATCCTCCAATTATAGGGTGAATTCTTTGCAGTTGTCTCTCCAGTTCACAAAATAAATTATACATCTTCCCTGCACTCTCTTTGCCCACACGGTTCAGTAAAGTGGGGAGACTTGGCATTTCTTGCTTTTAGTTAAGGGCTCCGAGGGGCAGGGAGACACGAAGACGCTGCCGATTACTGACGGATCTGCTCCTCGTGAAATGACACGGCCGGGTGAAAAGCGTCCCCATGGCCACGCGAGCACGGGAGGGAGAGATGAATGATGCTGCAGAGCTATAAGATGTGAAAACTGATTCGGGAATGCTAGCTGTTTTCAATTTTGTATTGCCGTTTATTTCAGGAACGCCCAGGTCTTCCAAACAGGAGTTTGGAGGCAGATAGGAAAATATAATTAACACTTAAGTTGACGCCCCAGGTCCCGGGGAAGTGGCTGGCTGTGCTCTGATCCGCATAGTCAAGGCAATTGTGATCCAAACCTAGTTTAAACAAGGAAATAATGAAACTTCTAACAATACACAAAACATGAAGAAGCTGCTGCCTTTTTTCAGTTTCTCCTCCCCATCCTCTCGCTCTCTGAACTTTCGTGTGGAAACTCCTTGGAGAGGGGAAGGAAACAGTTGGTGAGAGGACGCCAGGGACTTTCAGATTCAAAGTTGCAGAGGAAACAGATCTTGCAAAGCAAAGAGCCCAAGGAAGACAATTCTGTTTGCCCATCTGCAAAATGGGACGACGGGGTGGTAACGAAAGCGTGGGTTTTAGGGACAGAAGGATCTGGTCCCGATATCAGCTTGGTCACACTCCAGCTTGCACGAGTCTTTCCACCTCCTGGGCCTCAGTTTCCTCATCCGTAAATTGGGGATAACAGCAGATCTCCTGGGGTTGTTGGGAGGATGAAACGAAGTGATTCCTGGGGCCTGTAGCACGTGCTGGCTCTTTACACCATCACGTTCTGTTGCCCGGTTTCCAACATCACCCGGGTCTGGGGCCCAGTCACAAACAACGAAGAACCCACTCATCACCTGGACAAAGTCAGGACTCTGTTGGAGAGGAGGCTGCCTACTGGGGAGAAAAAGACAAAGTCGAGTCGTCAGGCTGCATCCACACTGGAGTGTCAGCTCATTCATCTCCACAACCACCTGGGGAGGCACGATTCTGTTTCCACTTAACAGAGGGGGAAACTGAGGCCCAGGGGGTGAAGGCCGGGCCAGAAGTTCACAGCCAGGAGGTGGTGACGGGAGATTCTGAGCCGGTCCCTCCAGCTCCTCATTGCTCTGCTCCCACGCCCCCAGGAGGGGCTGGGGACGCTCTTATTCTACATCTCCTGACGTCAAAAGTCCTAAAATCCTGTTGTCACAATTTCCCGCTGGCTGCTCCTTTTGCTCACATATTTTGAGGCTATATTAAAAAAAAAAAAAAAAAAAAACTTTCTCCCAAAGGATTATTATCCAGAATGCACATAAAGAAATCCAACAAATTAAAAAAAGACAGACAACCAATCTGTAAAAAATGGGGCAAAATATTTGAACCGACAGTTCATCAAAGAAGATACACAAGTGGCCAGGTGATAATAGTCTCTGTTCCCATCCGTGTAGGAGGAGCCGGCTTCGTGCAGTCGCACAGGCCCCCAGATCAGAAGGGCCCATGCTTGGTTTAAGGCTCTGCTGTCAGCGTCTTGAAATTCTTCATAATTTTTGAACGAGGGCCCTGTGTTGTTCTGTGCTGGGCCCTGCAGGGTCTGCAGTTGGTCCTGGCGTAGCAGGTTGGCCCCAGTAGGAAAGACTCTGGGATCGGCCACAGTAATAACAACCTCCATTCCCAGCCAGCTTGGGGTTGGGCGTAGTCTTAACAACTTCCATTTATCGGGACTCTCTACCGGCCAGGCCCTGTGCAAACAGCTCTACAAGATCATAAATTGCATTCTCACATCTCTAGGATGATGGTCTCCCCATTTTATAGATCAGGAAACTAAGGCTAGGAGAGGGGAAGTAACTTGCCCAAGGTCCCAAAGCCAAGGAAGTAGCAGATCTGGTTCAAATACAGTAGGCCTCTGAGTCCAGCTTGTATTCATTCCATCACACCATCGACATTTCTGCTGTGACACTGAAAGTTAAAAAAGCCGACTGTGGAGAGTGTCCCTTCAGGAAACCAGCGGAGGAACTAGAAAAGGAGCCCAAGGAGGGTGAGGAAGCAGTTCCTTGAGGCTTCGTGAACTCCCACTCACACAAGTTGTGCCCTGGGAGGCTCCCCAGTCTTAGTCCTCAAAAGAATTTCTCCCAGGGACTCACAGAGGAAGTTGGCAGGCACAGGCAAGTAGCCCACGATGGGGCTGGCACACACCAAGCTCAGCATCAAGCTCAACCCAGAGCCAGGGCCCTGGTTATTTTGGGAACACAGAGGAGAATCACAGAGGAGGGCGGAGCCGGGGTCTGACATGGCAAATCAGGGTTTGCATCTTGGTTTTAGCACTTAAATCTGTGACTTGGAAAAGCTCCCTTACACCTCTGAACCTCAGCCTCCTCGTCTGTAAAATGGACTGACGTGCCCCGTGGAGCCTTTGGGAGAGAACAAATAGAAACAAAGCCCTCAGCCCACGTCTGCCTGGTGCTGGTCACCCAGCAAGATGCCAGGTATGGCGACCACCAAGAGCCCCCGGGCTGTGGGAGCCAAGCTGTGGTCAGAGAAGCCAGCAGCAGTCAGGGGCGAAGCTTCTCAGTGTGGGACTGTGCACTGGTGACACAGCCATCCCCGGTGACTGCCAGCACCTTCCTGCTGACAAGGAAATCAGTTCAAGGCCCGGGTCTGCTCCCTGCCCGTCACTCCTCTGCTTCTCTCTGACAAGGAATGCCGGGTTTCCCCTTCTCTCTCCTGGGAGCAGACCCCCTTCCCTCTCCACACTGCAGGCAGCAAACCAGGAGGGAAGAGAACCGCACGCCTGGTCCTTAGGGGGCTGTTGTAAACTCATGATTTAATTATCTCCAGTTGATGAGGGGCCAGCTGTCTGAGATCTTCCTGCACAGGCAGCCCGATGGCCTCCCTTTACTGAATGTTAATGATGTTTCTGGGAGAGCTTGGAACCAGGCTCCCAAGGAGAAAATGGCTCCTTGTGCTGGGGAGATGGGAGAGGGGAGCTATCCGGGAACTGAGGGCTGCAGGGCACCACTGTGGGAGCCCAAGAAGACATGCTCTGCACACCCTGACCCTGGCTGAGCATTCACGCCTGCCGGACCATCTCTCAGCTCCTGTGGATGCCAAGCACCTTCCCACCTCAGGGCCTTTGCACTTGCTGTTCCCATTGATAGAACTCTCTGTCCCCAGATGTCCTCAGAGCTACTCATCCTCATCTCCAGGAAGCCTTCCCAGACCCTGCTCTCTCAAGATGGAATCCTCCACACACAGTCTTGTTTCCTGCCCAGCACTTGCCACAACTTGCAATTACAGTACCCGTGTAGCCTGTTTATCTGTCTCTCCTGCTCTAAGGTAAGTCCATGAGGTCACGGCAGATAGTCAGCCTCACTCCATGCTCCTCATGCCCAGCACACTGCCTGGGGTGGGGGTGGGGTGGCAGGTCCCCAATGAATGAATGAATGTTGAATGAGTGAATGAATGAATGAATGAATGGGCTCGGTATTTGGGAAAGGGAGAAAGGGAACAAGGAAAGAATGTGTCCCCTTCCTCAGACCTCAGTTTCCCCCTGGGCTCACCTGCTTTGAGCCAGTGACTAGACCAAGTACCAGCTTCCTCTGCTCCCACAGCAAACATCCTCACTCACTCCTCCCCAGTATATGTCTGATTAGGTGGATGGGTGGATACATGGATAGATGGATGGTTGAATGGATGGATGGGTGGATGGATGGGTGGACGGGTAGATGGATGGATGGGTGTATGTACGTATGTATAGATGGATGGATGGGTGGATGGATGGATGGATGGATGGGTGGATGGGTGGTTGGATGGATGGATGGATGGATGGATGGATGGATGGATGGATGGATGGATGGATGGATGGATGGGTGGGTGGTTGGGTGGGAGGATGGATGGATGGATGGATGGATGGATGGATGGATGGATGGATGGATGGATGGATGGGTGGATGGGTGGATGGGTGGATGGATGAGTGGATATATAGATGGACGGATGGTTGGATGGATGGATGGGTGGTTGGATGGATGAATGGATGAATGGATGGATGGATGGATGGATGGATGGATGGATGGATGGATGGGTGGTTGGATGGATGGATGGATGGATGGATGGATGGATGGATGGATGGATGGATGGATGGTTGGGTGGTTGGGTGGGAGGATGGGTGGATGGGTGGATGGGTGGATGGATGGATGGGTGGATGGATGGATGGATGGATGGGTGGGTGGATGGATGGATGAATGGGTGGGTGGATGGATGGATGGATGAGTGGATATATGGATGGATGGATGAGTGGAGACTAACTACAAGTTTCCTGACTTGGTTTCCACTAATGGAAATGGGCACTCCCCAGCCCAGGGACAGTCACACAGTAGTCATCTCCTCTGTTGGCTGTGCTTCTGGGCCCTCAGTTGCAGCACAGTCTTCCCTCCTAGCTGCACTGTGGCCCTTCTCCTGCCAGGACACACTTAGCCCCTCATTGTTTTCTTGCTGTGATTTAACGTCAGTATTTCCTCCAGGAGCCTTTTCTGCTAAGTGAATGGCTGCTTCCCCATTCCCACAAGTCTGTCTCTTGCTGCACTTGAGCCCCAGGCAGCTTGGCCGAGAGGCCCCCAGCCGGGCTGTCCCTGCTGGGGAGGAGAGGAGAGGAGCGGAGCGTCATCAGACACTTCCAGGCAGATGGAGACAGTCTCCCAGGTTAGTTGTTCCCGCCTCTGTCAGCCCAGAAACCTGGAGATGGTTTCTCCACCCTACAGGCAACCCAAGCTTCTGAGAGGCAGTGTTGGGTGGGCAGGAGTCAGTGACTTGCCCTTGGGACGGGAGGTCTCTTCATGAACTGTATGATGGAAATGTTCTTGTCAACTGAATTATGCCAAAGGGCGAATTGTTTTTCCTAGGTTTTGTTCCCCCATCTCCAGGAAAATTTGAGATTTTTCTCTTTCCCATTACAGAGCAAATAAAACCTCGACTCCCGTTTTGCATTTTATGCAGCTGAACTCTTGTGCTTGGTCACTTTCTCTGAGTTTCCATCCACTGCAGAAGCCCTGGGGAGACACGGGTGACGCTCTCCCCTCTCCGTGGGGTTCCGTTGTGAGAAACGCATCTGCGGGTGAGCCCTGTGGGTGCCCCCAGGTGAGAGACAACGCGTGGCCCCAAGAAAGGACCCGGAGCCCGGAGCACTGTCAACAGTGTGCTTGGCAATTTGCACTTTCCAAATTTCCACCCCTGTCAGCTCAACTGAGTCTCACTGCAGCCTAGGGGAGGGGGAGACAGAGGGATTACTTCTCGAAAGTTATACTCGGGGGACACTGGGGCTCACACGGGCAGCAGTAAGCATGCACGGGCGACTTGCTGTGTGCAGCACTGTGATCGCCACTCGTCCCGTTGTCCCTTCCCTTCTTCATTCTCTCATCTGTGCTCCAAGCATTCACGAGGCACCGATTACGTGTCAGGGCTGCGTGCTAGGTGCCGGGGACACAGGGGTGAGCAGAGCAGACACGAGTCCCGCCCAGTGAGCTTTCAGTCCGCAAGGGGGAACAAATGAGGAATTCTGTCAAATGGACAAAAAAAGAGAGTAACCCCAATGGGAAACCAGGTGAATGACATGAACAGGCAATTCACAGACGAGGACGCTCAAAAAGCTGACAAGCACAGGAGGAGACGTTAAAATCCCTAGTCATCAGAGATACACAGATGAAAACAATGACCGACAAGGACTTAAGAGGTGGTTAGTGCCAAGGGGTCGAGGGGGCGTGTAGGGATGCAGGAGCCCCCCCACCCCCACTCCGCGCCCTGCCAGGGGAAAGGTGGCGTCCAATAGACTTTCTGGCATTTCAGCAATTCAGAATTCTGGGTATAAACGCCAAAGAAACACTCACCCAAGTCCAGAGAGAATGTTCATCACAGACCTGCCATGGCGTGGGCCCCTGGAGACCACGTGGCCTGGGTGAGGAGCCCCACGGGCAGCGATGAAGAATTCAGAAGCAATGGACCAGATGTTCATGTAGCAACGTGGACATGCTTTACACCACGATGCCGAGTGAGAAAAGAGAAGAAACAGTGAGATCGATACGCGTCTATCATTTCCACACAATAAAACAGACACACACAATAATACGTATTTTACAGGGACACACAACAAGAGGAGACACAGCAAGCGTCAAATGCCTGCTGGGAGGGCGGGCAGGAGCACGGAGTGACGGGAACCAACAAACAGAGGGTGTTAGCTATTGTTCCACCTGCTGCTCAGAGCTGGCCCCAGTCCCAGAGGCCCAGGGGCACCACTCGCCTGGCTCGGAGGCCAGGTCTTTGCTGCGGAAGGTCTTGCCTTTGGTGAGAGGATTCGGGGGGGGTGCATTCTTCCCACCTCGGTCAGGCTGCGTGAGGGCCACACTGGGAACCGCGGGGGATGAAGAGAAGCCAGGTCCCCTTCCCACCCGGCACAGCCTGCCCACCTGCTGGCAGCTAGTCTCGGAGCTTCATTCTTCTGCTCCAACCCAGGCCCCAGGGCACCCGACCGGTCCAAGCAGGGCTTGGAGTCAAGCAGCCCCTGAGCCTCCCGCTCAGATCCGAATCATCTCACAGCTCTGCCACCCAGACGCCCAGGTCTCCCCACCCGTCCCCAGCTCCGGGGGCCCCAAGGTCTCTCCATTTTTCTGTTGACGTGCCTTTTCTTTCCCTCTCCACTGACCAGGAACTGAGTCATTATACATCATCCTCATATGGCTCACACTTCTGAGCGCCCACTCTGCACCCCAAAAGCTTTACACCCAGAATGCTCTCCACAAGCTAGGAGGGTCTCGCGTCACAACACCAACTGTGCAGACGGGGACCCTGGGGCTCAGAGGGGAGCAGGAACATCCCAGGTCTCGCAGCTATGCAGATGGGAGGAACAGGCCCTGCTCTCTTCTGCCAGAGGCTCCAGAGGGAGGGAGTTTGTGGGAGCCAGTGTGGAACATTGCAGAAAAGCAGCCCCCTCAGAGCAGCATCCTGACACAGCAACTCCATTCTTTCCTCCACCGCTGGCTCTGACCTCCTGCAGTCCCGGGTCTGAGTGACGAAAGGGTCTGGGGTTTCACAGCCCCCCTCAGGCCGGGAGCTCCTTAAGGACCAGCAGGTCTTATTCCTCTTTGCAGCCCCACGGACAGTCCTGAGCAGAGGAAAGTGTCCAGGCTGAAGCCAGACAGGCTGGGCTGAAATCCACGCCCCTCCCACAAGCTGTGTGACGACGTGGCGTAACTCAGGTCACCTCTCAGAGCCTCCGAGGTCGTGGGGGTCATAACTTCTGCTGGGGCACCTGGAGCCTGACCTCAGTGAGCTGGCCAGACAATGCCGCAGCAGACGGAGGATGAAAGCCGGGATAGGAGGACGATGGGTCGGAGAGGTGAAATCACAACTACAGCGTGCGCCGTGGACTAGTTGAATGTCCCTCTGTTCCCAGCGCCCCAGCCCTCTCTAGGGGCTCAGACCCATTTAACTAATCCAGTTACTTCTCTCACCAGCCCGAGGTCGGGAGAACTGGGGTTCCCGACACCACAGGCCCAGAGCGGCAGGTGCATTCTGGCCCAACTCACACGGCGCGAGCAGAGCCAGACCCGGGGCCCCGCACCCAGCCTGGCCCGGTGCCTCGCAGGCCCACTCTGCAACCCCGAACTCTGGAGGTGCATTCACCCACCTGAGCAGGTTCTGGGCCGACCTCAGCCAGCACTGACAGAGCACCCCGCACGGGGCCCGGAGGCAGAAAGCAGGCAGAGAACAGACAAGCTCTCTGCCTCCACCCGCTCACAGTCTGGGGGCAGGCAGACAGGGAGCAAGAAGATTTCTGATGATTAAGAGCCATGAAAGAGGTGTTAGAGGGGCGGTTGATGAGGTGGGGGGAATTATTCCAAGAAGATGGTCAGAGAAGGCCCCTGGGGTCAGAGAGTTGAGACCCCAGTGAGAAGGAGACAGACATGGAGAGAGCCGGGAGGAGAGCATTCCAGGAAGAGGGAACAGCAAATGCAAAGGCCCTGGGGTGGGAGTGTGCCACATGTGCTTGAGAGAAGAAAAAGTGGCTGGGATGGAGGGACATGAGCCAGGGGGAGAGTGACATGCAATTTGAGGGACAGTTCATAGGGACAGATCCCTCGGGCCCTGGAGGCTGCAGTGAGCAGTCCGGATTTGACACCAAGTGCCCTTGGAAGCCACTGGAGGGTCTTAAGCCTGGCAGCAACATGATGTGAGTCTCTGAGGGCCAGAGTCTGAGCTGTGCCAACCCATCAGGCCACTGTCCCCTGGGGCTCTGCCCCTCCTGGGCCCCACACACCTGAGATGGGCCCTGGGGCAGAGCTGGGCTCTGAAGCCCTCAGCGTCACAGGCTTAGGGATCTACACCTGCAGTGGGATTGCAGGTCAACAGTCGGCATTTTCACTTTTTCCAGCTTCTTCCACAGAGCTCTCCACAGCGGCTGTGCTCATCTCACTCCAGCCACAGTGTGTGTGGGGGGGGGGTCCCCGTTTCCCCCACACTCATGTGTCCACACTTGCGCAGCTGATGGGAGCCCCAAGAGGGGGCCTGTGCTCCTTTTGGGCGCCCTGCTAAGGGGCCCATGACCTCTGCAGGCCCCCAGAGAGCCCAGGTCACAGAGAAGACCCACCCCACCCACCTCATGCTGCGCTGCCAGCAGCATGCTCCCTCCCCCATCCTATTTCTGTATAGAGAAGCGGTCGACAAGGAGCCCACCTTGGCCGCCTCCCCCGACCCAGGAGACAATTTGGATGGCATCTCACCCAGATGGGGAAACTGAGGCACGGGGAGGCAGAGACAAGTGCCTAAGGTGTATGGGCGGATGGAAGCACCTCCAGAGTGCCCCCACTGCCTGTATCTTGCTGTCTCTCTGTCTTTGTGTCTCACCAGCCCCCCCGTGTCCCAGTGCCTCAGCTCTAACAACAGAACAGGCGTCGGTGAATGAGGGCCTGGGCCTTGGGGGACAGGAAGCAAATGTTCAGGCTGCCCCATCCCCGCAAGCAAAGTGGGGAGATGAGCCCAGCTCTCTCCCAGGAGCTGGAAAACCAGGTGGGAGTCCCAGCACCCCCCAAAGACCCCCACAGGACCCTCAGCTCATCTCATAGACTCCCAGGGCCATTCCTGCTCCACGTTACATCGGGAAATAACACCTGTTCCTCAGTTGCCTCATGGGCTCTGAAAGGCTTGAATGAAATAGTGGATGATGATGGTGACAATGGTGATGGTGATGGTGGTGATGATGGTGATGATGGTAAGTGGTGGCGGTGATGGTAATGATGGTGGTGACGATGATGGTGATGGTGCTGATGATGATGGTGGTAGTGATGGTGGTGATGATGATGATGATGGTGATGACGATGATGGTGGTGATGATGATAGTGGTGACAGTGATGATGGTGCTGATGGTGATGATGAGGATGGTGATGGTGATGATGAGGATGGTGATGATGGTGGTCATGATGATGATGACGGTGATGGTGGTGATGATGAGGGTGATGATGATGGTGATGACGATGATGGTGGTGATGATGATAGTGGTGATGGTGATGATGAGGGTGACAATGATGGTGATGGTGATGATGAGAATGATGGTGATGATGGTAGTGATGGTGATGATGGTCATGATAAGCAGGATGGTGATGATGGTGGTGAGGATGATGATGGTGGTGATGGTCATGATGATGATGGTGATGATGATGATGGTGATGGAGGTGATGAGGATGATGGTGGTGATGATGGTAGTGATGGTCGTGATGATAAGCAGGATGGTGATGGTGATGATGGTAGTGGTGATGATGGTCGTGATGATAAGCAGGATGGTGATGGTGATGGTGCTGATGATGGTGGTGCTGATGATGGTGATGGTGATGGTGATGATGGTGATGGTGGTGATGGTGACGATGGTAATGATGGTGATGATAGTTGTGATGATAAGCAGGATGGTGATGGTGATGATGATGGTGGTGCTGATGATGGTGATGGTGATGATGGTGATGGTGGTGATGGTGACGATGGTAATGATGGTGATGATAGTTGTGATGATAAGCAGGATGGTGATGGTGATGATGATGGTGGTGCTGATGATGGTGATGGTGGTGATGATGATGGTGATGATGATGACGATGGTGATAATGATGATGATGATGATGATGATGGTGATGATGGTGGTGAGTGTCAGTGTGATGGCTGTTCCCCTGCCCTGATCCCTGTCACTGGCTGGGGGCACCCATCCCCCAACTGCTATGAGTAGTGCCAGCTGCTAATGGTTCCCAGGTAACCCCTGCTACTGAGGTGACACCCTTCACAGGGGGTCAGCAACCTGCAACCAAAACTGACCGACCCTGAGGTACAACAGTCCAGTCCTTTGCCTCAAGGGAGGCGACCTCTTGCTGAGTCCACACTCCAGGGCTCCCCGTGGATCAGGCCCCGGCTGGACTCCCACTGAGACCACATCCTTGCCTAGCAGCTCCCTGCCCACCCTGCTGCCCTGCCCCCCTTTCCCCAGCAAGCTGAGTCACATGCAGCCAAATCCCTGTCTCAGGACCTGCTTCTAGGGGACCAGGCCTGTAACAATCCCACAAGAGTACGGACATTTAGGATCTTAAAAAGCACGTCCCAGGTGTGGTAACGGCTGTGCACAATGGGAGTCCCAGGCTCGGGGTGGAAGGCAGAGCCCTCCAGCCCTCTGCCTGTCTGTCTCTGCAGCTGGCGCCGTCAGGAGCAGCAACTGGAGCAGGGCCACTGCCCGCCTGAGACCCACTGGCCCCCAAAGCCTGGAACATTTGCTAGCTGGCTGTTTTACAGGAAAATGTTTGCACTCCCTGCTCTAGACCCACCCCTTGCCAGGCCTCTGAGGAAGGAAGGAAAGAGACAAATGACATTAATTGAGCATGTATTGTATCCCGAGACTTCTCATAAACTCTACCTCATTGACTCCTCAAGCAGCCTCGTGAAGGAGGCACTATTATTATTCCCACTTTACAGACAAAGAAGCTGAGTCTCAAGGATGAAATAATCAGATGCCAAGAGTCAGGATTTGAACCCAGGACTGTCTGGCCCCAAAGTCTCTAAGGTTCTTGCACTTGAATGAACTGAAAGGGCAGAGATGAGCCTGACCTTGAACCCTGCAGCCTCAGGGAGATACTCCCACCCCCACCCCTCCCACCTGGGAAAAGGCCCTCAGCACACCCTCGCCCGGGGTGGATGACTCATTCTTAAATCACAAAAGCAAACAGAGCTTAAGACGTCTGTCTGGGCCAGGCAGCGCTCTTTTGGGGGTGGGGAGGGGCCCTGGGCAGGCTGATGGCTGTTAGGGACATGAACCAGGGTCCTGGCCTGGCTGCTTTGTCATCGCTGCACCCGACACCCGGTGAGTAATCGCAGAAGCGCAGCTTTCCTTCCCAACAGCTGGTGGAGAAACGCAGGCGTGGGCAGGTTTTCTCTCCACTGTTTTCTCGTCCCTGGAGCAGCACTGGCTGTGAGAAGCCGCCCCACACAACAGCGCCTGGCTGTTCCTCCCCAAGCCTCAGCCGCCCGGGAGGGTATCCCCTGGCTGCCCCTCGCCCACTCCCGTCCATTCTCCCACTGCCAACAGCTGACATTCTCCCACTGCGGCCTGGGCCCGGCTGTTCCCTTTGCTCCTGGTGTGAGACAAGCGCCTCTGCACAGAGGGCTGCCAGGTCAAACACAGGACCCCCGGTTCAATTTGAATTTCGGATAAACAACAAATAATGTTTTAGCATAAGTATGTCCCATACAATACTTGAGATATACTTATACTAAAAAAAAAACCTGTTATTTGGCGTTTACCTGGCTTTCTTGCAGGTTGACTCCGGGTTCTGAAGGCTGCAGGAGAAACGAGCACAAAAATGCAACTTTCCTAAGCGCAGTTCCCCACCGGCCGGGAGCAGCCCGCGAGCACGGCAGTTACACGGGGCCCATACCTGCTGCTGTGTCTTGTGCTCCGACTGTGCGCCAGGCCCACCGCGGAGCTTTCCACTCCCACAACACACCTGGGAAGCAGGGACTGCTCTTTTCACCCCCACTTTGTAGTTGGGAAAAGTTGTTCTCAAAGAGGCTGAGTGACTTGCCCAATGTCACACACGAAGCCCAAACTGTTTGACCCCAGAGCCTGAATTCGTGGCCTCCCCACACTGGTAACGGGCTGTGTGGGCATCTACTCGGCCCAAGAGGATTGCCGGCTTCCATCCTCGAAATAAATCTGCTTCCTCCCAGTCTCCCGTCTCAGAAACGGCTCCAGAGCCACCCAGTCAGGGTGGCTCAGACCTGAGAACCATCCTCTGTCGTCATCCTTAACTAACCCTCTCACATCGCACCTCTGAGCTGTCCTCAGGTCCTGCTGGCACCACCTCCACATGAGCCTGAACCTGACCACTTCTCAGCACCTCTCTGCAGCCCCCACAGTCCAGTCACAGTCGTCTCTGTCTTGTCTCAGACAAACTGGACTCCCTGCGGCCACTCTTGCCCTCCCCCAACCCCCGTCACCCTCCACAAGCAGACAGCTGAACAGTGAATCAAGTTCCTCCCCTGCTAGAAGCCCTCTAATGTCTTCTCAGCCCGCTGGACAAAGTCCTCTCCTCCAACCCTGTCTGACAAGCTTCCCCAACCTCTGTCGCCACCTCTACTTTCTCCATTCTCCTCTAACTCACTGTCTCCTACCACAAGCTCCTGCCTCAGGATCTTTGCACAGACTGTTTCTTCTGCTTAGATTGCTTTCCCCCAGGTCTTCAAGCAACCAGCAACTTCTCATCGTGGAGGCCTCAACTCAAACATCACATCCTTGGAGGGGCTCTCCCCGATGGCCCTGGGGAAGCAGTCCTCTCACCACTCTGTCACATTGACCCTTTTTAAATTTCTTATAGTCCCCTCAATACCTAAATGGTTTATATTTCTTAGTGCATCACGTGAACAAGCACAGGCCGAGACGGACTCATAAACTGTGTTATTTTTGGCTCCCATCGCCCATTTAAGTGTCTTCAGTGGGGCTGTTTTCACCCTGGACAGAAACTTGGACAGACTCCACGACTCTCTGGTCATCCTTAAGTGACCGGATACAAGATCCTCCCACCTGTAATTCAAATGCCAGGCCCCACGTAATAGTCAAAACTTTGGCCTTGGTTTAATATGAAGCCTTGCCCCTCCATCGCCCCAGGTTTGTGCGTGGGGGTCTGCACACTCCCTGGGGGCTTCCTCTCAAGGCTCTCTCCTGCCTGCGGGCTCACCTCCTCCTCCCACGTCTTGCCCACCGGGCTCCACCCCTCCCTCCGGGGTTGGGATGCAGGGAGGAGAGGCAAGAGGAGCCAACGGTCCTTGCTTGCCTGGTGACCCAGCCCCTCTGCCCTCTCGGAGGGACGGATGTTCAACTCCAGCTCCGCCTGGGGGCACTGTGGGGGGACACCTGTCTCCAACTGCTGGGGTCTTCCCTGCAGTTCCCTTGCGGAGGGTATGTTTATCTTCATTCTGACAAGGGCTACTTCCCCAGGAAAGCCCATCGTACCCCCAGCTTCTTTCTCCTGAGGTCTGTTCACTGACCCCCGACCCAGGTGACCTCTCACTCGAGGCATCAGCGGGCCCCGCTCTGGCTCTCGTGTGTGTGGTCATCGTCTGGGCCGTGGGAGGCATTCACATGTTCTTTGCCCCACAGACCCGGGCGGGCAGGCTGACGCCACCTGGTGTAACTTCTTCCCTCCCTGCACCAGAGCTGCTCCCCTGACTGTGCCCCCTCTTCGCAAACGTCCAGGGGAGCAGGTGCTGTCTGCTGACCCCCACACGAAGGGGCCACACAGTAGGCACCTGAGCAGTCTCCGTACACATTGTCTTGCACGACGTGTGGCGCAGGCAGGGAAGCACCCACACCCCGTGTGTGGGGAGAGACCGCAGAGCCACCTCAGCTCCTTCTAAGATCCTTTCTGAACTTGCCTCCTTCTCACCTCCTATTCACACCCTTCTATGCCCTCGATGAGGGGGACTTCGAGATTCCCCCACAATTCTCACTCGCCTCCTTTCGGGAAGCACTTCCTGGGGGTTTCTCTCCCAGCTCATTTTGCCACCTAGAATCTAGTCTGTTAGGATCTTGGACAAAACTTCCTATTTAACACAAATACATTCACCAGTCTCCCAGACAAGATTATAACCTCCTTGAAGACAAGGGTTCTTTCTCACTCTCATATATATACCCCTGGGACTGGCAAACCCATTAATAAATACTTGTTCTCTCTCTCACAGATACACCCTCATCCACCCAGGCTGACCCCCTCCGGATGGCTCAGACCCGCCTTCTCTGCCAGGTTGACCAGGGCAGGCGGAGGGAAGGGGGAGGATGGTTGGTGGGGACTCAAAGGGCTGAACTCATCACCCGGTCCCAAGGGGCAGCCTGAGGAAAGCTGGGGGCGAGAGGATAGGTGGGCGCTGGGCCAGGGGTCTGCATGGGCTCAGGGCGGCCGCAGCACTCACGGTGGAGCCAGGGGGGCGTGAGATGGGGGGCATGAGGTGGGGCTGGAGAGGCCAGAAGGGGCCAGACCTGGAGGGAACCGTGGGCCACTTTGAGGAAATAAGGTTCCAATCACCACCAGCCAGAAGCCACTGAAGAATTTTAAGCAGAGACGGACACACCCAGCACGGTCACCAAACGCGCCCCCTCTCCACCTCTGGGCTTGTGATCTCCCAAGCACAGGTCCACTCAGAGCCTCTGTCAGCCTGGGCCCCTGAGTGACCACGATGAGAAGCCCCTGCTGGCCAGCCCTGACATGCAGCATGAGAGGGAAATAACCCTTTGTCCTATGAAATCACTGTGATTTCAGGACTGTTTGTTACCACAGCATAACCAGCCTATTCTGACAGATACCCCCTGACATTCCTCTTAAATGGATCATTCTAGATGCTATTTGAAGATTGAAAAGTGGCAGGACCTGTTAGGAGAATATTACAGACATTCACGCAAGACCAGGGTGGGGGGAACGGGGATCAAGAAAAGCACACTGATTTGAGGGCTTCTTAGGAAGTAAAATCAACAGGATTTGGGGGTGTATTGGATGTGGGGTGCCCGGAGGAGGCTGACAACACCCAGATCTCTGGCTCAAACACAATGAGGGTAGAGGAGAGGACCATTCACTGAGAGGACACAAGAGCAGACAGCATTTTGGGGGGCTTAGATAATGTGGTAGGCAGAATCACAGCCCCTCAAAGATGTCTACACCCTAATCCTCAGAACCTGGGGACGTGCTACCTCACACGGAAAAAGAGACTTTGCAGATGTGAGTAAGAATAAAGACCTTGAGATAGAATGTCCTGGATTCTCCAGGTGGGCCCAGTCCAATCACATGGGACCTTAAAACTGGAGAACCTTTCTTTGCTGGGTCGGAGAGAGATAAGCAACAGAAGAGGTCAAAGAGATGCAACTTGAGAAGGACTCCACCCGTCTTGCTGGCTTTGAAGATGCAGGAAGGGGCCGTGAGCCAAGGAACGTGCGTGGCCTCTAGAAGCTCAAAAAGGCAAGAAATGGGTTCTCTCCTAGAGAATCCAGAAAGGAACCAGCCCTGCCAACACCTTGATTTTAGCCCAGTGAGATGCATGTCGGACTTCTGACCTCCAGAACCGTAAGATGATAATTTTCATGGTTTTAAGCCACTAAGTTTGTGGTCATTTGTTACATCAGTAGTAGAAAGTGAATACGGAGGATGGGTTCACGTTTGGACACGCTGAGCTGAAACGGCACGGGACCTCCAGTGGGGGAATACACGGTAGTTACGTAAGGGACTTCATCCATGTTCTGCCAACACCCAGGACCCCTCACACCGCTTCTGTGACCTGTGACATTTCTATGGCAGATGTTCCATGGGCCACTGGAGCCAGAGCGCCTGGAAGTTCATAGTCCCCTATGTGGGCAACTCATCGCCAGTGCCTGGTGGGGCGGGGGTAGGAAAGCCCAGCTCTGGCGCCTATAAAGACTGGGAGGCAGAATTCACAGTCCAGACGCCCGGGGCTCCAGGGGGCGGGACCTCCCCTGAGCCCTGCCAGCCCCACTGCCCCCACTCTCTCCCCGTTTCTCCGGGGAGTGCTTCCCTAACCAATCACGGTCACACGTATCCTGGCCTGTGGGAGCCAGCCGACAGCGAGGTAGTTGAAAATAAAGGTCTGGAATATCACTCCCCAACGGGCGAGGCACATGTAGTGTTTAAATTCCCATCTGAACTACCTAATGTCATATAAAACTAAAAACTCAGGTCCTCGGTTGCATGGCGGCAAGTGCCCCACAGCCCCCTGTGCCTGCCGGCCGTAGTGCTGGAGAAGAACGAACGTTTTCATTATCAGAAGGTTCTATGGACAGTGTCTAGAGCTCAGGAAAGACATCAGGGTGGGGGCGTGGGGGTGGTCATCAGTGTCTGTAGATGGGAATGAGGCCACACAGACAACCAGACTTTGCAGTGCGTCCATCACAGCGCTGGTCATTCCTGGCCATGCTTCCTCTGGCCATTCACAGAGAGCAGAAGGGGCCCAGATGCCCCGTCCAGCCGCAGCACGCCCGCCTGTCTGCGAGCCAGGAACCCCTGCTTTTTGCCGAGATGAAAAAGATCACTGGGCGCTAAATGAAAAACCAGGAGGAAAGAGGTATCATTTCCTCCCTTGGCCTGTCAGTCACGTCATAAACACAGATGTGGTTTAGGAAGCCAATCTTTTCTCTTTGCCAGAGAACAGACAAGAGTTATTGACGGCGATTCAGTCAGAATCGTGGTTCTCCTGGGAGGGGTCGCTGTCTGGGAATGGGCGTGAGGGTCTCTTCCGGGGCTCTGGGAGATTCTCACACGGTGGACACATATGCATAAACTCGTCGAACTGTACAAATAAGATTAATTAAGTCTACTCCAGGTTTGTCAGACCTCAATTACAAAGTACTTAAAAAATAGATGTGGCAGCTCAAGCCATCTGCCTCCTGGGGCCACCTCTTCATTCTCGCGCCCGCCCTCTGGCAGAGAATGGCCTCACCACCCGGGAAGTCCTCTCTCCTGCTCCTCCTCCCCCGTCCCCCCATCTCTCAGGGAGCAGCCCCCCCACACAGCACGAGAGTGCAGCACAGAGGACCACAGCTTGGGCTGAGGTCCTCTCCACACCCCTCCTGGCGGGGAGGGGCCTTTCCCCTTGTTTTCAATTGTCCTGGACCAAACCACAATTGACCCAGGTGGGATCCGCTAGTGTTGGCAGAGCCCTAAGCTGTGGCCTGGGGGTCAGCAAGCAAAGCAGGCTTTCTAGAACATTCCAGGCGCCCTTGCAGAGTCAGGAATGAATGGCAGACAGCAGTTTAACAAGACTCACCCATCCCAGAATGTCAAGGGGGTCCAACCACTTCACTGGATGCATGGGGCCACAGGGAGATGTGCATCCACAGGAGCATGTCATGGACAGAGGGCCAAGAAGAGCCCCTGTTTACAATCCCATCTGTTCATCCGGCCAAGAGGTGTGGAGTCCTAAGCCCACACCAGGCCCTGGAGGAAGCCCTGGGGATGCAAAACCAACAAGCTCTCCAACGGACAACAAGCACCTGAAAAGATGCTCAACATCATTAGTCATTAGACCAAAACCACAGTGAGACACCACTTCAAGCCCACTAGCACGGCCAGAACCAAAATAACGGACAATAACAAGTGTTGGTGAGGATGTGGAGAATCTGGAACTCCCAGGCATTGCTGGCGGGAATGTAAAATGATCCCACTGTTGTGCAGAACAGCCCGACGATTCCTGAGAAAGTGAAGCATAGAATTACCGCACGATCCAGTACCTCCACTCCTGGGTGCAAACCCGAAGAATTGAAATAGCGACTTAAACAGACATTTGTACAGCCAGGTTCACAGCAGCATTATTCACAGTAGCTAAAGGGTAGAAACAACCCAAATGTCCATCAGTGGGTGAGCGAATAAGCAAAATGTAGTGTAGCTATACAATGGAATATCCTTCAGCCACAGAAAGGAATGGAGGACCAACACACGTGACAACATGGAAGACCCTCAAACACACTGTGCCAAGTGAAAGAAGCCAGTGCCACACCTTGTGTGAGTCCACTGATGTGAAATGCCCAGAATAGGCAAATCCATAGCGACAGGAAGTAGATTAGTGGTTGCCAGGGGCTGGGGGTGTTACCAAACCAAGTGGGCTCATCTCCCGGTGAGTTAAATAAGACGACACCAGTGGAAGTTGTCTCACAAAGTGAAGTGTATCTGCAGCAAATAGGAGGCCATGAGGAATCATCTCCCAAGTGATGGTGTCCCCGAACAAAGGAAAGCGGGAACTTTTATTTTGGTTGGGAAATGAATATTCAAAGGGGAGAGGCAGGTATTCACCTGCACAGGCTCAGCTGGAGAACGTGCTTCCACATAATGAGGCCTAAGCTCCTTCTGGAGAGATCTCTGCATCAAAAATAAGGCAAAGGTCATGGGTGCAGCTCTTGTGGAGAGGCTTGGTCAGTTTCAGGATGGTGGTGGTTACATCTCCTTAACATACAAAAGGAAAAGAAACAAGGACCTGGAAAAACAGTTAATTGCTTCCAATCCCACTTTCTCCCGGCACCTACTCAGTGACAGGGGAGGGAGAATGGCACCTACTCAGTGACAGGGGAGGGAGAATGGCGAGGGAGTGCTTGCTGGGCACAGGTGTTCTTTTAGGGTGATGAAAATGTTTTAGAACCTGAGAGAGGTTGTGGTTGCACAACATTGTGAACGGACAAAATGCTGCTGAATTGTAGAATTAAAATGGTTAATATTGTATTATGTGAATTTCACCCCGATTTTGAAATATCCGTGAGATGGTCTCTGTTCTGAGGAATTCCAGAGGAGGCCAACTATTCGGAACTCAAGGACACAACATGTAAAAGCCCACTGTTCTGATTCATCGCTGGGTAACAAATTACCTCAAACTGAGTGGCTTAACACGCCCATCTTACTTTGCTAACAGTTTATGGGTCAGAAACTCAGACAGGTCACAGCGGGGATGGCTCATCTGTGTTCCACAGTGACTGGGCGCTCAGTTAGGACGACTCCAACAGCCAGAGAAGCTTCTGGAGGCTCTTCCCTCACGTGTGTGGCGCCTGGGCTGGGTGACTAGGAGGCTGGGCTCAGCTGGGACAGGGAACGAGACCTCCACAGGGGCTCTCTCCGTGGCCTGGGCTCCCTCCCAGCGCAACCACCTCAGAGCGTCCAAGCCGACGTGGCAGAACCCACCGTGTGGTCAGATAGCATCACTCTCGCCATATTCTGTTGGAAGCCCTCACAAGCCCACCCACATTCAAGGGAGGGAACTAGACATTCCCTCTCAGTGGGAGGAATGTCAAAGGATTTAATGATATGTTTTGTAACCTCCACGCCCATCACTAGGGTATCAAATAACTTACAGTCGGGCTGTGCAATGGAATATTATGCAACTGTCAGAAAGAATGAGGAGCTGCACGAGGTGCCGACAGGGAATGCTCATGGGAGGTGCAGATTTAAGTGAAAACAAGCAAGGAGCAGAGCAGTGTGTGTGGTGTCTGCCACCACGAACGTGCAAAGAAAAAAGGGACATCGAGAAACCACACGAGCCTGCGCGTGCACAGAGTGTCTCCAGGAGGAGACACGAGAGCAGTGACAGGCTTGCTTCTGGGGAAGGGATGGGGCTGGGGCGTTGTCAGGAAACGATTGTTTTTCTATGTGACTATAGCACAGGTTTAAGGAAAATATTTATAAAAATTAAAAATGAAAGAATAGGGGCCGCCCGGTGGCGCAGCGGTTAAGTCCGCGCTTGGCAGCCCGGGGTTCGCGGGTTCGGATCCCGGTCGCCCGCCGACGCACTGTCAGCCGTTCCGTGGCGGCGTCCCATATAAAGTAGAGGAAGATGGGCACGGATGTTAGCCCAGGGCCAGTCTTCCTCAGCAAAAAGAGGAGGATTGGCAACAGATGTTAGCTCAGGGCTGGTCTTCCTCACAAAAAAAAAAAAAAAAAAAAATGAAAGAATAAATTAGATAACCACTGTCGTGGAAAGATGCCACAACATTGTTTTGAAGCTTATTTGTTTTGCTTAATATGCACAGGACAGCCACACTGACAGACAAAACACGACGATGCGCATACACATGCTCACCTCCCCCTCCTGAAGCTCAGGAAGGACGTCGGGGGAGGGCTGGAGGGTTAGGAGCCATAAGACCTTGTTTTACTCCCCGTGTTTCTGGAGTTTTTTATATAATGAGAATGTTTGCACAACACTTATGAAAATGTTTTAGGTAAGAAAACACATAACTTTAAACAAGAGGCAGCATCACGCAGCGTAACGTGTGCGCAGGGGGAGCCAGGGTGGTCGGAGGATGGAGGATGGCAGCTAAAGGGACTGGTGGTCAGGGAAGGCTGCCCGGGGGAGGAGGCACCTGAACTCTCAGAGGATGCTGTCTCTCCTTGAGCCAATGGAAGAGCGGCCCCAGAGAGGCCCCCTGCCTGGTCTCACCTGCTTCTCCGCCAAGAGCAGTAAGCCCTGGTGGGACCTGCCCCTCATTCCTCCATTCAATGCCGTCGGGATGTGCCGGGTTAGGACTGAATGAGGGAGCCGTTACCCACAAACATCAGAGCCCCTGCTTCTCTTTTCCCTGCTCTGGGCAACCATCCCCTTTATAATAATAAATTCAGATTAATTAATGATCACCACTTTGGGACAGGTGCTGCTGAAGCACTTTGTCTTGACTTAGAGATGGGTACTCTTATGATCAACATTCCAATTTTACAGATAAGGAAAAGGAGGCACAGAGAGGTTAAGTGACTTGCCCGAGGTCACAAAGCTGGAAAGTGGCAGAGCTAGGAATTTGAACCCACACAGGCTGGCTCCTCAATCCAGACCCTTACCGTCTCACTGGGCTGCCTGTCCCTCCAGGTGCTCACTCTCTCCAGTGGTCTCCCCCAGTCTCCCCCAGTCCATCTTCCTCCCCTGCATTTCTCCCTCTCTCCTCTCCTCTCTCCCCACCTTCCCTCCCTTGAGCTGCCAGCTGGCAGTGAGGAAGGTCAGCTTCCTTCTGCAGACAAAGTGCATTTCAGCCAGCTTGGGTTCCTGAAGGCAACCCTCCTCCCAAACTCTTGAAAATTTATTTATCTAATTAAAAATCTCTCAGCAGTCTAACATGCTGGAAGAGTTCATATTAAACCACACACATGGCCGACCTAAACCATCCGGGCAGGGCAGCCCCAGCCCAGGAGCATCACCCTGCTGGGCCTTAGGGGGCCTGCGACCAGAGCAGCCATCCGTCCTGCAGAGTCAGCCCCAGCCAGCTGCGTTTCTGGCCCATGAACCTGCCGCTCAGAGCCTCCTTTTTAATTAACTCCATATCTCAGGCGGCCAGAGCACGTGGGCAAACTTCTGTCTGACTTCACTGCTAGGCCCAAGCACATCCCAGTTTGCTTTCTAAGAATAGAAGCGGGAGTTGGGGGAGGGAGGAGGCCGGGATCTAAAAATGAGATTGCAGCCCAGAGCAAAACAACCCAGCCGAGGAGCGGGAGAGAAAGCAACAGCACGCCTGGCCGGCGGGGGCTGTCTGCTGCCAGCGCGGGTGTGAGGCGCAGGCCTGGCAGTCTGCCCAACTGTCTGGCAGGCGTGGGGGTGGGGTGGAGCCGCTCATGCCAGCAGCCGGCAGCTGGGGACGCCCATGGGAGTCTGGGTTTTTCCTGGGCTGGCTGGTTTTCCCCAGGAGGCAGAAGTGACTCACGGGCTTGCAGGCTGGGCTCAGGGGTTCGGAGAGCCCCAGGTGTGGCCCAGAGTTTCAGGAATTCAGGAGCCAGATGCCTGGGGGCGAGGAGTGAGGTTCCGCCATCAGGGAGTCCCCTACCCGCTGGGAAGGTGAGAGAGAAGAGGAAACCGGAGCCCCGCTGCTCAGGGGGACACTTAGGAATTGATCGGGTAGCTTCTTTAGCTGCCAATACTAACAGAATCAATAACAAGAATAATAACAGCTACCGTTTATTAAGAGTTCATTCTGTCACCGCTCTAAATACTTTACTTGAAATCTCACTTGAGCCTCGTGACAGCCATGTGTGGTGTGAGCTATTCTCGCTCCCATTCTACCGACGAGGAAACTGAGGCCTGAGGAGTTTGTCCATGCCCCAGGTCACACGATCGGCAAGGGGTACACCAGGATCGGAACCCAGGCGGGCCGCCTGCCCTTCGTCTCTCAGCACCAGCATCTCCCTGGCAGCCCGCCTACATCTGGGTGCCCGTCGTCTGCAGCCAGGCCACCTGGGCGTGGCCCGCATCACTCAGGGCAGGGGTGCGGGGTAGAGGGAGGTTTTAGGGGTCCTCGGACCCAGCACCAAGTAACAACCAACTGCAGAGCAGAGGTTCTTCCCTCTCCGTCCTCTCTCATCCTTTCCGATGAGGCTGGTGGAGGCGAGTCTCCACGGGGACCAGCCTGTCCTGAACACCCCCAGCCCTTGCCAGGCTCCCTCATGCCCGTGGGAGCAGGCTAGCGCCCACCGAGAATTTAATGACACCGTTGTGCTCTCTTTGTGTTTATTCTTTCATCTTTATAGAAAGTGACCCAATTTCCCTTTCAAGGTGGTGATACAAAGTTCACTTTTAAGATAAACTCAGTTTTAGAAGTCGAATCTTTCAGAGACAGATACTGAAACATTTATGGATGAAATGACATGATGGCTAAGATTTGCTTCAAAACAATCTGGAGTGGGGGCAGTGAGGAGAGAGATAAAGAAACAAGATTGGCCATGAGTTGAAATTTTTTGAAGCTAGCTGATGGGCATTATATTACATTGCATTATATAGGATTTTAAATATAATTCTATATATGTCATATATACTTTTATATACAATCTTATATAAAATTTCAATATATCATTTGATATATTACAAATTATATATAAAAATATATGATAATTGTATGTATTGCAATGTATTTTATATTATATATATATTATGGATACATTGTATTATGTCATTCAAGCTACTTTTGTGTTTAAAATTATCCATGATAAAATGGTTTATTTTAATGTTGTATAAAAATTTTTTAAACTCAGGTGTTTTTTTGTTTTTGGGGGGTTTTTTTGGAGAAAGATTCACTCTAAGCTCACATCTGTTGCCCATCTTCCTCTTTTTTCTTTTTCCTCCCCAAAACCTCAGTGCATAGTTGTATATCCTAGTTGTAAGTCCTTCCAGTTCTTCCATGTGAGCCGCCACCACAGCATGGCCACTGACAGACGGGTGGTGTGGTTCCACAACTGGGAATTGAACCTGGGCTAGCGAAGCAGAGAGCACTGAACTTGAACCACTGGGTCAGCAGGGCTGGCTCGAAAGTCAGTTGTTTTATTTTATTTTATTTATTTATTTTTTGTGAGGAAGACCAGCCCTGAGCTAACATCCATTGCCAATCCTCCTCCATTTGCTGACGAAGACTGGCCCTGGGCTAACATCCGTGCCCATCTTCCTCTACTTTATATGGGACGCCGCCATGGCATGGCTGACAAGCGGTGCATCCGTCCGCGCCCGGGATCTGAACCTGCGAACCCCAGGCCACTGAAGCAGAGCGCACAAACTTAACTGCTACGCCATTGGGCCGGCCCCCAAAGCCAGTTGTTACAAAGAAAAAGGTTAAGTAGTAGTATAAGTGGTCCCCAGTTATGGCAAAAACTATGACGATAAAGTGCAAACGAGGCAGGTGTCGGGAATGCTGGCACACGACGTATTTCCAACATTTACAAGTTTATTTTCCTTCCCGGGAAGCAGGGGGATGTTCTCCCTCTGGCTGCAGGGGGGGCCCCTGGTGAGGTCGGTGGTCTGATGTCAGCCTTGTGGACCCTGAGAGGGAGGGCAGGAAGGGAAGCATTGTCTTTCTATCTTTTCCCTTCAGCGATATAAAAGCGCAATATTGCTAAAATGATTCCCATCTGGAAATCCGAATGCATTAGGAGTAAACAGGCTGGGGCTCTGTGCTGAGGTCATCCACAGGCCAGGCTACAGGCCCCACCCAGAGGACGTCATCCTCAGAGCTTGGAGCAGACAGGCCTCCTGGTACCCAGACAGGCCCAGGAAGGGTGCTCCCCTCGGTGGAGCTGGGGTGGACCCTGAGAGGCTCTGGGCTTTGGGAGTTGGCCCAAAGGGACCTCGAACAGCAGAGACCACAAGCCCATCAGACAAAGGCATGAGGGGCCGCAGAGTCCCCACCCAGAGTCCCAAATCTGCACCTTTCCCACCTCAGGCCCCTCCCAAGCTTCAAACCCCAAACAGCACTAAAACGTCCCCCTTCTCGTGGGCATTCATTTACTTGTGCATTCATTCATTCAGTTAACTAACACCAATTAAGCACCTACTGCATACTGGGGATTGTCCTGGGAACAGAAAATACAAGAGGGTAATGACACTTCCCTGCAATCTCCACACTGTCAAGTCAGGGGAACACCACTACCCCCGTTCTCAGATGGGGATCCGAGACAATCACAGACCGGGGGGTGGGGGGGAGCACTGCAGAGAAGGAAACGAAGACATGCGAACAACAATAGCTGAACAAAGAAACAACTGTGTCTTATCCCTTCCAGTCCACGGCAGCCCTGGGAGGCAGTGCAGTTAGTAGACGCCTTCCGCCTACTGAGCTGAGGAGTGGGTATGCAACCTGCCCGAGGTCACCCAGCTGGCATGCAGCCGGGCAGCAATTCCAACTCGACGGCAGTGGTGGACTCCCGGCCACTGTGCCACGCACCGTGCTTTGCACACCAGGGAGTCAAGAACAGCCCTGCCAGGCTCATCTTATGATGCCCATGTGGTATCAAGGAAACTGAGACACGGCAGACACAGCTCTGAAGGTAACAAGTGACTGCCAGGTTCCAAACACGGTGCTGGCCCCTTTCTTCGGATCTGCTCTATCCAATGTGGCAGCCACGTGCCACGTGTGGTTCCGAGCACTTAAAACGTGGCTGGTCTGAACTGAGTGGGGCCAGCAAGTAAAACACTGGCTGAGCTTCTGCAGCTTGATATGAAAAAACAAGAATGTAAAGTATCTCACTGGTAATTTTTTTATCTGATTCTACATCAGAATGGTAATAATTTGGATATATTAGGTTAAACATAACTTTTAAATATATCGTTAAAATTAGTCATCTATTTCTTTTTTATTTCTTCTAATGAGGCCACTAGAAAATTTTAAATTACATATGTGTCTAAGTCCATTTTACAGATGGAGAAACTAAGGACACAGAAGGGGACCAGCCTCATGGGTGTGCAACCCGTGCAGTCACACGGGGCCCAGGCTCAGCAAGACACCACATGGGTGCAAGCAACACTGTGCTGTCGCCATCCTGAAATTCCTAATAACTTTTGAACAAGGGGCTGGGCATTTGCGTTTTGCACTGGTGCACACACAGAGGAAGCTAACGGCCCCCAGCGACCTGGTCAGAGGGGAGCAGAGCCGGACTCCAACACAGTGGCCGAGGCCTTAAGGCCTCAGCGCCCCGTCGCTGCTGTCTGGGTTTTGCGGCTGAGGGCAGCCCGCAGGACGTGGCTACCGGTGGCCTCTCAGACCCCAGATCAGACCCCAGAGCCCACCACCCGCCCCCTTTACCACATTCCTAGTGTTTCCCCAACCAGGTTCCTCTTTCAGAAAAGCCTGAAGGGGGCTCTCCTTTAGAACGCGCATGCAGTTCCCCGGGCCTGCTATTTCACCTTCCCAAACTGGGCACAGCTCCTCCCTGTTCCAGACGGCTCCATCCAGCCTTCCATCCAGCTCCTCGCTCATTCCTTGGGTAAAGAGAAGCAAAAAGGCCTAATGGGGAGCAATTTATGATAGGTGGGAATATGATTAAGGCACTTAAGAGGTTATTAACACCTTTTACGAACCTCATTGTTTAAAAGCCTGCCATGCTTAATCATTTTAGCACCATTAAATCAGTATTAGCAACAACCCCACAACTTGCACTCTGAAATGTCACCATCTGATAACACTCATGAAAGGCAATGCCTGGAAAATCTGGGCACAACAGGTGAGCTCTCCGCTTCCCTGCAAACGTGTGTCCTCAGCTTGGCAAGCCCCAAATGAAAAGGCGGGTGCCCCTTCTACCTGGAGGCTCAGAATATGCCCCCCAACGCTGCTGCTTCCCAGCCACTCCCCCATCACTAGAGCAGGTCTGGGGTCCTACTTGGAGACCTTTCTGAAAAATCACCCAGGAGCCCCACTTGGAAAAACACCCCGGGAGGGAGGAGAGGGCCCTGAGATCAAGGGGGTACCTGATCAGAACTGTGAAACCCGAATCACATGTTGATCTTTCTCATGCCTGCCCAACAACATAGACATTTGTAAAGTAAAAAGCGTTTGCCCTTCTCCTCCCCAGTCAAATCCCAGCTCTCTATTTGAAAGCTGTATGACCTTGGGCAAGTGACTTCACCTCTCTGTGCCTTCATTTTCTCACCTGTAAAAAGGGAATCAGAATAGCACCTACCTCATAGTCTGGTTGTAAAATCAAGTGAGAGAATCTGCGGATTCAGCATAGTGCTTCCCACCTAGTTAATGCTCATAAAGGATATTACCTATTAAATTCCAGAGTGACATTATTAGCAGATTGGGGTGTGTCCTTTTAGACTTTTGTGCATCTATAAAATACATCTACACGCATGTTTCTATGATGTCGTTTGTCTTTCATCGTTCTTTACAAAACTGAAATCATCCTATTTACGCTGCTGTGCATCTCCTCCCCGCTTTTGGTATTTTTCTCACGTAGCAGTAATTCTGAAGAGCCTGCCACCACAGTGTTTATTGATGTAGCAAAACTTTTCTGAAAAGGGTCAAATAGTAAATATTTAAGCTTTGTGGGGTCCCTGGGGTCCCTGTCACAACTACTCAACTCTGCTGTTGCAGCTTGAAAGCAGCCATAGACAATATGTAACAAACGGCTGTGTTCCAATAAAACTTTATTTACAAAAACAGGCAGTGGGCCACACGGCCCTCGGGCTGCAGTTTGCTGAGCCTGCTCTCGCCCCACCCTTGTGGATACCACCCTGGTGTCCACTGTGCAGCTGTACTGTTATTCACTCAGTCCCTATTAAAGGACATTGAGGTTATTTCCCAGGTTGGACTTTTCAAACAATGCTTCCAGGTCTCACACCCAGATCTCTGGGCACTTGCACCAGCGGGTGCATTCCTCCCCCTGAGATTGCGGGTGATGGGGGAGGCGCCCCTTGAATGTTGTCGAGTCCTATTTACATGCACAAAGCATACCCTTGTGCAAAGAGAAGGTTGAAAGCATGTCGAGGGATCAGCTGCTCCCACTCCGTTGTTTTCTGGATAAAGGCAGGTCCATTCAAGAAACGTGACCCCTTCAAGGTCACTGCACAAGGTGAGGGGGAGCGAGGCGATGGAGACCACATTTCACCAGCTGCAACTCAGCCCCGGGTGGACGGACACAGTCCCCCTCCTGGGGCTCTCGCTCAATAACTATGACCGACTCCTGACAATCCTACAACATATGCACCAGTGTCGCCCGCACTGTTAAGTTAGGGGACAGACATTCAGAGAGGGCATGCCAGAATACACTAAGTCATGGCCCACACATGTGTTCATCTCTCCCTATAATTTAATTTATTTTTAACTGGTTGTCAAAATGTAAACATCAGGACATTTTACTTAAAAATCAGGATTTCGGCTTGTCTTGAATATTCAGAAGGCCCAGTAAACGCAGCCCACGTAAACCCCTCGTTGAGGGCACAGACTTGGGCACGGGACCACGTGGGTTGGAAGTCCGGCTCTACGCTTACCAGCCCCATGAACTTGGACAAGCTACTCACCTCCCTGTGCCTCAGCTTCCTCTGCAATAAGACGTTGATGCTAAGAGCACACATTCCGCCTTCCTTGTGTTACAGAACAGACTTCCTTCCAGTTTCTCAGACTCAGCAAGAGCCCCCTCCTCAGGCCCTTGCACATGCTGGAATGCTCCTTTCCAAAGGGGACTCCTTCTCCTCTCTTTCCGGTCTCAGCCCAGATGTCTCGTCCTTGGGGAGGGCCTCCGGGACTTGCAAATCCAAAGCAGCTCCCTCCCTCCTTCTCTCCCAGCCCTTTCACATCCTCCCCAGTAGTACCCTGATCTTTGATTATCTGATGTCATTTGTTTGTTTGTTCATTTACCACCTGTCCCCTCCCACCTCCACCACCCCCTCTATGAACGCTCATTCAGTCACTCAATGATCAACCTTTGTGAAGAGGCATAGTCAAGTTTTTTTTCCTTTTTTGGTGAGGAAGATCAGCCCCGAGCTAACATCTATTGCCAATCTTCCTCTTTTTTTCTTTTTTTTTGGTGGAGGAAGGTTGTCCTTGAGCTAACATCCGTGTCAATCTTCCCTACTTTGTATGTGGGACACAGCCACAGCATGGCCTGTTGAGGGGTGCGCAGGTCCACACCCAGGATCCGAACCCGCGGACCCCAGGCCACCTAAGTGGAGCGTGCAAACTTAACCACTGCGCCACCGGGCGGGCCCCAGAGTCCGGGTTTGACCCAGGCTCCTCTAGCACAGCGGTTCTTCCCTCCACCCCAGGCGCCTCCAGGACGGTGGAGATCAAGACTCTGGAGCCGCCCGCCGCCGGGCTCTCTGAATTCCGCCTTCTCAGCTGTAAGCGGGCCTGTCCGAGCACGAGGTGAGTCCGTAGGGGTGGGCACAGGGCCCTGTGCAGGTAAACACCTGCAAGAGCCATCACCGTTGTCCTATTTCCCCACTTCTCAGCAGCTACCAAGGTCCCGACAGCACCTCGCCGCAGGCCCTCTGGCCGGCCTACCCGTCCCGAGCACTCTCCACCTCCCCTGCAGCTCAGGAGGTGTGGTCCGTTGTCATCCCCACTTTAGAGACGAGATGGAGGCCCGAGCGGGTGAGGAGCGTATCCCGGGTCACGCGGTTGATGAGGGAAGAGCCCAGATGGGCTGCACGCCCTTGATCCCAGGACCCACGTTACCCCAATCATGAGGCCCCACCTCTCGGGGACGCCCTCTGAGGCAGCAATTCCACGTGTGTGAACCTATCCCGAGGCGAGAACCAGACAGTTACACGAAGGGTGTAACTGCAGCATCCGTTCTCTGCAGCATCACGTACACAGTGACGAAAACCCAGACACAACCTAAGTGTCCATCCCTGGGGGATTGCTCAAACAGCCACTGCTGCTCCCAAACACGACCACTCTGCCGCCAGGAGATGACAATGGGTCTCTGTTCATTAGCACGGACAGCTGTGACAGCCACGGGGAAAAGCAAGCCATTAAACAGCATTCGTAGTGTGCTTCTATTTTTACTTCTATATATAATCCCCATGTGTGCAAATATGCATGGAAATGAGGCTGAAGAAAATGCATCAAAATGTTAAAAGTAGTTTCTGGGCAGTGAAATGCTGGATTCTTTCCACTTTTTTTTCCCCCACTTTCTTTCTCCTTATAATTTTGTTTTCTTTTTTTTTTTTTTTTGTCATGAGCATGTATTGCTTTTATAGTTGGGGGTGGGTGGATGTAAAAACCGATTTAGCTATTTTCACTTTGAAAAATATACAGCTTGCCTTCTGTACTTCAATCATGGGCACCTGTCTAGATCCACAGCGAGAGCCCACACCCTTCTTTACTGTGCTGCACTGATTCCAGAGTGTGGAGGCATCATTGTTTATTCAGCCTCTCCCCGAGGGACAGTCAAGGGGACAGGACATCACTCCTGTGACCACCTTATGGTACATGACGAAGCTGATGGGATGTCACTCCTGTGCTTCCACTGTGTTGTCCGACCCTGGCTTGCCACCAGACACAGTCCAGACTCTTGCTCTCCTTTCTGTCTTTGAAGAAGCAACCGGTCATGAGTCCCAGGGCCACGAGGGAACCATTCGACCAACAGCCTGAGGGAACCTGGAAGCTGGTTCTTCCGCAGCCCCACACCCTGATTCCAGGCAAGACCACGGCCCCAGTCAATATCTTGATTTCAGGCAGGTGAGCTGCTGTGGCAGAGAGGCCAGCTAAGCTGGGCCCGGACTCCAGACCCACAGAAACATGAGACGAAAAAGCGTATTGTTTGAAGCTGCTAAGTTGATGGTCATCTGTTAACACAGCCATAGAGAACTAAAACAAACTCATTAATTCACTCATCTGACACAGCTCTGCTAGGTAGGGTTGCCAGACTTAGCAAATAAAAATACAGGACGCCCAGTCAAGTCTGGATGTCAGTTAAACAATGAAGAATTTTTTAGTATAAGTCTGTCCTATGAGATATTGGGGACAGATTTATACTAATAATTATTTACTGTTTAGCTGAAATTCAAATTTAATCGGGCATCCTTTATCTGGCGACCCCGCTGCTGGGCCTCGTGGGAAAGATCTTGTCAGAGAGCTGAGCGCACCCTCACCTGCTGGAGAGGCTGCACAGCAAACCCAGGGTGCCCTGCAAACAACTAGGAGGCAGGTTTCGTAAAGACAAGAGCCAAACTCCGAGTTCCTCTTTTGTAACCCAGATTTTCAGCACCATGTCACCACCCCTAAACTGAAGCACCCCTGCACTTTGGCTCTCCTGGGCCAGAACATACCCAGCACTCCCAGAGAAGGACACGGAGGGCTGGCGGCCTTCACACTTAACGCTCTCCTGTCTAACGGAAACAAGCCCACCGCTTCCGAGCGGCTCGGCCGAGGGCCTGCGACTCTGCAGTCCTTGGCACCAAGTTACAAAGGAAAGTAAGATACAGTGTTATCCCTCAAGAGGGTTATGGCCTAGTAGGGGACAAGGAGGCAGATGGAAGAAAGAAAAAGAGAGAGAGAAAGAAAGAGAGAGAGAAGGAAGGGGAAAAAGAGAGGGAAGTACGGAAGGAGGAAGGGAATGAGGGAAAGACGGAGAGAGAGGTGGGGGGAAAGGAAGAAGATGAAAGGAAGAAAGGAAGCAAGGAAGGAAGAAACAAGAAAGAGGGAGGGACAGAGGGAGGAAGAAAGAAAGTTGGGAGGGAGGCAGTGACCAGAAGGGACGCGGGGGTCTCTGCTCGCTGTGCCCTGTTTCTCCCTCTGGGGGCTAGTTTCACGGGTGTGCTCACTTCATGAAAATTCACTCATCTGGTCACGTGTGACTGGTGCACTTTTCTGTATGCAGTTATACTTCAATAAATAGCTGCATTGTAAAAAAGAGGTAGATTGAGCAACAGGTGAATGGGTAACGAGCTGGGGCACGTCCACACAATGGAACACTACCCAGAAATAAAAACCAATGAACTATTGCTACACAACATGCACAAATCTCAAAATAATTATGTTGAGTGAAAAAAAGCCAGACCAAAAAAAGCACATACTGTATGATTCCATTTATATAAAACTCCAGAAAATGCAAAGTAATCTATAGTGACAGAAACAGATCGGTGGCTGCTCTGTGGGAGGGGTGGGGGCGACATAACCAGAGGGCACAGGGAGACTTCTGGGGTGACGGATGCTCAGCACCATGACTGTGACGACGGTTTCACGGGTGTGTCCACAGGTCAAAACTGACCAAGTTGTACACTGCAAACACGTGCCGTCTATTGTATGTCAACAATGGCTCAGTAAAGCTATTTTTAAAAGTAGAGGTAGAACCCCAGGATCTGCTGATGGATGGGATGAGGGGGTGAGGGACAGGGAGGGAGGTGTCAGAGGGACCCCAGACTCATGGACCAAGGAACAGGGGAGAGGGGGAGCCTTTCGTCAGTTGTCATTTACTGCCCCACGCCACCCCAGCTCCTGGAAGGCAGGGCCCGCATCTGCGTGTAGGCACCACTGTCCCCTGGTACTCAGCACAGGGCTGGACACCAGAAAGGCCCAGTGTCCGTGCCACAAGGGTGGGCTCCCCAGGAGAAAGTGTCTCTTCTAAAGACTCATGTGGGCTGCAGGGCCGGGCCCCCACTGCCCATCCTGGGGGCGGGGGTTGCCCCTGTGCGTTCCCTTGGTCAGGCAGTCACCCACAGGAGATCCAGAGCAGAGAGTGGAAGAAGTAAGGAGGCCGGAAAGAGGCCCAGGTGCACGGCTGAGGCCCCACTGTGACCAGAGAAGGGTTGGGCATCACACATGCCACCTCTGCCCTGTTAGTGGCTGGAACACCCTGACCAGGTTGGCACTAATATTATGCCCATTGTACAGGTGAGGAAACTGAGGCATGGGGCTTCAGAACTCAGGCTCTAGAGCAGAGGTTCCCAACCCACAGTGATTTTGCCCCCCAGTTAGGGTTGGCAGTGTTAGCAGATAAACATACAGGACACCACTTCAATGTGAAATTAGACAAACAAGGAATCATTTTTAAGTCTAAGTGTGTCCTAAACGGTACATGGGACACAGTCACGCTACGCTTATGCATATATTTGGGACACACTTAAACTAAAAAGGATTCATCGTTTATCTGAAATCCAAACGTACCTGGGCGTCCTGGATTGTGTCAGGCAACCCGACCCCAAGCGGATATGTGGTGGGGATGTCTGGAGACAGTCTGTCACAACCGGGGACACTGCTACTGGCATCTAGTAGGCAGAGGCCAGGGATGCTGCTCAATGTGAGGACAGCCCCCCGGACAGGGTCATCTGGCCCAAATGTCAGGAATGACAACACTGAGAAATCCTGATCTAGAGCAAGACCTAGGGGGTTGACCTGGATCTGCCACCGGGGGGTGAGAAAAGGCAAGAGAGGGAGACGCGGCCGGATGACGCCTCACGCGGGAAGCTTACAAATGCGGAACAGAGAGCAGCACCAGCCCCCCGCCCACCCCAGAAAACAGGCCATCGTCGCACGTCCTCAACCCGTGTGTCTGACGGGCACATTTGTCAGGCGAGTGTGTAAAATGATACACAGGGGTCTAAAAATAAATAAATAACTGGAGAGGCCCGAATTAGCCGTCTGATGGTTTTAGCATGGAGATTGGGTACAGCTTGCTCCAAGCATCCCGGTTTCCTTGGATACCCTGGCCACGCATTAGCTGTCTCGGGCCAAAAATAAAAGACTTGCAAGAAAGAAGCCACAGGACGTGGCTGCTGCCACTGCTGTCACACTCGCTAGTCATTTTAAAAACCAGACACCCGGGCTCCAGGGACAGACGAGTGCCCTGTTCTCTCCTCCTCCAGTCGGCTGCGGCTGAGAGAGAGGACTCTGGAGCCCGGTGGGTCTGAATTCAAATCCCGACAGTAGGAACCAGAAAGCTTTCAGCGCGGTGTTGGACCTCCCCAAGCCTCCAAGGAGTTGTCCTCTCTGTTCAGCAGACGGAAGCTGCTCCCCACCTCACCAGGTGATACAGGCGTTGGCACAGGACGGGCGCAGAGCGCGGCCCAAGACCTGGGAGCTGCCTCCAACACCACCAGCACAGACGGGCACGGGTTGCCAGCGCGCACACAGGGCACCATCAGACGGGGGCGAGTGCTGTGCCGGGCACAGGGGACACATCCCTGCACCAGCGTTCTCCCACCCACCCTGGCTGGAGCAGAGGGAGATGACCCCCAGACAGGCCTGCGCTCCCTCACCTGCCACTTCACCCATTTCTGCTCCCTCCTGGCCCCACGGTCTGAGTCTGCAAGCTCAGGCTTAGCCCTCCCGCAGGAGCTGGCGCTGGTCTCACCACGCTGCCCCGATGCACTGCACACGCTCTGGGCCGCACCCAGAGTAAAACAGAGGAGTCACCAACAGCCAGCACCTAACATCGTGTTCTCAGCCCTGGCTGCCCATCAGAACCTTTGGGAGCTCTTCAGCATCCCTGAGCCCAGGCCGCACCCTCGACCAGTCAGAATCTGAGGCTGGGCCCTGGGCATCGAGATTTTTAAAGCTCCCCAGGTGCCCACAGGGTGCAGCAGAGGTTGAGACCCGTTGTCTAGACCAGGGGACGGCAAACTTTTTCTTAAAGGTCCAGAGAGTAAATATTTTCAGTTGTTTGGGCCACAAGGTCTCTGTCGCAACTACTCACCTCTGTTGTAGCGGGAAAGCCTCTACAGACAATACACAAACAATGGGCATATCCGTGTTCTGAGAAAACTTCATTTATGGACACAGAAGCTTGAACTTCATATAGTTTTCATGTGTCATAGAACATTATTCTTTTTGTCTTTTTCCAACTATAAAAAATGTAAATACCACTCTCAGCTCCAGGCCCCTGAAATACAGGCAGGGGCTGGTTTTGACTATGGGCTGTAATTTGCTGCCCCGGCTCGATACAAGGTTGACATAAGGGAAGCCATATTGTAGAAAGAAACCCTACTGTAAGTTTGAATGACCTCTGATTAACTAACCCAGACACGCTCTGTGGGTTTTGGGGCCCCTCCCAGCTGCAATGAGTGATAACTTTGTTCCCTTGAGTTCCTGAGGGATGTGATGACCCCCGGGCAGAGTCTGTGCTGATAGCCATCATCAGGGACAACTAACAGATCAGGGTATAGGGCGTTGCTCTGGTCTCTGATGCACATCCAGTAAAACAAAGACTGTCAGGAACTAAGACCAGATGGATGCCCCACCCTGAGACTGGATGTCTGCCCCCACCCGGAAACCTGCCCCCATATAACTGGCCTGTGGTCTTTGTTCTATAAGATGGTTCTTTCGGACTTGAGTCGGCCATCTCCCCTCTTGCTGGCACGCTGTAATAAAAAGTCCTCTCTCCCACCTCCTTGCCTCTTGACTATTGGCACGTCTTGTGGCGGGCAGACGACCCCCCTTGGATGGTAACAGAACCAGAGTCAATTCTTAACTCGAGTTATTTCATTGAGCATCTACTGTGCGCCAGGCACTGTGCCAGACCCAGGGATACCGCAGCGGGGAGAAACAAAGTCTCTTATTGACAAATTGTGTGCACAGTGGGGATCCAATGTTCACCAACAACCCAGGGAGGGGAACGGTGCTGCCGATTGGAGACCAAATCCAGACCAGAACTCGGAATTTGCGAACTGCCCTCTGAAGCTCCCGTCTCCTTCAGTGAAGGCCCCGTCTGTCCCCACTGACCCCTGTGTCCCCAGCCCTGTGCAGGGTGCTGGGAAGGGACACGCAGGGAATGCAGCTCGGCTCCTTCCCTCCAGGGCGGGGAACCAGCGCTGAGTCTGGACCTTGCCCTTCTCAACCCTGGAGATCATATTTACTTTTCCACCCATTTTACAGATGAGCCAACTGAGTCCAGAAAGGTGAAGCAAATTTACCCCAGGACCTCAGTGGGGTGGGTCCCAGCTCTCAGGAAACCAGCCCCACAGGGGGAGCCCAGATGATCCAGCTTCAAAACAAGTGAATCCTGATCAGACCCAGGTATCATGCAAGCAGCACCCCCAGCTTGGGGCTGGACTTGCCACTCGGACCTTCAGCCTTCACTTCACTCAGCCCAGAGGCATGTCCCCAGAGGCCATCACAGAGTCCCCTTATGCTCTTATTTATTTCAGTGTTGGGACACCATGCATGTACATCCATATTTTTTTGTTTTATTATTTTTTTTTGTTACCAGAAATACAACCTCTCTGCTTCCACGTGTATCACCAGTCTTCCACCCCGCAGGCAGTCCTTCTGGACAAAAACACTTACTTCCCCTCCCTCTGAGTTCCTCTTCTGTGGCTCCGTGTCGCAGACCCGTGGGTCCTGGGTTGCACTAGTGTGAGGCCAGGAAATGGACCTCCACCCTCACCTCGTCCCAGCGTCTCAGTAACTTGCCAGGGCTGGTCTTTGCAACGTCCCGCGCTCCTGAAGGCGTGGAGCAAGGTGGGGGGACTCACCTCTGGCTTCCAGGCTGGGAGATGGTGGCGCCGTGGATCCACGCAGACCTGGGCTCACGCTGCCAGTCCCTGGGCGGAGGGACGTGAGAAGCAGCTCCCGACGTGCAGAATTCACGGGCGGGATAATTTTATAAAGGGGGTGGGAGGAAACTACCACAGGTTAGTCACTTTTAAACTGCACTGAGCACATTTTTAAAGTTACTTTCTGTGATCATTTCATTAAAGACTCTTTAATATCAACAAAATGGAAAAGATACGTATCTTTGCAAAAAGGTCACAGCACCTCCGTGTTGGCCTGACAGACACGTCTTCCCAGACCGGAAACCGGCTCCAGCCCTGACCTAGGCAGGCACTGGGCCCATTCGCTTCCCTGAGCCTCGGTCGTCTCATCTGCAAAATGGAGATGAAAATAACTGCCACCCAGGGCTGTCCAGTGAGTCCACAAATGTCACCTCTGTGCACCCATGTTGTGCTGGCCACGGGAAATTGCTGGGCGCACGCAGCTCTTAACACAGGGCCCGGCTCAGAGCCAGGCTCACAGGTGGCCATTACCATGGCAGGGGCTATTAGCATCAGTGGTGGTATTATTACTGCCATCGTTGTTGTTGCCATCATCACTATCCCCCGACTCCAGTCATGTCTTCTGATTCCAAATCCAAGTCCTTCCATCAACGGGCAAGAGCATCAGTTTTAAAACCCCACAGCCTGGATTCCACTCCTGACTCCACCAACAGGGCACGCGACCTGCGCTCTCTGGACGTCAGATTCCGTGCCTGTAAAATGGGGACAATAATGAAGCCCCTGTTGTGGGGTCCCTGTAAGGATCTCGTGAAATAATTCAGGTGAAGACCTGAGAACAGTGCTCAGCATGTGGTAGGAACTCAGGCTGAATTCACTCTTGTTGTTGTGGATATAAGCCAGCCCATCCGACTGCAGACCCCATGCTGCTTCCATGGCGCCATCTGCCCTCCTCCCTCCCTCCCTCCCAAGTCCACTTGACTGAATGATTTCAGGACCCACAGGCCAGAGTGACAAGCTGTCCTTGGCCACGAACACAGGGGCGTTGACCGGTCCTGTAGGTGGACACGGTGCGGCTTCTACACTGGCCAACTGAGACCTTCCCCAAAAGGAACCAGACCCTCCAGGAAACAAAGGGAGCCCTGTCTACCTGCCCTTGTAGGACCGAAAAAAGGCCCCCAAATATCAAACCAAGAAAGCCGTTTGGCTGTTGGCTGGATCCTGGATGTAGCAACCTCACTGGACTAACAGGCAGGGCTGGTCCTGGCCAGAGAGGCCCACGCAGCCCCGCTGACCTCAGACAGCTGTTTCCCATCTCCCCACACAGGCTGCCCTGGTCACTCTGACCCCTGAGACGTCACTAAAAGGGGCCAGAGCAAACGGCGCTCTAAACCGGGGGCATAATGACCCTCCCTGCAGGAGAAGGCAGCACGCTCGATGCTCGGACACCTCCTCTACGTCCAGTTTGCCTCCGTGGGGAGGAGCCCGAGATCAGCTGGCACATTCCCTCAGCAGCCCCACTGGGCCTCCTCTGTGCCAGGCAGGAAGCTGGGGCTACAGGGCCAACAAGCCAGACGGGTCCCTGCCTTCATAGTGCTTACAGTTTAGTGAGGCAAAGACATCAACAAGTAAACAAATACATAAATACTCATGCGTTCTTGCTGCTGACCCGAGGGGGAGAAACCGGGTGATGGGGTACAACATAGCAGGGATTGGGGGAAGGCGTCCAAGAGGAGGTGACTGCGCTGAGCCCTGATGATGAGAAGGAGCTGGCCGTGAGAAGACCATTCCAGGCAGAGGGAACAGCAAGGACAAAGGCCCTGGGGTGGGAGGTAGCGGGTCATGTCCGAGGCCATGCAGCTTTGGGTACCAAGAGGAGAAGCAGGAGGAAATCAGGCTGGCCAGGTGGTGGGGCAGGTCACAGGCACCCTGAGCGCCCGTCCAGGGGTGTGGACTTGGTCAAAGGCAAGGGGAGGCGTCCTAGGATTGCAACTGCTTCTCCCAGGTGCCCCCTCACCTGGGTCACCCGGAGGCACCTGCCTGACAGGAGTCCTTGTCTGTCTCGCGGACTCAACTGGAGGCATCCATTTGGTTTCAGCGGGAGAGAGGTGATCTTGTCCAGGGTCAGCAGGGCTGCGATTTCAGATGGCTTTGTCAGGCTTTGGGGGAGGAGAAAGGGGCAAGATTTGCAATTTGGTCCAGAAAGGGCCTTTGTGTTTTTGTCTGTTTCCCTGACAACTCCTGCTCTTGGAGGGATGAGCAGAGTCAGGGGGACTCAGGAGACCTCTCTGATCAATGGACCACATGCTCTACGAGGTCAGGGACTGCATCTGTCTGCCCATAACCAAATCAGCAGAGGCCTGAACACTGCATGAACGAATAAATAGCAAAATTCTTCTCGACGTTGTGGCTGTACTGGCATTCTTCAAAGAAAACTTACACAGTCTTTCTTGATTCTAAGAAGCAATCAATGTGCCATTATTCAATAACAGCTCTTCCAGGAAAAGGAGCCCTGAATTAAATGTCCCTATCCACTGTGACTTATGTCCTCATTTCAGAAACTGAAGACTGTCCCTCATGGGAAATGGGATGGAACCAGGTTGAATAGTGTCCCCCCAAATTCACGTCCACCTGGAACCTCAGGACATGACCATATTTGGAAACTGGGTCTTTTCAGACGTCATTAGTTAAGAGGAGGTCCTACTGGATTTGGGTGGGCCCTAAATCCAATGACGGGGTCCCTATAAGGCCATGTGAAGACACCAAGAGACACTCGGAGAAGAGGCCACGTGAGGATGGAGGCAGACTGGAGTGAGGCGTCCACAAACCAACGATCAGCCACCCGACGCTGGGAGAGAGGCCTGGAGCCGACGCTCTCAGGGCCCCCGCGGAACCAACCTTGCTGATATCCTGATCGTGGACTTCTGGCCTCCTGAACTGTGAGAGGACAAATGTCCATCGTTTTAAGCTGCCCAAAGGACAAGGACCAGGTATTCTCGGCCACTTTTGCACCCCTCACAGTGGCTGCAGCGATGGGGAGCCGGGCCGTCCAGACATTGGAAGAACAGGGTCCCAAACCTGCTTTTGTTTCCTGAGGCTGCCTAACAAATCATCACAAACTTGGTGGCTTAAAACAACAGGAATTCCTTCTCTCCCAGTTCTGGAAGCCAGAAGTCCGAAACCAGTATCACTGGGCCAAAGTCAGCGTTGGCAGGGCCACACTCGTTCCAGAGGCGCCGGGAGGATCCTTCCCTTGCTTCCTCCAGCTCTGGCGGCTGCAGTTGCTCCTTGGCTCTTGCCCGGATCACTCCAAGCTCTGCCTCTGAGGGCACATGGCCTCGTCTGTGACTGTCAGCTCTCCCCCGCCTCTGTCTTACGAGGACATGATGGCACTGGGCCCACCTGGATAATCCAGGATCATCTCCCCCTCTCAAGATCCTTAACTTAATGGCACCTGCGAAGACCGGATTCCAAAATGGGTGAATAGTTACTTCCCCTGAGCAGATGACCGTCCTGGAATTCCCCTGCACTAATCTAGAACAGATCTCTGGGAGGCCCTGCCCTGAGGGCCCAGAAGAGAAAGTGGCAATTCCTGGGAGCCGGTGAAGGTTCATGCAGATTAAAGGTCTCCTCCTCTTTCCAGCAGGAGCCCGGACCGACCACCCACCGGCAGGCCCTGGCGATGCTCTCCGGCCAGGCTGGGAGGGGCAGTGAAGGGAGTGGGTAGTGGGGACACTGAGGCAAACTGGAGCCTGACTCCTCACCTGGAGGGGATGGCACCTACTTCGCTCTCGCCCAGTATGGTCTAATCTTCTGATTTTTGAGGAAGAGCCAGAAATGCAGATTTGTGAATGTGAAATATCCTCATTATTAAATAAACAACTATTTTTTAAAA
Source organism: Tapirus indicus (assembly GCA_031878705.1). Classification (NCBI taxonomy): domain Eukaryota; kingdom Metazoa; phylum Chordata; class Mammalia; order Perissodactyla; family Tapiridae; genus Tapirus; species Tapirus indicus. The sequence goes on from CM062929.1 coordinate 47,483,812, forward strand.
TTTAAAGCCTTCTGTAGATCAAGCAAGACAGAGCCCAAGGGCCGCCAGCTCCCAGTGCCCACTGCGGACAGTCTGTCAGCATCCAGCCAGCATCTAGGAAGGTCTTCTCAGAAGGTCAATAGCTGAGGATCTGGGGACAGATGGACTTGGGGTCAAATCCATCCTTCACGTGCTCTGGGACCTCAGCGAGTTACAACCTCCAGCCTCAGTTTCCTTACCTGTAAAATGGGGAGATGGCACCAACCTCCTCAGACTGTTGGGAAGTTTACCCGGAGACGCTCCAGGTACACAGCCCCCAGCACAGCGCCTCCCATGGTGAATGCACTCTAAGGGTTGGCGGCATCACTGTTGTCTTTCTGAGATGCTTTCTTTGTTCATATTTTAATCATTCAGGCATTTGACTGCAACCTACAATCACAGTGTGAATTTGACATGGTCACATATCTGTTCTGCCCCTTCTTTTTCCCCCCAAAGTTGTTTTTAAACAGACTGTGTGACTTTAAAAAGATCAAAAACCTTCCTGTTCAACGTGTGGGAACAGAAAGTGCACGATGCTCGTGTCGGCAGACATTAGTGAAAGACCGGAAACCCGATTCGAGGGAATCGTCCAAGAGGAATCCGGGGCTCTCCCCGCACTGGGGTCTGTCCGGTGCAGGGTTTTCATCACTCACGTAGACGAAGTCCGAGAACCCACACCTGTCAAATGCGCAAGTGACCCCAAGCGGGAGGGGGGCTCCGACGCTGGTGGGTGAAGGCTCCGGGTCTGGGAAGGTCGAGAGTGGTCAGTAAGAAGAGCAAGTGTGAGTCCTGGCCCTCAGCTTCCTTAGGTCAGTCCCCAGGGTGACACCCCAAAAAGGCTACAATTAAGAGCGGCAACGTCAAGGGTTGTTGGGGGTGTGAAACACCAGGACGTCTGAGACAGCTGCTGGGGGAGTGCACATTGTACAACACTGGTGCAACCACCTCGAGCACGGTTGGTGACATCTACTAAGGCCGAGTGTAGGCCTTCCTCGGACCCAGCCTCCCCACTCCTGGCAGTGAGCCCAGGAGCACTGAGTGCCCGTGGGCACCGTGAGCTCCCCAACACCAGCACCAGAATATTCTCGGCAGCCCTGTGTGAACCAGCCAACAGCCGGAAACAACCAAACTCAACAAGAGGACCAAGAGGAGAATGGATAAACGGTGTGTTATGAATGCCACACGCTATGAGAAGGAACGAACCACCGATTACAGCGACGAGGGCAAGTCCCCAAGACTCCACAGAGGAGCACGTCACCTACGATCCAGTTCACGTGAACGCAAAAACAGGCGAAGCAAATCCACGGTGAAAGAAGTCAGAACGGTGGTTACCTCTGCAACGGGGTGAGGTGGTAGTCACGGGGAAGGGCCTGGAGGGAAATTTCCTGATCTGGGTGGCGGTTACGGTTACATAAGTGTATACAACGTAAACAGCCATCCTGCTGCATACTTTGGATTTGCGCACTTTATTCTAGATAAGTGCTCCACCACAATAACACAAAGGGGAGGGGGGGAGAGCCGGAGGCAGTACGGCAGGCGGCGGGACAAGACTGTGCACCAGGACCCCCAGGGTGAGTGGCAGAGATACAGCCCAGCCTGCAGGTGCCTCTCCCTGGGCCCAGCTGGGAACTCCCGGCTCTCTTCTGCTCCGGGCAGACCCCATCCAGCCACGTAGGTCCTGTAGGACAACAGAGGCCCGTGGACCACCAGTGGGAGCACGGGGTGGGACCTGTGCAGTCACACGGGACTCTGCCCTCAGAGGGGCTCTGAGTTCTGCTGTCATCATCTTGACATTTTTAATTTTTGAACAATTATTGTTTAATTTTCAAACAATTTTAGTTTGCACTGGGCTCCACAAATTACACAGCAGGTCTTGAATGGGAAGCTGTGATACTGAGCTTGGTCCTCGATTTCTGAATGACTGTTCTATGAAAAGAGAAGCACATTTACATTGCCAGGAGCATGAAGTTATGGAATTGATAAAGCAGGCAGACCTCAGCTTGATATAAGGAAGAACTTACAGTGACAATGGCTCTACATGAGCTGCCTCCCAAAGAAAGATTAGCAGCTCATTTGATGAGCGCCTGCTCTGTGTCAAGCATCTTCCCTGCATCGTCCAACTTACTCCTCACAATAACCCAATGAAGAGGAAACTATCATTGCCCCCATTTTGCAGAGGAAGAAACTGAGACAGGTATTTATAACTCGCCCAGCATCACTCAGCTGGTAGGCAGTGAAGCTGGGATGTGAATCTAAGTTGGACTGACTCTGGGTTGGCATCCACCACGAGAGTTTTCAGATGTTCCAGCCGTGAGCTGCACAACATCCGGGGCCAGTGGAAGGGCTTTTAGTTTGGGGAGGCGAAGAACTTCAGGGCTCAAGGTAGATATTCCAGGATTTCAAACACAGATAGGAGGCAAGGTGAAGAATGCCAGAGCCCTCACCCACGTGCCAGCCCAGAGGAGGCTGGTCTTCAGATGCCTGGCGCCAGCTGGGGGCTTCCTTCATGGGAGCACACAAAGACACTCAGGCGCTGACAGGCACACAAGAATAAAGCGAGACGTGTGTGATGTAACAGGGAGGGGGGGACTGTGGCAACTTATGTTAAAAAGTTTAGAAAAATTTTAAACAATAGACAGGCAAAACCAAAAACACTTCTGCAGGTTGCCCACAGGCTACCAGCTAGTGGTCGCTGTTTTAGACTGCCAGCCCCACAAGGGCAGGGACAGGTCTGTCATGCCCATCAGTGTACCCCCACCCTAGCCCAGCACAGGGCTTGGCATGCAGGTGGCCTCTTTATGGGAGGAGTGGCCCCAATGGCAACCAGTCTATTCACCCTTCTTCTGACCTCTGCCACCCAGCAGGGCTGGGTAATGCAGTCGGTGGCAGGACCCAGCTCCCTTGGCTGTGCCTCACCCACCTGACTATTACCCCCTCCCTTCTCTCTCGCTTCCCAGTAGCACAGGCCTGATTTATGAGAATTTTCTCAGAAAAGAAAGACTGAGGACTGCATGAATATTGGGAGAGTGCAGTGGTTAAGACCAAAGGTTCTGGAAACAGACAGACCTGGCTTGAATCTTGCCCCACCACCTCCTAGCCACAAAACCTTAGAAGAGTTACCTGGCCTCCCTCTGCCTCAGTTTCCGTATCTGTAAAATGGGAATAATAATAGGACTTAACTTGCTTTTTGCGACTATTAGAGAAGACTTGTAATTTTGTAATTATTAAGTTAAATAAGACAGGTAATGTTGTGAATATTAAATTAGGTAATACATGCAAAACGCCCAGAACAACGCCTTGCATATAATAGCCATGTAATCGATACTAGCTGTGGTTCTTTATTGCACGAACAGGTACCATTTATCAAACCTAGTTGGTCTTTGAAATAATTATTCAACAAGTACATACTGAACATAAACGATGGGGCAGTCCTTCACAAGGCACATGGGTCTCATCATCCCCTCCCCCGCGCAGACACGTCCCTGGAGGGGACAAAGTTAGAGGCACGATGGAGCAGAGCGGTGGGGGAGGTCAGGTTAAGCCACCTGCCCGTGCTCACACAGAAGCGTGGGAGTCACAGCGCGTCCGTCGTGGGTTCTACCTTGCCCAGCCAGGCCCTGCCCGGCACACGGCAGATGGTCAGAAAACGTCTGTCGAACGGATGAACGTCGTTAGACCCTCACAAGACCCTATAAGGTACCTGCAGACGTGAACAGGCGCGGGAGGCTGACTCTCTGGCCCAGGGCCTTGGGCCGTGCACGACGCCCCACCTCGTCTCCCCGGGGCCGACTGTAGCCCCAGCTGCGCCGCCACCGCCGCCTCCCGCCACCACGTGGATTTAAAACCCACGCGGCCGCCCGGCTCCTGCCCCTCTTCCCCCATTGGGCGAGGCCGCCCGCAGTCACGTCCAATCGGATGGCTACGCCCAGAATCCGAACTTGGGATTGGCCCGTCCGCTGTGTCACTTCGGGCTGCCCGTGACGTCAGCTGTGTCTGGCACCCCCGCCTCTTCGGCGTCTTGACTGGAGTTAAAGGAGCCGCAGGGGAGAAGTCGCTCGCGTTGTTTCACTTCTAAGTAACCTTTTAAAAATTTTTTAAATTAACGTTCGTTGTAGAAAATACAGCAAACAATACAAGAGAAATGTAAATTTCCTTTAATCCATTACACAAAGATAACCACAAAGCTAATCTATTTCGGCATATGTCATTTCAGTCTTTTTTCAAATAATGTAATTTGTACAAAATTGCAATCGGTTTTGCGGCCTATTTTAAAATGTACTTCATAAAGGACTATTCTCTGAATCACAAATAATCTTTGAAAACATGGCTTTTAACACTTGCATTAGCTTTGACCTTTATTTAACCAATCCCCTATTTTTTTCTTAATTTCGTTGCATTTTTGCTTTTACAAATGAAGATAGGATCAATGTTCTTGTCCTTAATAATTAGTTCTCTGATTATTTCCTTAAACTGCGTTGTAGAAATGAGACTAGAGGGTGAGGATACTCACACTTGAAGGGCCTAATGCACGTTGCAAAATTATCTTGTATTCATTCCTTCAGCAGATACATATTAAGCAGTTATATGTGCCAGTTGATGCTAGGAGCTGTGGATACAGCAGAGAACAAGACAGGTGTAACCCATACCACCTTCAGAAATGCAGTGCCAGTTTCATCACTTTTGAAGCCGGCTCCTGGGCCCGTGTTCCCAAGTCCCGTATCTGAGCACAGGGCTCCTGTGCAGAGGAGAGGGGTCGTGTCTCCCACTCTGGCCCAGGGACTGCAGATGAAAGGCAGAGAGCATTTTCTGGGTGCCACACCCTTGTGGGGACATCCTGTTGGATTCCAACAGTTCTTGTCTGGCGTTCTGGAGGCCCTGGGGACATCTGAGCATCTGTTCCTGGGACCAGACATTGGGGACACGCAGGGCACAGTCCAGCTGGCGTGAGAGACACTGAACAAAGCAACTCACAAATTCATAACAAATTACAATGTGGGCTCACTTCTCCAAAGGGAAGAAGGGGATGCTAGGGTTCCTTTGTATTGTGTTTGGAACTGGGAGCCCTGGAGCACAGAGCATGCAGTAATAATAATGAACTTTTTCCAAGAGCTTGTTCCTAGCCAGGCCCTATGCTAAGTGCCATGCAGGAGTGTTCCCATTTAATCCTCCCAATAGCCAGTAAGTATCTTTATGATCTCCATTTTAAAGATGCGGAAATTGAGGCCCAGAATCATTAATGAACTTTCCCAATCAAGGTCACACGGTTAGAAGTGGTGGTATATACTTGTGTGACCTCAGTTTGGACACGCAGAATTCAAAGTTTGGGAAATGGATCAATGAATGAGGGTAAAATCTTGCCACGGTGGCCCCTGGTACAGCAGGGGCCCAACCCCCAGGGCCTGGTGTGGCACCTGGCTCGCCATATGGAACGGTCTCCGCGTGCTAGGTGTGGTGCCAATCACTGGCACAGCGCAGAGCCAGGCGAACACAGCCCTCTCTATACCCTCTGTGACTAGCCTGGCCGTGGCCCTCACACCCAGCTTCTTCTTCATTAGCACCCCCTCAAAACCGAGCAGCAGAGTGCCAGGCCCAGCCTGACCCTGAATGCCTTTTATGCCACTGAGAATTACAGGTTTACATTATTAATCACTCCTGACAACAGTAAAATGTATTCTTCATGAGAACAGAGACACAGAACATTCTGCTCGGGTATTTCCGGTCCGTGAAATCAGCTTGAATGATGAACAGTTTTTTCTGGAAGTGTTTCAGACATGAGTTAAACATCTGGAATCTTCCAAACCCCTTTCAGGCTCAGCCTATGGCAGAAAGGTCCATATATTAAGCTCTTTAAGGTACCAAAACCCATGCTGGGCCTGGGCCAGGAATTAGGGACAGGGTCTTGGCTCAGCTCTGCCTGAACCAGCAGCTTGACCTTGGCCAAGTCATGGCCCTGTCTGGGCCTCAGTTTACCCAGCTGTCAGAAGACAGGGTTTGGCTCAAGTGTTTCCTTCTGATCTTTCCTTCTGCCCACCCCTCATCTCCCATCTTGGTACCAAAGCCCTGTCTTCTCTGTAGAAACCAATTCCCTGCTGGAAATGAGAAATTGCTGCTGGAGAGCTCAACCATGCTCCTGTATCAGCACCTGAACACACATGACACAACCAACACAACACACAACACATATATGCACACACAACACACACACCCCCACGGTACAAATACATACAAGTATACTCCTCGTACATATATGCAACACACACCACCACAAAACCACAACAGAGACCACACACACACACACCTCCCATCTTTACAGTTAAGACTTCTGGCGCTGGTTCTGGTAGCAGGCAAGTACTTGTTCTTCTTGGTAGGTGCTGCCGCAGGTTTCCGGCTTCCTGATACTTGGTTAGAAGTTTGTCATTAGGTGGGCATCCAGGTGACCAGAAAAAAGGAGCTGTGTGGGGTGGAGGGAGTGAGCGACCAGGGAAGACAGAATTGTTAGCAAGTACTGAAGGCGGCCCCAAATGTGACTCGGATGTTTATGTGTGGGGCGCCACGAATTTACTCCACAGAGGTTTGCCAAGCGCCCGCTGCACACCAGACCCCACAGGGGACGCACTGGGGGTCAAGCCAGACTGTCCTGCCCCCCTGGGGTTGCTGATCAAGTGGAGACAGACGGTGAACGCGCAAACACACGTGTCCGATGCCGCTGGTCCCTGTGCTGAGGTCTTGATACCCGCCCCTACCCCCCCTTAGGGACGGAGGAGGCACAGGTTCAGGGAGGTGGGTGACCGCAGGCACCCAGAGGGGCCTCTCTGATTTGATCTTCACCTCTCCCCTCCCCAGGCCACTTCTGCCTCGCCCCCTCCCCCCTGCAGAAGTCAGGAGGAGGCAGGGGAGCCTCCAGGGAGTGGGGGAGGAGGCCCTGGCAGCCCCAGGCAGAGGCGGTGAGGAGGGAGCAGAGAGCGCCATTCGTTGAGACCATCCCGCGGGCTCTGGGGTCCAAGTACCTGCCTTCACATCCTGCCCCCCTTCACTCGTGGGTCCCGGGGCCTCAGTGGTCCCATCTGTCAAATGGGAATATTAGCTTGGACCGCATAGGGCTGTTGTGGGTCTCCAATGAGCTAACCCCTGGCTCAGTGTAGGATTCTGATGCCTATTTGTTGAATGATTAAACGGATGAATTCAAAGTGGCTAGAACAGAGCCTGGCACACAGGCAGTATTCAATAAACGTTAGCTCTTATTAGTGTTTAAAAGCAAACAAGACACAAAAAAATAAAAACACACAGTTAGCAAAGATGCTAACCTGGGAACTTCGACAGGGCAATTAAACCACAGGCAAGATTTGGGGGGGAAATGATGCAGCTGGAAGGAGTTTGCAAAGGTGGTAAGTTGGGAGGGGAGGTCATTAAACCACGTGAGGCTGCCCAGCACAGCCTCTGAAAAGGCAGCTCTGTCCCGCTGGCCTGGGGGTGGCAGGAGGTGAGGAGGCTGGGATCTGCCTTGTCCCCACTGCCCGCTGTCAAAGCAGGCCCTTTGTTGACTTAGCCGGGCATTTTCCACAGTGCCCAGTGGGCACAGTCAGGACACGGCCAGCCACCCTCAGCCATGGCCAAAACCCACGCTGGCTTCCCCAGGTGCCCGACTGGCTGCCAAGGCAGGCCTGGCCCCCGAGCAGGACTGGCTACAGAATTTGCGGGGCCCCTCGTTCAAAAATTATTATTAAGAATTTCAAGACAGTGACAGTAGAGCATTAAACCAAGCTTGGGGCTCTCCCGAATGTGGAGCCCCGGCACCCACAGGGGTCCTACACCCGTGAAGCCGGCCCTGCACCTGGGCCCAGCCCAGCAGGGCTGCACCACTGGGAGCAAGGCCTCCTTTCTGGCTTACACAGGACCTTTTCTCTCTAAAGATTCCCTGGTGGCAGATCTAACCCATGCTCAGGGCAGACAGCCGCACGTGCTGTCTGGAGGTCCTGAAAAGGCTGTCCCCAGCGGTCACCTGGGGACACACACTCATTTCACAATCCCATGGCCTGTAATCGGGTTAGGAAATGTATCCCAAATCCCAGACTTCCTGGGACCATGAAGATCCCTTAGTGCCTCTCCCACCAAGGGCTTTGGCCTGGCACCTGCTGCCCTCAGCCTGGGACTCCCTCCCTGCTGTCCCACCTCCACAGAGAGGCCACCCTGACCCCTTGGGCTCCAGCTGGGTCCAGGCTAGTTCCCTTTGTATTCCTTCCCACTCTTGTCCCTCTCTGACACCGTCACCTGGACTTATATGTTTACATATTTGTTGTCTGTCTCACCTGCAAGAATAGGAGGCCCAGAGGGCAGGGGCGTCTACCTGGCCCTAGGTAGATGCTCAGTACATGTGAGTTGAATGAAATGCCACCTCCTCAGGGTGGGCTTCCCTGATCACCAGCCCGGCCTCTAGCTCATCATTCCCGTATCTAGGTTAGCCATGGGTTTGCATGTAGGTGTCTGGTCTCTCCAGCCCCCCACGATGTCACACGAGGACAGACAGGGAGTTTGTTTTGTGGCTGCCCTGTGCCCAGTACCCAGCACAGAGCCTGGCACTGAGTAGGAGCACAATATTTGCTGAGTGAATAAAGGAAACTTCTTTCCCTGACTTATGGCCTCCCTCCCAGGGACTCTGGCCCAGCAGAGGTGGTCCACTCTCCAGGCACTGTGCTCCTACACTGGCCCATGACAACCTCGGCCACGCCCCAGCACTGACCCTGGGCAGCATCGCTGAGTTGTGAACTCCTCTTCATGTGCCTGGCCTGACAGTGGGCTCTGTCCCCACCTGGCTGAATTCTCAGCACCACAGTGCCTGGCATACGTAGGGTTGCCAGATTTAGCAAATAAAAATACAGGATGTCCACTGACATTTGAATTTCAGATAAGCAACATATAAATCGTTAGAAAATATATCCCAATTATTGCATGGGATATACTTATACTAAAAATTATTCATGGTTTATCTGAAATTCACATTTATCTGGCAGCCCCAGGCACACACGGAGCCTCCTGTCAGCGTGGACGGTCAAGTGTATGCTTCTTCCAGAGCAGTTCTGTCCTTTCCTACTACCCACCCTAGCCAGGGGCCCTGTCACTGCTAATTGCTTGAAGCCTTTCCAATGGTCAGTCCCCTTACCTGTAAGAGGGAAAGAAAATGATGCTAGCTCCCCTCCCAGTGTTGCCATGAGGATTCAATAACATAACCGCTCATATGTATTCAGCCTCTTCTTATACCCTTTCAAGGCACCACCTCCTTCATTCCTCACAATCACCCCAGGCGAAGGCACCATTAGCGTCCCCATTTTGCAGAGGAGAAAACTGAGGTTGGAGAGATGAAGGTACACAGCAAGGTCACATGGCTACGTGCCACTCATCTTTGGAGATACAGCTGTGACCACCATGCCTGACACCCCGTGTTAGGCCTCCAGGCAGAACCAACTCTGGAACCAGGGTGGAGACTTCTAACCAGTCCCAGATGCCACCATCAGAACAGTGGTGTCACATTGTAGGCGCTCAGTAAATGTGGCCAGTGCTGTTGTCCCAGACAGATCAACCAGAGGTCAATGTTGTGGGTAGACTTTCTGGTTTTTCAATCCACGGAGTTAACTGGTTATTTCTGCCTGCTGGCCAGTCAACTTCCATTGTGTAAATGCTGCCTCTTTTCCAAGACAATCAACATGTGTGATTTCTTGCTGCCAGATGAGGCCAGATCATCTGCAGGAGACTTCGAGGGGGACAGGGGCTGCATGCACCTGGTGTCACTGAATTCCCGGCACTCAGGGCTGAAGCTCATGGACATTTGTTGATTGAGTGAAGGAATGGCTGTAAGGAGGGGCAGGGATGGTGGTCTCCTTTGGCCTAGGAAATGAGTGAGACCCACAGTCATCCCTAGGCCCAGCTGACATTTTCAGGATCACCCAAGGAATGCTCAGGACCTTGCCGCCCCAGGTTTTCCTCCAAACTGCAGAAGTCAAATTGCAGCAAGACCACCCCTCCCCGACCCCCCCCTCCCCCCTGCCCCATGGACCTGCTGGTGAAACGACCCCTTCTCAAAGTAGGGACTGAGACTGTCCAGTCCACGGCAGGGGAGCCCTCCCAGGTATAGACTCTGGGCAATTACCCCTCCTGGTCCCCGGGCTTGGGCCCTGCTCTGGGCCCCACTGGTAGCTTTAAGAGTAAGCTTCTCTTCCCAAACAAATGATGGCCAGAGTCTTTGACCCTCCCTCTGTGCTGGGCACTCTTGGACCAGTACATCATCCTCCAGCTTGAACCCTCCAGAAAAACAGTTTCCTGCCTGCCCTCCTAACAGAGCAAAAGGCATCACTGTGCCTGAGCAGGGAGAGCTCTCACCCACTTCCTGGGCTGGTTTTCTGAGTTCTGCAAGACTCTGGTCTGGTTCCAGTCTATTAAAAGGAAATAACAATAACTTTTACACACTCTTTCCTCCCTGAATACAAAAGGAGTCTCTGCTCTTTACTAAAACTTTGGGCACTACAGGGATATGTGGGGATTTAGAGAACTAGAAGCATGTGGGGGAGCAGACACCCGAGGGCCTGGGTTGAGCTCAGGCTCCACGCTTAGGGACATCGACCCCCCAGGCCAGTTTCCGGGTCTGTAAAACGGAGACAATAATATTCCCGCCTCTGGGAGTAGGTGTGGGGTTAATATTTCCTAAGTTTCTGGCACACGGTAGGCGCTCCTTAAGTGCATGTAAAATAGAGATTGAGGGAAAGGTCTAGGAGGGGACACAACAAATTGTTGAGAGGTTGGAGATGTGCCAGAGGGGGCCTGTTACATAATATTTTAATATCTTTTAAACTAGGAGAATGTGTTCTTGTAGCACTTGTATAATTAAAAGTTAATGAAATAAAAGTACACCCCCACACTTCCTTCCCCCCTCTTTTGAACTCCGGAGCTGCGCCCCCCAGGCCGGTGGCCCCTCGGGCAGCAGACAATGGGTGTGGATTCGCCCCGGGCCCTGCCGGCTGGGACATTACTCAAGTCCCCGACACGTATTTACATGACAAGGGCTCCCGGGCGTTTCTCGGCGCAGTCGGGGCGTGTCTATGCGAGTTCCAGTCTTCCCCGGCCGACCTCTTTGCAGTCGGGTTAAAGTGCGCGGGGGAGGGCGTCAGAGGTGTCGCAGTGGGCTAGGGGCCTCGTGGGACTGCAGACCTGCAGGCGGGGAGTTTCCTGCGAAATCAGGTAATGCGTGATCTGGAGAAGTCTTCCTCCTCCTCTTTAACTTCCCCTTCCCTGAGCCCTCGGGAACCTCGTGCTCCTTTAGAGGGGACAGACTTGCCCCAAAGGCCTGGGTCAAGGACGCTGGGGCTCAAGAACGCACCCGCAACGGGCCGGGGTGAGGCTGGGACCGAGTCCTATTCCCCCGGATCGGAGGTGCGCAGAGCAGGGGCTCCAAAGTGACCCTGGTTGGGGAGAGGACGCAGCGCCCCGCCTCCCTGCCTGGGTCCCGGGTCTACGCGGCCCGGCTCGCTCTGGCCCTTTAAGAGCCCGCCCCCTTCCCCGTCACCCCGCCCCGCGGCCCGGGGAGGGGGTGCGGGGGAACCTCGGCGGGGATTGGCGCAGCGCGCGCCCCCTCCCCGGCCCCCGCGCGGTGGGAACCGGCAGCCCCGTCTAGCGCTGACGTCAGACCGTCTGCCTGCCTCCGACCGCGGCCTCGGAGCGAAACCCGATCTCCTTGGACTTGAATGAGGAGGAGGCGGCGGCGGCGGAGGCGCTCGGCTGGGGGAAGCCAGCAGCAGAGGCTGAGCCCCGGCGGCAGCGCGCGCCCCGGCTGCCAGCCCATTTCCCGGACGCCACCCGCGGGCACTGCCGACGCCCCCGGGGCTGCGGAGGGGCGGCCGGGGGGCGCAGGGGAGCGCGGCCCCGCTCACTGAGTCCCGCGGCGCCCCGGGAACTTGGCGGCGCCCCGAGCCCGGCGAGCCGGGGCGCGCCTTCCCCGCCGCGCGCCTCCTGCATGCGGGGCCCGAGCGCCGGGCGCCGGCCGGAGCCCCCCCCGGCCGCCCCCGTGCCCCCTGCGCCCCGGGCCGCGCCGCCGCGCCGTCCATGCACCGCTTGATGGGGGTCAACAGCACCGCCACCGCCGCCGCCGGGCAGCCCAATGTCTCCTGCACGTGCAACTGCAAACGCTCTTTGTTCCAGAGCATGGAGATCAGTGAGTGACCCCGCGCCTCCTTCCCCGGAGGCCCCGTCGGGCTGGGACCCCGAGTCGAGGCGCCGCTGCGGGCGGGGGCCCGGGCCGTGCGCGCCCCCTCGGGCTGTGTGCCCTGCGCCCCGGCTGCGCCCGCCGCGCCCCGGGCGCGCCCTCCCGGCTCGCGGCAGCTGGCGGCCGGCCCGGCTTTGTCCCGCGGCGCTGCGAGCCTGGCACGGCCCCCGCTGCCCGCGCCCCGCCCGCCGAGACTCGGACCCGGGGTCGAGCGGCGCGGAGGGCGGCGGGGCGCCCGGCGCGAGAGGGCCGGGGCGGGCGGATCCGTGAAGTTTCCATTTTATTTCCCTAAGGGGCAGTGGCGATGGAGCAATTAGGCCAGCTCTTTATCAACTTTGGCGGGGGGGGGGGTGGGCGGGCGTGTGAGACGCTGTCTGGCCTGCGAGGTGTCTGGGGCTCCGGGAGTGTGTCTGGAGCGAGCGTGGCGCTGTGTGTCGGTCTGTGTGAGTGGGTTTCCGTGCGTCTGCGGAGTGTGCGCGTCTGTGTGTCTGGGTCGCGGTCTGTCCCAGGAGTGTGTTTCCGAGTCTTCTTGCGTCTCTGTCTCTCTGTCTCTGTGTCCGGGTCTCGGTGTCTCTCCTGAGTGTGTGCATCCCTCGGGGGGTTTGGGAACCGTTTGTGTCCAGGGCTCAGCGCTAGTGGGTCTGGCCGAACGTGGATCCCGAGTGTGTGTGTCATTGTGAGTGTCTGTGTCCCCGACGCACTATAAATAGCCTGTGTCTGGACAGCTTGGCTCAGTCTAGCTGGGCCGGTGGTTAGAAATGAGTCAAAGTTTGGGGCTGTCTGTGTTTGGGACTGCGTTGCCCTGAAAGGGGGAAGTGGACGGAGGGTGGGGAGGGGGCGTTCGAAGCTTGGCGCTGACTCGCCTGGTACAGGGAGAAGTTGAGACGAATAAGCTTCTTCTACTTCTGTCATACAGAGCCCACCCAGGCGGTCGCTGGGTTGGGTGGGGAATTGACTGCCACTCCTCGGGGTCTGCCTTCTAGCCTACACCTCCTCCCCTGCCCATTTTTTGGGGGAACTTCTTGTCTCTAGCTTCTGTTTCCCTTGTCCTCACCCCTAAGCACCCCAGGCGAGGGGCCACACGGCCCTTCCCTGCAAGGGCCAGCCTTCTTCCAGCTGGGACCAGGCGCCCAGAGGCCGCTGCCACCGAGCAGGGCAGTGACTGGGTGACTCATAAGCTAGTTTCCGCAGGCGGTTGCCACAGTTTGCGGCCCCTGAGCCTGTACAGTGAGGCGCGAGAGGTAAAAATAACCCATGACCGGCCCTGCTGGGGCAGGCTGGCTGGTGTTGGTGGTGGGTCCTTCCATCCACCTCACCCCACTCCCTCCAGTCCTGGAATTAAAAGCCCTGCTCTGCGCCCCCACCCCCCTCCCCCCTCAGCTGCCCTGCATCAGGCCAGCGAGGTGCCAGGAGAACCTGCCCAGGAGCCTTCGTTTGCGGAATTGAGTTGCGTTAAACCAGATTGCTTCCCAAAGGCCCTTTGTGAACTCTGGAGGCTAATGAAACGCACGAGGATATTATTAAAATATGTTAGCACATGTTTAGAAAGTCTTGCCAGTGCTAAATGGATTGCTGCTTACGTGCCCTCGGAGCCTTATCCCCCACTTCTGTAAGGCTGCCTTAGGGGACCTCCCGTGTGTCCAGCTTATCATTATGAGGGCTAGGCACAGTCGGACCTTCTGCTCTTGTCCTTCCTTTATGTTCAGGAATTTTTTAAAAATTTATTCTTATTTCTGTCCCTTGCGAATCAACCCCGACAACATTTTGGCTGACACCAAGGTGTCGTTAAATCTGTTGCCAGCGACCTATATGCTACCCGCAGATGGCATCTGAGTGGGACCCTTGCGGTTAGTGCCTGGAACCATGGCCTGCTCCAGCTGGCCCCGGGGTGGCCCATTAGTCACCAAGCTCTGTGTTTTTACACACGGCCCCCTACTTACTGGAAGAAAGCCCAGGGCAGGGAGGGAAGTGATCTTAAAAATGCAGGTATAATGTAACAGTTTGTTACCAGTGCTAATCGCATTTCCCAGAAGCAGGAGATGAGCAAACCTTAAGGTCTGGAGTTTCCTTATACAAAAGAGATAAGAAGAAGGAGAGAAGAAAGAAAAGAAGGAAGGAAAGAAACAAGTAGTGGCCACTGTCTCTCACATGATACGTGCTGGGGGTGGTTCGCGGGGAGAACGTTAAGGATGGATTTGCAATTGGGCTGCAGGGCAGTGTCCACATGGCTCCTTTTCTATAAGAGAGAGAGGTTGCCCTTGGTAGGTCCCTTAAGCTGGGCCTCAGTTTCCTCATCTGCAAAATGAGACCCTGACGGTTGAACTCTAAAATCCTACCATCTGTCAAGATGAGGCCTCTGCCGTCCAAAGTCTGGCTGAGGCTTCAGTGCCAGAGGTGGCTCCCCGCCCCGCACAGAAGGGCTGGGTTCGTGGTGTGGTCTTCGGTTGCCCCAAATTTCGGGTCTGGAAGGAGCCTGGGCCAGCTCAGGGTTCATGCCCTCGCTTTATACATGAGAGGAGGTGGCAGTGGAAAGCTTTGCCCAGGTCCCCAGCTCATGCTAGACTCAGACCCTGGTTTACTTCTCGTGGAGCACACACTGTGTCTTGAATTGGGAACTTGGGCCCCAGAGGAGGTCCACCTGGAACTTGGGTCTGGAGGAAATCAGCAGCATCCCCTTTGCACCCGGGAGGGGGCACTCTGAGGAAGCCAGATACCCGGAATGGGCTTGATTGGACTTGCCCCAGGGGCCCCCATCTTTTCTGAGAGTCAAGGGGTGAAGGATGCTGTCTGATGGGAATTCCCAAAACACACCCAACAGAAAAATACGCCGTTCTTTAAAAAAGCCAGGGGTCTTGGGATTAAACACAGCAGGCTCAAGTGACAACCCACCAGAGGTGACAGCCGGGGAGTTCGCAGCCGTGACTTTTGAGGAAGCACTCCTCCTGGCACGCATTTTTCCTGGCATTATTGTTGACCTCTTTTCGGTTCTGCTGCATCTCTTAGAAACTTCCCCCATCTTTCTCCCCCAGCTTCTGCTTGAGACTTTTGGGGGGGTGGCTAGAAGCTAACTCTGCTCTCTGGGCAGACTGAATTGTGGTGCTGTCCAGCTGTTGGCTCCTGTGGCAGCATTTCCTGAGGGCCCTGGGAGGTACCCCTGCCCTGGACCCACCGTCCACCTCTGCAGGCAGTGTCTGCAGGGGCAGTTCTGTTTTTAGCACCACCAGAGTCTCTGAGCCCAATTCCTCTCCTCCAACCAGTTCCAGACATATACTCCGGAACACTGGAGACTCGGCTGTCAGCAGCTCAGGACGGTCTGGTCTGCCTGTGCCTGCTACTCACGTTTGTCACTCACATGAATCTAGGGTCTCAGCCTCGGCCCTGGGGCGTTCTGGGCTGGAGAGTTCCTCACTGGGGGGGGTGGTTGTCCGTGTGTCCGGTGTTTAGCAGTGTGTCTGGCCTCCACCCCCACAGATGCCAGGAGGAGTAGGAGTCTCCCCACCTCAGGTTGTAACAACCAGAACTCTCCAGACATTGCCAGGTGTCCCTGGAGAAGCACATTGCCCTGGGTGAGAACCGCCGTTTTAATCAATTTTTGGTTTTTGAAAGGGGACTAGGGGGGGCGTGAGGGTAGATCTGAGTTGCCAGGAGATAAGTTCCCTCTAAAGGCCAGTGGTCGCTCGCCAAGTTGGCACCTGCCACTCACTCAGCCTTTACTGAGCACCTGTTGTATGCCACACAGGAAGGATTGGGGCTCCCTGTTGGTGAAGTTTCCAGTTTTCATCTTGGATTTGCATTTATTAAGAGAGACTCGGCCATTCGAGTTAAGCTCTGGATGTCGAGGGCCACCTCTTTCCTCCTGTGGGCCCTCCCAGCCGGGACTTGTAACCATGTGTTTTCTGACTGTCTGGGTCTTAGGTTGGAGTGCAAGAAGAGGCCTAGTTTTGACTGGAATCTCAGGTCAGGCAGTTGACCACAGCCTCCCAGGAGGTCTGGGTTAAGCCAGCTACACCGCCCAGCGTGACCCAGGGTCAGGGGTGAGCTTAGTGTTTGTCAAGACGCAAAAGAACTAATTGCTCCTGCACAGACTCTCGCACGCACACACACGTGCATACTTACATGTGCACACACCCGTATGCGTGCAAACTCACACACACAAACACACCCATACATCCATGTTCCGTGTGCACCTACATCCATATGCATGCACACCTACGTGCACACACACGCTCAGCTGCTGCTCCTTCCTGTCTCCCCTGCCCGCTTCTCTTTACGTTGGGAATGGTTGCCACTTCTGGGCATGTAAGAAAAAGGAAATATGTGCACACACACATACATTCTCTTCCACAAGTTGTGCAAATTTACACTCTCTTCAAGAGAGAAGGGAGATGAGGGGTGTGTGAAGCTGCCAGGAGAGGAGGCTGTTGCGGAGGGTCCGGGGGAGGGAGGTGGCTGCTTGTCCTCAGGGCAGCAAGATGCACTTGCCCCCAGTGACCCAGAGCTGCCAGCCCAGGTGTCCCCACATACCTGTCCCCACCTCCTCTCTCCTCTTGGCCCAGGGCTGGGGTTTTTAAAGGGTTTATGGTTTGGTCAGTTGTTAAAATGTAAGAAAACGTTCAAGAGGAGGGGACTGGTGGCAGGGCGCAAACAGAGGGTCTGCGAGGCTTTTCCTCTTCAGGTATTTCTCATCCAGAGGCAAAGTTTGCAGGTACCTCGGGGTCTGGGGTCCTGCCCAAAGAGATGTGATTCGTACAAATTGAATTTTAGAAGCTGCACTCCCGCCAGCCTTGGGCTCTCGTGTGGCACGTGTGCCGAGGAGGAGCTCAAAGCCGAGGGCCCATTTTGTGCTCTTGAACGGGGTTGTGTTTGCGTGCACGTGTGCGTGCCAGGGTAGGGGCACGTGTGGGGGCCGTGTGTGCTGGCACGTCTGCTCCGCTGTGTGTGCCCGTGGAGCAGTGAGGATGCGCACGCTGTGCCGGGGCCCCCCGAGGCCGGAGGGCAGGGTTCAGGGTGGCAGACACGATTTTCTCTGGGTGGGCTGCTGAAAACTGGGGGTGTGAACCTGCCCAAAGGGGCCACTGCCACTCGGCTCACTGTTGCCACATGGGCCCTCTGTGGCCATATCTTTCAGTTTCAGGGACCTGGACAGCTAGATTTTGATATGAAGCTCCTGGGTTTTGAGTGCTGGCGGTTCCTTTTTTTTTGCCTTGCTGCCAGGGCTGCACACAACCTGCCCCCAGACCCGGCCTGTTCCGTGGGCTGCAGTGGGTTGAGAGTGTGACTGAGGGCCGGAGGGGTGGAGGCTCAGCCTGGCTCCAAGACCTGCTGGCTGTGTCACCTTTCGCTGTCCCTCGGCCCATCTGTAAAGCGGGGCGGCGGCAGCCCCTGTGAGCTGGGTGTTGTGCGTGTTCAAAGATGACTCGCGTCGGGTGTGGCCTGGTGTCTGGCACGGTTCTGTGTTCGTGGGAGGTGGTGAGGGCTGTGGGGGCGGATTAGACTCAGTCACCCACTCTGTCCCACCCCCTAGTGGTCACACTCTGGCACACTGCCTGATAAGCAGGCCTTTGCCAGAAAAAGGTTTCCCCATCCTGGGGCTGGGTGCAGGCACTGGCTGGGACTGTTGGAACAAACTGGCCCATGTGGGGGCCGTGACCTTGAAAGTGGAGGTAATTGATTACTTGTGTAACATTCCTTGTCCCCGCCAGACCCACCGCAGACCCAGCTGGCAAATCCCCAGCGTGCCCGCCCCTGGCCCCGGAAGCCCCAGACGGTCCCTGAGGGCCCCCGGCTGGGTTCCTGTAATCCGCCGCCAGCTTTGGAGGGCAGAGGCTGGGCGGAGGGTGTGAGGCGCACGCTCTGGCCGTGAAGTCCACACCACCCTGACGTCCAGGTGCCCCACTCGGTCCAATTCATAAGACGGCCAGGGGCACGAAGCTCAGGAGTGCATGATGGTTTGAGCCTCCTGTTGTTGAAAATTAATTCCAGTTTTTAACAACTGAGTGTTTTGGGGATACAAACCATCAAAATAAGACCCTGATCTTTTTTTCCCCCGGCGGGTGCGATGGGGTGGGGGGCTCATCTATTTTGCTTCTCCGAGCACCTGGGTCTTCACTCTGCCCGTCCTTCTCCCCGAGGGGGCTGCACCGCTTCATGAAGTCATGACAACATGGGGCATTGACAGTCAACCTCACTGTCCCTCCGGGTGACAGTACGAACCAAACCCTGACACCTCAGGATCTTGACAGGGCCCTGTCAGACACTGGTAGAGGTGTCTGTCACCACCCTGGGAAAAGTCCCGGAATGGCTTGCCCACAGGCTTCAGCACCTGGGATGGGCCTGGAAAGATTTGGGGCATCCCCAGGCTTTCCGAGAGCCCCAGAACAGCTTCTCTCCTCCGTTTCCAGGGTGACTGATGGATTTCGCTTCCATTCCCTTTCTTAGTTGGATATGGAGAGCTTATCCTGTGCCAGGTACTAGTGACGCATTTTTCTCAGTCTTCAAAACAACTCTGCGAGAGAGCTATTGCTATCATCAATGTGCAGATGCCAAAATGGGATCAGAGAGGGTAGGCCACTTGCTCCAGGTCACACAGCCAGGAACTGATGCTCTGCTGGGATCAAACCTAAGCTCCCTGACCCCATAGCCCATGCTCCCATGATTTCTTCCCCACGACACCACACCGACTCCCTGAGACCCAGCATTTTGTTCTGCAAGACATGACGTTGCAGAGGTATTTTAGATTTTTGTCCTAAGACTGCAGGCCCATGTTGGACCATCCATTGGAGAAGAACACTGACAAATCTCAGAGCACACAGTTGGGTCCGTTCCACTCTGGCAGCACCCTGGAAAGTATTTTCATTGGAAAGTCTCCCCCAAACACGTGTCCCTTGTCAGGCTGCACGAGGAGCTGGTGCCTCTGTCTTCAGCTCATTCTCTAGCATCCACACCACCACCATCAGTTGTTATGCCAGGAGCTTGGTAAGTGGGCCGGGGCAGTTCCTGGAGGGACCATGTCTGTTAACCTTCCCCATGGTTTCCAGGCCATCTGGGGTCTGTGCACTGCCCACCTTCTGGCCAGAGTGAGGTTATGAAGATCTAGGCTTCATGGGGGACATACATGGGACACAGCGTCTGTCAGGTGCTCAGTCCTTCAGCACTCCAGGCACCTGCGGCGCTGTTCCAGGCGCTCTTCTGGGTGCTGCGGGATGTCAGGGGACAGCAGACAGTTGGGTCTTGCCACTCCAGTGACAAGACAGACAGGAAAACGTGAGTTCACTTCAGGGAGGGAGGCTGAGAGGAAACCAAACCGGGGGCACCCTCAAGGCCTGTTGCAGGGCAGCCCCCATGCTTGCAGACTAGCCATCCTGTCCCGGCTCCAGGAGCACGCCGAGGGTCTCCCCGGCATGCCTGTCACGCGGTGTTCAGTGTTGTGTAATTAGTTGTGTTCTCTCTGGTTCATCATCTTCCTCAAGCCTGTGGGTACCTCCTGCGTGTGTGAGGAGGGAAGGAAGTGGGCAGGGCGGGCGGGCGGGCAGGCAGGCTCGTAGAAGATTCCGGACAGGACAGGACATAGTCGAGATATAGACTCTGAAAACCATCCCTTTCTGGGCCCGTGTGGAATCCCTCCTGAGCCTCCACGGGCCCCTCCGTCAAGTGGAGGGACGTGTGGCACCTGCTTCGTGGGTTGTCAGGACCGTTGCCGAGCAGTGAGGAGCACCTGTGTACGGGGCGTTCTTTGGAATGCTCCAAGTGAGTTTCCACTATTTTGGGCAGGAAGCTGTGTCTTAGCCTCCCACCCACCGTCTCTTCTAGAAACATCAAAGCCGCACTGAGGGGCAGGTGCAGAAATCCAGTGCAGACATGCCCCCCTTCCCTGCTTCAGCCGAAGGTGTCTGGGGAGGTCGAGTTTTCTCGGTGTTCTCTTTGGTGCTACCAAGAGCATCAAAACGACAGAAGTGCATCGCCAGAGCCTGCCCCACGCCCCAGAAGGGGAACTTCTAGGGCGGTTCTTTTCTGCACACCTTGCTCCAGACTTGGAGCGATTTTGCTCACTGTCGTACCCATTTGGCACCTGTGGGTAGAGCCTGCGTTTGCTCAGATGTGGCATTGAGCTGCCACATGTTGCAAGGAGTTAGACAGCGACTGTGACTCCCCTTTGGAGGGATTGGGTGGTGATCGGATTTCCTGATGTTCCAGCACATTCTAACATGTATTTGTTTCTCACTGGGGTGGGAGTGGGAGGAGGAAGGGGGGGTCCCTTGGCTTAGAATCGGTGCCGCAATAAACTCATTAGGATGTGTTTCAACTGCAATCATTAGTTATTGTATCAGTGGGTTTGGGAAATGGCTCTACTGGCAGAAAAGAGAGTTTTAATTATTTGGTAACAAGTTTAAAATCTCCAGTGGCTCTGGGATCTGAGTGCTGGATAAAGTTTGCTTCTGGCCGCTGCAGGCCAGCTTATAAAGTTCCACTGTTCTCTGGAAACACCTCCCAGTGCCCATGGCCTGAGGAGCTGGGCTCCCCTGGGCTGGACAGATACCACCTAAAGCTCTGACCACACGTGTTCAAGACACCACCTGCCTTTTAACTTTGGAGAGATTGTCCCCTATCTTTTGTCCCTAATGTGGACTTTGGTGGTGAAGTGGGGGGGCAGCTGTGACGACTCTTGGTGGGATTGGTACTTTTGTGTGGTCTCAGCAGAGTTGATGTCAATCAACAGTGGAGCAGTTGGTGAAGGACAGAGTTATGATGTTCCTTGGTGTCCCCTGGCTGCTGGGAGCGTGCAGCGACGTTCTCTGAACTGCTGGCACCTGATGGGGTCTGTCTGTGACAGCTGTCACCCTTTATCGTCATGACGGGGCGTCACCGATTCCTGGCCTGCGGGTCGTGTAGACTTCAGGGTGGGAGAGTGTCTACTGGTCCTTAAGTTCGCCAGGAGCTGATGCTTCCATCCCTGGCTTTGGAGGGTGTAAAATCGGGCCATGGGTTTGTTGGGGGGTTAGCAATTAAGAATATAGAGATATGTGCTTTCATATATAAAACCACATATCTCTGTGTATATAAAATATACATACGTATTTTATGTTTAGGATGTACAGAATATTCTTAAATATGTGCGTTCCACCCCCCGAGGCTGTCAGACTTCTCTGAGGTCCCTCGACTGGAGTCACAGTGGGGACCCTGCCTCCCACAGGTGTGCCTGGGACTGAGCCTGACCCTTCCGCTGGCCTTGCCCTGGGCCCCATTAGGCAGGTGAAGTCGGGGTTCCTAGGCTGTGTCCTCAGAAGCAAGAGAAATGGAGAGCTGAGGCAGTTTTCCAGCAAATTTGGGGGAAGGTAAACTGTTGTTTCCCAAAAGAGGTTTTTCAGTCCCAGTGCTCTTGGTTACCTGGTCACCGACTGCTTGTCTAGAGTAGATTCTGACAGACGGCCCTGCACGCCCCTGGCCTTGCTTTGCGCATGATGGTCCAGGCAGCTAGGGGTCAGTGGGGCTGCTGTCTGAGGGCATAAACCAGTGTCAGCTCGGTTTTATTCTCTCCTCTGTGGGTTTGCCCACTGACATCCCTGGCAGGGACACTTTCAGACTTTGCAGAGGCTGTCCAATAAGGTTCATATGCCTGGCCAACAAGGGTCAGCCCCAGCCCAAGTGATTCATCCTAGAGGCCACATTGCCATTTGGGAGGCTCAGAATTTGCACGTGGCCACAGCAAACACTGTTTCTTCATCAGCCTAAGTTTTATAGCAGGTGAAAGAGCTTTGATCTGAAATACTTCCAGTTACGCCAGCGGAGAGACTGTGCGAGAGCTGGGTGGTTGTAGATGATGCGTTTCAAAATCCCCACCACAGAGGGAGACTGTTCTGTTATGGCTGCTACACTTAAGGAATAAAAAATAAAAGTTAATACCAAGACGTTTACTAAAACTAAGTATATATATATATATATATATATATATGCATATTTCCTTTACATTGCTCATGTGGCTACACATTTTAAGGACTTCATCAGGTTCTTAAATAACCCTCCAGAAGAAAGGAGAAAGTGAAGGGCGGGGAAGGGTCCACGTGGTCCCTGGGAGCCCTGCAAGAACTTGGTGCCTGCCCCTGCCCCATTCTGCAGTCCCAAGTCGTCAGGCTGATGTGCCGTAGCTGGTCCCAGCTCTAATTGCCCTCCTAAAAACAATTTAGTCGGTGATAATTCTGTAAACCTATGAATCAACTTTGCGCAAACACCCTGAGTAATTTCTTTGTTCTTTTCTTTCTACTTTGTAATTGGTGTCTGTAAAAGCCAAAGGTTTGGTGTTGCGGAAGTGTGATTCATTTATTGGTGTCTGTGCCGCCCCGTTATCGTTCAGTCATTTCAGAATGCCGTCGCGGTGAGCAGGAGTGATTCATGCGGGACTGAGCGAGGTCACGGCCATCGGAGGAAGCTGTTTTTTCTAATCTATTTATGATATGGGAGAAAGAGGTGGGTGTATTGAGATGATGGAGAGGGTGTCGATTACATTGGTGAATATAAACGATGCAATGGCACCAAGCAGCCCTTTAGACACCACTCTGCTGCTGTGATTGGTACGATGGATCAAAACTAGATGCACGCCTCTCTGGGGTCTTTCTCTCCCGTGCTTATGGATCCCGATCTCCAAGCAGGCTGACACGCAGGGACGCCCCATCAAACGTGGAGCAAAGTTTCAAGTCGACAGCCACAAATGCAGAGAACATTGCCTTTGTAAAAAGCCTGTCCTCTGGGTCCACCATGGAATAGTTTCAACATCCAGGCATCAGGGTCAGGGGCCACTACCAGCCCCTCCTTATCTCTCTTAACGCTGACAATTGTCGGATGTTTGCAATGTCAAGTCTTTCATTATTCTGCAAAGTGTGTGAATTCACACGTGGAACTGTTGATTTTGCCTAATTTTATTAGTTACTTTTGGCCTAAATAAAATTGTCATTGTCCTCCCACCTAGAGGGTCATTAGAGTTGCTTGCTACCTGGCCTAGAGGTGTCATTATGAGTCCAACTTCCAATTATCTATATAAATCTAGGCCCTGCCCGCAAGTGCATAATTCAAAAGTTGCTTATGTTGGGTTGAGGACTATTTCTTCCTGCAGCTATTTCTTCTCTGATTGATTCTCCGTCTCTGTAACTCGCTCCGCTGTGAACTGCCCTCTGCATCACTGGATGAGGGCCTGGCTTGGGTATTTGTGAATCCCCATCTCCTATGACCCTTTCCTTAGAGGAGAATCCAGCCAGTATTGACTGAGCTGCTTTGTGACTTTCGAGATGTGGAATGCCGGTCCGCTCAGCTCTCCCCTTCCTGCCCATGATAGACATTGCTAATCGATCACAGCATCCGCGCTTGCTGGACTCAGATTCTTTCCAGGTGGTGCTGCCGTGTCCACTCCCAGTCAGGGGTCAGCGTAGGCTCGAGGGCTGAAATCACTGCCATGTAGATGATCCTCAGGAGGGGAGAAGTGGCCAGCTGAGAGAGTGCTGAGGGCTGCAGGACCTCTGGGAGGAGAGGAATTGCTCCTGCGTGCGGCTGCTAGGACTCCCAGCTGCTCCTCATGTCACGAGGAGGCTGCCCAACAAGTCAGGGACAGTCCCTCTGTGAGTTCCAAGGATGTGCCACCAGCTGGAGTGACCTGCCTCGCCTTCAGCTGTCACGCCTGGGTCCCTCCCAAACCTCTGGACTTGTTCCTGGTGAGATCTGGAGTAAGAGTCCACCCCGTTACTCCTCAGCCCCCCAACTTCATTTGCCTTTTTCTTTAAAATTGGGGTCACAAACTCAGATGTCACAGAGCCTCCATTTCTCCTTGACAGCCTCTTTCCCTGGAGGTCTTGAGCCCTGCCCTAAGCATAGGGCAGCATTCCTTCACACTCTAGTGAGAAGGAGCCCTGGGCCCTTTCCCCAGAATAGACAGGCGAGTGGAGGTGGGGTTCAGGGAGAACCAGGAAGGGGAGAGGCTGGGAGGCAGGCAGCTTTCAGGGATGAGCACCCAGCGCCCAGCAGTCTTATCTCTCTGGTCATTTTCTTGGTGTTTGCCCCAGTGACATTGTGCCTTTTCGAACCCCAGCTGTTCCTGCTGACAGTCGCAGACACTCACCGAGCACTGTGCTTGCCGGGCCTCGTCAGTCCTCATGGCAATCCTGTGGGTACACGAGGAGGCAGAGCTGTGGCACGTGCCTGAGTGCGGGAGGTCACCCAGCCAGGAACAGAGCAGGATTTGAACTGGGGCCGCTGGGCTCCGAAAACTGTGCGTTGCCCACTGTCCCCTGAGCTTCAGAATAACCCACCTTCCGTGTCAGAGTGAGGTGTGGCCGGTGTCAGGCCTCCACCTTTGCCCGCGCTTTTCCAGCTGGGCCTGCGTCCCGTTCAGTCCCTCCTCACACACGCCCCTTCTTGGAAGGGTCACCAGTGGTGATCCCTGGACTCGGGGACAGAGAAGGCAGGAGTTTGCCCAGCATCGGGATGCAGCTGAAGGGAGAAGGGGCCACTGACCTGTGGGTGCTGGGCAGGGCCTGGGCTCCCCCAGGGGGTTGCCTCACGGGAGGGGGTGAGGACGAGACCCCAGGACGTTAGGACTGGAGGCCCCCCTCCAGCCCGTTCTAAACTCGGCTCGTCTCAATCCTGGTGAACGTGACAGCCACCTGCGGGCGCTGTACCCCGACAGTCAGGCGCACCCCAGGCCAGTTACTGGGGTGGGGCGGGGCAGCCGGGCTTCCTCAGGCTCCCGGGTAATTCCAGGGTGTGGCCGGGTGAAGCCTCCCGGGCCGGTGTGCACGTGAGTGAGCCGAGGTCTAGTGAGGGCCGGGAGGACCCAGGCCGCTTGTCAGCCCCAAGGCCCCCTGGCAGAGAGAACTGTTGCTGACGTCGTACCCCAAGTCAGCCCCTGCTGACCGGGCTCTGTGCCTGCTGGATGGTGCTCCCACTTGCGTGCACCTGTTCTCAGTCGGGCCGTGGTACCACGGGGCCCGTGAGCACTGGCCTCATCCTTGTTGTCCAGCGCAGGGCTCGCCCATTCTGGCGTGTTCCGGACCAGGTGCTCGTCACAGCGGAGCCACCCAGAGACCTCCTGCCAGCACGGGGCGGGGGGTGACCTGGGGATCGGTGGGCGGTGTGGTGGCCTGGATGCTTCTGTCTTTAGTTCAGGTAACGGTGGGGGCGCACTGGCTGGGCACACGATTTCACCAGGACCAGGACACACTTGGCGTCCTGGCTTTCTGCTCCCTTTGGTTGGCCCGGCACGGCCCTGACCCTGGGCTTCAGTTGGAGCTGCCTCTAGTCTGCCTTCCGAGTCCTTGATGACCTACATGGGCCTTCTGCTTGCCCGGGAGTGGCACATCGCTGCTTTGAGGGGGTTTCTTGTCACGGGGGTTGGAGGGGAGAATCACAGAGGCAGGAACAGGGCACTGGCCAGCCCACTGTCAAAGGTGGAATGTTCCAGACATGAGGTTTTCTTGTCCCTGACGCCCCAGATGAGGCCATGCTCGTGTGTCTCTCCCCTACCGTCTCCTCTCCCTCTCTTCTCGATTTTCTTCTCTGTGAAATGGGCGTAATCGAACCGCAGGGCTCTTGTGAGAGGAAGGCAGACCCTGCAGAGACCCCGCCAGACCAGAGACCTCACCCACCGTCCCTTCTCTTCCCTGCAGTTGTTAAACTTCCTCTTGGAACTGTGTTTTCCTGCTGTGATGTGTTTATTGAGGTGTAATTTACAGACACAGATGTCAGCGTACACTATGGTGAGTTGTGCAAATGTGTGTATGGGACAACTGTCCAGGTGAAGATGGAGGACCTTCCATCTCCCCACGAGGCCCCCGTCCCTTCCCGTCTGCACCTGCTCCCTGAGCCCGTGGCCACAGACTCAGTCACCAGAATGACATTTTCCTAGTGCAGGACTTGGCATAAATGGAATCACGCTGGATGTTCCCTCTCTTTGTCTGGCTTCCCTCTCTCAGCCTCTTGACAGATCCATCCCTGTGGTGTGTATCAGAAGTGATTCCTGTCTCTTTCTGAGGAGCATTCCATTGTCTGGACGAACCTCGGGGGTGCAGTTTAAACAGGGCCACGCTGGGCCCGGAGGAATGTCTGATGGAATTCCACCCACCTCCGTGGGGAGAAGGTTTTGTAACCTGAATCTGGGCCCCATAAATGGGTACACGAGACCAGGCGTCTGTCCAGCCGCAGCCAGGAGGACTCGGGGTGGTGGCAGATCCCTTGGAGAGCCAGCAGGCTACACCTCTGCTGCCTGGCACGGCCCCGCCAGCCACTCATGCCAGCCCGCCTGCCCACCTCACCTGCCTGCATTCCTTTGAGGGAATGAGGATGTGGGTGACCCCAGACAGGTATGAATCATGTCCGGGGGAGGCGGTTACTCAGAGGCGGTGAGCACCGAGGCTGCGTTCCTGCCAGCTGACGGACGGCTTGGACCTCGGAATGGAGCTGTGCATCATGGGGGTTGGGGCCTGCCTCACAGGAGAGCGTGGAGCTGGCAGGCTGTGGTCCCCATCCCCTCAACTCTGCATTCTCCAAAGAAGAAAATGATCACCACAGAGGGGCCCCCGAGTCAGGGTGCCAGTTCAGAATGGTGGCTCCATCACTTACCAGCTTTGTGACCCGAGCCCTCACTTCTTCACCTGTAGAATGGGCATGTTAGTAAGTGTTCTGACTTCTTTGGGCTGTATGTGACAACAAGAGTTCACTGCTCTTATTTACTGAATCCCTGCTGAGCGCCAGGCACCGTATTACCTGTAGCCCTTGCGGGAGCCACTGTCACTAGACCCATCCTTCAGATGGGGAGACTGAGGCTCAGAGGACAGAAGTTGCTTGCCCAAGGGCACACGGCTTGTAATTGGCTCAGCTAGATCTAGAGCCTGTTGAAGCTGCCTGTTTCATAACTACTCCACCTTGTCAGTTTGGAGAAATCGACAGACCCAGAGCAAACTAGGAGCCCGGGAGAAGATTTTAGATGGCCTGTGGATGGGCATTTCAAATTTAGTAGTTACGTGCTTAGGTTAGTGTATGTTAAATGTGTGTTTGGAAAAATGGAACAAGCACACTCACGATTTCATGAATATTATTAAGACAAGGCTAAGTAGTGAAACCGAGTTGATTGACTATTTAAAATTTAAAAATTTTAAATTAAAATATTAAGGAATTTTAATTCCTTTACTGGGCATTTGGAAATGGCAGAAATCGGGAAGGCTGGTTGAGAGTGATGTTGAAGGGGCACGTCCCGAGAAGTCCTCAGGGGTCTTTAATAAGCAATTACAGACTCAGGCGCCTCCTGCAGAATGGAAGCGCTTCGCTCTTTGACCTTCTAAGGTCACCCAGCCGTTTGAAGATCGGGGTCAACTCGATTCTGATGAGATCAAGGTCATGGGGTCGCATTGCCCTCCAGAATCCGAGGGGAAGCTTCCTGGCAGGGAATTTGGATGGAGAGGGAATCTCTCACCCTCCCTCCAGACACAGCTCAGAGCAGCTTTCCGCCTTATTCCCAGGCTGCTGCTGATGGGGAGAAGCCTCCTTTGCCCCATTGGCCCCTCTCAGTGCCCGACATGGTTTGCAGGGGAGGGCCCTGAGGCTCCCCCACTCACAGCTGTGTGTCATCTGGATCTCGGTGTGTTTTCACTAACATCTCTGTGTTCTTTTTTTCTAATGGAAAAAATCTCCCTAATTCAGTTGCCCTGTGGTGCCCGAAGTGGTTGCTATTTCGCAGAATAGATCTGTGGTTTGTCACCTGGCCTCCTAATAGAACTTTCTGGCCCAGGGGAGAGGGAGACACAGTGGGGAGCACAGGCCTGGTGCGTCACGCTCTGGGCCTCGCAGGGGTGCGTGGGTCCCTGGTGTCTCACCTGCCGTCTGCTGGAACCACTTCCAGGCTGCGGGGCCCCCTTCACCTGGTCATTGCCGGGAAATGTCCTGGTGGCAGAGGGGGGAGGTCTGGCCTGGAGTTTGGCAGAACTGTGCTTATTTCTACTATTTTCAAAACAGTTTGCGTGTGACAGGCGGTGGAGGGGGCTGTTTGAAGACCCCACAATGAGACTGGAATTAAACCTCTTTCGAGGTGTCAGAGCTCCCCTGAGGGACCCACCAGTGAGGCTGGTGTGGCTGGGGCAAGGCACGCTCCTCTCCCCACCCGGAGACCTTCCCGGACCTGGACCTGGTCCTAAAGAACCGAGAGGAAAGGGCGGGAAACCGACGCCCTCAACCCACTCGCCTTACTCGTAGGGCAGGCGAGAGAGCATGAGGTGCTTGCTCCTGCCCTCCCTCTCGCCCCGGGCCTGCCTCCTACCTGACTACCTGTCTAGGAATTTTTATTGCAGCCCACGGAGGCATTGCAGCTTGGCTGGAATGTGAGCGATCCTGGCCGCACGGGTGGGAATGCAGAGGTGGAGGCCCGGCCCGCTCACAAGATGAGTGTGGTCGTGGTTCTGCTGCTTCAGGGCCGGTCTGGGCTTTTTGCTCTCTTTGTGCCCTGATTCTGCCCGGTGGGTTCTGGTGAGACCACTTGCCCAGAGACCAGCCCACAGCAGGGACTGAAGCAACATTGATTATGATGAGGTGTGAAAGCCGGGAAAATAGTCCTAGGAGTCACAGCACTTAGGTGGCCCTGTTGTGTCCCTAAGAACGTTGCCCAGCCCTCCCTGGAGGGTGGAATCCAGCCCTGGCACTACTTACTGTCATTAGTCCCAGTTTGCAGGTGTGCACACTGAGGTTTAGGTCACGTGGCTGGGGGGTGGCAGAGCCAGGACTCGACCCCAGCAGTCTGGCTCCCACGCCCCACTCTTTTATCTGAGTGTGGGCTCTGGGCTCGGCCAGGGGACAGTGGTGGCCCCTTATGGATCTGATCAGCCTCGCCGGGCTGCCGCCAGTCACTGGCAGAGATGCAGCTCAGGGCTCCGGGAGCTCTGCCTTTTGTCTCCACCCTGAAGAGTGTCCAGGTGAGGTGGGGGTGGCTGGAGAGGCCAGGCTCCAGGCTGACTGGCTCCCGCAGGCCACCCTGCCAGTGGGTGCCGAGCCAGCAGCGCCAGCCAGCGTGGGAGAGGCCACTCTGCCTCTTCTGTCTGGCAGCCTCAGCCCTCAAGGAATTCCTCCCGGGGCCAAGAGTGGCCGTGCCTGTCCACTGCCGGCTGCAGGCCAGGTGGAGATCTGGGCTCCTGAAGGAGCACCAGGCCCAGGGTCCCTGAGGTTGGGGGCTCCACCCCCTCTCCTTGCCATCCGTGGTTTCCTGCCTCTGGCCCTGACATCCCTGTTCTGCCCTGGCCCCCGTGATTCCATGGGGACACGTGATCTGAACTGATCAGGGGGCTGCAGCCTCTTGAAGTTCTCGCTGAGGCCAGACCCAGTGTGTCGAGTGAGTGGGCAGTTGAGGACCCAGACCCAAGAAGGGAAAGGCAGTGTGGCTGGGTGTGGAGCTGGACGGCCTGGGTTGGACCTCCACCACTTAGGAGTGTGTGGGACCGCTTCCCTCCTCTGAGCCTGTTTCCTCTTCTGTAAATTGGGGGTCATCAGAATCACCCACTTCATAGGATCTCAGTGAGGATGAAGGGAGAGAATATGGCCCAGCTTAGCGCTGGGTGCCTTGTAAATGCTCAAGAAATGCACCCTATTCTGTTACGAAGACATCCTTGGTATTGTGGGAGAGATGGCTACATACGCCCCAGGACCTACCTCTGAAAAGAGAGAGGAGAGTGGGAGGGGGGCCCCTGGCTCCACTGGGAGAAGTTAGAACTGAGCCTTGAGGCGTGAGTAGGAGTTCCGCGCACGCGGGGAGAGGTTTCTCTGGTGAGATTACAGATACCCACCCCTTCTGTGACACCCAGGATTCTGTTCTCCCCATTCCCCAGATGAGAAAGTAGAGGCACGTTGTCCAAGACCATGTAGTGGGGGTGGTATTAGAACTGAGGCTGTGGGCCCCAGAGGTGAGTCTGAGCCCCTCTGTGTGTGTGTGTGTCATGGACAAAATCTACCCAGGAGGCGGTGGACCTGGCCCCAGCCTGCTGTGCAACCTCGGGCCGGTTTCTTCCTGCCCCGGGAAGGGTGAGCCCGAATGCCCCTGCCCCTCTCCGCTCTGACCTGTTTCATTTTCCACAGCAGGGTAATGATTTCTTTTGAGGAAAAGTTCCCCCCACCCCACCCCTGAGGACAGGAGAGGCATTCTGGGGAATAGAGGCTTCTGTCAGCAAAAGGGGTCTCCCCAGACTGCCCTCCCCGGGCACCTCCGTCACCCTTGCCCCGACCACCTGGAGCCCCTTGTGACGCGGCCCTGCATTGTGGCTGGGTCCTTGCTGGTTCTGAGTCCGCCGCCCCCTCCCCCTTCCGAGCCTGCCAGGGAGCCTGCCCACCCCACTCCGTTGTGGATGTGCTGATGAGGAGGAAGAACTGAGGAAGCAGGAGCCAGAAGGCTGGGGTGGGGCGTGTCAGCTCTCATTTTGCGCTCATTTAGGAACTTCACTGGTGGGCAGTTTTCCTCAATATTTCACTCCTTCATTCGTGAATTCCTTCAACAGCTTTTTTGAGCACCTACTGTGTGTTGGGCCTAATGTTCTGGAATTATCCAGCCGTGAAAAAGGCAAACTTGAGTGTGGCAGGCAGGAAATAAGAAAACCAATGAATGTGTAACGCAGCTTGTCAGAAGTCCTGCAGGAAAGGGCAGGGCGGGCCCGGACCCTCTTTCTCTGTCCATTCCCTTTTCCACCAGCCTTGTAAACTGGAGTCCCGGATCCCGTGATGTGGACACATCCTAATTTATCAGGTGCAGTGGTTTTTAACTCGGATACGGAACTGAAGAAGAGAGACTTTCCCTCTGGGGTGCTGATCCGGAAACCTGGATGGGCCAGAGCCTGCATTTTTAGTTTGCCTCTAGGAGATACAGATTCAAGAACCCGGGTCCCGGATCCTAGTATGCTGGGGCGCCAGCAATACCGATGGTTTTGGTGGGCTGGGCTGGCCGGGTTTTCTCTTGCAAAGCTATGCGGTGCATCCTCGCAGCCTCTGTCCCCTCTCTGAGGGTTTCCCGGGACAGAGTTCGAGTAGTGGAATCTGGGGCCATCCCGTGTGCCTGGTCTTCCAGCTTCAGCCTCGTGTTTCCATGTGACCCCTCAGAGCACCCCTAGCCGGGTGTTCCATCCTAAACAGATCGTTAGCATTTTTCCCTCTTGTTTCACAGTGAAATAGCCAGGTTCTCCTGACTGAATGATAGATGCTCCTTATGTAACAAAAATTCAAAGAATTTGATAAATGACAAAGACAAAAGTCAGAATGCCTGTGATCGCATCACGAGGAGGTCGTTGTATTCTGTCCCCGGGCATTTGCATGGGCAGCTGATAAAGGGCTGGTAGCGATTGCTGGGGAGGTGGGCGCAGCCCCCCTGGCAGGTTTTGGGAGGGTGAGGGAGACGTCCCCAGCAGGTTGTCTGTGCCCAGTCTCAGCTGCCCAGTGTCCCCTCCCTGGGACAGGTGGGGGTCAGAGGCTTGAGTGGGGACTTCCGCTGATTCCCCACAATCCTGGTTGCCTGGACAACGAGCCTGTGCCTTTGCCTCTTGGAGCCTCGAGCTTCTTGTCTGTCAAGGGGGCGGATGCCCCAGTTCCTGTCTCAGAGCCGAGGTTGGGAGTGAGCGGGTGTCTGGAGGGGCTCTGCCAGCGCCTGGCACTAAGGAAGTGCCGGTAGACCTCAGCCACTATGGGTGGTGCAGCCCCTCGCCTCTGGGGCCCCCATCAGCCCAGGTAGTGCTGCTTCTGTATCCATTTGATACATCCGGCTCCCAAGTCAGACTTCTACTCAAAACCAAAGGCTTCTGCTGGTAAAACACAGACAGGGGATCCCTGAGACCCAGAGAGGGTGAGTAGGGGCCTGAGGTCACACAGCCAGCAGCCACAGTCAGGTGTCCAGGAACGTGGCTCCTCCCCCATCTGGAGCAAGGCCTTCCAGACGCAGGAGGACCCCGGGGTCTCTGCTGGGGACTCTCTGCTCTTGTCACCTCAGCCCAGAATACACGTGAAGCTTCTAAACTGATCCTCATGGGCAACAGCTAACGTTTATGGATGCCCCCTGGCCCCGGGCGCTGTTCTGAGGGCTTCCAGGAATTAGCTCCTTTAGTAGGGGCCGAGGGATTCCCTGCGTTTCATTTGGAGACGTTGTGTCCAGCCTTGGCAGCAACCCAGGCCGGATCCCCAGTGCTGTGCTCTGGCCATATCTCTGTCCCAGGAGGGACGGGCGGTGCATGGGACCGGAGAGGTCACGCAGCCAGAGCCAGCCCTCTGCTCGCCCCCACTCCCCGCGCCCCGACCTTTCTGCCTGGGAGGCCAGGCCTCCGTCCCGGTCACACAATGCCCCCTTCTCACGTTCAGACTGGCTGTCTAGACGCTCATGCTGTCTTTGTTCTGGAGGGTCAGGGGTTGGGAAGTGGCCCCAGAGAGTGGGGTTTGGGCCAAGGCAGGAAGAAATCTTCCCCAAGAGAAGAAAGGGGTGGGGATGGGTGACAGGACCCCAGTTTCAAAGGAGGCAGCCCATTGTTCCTGCCTGCCCGGAGGGTGACCAGCCTTAGCAGCCAGACACGCACTGATTTATAATGATGGGGCAGCGCCCGACCGAAACGCACTGTGAAACCCAATCAAGATGACGCCCACTCAGGCCTGTGTGCCCAGAGCTGTTTAGCTGACACCGTCTTAATAAAACCCCACAGCCCGTGCCAGTAGGTCTGGGCCAGGCTGCCTGAAGGACCCAAGGGCCAGAGCCAGGCCCGAGCCCAAGAAACCCTGTGGGAAGAGATGCAGCCGCGCCATGTCCTCTGGCCTCCACCCACTCAGGGTGCTCGCAGTGTCTGGGTGCTTCGAAAAGGTCAGAGCAGACAGGAACATCCCTCAGATGTGAACCCCGAAGCCACCTTGTCCCGTGGCCGTTGGTGACAAGAAGCTCAGGGTGTGCGCTGCCTGGGAGCTAGCACTGGCCCAGGAGAAACATAGAACCTCTGGTTTGATGCTCCGGTTCCAGGCCCAGTTCGTGACTAGTGAAGTCTGGAACCTCTTAGAGCCTCGGTTGCCTCATCTGTAGAATGGGGACGTGAATGGCCACAGTACCTCCTCACAGGGAGAACCAGTGTGGGGGTTTCCCTGCCTGGCACAGAGGGAGTGGCATCGCTCTTGATGTTGGCGATTGTGACTTTGTTCAGTCTTGGGATGGGGAGGAACATGCAGGGCCCCCCACCCCTCCCCAGCCCACCCCAGGAGAGAGCGTGGGCAGAGGCCATTGCGGGGGGGGGGGCTGCTGGTTAGGAAGAGAAGCACCTGTGGGTGAGGGTGGCGCTGGGAGGAGGGGTCAGCTGTGGTAGCCTGTGGCGGGGGGTGGGGAGTGCAGACGCCCAGGATGGGAGACAGGCCAGGTGGGGCTCGGCTCCACTTGGGACTTGTTGCTGTGATGTAGTCAGTCATTTGCTGAATGGCTCGTCCCCACCAGAAGGCCCCTCCCAGCTCTGCTGTGCTGGGAGAAGACCCCAGAATTGGGGTGGTGTATGGCATTCACCCACTCAGGCCACAGGACCTGTTGGCCCCGCCTTGGGGAAGGAGAAGCAGGAGTTCCTCTCAGGGGTGAAGATTTCCTGCTGAGACGAGAAAGCGGGCAGTGAAGTGCAGTTGGGACATTTGAAGCCCTTGGGTGGCTCTAGCTGATGGGTGACCAGGGGCCGTTACAGACGGAACTGCCAGGACAGGGCTTGATCCCGCCAGCTCTTACAGGAGTTTGGAGCTGACACTGGGATACTGGGGAGCCCTGCAAGGGTTTAGAGCAGAGGAGGGTCACAGGGTCCAGGTGACGCCATCTCTGGCCGCTGCGTAGGGAATGGGCTGGAGGCTGGAGGCACGGAGAGCAGCAAGGGGCAGTCCTGCCATAGTCCAGGCCACCAGTGATGGCAGCTGGTTGAGGTGGAAGGGAAGGGTGGGTTCAAGGTTATGGGGAAGACAGAGGTTGCAGAGGGACCTGGACCACCCGGCCTGACCTCATGGTGCTCACGGCTGAGAGAAGGTGATGAAATCTGGGACGGGGCAGGAACAGAGGCCATCCTGGATTCCTGTCCCTGGACAGAGAACCCACAACATGGAGAGAGAGCCTGGGGAGCCGCCTGGGAGCCCCTGTGGCTTGAGATAAGTTTGGGAAGCAGATCAGGACTGAGAGAGGCAGGCGGAGTAGGGGACACTTCCTGGGTGGCTGGGGAGAGGAAGCTTCCGCCGCCTGGCCTGGGCTCTGAGAAAGTGTGGTCACTGATTAGTGATGTCTGCCGTGGTTACCAAGTGAGTGGCAGCAGGTGTGTGTAGGAGAAAATGGCAAGTGCAGGAAGTAACTGGGTTCTGTCTGGTCCTGGCTGGGTTCCCTGGGCAAGTCGCATCTCCTCTGGCCTTGGAGTCTGGCTGTTAAATGGCAGTGCCAACTCTGCTGGCCTCTGACACCGGCACCCCCTCACTCCGGAGCCCCAGCCCTGCCCCAGGCACAGGAGACGTGGTGGCTCCTGTTTCCCATCGCTTCGGTTGATCCCCTTGACCAGAGAACCCTGTTCTAAATCCCAGTGTCGTGGCCCCGTGGTGGCGGATGTCTTCCAGAACCTCCCATCCGCGTGTCTGGGTGAAACCAGAGGTTCTGCCCACAGACAGCGGGCTGTGGGCTGTTGGCCATGGGAGGAGCGGAGACTGGAGCAGCCTTCTAGAAGCCCTTACTGAAGATGAGAGCGTGGAAACCAACAACAAAAACGGGGGAGAGCTCGAGTCTTTAGTCCTTCGACACATGGCCCCTAACCCCCTTTACTGGAGCAGTGTGGGGTTGCCGTCACAGCCAGCTGGGGACATCTCTGAGGGCTTGTGTCCTCGGCACGGTGACCTCCCCAGTGGGCTGGTGTAGGCAGGGTGTATCGGTGGGACCCCTGATCCGAGCAACACTTGCTTGTGGAGTGCTGGCCTGTGTCCAGCATGGAGCTCGGCTCTTCTCGTGTGGGCGAGCGGGCACCACCTCCCGGGGGCGGCAGCGGGGCCTGGAGAGAGGTGGGCTTGCAGGGGCGGGTCGCACGGGGGCCCTTAACCCTCACAACAGCCCTTCAGGGCAGGTGGCCGGGACCCCGTTGCACAGTTGGGGAAACTGAGGTTTAGAGAGGTGATCTGCCTTGGGCCGCGCAGCCCGAAAGGGTTGGAGTCGGAGTTGGATCTGTGTCTGTCTGGCACCGGCGTCTGGTCTCCACACATCTGAGACAGGAAGGCACAGAGGGACGGAGGAAGGGAGGACAAGTGAGTCTCAGAACTTGAAGGGGCCTCTGCCTCCGACGGGGGCAGGCGTCCAGAGGGAGGAAGGGCCGTGTGGCCAGCACCCTGGCGGAGTAGGCGGCGAAGGCTCGTGGAAAGGATGACCCCTCATTGGGCACCTTTCTTTCTGTCTCCAGAAGTTGGCCATCTGGAATTGAAGAGACCAGAGGCCCCATCTGGGGGATCCGGCCCTGTCAGGCCGCCCCAGGCCATGACCTGGCGCGGGGTCTGCAGGCGCCCTGTGCTAAGACTCTCGAGCTCTTGGGTGTGGTTCTTCCTCCCTCTGACCTGGCCTGGCTGAGTAGAGGCCTGGCTTAGGGGGTGTTTGGGGTCACACTGAGTGTGCCCTAGGGACGCACCCCTGAGGCCAGCCCACCCCCGACACTGTCCTTTCCTAGCAGGGTGCAGAGTCTGAGGTGACACCAAATTGCTCCTCTCCCGTCTATCCCCAGTGTCCCAGAGGCAGGGGAGAAAAGCTCGCAGCCCCCCATGCATCTTAATTTAACCCTTCTCGCTGCCCCCTCTACGTGGACACCGCAACCCCAAGACTGCCCATACTCGGTGTTAGAAGCATTTCAGCGGGCAGCTTCTTAGAACAAGAAGAGCGAGAATTATCAGCCAGCCAGTCAGCCTCACACAGGCCTATTGAAAGAGCAACCTGGAGCGCAGCCCAACCTGAGATGATGTGTTTTCTGTTTCTCCGGAGCAGCTAGGCCCCTGATGCCCCCCCGCCTGCCCATCCACTGGCAGACCCCAAACCAGACCGATAACTTAGCATTTTCATTTAAGTCCATCTGACAAATCGTTTTAGACGGAGAAAGCAATACCGCATCTTTAAATGGCTACTTTGTCAGCGCGTCTCTGGGCGCTGTAAAAAGTCCTTTGTTATCTGTGTCTAGACAGCACACCAGCGGGATATTTGGTCTGCGTGAGGGAGAGAGATCTGACAAGGTTGAATTCATTTACCGGCTTATTTAGAGCAGAATTTCAAAACACTTGCTCATAAACTGTCTTTGGCCCAGACTCCCCTGGCCTCCCCCGAGCCACACTGGCTTTTCTTGTTCTTATAATTTTTCACCTGTTTGGGCAGTTCGCGCAAGTTGCAGCCGGGTGCCCTGGCGAGGAGGAGACAAGGGGTGACTGCGGCTTGCAGCGTTCTTTCTTTCTTGAATTGTCCCCTTTATGACTGTCTAGACGTCCCACAGATGCATCATCGCAGGAAGATGGCTTTTCCCTCTGGTTACAGGACACTACATGGGGCAGTTGCAGACGCCCCCCTCCCGCCGTTTGACCGCCCTCCCCTTCCCCAAACTGCTGTTCAGAGATTCTTCCCTCCCTTGAATTACGGCACTTCACCTCCTGGCAGCGTCTTTGTGTTCATAACACATTTACTTGACTGTGCTAATTTTATACCATCACCAAAAAAAAGAGAGAAAGTGACATTCCAGGTTTTCTCCTCTCTTGAGGGTGGGCAGAGACCCCCTCATCCCCTCCTCA
The DNA here is from genome assembly GCA_031878705.1 of Tapirus indicus. Classification (NCBI taxonomy): domain Eukaryota; kingdom Metazoa; phylum Chordata; class Mammalia; order Perissodactyla; family Tapiridae; genus Tapirus; species Tapirus indicus. The sequence continues at coordinate 47,520,851 of CM062929.1, forward strand.
CTTTTATCGCTCTTTTGCATTCTTTCTTTTTTTTTTTTTCGGTGGCGCACATAGACTGAAAAACACCAGAGGTTGGCTTTTTAAGGATGAAAATATCAGGGCAACTTGAATGGGTCCGAGGTCTTAGTTATTCGAAATAGATGCATTAATTAACCTCGTTGCCGTAGCAACTAGGTGACTGTTGCCAGAGTGAAAAGGGGGCAAGCTGTGGGGGTGGAAGGTCTCCCGGCCCCCCAGCCACCCATTGCCATCCCGGCAGGAGCTGGTCCTGCAAATGGGCATCGTCCTGCTGGCCACCAGGAAGGTGGGCCCCTCTGTGCTTTCTCCCGACTCGGCACTGCGAGGGGGAGTCTTCCCAACCTCTTCGCCCCTTGAGGCAGCCACAAAGCCAGGGGACTCAGAAAATCGAGTTGAGGTACAGTCCAGTTGCACTTAAGGCCGAGGAGGAAGCAGACACCAGAGCTCCCCTCTGGGGTGGGGGCTGTGGGATGGAGCAGCGTGCCCTGCCCCCCAGCCAGACCCCTCCCCACTGAAAACGGTTGTCATTGCTGTTGACCCGGCTACAAAGCCATAAATTTCCACCCTCCACCCCACAGTCATCAATCTGCCCTCTGGGTTTTACATGGTAGGGGGCACAAAAGGTGGGGAGGGGAGTTTGAGGCGGCCAGCAACCAGACGTCTCCCCGGATCCCTGAGCTGCATCTCATTTCTGCCAGACCAAGAAATCCAGCGTGTAGTCTGCCCTCCCAGGCGGGGGGGACACTTCATCTGCAGGAGACAGAGAAAGTATGTCTCAACACCCTGGGCCTCTTGGCCTGATCCTTTTATTTCTCCCCCCAAGCAGACAAAACCGCAGGCCCGAGTGGTCTGTTACACGGCTGCTCCCATTGTGCCGGGCACGGGTTTATGACCGGCTTTGTGCGCAGCCACACAATGAGGGCGGCCCAAACCTGGAGAGCGCGGGGCTCCTGGCCGTTCCTCTTCATCCCTTTAGCCTGAAACCCCATCATTCTCTCCACCGTGGAAGGGAGAAGTCGGGCGACTGAGTTTGTGATATTTTGAGTTCTCCAGTCAGTTTTCTCCCCGCTGCTCTGTGACTATAATGTCCGTCTTTAAGGATAAAAATCTGAAATTGAGTATTTTGAGGATAAAGGTCCTTTTTTTGAAAAAGAGAGAGACAGACCAAACCAACATCTGCAAGTTGGTAACGCGCGCGAACACGCCGCTGGCCCAGCTCCCTCCGCAAAGTCCCCGAGCGGGAAGGTCCTCAGGAACGATGGGCTTCAGTAGCGGGTCCTCAGGCTGGCAGACTTGTCTGCGCTGTAATTGGGTCTGTCTTGGAGTAATTAAAGGAAAATGATTCTATTAACCCCGTCACCAAGCCAGCGTGGCACAGAGAAACACGTGGCACCAGGATTGATGTTTCCCTCCAAAAATTGGCCTCTCTCAGCACATCAAAAACGCACCCTTGGCTTCAGTTTTGGGGGCTTTTTTTTTTCCCTGCATTTTTTATAATTGATCGTATGTCTCCTGGTCTTTTTCTCTTTAAAGAGCAGCGGGGGACCCCCGTCCCCTCTCACACAAGCACCTCCGGTTTACTCAGGGACTGTGGGCTTTCAAAGCCGAGTTTAAGGACGTGTGTGACACAGACACTCCGAGAGCCCGCAGCCCGAGAGACGAGGTTGGGAAAAGTCGACTTTTTAAAGCTCAAATCTGGGAGGCCTGGCCTTTTTTTCTTTCCTTTCCGAGTCGTTGCAGGAGCTGGTGCCCAGGATGGCCTTGATGCTGCCTTATTTAGGAGGCGAACTGCTGCTCATTTGTCAGGCAAAACAGATGTGGCGGGGAGACAACATCTATTTTCATAATTCGAAACAAATCTGGTGAGCCGCCTTCCTTTCCGTGGGGCCTGCTCATGCAGAAAGCCCGACTCCCGGCGGCAGTTGGCAGAAATATTTATAGCTCGTCCGTTGAACTCTCCTTCCTCCAGGAGGGGCTGGTTGCTGGCGACACGGAGTCCTGCGGGGCAGCAGGTGCGCTTGCCCGAATTAAAAAAAAAAAAAAATTTTTTAATGGAGAAGTGGGGGTCCCAGCCATCAGAGCAGTTGTGCTTCACCCCATCTCTGGGTCCTCTCGTCTTCCAAGTGTGTGGGCTGTGGGCTAAGGAGCCCTGCTTAGCCATCACCGTTAGCACCTCTTTGTCAGGAGGGGCAATTGGAGGCTGGGCTTGAGGGGACCCCCTGGACGAGCAGATGGTGCCCCAGTACTCCAGAAAGACCCAGGACCTGGGCCCCTGGTCAGTGGGGAGTTTGTGCTCAGGTTTGCAGGGGAATTTAGGGGTCCTGCGCCCATTTTGTGGATGAGAACACTGAGGCTCAGAGAGAAACAGCTTGCCCAAAGTCCTACAGCAAACTGACGGTGGAGCTGGGCCCCTGGCTTTGAGGCAGGGTAAGATTCTGCCCAAGCCGCCATTCCCAACTGCAGCCTTCACTGTCCGGTCACCTCCAGCCAAATGTAGCCGTGTATATATGCACGTGCAGTTTATGTCGGGAAAGAGGGCGGGCCCCAGCGTTTGGGGAACTGGCCATCACCTGTTCATCCGTCAAATAATCGAGCTCCTACCATGTGCCCCTGAAGGAGCTGGAGACGGATGGTGATGGATGACACCTGTGGACCTGTGCCTGCCCCCACGGAGCCCAGACTAGTGGGGGAGCGGGCAGCGGACATAGTTTCAGATACTGGGGATGCCAGGGAGGAGATAAAACAGGTCATGTGACTGTGCCAGGGATGGTTGTACTGGGGTGGACGGGAGTTCAAGAGGACCTCTCAGAGGGGCTGACACATGTGCCCAGACTTGAGGAATGAGATGGAGCCAGTGATGGGGAGATCAAGGGCAGAGAATCTCAGGGAGGGGGGAGAAGGAGGTGGGGGTCTGCTGGCGGTGGCATCTGGAGGAGGGACCGACTGGGTTCCAGTCCCCTCGTCTATAAGACGAGGATTGACTAAGAAGTGCGGAAGTTTCTGATGCACCTGGGAGAGCCACGAATGATTGAGTTTGCAGGATGCGACCACTGGGGAAACTGGGTGCAGGGTGTGTGGAGACCTCTCTACCATTTCTTACAACCATATGTGAATCTACAATTATCTCAGAATAAAAAAATGTTTTAAAATATGAAAGGTCTGGGCAGGTCCCTTCCTGTCTCGTTGCTAGGGCCACCCTGGTACAGATCCCTTAGAATCCTTATTATTGTTATAGCTCAGGCAGAGAAAGCCCTGGATGGTTTCTCTCTCATTTTTCTCTGCAAATCATAGGATCGAGGACCAGGGCCTCAGGGCCACTTGTGCGCTGCCCCTTGTTGCCCTGGCAGGAAGGAGGACCATGTGGGGTCAGGGTGCCTTCTGGTTCTCAGGCAGGCAGCTGGTTTGGAGGGCATGGTGGATCCCAGGGAGGCTGGGGTTTCTCGTTACCACCAGAGGTTGGAAACAAACACATCTCCTATCTGCCCTGCCGGCGCCCAGGGCAGATATCACTAATCAATCACAGCACGCTTGGCTGTGGGCCTGGACACAGCCGGAGCTCCTGTCTGGGGTGGAGTCTGGGGGGGAGAGGGGAGGCCCCCAGGTCCAGGGCTCACCTGGAGAACTGGCAGTGGAGGTCCTGCAGGGTTCCCCGGCCGGTCACAGGGCACAGCTTTGCATTCGGAGGCTGCTCTCCAGGCTGCCCAGGACCATCGTCCGCCGCTTCTCAGAGGCCCCTGAGCTATGGTCGCCTGTGTGTTTGGTCAGAGGGCTCCAAGACGGTGACCGCCCTTTGCACAAGGGGAGAAGCTGGGAGTCGTCATAACCCTGGCTTCCCTACAGACTGACATCCCCATTTCAGAAACCCTTTCCCTCCCCTTCTCAGGCACCTGGGCCCCCAGAAGGCTGGCTTTCATTCTCCTCCCTCCAGAGAAGACCTGTAAACAAGGCCCACGTGCACGCAGGGGCTGCCCCCACTCACTTCACTCACTCATTTCACAAGCATTTATTAAGCACCTACTGTGTGCCTGGCACAGGCCATGCGTCTGTGATCAGAGTACCTGCAGCAGCTCCGACCTTCAGAAATTTATAATCCGAGTGTTAAATGAACAAGCTAGTTTCCCTAATTTGTCTGCTTTCGAATCAAATTTTTAGACTGGGTGGTGGTTATTCTTCTTTAAACTGGTCACGTGTGATTTAGGTCTTTGCTGCTGTCTTCCTGTTGGGGCCTAATGAGGAGTCTCGGGCTCCCGGCCCGGGTGGACTGAGTGGGTGCTGTGTGCCAGGCACTGTGTTCCAGGCGTTGCCTGTGGCCACCTCTAATCCAGAGGTTCTCGACCTTGCACTGGTGGCATTTGGCGGTAGTTCTTTTCTGGGGGCCGTCCTGCACCCTGCAGGATGTTTAGCAGCGTCCATGCCCCCCCCAGTGCCGGTAGTTCCACCTCCCCCATTGGGACAACCACAAATGTCTCCATGGCCACGTCCCCTGGTGGGCAGAATCGTCCCTCATGAGGACCCGCCTTAGCCCTAGGAGCCTGCCCTGGTGGCCGCTGTGGGTGTGGGCAGGCCAGCCGTCTCCTCGTCTGTCAGACGCGGGTGCTGACAGGGCTCCCCGCGGTGCTTGGTGGGGAGCCTGGAAAAGCGGAACGCACTTCAAGCTCCGCGCACAGCCCGGCTGAGCCGGGGTGACTGAAACTGTCCCCGCGGGCGTGTCTGACGCAGAAGTCATTCCTCCATTCACCCACCCCGCAAAGGCGAGCAAGGTCACGGCCCTTACCCCCTGGGGTGGCGCTTGTGCTGACCCCCACCAGGTTCGCCAGTGTGGGCGGCTAGTACTTAAGGGACTGGGAGGCTGGCACTGGCTCCCCAGCTCTCCCCGGGGAGCTCTGGGGCTCTGAGCAAGTCCCTTCCCTTCTCTGGTCCATCCTTTCTGCATCTGACCCACGTCGGCCCTTCCAAGCTGCTTCTCCCCCAGAGACCCAGCGTCTCTGGGCTTGTGTTTTTCCCAGGCTCGTTCACGGCCCCAGTCGCTTTGGGGATCTCTGAACCAGTCGAGGTGCCGGGCGTCCGCCGCGTCCTCAGCCTTCCACCACAGTCGGTTTAAATGCTCGGCTCCAGCCCGGCTTTGAGTCCATCTGGGCCTTCAGCGGAAGAGTTTGTTTGAACGAGTGGTTCCTCCACTGAAGGAGCGGGAGCCTGACAGAGATCCGTTAATCTGCAGCGAGGTGCTTGTGAAAAAAGACCAAATCCTGCAGGTCCCCGGACCCCCAGTGCAAGACGCCACTCAGTCTGTTGGACGTGGTGGGACGTGGGGCTCCGAGTGCTGCATGGAAGGAGCTTCTACAGCAATCCCGACGTGTGGCCCTGAATCATTTTCAAACTCACATTTCCTCTGCTGCCTCTGCCCATAGACATGCACCCAGCCACCCCCAGGATGTCACGTATGTGCATCAGGCCCGACCAGCTAACTCATCACACCCTCATCCTGTGTCCCACAGGCATGGATCTTCTTTCTTACCCTTGAAGGTGACAAACGTTCCTACATCAGGGCATTTGCACTGGCCATTCATTCAACTAAGAATGTTCTCCCCCCAGCTTTCCTCATTTTTCAGGTCTCAGCTTAAAGGCCACCTCCTCAGAGGGGCCATCCCCGACACCCCGTCCAAGGAACCCCCCCTCCCACGCACCCTGCTCATCACGCTCTTATATCTTCCCAGCACCAGTAGCTACTGCTGCTTATTCGTGTACTTACTAGTGCAGTGTTGGTCCCCCCAGTTGACTTGAGCCCCCGGGGGCAGCCATCTCCCCAGCAAGCACAGGGCTGGCGTGGGCCCTGAGGTGGGGAGGGACCAGCACTCGTCACAGATCACGCTAGCTCGGTTTGGGTCTCCTGAGGACATACAGGTGTCTTCAAAGACTCCCATGTCATTCGAAGATCCCGTAGCTCCTGACCCTCTCCCTGAGGTGGCCCCTGGCAGCGGGGTTTCCAGTCACCTTATTGGTGATACATCCGTACTTTACAGTGACGCTTTCCCTTGGGGATACAGTGACACTTTGATTGATCGTACTGGGGATACAACAGGACTTTGCATCGGGGGAACCTCAGCTGCTCTCTCCCCTTGGGGAACAGGGTGGAGGTTCTTTGCTCTTTGCTGGGGGGGTGCCAACAGGAGCCGGTGCTCAGAGGTTACTAGCAGTCTTCTTGCTTCATTTCTAAATTTTAAACGGCCTGTTTAGAATTTAATCTTCAAACCTGGGAGCCAGACCTGCAAGTTGAAAGATGACAGCCGAGCGATGGTTTCGTTTGGCTGGCTGCTCAGCCAGATGGCAGGTGCGGTGAGCGGGAGACAGGAGGAGGAGGCTGGGAGGGGAGAGTGGCTTCTGTTTCAGCTCTTACCCTCCCCTGCAGTAACCACCCCCCCAGCGCCAGGCCTGGGCCGGGCCCCAGGGCCCCGAGGGACAGGGCCCCCCAGACTCTTCACGTTTTCTCTAAACTTATTCTGAGATCGTTGCAGATGCGCGTGCAGTTGTAAGAGAATACAGAAAGCTCTTGCACACGAGGCCCAGCTTCCCCCAGTGGCAACACCTTACTTAGCTACAGTACAAGTGCCACTGCCGGCAGGTCGCCACGTGGCGCCATCCAGGCATTCACGTCCCCCGGTCTCCATGCACTCATCTGTGTGTGCACGTGTGCGTGCACTTGTGTGTGCATGTGTGCGTGCATGTGCCTGTGTGTGCATATGTTGAGTTCTGGGCGGTCTCATCACGTGTAGCTTTGTGTGACCCCCACCCCAGTCTAGACACAAAACAGTCCTGTCGTTCTACCCTTTTAGGGCCACACCCACCTCCCACCCGTTCCTTCCCTGACTCCTGGCAACCAGTAATCTGTTCGTCTCTGTAATTTTGTCATTTTGAGAATGTTATATAAATGGAATCATACAGTATGCAATCTTTTGAGATTGGCTTTTTTCACTCAGCATAATTCTCTGAAGATCCATCCGGTTTGTTTTGTGGATCAACAGTTCATTCCCTTCTGTTGCGAGTAGCGTGCTGTGACACGGGTGCACCACGTGAGTTCACGGTCCCCCTGGTGAGGAGCCTCTGGACTCTTCCAGTTTGGGGCTCTACGGACAAAGCTGCCGGGGACAGTCGTGCACAGGTTTCTGTGTGGCGTCAGTCTTCATTTCCCTGGGGTGAGAGCCCAGGGGTGTGGCTGCTGGGTCGTGTGGTAGTTGCACGTTTAGTTTTGTGAAAGACCCTCCACTTTTTTCCAACCCCCTGGCCTCTGGGGAGAGATGTGAGTCCTGGCGAGTGGACCTTGGACGTGAGTTCCCTCCTCCTTCAAGTATTAATTGGGGGCAGTGTGTTGTGCCAGGTGCGGTGTCGGCCCCCAGGGGAACAGGGTAGACAAGGGCCTTCTCATGGTGCTCTCCTGCCGGTAAGGTGAAATCAGCAACAAACGGGCACGCTGGTCAATAAAGAGGACAGTTCCTCCCGGTCGCTACACTCAGGTGGTGCTTTCCTGCCTGCCAGGCGCTTCCCGGGCACGTGACAGTCCTCACACAGGCCAGTGGGGCAGGGCTGCTGTTCGCCCCACGGTGCAGATGAAGCAGAGAGGCACAGAGAGCCAGGATGGGACAGCGCCGGGATAACCAGCCCCTAACTGGATGCTGCATTGCCCCTCGTGGCCAAGACAGGCTGTCAGGAGACGTAGGGTGAGGTGAGAGGTGGGTGCATTTGGGATGGGGCGACTGGAGGCCACTGAAAGGCCGTGCGAAGATCCTGGGACAAAACTGCCTGTGCGAAGGTCCTGGGGTGGGTTCAAGCAAAAGGCCAGCGTGACTGGAGTGTGGTAAGCAGGGGAGGGGGGTAGGAGGTGCAGACATGAGGCTGAGCTAGCCTTGTAGGCTTTTAATCTGAGCGTGAGTCAGTGATTCAACTGATGTTTTTAAAAAATTGCTCTGGCTGCTGGGTGCAGAACAGACTGGGGGGAGGATGGGCAGTGTGCAGTGGAGGAAGCAGGGAGGTGATGGAGGACCTCTAGGCGAACCTTTTACTCTTGAGGGATGACCCCCAAGTCTCCCCCGGCCTCACAGTCTGGAGAGACACTGCCCCCCACCCCCGCAGGGTCCCCACGGGGTGATCAGCTCCCTTTGGAACATAGTTTAGGGCTGGGTCTGCCTCTTAGCCACTCTCCCTCAGCTCTGCCCTGTAAGGCAGGAGAGAGAATCCCCGGCCAGCCGCCCCCTTGACTGTCTGCAGCCCGACTTTGGGTTCCCATGTAGGCCTGTCTCCTGATGGATTCTTCTGGTTTCTCGATTTTACTTGCCATTTCTCTCTTCTCCCTCTCCCCACACCAGTTGTTATCATATAGATTGAATTTGCCTGCTCAGTATCAGCCACTCCAGATCGTTAATAAACGTGCGCTGGCGTCCTCGCGTCCCTCACGCCTTGCCTGGTCAGGTGAGGCTGCCTGCTTTTTAACCTGGTGATGGCCACCTTTATTATGCCCTTGCTGTGTACCCGCTCGTGTTGGGAGAGTGAGTGAGTACGATTCCCTGAGTTCAGTTAATCCTCAGTGATCCTGGGAGGTTACACTGTCATTGATCCGTGCTTTACAGTGGGGACACTAACACGAGGGGCCGAGGAACTGCCCGAAGCCACACATACAGGAAGTGGCAGCATCTGGATGAGAATCTGGAGCCGGGCCACTTGCCTCCCACTCTGTGCTGTGTCCTCGTCTCGGAGCTCGGAACAAAGGTGCCTCCACGAGCTTCTGCCCTCGGAGAACAGTCGGCCAGAACCTTGGTCTTCCCAGCATTTGGGATTTTCTGCTTCTGGAAGATGCTGTTTCGCAAAGAAGTGGCACCAAGGGCTGGAGTAGCCTGGCCCGCCTGGCGGGGGAAGGCGGGCGCTGGGAGAGGCGGCTGGAGTCTGGGAAGTCTGAACTGCCCTCTGGAGTGTGTTTCACCTGCCGCCTGAAAGAGAAAGAGAAAGAGACTCGTGCAGAGTCAGCAGATTAGACCCCAGACAGTCACACACACACGGGACACACCCAGAAAGACAGACAGACACCTCGAGAGGAAGGACACAGACGGTCAAAGGTGGGAGACAGACTAGATGCTGGGGCCCTCAGAGAGAGGCAGAGACAGACATCCGCGCTCCCACCTGCTGGGGGGCTGCAGCAGGGATGTCACCACCCCCCCACCTGAGCTCCCAGCCTCAGCCCAGTGCTGTTTCCTAGAACCTTCCGCCACAAAACTGTAAAACAGACTCGCAGCAGGAATGCTTCCTCCCGGGCCAGGACTCCTCCTCGGGGCCCTGAGTCCCACATACATGTCTGAGCCGCACGTCGTCGCCCCGGGACCAGCCAGTTAGCGCTTGTGTCCCGCCCAGGTGACCTTCGGCCCAGTCTGGCCTCTGACGGCCCCGGGCTGTAGTGTCTGCTGCTCCTCCTGAGAGGAGAGGACGTGCAGAGGGTGAGGGGCCTCCGGTGCTCCAGCCGCCGGGGCCCCCGGGAGGTGGTGGTTTGTGGTTGTGGCTTCGCACTGACTTTCTCATCTGCCCCGTGATGAGAGGGGACGGTGGTTAGGACGCCAGGCTGCGGCGTCCCTGGCCCCGCCACATAAACCTGTGTGAGCCGGGGCGTGCCGTCTCGCCTCTCTGAGCCCCGGGCGCCCTGTCCCTAAAGTAGGGGGCCCTTGGGACCAGGACCTCCTGGAGAGCTGCTGGGAGAGCTCAGAGACGACTGCAGCCTCGACCTAGGGCAGGAGACGCGGGCAGGCGGGCTGTGCCTGTTGTATCCTCCTTGTTAAGTGTAAACGGGAGATGTCAGATCCTCGAGCGTCTGTCCCAGGAGTAAGTCCAGCCAGGTTTCTGGGGGCACAGCTTCAAATCCTTTTGCCAGAGAGAGAGGCTAACTCACAGTAGGATTTAAAGTGCCTCAGCTCCCGGGGCCCCGGACCTGAGTCCCAGGCCCAGCACATAGTGGGTCCACAGTCAGTACGTGCTGCTCCAATGGGCAGATGGGACTGGAGAGCCCCTGAGGATCCATGCAGATGACAGAGAAGGTCTCACGGAAAATAAAATCAGACAGCCTCTGGGCGTCGTGCATGGAGACAGAGGGCGGGCTGCTGGCTGTCTGTCTGTCCTGAAGGGGTGCGTGTGTCCCCTTGTCTGCCCCCAGGGCAGGTGTCTGCCCCCACAGCTTGCAGCCGGTGTTCCTGCGCTCAGTTCCTTCTGTCTGTGGGTGGGTGGGTGTGCTCAGGCTGCCCAGCACGCTGAGATGAACCACAGGCGTTTGTCTTCTCGCAGCTCTGGAGGCTGGGGGTCCACGGTCCGGGGCTGGCAGCCTGCGTTTCCAGGGAGGGCTCCCTTCCTGGCCTGGGGATGGCCACCTTCTTGCTGCGTCCTCACATGGCCTTTCCTTGGTGCGTGCGGAGAGAGATGAGCTCTCTAGGGTCTCTTCCTCTGAGGACACTAATCCTGTCGGATTAGGGCCCCACCCTTGTGGCCTCATTTAAGCTGATTACTTCCCTAGAATCTGAGGGTCCAGGTGCAGCCACACTGGGAGTGAGGGCTTCTGCATGGGAATCTGGGGACACAGACGTTCAGCCCTAATACAAGGCCCCTTTCCTTCTGATCCAAGTGGAGGGTTTGGGAAAGGGGGTGAGAACTGCCACCCCTGCAAGTGGGCTCTTAGCCCCAACCCCCATAGTGGCTGTCACTTGTAGGGTTTACTGTGAGAGCCGTTTTTCCACAAAATTCCCGCATCGTCCGTGAGTGAGGCACCATTTGGCCGTGGGGTCTGAAGGTGGGGAAACGAGCCCAGAGAGGTGTGTGTCGCATCCAGGTCTACACCTCGAGCCCCTGCACTGCTCTGGAGCTAATGGGCTCTTCTCCGCCTGGCTGACCATGTATTAACAACTGCTAGTTTCTTTGTTGTCTGAGGACCGCAGTGGGCTGGACACTGGGGAGAGACCGGTACAGGGGACACTCTCTGCCTTCGAGCTGGGATCACACATGGCGATGGCCTGGGCTGGCACCATGGTAGGATGTAAAAGTTGCTCTGGGGCAGCCAGGGCTGGGCTTTGAGGGATGAAGAGGAGTCCACCAGTCTACTGGGCAGAAGGGCTCCTGCTGGCCAGGCTTGTGCTGGCTGCAAGGAAGCGGCAGGACAGGGAGACAGCATCTTGACAGAGTGCCAGATGAGCAGTGGCAACAAGAAGACACAGACCGAGGACAGGCTCAGTCTTGACACTTATCTTTTTTGGAAGTTGTAGCAGATATCCTGGGTGGTATTTACAAAATTAGCCACCGGTTACATGGGAGAGCTCAAAAGAGCCAGAGAAGGAAGGGCCTCAGGGCTGGGGCAGAAGCCGGCCACCAAGAATTGGTAGCAGGAGGAGGAGAGAGGGTGTCCTGGGCAGGTGGACCAGCCTGGGCAAAGGCTCAGCGTAAGGGAAGCAGAGATTCTGCTCGTAGGGCAGCCGGGATGCTGAGAGGCACGTGCGGGCGATCAGGAGACAATTAGCAGTGAAGGGCCCCGAGAGCTGGGTGTCGGGCCGAGCAGTCGCCCTGGTTAATGACAGCTGGCGTCTGTTGCCCACTTGACTGTGCGCCGGGCACTGCTTACCGTGCTCCGTGTGCTTCCCCACCCACTTCATCTGCGAGACTCGGGCTGGGTACTCCGGTATCCCGCTCCTCCAGATGAAGAAAGTGAGGCACAAAAAATGAAATATCTCCCTTATGTCACATCTGACCACTGGTCTGGAGTTTGGGTCCAGACAGGCTGGCCCCAGGGCTCCTGCTCACCGCGGGACTACCCTGCCCCCAGTGTTTACTGACTCGGATTCAATGCGGGGAGCCCGTCCAGGCCCTCACACCTTCTCCGGCCTCTCCTGACCTCTGACCTCAGCCATCAGTCCACCTCCTGCCTCTGCCCTGGTGTGAGGCCCAGAATAGCCACGCCTCTCTCGGTCCTGAAAGGCAGGGGCACACCCGGGTCAGTGCTGAGACCCCTCCAGACGGTGCCTGTCCCGGGGACCCTCCCTCTGCAGCGCACGGCCCGATTGAATGAGGAGCTATTGACAAGCGCTAAATACCGGCCGCATTGTGGCACCCGATTCAGAGTGGAGCTTTTTGTCCGAGAGGCTTGGAAACTGAGCCCCAGTTCACACTGCCCCTCTCCCGGTGCAGCCGTCCAGGCTCATGTCGGGAAACAGCAGGCTCTTAAAGATCAGTGATTGAGAGAAACATCTGCTGGTTTCCAGGGAGCACGCGGGCCTCCCAAGGGGCGAGGGCGAGCGAGGGTCGCATGGTCAGCCACATTCAGAAATTCTCACACAGAAACACACGCATGCCTGAGTCTTTTTAGCCTGTGAATTAAGATTTTTAAAATTAAAGTGATCAATGCTTGTTGTAAAAATGCAAATAATATAGAAACACAGAGAGTGAAAGGTACAGTCTCCCTTCTCCAGAAGTAGCCATCATTTATTTAGCAATTTGGTTTTGTCCTCATTTTTGCTATGAAAATGGGTCCATGTTATACATGGACTGTTATTTAGTCCACATTATATATGAAACTTCCAGTTTCATTATTTCTGCTCAACAATAGTTACTAACATCCATCCATCGTCGGACCTAGAGACTGGTGGTTCTCAGCCAGGGACGATTCTGCTCCCCAGGGGACATGTGGCAATGTCTGAAGACAGTTTGGTTGTCACAACTTGGGGGTGATGGTGCTCCTGGCTTCTGATGGGTGGAGGCCGGGGATGCTGCTGAGCACCCTTCGATGCACAGGACGCCCCCACCACAGAGAATGATCCAGCTCTCAGTGTCAGTAGTGCCGAGGTGGAGAAGCCCTGCTGTAGATTTGTGCGTCTTTTCAGTGGCCCCACTGTATTCCACCATGTGACATACCAGGGTTTGTGTAGTGGGATTTAGATGGTCTCGGTTGTTCACTTTTTAGAAAACCCTGTAGCGGTATCCTTAGACATGTACGCTTTCAGGCCCTTCTGTGAATTTTTCTGTTGGATAAGATCCTGGAAGTTAAAATTGCTGGGTTGAAAGGGAGTGTGCATTTTTTATTTCGATAGGTACTGCCAGAATGCCCTCCAAGAAGATTATGGCCGTCAGCACCACCGCCGCAGACACTCCCTCGCTCCCGTTGGTTCCCTACTCTCCTCAATTAACAGGACGCAGCTGATTTATCTTAACTTTCCATGGCACCTCCAACGTGTCCACTGACGGAAGTGGCTCTCTGCGAGTTCACTCCGTTCTGCCAATAACTCTCAAACGGTGATTGATATTTTGCTGACAGCGGGTGTTTAAAGATGTTCGATGTCGGTGACAATAGAAAAAAAAATCCCATTAGTTCTTTCCATTTGGTTAATAGCAAGAAAGATAAAAGGCACTGCTTTGTCTTTCCCACTGAAGGAGTGTTTCATCACGAGGTTCTAGAACGATTAGACAGGCCCTCGGCTCTCCCTGGAGCTCTCGTCTCACCACCCGCTCCCCACACGTGCTCTCAGACCCCGCGCACACCCAGCACTCAGCCACGGGCCCTCTGTGGCCACCTCCCGAGAGATGACCTCGGGACGTGAGGGGTGAAGCCCCGAATGAATGAGGCTCCCCGTGCTCCTTGCACTCGGGACTAAGAAGGCAGTTCACCTGTAACCCAAGGGACCCCACGAACAGGACTAGGTCCCAGTCGAAAGGATTTGTGGAATTAATGATATATCTGCAAAATCCTTTAAACCCGGCCTTGTGCTTATTGTCTAATTAATGCACCTTGACTCTGTATGGTCCCTTGCACTTCTGGATGCTTCCACTTCCACTGGGATGGACTCCTGTGGATCCTTCTGTCTGGCTCTGGCCGGGGGACTACAGAGCTGAGTCCCGGATGCCCGTCCTGAGCTGCTCCTGACCAGAGGGGAGGGAGACAGTGAGAGTTCAGTGGAGGATGCCCACGTGCTTGTGAGTCCAGAGGGGGAGGGCCCAGCCCAGCAGGGAAGTGCAAGTGTGCACAGATGTGTGTGCACATGTGTGTGCGTGCCTGGGGGGGAGGAAGGGAGAGAGAGAGTCAGCCAGCTGAGAAAAGGCCGGAAGTCGCGTCCAGGCAGAGAGAATGGTGTGAGCTTGGACTGTCTTCTGTCGTCCTGTTTGCTCGACAGCCACACGCAGGCCGAGGATGCCTTCCTCCCTGGAGTGGCCGTCAGTCCAGCCCAGTGTGGAGGAGAGGCCGGGAGCCCCGTCTCACAGGGCATGCTGCGTGTTCGGCCACATGCGTCTCCCCCTCTGGAGGGGAGGGGAGAGCAGGCCCGGGGGGAGATGACTGTCTGCGCGTGGTGTCACCTTGGGCTCCTCAGCCCAAGGGCACCTGGAGAGTGGTCAGGCCCCTCCTTGTCCCACCAAGGGCGATTCCAGCATAGTGTCTAATCTCCCAGGGCCGGTCAGAGGCCACCTGATGTCTGGGCTCACTGCCCTCAACCCCAGCCTGAGGGGCTTGACCCAAACCCCCCTGCCTCCCCGCCGAAGTGCTGCAGACACAGGAGGACAGCACCTCTGGGAAGACCACCGTGGAAGCCTTGTGATGGGGAGCGGCTGTCTGTTTTGGATACTGACAGATGCTCCTTACATCTTCTTTTTTTCTCTTTTACTGTAAATGGAATGATATGTACTCAAAAATGCTGAGCACGCAGAAGTTGTGTGTTATGTGGAAGGATCGTCCCCTCTGTGGGCCTGTCCCCAGGGTAACCACGTGTGTGTCCTGCAGGCCCCTGGTCTGTGCAGATGGTCACCCATAGACGTGGGTATGTAGCATAAGATTCACTGTTATTTTAAAATGTATACGTTTGTTCTCTTTTAAACAAAAATGGGCTCATCCTATTTGGTGGCTCCTCCTCGTCTCATTGGGGCGTCTTTTCGTGTCAGTGCACACCGGTCTGCTGGCCATCCCTTCCTGGGCTGCATTGGCCCCTTTGGGGGACACTGAAGTGGTTCCCAGTATTTGCCCTTTCGTGCAAACCTGCATTGGGCCTTCTTGACACTCACCTGTACACGAGAAGAAAGGTGACCGTTTATTCAGCACATTTACTGTTGCTGGGGAGAGTGCTGTCTAGGTGCTGGGGACACAGACAGTAAGCAAAGAGTCCTCCCTGGTGACACTGGCGTTCTAGTAGGGAAAGGCAGGAAATGAACGGTGAGCCAGGACACGAAGAGCATTCTGGATTAGTGCTCCAGAGAAAGATGGAGCAGGCACAGAGCATGGGTCCTGAGGTTTGGGGCAGAGCACTGTTTCTGGCAGGGTGAGGAAATGACATTGGATCAGAGACCAGAAGGTAGGGAAGGGAAGCAAGTATGTGGATGTGGGGAAAGATCATTCCAGGCAGAAAGAAGGGCATGTGCAAAGGCCCTGAGGTGGGGCTGTGCTTGGTCCTTTTATAGAACATGTGGTCAGAGCAGTGAGCGAAAGGGAGTGCCAGGAGAAGTTCATGTGGAGATAAACGCCCGGAAGTTGATCTGCCTGGTCTAAGGTTCACACTTGAAAGTTGTGGGAGAGTGCCGTTTCGCTCCACAGAGGTGCTGCTAGTTTATATGCTGTCCACAAGCTACGGCGCTGGCTGAGGGGAGCCTCTCTGTGGGGCCTTCTCCAGCCACTGTGGATTTGGGTGGCCCTGGCCCAGCTCTATGTGGGGAGAAGGGGCAGGCGTGGCCCAGGGCCTGGAGTTCTTGGTTCCAGGGATTCCCTCCTGGAAATGTTGGCTCCAGATTAACTCATGGAGTTCTCACTCCACCATGTGAAGTGGGAGCTGGGTTATCCCTCCATTTTTTCCCAGATGAGGTCACTAGTGGTTTGCCTAAGGTCACAGGAAGTGGCAAAACTGGGATTTGAACCTGGGTACCTTGGGGACAAACCTTGTGTTCCTAACCTGTACCCAAAATTCTGCAGTGCCCGGGAGCCTCAGGCCCTGGTGCAGGCTGGTCCCCACCCTCCGAGAGCCTCCAACACTGGACAACACCAGACAGAATCTCAGGGTTGTCTGTTCAGGTCACTGGTGCCCGACTTGGCACAGAGTCAGCACTCTGTTTTTAAAAATGAGAAGACTGGCCTAGATTTGCTGCCCACCTCCCAAACCTCACAAGAAAGACAGATCGTCTTTTTACCTATAAATGGTCTTACCCTAAGAGATAAGTGTGCCGTCGGGGGTGTTTGAAATGGCACCAGGAGCGATCAGAAAGTTATTCCTTTGACGTCTGGTTCAATTTTATTTGAAATTCTAGGGGGAAAAGGAGCTGGGCTCTTATTCAAATGCAGTGGGGGTGGGGTGGGGAGGAGGGCAGTAGATGAAGTGGCAGGAACCCCAGGCAGGCTGGGGCTCCGCGGAATGACAATGAGGCCCGCCCTGGCCGGTCTCGTCCAGGCAGGCCTAACAAGATTAGATTTTCATAAATTTCAGACAGCGCCAATTCCTAATTCCTCGGTGTGCGGCCAGGAGGCCAGACAGACGGGGCCGCCTGCACAGGCTGCTTGTTAACCAGGAAGCATGGCGGCTGCCCCTGCGCCGGGAGCAGACAGGGGGGCGGGCGGTGAGGGGGTCGTCTGGTCTGGAAACCTCCCGTGGGCTGGCGGGAGCCAGGTGGACTCTGGCCCAGCTCTCCAGCTGAGGAGGGAGAAATGAGCGCCAGCACCCCACCCCGCTCCAGTGATTAACGGAAACCTCAGTGACCGTTGGGCCCACTTTGAGTACCTGGGGCTGGCATGGTCTTTGCACATATCACCGAAGTCTTTACCAGCTCTCTCCCCGATTGCAGCTGGAAGTGGGTGTGGACCGAGCCCCCTGCTCTGTGCGTCATTCAGGCTCCGTTGCCGAGAACAGGGGGCCATAAACTTGGATCCAAAAGAGCTGCATCTTTGCCTTCACTAACCCAAGCAGAACGGGGGCTCCAAACCACAGCGGCAGCAGCAGCACCTGCGTTGTGGTCACCAGTGGAAACCACAGATTTCATGTCGCGTTGAAATCTGCCAGGTCGTGTTTAATGCACTGATAACCCCGCGTCACTAGGGTAATCCTGGGTCTTCTTCCCACAGCACAAATCTGGTCAAGAGTTTGATAACTAATTTGAAATAATTGGCTTCCTTTTTAGGCCACAATTTTATTTAATTTTAATTTAATTTAATTTTAAAGATGGTATTCTGAGAGAGCATCCTGGCTTCCCCGGCCGCCAGGGGCTCCAGCACAGGGAGGAGGGGAAGCACCTTGGCCTGGCAGCCGTGGATGCAGGACCGCTCCCTGACGGCTCCTCGCCTGTGACGGGGCCGATGCTGCACGCTGGGGTTGTTGTGGGAACTGAGCGGGAAGTCCTATCCTGTGCCAGAGGCAGGGAGGTGGGTACCGCTGGCCACGAGTACTGGCGTCATGGACTGCATGGCAGGTGATGCTCCAGGTAGCCCTGGTCCAGCCTGGCGACCAGTCCCACTCAGCGTGAATCTGCACCATTTCTGACATTCTGGGGCCGTGGTACTCAGCACCCTTGGGTGTGGACAGTCGTCCTAACCTGGCCCTGAAAGCTTGGGCTTGGGGGTCTGGACCCTCGGGCTACGTGGCCTTCGGTCAGTCATCTTGCCTCTCTCTGCCTCCCTTCCCTAGTCCGTAAGGGGAGGGGTCGAGTTAGTATCCACTTCCCGGCGTGATGGCGAGGGTGCGATAAGACGGTGCTCACAGGGATTGGGACCGTGCCTGGCATTTGGGGGGCGCGGCACAGGCTGCCCCTCTTGCTAGCGTCAGACGGGCTGGGAGAGGAGCAGAGGCGTGCGCATGTCTCCCAAAGTGACCGCGTCTCAGGTGGAGGAGACAGAAGGGAGGGTCAGGCCACTCCAATGAGGAGGACAAACCTGTTAATTTGAAACTATTCACGAGGAAAGAGGACGCTAAATTAAAATAGAGTGACCTTACTGTCCATGTGGAAGATGGGCTTGGTCACCCCCGAGGGCCTGCCGCGTCTGTGCCCGCCCCAAGGGGGAAACTATGAGGAAGAATGGCAGGCGGCTCCCCCGCCCTCCCCAGGGCCGGCAGACTTGACGCCCGGAACAAAATGAGGGAAATTCAAGCTTTCTTTCCCAAAGGCTCCTATTATCATAGGTAGGTCCTCGGAGCAGGGACCAGTCCCCAGAAGTCTCTGGTGGCCTTGGATGCAGCTGCCACCCTGGGCGACCTTTTTAGATTGAGCTTGCCCCAAACTCCCAACCCTCGGGCAGAGGCCAATAGAAAGCTCGGCACACCTCGGCATTTCCAGGGCTTTGGCCTGGATGAGGGGTGCCTTTTGTCCCCTTTGGGTTGTGGGAATTGTGACAATGGTGACGGTGGAGCGCCCACTGTTGCTGCCCTCTTCTGAGCTCCTTCCACTGTTGTTTCATCCCCACCCCCACAAGGTTGTTCCTGGGGCTCACAGGGGTGAACGTGGCTGGGGTCACTCTGCTGGCTGGTAGCTGGCAGATGCAGGAAGGCGGGACCAGGCATCCTCAGAGGTCCTCTGGATGGGGGACATAACACACACTTTGGGGAAGCTGGGAGGGTTTAGCGGAGAGCACGGGCCCGTCCCCTTCCTAGGGGAGGCTCTGGGTTCGGGATCCAGCCCCGGGGGCGCAGGCTCAGCCCAGGCCGGTGCGTGTGTTGTAGCTGCTAGAGTCCTCTTGGCAGCTACTGTGAGTACAGTGAGCTTAGGCTGTGGACCAGCCCGCCCGCCCCCTCGGTCGGCCCCCCTTTGTCTGTGACCAGGCTTTGGCTGGGAGTCTGTGGTCACAGGAGACTCGAGGGCCGAGGTGGGGGCAGTGGTAGGACCTCCCCCTGCACGTACCACACTCAGCACTTGGCCTTGCATGCAGGTAAAGGAGAGGTCTGTCACATTGGGGAAACTGAGGCAGAAGTGGTGTGGCTCCACAGCTGCCCTTAGCAGCTGAGTGACCTGGGGCTCCTCTCTTGGCCGGAAGTCCTGAAGCCACCTGCTCTGTGGGCTTTGGCCTGCCCAGTGCTTTTAAAACTCTTGAATGCATTGCCAGTGTTCAAGGCCAGGCAGCTCCACAAAGGTTTCTAGGTTCTGGAGAGATGGGTGGTGTGGCCGCACCGGCCTGGCCTGTCTCGGGTGCCGTGCTGCCTGACCCACTGGGGTTTCAACTAGTCGTGTCTGTCTAGACCGCTGTGTGCCGTGGTGGGGAGGGAGCTCATGCTCCATTAATGATGCCTGCCGTGGGAGCGGGAGTGAGGAGTGAGGCACGGATGCTGATGCCCAAGCTGTTCACAGGGCCAGGCAGAGGATGCCTGGAGGAGTGGGCCAGGCCTACGTGGACAGCCAAGCCTGTGCAAAGAGGGTGGCCGCCCGCAGCTCTGTTCCTTTGAGTGGGGCTGGGGACCGAGGATGCGAATGTTCTCCGTCCTCCAGTTTGCCACCTCTCCCAGCAGGTACTTCACGGTGCACTTCCCTGAGAAGTGGGTTCTTGTCCCCCGAAGGTGGTGTCTCATGGGAGCAGCACCCTGAGTGTGAAAGTGCACGGGGGGCGCTGTGGCCAAGGCGGTCCTCAGTGGGTGCATCTGAGCACCCCGATGCTGCCAGTGGGCGAGCTAGAGCATCAGCGCTTACCCAGCCCTCCTTCCTCACAGTGTGGGGGTCGCTGTTAGGTCTGGATGGGGATCTCAGGACCTCCTTGGCCCAGGATGTTCTCTGCCTTCTGGGTCAGGATGAATCAACTGCTGGCTGGGGGGCCTCTCCTGCACCCCTCAGTGCCCCCACCCACCCGTGCCTCTGTGCCTGGGTGTGGCCTGGAGTATTCAGCACGGTTCTGCTTAACCCTCTTTGTTCGGGCTTATGGGTTTGGGCTGTCCTTGTTTTGCTGTAGCTGGGGTGCTGGTGAGCCCCCCTTTAATCACTGTCACCTTGAGAGAGCGCTGCCCGCATGCTGAGCACCCCGTCCCCACACAGCTGTGCCGGCAGGTGCCCTTCTCTCCTCCCTTACAAGGGAAATGGATGGCCTCAGGTGAAGTCCAGGGTCACACAGAGGCGGGCTGGGGGTCCTGAGGGAGCCTCAGCGGAGTGTCAGGAACCCCCAGGACTCTCTCTCCTCCTCTGGGCCTGGACCCCAGGCCTCTGGTTTCGAGTGTAGCCCAGAAGTCAGTCGGAGTTTCTCTTTTTCTGAGGGTTTTTCTTTCCCCTCCCGTGTGGATTTTCTGGGTCCGTGACTCAATGGGCTTGTGGCCCAGGAACCAGGTGGTCACATTAGTGCTTTAGGAGCCCTGTGCTCATTTCTGGGAGCGACTCTCTCCCTTTCTGGACACAGGCCCCCAGAAATCAATCCTCCTGCCCTTCCGGCCCCTCCTGGGGGTCAGGAGAGCCGCAGAGGGTCATTCACACCCACTCGGCCTGCTGGGGCCTCACCCATTGCCCCCTTTCAGCCCTGCCAGCCCTGCTGCTTCAGCCACTGTCTCGCCGTTGCCGTCTGAGCCCCGGACACCAGGAGGAAGGCAGCAGCCTGGCCTGGGCCCTGCATGCCTCCAGGGCCTGGGACAGGGACAAAGGCAGCCACACACCTCCCTGCCTCCAGGCCAGCGTGGGCAGGGCCCCTGGAGACAGCAGGGGGAGGGGCCGAGCGGTGCCCACCACCAAGGTCCCCGCTGGGGTGAAGAGTGCATGAGGTTGGGGAGGGGACTTGCAGCCCCTCTGAGGAGGGAGGGCGGGGATGTTGCACAAAGCAGGCCTGTGTGTCCCCTGAATGGGTGGCTTTATCCCAGGCCCTAACAGACGGGACCTCGGCCCTACGGAATCAGGCCAGGCTGCCCAGGCCCTGGACCAGCCTGTCTGGGGAGGCAGGAGGTGTGGCCACAGTTGCTGAGTCGGAGGGCTGGCCTTTGCCCAACCCAGGCCCCGCCCGCCCTCCTGGTGGGAAAGTGAGGGTGACCCCTGGGCTGTTCAAGGTTTGCCCAATTTCCCACCAGGTGGGGCTGCAGCCTTCACGGGGCTCAGGAAAGTCTCACCATAGTCCGTGGCTAGTTCCTGCTCCCTCCTGGCTCCTCCAGGGTAGGGATGCAGTGTCAGCCGGGGGCCACAGCCAGGGCCCAGGCTCCAGATTGAATTCCCAGGGGCAGAGGCCGACCTCCAGTGGACGGTCAAGTGAGAGGAGCCGAGCCACCAGCTTTGGGCCCTTGGGCTGCACGGGTCTGTCCTTTGACCTCGGGACCTCCGTCTCCTCCCCTGTGAGATGGGATGATAAAGCACCCTGTACCTACGCTCGGCCCCGAAGAGGGAGTCTCAACCCCGGCCCCGTCACCCGGATCACTGTCTGTTGTGGGGCGTCCGGTGCACTGTGGATATTGAGCAGCACCCCAGCCCCCACCTACTAGATGCCAGGAGCACCCCAGTTGTGACAGCCTCTCATGTCCCCAGACATTGCCACATGTCCCCTGGGGGCAGACTCGCTCAATTTATAAAGGCCTTAGGTAAACACTGACACCGTTGGGCAGACATACGACGTGGCGTGAGAAGGTGGGCAGCCTGGGGAGCCCGGGTGGGAAGCAGGGCGGCTGGGGCTTTGGAGAGGATGGAGTGGGGGGGATTTTGGGGGGGAAGCCTCCACTGCTGGACCACAGTAACGTGCACCTGGGACGCACTGCCCTCCTGCCGAAGCCTCAGGAAACAGGCCGGTGGCCGGAGGGGTTGACCCTTGCAGGGTTTGGAGTTCAGGTTGGGCCCAGCACGAGTGGCTGGAGCCCTTGTCTCGGCCCCCCACACTGCCTGTTGCTTTCCACTCCCCCCACCCCCGCCCCGCTCCTCCAGCTCCATTCGTCTGTCTTGGAGGAGGAAGAGCTGAGTCAGCGGCCCTGAGCTTGAACCCGTGCCCCTGGGGAGCCCTCGGCTAATTGCTTGTTAGCGCCCAGGCGTGGGGAGGCTTCCTGCCGCCCTCCAGGGTCCCCGGAGGCACATTCCCGTGCTTGGCCAGTGGGCCGGGTGGTCTGCCCCTGCGGGGGCCTCGGGCTGGGGAGCTTCACGGCTGGTGCCCCCTCTGCCGTGTCACCGCCCAGGGTCCTGGCAGGACTGGCAGCGGCGTCTGCCCGCTGCTGGGGGCTCTGCTGGCACCGACCGTGGCCAGCTGCTGAGCCGCCTCGACACGGACCCGCCTGAGTCAGCAGAAACCGCCCGGCTCCGGCAGGATCAAAATAACCTTCTTCCTCTTCCAGCACTTGAGGGTTTTTCCGCCTTCGAGAGGAAAAACAAAACAAAACCAAAAAAAAAAAAAGAAAGGAGAATTGCAGCGTCTGTGGCCACCTGGAGTGTGGTTTTTCTGAGGCCTCGTCACCAAGGAGGGGTCCTCACACACTGCTGTCCTGTCAAGGGTGGGGTGTGTGTGTGCTAAATGTGTATGTGTGTAGGTATGTGCAGTGTGTATATGTTTGTGTGTCATCTGTGTTTGTTGGTGTGTGTGTTGGGGCTTGTGTGTCTTGGGGTGTGTGTGTGTTGGGGTGTGTAGGAGTGTTGGGGTGTGTGTGCTAAGGCACACATGTGTTGGGGTGTGTCAGTGTGTGGGGGTGTGTGAAGGCTCTCGTGTTGAAGTGTATAAGTAAGTGTGTTAAGGCTCATGCGTGTTGGAGTGTTTGTGTGTTGAGGGTGTGTAGCTATGGGGGGGGGTGTGAACAGTCAGGCACTGGGCCCTGAGCCCCTGGCCACGTGGGGTCCCCAGGTCTCACGTGCCCCCTTGGTCTTGCAGCGGAGCTGGAGTTCGTGGAGATCACCATCATTGTGGTGGTGGTGATGGTGATGGTGGTGGTGATCACGTGCCTGCTGAGCCACTACAAGCTGTCGGCCCGCTCCTTCATGGGCCGGCACAGCCAGGGCAGGAGGAGAGAAGACGCCCTGTCCTCGGTGAGTGACCCCCCCACCGTCCGCACCCTGAGCTCCCAGGGCAGTGGAGCCCCTTATAGAAGTGCCCATGTGTCCCGGTCGGGGTGCTCACAGGGGCTGGAGGGACGACACTGACAGCAGGGAGACGGTCAGTGGCCGCAGGAGAGGCGGCTGGGCGGGCGGTGAGGAGGGCATTCTGGGTACAGGCAGAGGAGATGGGACAGGGTGGTGGGCAAGGTGCCCACAGTCTTGCAGCCGCGACCCAGACAGAAGGGAGGTGGCCCTGCCCCATGCTGATGCCCTACGGGCATTGGGCAGGGACTCACAGCGCCTTGGAGGCGACAGGTCACGTGGGAAAAAGCCCTTCCTGGGCCTGAGTTGAATCCCAGCTCCGTGGTGCCGGCCGTGTGCCTCGGACCAGTCCCTGATCTGTGAGATGGGCTCCAGTCCCTGTCATTGTGTCAAAGGGCTGATGAGCACGCTGCCTCCTGGAGGATTCTGGGTTTAGCAACAGTGAGGGCTGGGCACTGCTGGCCAGTGCTGTGCAGGCACTTCGTTCACTCCTCCATTCATCCACTCACCCACCCACCCGTTCATCTACTCACCCACCCACCCGTTCATCCACTCACCCACCCACCCGTTCATCCACTCACCCACCCACCCGTTCATCCACTCACCCACCCACCCGTTCATCCGTTACTGGGCAAATGTCTGCTGAGCAGCCTCCGTGTGCCTAGAACCCGCCAGGCGTTGGGACGAAATGGCTGTGAGCAGGTCCCACGGGCTTGCTGCCTGCTGGACTGGGTGTGGACAGACAGGAGCACCTGAGTCAGGTGATACTGATGCTCTGAAGGAAGCCGAAGGGCGGCCACCGAGAATCCCAGGGCGGCTTGTTCCGCTGGGACAGTCGGGGTGAGGCTCCGAGGCTGGGGCTCTGAAGGCTGAAGTGAGGTTGGGGGATGGGGCTGATGCAGGGAGGGTGAGAGGGACAAGGGCTGCACTGTCCTGCTGTTAATGACAACACGGCATTTCGAAACGTAGTAGAATCATGAGCCTCACTGGGCGTTCTGGGAACCCCAGGATATCCCCCCAAGACTCCACGTGTTGGGGCAGATGGAGCAGCTCCCGGCAGGCGGGAACCTGCCCTCCTCCACCTCTGAGCACCCAGCTCCCCTCTGTTCACCCGGGCCTTCGGGGCTGAACTCGGCCCTGCGCGGGCTGTTCCCCTGCAGATGGAGCAAGGGGAGTGCAGGGTCCACCTCTGCACGGCCTCCGTCTCCACGCCTGTGATGCGTCACTGAACAGCCTGGGACAGAACGGCTGTGTGACGGGCAGGTGGGGATTACAGGGAGAAGGCAGGTGGCCTGGGGCCGTGGGAGGGAGCACCTCCCTGAGCCATGTTTGCTGGCTGCCGGGAGGACAGTGACGGAATGAGGAGGCGGCGCCGGGCGTGGCCTCGGGCCTGGGGATGCCCGGGGTTGGCAGCAGAGCTGCGGGGCTGAGCCAAGTCGGGCCGGCAGCCCCGTCCCGGGCAGGTTTGGCTCTCACTTGCGTCAGGCCTCAACCTCAGTGCGTCACCAGGTTGCCAGGGCAAGGAGCATCTGCTCTGGTCCCTCTCAGGGGAACACCAGGTGTCCCCAACCCGAGGCCCAGTGTGTGTCTGAGGGCACTGGGCACTGCTGCTCTGTGGGACTCACCACTTCGACAGCCGGCTCACCTGCCTGTTCCTTTACTGCTGTTACCCCAGCGACGGGGCTGCCAGCTGCCCTGCGACGTGCACGTGCCTGCCACGGCTGGACTCGGAGGTGCCCCCACTTCAACAGCCGGGGATCCCCATTTATGGAGGAGAAACGGGCTCGGAGAGTGGGAACATTTGCCTGAGGCCACGCAGCTTTTAAATGGCAGTTTGAAGAGCCGCCACCCGTCTTGTCCTCCCTCAGATGCTGGGGCAAGCGGGGGCACTTGGGACAAACAAGAAGACACCAGCCCAACTTGTGCTGCAGGGGTTTCATCTTGCCCTTGACCCTCAGTGTGTGCATCTGAAAAATGGGTGGAGCTAGCCTTTCTCCTACCTGCCCGTGTGGGCCTGGGAGGATGACATTAGCCGAGAGTACTGGAGAAGCGGCAGAGGTTCTGGTGTGAGGGATCCTTGTTTCCATGGAGGGGGAGACAGCCCTGTGGAGGTTAGGATTCGGGAACCTGGTTCCTGGACTTGTGTGGCTAAAAGAAAGTCGTCATCCCCCTCCCCCCATCCCCCACCCCACCATCTACCCCACCACCCCCACAGGCCCCCCAGGATACCCGACTGGGTAAACACGGAGCCCTGTTAGACTGAAGTAACTGTGGTGGCTCTCCTGGGGACCCGCCTGCCAGACAGGGCATGTCTGAGGAGTCTGGGGGCCCTGTGACCTCCCGGAGAGACCTAGACCCGGCCGCTGTCTGCCTGAGGCTGGGCCCGCCGCTGGGATGGCTGTCCTATCAGGGCTGCTTTTCAGGGTGACCCCCTGGGAGTCTGTTTCCTCGTGTGTCAGAGGGTGAGCTCAAGTGCAGGTAAGCCCTCTGGCCCTGGGATGTCACTTCCCCGCCCGGTGTTGCTCCCAGGGAAGCCAGGACATACTGCGTGATTGTCACAACAGTGACGATCTAGCCACTGCAGCAGCACAGACTGTGGGTCTGAAGGGGCTTGTCCTGGTGGCAGGTGAGGGGAGTGTTCCCTGTAAAGGCAGGTCCGGTTCCACCTGGGCACCTGTGTGCAGCCACGCACCACCGGGAAGCCTCCCGCCCTTTTCTAGGCTGCTCTTGGTCCCAGAGCTTTGTTTTCAGGGACCAGCTTGGACAGACAGTCCCTGCTTTGCATCTCCTCTCCTTAGCAGCCTTTAATTAGTCCCCCAGAAGATTATGCATCTTGAGCCGTGACGGCCACTTCGCCCGCAGCTCCCTCGGGAGACTTTGGTTTGTGCACGAAGCCTGCTCAGCGTGGGGGCCTGGGGTCAGACTGGAGGCTCAGCCAGGGCCTTGGATGGGGCAGCACTTCGTCCTCTTTGTCCCCGAATCAACCCTCAGTCAGTCTCCTGCTCCATACAGGGTCCATTGCAATGGCCTCCAGGGGACACAGAACTCCCTCGGGTCCCCTTGTATCAGTCTGGGTCCTAATCAGTGACCCGCTATTTCATTCTTTCAATAAATATTTATGAGTACCCGATGTTTAGCTTGCAAAGCTTGGTGGGTGGCAATCCCATTCACTGAGATGGGGAAAGAACATTACTGAGGAGCCTGAGGGAAGAGTCAGGAGTGACATCTGGCCACGTGGAGCTGTGGAGCAGGCATGTGGCTTGGAGTCTGGAGTTAAAGGCAGGTCATCAAGGGGAGTGGGGGCGGCTGCCTGTTTTTGTAAATAAAGTTTTATTGGCACACAGCCACGCCCATTCCCGGGGTATCTTCTGTGGCTGCATTTGCCCTGCAGCAGCGTTGTTAGTGGTGTGACAGACCGTCTGGCCCACAGAGCAGAAAATATTTTACTCTTTGGCCCTTTATGGAAACAGTTTGCGGTCTAGACAGGGAAGCCATGAGCAGGCTGGACGAGCTCAACTCAAGGAAACTTCTAGAAAGAGAAGGAGCCAGATGGAGCCTGGGGTGCCAGGGAGAGGAGGGGGTGAGAGAAGGAGCCATCAGGAACAACCAGATGTCAGGGCCCTTCTCCAAATTAGGGAACAAGGTGAGTAAGACACGGCCTCTGTGGGCGAGAGGGTTCTCGTCCAGTGCAGCACAGCCAGCTGGACTTTGGGTGACCGCACAGCAGAGCCAGGCTGATATAGGAGCTGGGATCCTGTAGGAGCCTGGGGAGGGGCATCTGGCACAGTGGGTGGTTCTTGGAAGGCTCCCTGGAGGAGGTGACCTCCAGGTGCACAAGTTGGAGGTAGCCAGGTGACAAGGATGGTGGGTGGTTCTGGGTCTGTGGTGGGGCCCCCAGGCATCAATACTGTTTTCTTAAGCTCCCTGGGTGGTGCCACTGTGCTGTCAGGTGGAGAGCGCCTGGGCTAGGGCGGGGGGGTGGGGTGGGCAGTGGTGGGAAGAGGTTGTTGGTGGCCACGTCCTGCAGGGCCTGGGATGGAGGGCCTCACGGGAGGGTTTTAGGCAGGGCTTCTCTGGGTCACATTGCCTCCAAGCTGGCCTTGGCTGCCCGCACCCCTCCCCAGGGCTCCCGACTCTAGGGGGGAGCAGGTGGATGTCCCCCATCTGCTTCCTGGCACTCATGTGGGCTGTGCTCGGGGCTGCAGGGCCTGCCAGGACTGGCCTGAGCCTGAGTGGGTCTGGAGGCAGGCGGACGAGGGTTTGGACCCCAGCGCTGCCTCCTCCCAGCTGCGCCACCTCAGCTCGGCTGTCTGACCTCCACCTGCCTCTGGGTTTGTTGGGAGAATCGAGACAGTGCTTTTAAGAGCTCAGCACCATGCCTGGCTCCAAGGCAGCAATTGTAATATCAGTAACAAAATGGCCATAGGTGACCAACTTAACGGTGAGGGTGTATGTCTGCTTTCTGCATCCCCGTGCCTGGGACGTACTGGACCCCGTGAGTCTTGATGGGGTGAGTGCATTCCTGACCGGACAGTTTTGAGAGACACACAGCCCCCTAGAGGCCGTACGGAAAATTGCAGCCTTCCGGGCTGTTCCTCCCCAGACCGCAGGTGAGAATCATCTGGAACCCTTGGGAAAACATGCCCCAAGGGAAACTTTTAGGGTGATGGATATGTTCATTATCTTGATTGTGGTGCTGGCTTTCTGATGTATACATATGCCAAAGCTTAACCAGAGTGTATACTTTGAATATGTGCAGTTTATCATATGTCAGTTCCATCTCAATAAAGCTGTAAAATGAAAAGATGACGTCTGCCCCGCGCCCCCCCCCCCCCGGCCCAGGGCCGTCACTACCAGTGTCCAAATTGCCCCTCCGATGAACTGATCCTGGCGTGGGGTCCCACTTCCTGACCCTGTGGAGGGGGAGCGGTCTTCCATCAGTTGAGAGACGTCCCTGGAGCCTGGGGAAGGGTTTCCAGCTTGGTGGGAGCTGAGGGCCCTGATGTCTTCAGAGGACGCTGCTTCCTGGCCTCTTGACCCCTCTGCGAGGTGGGCTCGCTCTCCCCAAGCTCCACCCGGCAGCCCAGGCCGAGGTCGGGGTGGCCTGGGTGGGGCAGATGCTGCCCACAGGTGGTGGTCGAGGTGAGGGAGCCTGTGCTGGGGATTGAACTCACATGTGGGTGTGTCGGGGCCATGTCATCCCCACAGAGCCCATGCAGCCTGGCTGCCCAGGGCAGACTGGAGTCCGGCATCAGCCTCCTGGATTCCTGCAGGGAGCCACAGCACCCCCCCCCCGCCCCGGAATCTCAGAGCAGAGGGTGTAAGCTTCTTGAGGTTGCAGCCCAGAGCTTGTACAGAAGTGGTGCCGTGGTTCACATTTGTTGACGGACCAAATCATTTTGTGGAGGAGCAGCTGCGTGGGGCACTTTGATTTTTTTTTTTTAATTTTTGAGGAAGATCGACCCTGAGCTAACATCTGTTGCCAATCTTCCTCCTTTTTTTGCTTTTTTCTCTCCAAAGCCCTGGTAGATAGTCGTATGTCATAGTTGTGCATCCTTCTAGATGCCCTATGTGGGATGCCACCTCAGCATGGCTTGATGAGCAGCATGTAGGTCCACGCCCGGGATCTGAACTGGTGAAACCCAGGCTGCCAAAGCGGAGCACACGAACTTAGCTGCTATGCCACCGAGCCAGCCCCTTGGAGCACTTTGCTTATTAACTCTCTTGTATTTCTTCACCTGTAAACTGGGCTCACAATATAGAGAGCGAGGCAGACTGTAAAAGGCTAAATAAAACCTAGACAAGATGATCACAGATATGACAGATGCTGTGAAGGAAAATAGTAGAGGACAGGATTTTTAATGGGAGAAGACCCTTTAGACAGTGGTGTCAGAGAAAGTCTGCAAGGGGCACTGGAATTGAAGCAAGAAGGAGCGAGCCATGCAGTGGGGTGGCCAGTGCAAAGGCCCTGAGGTGCACACACAGCATTTTGATGCATTAGGTAGCGGCTCAGTGTGGCTGGAGGGAGAGAGGTGGTGGCAGCCAACACTTTGATATGCTCCCTGAGGGCCACATGCACTCCAGGTGGTTTA
Source organism: Tapirus indicus (assembly GCA_031878705.1). Lineage (NCBI taxonomy): Eukaryota > Metazoa > Chordata > Mammalia > Perissodactyla > Tapiridae > Tapirus > Tapirus indicus. The sequence continues at coordinate 47,549,917 of CM062929.1, forward strand.
TGTTCGAATCCTTAAGTTCTTCAACAACCCCAGGAGGCAAGTACTATAATTAGCCACATTTTCAGATGTAGAAGCTGTGGCATGGAAGTTAGGTAACTTGCCCAAGGTCTTCGCACAGCAAGCGAATGGTGGTCAGGGCCAGGGGGGCTGGATCACACCAGGCTTTCTTCTCAGCCGGCTCATGAGTTAGTCTGGATTATTCTAAGGTCCATGCGTGGGAAGCTACTGGAGGGTTTTGAGAAGGAGGGGCCCATGAATCAGGTGTCTGTTTTGGATAGTGAGAGTGGACGGTGCATTTTCGGGGACAGTATGGGAGCCAGGAGACCATGACAAAGCAGTTATGGTCATGTCCGAGAGAAACGTCCAGGGCCCGGGCCCCGTCGCCGGGTAGGGATGGAGAGAAGTGGGTGGCTGCAAGATCTAATTCCAAATGGAAGATCTCCCAGTCGGAGCCGGTTGACCCTTGGCTCTCTCCCGCCTGTGTCCATCTTGCTGACACTGTCCCTCTCCTCCCCTACAGGAAGGATGCCTCTGGCCCTCGGAGAGCACCGTGTCAGGCAACGGAATCGCAGAGGTGAGACCCCAAGCTGCCTCCCCTCCACCACCCGCCCCCTGCTCCCCTTCTCAGCCTGTCCCCCAAGGCTGCCATGGTGGAGGCCAAAGGCCCCACCCCCACCCCCACCCCAACCAGGCCGGAGGTGCCTCCCGCTGCTGGAAGAGAGGGGCTACTACAGGCTCACCCCTCTGCCCGTCTCTGAAGAACTATCCTTGGTGCCGGGACCCCCCTGCCAGGGGATTATATTCTCCCTGCCCCCAGGGAGCAGCCCACCATATCTGTGATCCGCACGGGCAAAGGCTGCCCCTGTTTGGACTCTGTGATGATGTTCACGCTCCAGGGCTCCCCGGTGGTCAGGCCGGGGCTGGACTCCAGGCTCAGCCCCTCTCGCCCACTCTGCTGCCCGCTCTCCCTTTCCCGAGAGCAGAGCCCCAGGCAGCCGAATCCCGGGCTCAGGCCCTGCTTCGAGGGGCCCCTCACTCTGCTCTGCCCCTCCAGCCGCAGGTCTACGCCCCGCCTCGGCCCACCGAGCGCCTGGCCGTGCCCGCCTTCACACAGCGCGGCCGCTTCCACCGCTTCCAGCCCACCTACCCCTACCTGCAGCACGAGATCGACCTTCCGCCCACCATCTCCCTGTCGGACGGGGAGGAGCCCCCACCCTACCAGGGCCCCTGCACGCTCCAGCTGCGGGACCCCGAGCAGCAGCTGGAGCTGAACCGGGAGTCGGTGCGCGCGCCCCCGAACAGAACCATCTTCGACAGCGACCTCATGGACAGTGCCATGTTGGGCGGCCCCTGTCCCCCCAGCAGTAACTCGGGCATCAGCGCCACGTGCTACGGGGGCGGCGGGCGCATGGAGGGGCCGCCCCCCACCTACAGCGAGGTCATCGGGCACTACCCCGGGGCCGCCTCCTTCCAGCACCAGCAGAGCAGCGCGCCGCCCTCCTTGCTGGAGGGGACCCGCCTGCACCACGCGCACATCGCCCCCCTGGAGAGCACGGCCGCCTGGAGCAAAGAGAAGGATAAACAGAAAGGACACCCTCTCTAGGAATCCCCGAGGCCCGGCCGGGGCAGCAGTAGGGAGAGGCGACACTCCGCACTTCTTAAAGAGGCAAGAGTGGAGGGCGGGCGGCTGTGACCATCCTCTCCCCGCCTCTCTGTGTATAAATATTTACATGTTCTGTCTGGTCTGAATGCACAAGCTAAGGAAGCTTGCAAAAAACCACGTTTCTTTGTTGAGCTGTGTCTTGAAGGCAAAAGAGAAAAAAAAAAATCCTACACTAGTCTTTTCTGTTTCTAGTTGAGCTGTGTGCGTGAATGCTTCTTTTCTTTTGTTTGTTTATGATGATTTCACTTAACTTTAAAGACATATTTGCACAAAACCTTTGTTTAAAGATCTGCAATATTATATATATAAATATATATAAAATAAGAGAAACTGTATGTGCGAGGGCAGGAGTATTTTTGTATTAGAAGAGGCCTATTAAAAAAAGTTGTTTTCTGAACTAGAAGAGGAAAAAAACGGCAATTTTTGAGTGCCAACTCAGAAAGTGTGTATTACCTTGTAAAGAAAAAAGATGACGAAGCAGGGGTTTAGAGTTATTTATATAAATGTTGAGCTTTTGCACTATTTTTTAATATAAATATGTCAGTGCTCGTTTGATGGAAACTCCTATCGTGTCTGTCGAGACTTTTAAGGGAGAAATGTTGGAATTTTGTGGTCGGCGTCAGGCAGAGGGTGGGCTCCACGCAGAGTTTGGAGAGAGGCTTCTCGATGGGCCACTTTCCTGTGAAGTGGAAGCTTCTGTCTAGTGTTGGGTTATTATCTCCTTATACATTCCCCCTGAAGGAGACACGTTTTTTCCCTCTGGGCCAGAATAGCCTTTGGATCACAGACGAAATAGGAAAGTTACTCGAGGCACCAAGTTCCAAGTGGTGGCTTTGCTTTTCCCGAAATGAAAATAAACCGTTACTGAAGGAATCTTAGTTTTTCCTCCACTTTTTTTAACCATGAAAGTCCCTGTAGGAAGGGGGTGAGGCGTTCCTCGCAAGGTGCAGCCGGTCCCCCACACGTGTTGCGGGGGACACGCCAGAGGAGGTGGATAGCTTGTTTGTGCAGGGTGTTTGAGGGGCGATCAGCTGGCTCCTGAGTTTCTCGGCTGAGGTTGATGCGTCCACTGGCGTAGAGGAAAGGCCCGAAGTATTAGGAATTTGACCTCATCCCTGTCTTTCTCTTTACGTATCGATTCTTAGTTAGCAGGCCAATAAACAGAGGTGAAGAGCTGACGTGCCCAGTTTCTCCCAGGACGCGCAAAAGGGTTAAGAAACAGTCAAACCAACGTAGACTCTTGCTTTATGCTTCAGAAGCAGAATTCTTGACCTCCTTTCCCACATTTTCATTCCCTTTCCCCGTGGAAACAATCATGTCTGATGTGTTTATCTGTGTTTTCATAAGCATCTTGATCGGACACAACTCTTCTTTACCAGGATTTTACTGAGTGGATTTGGGTTTGGTGGGACCCCTTGGTGGTGATATGCAGGTGAAGAAGCGTGAGTGGGCACGTGCGTGTGCAAATAGAGATGACAGGAGGGAGAGTGGAGTGGGGGCCCTTTGGGATCTACCAGGGACAGTGGCTGGAGCTGGTGGTCCTTGCTCCCACTGAGGACTTGCTGTATTCCTTGGGGTGACCTCCCAGCTGGTAGAGTAAGACCCCCCGCCCCCTCCATCCCACGGAGGTGTTTTCTCATCTCGGGCAGAATGCTAGCTGGCAGACTCACATGCCCGAAAGGTGTAAGAGGCAATAATTATTGTTTTTAAGCAACTTTTTTATTACTTGAAAAAACCCCAAGAACAGTTTTGAAGTTCTGACCATTTGAACTCTATTTGTATCTGCATTTTAAGAACATGGTGACCAACAGATGAACGTGGTGTCCTGAGTGTCCGCTGGCCAGCTTGGCAGACGCTTCTTGTACCTTGACAATAAAACCTGCCTCTCTGTGGGGTCTTCAGCCCAGACTTTGCTTCTCTCCCGAAGAGGATTCTTTTAAAAGGTCGTGCAGGAAATCAATATAGTTTGTCCTGAAAGGTACAGGGACACAGTTATAGATAAAACTTTTTAAAAACGTAGCTTTCCTTTATGTGAAGCGTCTCCCTAGTGCCTTACTGAGGAAGCGGTTGACTCCTGTCACTGGGTGGGGGCGTCCCTGGACAGGGCCCCGCTCACGCTCACCGGGACGGCCTTCCCACTCACGGTCCGCAAAGGGCTGCTCCTTTTCAGACATGCCCATCGCCCTCGTGTCTGTCTCTGTCCCGCCCGCTCTCCCACCTCGATGTGCCTCTCTCCGTCAGGCAGCCCCTCCCGCCCCTCCAGCCCCTTTTGTCAAGTACTGTGTTTAACTCCCATCTGGGTCGAAAACCTGTAAGTGGACCTCCTAGCAGCGGCCAAAAGCCAGGCCGAAGCGTTCCTCCCCAGGATCCTCTTGAGCCAAACGAATGGATCTTGTTGCTCGGGGGCGTGGTCTGTATTTGCTGTATTTGCAGTTAGGAGGAGGCAGCGGGGGAGTGGAGGCTCGGGGGCGGAGCAGGCCCCGCCAATTACACCCCCGAGTTGCAGTCCAGGTCTGGATGCTGCAGGGTCCCTGGGCTTCGTGCCCAGCAGATGACAGTTGCAGAAGTTCATGGCTCGTCAAAGTCGGGGCGCATCCCAAGATAACCAGTGGGGTGTGCTTCTGGAAACTACTGCCAGAGTAAGCTCTTGGTTTCCCTGTTGGACCCCAGAACTCTGGGGGTGCAGTCTTTCCTTTCGATGTTGGCTGTTGTGCCGCTGTCTTTGAGAAGGCTTTGAGCACCCCTAGGAGGCCCCCCGTTTTCCGGCAGGAAGTTAGGGAGGTCCTCGGCAGTGGCTGGTTGGAGCGGGGAACCAGGCTGAGCTCAGAGAAGTGGCAGAGCTCGGCTTTCTCGACCCTCTCACTGTCTCCCTGTTTGTCAACCCTCACCTTTCCCCGAGGAAAGTCATTTCCCCGCAAAGCCCGGGTCTACGCAGACGGACTTAGCAAAGTGCGTTAAGAGCCATCCACGTTCCCCAAAAGCCCAGTGTTTTTGCAAAGAGCTGAAGGTGACGCCTCTCCCATGTCCAGCAAACACCAGGGCAGGGAGAGAACCAAATCCATTCCCCGTCCTCGTCTGTCTGCCCCGTGAATTGTACATTTCAGAGATTTTTTTTTTTCCTACGTGCAACACGAAGCTTGCAGATCCATAAAACGTCCCGATGATTAGGAAAGAGAATGTTTCGTTTTTCTGGAAACCACGCTTCAAATCGTGCTGTCCTGTGGAGCTCAGAAGGACCCACTGCGCTCCCGTGTGCCTGCCCGAGTCCACGGGGCTCGCTGGATCCGCTCTCCTCGCAGCCCCGTTCCCCGAGTTCTGTTCAAGTTCAACGTCTGTAGACTCCGTGGCAGGCTGGGTGCGGCGCCCACGCTGCTGCCGTGTTAAGACTGTATTCGGATGCCAATCCACAGGCCTGATGAAATCGCTTGTTGTGTATCAATAATCACTAGTGGCAATGATGACATTCTGAAAAGCTGCAATACTTATACAATAAATTTTACAATTCTTTGGAACGAGGCTTTTTCACTTCTTTCGCAGCGTTGCGTTCCCCTGCTGCCCACCACCTTCAGCAACAGCCCCAGGACGCTTTTAGGGGGAAGGAAGTGATTCACTCAAGCTGCTGTGTGGCCTTGAGCAAGTCCTTCGACCTCTCTCAGTTCAGGCAGCACTCAGGGAGCCCCGTGAAAACACTTGCTCAGGCAGGTGGTTCTGCTAAAAGGGGTGGTATTGGGGTTAAAAGAGTTTGCAAAACGTGGCCTACTTTTCCTCCCTCTTGGACAATCATTATTCTCTATAGCATGACGAAAGCTCTGATGAGGTCTGCAAGAAAGAAAGTGTCTTAAGTGGGGCCGTTCTGGAAGTAAATACTGAGGCGTGGATTGGTGTGAAGGGACGAATCAAGGTTGTGCTCCCAGGGGAGACAGTTAGGGGAGTCAGGAAGAGGACAGTGAAGGAGGAGAAGCCACACCAGGGGGACAGTTTTAGGCAAAGTCCAGCCTCAGCCTGATCCCAAGGGGACCTGTGGGGAGCCCTGGGTGCAAGTTGCGCTCAGGAGAGAGGTCGACTCCCAGACACTCCTGGCTCTTTGTTGTAAGAGTGGAGCAGGGAGGGTCCCACAAGCCCCAGGTGGCCCCCTGAAAACCTCCCCAGGTGGCAGCCATTAGCAGCAACACACCTGGAAGCAGGAGGAAGGGTGCACAGAACCCTAAAAGGGGTCCCAGGGGCTGAGTGGGGTACCCACGGTGCCCAGCACAGAAACTCATTTATTTCTCTAAACAGGACCGTGTTTAATGTCTGATCAAGGTTTTTTAAAAATTTGCTGCAGCAGCGTTGATCTGCAGGGATGACACTGTTTGGCCTCAGCCACAGATGTAAGCTTCTGCACCACAGAGCCCCGTGATCAGGGCGGGACTTGGCTCACACCTGCCTCACCTGTTCCCTCTCCCTGGTGGGGAGAAACCTCAGCAATTACAAAGGCTTGGGGAGAAACCTAAAGAGCTCATTACGCCTCAGTGGTAAGAGTGGGGCACGCGGTGCTGTGCCGGCCCGGCCCCGAGCCCGAGGGCCGCTCACTCCCCTTGCTGACCCTCAGTCCCTGGTCTGTAGAATGAGTGGATGGAGGCACCTGTGAAGTGGTGGCACTTGGCGTCTGATAAGATCACGCCTGTAAGTCCTCAAGAGGGTGCCTGACACATGCTGCCTGCTCTTACTAGTGACGGGCTTCCAGGGAGGGTTTTCATGTGTCAAATGCCCCCCGAAGCTTTCAGATCCGTGTGCAGGTCCTGGCTGAGCACACAGACGCACCACCCACCAGGGGGTCAGGATAGAACAGAGCCCGGCGCCCAGAGGGGCGTCCTGGGTTCTAGTCGAAGAGGAGCCCACGGCTCAGTGCGGCTCCAGCAGACGTCGCTGCATCCGTCCAGAGTGAAGCCCGAAGCAGCACGGCTGGCATCTCTCGGGCGCACGAAGCTAAGTCCTGACTGAACTGGGCAGCTGGTTCCGGGAGGGAGTCTCATCCTTCCGTCCTCGGGTCTTTTTTGGAGCACGGCCGCCGCCAGGGCACCAGGCCCACCCCGGACCTCAGAGGACCCACCTGCTGGCTTTAGAGACAGACCCCAGGCTGGCACCACAGCACCACACGGCGAGGGGGTGGTGGAAGGCTGGACTCTGGGCTGAGCGATACTGGGGAGGAAGGAGGGGTGGTGAGCCAGGTGCCTGCGGAGCCACAGCCACAGCGGGCGTAACAGGGCTCGGGCACTGCAGGCGAAGTGCCGCCCCGGGACAGGCCAGCCCCTCGCGCCCTGCACAGCGGCCTGGAGGGCGGTGCACTTGGCCCGATACAGGTCTGGGGACACCGAGAAGCCCCGCGGGACTGGGAACATCACAGAGGTGATCAGAACATGACCAGGAGGGTGGCCTCAGGTCCCACTTAGGGCCGATCGGATAGGCAGACCTGTACCTCCACTGTGTGCCAGGTGCCGGGGACACAGGGTGACAGCACAGACCCTGCTCTCTCATTGGCAGCCCCCAGGCTGGTGTTTGCCGCAGGTGACAGGCAGAGCCCCCCCGTCAGGTCTGAGAGAGGGGTGCAGCCTCAGGTGCATCTTTGTGGGTCCGGGAGCCTCCGTGGTCACCTAACGATCAACAGGTCACCCGGTCCGGCTTTGTCCCCCACCACCACCCCCACGTGTCACGCCAGGCCCAGCAGCCAGTGCCTTCTGAGAAATTTTTGGAATCTGGCCAGAGAAACGGGGGGATTTCCTGTTCTTGGTGGTGCCTGCTGTCTACCCGGCAGGAGCCCCTGACCTCTGGGTTGCTCCTCCTGGACCCCCATTTCCCTCTCCTCCCTGCAGCCCTGCTGGTGGGGTGGAGAGTACTTCCTAACCCTCCTAATTCTCTTGTGTCCATCCCCACTTGGCCTGGGTGACCACCCCTGCTTCCTCCCTGCCTTCCTTCCACCCCTCTGGGCAGTGGTGGTGGGATCGACCCCAAATCTGACGGGGCTTAGAATCTTCCACATCTCCCATGGCCCCAGGAGGAAGCCCGGGCAACTCACCGAGGCCCTCAAGGCCCTGTGGATCCTGCCCATTCTCTCACTTCTACCTGATGCTCCAGCAAACAGCATCCCGCCTGACTCCCTGTGCGCTCGCTGCCCTTCCTCACCCTCATAAGTTGCTGCTGCTCCTTCTGCCTAGAGTCCCCTTCTTCCAACCCCTTCACTGTCCTGACCTTTGTTCAAGCATTAAGACCCGACACAGACAGCACCTCCTCCAGGAAGCCTTCCAGGATGCCCCAAGCCTGGGTGGGTTGTCCTCCTCTGTGCTGCCCCATGTCCTTCTACTGACAGTCACTGCATTTCTTGTGGAGTTCATGGCTCGTACCCCCAGGAGACTGAGCAGCTTGAGGTCAGAGCCAGGGTCGTATCCATCGTCTACGGGGATAAATACACGCTCCCAGGAGTGACAGGGCCTGCACTTCCCAACAACTTTCATTCTCACAACACCCCCGTTCACAGACATGGAAACCGAGGCACAGAGGGGTCAGTTGGCCTCCCTTGTCACCGACTTGCAAGAGTTGGGATGTTCTGTCCCTCCATCCCATGCTGTCCCCTCAACCAACTTCCTCCAACTCCCTCATGGGACAGACGGGCAGAAGGAGGTGTAAGGTCCAGCTGTCCAGCTGCGGGAGAGACAGCTCTTCACTGGAATAGAAAGAGCCTGTGGAATGCCTCTGCCCTGCCCTCCCCCACTCACCCCAGCGGCCCCACGAGGACACAGGAGGCAGAGGGCACGGGGGAGCAGCACCCTTGTATCACCTGGGGGCTTCTGGCCACAAGTAACACAAAATAAGCAAACAGTGGTTTAAGCACCAGGGAAAGGTGTTCTTTCTAAAGCAAGAGTGTCAGGGCCCCAGCTCCACTGCTCTGCCATGTCCCCGGGTCCTCCAGGGCCCCTGCGCTGTTTAAATCTGTCCTCTGGGTCAGGGTTCAGCACACTATGGCCCATGGACCAAATCCCCAGCTGCTTGTTTTTGTAAATAAAGTTTTATTGGAACACAGCCACGCCAGTTGAATTACTTATGGTCTATGGCTGCTTTTGTGCTGCACAGGTGGAGTCGAGTAGTTGCAACAGAGACCATATGGCCCACAGAGCCTATGATATTTACTATCTGGCCCTTTACAGAAGACTTTTCTGATCTCCACTTTGGACCCCAACGTGGCTGCAAGGTGGCTGCTGCAGCACCAGGCATCACGCCCAAAGACAGAAAAAAGGGCCATTCTTCGGTGCATCTTTTTTTATAAGGTTTTCTTTTTTGTGTGTGAGGAAGACTAGCCCTGAGCTAACATCTGCTGCCAATGCTCCTCTTTTTGCTGAGGAAGACTGGCCCTGGGCTAACATCTGTACCCATCTTCCTCTACTTTATATGGGTTGCCACAGCATGGCTTGATAAGTGGTGCATTGGTCCACGCCCGGGATCCAAACCCACGAACCCCAGGCCACCAAAGCGGAGCACTCAAACTTAACCGCTACGCCACCGGGCTGGCCCCTGCATCTTTTTTTTAGAATAAACTTAAAAAAAGACTTTAAACTTAAAAAAAGACTTTATTCTTAGAACACTTTTACGGGAAAATTGAGAAGACAGTAGAGTTTCCATATACCCAGTTTCACCTGTTACTTACGTCTTATACTAATAAAGTATATTTGTTATAATTAATGAACAATATTGTTATATTATCATTAAGTAAAGTGCAAACTTTATACAGATTTGATTAGTTTTTCCCTAATGACTTTTCCTGCTCCAGGAGCCCCCCCAGGACACACAGGACATTTAGGCTCCTCTTGGCTGCGACGGTCGCTCAGACTCTCCTTGTTTTTGATGACCTTGGCGGTCTGGAGGAGGCCTACTCGGGTATTTTGTAGGATGTTCCTCTGTTGGAACTTGTCTGGTGTTTTTCTCACGGTTAGGCCAGGGTGATGGCTTCGGGGAGAAAGAGCACAGAGGTGAAGTGCCTTTCTCATCACGTGAGATCAAGGGTCCGTGCTCTCAATATGACAAGTCACTGCTGATGTTGACCTTGACCTCCTGGCTGAGGTCGTGTTTGTCAGGTTTCTCTGTCAGAAAGGTGCTGTTTGCTCCCTTTTCCATCCTGTGCTCTTGGGAAGGACATCGCTGTGTGCAGCCTGCACTTAAGGAGTGGGTGGTGTGCTGGTGAGCCCCTTACCTCTGGGTTGCTCCTCCTGGACCCCCATTTCCCTCTCCTCCCTGCAGCCCTGCTGGTGGGGTGGAGAGTACTTCCTAACCCTCCTAATTCTCTTGTGTCCATCCCCACTTGGCCTGGGTGACCACCCTCCTCGAGGGCAGAGTGGCTGCCTACATTATTTGGAATTCTCCTGCATAGGAGATTTGTCTCTTATCTATTTATTCAATCACTTATTTATAGCACTATGGACTCCTGCATATTTATTTTATTGTTTGGGTTATAGTCCAACACTACTTTCGTCATTTTTTTGCTCTAACTGTTCTGGTTTTAGCCCGTTGGCTCCCACGTTCCTTTGACATAGCCCATCGTTGCGAGTTTTTTGTTTGTTTGCTTTTTGCGCTTCCTTACTTTCCAGCAGAGAAGGTGTTCCAGGCTCATCTTGTATATTTCCTGTCCTAGAGCCAGCCATTTCTCCAAGGTGCCCTGGTTCCTTTTGTTTCAGAATGTTGTTGAAAAACAGATCTGGGCACTAGATGTGCCCGTTGTTACTGGGGTGTCAACGCTTCTAAGCCTTCTCGGCGGACAGAGCAGAGAAAGATATGCATGGACACTAACCCATGTTTACACTCATATCTATAAATATTTCCATATGTAGCCATCTGTATCTATTTAAGCTAAACATGAATTCATACTGATGCCTGCAGTTCTCATCCATCACCATGTGGGTGATTCTAGCCTCATCCCTTTGCTTATCTGTCACCTCCCACTCCAGCAGTGAGAAACCCGGTCCACCATCTGCCATCCATTCACTTAATTGTCCAGTTCCAGTGCCCATGTACAGCAGGATCAGAGCTGTTGACTGGTCCCTCCACAGGAAACAATTTTATCAACTAGAATACAGTGCTTATGTGCGGTTTCTCACACCCTTAGTCTGACAGATGTCACTCATTTCCAGCCATATTTAGGTCAGCACCCTTTTCCCTGTTCCTTTCCGTGAGGTTGTGACGTACACTTGTAACACAGTTAGACTGTTTTGTCACATTGTACATGCCGTCCTGAGATCTTCTGACCTTACATACATCACGGTTCATTCTTTGTGCTGTGAAGTTTTTGACAAATGCATAGTGTCGTGTTTCCACCTTCACAACATCATACAGAAGAGTTTCACAGCCCTAAAATAATCCCCTGTGCGTCACCTGTTCAACGTCCCCTCCCCCCAAGTCCCTGGCAAACACAGATCTTTTCACCAGCACTATAGTTTTGCCTTTTCCAGAAAGTCATATAATTGGAATCCTACAGTATGTAGCCTTTTCATTTTGGCTTCTTTCACTTAGCAATCTAACATGTAAGATTCATTCACATCTTCTCATGACTTCATAACTCATTTCCTTCTGTTGCCAAATACTATTCCCTTCCTGTATGGATGCACCATGTTTTGTTTATCCAGTCACCCGTGGAAGAACATTTTTGTTGCTTCCAGTTTCTGGAGATCATTCACAGAGCTGTATAAACATTCACATCAGGTCTTGTGTGGACGTAAGTTTTCAAATCAACTGGGTAAACACCTAGAACAGTGATCGCTGGATAGGATAATGAGACAACCTTTGGCTTTGTAAGAAGCTGCCAACCTGTCTTCTGAAGTGGCCGGACCACTTTGCATTGTCACCAGTGGTGAAGGAGCACCCCTGCTGCTCTGCGTCTTCACCAGCAGTTGATGTTGTCAGGTTTTTCTGGATTTTAGTCATCCTAACAGACATGTGGGGGCACCTCGTTGTTGTTTTAATTTTAAATCCCTGAGTGGTAGATGCTTTTGAACATCTTTTCATATGCATGCATTCCATCTGTGTCTTCTTTGCTGAGGTGCCCATTCAGATCTTTGCCCATTTTTAACTGGTTTGTTTGTTTTCTGATCATTGAGTTTTACAAGTCCGTTGTATATCTTGGATACAATTCCTTTAACTGATATGTGGTTTGCAAATATTTTCTTCCAGTCTGTGGCTTGTCTTTTTATTCTTAACAGTGTCTTTCAGAGCGGATGTTTTTAATAAAGTCCAGTTTGTCATCTTTTTCTTTCAGGGATCATGCTTTTGATGTTATAATAACGCTTCACCAAAACAAAGGTCACCTAAATTTTCTCCCATGTGTGCTTCTCAAAGTTTTATAGTTTTGCATTTTATATTTAGGTCTATGATCCATTTTGAGTTAATTTTTGTGAAAGGTGTAAGGTCTGTGTCTAGGTTGATATTTGTGCACATGATGTCCAATTGTTCAACACCCTTTGTTGAAAGTACTATCTTTTCTACATTTGCTCCTTTGTCAAAGATCCATTGACTGTATTTGTGTGGGTCTTTTTCTGGACTCTCTATTCTATTCCATTGATCAATTTGTCAATTCTTTCATCAGTACCATGCTGTTTTGATTACTATAGCTTTACAGTAATCTTCAGATGGGATAATGTGAGTCCTCCAACTTTTTTTTTCTTCAGTACTGTGTTGGCTATTCTAGATCTTTTGCCTTTCCATATAAACATTAGAATCAGTTTGTCAATATCTACAAAATATTTTGCTGGGATTTTGATTGGGATTGTATCAAATCTATAAATCATGTTGTGAAGAATTGACATCCTAACTGTGTTGAATCTTCCAACCCTTGAACAAAATATCCATTTATTTAGATTTTATCCTATTTGGTGTTCTCTGAGCTTCCTGGATCCATGTCTGACATAAATTTTGGGGAATTTCTTGGTCATTATGGTTTCAGATATTTCCTCTGTCCCTTGCTCTCTCTCTCCTTCTGGTATTCCCATTATTCATACGTTACACCTTCTGTAGGTGTCCCACATCCTTGGATATTCTGTTCTGTTTTTTTCAGTCTTTCTTCTCTTTGCTTTGCTGTGGTGGAAGATTCTGTTGAGACATCCTCAAGCTCAGAGATTCTTTCCTCAGCCGTGTCCAGTCTACTGTTAAATCAAAGGCATTCTTCATTTCTGTGACTGTGTTTTTTTTCTCCAGCCTTTCTTTTTGCCTCTTTCTTAGGATTTCCATCTCTCTGCTCACATTGCCCATCTGTTCCTGTACGCTGTCTACTCTACCCATTAGGATCCTTAGCATGTTAGTCATAACTGTTTTAAATCCCTGGTCCAATAATTCCAACATCCCTGCCATGTCTGGTTCTGATGCTTTCTCTGTCTCTTCAAGTTGTGTTTTGTGACTTTTGGCTTGCCTTGTAATTTTTTCTTGACATGTGAACATGTACTGGGTACAGAGCACTGCTGTAACAGGCCTTTAAGGATGTGGTGGTGGGCTGTGGGGGAGGGAAGCGTTCTGTAGCCTAGGATTAGACCTCCGTCTTTCAGTGAGCCTGTGCCCCTGGCCTGCGAACCTCACCGGTGTTTCTCAGTCTTATCTTCCCCTGTCGAGGGGACAGGATGGCTAGAGGGGGCAGGAGGTGGATTTTTATCTTCCTCAGGTCAGTTAGGCTCTGATAATACCCCAGCAGGTTAGGCTCTGGTTAACTCTCTTTACCATGAGAACCTGCCAAAGTTCTTAGAGGTAAAACCCGTGGAAGTCTGGGGCCCCGCTAAGACTGTAGTCCCCGGGACTCACTTTCGTGCTAGTCCACACTCATCCTCCAACAATCCATTGAAATTGCCGTTTAAATGTTTCCACCATTTTATTGTAGTGGCTTCTGCTCAGCCGTGCCCTCTGGACGCAATTGTTCTCTGCAGATTCCGGGGTGGAGGTTTTTCCTGTGGGCTCAGTTCTCTGTGGGTCAAAGAAAAGTTGTCAGTTTGCTCCCCTTTTTCTCCTTGTAAGGATGAGTGATGATTTCCAGGCTGTTCACGTCAGAACTGAAAACAGAAGTTCCATGCATCTCTCTCTATTTTTTTATTTTTAAAAGTTGAGATATAATTCACATACTGCAAAATTCACCTTTTAAAATGTACAGTTCAGCGGCTTTTTGCATATTCACAAACGTTGTGCAACCGTCACCACTAATTCCAGAACTCTTCCATCACCTCCAAATGAAACTCCGCTCCCATTAGCAGTTGGTCCTCGTTCCTCCTCCTCCAGCCCCTAGAACCACTAACCTACTTTTCATCTCCAGGATTTGCCTGCTTTGAACATTTCCTATAGGTTGAGTCACACATTGTTTGATCTTTTTCTTATATTGTGTGTCTAGTTTCTTTTACTTAGTGTAATATTTTCAAGGTTCATTCATGTTGTAGCATGTATCAATGCTTTCTTTTTCTTTTTTTTAGCTGAGTAATATTCCACTGTGGATATATGACATTTGTCTATCCATTCATCAGTTGATGGACATTTGGGCTGTTTCCGCTTTTTGGCTGATATGAATAATGCTGCTGTGAACTTGCGTGCACAAGTTTTTGCGTGGACACACGTTTTCATTTCTCCTGGATACAGACCTAGGAGAGGAATTAATTCCTGGGTCACATGGTAATTTTCTGTTTAACTTTTTGAGGAACTGCCAAACTGTTTTCCTCAGCAGCAGCCCGCCGTTTTACATTCCACCAGCCTTGTATGAGGATTCCGATTTCTTCACATCCTTACCAACATTTGTTATTTTCCTTTTTATTTTTTGGTGAGGAAGACCAGCCCTGAGCTAACATCCGTTGCCAATCCTCCTCTTTTTGCTGAGGAAGACTGGCCCTGGGCTAACATCCGTGCCCATCTCCCTCTACTTTATATGGGACGCTGCCACAGCATGGCTTGATACGCGGTGTGTCGGTCCACGCCCAGGATCCGAACCTGCAAACCCTGGGCCGCTGAAGCAGAGCGTGCAAACTTAACCACTGTGCCACCGGGCCAGCCCCTATTTTCCTTTTTAAAAATTATCATATTAAGGCGATCTTAGTGGGTGTGAAGTGGGGTCTCATCGTGGTTCTGATTTGCGTTTCCCTAATGATTAAAGATGGTGCGCCTGTTTCCATGTACTTATGGAGCGTTTGCATCTCTTTTCTGGAGAAATGTTTATTCAGTCCTTTGCCCACTTTTTATTTGGGTGATTGGTCTTTTTTATTGATGAGTTGTAATATTTATCTATATATTCTGGATATTAGATCCCTATCAGAAATATAGTTTAATAGAAAATTTCTCCCATTTTTTGTGTTGTCTTTTCACTTTCTTGATAGTGTTCTTTCAAGCACAAAAGTTTTTAATTTTTATGAAGTCCACAGTTTATTTTTTCTTTGGTTGCTCATTTTTTTGAGGGGGGTGTCATATTTAAGAAACTACTGCCCAAATCTGAGGTTACGCAGATTTACACTTGTTTGTTTTAGAAGTTTGATAGGTTTAACTCTTCTATTTAGGTCTTCGATCTATTTTGAGTTAATTTTTGTATTTGGCATAAGGTAGGGGTCTAAGTTCATTCTTTTGGGTGTGGATATCCAGTTTTCCTTGCACCATTTGTTGAAAAGACTCATCTTTCTCCTGTTAATTTGTCTTGGCATCCTTGTCAAAAATCAATTTGCCATAAAGGTCTTGGTTTATTTCTGGACTCTCAGTTCTAGTCCATTGATCTACTTGTCTATCCTGATGTCAGTACTACACGGTCCTTATTACTGTAACTTTCTAGTAAGTTTTGAAATCAAGAGGTGTGTATCCTGCAATTTCGTTATTGTAGTTCAAGATTGTTTTGTGTATCCTGGGACCTATACGAGTTTGAGGATCCGCTTTTCAATTTCTGCAAAACAGCCAGCTGGGATTTCGATAAGTGTTGCACCGTATCTGTAGATCAGTTTGGGGAATATCACAGCCTCGACAATATTAAGTCTTCCAATCCACAAACACAGGATACTTTTCCATGTATTTAGATCTTATTTAATTTCCTGTCGGTGACGTTCTGTTGTTTTCTGTGTACAAGTCTTGCACTTCCTTTGTTCAATTTATTCTCAAGAAATTTATTCTTTTTGATTCTCTTGTAAGTGGAATTATTTTCTAAATTTAACTTCTGAACTTTTCATTGCTAGTTGAGAGGAATACAGTTGATTTTCATATATTGATACTGTCTCCTGCAACCCAGCTGAGCTTGTTTAGTGGCTCCAAATGTGTTTTTATTCATTTCACTGTAGTCAGAGAGCACACCTTGTATGGTCTCAATCCTTGTAAATTTATTGACACTAGTTTTATGGCCTCACGTGGGTCTATCTTGAAGAATTTTCCATGTGCTCTTGAGAAGAACTTGTATTCTTTGTGGTTGGGTTGGGTGTTCTTGACAGGTTCTTTAGGTCCAATTCCTATGTTTTTCAGGTTTTCTATTTCTTTGTGATCTTCTGTGTAGTTGTTCCATCAATTATTGGAAGTAAGGTATTGACTTCTCCAACTGTCATTGTTGATGGTCAGCTTCTCCCTTCCCTTCTGCTGCCAGGAAGCAGGCCTGGTGGAGACGGGTAGCAGGTACCAATGGTGCAGCCTGGGCTTTGGTGGCCATTGGCTTCTGGAGAGAGAGTCGGCAAAGCCACCCTACACGGTATGGTGGGAAATTCACTCAAAACTGAACAGGAAAAGCTGTGCCAGTACGCTGGTGCCGTGTGACAAACCACCTCCTGACTCAATGGTTTCAAAGAGCAAACACTCATTGTATCTCACACGCCCGGGGCCACCGGGCAGGTCTGCGGGTCTCGGTCAGGTTCAGTGATCTCAGCGGGGCCACTCATGTGTCTGTGGCCAGTCGCTGGGACGGCTAGGGATTGGCTGACCGGCTTATCTCTGTTCTGCATGGTCCCTCCCCCTCCAGCAGGCTAGTCACATGGCAGCTGGGCAGGGTTCCGGGACAGCAGAAGCGTGCAAGGCCTCCCGAAGTCTAGGCTCAGACGTGGCACATTCTGTCAGCCAAAGCGAGTCCCAGCCAGCCCAGATTCAAGGGGAGGGGAATAGACGCCCTCTCTTGGTGGGAGGGGCTGCAGGGTCGTAGTGCAGAGGGCACGGGAGGGTGGAGAATTGAAGCTAATGCATTCCACCTGCGGGTGCTGTCCTAGCCCTTCGGACACACTAGCTCACTTAACCCCCACACAAACTCTGTGAGGGGCTGGTAGCATCCACATTTTGCAGATGAGGAATTCTAGGCACAAAGAGTCGCTCAGGCGGGACCAGCAGGGCTGTGGTCTGAGCCAGGATGGGAGGCTCCGGGGTCTAGGCTCTGACCACCTGCAGTGCTGCCTCACACAGCTCTTTCGGGGCTCGGCATCATGCTGAGCGCTGAACCCACACCCCCCTGGAGGAAGGCAGGGCCAACATCGCTAATTTATAGATGGGGAAACTGGGGCTCAGGGAGGAGGTATGACTCGTGCAGAATCCGGTCAGATGCAGAGTCAGGATGGAAACCCAGGGCTGCCCGACTCCGACCTTTGCACGCTCACCCGCCACCCCCAGAGTCCCGGGGCCACACAGACGTGGGTTATGGCCCGGCTCTGCCCATGGCTGGCTGGGAACCTGAGTCCCGGTTTCCTCCCGGGGAAACAGGCATGGCAGGTAGGAACTGCCCTGCGCTCCTTGCTGACAGCTCCAGACGCGATGAGCAGGACGCAGCCCCTCATCATCTGTGACATGTGGGGACAGTGTCAGAGTGTTTTTTTAACTGAGTGTATGTTATATTTTTATCAAAGTAAAACAACGGTCCAAGGCCAGGTCCCCTGCCCCATCCCCGTCAAAGCCGCCGTCCAGTCCTTGGAGGCAACGGCGGCTTCTTACACCTCCTCCCTCTGAGAGCCACCGCTTCCTCTCTGAGGGATAGTCTTCTCCCTCTGTCCTGGCGTAGACGCTTGGTCTACCAGATTTCAGACATTACCTGCTGACTTCCTGCTTCGGTAGACGAGGAGTTAGCACAATGACACGCCTCCCCCTACTTCCCAATAAAGAAATATTCTTATTTTGGGTTCCTTTTCTGACTGTCTTTGTGACTTAAAGTGCTGTTGTCTATACCTCTATTTTGTGTTCCCTACATGGGACACTGTGCCCTGAGCCCGGTCCTCAGCTCACTTCCTCCTCCCACCCTCCTTTCACATCCTACCTCTGTTCTCTCCATTCTCACGTCCAGTTTATCAAGATAATGACATTCATATTCTGCCCTGTAGCATAATTCTATCATCTGTGCTTTATCCGTGAGTTGATTCTAAAATTGAAATTCGGTAAATGCTGTTTACATTGGCGTGATTATGCAGATGTCGTTCATTGCACTGCGAAGCCCCATTCAATATAAAGAACTGATTTTTGTTATCATTTGTCTTACACAGTGCTATGGGCTGCATTGTGTCCCCCCCACCACCAAATTCACGTGTTGAAGCCCTAACCCCCAAAGTGATGGTGTTTGGAGAGGGCGCCTTTGGGAGGTGATCAGGTTCAGGTGAGGTCACAAGGGCGGAGCCTCCATGACAAGATCAGTGCCCCGAAAAGAAGCGACACCAGAGAGCTTGCTGGCTCTCTCTCTCTCTCTCTCTCTCCCCGCTCAGTCTCTCTCAGCCATGTGAGGACACAGCTGGAAGGCAGTCATGTATAAGCCAAGAAGAGTCCTCACCAGAACCTGACCCTGCTGGCACCTGATCTCAGACTTCCAGAGAAAATAAATGCCTGTGTAAGCCCCCCCGTCTGCTGTATTTTGTTATGGCGGCCCGAGCAGACAAGACACACAGGTAATCCATGTTTATTGCAGAGAAAAAAAAAAAAGAAAATGTAGACTACAGATCACCTATGTATTACTAAGAGATAATCCATACTCTGTCTAGGCATTTTTCTGTGTTATACATAATCACATACTGTATATTTTTAATGGAATCATACTATAGCTTTATAAACATTTTTCCCTAGTATACTATGAACACCTTTCCATACCCATAAATACAGTTCTGTGTCCCATTTCTTTTCATAGCCTCAGAGCATTCCATTGCATAGATTCCCTAATGTATTTGACTGGTCCCCTTTGGTTGGATATCTAGGTTGTTTGTACTTCCTTCACCTTTATAAACAATCTTGTGATGGATAGCTCAGGCAGACATCTGAGTACACGGGGGATATTATCTCCTTAGAACAAAAGAAGGAAATGCCCAACATTAATGTTGTTACACATCACACAGTGACTGGCCCAGAGGGAGGGGAACAAGCAGAGGCCACAGGCCAAGCGTGTGGCAGACGGAATCTCCCCCCCGCCCCGGATATGCTTTCCATCTCCAGATGTCCACCAAGTAACTTGGATCTAGTTAATCCAATATCTTAGTTCTCCGATAAAATAAAAGTTTATGTATAAGTTAATTCTTTTCGTAATACGTGACCCCAACGCAGACTGGCTTTAGCAGACAGGAATCGTGGACATTTGCAACTGAAAAGCAACAGGTGGAGCTGAGCTGGATCACCCGCCCCCAGGTCAGGGTGTGCACACCCTGAAGGGAGGAGGGATCTGTCTCCACCATCTCCCGGATTTCCCCTTCAAGCAGCTTCTCCTCTCCCGGTTCCCCCTTCTCTCCGGCTTCATTTCCTGACCGCTCTAAATCCTGTGGGAAGAAATTAGTTCCCAGTTCTTCCAGCGAAAGTCCCAGAATCGAATCCCACTGCCTGGCTTGGGTCGTGCGCCCATCCCGGAAGCACTGACGCAGCCACAGAAGAGAGGGCTCTGACTCCAGGGTTGAGTCACCTGCCGCCCTGGACCTGGCGGCGGGACCGCTCCCTCCAGGCCGCAGGGACTGAGACGGGACGGGGGGACTTCACTGAGCTCGAGATAATCCAACTTTCCTTCTCCAAAGGAAAAGTGGGGTGATTTTTACCCAAAGAAAGGGGCCGGGTGCTGGGCACCTCAGACCAGCAGATGCCCTTACCCCAGACGATAAATGCATTGATGCTGAAAAAGACAGCTTTCCGTGAGCAGGCAGCGTCGCGGCGTGCAGACCCCGGTCCTCTGCGCCCAGCGGGGGCGCCAGCCCCGGATCCGCCTCCGCCCGGACTCCTTCGCTCGGGCCTGGGCTGGGATGGGCTGGGTGACTTCAGCGCGTGTCTGGCTTCCTGTCTCAGTCGAGGCCTAGAAGGATCGCTGCGCGAGGTGGGAAGTGTGAGCCAGCGGGGGGAGACACAACACGCGGGACGGCGGTGCCAAGCCAGCGCTGCGCTGTCGGTAACACTTGGTACGGTTGTCCCGCAGGCAAAGAACTGCTTCTAAAAATACAACAAAACATTATAAAACCTTCACAATCAAACCATTTGGAACAAATGATGGGTTTAAATGTGCAAGCAGATTTTTAAAATGAATATCTACGCGTGTGTGCGTGCACGTGTGTGTGCGCGCGCACGTGTGTGTGCTGGCACGCTTTGCCCCCACTCCCGCACATCCCCCCACCGTGTGCCCCCTTCTTGCCACCACTGATAACCCTGAAGGCAGAGAGCCGAAATCATGATGTTCAGCTTATTAAAAGGCTTTTATTGAAAGACAAAATAATTAAATTTGTCTTTAAAAGCATCTAACTTGATTGAGTGAGCAAGTTGAAAAACGAATTTTTTAAATTTGTGGAATTAGACTCCTGCCTGCTCTTTACAGGCAGGCGCAGACGCGGGGGAAGGCGCCGAGCACGGTGTCAGGGGCGGGCTCCGTGGTCAGCTGGTCTGGATTCAAATCCTCCCCATCTCTTTCCAGCTAGTGACCCCTCAAGCCTCAGTTTCCCCAAGGAGTAACTTGTACAGAGAATTGCAGCAAATGACATTGGTGCCCCTTCTGTGTCCCTTTGGCTCTTTCCATTTCTGTCCACGTGGGTCCAACTTCCAGCTGAAAGCACCTGTGACCTGCTGCCTGAGGCCTTCTCTGGTCTCCAGAAGCTTCTCTGCCCACCATGCAGTAGACATAGCACTGGGGGATTGACACCCTTGGGAGCCACGTCCACTAGTGACAGACAGGAGTGGGGATGACCCCCAGCTCCCTTGCCGTCGGTGGGTGGCCCTGAGGTGGTGCTCTGTGGGCTCCCAGGGCTCCCCCAGGCAGGGAGCCTCAGCTGCCCACCGAGGTCACTTCCTTGATGGCGCGCCCTCGAGTGGTCTTCATCCTCCCCTGGCCTGTGTCCCCACAGCCCTCCCAGTGTTTCCTGACATCACCTCCCAGATGAACTCCTGGTGCTCAGGTCTCTGCCTCAGGGCGTGCTCCTGGGGCGCCCCGCCTCAGACAACAGCAAACTCGAAAGTGGGGCCAGAGCGCCTGGAGGAAAAGGGCTCCCTGCCGGGAGGGCGCACAGGGGCGCGTGCGTGCGTGTGTGTGTCCTCGGGACTGTGTGCGTCTGCTCAGGCGCAGGCATACAGTTACCACGTCTTTTTTTAATCCAAAATATTGTCACATGGAATCAATATATGAGAAAAAAAGTCTTAAATATCGGACTCTCTTCTCCTAACTTGGCAGGTTTCTGTGCCCCTGGGTACTTGGCACAGTGTGCTGCTCATGTGGACACTGTTGTGGACTGAACGTGTCCCCCCAAATCCATATGTTGGAGCGCTACCCCTCAACGTGATGGGATCTGGAGGTGGGGCCTTGGGAGGTGATTAGGGTTAGATGAGGTTGTAAAGGTGGGGCCCCCAGCATGGGATTCGTGCCCTGACAGGAGTCACGAGAGAGCTTCCCCTTCCCACGCCGCCACGTAAGGACACGGCGAGAAGATGCTGTCCACGAACCAGGGAGCAGGCTCTCCCCAGATGCCGGGTCTGCCGGCACTTTGATCTTGGGTTTCTAGCCCCCGGAACTGTGAGAAATGCCTGTTGCTTCAGCTCCCCCGTCTGTGGTGTTTTTGTTACAGCAGCTGAATTGACTGAGACAGGCACACTCAGCGAGAGGACCCGGGAAAATAATTCCATGTCAACTCTTTTTCTGACAGGCCCTGTAAGTCCTGCTGGGAGCACAGTGCTGTCCAGCACAGGGGGTGCTGTATCTCGTGACAACACGCCTGTTCATAGCAAGAGAAATAATTGCTCAGAGCTTGGATTCTAGGGTCTGAAAGCCTGGGTTGGAACCCCATCTTTTCCACTCTCTCCACGATCTCGACCAGTTTACTTAGCAATCTCTCTGCATCTCAGTTTTCTTGTCTGTAAAATGCAGATTTAATATTACTTACCCACCTTATAGAATTGCCAGAATAATTCAATGAAATAATAAAAAGCACTGGAAACAGAGTCCGTAGCGAGCTCTAAATAAATATCAGTTGCTGTTCAGTCACTCAGTCTTTTGGGAAACATCTTTGGACGGAATTTTAGAGTATGCTACCCATCTAAAATTGAAAGAAGTTACAAATTGACAGTAAAAGTGTTCTACTCTTGTCCCACCCCCTCTCCCACACTCTGGAACACCCCACCCACCACCGCTCACCCCACCGCTCACCAGAGGCGGGGCCACAGTCCCCCTGAGAGCAGGGAGCCACCCCAGACCACGTGTGTCTGCACTTCCTCATTTTACCTTCCAGGCAGAGAAGTCTTCACCTCGGGCCCCCGATGCTTCAAGAGCCTTTGAAACGTTTGTGCTCCAAAATACGGAGAGGAGAAAAAACACTGCAAAATCGGAATCAATAACTGTTTAATTAAAAATATAGAAAACCTAATATTATGCCAAGTTCATTAATTGTTCCATTTAGTCGTCATAAAAATTTCATTACACTTCATTACATCTGAAACAAATTTATAGGTGAAATCTTCTCATTTTGCAAGAATTCCCAAGAATACTGGATGTTCGGTGGAGAAATTGTGGCCCATTGTAATTAAATGAATTTCTCATAGGCAAATGACTTTGGAAGCAAAAAAATCTTTCGATTATAAAAATAGAAGTTCATGGGAATTCACTTTAAAATATTTGCTGGGATGTAGGGACAGGCTTTCTAAAAAGAGTTCGGGGGCCGGCCTGGTAGCATAATGGTTAAGTTCCTGCGCTCCGCTTTGTGGCCCGGGGTTCGCTGGTTCATATCCGGGCACAGACAGATGCACCACTTGTCAGCCATGCTGTGGCGGCGTCCCATATAAAGTAGAGGAAGATGGGCACGGATGTTAGCCCAGGGCCAGTCTTCCTCAGCAAAAAAGAGGAGGATTGGCAACGGATGTTAGCTCAGGGCTGTTCTTCCTCAGGAAAAAAAAAAAAAAAAAGAGTTCTGATGGGGGAGGAAGGGTGTGAAAACAGCTGGGGACTGGCCACACCCCCTCCCCTGGACATCATACCGCCACCGAGTGGCCACATCTCCTCTCCCCTTGCCCACCTCCTGCCACCGGTCCTCCAGTACCCAGGGCCACCTTTCCAATCCCCAATTTGCCTCGGATGACAATCTTCCAGTGGCCCTTCCTTCGCCCTCAGGGAAAATCTCAAGTTTTTACCACGGCCTTCAATGCCCCAGCCCCTGCCCACCCCCGACTCAAGTGCCCCCCGCCCAGGTTTCCTTCAGTGGCTGGGGGGTGGGAGAGACCCGTCCCGAGCCACCCATCAATCCCCAGATTGGGCAGCGTGGCCTCTTCTGCAGCCGGAGTGGGAGGTGGAGTCAGGACCCAGCGAGGGGGCCTTTCTCCCACCCTCTCGCCGGCCCCAGCAGGTGGCCTCGGAAGGAGGCTCACGGAATTATCTGGTGAACGATCGGATGAATAAACGGGGTTGCTTGGCTACCTGAGAGGGGACGGCGGGTCGTATGATGAAGACACCACTGGCTCCTCCGGGCATTGAGCACACTGCGCGCTCAGCACTCTGTGAGGACCTTTGGGGGCAGGATCCCATTTAACCTTTGGGACCACCCAGAGGTAGGTGCTGCTAAGATTGCCTTTTTCAAACGGAGAAACTGAGGCTCAAAAAGAGCAGTGACTCACTCAAGGCAGAGAGCCAAAAAGCGGGGGCTCCCGGACCAGAGCCCCAGGTCTGTCCGCCTCCAGTGGACACAGATGACCGGCGCAGGCCCCCTCCACAGCTCTGCCGTGAAGGACAGCAAACGGGGCCAGAGCTCACCTTTGCTGGGTCTTCTTCCTCACCCTCTGCTAGTAGCTCTGGTGACCTCCTGCGGTCCCTGCCTCCCTCTGGCCACCTCTGGTTCCCTGACATTTGACCCTGACCAAAGACAGGTCATTATCCACATACGGTGCCTTCAGACCTCTTGGCTCCCTCCCCGTGAGGTGAGTTCACCCAGGAGACGTGAAAATAACATCCAGCCTGCAGGGTACAAGGAGACTGGGTTTTGCCAACACAATGAGCAGTAAAAATATCTCTCTTTTAAAAGGGAGAGAAAGAGAAATTTAAAGACTCGAGATCAGTAACATGCAATTATCATCTGGTTTGGGTGGAGCGTTCTAATAGTTTCCAGAAAAACACCAGCCTTGAAAGAGGAGTGTGCTTTCCAAGCAAAAAGAAATCTGGGCTCCGGCAGGCAGAGGCGCCATCTTGGAAATCCTGTGGCCTGAGGCCCCTCCCAGGGGAGAAGGAAGGTCGCCCTTCCTCCCTTCCTCCACCCTTTTGCCTTCCACACCCGATAGGAAGCTCTGGGAATACGGAAACCGCCTTTGAACTCGGCCTCAGTGGGGCTCAGCCTGCGACCTGCTCAACAGACAGGCCCCCGTGAATGGAAATACCTCAAGGCACAGAGAGGTATCCTCGCTCCCTTCTTCAGAGGACAACAGGATCTCACGGTGGCAGGGACAGCTAGGTATCCTCTGGTATCTGTTGTCTCTTATTTTGAAGGAATAGAACCCCCAATTTTAGCTGAGTGCATGGTAGGCCGGAATAAAGACCATTTTTCCCAGACTGCCGTGCAGATAGGCCAGGCCATAAGACTCATGGGACGTCAGTGGAATGTATGTGCAACTTGCAAGTGTTCTTAAAGGAAAGGTACCTGCCCTTCTTCCCTTTCCTCCTTCCTACTGAAAGGAATGCAGATGTGATGGCTGGAGCTTGAGCAGCCATCCTAGAACATAAGGCCAACCTGGGAATGGAGGCCAAAAACAGCAGAGCAACAAGATAGAAGGGGCCTGGGTCTTGATAGAAGGGGCCTGGACCACCTACCAGACTGTTATGGGAGAAAGAAAGAAGCATCTGTATTGTTTAAGCTGTTGATATTTGGGTTAAAGACAATCCTTATAGTCAAAATTACCTTGAAAATCTCTTAAACTGAGAAGAGAAATACAAGATAATCCAAATCTTTATAAGTCAGAATCCCCTCAGTGTGGTGAGATGCTCACAGCAGGTTCATAGCTTACACGAATCCCAGACATGTCACAGAATACTATGAAAGGTGGAACCCACCCATATTAAATTTTTTTTTTCTTTATATTCTTTTTTTTCTTTGGTGAGGAAGACCAGCCCTGAGCTAACATCCGTTGCCAATCCTCTTTTTGCTGAGGAAGACTGGCCCTGGGCTAACATCCATGCCCATCTTCCTCTACTTTATATGGGACGCTGCCACGGCATGGCTGCCAAGCAGTGCATCGGCGGGCGCCCAGGATCCGAACCCATGAACTCCGGGCTGCCAAGCGTGAACTAAACCACTGCACCACTGGGCCGGCCCCTTTTCTTTCATTTTTATTGATGTCTTAATAGTTTATAACATTGTGGGGTTTTAGTTGTACATTATTATTTATCCGTCACCATATGGATGCATCCCTTTACCCCTTGTGCCCACCCCCACCCCCCTTCCCCTTGGTAACCACCAACCAGTTCTCTCTGTCTGTGTGTTAGTTTATATTCCACATACCAGTGAAATCATGCAGTGTCTGTCCTTCTCTCTCTGGCTAATTTCACTTAACATAATACCCTCTAGACCCATCCATGTTGTTGCAAATGGGACAATTCTGTCTTTTCTTATGGCTGAGTAGTATTCCATTGTATGTATATACACCACATCTTCTTTATCCAATCATCAGTCGAGGGACACTTGGGTTGCTTCCACTTCTTGGCTATAGTGAATAATGCTGCAATGAACGTAGGGGTGCATAAGCCTCTTGGGATGGTTGATTTCATGTCCGTTGGGGAGATGCCCAAGAGTGGGATTACTGGGTCATAAGGTACTTCTATTTTTAATTTTTTGAGGACTCTCCATGCTGTTTTCCATAGAGGCTGCACCAGTTTGCATTCCCACTAGCCGTGAATTACCACCCACATTAAATTGTTTTTTTCTTTGTCTTTCTTGCTCTTTTTTTTTCATCTAGTGCCTAAAATTGTATTGTGGAGACGCATCACATCACATTTTCTAACTTATGCAAATTATGTGAGCACCTCCCAAGCGTCAGATAGACGTGGTTTTTTACAGGTATTATCTCCATTTTATAATGAAAAGAACTGAGGTTCAGAGAGGTAGCGGCACACAGCTGAGGATCTGCAGGGCTGAAGCTCGGGTCAGACCTGCCCCGAAGAAGGCAGAACGGCGGAACCTTGTCCAGGCGGCGCCTCCCGGGCGCAGTGGTTCGCGGGAGGCCCCTGTGGAAGGTAAGGGAGCCAGCGTGGGGGCCCCACGTGCCTTCAGGCCCCGGGCCAGGTCGGTGAGCGCGCGCCACCTGGTGGCCACTCTCGGCACAGGCTTCTCCGAGCCACCGCTGGGGTTCAGCAGGAGCCCCCTCCCGGGGGCGCCCCCACAATCTCCCTCAACACCCCCCATTACCCGCATTTGAAATTCATATCTTCAGTTCACCTGGAGATACCCGATTCTTTGGTTTTACCTAAAAGAGGAACAAAAGCGTCACTGTGGTTTCCTGTTTTTATCGAGTTGTCCACCTCTCCACCTCGGGTGGGAATGACATCACCTGGGACGCGCGGCCCCGCCCCCAGAGATGTGGAGTTAATTGGTCTGGGTGTGGACTGGGCTCAGAGTTTGTCCCGCCTGCTCTGCTAAGACAGCTTGGAGCCGAGGGAAGCCTCCTCCGGGACCCATTTCCAGGGCTGTGCTTGTCCTGAGCCCCTCCCTGTGCAGAAATGCTGGGGCCAGGGTCCCCCAGGGAGCGAGGATGTCGGCTCGCCCTCCCAGGCCTCTGCAGCCGGGACCCTGAGCCCGGGACTTCCGGGGCCGAGTTCCTGACTCTCTTGGCTGCCTCATCCAAATCCCTTCCGCTCTGCGGCCTCAGAGGCTCTGAACTGCTCGGGTGTCGCTGGCCCCTTTGAGAATTTATGAAAGTGATGGTCCTCTTTCCAGAAACAGGTATGTGGGTGCCCAACGGTGCTCATGACTGTGGACGGCCCTGATGGCTCTGGTCGGACCACGCAGCTGGACACACCCCTTAGTCTTCACCATGACCTCCTGAGGTAGCTACTTTTATTAGCCCCATTTTACAGGCGAGGCACAGAGAGGTTAAATAACCTGCCCAAGGTCACACGTCAGTAAATGGTGGGGCTGGGTTAGAACCCAAGCAACTCTGTGGCCTTGGAAAAGTGACCTCACCTACCCAAGCCTCAATTTCCCCTCCGAGAAGAGAGGCCAGGACCAGCCCCCACCCTGTAGATGGGTCAGGGGGACACAGAGATTGGGGAGCACGTAGTAGACACATTAAAGAGAGATGTCACTTGGACACGGATACGAGCGATCACAGGGTGCCCCCAGCTGTCTCGCCTGTGTGTGGGGGTCAGGTGGGCAGCGGTGGGCTCCCGGAAGGTCGGGGACGCCTCCTAGCCCCAGAGGATGCTCTGGGCTTGCCGAGCTCAGCTCCTCCTTAGCAACATCCAGTCGGAGGCCCACTCCGTCTTGCTCATCAATTCTGCTTTCGATTTTGTTTCTTTTGAAAGCCACATGCAGAAGTTTCATTTTCCTTTTCTCTAGGAAGCTGGTCAGGGCTGGCTCACTGGGCCTCTATTTCCGGGGTGTGAACGGCTGACACCCGCCCGGTTGAAGCTGGCATTCCTTCATAGCTGCCAGAGCACGAGGCTCGGCCACGCAAGGACACCCGGCATCGCTGTGGCCCACTGGCTCCAGGCCGTGGTGCAGGAGCCTGCCGCTGCCCCCCAGGCTCCCAGGCTCCTAGCGGCTGCTGTCAGCATGGCCAAGGCCCCTGCTGACCGGACCGAAACAGGTACTTTCTTCCTTCCAAGGAACAGTGGGAGCTCCCTGGAGGGACTTGCACTTCTCTTTCTGACTCTTGGCCCAGATCACAGCAAAGATAGTGGGACTACCCTAGAGCACAGCGGTGACAGGAAGGAGGAGAGCACAGCGCCGGTTCTGAAGGCTTGCTCTGCCTTCCCACCTGCAACACGCTTTGCTTGCATTTCTCAGTGACGCTCAGTGGCAAGTGCAACAATGTTTGCATTTGGGGGGGGGGGCCCTGCGGTGAAATGACTCAGGGCCCCTGCTGACGCTGGGCTCCGACCGACTTCATACCCATTTTGAGAAACAACGGAAGCCGCTTTGATAAGATGCACGTGTGCGTGTTTTTCCCCTTGTAGCATTGTGTCTTCAGATAACACTTTGCTCCTGGAAGAATTACCAGTGAAAGTCAGCCGTGCACCAAGCAAGGGCTGTGTTCTAGGGTTGACGCTAAGGGAGCCACACAGTGTGGGCTGTGGGCGAGGGCGGTTTTTTGTTTTGTTATCATTAGCTCATTTAGTCCTCACCACAATCTTTGAAGTAGCTGCTACTATCCCCATGTCACAGATGGAGAAACTGGGGCACAGCGGGGTCACACAGCTAGGAGGTGGGAGAGCTGGGGCTCAAACCTAGGAAGGCAGCCATCAGAGAACAAAAAGGAGAAAAGAGAGTGTGCTGAAGAGGGGTACTGGGGAGGGATCCTGGGGAGGGATCCTGGGGAGGGGTACAGGGAGGGGTGCCAGTAGGGTCTCAGGCTCCTGCTGGACTTTATCCAAGGGGGACATGCAGGTACCAGTCCAGGGCCCTCAGTAACTGAATTTAACTTCTTCCCGGCGGTTTTCCCTTTCCTTACCAACTTGTCGCTTACACCTCTTCCATTGCACAACTTCCGGTTTACTGAAGTCTCCGCGCAGGAGGCCAGCCCTGCCCTTCCGGCCTGGCCTTCAAGGCGTCTCCAGCCCCACCTGTCCCCCGGTGTCAGGGCAGTGGAGGAGGCGGGAGGGGAAGAGGCTAACCCGGCGCCAGCTTTTCAAGAATCAAAACTCTTTTCAAGAAAGGCAAAGCCAGGTGTGCAGCTGGTTGGACGGGGATCCCCTGGCCGCTGGGGTAGAATTTGGGGGGTGACGGGGCGGGCACCCCCAGATGTTCTAATTGTACCAAACCCGCGCCAGTGAGGATGGAAACATTCTGACCACAAGGCAAGCCACTGCGCCCAGCTGCAGAGTCAGATGGGCGAGCCCTTCCCCCACTAGTGCTGCCACCAAGGAACCTGGGAAAAACCCAGAAGGCAAAGGATCGGGCTGCTGCCCCGGAAGGGGTCCCAGGTTTGCCAAGAAGGGCCCTGCTTTGCATTTCCCTTGGGGTTCTTGGGGGCAGACGTTTCCGGGTGACAGGCTGTCACCAGCCCCGCCAGCGGCCCTGTCCTCTCACCCCGGGACGAGCAGCTGGCTCGGGTCTGTGGGCACCTGTCCGGGGGAGCAGGGGCCATTCGGAGAGTTCCTGCTGAAGCCTTGAGAGAGTCTGCTGAGGGTCGTTCATCTCGGGGGGAAACACAGGCCCAGGAGGAGCCGCCCATGCCCCGCTCCGGGTCATCTGGGCAGACGTTTGTTCTGGTCGTGGACAAACCCACTTACTCACTCCTTCACCTAGTCACTCATTCATTCAAGTGCCATCTCCTGAGAACCTACTGTGTGCCCTGCACTGTGCTAGACAAAGGTACTACAGTGAGCCAGGCAGTCACAGCTGGGGACCCTTGGGGACATTCTGCACGGGACCCACACACAAACAGCACCCCATCCACTCGGGGCATCCAGGATGGCTTCCCAAAGGAGATGGCGTCTGAGACCTGGCGGTTGAATAGACGTTGGACAGGTGGGGAGGGGGCGAACAGTATTCCTGACAGAGGGAACAGCCTGTGCAAAGGCCCAGGGGTGAGTGGGGCTGGAAGGAGTGCAGACGGGTTGGCATTTGGAGGGAAGCTGAGGGTAGGTGAAGATGAGGCGGGGTGATCGGCAGAGCCAGTTCTGGCTGCCGAGTGGAGGGTGGACTGCAGGGAACCCGGCTGGAGTTTGTGGACTTGCTGTCATCAGAGATGGTGACGAGGAACGAGGAGGAGGAGGTGGAGAAGAGGAGACAAGGGGGCTCCAGAGAGCCAGGAACAGGACTTCCAGGACTCCGTGATTGGGCAGCCGGGAGAGAGATCCGTTTCTGAATGTCTGTTAGGTCTCTGGCTGGATGAATAAGTGACCCCACTGACGTGGATGGTGAGCCCCAGAGGAGGGGCAGGTTCCTTGGGGAGGAGGAGGATGGGGGCTCCGAGACCAGCAGGCCTGCCTCTCCTCCCCCACCCCCTCTCCCCTCTCCTGCCCTCCCGCCTCACTCTCCCCCGTCCTGCTGCCCGCCTCTCCCCTCTGCTCTGAGGACCTCTGAGAGCTGAGCCTGGAGCTGAATGTTCCCACCTGCCCTCGAGCGCTCACACCAGGCAGAGGACACTCAGAAGGCCTGGGCACCTCCTCTGGCCACCAGGCTGTCCAGCCACTATCACCTCTGACCAGCCCAAGTGCCCCTCACTGAACACAGGTGTTGCTGGTGGATGTCTGCTCGGGCCTCTGCCCCTCCCTCTGCCTCTCTGCCCTGGACCCCTCTCTCGGGGCATCTCCCCTGCCCCCCAGCCCAGGCTGGGTCGTGGGGGGACTCAGTTCTCTCTCTGCCCCTCTCTCCCTCTCCCAGACCTGGAGCAGAAGATCCTGCAGGTGCTGAGGGACGCTGGCTCCCCCGTGAAGGCTGTCCAGCTGGCCAGGGACTGCGGAGTGCCCAAGAAGAGACTCAACCAGGTCCTCTACCGCATGAAGGAGGAGTCGAAAGTCAACCTTGAAGGCCCCGCGACGTGGCGCTTGGGCGAGGGTGGGACTGGAGAAGCGGTTCCCACGGCGCTGGCCCAGCCCAGCCAGGGTAACCTGCCATCCGGGGGGCAGTCCTGGCAGGGGACAGCCAGATTCGGGCCTTGGTTAGAGTACGGGCTCTGCCCCTTGGAGGTGCATGAGGTCCCCTCACCGCGCCTTGACTTCTTTTTCTGGCCGGTGGAGATGACAGTAGGGCTGCATCATAGGATTGCAAGCAGATTAGATGCACATGGCTCAGCCTGGTGCCAGCGCATAGTAGGTGCAGAGCAAAACATTTGTGACAGAAAATGATAATGATGGCAGCCACAACGACAGAGATAATAACAGAACAGACTTAGCATCGCGCTAGATCCTCCCTTCTAGTTCTACAGCCCACAGATCCAAAGAGCTGCCGCATATCAAGTACTTACAAGGGGCCGGTGCAGGGCACGGGGGTTCACCTAGCCCGCACACAACCCCGGAGGGGTGGACGGCGTTCTCTTCTCCTTCCCCCAAGAGGTTAATTAGCAGGGAAACCACACAGCCGGGGAGGAGCAGGGCCAGATCTGAAGCCAAGTTTGTTTACTCTAGTTCCGGGTTTGGAACGCCCGTGTGCTGGGTCCTCTATGCAGTGGCCACCCTTGTCTGGTGGAGTCCCCGTCCCCTCTCCTGTTCCTCCACCACCCGACCCATCTGTCTTTCTCCAGCAGAGAGACCCCGGCGAGAAGCACCTGCAATTCCAGAGACACGTGGCCCCGAGCTCAGCGAGCGGCGTAAGCATCCTGGTTTCCTTTCAGCTCCTGGGTGGGGCCCGTTTCCTTTGACCCCCCCAAACTCTCCTTGGCCACTTGAGATGTTACTTGTGTTCGGGGGCCATGCTCCCCGCCCCCTAAGATGTCCCCACAAAGTGTTCAGAGGCAAGATCAGTGTCTGCAGTGGAAGAAGCTAAATGGCTAAATCATTTCTCTGATCAGTAGCTGACACTTGTGCACCGACCACGTGCCAGGCACTGTGGGAGCATTTTCTGTATGTCCCCGACCCTCAGAACAACCCTTTGGGCGTGATTATGACGCCCATTTTACAGATGAGGAAACGGCACAGAGGGGCTGGGTCTGTCCAAGGCCGCACGGCTAGTAAGCAGCAGAGCAGATTCACACTCTGGGGGCCTCCTTAATCACCCGCCATCCTGCCTCCCAGAGGAAAAGATCTACCGGTTTCTGGAAGCTGGTGGGCCCCATAAGGCCCTGAGCATCGCGCAGGCCCTGGGAATGAAGACAGCGAAAGAAGTCAACCCCGACTTGTATGCTCTGAGGAACAAGCACCTCCTGCACTACGACCAGAGCTCAAACGCGTGGGCGGTTTATCAACCAGGTAGGCCTTTACCTGCTGCCCACACCTGGATTGGGCGGGGACAGAGGTGTGAAGAGAAACCACAACACCTAACACGTGGTCCTTGCTGGGCGCCCTGCGAAGCACCATGCCTGCTCCATCTCGTCAGACCCTCCCCGAAGCTTGCAGTGGTCTTGCCGACCGGTCACCGGAAGGGGGTTCCAGAGTGGAGGGGCTTGCTGGCAGGAGTAACCAGGGAGGGCTTCCTGGAGGTGTGGCCTGAGGCCAGAGTTGCAGGACGCAAGGGGCTGGGAGGGGAGGTGGCCCACTCCGAACCGTATCAGTGGCAGGGTGCAGGGCTCAGCCGGAGTTTGCTAACAATTTCAGTGAACGCTTTGCCCAACTTGGAGTTTTACCATTGCTGAGAGAGAAGGCCAGGGTGGGCCCAGACACCCGCAGGGTGGGGTTTCAGGGCTGACGTATCTATCAGGTGCAGCAGGCACAGGGCCTGGGGCCCGCTGTACTTTTAGGGGTACACGGAAATGTTCTGATTTCTCTTAAAATCCAAAGAAAAACATGAACATTATAATACTAATGAATAGCTAATAATGACTCCAGCCTAGATGGTATTTATCTTTACCCCAACATGGACAGAAAGTGTAATTTTAAATGTTTCTTTATGGAGGAAGGGGCCCACGAAGGTGGGAATGTGGCCCCGTGTGTGGAGCCGGCAAAGCCCCGGCAGGTGCCCACCTGGCCCTTCTGGGGCCGACGCCCCTGCTCGCGGCGCCCACGGGGGTCTCAGCATCCTAGGAATGAAAACGTGACAGCCGCCGGATGTTAAACAGTGGCGAAAATCCAGATTCTCAGAAATGCCGTGTGAGCCAAGCAAAGCTTATCCAGTGGCCAGAGACAGCCCGCAGAAGCCACCTTGCAGCCTCCGCTACAGGCAGGGGGTCCTGGCGCTCGGTGGTCGGGGCTGTGGGTGCCCCGCAGGGAGAGCCAGAGGGTGGGCGAGCGGTTGGGGCTCCGGCGATGCTCCTGGGGGTGGCAGAGGGCACACGGTGGAGTGACCCACCATGGTGATGTCGTGCGGCTCCTCCCAGATGCCTGTGGCGTTTGTTCCACACGTTAGTCCCTGGGTCCCACCTTGGACCTTCTGACTGAGCACCCCCGGGGGGAACCCAGGAATCTGTGCTTTCACAAGCCCCCCAGGAGGTTCTGGTGCTGCCAACCGGTATTGGGAACCCCGGATCCCTAGAGGGGTGCAAAGGGATCGAGCGGGATATTATTTTGCAGATTCTGGAGGAAGAAATCAGTCTGCCACAGTCATTTACCAGCAAAATCCCATCACCGTGATCTGTCAGAATGCCCCAAACAGCCACATTTCCATCGAGAACTCTGAAGACATCCAGATCGGACATGGGAACGTCATTGTGAGACAAACGGCCTCTGGGGAGAATGGTGAGTCCTCTGAGAGGCACCAGGTTAGGGACCTCTGGGTGCGGCCCAGCACCTGCGCCCTCTGGGTGGGGGCCGTGGGGGGGGCGTTCAACCCTCCGAGGAGAAAGGGCAGCTTTCAGATCTCCAGAGCCCTCCTTTGTGGCCTTCCTGAGAAGTTTTTCTTCACACCTGGATCAAACCTCTCCTGCTTTCCCTTCATTCCAATGCCTTTTGCCTCATTTCCAACAGGACCAGAAAGGACTCATTTCACTCTCCCTCAGTAGAATGTCATAAGGGGTCACTGTAGCATTTTGTTTGTTCTGAGACACTATTTTTTCACACATGTTAACATCTCAGAAACTGGGCTGCACCTTACCGGTGGTGTCCTAGTTCTGACGAAGTATGTTGTGCCAATGAGTGCTTACACTGCGCCAGGCACTGTGGCGAGAGGGGCAGGGCCACCTGTGCCCAGCCGTGGGACCCAGGAGTGAGAGCAGCAGCCCGAAAGTTAGGACACTCCCTGTGACCTCAAGAGAGACCTTCCCTGCTCTGGGCCTCAGTTTCCCCAACTGTGAAATTGGAACTTAGTTCTAGAATCTAGATCAATGTTTCCCCAGCTTCAGTCCTCTGAGCTCCACCTTCCCAACTTTGGCCGCCCCCACATCTGATTATTGACTTACTGTTGTTAAATGGTTCGCCTTTCTATTCTCATCAAATTTACCTTACAGTAAACTTCTGCAACATTACCTTGAGGAGGTCACCACAATATAAACCCGTGTCGGGGGCTCTGGGCGCTTGGTGTCCAGGGGCATTAAAGATATGGTCACCCCAGAGGGGACTTGCTCCTGAGAAGCCCAGAGGATGCTCGTGTTTGGGTTTTCGAGTGACCCAGTGACCCCTCCCCCAGCCCAGCCGTAAAAACCTGGGGAAGCTGTCCTGCTGGGTCCGCCTGCTCTCCAATCCATCCCCAGTCCGATGGCGTCCAGGAAGAATTCAGAGGCCTGTCTCCTCCGTCCAGCAGGGCGTGTGTGTGTGTGTGTGTGTGTGGTGGGGGTCAGAGGGTGGAGGTCAGAAGTTGTGTTGCTGTGTCCCCTCCCAGGCTCCACAGCTCCCCTCCACCTCCCACCAACAATGCCAGCTGACCCCTCGGCCCAGGGTCTCCTTGGCGGAGCCTGGAGTCCCCAGGACATCCGCATCGAGAAGTCTGCGCTCAAACGGGTGCAGCTGGGACATGGCAACGAGATGAGCTTTCACAGCGCCCCGGCTGAGGGACCTGCCCGCAGCCCCCTCGGCAGCCCCCCAGGTAACTGGGTCACAAGGCCAGCCCCGCCCTCGCCCCACCCTATCGAGCTAGTTGCCTGATGGGAGGCATCATGGGAAATTCCTTCCCTCCGCCAGAGGCCGTACCACAGAGTAGAGCAGGCGGGGCTTTCAGAGTCAGCACTCGGGGTTCCCACCTCCTCCCCCTCTCCCCAGGGAACCTCAGTTTCCTCATCTGTACAATGGGCATGGGGAGGCAGAGGCTGGGCCAGCGGAAGTGGGGCTAGAGGAGATGGCCAGGCTGGAATGGCGTCTAAGGAGGGTGGGGGACAGGAGCCGCCTGAGTGGAGCACGTGGTGCCCTCCTAAGCACCGTGGACAGTGACCAGAGGGCCCCGCTGTGTCCCTCCGGCACTGGTCATCCTGAGACAGGCTGGGGGAGAAAGACAGCAGAGAGGCCTGAGAGCAGGAGAAAAGCCAGGGACGCCAGGAGCAGAGTTTCCAGAAGAGGGGAGGCCAGTGAGGTCGGGGGAGCTCCGTGGGGTCCAGCAGCAAGGGGTCAGTGGTGACCTGAGGGGACAGACGCAGCACGGGAGTGGGAGGAGGCGAGACTGAGTGTGGAGAGCTCCTTTCCCAAGTTCGGGTGGGAACGGCAGGAGCAAGATGCCAGGGCTGGGGACCCGGCTGGGGCCACAGGAAGACTGTGACCAGAGATGGAGCCGGCGTTCCTGCGCTGCTGGGAAGAAGGCAGCAGACAGCCGAGGAGCAGGAGGCGGCAGCAGGAGGGAGAGACTGAGTCCCAGTGGGAGACGCTGAGGACCAGGTCGGCGGGCTGAGCTGCAGGAGGAGGCGGGACGGAGCTGGCAGACGGGGGGGGGGGGGGGGGGGGCAGACGGGGCGGGGGGCAGACGGGGCCGGCACTCCAGGAGGCGAAGGGCAAGTGCAGAGGGGGGCCAGGGGGGCAGTCTCCCTAAAGACCAAGCAGGGCCTGGGCCTCTGGGGGGACGTTCGGGGAGGAGAGCCGGCCACAGAGGACTTGAAAGCCAGGCTGGGGTCACGGCTCCGGGGCCACCGTCCAGCGGCTCACACACCCCTCCGGGCGTCTCTCTCTGGCTGACCCACAGTCTCTGCATCCTCTGCCGGCCCAGAAACTGTGTTCGAAATTCGAATGCCCGAACCAGGACCTCACCCCCAGGGGGACGTGATCCAGAGAGTCCACATCAATTCCTGCCTCCTCGAGGACACTGCCATCGGCAACAGCAACAGAATGACTGTCAGCCAGGGGGGAGCGGGTCCCGGAGGAGTCGCAGGGCCTGGGGACAGCAGGAGGGGCCCTGGGGAGCCGGGAGACGATGCCGGTGAGCCTGGTGGGGCCCCTGCGTGTTTCCGTCCGTCCTTCCTTTCTTTTCCTTCCTCCCTTCCTTCCTTTCCTTCCATCCTTCATCTCTCTCCTCCCTCCCTCCCTCCTTTCTGTCTGTCTGTCTTCCTTCCCTCCTGCAGTCACTTCCCGGAGTCTGGGAGGCAGCTGAGGGTCACGGCAAAGAGCAGAGTTCTGGAGTTAGAATGGGTGAGGTCACGTCTTTCCAACCGAGCCACCTAGCCCATCACTTAGCTCCCTGTCCGTGGAGAGGAGGAGAACAGCCTGCGGCTCCTACAGTTGTGGGGAGGACTGGGTGAATTGCGCAGGCACGGCCTCAGCACCGTGCCACCCCGCGCGCATTCAGACACCGCCAAGTATCCTCCTCCTCACCGCGCCTCGAGGGAGGCACTGGGATGCCACGGCGAACGAGGCTCCATCTCAGGGACAGGCTGACCCGCGCAGCAAAGACCCCCAAACAGTGGCTCTGCCTCTTCAAGGGGCACGTCTCGCTCCCACCCATGGAAGGGGCCATCCAGGCTGGCAGGAGGCACGGCCCCCGGGTCCTTCTGCCGGGCGCTCGGCCATCCTGGGGGCTCTGTCCTCATCTGTGGGGAGAGAGGCTGCGGGGGGCCAGCCATTCCCCTTTGACCAAGCACACCCTCCGATCCTGGACTTGGGGCGTGGCTGCAAGGGGGGCTGGGAAATGTCACATGAGCCCAGCTGAGACTCAGGGGAGGGGACTCCACGGCCGACAGGAAGAGGAGAATGGACACTGGTCCAGTTAGCAGCCCGGCCACAGCTCCTGCCCCCAGGCTATTGCAGAGCCAGGCGATTCCAACTCTGCGCAGACGAGGCTCCTGACCCAGCTGAGGAGCCAGACACAGCTCGGAGCGAGGCAGTGGTGGTGGGGAGGGTGCGCCCGTCGGGCGTGGGCGACAGGTGGGAAGAGGATGGTGGGGACGAGCAGGGGTGTGAGCGTGGCCCGAGTGTACTGCTGCGAGGAGAGCAGAGGCCAGAGCACAGCCCCAGGCCACGGTGGGGACTTTGGAGTCTATCCTAAGGCCATGGGGAGCCACAGAGGGGCTTTGAGCGGCAGAGAAGCAGGTGAGACTTCTGCCTTCAGCGTGAAGACAGGATTCGAAGGAGTTCAGCTCCTAGACTTTCTGGGATTTGGACTAAGGAGCCGCGCCAGTCCCCGCAGTGGCTAGGAAACCTCGGTTGGCTGGAGGCTGGTGGACTGGCCGGTGACCACCGGTCAGTGCCTAAAGCCGCCCGGACACTTGTCTGGACATCGAGAGGGTCCTCTCATCCAGATCCCGTGTCCTTCATGGCCCAGCAGGGGACTCGGGCCCCACTGACTCTCAAGTGCTCCCTCACCTGGAGATACAGCCATGAGCAGACACAGTTCCCGGGAGGTCATAGTCCCGCAGGGAATAGAGTCAACTCAAGAGGTGGTCAAGCATTTCCGAAGACCCACGCTGTGAAAAACAGTAAACTCTGGGGAGGGTGGGCGGTGGGGCAGAGGCCACCTTAGGCAATCAGAGAGGGCTCCGGGAGGAGGCGACATCTGAGCTGCACTGAGGGGAAGAAAGAGCCGACCAAGTAGGTGGAGCAAGCGCAGGGGCCCCAAGGTGGGGACAAGGGTGATGTGTTCAGAATCAGGCACAAGAGCCTAGGGAGCAGGAGGGAGTGGATCTGGTGAGCAAGGGCGGGGTCTCTCGAGCTGGGAAGCCCGGAGGAAAAGTCTGGATCTTATCTGAAGGGAGCTGGGGCGCCCCGGAGGGTTTTGAGCTGGGGCTTCGTGACTTGAAAACAGTCTTGGGGACAGAGCAAGGAGGGGCCCTGCTGGAAGCCAGGAGCTACTGCAACAGTCCAAGCGGGAAGGGCTGGGGGCCTTGCAGATGGGGACACGAAGCCAGCGCACCTGGCAAGCCTGGGCCAGGGACAGTGGCCTTCGTCCCCAGTGAGCCAAATCACCTTGGTTATTCGAGACGAGGCTGCTCATGCGTTCCTTTGGCCACGTCTTCTCTTCCCCCAGATGCCGCGCAGTCCCGAGGCGAGAGTGGCGCCGCCTGGGCTGTCCCCGTCAGCATCTCGGCGTTCACCTCCCGCCTAGAAGCGGTGACTCTTGAAAGCGGCGATCCCGACGCTGAGGAAGACGGCCTCTGAGTGGACGGAGCCCCAGGATGGGGACGGGGTGGGGGGCGGGCTGGAACACAGCCCGCGGGCGGACTTGCTGGGGGGGGGGCGGGCAGCTTCCCGCATCCACAAACGCCGTTTGTTACCTTCTCGCCTCCTGATACGTGGGGCCGGGCCAAGGCAGGGGCTGCCGGTGGCCGGGGCAGCCTTACGGGGTCACCTTGGGGACCCTTGGGGTGCCGAGGGGAGGTGGGTTGACAGGAGCGGGGCTCGCCGGCCAGCAGGGCCCAGGCCGCCCTCCCCACTCCCTCCTGGGTCAGCCTTCCACCACGGCCGCCCACTCTCTTCTCCTCACTCAAGACCTGACTTCCTCAAGGCCCACATGGCCCCCTGACCTCTTTACCGCCTGACCTTTCTAGAACTTTCCCACCTCGACCTTGATCTCTCAGGATTTCTTAGCTGAACTTCCAGAGAACAAATCCATCCCCTCCAGGCCCCAGTGGAAGTCATTGGCCAGCCCGTGGTCAGGTGACCTCAGCTTGTGGGGTGCTGAGTCTCCTTAGAAGGGGTGTGGGCACTGCAGCACTTCCAGAACCAAGGGGTGGGGTGGGGACCGGGGCACTTGGGGAGGGAAGATGGGAGGAAGATGAAGAAGGATAGAGGAAGGTGGCCATCAGCCAGACTGGCCCAATGTGGGGCAGGACTTATGTTCTCATGTGCACCCACACACAGCCACGTGTCCACGGGCCCTCCCAATGCCACGTCCACACCTGAGGTGGGCCTTACTCTGCTGTGTCTCCTCCACTGGACTGTGGGTGTCCAATGCCCAGGAGCCACGTCCCCTGGGGCTAGCATCTACTTTGGGGGAGGAGGGGCTGGCTCATCACAGAGCCTCAGTAAAGAATGTCATCAAACAAATTTTTGTCTCCTTTTCCAACTGGACTGGGAGGGTCTCTGGTGGGGGTGGGGGGTGCCCTGACATGTTGATCAGTGCCTGGACCAACACACAGCACTTATGGTATGTCCCTTAAAGTGGAGTCCTAAGGCATTGTTTGAGCTCCTGGATCCAGTCATTCCTGAAGCAGGATCTATCTTTGCATGTGTCCATTAGATGAGCCAACGTGTCCCCTTAGTGTGTAAGTCAGCTCCAGTAAGATTTCAGTTTCCCACTGCAGTATGTCCCTCTCACGTCTGCCGACCCCTTTCCTTAACTCGACGCTACTCAGCCTGCAGGTCTCAGCAGAGATGACCTCGTCCAGGAAGGCTTCCCGAGCTCCCAGTCCAGCTTGTGTCTCTTCTCTGTTCCTGAGGGCTCCTGTACTTCCCTATCAAGCCAGTGCTTTGCTCCCCTGTCACTGCCTTGTTACTCACCTGTTTCTCTGTATTCATCAAGACTCATTTGGTTACAGGTAACAGAAAGCTGGGACCTGCTGCAGCACAAAAGGGGATGTATTGGCTCTTCTAATATAGACAAGCCCAAGCATAAAGCCTGCTTCAGGAATATCTGGATCCAGCTCAGTCAGTGTCTTAGGACTCAGCCTCCCTCTCTCCATCTCTCTGCTCTGC
Organism: Tapirus indicus; assembly: GCA_031878705.1. NCBI lineage: Eukaryota > Metazoa > Chordata > Mammalia > Perissodactyla > Tapiridae > Tapirus > Tapirus indicus. The sequence continues at coordinate 47,589,750 of CM062929.1, forward strand.
TTTCCTCTGCGTTGGCCAAGATGGCCCCCAGAAGCTCCAGGCCCCCGTGCCACAAGCTTAGCTGCCTGGTGGAAGGAGAGCACCTCTTCCCAATAGCAAAAGCCATGTTGGATGGCTTTGGTCTTGTGCCCATCCCCCAGCTGGTCATTAGTCTGTGATTAGCCAGCTGGTGTCACATGATCTATCCCTGGAGCCAGGAGGAGGGTCTGCCACCACCAGTCACATGACTTCAGGGCGAGAGATGGGCAGTTCTCTGAAGTTACCAGAAAAGGGATGTGGCCGGACAGGCACGAGCCTCCGAAGTCCACTGCCTTTCCCCAGCACTGGCCAGGGGGTTCACTCCTGTGCCTCCAGCGTGTGCCAGGAAGCCCTGTCACCGACCCCTCCTGCAGGCCAGGCCCCGGGGCTGCAGAGAGAGGGAGGCAAAGCCCGGCCCTCGGGGGGCAGTTCACAGTCAGCAGGAGAGGCAGGCACGGTCACGGGCAGTGGGTCCTGAGCAGGACTAATCACGGGGAATTAAGGGAGGCGGGTCCAGGAGGCTTCCCAGGGACAGAAAACCCTAGAGCTCATTCTTCTACCTGGCCGAGGGAGGAGGTGGGGTGGGATGGGAATGTGCTCCCGGCAGGGGCAGAGCCCAGGCAAAGGCATGACGGTCAGAACAAGATGATCTGTTCAGAGCACCACAGCAGCCTGCAGAGGGGCGGAGTGGAAAGCAGATTGCAAAGAACAAGGAAGTGGGAGGTTGGCGGGAGAGGGACGCAGGGGCCAGAAGACACGCGTCTGGGAGTGTGGACCCAACACTAGGTTCTGTATAAGCCCAGCCCAGCCTGCACACGCATTCCAGGGAGAATGGGGCAGGCCATGCACCAGGAAGCTGGATGCATTATCAGGGTGGGGGCGGGGGTGCCTTGTCCCACCAGCTGGAACTGCCCCGCCTACTGGGGGCAAAGCTGTCTCAGCCACCATGGTGACCTGGGGCCCCCAAATCATTCCCTCATGGGATATCCAGCTTGCACACATGCCACCAGGTATAAGAGGCTTGAAATCCCATTAGGCTCGTGTTTCTGGCATTGTTTTCCCTCTGTGGTGAGCTGAAAACCAACCACTTCCCTCAGAGTTTGCCCCGGGTCTGCGGTTAACCAGGCCACGTCAGCCGTGGATCAGAATGCAGCCGAGAGCCCAGCCGAGCCCCCACCTCCAGCCCAGGCCCGAACACTCCTTTCTCCTGCGCGATGTCCCCCTCCGTGTAATTAACTTGTCATAAATACGCTGACAAAGCATTGCCCGCAGTTAATGGAGGCTGGAGGTCACCGCTGGCCTCTTCAGGAAGGAGATTAAGTAGCTACCATCAAAAGCAGAGAATGATTAAGTCCGTCCATCCCCCGGGCCTCTGCTCTCAGTAGCTCACCCAACCCCTCCCTCCCGCGTGTCCTGTGCACACGGAACTCGAAGCCCCTGGAGCATGTTGGGGTGGGAGGTTGGGGGGGAAGAATTTGCTCCATGAGTTAGAAGTGATTTTCCCAAACCACTGTGATCTGCTCACAAATGCAATTCTATTTTCTCATCGCAGCTTCTCGACTCATCTCAGGGTGAGCCCAGACAGGACTCCTCACCTGTGGGGCTTTAGCAGACAGCCAAGATTAGAGGCTTAGAGCAAGAAAAAGAGTCTAGAGAGTAATTCAGGAGCATTCTGGCTGCAAGTGACAGAAACCTAGCTCACCTAGGCTTAAAAAAGGGAATCTATTTGCTCATGCCACTGGGAAATCAAGAGATACCTAGCTTCAGGAATTGCTGGATCCAGTGGCTCAGCCATTATTTTCAGGCCTTTCTCTCCGTCTCTCTGACTCTCTCCATGTGACCACCAGCCACCCAAGGCTTATGGGCTGCCAGTTTAGCAACCCCAGCAGAAAGAGAAGTCTTCAAGCCAAATACTGCTGGTAGAATGTCCCAGGGAGGATTCCGATTGGTCAAGCATGGGTCACATGCTGATCCTTGAACCAATCAGGGAGAATGGAGTACTCTGATTGGCTAATGTGTGGTCAGATGTGCTCCCTATGGTGGGGGAGGTGAGGTCATCCACGGGGAGCTGTTCCCCAGGAAGGAGAGGGAAGGATGACGCACTGGCCCAAGTCAGTGTCCCCTTCAGGAAGGGCAGGGGAGTTTCTTCCCAGGATCCCCCAAACATGTTAGTTACAAGTAAGTTACAGAAAGCCCTACTCAAATATGCTTTTTTATTTAAAAAGATAACATTCACAAAACATTTGAGAAAAGCTTCCAATATAATCAACAAAATGCAAACAAACCTAAAAGAGAATTATGAAGAAATAGAGAAAATACAGAGAACAGAAGACGACTTCAGAGCTCTGTTATTAACACCCTCCAAGGGAGAAGAGGACAGAACCACCAGGAAACAAGAATGGTTTGCTCAAAAACAGGAAGTTTAGGAGAATGAGGACAAGCTCCTTGACATTTTAAGTGTGAAAGCTGATTTTTTAAAAAAATTAATAGAAGAGTTGGAAGAAAATGTTGAGAAAAAATTTCCCAGATAGTAGATAAAGATTTGTTTACAAAATGGGAAATAACAGGGGGACCATAACAGAGGTGAGAAATTTACAGGATTCATCGAGCGAGCCCTGTGTCTCCTAAGTGGAGAGTATGGATAAAGTGGGGTATGAATTACCAAAAAAAAATGCAAAAAATGTTCCAAAATGGAGGACCATGAATTTCTAGATGGAGAAGCCTTCCTAACACTTGGCACAGTGACCACCAAAGCCTCAACCCAGGGACCTATTATGGTGAAATTTTGGAAAACTAGGCACAAAGAGAAGATTCTGAAAGGCTTGGGAGAGTAAACAAAAATGAGTCACATATGAAAAAGTCTGTTGCAGTTCTAACAACATAGGGCGGCTCTATAGCAACCAGAGGGAGGAGGAAAAGCCTTCAGGATTCTCAGGGAAAATACCTTCCCCCCGCTTTGCTACCCCGCAGAGCACTCAGTGAGAGAGAGGGGCATAAGGGCCTCTGCCAGTGAAATGGCTCAGAGCCTTTCTACCCCCTTCTCTCCCAAAACAAGGGGCACAGTGAGCAAGACCCCAGGGGAAAAGGAATGAGCATGGGGGGGGGGGGGGTCTGACGCCTGATGATGCGCAGAAAACCCATTAAACAACTGGGCCTGGCCAGGGGTGAGCAGCCGTGTGAGCATGGAAATGAAATTTTAAGTGAGAAAAATGAAACCGAGAAGATTTTAAAAAATGTATACAGATTTGTTAAGAACTGTAGATGGACATAGTGCAGATCTATTGGAACTTTTGAATTTAAAAAAAGCAGTACTTTTACTATATCTATATAAGGATGTGTTTTAGCTCTTGTAAACAACAGGCTTCAGGTGAGGCCCCTTCCCGCAGTTCACACAATGTGGCCAGGACCTGTGCTCCCTCCGTCTCAGTGTGGCCTCCCACAGACTCAGCTCTCTCAGGCTCCAGGTGGAGACTCTCCAGCCACAAGGAGTTCTGCCTTGGCGGTGACAAAGAGGCTGCTGTGGTTCCACACCTCACATTGCCACCGGGGACCAAAGTAGCTTCTAAACCATCCCAGGATTCACCATCTCCAGTCTGCCTTGGGGATGAGAGTCATTGGCTGCAGCCAGTCTGGGCCCAGTCCTGAAGTTGGGGGCGCTGGACTCATGAAGACCTGCTTTAATCCTCCTCTTGAGCAGATGAGGGAATTAGGGCCCAGGGACGGTAAGTGACTTGCCCAAGCTGATAAGTGGAGCCTATACCCAGGCTGAGCCTTCCAGATTCTGAACCAGATTTTTCCAGCCCTGATCATAAACCCATCGGCCAGAGGGACACTCATATCTTCCCGGCTCCTCACTCCGATGGATGAAACCGGAATGTCACCACCCACGGGCAGCCTTGTGGCATCCGGTGAGAAGAGGGACCAGTAGGACCAGCATTTTTATCCTGTGAAAATGCTCCTCCTGCAAGAGGCCTGTGAAATAAGGGTTCTCTGGGCAAATAAACCGGAGAGACAGCCCTGGCGAGCCTCAGGGTCCCCACTGCCCAGAGGGGTAAACTGAGGCTCAGGGAGGCTAGGCAATGGGCCCAAGGGACAGAGCCAGGATTCAGTTCCAGCCCGGGGGCTCCTGAGCCAGTGCTCACAGACATGTTGCTGAAGAAGATGTGTGGGGCTGAAGAACCCGCCTGGTCTCACTGCCCGTCCCCACTTTTGGTGACTCGCGCATTCCCTTCCCACCCCACCCAGGACCCTCGGCCTTTGCCACCATCCCCTGGGTCTCCACCAGCTGCTGGAGAAGCAGCCCACCCGGGAAGAGGCCAGAGGGCAGGGTGTCAGATGCGGGTGGGGCCCAGCTGCCCCGCACTGGACTGCAGGGCCCCCAGGGGCCCCGTGTCACCTGGGGCTGAGGGAGGGGCTGAGGGAGGCCGGGTCAGGGGCGCAGAGCCAGCTCGGCCGGCCGGGATGCGTGGGGGTGCATTGACGCCGAGTCTCGAACGGGGGCTGTGCCACTCCGGGGTGGATCCTGTTCAGCCCTCCCCGTCTGAGTGACCCACCCCCAACTGCCCCTTAACGGCGCTGAGCCTCAGCTTCGTACCCCGCAGAGCGGCCAGGGAGGCGATTCAGTGCGCACGGCTCCGGTCTGCAGAGCCTCAGACCGCGGGGCGCACATGGAGGAGCCCTGCAGAGAAGAACTAGCTCAGTGGTTCCCGCTGGGGCGCATTTGACCACATCCTCCCCTCGGGGGACATGTGACAAGTCTGCAGACATTCTTTACTGTCGTGGGGGGAGGGGAGTTTCCTGTTGCTGCTGTAACAAGTTGCCACAAACAGGTGATTTAAAACAACACCAACTTCTTATCTCGGGGATCTGGAGGCCAGAAGTCCCCCGTGGCCTCACTGAGCTGAAGTCGAGATAAAAGAACGAGGGGGTCTCGGCATCCCAGCCCTGGGTGTAACGAGTGTAACTCCAGGTCAGTCCCGTCACCTCTGGGCCTCAGTTTCCTCCTCTGTAAAATGGGCGGAAATCAGGAAGGCACCTTCCCACGAGTTCACCGTGAGCCTCAAGGGAGAGCTTGCGCAGTGATTCTCGGCCCGGAGCTGGGACAAATGCTGATGTCCGGGCCCACCCCAGACAGACTGGTAACTGCCTCGGGGTAGGGCCTGGGCAGGGCTTTTTTAAAAGCCCCCCGTGGTCCCAAGGAGCCCCCCAGTGAGACATCAGGCCAGCGCCCAGCTGGGTTCCCCAGGGCGCGGATGGACCACAACTGTAGCGGTGACCCCAGCGGCCCCGCGGGCAGGGGCCGCCCCCCCCCCCTCCGCCCCGGCGCAGCGCGCTGGTCCGCCAGCCGCCGGCGGAGCGGGCTCCGCTTGTCACCGCTTTGGGCCGAGCGCCCCCTGCTGGCCGCGGGCCGCCAGGACGCCGCCGCGCTTCCGGGCCGGGCCATTCCCTCCGGCGCGAGGGTCCAGACGCACTCGCTTCCCCATGGTTCCGGGCGCTGCCCAGCACCCCAGGCCCGTCCACAGGCCCCACGTCAAGTCCCTGCCCCGCCCTCCCGCCGATGCCGCCTCCCTGGAGTCGAAAACCCAGTGCCAGACAAGGGCTGATTTTCCTCCCCGTGGGGGACAGCCCCAGCCCGGCTCCTGCGGGAGCCCCCGGGTCTCACCTGCAGCATGGCGGCCCTGAGCCCCTGCGGCAGCTGTTTCTTGGACTCCTACCACCCGGTCCATGAAGAGAGGGATTCCTACCCCATTTCACGTGGTGGGAAAACTGAGGCACAGAGAGGTCAAGCTACTGCCCAAGGTCGCACAGCCAGAGAAGAGCCCACTAGGATTAAATCCAGGGACAAAGTGGGTGAAGACACTCCCACGGGGGTGGGCGAAAGCCTTTGTAGGTGGGAGGCCCCCATCATGCTTGGGAAATGCCTGGTCTGGGAGGTGGGGGGTGGGGTTGGGGACCCCCCGATGAGCGGGGCAGGGCCCGAAGGACAACAACCCCATCTGAGCAGTCAGCCACGCGTCCTCACGTTGCCCCACCACGCAGGGGACGCCCCCAGGTCGACGTGACAGTGTGGGGCTGAAGAGAACAAGCTCGGGGCCCCCGGGTCAAAGTCAGCCCCACCATTTGCCAGCTGCGTGACCCCGAGCAGATACTTTGTGCCTCAGTTTCCACATGTGTAAGATGGGATCATCGTTCCTCCTTCTCAAGATGGTTTTCCGAATGAGATGAGTCAGGGTCTGGCCCCAAAGCGTCCCTGTATCAGGGCGGCTGATAACCGTGCCCCTCGCCACGCGCGCCCGAGCTGCCCACCTCCTCTCGCTCTTGCCCCTCCCTTCTTCCCCCGGTTGTAACCTGACGATCGGCTCGGGTAGGACGGAACCAGAAGCCACACGGGCCCCACTGGGCCCCCGGCTAGGCCCGACGGGCAGCGGCTTCGCCCTCTGGGCCGCCTCAGCCCTGAGCACCCGACCCCCCAACACACACAGCTCGGCCCCCGGGCAGACTTGGGTGGGGCCTCCCGACAGGGCAGCCCCTCCCACCGCCTCCCACACGCGCGCGCGCGCGCGCGCGCACGTGCACGACACCACAGCCCCGCTGCGCGGCCCGGAGGAGAGAACCCCCCGCCCGACAATACCTGCAGAGGGGCAGCCCGGCCGGCCCCTCAGGCCTCGGTCGCTTACCAGGTGTGCAGCCTCCTTCAGTCTCCCCAGCCTCGGTTTCCCCGTCTGCAAAACGGGAATGAAACGAGCTCGTCCGTGGAAGCCCCAGAGCGGTGCGTGGCGCACGGTGAGCGCTCCGTGGACGTCCGGGGACGTGGCTGCTGTCACCCCTGTACTCGGGGCTCCCCACAGCCACGGCCACACTGACAGCAAACGGGGGCTCTCATGGGCGTAACTTAGCGACACCCCGTGAATCGGGCCCCCCACGACCCCGAAGGGGTATCACGACCCCTCCCGCGGGCGAGGAGAGCGGCCGGTGGAGCTGGACCCCGCGCCGCAGCTCCCGCCCTCCACGCCCCGTGGACTCCGAGTGGTCTCCACCGAGGGCTGGCCCCACGCCACCCCTGTAGGACGTGCTCTCCGGAGGTCGCCTGTGTTGCCCTCGTAACAGCCCCGTGAAGTGGACAAGCTGGGGTCTTGCCCATTTCACAGATGAGCAAACTGAGGCTGAGAGGAGCAAGCCCACCCCCAAGACCAAATCCAGTTCTGACCGGTCCCCACAGTGCGTCCCCCCGTGTGTCCCTGACGGGCAGTCAGGACCCTCCAACTCCGAGCGGAGCCTGGGGCGGGTCGTGGGGGTCCTGTCGAGCCTCCTCGGGTGCCCCTGCCTCCCAGACACCCCAGAGGCCGGCGGGCTCGGTCCCAGCGCCGTGACGAACGTGGATGTGTCAACCCCTCTTCCCCTCGTGGCGCCGAGGGCTTTGAGGACTCGGCCTTCCTCAGGGGAAGCCAAACCCTCTGGAAAACTCTTTGCTCCTGGAACCCAGCCTCCGGGCGCAGCCGCCCCACCGCACCCTCCACGCCCAGGCTGCGTGCGCAGCTGCTCAGGTTGTGGCGTCAAAGAACATTCGCAGGCGCGGGAGATCCGCCGGCCGCGGCGTGCGGGGGACGAGCCGGCGGGCCACAGAGCTCTGAGGTCCAGCTCGCTTTGGGTAAGAAGAACCTAGACGTGTGGAGCGGAGTCCCAAGGGAGTGGGCTCGCGCCGGCTGTGAAATTCCAGGAGGCTGGTTTCTTTCGGCCCGTCTGCAGGCACGTGTACCCACTGAGCAGCTGCAAACTTCTAGAAGAACAGGGGTGACCTGCGGGGACAGGGCTCCCAGCCTGGGCGCTGGGCCGGACCTGGGCCGCGGCCGAGGCTCTGGCCACCAGGTGGCGCCCCCGATCTTTTTTTGCAAACAGCCCAAACTTGGAATTAACCAGCAGTGGGACGGGGTCACGGGATCCACTTCTCTGCCTCCACCCAGCTCGGACCCCTGGGGCGGGGGCGGGCTCCTGAGGTCCCTTCCTGAGAGGGAGCTTCGGATTCTAAGACCCCCGACCCCCATCTCATCTGTGTGGGCCCCCAACTTCCAAGTTTGGCAGTCCCTCTGCGGGGCAGGGGTGAGTACCCTGCACATCTAAGCTGTTCTCCCAGAGGTGTGTCCCCCCAAGGTGACCTTTGGGTGCCTTTGTGTCAAGTCCCTGCAGGGCCCAATGGGGTCCATCTGTCCTGGCCCCTTCCCAGCCCTCTCTGACACCCTCATTCCCAGGGGACTCCTGCCCCATCACACCTCCCCCGGTCACCCCAGGTCACACCTGGAGCCCTGACACTCTTGTTTCTTGCTGGCTGTCTCTCTCTCCATCTTTCTCCTGATTTTCTCTCTGTGTCTCTGTCTCTGTCCCCCTTTCACCATCCCTTCCTACAAGATGACATCTTATTATCCAGCAAAGTCCCGAGCACCCCTGTTTCTGCACAGGCAGATTCCCAGGCCCCACCCCTGCAGATTTCAATCCATTTGTGTCTGGGTGGAGCCCCGGAATCTGTATTTCATGTAAATCTCCCCTTCTGAAAACTTCCATGGTTAGCTCACTGCTCGAGATCATTCCTAACCTGCGTGAAGGACTGACTTACTCCCCACCACGGCCCCTCTTCATCTCCTGACCTCTTTCTGTTCCCCTTCCTCTCCCCAGCCTCACCACCCTTGAATTTACTCAGATCTTCCTGTCCCAGGACCTTTGCACATGCACTCCCTCTGGCTTCCTTTCTCTGTCTCTTCTGGCAGGCTCATTTTCAGGGTCTCAGTTCAAATGTGCCCTCCTCAGAGAAGCCCTCCCTGTCACCCAGCACCCTGTCACCCCTCCTGAACTGTTTCCTTCTGAGCACCCAGGGTCACCTGCCATCGTTTTATTTCCTTGTTCCATTGATTACAGTCTCTCTCCCGGGACGACTCTCGGCTCCACCAGGGCAGAGATCTCGTCTGTCAGGTTCTCCACTGTCTCCTCAGAGACAAGAACAACGTCTGGCTCACAAACAGTGACACAATGTACATTTCATGAAGGAAAGAACGAGTGAATGAGCTCCCACGGGTGACCGATGGGGCTGGACACCTGGGCGGTTAGTCTGTCATTCAGGGCCTTTCAAGATCTGGCCCCGGCCATGGGTCTTCACGCCCTCGCAGCTTCCTCCTCATTTGTCCCCAGACCTGCTCCCTCCGTCCGGGAATGCCCCTTCCCGCCTCCAGGCCTTCGCGGGGGCCGTGCCCCCTGCCTGGTGCCCTCCCCCCAACCCTGCCCACTGAACTCTCGCTCCTGAGGCCCCACCCATCCTCCGCCCTCCACCGTGAAGCTTTCCCCGGCCCTTCCCTGAGTCAACATTTATCTCTGTGTCCTGTAATCTCCACCCCACACTTTATGGGGCTCAGCCCAAGGCATCTGCCGTCTTCTCCAGGAACGGCGCCACCCGGGGCCGGGCCTGTATTGACCCTCAGATGCCAGTGTGGACTCTATAAAATGCCGGCTCCAGGGCGCCTGGCCTGGAGGTGCTGCATGGGTAGCGGGTGTGTGGCCCGGGAATCCGCATTCAGCAGCCGCTGAGTCTGGCTGGACTCGGTAACTCACATCTTACTAACCCCAGGGCCAGTACGGGCCAGGGGCCCAGAACCAAGAAGGAGCAGTTCCTGATCTCGGCCCTTTGCAGGACCCAGGGCTGCAGGGTAAATGGAGGCCTCCTCGCCCACCTTGTCTCAAGGGCACGGACTTAGCCCCAGAGCTGCCTCAGCAGTTCAAACCCTCCCGCAGGCTGTGCAGCCTTGGGCAAGTGCACACCCTCTCTGTGCCTGGTTTCCTGTCTGCACCGACCTTGCAGGTTGCTGTGGGGGCTCAGGGAGCCCAGCCACCTGACATGCTTGGAGAAGAAAAAGTCAGCCAGGGAGCAGAGAGCAAGCTGCTGAGCGAGGCCTGTTTCCACTGGCCTGTGTAAGGCAAAAGGAAGAGGTGGCAGGTGGGCGCATGACCCTCATTTCCTCGTCTGTAACGGGGTCCTTGTGCATCCGACCTCACACACGGGCGGAAGTGAAGGACCAGCTCCTTCCACTGAACTGAGACTCCTAAAGTCAGCGGCTCTGCCCTCACCTTCGCCCCTTCATCCGGGGGCCCCTCCCCTCGTCCCTGTGCCCAGTCCCGGAGGGTCTCATCCCCTCTCCCCGGGGGGGTTGTGATCCCTGATGAGGCCATCACAGCCGGGCTGCATCTCAGATTCCCAGGGGTCACAGTCGGGTCCCAGGAAGATCGGGGTGCCCTGTGAACCCCTCAGTCTCCTCGCCCATGTCCCTTTGGGCCTCAGCTGCCAGGCGCCCCCACAGAGTCAAGTGTGTGGACTCAAGTCCCCCTGATGGCCAAGGGGACTGCACGGGGCTTCACTCTGGGCTGGGGTATTTAGACTCAGGTCTCCGTCCACTGCTGACATGGTGGCCAATGTCCCTGCTGGAGCCACTCAGTTAAGCATTGATTTTTCTGGCTTCTGGCAGGGGACATCTAAGGGAACTGCCAGGGGCTGGACACGGCACAGACGGTCCAGAGATTTTCAGCCTGTGGTGGGGGCTGCCCCTCCCCTCCTGACCTGCCCTCACTTCGCTGACACTCAAGGCCTGGGCCAAACCCCCTTCTGCCCTCGGCCCTGGACCTCAATCCCAGCCCCGCCGCCTGCAGGCCCAACTGTGCGCCCGGGACCCCCAGCTTGCCCTCCCACCACTCTGAGGGGGTCCTGTTTCCTCCTGGGTGAGAGGGGAAGCTGGCAGAGGGGGAGAACCAGGCTTCCTGGGTCCTGGTCGCCCCCGCCCCCACCTCCAGTGCCCCAGGATCAGGGAAGGTCCCGGCCAGGCGGCTCTGGGTGTCCCCAATCCCTGCTCCTCGTGTCCTCCCCAGGACTCAGGCAGATCTTCTCTCTGGAGAAATCCCTGGGGAGGGTCCTACAACACTCACTGGTTACAACCCTCAAACCCGCCCATTCCCCCACTTCCAAAGCGCCCCCATCTGGCCACCACCGTCTTTCTACGCACTGACCTCCCCTCTCGCCTGCTCCATCCATTCTCCACCCAGCATCCAGGAGACTTGGAAAATGCAGCTCTGGTCCTGCCACTCGCCCTCTACAACCCTCAATGGCTCCCCACTGCCCCCTGAACTCGGCCCTCAGGCCAGCCCCTCCACCTCATCTCCCTGCTCCCCCACCCCAGCTCTGCAGCCGGAAGGACAGGACTGCTCATCCAGTTCCGGGCACCCTGGGCCTCGCCCTGGCCTCTGAGCCTGTGCGTGACACTGTTCCCTCTCTCGGGACGCCCTTCCTGCTGCTTCACGTGGCTCCAGGCCTCAGCTCAGCTGCCCCTCTTCAGGCCAGAGGCTTGTGCCCATCTCCCCTCTGAGAGGTGGCCCGGCCCCCACCGAGGTGCCATCTTGTTGGGCCTGTGGCCCTGGAATTGGGACTCAGCTGCTGGTTAGTTTCCTTTGGAGATGGCCGTGTTGGGTCAATGTGGGCCCGGGATGACAGAGGCTGTCGGTGTCCCCGGGACAGAGCAGAGTAGGGGGTCCAGCTCCCTGCTCGGCCCTCGTGGGGACACATTCCACCTGCTGCTCGGGCCCTCCCGCTGAAGGCCCCTCCCTGCCACTCCAGCTGGTGTTAGTGCATCCCCAGGCAGGTGGCCCCTCAGGGTCCACGCGTCCCCGAGATTCCCCAACCACCCACACACCACGTCTCGGGGAACCGGCCATTGGACTGGGGTCCCTGAGGGGGACGTGTCCACCTCCATCTGTGTCCCAGGCCTGTCCCACACCTGGCTCAGAGTTGGTGAGGGGCTTAGAGTTCACGCCCTGGAGCCAGAGGCCTGGTTCACACGCTCTGCGTCTGCTGGTGTGGGGCTGACCTCGCTGCGCGGGGGTGCCCCCCACCAGAGTGGAGATAATGATGGTTTTACCCCTCAGGGGGCTGGCATTGGAGGGGCGGATGCCGGGCGCTCAGGACGGTGCCAATGAGCAGCAAATGCTCGGTGACCACGGGCGTTTCCTTGTTTGTCTTTTCATCCTTTGCCCGCTGTTCCCTTTCACTCATGTTTGCGTCCAGTGTGTGAGCCATGTGCTCAGCGCGTGTTTAGTGAATAACTGGTAGTAGCCAGGGCTCCAACGAGACCCCGGCCACCTGATGGGCTGTGAGGGGGTCTCTGGGGTCGCCCGGCTTCAGTGTACCAGCCCCCGCGTCTCTTCTAGTCTCGTCCCACTGCGTCTTGGCTCTGGAAGGAGCGAGAGGGGCGTGGTTGACCCCAGCTGCGGGAGCTCACTCCTTCCCCGCGGACCTCGACCTGCACCCGTCCCTTGGGTGGTCACAAAATACCCCCATGTGTATGTTCAAAACCAGATGTCATGCAGGGGCCTGGGTCCTCCTGTGACCCGAAAAATTCATCCCGGCAGAGTCCTGATGCACAGGGAATGATTAACGGAGCTGCCTGAGGCTGGCCCTCTTGCTGGAAACTTGCTAGCTCTCAGAGGCACTGGCTTTGGGTTACTGGGGCACCCCACCCCATCCAAGCTCTGCCCCACTGCTTAGGGCTTAGGTCAGGAAGAGCAGAGGCCTGCACAACCTGTCCGAGTAGGGAGGGGACAGTAAAGGGGACCCTGGCTGCCCCCCCACCCTGCCAGGACAGCAAAACTCCCCGCAGCTGGCTGGCACTCAAGCGGGGGTGCTGGGGTTTTCTCAAGCGCAGGAGGCATCTCTGTCCTGACTGCTGCTCGGCTGGTTGTGAAGGCATCGGCTGGAGACATTCCTGGGGAGGGGCTAGGAGCCCGGTGGGCCGGGACTCATGGGGGAGGGCAGCGCCCCTGGCTCGGACCTCGGCCCCGACAGACCTCCTCTGAGCTGCGCCTCTTGCCCGCAGCCAGGCCCCGTGGGAACGCAGTCCCGTCCGTCCATCCAAGAGCGCGGGTCGTGCGGGGGCGGGGGGCTCCACCTGCCTGCCGTGTGCCAAGCTGGGTGAAGAGCTGAGGGCGCTCTGCCTGCTTCGTCCTCCCAGCAGCCCCAGGGGCAGGGCGGGGCCGTGGCAAGGAGTCGCACTGGCTGGGTTCAACTCCAGCTGCACCATGATGTTCTCCGCTGCAAAATGGGCACAATAATCCAACTCGGGGAGCCGAGCGGGCAGACAACCGGCTGTGGGTCACACAGCTGGAAGGCGGCTCTGCAGGATTTGAGCCCAGCCAGTGTGACTGCAAGGTCTGCGTGCCTCCCCATGACTCCCTCCTGCCACCAATGGCGGCCCTGCCCTTCCCGATGATGCCACCCAGGCTGCCACCATCCCGGGTGTGGGGTGTCAGTGCAAAGAGTGCTGCTTTGGGGTGGAGGCTGCCTTTTCTGTCGGTGAGGAGGAAGCAGTAGGCAGTCATGCTCTGCTGTTTGAGAGACCTGAGTTCAAATCCTGCCTCCCTGTGTGGCCTCAGGCAGGGTCTAGTCTCCCTGGTTATAGCGTCCCCGTCTGTAATGAGGACAATGATAGCCCCTCCTTAATGGGGGTGCTCAGACAGCGCCTCTCTGGGGCCAGCCCCCAGAAGCATCGTTGTTTTTATCACCTGTGTCATTGACTTGATTCCCTGCAGGGCCTGGGTTAGTGTCCAGGTTAATGTCCAGAGTTCAGACCAGGGCTCAGGAGGACTCTTCGTAAATCCCAGTTAGATCACTTATTCTGTCTGGCCTCGGTTTCCCTACCTGTTAAATGGGCCTAATAACAGTCTGCACTTCGCTCGTGCTTACAAGGTACCAGGCCCCGTCCTCAGCCCTTCACACATATTGTCTCATTTCGTTCTCAGCCTGGGAAATGCCATGCATGGGTGGCTCTGTCACTCTACCAGGGTGGGCCACTACGCCTGGCTAAACCCCCCACCCTGGGCTTCCCCGGGACATGCCAGCATCCAGAGCCAGCCTGAGGGTCCAAGCCCACTGGAGTGGGCACCCTTACTCCCCTTCTTACTTCCTCTCTCTTCCTGCTTAATGTTGAGTGACACCAGAGACGCTGGACGTTAAACCCCAGAAACCTCCATGGAAGACCAGGTCTGACACAGGCACTGGGTTAAGTAAGCAAGGATGGAGCAACCCAGACCAGGACAGCAGGATCTCAGAGGAACGTCTGTGCCCACCAAGGGCTGTTTTCATCACAAGGAGGGCGTCTATGGTGTTTCCTGGGACGTAGACTTGAAGCCCTTGGGGACCCCATCAGGTGGAGCGGTTCTGCAGCTGGATGGGAGAGAGGAAGGGAGCACCCCATTCCTGAAGAAATCAGGCAGGGAGGGGCGCCGCCTTGTCCGTGGCCCCGAGGTGGCTTGCCTTGGGTGGGAGGTAGACCGGACGGCTCCCCGAGGTGCAGACTGATGACGTGGGGGGAGTGAGTTAGTCCAGGTCAAGCATTTAGCACAGTGTCCGGCTCATAGCACCCAACACGTGCTGGTAATTTTTTAAACGTCATTTCTGGTCCTGAGCTGTGAGTCTGTGGCTTTGTATACACGCCCTGTGCGTAGCACGAAGAAGGGACACAAGGTGAGGAAATGCTGAAGGCTTCAGGTTCAAGGATCAAGTAAGAGGCCAGCGAAGGAGGGAGTCTCCGTGGGTCCCTGAGCCCCAGCTGCAGCATCCACGAGAATGTGGTGGATTGGAGACACCCATATGTTAGCACTCTCTCAGGAGGAGGGTTTGTGATGGCAGGAGGTCTCAGGACAGCTGCCTGGTCTAGGGGTGAAGCCTCTTCACCAACACAATCCAGGAGATGTGCCTGGATGAGAAGAGGCGCCCCCTAAAGGCTTTCTAAGGAGGTGCAGCCACGTCCAAAGGACTGCGGTTCCGCCGAGTGAGTTGGGGCCAGAGCACAATTGCTCGGGCCAAAAAAGCCACCTTCTCCACTTAGTGCAAAGATTTCTGTGCCTCCTGTGAACACAGGACGCACGTATAGGGACACCCAAGGGGGACACTGTCCTCTGTCTGTCCAAGAGTCAGTCCCGAACTGAGACGCCTTTCTGGATTAGAGAGACACGTGGCTAAAACCCCACTGATAGCAAGAATATGTCTCTCTTCCTTCCAGAAGAATCCACAGGGTGGGCAGTTCAGTCCTCTTTGCTTGAGATTCACCGCAGCTGCCCAGGAGGACACTAGGGCCCCTGGTGCACCCTCCGCCTGCTCCCAAGGAGTCTCCGCTCAAGGGCAGGCTGTGTGAGCACTGGCTCCCTTCCTTTGTCAGGGTCCAGGGCTCTGTGTGACCTCAGCAGGTCCCCTCCCCTCTCTGGACAGCCACGACCTTGTATGACAGTCTCTGAGCCATCCCACCAGAGTGTGTGCTCCGTGGGGACAGGGACCACGTCTGTCTGGTGCCCCGTTATGTCTTCGCGTGTGCCGAGTGCCTGCACACGGTGGGTGTGCACTAACGTGTGTTGGGCCGGATTACAGCAAAGTCCCCTCCAGAGGTAAACGTCCGTTTTCTTCTCTACCTGCCCCTCTGCTCCTGCGTGCAGTGAACCCAGAGTTCCCTTTCCAGCCTGACCTGCTTCTCTGCCCCCCATCCCCAGGCACTTTCTTCTGAGCTCAGAGGGCCACCCTGCCAGCAGGTAACCAAATGTGGTCGTCCCCACCTCCGTTACTTGGTCTTTGTCATTCGTCTGCCTGACGTGCCATCTCCCCTTCGTGCGTGCCGTCTCTTCAAATCCTTTCCCTTCTCACAGCTCTCCACTTAATTCCAAATTTCTGCACGTCCTAAACACCCTCCTTTCTCCCCACCACCCCATCCTGCATGAGCATCCTTGGGCCGTATTGAAGACTGTTTTCTTGAGCCTCTGAATACCGCATGCAAACAATGCAATTATTTTAAAATGCTTTTTAAAAATGATCATCCATTTTTTAAATCGGTTGCTGGTGTTGGGATAACTCTGTTCTCCGACATGAACATTCATGCGAGCCTTCCAGTGTCCCAGTCAGAGCCCCCTTAGTACTGCCAGGATGTGGCCGTCTCTGGAGGGTTCCATGTTTGGGGGGGTGACCATTGTTTTAAAGCTTTAAACGCAATTGTGGAACACAGCTATTGGTTTTTCTTTCCTGAGCACTGGGTTTTGCAGTCAGGATATCAGGACCAAGACCCTTCCGTGGCTGGGGCTATGGGGTGGTCCAGCCCCCGCCCGCCATCCCCACTGGATCTCAACCCAACCTGCTGGGAGACGAGCTCCCTGGGCAGAGCTGCCCAGCACCGTGATCTCTGCTCCCGCCACAGACCGCTGGGCTGGGCCTGGAGCGTGAGCGCCATCCACCCGCCCTCCGTGTCAGCGCAGCCCCGACTCCCCGCCCCTCCCTGCCCTCCCAAGACTGCTCAATCCAGCTTTGTCCTGGGAGGAAGCCAGGTCCCCAGAGAAAGTCTTGCTTCTGAAGATGCGAGGTTGGCAGGGGGACACAAGCGGGAGCTACCAGGTGGCAGCCCCCCAAACGTATCCCAGCCCCTCATCTTAACATGAATCCCACTCCCACCACCCCCACCCGGCTTCACCGGCCGTGTTGTACCCAGACCCACTCGCTGGTTGAAGTCGAAAATCTGAGGGCCATCTTTGGTTCTTCTCTGCCTCACCACCAACATCCTGTCCATCTCCAGTCCTGTCAGCTCAGCTCCCAAATGCAGCCCAAACCTGACACCTTCTTTCCACCCCCACAGCACCCATCTCTTCCCTGAAGGCCCCTCTTCCCTGGGACAGAGACCCCCTCTGCTGCCTCCCACCCAACTCCCACACGGCAGCCAGAGAACCTTTTACAATGGTAGGTCAAGTCGTGTCTACACCAGTGGTTCTCCAATTTGAGTGTGCACCGCAATCTCTTGGGGGAAGACCTTGGGCCCCACCCCAGGGTTTCTGATTCAGCAAGTTGGAGTAGGGCCCCAAATTCAGCCTTGGTAACAAGTTCCCAAGTGCTGCTGCAGCTGGTGAGGGACCACTGGGGGAGAAATGCTGGTCTACACCAAGCCCTGTGCTGCTTTCAAACCAAAACCAGAACCAAATATCAACGATGCCACAGGGCAGATGGGCCGCTGGGGCCCAGTCCTACTGGGGAGCAGTGGGAGCCAGTGCAGGGCACGTCCTCAACAACCCTGAGACGGAGGTCACTGCAGTCCGGAGGTGAGGGAGCTGAGGTATTTATCCACCACCTGGGCAGCCACGGCTTAAGGGCTGCCCTGGGTGGAGGTGGGTGGGGTGTGAACAGCCTGCCCCAGTGGTCTGAGAAAGCCCTCCATCCACAGAGTCATGGGTGCTTGCGGGTCGCCAATGGGAGAGGGTTGAGGGCACGTGAGCAGCTGCTGAGAACATCAACCGCAGCAGCAAAGCACTGGGGCAGAGCCGGTGAGGATCCAGCTCCCCCGGTGACTCCCCGACAGGCCCCAGGACCTGAGCCTGAAGCGAATTGCCTTCAAGGCTGGCACTCCCGTTCCAGCCTCCTGGCCATCTTCCTGTTCCCCTAACATGCCCACCTCAAGAGCCTTTGCCCTGGCTGTTCCCTCTGCCCGAGCACCGTTCCCAGCCCTCCCTGGGCCTCTCTCCCCACTTCCTCGCGTCTTGACACGGCTCCCCTGCTCAGAGAGCACTCTCCTGCTCTCCCATCTGAAGCCACCCCACTCGGTCACTCTCAGTTCCGTCTCCCACTCACTCCCAGCCTGGCACATCTCCTCTGTGGTTGCCATGTCCATTTCCCTGTTCAGTAGTTCACAGTCTGTCTCCCCCAACTAGTCTGTTTCACCCCAGGATTCCAGAAGCTGTGATGTTTACCATCTCTAGCAGGCATGGAGTGGCGTTCATTGGATGAGTGAAGGAATGACTAGAAGTACTCGACCGAGAGTCAGAGAAGCAGCAGTGTCATCCAGAGAACACTGGCTCCTGAGCTGGCAGCACAGGACTTGAACCCCAACCCATTGCTTGCTCCTGTGTCCTCCCTCTGACCCTCAGTGCTTCACCTCTATCATGGGGCCACTAACAGCCTCTGACCTTGGGAGCTAGAAGAACTGACTTTGACAGTGTAGGTGGGAGCTCCTTCTAAGGGAAGGGACCTATGGAACCCCTTGATCTGGGAACAGCCCGGACAGAATGAACAACATCTGCTTCCTCCACCATCCTGGGCAATCCCGAAAGCCTAGAGCATTGGTTAGGATTCAGTGTGGTGGGACCGCCCAGTGGCGCAGCGGTTTAGTTCGCACTTGGCAGCCCGGGATTTGCAGGTTCGGATCCCAGGTGCCCGCTGACACACTGCTTGTCAGCCATGCCGTGGCAGCGTCCCATATAAAGTAGAGGAAGATGGGCACGGATGTTAGCCCAGGGCCAGTCGTCCTCAGCAAAAAGAGGAGGATTAGCCACAGATGTTAGCTCAGGGCTGGTCTTCCTCAAACACACACAAAAAAGATTCAGTGTGGTGCGTGGAATAGAGAAACCAAGGTAACACCAGAAACCACCGAAGCCTGGGTCCCTTCTACCTTGTTGCTCCTCCATCCTCAACACAGAGCTTCTACTTCATGGCACAAGGTGGCTGCTTGTGTTCCAACCATCATGTCCCCATTCCAGCCATCAGGAAGGAGACAGGAGTGAGGTAGAGCTTGCTTTCTCCCTAGAGGGCTGCTTCCTGGAAGGCCACACACAAGACTTCTGCTTACGCCTCATTGGCCAACACTTGGTTGCACATCCATGTCCCCAGCAGCTAAAAACTGGGGGCCTCTTTACTGAAGAATGTGGGAGAATGGACGGTGTGGGGCAGCCAGCAGCCCTGCTTCAGCAGTCTTCCCAGTGAGCCATTCTATCATTCTTTGGTTAATCTAGTTTGTGCCAGGCACCGGTGAAACAGCAGGGAACAAGATGGAGAAAGCCCAGATTGACGATGGACGAGGTCCACATTCCAGTGGGGGAGACAGAGCAGGACAACACACACACGAGCCAGGGGCCTCCTGAGCAGAGCCCTGTGAGAGGACAGAGAGTGATGAGAACGAGCAGTGGGGACGGAGGGGTGAAACCTTCCATAGCCCAGGGAGACGGGGGCCTTTCCAGGGAGGGGACATTTGGACCAAGGTCTGAGGGATGAGAGGGAGCCATCAACCTTTCCAAGAACCAGGAAATGGCATGCACAGTCCAGCCTGGCCATGTGCTGGTGATGCACCCCTGGCAGGTCCCTGTTCCTCTCTGAGCCCTTTTCCCAAGGTGAGCAGTCACCACTCTCTCACTGTGCTGTGGGCTAGAAATCTTGCTCACCGACCGGGGTCTCCATGGAGAAGCTGAGGCTGAGGGAGACCGAGAGCCATGCTCTCCACTAGCAGGTCTCAGGTGGGGGAGACTGTGCACCCCAGGGGCCGTGTGTCAATGTCTGGAGACATTTCTGGTTGTCACAACTGGGGAGGGGGCTGCCGCTAATGGCATCTAGTGAGTGGAGGCCAGGAACGTTTCTAGAAACATCCTACAATGCCCAGAACAGCCCCCCACAACAGAGACCCCTCCAGCCCCAAATGTCAGCAGTAGCAAGGCTGAGGAACCCCGCCCTGCGCATCACCCAGCTGGAAGGAGCCGAGGCCGGGTCTCCATGCTTCACCCCAAGCCCACTCTTTGCATTTCAGCATCCCCACCTCAGATTCTCTCCGTGACCCTGGACTGTGGGGTTCAGATGTCTGCTTTCTTAACAGGCACCCACAGTGACTCAGATATTTGCCAAAGTTTCAAGAGAACCAAACTTTGTGTTTATAAAGTGCCAGGCACGTAGTGCCACCCCCCACACCAAAATCCATTACAAGTTTAAAGTACAGCTATTATTTTTACAGCATTGCTTAGAAATGGCTTGCAATCTCTAATTTGCTAAATTGATGTGTATATTGACTAAATAAATATTCGGCACGAAGCCCGAGTCCCCCTCCACACTTATTAATCCTCAGGAAATGGAAACACAAGACACGAAATGAGCCTTTGCTCAGAGCTGCAGACAGGAATACATTATGTTGTTTTCCAGTCATTCGGGGACTCGACTCCCTGCAGCAGACACAGCCCAATCGCCAGCCTCCGAGTTTTCCATGACGCACATGTCTGCCAGCAGACGTGCCTGTGTTGCTAAGGTTCTTTCTCGGACTTTGAGAGTCTAGGACAAGAAAGTTTTACTTCAACAGGGGAAAATCTGGGGTGACTGTCTTTTGGGGAGTTGATTTGAGGGATTGATGGATGGCACCAATATTCGTCAGTTGAAATCAGGGCTGCTGTCAGGACCTGCTGAGAGATGACCCAGGGCAATAAGGATTAGGGCTGTTAGTGCTCCCAGCTCTGGGAAGGGGCGAGAGGCAGGGTGGGGGGAGCGGGGGAACAGGTCCTTTGTCAACACCCGCCCCAGGACGAGATGGTGTGCAAAGGGTGCAGTTCCTACGGGTTTCCCCACCCTTGGGGACTCTGACCTTGGGGATGTTGATGAGTCCTGGGAGTTGGCCTTGTACTAAGATAGAGGGGGGCCCCAGACATGAGGGGAGACCCGGGGTGGGGGAGGGCTTTCCTGTATTAACTTGTAAAGGTTCCCAATCCCGTGGGACATTTGCTTGTGATGCTGGCTGATGCCAATGAAGCAATAGAGCCCAGAATTAGGAAAGAAGTCTGTCTTAGGAGAGTTGGGAGATGGGGAAATATTCTCCAGAAGAGAAGGCAGGAACTTTCCTTTGCCCTACTGGGAGGGTGAGAATCCCAAGAGGGAGGCATTTCATCGAGTCCAGCCTCTGCCCAAAGCCGGCCCAGCGCGCCCTTACCAGGCAAGACGCCAGACCCCCCCCAGGGTTCCCATGCCTCGGAGAGGCTGATCCTACAGGCTAGAGATGGAGGGGCCTTGGCATTACAGGATCTCAGTTTCCTGGTCTGTCACATGAAGTTCATGTTGGGACCACCCACAGTGACCGAGCCCAGCACCTAACCCACAGTAAGCAAGCTCGCAGCTGCAAAAGGCGGTGGTGACTCCTCCCACAGGGACCCACAGATGGGATGGGCAGATCGGAGGGCAGCAGGGGCCTCTCTGCAGCCTTTGCATCCTCAGGGTCTCCCTTGAGCAAGCCTGTGGGACCCCAGGATGGGGCAGTTACAGAAGGCCAGGAAGGAGAAAACACAGACATCTTCAAGTGAGGCCCCTCGTCTCTAGCACCCACTAGGCAGAAGGAGCGGTCAGTGCAAAGGCCCTGGGGTGGATCCTGACCCCAGCCAATAGGCCTGAGCCTGGTTAGCAGGTAAGACCATGGCCTGAGATGAGGGCAGAAAGATGGCCAAGGTCAGATCACAAGGGCATTGTGGGCACGCACAGGAGGAATTTGGAATGTATCCTGACAGCAGTGAGCAGCCACAGGAGGGTTTTTTAAAGGGCTTATCTGAGTCTGGGCCTCAGCAGCCCCCAGAACAAGCCTCATGCTTGTTTGGAAGGTAGAACTAGGGATTTGGCTCCTGAACTCAGCCCAGGAGACGAGCTGCCTCCCCCATCAGCTGGTGAGATGAGGGAGAAGGACGCCCTCCTGCAGGACCAGCGGAGCCTCTGTGAGTTAAACAGGGGGGAGTCCCATGCTGAGATGCACACTGGCCAGGAGGACGCGATAAAGACAGCAGACCACACCACGTGCTGACGAGGATGCAGAGGCAGCGCCCGGAACTCTCGTCCGTGCTGCAGGGCATGCGAAGGGGCACAAACACTTGGAAATCTGGTTGGCAGTTCCTTATGCAGTCAAACCTACATCTGCCCTCAGATCCGACAGTTCCGTGCGCAGGTATTTACCCAAGAGAAAGTGCCCAGAAAGACCAGCGCGGGCATTCACGGCAGCCATGCCCCAAACAGGCAGAACTGGGAACAGACCAGGGGCCAGGAACAGGGCACACGCAGTGGTGGGAAAGCATCCAGCGTGGGACCGTGCGGCATGCAGAAGAGCGAGCGACCCGGGCGCTGCAGCCCTAGAGCACGCTGAGCCAATCAGGCAAAACACGGATCGCACACAGACAGGAGCCCACGCCTGTCACAGAGCCTGTCTATCACGGACAGGGCGAAACTTGTCTCTCGTGACAGAAAGGAGATCAGTGGCTGCCTGGGGCTCAGGGAGGTCGGGGTTAATAGGGAAGGCCACAGGGAACTTTCTGTGATGATGATGGAATGTTCTAGATCTTGATCTGGGGGGTGGTTACCTACAGGTGTCCAAAGTCACCCCACTTCCCACTTAAGACCTCTGTATGTCGCTGCATGTAAATTATACCTCAATAAAAAATATCTTTTAAGTGGGGTCTGCAGTTGGGTTTGGGGTCCACAATCTCCTCTCCTCTCTCTTTCGAGCTGCCCAAGTTTCCCAGGCAGGAGAAGTTCTGTGCAAGTGGCTAATGCTTCCTTCCGGGGGCTCCTGAGGCCACGGCGCCCGCCTCCCTGTGGCGCATCTATCTTGTTATTGCCGGAGCCGGAGAATTGCTCCCGAGGCGGGATCTTGAATATTCATCTGATTTACGGCCCGCTGCCGACAGCTTTATGAATCCGCCCACCAATACCTGCAGCCGGTCATCAATCTTCCCTGGAGATTGTGCTTCTGCCAGTAACTCTTGAATTAAAGAGGCCCGGCGGCCCCCCACGCCTCCCCTCCCCTCGCGTGGCGCGGCGGGCTGGAAGGAGGACCTGACCAGAAGTCAAAACACTGTGGCTGTCTTGCCGCGGCGCTGGCTCTGGGTGACCTTGGATGACTCTCTCAGGCTGTTGGCAACAAGGAAGAGAAACTCAGGAGCCCCCAGCTCTGCCTCTTCCCGGCTCCGAGCCTCAGTTTCCCCATCTGTAGAGACGGGGCGCTGTGCCACCTCTGTCGGCTTACCTGGGTGGGGGGCTGAGGTAGGAGGGACATGTGAGCCCGTGTGGGTGCGAGATGCTTGCTACTATTATTGCTGTTATTTGACTAGGAGATGCTCGCAGGAAGGAAAAAGATGGTGGTGCTCACAGCAGGCCCCTCGGTTTTCTGATAAACAAAGTGGGAAGGAAGGTAGCAGGTCCCTCGAGGACTTGCAGGGGGACTCAAGGAGACACTGAGAGAAGGGCTCCGCACGGGGCCGGGCACCTGGCGAGCACTCGACAGGGAGTCAATGTTGTGATTTTTTATCCAGGAGGGAACACATCACAGGCTTAGCTCTGGGCTCAGGAAGCCACTCCAAAGTGTTTGCAGAGTCCCCCCACCCCCCTGGGCAGGGACCCCAAAGCCTGGGACCAGGTCTGGCTTGCCCGCAAGCCCCCCAGAGCCTGCCCTGGGGATAACACTCAGCTAATGATCCCAGGGTTGCTCAACCTTCTCCTGACCGGTAAGACAGTGGTATCGTCTGTCCGAGCCTGGGGAGAAGCCCGTGCCTGGGTCAGCAGACGGCCGGGAGGCAGGGGCCGTGGAAGCAGGCCCTCTGGGCTCAGAAGCACCAAGATTCAAATCCTGTTCTGCTCCCTTAGTATCCGGTGACCTTGGCAAGTTACTCTCCCCCTGAACCCTGTAAGCTGGATGTTGGGGTCACAGCTGCCTCGGAGGGTAGACTGGGGGCTTGGAGAGGCAGCCTGTTGTAAGTGCCTTCTCTGGCACACGGGAGCCCTGAGCAGTGCCAGCTCCGGTGGGTGTCGCTGACTGTCCACCGGGCACCGTGCTGGGCACCAGGGCAGGGCAGCTAGTACAGGTCAGCTTTGCCCCTCAGTGGCTGACTCAACAAATGTACGTTAGTCCCGTGGATCACAAAAAGCTCATGATACACGTCCTCAAGAACATGCTGAGCGGCGCCCCCTCCCCAAGTCCCGGCTCCCACCGGTCTCTGCAGTGTGGCAGCCTCTCCTGGGGCTGCGATTCGCCACAGTGGCTGAGGAGCTGCCAGCCTTCAGGGTGCCCTTCCGGGATCTACACGGCGGCAGGTGGCCCCTCGCCTCTCCCAAGTGCTGCTGCTCGGCTGGCCTCCTCGGCCTCCTGCGACGCACACCGCAGCATCCGGCCCGAGTTCAACAGCAGGCTTCTTTGTCCAACAGACTCTTCCCCAGAGCTCCCCGCAGAGAGGAGGCAATGATCCCAGAGCTGACAGGAGTGGGTGCTTACCATGTGCCCAGAGCGCTCAGAACGCCTGACGTGCACCCCTTCTGTGAACCCTCACTAACGGTCAGGTTCTGTTGTTATCCCCTCGGACAGAAGAGGGAGACAAGGCACAGAGAGGTGAAGTGGCTCACTCAAGGTCACACAGCTCGGAAGTGGCTGCCTGACACGGGAACCCACACTCTCACTCCCACCCGCCATGCCCAGTACGGCTGGCTCCAGCTGCTCCTTGCCCCGTGAAGCGTGCACGGTGGTGTCAAGGTTCAAGATGAGGCCCTGCTCCTTGGAAACAAACTACATGACCCGGGGAGTCACTGTACCACTCTGGACCTCAGTCTCCTCCTCTGTAAAATGAGAACAGTGAGCCCACATCCAGCTGGGATGACTGTGAAGAGCTACCTGAAGCCCCCAGCACAGTGCTGAGCTGTGGGGAGCGCTCCTCAAGTCCCCCACTTCCCGTCCCCTACTCTGGTACGGACCTGGACCTTCCGTATGTCAGGAGTTGGGGGCAGGAGGAGTCCATCAACCACCAGCCCAGTCTGGCAGAAGGGGTACTTTGGAAGGGGGTGAAGGGGGAGGCAGAGGCCAAAGCGGGGCCATCAGTTTGCCTACTGGGCATTCCCTGCAAAGAGGTGGAGGAAGTAGGCCAAAAGCTCACTGGGGGAGAGGTCTTGGCTTCTGGGAACAGCACTTCCCGGCCACTGCCAAGGTTTCTGACCTGTGGACTTTTTACCTTGGCACCAGTTTCCTGACCACGCTGGCAGTATTTACCCTGCAGGAAGGAGAAGGGGCCAGATGCGTGGGCTGGGGGTGTTTATGTGTGTGTGTGCGTGCGCACATGCACACACTGGGGCAGGAGGTCAGAGTAAGGGCAGCTGGACCTGGGACCCTGAGAGTCCCTGGCCCCTGGAGCCTCGGATGTAAGTTTCCCGCCCGGTGCTTCATCCTCACTCTCTGTCCCCATCCGCCTTCTACTC
Organism: Tapirus indicus; assembly: GCA_031878705.1. Taxonomy (NCBI): domain Eukaryota; kingdom Metazoa; phylum Chordata; class Mammalia; order Perissodactyla; family Tapiridae; genus Tapirus; species Tapirus indicus. Next base: position 47,614,825 of record CM062929.1, read on the forward strand.
TTGCTGTTAGGGCTGCAACGCTGGTGGATGGATGATGCCAAGCCCATGGCCCCGTCTCCAGGGATTCTCACCCAGGGTGGGGACAAGGGTTGAAATCCAAGCTCTCACCCTTGCTAACTGTAAGAACTCCTCTATTGCCCCATCTGTAGAGTGGGGATAATAATAACTCCTGAGTCTCAGCATTGAGAGGAGGAACTAAAGAGATAATGCCTGGAAAGTACTCAGCACACTGTGAGCACACAGTAAGTGGAAGGCACTGTTATTATACAGATGGGTGCTCAGTAAATGTTTCCTAACTGGATGGACGGATGGATGGATGGGTGGAGGATAGATGGATCAATGTATAAGTGAGTGGATACCTAGATAGGAAAATGGAGGTGGATGGATAGATGGATAGTGGATGTGCACTCATCCAGTACCTATTCATCAATCCATCGACCCATTCATCCACCCATCCATCCATCCATCCACCCATCCATCCATCCACCCATCCATCCACCCATCCATCCATCCACCCATCCATCCATCCATCCATCCATCCATCCATCCATCCACCCATCCATCCATCCACCCATCCATCCATCCATCCACCCATCCATCCATCCACCCATCCATCCACCCATCCATCCAACTCTGTGTGTGTGTGTACGTGTGCATGTGACCAGGTGGATGGAGAGTGGAAGGGACAGGTAGACAGATAGATGGATGGGTAAATGAATAAATAAATGAGTGAATGGCTGGCTTGATGGGTGGATAGATGATGGGTGGATGGATGTTCTGATGGACAGTTAGATGAATGAACAGATGGAGAGATAGATGAATAGACAGATGGATTGCTGGATGGCTGGGACCACAAACTAAATGTTAAATTGCCTCCCTCTGGAAGGTGGCGGATAACAATTGCTTCAGCTCCTGCCTGCTACCACGTACATTAACGCGGCTGCAGGGGGCCGGAACACTGCAGCTCTCACAGTCTGCTCGTTAACTGACTCATGGAGCTTTTCACCTATTCCAAACCAATGGGGTAGCAGCGTGACATTTCAGATCTCCTTTCAGCAATCACTAGCTTGGCCTTTCACAGAACGTGGCAGGCAGCTGCTCGCTGGCTCGCATTCCCCTCCAAAGTTGCCTTCAAGCCCCCCATGTGCAGTCAGGGGCCTAGCATCTTAAAAGCTGAGGGGGGTGAGTGCCCTGAAAAGTTGGGGGCCCCTTCCCCCCAGATACCTTGCCACATTCTCTCTCTGCCACTGTGCCACCAATTACTTTAATTACCCTTCACTTAGGGGGTTTAATTTATAACTTGGTGGCGAGGAAGTATTGGAGAAAGAGTTTCCCTGGCAACCAGGTTTTTAAACACAAGATTCTCCGGGTTTTAAAAGCCCCTTCTCGTCTAATTTCCCCCCTGAAAATTAGCTTGGAACTTTTAAGATGCTGAAATTTTTAGCATAACAGCAGGCTAGCACTTATGTCTGAAACCATCAAAGATCTAGATTTCTCCCCTGCCGGAGGTTCGTCTCCTCTGCCACGTTGCTCTTGGTAGACGTGCAGAGACTGCACAGCCATTGTGAGATGAGCGCAGAGCGCTCCCGTCAGTCAGGCTCCAGAGGCCAGCCTGTTTTCTGGACTTGGGTTGTTCAAGGTCCCTGTTGGCTGAGTTCTGCCGGGAGTTCTTGATGGACAGGCCCCTGGGACAGCCAGGTGGTCTGGGCCTGTACTCACTGACAACTCTGGGCCCATCCCCCCAGGTTGAGAAGGGCAGTACCAACCGGCACCCCCAAAGCAGAGGGCATCCAACTTCAGGGTCTACTCTTGGTCCGCGTTTCCCTCGGCGGGTCCTTCCCATCATCAGCAAGCTTCCTACCTCCATTTGCCAACAAAATGAATCCCAGCTCACTCACATGGCCTGGCTTTTCATGGTCTACACCATCATGGCACCCACTCTATCCTTCTCCTCTTCCCACTGTCCACACCCTTTACGCTGACCAAGCCACACTTCCATCCATTCACCCTCCAACCATCTACACAGCCTCTGCCCTCTACTCACCCTCCACACATCCTCAAACACACTCCGCCCTTGACCCACGCTGACCCTCACTCTCAGCCCTTAATCCACCTGGAATTCCTACACTTTGCCCTTTGGATCTTGGCTTTCCAAACCTGACATCATTTTATGAGCATTACTCAAATGCTGCTTCCTCTACAAAGCCTTCCCGGGCCCCTCCCCTTCCTCTGAATCTTTGTAGCAATCTCTCTACATCCAGCTTTCCTGCTCTGTCCAGCTTAGCGGTTATTCTGTCCTGGAGGCACATGGTATCATGGAAAAATCAGGCAGAGCTAATTCAAATTCTCTCTCTCACAGCTTGGGAGCCACATGACCTTGGAGAGAAGGTGGAAGGGTGGATCGAGGATGGATACAGAGTTTACGGCTGATTGACCCTAGGGAGATTAGATGAGCACCTGAGTGGTGGCTGGATGGTCCCCTGGATAAATGAGTGAAGGGTATGTGGAGGCATAGACAGTTGGAAGATACAGGAATGGATAATTAAATGGAAGGGTAAAGGGCTGGATCGATGGGAGGAAGGAAGAAAGGAAGGGAGGAGGAAGGAAGGGAGAGAGAGAGAGGGAGGGAGGGAGGGAGAGAGGGAGGAAGGAAGGAAGGGAGGGAGGAAAGGACTGAATACAAATGCGTCCAGCTGCCCAGGTAGGATCATGCAGTCTGGGGGGTCCAGGAGGCTGGGAATTCTGAATGGGGCAGAAAGTGAACCTGCAGATTCTTATCCACAGGAAATATCGCTCCTGATAATTTGAGGCTTGAAGTTTTTCAGTGACCCTGGGAAAAGGACAGGGCCTCCTGTGGGACCAATTCATTAGGAAGGACGGTCCTGATCAGCTCATCTAAGCACTTGGCCCGACTCTCAGTGCCAGGCTGTCCGAGGGCGTTCAATAACTATTCATTGGAAAGTGACGGATTGCTCTTGGAGCCCGGCCATTCTAGGGAAGCATGGCCGGCTGGGAACAGCACAAGCATTTCACTCATCAGAGCACACTCTCTCACACGCAGCAACAGGGAAAGTCAACTCTGCCGTAAGGAGCCCAGACTCCAGTCTTCAGTCGCCGCTCCCCACACCTGTGCGGTGACGGTGACCCACATGGTAGAGGGGCCTGGGGCACGTGCCTCCCTGCTAGAACCAACAGCCATGGCACAAGGAGGTCTAACCTATCTGACCCACGTGGGTTCAGGATGTGAAGGACGTGAGGTTGGATCAAGTCAACTCAAGGCAACTCGAATTATAAAACTGTTCTTGGGAGTCGATTTGTCCGGGAAGATCTCCCTGTGGATAAAACCCCCACCGCACAGAGCTGTTGGGGGCTGAGTTCCAGTGGGCCTCTTCTGGACCAAGTTAGAAGGACATCCGGAAACTGCCTTTCCAGGAAGGATGACTCTCACTAGGTGTGCATCCCAGACACACTCAGAGGCCATGGCAGGTGCCAACACCTGCGGCTTGCCCGCTGAGCCTTCACCCCAGCCTGCAAGGTCTAGTCTGACCTGGACGGACGTGCAGACTCTTGCCTGGGCGCTGGGAGGAGGTGTGCACTGCACAACCCCAGGGGGTGCCCTTCACGTGGACCAAGGTGGAGGGTGCGGGTTGCAGGCTCTTCATTGTTGGAGGGGGTTTTAGGGCCTCTAGTTCCCAAGTGGTGCATCTGAAAGACAAACAGAACTTCCTAACATCAGTCACTGAGCCTCGTGCTGTTAATACAGAGGTGTGGGGGAAAACAAATTCACTTCTGCCTTATCTCTGAAGGGCTTAGCTAAGTGCCAGCCACAGAATATGGACTCAATAAATAACCATTACTAGGGGAGGAAGAGGAAATCGGACAGAGCAGAATTTAATTCCGCCACGCAGATTTATGGTGCTTCCGCCCCAGGAAAGAGAGAGAAAGAGTATCTCAGCTTTCCATCTCCCTCTTCACCCAGGCTGACTTTGCAGCAGTGTCCTCGCATCCCCTTTTGCCTGCAGCCTGTTGAAAAAAATAAAAAGGAAAAGCCAATCGGGCATGCTTGGCTGAGCCCCCACCTCTCCATCCCACAGCTCCCTCCAACTTGGTGTTTAATTTCCCTGGGTCGAGAGGAAGCGTTCTGATGATCCAAGTTAATTCAAAATGTAGATTTCATCTCCTATCGGCTAATGGCTCTGAGCTCCGCTTTACATAACGGGGGAGCAGCTGCCATATGAGTCACCGGGGCCTCTGGCTCCCCAGTCTCTGCTCTTAATGGTGATGAAGCTCTTGCGGAGGCTTCAGACAGACAGCCACGGCCTCCATGCCCACCGAGGCCAGACCCGAGTTCACCTCTGAGGGCAAAGTGTTCTGTGAGCTGGGGGGACTGTGGAATGGGGAGGGGGTGGTTAATGCCAACCCCAGGGGCTGTGCTCAGCCCAGGAGGCTCCAACTGGGCCAGGCTGGTCTCCCGGCGTAGCCTTGGGCAGCCCAGGCATTGGGCCGCTCACCCAGATTCGGAAGCCTCAGCCCTGGCAGGGAATTTCACCACAAGTGGGGCTCCCACTGAGTGCAGGGAGCTGTCCTCACCCAGACCCAAAAGGAAGCCTTGACCCCTTCAGAGTCTGGCCCTTGAATGGCAGCCAAGGTCTTCCAGATGCTGGCTCATGTGGCCCCGGACCTGCCCCCAGGTCACAGAGTGCATCCCCTCCATCTCCCTGGAGATGCTAAGGGCTCCCCTCAAAGCTAGTGGATACCCCAGTTGTCTGAGCTCGCCCCCGCCCCAGAAGACAAAGCCAGCAGCACGTTGGGACTTTCCCTCTCTCCCCTGTAGGACCTGCAGGGATCCAGGCTCTGGCCCAAGGTGGGGTCAAGGGCCCTGGGGGTGTGCCCATGAGTTTGAACCTCCTGTTCCCCATTGTCCTTCCCTGGGTCCCAGCATTGGAAGAATTCAGCTATACATGAGGGCCAGATGGATCATCAGTGGGACAGACAGGGAGGCGGGGGGCATCCCGGGGGTGGGGTTGCAGGTATGCTGATGAGCTGCAGGTGAACTCTTTGTGTGGGACGTGCTCTTCGTGTCCCTGAAGTCAACCCACGCTCTCCTCCTCATCACTCTCCCTGCACCTGCACCATGCTCACTAAATCCCAATCCTAAGGGTCCCACCGAAGGGCCACGTGGCTCTGACTTCATGGCAGTGTGGAGGGGGAAAGACTTCTGGGGGGGAAGACAGGGCACTCTTGTGCAGCTGGGGAAACTGAGGCTCCGAGAGGAAGGGCCTGTCCCCAGGCCACACCAGGAGTCTAGTGGCTCCAGTGGATACTTGTTTCGTAACCTAGAGTCCATTCCACAGGTTTCTGCTACCAGGAAGTGGAGAGAAGGAAAGTGGGCCCTCCTGCATGGCTGGGGCCCCGGGGTCCAGGGCACCTGTGTCTAGACCCTCCCTGACGTGGTGACATGAGCCAAACCCTCCCTTCCGTTTGTGTGCGTTTCCTGATTCGCTCTCAGAGCTGGGTGAGGTCCGTGGTCTCCTGGCTCCGGGGTTCTTCCCTCTGCTGAGGACCGATTAGGGATCATGATCAATGCCAATGCAGGTGAGCCTAGAATTTGAGGCTCCTGGTGGTCCCAGCTCTGCCACCTGCTGGCCTCATGACTTCTGCAGGCTTCTGTCCTCTGGGGCCTGTTTCTCCTCTGGCAGTTGGTGAGACAAGTTTTTAAGGTGCTCACCAAAAATTGGAGAGGTTCATGGGTCCGGCATTAAATGACATTGAATCCCACGGTGAGAGAGTCCATCCCTTCTCCATTTTCTCTGAGTCCTCCTGATTGTCTCGGGGGAGAGTCTCAGCGGCTGCGTCGGCCCCTGCCGCCTCCCTCTGCCCTGTTCATCTCCCTTCTGACGAGGTGAACGCAGGCCTCCAGCTCAGGGCCTTTGGCAGACCACCGGTTTCTAACACAAGTTACAAGACTTGTTTTCATTCTTTTTTTTAACAACTTCATGGAGCCATAATTCACATACCATAAAATTCACCCACTTACAATATACAATTCAACGGTTTTTAATATATTCACAGGATTGTGCAATCTTCACCACAGTCTGATTTTAGAACATTTTCATCACCCCAAAAGGAAACCCTGCCCCCTTTAGCAGTCACTCCCCAGTGCCTCCTCCCCTGACGCCTGGCTCCACAAATCTCTCTGGAGTTGCCTTTTCTGGACATTTCATATAAATGGACTCACAATGTGTCTTTTGTGGCTAGCTTCTTCCACTAGCATCGTATTTATGTGGTTACTTTAGCAAGGAATGCTGGTTTTTAATTAATGGTTGGGATGCAGTGTTTTCTTCTAAGGCAAATTTCTTTCAATCTACTAATTTTTTTCCACTTAAGTGATTGATCATTTGCTCGTTACCAGCTATCCAAGGAGGGTGGAATCTGCACTGGAATATTTGGAAAACAACACAGATCCTGTCAGAGGGCCTGGGAATCCATCTGCTGTTGGTTCTCTGATTTGGGGGACTTTTCCTCTCCCTCCTCTCTGACAGCCACTAAGCTCCTTCCTCCATCCTCCCCGACTGTTCTCGAAACGCCCACCGCACGGAGGAAAGGCAGGGCCAGAGCGCAGTGTTTGCAAACAAGCAGTTAGTCCCTCTGTTCAACAAACGCGGAGGGACAGCTGCGGTCTCAGCTTCTCCCCAGTCGTTCTGTCCGGAAGCAGCATCTACAACGAGTTTAATTATGCAATTAAAGTCATTTTCCTGGGCTGAACAAATATTTACAGCATATTTTACTGCAAATTGCTTCGCCTGGAGAAAGGTTCTGCCGATGGGGCTGGCCCGCTGGTGCGCACTCGCACATGTACACACTCTATCGCAGGGACGCGCGGCGCCGAGCAGGTGGCGGACGAGTGAGCCCCCGCGAGCCAGTGTCAGCGCAGAGGCGGTGGCAGGTGTCAGCAAGGCAGATGTGTTCTTGGCCCTGCCATGGGGCTACTGTGGACAGATGACGTCCGTTGTTCCCCTGCGGCGGCCCCAGATCCCTGCTCTGCGGCATCAGAGAAACCTCTGGGCTCTGTCCGGAGCCGCGGGGCCCGGACGGCAGAGGGAGCACCGCGCGTGGGAGCCGTTCTCCAATCATCAGACCCACGTCCGGTGGTGCGCCGGCCCCCCTTCCTGTCATCTGTGCGTGGTCGCGGGCGATGGTCCTGAACAAGAGCTGGAACCTCTCCCAAGGGCCCCACTGTGTTCAGCCTCCTGTGTCAGCCGGGGCGGGAAAAGCCAAGGCAAAACCAGAAAAGCAGAAAAAAGCCACCTTCTTCATTTTACTCCCTCTAAAATTCGTCTCCATCCCAAGCCCCCATTTCGTCCCACGGAGGAAACTTGACTTCACTCCATTGGGGTTAGGCCTGCTGACGCAGGGTCTTCTTGGTTAGAGGGCCTCCTCTTCCCCTGCCAAGCTCCCTGGTTTGCAGCGAAGTCCTGGGTTGGGGGGCGGGGTGGCCGTGGTTGTGTAGCATCAAGACATCGGGGTGAGGGGAGGACAGGAGTGACGTTCAAAAAATTTAACAACCGGTGGGAGCAATGACCACTCAGAGACGATCCAGAGCCAGGGTTGGGAGCCCCTCAGCTGTTGTGGGAAGGTCTGGGGGTCCCCGGGCAGGACCTGGGATGCATGAGTAGGGGGCAGTCCCGGAGCTGGGGCAGTGGCTCTCTGTCAGCCGGTGACGGGTGATTTCAGCTTCTGATCCCCGCCCCGCCGTGTTGAGCATCAGCCCCAAGAGGAGTGGAGGGCTGGTTCTCTCTCCACGTTGGTCTGGGCGACTGTGGGCCCTTGTCCTTGCATGAGGTCCGTTCAGGTCAACGTGTGCCCCCCCCCCCACCCTCCGGCTACTCTGTGCCCCTCCCGGGAACAGCATGAACGCCCAGCCCTCTCCAGCACCACTTTGGGTCCCAAGGACCTTGGCAGGCCCATCTTACGTCTTCTCCGACCCATCACGCCCCAGTTTCTCCTTTTCCTGCCCACAGTGGAGGCTCTATGAGGCTTGGCTTCGACTGGAAAGGGGCCAGATTCCCCCATCCAAATGGGCAAGCCTGCCCTGCCCCATCCAGCGCTCTCCCTGAGGGGGACACAGGCCCTTCTCCGAGATGCTCTCGGCATCCCACCCTGCCTCCTCGCTCTCCTCAGCTCTTGGTCTGGCCACTGCTGGAGAGAGGCAAGGGGATGCATGGAAGGAGCCGGGGCTTGGAGTCAGGACCGAGATCTAACCCTGCTTCCTGTCCTTCTGGCTGGTGAACCTGGGTAGGCAGCATGCCCTCTCTGACCCAGCCTCCTCAGTGTGAAACGAGGGTGGCCTCACCTGCCACATGCTCTCTTGGAGGAAGACTTCCATCAGGTACGTCGAGGGCCCAGCATGTTCTGGGCACACAGGAAGCATCCAGCAAATTATCGTTGACCTTGATGAGAGTCTGTACTGTGTCTTGGAGGGCTGTGTACAGAGATGCCTCCCCCATCCCACCAGTTGACTGAGGGCTCCGAGTTTAGGGCCTGGCTCTGTCCCTCTGTCCCCATCACACCTGGCACTGAACAGCCCCTTAGGGGGGAGTATTTATGGGTCTGAACAAAATGACGAAAGTATGGGTGATAGTGACGCTTCCCCTGACGCAAGCCAGGCTCTGGCCACTCAAAAGGATTTCAGCTCCACCCGCCGACAGGGGCATTCGAAGGTGCTCACCCAGCCACAGTGAGGCCTTTTGGCCCAGGTCAGGCTGCCCCCCTCCCCCCTGGTGCAGCCCCCTTGGTCCCTGCTCAGTCCACATGGAGCCCCAACACCAGCACTTTGGGGAGACTGGTGCCCGAGCAAGATGGCAGAAGAAAATGCAAGTGTTACAAAATGATCATGTTTATCCGTTTTGTGTTCTTGCCGCACAAGCAACATGGAATCATCATAAAAAAACTGAGAGATATAGATAAGCCCAAAAGAACTTTTGTAAATGACCTCTACTCCCAGAAATCACAGCTGTTACCATTTTATGGGATATTTTTTCAGAGCGTTTCCTAGGTGTAGATGTACACACACTCCATTGTGTACCTTTACACAGGACGGTGGGTGGCAAACACTGCACGTCAGTAAAGTATTTTCTGCAGAGTCATTCTGGATGGCTGCCTGGCTGTTTGTTCTGGGAGAGACTACAATTTCTTTAGGCGATCCCCTCTTGTTGGGCATTTAGGTTGATTCCTATTTTTTGGCCATGATAAACAACAACCCCATAATGAGCATCCTTGCAGCAAAATCTGTGTGCACTTCCGTGACTTTTCCCTTAGGACACATTTCCTAAAGGTAGAGTTACTGGGCTTTTGTAAGAATTTTGCTAAGATGTTTGAGAAGAGTGAAGGTGGTCGTGCCTGGGGAGGGGGCTCGCTACACAAGGAGAAAATTCTTCCAGTATTCCTGACTGGCTTCTCTCTCCAGCCTTTTCGTGAAATCAACAGTGGGAGTAGGACCGGGGTGGGGGCTGCACAAGGCAGATTTCCACTCCGGAGTCAGGGCTGGTCACCAGCGGGCCAGCTGCTGTGGGAGGCCGCGATGGCCCTGTCCTTGATCTTGTGCCAACACGGCTGCACGGAATACCCGAAGTAAAGTAAAAAGGAGAAGAGCCGCCCACACCAGGCCCCGCTGTGTGTCAAGTCCCTTACTTGCATCGTCTCATTTGATCTTCTCAACACCCTCCCTGAGAAGGGATGCTTATTATGCCCATTTTACAGTTGGGAAAACTGAGGCTCAGGGTTTCGTGTAGTCACCTAAGGGTACTCTGCTAGGAAGAGGTGGGGGGGGACTCACGTCCAGACCCTTCGGACCTCAGAGTCTACGCTGAGCTGGGCTACTTCATTTCATTCTCATCAGATCCCAGAAGGGGTATTCTTACCCCATGGCACAGATGAATGTCACTTCAAGTGACAATGCTGGCCAGGGTCAGAACTGGGATGTGTCCAAGGTCGCCAGTGTTTATTGCCCCCGGGGAAAGACAGGCGGGCAGGAGGGAGAAAGCAAGCGGCCAGCCCTTTCCCACAGACGATCGAAACGGGTGCCCTGTTCCTGAAAGTGTTGACGGTGATGACAAGGCAGAGGCTGCCCTGGCCTGGTGCCCTCTGGCAGGGGAGCAGGCCCTGCCAGCCTCTAGTGCCCATGCCCTGTGGTCTGAAAGCTCTGGAAGGAACGTGCCATGTGGCAGCCAGAGGGGCAAGTGAGCAGACCGGGGGCTCAGGGTTAGGGCGCCCGAGGAGAGAGGGAGAGAGGAGAGAGGGCCCTGCAGCCCCTGACTCCCCGCCCCCTGTGCCCCCCGCCCCTACCCCCCGGATGCCTGGAGTGAGTGTCGGGCGCTTTGCTGTCCTGGTTCAATATTCGCTGTGTACCTACTGTGTTCTGGCCTTAACCCGGCCTCCAGCACGGCTCCGGGAACCCGCGGAGGTCGGGGACGTGACATCAGATTCCGACTGAAGACGTCAGTCCCCGTGTTGGTTTGGCCCGTGTGGTGCCGTGGGGAGGGCTGACCAGCAACCAGGAGACTGGGTTTTCATTCTCCGGACAATGAGCCCCTCACCCTCCCGGGGCCTCGGGGTGGCCGCTGCAAACCAGCTTGGCCTTGTCTGTCTCCCTGCCTCACGGGGGCTGAGGCGCCACAAGACCACATTGGCAAACGAGGTCACAGTGTCCTGATTATGTAGCCAGAGGTCCCAGCACGGAAACCAGGACTTGGAAGTGGACAGAACACTCCACTGACACGCTTTGGGGAAACTGAGTCAGGGGCCAGTGGCGAGTGTTGAATCCTTTTGGTCCCCTGAAGACTCTTATTCTGTTTAAGGCACCTCCTCTAGGCTGTCCCCCAGACTTTCAGGGCCTGGTGGCAACATGGCCATACACAAGTCTGCTGGGCCGGTGGTGATGCTGTGTGGGAGGGGAAGGAATTCTGAGATGGCCAGCTCTGCCCCCAAAGGGATAAAGCCTGCCAAGGAGGGCCTCGAACAGGACACCGGGGCAGGGGCAGCATTTTAACAATGGCGCTCAAACTATATCCCTGAAGTCCCTCTCAGGGGTCCAAGGAGCTGCCTCAGAGGCTGCCAGGGCATGGAGAAACGGAAGCCAGGTGGTCTGGGTCCCCCATGCCCCCTGCCCAGCCTCAGGTGGACGGCCTCCTGTCTGTCTCCCTTAGACAGTCGGTTTCTGAGTCAGAGTTTGTGTCAAGCAAGTGTTCTGCAGCGAAAAGAAGAAACAAGTTTGAAAGCCCCTGATTTAGATTAATAGAGCAGATAGCATTTAATTCCCCATCAGTGGTCTGTATGAGAACACGGCACTTTGTTGGGAGAGTGTGGTCAGCTCTCAGCTCCTTAAAGGCAAACAAAACTCTGGTTGCTGGTTCTCAGCCCCGTGGACACTCCTGACCTCAGTCTCCCCATCTATAAGACTGGGGTGATCTCGGCTTCACCTTCCACGTGGGGCCGCTGCAAGGCGCAGAGGGGTTTAAGGGAAGGAGCGAGTTTGCGAGATGTGAAATGGAGGGAAGCCGAGGGGTCAGGAGGAGACTAAGAACATGCGCTCCCTAGGGTGTGGGGAGGGGTAGAGCCACTCTAACAGCCTGGGCGCAGAAAGGAAAACAGCAGCTTGACGAAGTCCTGTTTACCCACAGCATGCGTGTGCCCCATCAAGTTTATGGTTTATTTGGATTGTTCCGGAACACCCAATAAATGCCGGGAGCAGAGGGACCAGGCGAGGGCTGGAGGCCAAACCAGGCCACCTGCTCCTCCCAGGGCAGCCCACTGCAAGCCCACTGTTGGCACGATGCACGGTACGCAGAAGGTGCTCAATTAATGCTTGAGACATGGAGATCCCTTTGGCTGTTCCTCCTGAAGGACACTTTTCTCTCTACTCTCTTCCCCCATGGATGACACTGAGAAAAGTGTTGCTCAAAAAAGAATTTATTGGCAAAAGGCTGTGAAACTGGACACCAGGCAATTCTTGTGGAGATGGAGCCCCCAGACCCAAATTTTTGTCAAAAAGCACATTTTAAACTCTCCCATTCCAGTCACACGAGACCCGCCGTTTAAAGGTTCTTAGAATTGTTAACAAACACTAACTAGTGGCTTCTAGGTGCCAATGCGTGGTTAATTCAGAAAACTGAAAGCGTGGTGCCATGTCCCTTCCTGGTGACTTTCTCTCTGCTCATACGGCCCACCTGGCTCCTTTCTGCTCCCTCCATCCCCACAACTCACCCCCCCGACGTCCCCACGTTCTTTGGAAGCGATTGGGATCTCAAGGTGTTGCAGCAGAGTCCTCTCTTCTTGGTGGTTCAAATGAGAAAAACCATGCAAAACAAATCTATCTTTTCTATAAAAGTTTATTTTGTAATTTTTCCAAGAGGTGTTAAGGGAAAAAAATTGAAATTACGTAAAGGTAAGAAACAATGGTATATAAAAATAATTTAAACACACATGTTAATAATAAAGCAACATTTCTTTCCAGCAACTAGTAGGTAATCTTGCCCAAGATTTCCCCAAAGGTATCTAATATATTTTAGATAACAGTACACAGACACACATGCACGAATATCACACACACACACACACATAAACGGCTCAAGTATATTTTCTGTGCATTCCAGCTAACTGATATAGCTAAAGTGAAAAACCCAAAAAACACTAAATGCCTGAATGTCCTTAGGGTTGAGCAAACGTGCACTGGATAGTGAATTTTGGGAACATGCTAGGATTTCCCTTCCCAATCTCGTAGTTACTAGCCTGTACTCTGCGGTCTTATCTAAAACAACTAAAGCTTGTCTTTGGGATCTGCTGATCGATGGGGTCGTTGGTCATTAGGGTGCTACAGGCAGCGTCAATTCAGGAAACGACTCTCTCTTGCTCTGAGTCCATCTTATGGATTGGAAAGGGGGTGATTTAAAGGGGAAGTTCTCAGGTCTGATTACATCTGGCTGATTCTTTGCTTCAGGGCAAGGACCTCTCTCTCGATTTCATAGGGGAGGTCGGCATTAACTTGCTCCTCCAGGTACTTCTGGATGTCTTCCACCTCCTTCTCCCAGAACTCCTTGGAGATGTCGAAGAGCTCCTTCGTGTTGATGTCCCTCAGGCCTTTCAGATTCAGGGCGTCCTCTTCAGGGATGTAGCCTATGGGCGTGAGCTTGGCGCCGGCTTCCCTGTTGATCCGGTTGAACATCCACTCCAGCACTCTGGAGTTCTCTCCGAAGCCTGGCCAGAGGAATTTGCCTTCCTTGTCCTTCCGGAACCAGTTGACGTGGAAGATCTTGGGCAGCTTGGCTGCTGGGCGCTGGGCCATGCTGAGCCAGTGGGCCAGGTATTTGCCGAAGTTGTAGCCGAAGAAGGGCCGCATAGCAAAGGGGTCATGCATGATGACTTTGCCTGTTGACAGAGAGGGAGACTGTTGGTAAGCAATGCTCTCATAGGACAGTATGGGTGCCATTTATTGTTGACATAAGCATGCTTGGTTCTCACTTTATACATATACGGACAGACAGAGGGAGAGAGACGCAGAGACACAGAGACAGAGAGCGACAGAGAGCATGCCAATCAGCCTTCTTGGTGGTTTCAGATCTTGACTTCAGTTTACCTTTGTGCTCGGCAGCTGCCGTGGCCTCCGATCTCATGGCCGCCCCCACGAACACTCCATGCTGCCAGCTGAGAGCTTCGTAGACCAGAGGGACACCTTTAGCAGGAAAAGAGAAAGGCTTAAAGGCTTTGACACTCGGACCCTTCAGCTGGCGATGTCATCTCACGACATGGAAAGACATGGTGGAACGGCCTCTTCCTAGCTGAGCTACCTTTGCATTCCCAAAGCTGGAGTGCAGTCAGTTACCCCCCCGGCCACAAAGCAAAGCCCGATTGGATAAAACAACATCAGATCGGGGATCCAGAAAGCTTCTAGGTGGCCAGAAGGGTTGGTTCTACATCTGAGCCCCACTTATCTCGGGTTTTTAGAAGGGAAGCTTGAGGTCTTTGGGCCCTCTGACAAGGTTGTGGAAAAGGAGTGATCACGGATGTCCTCGGTGGCCGACACACCCGTGCCCGCAGACTGAATGAAACAGCCTCACCAGTAGGTCGGCGGCCTCCGAAGATGATGCCCTCAATGGGCACGCCTTCCGGAGACTCCCAGGCAGGGTCGATGATGGGGCACTGGCTGGCAGGGACGCAGAACCGCGAGTTGGGGTGGGCACAAGGTTCCCCTACAACAGCAAGAGAGGGGAGGCCCCGTCAGCCTCTGGCTCAAACAAGTAAGGCCTGCAGGCGGGAGCACGGGGCCTCCAGAGGGCTGACCGTCCTCGGGGCTCCACTCCTTGTTCTTCCACGAAGTAAGCCTGATGCCCGAGGCCAGCGGCTGGTCAATGCCTTCCCAGTAAACGCCCCCGTCGCTGGTCTCGGCCACGTTGGTGAAGATGGTGTTCTTCTGGATGGTCTTGATGGCATTGGGGTTTGTCTTCACAGAGGTTCCAGGAGCGACACCAAAAAATCCGTTTTCTGGGTTGATAGCCCTTAAGTTACCTGGAAAGTTTTAAACCAGAGAAGTAAAAGTGAATGCCAGGCAAAGCGTAACATATATTCTTATATCTTGCCAGGCTAATTTTTGTACCAAATTCTCAAATCTTTTTTTCTCCTCCCTAGAATATTCCTCTTTTCTTATTATATTCAACTTTGATGCTTTTTCAACTCTTTCTTCCTTATCAGTTTTCCGCCAATACTACTTTAACAAATTTATTATGTCAACAAACAACAACATAAGCCTCATTTCAATGCAGATTCAATATTAAATTAAAGAACGCTTACCAAACACCTATTTCTAAGGCTCTGCAGGATCTGAAATAACTGAATTAAAAATCCAAACACTGTGGATTTAGGAGAATTTGGCATGTTTTGGAAGCCAAAAATTCACTTAGGTCCAATTTATTGTCAACAGTTGGGCCTGAACGAGTCACCTTGTGGGTCAAATTTCATCCACGCGATGTCGTCACCCACACACTCTATTTTCCACCCCGGGAGAGTCGGGTCCATCATGGCCAGGTTGGTCTTCCCGCAGGCGCTGGGGAAGGCTGCCACGAAGTATTTCTTCTGGCCCTCGGGGTTGGTTATGCCCAGGATCTGTTGGAGACAAGATTCCTCCTGAAGCTCCTCATTCCTTCCCCCGCAGCGGTCAGTACTTCAGTCCAGGAGTGTGCCTAGAAGCCCCCAAAAGGTAGGTTCCCAAGATCTATTTCTTGGTACTAAAATGAGCATTTTGGATAATGAAGTCCAAAGGATCTCTCTTGATTCCATGGTGTTTGAGGTCCTTCAGAAGGGGCGTCCATTAGTGCACTGATAATTATCGATGGGATTTCCAAATCTGTCCTTGGGGGGTATTGGGCTTTCCTAATGGGAACTATAATACCGTATATGTTTGCCACCTCCCTGCCTCAGCCCCAGACCCTCCACCACGCACACGTAGGATATCCTGTGTCTTACCAGCATGTGCTCTGCTAGCCACCCCTCCTCCTTTGCCAGCCGGCTGGCCATCCTCAGGGCAAAGCACTTCTTCCCGAGGAGTGAGTTGCCGCCGTACCCACTCCCGAAGGAGATGATTTCTCTGCGGTCAGGCAGGTGGGCGATGAGGGTCAGCTCCGGGTTACAGGCCCAGTTGTTAACCAGAGGCTCTGCACAGGAGGACATGTCCCATGTTAGCATGCCATGTTCTCGCCGGGGGATCCCAGGAGCACAGGCCTGGTGTTTCAGGCTACGCTTACTTTTTAAAATTTTAGCTTTTGATTTTGAAATAATACACTTACTTTTTAAGGGCAAAGGGCACCCCACGGAATGGAGACACTTGACAAATTCCCCATTGCCCATTGCTTCCAGGATGGGCGTGCCCATTCGTGTCATGATGCGCATGCTGGCCACCACGTAGGGCGAATCCGTCAGCTGGATGCCGATCTTTGACAGAGGCGAGCCCAGGGGCCCCATGCTGAATGGAATGACATACATGGTGCGACCTGTGGGGCCAGTCGGTGGGAATGAGTGAGGAATGACCCTGGACTTGCAAACAACCAACATTGTTTTCCTAGATGGACCCATTCTCATGGTCTCCCGCTAACCACATCACACTGCTTGTCACCAGCCCCCTGATTTAGAAGAGTCCCCTGGAAAGTGAGCGAATGCCAAAATGAGTTTTCTTGAATGTGCAGTTGGGTTCCACCAAGTCATCTTAAATCTGCAGGCACAGAAATAGTTTTCACGTTCATGTAAGACAGTCTGTGAAACCAGAACTGAGATGTGTCTCAGTACATTGCCAATTTCACACACGAATTTAAAGGTCTCTGAGGCCGTGGGGGTCTCCATTACTCTCACAATTAGGATGGGCAGAATAAGAAAAGGTTTGCTCTTGCTTTTATTTGGTTTTGCCCAATCAAATAAATGTTTTATTCACCTTTCATGCATCCTGGAAATCGGGCATTGAATGCTTTCTCAAAGTCCTCCTCGGACATCCAGCGACCCAGTTGGCTGAGGCCAGTTTTGGGGATGGGCACTGTATCTCTTTGCTCTTGGGTAATAATAACTGTCTTGCTTTCAATTCTGGCCACATCCCTGGGGTCAGTGAGAGCCAACCAGCTGCAAAAATAAAAAATACAGAGGTTAGGCATGGAGAGAGAGGTGCTGCTGTTCTGCTTTGCATCTGTGAGCTGGATTCCTTCGGCGAGGCATCATTTAGGAATGGACCAGTCTTCTTCCCATACCTGTGGACACCCACACCCACTGGGACATAGTCAGGACATAGTCACCCACCATGAGCTAGTCTTTAGGACAGGGACTGTCTGACTCTCATTTTTATCAGAGACCTAGTTCTCAGACAGCATTTGTACGTGCCGCCTCCTTGAAGACGTGGGCTGCGCTACGAATGTCATTAAAGTCTGTGTGGTTCTGGCTGTTGGTTAAGTTGTTCAAGAGTCTCAGCCCCCGAGGGTCTGCGTCCGCGTCTTTCCAGCAATACCAAGCTGGCGGGATGAAGGCGTGAGCGCTGGGGCTGGAGGCTGCACTTACCAGTTCTCATACTTCCTCAGCCTCTTGATCACACCCTGCTCCTCCATGTGGCCCAGCAGCTGCCGGTTCTCCTCCTCAGAGCCATCGCAGATGTGGATCTGGTCGGGCTGGCACAACTTGGCACTGCTCTCCACGAACTCCCTCACTGCCTGGGGCAGGCTGTCTAGGGTGCCCTGGACGACTTTGGCTGAAAAGTTGAGGCGTTTTTGGTGCTGAGGAGGCATTTCCACAGGGTTGCGTTAAGGGGCACGGATGCCAAGGTTCCCTGAAATAGAAAGCACAGGCTCCCTGAATTAAAACAACAGACGCCCTCAAACAAACCCCACGTGCTTTGTTTGGGTTGCATATCGCCCGACAGGTGTAGCTCTGAGGAAGAGAGAAAAAAGGAGATTGTGTTATCGCTGTAATGGAAATGAAAAGGAAAAGGCTCTACCTACCTTTCTTCTCAGATGATCTTGATCGGAGATGCAAGCGTCTCTTTCAGGGTTCCTCCCGCCGGCGAGTGTGCGTTCCCGGGGGGGAGGGCAGTGCTTGCGGGTGGTGGCCAAGCCTCCTGGCCTTAAATCCCGTGGAGGATAAAGGCCTGCCCCTCGGCGGCACCCAGGGAGGCTCGTCTCTGACGTCAGGGGTGGGTCTCTGGATCACTGCCACGGTCAGTTATGCTTTGGACCAGCTCTCCACAATAAATCCCAGGGAGATAATCATTGCACAGACGGTTGTTAATGAATGCTGGGAGGCCTCTGACCCCGAGACCAGCCCTAGCAAGTCCTTATGCAACTTCTGATTGACTAAACTTTGACCCAGCTCCCTGCTGATGCAAAACACGTCGCCCTTCCGTTGACAGGCAGGTGGGATCAAGCACAGGCTGGTGGGACAACTCCTGGACATCAAGGGTTGTTGGCAGCACACTGCGTGTACCGATGGCAGCTGGTCATCAAAACACTACAGTGTTGAGGTGTCACCCCATGGTCAAAGGTCTGTGGGAAGAATGCACCTGAATGTGGGTAATGCATGGCTTCTTAGCAAAGTTCTGACCTAATTGGGGGCTAATACCCTTATTGAGTGTCCACTGCGTGCCCCCACCCCAAATATAAACTCCATGAGGGCAGAGATCTTGGCCTGTTTCATTCATCTTCGTGTGCACGGGGCCTGGCAGAGAGCGGGCGCTGAACGAGTAAATGCCAAGCAGGGTTCTAAGTGCTTTGCCTCATTGCCACCCTCTGAGGTGGAGCCCATGAACAACCTTATGGACAGACAGGGATACTGAGACACACACTAAGGTGACTAATCCCAGTCACCTGGCTGGTGGGCAGCAGAGGGAGGACTGGAACACTAGCAAGCTGGGCTCTGCAGCACCACACCAGACTGTCTCTTGTGAGGAGCCATTGCCTGTTCTGGAACCTTCCATGGATTCTCCAAGTAGTTTTGGGCTGGGTGCAGTTACTCCTGGAGTCGACTATCACTTTTTGTTGTCCTTGCAAGTCTGAGCATCTGGGGAACGGAAGGGGCTTGGCGGTTTTGCTAGATTACGCTTGAGCAATGAGACCTTTATAACAGCTGCAAAGAATTTGCTTTGCAAGCTGCTTGCTGGCATTTGGAGAGACCTGGGTGAGAAGTCAGGAGAATGGGGTCAGGCCCCGACTCCCCACAGCCAGCCCAACAGCTCAGTGGGCACCCTCTCCCTCTGACGAGGTAGGGTGGCGGCTTGCTCACCCCACCATGGGGTCTGTGCTGAGGTACTTCTGTGACTGTCTGTAAGGAGCTGTGGCAAATACAAGGCATTGGGAATGGCAGTCTCAGACCACGAGTATTTGGAGGGGTATCCTATATAGCTTCATCCCCACGGCAGTGTGAGGTGTACACATGTCACCAACTTCCACCAAAATTATCAACCCATTGCTATCTCTCATTCATTCAGATTCTTATTCAACCAATTCAATCTTTCGATGTAAACACGATATGAGATGTTTTTGTTTCATTTTAAATTATTTCCTGTTTAGGTCACTGGAATTCATTTTAGTGGTGCTGTCAGCCATATCGAAGTTTGTGTGGTGTCTAAATTCAACCAGGATGTAATGCTTAGTTGCTGAGGGACACTTAGCATCTGACATCAGTGAAATTAGCCATTCAAATGCACAGCCACAAACATGCAACACACACATTGACACCAGTGTGCTTCATCTCACCAAATGGGTAGAGACTCCCATTTTGCTGATAAAACTGTAATGGGTTTGATTCCCTCAAAGAGCACATAGATTGGAAACAAAAATGAGAAACCAGAACTTTTTTGCAGTTTTAAATGTTACCCATAAATTCACGGTGTTTATGTTCAGAGTCTTCTGGGAGAGAAACGGCTAGTTAAAATGTAGGCGCGGTGAGTCACCAGTGCCCTCCACCCAGCCGTTTAATTACCCACATTTACTCGGGGAAGGATAGGATTAAGCCTTTGCAACTGTCCCTTGTCAAAATGTTAAAAAGCAAACAAGGGGCTGCAGATTTACCTAAAAGTACTGAGTTCTCTAGAAGAAACGAGTGATACAGAGAGAAGCTAGTGTTTTGAGGACACAGAAAAGGATGGACAGAGTTCCCTTATCTCTCAGTTGATGACGCCCTAGGGCCCCAGTCTGTCCCTGCACTCAGAGATTCCCTGCCCCAAAGGAGACTCAGTGAGCAGCATTTTCAAGGGGCTGGCCAGAGACCTCGGTGTCTTCCCTGTTTACCCACAGGCTTGGTTGTAAGCAAGCCTCAAAACCCAGTCCGTACCCACCACCCACCCAGTTGGTTTCCATGGGGACCTGAGCCAAATTGCCACCTGCTGGTGAAATCCCCGAAGACCCTCAGTCAAACCCCCCCATGGAGTTTTCAACGCGTTCCAAGGGTTGCTGGGAGGGTGGGGGGCTCCCTCCTCGCGGCCCACGCTGTGAGTTGCATTTGTCATTTCTGGGGCAAACACCACAGGGACCTCTCACTTTTCATGGGCTACTTCAGCACATATGTCCTAAGGTGCAAGGCTGTTCCTCTTTTAAAAAACATAAAACATTGCGCCCAGATACAAAACCGCTCTGTTGAAAGAAGGAGAAAGAAAGACCAGACGCTGAAAAAAATAGTTTCAAACCTAAAAGTAACCTCCTCACTACGCCTCCCTGAGGGTCCACACACATTTCCTTGTTGTTAAGCTGCAGGCTGGCCATCCCCCGGCTCTGAGGAGTGAGGGAACAGTGCGGAACGGAGCAGCCGAGAAGGCAGCACGGAAACGTGGGCAGGGCCTGCCAAGACTCAAAAGGTGTGAGCGGGCGAGGCGTGGGGGTGGGGAATGGTTGCGTTCCAGGTGAGCCATGGAAAACAAAGCCATGAACTTGGGTGGGGTCTCATGGAGGATTCTGAGCACAGTTTGTGACAAACGTTGGCATTTCTTGGTTATTGGAGGCCAATAAAAAAACAGAAGTTCCAAAGATTGTCAACACCAGAGCTTAGAGTTCCTGTGGAGTCCAGGTCGGTGGTTTCCACTCTGTGCTCCGAGGGATTTGGGGGGATTCCTCTGAGCCCCCTCACAGAGGAGGAGGAAAGGCCAAGTGAGACGAGCTCAGAGCCCTCCCCACACACAGCACCTCTGACTTCACCTGTGGCCCACGTTAGGCTTCCATATTGGAGCTTTGTTTGAACAAGGAATTTCACAGCCAGAAGACACTGGAAATCCACAACCAATTCTTTCATTGGAGGAGTGAAACAGCTGAGCCCCAGAGAGTACAAATATGCCATTTTCCCAAGCTAAGGCTCTTATTTGCAAGATCATGACCTCCCCACTTTACCTCATCACGGATGGGGGTGACAGGATAGACTCATTCCACCCAGGGGATGACCACAAAAATACCCCTCCCTTCAGATCTGAATTCATAGGAAAGCATGACCCTTATCTGGTAAAGAAAAAAAAGGACAGTAGTTTCTAGAAGGTGATAAGAAACTAACAGTGTAAATCCCACGTCTTGTCCTAGAGCCAAAGGTATGTGTGCAAACCAACCCTTGGTCTCCTTTGCCAGGGATGGTGCCCCATGGACACCTGACCGGCCCAGCTGTGGAAGTTTCCAACAGCAGGAAAACACTGTTCAGATGTGCAATGATCTGGCATGGAATCATTTGCCCGGGCAATCTTGGTCGTCCACCCCAATTGTGTTTGTGAGGGACAAATATTTAGATGTTCTACATTTATGGGGTAAACTTCATGTCTTTGCAGTCTGGAGGGTTTTTGCATTTTCACAGAGTTGAATGAGTCAAGTTCCTATTTTGGAGCCATAGAATCATATAATTGAAAGGGTCCTTAAAAGATTAAGTTAATCCATCTTAATGGGTAGGGGTTCTCCTTTGGGGATGATGAAAATGTTCTGGAACTAGACAGGGGTGGTGGTTGCATAACATCGTGAATGTACTAAATGCCACTGAATTGTGCACTTTAAAATGGCTAATATTATGTTATGTGGGTTTTCCCTCAATTAAAAAACAAAAAAGATTATGTAGTCCAGCCTTTTATTTTGAAGACGTGGGAACAATGGCCAGGTCGGGGGCAGGTATATCAGGGGCTTATGTAAAGCCCACTCCAGGACACAGGCAGGTCTCCAACACCCTCCAACCACCCACCCACCCCCGCCCCCCTCGACCCAATCCTTTCCACTTCTCTCAACAGCCTCATAATGTCTTCACATCTTAAGACCATAATCTCGGGCAGAATGTACACTCACCCAACCGAGACGACAGTTTATATCATTAGGGAATCTTCCGCCGGGAGGGTCATGATTTTGTTTGCTTGTGGATTCTTTCCACAATGAAGAAATAGAAGTGAATCTAGAGGTAAACCACTTTGCTTCGTGCATGTCAATAAAGCATGATTTTCTGCCGCAAGGATGTGCACGTAAGATGTGGTAGATGAACACAGATAACCAGGTGTTAGAACCCTTTTAGAGGGCTGGTTGTCTCCTGTTTCAATCGTTAGTGGCCCATGGAAATAGCGAATCCATAAACTCTTGTTTACTTTCTTTGGCTATTTCTCCGGCAGGTTTATGGAGAGCCGCACAGCTGCGGCCGTGCAGAAGTGACGCACAAGCTGGAATTCAACGCTGCACGCGCGGCCGTCCCGCCAACGACTTCGCCGTTCAGAGAGCAGTGTCACCTCTGTGGGAGCTGACAGTGAGCTTGTATGGAGCCTGTGGCACACGGCAATGACAGGAGAGTCACCCTCAGAGTCAGGACAAGCAGGTTCTAGAACTGCTCGCCACATTGTTGCTCTTCTCAGGGAAATGTGCAATAACAACCCTCCTCGTTGCCTAGCCGTTTGAGATGGAAGGCCTGTTGTTCGCAGCCAAAGCATCCTGACGGGGACAAGACCCCAAACCCAGACTACACAGAATCTAAACGCAGGAGACCTGGCTCGATTCCGGTCCCAAATACCCCGGAAACCTGTCCGGGCCTCACTCTTTTCACCTGTGCAGCGTGGAGGTGGCTGAGATGCACTCCAAGGTCGTTTCCATCCATACGGTCCTGTCCATTTATCACTGCGCACACTCGCTGCCATGGATTCTGGGGTCCACGGTGGGTTTGGTTCTGGTCTTATGTCCTTCTCACCTGTTTGGGAAGACTGGCGACAGTGTGTTTGCTAAGCCCCTGTTCTTTTGGAGGCTGGGGAGGTCTTGTTTCCATGCTGTGCATATTAAAATGGGAAGTCAAAGTAACACGCCAGGTAAGGTAGGCGCGCAACTACCCTGGATGGGAAGGGACAGCTAATCAGGATAAGACAAAACAAAATTAAAAACTCAGGTTTGCCCAAATTTTTTACAACCCTGCCTTAGTTCTCTTTATCAGTTTGCATGCTGTAGACAGAGTGTACCCAGATTTTGGCCCAAATCACCATTCATATGATTTTTTCCATCCACACATATGATTTTTAGTGTTGAGGGCATAGCTGTGTGGCGCGGCTCCCTTGTGGCCTTTGAAAATGCTTGTGCCTTCTGTATTGTCAAACATTCTCCAGCGTGACCGACATAAGAAAGGGCAGAGGAACAGATGGCTCCGTGCGGGCACTGCCCGGCACTGAGTGCCCCTGGATGGGTCACTTTTCCTCTACAGTCTTGGTTTCCTCGTCTCTGAACTGAGACAGCCCTTCCGACTCAACGTGTCCCGGATTTCAGGAGCTACAGAGGAAGCAAGTCCATTCTCTGGGAGAGTTCATCGCAGAGCGAGAACAAATCTGCCACCGAAGACTGTTCCCGACACCCTCGCAGAGAAAAGACAGCACGAGACGCAGCTCGGGGCGGAAAGCACTAATTGCATAGTTACCACAAAAACAATCCAAGGCGCTTATTTTGCAGCGAGAAAATGGATCCACTTTGCAGCGCAGTTAACTCTCTTGGAAATGATGGTAATTGCTCGGGCACGGAGCGCTCCCTGGTAACTACGCAAATTCTTCCACTCGCCTGAATGTTGCGGCTCAGAGCAAAAATGTCTTTTCTGACCCATGCTGGGGACAATTCCTGAGACTCAGTAAATCTAAGTCACACTTCGCAGCTCCTCTCCCAAGCAGGGGAGAATTCACGCCACCGAGACTCGGGGACACATTGCCCAGGGTGGGGGTCCAGCCGGCACGTCTCGTCAGGGGCTGCAGCTTCCAACTTAGCTGTGGAACCCCGACATGTCCAAGCTGAAATACAGTGGGACTCGAGCCCCTCAGGACTGCTGGTCTCACAGCCGGGTCTTCACGCACACAGAGAAGCCTGTTTGTCTGGACAACAGCACAGAGTCTGATGAAAAAAGATGCCAGCCCAGCAGCCCCCTTCCCCAAACTAGCCTGCATTGCTTTGAAGGGGCAACCGAGTAAGATAAATGGTAAAGGGGGAAAGAAACTTTCATTTGGGTGTATTCAAAGAAAAAGTAAAATTGTTGAGGGGGTGAGAAATCTGCTATCCATGCCAGCACGGGTAGGGAGAGGGCATCTTGTCAATAAGTTGGTGTTTCAGACAGGAAAGTGGGAAGCAGGGGTCGGGGGACCTCTGTGCTCTCATAGGTGGTAGACTCTGCAATTCTTTCATTTTCCAGCAGGTCGACCTCCAGCCTGTGGTTCTTCTGCCGAAAGACAGCTGAGGTTATGCAAGTTTTCTTTCCCTGGCTTGGCGTAAGGAAATTGTGATGCAAGAGGCCTCCTTCTGACTCCTCCTCTGCCTTGTCTGGAGCTGACCCGGCCAGGACCAGCAAGGTCAAGGGCACGGACGTCTGTCTTGGGGCTGGCCTCAGCTCATAAGCCCTGCAAGTCTCTCTCCACGTAGCAGCACTAGCTGCCCCAGGGTTGGAAAGCAGTGGAAGGTCTGGGATTTCAGACACCAAGTCTGTCCAGAGGCCGATCAGCCTCACTGAGCAGTTGATCCTATTTGGACACTAAGGTCATCAGAAACGGGGATTGGCTCAATATTTCGATCTGCAGGAAGGGCCCATGGTGTCTTTTGGGGAGACAGTGTAGAGTAGTAGCCAGCACCATAGATGTCATATCTTGACCTTGTGGCCTTAGTCAAGCCATACCTTCTCTACACTTCCTCAGTTTCCTCATCTGTTAATTGAGGATAATCACAGTGCTTGCTTCATAGGGTAGTTCTGAGGATCAGATTTGGCAACCCAAACATACACACTTAAAATAGTGTCTGATACAGTCGAGCAAATGCTCACACAGCTGGAAGGGAAAACAGCACCGTTCCTGGCGGGGGAAAATGCTTTTATTCATTTAACAGTTGGCTCCTCTGAGGCACTAGGCACGGGAGGGAGGGGATGAAAACGCAAAGACGAAGTCCCCGACTTGTGGGAATCTGTGTTCCCATCCTTTCAGCATCCTTGCACCTCGAGCCAAGCCTGGCACAGAGCAGGTGTGCAGCAGACATCTGCTAAACAAACCAGCCGGAAGACAAGTTCGGAACAGAGCAGCAGAACCGCACGAGGCCACGGTGACTAAGCACCAGTGCATCGTGTAGCCGTCCATATGCCCAGTCATCTTGCCCATTCCCCGTAAATCCCGACCCACGGTGAAAGGGCAGGAGCACTCGGGTTTTTATTTAACTTTTTCCATGTGCTTTCCTATCTCCTTGTCCTCCCTCTCATTTCCTTCCATCAGATTGATATTATGTGTGTGGAATAACCGGCTCATTTTTCATCCCGATGCCGCCGGTCCCCTGGCTTCATCAGCTCCCCAGAGCACGCACCGCCCGGGCTGACTCAAGCCACCTGGGCAGGCATCTTTCTGAGCCGCGTCGTTTACTCTTCCAGAAGTCCCACGGTGCATTCTCTTACTGTGAGCATCAGGGGCTGCAGGACGTATGCACGCTCAATAAAACAGCGGCACTAAATCGCCCGTGTCATTTTAAAATCCTGAGTTACGGTGAGCGGCCTCCTATTGCCCAACGCGGGAGCTCCTTGTAGATGTTGGTCAACGCTTCTGGGAGACGCTCGTCTTGGCAGCTTTGATGAATGGCTGGACTCATTCCACCTGGCTCGCCTCATTCCAGTCACAAGCTGCTGAAAATATCCTTTCTTTGCTTGCCCTTTGCTCAGCGCTGAGGCACGAACAAAAGTCCATTACTGAGCTGGGTACTTAATTTTTATTAATAATAGCTTCGCTCTATCAATCACTGCTAACTAACAGAACATTTGAAGAAATGAATTTAAACGTGGAGAGGAGAAACGTGGCCGCCCACCTCTCGTCACCCCCCCACCCCAGTGAACTCTGAGGCACCAGCTGCATCCCAGATTTGCAGTGACTCGGGCTGACCCACCCCACTCTCCGATAGAGGACAGTTCCCCCTTCAGAGACTGTGCCATTTCCTCTGCCGAGGGCTGTGCCAGCAAAGCTTTCTTGTTTCCCGACACCTCTCCTCATTCCCCAGAAACGCTGCCGTAGCCCCCAATGTTGCTGGTGCCAGGGCTGATCCAGGGGCGAGGGCGAGATGCCCTCTCAAGAATTCACCTGACCCCAAGGTCAGCATTTTGCTCCATCGACAGCTCATGCAAGTTGGGCCTCTACATTTTTGCCCAAAGGCAGAGAGCAAAGGAAGAGGAAGATGTAGCAGAGGGAAAGGCTGAATTCCAGGCACGGGAGCAGGCTCTCCTCTCCCTTGTGTGCCTGGCTACCCTTCCCACAGACCTGCTACACCAGCCCCACCTGAACATCGCAGACCAAAAGCCCGACAGTTGTCTCCCCGGGCCTGTAGCATCTTGGGAACAAGAAGATCGGCCACAGACTGGTCCTCCAGGGGCTCATGTGTGTTTCAACCCAGCAAACTACAGCCTCCAGGACAGAAGTTTAAAAAGCTGCACACACATTCTGAGCACTGAGCACTTTAAAACGTGATGAGCCACAGAGCAAGTGAGACTGGATTTTCGGTGAGCTGGCTGGTGGCGGTAGGTGAAAAGTTCATTTGCTTTGGGTCAAAACATGTTTTAAAATATGTATATTTGAAGATTTAGATCAAGTACTTCTGTGTTCAGACATTTCTGCATAATTTGGAGTGCATGAAGCCCATCTGAGCTGTCTTAGTTCAGGTGAAAATCCCAGGTGTCCTTTTATTAAGACGAGTCTTCACAGCCTCCATTTGCAGAGAGAGGGAGAGAAATTAAATAACTGCATTCAATAGGCAACCACATATAAAGTAGCTCATGTGAATTATTGATGATAAACTCTTTGGGAAAGAAACTTCTTGGACTTTCTTTGTTGCACTTTTAATAACTGACTTCGATGCTCCTCAGACGTCTTCTTGCGAGCTGTCACGTTTTGGAAACGAGAGCAAATCTGACATTTCCAGATGAGCGTGCTCCGTAAATTCTGCAAAGGGAATGTTCTCTGTGCCTCTCTGATGCGCACCATTCGGGCTGTTCAAAATGCAGGTTTTGAGCATTTTCATTTTGGAGCGACATGCCATCGTTCAACACAGATTTAAAATACTCTGAACCGCTCTGTAGAACAGTGGAAAAGTTCTGTGCTTCCTACAAACAGACGAACGCTCCACAAGTGACATTTGAAAGGCACTGATGGTGGATAATAACCGCTCAAAATATACTTAGAAATGCTCAGCTCTTCATTGTGCTTTATGTATCTAATTATTCCAGGTATTGTCACGTCAAAAAAAGTTTCATGTGACACATGCTGTTCCTTTAAAAAGAGTCCAAGTCAGAGATGAACTCTAACTCTCCAGGGACAATTGAGGCCTGGACGGGTCATCTCTGTGAGCACGGAGACTCCATCACCCCTGGCTGCAGACACTTGCATTTTAACAAAAAAGCATTTATTTTTTGTAGGTTTGCCCGCTGCTGCTCCATTCCCCTTCTGCAGCACCTGGGACACGTTAACACGTGTCTGAGTGCAATCCACAAGGCCAGACACTGTGCTCACTGCTTGAGGGGTGAGAAAGGCCTGGGAAGGCACCTAGAGCAGCCAGACAAATCTTGAAAATTTCACTCCGTTGTTTTTATAACTTGTTCCATCTGCTAACCCCAACTTCAACATTAGATTGTGGTCAGCCCTGGGGAGCTACAAGGATCTCCTCAGAATTTCAAAATCAGCTTCCCTTTTGTGAGTTAAACATGGCCACATCCTCCAGCCACCTTCCTTCCTGTCTCAGGGCCTTTGCACCTGCTCTGCCTTCTGCCTGGAGCACTCCTCTTGGTTTGTGCATGGCTGCACCTTCTTGTCATTCAGGGCTCAGCATTTCCCAGCACCCACCAACACACTGTCACCTATTGTGTTTCCTTCTGGCACTCGTTCCCATTTGACATGAGTGTCTTCATGTGTCTACAGGTTAAATTTCAGAATCCCTGACTCAAACGTGAGCTCCATGCTGGATAGACACCTTGTCAGTCTCGGCCACAACTATGTCCCAGCCCGGACCCTAGTAAGTGCTCAGTAACATTGGTTCCATGAGGGAGTGAATTCAGTTTATCTAACCAACCTCCTTGCTTGAACTCTCTAGTCGTGAGATTACGATTTGGTTTCCGAAGGCCGTGCGGGTCATAGAGACCAGGAAACAGCTCTGGTTTCACCGCAAGCACATGTTGGCTTTCTTGTCCTAGACATCAGTCTCGTGAGTTTGGTTACGATGAGCCCACCTCTGAGAGCCATCTGCCTCCAGGTCGCTCCAACATTGGATTCCAGGATGGAAGCTTGGGGTCACACCACTGGGCTCTGGAGTCAATGTCCCCCTCGATACATCTGGGGGACAGCCCTGTGGCCTTGCCCAGGCCTCAAACCCCACCACTGTTATATCTTGTTTGGACTTCTAAGCAGATCATCGAGAAGGTTCCGGGTCTTACTTGCACGGGGTACTTTACCTCTCCTCTTTCCTGAGACCCCAGAGCCTATTTGTGTACTAATTATTCATTTAGAACAAAAGACAAAAACCAAAAACAATCACCTTGTCAGGAATTAATAACAACAGTCAATTAGATTTGTTGTGAGTTAGCCAACAACCAACACAAGAGACACAACAGGGGTGCAGCTACACCCGCCCGTGGGGTCTGGGAGGGCCTGGGAGACTCTTACTTCCTCGAGCACATTCTCCACCAGGAGCAGAACCTGCCCACCACCTGCCATGGGGCTGCCTTTGGAAATAGGTGGAGATTTCGAGGTTGTCACAAAAACAGGGAAGCATGACTGGCATTTAGTGGGTGGGAGCCAGCGATGCCCCACGTCCTGCAAAGTGCTGGACGGGGCCCACGCCTGTCCTGCCCGGATGCCAGAGCGCCCCAATGGGAATCTCCGCATCTTGGGGTGCTGGAGGGGGGCATGGAGGGTGAACTCCGCCCACAGGGGTGGGCATCCTGCACCCACACGGCCCCCAGGGGGACGCGGGGGCCTTCAGAAACCAAATCATAATGTCACGGTGCTCAAGACTAGAGAGTTCAAGCAAGGAGCTTGGTTAGATAACCTGAACTCGTTCCCTCGTGGACAGCCGTGCAAATCCGTTCCGAGCCTCATCTCTGAAATCGCAGCACCACGTCCTGAGTCACCTAGGACACAAAGCGTGGGGCAAAAGCACACTTTCTGTTAGTGATTCATTTATGTTTTTGAAATTAAACAATAATTTCCCTCATGCTCTGCTCGTTTACATAACTGTGCCATAAAAACTCTCATGAGTCAGGAAGGAGAGAGTTGGGGCGGGGGTGCCAGCCTTGAGTTCGTCTTTTAACATGAGATTCACCATTCACCAAATGCCGGCTGAGCGCCCCAAACCCGTACTGCTCTACCAGACCCTTTCTCTGGTCAGTCTTAATTAACTGATTCATTTAGTCGTTAAACCTTTCAGAGTAATTTACCATCTGAAAAGAGAGATGATGGCAGAAATATAGGTTTGTTGCAGAAATTCTACAAATAAGCCTGACGAAGTGACTTTGGAAAATACTTAAAAGTTTTTCAATAGTGAAAGTATAAAAATTAAGGGAAAAAAGAGCGAAGTTTGTGTTGGTAAATTATAATATGTTAATATATAAGAAATGCAATTACTTATTCATCACTTGCAGTAAAATGGTTATTATAACAGTACGGTATCATAAAAATGAGAGAGTTATTATAAAATAATAGGGAATCTACCTTACCTTTTTTGCATTAATATATAATAAAATTACACTCTGAAAACAAATTATGCCTTCTGTCATCCTCAGGAAACGTAAACTAGGCCTGGCTTTCAGCTAGAAACATTTCTTGTTTTACTGTGTGTTTCTTCTAGTGAGGATCTGCCCAGAAGCTGCTCGTCCATACGCATTCCCTGAGGTCTTGCTTCAGGGCAGACAAAAGGACAAATGCTGGGCTCTGAGCTGGTTCCTACACGAGGAAGCGCAGAGACCCACTCTCTGAGTTTGCTGGCTCAGAAGTTGGCATCGGTTTCAAAGTCAGTGTTTTTTTCTCATTTGGTCATGACTTTTGAGAACTGGAGAGAACCTTCTAGAAGGAGACTGTATCCCTCCTCAATATGCAGAAGCCACTGTGGCCGAGCGTGGTTGCATGGCTCGGCGTGTGCTCGAGGGCACGTTTGTGGGAGGAGCCCCATCTCTCTAGACCCCGGTCTCTCCAGGACGCCAGAGCTGAGCTGCTCTGTGACCCTGAAGCTCCTCTGAACTGCAGGTCTTTGCCAGATCCACCTGCTGATTAGGCACTGCCGTTGTTGGAGTGTGGCAGGGTTCTTTGGGCAGTTTGTCCCCATGACACACTGAGATGCACACTTTGCAAGGCACGATTCTGACTGAGAGCTCGATGAAGCCATTACCAACAGAGGGAAGTAAAGGCAACCAAATGCCAAAGAAGATAATGTGTTCAGAGTGGCCCCGTCCATTTCCTTTTTGCAACATGATAAATGAAATCAATGTCATCCAAGTCTAGGTGGTCCAGGGGTTCTAATCTCCCTGGGACTGCAAACCACCCTCTGGCCCTCCCTGGGACGCCGGGGAGGGACGTGTCAGGGAGGTTAGAAGCATAGGGCCCCTGCTGCGTGTGATCGGGCAAGCTGCCTCAGTGTCTCAGCTGAGCCAGAGGGACGAGACCGATGCCTCCCGCACAGGCCCACAGTGAGAACCCAGCGAGGGAACCCGCGGCAGCCCAGGGCCGCACGTACAGAGACCCTCAGCAAGTCAGCTGTCTTTGTCCATCTGCTGTTCTCTTTCCGAATGGGGAATCAAGGAGAGCCAGCAGATCCCAAACGTCGCCTCGGCCCTGCACTTCACTGACACCTACAAACTTTGTCAAATCTCGACTGACCCCACACGGAGTCAGAGTGGGCAACACCCGGGACCCTGCAGCGCAGTTTCCCGCCCCCCAGGAGCGCCAACCTCAGACTGTCTGATCGTGTTTCCAAAGGAAAGCACACTTATAATTTGTCTGGCTTCTTAATTTCTCCTAAGACAAAGTGACAGACTCCTCTGCTCTCCCCCTCTGTGTTGGCTTTTATTATTTCTTCCTTTATTTCTCCATCTCGCCCACTCTTCTCTGTTGCTCAGCCCCCCGCTGTATTCAATTGTCACTTCAGGATGAGCCCACTGTCTGCCTGACAGCCCACTATTATGCACTTACTTTATTACTTGGTTTCCTACCCGATCTTGTGATTCATCTCTAACCTCTACTGTCTGTAACGTAACTCCTTCGTCCTTTCTTTCCTCCCCACCAGCCTCCTCAACCTGCAACTTTCAGATGTCAGTTTCAGTTAAAGCGCGGTGTTGTCACCGCCCTGGGACACAGTCTGCTCTGCAGCTCCAAGTTGACAGTCTTGTTTTTCACTCAGAGCAATCAGTTTAATCAAATGAAGTGCTATACTTAATGTTTTCAAGTCCCTCTGAATAAGATCAAGAGAGATAAACAGGAATCGAGAACGAAAATAAGGTGATAAATTGGTGCCTCCGGCGGGTATAGGGCCCGAGACAAAAGTCAAGACACTCCTCTTTTTAACCTGAACCTGCCTGATTGTGTAACCAGCTTACATAAACGAAGGGCAAGGGTCACAATTCCGACGATCCCAGCACGGGGTTTCTAAGTATTTAAGAATCGTGTGGGACAGTCTAAGAAAAATATGAACTTCTTATTCCAAGGATGCCCCACTCAAAGGAACCCCAATATATAGACCATCCAAAGTTGTGTAACACAGTAAGTTCTCTTCATGTCAGGGCAAGGAGATATCAGGGTGGAATTTTCTGGGGTGTTGCTTGGGAAGAAAGAAGATGGAAGAGAATCTTGGAATTTGTAGGGAATTTAGAGCTGGAAAGGAACACACGAATCATTGTATCTAACTCCCCAATATTTGGATGAAGAAACAGAGGCCCTGGGAGGGGAAGAGATCTGCCCGAGGACGGGACCCAGGTCTCTTGACTCTGAAACCCAAACTCTTTCCAGCAACTCAGGACCTGGAAGCAGAGGTTTTATTAACAGAAATAATGATTTTTAAAAATTCTCTCTCAAGTTCCTACGATCATAACCTCCTCATACACTCACTGTCTTCTCTCTCTCATTTCTTTGTCTGTGGGGTGCCTCACTCTCCTCTCTCTACAGTTCTGTTGAGATACAATTCACACACCCTAAAGTTCATCCTTTAAAAGTCTACAATTCAGCGTTTTCTCATATATTCACAGAATTGTGCAATCATCACCCCAATCACTTTTAGAACATTTCATCACCCCAAAAAGAAACCACTCACCCATTAGCAGTCACTCCGCATTCCCACCTCCCCCAGCCCCTTGGCAACCGTCACTCTATTTTCCATCTCTCTGGAGTTGCCTATTCTGGACATTTCGTATAAATGGAATCATACCATATGTGGTCTTTTGAGACTATTTTCTTTCACTTAGCATAATCTTTCAGGGTTCATCCATGTTGCAGCACATGTTGGTGCTTCATTCCTTTTTATGGCTGAGTAGTATTCCATTGTGTGTGGCACATTTTGGTTATCCATTCCTCTGTTGCCGGACACTTGGGTTGTTTCCCTTTTGGGGCTACTATGAATAATGCTGCTGGCCCTTCTCTTTTATCTTTTAACAGTAAATACCACATAAACTTACTTGGTAACTGCGGCTGGCCCATCCTTCTCCTAATCTTGCCTGTCTCACTATGTCACAGTGTAACCAGAGACCAGATATGCTGGGCCGACCCCCCATCTTCCTCAGCAGGGGCTTGGATCTCCCGCCTTAAACTTGACATTATCTCCAAATGGCAACAGCTTTTGTGAAATGTCCCTGGTGACATTTCTGCTTTTTGCTACGTCTCCCCTCCTGTACGCTCTCTTAAAGATCTTTTTAGCATTCTGATATACCAGCCCATCCATTTCCATTGTGCGGATCTGAGAGAGACTGTTGACAGGATTTTGTAGGAAACATTTCTGCTTCCCGTCTTTAGACCTCCTCGCTCCCAAAGTTCAGTCTTCACAACTCCGGGAGGTAGGAAAACTGAAGATTATTCAAAAATAATGAAACTGAATATTGAAGAAATTATCACAGCTTGTTCAAGACAAACCGAAATCTGGCCCAGGTCTGTTGATGCCTCAGCCGGCGAGCTCATGGCAATCATTCAACTTACTAAAGACAGGGAGTGAGTGCGTGTGAACAGGAATTAAAATTTCCTTTGAAAATGATTTATTTTCCAATGAAAAATCAATAGGTAGAACAGGACACAATTAAAATTTGGTGCCCCAACTTAAATTATGTGAAGCCCCTGTAAAAACAGAGTCATGATATGAACATTACATATCTCAAAAATGTGGAATGATCGCCCTAGAAAGGATGACAAAATAGAAGTAAGCCAAGTAAACCTCATCAGTTCTATACCTCTAATAGCAATTCTGACGGAGGCCGAGTTAAAGTTTACCTTTTAAGATCTTTTAAGAAAGGCTTTGCTAAGCAAATTAACAGTGTCAACAGGACTTCCAGGGACTCTTGAAACTATTAAATGCACAAACTATTAGCTAACTCATCAAGCAACCGCCCTTATCTCTCAGGGGGGTTGTATTTGGACATAAAATGAGCGATCAACACAGAGTTTACAAGGTGAAGTTCTGAGTCATCCTTATCTGTTTACTTAATATTTCCCTAAAGAATTTTATTAAGTCATAGCTTCCTAGCCCGCATCTGGCTTGGTTTGAAAGTAATAAAATATCTCTTTTTAATTGGAAAATAATTGAACTTTTACTCATTCAGCCAGGTCTTCTCAGACATTAGTCCCAATTACAGTGGGACGAACTATTCTAGTCATGATGTAGAGATTTACAAACCCCTGAGTTCCGCTGGTGAGAAACAGTTTGAACAGTAATGCAGACGAATATAGGCATTGGGATAATGAACAAAATCTGAAGCTGAGGCGCATTAAGTTAAGCTCTGTCCTTAAAAACCACTTTGTGGTAAATGTCAAGAGACCGGGCGAGGCACCGCTGCCATTTAGAAGAAGGTTATCACGGGAAAGGAGAGAAAAGAGCTAAGAACCCACGGAATCTCAGTTAATTCCCTTGTAAGCACCACTTGGGGAACATATCATTGTCCCCGTTTTCCACAAGAATCTGCGATCCGGTGTGGTTAATTCACGTCCCCAAGGTTACAATGCAAGTAAATCGTGGGCACCTGCACAAGGAGGAAGATGAGCTCTCAGAAGATGTGATTCCATGCGGAGAAGGTTTGTCCCTGCAGGACCGAGAGGGGTCCTGTTCCAGGCTGCACGGAGGATCAGGAAACTGTGGTTTAGTCGCCAGCATTGTGACCCACATGAGCAAGGAGTGCTGACAGAGGGGGCGAAGGTAGAGGGTCTGGAGTGTCTCTGAGGTCACTCGGAGCCTTGTCCCCCAATAGATTATCCCCAGGTATGTGGTTCCTAATAGCCACTCGGTGTTTGTCATCAAAGGGATAACAGAGACCACAGGCTAAGTATAGAAGACGGAGAATCAAAGCAAAACATCGGGCAGTTAGGAGTTTGCACAGGTGTGGGCAGTGGAGCACACTGTGAGGACCACGGGCTTCTCCCTGGTCTGGGTGAATTGGCCCCTAGACCAGCACTTCACAACCAGGGTGACTCTGCCCTCTCCCTGGGGACATTTGGCAGTGTCCAGAGACATCTTTGGTTGTCACAACTGGGTGGTGCTACTGGCATCTGGAGGGTGGAGGCCTGGGATGCTGCTGCTGGTGCCACAACAGCTGCTACTGTTTCTACACCACAACTACTGATATTCCTAATAGCATCGGCGGCTTCCACGCATGTGAGCCCTTCCTGTGTCGGGGCATCATGACCACCAGGCTGCACGCTTTCCCTATGGTATCTCATTCGATCCAACAACGAGTCCATGAGTTAGATAACATTCTGATCCCAATTTGTGGATGAAGAAACCGAATCTTGGAACTAGAAAGCAACCTATTTCACGTGACCACAGCTGGGGTAGGAATCCACACACCGACCCCAAAGTCTATATTCCTAACCAGTGTATTTGACTGTCTCGTTAAAATCATTCAGGGCTTCTTCTCGGACCCAGCGGTATGCTCCTAGAATCTTCCCAACTACCCTGGGAGCGGGAGGCAGGATGGCCATCTGACAAATGAGGAAACTGAGGCTCAGAAAGGTCCAGGCTTGTCCGAGGTCATTAGCAGAGCGGGGACTCTTTCCACAGGTCTGTCCTCCCACCCTATCACAGTCGTCTCTAATCGCAGCAGTTGCAAGGAATGGGGCACCCTGGATGGCAGGCCTGGGGTCTGTCTCCCTAGAAAGGTAGTGTTTTTGTTATAAATCAAGAAATCATCACCCTGGTGGTTACAACAGTGCCTTCCGAGTCGGGTTAGCTCCACTGTGGAGTCCTGACACAATCAAATTTCTGGACCTTCAAGGCTGCAAATCAGGCCCTGAGCCTGCACAACAGCTCCAAGGTGACCCCAGGCCATGGGTGACCCTGTGACATCAACCCATGACAGAATGCAGCAATTAACAAAGCAAAATGCCACACAAACAATTGCAGAAGAAATGCACACGCCACCTTATAAATATTAGCATGTATAAGCTTGACATTTTTGCAGACAGCAACTGTACAGAAAAACTTCCACCTGCAGATGAAAGCTCCCGTGGAAATGCCCCAGTGACATCTTTATGCATTATTACCTAGCATAGGCGTCAACAGCTATCACATCCCTAACGTTTGTACTGACAATTCAGACTCAGAAGTGCTCCATCAAATGAAGATGAACACTGCGATACCGCCAAGAACACAGACATCCTTGAAGCGTGTGCCTGCCATCCGCTCGGCTAGCTTACCTTCCACGGCTGGCCTTGTTTGAACTCCATTCTCAAGCAGCCAAACTCTGCCCAGCACTGTCCCCACACTAGCAAAAGAAGCAGAAAGTTAATTGGTTTTTAAGCTGCTGATTCCCCGCATCCATCACTAGGACACGGCCACCGGCTCCTGCTGGCCCCGGGGGCCCGTTCGTGCCAAGGCAGAGACTCCGCAGTCTTTCATCTCAGTTTATTTGACAACTGCTGGTAATTGGAAAATTACCTCTAAATTCATCTTTCAAAAACAACTAAAATCCAGTCTAATTGCTGAAGGATGGTCTGTAACTTCCTGATAGATTGCTGGAAAGCGGCCAGAGAAAATTCTCAGGAAGAAAGCAAGCCTGTGATGCGAAGGCAAACAGAAGGATACAAAGTACGTTAAGACACATTAATGACGGGGCCCTGAGCCCTCAGTCTCGGCTTCTGTGCCAAGGAGCTTCCGGAACATTCCATGTCGTAGAGAGTCCATTTGCAAGAGCTAAATGCCCCCACAGGGGTGATGACCGAGAAGACTGAGCCTGGCGAGTTGTGTAAGCTGTGTCTGCTGTTGTCAAGGTCAAGGGCATCAGCGGGGCCCTCGGTCCAGTTCACTGCAAGAGCTCAAGACCTGAAAGGACACTGACCTTGTACTCTTCACACTCACTCAGCAGCTGAATGCCAGGCACTGTTCCAGGCACTGTGAGACAGGGGAGACAGGAGAGCCCTGCTCCCCAGGAGCGACATCCGGAGAGAAAAGACACAACGAACACATGTAAACAAGAATCCAGATAAAAGAGATGATAGAACATGGGATTGTGATGGAAAGCATGTGTTGGGGAGGGAGTATTCCAGATACCAGTTACACTGGAGAAGGTATGGTTCTGATGAGAAGGAGCAGGCCACGTTTACTCCCGAGGGAGGAGACCTCCAAAGTGGGCATGAGTTCGGCATTTATGAGGAAGGATGAGGCCGGGGGGCTGGCCTGTGCTGATGGTGGGGGCGAGGAGGGAGGTGTAGTGAAGTCAAAGAAGCCACTGGCAGGAGCTGGATCGCACAGACATTGCAAGTCAGGTAAAGTGTTACGATCCAAAGAGAAGGAGCCAACATCTTGGCCTCCTTCTATATTCAATTTCCAAGGTTAACAAACCAACGACTAATGTCCTTATGCTTCAGCCAGGCTGTTTAAAACCATAAAAAATAAACAGATCCTGAATGAGCATCTCCATGAACGGTAACCTGGTAAGAAAAATGTTTGGCTGTAATGATATCTGTGTCATTCAAGGGAGACAGATGAGGATAAGCTGGATCGTGTTTGTGACCTTTGTAGCGTAAGAAAGTAATTACAGCTTCCTCAGAACAGTAATTACAGCTTCCTGCCCTCCACGTAGTCATGTTGGCCTTTGCCCTCAATGGAATGACACCTTTATCATCCAGCTCTCCTTCATGTGGTACACCATGTTAACAAAATGAAGAACAAAAATCACACCATCATCTCAATAGACGCAGAGAAAGCATTCAACAAGATACGGCATCCATTTACGATAAAAACACTGAATAAAATGGGTATGGAAGGAACATATATTATCAACATAATAAAGGCCACATATGACAAAACCACAGCCAACACCACACTCAACAGTGAAAAACTGAAAGCTGTCCCTTTAAGAACAGGAACCAGACAAGGATGCCCACTTTCACCACTCCTCTTTAATATAGTATTGGAAGTCCTAACCAGAGCAATAGGGCAAGAAAAAGAAATGAAAGGGATCCATACTGGAAAAGAATAAGTAAAACTGTCACTATTTTCAGATGACATGATTTTATATAGAGAGAACCCTAAAGAATCCACCAAAAAAACTACTAGAAATAATAAATGAATACAGTAAAGTTGCAGGATACAAAATCAACATACAAAAATCAGTTGCATTTCTATATACTAACAATGAAATAGCAGAAAGAGAAATTAAGAATACAATCCCATTTACAATCTCAACAAAAAGAATAAAATACCTAGGAATAAATTTAACCAAAGAGGTGAAAGACACTTAAGCTGAAAACTGTCAAACATTGTTGAAAGAAATCAAAGAAGACACAAAGTAATGGAAAGATATTCCGTGCTCTTGGATTGGAAGAATTAACGTAGTTAAAATGTCCATACTTCCTAAAGCAACCTGTAGATTCACTGCAATCCCTATCAAAGTTCCAAGAACATTTTTCACAGAAATAGAACAAAGAATCTTAAAATGTATATGGAACAATGAAAGACCCCGAATAGCCAAAGGAATCCTGATTAAAAAGAACAAAGCTGGAGGCATCACACTCCCTGATTTCAAAATATGCTACAAAGCTATAGTAATCAAAACAGCATGGTACTGGCACAAAAACAGACACACAGATCAATGGGACGGAATCAAGAGCCCAGAAATAAACCCACACATCTATGGACAGCCAATTCAACAAGGGAGCCAAGAACATACAATGGAGAAAGGAAAGTCTCTTCAATAAATGGTGTTGGGAAAACTGGACAGCCACATGGAAAAGAATGGAAGTAGACCATTATCTTACACCATACACAAAAATTAACTCCAAATGGATTAAAGACTTGAATGTAAGACCTAAAACCATAAACCTTCCAGAAGAAAACACAGGCAGTATGCTCTTCAACATTGGTCTTAGCAGTATCTTTTTGAATACCATGTCTCGTCAGGCAAGGGAAACAAAAGGAAAAATAAACAAATGGGACTACATCAGACTAAAAAGCTTCTGCACAGCAAAGGGAACCATCAACAAAATGCAAAGACAGCTCACCAACTGGGAGAAGATATTTGCAAATCATATATCTGATAAGTAGTTAACATTAAAAATTTATAAAGAACTCATACAACTCAACAACAACAAAAAACAAACAACTCAACTAAAAAAAGGTCAAAGGGTCTGAATAGACATTTTTCCAAAGAAGATATACAGATGGCCGGCAGGCACATGAAAAGATGTTCAACATCACTAATTATTAGGGAAATGCAAATCAAGACTACAGTGAGATATCACCTCATGCCCGTCAGAATGGCTATAATTAACAAGACAGAAAACAAGTGTTGGAGAGGATGTGGAGAAAAGGGAGCTCTCATACACTGCTGGTGGGAGTGCAAACTGGTGCAGCCACTATGGAAAACAGTATGGAGATTCCTCAAAAAATTAGAAATAGAACTACCATGTGATCCAGCCATTCCACTGCTGGGTATTTATCCAAAGAAGATGAAAACACGAATGCAAAAAGATACACGCACCCCTGTGTTCACTGCAGCATTGTTCACAATAGCCAAGACATGGCAGCAACCTAAGTGCCCATCAAGGGATGAATGGATAAAGAAGATGTGGTATGTACACGATGGAATACTACTCAGCCAGAACAAAAGATGAAATTTGCCATTTGCAACAAGACGGATGGACCTTGAGGGTATCATGTTAAGTGAACTAAGTCAGACAGAGACAGTCAAATACCATATGATCTCACTATATGTGGAAGATCAAAACGACAGCAAATACACACATAGATACAGAGATTAGACTGGTGGTTACCAGAGGGGAAGCAGGGAGGGAGGAGGGGGGAAAGGGGTGACAGGGCACACGTGTCTGATGACAGGTGGTAATTAGTCTTTGGGTGGTGAACATGATGTCTTCTACACAGAAACAAATACAATGATGCACACCTGAAATTTACATAATGTAATAAACCAATGTGACCTCAATTTTAAAAATTAAAAATAAATAATGTAAATGGAAATATGACAGATGTTCCCATCAGCAAAGATCACAATTACAATTATCAAGTCAGAAGCACTGTCTTTGGCACCCTGAGGGTACAAAGAGCCATGAGACAGCCAGGAGATAAAGACAGAAGAGACCTTTCTAAAATATAAACTGGATCGCGTCACTTCCTCGCTTAAACTCCTCCAACAGCTTCCAATTGAACCCAAACAGAGTCCAGCTCCTGACCGCGGCCTGTCCACACAGCCCTGCGGGAGAGGCCCTGCCTCCTCTCCGCCCTCGCAGGAGCTCCGAGAACAGGAGACAGGAGGGCGAGGACTCAGAGGCCCCTGTGTGGCCCAGGCAGACACAGAAGAAGGCAGATTGGAAGGTGTCTTGAAGGCTGCTTCAGAGTTGGACTCGTGAGGGAGGAAGTGTGTGTGTGAGTGTGTGTCTGTGTGTGTCGGGGCAGATGGCTGCTGTGAGGTGTGTTTGACGGCCGTGAGAAAACAGTTGCCATAGGGGTGAGATGCGGGTTAGGTTCTGAACACAGTTCAACCATACGTCGTCTAAATCCCACAAGAAAGTCCCTCAAGAAGCTGCAATAACCTCTCAATTTCAACACAAAAGGTCCAACATTGCCACCCTTTCCTCCCTAGTTGGAAAAGATCACTATTTCTTTGGTTAGCCCCGTTGAAGTAATTGTCCTGCAGGTGGGGGGCTCTGGCAAGGGTCCATACCCACTCTGATTCGTGCACACCTGTGGGGACAGTCCCAGGTGTGGCCAGGCTCCCCAGGCCCTGACGGGGAGCTCAGAGCATCCTTCTCTCCACCTAAGGGCCTCCTTCAAGGTGTGGAAGCCTCTTAACCCATGTGCAAACGTAGTCAGGAAATGGGGGCCACCCCAGAGCAAGCCCCAGGAAAGGATGGGAATCGGTGCGTGAATACTTCACGGTCCTTCACGTGGACAATCTAGGAGTTGTTCTGGAAGCTTTCTCAGGCCCCCGGGAATGGAGCCTCCTTGGACTACAGCAGTGGCCTCAATCTTTCACCCCTACCTGGGCTTTTCCTTCTTCCTTGTTTCATTTTCCACACCCCGTCAATTCTTTCTGGAATCCCCTCCCAAATAAATTACCAGCGCCCAAGCCTTGGCCTCTGCTTCCAGGGGAAGCCAACTAAGGCAGGGGCTGTGACTTATGGACAATGCACATAGACGATGCTTGAACCCCTCAGATTGACTCACCCCACCAGGAGAACATGGGACAGAAACTGACCAAGGGAACCTCTGATTCGTGTCCCAGTTGCACACTCACCAGGGGTTGGGCACATTTAGTGGAATGGTGGGCCGAACCTTCCAGGTTAGGGCCAAATGGAAAAGGCTGGAAACACCTGGCAGAGAAAACTAGGCTGTTTTCCAGGCACACTGGTTTGGGGAGAGGGAGCCAAAGTCTAGGGTGTTGGCCACTGAAGGTTTTTGCACACACACATGTGATCAGAGTGGAGCCAGCTTTGGGTTCAAGGCCTGGCTACACTGCCCGCCTCCCAGCCCTGTGACTTTGGATAAGATATCCCCCACCTCGCCAGAGGTAAATTGAGGAAGCATACGCCAACATCACTTTGGTAAGCCTTAGTGCACTATACGAACATTAATTATGATCATCTCCAGAGCTTGCATTTGAGAAAAACAATGACTTACTAAGTTAATAGGTGCTTACAATACTATCAGAAGGATCCACTGCACCAAACATCCAGTTCCCGCCGTCAGTGTTTTCTCGTTCTGGGACTGAATAAGGAGGACAACGGGAAAATACCCCAGAGCAGAGGCCACCAGCTGGCTCGGGCCAAATCTGGTTCCTGCATCTATTTTGTTTGGTTGGCAAGAGGACTTAAAATTTCTTTTAAGTAGTTGCCACTGTGTAAAAAATCAGGAGAATTTATTTACACACTCCAAGCCCGGCTTCTCTAGAAAAATAAGACGAGCATGAGTCTCTTTGTGGCTGCAGCTGACTGGAGCTGGGAGCACTGTCCCCTGGGGAGTGGACACTCACCCCATGTCCAGCCGCCAGCGTCATTGACTTGCCTGGTCCTTAAAGGCAAATGGCTTTGCAACCTTTGTCCTAGATTTTTAAAAATATCAATTTATCCATAACATACCCATAACCTGGGGATGCCTCATTTAAGCAATTGCTGCCACGGGGCACTGAGTAGGCTTCTGGGGCCATAGGGAAATGAACCTGATAAAACAGGGCCCCAGCTCTTCACACCTCCCGGGGGCCTCGTTTCCCACTCTACAGGGATACTCCTTGCACTGGAGGACCCAGCCTCCAACTCAGCTTGTGGACGCCACCCCCGCCTCCTCATCAGAGGCTGCCCACCAGCACAGAGTAAGGTCGGGCCCCACTGGCTTTATGAAATGAGAGGACTTTGGAGTGCGAACTATTTAGGATTAATATCAGTGTCATTTTCAGTCACATCAGCATAGTTCCAAGATTATGGTACAGTAACCCAGACAGCCCTTAATATCCAGATAAGATAGGCATGAACCTCCTGTCCAAATCTCATGGGAAAATCCAATGTCCTTCCCGAGATTTCTGCCAATTCACAGGGGGCTTAAATCTTACGGTCACAGGGATGGGGTGGGGGAGGAGAGAGGGAGTGGCTATAAATGGGGTAGTACGAGGGATCCAGGTGGGGGGAAACTGTTGATGTCCCTATTGTGGGTACACAAATCTACATGTGTGGTAGAACCATACACACACGCAAAGGAGTGCACGTAAAACGGGAAAATCTAAAGTGAACTGTACCGGTGTCAACTTCCTGGTTTTGATCTTGTATTGTAGATACGCAAGATTTATGAAACCAATGGGGGAAAGTGGATAAAGGGTACATAGCATGTCCCTGTACCCCCTTTTTTGGGCAATATCCTCTGAATCTATATTTACTTTCAAAACAAAAAATTTAAAAACAAAACCAAAATCCTTCTGGTGGCCTCTGCGTCAAAGCTTCCAGTTCGGGGTCAATTTCATGTGTGGATCCTTCGCCCCACCCTGTGAATGCTGGCCTGTCCTGCACTCCCGAGGACCTGGGACCTGGCCCTTTGCTTGACTTCTACACATGCATGCACAGCACACACACACACACACGTGCACACACACCACTCACTCTACACACACAGACACACCACATGTACAACACACACCACCTACCACACACACCACATACCACACCCTCGCATACACACACACACACCCCCAAACCACAGCCCCAAGGCCTTTGTGTGTGCAGCAGAGCTCGCTGATGGTTGGGAGGAGACACACACAACTTGTGGTTTAATAAGATAACACCAGTAAGCAATGTTTTCGCCATTTCACAGTACTGTTTGGCCATTCCTTTTTCTCTCTTTCCTCTCTGCTCTTTTCCTTCCATGCCCCCTCCTTCAAAAACAAGCAAATAAACAACAAAAAACAAAAGCAAGGAAGGCATGAATTCTTCATTTCTAACGCACAGCAGTTTCGTTACCCCATTCAGTGTGTCGATCCGGGTCTCCTCTTCCACCTGCAGGTAACTGATCAAGGTGATTTCCCAAATGGGACAATTCTGCTCTCAAGAGAAATGCAGAGGCAAGCGGCTCTGAATCAAGTGCTCTCCCCTCGGGTGGCCCCAGGTTCTGAGGGCGCACATCTGGCCCGAACAGCGGCCTCTGGGAAACCTGGTTTGTCTGCCCAGCCTCCCACTCACTCACCCAGGGCTTCTAGTCTGCTTTTTAAGCTGCTCCCTTCCTACTATCCTTCCTGGCTTCCTTCCACAAATATTTGGTTGGCCCCTCCCAAGCGCAGCCCTGAGCACCCCAAATTGAAGGGAAGACTGTTTGCCCTGCAGAGCGGCATCTCGGCAGGCGTCCCACAAACATGGAGGGCACAGCAATCTCTCCTGAGTCCTCAATCATCCTAAATGTAGCCCTTATTCCAAATGAAAACTGTCCTTTCCCCTTTCCAGAGTAGTGATTCTGAATTTTAATTCTGTAGAAAATATAGTTTGGAACGTGTGTCAATAAAAATCCAGATGCATTTTAGGCAGTAGGGGTAAACTATGAACATACTTTTAGGGCTTCTATTTTATATTGTTTTATTATGACACACAGCTTTTATAATTTCTACAAATAGAGAAGTTAAAGAAAAGTTAGTTGCATATCACATTAAACTGATACGGACAACTGGACGTAAAGGTAAACAAAACCCACTACGCATTTATTTTGAACACTCAACTCTTAGAACCAGGCAAAACTATTGCATAAAATTATTGCACAACCATTCATTCGGGTCCATCCATTCACGAGACGGTTTTGGAGTGCCTCACATGTAGCAGGCATTGATCTAATACCAGGGAGGGAACAAAGAGCAGAAGGAAACACAGAAGGACCTTGCCCTAGGGGAGCACGCATTTTAGTTACATTTGTTGTCAGCAGACCACAAGCATTCAATTTTTGGAGGAGAGTCCTGCAACTTTTTTTTTTTTTTTTTTTGAGGAAGACCAGCCCTGAGCTAACTTCCGTTGCTAATCCTCCTCTTTTTTTGCTGGGGAAGACTGGCCCTGGGCTAACATCCGTGCCCATCTTCCTCTACTTTATATGGGACGCTGCCACAGCATGGCTGACAAGCAGAGTGTCGGCGGGCACCCAGGATCCGAACCGGCGAACCCTGGGCTGCCAAGCGCAGACTAAACCGCTGCGCCACCGGGCGGCCCCAGTCCTGCAACTTTTAAATGCTGAGAAAAACTAAGCTGACAAGAGACACTGGGGTTTCAGTTTTAAATAGGGAGGTCAGGAGGGCGTCTGTTTTCTTGACCAAAGATTTGCAGGATGTGAAAGAACAACCATTGTACTGTGTGGAGCAAGAACATTCCACAGGGACAGAACATCAAGTGGTAGGGGAAGCAAAAGTTTTCTTCTGCCCCCTTAGAGTCTCCAGCTGGGCCTGAGAATTAAATTGATCTAAGACAGATTGACAGGAGAAACACATACAGACTGTTACATGTACATGGTCCCCGCATGGGAAAATGAAGGCCCAGTGAGGTGGTCAGGCCTGAGTGTTTACATAC
Source organism: Tapirus indicus (assembly GCA_031878705.1). Lineage (NCBI taxonomy): Eukaryota > Metazoa > Chordata > Mammalia > Perissodactyla > Tapiridae > Tapirus > Tapirus indicus. The sequence goes on from CM062929.1 coordinate 47,659,517, forward strand.
CAGGTTGAACAAAGAGAGACAATTGTGGAAAAGTAACTAAAACATATGGGGAGACTAAAGGCAAATCAGAGTTATTTTAACAAAGTCTGTTCATACAGATTTCTCTTGGCCTCGAGGCCCCACCTCTGATGATAAGAATGTTTCCTCCCTCCAGGTACAGGGAGGGCATCATACACATGCAGTCTCATCCCCTGCTTTCAGGAAGAAAAAGGGAGGTCAGACTGCCCTTCTTGCACCTGCTGTTTTTCAAGGGCCTTTCTCTCATGGAAATTAATAAGAAACCTTAATTGAATTGGTGTTGGGAAGGCATGTAGAGGGAATTCTCATACTCTGTCACACATCCTCAATTACTCCAAAGAGGAAGAGATGGATGCTTGCATCTTCAACAGGAAGTACAACCACTTTACTACAGAAGGAAGATTTCTCTCCCTGCCCGGCAACAGCCCACCCAATGAGTAACGCTGCAGCTCAGCCAATGAGAAACACCACAGCCCAGCCAATGAGAAACACCACAGCCCAGCCAATGAGAAACACCACAGCCCAGCCAATGAGAAATGCTGCAGCTCAGCCAATGAGAAACACTGCAGCTCGGCCAATGAGAAGCTATTGCTGCCCTGAACTGTTCCTTTCCCCCAGTGGACCTTCTTTTAGAACAGCCCCTCCCTACTTCCCCTTTTTCTCTATGAAAGCAGCTCCCCTCCTTTGTTCTCTGGATTTGCCTATGGTTCACAATAGCATGCACATCCCCAATTGCATTTCCTTTGGCTATTTCTCAATAAACTCATTTTGAGGGTAAAATAACAAGCAAATGTGGTTTTTTTCAGTTGAAGAGCTCAATCCTTCTGCCAAAGTGGCATATTTTGGGGTAACATATGTCATCCTTCAAAGTGCAAAGTCCCTGAGGAACAGCAAGGGGCCATGTGGCAGGAGAGGGTGGAAGTGAGGGCAGTCTGCCTGAAGTCTGCAGGGGGCAGGGGGGCACTGGCTCTTGTGGTGCCTGGAGGGCACTGTGTGGGGCACGGTGGTGTTTTGAGTGGAGGTGTGATATGACCGTGGCCTGCACTGGGGGACAGCATGGGGGGTGGTCAGATTCTGGGTATATTTTGAGGTAGAGCTAACAGGATTTGCTGATGAATGGACGAATTGTGAGAGAAAGAGGAACCTGAGTGTTTGGATGGAGCATCTAGAAGGATCCCCACCAACTGCAATGGGAAGACTAGGTGAAACAGGATTTGGGGTGAAGTGGATCTGTTCTGCTTTGGACAAGTTATGTCTGCCCATTATGTGTCTGGCAGGGAGTAAAGGAGTCTCCCGTCTGGAGGTGGAAATCTGGGAGCCCTCAGGCACATGTGGTGCACTGAAAACGTCAAGACTGGATGAAACCCCCAAGGGAGAGGATGTAGAGCAAGGAAGGGTCCAAGGACTGTGCGCTGGGACCCCCAACTCTTGCTAAGAGGTCAGGAGGAGGAGGAAGCAGCAGCACAGGAGACTGCACCTTAGCGTGGGAGGAGAGGACCAGAAGTGTGGGGCATCCTGGGTGCAAGCTGTATTAGTTTCTTGTTACTGCCATAACAAATTGCCACAAACTGAGTGGCTTAAAGCAACAACGTATTTATTTTCTTATAGTTCTGGAAGTCAGAAGTCTAAAATGGGTCCTTAGAGCTGCTTTCTTTCTGAAGGCTCTGGGGAGAATCCTTTGCCTTTTCCAGCTTGTACAGGCTGCACATTCCTTGGCTTGTGGTCCCATCCTCCATCTTCAAAGCCAGCAGCGTAGCATCCTCCAATCTCTCTCTCTGCTTCTGTCGTCACATGACCTTTTTCTGACTCTGATCTCCTGCCTCCCTCTTATAAAGATCCTTGCGATGACATTGGATGCACCTGGATAATCCAGGAACATCTCCCTATCTCAACACCCTTACCTTAATCACATCTGCAAAGTCCCTTTTGCCATGTAACCTAACACATTTGCAGGTTCCAGGGATTAGGATGTAGACTTCTTTGGGGGAGCCACTATTCTGCCTACTGCACAAGTGGAGAAAGTATATGAAAAGGAACGAGTGACCGACAGCATCAAATGCCCCTGAAAGGTCGAATGAGGTGAACACTGAGAACTAAGCATGGACCCATCAATGTGGGGTTACCACTGGCCTTGACAAGAGCAAGAATGGAACAGCTTCTGCAAAAAGCAGGACATCCCCAAACCGTTCTCGGTACTGAACAATATCGAGCATCACTTCGCTTAGGTTTTTAGAGCAGAATTATCAGAATCTAATTAGGTATGATCTAACCAGGCCACCAAATTTAGACTTTTTTCTAATGCTAAACCTACCTGAGAAATATAAAAATGTAAAATAATATCTCTCTATCTGTTCTATGCCAGAAGATTTAGGGATGTCATTTAAAAAGAAAAGATTTAATTTTAGAACTAGCAAAAGAAATCTAAAAAGTGTAGCTCAAAAGACTTGCAGAATTCCAACAACATTAGTTCTATAATAAATAACAACTGTTACATGAATCAGTGAAAATAATAAAATAGCTAACATTTATTTTGCATCTACTATATCCCAAGCACTGTTATTTTTAAGCACTTGACATGGATTTTTTCACTTATTCTTCACGATAATAAAATTAGGAAGGTACTATTATTAGGCTCAGGTTACAGAAGAGAAAATAGAGGCTTGGAGAGGGTGAGTAATCCCTTAAAGGCCACACAGCTGGGAAGCCATGTGCCACTTTTACTGCCATGGTGTTCTGCCTCCCGGTGCTGAACGGCAGCTGAAATTCAGGATGTAGAGGCAAAGGGAACACGCCCATAAACCCTTGGAATTTATTTTAGACTTTTGACCCTCCAAGACATTTTTCCAACAACAAAAAAGTAGATCACCTTTTTTTTTGCACTAGTTATGTGTGTACTATTTAAAGAAATTAGGCAGAGAAAAAAAAAGTAGTCCTTCCCATTGGCCCTTTCTGCACCCCGGCCCCCCGATTAACTACCATTAATGGGTTGGAGCACACATCTCCAGATTTTCCCCCCACGAGATGTTTGTTTTCAGACTCCATTTAATCAGACTAAAGGTAAAAAAGCTTTTATTCTTTATTCATCTACTTATTTACCAAATGCTTCTTCATGTAGAAGCAGGACAAGGTAGAGGTTACAATAAAGTTCCAGAGGGTTCCGGAACACCTGGTACACTTTTGCATAACAGTCCAATTTCCACACTTGTACTCTGCCTCTTCCCTTTGCACAGACATTCCAAATGGTTCTAAGAACTCTCTCCTGTGCCTCATTTGTCCTCAGACTCCTCACCCCTGTGACCAAGTCCACGAGCAACGCTGAGTTGCTTGTTAAATAACAGTACAATCTCCGTGTTCATACCAAAGTTCAAAGTGTAACCATCTGTGTAAAAACAACGTTTGCCCAACAGGTTAACTGGTGTGTTCCAAAACGGACACTCCTTTGCAGCCCACTGGTTGAAATCAGAGTGACAGCAACTAACGTCTGAGGCAAAAGAGCTGGGCTGTTGATGTACTTTTTTTGGTATGGAATATCTTTATGACATTTAGAAGAACCAAACTTCTCATGTAAGAGTGAAGTCAGGCTTCAGAGTGACGATAAGTAAATACAGGAACAACCACCCATGCGGAAGAGAAACCTGGTGTCCACTCTCCAATTCTCATATCTGACAAAGTAGTAATTAACTTTCTGGCTCTTTTTCCTTAGAATTGAGCTGATCATAGTTACACAGGCAGTGGGGGCAGCACTGACATATCTCAGTAGGAGGGCTGCCTCCTAGCCTATTACATGTTAAATTCTCTCTACCTTAAAGCAGGCCCTTAGTCCATCTGGGGAAATTGCACTTCCAGTATCAAAGTTGGAAATTCTGGGTCCCAGATTACCTTTCAGAAAGGCCCTCTGAGCACCCCATTTCCCAATAATGGAGATATCTGAGTTAATTGTAAATATCTGCTTGAATGAACAACTGTGGAATGAAGTAAAAAGTTCCGTAAAGGTTTCTTAAAATGAAGAGGTCAGAGATGTCATTCAGTTGTTCAGGTAAATATCACTGCAGAGCAACAAGAGAAAACCACCACGGTATTTATTTATGTAAGACTCTAGGATATAAAAATCAAATTCGCCCTCCTGCATGCTAGAGAGGCTGTAAAAAAGAACGGTTTAAGGGCTAACGGACTCCAGCATCCAGCTACTCCACAAAGAGTGGTGGGAGGCCTTCTCTGTGCCAGGCACTGTGCACACAACCATCTGCAAAGCTGACAGAGATCCTTGTGCTTGAGGTTTCTTGTCATAGATGGACAGATGGATAGATACACAGATGGACAGCTAGCTAGCTAGCTAGTTTCCCCATCTGTCAACAAACAATAGGCACAACAAATAGCAAATTATACAGTATTTAGGATGGAAATGCTCTGAATCACAGTTCCCACCACTTTAGCTAGTTTTGTAACCTTTCTACTTCTTTCACTGTGAAAAGGGGATTATGATATTGCCCCCTCATAATATCGTCTCCCCCACCTCCACTTTGTGAAAGAGGATCCCCTCCAAGGCTCCAAAGTGACACCTCCTTCAACGGGAGGCTCCCCAGTGGGTTCCAAGAAGGCGGCCCCTCAGTGACTCCCAGGAATGTCTGCCAAGAGTAAAGAAGACAAGTTTAATCTTGGGTGCAACTTCCTACTTCAGGAGCAAAGGCTTGTCTTCCATGCTCGGTCTTCTTCTAGTCTCTTCATCCATGTCACTTTCTCTCCCCGTCAAGGCAGCTCTCCTGCTCACCAAACCCCCATCTCTCCCTCTCTCCTTTCTAAACCCCTACTTTTTCCTTCCAAGAATAGCTCAGTTTCCCCTTTCCATGTCCCTCCTCCCACCAGCCTTATATCTCCTTTAAAAAATGTGTTTTTAAATCAGCAGTTAAAATTTCTAAACACAAATTTATAATATAAATACTGGCAAAACTGTCTAGCTGCATGAGTGTTAGAGCAATAACGCAAAATTACCCTAGAAGTCACTAAATAGGTTGTGATTATTGAAGCAGAAAAACTCATTTAAATGATTTAAAAGAAGTTATTATAACACACTATTTTCCCAGTGACCTTCAAATATGTATCTTCTCCGTATAGTACACATATTGTAATAGAAACCCCAGAGACGATGTTACAACTAGCGAGCCAAGAATCTAACACACGCGCATTACTGCTGGTACAGGAGTTTCTTTTAAAAGTGGATTTAGTTCTATCCTTTGTACTAACAAAAATGAAAAAAAAAACTGAGTATGTAGTATGCAAAAGAATGTGAAATAAAAGACAAAAAGTTACAAGAAGGGTCTATGGAGAACGAATGGGCAACTACACAGAGAGCACTTGTATGGGTGTGGAGAGCTCCCAGCTTGCGGACTGGAGGGAAATCCATCACGGGTGGTTGGAAGATATTCCCACATAAAGGCAGGCCACGTGACAGCCAGCTCTCCCTTGAGGTTTTGGAGGCCCAGCCCAACCTCTTCCTCCAGACCCTGCTTTTTCCTCTGAGTTGTTTGGGGTTTTGTTCTCCAGCATCCAAATATATTTACTCCCAATTAGCAAACAAGAAAATTCCATTAAAATTTTATTAAATTTTTTTTTTTTTTTTTTTTTTTTTGGTGAGGAAGACCAGCCCTGAGCTAACATCCGTTGCTAATCCTCCTCTTTTTTGCTGAGGAAGACTGGCCCTGGGCTAACATCCGTGCCCATCTTCCTCCACTTTACATGGGACGCCGCCATGGCGTGGCTGACAGGCAGTGCGTCGGTGGGCGCCCGGGATCCGAACCAGCGAACCCCAGACTGCCAAGCGCGGACTAAACTGCTGCGCCACCGGGCCGGCCCCAAAATTTTATTAAATTTTTGAAAAAAAAAAAAGTAAAAACAGAATGATTTCCTGGAATGTTGTAAACCACATCTTGGAAAAAATGTCAATGAACTGCCAATGATTTTAGTCCTCTGTTGGCTCCAAACTTGCACTTACTTTGTATCTAGCTGGAGACATGAGCCCCACTTCTTCTGGAGACCACCAAAATATTAACGTCCATTAAAAAGAATTTATTGAGGCGAAATTCACACAACAGAAATGTTTAAACCTCTGTAAAGTGAACAATTCAGTGGCAGGTAGTGCATTCACAAGGGCGTGGTTCCTCGAGTTTTAACTCTTCCACCTTCTCCTTTTCTCCTTCACTTCACTTTTCCTCGCCCTCCCACCTACGTTAGAGAAGACGTTTTGGAAAGAATTTTATAAAGTCTAAAGAGCTGGGAAAGACTTAAAGCTGTGTGAGTGGTCGGACCCCTCCCGCCATCTGCCTCACGCCTCCTTCCTCCCTCTCTGCTTCCATCTGCCCCATTTCCTCCTTCCAGCCTCCCCACATCTCCACAACGCACCCTTTCTACCACTCAACTTTTATTTCATTGACTTCCACACCCCCCACCCCCAAGTCTTGGGCTCCCTCCGGTTCTCCATCACGCCCACCATATTTCCCCTTCTGTCCATGTCTCCTCCCCCATCTGTCTCCTGCTCAGGTCTCCAGAGCTTCCTACAGGTTCCCTGCTCCCCCTTCGACTGTCTATCCACCTCCCTATCCATCCACCTGCCCTCTCCATCCACCCCACTCCATCTTTTGAAATTCCTTTCAGTTGTCGCTCCCCTTCACTCCCCCACCTTGTCGATCTTCCCACCCCAAGTCTTTGGGGGCGCTCCCTGTAGGTCCTTCCTTCCCCCTCCACTTCCCTCCTCACCCATCTTCCCTCAGGTCTCAGCGCCCCCTGCAGGTCCCTCCTTCCTCCTCCACTTCCTTCCTCATCCATCCCCTCCTCACCTGCCCCCTGCAGGTTCCCCCTCTGCCTCCACCTCCTGCATTCTCCAGGTCTCAGCGCCCCCTGCAGGCCCCCCCACTTCCCTCCTCATCCACCCCCCCAGGTCTCAGGGCCCCCTGCAGGTCCCCCTCCACTTCTCTCCTCATCCACCCCCCCAGGTCTCAGCGCCCCCTTCAGGTCCCCCTCCACTTCCCTCCTCATCCACCCCCCCCAGGTCTCAGCGCCCCCTGCAGGTCCCCCTCCACTTCTCTCCTCATCCACCCCCCCAGGTCTCAGCGCCCCCTGCAGGTCCCCCTCCACTTCCCTCCTCATCCACCCCCCCCAGGTCTCAGCGCCCCCTGCAGGCCCCCCCACTTCCCTCCTCATCCACCCCCGCCAGGTCTCAGGGCCCCCTGCAGGTCCTCCTCCAATTCCCTCCTCATCCAACCCCCAGGTCTCAGCGCCCCCTGCAGGCCCCCCCACTTCCCTCCTCATCCACCCCCCCAGGTCTCAGGGCCCCCTGCAGGTCCTCCTCCACTTCCCTCCTCATCCAACCCCCAGGTCTCAGCGCCCCCTGCAGGTCCCCCTCCACTTCCCTCCTCATCCACCCCCCCAGGTCTCAGCGCCCCCTGCAGGCCCCCCCACTTCCCTCCTCATCCACCTCCCCCAGGTCTCAGGGCCCTCTGCAGGTCCTCCTCCACTTCCCTCCTCATCCACCTCCCCCAGGTCTCAGCGCCCCCTGCAGGTCCCCCTCCACTTCCCTCCTCATCCACCCCATCCTCCCCAGGTCTCAGCGCCCCCTGCAGGTCCCCCTCCACTTCCCTCCTCATCCATCTCCCCCAGGTCTCAGGGCCCCCTGCAGGCCCCCCCACTTCCCTCCTCATCCATCTCCCCCAGGTCTCAGCCCACCCTGCACGTCTCCATTACCCCATATCTGTCTCCTCTCCCCACCAGGTCTCAGCACCCCCTGCAGGTCCCCCCTCCTCCACCTCCCCCGTCGTTGTCCATCTCCCGCTCCCCCTGGCCCCGCCCCTTGCACACCGTCCCTTTCCCGCCCTGCGCCTGCGCACTGCCACCCTCCACCCTCGCGCCCGGGCGGCCGGCGGCGGGCAGTGGCTTGCAGCACGCGGCGGGAGGCAGAGCCCATCAGGACAGGGCGGGCTGGGCGCCCAGGCCACGCCTCCAGGGTGAGGGGCTGCCCGGGGGGCCAGACTGCAGCAGCCTCCAGGGCACAGGCTGCTCCGCACAGGCGGCGGGTTGGTGGGGGAGGGCCGGGCTGGCGGCGTGGTTGTGGAGGGGCCCGGGCCAGGGCGGGGTCGGGAGGTGGGGCGCCCCCGGCCCCAAAGGGTGCGCGTGCTGGCCTGAGGCCTGCGTGGCCAAGTTTCCGTGGGGTAGAGGCTTTAGGCCCAAAGCCTGCTTGGCTCAGACGGTGCTCCAGCTGAATTTTGCAATGGTGGAAAGCTTGCTCCGGCCCCACCTTGCTAGGCCTAGAATGTGCATTTGCGGACAACTTGCTCAGGCCCAAGTTTTCTAGTTCTAGAAGTGTGCACTGGCCAAACCCTGTGCAGACTCCACCCTGCTAGGCATAGAATGTGCGTTTGCTGAAAGCCTGCTCAGGCCCAAGTTTTCTAGACCTAGAAGTGTGCACTGGCCAAAACCTGCACAGGCTCCACCTTGCCAGGCCTAGAATGTGCATTTGCTGAAAGCCTGCTCAGGCCCAGATCTTTTGGTTCTAGAATCTTCTGGACAAACGCCTGCGTTAGCCTAAATCCTGCTTAGGCTCAGCCCCTCCTAGGCCTAGGCTGAGTTAGCTAAGTCCTGGCCCGCATGAGGCCCAAAGCCTTTTGAGGCCAGAACCTCATCAGGCCTTGATCTCTCTGAAGCCTGCTAGGCCCAGACCCCACTGTGCCTTACCAGGACTCCGCACTGCTTTCTCAAACAGGCCAAGTCACAATGGCAGGGACCGAGACCTCTGTCCCTTCTGAGCAGTTCACTAAAATCAAAGAGCTGGAGTTGACGCCAGCAACAGCCCCGGAGGAGGAGGCAGAAGAAGATGGAGTGTGCAGGGTGAAGGAGGGCCTGAGCCCTGGAGACGTGGAGGCCCAGGGCACCTGCGAGGCCGTCCAGGCCAGGATCCTGGAGGGAGGGCAGGAGCTAGTGCTCGTCCCCACAGAGGAGGGCCAGAAGCACATCCTGGCCCTGCAGACGGCGCCCTTCACCTCCGAAGATGTGGACCTGCAGGGCGTCAGCTGGCTGACGCCCCGGGACCAGGAAGGGGTGCAGCTGGTGGTGCAGCGGGCTGGTAGTGGGCTGCAGCCACTGCTGTGGCTTGGAGCGGGGTCCCAGCAGAGCCCGCACCAGTGCGTGGCCATCAGCATCCAGGAAGAGGTGTACTGGCTGCCAGAGATGGAGGTGCTGCAGGTCCACGTTCTGGAGGGGAGTGCAGCCTTGGCCCGTGGAGACAGCGAGGTTGTGGAGAGCCTGGCTGAAGACACTGGATTGGTGAAGGTACAGCTGGTTTTAATAAATGGACCCCTTACATGGGGAAAAAAACCCAGAAAAATACTTTTTTAAGTTGCTGTTTGTGCAGTATTATATCTGAACAAGCAGTTTAAAATTAAACACAGTGAAAATTACGCCCAGGAAAATCCTGGGAGGCCTCATGTCCTTTTTTAAGAGTTTAAAAAGTTACATTAATTAAGGTACATTGTGTTTTTTAAAAAATAGTGTTATATTTCACCCCCAAAACCCTTGATGGTTAATTATGGCTTAAGCACTTTGGTTACAATGGACAATCTTCTGTGCTTCTTTAATTTTTGTTTTTCTTTATGTATTCTAAAGTTTTATCAAGGCAAAGGGCTTAATCGGATTGTAATTAATAGTATCGTATCTGTTTGAGTACTTACTTTTGTTTATTAGTTTGAGGAAAGTCAGGAAGAGCAGCTGCTGGCTGAAGGAGGATTCGCCGAAAGAGCAGAAGAGCTGCTCTCAGAAGAGCCGCTCTTTCCTCCGGAGGCGACGCCGAGCCCGGGAGAGGGAGGAAGAGACGAAATTGTTCTGACGATTTCGAACTTAAACATGGAAGAACAAGAAGATAAACCCGTGTCCGATCAGGCACACGTTGAAAAAGTCAACTCTCCAAAAAATCAAAAAAATACAAAGGGTAGGCCAGTTCATTTTGTAAAAGAGACTGCATAAAATGGGGCTGCTGTCTTGTCTTTAGGGGAAGGAGATGGTAATTGAAGTTTCAAGTGGTTGACTTTTAGTTACTTTCAAAATGTCAGAAAACGGGAGAAATTTTAAACTAATGTTCTGTGCTATGAATCAAATCCAAAAGAGTTTTGCGTTTTGCGTGCAGATGTTTTAAAAGTGTAGTAAAAATGCGCCCGCAAAGCGCTGTGCAAGAGAGAGAAGATCGGGCCCTGATCTGCTCCCTAGTTTGCAGCCCCGTGGGTGGGGGGGGGCGGGGAGGGGCTGGTGGAGACAAGGGCCAGTGGTCCAGGAGAAGGAGTGGTGTCCAGAAGGCAACAGAGGCACCTTTCAGGGGAGGGGACGTTTAGGTGAGGCCGGGAAAGGGACTCAGAAGCCATTCAGAGTGGGGATCACCATCCCTGGCGGCAGAAAGTGGCCCGTGGGTGTGCCTCTGGAGTGTGTGACTTCTCACGAGGATGGACGGCTCCACTGTACCGGGAGAGCCACACGGATGGGTGAACTCAGGCCAGATGAGGAAGGACCTGTAGTAAAACCATACTAAAACTGAGATTGCATCACGGCGCCCCACGGGATGAATTGGACCCTCAAAAATTATTTATTAGTCTTTTAAAAAAAATACTAGTTTCTCACTTGTTTAAATCAAGAGAGTTCACTCCCAAAAGCTCAATTTCTAGCTCATTTTTTAAAAAGTCATATCTGGCAACACTCAGCTCTGTTTCCTTCCTCCAGGAACAGGTGGCCAGGGCTGGGAAGTGGCTCAGTTTAGAAAGTCGCATGCCACTACTGTCCCTTCTTCCTGTATGTGGTTAAAGTCATTCATTTAGGTGTGTTGCCTCTGGCTTCAGTAGCTGCTGAGTTTGCTCATATTTTTAAATCAAGGGATTGTACCCCAAAATTACCAACTCCCAGCTCATTTTCAGGTTTTTAATATATTCACAATTTTGTGCAACCATTACCACTAATTCCAGAATATATTCATCACCCCCGAAAGAAACCTAAACCATTAAGCAGTCACTCCCCTCTGCCCACCCCACTTGCCCAGTCCCTGGCAACCACCAAGCTACTTTTTGTCTCTGTGGAGTTGCCTGTTGTGGACATTTCCTATAAATGGAATCATACACATATAATATACTGCCTTGTGTGTCTGCATTCTCTCACATAGCACGTGTTGTGTCAGTATTCATTTCTTCAGCCCTGAATAGTGTTCCATTGCATGCGTACACCCCGTCTTGTTTATCCATTCATCCATCAATCAGCATTTAGGTTGTTTCTTTTCTTTTTTTGAGAGAGATCGGCCCTGCGCTAATGTCTGTTGCCAGTCTTCCTCTTTTTTTTTTTTCTCCCCCGAGCCCCAGTACGCAGTTGTATATATCATAGCTGTAGAGTTGTAGCCCTCCTGTGTGGGCCGCCGCAGCACGGCTTGGGGAGCGGTGAGCGGGTCCAGGCCCAGGATCTGGGCTGGGCGAACCCTGGGCCGCCGACGTGGAACATGCGAACTTAACCGCTAGGTCACGGGCGGCCCTAGGTCTCTCTGCCTTTGAGCCGTTGTAAATGGTGCTGCCCTGAACATTCAGGTGCAAGTTTTTGTTGGAACGCCTGTTTTCAGTTCTTTGGGGTGTTCCTAGGAGTGGAATTGCTGGGCGCTCTGGTTAGTCTGTGTTTCACTTTTTGAGGAGCTGCCAGACTGTTTCCCACGGCAGCTGCACCAGTTTTTGTTCCCACCAGCCATGTGTGAGGTTTCTCCACACCCTCGCCAGCACTTATTTTCCATTTTTAAAAATTATCTCCATCCTCATGGGTGTGAAGAGGCATCTCATCGTGGTTCTGACGTGCGTTTCTCAAATGACTGGTGATGTTGAGCATTGGTTCACGTGCATGTTGGCCATTCGTGTGTCTTCTTTGGAGAAATATCTATTCAGATCCTTTGCTCTTTTTTTTTGTTTGTTTGTTTTTTGTGTGTGTGAGGAAGACCAGCCCTGAGCTAACATCGTTGCTAATCCTCCTCTTTTTGCTGAGGAAGACTGGCCCTGGGCTAACATCCGTGCCCATCTTCCTCTGCTTTATATGGGACACCGCCACAGCATGGCTTGACGAGCACTGTGTCTGTCTGTGCCTGGGATCCAAACCTGCAAAACCCCGGGCTGCCGAAGTGGAGCGCGCAAACTTAACCACTGCGCCACCGGGCCGGCCCCAGTGTTGATCTTTAAAAAAAAAAAAAAACTTTTGGTTTTGTTGGTTCTCTATTGTTTTTCTGTCTCATTTATAGCCACTCGGCTCTTTATTCTTTCCTTCCTTCTGCTAGCTTGGGGTTTAGATTTCTCTCATCTGTCTAGTTCTTCAAGATGCAAAGTTAGTTTATTGATCTGAAGTTCCTTTGATGTGTTAATGGAATTGGAACATCTAAAGAAAGATTTTTACAAATATGTAAATGCCGTGTCTTCTTCCTGTAGGAGTCAAACGAACCTTCCACTGTGATGTCTGCAAGTTCACCTCTTCTAGAATTTCGAGTTTTAATCGTCATGTGAAAACTCACAGCAGTGAAAAGCCGCACGTGTGTCACCTTTGCCTGAAGGCCTTTCGTACTGTGACTCTTCTGCGGAATCACATCAATACCCACACAGGTATGGCTGCCGAGAAGGGCGTTCTCCTTGACCGATGTGTGTAGGCTTATGTGAGATTGCAAATCCACCCATTTCTGCATTAAAATAGCGTGTTGTTTCAGACTTTAATTTTGTCTTTTCTTCCTTCAATTTTGGTTAAAAACGTTGAATGTCACAAAGATTTTTCTCACGTCTATCTGGGTTATTTATGGTTTAAAGAGCCTCTTAATTTTTAAAGCATTTTGTGACTGAGTGTAGTTTATAAGTTATGAAAATGAAAATCTGTGGTTAAATCTTGTTTTAAAAGGATAAACTGTGTGACTTTACAGGAACCAGGCCCTACAAGTGTGGTGACTGTGACATGGCATTTGTCACCAGTGGAGAACTTGTCCGACACAGACGTTATAAACACACTCACGAGAAGCCCTTTAAATGCTCCATGTGCAAGTACGCTAGCGTGGAGGTAAGTTCACTCCATACCTAAGGCTTCGTGGCATCTTATAAGAAGCTCCCATAAAAGTTGTTTAGTTAAACTAACAGCAGAATCTCTTACAAAACAGGTTTTTCTAAAGAGGTTATTCATACAGAACCTATGCAGGAAATAATACTCATTCTGTTTTCTAAATTTAAAGTAGAAAATTGGATTTCTTCTTTTCTTTGATTTTCAAACAGTCAAAGCAATATGTCAAGGTGTACAAATTACAAATAAAATTTGTCCTTGAGAAGTAATTCTCAAATTTGTTAAAAAGTTTTACTGAGCATTTTAGGTAGTTCTCGGTTCCACAAAATCAATGTATTTGCTCTAACATGGAACACAGACCCAGTCTCAATTTTTGCTGAAATTTTTGAGTTTACCTCAATGGCACTTGGTCAGATACAAAGCAACTTGCGTGAAGATTTAAACAGGCATTTCCAGTGTTAATTACAGGGACCTCCCTTCTCAGACCTCAGTCGTGTGTCATAGTAGTTTCAACAGTTTGTCTCATTTATACTTTCTAGCAGGTTTAGCAGGACTCTGGATGAAACAACAGCAGGAACACAACACTAGCTTTTCAGAGTCAGTTTTCTACAATTAATTTCTAAGGACTCCAGTCTATTAGGACACATGCCGGCTCCTTATTTCGAGCCCAGCTGGGGAAGGATAATACACTCAAATGGGACTAAGTTGAAGGGGACAGCTCAAGTTTAAATATAGAAATGATGCAACTGTGTTTCATAAACTAGGAAATTTCACAGACAGGGTCAGAATTTGATTCCAAGAAGTCTTTCCTGCTCTTACTATTTTAAAAAATTATTTCTCATCTGAGTTAAAGGTTCTGACTGTAGTATGAAAACACGAAATGAGACTTTCAAAGAACAAAGCCATCTGAGAGCACTGAGCCTTGAGTGGACTCCCTGTCTCTGTCTGGCCGGTTCTCGGCGCAGACTGCCCAGGCCCGCTGAGCCCCTTCTCGGGGTTGGCGGTCCGCACGCGGCCTGCGGGGTGGTCGGCCTCGGCCCGTGCCCCCGCTGCTGCTGCCGTGACTCCCGTCTTTGCAGTTTCCGCGTCTTGCTGTGCTGATCTGCTTTAAGCGGGGGAGGCTAAGCCCCCACTCCCCCCCACGCCACCCTTTACACATCCGCCAGCAGGGATGTGTGGAGGCTGTGGGACAGGCTACACCAGCTTGGAAAGCTTTTGAACTGCCCCTCCCGCATCCTCCCTTTCAAAGCCCTGCAGAGAGGGTTCATACACAGCTTCCTTTGATCATTCACAGCACTCATCTTATCAAACCTTTCATGCTATAATTTTTAAAATTCTTTTTATTTTGCTTTCTGATGGATTTGAAGACATCCACTTTTCTTCTAAAAATCTAAATTTTTCAGTTGGGATCTTGGTTTCCATTCTGTCTTCTTTTGTCCTTGAATGTTCTTCAGGCTTGTGTGTGCTGACGTGGGGGAACCCCGGTTAGGCTTCCCGAGAGCACAAGCAGGGCTGACGCGGGCTTTCCAACACCTGCAGCCCAAGTGCGGTCGCTGGCCCTCTGAGCTGCTGAGCTAGATAAGGGCCTGCGGTAGGTGAATTCAGAATAAGAACAGTTCCAGAAGGTACTAAAACAGTCAGGCAAAAAATGAGCAAATGGGAGGTAATTGTTTGCCTTTTGACTGATTGCCTGGGATATTAATTAATCAAGTCAGAGTTTATTTTCTTCAACTTAAAAGTTACTTCTTATAAAGAAACTACTAACGCATAGAACCCGTCCTTAATGGCCAGGAAGGCCCTCCTCCACGGATGTGCCCTATAGGGTCCACAGAAGTTGGAACTGGGAAGGTCCCCTGAAGAGCTAATGTTTCAAGGTTCCCACTTTATATGCAAACAGAAGTTCTGGCCTCTGCCCGCTACACATGATCTAAACTTCATAGCTCTTGAGCGTGCGTTGCCTTAGAAATGAAAATAAAACCGTGTATGGCCCTGAGCAGCTAGATTTCAGTTTTCTCTTTGTAAAGTGAAGTTGAACGTGACAGTCCCTTGAAACAACTGCTCATCATCCCCCGAGGATCTCATACACACACCTCACATGAGGAAAATCCTCTGCAGCAGAAAATAAAAAGGAATGACTGTTTCATGTTTTCATGTGTGACATACGTACTGATATTAAAATCGGGGGAATTTAAAAATTGTGTATAAAGCTGGCTAATTGAAGACTCCACAAGTTTCAAGTCTCTGTCGCAGGAAATACCTCTCGTTTGTCCCTTAGGCGAGTAAGTTGAAGCGCCACATCCGCTCACACACGGGGGAGCGGCCCTTCCAGTGCAGCCTCTGCAGCTACGCCAGCAAAGACACCTACAAACTGAAGCGACACATGAGGACGCATTCAGGTAAGAGTGTCTCATGCGTGAGGCCAGGGAGTGAAGCATACTTTCAGTTTTTAACGTGAATGTGGGAGAATTACTCTTCGGTGGCAAAATTAAAGCTTGAATGTCAAAGCGAATTTCTCTGTGCGTTTTTGACGTGGGGATGTTGCTCTGTCCCGTGTGTTTACTGAGCCCCGAGGGAGCCCCGTAAACACTGCTGGCCCCGCCATGAGGAGTGAAGCACCACCAGGGATTTGCTTCTGTGGGTTTTTCAGGGGGTGAAAAGTCGACTCCTTAATTCCTCCTTCAACTTTAAGGCAAAACATAAAACAAAATGTGCTGGTTTCATAATACACTTCCCTTACGTGTTGTTGTGTCAAGAATATGTTACGTGGACTTCTCCGTCCTCTGTGCGACCCCGAGGAGCGGAACTGGCTGTCTGTCTCGAACTGACAAGCAGCCACCAGGTGTTAGGAGAGTCCACACGGCTGTCCGTGACGTACCGCTGTCCGGGCTGGATTTGGGAATCTTATACTAATGGGGGGGGGGCGGCGCTTAAGCATGAGAAAGGGGCTGAAAAGGGAGCCTGGGGACAACAAGAAAAGCTCTCAGCCCCCGATGTCCTTAGCGAGGATCAGGGCTGGCGGGGCGAAGCCACTCTGCAGAGGGTCACCTTTGTCATCCCGCCACAGGTGAGAAGCCCTACGAATGCCACGTCTGCCACGCGCGCTTCACCCAGAGCGGCACCATGAAAATACACGTTCTGCAGAAGCACAGCGAGAACGTCCCCAAACACCAGTGTCCGCACTGTGCCACCATCATCGCGAGGAAGAGCGACCTGCGTGAGTGTCTGGCGTAGTGCGCGCCCTCTAACTCGGGGGTTTGCTGGTTGGGGTGCAGCCGGAGACCTGTGGAGCCCGGCCTGGTTCCAGGGAACCAGGATCTGCTCCGGGAGGAGTTTTCTTCCGGAGGTCCTGTGGCGCCATCTGGTGGCCGGATGGCACAAGTGCAGCTTCATAGCGTGGTCTCGGAGTCGGGGACCCAGCCCGGTTCCGGGGAGACGCAGTGAGCTCTCGCGGGATTTTGGCGCATAAAGCACTTTCGTGGATATTATTTTATTCCATATGAGCCTATTTTTACAGATGATGAGGCTGGGGCTCAGAGACATGGTGAACCGCCCCGGGGCCCTGTGACGGGGTGCCAGGAGGTGGCCTGGCTGCAGGTTCTGACTATTAATGTTCTCTCCGTGACACTCAGCAAACTGCTCTTCCACCCTTGCTGGGATCCTAGAAGGTTCTGGAAGCTGAGGGTACAAAAGGAAGAACCTAGACAGTTCTCCCCGTAGGGAACTCACTTCATGTCACGCCTGTGACATGGAATCCACACTGTGACACGTACGCCCTCCTAACAGAGTGGAACCCACCATGAGTGACTTCACAGGCCAGGTTTGGGAGTTTGGATTTTATCGGGGGGCAGAGAGACACGACAGCGAGGGAACAAGCCTTGTTTCAGGTTCCTGGCCTCCTGCTTTCCATGATTTTTTCTCCTTTCCCAAATCCATGACATTGCAATACTCAAGATATGTGAGCAAAACGACAAAGTCACCAGTTTGCCCAGAGAAATTATGGAGATGAGATGCACTGTTTTGAAAACATTTCTGAAAGGGTAAAGATGTTTAATGAAGCCTGAGCTTTTAGTTTTCATCAGGAACATTCTGTCAGTGTTGCTATAGCTACCAGCACGCTGCAAAAAACAGCCCGTTGGGGCTTTGTAGGGCACAGAGGTCACAAATCAGTTGCCCAGAAAGGAAGCAAGACTTTTTTGACACCGCGGGGAAGAATCCAGGTTATATCCCATCCCAGTGGGTGGCACCCTCCATGTCCCCCCGTGACATGCTTTGTAAACCAGCTGCCTGCCCTCCCTTCGCTATATGAGAAGTCCGGCTCTGTAAATGACCGGGTCAGCGTGTCCAGGGTGTGCCTCCCCCACACACCTGTATTTGTTCAGCCTCTTACACAGAGGGTCTCAAAAGCCTCTAAATGCTTTAGACTCGGTTGAGCAGAAATTATCCTCGCGCACATCCAGTCAGACCTTACCATGTCTCCGGTCAGTCACAATGTAGGAGAAAACAGGACGTGGGCTTCTAACAGAACATCTGGACTTTTTTTAAAGTTAAAATAGAGAGGTTATATCTTTTTATGTAAAACCACCTTAACATTATCCTGAAATCCACCCACTCCGTGATCAGGGTCTCGAAGAGCTCTGTTGAGTGACCGTCTCGGGTCCAATATGCCCTACCTTGTAGGACAGGTCACTCCACGTGGAAGGGTGTTAAATGAGGGGTCAGTGTGCTGTTTGTTTAGAGGAGTGGCTCTCGGCTAGGAATGCTGTGACCCCTGGGAGACACGTGGCAACGTCTGGAGGTGTTTTGGTTGTCACACCTGGGGAGGAAAGGGCACCGTTGGCATCGAGCGGGTGGAGGCCAGAGACGCTGCTAAAGCTCCTCTGGTGCCCAGGAAGGCCCACCCCACTCTGCCTGAGGGGGGCTCAGCTAGCCTCCAGTGTTCATAGTGCCAACGCTGAGAAACCCCGATTTAGAGGGTGGGGGACTCCGCCTAACAGAAAATAATCCTCTTCTGTCGTGTGACGTGCTGTGACTGTCTCAGGTGTCCACTTGCGCAACCTGCACGCCTACGAGGCCGCGGAGATGAAGTGCCGCTACTGTTCTGCCGTCTTCCACGAACGCTACGCCCTCCTTCAGCACCAGAAGACTCATAAAAACGAGAAGAGGTTCAAGTGCGAACACTGCGGTTACGCCTGCAAGCAGGTGCTGCGTTTCGGTCAATTTGGGGAGGTTGGGGGGGACGGTGGTTCACGGAAGGAGAGAGGGTTGCAGGGGGATTCTCCATCACTTGGAAAATATTGAACAAAGCGAAGCTTTAGTAAAAGGACTGTTCAGAGTAACCGGAAGGTGGCCGTGGTTTAAAGCCATGGTTCTTCAAGGATGGTTCCCAGCCCCCAGGGCCCTGAGAGCAGCCAGGGCCGTGGATCAGAACCGCTGTCATAAGACGCAGAGGCCTTGTTTGCTCTTCTGCTGTTGGCGTTGGCGCTGACGGGGCAGGGGCAGCGGAGGTGTCTCAGCGCAACCACAGCAGTGACACCGAGCGGGACGGTCACCACGTCACTTCGTGCACAGGCAGCAAAAATAAGGGGCAGTTTTACTTAAGGCTGTCCTTGATGAAGCAGTAAAAGTTATTAAGTGTGTTCAGTCTTGACCCTGAAAAGTCATCTTCTTAGTGTGCCGTGGATGAGCTAGGAATCGAGCCCTCCGCTGTCTTCCTGCGCTCGATTCTTGGGGGGAAAGCGGGGTGTTCGAGTTACCAGCTCAACTTGCCGCTTTCTCGTGAACCACCATTTTCACCGAGGGAACAAATGACAGACAAACTCTGCTTATTCAGTTATTGGGTATTTGGCAGACATTTTCTTGAAAGTAAATGAAGTGACCCTGTCACTTCGAGGAAGATGTGTGTTGCTGTGGATACAATTTCAGCTTTCAAGAGGAAATCAGAATTTTGGAAAATGTGTCTACCATTGTGAGCTTAGCAGCTTCCTAATACTTGACTTCTGATCAGGTTGGAGTGACTCTAAGGCAGCAGTTTTCTATATAGCATAATGAAATGTATCCACATTTAGAAGCTGTTTGTAACTCGGTAAATTGATATTTTCCAAATGACTGATTATTTTACAAAATCCTGCATGGGTAAAAGATCCATTCAAAGGATAAGATAGATCAACAGATTTTAATGTAACAATACAAAAAGTTCATTGGTATGGTTTCAGATTCCACATTCTAAACAACTTTTAAGAAATTACCACTTGCTGCGTTTTGGTGTAATATCAGAGAAGAATGTCCACAGTTATTTGAAAAAGCCATTAAAATTCTGCTCCCTTTTCCAACTACGTATCTGTGAGAGCAGATTTCCTTCGTCTATGTCAACCACAACAACATACCCAGCAGACTGAAGGCAGCAGCGGGGCTGAGAATCCAGGGGTCCTCTTTTAGTAAGGTTGCCAGACTTAGAAATAAAAACACGGGATGACCAGTTAAATTTGAAATTCAGATAAACAACAGATACTTTTGTATATAAGCATGTTCCCAAGAGTGCAGCCTGTATTTTAACTGGCACCCTTATCTAGTAGGCCAGACATTAATTTTTTTGTTTTGAAAAATAGATAAGTTTACAGAAATATGTTAACGTGTAGTTGGTCTATTGTTATTTTAAAATGAATCGATAAATATTTTTCATATTTTTTAATTTCTCAGTTTTGGTTCCTGATACAGTCAATATTAACAGACATCTCCCCCATAAATAAAAGCTCCTTGGAGTTGTAGTCATTTTTAAGAATGTCACAGGTCCTAAGACCAAAAGTTCTAGAACTGACCTGCTGCTTTGAAGTGTTGTCTGCCACTGTGAATATTTCGCCACTTTCACCAAAGGTGGACACAGGTGCTTCTTATGTTTCAGAGTCTGGGCTGTAAATTGTAAATGCTTTGAGTAAGGGAGAGAGTGTTTCTAGTAGATTTTGAGCCTTAGAATATTCTGAGGCTCCAATCTCCAATTCTTTAAAATGAACTAGGAGAGCTTCCTGGAAGGTGGATAATGTGGTGGAGGAGGAGGGTTCGGGGAGCAGAGAGCAGACGGGGGAACCTTGGGAGGAGGCTGAGCACCGCCCGGCCTCTGAGCTGCTTTGGTCCCGGAGGGCCAGGCTCCTGGGTGGGACCTTGTGCAGGTGCCAGGGGTGCCCTCCGGGGAGGGAGGGGTGAGATGAAAGGTGTACGGGGAAGCAGGTGTCCAGTGGTTTGATGAGAGAAGGGCTGGGAGATTTCGTCTCTCAGTCCTTGACAGTAATGCAGAAGTGCTAAGTATTTCATCTGATTATAGCGTTTTTAATAAAACAAATCAAATATGTGCCTTTGCTTGACTGTATACATATTTTTGTCCTGACTGCCCAAATTATTTACTCATATAGTTACAATTTCTGGTTATTTCTTGGCTGGAAACAATTATGTTCGCCATCATGCTTTGAATCGATACTAAGATTGGTTATAACACCATCAGGAAGTAGAAGGGACGATGTTTAGATGCTTAACCTACTTCCAACCCCAGATGTCCACTGAATTGAATCTCTGTCATTAGATTTTTAAGTGTGCAGGTTCCGGCTGGCCTCTGTAAACTCAGGTCCTTGCAAATAATTATAGAAATAGGGCTCCAAACACATGGGCCCTCTTGGAGGGAAAAGTGATTATCATTTCACTCCCCAAGGTGTGTTCTCCCGCCTTCCCCCTGGGACTGTAGGGCCAGCTGTGAGTGAATCGTGAGAACTTTGTGACCTGATGGCAGGGGCTGTGTACGAGTGTGTTTCGTAGACGGCCAGACCATGCTGCTGCCACAGTGGTGGGTGTTTGCTGTGATTTTTCTTAATAGTGCACTCATCTTTGGGGAGGACAGAAAAGATATGCTACAAGAAATGTCTGATCCTACAAAATTCCCGTAAATAGCTAAGCTGTTTGTCTTCCTCCCCTTCCCCCCAGGAGCGTCATATGACAGTCCACACTTGGACCCACACGGGAGAGAAACCGTTTGCCTGCCTCTCCTGCAATAAGTGTTTCCGACAGAAGCAGCTTCTAAATGTTCACGTCAGGAAATACCACGATACAAATTTCATCCCGACTGTTTATGAATGCCCCAAGTGCGGCAAAGGCTTTTCCCGCTGGGTAAGCTGACTTAAGTCACAGTAAATCCTCCTGGAGGAGATCTCTGTATCTCGCAGGCACGGGGTCACCCTCGGGGCGTCTAAACCCGATTATAGAAGCTTGCCAGGACTTCAGATAGCATCTGTCGTGCTGAAGGGAAAGTAGTTATTAGTTTTTTGGAGTCACAGAACTCTTGAAAATCATATAAAAGTGTGGTCTCTGCGAAAAAAGACAATTCTATAAACAAAATCTTGCAGATAGTTTTGGGAGTTCTCAGACTCCCGAGATTCTACAAAGAATCCTTGCTTCTACTGTAACATTTCAAAACTGTTCCTGGGAGTTAGATTTAGGCTTCTTCACAGAGACAGTGCCATTTTCAAAATGTTTTCTAGATGTTCTTAGAATAGTGCTGTCAGTACCATGCTAAGAAATACATTTCCTCTTCAGTTTTATTCTTTTTAGGTGTTGTATTAGTTACCTGTTGCTGCATAACAAATTACCTCAAAACTTAGTGGCTTAAAATAACAAACATTTATTATCCACAGTTTCTATGGGTCAGGAATCAGCATGTGGCTTGGCCGGGTGGGTCTGGCTCAGGGTCCCATGAGGTGCAGTCAGGGTGTCAGCTGGGGCCGCGTCATCCACTTACAAGTGGATCCAAGGATCCAGTTCCAAGATGGTGCCCTCATGTGGCTGTTGGCAGGGGGCCTCAGTTCCCCACCACATGGACCTCTCCATTGGGCTGCTCAGGCGTCCTCATGACCCAGAGCAGCTGAGGGAGAGCAAGGAGGAAGCCACAGTGCCTTTTGTCACCTCATCTCAGAAGTGACACAGCACCACCTCTATCCATTAGAAACAAATCCCAAAGTCCAGCCCATACCAAAGGGGTGGGGGATGAAGTCCCTTTTGAAAGGAAGAGTGTCAAAGAATTTGTGAACTTTTTAAAACCACCACAGACAATTAGCGAGATCCTTAGACAATGTATGCTTCAGTCTAACTTTATAGATTTGAATTATCTGAGGTTGACTGTTTTTATGGGGGAAACTGTCTTTTCTCTTAAGGGAAAATAGTACGGTAGTTGTGTTTTTCTGGGTAGCAGAGGGGAATAATTCTGGAGTGTTAATGCTGTTAGTTCAAAATATCAAATAGGAATGGTGGCAGCACTCCAAACAGTCTCAGTCATCCTGTTGAAATTGTAAAGAAGCCTCTCTTTGGTGTGAGAAACAAGGATGCAGAGAAGAGAGCAAGTCAGCCTCACTGAATCCCTCAGAACATAAAATCAGATGTTTTGAAACTTTTTCTTCCATTCAAGAAGGCATATTTGGGGCTGGCTCCATGGTGTAGTGGTTAACTCCAGCATGCTCTACTTCAGTGACCCAGGTTTGCGGGTTCAGATCCCGGGCATGGACCTACACTAACTGTCAGCCACGCTGTGGTGGCAACTCACATATGAAATAGAGGAAGATGGGCACAGATGTTATCTCAGGGCGAGTCTTCCTCAAGCCAAAAAAAAAAAAAAAGAGGAAGATTGGCAACAGACGTTAGCTCAGAGTGAATCTTCCTCATCAAGAAAAAAAAAGCATATTTGGACTTGTATCTAGAATATATAAAGAATGCTTACAACTCAATAGTAAAAAGACATATACCCAATTAGAAACAGGCAAAGGATCTAAATAGACATTTCTCCAAAGAAGATAAACAAATGGCCAATGAGCTCACGAAAGATGCGCGGCATCATCAGTCATAGGGAAATGCACATCAGAAACGCAGCGAGACAGGATGTGAGGGCAGTCTGGCTGCAACATCTGTCACCCTATTGATCACCAGGGTTGGTTCCGCTGAGCTGGCTGGCTAGGGGGGTGTCCCCTTCCTCACCGCTCCACGTGCGTCCCTCTAGAAGCTGCGCACTCGGTCGAAGAAGACGACCTTGCCCGATAGAGGAGGACTGTTCTTCGGTCAAGGGGATACGAGTAGCTGATGTTACGGATGTCACAGCTTGCTTGGAGGTTCCAGCAGGGGAGCTGAACACACTGAAAAATCAACAACTCTTCTAGGATCTGTATGAGAGGGGAGGACCCAGGGCAAACCAGTGCCCCCAAGATGGGAGACAGACAGGTGAATACAGGGTGTCACGGCTTACCTGAGCAGAGACCCACAAGCGGAAACCGCCTCCAAACTCGAAACCACCTGGAGAACCAGTGCGAGTGGGAAAACCTGCCCTGTAATTGATGACTTGCTGGAGGCTGAGTGTGGACGATCTGATAGATGAAAACTAAGAGGGATTCACGGGGGGGGACCCCACAATATTGTGTTTTACCACCAGGAGTTCAACCAGATTCCCACAGAGAATGTCTAAAAAAAATCCCCTTCCGGCAGGGGGAGGGGAAAGGAAGCATTCTGAAACCCCAAAGCCCTCTGTTCTTAACAAGGCTGCCCTTGGGGCCAACTAGTTAACCGGAGTCTAACCTGCTGGGATATTGTCAGAGCCTAACTGACCTGGGGAAGGGAAATGCCCAACTCCAGCCTACCTTAGCCATCTGTCCCGCCTGAGTGGGGCGAAAAAACCGGAGAAACCGTGGTGAAGTTCCTGGTGCAGAGAAACTGGGACCTAATCACAGGACTGCAGAACGCTTCCTCCCCCACACCTCACCAGCATGTCACTAAAACCCTATTGCAGCAGTTTCTTTTAACCTGTCCGTCATGTCCAGCTGTCAAGAAAAAATTACAAGGCAAGCCAAAAGACAGAAAATACTTGGAAGAGACAGAGCAAGCATCAGAACCAGACACAGCAGGGATGCTGGAATTATCAGACCAGGGATTTAAAACAATCGTGATTAATATGCTGAGGGCTCTAATGGAGAAAATAGACAACGTGCAAGAACAGATGGGCAATGTCAGCAGAGAGATGGAAATCCTAAGAAAGAACCAAAAAGAAGTGCTAGAGACAAAAAACACTGTAACAGAAGTGACGAATGCTCTGAGGAACAAAATCGAAGAAGAACTAAATAAACAGAGAGACATTCCATGTTCGTGGACAATAAGACTCAATATTGTCAAGATGTCAGTTCCTCCCACCTTGATCTGTATCTTCAGTGCATCCCAATCACAATCCCAGCAAGTTATTTTGTGGATATCGACGAACTGAGTCTAAGGTTTATGTGGAGAGGCAAGAGACCCAGGATGGCCAACAGTGTTGAAGGAGAACAGAGTTGGAGGGTGACACTACTCGATGTCAAGACATACTACAAAGCTACAGTAATCAAGACAGCATGGTGTTGGCAAAAGAACGCAAATAGATCGATAGAACAATAGAGAGCCCAGAAGTAGACCCCCATAAATACAGTTAGATGATCTTTGACAAAGGATCAAAGGCAACACAGTGGAAAAAAGACCATCTTTTCAACAACTGGTGCTGGAACCACTGGACATCCACATAAAAAGAAAAAAAAAAAAAAAGAATCTAGACACAGACCTTACACCCTTCACAAAAATTAACTCAAAATGGATCAGAGGGGCTGCCCAGTGGCGCAGCGGTTTAGTTCACGCATGGCAGCCCGGGGTTCACGGGTTCGGATCCCGGGCGCCTGCCAACTCACCGCTTGTCAGCCATGCCGTGGCAGGGTCCCATATAAAGTAGAGGAAGATGGGCACGGATGTTAGCCCAGGGCCAGTCTTCCTCACAAAAAAAAAAAAAATGTGTCAGAGACCTAAATGTAAAACATAAAGCTATAAAACTCCTAGAAGCTAAACATAGGAGAAAATCTAGCTGATCTTGGGTATGGTTGTGCCTTTTAAGATAAAACACCAAAGACATGATCCGTGGAAGAAATAATTGATAAGCCGGGCTTCATTAAAATTAAAAACTTCTGCTCTGTGAAAGACAAAGTCAAGAGAATGAGAAGAAAAGCCACAGACTGGGAGAAAATATCTGCAAAAGTCACATCTGATAAAGGACTGTTATCCAAAATAGACAAAGAACTGTTAAAACTCAGCAATAAGAAAACAACCCAATTGAAAAATGGATTGAAGACTTTAACAGACATCTCACCAAAGAAGATATACAAAAGGCAAATAAACATGAAAAATTGTTCCACGTCGTATGTCGCCAGGGAAGTGCAGATTAGAACAACGAGATACCACTGCACACCCATCGGAATGGTCACAATGCAGAACGCTGACACCGCTAAATGCTGGCGAGGCTGTGGAGCAGCAGGAAGCCTCCTTCAGTGCTGGTGGAATGTGACACGGTCCAGCCACTTTAGAAGACGGTTTGGGTTTCTTACAAAACTGAATGTCCTCTTACCATACGGTACAGAAGCTGTGCTCTTTAGTATTTCCCCAGAGGAGTTGAAAGCTCATGTCCACACAAAACCTGCACACAGACGTTTATAGCAGCTCTATTCATAATTGCCAAAACTTGGAAGCAACCAAGACTTCCCTTGGTAGGTGAATGGAAACTGTGGTCCACCCAGACAATGGAATAGCATCCAGCGCTAACATGAAATGAGCTGTCAAGCCGCGAAGAGACACAGAGGAAACTTAAATGCATGTTACTAAGTGAAAGAAGCCAGTCTGACAGGCCACATACTATATGGTTCCAACTATATGACATTCTGGAAAAGGCAAAACTATGGAGACAGCAAAAAGAATGGTGGTTGCCGGGGTCGGCAAGGGCGGGATAAACAGGTGGAGCACAGGGGACTTCTGGGGCAGTGAAAATACACTGTGTGGTACTGTGATGGTGGATACCTGTCATCATACATTTGTCCAAACCCACGGGATGTCCACCACCAAGAGTGAACCCTAGTGTAAGCGATGGGCTGGGGATGATAATGACCTGTCAGTGTAGGCCCATCAGTTGTAACAAGTGGGAGATGTAACTCTGGGAGATGTTGCTGGTGGGGGGAGTTGTGCATGTGTGGGGTTGGGGCATATGGGAAATCTCTACCTCCATCTCAGTTTTGCTGGGAACCTAAAACTGCTCTAAAAAATCTTTAAAAATAAATAAACATAAATAAATAAATGAAAGCATATTAGGATACTTGAATTCAACTTAACTTTTAAGAAGTAAATTATTCGCAAAGTTTCGTTCTTTAACACACAGTAGTCCCAGTGTGTCTCCGTACGGGAATGTCGCAGGCCAGGCCCCTTTCCTCTCCGGGAGGGACCCCTGCTCTGCATTCAGATTGTTGGCTTCCTCCTCTCTTGAGAAACGTTTCTCTGACACAAACATTTGTCATATTACTTTGCCCGCTGAGTCCTAAATAGCCTGAATGTCTCCTAGGTTTACTTAAAATCTTAATCCTCTTTTATAGGCCGGACGTGTTTTTGCTTGTTTTGTTCCAAAACCGTCACCAGGAGTTGTTAACCAGGAAGTCTCTGAAATTGTAGGTCGATGTGTGTCTGTAGACATATCTGCAGTTCGCTGGCAAAGGGACCATTGCTTTTATCTTATTCACAAAGGAGTTCTTGACCCCAAAGGGCTTGGTTTATCCACGATCATATAAACCAGGGGCTTGCAAACTTTTTTCTGTAAAGAGCCAGACAGTAAGTATTTTCAGCTTCACTGGCCAGAGAGTTTCTGCCCCAGCTACCCAAGTATGTCGCAAAAGCTGACATAGATGGACACTTCGTAGATGAACAAACACGGCTGTGTTCCAAAAAACTTGCTTTACGAAAACAGTGCGCAAGCCGGCTTTGACCCTCAGGCCACAGTCTGCCAACCGCTGTGCATAAGCATAAGATGGAGGAAATTTAAATAACCCCTGAGATGTCCCCTCTACTTATGTGAATCCTTCCTTCTTCCATCCGTAAACCAGGACAGTCCTGCGAACCCCACTCAAGTCAAAATGGAAACTAGGTGGCGTGTTTTATATAATCAGCAAATTTAATGACGTGTCACCAGTATCTTACTTTTGCTTGTGAACTTTTCAGACGGTGAAAATTTTCTAACTTATTTTAATAAGTTTAAAAATGGGCCAAAGAGGGGCCGGCCCGGTGGTGCAGGGGTTTAGTTCGCACTTGGCAGCCCGGGGTTTGCGGGTTCGGATCCCGGGCGCCGCCGACGCACTGCCTGTCAGCCACGCCGTGGCGGCGTCCCATATAAAGTAGAGGAAGATGGGCACGGATGTTAGCCCAGGGCCAGTCTTCCTCAGCAAAAAGAGGAGGATTAGCAACGGATGTTAGCTCAGGGCTGGTCTTTCTCACAAACAAAAAAAATAAAAAAAAATAAAAAATGGGCCAAAGACTTTAATAGACTGCCCGGAGGATGCTGACTGTTCATCCATGAGAATGTATCACTAATAGGCCTGACTGGGAAATCTCTGACTGCCCTTTGAATTCTGAATGTCGTACATAGTTTTAATAACCCCGTGCATAGTAGGTCGGGAGAGAAGCTGTCCGGGCAGTAAAGTCTCTATAGTGTATTACTGGTTTTCATAAAATCGACTGATACATTGAATTTCTGGTTTAATATCATCTCACTTTAGGGAGTAGATGCATTCCGGGAAAGTAGATTTTGTCTTCATGTTGACTCCCATTATAAAGCAGTATTTCAAATAAGCTAGCCTTTGGCTGGACCCGAGCACAACAGACAGGATCACTTTTAAAAGGTATCTTTTCTGTACAAGATTGTACAAGTACGCGTTACTCGTTTTCCAGAGCCCGTCTCTGTCCCGAGTGTTTTGAATGGCGTTCCTTCAGCGATGCTGACTTTCGTTGTGTGCTCTGTCATTTCCCCGACAGACTAATATGAGAAGACACTCGGTGAAGTGTGACCCGGGACGAGAAAAGTCGGCCACCTCCGGAAAAGGACTAAGAATGAAAAAGAGAAAGCCGGCCATCCCAAAAGAGGCAGGAGAGGAAGACGGTAATTGTTTTAAACGAATTGGGTTTTAATTTGATGGTGATTTTCTCGTTATAAATTTTCCCGGTGCTGAGCGTCACAGTGCAAGGGACACGCCCAGAAACTAAGTGCCAGACCCCGGGAGGCACCTGGTCCCGGCAGGTCTGTGGCTGCTTCCTGCCGCTGCGGGCAGGTTCTGAGCCTCATTTCGCCCGGTTTGGTTATTGGTGAAGTGGGGCCGTGGCTTACCCTCCCCCCGCAATCGCGGTGAGCCCCGGGTGACGTCCACGCCCCCCTCCCATGGGTTCCTGGCGTGACATTTTAGCGTGGCCGAATGGCAGATGCGCACGCCCTGGCCCTCCTCTCCCTCTGAGCCCCACTTCATCCTGCTGGTGGACTGTCACCGGCGCCGGGTGCAGTGCTGAGCGCTGAGCTTGTGTCCTGCGGCTGCTACAGCAAATGACCACAAACGGGGGGGCCTAGAACAGAAGTGTACTCTCTCACAGCTCCGGAGGCCGGAAGCCCTAAATCAAGGCCTCAGCTCCCTGGGAAGGCTGCTGGGGAGGATCCTTCCTTTCCTCTCCCAGCTCCTGCTGGCTCCCGCCGTCCCTTGGCTTGTGGCTGCATCACCCCAGTCTCTGTCTCCAGGGTCACATGGCTTCTCCAGGGTGTTTGTGTCGCTCTTCTGTCTCTTAGAAGGACACTTGTCCTTGGATTTGGGCCTGCCTGGAAAATCCAGGATGATCTCCTCTCGAGATCCCTAACTTCATTGTATCTGCAAAGACCCTTATTTCAGGTCACATTACAGGTTCGGGGGGTTGGGATGTGGACATATCTTTCTAGGGGCCACCGTTCAGCCCACTGCAGGCCTCACTTCTTTATCCTCCGGCCCCGGGGAGCAGATGCCCCTCCCAGCTTAGCACAGGGGGCACCTGGCAGCGTTGCCGACCTGGAAGCCCACGTTCCAGAAGGGCAGAAATGGGAAAGCTCTTGTAGGTTTAAAAGTCGACGATGATGAGACTGGACGTATTAGAACGTTTCTCGTATTTTAGATGGTCGGCTGTTGAATCCTAAGCAAAGTATGAATTGAGACAAATAACCCGGCTTATGTTAGCAAAAAATACAACTTAATTTGCCTTTCAGGGTTTTGTTAACCTATATTATCCAGATAATTGTCTCGCTTGTACTTTTGCTGTGCTAGCCGGTCAGCATGTGTCCCCCACCAGGTCACTGGTAGATCTCTACAAGTTCCTGTCGATGGCACCTATTTTGTGAATCTCGTGCTCATTTTCATACATGAGAACTGGGTCTTAGTGCTCCCCCTTTCCCCCCAAAAAATGCTTCAAGAAACTACAAGCAAAAATACCTTCAAACAACTTTGACCTAATGTGGGGTGAAAGCTTTCTTAAGTGGGCCCTTTGTCTCTCGTCCCGTGAGCAGACAGGGACGTTCCATGGGGTCCTTGGGGGGTAATTTGGAAGATGGGTAGAGGGTTGAATATGGGTAGATGTACCGTGATCTTCTGTTTTTAAACTCCTGAAGTTGGACTGACTGTTTAGAAGCTGCTGGAGGGTGGGCAGGGGTGCTTATGGATCGGGACATGGCTCACGGCATGGACCTAGTGCAGCGCTTGACGGAATTGACTCTGTATGTGTTGATTGGCCGAAGGGACAGATGCCCTGGGAGCAGCTGGCGTTTTTTATTTCGTCGGTGTCATTCCGTGGGCAGCGACACAAGGCTTGTGTGAGCAGCTTAGCCGCTGTGTAGGTCTATAGGATCCGCACTCAACTTACAACTGTGGTTCTCAACCTGGAGCAGTTTGGCCCCCCAGGGACATGTGGCAATGTCTGGAGACACTTTTGGTTGTCACAACTGAGGAGAGCATGCTGCTGGCATCCAGCGGGTAGAGGCCAGGGAGGCTGCTAACATCCTACAGTGCACAGGACGGCCCCCCACAGAGACTGTCCAGCCCTAAGTGTCCGGAGTGCCGAGGTTGAGACACCCTGACTTAGAGCAAAGAGTTGAGATCAGAATATTTGTCCTATAAATTGAAAGATCGTTTTTTAAAACATCCGCTGCTGTGTTAAAAATTGTGATTGTTTCCAAAATATATTTGCACTGATTTCTTGGCTTTAGTTTAAATTTGCCACCTCTCTGCCTTTCCCCCAAGAAGCCGCTGCTCAGGAGGCCTCCACTCTGAAGGGAGAGCAGTACCTGGGAGAGATGGTGCCTGCCGACCTCGCAGAAGCCGTGGCCGGAGGCGAGGACCTGGGTGAAGACATGAGCTGTGAAATGATGCTCAGCGCGATGATGGATAAGTTGTAGAGATTCAGATTTCATTTTTACAGCACTTAATTCTTAAAGCAAGTTAGAAGTTTTAGCATCTTGTTCGAAGTGTTTCTTTGAAACAATTACCTTCATGACAAGGGATGGTCGCAATTTTTCTGAACTTTGAAGGAATGCCTAGAATTATTTGCTTATTTTTTGACTGGATATTTCAAAAAACATTGCAGGTATTTTATAAAAGGCCCAGATCTTGAATTGGAGGATAAAACCTCAAACCTATGAATTCACTCACCTGATATTGACAGGGTGGCCCACAGTGAGCAATGAATTTTGGATAATAATTATTTCTATCCTCGTATAGACTACTTAGCACTTCAGCAAACAGTCCCATTTGGAACCTTTTTATTGAATTATACACACCCGTGATATTTCTAATATTATGATTTTAAAACACAAAAGACTAATTTCATATCCTTTTTTTATACAAATGAATTTTCCATAAAATTTAAAACTATCATAATACTTTAATTACGGTAGTTATAAATTCAACAACAAAAGTTAATGTTATTTTAAAAAACTCAGTAGAAAATGAAAAACTCTAGTTTAGACTAGAAAATAACACCTACTCTATTTTACTTTGGTATATGAGCAAGGTTCACTTTTAGATCTTGTATTCTTTCTTAATTATGTCCTTTGGCAAGTATGAAATCCCCTGGTCATAGTGCATTATTGCTTATTAGTATATCAGTTCAGCACCCTCTTGTTTTGCTCAAACTACTTTATTTTTTTAAAATAATTGGCAGAGTGAGAAGAAACACAAAAATCTCATAATGAATTGTAAGGAATTTGTACTTTTTTATAACACCCTATAATTACTGAGTATTTCTCTTTTGCCAATTGGAGAGCTTTTCCTACCTTCGAGAAGCACATGAAATGTCTCTTTAGTACTAAAAATGAACTAGTACCTGTCTTTGTAGTGAGTCACATTTTTCTTCTTAGCTCAGCAGCTGCTTTTGCTGTGAACTTTTCTCCCCATATTTTGAAATCATTCATAGGTCTTAAATCCAAATTCTTTTTTTTTTTCAGCTTCATTGAGGTATAATTGACAAAATTGTAAGACATTTAAAGCGTCCATTGTGATGATTTGATACACATATACGTTGTGAAAGGATTCCTGCCATCTCATTAATTAACTTCAAACTCTTAAAATACTGATCTGTTGTTTAAAATAACCGAAGTCCAGAAGACTTGTGTTTGGTAAACATGTGGAAGCAGTTTCCCGGCAGGAAGGGCATTATATTCTTTTCATGAGAGCAAATTAATTGAATTCACATAATAAGACTTAAATTCTATGGTCTGTGGTATGCTATCATTGTGACTATTTGCATTTTTGTAATAGTTTCTTATTCTTTGACTTGTTTAAAGATGTTTTGCATAACTCAATAAAATGAAATGACTTAAAATTTCTCTCCTCATTGTATGTGAATGATGGTTCTAGAAAATCTTTTTTGCCCGGTGAGGATGTGGAGAAATTGGAACCCTATGTATGCACTGTTGGTGGGAGTGTAAAATGGTGCAGCTGCTATGGAAAACAGTACGGCGGTTCTTCAAAAAATTAAAAATAGAATTACCATATGATCTGGCTATTTGGTTATATACCCCAAAGAATTGAAAGCAGGGTCTCAAAGAGTTATTTTACACCCATGTTCACAGCAGCATTATTCACAGTGGCCAAAAGGTGGAAGCAATCCAGGTGTCCATTGATGGATGAATGGATAAAGAAAATGTGTTTATACCTACAGTGGAATATTATTCAGCCTTAAAAAGGAAGGAAATTCTGACCCATGTTCCAACATGGATGAACTTCGAGGATATTATTCTAGGCGAAATAAGCCAGTCACAAAAGACAAATACCGTATGATTCCGCTGACATGAGGTCCCTAGAGCAGTCAGACTCACAGAGACAGCGTAGAAGGGTGGGTGCCAGGGCTGGGGGTGCGGATGGAGAATTAGTGTTTAATGGGGCAGAGTTTTAGTGTGGGAAGGTGAAAAGGTTCTGAAGAATATACTTCACACTCCTGAACTGTATACTTAAAAAATGGTTAAGATGGCAAATTTTATATTATGTATTTTTCCACAATTAAAAAGAAAAACGTAAGAGGGGCCGGCCCAGTGGCGCAGCGGTTCAGTTCGCGCTTGGCAGCCCAGGGTTCGCAGGTTCAGATCCTGGGCGCCTGCCGATGCACTGCTTGTCAGCCATGCTGTGGCGGCGTCCCATATTTATACTTTAGTAGAGGAAGATGGGCATGGATGTTAGCCCAGGGCCAGTCTTCCCCAGCAAAAAGAGGAGGATTGGCGACGGATGTTAGCTCAGGGCTCGTCTTCCTCACACACACACACACAAAAAAGTAAGAAACATGTTTGAAAATGCAAGCCCAGCTGATATTTAAACACCATCAAAAACTCCTCCTAAAGTCTGTTACAAGTAATTTGCAGCGTTTTGCATGTATAATGTCTGGAGGAGTGTTATGGAGAACTAAGTTCAGTCGGTCGACTTTGCTTCAATGAGGTGCCCAGACGCCCACCAACACCTGGGTGAAAGGAGATGCTCCTTGGTTCCTAGTAGTGCGTTTGAGTTCTGTGATAGCAATGACAATAGTCCCCACAAGGGGACAGTCATCTCTTTCTTTTCCAACGTGGAGACAGCCTTTCAGCTCTTGGAGACCGGGGCAAGAACGCAAGTTACAACAAAGTCTTGGTAATTCGTTTGATCAATTTTGAACCATACGAAACGATCAATAAAAAGGGGTTTGTCCTTAATAGCAACAGGAGAATTTCCTGCCCTTGAGGTTGCTGACTGAGAACGCGGAATTTACAAAACCTGGA
Source organism: Tapirus indicus (assembly GCA_031878705.1). NCBI lineage: Eukaryota > Metazoa > Chordata > Mammalia > Perissodactyla > Tapiridae > Tapirus > Tapirus indicus. The sequence continues at coordinate 47,692,758 of CM062929.1, forward strand.
CGTGAAGCCACTTTCGCTGGCTGCAAGTTTTGGAGTGCTGGGGGAGGGAGCCACCATCTGAAAGCTTTAGCTTAAAATAGTTTTGAGATCCAGCAGGAAATCATTCTGGAATGTACACCTCTTGCACAATTTAACATCTCTGTTTTGGGGGAAGGGTGTTTAAATTACAGCATTGTCTGACAACAGTTTTACTATGTAAAGGATGCTTTCTAAACAAACCTAAGACCAGCTGATGCCTCTGTTGTTGGAGTCGGTCCCTGAAAGGGTTGCTGCTACACGGGGCTTAGTTCTGAGGACACGGGGGCTGTTTGAGCCTACCTTTTAAAGATGGCAAGAATTTCTTCTTTTCCAGATATTATTTCCAGTTTAAATGTTATATTATTGATAACCTTCCTGAAGAGTAATACATTCACCCCTGTGAACTACTCTTTATGACTGTCAGTCATTAATAGGCAGCGTTATTTATACTTAAACATATTCAGTTAAAGTCTTAGAACATTTGGCTTAACCCATCAACTATTTCTACATTCCCCATCTTTATATTGCAGTTTACTTTTAATTGAGTATCAGAAAAAACACAGATTTTAAGTGGCAGCCTAGTTTGTGATGCTCCTTCAGTAGCTTTTGTATCATTTCCAAGGCATAGCTATGATTATGAACCTTGTTTCTATAAATCATTGTCTTTTATAATATGCACACTTGAGGATTTCAGAAGACTCATGTGCTCATTTTTATGAATAGCTGCAGATAGAGTGCTATACGGGACAGTCACCATGCTTGTTGAGACAAAAATGCAATAGAGAAAAAAAAACCTCTTAAGTGAGCCACAGTGGCTGGAAGCCGGCCACAAGGGACATATAGGAAGGCTGCAAACAGCTCTCGTGGTGAAATATTCCTCTTAGGAGCAACCAAATGAGCTGAAGCAGCACGTTGCTGTCATTTCCTGTTAATGAACTATGACAGTTTGCGTAAGAGTCCAAAGGTCGCTGATTAAAAGACTTATCCTGATAATTATTATAATTACATCCCAAGGCCTGAACTATCAGAATCAGTAAAGTAATAACAGAAAATACTGTGCCAGATAGTGAATTACTTTACTTTAACTCAATCACTATATTGACAGAAAAAGCTGTGTTCAACCCTTTCCGAGGTAGCCCTTTCACTTCACGGCCATTTAAAAACTTTAAACACGTACTTGTTTGTGGAGAGAAGCTTGTCCAGTATCTCAAAGCAGGAGAACCGCTTCCCCCTCCAAAACGAGTCACGTGCTTGCAGCATTGAAATTCTCTGTGGATACTGACAGGACAATTTTAAAAGAGATTCCAAGATTTCTCTGTTGGGCAAAAACAGCCATTTTGTCAGTTAAAGTGTCTTCAGCAGAAAAAAAAGGTTTCATGACACAGTGCCCAAGTTTGCTGCCAGCGTGGGATTTAAATACAGCCACCCCCTGGGAGCTCAGAAATCGGTTGTAAATGGAAGACAGGAACAAATACGCCTTCTCTGTCCCGGCCACAGCATGTCGTTAACTCACCTGCGGTTCTGATGCCACCTCCCTGAATATAGGCTAATATTTGCAAGGAGGAGTCTTTCAGAGGAGTGGGGACGGTGAACTTCGTCGATGGATGTGCCCAACTTAGCCGTGAGATCCTGGAAGATTTCCCGCGTGGACGGCCACTGAGACCAGAGTGTCACCCACGTGACTTCAAAGCTGAGCTGTTTCCCCTCGAAGTGGCCACAACTGCCGATCACTCTTTTTCGACTTTGTGTGCCTGGATTTTAGAGCATGAGCCCAAAGATGTTGGGATGCGAGACCCTATGAAGGAACCCGCGTTATGTCTGATTACTGAATGTCGAATTCCCTCGGAAGCACCAAAACTAAAAGCAAGTCATTTAAGAAGTCTGAGAAGCGCGGTAGTGTTCACGCACTGCCCGCTTGAGGCGTGGGCTCTGCTGGAGGAGGGGGAGTCTGTGGGGGATGCCTTCAGGGAGAGGACCCAGTTGCTAACCTGCTGTCAGGCAGTGTGGACAGAGGGACGGCCCGCCTGCGAGCAGAGCCGGTGGGCGATGTTTCCACATGTGTCTACAGGCCACACCCCACTCCTCTGGGGGCGCTTCCTGCTCCAGTGGCAGCCTGTGCCGGGTGCCTGGGTCCCACTCGGAGCAGCATCACCTGTCACTTAGGTGCACTAGGTCACTTCTCACTGCACTGACCACCTGGTCACTCCATCTGCCCCGGCCAGCGTGGTTCCTCCTGAAGCATGGCCCTGCGTACACCCCGCCACAAAACACACCTGACCTTTCTCTGATCCCGTCATCTTGGGGGGAAATTCCAGGTCCTTTAAGGCCCCCGACAACAGTGGTTCAGAAATTTCTCTGGGCGTTGGGATTATCTAGGGAGCTTGTGAAAAGTACAGACTCCTAGACTGGACCCCCCAGGCCCACAGAATTAGGATCTTGGGGAGTGGCGCTCCAGAATCAGCATTTTCCACAGCCAGTGTTGTTGCAAAACCAGTTCCGGGGGTCACCTGCTCTCCAGGCTGGGTTTCTTCCCTCCTTTCACAGATGTTGGAAAAACTAAAGATGCTTTCAGTAGCCAGGCCCTAAGCATTTCATTCTGGGTGGTTCTACCCAAAAGAGCAACTCAGCATCTCTCTGGTGGCCTGTCAACTGGTTTTTGTTCCAGAGGGAATGGAAGAAGCAGAGCCTCTGGAAGCAACATGGGACCCATGTTCTGGAATTTTCTGGGCCTCCTCCATGTTTGGCACTGAGATCCATACTCAGGTGAACTGGGAGCAAATGCACCAGCTGTTTTACAGTGGCAGAGCATAACCCATGGGAAGGGGAGGGAGACAGCGAGAAGATTCAGGATCTGTTCACTGTACAGGAACTATTCCAGGCTGATGGTAGATCTGTCACGTAGAGCATGAACAGGGTTAATTTACAGTTTGAAAATACACTTGTCTGACTTTGCAAACTTGTTTTGTCCTATGTCAGGGTAATGTCCACTTTGAGTAATGTAGACCCATTTCAGAATAAGAACAGCTGGTTCATCTTAAAAATTATTGCAACAGGTAGGATGATCTCAGGGTGGATGGACGGATGGATGGATGTGTACAGACAGATACTAGCTCATAGTTTTTAAAATTTTTATTTTGAAAAAATTCCATGAAGAGTCAGAAATTAGCCATGGGAATGTGGGGCCTTCAAATGTTGCCCAAATGGAGATGAATTTGCTAATCACAACTTTTTATCGAAGTGAAATGGATATTAGAATTCTTCTTAGTGCTATTTTCAAAAATGCATCTTTTTTCTTACATATTTTTAAATTTTTTAGGTATAACTTACATACAGTAAAATTCTCCCTTTTAAGTGTACAATCTTATGAGTTTTGACAAATGAATGGTCATTCCACACCATCATAACCGTTATCATCACCACAATCAGGACATAGGGCGTCTCCATCAGCCCCCAAACCTCACTGTGCTTCTTTGTAGCCAGCACCGCCCTACTCCAGGCCCCTGCACCACTGGCTTCTTTCAGTCCCTGTAGCTGTCATTTCCAGAACGTCATATAGATGGAGTCACAGTGTATTGGAGTCTGGCTTCTTTCACTCAGCATAATGATTTTGGGCCTCCGCCCTGCTGTTTCGTGGGTCGCTTGTTTGTTTCTTTTTATTGCAGAGTAACATTCCATCCTACAGATATTCCACAATTCGTTTGTCCATTCACCAGCTCAAAGACACTGGGGTTGTTTCCACTTTGGGAGGATTGTAAATAAAGCTGTTATAAACTTGTGTACAGGTTTTGTGCAAAATGTATTTTCATTTCTCTTGAGGTGAGACTTCTGGGTCATAATGCAGATGTTTAACTTTACAAGAAACCGCCAAACCATTTCCCAAAGTGGATGTGCCAGTCTGTGTTCTCACCAACCAGGTTTGAGTATTCAAGCTGTCATATACTCACCATCACTTGGTATTATCAGGGTTTACTTTGTTTCGTTTTTCGCCATCCCAGTAGGTATGTAGTGACATCTCATTGTGGTTTTAATTTGCATTTCACTAATAACTTGTGATTCTGAAAATCTTTCCATGGGCTTATTTGCCATCTGCATATCTTCTTTAGTGAAATGTCTGGTCAAGTCTTTTAACCATTTTATAAATTGTGTTGTTTGAGAGATTTCCATATATTCGAGACACAAGTTCTTTATCAGACATACATTTTGCAAAGATTTTCTCCCACTCTGTCTTCTCTTTTCATTCTCTTAACAGTGTTTTTCAAAGAGCAGATTTTTTTTAAAGTTTTGATGAAGTCTAATTTATCCTTTTTTAGTTTGATGAATCATTTTTTTCTTGTCATTTCTAAGAAATCTTTGCATAATTCAAGGTCACAAAGATTTTTTTCTTAGGTTTACCTCTGGAAGTTTTATGATTTTATGTTTTGCATTTAAGTCTGTGATCCATTTTGAGTCAAAGTTTGTTTGCACTGCAAGGTGTGGATCAAGGTTCATTTTTTTTATATATGGGAGACCAGTTGTTCTGGCACCATTTATTGGAAAAATTATCCTTTGTCCATTGAATTCCCTTTGCAGCTGTGTTGAAAGTAAATTGACATCACATGTGGGGATCTATTTCTGGACTCCATTCTGTTCCACGGATGCGGGCTTTCATCAGTACCACACTGTCTTGATTACTGTAGCTTTATAGTAAGCATCAAAATCAGAAAATATGAGTCCTCCAACATTGTTCTTCTTTCCCCAAATTGTTTTGGTTATTCTAGATCTTTTGCCTCTCCATATAAATTTTCAAATCCACTTGTTGATTTGTACAAGAGATGTTGCTGGGATTTGGTGGGGGGATGAATTTACAGATCAGTCTTGGGGAAGAATTTATCATTTTAACAATATTGAGTCTTCTGATCCATGAACACAATCTATCTCTCCATTTATTTATGTCTTCTTTGATTCCTTTCATCATTGTTTTGTAGTTTTCAGCATATAGATCTTGCACAAATATTGGATTTATACCAAAGTTTTTATGGAGTTTTTATTTTGGTATTGTTGTAAATTGTACTGTCTCTAAAATGTTGATTTCCTATTGCTCGTTGCTAGTATAGAGAAATACAGCTGAGTTCTGTATATTGACCTTGTATGCTGCAACCTTGCCAGTTCCCTTATTATTAGTTCTGGTAGTTTGTAGATTCCTTGGTGTTTTCTGTATAGACAGTCATGCCATCTGCAAATAGAGACAATTTTATTTTTTTCCTCTCCAATCTGTCTATGTTTTTATTTTCTTGCCATATTTCACTAGCTGGGACCTATTCCAGGCTGATGGTAGATACATCACATAGAGGACAAACAGGGTTAGTTTACAGTTTGAAAATGCGTTTGTCTGACTTTGCAAACTTGTTTTGTCTTAAGTCAGGGTAATGTCCACTTTGAGTAATATAGACCCATTTCAGAATAAAAATAGCTGATTCATCTTAAAAATTATTGCAACAGGTAGGATGATCTCAGGGTGGATGGATGGATGGATGTGTACAGACAGATACTTGCTCATAGTTTTTTAAAATTTTTATTTTGAAAAAATTCCGTGAAGAATCAGAAAATAGTCATGGGAATGTGGGGCCTTCAAATGTTGGCCAAATGGAGATGAATTTGCTAATCACAACTTTTATCTAAGTGAATGGATATTAGAGTTCTTCTTACTGCTATTATCCAACAATGCATCTTTTTTTTCTTTTTCTTACATATTTTTAATTTTTTTTAGGTATAACTTACATACAGTAAAATCCCCCCTTTTAAGTGCACAATTCCACGAGTTTTGACAAATGAGTGGTCATGATGTTGAACAGGAGCGGTGAGAGTGGACATCCATTGTTTTGTTCCCAATTGAGGGGAAGAGCATTCAGTCTTTTGGCATGAAGTATGATGTTAGCTGTAGGTTTTTTTGTAGATGCCCTTTACTGCACTGAGGACATTTCTTTCTATTACCAGTTTGCTGAGAATTCATCATGAATGGATGTTGAATTTTGTCGAATGTTTTTTCTACATTAAGACAATTATATGCTTTTTCTACATTAATTAAGACGATTACATCTGCTGATATGACAGATTACATTGACTGGTTTTCTAGTGTTGAACTAGCCTTGCATTCCAGGATAAACCTCCCTTGGTCATTACCATTTTTACATATTGCTGAATTTTATTTGATAATATTTTGCTGAGGTTTCTTTCGTTTATGTTCACTGGCAATACTGGTCTGTAGTTTTCTCTTCTTGTAATATCTTTGGTATTAGGGTGATGCTAGCCTCATAAAATGAGTTGGGAAGTGTTCCCTCCTCTTGTATTTTCTAAAAGAGTTTGTGTAGAATTAGGATTATTTCTTCCTTGAATGGTAGTATTTACCAGTGAAGCCACCCGGTCTGGAGTTTTCTTTGTTACAAAGGTTTTGACTGTGGATTCTATGCCTTTAATAACTGTGGGGTTATTCAGCTTCACTGCTCCTTCCTGAGCAGGCTCCCATAGTTCAAGTCTCTCAGGCATTTGTCCATTTCATCTGAGTTGTCGAATTTTAGGACATAAAGTTACTTGTAATGTTCCCTTATTATCATTTTCATGTCTGTAGAGTCTATGGCAATGTTCCCTCTCTCATTCCTAATAATGCTAATTCTTATCTTCTCTTTTTAGGTCATGGTCAGTCTGGCTAGAGTTTTATCAATTTTGGTGATCTTTTCAAATAACCAGTTTTTTGTTTCATTAATTTTCTCTCTCATTTTCCTGATTTTAATTTCATTGTTTTCTGCTCTTGTCTTTATAACTTCATTCCTTCAGGTTAAATTTGCCATTCTTTTTCTAGTTTCTTAAGGTAGAAACTTGGATAATTTGAGACCTTTCTGATTTTCTAATAAGCACTTAATGTTATAAAATTCCCCCTCAGCACTGCTTTAGTTTCATTTTACACATCCTGATATGTTGTATTTTTATTTTCAGTTGGTTCAAAATACTTTCTACTTTCCCTTGAGATTTCCACTTTGACCCATGGGTTATTTAAAAGTGTGTTTAATTTTCAAATATTTGGGAATTTTCCAGAAACCCTTCTGTTAGTAATTTCTAGATTTATTACATTATGGTCAGAAAATGGACTTTGCCTGATATTATTTCTCTTAAATTTGTTAGGGTTTGCAAAACAGAGGCCTTGAACATTAGGGCCACTGGAGGGGCAGCCTCTCCTTCATTGCAGGTGGCAGAGCATCTCGGCCCAGGTACCCACAGGGCCTTCCAGTCAGTGAGCTGTCAGAGACCACTGTCCAAAAAGAGTTGGTCCCAAGGTGGGGCATGGGATCTGAAGTAAAATAAAATCTGTGCTCAGGTCCCTACCCCACCTCTAGGTGACTTCAGGCAAAGCCCTTGACTTCTTGGGCCCTGATTTCCTCAGGTCAATCAACACATGTTCCTTGAATGCTTTGCTAGATGTTGGGGGAACCAAGAGAGAGAAAGTGTGGTTCTTGCCCTGAAGATGCTTATAATCTCTCCTTCTTGTTCCTTGGGGCTCCTGAAGAGTAGACGAGATCCTGCGTGTGTTGTCGGGCCTCCTTTCAGAGGTATGTAGTAAATGTTTAACAACAGCTTTGGGTGGGGGAGCCCCATTTGCTGTTTGCCAGTTCCCATGGTGTGAATACTCCCACCACGTGGTCTCAAGCTACCAGCACGACTCGCCGTGTGTGGAGCTGGGAGGAGACACACAGGCGCAGACCAGCGTACAGCATTTCCACTGCACAGAGACACTAGAGGCAAATAAACCCAAAGGCATGGACAGTAAGAATGGTGAAATAATTAGGGAGTGATACATTCTGAGTACGTATTACCTCTGTCTTTAATATAATCCATTCATTGTAAGTTTAAATAATTTAATTTTAATATTGCCCCTGTTTAACAACCGATATGCAAAATTCCTGAAAATTCAGCCATCGGTTTTTGTGGTTCACAGATGTGCTGCCTCCTTTGCTTGCAGAGATCCAGTCCCGACTCAGAGGCGCCTCAGACAAGCTCGCCAACAGGGAATGACTTGGTTCTTGTGACCGAAGGCTCCCCAGCAGCTCTTCAGGGTATTGGGCTCTCCATTTGACTACGTCCACAGTGACCTCCCTGTTGGTGGCCAGACAGCCTGAAGAACCAGGGACATGGAGTGCTCTGATTGGCCAGCCCTGGCCACGCCCCTCCCTGGAGCTGGGGGTGGAGTCAGCACCCAGGGGAACAGAGCAGGAAGCAGTGGCAGTGCTCTGATTGGCCAGCTCTGGCCACGCCCCTCCCTGGGGTTGGAGGAGGAGTCAGCATCCAGAGGACCAGAATGTGGAGCAATAGAGTCCCCAGGAACAGCTGAGTGGCATTAGGGAAGAGATGGGGTGGGCCGGGTGTCAGACACAGTGAGGGTCCACCATACACAGCCTCAGAAGAGCTTGGTTACCTGAAATCCCATATAAGCATTTGATTTGAGGCTTTTCAATCTTGGGATATATCTACACTTTTTAGAGCTCAAGGTTTTCAGATTTCAGAAGTAATACACACTTTTTTTAAACAGTAAATATAAGGCTGTGATAAGGGCAGAGTTATTCATCTCCCCGGGCTCCAACCCCACCCCTAAACCACCCAACCCCCAAACCACCCAACCCCCATCCCTGTTGTTCGCCGCCTGTAGAGGCGCCTCCCACACCCGCGTGCTGGCTCTGCAGTCCCAGACGCGCGCACGTGGAGAGGTTTGTTTGGCTCCTGCAGAAGGAGACCCAGACCACACACGTCATTCTGCAACTTGCTTTTTCTCAGTGGGCAGTAAATCTTGGGCTTCCCTACCAGTCGGCAGGCACAGTCCTACGAACCTCAGGGTTGGCTCTGGCTAGTCTGGGGGCTGGGGGCCTTTTCATTCATGGCTCCTGCTGAGGACATGGAAGTGCAAAGACCTCTTGAGATTTCTAAATTTGGGCAGAGTGGACAGGGCTGTGCAGGGTGCCCTTGTGCTAAAAATACCAGTCTGGGTCTGGCTGGAGGCTGCACACTCAGAGCAGGCAAGATGGGGAAACAGGGCTGGCAGCGTATCGGGATCCTTGACAAAGCCTCTTCAGTGTCCCCCAGAGAGCCCCAGCCCCTCCACTGATGCCCATGCCCCAGGCCCGGCGCAGAGGGGTGCCGGTCTCCAGGTGCCCACAGTACGGTTATAGAAGCTGCCCCAACTTGAGTTCCCTGCCTCCTGGTCGTCGTCATTCAATACCACTCAGGATTTGGACTGTATCTGGGTACCACTGCACAGCTATTTCCTTATTTTCAACTTACTTTTAAAAATCAAATAGATTTATTTTTAAATAAAATTTCACAACACTACAGTAAATGGAAAACCAATATCGCTTGTCATAAATAGTAGCGATATGTAGATAATATATATCGTGATGGTAAGTAATATTATTGGTGTTGATATGAACATTTTTGAGCATGTGCTCAGGCACTGTTCTAATATTCTACAATATTAATTCATTTAATTCTTGCACCAGCCCGCTGAGGGAGGTGCAATGTTGCCCCCCTTCCTACCGTTGCCCCTGTTTCTAGAGGAGGACAGAGGCCCGGAAGAGCATCACCTTGAAATAAACACATCACTACTAAAACTAAAGACATGGACCACCTCAACCGTCCCGGCGCCCGTGGGCGGGGAAGCTCACTTTGGACTTTGAATCTGAATTTGCTTCATTCATTCACTCATTCATTTATTCAACAAGTGTTCACTGTGCACTACTGTGTGCCCTGCGCTGGGGAGGGGGAGGGGGTGGGATTCTCTCTCTGCCCCGGAGAAGCTCTGTCTGGTGTTGGAGAAGGGTGCACAGGGACGGGCGCATGGTGGATGCTTCACAGCTACGACAGCGGGAGAGGACAGGCCTTCACCAGCCTAGGCTGGGAGGCGGGGGTGATGCTGGACCAAGTTTCTAAACTTTTAAGGATGAAGAGGAGTTCAGGGAGGTAAGGGAAGACGGGAGGAGAAGATGGCACTTCAGGTACATTAAAAAGATGGATTAAAGTAAGTTTCACGTCTTCATTGGACACTCCCATTGTTAACACACTGAAAGAAGGATTTACTCTCAGTTTCCTCGTCTGGAAAATGGGAACAATGGTACCAGCTTCACAGAGTAACGTCCCTGAGGATGAATGTGTCACACAGTTTGTAAAGCATTCTGGCAGTTCCGGCCACAGAGTAAATGCCCAAAATGTCACTAAAAATTGAGGATTATTACTGTTTGGGGCAAGTGATAATGTTTTCCACTTCCCATAGCAGTTTTTTTTTTAATGCATTTGATCTTTGAAGAGAGTTTAAAAGCGGCGTGTTCACAGCGAGTTTAACATCCATATTATCAGGTTTGTTCTCATTTGCAAACGTCCTGGAATTTTACAAGCACACAAAAAAATTAACCTGTAACTTCCACACGTCCCTTTTGTCTTCCCGAGGCTTTATTTAGAAAGAAGTGGAAATCCAAGACCATTCTTTTAAATTAATAGCAATTCATTTCCTTGATGGGGGATTTAAATTCCTCACCAAATGGCAAAAGCAACCTAATAATGAGCAATATTTCTAAGTAGCACAACTCACAGCGGGGGGCTTGCTAAATCTGATTTCAACCCGCAAAACATGGATCTTTCACTGAAGTTTCTCTTTGCAAAGCAACATGGTTTTGCAAGAACATCTATCTGGGTAACCAAGCCTCAACGTGGAAAAGCAGAATTTCTCCACCTCCAAATGTGTTCAGCAGTGTCAGTGAGGAAGGTGGTGTTTAGTGGGAAATTAAAAGTCTGGAATTATTGCTTAAAGGATGACAGAAGAAAGAGCATAGACTTTAAGTAAGACCAGCCTGGCCTTGGATTCTGGCTACCACCTCCCATTTGTAAGGGATGCCTAACTGGTTACCACCTCTGAGCTTCATTTCCTCACCTGAGAGATGGGTTACTTAACCTCTCTGTGCCTCAGTTTCCCTCTCTGTAAGACAGGCCAACTCTCGGACTTTTGAGATCATGAAATGACACAAGCAGAATCTGCTTGGCACAGACCCTGGTACTTAGTAAGAGCGAAGGGAATGTTTTCTATTATTATTATTACCGTCTACAGACTGGGGATAATCCCGCCGTGGCTGCGAGGTGGTTTGAGGATTACATGGGATAACCCTGGACGGCATTTGCCGTTCAGAAGCAGCTCTAGAAATTCAAATCGAGCCATGCACGAACAGGCATCCATGGTGCTGCAAGGGTGGTGAAATCTGAGGGCAAAGTCATCTCAGAGGGACTGCAAAAGGGAAAGAGAGTCCAAAGAAAAGAGAATCGAGGTTGCTGCTTTTCAGAACTTGTCTTCACAGGAAGTGCAAACCTAGGAGAAACTAGTGCCCCCTCCCCTGCCCCCACCTCCACCCCCACCACTGCACACTCAAGTGGCCCAAATGGAGCCCAGGGCTTACGCGTCCACTGAGCCTCCAGCTGGAGTGGGGGCGCAGAGCCCTAACTGCTGCCCCCGTAACAGTCACAATAGGAATCAGGAGCCCACGGTCCTGTTCCAGGCTCTCCCTAGTCCAAGTGGTTTACACTCTCTCTTTGAATCTTCACAATCAGCCCTTGGGGGAAATGCCATCATTTTTCACCCTTTACAAAAGAGGAAAGCATGACACAGAAGTTAAGAAATATGCCTCAGGCCACACAGCTCAAAGGTGGAGTCAGAATTTGAACGTGGGCAGCACAACTACGAACCCCGGATGCTCAACGCCCATGACCTGCTTCCCCAGCCGCCTTCAGAGCTGGGGTGCTGATGTAGGCCCCCCTCAGCTCCAGGGCTCCGTGGACCGCCCTTGGTCATTTGGTTATTAAGCCCAGATCCCAAGCTGTCCACTGGTAGGACCGGGACTAGAGTGAGGCACTTGCCTTGGGCACAAAATTTAAGAAGGTGTGTTGGGTGGGACGGAATGTGTCTGGGGAGCCAGGTCAGAAAGAGTGAGCTGGCCTTGGGGAGCTGGGTGGACAGGCAGGAACAAGCCAGGGAGGCAGGGAACCCCTGAGGCCTGAAATAACAAGGACGCATCCAGGACAACTGGGAAGGTTCCCGCTGGCTCAGTGGGAGAATGACGCCACGGACTGTGGCTTTCCCGATGCTTCCTTTTTCCCCAGCTGACCTTCTCGATCTGCACTGGCTACTTAAAAAATTCAGACCTAACGCAACGTGGAGCATAATTCCCAAGCAAGGATTCTGTTTCTGGAAACAAATCCAAATGTTACCTAATATACACCCAGGGATTCATTCCTGTGGTAGGCAGAAGAGTGCCCTCCAAAGACGTCAGCCCTACAGCCACGTGGAGCTGAATTCTGCCAGCACCCCAAATGAACAGGAGATGGACTCTCTCCTGAAGCCTCCAGAAGGGACGCAGTCCTGCCGACACCCCGACTGTAGCCCAACGAGGCTGGGCTGGACTTCTCCAGAACTGTAAGAGAGGATATTTGTGCTGTTTGAGCCACCAAGTTTGTGGTCAGTTGTTACAGCAGCCATAGGGGAGACTGATGCAAATCCTAGTTTACTTTTGTTAATAAAAAGTTAATAATTTGCTGGTGGAGCTGGTGTGGTGAGAGGTGTGCTGGCATTTGGTCCAAAACCTGCACCTGAGTCTGGCCAGGAGGGGGGCCTGGGCTCTGGGGGTCGAGGCCATTTCCCCAGGCCCCTCAGGACACAAAGCCTGGTCAAGCTGACAGCAGAGGTGCACCGCTCAGGCCGTAGTCCCCATTTTCCTTGTATATCTTGACATATTCTTGCCTAAAATTGAGACAGTTCTTACACCCATAGAAGGATTCTGCTGGAAGAGACACAACAGACCATTTTATCCCACTTTCGTTATTTTGAAGATGAACAAAAAAGAGGCCCAGGGTGTTACCCACCTTGTCCGAGGCCGCACAGCCAATCGACTTAAATGGAACGACGCTGTTACCTCAAGCTCCCACCCGTCAGTGATCTGAGTCTAAGCAGAGACTGTGGGTTGTCCCCTAATATCCATTCTCCTCTTTCACCCCAGTTGTAAGATCCCCAATTTTTGGTCAGTTGCATGTCCACTCAGGACAAAGATTACATTTCCCTTGCAGTGAGGTATGGCCATGTGACACAGGGAGGTGAAAAATATTCTGAAAAGGAGCAGGGGACATCCTTCTCTGCTCCTTCCTTCTTCCTCCTGGCTGGAAAGAAGCAATGGCTGGAGCTCAAGCAACAATTTTGGACCATGAGGGTGACAGAGCCACCACGTGGAAGGATCCTGAGACCCTAAAGACTTGGTGAAGCCTCTCTAGCCAAGTCTAATTTAACTAATAAAGGGAAAATTCAACTAGCAGGCTTTCTGGGAGAGAAAAACATGACGTTTCAAACACAGCTTTTAGTAAAGGCCTCCCATGCCCTCCCACGCCTATGGTTGATCCTTCTATATATCCCCACCCTGGCCTGCTGCTGCCCCTCCCTGAGGTGGTGGCCTGTCTACATGGTCCAGGATGCGTTAGCCGCAGCTCAGCCCACCCCTTGCCTCTAAGAGCACCTCCCATTGGCCCCTGTCAGCCACGTGACCGTACTAACCACGAGGGAGGCTGCGAAGAGTAGGGTGGACGCCAGGCAGCCCCCTGCTCACGGTGGGGGGTCTGTTACTGTGGGGAGAAAAGACATGGGAGGATACCTAAGCATTCTTGCCACGTAAGGGCTTGCCAGCTACTGGGTAAGGATGAATTCGATAAGCAAATCCCCTTCTGGTCCTCTAGGCAGAGGACTGCATTTCCCCAAACACAGGTTGGGGAACCCCCTATACAGAGACAAATATTGAAATCAGGGTGTCCCAGGAAACCCAGGCTCTTGGGTGAGTCCATACTGTCAGAGTCAGTGAGAACTAGCTAGGAGTACAAGCCCTCCAAGACCCCACCTGACCTCAGATGCCACCACACAGGGTTGGGGGGGTCAGCATAACAGGCACCACTGGCCCTCAGGAACCATCGCCCACTCCAGACCCCCCAAGCTGGGTGTCTTCGTGATCCTGGGAGCAGGTCCCACCTCTGCAGGCTGCTTGGGTTGGGGGTGCCTGGCCCAGGGCCTCTAACTCAGAAGTCAGACTCCTGGGAGAGGGGCTCTTCCTCATTGGCCTCAAAGTCCTGGACAGATGGCTTTAGAGGGGACGCCCGAGAACGCCCCAAGCCCATCCTCCATCCACTCCCCGCTCAAGCATCACTCTGAAGGGGAGACCCCGCGGTGGGGCCACTGCAGCCCCATCTTTGCTGGCAGGCCCTGCGCCTCTGACTCATTTGTTAAAGGAAATGGTGAGTGAGGTCAGCCCAGAAATGTGAGCCCCTGTCACCCCCACCTGCAGGTCAGACTCTAGGGTCAAAAGAGCTAAATGACTCCCCTCCAAACCCCCACGGGGCACCTGGCCAGCTGTGACTGCCCTGGAGGTGAGGGGGGTGGATGGGAACAGGACGAGTGGGGAGAGGGAGAAGGAGGATGCAGAGGGAGAGAAATAGGAAAGGAGGGGAGGAAGGAGGAAGAGAGAGAAGGGAGGGGAGAGAGTGAAGGAGGGAGGGAGGGAGATAGAGAGGAAGGAGAAAGAAGAAAAGGAGGGAGAGGTGGAGGGAAAGCCAGCAGCGTCTCTCTCCACCTCCCCAGGAGCTGCGGGCTCCTCTCCTGCCCTTGATGGGGGTCCCTAACCCAGCCCCTTGGAAAGACCCCAGTGGCTGCAGCCTCTCTTCCAGAGTAGGCGGCAGGAATGGTGCTGCCTGGGGGCCCGGGGAGGCTGAGCAGCTCTTTTGCATATGCAAAGACGCTCCTGGTCCAGACAGGAGGCCAGACTAGGGACTGGCAGATGTTTGGGGGGCGGTTTCAGGGATCCCCAGCCTCCACCCCTCCCCCAGAGATCTCCCCACCACTGAGCCCTTTGTCCTCACATTCTGCCTGGCCCTCAGGAGGCTGCTTGACCTTGAAGCCAGGCCTGCCAAAAACAGTCACGCCACTTGCTTCCAAGAACCTAACCACGGAGAGAAGGAAGAAGGGGGAGAGAGGGCAAAGAAGGAAGGAAAGGAGGGCTGTGGGTGCAGGATCGCACTGCTCTTTGGGACAGCAAAATTATAACAGAACAACCTGAATATGCGCAGTAGGGACGCCACGCTAAGGATTAACCCACCTCTGCACTTAACCCTCCTCGGGGTACGTCTGCTGGAATCCATGCAGCCACCTGCGAGGTGGGTCACCATCCCCATTTTACAGATGGGGAAACTGAGGCTCACTAGAAAGAAGATGGCGAACTCAGGTTGTGGATACTTTGCACACCTGGTCTACAAAGCCGAGAGCCCCTTGGAAAACTGCTGCTGCCAGCGTATGCCTCTCAGGACAGTGACAGCAGCCGCACGGCATCTGCGTTGACAAGACTGATTATTCTTCCTCGTCCTTCAAGGCCACTGAACAGCCACACATGAAACTCTGGTGAAGCAGGAAGGGACTATGCAAAATGGAACACAGCTGAGCTGTTGTGGTGGGGTTACAGCACCCCCATTTATAAAAATGTCCTTAAATTTGCTTTTCACATTTTTTTAATGGAAAAAAAGAGAGACTTTGAGAGACTGAGTTAACTGGAGGGAAAAGACCCTCCTCCAGCAACCAGGTCCCCGGAAGGGGTCAAGTCATTCCAGGGCCACAAGATCAAATGCCTTCTGGGCCAGGCAGGCAACCAAAATGGGCAAGTGGCCCAGAGGGTGGGCAGGAGGGAGAAGCGGGGACTGCTTTTTCAAGTGAACATTGCTCATTATTCTTACATATTGGCCACTAATTTGCAATTTTTAGAAAGATTCCCATCTCCTGGAAAACGCCGTCTGCAGCTGGGTTTGCTGTGGGCCTCCACCTTCCGTCTCAGTTAGCTGCTCTGGGCTCCCTCATGGTCCTCCTCCGGGCAGTGCGTCTCCCTCAGCTTTCCAGGACCCAGAATAGCTAGAAGCAGGCTATTTTTACAGGATTCTGACAGCACAGGTCTGAGGAGCCAGCCAGGTTGGTGCTGGGGTTGGAATCCCTTATCGTCCTTGACCATTCAGCACTGAGCCACTGGACTCGGGGCTGGCTGGAGGCATCCGGGAAGCCCAGGAATGTTCCCACTGGCGACTGTCTGGGGAGAGTCCTGCAGCCCTCGGTGGCTATAAATAAAACATCTCTTGCAGGTGGGAGCCCAGCCGGCAGGCGGCTGGGGGAGGAGAGCGGGTCTCTGCTCCAGATCCCCGCATGGGTGCCTCTCCCAGAGGGGGGGCCCATTTCCCTAACATTTGCATGGCAGTTGCCCGGGGTCCTCAGTCAAAATGCATGCAAATCCAGGTCCTGTGCCCCAGAGTTCACCCTTGACAGGCACTGTCCTGGGACAGCCCTGCACCGGAGACGCCTGGGAAGAGAGGGAGCCAGGGTTCTTTCACCCCCCAAAGGCATCCTAAGCACCTACTGTGTGCGGTCAGTGTGCTAGGGGCTGGGTTACCAGGGTGAACAGGACAGCCTGGGTCCCGTGGCACTTCCACGTTGATGGGGGAGATGGTAATACAGAGCAATTAGCTGCTAACGTGATCCCCCATGATAGTGATGTTAAGGGCAAGGGTGAAAGTTAAAGCAGGTCGTGCAAGAATGTTCTCAGCAGTTTGATTTATAACAGCTCTGAACTAGAAACAACCCAAATGCCCATCAACAGGGGAATGGGGAAACAAATGGTGGCATATCCGATGATGGAATATTCCAGATGGCTGAGGACAGAGGAGGCACCAGCCACAGGGATGCATCTCCACACACAGTATCGAGAGAAAGAAGGCAGACCGTGAGAGCATCCTGTGCACTTCCCTGCATAGATGGCTCAAAAGGAGCAAAGTCGACGTGCAGAGGAGAAAATAAGGACAGTGGGTCCCCCCTGGGTGGGGGAGTGGGGACCCGGGGCACAAGGCAGCTTCCGGGCTCACCTTCTTTTTCTCAGTCTGGGTGCTGGTTACCCGGTGTGTTCACACGTGAAGATCCACGCCTCTGGTCACTTACCATTTGTGCCCTTTTCTGTACGTATATTTTACACCCCAATAAAAAATTTACACAAAACAATAAAGGGGGAGAGGAGGGGAGGCAGTCCAGGAAGTAGGGGTGCAGGTAAAACACAGGACACCAGGTCCCATTTCAATTTCAGATAAACAATGAATCACTTTTTAACATAAGCGTGTCCTGAATATTGCCCAACCCACGGGGCGTGTTACTGGGAACAGCGGCCCCAGGAGCTGGGCTCCCTCCACCCCATCTCGTGGCCTCCGGGTGGAGGTTTGCAAACAGCAACTGTGGGGCCAGATGGGCCCAGACGGGCCGCATTGGGGTGCTGCCCAGGCCGTGAGCCCCAGGGATCTGGGAACCCCCCAGGGCAGCCCAGTTCTGCACCGAGACCCAGAACTTGGGGTCGGGGAGGGAGAAAACGCCAGCAAGTTGCCCACAGGAGTTCCCTGGGTCCAAATGAAAACACAGGAGCGGGGACGACATCACTGGAGCCTGACGGATCTCAGCCACGATAGGTTCCCTGAGTTCTCTGCAAATCCTATGTGCCTCTGTTATGATCAGAAGCAGCACTTATTAAATGCCTACTGTGTGCCAGTACGTGTGTATGTGATTCCAGCACTTAGCTCAGAGGAGACGCTTTGTAAAACCTTAGTTGGCGGAATGAGCTACTCGGTTGTCACCATCACCCTCCGCAGGGGCTGTCGCAGCCCCACCACGGACCAGTAGGGTGGTGGTTTTGGAACCCTCCCCCGTTAAGCCTCAGTTTCCTTTGATACGAAACAGAGCTAACGGTAGAGACTGGCTCCCCGGGCAGGGTTCTCAGACTTGGCACCACTGCCGTTGAGGCTGGATAATTCTCTGCTGTGGGGCTCTCCTGCACTGAGGGCATTTAGCAGCATCCCTGGTCTCTACCCACAAGATGCCAGGAGCATCCCCGTCCTTATTGTGACAACCAAAATATCTCCAGACACTGCCAAGTGTCCCCGGGGGGACAAATCGCTGGTTGAGAGCCTCTGACTTCTCATGAAGATCAATGAGATTGTGTCTGCGACAGACTTAGCTGAACCCCCAGCACTTAATCACTGTCACATTGAACAGCCAGAAAGTGCCGGGGTGAGGACTCGAACTCTGGTCCATCTGACCGCAAAGCCTGGGTCAGGCCAGCGCCTCTAAGCCTGGCTGTGCCCGCGGGTGCCCGGGGGTCTTGTTGAAGGGCAGATCTGATGCAGCAGGCCTGGGGTGGCCCGGGATGCCGCCCTTGTACGGAGTGTGTGTCCCCTTGCACTCAGCGGCCAGCCCCTGAGGTGCTTGTGGGCCAGAGCCAGAGATAAAAACGACACGCACCACAGGTTTTAGTGACTACATTCTTTCACCTTTTCCACATGCTGAAACGTTCACATGATAAAAATTGGGGGGTGAAGAGGGAAGGAACACACACATGAACAACGGCCCGCAGGCCGCCATCTGCTCTTGTGAGTAACGATTCCTGGCCCCAGCGCTGCGTTAGGGGCGAGGCCAGCGAGGCAGGACTGCACCAGGGCCGGGCCGCCGCCTGGCTGTGTGTAACATTTTCATATTTTGTACATCGTGGATTTTTTTGCATTAACTTTGATTTTTTTAAAATATTGCATTAAAGTCGCATTTCTTTGCTGTGAGGGGAATCCTCGCACCTCACCCCAGCCCCAGCCCTGCTCCAAGGGCTCCAGGAGGGCTTGGCGTGGCCAAATGGAACAAACACAGATGGCCCTGCGTATAAACCCCACTTCTGGCCCCTGCTGGCCATGTAACTTTGGGCTGCAGCCTGAGCTCTGGGGGCCTGTGAAATGGGGCGGGGAACACTCACACCACCACCTGGCGGAGATATGACAGGAATTAAATTTAGCTAATATTTGCAGAAACTTTTGGAGGGCTTAAAAATACCAGTTCTTGTCAAGTGGAAAGCCAAGTCAATTTCAAATCCGTGGTGTGGAGGCCGAGAAGATCCAGGGAAAACCGGGAGGGGCTGAGCTGAGTCATTGCACGTGACTCTCAAAATGGGTCTGGAGAGAGAAGGACAGGCTGAGAAGACCAGGAGGACTTTCGGGTGAAGGAGCCCTCAGCAGGCAGGGCTTGGAGGAAGGAATTCGGAAGTCCTGGCTGGGGGCTGAGTGTGTCTGCCGTCAGCTGTAGACGTCCGTTCTCACTGACCGTGCGGGAGGGGAAGTCCAGCCTGGTGTGGACAGCAGCGGAGAGCAGTCACCAGGCCAGTAGCAACCCTCCCGTGTGCCAGACCCCGAGCAGGCAGGGAAGGACTTTTCCAGCACAATCTCCTTTGCAACTGACACTATGCGCCATTTTGGGGGTGAGAGCCTGTGCTTCTGATGGTCTGGGCCTAGAGGGAGGGAGGGACCGACCAGAGTGGCCAGGACGCAGGACACCAAATTGCAAATCTAAAGCAGAGGATCTGGCGATAGGTGTCAGGGAGACAAGGTGCCAGTGGCTCACGCTGGAAACTTCAGCTTCTGACACGCTGAGTGTCCAGAGCCACAGGGACCCCATGCGGGCTCTGGCGGCCAGCAGGATGGAGACAGCCTCTGCCAAGTGGTTCTCTGGACTGGAAAGCAGCAGATCCCTCTAGGAGAGGCAGAGACCGGTCTGAGTGATTATCCCCTGAATTTCCCCAAAGGTGGCATCCCCTTCCTCCAGGAGGCATCCCCTATAACTTAACAAGTCACCCAGAGTCAGTGCATCCTAGGATGCACTGTCTTAGGATGCCTTCCCTTCGTGTCCAGAGCGATGGGTGCACAACACTGGGGGCACCAGCACACAGGGTGCCATAGTGTCAGCTGTGTCTCCTCGGCCCGTGTTGTCAGGACCCTTACTGTCCCCTTTTGTGGACGAGTAGAGTAAGGCTCGGGAGGTGAGGTAACTTCCACGCTAGTCCACAGCCAGTATGGGTGGAGGGGTTCGTGCCCTGCTCTGTCCCATTGTGGAACAAATACCTTCTTCCCCACTGGTCTCTCCCCTGAGGACTCACTTTTAGCCCAATTGTCCTCAAAAGATGCTAAATATTCTCCTGCGCCCTCTGGTTGCTCTGCCTGTGAGAACCGGAGGCTGTCCCCAGGGAAGTCCCCAGGACTTACAGTTTCTCCGAATCTGAAGAAATCACTTCCCCCAGGACAACACACCCGCACATTCTGCCCATCCCCCGCCTGCACCTATTCTGCCCATCCCCCGCCTGCACCTGCTGTCTTCCCAGAGAGCCTGTGGGGAGGAGTGGCCGCCAGGAAGTCAGGCTGCTGGGGGGTCAGTGTTGTGATGAGGCCTGATTGCAGCAAGGAAATTGGCCAAGCCAGATTGCAGGATGTCAGAGAAGCTTCCTCAAAAATCATGTAGCAAGGGAGGTGGAGAGGAGGGCGTCACACCCTCCAGGGACGTGGCCCCAGGAAGGCATCGGGGGAGAACATGACTGTCAACGCTACGTGCGTCTACAGCCACAGGGAGTGTGTGCACAACCTCAACAGGCTGCCCTCGGGTGAGATGGGGATGTGAGCTTTGGTTGGACAACCAAACGGAATAATAATAGTCACAGCCATATGTAGCATCTATATTAGTTTCCTCTGTCTGCTGGAACAACGGACCACGCACGAACTGGGGGGCTTAAAACAACAGAAATTTCTTCTCTCCAGTTCTGGAAGCCAGAAGTCCAAAATCAAGTTGTCATTCGGCAGGGCCACGCTCCCTCCAAAGGCCCTAGGGGAGGATCCATTTCCTGCCTCTTCCAGCTTCTGGTGGCCCCAGGCGTCCTGGGCTTGTGACCACATCACTCCAGTCTCTTCCTCCGTCTTCAGGTGGGCTCCTCTGATTGTCCCCTCCCCTCCCCTTCTCAGGACACTTGTCGTTGGATTTGGGGCCCCACTCTAATCCGGGATGGTTTCAAGAGCCTCAGTTATATCTGCAAAAAACTTTTTCCCAAATAAGTTCACATTCATAGGTTCTGGGTGGACACATCTTTTGGGGGGCTACCATTCAACCCACTACTGTGCCCTTCGCGTGTGCCAGGTACTGAGCGAGCAAGGGAGGGCTTTAGGAGCACAATCTCATGGGCACTTGCTGTTTTGGAGGAACACAAGCTTCCGATGGGCCTGGGAACACTGAGCGGGCTGCAAACTGCGCCTCCCTCAGCCGCAGTCTTTCCCCTGGGTTTCCTCCTCACCAGGGAAAAGGGAAGAAGGTAGTTTGCAAACGGTACACCCACTTCCCTCTTGAGACATTTTATGGGGGGGAAGGGTTGCCCAAGTCCCGTACATATACACATGAAAGTCCGAAAGCCAACCATCATTTTACAGATGGGGAAACTGAGGCTTAGGTGGGTGGAAGGAGCATGGTTTGCTCAGGGTCCCAGGGTCATGCAGCCTGTCAGTGGCAGGAAAAGGAGCAGAATGAGGGCCTCTGGCTCCGAGCACACAGTTTCCACTGGGCTGACCCTCTGTGAGGTCAGCTGACCCCAGGAGGCATTTCAACCTGCCTTGAGCCTGGGCATCTTCAGACACTTCCCAGAACTTCGGATGTGAGGTTTCCCAGAGGAGACCCGGGCCTGAAGTCCTTCTCCTCATACGCCGGGGCTGAACCCGCTCGAAGTTCCGTCAGAGCAGATCCAGACCCGCTTCTCAGAGCAGAGCCGAGCGGGCGCTCTGCAACAATGTCTGTTTGCACTCTTGAACGCGCTTGTCTTGCAGAGATTAAATCCACTCTCAGCGCTGAATTAAAGTTTGCCGAAAGATATTTCTTAACGCCTTGCTGGCCTTCCAGAGCCCCACGGGAGACAAAGTCCTTTAACTTTTCTTCTGATGAGTCCGTACCCTCCCCAAATGCAACAGCCACAGCATACAGCCAGGGCACACGGGAGGCGGCACGGAGAAAATACAGTTTATTCCAGCTGAAATTTAGCGTCTCCACTTCCAGGATGAAAACTCTGCCCCTGTTTCAGACTAACGGAGGAGCAAACGCTATTTTCAGTCACCCATTCAGTCGGCAGGTGTTTATGGAGTGCCTGCTTAGGGTCTGATGCTTTTTAAGCCCTGCGGCCCTCATGAGGTCACCATCTAGAGGAAGGTGGACATTAATCCAACAATCCCCCAAACGACCCCACAAGCACACAGTGGGAGCTGTGGAGGAATGGCACAGGGGTTGCAGGAGCTTGCCACAGACAGACCAGACGGGTCCGGTGGGGCAGGAGATGATCCCAGAGGAAATGACATTTGAAATGAAACTTTAAGGACAAGTAGGACTTGGGAGAAAAGGACCTGGGGAGGAGGGAGCCATCCAGGCAGAGGAAGAGCATGTGCAAAGGCCCTGAGCTGGGAGGACACAGGAGTAGGAGGGCCTGAAAGCAAGCAGAGTGGGTGAGTGTGGGAATCACAGGTGTGAACTCACGTGTGTGCTGGGGTGGGCGGGGCCAGAGCATGGAGGGGTTTGGGGGCCGTGGTGCAGAGCATGGATTTAATTCTGTGGACAATCACAAGCCTTTGGTGCATTTGTTTAAATTAAACTGAGATAATCGCCTGCAGTTGTAAGAAATAACGCAGAGACCCCGTGCACCCTCCCCTGGTTCCCCCAGTGGTGACAGCTTTTAAAACTATCGTGCAGTATCACAGCCGGGATGTTGACATGGCTACAATCCACCCATTTTACTTAGATTCCCGCAGTTGGCTTGCACTTGTGTGTGCGTATGTGTGCTTGTGTCCATGTGTGTTTATGCATGTGTGTGTGTGTGTGTGGACGTGCGTGTGTGTTTAGTGCTATGCAGCTTCGTCCTCTGTGTAGGCTCATGCACCCACCACAGTCCTGGGAAGCATTTTCATCAGTAAAGTCACGTGACTTGACTGATTGTTGGAAAACGTGCAGGGATGATGCAGACCCCAAGAGCAAGCGATGACGGGCGAGGACGTGGTCCTCCGGGAGGGAGACGGAGGCGGACCAAGGGTTGTGACAGCTGTGGGAGAACCGGGGGCTTGAGAAGGTTTAGGGGACAATCCAGGCGCATGGGGACGGACCTGAGGAGCTTCAGGGACGCCACCAGGTTTCTGGCTTGTCTCTGGGAGGCTCAGAGTCACGCCGGGTGGAGAAAGATGCTTCCGAGCGAGGCTTCAACCAGCTTGAGTGGCGGCCACTGCGTGGTCAGCCCACGGGCCCGCATGTTGTAAGGGGCCCCTCACCTTCCTGTCCACGGAGGTGCAGGGTGAGCCTGTCCCCAGCGTGCAACCACAGAGACAGGAAGTCCTCCTTGACCACGGTGACTCCAGCCCGTAGGACAAGCACCTTCCGTTTGAAACGTGAGCAGGTTAGTCCACAAGCGAGGCCCTGAGACACGTGGGATGGCGCCGCCGCGGGCCGGGGCCTCCTCCGGGTCTGCGTGCTGTCCTGGAGCCGGCGCCGGGCCAGCCACCTCCTCAGTGACTGCTTAACAGAAAAGGCCAACAGCTTGTAAACATGAAAACTTGACAGATAGGGTCCAAGTTCCTGCTGACCACCCCATTGCTGGTCCCCTCCCCCGAGGTAACCTCGGAGATCACGTGGTGCAGAGACCCCCCCCCCCCGGGCCCTGAGAGACAGACGCACACCCCTCCGACTGTGGGGTCTCCTCATGCGCCCCACAGGAGATGGGTGCTACTGTTGCTGTTCCAGAACGGTTTCACAGAAACAACAATGCTGTGTGGGTGTCACTTAGCCCCTGATAGGGTGTGACAGGAAGGGCACTTCACCTCTGTGGTCTTCTTTCTGGAAACCCAAAACCCTGGTCTATCCATGAGAAAAGCATCATCCAGACCCAGATTGGAGGGCGTTTCACAAAACACCTGAGCTGTGCTCCCCAAAATGGTCCAGATCATCAGAAACGAGGGATGATGGAGAAACTGTCGGAGACCAGGGGACTAAGGAAGCCCAAGGACTCAGTGCAAGGAGGGGATCCTGGGGGGAGGCTGGAGGGGAGCACTGGGGAGCTCTAAATAAGTCTAGAATCTAGTGAATAAGAATGTACCGCGTGGGTTTCTCAGTGTGGATGAATGTACCCTGGTCAGGTAGAACACTAACAGGACGGGAATTCAAGCTGGGCGGGGATACATCCGAACTCTCCCTACTGTCTTTGTGGCATTTCTTCAGAGTTCAAGGGCACCCCTTGAAGCGCACGAGGAGCCCCATGGAGCTTGCAGACACGGAAGTGTACAAAGCAAAGCATTCCGGTTTCCTTTCCAGCCCTTCCACCCCAAACCCACGCTCCTGGAGCTAAAATGTGATGTGAGGTTTTTCCTCACCTTTGGGAGGAAAGAATATTCCAACGCCTGATGACCCATCCTTGTGGAGGGATCCTGAATCAGGGGGTCTCTGGAAAGATCCACACTTGGTCATGTTTCAAATAACATAAAACCCACATGCTCTGAGCTTCTGCCTCCTCACACCACCCCATCCGACAGGACTTGTCATTAGCCCCGTTTTCAAGAAGAGGAGACTGAGGCCCTGAGTCACAGACAGCAAGGATAGAGCAGGGTCTCGGGCCTAGGACCCCGATGGCAAAGCCCACGCCACTCACCACCACGTAGTGACAGCCCCTGGGGCTTCTGTTCCACTAGGGACCATGAGTGCATGCTCTTCTCTCTCTCTCTCCCTCTCTCTGTGTCTTTCTCTGTCTCTCTCTCTCTCCCTCTCTCTGTCTCTGTCTCTCTCTCTCTCTCCACAGACCAGCAGCGTCAGTGTCACCTGGGAGCTGGCTAGAAATGCAGGACCTCGGGCCCAGACCCACGAAGTCAGGTTGTCCGTTGTAAGGAGCATTGGGGTCACTGGTGGCACCTGCAGTCTGAGAAGTCTGCTTAGACCGTCCCCCTCCTGAGGGGCTCCAGCGAGAGGTCCCCGCACCCGTTTGACTCCAGAAGACGGGCTGGGCTGGGACAGAAACTCGAGGCGGCCCCGTGACAGGGCTCCCCGATGCTCGGGTCTCACTTCGCCGGGCACCTGCCATCTCCCTCTTTCTAGTCCAGGAAACGGCTTTAAAAATCTCCCTCAGAGGCCAGCCCTGGGAACTCTGGCGCGGCCAGACCCTCAAGTCCCCGGGGAGGCCACTCTGCCAACCCAGGCGAGGCCAGGAGAGGACATATATAGAGGCCCAGGCTGGCTCCTGGTACTAACCACACGTGGTCCCCACCAAGGGTCCCGTGGGTGGCCGACCCCAGTGATGCAGCCACATGCCCAAACACTTGGGGACTTAACCCGTCTCCAGCACCGAGCCAGCCCTGGGGAAGGGTATTGCGAAGTGGAGGGCATGGGCGCAGGACTTCCACGGGGGAAACCTCAGCCCTTTGTGGGCAGGGAAGCTTCTGGTAAGGAGTGGCGTCTGCAGCCTGGATTCAGGACCGTTTCAATCACTCGCCACCCCACTGCTGCACCTGTCTCCCAGCCTCGACTTCCCCATCTGTAAAATGGAACGCACCACGATCATTTCCGTCTCACGGGGGTGTTGTGAGGACGAGAGGAGTTTCCGCGGGGACAGAGATGATCCTAGCCCCCAGCTCAGACTCGACGGATGTCGGCCGGGGACAGGTCGAAAGTGGAAGAAAAAGCTTCAGGAGCAAAAACGGGGCGCAGCGGAGCATCGAGACGGGCTTGATGGCAGCTGTGTGGGGGCCCTGGGCGGGAATGAGTGGACCCCCCAGCGGGGCCACGTCAAGGGGAGTCACTCAGGGGGAAGCAGATGTTTCCAAATGCTTGTGGAAAACAAGTTCTCGCCCCAGGGTGCGGGGACACCTCAGGGCCAGGACCAGCTCCGCAGTCCAGGGCAGAGCCCAGGGCAAAACGGAAACTCTGGGCCCGTGTTCAAAAGTTCTGAGGACTTCAAAACAGCGACAGCAGAGCATTAAACCAAGCGTGGGGTCCTTCGGCGCACGGGGTCCTGTGTGACTACCCAGGTGACACGCGATGAAGCCAGCCTTGCTCAGGGCCCTCTCTGCCTTCAGAGACTGAAATCCGGAGACTGCTGTCGACAGCTGCCTTTACCCCAGCAGCCTGGCCCCTCCAGCCTCCCCCAGTAGCTCCCTGTTGGTCAAAGTGCAAATCGATCTAGAGGTCAGAGTGGCCCACACCATTATCAAGAGGGGCAGCGGGAGGTGGGGAGGAGCTCTGGGAAAAGTCAAATTGTCACCAGGCAGCTACAGGAGATAAGCCAATCGGTGGCCGACAGCCAACATGCTGCCAGACATTTGCCATAATGCAGGAAACGGCCCTTCTCTGCTTCCCGGGGTCCTGGAGGAAAATCAGCTCACACACAGGGGACGTCCGCTCTGGTCCAGGTGGTGGGCAGGCACTCTGAGCCTTCTAGACTCCCCCCAAACACCCTGCAGGATGGAGCCCAGCACTGGGTAGGACATCATGTGGCACCGGGGCACCTTCCCAGGATGTCCCTGGGACGCCTCTGGCCAATGGCAGCCAGGAGAACAGGCCCTGAGCTTGCAGACTCGGGGACACACACACAGGGGAAGGTTCCACGGGGGCGCACAGGGGAGGGGAAGGAGGCAGACCCCTCAGAACAAAGCGAAGGGGCTCTGGCGTGGGTGACACCACGGAGGTAGCCAGCGGCCCGTGGTGGGGAGGCCGGGTGGCAGGAGGATCGTGGGAGCACAGGGCGAGGGATTAACTCCTCATCTCACACCCGAGACAGCGCCAACAGAGGTGGCTGCAGACGGAGACCAGACCCCATCCACGAGATGTGCCGACTCCGCACAGACGGACAGCGCCCCCTGCCACGAATACCCCCCGCCGTGCAGAAGTTCTCCTAACACACGTGGGGACCAACCACAGAGCCCAGCCACGCGCCCACCCCCAGTGCTGCTCCACGTGGGCTCTGCTAACCCGCCAACGGCTCTGTGATGTGCCCCTATCAATATCTACATCCTGCAGAGGAGGAGTCTGAGGGTCAGAGAGGAACCGCCTGCCTGAGGTCACACAGCTGATCAATGGCAAAAGCACCATCTAACCCAGATTTGGGTCTCGTGCAGGTTCTTCCATCTTCGAAATGAGGCTTTGGGCCCAGCAAGCCCATCTCTCTCCTCCTGGCACAGGCGAGCGGAGTCTGTGTGTTTCTTCCTGCTGCAGCCCAGAGAGGGCAGGGTCTGGGGGAGTGCCTGGATTGACAAGGACACAGCAGTGGGGGCAGGAAGGATCACTGGACTCAATTCTTCTAGGTCAAATGAAATCTGATTTTTAGAGGGAAACGGTGGGCTCCCTCCACCGCAGGGAGGGCTTCGCAGGGGCGCGGCCTGGACCGTCCCACGACCTCGCTCAGGTTTAACGCTCTGCTGTGACTGCCTTGAAACTCTTCATAGTCTTTGAACAAAGGCCTGCATTTTCATTTTGCACTCGGCCCCGAGGATTCTGCTGCCCGCCCTGCCCCACTGCCCCAGGCATCATGAAAAGCCAGGGTTCCGCCCCAGGTGGAACTCTCCAGGGCCGGCTGCTCGGTCCACGCCGGTTACCGTGATGTGCTCATTGTCGGAGCCCGCGGCCCCTAAGGGGCAGGTGCAGCCTCTCGCTGGGCCGGAGCTGGAAAACTTGGCTCCCACTGGAGCCCCCAAGACTGGGGTCGGGTCTTGCCAGGCGCCCCAAGGAGACGGCGCCCCTGGAGGTCCTGCCGTCTATCTCCCCACTTCAAGGTGTTTGCCAGACCCCCTCCCCTTCCCAGTCTTGGGAAATCTCCCTCTCTCGGGGATGGCTGCCCCTCCTTTGCCCCTTGAGTTCTTCCCTCCATCCACTGCCTCGGGGAGGCCCCTGACCCCCCACACACACTGGCTCTAGAATTTCCCGATGGTTGATTTCTCACCCCAGGGCGGTGTGGGGGGGAGGTGTTGACCCCACTCCATTTTGTCTCACCAAATGCGGAGACAGCTGCTATTTTCTCCACTGCTCTCTGCACCCCATCCCCCCTCCCCCAGTGTGCGTTCCCACATCTTCTGGAAACAGCACTTAGAATTTTTTTTACAGGACCCCCTACCTCATTCAAATCCCTGTGGTTTGGGCAGGGAAACCCCACTCCCAGAGTCTGAGGGTGGACACGTGATTCAGGCCTGGCTCACCAGCTTATTCCATCCTCCAGGCCTCAGTGATTGTTCAGGGATAAGAATATGACCTGAATCGATACAATCTGAGTTAATTCTGGGAAACTGTTGAGAAGAAAGAATCTGACTTTCTCTTGGAAGGGGAGGTGGGAGGACGTAAACCTGGAGCTGCGAGGGGCCGACTGGAGAGAAAGACAGAGCCAGAGATGGAGAGAAATCAAGTCCTGATGACAGCATTTGAGCCCCTGGATCCAGCTGTGCCTGAAACCAGACCCAGACCATTTCAGTTACATAAAAATTGTTTTTCTTGGGGCCAGCCCTGTGGCATAGCAGGTTCGTGCGCTCTGCTTTGACAACCCGGGGTTCACGGGTTTAGATCCCAGGTGCAGACCTACACACCACTCATCAAGCCATGCTGTGGCAGTCATCCCACATATAAAATAGAGGAAGATGGGCACAGATGTTAGCTCAGGGCCAATCTTCCTCAGCAAAAAAAAAAGTTTTTCTTAAGTCAGTTTTTGTGTCACTCATGACAGAAAGAGCCACGAGTAATATGCTGTCTCACTCATCTACAAAGGACACAGCTGCACAGGAGCACAATCCACACTTAGCTCCCAAACCCAGTGCCCAGGACTTGGAGAAATTCTCAAAGCTGGCCAAAGGAAAGATTGGGAGAATGGCCTGTGCCTCTCACTGACTTTTCTTTCTAAGGGGGTTTGGCCAGGAGTCCTTCCAAAGAGTGCTCTTGTCCTCCCACACAGCACAGAAGAGACTGCATCCCTTGTAGGGGCAGAACCCTGCCCCCTGGCGCAGGCACCCTGCATAGTTCCCTCCCCTTGAATGTGGGCAGGACTGTGCATAAGATGGAATATCACTCCCATGAGTAAATTACCAATTAGCTGACTTGGAGTTCATCAAAGGGGAGATTATCCTGGGTGGGCCTGACCAAATCAGGTGAGCTCTTAAAAGGGACCAGTCCCTTCTGAAATCAGAGACTGAGTGTGAGAGGCCTAAGGAGGGGTCACGTGGTAAGGACTTGAGTGGCCTCTAGAAGCTGAGAGCAGTCTCCAGCCAACAGCTAGCCGGACAACAGGGTCTCCATTCTGAATCTGCGGATAACTGGAGGGAGCTTGGAGGTGGGTCTGTCCTGGCTGAGCCTCTGGATGAGAACAGAGAGCCCGGCCGACACCTTGACTGCAGCCTGCTCAGACCCTGAGCAGAGAACTCAGCTAAAACATGACCCCTGACCCGGGACGCCCTGTGGTAATAAAAGGGTGTTGCTTAAGCCGCTAAGTCTGTGGTAATGTGTTACGCAAAACTGAAAATGAGTGCGCCTCCCCTCTGCCTGCCTCACTCCTGTTCATTCAGGTCTCTGCTCAAATGTCACCTCCCCAAAGGCCTTCCCTGGTGACCTGGGGCAGGAGGCTCCTGTCCCATCACCCGCAGGCTCTTACCCACTCTACTGGTTGCTGTAGCTCTTCCACCTGCCACGGGGTGCATGCCACATGCCTGCTGGTTTGTCCCCAGCCTCCCCTTCTGTTCTGTCTGCGGCTATGCACCTGGGCCGGAGCCTGGAGCCTGAGACGGCCTCAGTAGACGCTGGCTGAACGAGTGGAGGGGCGGCCAAATGAATGAACGAACAGGCGAGTGAACGGACAAGCACCAACTTTAATCGCAGCCCTTGTGGGGAGCAGATAAGAATGTGGTTTCCAAAGTTTCACTTCCTCCCTAGCAGCTGGAGCAGTCTGCGACCTCTGCGGCCGGGCCATGGCATCCCTCTCGAGGCCTGCAAAGGAGGGCCCCGGGGGCCTTCTTCACAGAGCCCGGGAGGGCGGGCCTGCGTCCCAGCACCAGCCCTGCTCCCCGGGGCGTGCAGCCCAGGCTTGGCCAACCTCTCCTTGCTCGCTCTTCTCACCTACAAAATGGGTGCAAGCGTTTACATGGCTCCCGGGACTGTCTGGGGATGAGATGAGCTCACACGTGTCCAGGCTGCGAACAACCCCTGCAAGTGCTCGGTGGGCATTAGCAGCTATTCCCCAGAAACAAACTGGCTGCACTCTGGAGAAGGGGGTCTTCCCTCTAGACCCCAACCCTCTTCAAACCGCAGTGTATGATGGGCCCCATCGGGGGAATGGCCAAGCCAGAGCAGGGGGCATGGCAGGCTGTGGGCACCAGAGCACCCCAGGGCCCTGGATGGAGGGCAGTGTGAGAGGTTGAGGGAGTCGGGTGGTGCAGCCCCTTTGAGGGGCTGCCTGGGAGGCGCTGTGGTTCCCCCTTCCTGCCCTGAGCAGACCCTGAGTTTCCCCACCCCACCGCCAGCCTCACTGGGGAGGAGGCAGAAAAAGAGTGAACGCCCAGGCCCCCAGCCAAGAGGGGACAGACACACAACCCTTTGAGGAGGGCAGAGACGAGTGCCAGGGAGAGAGGGGACCCGGGGGCTGCTGTGGATGGGCGGGGCTCACCGGCTGTGGGGACCCGGGGAGGGCAAACTCCTGCCAGGCCCATCTCTGGGCTCGTGCTCCAGCAGGGACCACACCTTCCAGTGGGGGGTCATGGTCAAGGGGCCACAACCTCACACCAGGACGGAGAGGGGCCACGAGTCTTTCCCACAAACGGTGAAATGCGCCGGCCGCAGTCCCATCTCGCCCTGGCTTCCACCCCCGGCTCCTCCGTGCCACCTCCTCCTTCCTCCCTGGGCTGGGTCCCAAAGCGCCCGGCAGAGCAGGAGTGTCCTGGAAACGTGGCGTGTGGACGGCGCGTTGCCCCGGCAGCCCCGTGGTCTTATCTCACCGGCCGCCATGCCCGGCTGCTGTGCCTTTCATCACCTGCCCCCAGACTGCGGAAGCCGCGCTAGGCACCCTCGGAGGACAACATTCCCAAGTGACGTGCCAGCAAACTGACCGCAGCCAAAGAAAACTTAAGATCCAGCAGCCTCAGTGACTCCCAGGCACAGGACTTGATGATGCTCCCCCAGGAAGCCCGCTCCCCCTCCCCCGGCCTCCAAGCTTCTCTGGCCCATTTGTCACCCAGGAGGGACGACAGCCGACCTGGATGGAGCAGGGCTGATGGACAAGAGCGGCCCCTGTGCACTGACCACCAGACCTTGGTGGTCGTAAATCAGCCCTCAGGCTGTGAGGGCAGCTGCCCGATGCAGGCCGCTCATTGGCCGCAGCCACAGGGAGGGAAGAAATGGGGGCCTGAGGGAGAGGAAGGCACGGGCGTCACCAGCAGCTGCCGGCCTCCCTCTGCCTTGCGTAAATCTCTCTCTGACTCTGCCAGAGGGAGGTTTGCTGCTCAGCCCAACCCAGGCGACACCGGGGCAGCCTTAAAAATGCAGATGCCCAGGCCCACTCCAGAGATTCCAAAGCAATTGGTCTGGGGCATGGCCTGGGCCTTAGGATTTTAAACGACCTGTGGATGACTCCAAGGACAGCCAAGGTTGAGAACACAGGTTCCAGGTTCAGGAACAGAGCCATGGCCCATGGACCTGAAGGCCAGACCCTACCAAACTGCAAGGACCACGGAGTCTGAGGTGTGAGCTGAGCCCTGGGGTTGTGCAGTCCACAACCTGTGCAACTGAACACAGTAGCCCTGACGGCGGCAGGGGAGAAACTGAGCATCCAGCCCCCTTTGTTGATAAATAACAACACAGAAGTGCAGGTTCAAACCCTGGTCCTGCTGTTTGTTCAGCAAATTTGTAGTCGGTCCCTCCAAACCCCAGTTGTGGAGCTGACAGTCTTGGGACGGAGCCAGACAGAAAACAGAGAATCTCACAAATGAATATATAATGACAAATTTGATAAGTGCGTGTGATGGAAAAGATCAATAAGATTAGTGTGGAAGGCAGAATAATAGTTCTCAAAGATGTCCACGCCCCAGTCCCCAGAACCTGTGACTGTGCTAGGTTATAGGGCAGAGGGGAATTAAGGCTGCACATGAGATCAAGGTTACCAAACAGCTGACCTTTCTTTTTGTTTTCATATATTGCACTAGATTTTATTTCTTTTCTTAATTTTAAACATTAGCTAAGCTGGTGTATGTGACAACTTCACACGCATATATTGGAAGGTCTTAAAGCTGAGTGCAGTCACTCAGGCAGGAGACGAGATAAAGAAATATGTGAGAAACTGTAAAATGAGTGCAAACACCTAAGCAAATTAGAGTAACCCACTTTTAAGGGACATTTAAAGATGGTACTTTTTTTTAAAATTTCTACTCATTTTATTTTACATTTCAGTTTTTATTAAGGAAATCTTTGTTATTTATCTATTTTGATTGATTATTTTATTGAGGTATAACTGAAATACGACATTATATTAGTTTCAGGTGTACAACATAATGATTCGATATTTGTGTACATTGTGAAATAATCACCACAACAAGTCTGAAGAGTTAACATCCGTCACATACACGGTTACAAAAATGTCTTCCTTTTTCTTGAGGTGAGGACTTCAAGATCTACTCTCTTAGCAACTTTCAAATATGCAAGACAGTGTTGTCAACCGTGGTGACCACGCTGGACGTGACGTCCCCAGGACTTATGTATCCAAACAGCTGATCTGATAACGCGAGTATCCTGGACTCTCCGGGCGGGTCCAGTGTCATCACAAAGATCCTGAGAAGAGGAAGACAGCATACATGTAACATTGTGTGTCAGTCATACCTCGAGGAAAAGCGGAGGAGAGAACAGAGGTCCAGAGGGAGAAAGACTTGAAGATGGAGAGAGGGAGCCTGGGCCGCCGAGTTCCGCCGACAACCCGAGTGAGCAGGACACGTGCCCCCAGAGCCCCAGACAGGAGCGCAGCCTGTGACACTCTGGATTTGGCTTTATGGGGCCCTGAGCAGAGAGCCCAGCACACTTCTGGCCCCCGGAAGCTCTGAGCTAATGGACGGGGTTGTGTTAGGCACCACGTGTGGTAACGTGCTACGGCAAGTAGAAAGGCACACGGCCAGTTCCCAGAGGACAGTGTGGTCTAGTTTGGGGTCAGGGGAGGCTTCCTGCAGAAGCAGCCTTTCAGGCAAGACCCACAGGACTGACGATGCCAACTTGGCAAAGGGCGGAGGCAGAGGGAACAAAAGGTGCGAGGGCCCTGAGCAGGAAATCCCCTACAAGCGAGGGAAGGAAAGAAGCCCAGTGTGCCTGGAGGGCAGACCCCTGGGGCCGTCACTGCACTCCCAGACCCTCAGTTTCCTCCCCTGTGAAGGGGATTATAATAGCATTCCCTCACTGTGAGGGTAAAGTGGGCCTGGGAGCCGTGGAGCAAAGTAGCTAGAAAGGTGGGCCCTATAGTCACGCTATACCTGGGCTCGAGCCCCAGGCCTTCTGGTTACTGCCTGGGTGACCGTGGCAGGCTGCATCCCTCTCTGAGCCTCAGTTTCCCCATCTGCCAGGCTGCTGTGAGTCTTAGATAAGAGCGTGTCCGTGGTGCTCAACAAATGCTGGCTGTCATTGTCATTGTTGTCATTCAGAGACGGGGACTCAGGGTCACACAGAGACCTGGTGGCTGGGCTGGGTGGAAATGGGGCTCCTGACCCGGCCTCCGCCCCGCCCAGCCACGGCCAACTGATGCGGCGGAACTCGAGCCAGGAAGGCTGTGCGTGTGCGTTTGAGTGTGCACAGCGTGTGCGTGCAAGAGCGTGTGGGTGAGCCAGAGAATGTGTGCATGTAAATGTACACATGAGAGTGTGAGTGTACGGAGAGCATGTGTGTGTGTAAGAGGAAGTGTGTGAGGCTGCAAGTGCCCTGCGTGTAAACATGCACATGTGCCTGAGTGTGTGTGAGTATGTGTGCAACTGGATGTGTGTGTCAACGTACACCTGTGAGATGTGAGTGTGTGGTGGTGGTGATGAAACAACGCGGCCTGGGGGACAGACAGACAGTGGTCAGTGAGTCCTTGCACCTGATCAGTCCAGCCTCCCTGGGAGGGTGGCACAGCATTGACCGACAGGCTCTGGGCCTGGTGGGTTTCCTGCAGCTGCAGACCATCATTTTAGAGCGTCTCTCCAGAGAGCAGCGACGCTCGGGGGCGTGTTTCACAGGGAGGGGGCGCAGGAAGTAATCCTTCCCCTCGAGGGGTCGTGACAGCTCCCGTTCCAGCTCTAAGGCTGGTGACCTCACACACTCCACCTTATTTAGTTCGCACAACAGCCGTATTATTCACATGTGACAAAGGAAGAAACAGGCTCCGGAGCTCTGCAGGTGCCCACAGCGGTGCACTGATTTAAAAAAAAAGAAGACCCGGGGCCGCCCGGTGGCGCAGCGGTTTAGTTCGCGCTTGGCAGCCCGGGGTTCGCGGGTTCGGATCCCGGGCGCCGCCGACACACTGCCTGTCAGCCACGCCGTGGCGGCGTCCCATATAAAGTGGAGGAAGACGGGCAC
This sequence comes from Tapirus indicus, assembly GCA_031878705.1. NCBI lineage: Eukaryota > Metazoa > Chordata > Mammalia > Perissodactyla > Tapiridae > Tapirus > Tapirus indicus. The sequence goes on from CM062929.1 coordinate 47,727,286, forward strand.
GATGTTAGCCCAGGGCCAGTCTTCCTCAGCAAAAAGGGGAGGATTAGCGATGGATGTTAGCTCAGGGCTGGTCTTCCCCACAAAAAATAAAAAAAAGAAGACCCCAGTTCTCCGCTCTCCCTGTACTCGGAACCCTCTGCAAAGTGACTTTGCAGCTGTTCCATTGAAAGGTCGTGTGTGCTTCCCCACCTGGTGAATCTGGGTCGGTCTTGCAACCTGCTTTGGCAACAGAATTGCTGGAAGTGACGTTGTGCCAAATCTAAGCTTAGGCCTCTAACAGCCTCGCGTGCTTCTGCTCTCTCTCGTTTCCTGTCTCCACCAGGAGAACAAGCCTGCCAGAGAATGAGAGGTGCATTACCCAGGTGTCCCCATCACCCTGGAGGATAGTCAGCCACTCCCCAGAAACAGAGCCTCCAGCTGACCCAGCCTCTGACCAGGATGCAGGAGGGACCCCAGCTCAGACGGGAAGAACCATCCAGCTGATGGTTCAGAGTAAATTGTCAACTCACTGAATCGTCTTGTTTGGAGCAACTAAGTTTGGGATCATTTGCCACACAGCAATAGCTAACTGATACACCCATAATCATACAACCCAGGTTGGTTTGACTCCAGAATCCATGTTCTCCACCCCTATATTCTGCCATCTCCCAGAAGGGAAATGAGGATGACAGTCCAAAGCTGCAAAACATCCTACTCTGACCTCCCAGACTTCAGCCTACATCTTCTGGGGAACATGCCTAACCGCTGCTGTCTCCCACCTGGGAGCTCCTGCCTGGGGCAGGCTCTTTCACCTCTTTCTCTTACCAGAGTCCGGGGGGGGGGGGGCGGGGACAGAGTCCTGGCTGCAGCCTCCGATTCCCCCCGAGCCTCCACAGGGATCAGAACCATCTCTGCTCGTTTGCAAAGTGCGTTCAGACTGCCAGCAGAACAGACCCAAGGTTTCTACACGTGCAGATCAGCAGCCACGATAAAAACCAGCTGTAAGGTTTAAAAATAGCCTCCCCAGGCTGCCAGCGATGCCAGGTCCCTGGCTGGGGAGGACAGTCCAGCCCCACAGGGGCCACCCTGTGCAGGGAGAAACAACAGCCGCCACATGCCCAGGAGACTCCTGGGTGGGGCCCCAAGCTTGCCCGAGAGCTTGGCCGAGCCTGAGTCCCTGGGAACAAAAGCCCCTCGGAGAGGCGTGGATGGAGAGGAAGACGAGGCAGCGTCCAGAAAGTCCCCCAAAGCGGGGACCTCATCCTTCCCCCTTGTCAAGTCTCTTTCTCTTCCCCCCCTCACCCCCATCCCTCTTCTCTCTTCCTTCATCACCTCCATAATTAAAGATCGGGCCGTGGAGGGACACTACCCACGTTCTACCCTCACAAGCTGTGTGATCTTAGGCAGGTGACTTCACCCCAAGAGCCTGAGTTTCCTCATCTGTCAGATGGGGTCCCTGCCTCACTGAGTGGCCCTGAGGGTCCACAGGACAGTGCAAGTGAAGAGCTGAGTGGAGCCACCAGCAAATCAGCTAGTGCCCCTCCACTCACTTCTTCAGAGAAGGCCAATGTGATGACAACGCCCCTCCTCTCGCCTCTCCCCAGCCCCTCTCCCTCCTTCTGGCCCCCCAGGCCTCTCCCTGCTCCCTCGGGCCCCTGACCGCCCCTGGCAGCCTGAGGACAGATGATGCGATCTCCCAGCCGGGGGCCCGTTGTGCCCAATTCCACCTGCGGCGCAGCCCTGTTGCCCCGATTCGTCCCACATCTGGCTCGCAGAGGGAGCCGGGACACGGCCCGCTGCCTCATCGCCGTCAACACATCAGCCCATGGGCTGCTTGCTCCACGGCCGTGTCCCAGCACCTAGAGGGGTGCACGGCACGTAGCGGTGCTCAGGGATATTGTGGAGGGACTGAAGGAATGAGGGGTGCTCCTGTCGACCCTATTTTACAGATGAGAAACTGAGGCTCTGAGAGGTGGGCTGGCATGTAGCAGAATACAACCCTCGGAGGTTGAGGGAACCCAGGCTTGGGGGGAGTGCAAGTTCCCACCGAGGTCCCAGAGATGGGATCTGAATCCAATTTTGCTGGCACCAAAGCCTGAGGCTTAACCACCAATGATGCCTCATTCTCCCGTCTCTTCTAGCCGACTTCTGCAGTCAGCAGCTTTGCAGGTCAAAGCCTGTCATGTGTGTGCTGTGTGGCCTTAGGTAACTCACATAACCTCTCTGAGCCTCAGTTTCTGGATTGGTAAAGCAGAAAACAGACCTAGCTGCACTTAGGCAGAATTTCCCTCAGCTCATTTTTCCTCTGGTTTCTCAGTATCTGGCACCGGCTCTGGCACGCAGACCATGCCAAATAAATCTCTGTTGATTAATTAGCTGAAAGGACAAGTTTACTTTAGAGCGTTGAAGTCTGCCCAGAGCTCTCTGGTCGGCTGTCTCTGGGAACATAGTCTTCCTCTCCCCACTTTAAAGAAGGAGAAACTGCAAGAGGCAGAAGATGCACTGGGCGTGTGGTTTATGCCAGAGAGACAAGGGGAATCCCCGTCTGTGGACCCGCCCCGCCCCCCCCCCAGGCCCTCGGAGAAAAGACCTTTTTCCTACATCAAAAAAGAGGCAAGTGAATGCGAGTCACCAGGCTTTCCGTGATCTGCCTCAGCGAGGAGTCTGATGGACCCGGCTCCCGGTCTGACGGCGCTGGCTGGAAATGTGCCGCTTTCCTCCACCTGCACAGGTCCGTCCCTTCCGGGCCAGCGCCATGCCAGGCTCTGGGAGATCCTGCTGACCACGCCAAGCGCAGCCCCACCCTGAGGGAGCTCAGAGGTCAGGGCGGGGAGCCATCTGGAAGGCTCTGAGCAGAATCCCGGAGTTTCCAGAACAGCCACAAGTTCCCATGGGCACGAGCACATGGGTGGGTGGTTTCTGGAGATCACAGAGAACTTTCCAGCAGAGTGTACCCCTAGGGTCAGGGTCAAAGGTGGCAGCCATCGGGGGAGCCCCAAGCCCTTGCTCCCCAGGGAGCAGCCTCCTGTTCTTGTGCCAAGACGTCCTGCCCCTCCTGCCCTCCACCTCCAGGGCTCACCAGCTCTGCCCAGGCTGCCCGTCCAGCAGAGCCAATCCCAGCCACCCAGCGGCTGTCCCGGTCACAGACGGCCTCGCCCACCGCCTCCTGCCAGGCTGGCTAAGAGCAGGAGCTGCACCAACTAGCCGGCCCCTGGTCCGAGGGAACGGCCCTCGCCCTGGGCTTCAACAGCCAAGCCAGAGAGCACTTTTGTTAGGGGCCGTGTGTCCTGACGCGGGTGCCTGGCTGCTTCCAAGATTGGGGGCTGGGGGTCACCTTTATAGACTTTCCAGACCCTTCCTGCCAATCCTACCACCACTGCCCGGCTGGAGTGTCCAGTGGGTCCGGCCCAGGTCACACACACGCACGGGCCTGGCAGTCACATGGGGCCCCCACGCTCCGAAGGCCCCACACTTGGTTTAATGCTCTGCTCTCGCCGTCTTGAAAGTCTTGATAGTTTTTGAACGTGGGGTTGCACATTTTCACTTTGCACGGGGCCCTAACTCTGCAGCCCAGGGAGACGGGCTCCGAGGGCCCAGCATGTGGGCCCACCCCGCTGAGGTTCCCCGAACTCCCTCAGAAACAGGGAGAAACCACAAGCATCCCCCGCGTCCTGGTGCCCACGAGGATCCGAGCACTCACACTCCTGCACACGTTCACCTCGCGCGGCTGTGCTCCCGGGGGCTCATTGGTGCCCCACACACTCACACGCGCGTGTTTACACATCCAATGGCTGGTCACCCCCAGCCACAGCTTCCTGCTCTGGGAGTGGCTTGGGAGACCTCAAAATGCCCCCCAGCACCCCTGGGCTAATGAGAAAGCAGGGAGAGCGGGAAAAGCTGGGGAGGGGGTGTCGGGGACAGAGGGAGCACCCCTGCCCCTCGGGTCTCCCGGGAAACAAGGGATGTCCCCCCTTGCCCAGGAGCCAGGAACAGCTCTGCAGAGCCCTCCCTCCCTTACCCCCCTGGATTCCCACAGCTGCCCCTGAGGTCGGGTTTGTATTATACCCATTTTAAGGATGGCAAAACAGAGGCTCCAAGAAGCAAAGTCGCTTGCTGGAATCAAGGCAGACAGACCTGGGAACTCAAAGCCCCTCAGTGGCTCCTGAGACGTGACAAGCCCCCCGCCCACCTCGCCCCCCGCAGGCTTGCTCCCCCCATTCCTCACCTGCAGGGGTCTGTTCCCCAGGTGGGGCTCAGTCTGGTTCATAGGGGCGGGGTCCTCCTTCCAGTGCTCACAGCCCGCCCTCACCACAGGTACAGGTGGGGGACAGGTCACTGCCCAGGGGCCCCCAGGACTCTTGAGAGCTCAGAGCTCCTCCGCCAGCCTTGCCCTTTGACGCCACAGACCAGGCACCAGGAAGTGGCTGACTGGTGTGACTGGTGACCCTCGGGTGGTGTCCAACAGCGGGACATGCCTGGGGGCGTGGGAGCGGGTGTGGGGGTGTGCGCTGCGGGGAGGGGCGGCTCGTCCCTTAGGGGCCAGTCGGGGCTCCCGTGGGCGCAGCAGGAGCCCCAGGAGTCTCTCTGCGCCTCCCCTCCTGTCAAGACTAACTGGAGCATTCCGAAGGTTCCAGCGGGAACACTCCAAACATTCTAAACGGAGGCTCCTCTCCCGGGGGGTGCTGCTCCGTCCGCCGGTGCAGCTCAGGGCGCAGCTCTTCTTGGAGCCGCGGGGCCAGCTGGCTCGGAGCGCGGGCCGCGCAGGAGGAGGAGACGGTCGGGCAGGCCTGCTGCCGCCTGCACGACCGCCGGCGTTGAGCCTGCTCAGGCCCGGCTGCCCGGGCCTTATTTGGTAAGAGCCCGCGTGGGCCCGGCCGCCCGGGCTGCGAGCTGATGGACCGGGGGCCCCGGGCAGGCCGAGCGCCCGCCGGGCCCACAGCCCGCTCCCGCCCGCCTGGCCTCCTCGCCCGGCCCTGCGGCCGAGGCTGGCGGGTCTGGAAGCGCCAGATCCCGGGGGTCAGGCCGGGGCCACGGCAGCCTCGTCGGATCCCAGCCCAGTGATGGAGAGGGATTCCCCGGCTTTTGCCTATATATGGCCGAGGAGAGGCAGCGCTGGGACAGGCCCCAGGCCCCAGAGGTATTGTCCTAAGAGGGTGTTTGGCACCGGGCAGCGAGGCCTCCGATTCCCGTGAAAACCTGGCAGGGAGATTGTGACAGCTTTGACAATGTGCTGGAGTCTCCGCGGGGAGCCCAGCCCCAGGGACCACGGGCATGTGACGCTTCAGCTGCCTGCCCGGCCGGGCGGCCACACTCTGGCGGGAAGGAGGAGCGGTGCGCACTGGGCTCCCGGGCCTGGGAGGGGGCAGCGGGCCCGGGGCTGCCAGCGCAGGGTGACCGGGCAAGGACGACCCCTCCTGGGCCTCGGTCTCCTGATCTGTGTGTCGTGTGTGTGCAGTGGTGCCCACCGCACCCAGGGAGGTCCCGAGGATGCCGGGAGGAAGACGGATGTGGGGGCGCGCACGGGGGGTCCCCATCGGCGGGGCCACTAGGCCCCGAGGCCTACTACATGTCCGACTCATCCGTCTGTCACGTCTTCCAGGCCTCACAGACACCCAGGAGCCGACGCTCCGCGCATCCCTGCGGACAGGTGAGGAAACTGAGGCTCGGAGAAGGACAGGGATTGAAGACCCTGCACTCTTTCTCCAGCCCAGTGGAGACCTCCGCAGCCCAATGTTCATTAATTCATCCACTTGACGAATGTCCTGCACTCCACTCTGAGCCCCGGGGCAACCACCGTGAACCAACTAAGAGATGACCTGTCCCCAGGAAGACAAACACCCCTTCAAATGAGGTAGACAGGGAAGGCCTCACTGTGCAGACGACCATTAGGCTAAGGCCCAAAGCTGAGAAGAAGCCAGTCCCAGGAAAGAGGGGCTGCAGGGGAAGCAGCGTATACAAACGCCCTGAGGCGGGGAGAGGCCTGGTCACGTCTAGCCCAGCCGGGAGGCCAGCATGGCTGGAGCAGAGTGAGCAGAGGGGAGCAGAAGATGCAGTCAGGGATCACAGAGGCGCTTCAAGGTCCGTCAGGGGTTGGGTTTTATTCTAAGAGTGGTGGGAAGCCGGGTTTTAAGCAGAGATCTAATAACATAATCACACCCGCTCTCCTGCAGCAGCTGTCTACCCTCTGCCGAGCACTGCACGCCTGTCTCCTCGCCCGATTCCCCAGCGTCCCTGTGAGGATTCTTATCCCCATTTTACAGACGAGCAACCCGAGACTCCCGGAGCTGAAATCGCTGCTTGCATCACTGCTACGGGATGGGACGGGGATTCGTCACTCGGCCCTGCCTGATGTCAAGGCCGGGCCCAGTACAACCCCACAGGCAGCAGGGCTGAGGGATGCAGCACAATGTCCTTGGGCGGGGCTGACCCCGTCCCCTCCCACACAGTCCCCTGCAGAGCGGGTGACCAACTTGCCCTGGTTTGCCCAAGACTTTCCAGTTTTAGCCCTGAAAGTCCTGCTTCCTGGGAAACCCCTCAGTCCCAGGCAGATCAGGACGGTTAGTCACTCGCCCCGCAGGTGGCCCAGCCCCCCCAGGAGCTCAGAGAGAGGGGACAGGACAGCCAGGTGCCCTTCCTTGACAAATCGTCCCCACCTGCCCACCTGGGCCCACGCCCACCTCCACCCAGCCCGGGAAGGGGCCGGAAAGGAAAGCAAATAGCAACCTGTGCGGGGCCCGCCACAGCCTCCCTCTGGTGCCCGGGCAACACCGCCCGCTCCGGGACAGCCAGCGCCAGCAGGACAAAGGGAGGGCGGGCTGCCTGCCAGGGAAGCAGAGCGAGGGAGCAGGCCCGGGAACTGGCCGAGTGGGGACGGCTCATCCCCCAGGTGGAGCCTCAGAGTCAAGCAGCCTGCCCTGGAATCCAGAGGCTCTGTGACCTTGAGCATCTTCTGGGCCTCAGTTGCCCCACCTATTAAATGGGAGAGCAACGTCAACCAGCAAGAGCCAGAGGTTTGCGGGAGGCCAGGCTCTGTTTAGAGCTGTGCCAACCATCACCTCCTGGAATGCTCAGGGCACCCTTGGAAGGAAAGGCTGTTTACTCCATGCAGGCAAGGAGCAAAGCCCAGAGAGGGTGAGACAGCCACCCCAGGTCACACAGCTGGGAACCATAGAGCGAGGATTTGAGCCTAGAACCATCTGCTTCAGACCCACACCCAGCGCAGGAGGCAGCACCCTGCAGGGGTGGTGTGCAAGGGCTCTGGGGTCAGCCCCTGAGGGCCCAACTCGAGGCTCCCTGGCCTGTAGGTCCCTGTGACCCTGAGCAAGTTGCTGGACGTTTCTGGGCCTGTTCTGCACCTACAAAGTGGGCAGAACAATGGTACCCACCTCGTAGGTTGGTCATCTGCATCACAGATTTATATTCGGCTTCTGCGCTGTGCAGGCACTTCTTGAAGCTGAAGATACAGCAGAGAACAAACACAGAAATCCCTGCCTAGAGTTTACTTTCTGGGTGGGAGGATGAAGACCCAAAGCACAGACCTCTGTCGGGGGAGAGAATAGAGAGAAGGTGGGGTTCCCTTTGATGAGGAGGGCGTAGCAGGCTCTTCGAGGAGGAGGCAGAACCTGAATGAAGCGAGGGAGCAAGCCGTCCAGATGTCAGGGAGAAGGGCATTTCAGGAAGAGGGAACAGCCAGTGCAAAGGCCCTGAGGTTGGGGGCGTTTGGGAAACAACACAAGGCTGGAGCAGATGAAGCCACGGGAGGTGGGGATGGAGAGGGGGGCAGGGTCTGGTTGTGCAGGAGAGGAGGAGCCGCTGGAGGGGGTCAAGCAGAGTGAGGACAGAATGGCACTTAAGTCTTTAAAGGCTCTGTCCCACGGCGTGTGGGCTGGAGACTAAGGGGGCAACCAGGAGGAGGCAGCACTCCTGGTGGGAGGTGGTGGTGGCTTGGCCCAGGGTGGGAGTAGGGCCAGGGGGAGGAGGTCAGACTCCGGAGATGTTTTCAGGGCCAAGCCAACAGCTTTCGCCGACCGGTTGGGTGTGGTGGGGGGCAGAGGAGGCGGAATAAAGGGCGGTCATTCCTGTCCCCACACCCAGACGTGGAGACAAACCCCTGCCCAGCTGAGGGCCAGGCTTGGATGGTTTTTTCCTGAAGTCTCTAGGGTCTGGCCGTGAGGGTCCACTGTCCAGACACGCACTGGGGTTTCCTCTGTGAAACCATTCGGGGTGCAGGCACCCCCCCGCCAGAGGAGGACTCAGGACCAACCCTCTGAGTCCCTTCTCTTGGACACACAAGTTGTGTCATGCTACCTGCCTTTGCCCCAAACCCTTCAATGGCTCCCCATTGCCCCTGAGATAAAAACAACCCTCTCACGGCCCATGAGGCCCTGCACAGTCTGGCCTCCAGCCTCTCCCTCACCAGGCTCCCCCGCACTCTGCTCTCCAGCCCCTCCGGCCACCTGTCACCATCACTCTTGACTGGCCTCTCCAAGGCCACTCCCTGTTTCCTCCTTGCTACCAAACATCAGTTCTGTTGGACCAGCAGCATGCCCTGCACCGAGGGATGAATCATGATTGGCCTAGTCACAGCTGTCCCATTGCCATCTTCCAGACACTTGCTTTCCCAGCCTCCTTTGCAGCTAGTAGCAGCCATGTGACCCAGTTCTCGTCAATGAGATGTAAGCCTTCTTCCTGCTGACCTGCTTGTGCTGCTGCTGTGAGGTCAAGAGGCTGGAGCAGCGGCAGCCGTTTTGTGATCAGGAAGCAACCAGTAAAAGGACTAAAAGCTAACATGCTAAGGTGACCGAGCAGAAGCGTGGAAGGGACCTGGGTCCTTTGTGAACGCAAAGAAGACTTATAATCAGGGGACAGGAGCATGGCTTCTGCACTCTCCAACTACTGTCCAACCACCCCAAAATGAACCCCTGAGTGACAGGGACAGGAAACACTCCTCCAGGCAAGCCAGGCTCCTTGAAGGGGGAAGTTGTTAGGACGCCCCGGCTGAGCTGACAGATGCCAACCTGGGACCAAAAGCACCTTCCAGTCACACCGTGGGGATTAGGGTTGAAGGAGCTGTTCCCAGGGGAGCGGTCCTGGCCAGGATGAGGGAGCCAGACCCCCAAGGGAGACAGGATGTCACCTCCATTTAGGGACCTTGGAGAATTATGAGGAGGGCAAGGACCCGGGACCCCCCTGGGAGGCCGCCATCTAGTTTCCTTTCCTTTCATCCCCCTCAGCAGGTAAACTAACAATCATTGAATGAATAAAAGAACTTTCGCACTTGTGCACCAGTCACTATCAGATTTAACCTTCCACCAACCCTGGGAGGCAGTTATTGCCACAGAGAGAGACTGTGTAGTGCCTTCTAGAGACAACCTCTGGGGAAACTGAGGCTCAAAGAGCTTCTGTGACTCGCTGTGGCCAGGCAATATGGGCTTCGCAAGCAGAAGAGCTGGGTTTGAGTCCTGACTTGGCCCTTGCTGGCTGTGTGACCTGGGGCAAGTGGCTGACCCTCTCTGAGCCTCAACCTGCTCATATGCATCACAGAGAAGAAGATAATGGTCTGCAGCAGAGGGCTCCTGAGGGGTGAGAGATGGTGTCCACCATGGGCCCACCACAGAGAAGACGGTCTACACCAGAGGTCGGCAAACAGGGCCCAATCCGGCTCAAAGCCTGAATCTTTACATCGGCACCCGACCACCCCCATTCATCTACGTACTGTCGATGGCTGCTTTCGCACCACAACCGCAGGCCGAGGCATTGCCACAGGACCGCGTGGCTCACAAAGCCGAGGGTATTGACTGTCCAGACAGGAAGGTTGGTCTACTCCCTCGTCCATCCGAGTGTGGTCCACAGCCCGCAGCATCAGCACCGTGGGTTAGGAATGCAGGATCTCAGGCCCCTGACTGGCACCAGAGCCTGCATTTTAACCAGACGGCCAAGAGGGGGAAGATCTGGCTGGAAAATGGCAGGTCTGTGCTGGGCAGGGTCGGGGGGTGGCCAAGTCAGGGGGAAGAGGGACATGGTTGAGGGAGGAAGCTCCAGGCCAGGTCCCCACTCCGAGTGTCATGGGAACCACGCAGGGAGCTGTCACATATGCCAGTGCTCGCCAGGCCCCATCCCAGGGATGCTGATTTAATTGGTCCGGCGGGGTCACCGGGGGCATCTTGTGAAAACTGGGGCACTGGGCTAACGAAGGAGGGGAAAGGTTGGGAAGTTTATTGTAAAAGGAAATTCTCTGTCGTCCATGAAAACGGAAAACCAGTATCACTTGCCACCAAGAGACGATAACTCTGAAAATGAGCACAGTGAAGACAAACCGTGTTATTAAATGCTGTCGCCTGCCCACGGCTCTGAGCCAGAGGCCTGCTCTCTCTCTGCTGAAAAGGGGGGTGAGCAGTGGGGGGACCGGCCGTAAAGACACGCAGGGACCAAGTGGAACCCAGAGGGATGGAAAAATCGTTGAAAAGAAATGGCCTTCTCCCTGTGCCCACACCTGCCCCGCACAGACGGTCCTGTCGGCCACGGCAGCCTGGGGCCCACATTTCCGACACGCTCGTCCAGGTCCATCTCTTCTTTGGAGGGGGGAGCCCGGGGCCCCAAGAACAGGAACCACTGTTCCCTGAGAGGTCGCGGCACGTCAACACTCACACCAGCCTCAGACGTGCCACCAGGATGTGGCCCCTCCTGTCCCCCTCTCAGAGGCAGAGGATCTCCAAGCAATGCCCCCTGCCAAGAGCATCTCCAAACTTCCACGGCCCCCTTGAAGCCGCGGTGCCCGAAGCTCTTGCTCTCCTTCCAGCGCCTCCAACCACGAGGCCACGGCGCTTCTGCCTGGGGGGAAACACTCGGGTTTGGGGCGTCGGTTCAACTGCTCGATTCCCATCGAGGCGGCGTGACGGGTGTGGCCTGGGCTCCTCGGGCAAACACAGAGCGCGTGCGGCTGGTCTGTGGGCTGGGCCTAGCCGCCTCCAGACCAGCCACCAACGGCAGGTCTCTGGGACGGTGGCTCGCCCGCATTCCGGAGCCACAGGCTGGGGCATGCCTGCCGGGCGGCGGCTAATATTTACCGCCAGGCAGAGCAGAAAGTAGCCCTTTTGTCTTCAGGTCGCATCCTGGTGACAGCACACCCCCATGGGGCTGCAGGTCACCTTCTCTGTGGTGGACAATTCTGCCTTCCTGTTACAGAGCGATAGCATTGGGCGGAGACCCCCCATCACCCCCCCTAAGTTGTAGGTGGTGCAGCCTGGGATTGGACCTCAGCTCTGCCGCTTACCGGCTGAGGGACCTGGGAGGAAGGGCGGACTCCACGGGCCTCAAGGTCCTCATCTGTGAAATGGGGGGTGACAGACACACAACCGGCAGAGCAGCTGTAAGGATGAAAGAGGTAATCACGTTCGGCGTTTCAGATGGTGCGAGCACGCCACAAACGTTAGCACACGCCGCCTGGGTTTTTGGTTTTTGTTTTTTCCCCATCTCCCACTTTCAGATAATGCCACTGTGAATGTTTCTGTCCCTGAGGACAAAAACAGTTTGCCAAAAGATGAAATACTGGGTTGGAGGGCATGTGCAGCTTTACAGCCCTTTTTTTGTGCAGACAGATGGACTTCAGAATCCGAATCTGTTTACAGCAAAGCTGATGTGTGTTTTCCCCGCATCCCTGCCAGCACTGGATTTTATCATTTTGTACTTGTTTTCTAATTTCATCAGCATGTAGAGGGGCTCTTGTTCACATTTCCTGCTTTGCCTACAAGGCCGTGCATTCTTCTACGTAACGGTTAACTGTCTACATTTCCTCAGGGGTAAATATCTTGTTCACCTCCCTTGAATGTTTCTCAGACGGCATCTGCAACAGTTCCTTGGCAGGTCCACACTGGAAGCATCTTCTGAGCAGGAAGGGGAGACAAGAGAGTCTGCAGCTTGGGAAAGCGGTGGGAGTCTCCCCCCCCAATCTCCTGCCTTCCCTTCACCTGAGTGTCCTCAGAGCTTCCCCAGCGGAGGACATCCTTTCCTGGGGCTGGGATCGCAGGCACCGAGGCTGGGGGAGGAAAGGAGGGGCCAGAGGAATCGATGGCATTCTTCGAGCAACAAGCCAGCCAGTGAGGCCGAAGTGTGACAGGCACAGTCCTGCACCAGCAACCTCCCCCCTCCCGCCCCCCAGCTCTCCCAGGAGCGCCTGGGTACCCGGAAACGTGCCTTCCAGACTGACGAGGTCAGAATAAACCCCTCCACCAAGTCATGATACCAGGGTGACTACACCTCTTTGTTCCTTAATCGCTCAGGCTCCCAGGTGCTCACCAGGAAGACTCCCAGAACCTCCTTCTCAGGTCCTCCCTCACCTTGAACCATCTGAGGACCCCAAAGTCGTCCTCAACCCACAGGTGGGGGTGGGGCGGTTCCCTCCCCAAACCTCACTGCTGCCATGGCATGTTGCCGCCACATGGGGTCGCTGTTGAAGACGGTCTGGAACAGTACTGTGACACCAGCGCACTTTGCAGTGGCGCCCGGGCTGGTTGGACCCTCCCTGGGTCTTGGGCATCACTCACACTTGGGCCTTAGTTTATAGCTCTTGTGGGTCGCTCAACACTCAGAGCAGAATGACAAGTCCCTTCCCCATCCTACACATCCTGGCTCCCAACACCCAGCACCTCCCTGACCCACACAGAAGCCCCTGCTCTGACAGAGAGGGGACTGCAGCCTCAAAAGTGACGTTTCTGGAGTCACCTGGCCAGAGTCACCATCCTGGGCACGGTAGGGTGTTTGGCAGCATCCCTGGACCCTGACCACGAGACTCCAGGGGCACCCCCACCCCAGTTGTGACGAGACACTGCCCAGTGTCCCCTGGGGAGCAGAACCGCCCCCAGCGGAGAACCGTGGCTCTAGACGGTGGCCAAGCCCGTCCGGCGTCTGCGGTCCAGTGTCCCACGGTTTCTCTTGCTCTTCAGAATCCACACTCTCGGTGGCCCGTGGGGGCCCTGCAGGACCTCACCCTCCCTCTCTCCAGCTTGCCCTGACGAGGGCACTCACTGTTCCCTCCCCCTAGAGCTGTCTGCACGGCTTTCCTCCCTTTCCAGGCCCTTCTACCCCCTCAGGGGCCGGCAGAGGGGCGCCTCTGACCTGGCTCTGGAGAGGTCCTGCCTGGCCGTCCCCTCCATCATCTCCCTGATTTAGCGTCCTCATCGCCTTTCCTAACTTATCCTCTTCCTGTTTTTTAGTTATTGACGTGTTTATTTCCGTCTCAGCTCCACTGGGCTAGTCTGTCCCGTCCACTGTCATCCCCCAGCGTCCAGGCCAGCACGCGGGGTACAGAAGACGCTCAGGACACGATGTCCACGAGTGAACACAGAGATGGGGGCTTCTCTCGGGTCCTGAAACGGCTCTCGTCCGCCCACAAGCCTGCGCAGCTGGGGGAGAGCCTGCCGGGGCGGCCTCGGCCGAGCCCCCCACGCCCACTGCGGGCTCTTGGGGACCCGCGTGGAAAGCCTCCCTGGGGCCAGCAGCAGCCGCAGCCCCGCCACGCCCAGCCAGGCAGCCGGACCCCGGTGCTAATTGTAGAAGGCCGGTCAGGCCGGTCGCGAGAGGAAGTGGCTGCTCTGATTGACACCCGGGGGTGTCGGCCCCTTGTGGAGACCGTCCCCTGGGGAGAGGAAATGTGGGGAAATGAATGCAGCCGCGGGCCAGGGCGGCGCAAGACAGGGCCCTGGCTGCCGGCGGGGGGGGGCGGAACCTGGCTCTGCGTCCCCAGGCCGTGCCCGCTTGAGCAAGTCTTGACCCCTCTGCACCTTGGTTTGAAAAGAAAGGAGACTGGACCAGACTCGACGTTCGAAGTGGGCGTCACATGGTGGCTCGGCCGGGGCTCCCGGGCCAGGAGGCTCTGAGCCTCAGTTTCCCCATGTGTAGAATGGGCCGATGGAACCGGGCCTCTCTCAGAGTCTGGGGAGGATTCCTTGAGGCGGCTCGTGCTGCTGGCTGGCCTGGGACAGGGCCTGGCCCAGGATGAGGGCTCGGTAGGTGTTCCATGCTGTCAGAACGGCCACGTGGTTGGTGGCGCAGAGGGCAAAATGACAACACTTGGTCCCCTGTTTAAAAGTTAATGAAGAATTTCAAGATGGAGACAGCAGAGCATTAAACGTGGCACGGGGCCCCTCTGAGCCCCGTGTGACTATCCAGGCCACACGCCTGTGAGATGGGTGGATTCCCCGGGGCGGGGGGTGGAGGGGGTTGCTGCCCTCACAAGGATGGATCCCTCTCCACGACCGTCATCTGTGGACCTAACGTGTTGTCAACTGGAAGACACGAAATTGGAGCCCTGCCCACAGGATGTGACCGCTCACCTACAAGGTGTTTAAACGGCCCCCACAAAACAAGGCTGCACATTGACGTGAGCATAAATATGTCGTGAAAACCAGGGTGGGAGGTGGCGGCCCCCACCCCCTGAGGTTGGCTCTGGCTGGGAGGTGGGAGTTGCAGCAGAATTTAGCTGCATTTGGAACATTTTATTTCTTAATGAAAAAAAGGATGAGCGACAAATGTGACCAAAGGTTAATGTTTCATTCTGGGTAATGTTTAATTCTGGGTAGTGATAGGACGGTCCCTTTTATTATTCTGTGAAGTTTTCTGGATATTTTCATCGCTAAAAAGTAGACTTCACTGCTTCAAAAAGCTAGAAAGCATTGGATTAGAAATTACCGTTTTTTGGCTGACGCCCTGTGAGAGAGGTGCCTTGGAAACGCACGAGCATTAATTGAGCACCAACTGTGTGTCGGGCTCAGGGCTGGGTTCCAGGGAAATAAAAATTAGTGTTTTCCCTCCAGGAGCCCAGAGCCCAGCACAGGGGACAGAAAACAGGCCTGCGTGTCCTGTGTTGGGACACACAGGGAGTGACCCCAGCCCCGGTGTGGGGCTGCTGCTTTGCTGCCTTCACAGGAAAGCGGGATCTCAGGTGTTTCCCCTCCTGCAAGAGTCTGCTGGCTGCACTGAGGCTGCGGTGTCGGGGACAGGGGGCGTCAGCAGGCATATTCCGGCACAGTCGTGGGTGGAGGGGGCCCCCGGGGCTGCCCCAACCACCACTGAGCCCCTTTGATGAACAGTGAGAGGTGCTGCCCTGGATTGTCAGCAGCCGTTGCTGACAGGCCCGGGGTCTGTGGTCGGACGTGGAAGCATCTCGGCTGGTGGTGTCCTCCCCAGGGGCTTCCGCAGCCTCTTTGGCAGTAATGGGCAGAGGATAGGACACCAGGCTCCCCCCAGCCCAGGACTTAGTCCTGCAGGGGCCTCGGCTGGTGTCCCTGCTGGGCCACCAGGACGGGCAGCAACTCTGCCCCAGTGCCGCTCTCTTGTCACTTCCGTCTCCTTTGCTTGTTTGTTTGATTTTTATTTTGAAACAACTCTAGACTTACAGAAAATGTGCAAAGATGGTATGAGTTCTCGTACCTCCTTCACCCAGCTCCCCCCAATATCAATATCTTGCACAATAGTACAATTATCAACACTAAGAAATTCACTTTGGTGCAAGACCAGGGACTAAACTACAGACTATTCAGATTTCCCCCAGTGTCCTCTTTCTGTTTGGGACCCCACGTGGCGCTCGGTCATCTTGTCTCCTCGGTCTGCTGCAGCCCGCGGAGGTCCTCCCGCCTCCCCGTCTTCCCCGGCCTGGCAGGACTCGAGGACCACCCGTCAGGCGTTTGGAGATTCTACTTCACCCTGGGCTTGTCTGCTGACCCCTCACGTTTCAGAACGAGAGGTAATCCACATTCCACAAACGCACCCTTTCGAGTGCGTTTCTGTGGCTACAGTGCCGAGAGCTGTGCCACCGTCGCCACGATCCAACTCCAGACATCTCCGTTGGCCGGGAAGGAGGCCCGGCCCGGCTTCCTCTGTTCACCTCCCTGTCTCTCGTCCCCTCCCTCCCATCTCCCTGTGACTCCACTCCTGTTCTCCTTTCAGTTTCTGCCCGTGTCCCTGCCCAGAGTCACTGTTCCTCATGTTCTCCTTCTCTCTCTGTCCGACTCCCTCCCTCCTTTTTCTCCCTTCTGGGTCTATTTTGCTCTGTGTATGTCTGCGCACCTCTCTTCCTCTTTTGCTCTAAAGGGGACATGGGCAAAACCCAAGAAAACAAATAAAAACCCCAGCAACACCTGCTCAGCACAGGAGAATATCGGGGGCTCCAGCTAGGGGGGGCAGCCAGGGGCCCCTCTGAGGAGGTGACGATGAAGCCAAACCCCCAGGAAGAAAAGCAGCCAGCCCTGGAAGAGATGTCCAGGTAGGAGGGCAGCACGAGCAAAGGCCCTGGGGCAGGAAAGAAGCTCCAGGGAGAGATGGAGCCAGATAGGGGCCTCACTATGCACTAGACTTGCCTAGAGGGGGCCCCGAATGCCTCCCCAGGCCAGAGCCCCAGCCAGCTCAGGGCGAGGCTTGTGAATAAGTCACTCTGAACCACAGAAAACTTTCCAGCACCCCCACAGGGCGCCAGGCCACATGCTCAGCCTGGCGACCCTGAGCTGGAGGCACCCCCACCCCTGCCTTGGAAGGAGCCTGCAGCAGAAAAGCACAACCTGGGCTCAAAACAAGTTTGTGAATTGATTGACTCAATTATTTACTCCAGAAGCATTTATTGAGCACCACCTGCATGCCAGAACCACAGGGGTGTGGGCAGAGCCCTGGCCTCACAGGGCTCAGAGTCCAGAAAGAGAAGCACCCCCCGACACTCAGAGAGCCCGCCCTGACCGGAGCGCATTCATTGGCCACGGGACTGTTCTTCCCAGCTGCTGGCAGCGCTGGCTGGGTCCGAGGGTCCCAGGCAGGCTGGGGACCCGTGCACCCTCCCCCAGGGGCACAGTCTGGGCAGCTGGAGGAGGAGCAGCATGGGCAACAGCTGGATACTGGCTCGTGTCCTCAAGTCACCAAGGGCAGCACCAGGCTGGCCGGCCTGAGCCCAACAGCCAAACCGAGGCTCGTTTGTGATGCAAATGGCTGGCAGTGGCTGTGGGCCAGGGCACACGTCCCCAGCCGGGCCCTGAGCTTTTATTCTGAGCAAAGCCTGAGGAGGGAGGGGGGGCCTCCCCAGCCAGCCTCGAGGGACCTTTCCGGGTGGGTTAGGGGTGAGCAGGGACCCCCAGGCAGGGGAGACACATTCCTGGAGGCTGACAGGGAGGGCTGGGGTCACCCCCAGCATGGCCAGTGGAATGAGTGGGAAAGTGCTGGCTGGCAGAGGACTCAGTCCTGCTGGAATCCAGAGGTCATCTCTCCGGGCCCTCTCCCTGGGATCCCCCAGAAACCAGAGCCGCACCGTGTCACATCCCATCATTTCCTGGCCGGTCCCCACTGGCTCTCCAGCCCCTCCTGGATACCCCGCAAAGCTGCGGCCACGCAGAGCAGACCGTCTCTCCTTCTTCCCTGGCTCTCGGCCACCTCGAAGCTTTTTCACAAGCTGTTCCCACTGCCTGGAGCGCCTTTCCCTTCACCAACGCCAGTCTTTTTTTAGGTCTTTGGCCCTAATTCTGCACAAGTAACTGTATATTCTTTTTCTTAAAGATGGTGCCCCAAATTGTATAAACTTCGGGCCCCACAAAATTTGTGTGGGTCCCCAGTGGCCGGAAAATGTCCCCTGACACCCTCCTGCCCGACCCCTGAATGGCTGAGTAGGCCAGGTTCCCTGTTAGATAATTCATTCATTCAACGAATATTTACTGAGTGGCTGTTACATATTCGGCACTTTTCCAGGCGGATGGAGCGTTGAACGGGCCAGACAGAAATGCCTGCCCTTACGGACTTACATTCCGCTGGGGATACAGGGATTCGACAAATAAGTAACATTCCAGTAATAATAAGTGCTATGTAAGGTAAATGTAGGTTTGAGGTGTGATAACAGCTACCGAGAAAAATGAAGTGGGGACAGAGAGGGAGCGTGGAGGGGTGTGCGGCCGGGGCTGTGATTCTGAATGGAGCAAAGCAAGAGGTGAGCTGTGTGGATACCTGGGGGTGAGCAGCCCAGGTAAAGGGAACGTGCAAAGGCCCCGAGGCAGAGGCATGCTTGGGAGGGCTCAGTACTTCACTGTGGTGTTTATCAGACTGGAATTAAATAATTATTCTAGGGACGACTCTCATATTTTCTGTCCTCCCTACTAGGACCCTGTATGGTAGTTGTTCAGTAAGTAAATGGAGAATTTATTTGTTTGTTTGTTTGTTTGGAGGGAGAGAGGGAGGCCGGGGTTGGGGCTGGTGAAGGAGCCCCCTGCCATGGCAGCTCACACGCCCTGCAGGCAGAGACCTGGGCCTGGCACCGGGGTCCAGGGAAGGGGGCACCCGGAAGCTTCTCCAGGTGCTGGGGGGCAGGCATGAGCAGGTGAGAGGGGAGCAGGAGGACAGGGAGGCCCCACAACGATCTCCGAGCTCGGTTTGGGGCATGTGTGAGCCCCCTTTCGATTTAGACACCCCAGAAAGAACCGTGAAACCATTTCACGGGGCCGACTTCCCACCAGGTCCCTGAATTTGGGAAAAGAATCAGTCGAGCGTGGCCCGAGGCCCGAGGCGCGATCCCCTGCTGTGCGTCCTCCCGGCAGGGCTGTGGAAGAGCACGTGGCTGCAATCCTGGCACACAGAACAGCTCACCGGCCGGCCCGGCACATGCACCGGCACAGGTGACCGTGTGGGAGGTGAGCATTCCACCCCCGCCTGAAATAGCAAAACTGGAAACAACTTCCACCTCCGTCCCAGGGGATGAGCGCCAGAGCACGCCCACCCGCCCCCTGGAATACTACGCAGCTGACAACAAGGCCAGAGCAAGCTCTTTGTGGACTACGTGGGAATCTTGAAGATGCACTTGAGGGAAAAGAGTGAATGGACTGTGCTTGACGTGGGAGAGAACAGACGGACCTGTGCGCAAGATGCAGTGTGTCCGCAAGATGCAGTGTGTCCGCCTGGAGGCACGGGACACTGCGGGGGAAGAGAAGCGGATGGGGGACAGGACGGGAGGGACTTTCCACTGTAAACCCCTCGATGCCCTGTCCATACACCGGTAAACAGAAACTGTGCAACATCCACAGGCAAACGCCAGCACTGCTCACAGCAGGAAGGTGACTGCCGACAGCTGGTGGCTGGAGAAACACCAGACTGGGGTGCAACGGGGCAGGGACGCTGGGGCTCACCGTCAGCCTGTCGTCCTTCTCCCGATCACAAGCCAACCATCCCGTCTCCACCAGAGAGCCACAGTGCTCCCTCCTCTTCGGAGAGGAAGGGCGGTGGAGACGGCCTGCGGGGCAGGGGTGGCAGGTGGGAACCTCAACGAGGTGCCAAACGCTATTCTGGGGGGCCAGGCGGAAGCAGGAGCGGAAGTGCTGGCTGGGTGACTGCGGACACGGAGGTGCTGGGGGAGGAGAGGACGCCTGGCAGCACTCCCAGCCCCCCCGAAGCTGCGATTCCAAAGCCAAACTGGTGTTTGTTTTGCGGGGGCTGGTGGGGGGTTGATGTATCCATCCCCACCCGGTCCCCTGTCCCCTCTGCCAGCCTCGACCTCCTCCCCCTGACCACACTCTTGCTTTCCTGGCCTCCCTGCAGTGCCTCAACCTGGCCGAGCGCACCCAACCTCAGGGCATTTGCACACGCTGTGACCTCCTCCCCTCCGGAATGTCTTCCCACTGATGCCTCCTTAGGTGCCTTCTCTCCAGCGAGGCCTTTGCTGGACCCTCCTGGTTCCCCTCCATCGCTGCACCTGCTTGTTTCCTTCTGTAGCTCCACCATTTCTTTGCTCGTGTTCCCTGTGGAATAATCTGGAGGGTGGGAGCTAGGGACCACCACCATGGATCCTCAGCATGAAACCAACATAGGCTGAGAAATGGAGAACTTGAGTCCTTATAACAGTGCTTGAGCTGCTGGATCCAACCATTCCTGAAGCCAAAAATTTTCAGCTGCATGAGCCCATCACATCCAACTAATCATTCTCCAGAAGGAGGGCAAATCAATCAAGATTCTTTCCTTTGCAAATGACAGAAAACCCAAGGGAGGCTGCCGTGGTGGGCAGAATAATGTCTCATCCCTGGAACTTGTGACTATGTTAAGTTACATGGCAAAAGGGACTTTGCAGATGTGATTAAGGTTACAGACCTTAAAATAGGGAGATTACCCTGGATTATCCAAGTGAGTTCAATCTAATCACATGAACCCTTAACTTTCTCCAGATGGAGGCAGAGAGAGGCAGCAGAAGCGGAAGTTGGAGAGATTGGAAGACTGAGAGGGACTTGACCCACTGTCCCTGGAGGGGGCCACCTGCAAAACCTGACAAGGAGCGTGGGCTGCCTCCAGGAGCAAAGACCTGCCCCGGCTGTCCGGCAGCAGAGAATGAAGGCCTCAGTCCTGCAGCCACAAGGAACTGAATTCAGCCAACAACCCAAGTGAGACTGGAAGCAGATTCTTCCCCGGAGCCTCCAGCAGGATCCCAGCCCTGCAGATACCTTGATTTCTGCTGCCGCAAGCTGAGGACTCACCAGATCACACTGTATCTGGAGTCCTAACCCAGAAAAGTAAGACATAATAGATGAATGTTGTTTTAAGCCACTAAGTTTGGTCAAAACTGGATTCTGCAGTGCTCCTAGGAGAGCAGGAGTCATGATTTGGTACTCCAGCAATAGAAAACTAATACACTGGCTTAAGGAAAAAAGGGAATTGACTGGCACTCACAGCCTGGCATCAGGAATGGCTGGATCCAGCAGTTTAAATACTGTCATCAGGACTGGATTTCTTTGCTTCCTCCATCCTGCTGCCTGCTAAGCCGGTTTCATGCTCAAGTTCCATGGGGTCGTCCTGGCTGCTTCAGGCTCTTACCCCTCAGGTTAAATCCAGGGGAAAGGGGGCCTGCCTCTCTGCCAGCTGCCCCAGCATAAGCTTCACTGTATCTCATTGGCAGTAGCTGGATCACATGCCCATTCCTGAACCCACCACTAAGGCCGGGGCATGCAATGTTCTTCTTGGCCAGGTCGGGGTCACATGCCCACCTCCCCACCGCGGGGCCGGGGTGGATCTGGAGCCACGGGGATAGGAGTAGGGGAGGGCTGGGTCCCCAGGAGAAAACTGGGCACAGTTAAGGGGGAGTGGGCAGAGGGCCGTAGAAGCCCTGGCTCGGCTCGAGGGGGCAGGTAAGAGGTCCGAGGTTGCAGAGAATTCGCTTTGTTTTACTTTCTGGAGGCGAACGCTGGGCAGGGTGGCCTTCGGGGAGCCCCGAGAGGCCGCAGCCAAGTGACTCAGAGCCTCCAGAACACCCCCGTTTGCGGACCGGCGCCCTGACACGCAGGGAGGCCTCCCATCCTCGGAAGCGCTCTGCTGCGACACAGAGTAAATAAACCGATATTTATGCCACCGCCCCACGGGGGCCGCCTGGCTCTGAGGCAAATATGGTCAAAGCTGGATTCTGCGGCCCTCCCGGGAGAGTGGGGCTGTCCCAGGAGGCCCCGCGGGAGGCGTCCACAGCCCACACTCCCACGGGTGTCCCTGACGCTCCCACAGGACCCGCTGTGGGGGGCGGTGTCACCACTCACTTCTGCTCTGGGCCCTGGCGCCCCTCTCCCAGGGCCTGGACTCCTGCCAGCCTTTCCCAGCTCAGCTCCGGCTGGCCCAGTGTCCCCATGCCCCTACTCGTGTCCTCTCTCAGGAAGATGCCCCCACGCTGCCTCGGGCGACTTCTCCCCAACTTGGAAGACCATTTAATTTGAACTCTTCAGAATTCATGTGTTCAGGAAGTATTCTAAGTCCCTGGACTATGTGCCTGGGGACCCATGGATGGTCTGACACGCTCCTGCCCCCTCCCAGCTCAGAGTGCAGGACGGGAGACAGAAATTAAATGAGCAAACAAATGCACCGAGAAGCACAAAGCCTGATCAGTGCTCTGAAGCAGGCGGGGGGGCAGAGGGACGGAGGGCGACAGGGAGTCAGCGGAGGATGGGCAGGTGGCCAGGGAACACCTGCAGGAGGGCGGGCAGGGCAGATGATCCCCTGCTGGGTTCCCCGCCCCCCCCCCCCCCCCCCCCCCCGGCTCTGTACATTTCTAGGTAATTTGTTTCCTTGTTTCTTCTCGTGAACTGAAAGCCCCACCAGGGCAGGAATCGTCTGCTTTGCTCCCTGCTGTGTCTGCAGAGTCTAGAACAGTCTGTCCACAGTAGTTGCACCCACTGCAGGGATGACAAGTGGGCTGTGAGCCACGAAGGCAAGTGGAGAAGCAAGCTGAAAACTGGTGAGGTCCCACTTACAAGCATTCACGACCAGGTCACTCCACTGCTGGGAGAGAAGTCTGCAGGAACAGACGCGAACGTTACCTCCAGGGGGTGGGCTGGAGGGCCCTTCCCTGTGTATTCAAGGAATTCTGTAACCTTCCAGCCTTTTATTGTGATATTGTGTTTCTTTTTATTCTTTCTTGTTTTTCAGAATTACAGAGGCAGTGCACCGTGGTGGGACCACGTTCAAACAGCCAGACAGCACCCCCTCAACCACCCTGAATCCCCTGAATTCAGAGTTCCCCTGTTGCTCAGAGTCCCCGCCCCGGTGACCCCTGATGGTGGGGGAGGAGCTTGTCCAGCATCCACCCACGGGCCACAGGGCCAGAGCCCCAGGGTGGGCGTGAGTGTGGGGGGGCCTCGGAGAGGTCTGGGCCCTCCCCAGGGGGGTTAAGCAGGGAGCCTCCGCTCCCCATGTGGTCTGGGGACACAGCCCAGCACAGCGACGGACTCCCTGTCGAGACTGTGCCTGCCCCTGGTCCCGGCCTCTGCCGCATGATTCTAGCCAAGTGGACACTTGGGGACAAACACGGAGAAGGATGAGCCACCCATCCCACATGTCGTCCCATGCAGAAGTGATATTCCACTGTAACTAAGGGTGGGGGCCCCCAGAATTCTGATTTTTCCCATGGTGACTTCCCTTGCTTCTCTGGAATGTTCTTTCACGGTCTTTTCTCATTTTTTCAGAGCTGCTACCTCGCTGTTTTTCTAAGACCTGCTCAGTGAGGTGAGCCCAGTGGGTGGCAGGCCCCCCAGCCCCCCAGCCCCTGGCAGCCACTGATTTACTTCCTGTCCCTATCGATCACCTATTCCGGACATTTCACATGGAGGGGATGGTCCAAGACGCAGTCTTCCGTGACCGGCTCCTCGTATTTAGCACCATGTTTTCGAGGTTCATCTTGTCGCAAGTATCAGAATTTCCCTCCTTTTTATGACCAAATAATATTCATTGTGGAGATGTACCCTATTTCGTTGACCCACTTTTCAGCTGAGGGACATCTGGATTGTCTCCACTGTGGCTCTATGAACAGTGCCGCTACGACACTCGTGGACGAGGTTTCCTGTGGACGTGTTTCCGTCTGTCTTGGGGACACGCCTAGGAGCGGAACTTCTGGGTCACATGGCAACTCTATGTCTAGTCCTTTGCAGAACCTGCAGGCTGCTTTCTGTCGCATGTCCCCATCTCGGCTGTCCCTCCGCACCCGCGCCATCGCGTGATTGTCGGCCTCGCCGTCCCAGCGGGTGAAGTGGTGTCCCCGCGCTGACCTGCGTTCCCCGTTCTTCTACACCAGCCTACGTCCCGGGGAGCGTCGGCCCCGCGGTGCGCGGGGGACTGCAGAGCCACGCAGAGGAGACATGGGGGCTCCACCCCCAGCTCTAACCGGCCGCGCTCCAAGGGGTTAACGGAACATATTTTTTCAACGGAACCATCCAAACCCTAAAAAGGAGACAAATTTGAATTCTTCACCCAACTACAGAGGGCAGAGTCTGTTTTGACCTCTGAAGCAACCAAAGAGAAAAAAAACAAAGGAAAAATGGATAGGTGGAAACATTCAAACATTAGAAGGAGCTAAGCACAGTGGTTCTTGGGCCAAGCTTCACGTTAGAATCCTCTAGAAGCTCTTAAAAAATACGCATGCCCAGGCGCCTCTCTCAGAGACCGGGACTCTCGTGGGGCCCGTGCAGGGTCCTCCTGTGAAGATCCGCAGAGGCGGGCTCTGGGGCGCAGCAGGAAAGCCCTGACAGCAGGGACGGCTCCGGGGCGGGCTGAGGAGCAGACCCTCTGTGCGTTTGGTAGGTTACACCTGACCAGTTGGGGTTAAAGCCGGTGCTGCTAGCCTTGGCAGTGGTCCACTGAGATCCCGAGATCCTTAGAACTGGAGGGGTGGGGAGTCTCCCCAGGGACTGCCCTGCCTTCTCAGGACAGGGCAGCACTGACCATAATAAAAGGCTAGCACTCCTTGAGCTCCTCCCTCAAACGTGGCCCTAAATGTTCTTCCCACGTGTGTCCTATAAGGCTCTATGAGGTGTTATTATCCTTTTTTTTTTACTGATGAGGAAACTGAGGATCAGAGAGGGTGAGTGACTTGCCTAACGTCACACAGCTTGTAAGGAAAGGAACTCAGATTCAAACTCAAGTCTGTCTGATTCCAAACTCGAATTATTAACGTTTGCATGGACCATCTCCTGACGCAAAGCTGACTTTGCTGAGGTGGGGACAGGGATTGGTGATCTATTCTTCCATTCATCCCTCCACCCATCCCTCCCTCCATCCCTTCACCCATCACTCCATCCACCCATCCCTTCATCCATCTATCCCCCATCCTTCCATTCATCTATCTATCCTTCCATCCCTCCATGCCTCTCTCTACCTCTCCACCATCAGTCTGTCCTTCCTTCCCTCCATCCTTCTCTCTGTCCATCCATCCCTTCTTCTATTTGTCCATCCATCCCTCCATCCATTCCAGGCTTAACTGCATGAATGTCCTTTAGTCAGACATCGAGGGGGATAAAACCAACGTGTAGCTAATGTGACCCCTGTTCTTTCTCCCCCCTTGACTGTCTCCCATGGCTCCTAATTGGCAAACTAAAATCCATCAGGGCTTGGTGGGAGGCACAACAGGATTGGTGGGGACTGTGGCAAACTGGAGAGCACATGTTTAGTCAGTGCTGTGAGGGGATGTGGGCCCAGTGTCGCCAGAGAAGCTTCTGCTTGTGGCTGCTTTTTCCTCTCCACGGTGCTCCGTGCACATCTCTCCATGTCCACAAACATACTTCCACCTCGTGCTTCTTCGTGGCTGCACCATGCTTCATGCCACCATTCCCTTCAGTCGAGAACCCAGCAGCAGGCTAGGGGGGCTGGCTTTGGCGTCAGACCCTCTGGGGTTTGGACCCCAGCTCTGCCAGCTACTTGCTGTGTGACCTTGGGTAAGCTCCCTAACTACTTTGGGCCTCAGTTTCTGCATCTGTAAAATGGGGACAGTGTGCATACATCTTGCACAGGGTTGCTGTGTGCATTTGATGAGCCAGCACAGCTCAAGGTACGTCTATAGCTGCATTAAAACAAAACAAAACAAAACAAAACCCTGAATAAATATCTAGTTTTTGTTCAAAACAGTCAATGCCAACTTCAGTAATGAAATCATGGTTATTTTGTCACCAGTTTAAGACACAGTAGATAAGATTAAAAAACAATGACATTTAAATAAAAAAACACTTATAATTTGTGCACTTTTGACGCACAGGGCCTGGCCCGTGCTAAGCGCTCAGTAAGCGCAGGCCCCTCTGCCCTGCCTGCCCCAGGAGGGGGAACACAGCCCCCCACCCCTCGTTACCTTGGAGGCTTTTCTTAAACCTTGGCTCGAGCTTCAGGACTGTGGCCCTTGTATCCTGGGCCTGTGGGAGCCAAGTGGCCTCCTGCGTGTCCACCCCTCCCTTGGCCAGGACGGCTCACGTGTGCAAACCGGGCGCACCGGGCTCACACCTGCGCGGGGCGGACCATCCGGAGGTGCTGGCCAGGGTGAGCAGGGATGGTGGGAGGCCCAGGGTCAGGCAGGGGCGAGGCCCACCCTCCAGGAGCGGGGTTGTCAGGGGAGCGCAGCTCCGAGGAGCAGGGGGGCAGAGCAGCCCAGACTCGCCCCTAAGATGTCCTGAGCGGGCCTGGGTCCTCGTCCCGGATGATGGCAACAGAGAGAGAGATGGCTGCTCAGAAAGAAAAGAAAAATGAGGGAGAATTGGGGAGGGGTGGGGGAAGCGGTTTAGACAAGGCGGTCCAGGAGGGCATCTGGGGGGTGGGGGACATCTGAGACCTGGTGACTTCTGAGCTGGGGCTAGGGGACCAGAAGGTGCCAGCGCAGGACGTCTGTAGGGAGAGTGGCTCTTGCGAGAGGCATCTGAGAGGCACCGGACCGGCTCACAGCAGCCGTGGAAGGAACTGGGACTTTACTCCAGGGCGATGGGGAGCCACAGAGGCTTCTGCGCCAGGGGACGGCACGTTCTGAGTTTCCTTTTTAGAAGACAGGGTGGGTTACGGTACAAGAGACGGAGGGGCAAGAACAGCCTGGACCCCCAGCTCGGGTTCATCAGAGACACCCAGACCCACACGGGCAGGCTGACGGGCGCAGAAGTCACCCCACCCGGCTGGTATTTGGAGCGTGTACACGGAAACGTACGGTCGCCAAACGCCAACTTCGTTTTCTGATCTTTATTGCTCCACCATCAACAGAGACCTGCGTTAAGAGAAAAGCAAAACTCTCCTGCAGGCCTACTACTGTCAACATCTGTTCTATTTCCTTCCGCCCGTTTTTACACACACATGTAGATTGTTTGAATAAACGTCCTTCATGTTGGAATTTTTTTCCCCAACAGTGTTAACTTTCTAATTTAGGAAAAAAAACCTTTATTTTTAATTTCTCTAAAAATGCCCCCGTCACAGGGCCAGGGAAGCCAGCAGGAGGCACCCGGGAACTCTTGAGTTGTCTGACGGGCCGGGCTTGGGGGGGTTCACCCCATCGCTGATCTCCAGGCCGCTGTGCACCCCAATGTGTACACAGGCCTGGGGCAGGGCCAGCAGGGGAGTGGGGCTGATAAGTAGAGCCGGGCACTTATCGGCCCCAGCAGGAGGCCCAGGAGGGATCCGGAGGGGCAGGTGCCCACCCCGGCCCAGGGACGCAGGGCAGCTGTCCCTGTTGTTGTCGCTCTATCTGGATGGCCTGCAACCTCAGACGGCTCCCGGGTCAGTGTTTACGTCTCTGGGGGACAAACACGAGTGTGATTCAGCAGCTGGAGCAGGGACGGGGGGGACACGCCAGCCGGCTTTGGGGTGAGGAAGGTGGAGGGGTGGGGAGAGCAGAGCCCGGTCCTGGAAGCCGGGCAGCAGCGGCCTCCAGGTTCCAGGTTCTCGGGCCCACATCCCTGCTCCACCACACCTGCTCTCTGGCCCTAAGCGAGCAGCTGAATCTCCCAGCCTCAGTCCTCCCGCCTGTGACCCGGGCTCGGTCAGCCCCCCGCAGGTGGCAGGAGGGTTTGGGCAGGAGTGGCCATAGAGCCATAGGAAGTAGTCGATAAACATCCCCTTCCATGCGTTCTGGAGCCCTGAGGACACCCTGCGTTCCACGGGCGGGGGCCGGAGCATGTGGGGGTCTTGTCTCGTTCCACTGACGACGTGGGGTCCACACCACGGGCGGGGCCCTGAAAGGCGGCGGGCGGCCCCACAGGAGTCAGGGGGCTTCTCACCGGCGCCCTCAGTTGCTGCTCGGCTCCCCCGGGCACAGGGGCCAGGGCTCCGGGAGCCTGCCCGCCCCGGCACTTTCCCTGAGTCACCTCCTTTTATCCTGGCGACGGCCCAGGGAGGCACCCACAGTGACTGCACCATTTGCAGGTGATGCAGCCATGACCCAGTCATTGCCCAAGGATGGGCGGTGACAAGGAGCGGCAGAGCAGAGGCGCCGAGCATCCGGCCCCTTGCATTGACCATGCTGGCCCAGTGGGCTCTGCCCGCCTGGAGGAGGCGTGCAGGCAGAGGGCTGGGGGAGCCCTGGCTAAGATGTCCCACCTCCAGCTCCCGGAGGCCACACAGCCAGGGGCCAACAACACGGGCTTCGGAGTCAGACCAGAAAGCAAAGCCTGACTGGCTGCTTCCAACCACGCCCCTCGGCCTCCGAGCCTCAGTGCTCCCCTCTGCAAAATGGGACCCTCAGCCCACTCCTCGTGGGGGGGGTCTGATGAGGGGGACATGAGCTGGCATACGAAGACCATCCAACAGCACCTCCCGGGGACACCCAACCCAGCGCCCATGCGGGGACCCCAACTGCAAAAGCGCTGTGGCCCCAAGTCCTGCACGAGCGTGAGACGCCCCATCGCGACTGTGCACCAAACCCCCGCACATCAGTGAGGCAGGCGGATGCTCGCGCCGTCACCCCAGCACTGCCCCGAGGCAGCCCGGGGACCTCAGGCGAGTTCCGTGAGCTCTCTGCGCCTCGATTTCCCCATGCGTGACATGGGCACAGCGCTGGTAGACCAGCTCTCCTCGCTGGGGTGACGGTGGAGAGAACCAGCAGCCGTCTCCACAAAGCCCCCGAGGAGCAGACAGCGTTATCCTGGACTCACAGCATAATTGCTGGGAGAGCCTGAGGCAGAAGCTCAAGTCGTCTCATAACAGGTCTTCTGCCTTCGTCCTTAGTAACAGAAGGTCTCCGTACTCCAGGTAGCTAGACGCCCAGCTAAACACCTATGTAACTCACCCTCTCACAGTTAGGTATGGCCATGTGACTAAGTTCTGGCCAATGAGCTGGAAGAGGAATACAGTATGTAATTTCTGAGAAGGCTCCTTGGGAAGTTTCAGCTTAAGGTACTCCTTTGCCTTCCCCCTTCTTCCTTCTGCTGCCTGGAACTCGGACATGATGGCTGGAGCTCCAGCAGCCATTTTGTTCCATGAGATGGTCTTGAGGAAGTAAGCCGCTATGCACCAAAATAGGGCAATGGGGAGTTAGAGGGAGCCTGAGTTCTTGATGACTGTGCAGCTGCCATTCAAGCCCTGGACTGCCTGCTTCGGGCTTCTTTTACATGAGAAAAAATTAACTTATTAGCTAAGAACCACTGCTATTTGGGGTTTTCTATTGTACGTCACTCAACTTAATTTTAAGTAACACAGGCCCTTTGAGATTGTATACATCCAGACTCTTGGTTTCAAGGGATAGAAAAAAACAAATTAAATAGGCTTAAGCAAAAAGGGGAATTTATTAGCTCTCATAATAGAAAAGTCCAGTGTCTGGCTCAGGCACAGCTGAATCAAGGGGCCCCAATGATGTCACCAAGACCATCTCTCTTCTCTACACCTCAGCTCTACTTTCCCTTGTGCTGGCTTCCTTCTCAGGCAGTCTCTCCACAAGCACAAATGGTCCCACTCCAGCAGCCCCAGGCTTATCTGCTGCCAGATTGGCTTCCCCAGCAGAAAGCTTCCTTCCCCAAGAGTTCCAGAAGTCCAGGAGTGACTCTCATTGACCCAAACTGGGTCACACGCCTCTCCCTGAACCAATCACTGGGGCCAGGGGAGTAGAACAGCAGACCGTCCAGCAGTGGAGCCAGGGGTGGCCTGAGTGGGGCAGGGCGGCTCCCCAAAGGAAAACCCAGGTGCTGCTCCCCGGGAAGAGGGTGGACACTTGGCAGGCAAGACCTGCAGGTGCCGCCCTGGGATCAACCCCATCCGTGCAAGAAAGACACTGAGGCTCAGAGAGGACTGGGGCGAAGCGAGCCCCAGGTGCAGGGGGCAGAGCAGGCCTGGAGGCAGCGGCATGGAGGTGACATTCCGTGGCTCCCTCTCGTGGGCTGGCGTGACCACAGCTCCCACGCCCACCCCAGCCCAGTCCCTTCCTGATTCTGCCCCCAGATGGGGAAGCCCTTTCTCCTCTCTGGGCCTCAGTTTGCTCCTCTGGAAAGTGGGATAACGAGGCTCCAGACCCTCTGGATGCACTACTCACCCGCCACTGTCCCTCCCCAGCTGCAGGTCCTCAAATCAGTGCCGTGGGGATGGGGACGAGGTCTCAGGACCCTCTGGCTCCTGTGTGCCTCCCCCGCTGGAGCACTGGGAGGACCAACGCCCTGTGTCCACGGCCACAGCCCAGGTTAACGGGACCAGGTGAGGGGCACGCCCCTCCCTTCCCTTTCTGCCCGTCACCCTGCCCGCCTTGCCACCTCCTCCCCCCTCCCAGCCCACCCACGGCTCCCCTCCCACCTCTCCCCTTCCCCAGCAGGTCCAAACTACGGCCCCTTCCGAACGGTGGCTCCTGCGGACGCTCGAGGCCATCAGTAAGCACAGCGCCCAGACTGGCGGCAGCTCCAGGCCTGTGACTTAACCCGCGTGTGAGCGAACGTGCGGTGGGAGTGTGTGTGTGTGTGTGTGGCTGAATATATTTGTGCGTATCTGTGTGCACATACACGAATGTGTGTGTGCACAGCTGTGGCTCCATGTGTCTGCTGTGTCTCTGCGTGCACATATATGTACTGTACCCGAGTCTGCTGTGCATATGCACGTGTGTCTGTGTGCATGGGGTGTTTCCGTGCGTGCTGCTGTATACACACGGATGTGTGTCCACATGTAGAATATAGATGTGCATGTGTGTATGTGCATCTGAGCATGCACATGAGGGTATGTTTCCACGTGTGTCTCTGCCTCCACGAGTATGTACGTGTGTATGCGCATGCATGTCTGTGTTAGTGTGTATCCGTGTCTATATGTGTCTATGTGGGGGAGTGTGTTAATGTGTGTGTGTGCGTATGCGCGTGTGCCTGGCTCCCTGGGTGGGTGGGACAAAGGCTTACAGACAGGACCAAGGAAGACAGGACTGATGCAGACGGGGAAGGAGCTGGCGGCCCCCTCGGCCTCCTCCCTGTGCCCACTCTCACTGCCCTGGCTGCTAGGAACACAGGAGGGACAGGGAGCCCCTGCCCTTGGGGACGGTCATGGCCCCTTTCACAGCGAGGCTCAGGGAGGTGGAGGCCTGGCTGAGCCCACCCTGCGAGCCTGGGTGGGACCGGGGCCGCCTGTGTCAGGCCCACCCACCTCCGTGGCAGACCACCTCCCACCGCCTCTCCCTGGGGCCCAGGCAATGGTGGCCCCAGTCCTCAGGGGCTTGGTTTCCCCGTCTGTGCAATGGGGACACTTAGGGTTCACCTCATGGGTACTGAGACCATCCCTGAGAAGCGCCAGCACCGGGCCTGACCCGGTCAGCACCCCAGACGTCAGCAGTTGTGGTCATTATTGTCACTTAGGACACTGTTGCTGTGACTAGTGGCCACATTCCGTGTGCACGGACGGCCCTGCGCCCTCAGTTGTCCCCGGGCTCCACTCGGCACTGGCGACTTTGGAAACGCTTTCCTGGGTTCCCGCTGTCCAGAGCCCTCACTCCTGGGACCAGGAGGATGTTTTTGAGGCCTCGAGGCCTGTCCCAGAGGCTGCCACCGGCCGATAGCGACAGGAAACAGGCTGGCCACGAGTGGCCCTCCAGATAACACAGGCAGCACCCATCACCGCCTCCCAGGCCCCCAAGCCCTTATCGGCCGCAGCAAATGTCTCCTCTGAGCTGGGAGCCCACGCCGATCTCCCTGAGCCCTCGCCAGTGTTTGCATACTAAGACCCGGCTGGCGGGGGCGGGGCAGGGGCCCTGGTGAGGAAAGCCCACCCCTATCTGGCAGGTTCGCACCTGACTTGACCCCAGGAACCCCGACCCTTCCCTGCACAGAGGCGGGGGGTCCTGGACTGCAAAAAGGGGGATTTGTAAATCTCAAAGCCAACGTGACCAGAAAAGACCTGAGGAGGCCCCTTGGGGACCCCTGGGGACGGTGCAGGGAAGGTAGCCCAAGGTCCACCCTGAGCCCCCTCCCCCGATCAGGGTGACCCCATCTCCCTTCAAAGCCGGGGGCTGACCATGTGAGTCGTCGGTGGACTCTGGGGTCAGCTCCAGCTGCCAGGCTCCGCACAGCTGCTCTGCCCCCCTCTGTCCGGCACGTGGATGCTGCGGAGACCGTGGTCTCTGTCCCCTCTCCACCCCCCACCCAGCACTCCCGGCCCAGGTCTGCCCAGCACACTCCAACCTGAATGGATGGTCCCAAACCCCCACCATGTCCTCTGTCAGAAGTCTCCGGTGCCCGCTTTCCGCGGGCGGAATCGGGCTCAGCGCGCCACAGCCCCGTTTCCCTGCTGCACCTGCACAGCACGGAGCGTGGGGGACACCGTGGGAACGAGGCGGACGGCCCCTGCCCTCCTGGAGTCAGTGTTCCAGCAGGGTGGGACGGGGACAGATGAGGACACAGATGAAGAGGGACGTGGTTCCACTGCCTAAGACCAGGGTCAGAGGAGGCTTCTGGGACAAAGGAGGTTCTGAGCTGAGAGCTGGAGGAGCTCAGCTGGGAAAAGCTAGAGGCTTCAACAGCAAAGTGCAAAGGCCCTGGGGTGGGCTGTGCCCAGCGTGTCCCAGGAACAGCAAGGAGGCCAGTGTGGGCAGGGGGAAGCGAGGCCAGGGCCTCACGGCCACAGTGACAGCTTTGGCTTTTCCCTCGAGGATGATGGGGAGCTGTGGGGGACCCTGAGCAGGGGGAGACGTGACCTCACTTATGTTGCACAAGACCCCTCTGGCTGCCTGTGGAACGTGGACTGCAGGAGGATGAGGGGCCACTGCCAGGGTCCAGGAGAGGGGCGGGGCCTGGACAGTGGTCAGGAGCAGAAAAGGGTGTGAGGAGGGGGCAGATCCCAAACTGGCTTAGCAGGTGGAACCTTCCAGACCTGCCAAGTTGGACGTGAGGGAGAGGAGTTCAGAGTGACTGAGTCTGGCTCGGCCACCGCTAGGAGGTGAGAGGGAGGCGGGGACAGGCCGCAGGTGTGACGGGGCCGAGCCCTGTCTGCAGGTCAGGGGAGGACAAGCTGGGTGCCCAGAGGGCCCAAACCCATGGCCTCGAAGCCCTCACTCAGACTGGCCGCCTCACCAGGAGCCCACTCCATCCCTTCCCCCTGCGTCACCAGCCCTCCATCCCGCACGGCCGCTCGGCACCTGCTCCCACCTGGTGTCCTCGCCTCCCCGGGTCAGGGGCCTCCCCCAGGTGGCGTGGATCACACCGTGCTGAGCTTGCTGGGTAGTGTCTGTGCACTGCTATCCCTCCCCAGACTGTGCTCACAGCAGGACCATCCTCCGGGTCTCCGCTGTCTCCCCGGCTCCAGCCCCATCACTGCCCTAAGCGCATCTCCTACCCACTTCCCCCTAACTGCCCCTCTCCAGCCACACTGGCTTTCTTGTTTCACGCACCCTGCCCCAGGGCCTTTGCACCTGCTGCTTCCTCTGCCTGAACCCAGTCATTCTCCACCACACTGTATTTCCTTCACAGTGCTGATCAATATCCGAAATTACCCCATTTGCATGTTGCCTCCCCAACTAGATTATAAACCCCAATGGGCAGGGCAGTATCTATTCTCTTTATGATTATCCACAGGGCTTTGCATGTGACCTGGCATACATTTCTTGGAATGAATTAATGAGCGAGCAATTGGAGGAATGAGTGAATTAATATCCTCTCCAGCCTTAACGCCTCCTCTGTGAGGTCCCCAGAACGTCCCCAGTGCTGGTAGTGGCTCCAGCTGAGTTCTGAGAGATGCTGGGACTATCCCCGGGTTGGGGCTCCTCAGCCCCTTCCTAACTGACTGTGTGCCCTGCCTGGTGCCAGCACCCCAGGGACAGCTGGCACGGACACCCGCTGCTCTGCCCTCTCGGCAGCTCTTCCTCAGGCTCCTCCAGCAGCAGCCCCCTTTCTCTTGGGGGGCTGCCCGCCATTCCACGGGGTCCTGGTGGAGCCGCCAATCACAACACTGCGCCCCGCCTCCAGCCATCGCTGCCGGGGCCCTGCACCGAGCACGTCCCCTGCGCTCAGCCAGTCCATCCTCCCAGGATTCCACGCAGACTACTGGCTGGGAAGCACCCAGGGGATGGGGCGTCCGTTCCCTCCTTCCTTCGGGGGTGATCATGGGGGGCTGCATCTGTCTGGTCACTCTGGACGCCCAGAGGCTGGCGCAGGGGGGCATTCAAGGAACAGCTGTCGATTAAAACCCCAGCTCCGAACCAGGGGAGCCCTTGGTGTGAGCGACACTGAGTGTGACCCTGTGAGGGGGACGCCCCCACCTCGAGAGAAAAATTACAGACTAACTTCCTCTTTAAAGAAAACAAGTTTTATTCTTATAATCAGAACATCCTAATAAAAATATTATTATAACATTAGCTACCTTTATTTTCTGGGCCTCGACTCTGGGCCAGGCGTACCGCGAAGCGCTCGCCCGCGGTGGGCAGCCCCTGAGGCTCCCACTTCCCTGAGGTAGGTCTGAAGGAATGCCCCCCGCGCCCCCAACCTTCTGGCCGCCCTCCCCGACCTCCCTCTGCCCGTCCCCCGGGCCAGGCCACTCTCTCCTCTCTCTCTCTCCATCTCCTCCAAAGCAGGGCCGGGGTCTCCTGCAGGCTCCCCAGCCCCAAATGCCCCCGTGCCTCGCCTCTCGACCGAGCGCCCGAGGCAGGCGGGACAGGGGTGGCATACAGCAGGCGACACTAAGAGGGCGGGGGAGCCGCACCATCCTGCACCTGAACCTCCCCACCCCGGCTGGCCGGGATGTGGTCCAGCTCCTCGGCCGGCATCCCCTCGGGCCCCACTCCCTCCTGCCCTCCGAGGTGCTGGGTCGTGGGGGGAGGAGGGGAGGGGACAAGCTTCCAAGACAACTTACTGTCGCTGGGCGACACCTCCGGTCTGGAGACGCCCATCCTCCGAGGGGCGCCTGGCACTCGAGCCCGCAGACACTTGAAAACACAGAAATACTGTCACTGTCTCCTGGGGGGAGCAACCGACAAAAGCCAGTCTCTCAAAGTCAAAAACAGGGCTGGGATTCCTGGTGGCGGGTCTCCACTGAAAAAATAGACTGAAATTCTGAAACCACCTTAGTAGCAAAACGACGACGGTAAGAAAAGAGCTGCAGGGCCGGCTGGCTGCCCACGGCCCTGCTGCCCCGGAGCCCCGGGGTCTGGAGGGGCCGCCCGCGGGGCATCATCTAGAAAACAAGAATCCAGGGGGCGGTGTCCCCCACCGCCCCAATGCGGGCACCGCTTGTGCGGCTGGAGCTCCAATAAATAGTCGATTCACTTCGCACTTCAGGTTTCCCTGGAGTAAGGCACCTCGGAGGGGGCAGTGTCGCCACAGCCCGGCGGCCGGGGTCTGTGGCGGCAGAGGAGGCCCCGCCGGACGCCGTGGGGACAGGCCGGGCACCGGAGCGCGGGGACGGGTGGGGGAGCTGGAGGAAGAAGGCTGGTGGCGTGTGCGAGGTCCGCGTCGCGTCTTCAGATAGCTCTCGGTCATTCTCTTTCTCAAAGTCCTCCCTCGAGACACGACGGGGCCCGGATTCGAGGAGAAGCGGTCTCCAGGCCGTCCCGGGGTGCAGGCGGGTTCCCGTGGGTGCCCAGAGGCACAGGCGCGGGCGTGCACCCCGAGGCCCGGCCGCCTGCCCGGCGTGTGGTGACAGGCTGCGACGCCGGTCGGCGGCCCTCACTGCATCCTGTCGGGCTGCAGCTGCGGGGGCTGGTACTGCACGAAGGCGGTGGCCGCGGGGGCCGCCAGGGCCTGGGGCACGGCCGCAGGGTAACCGTAGCCCACGAAGCTGGCGGCCGTGGCGGGCGAGGCGGCGAACGGGTACTGGTCGTAGGCGGCTGCCGGGTACTGGGCGTAGGCCGGGCTGGCTGGCGTGTACTCGATGTAGGGTGAGGACAGCGGCGGCACCGGGGTGGCCGGGATCACCACACTGGGCTGGACGATGGCTTGTGGGTAGATGTAGTGGGGGGTCAGCCTGTGGGGCCAAGCAGAAGGTCAGGGTCAGGTGGCAGAGCGGGGACACACAGCTGGCTCCGGGGTGGAGTGGAGGAGCCGGGAGAGCTGTATCATGCTGGTCCCCCCTCCCCGGTCTCCACCTCCTCATCTGTAAAATGAGGGCAACAGTGCTCCCTGAACACACCAGAGGTGCTCCCACCGCGGCCTCTTCTCCTGCCGTCCCACGACCTGCAGCGCACTTTCCCTGCTACCCACAGGACTCCCTCCTCCCCTCCTTCAAGTCTGTCCTCAAACATCTCGGGGAGCCCACCCGCACCGCATCCACCCCCCACGGGGGGACCGGCTACAGGATCTGGGCGCCCACATTTGAAAACAACTAAGAATTCTAGGACGGCGACAGCAGAGCATCACGCCTAGCGTGGGCCTTCCGAGAACGGTCCCCGCACGACTGCCCAGGTCGCACGTCTGCAAAGCTGCCCTGCCCCCACATCCTTGCTCATCGTCCCGACACCTGCCAACCACCAAGTGACACCCACACACTTGTCTTATTTGGCGTCTGTCTCCCCCAACCAGAGCGCCGGCTCCTCACAGAGCTCAGTCCTTCCCCTGAGAGCCCGGAGCCAGCGTGGTCGGAGCTCAGGGAACATTCGCAGAGAAGGAATGCACCAACGAAGGGACACAGAGTGACAATGATGACGGCGCGAGCCTGGGGAGCACGGCCAATGCCTCCCGGGCCTGCGTCGCGTTCAACACGCCTTCCACGTGGAACCTCACCGGCCTTCACACGCTCCTCACATTCCACAGCAGAGAAACGGGGCTCAGGGGTCCGCAGTGTCCCCAAGTTCCTACAGCGATGAGGCAGAAGGGCTGGGACTCCCAGACCCTCTGAGCCCCCAGGCTGGTCCCACCCTGCACACAGACTAAAGTGCAAAACTGTTGCCGAGGCGCCGCTTACCGCACACCGACTGTGGGCACCGTGCACGCAGCACACCCAGCCCTCTGGGGTGGGGACAAACTCCCACGTGTCGCAAATGGGGAAACTGAGGCCCAGGGAGTTGTGTGTCTGCTCCGCCAACCAGCTGCTGGGCGGCCCTGGGCAAGTGGCTGGGCCTCTCTGAGCCTCGTGGCCCACCTGCAACAGCAGCGCCCACGGCCCCGGCACCGAGCGACCTCATCAGGGTAGACGCCACGCCCATCAGCATTACATCTCCTCCTCCTCCCCTTCTCACACCAGCACGAGTTACACAGGATGGGGCTGCCCCCTGGAGCGACATGGAACCCCAGCTTCCTGCCACACCTAGAAGATGGGCCCAGGACCCCACCCCACCTCCGCCCGCTCCAAAGAGAAGCTGCTTTGAAAGAAAAAAGGAAGACATTCCCCCAGGCTCTCAAACCCTTGGCAGGGGCAGAAACGGGGCAGATTCGGGGGAGCAACTGGGCAGTAAGCTGACCCCTGAAAGTGTGTGCTCCCGTCCCCCCAGCCAGGCCCCCTCAGCATCCAGGAGGAACCCTCGCTCCAGAACAGAGACAGACATTGTCAGCGGAACGCAGCAGCACCTACAGGAACAGCGAAAAACCAGTCACCCCGAATGTCATCCACAGGGGACAGAGCACTATCAATGTCCCTCCAGACCACGCCACACGCGGTAGCAAGAGGAGGCAGCCCATGCTCTGCCCCATGCCTGTCCCCTCCACACCATCAGGAGAGAACACCAAGCAGCAGAACAGAGATGCTGTTCATGCAAAACTTTGATATTTACGCTAAATGGTGATGCTGCTTATGCTAAAAAAAAATCAAATGTGTATTTATACTCATGCTTGCTAAGGGTGGGTGAGGCCGAATCATAGGAAACTGCTGTTTTTATGGGTCCAAAAGTCGACTGACTGCAGCTTCACGTGGTGCAACGTTTTGAATGCACAGAGAAGGCTGAGGGAGGTGGTGGGAACACGACACGTGGGTCTGAACATCTTGACCAGGCGAATGGAGTCACACGCACAATTAGGAAGGAGGAGCACTATTTGCGACAGCCAAGAAGTTGAAACAGCCTAAGTGTCCACCCACCGATGACGGGTGAACAAACTGGTGTCTCCACGCCGTGGAATATTACTCAGCCATAAAAAGGCACGAAGCTCTGACACCTGCTACCCGTGGATGAACCCTGAGAACATTATGCTGAGTGAAAGAAGCCACACAAAAGGCCACAAACTGCATGATCCCATTGATACGAAATGTCCACAGGAGGCAAATGCAGGGAGGGAGAAAGTGGTTAACCTGCCAGAGGCTTCCGGAAGGGGGAAGGGGAGCGAGTGCTTATGGGTCTCCTCTGGGGTGATGAAATGCTTCTGAACTAGACGGACGATGGCTGCCACTTCGTGAATATACTTAATGCCTTAAAATGGTAGATTTGGGGTTACGTGCACTTGGCCGTGATAAAAGCACGTGTATAAGGGACATCCTGAGCCGGGAGGGAGCCGCCTGGGGTGGGCAGAGCTGGGCCGGCCACGGGCGCCAGGGGCCCCGGGGATCTAGCAGCAAACACTGGGGGTGAGGGTCTGGGGCACACCTGGCTCCACGCCTGAGGGGTCACAGCTCCCCCTGACCGCGTCACCCCCATCACGGCCGCTGGCAGTCCCAGACAGCAGCACCCAGCGGTTGCCGTGACAACACACCCATGCTGGTGACAGGCGGCGCCTCCCAACACCCACACGCTTGACCTTTAGTCGTGTTTGTCAGGAGGTACAGGCGGCTTCCGCCAGGAACCCCACACCCTGGCTCTCGGGACCATGTGCCCGTGCTCCCTCTCCCCCTCCAGGAGCCTCTGCTGCCCACCCACTCACTCCTCCCCGGGGGAACCGAGCCTTGAACAGAGCCAGGCCTCCGTGCTGTGAGACGGCCTTCTCCCCCGTCTGTGGGTGTGCTCGGCCAGGAGTCCGCATAGCCCCTGGCCTCGCGGAGCCTGGATTTCAGGAGGGGGACAGGCACCCCAACACACCAACCCACGAACTAGAACCGGGACTCCTCGCGGGGCGGGGGAGGGGGGGTGGAAGGGGGAGTCAGGAGAGGCTTCCCGGAGGAGGCGGCAACTTCACGGAGCCCAAGCTCCTGGCCATCTCCCCCGGGTCTCACAGGAGCGGGGAGGGCCCTGCTCTGACGCCAGCGCCTCGCCCAGGCTGTGGAAGGTGCCGGGCACCCTGCTGAGAACAACGGCCCCTCGGCACAGGCCCCTCTGAGAAAGACAAGAAGCTTCCGGGCCGGGAAGGGAGCGAGAAGACCCAAGGAAGCATGCCTTGGGGCCATGCCCCCCATGCTGCCGTCCCGAGCATCCTCGGTGCCCCCACGCGAGCCTCCACCCGGCTACTGGAATCCAGGACATTCCTTAGCTGGAGGCCCCGGGAGCTCTGAGCCCAGAACCCCTCCAAACACGGGCAGGGGCGCCCCTGCTTCAGACACCCCCGGAGCATCTGCTAACAACGTGGATCCCCACAGACCGCCAAGTCAGACGGGGCCCGGGAACCCATGTGCGACAGGCCCCAGGGATTCTGACACGCTCCCTCGCTGGAGGGCCGCGGCCGAGCCCAGGGCCCCCCTGTCCACACCGCCGAAGGACTTGGGCTTCAAAACCGACAGGCTTCCGGCCACACCTGCCTCAAGGGCCCAGCGGCCGAGGCACCTGGACATTCACCAGGTTTCCCACGTCGTCAGGGCCCGGGCTCTGCCCCGGCCACCATGGGGCCGCCCTGTGGGGGACCTCAGACACAGTGAGTGCAAGCACTCTTCAGGGTGGGGAGGAAGGGCGCACCGTGGGGACACTGCGTCTGCATCTCTTCACCTGCTACCCCCGAGGGCTCTGCCTCCCACCCTGCACGTGAAAGGCCCGGGGGGAACTTACGAAGCTTTTCACGGCCACAGAACAGGTACTGCTGTCATCCCGCCGCCCGGAGAGAGAAACAGGTCAGAGAGGCCCAAGTGACCTGCGCAGCCACACAGCCAGGGTGTGGCAAAGCAGAGTCACCCCCGTCCATCTAACGCCTGGTACCTTTGCCCATAAGGACTGGCTGCGGGCTGCGGCCTGCGACCCCAGGCCCACCTCGGGGGTCGGCCTGGGCCTCCAGGAGGCTGCCCAGATGGGAGAGCGGCCCCATGTACCCGGGCGCCAATCCAAGACCCGGCCGCCCCCAGTGGTTCTGCCCCCGCCCCGGGGCGCGCATGTAAGCGGAGACTGGGGCCCAGACGGTGCGTGCACCAGACTCGATCAGAACGAAGGCACGGCGGGCGGTGGGAAGTCAGAACCCCACCGGGCAGGCCCCCGGGCCCCAGGCAGCTTCCCGCCCCTCGTCTGCCCCTCGGCTCCGCCCCCAGACGGTCACAGGGCTCCTGAGTCACACCGCAGCCTCGCAGAGCAGAGGCTGACCTCGGGGCCGCCGTGAGAACTGAAACCCTCCCCCAGAACAGCGGCTCTCAGCCAGGGCAACGCTGCCCCAGGGGACGCGGGGCCACGTCTGGGACATTTCTGGTGTCATGCTGGGGGTGGGGCGGGGACTGCCACGGGCATCCAGTGGTGGAGGGCAGGGCCGCGGCCAACGTGCTCTAACGCACAGGCCGGCCCACCACAGAGAAGTGTCCACCACCATGCCGAGGTCGAGACCCTGCGTAAACTACAGAGAATGGCGAGGATGAGGCCCCCTGACCACTCTCGTGACCACAGATGCCTGTGCTGGGGGCCGGGAGGGAGGCCAGGTGGGGACGGAGGGTGGAGCTGGGGGGGCGTGCACACACACACGCGGGGATCACACACACACACACACACACAGACCACACACACAGAGCAACCCAGTGAGCTCTCGCACACACACATGCGGGGATCACACACACACACACACGGCAACCCAGTGAGCTCTTCGGTGATGAGAACCCAGCCAAACCAGTGGCCAGCCCTGTCTGAGGGCAGCCCCACGCCCGTCCCAGGCCTGCACAGCACAGGCAGAGGTCCAGGCCGCCCGGCACCGGGAACAGGGCCTGTGTGCCCATGGGTTCCTTGGCCCTGCCTACTCCTTGGAAAGGTCAGGGTGCCTCCGGGGGGCCTGACCTTCAAGCCTCTGGAAAGGGTGTGGGCCTGGCGACATTCCATGTGTCCACATAGGCTGGTCTGCCCAGTCAGGGAAGTCCCCAAGGGGCTTCCCCCATGACCAGGGCTCAACCTACCTCCCCAGCTTTCTCCACCCCATGGATCCCTCCCCCATCCCCCTTCTGTTCCCCAGACTCGACAGGCTCCTCCCACCACAGGGCCTTTGCACCTGCTGTTCCCTGTGCTTGCAGGCTTCTTCTCATAGCTCAAACCTCAGTTCCTCAGAGACCTTCCCAGGCCAACGCCTACAAGCCCCGCCCACCACCAGCTTTATTTCCTTCTTGCAGCCCAAACCACCTTGTCATTTACCTTCTATTTCGCTGTCTTTCCTACGAGAACGTAAGCCCCACGAAGGCAGGGACTTGGCCTTGACCATTGGGTCCCAAGTGCCCAGCACGGCATCTGTTGAGGCTGAGGGCCTCGGGCAGGCCCCAGCCTTGCCATCACTGGTGGCAAAAGAGCCTTCCCCAAGGGCCCCGCTGCTTCCTGGGCCAGGAGTCACAGCCCCTCAGAAGGCAGAGGAAGCAGCCTAGCCTGGAACAGCCACTGCCCGCCACAGCTCTGCTAGGCAAGTCACAGCTGGGACCCCCAGGGAGGCAGAACCTGCTGGCCTCGGTTTAAGGCTGGCTCTGCCACCTGCTAGGTGCCTGGCAGCCTTGCACGCCTCCTGTGGACTGGGACCCCCTGGGGCTGTCACGTGGATTTAACGCTCTGTACACTCCAGAGAACTCAGCAGCACCAAGGACCCCCTCCTCAGGCCCGAGGGAGGGCGAGAACAGCCCCTCACCCTGCCAGAACAGACAGAAGGTCCTCCCCATCATAGGCCATCCAGCTCCAGCCCCAGGGAGGGCAGCTCAGGAGGCCTGGAAGGAAAATGGACCAGCCAGCAGGACAGTCAGGGTCAGAGATCGGGACCTAGCGGTCAATGTGACCCACCGCCCACCAGGGTAGCTCCTGCCTGGCCCGGCATTGCTGGGATCTGCAGGGTTGAGGTCCCACACTGGGCCCGTCTGCCCCAGGACACAGAGCCACGGTGAGCAGCTCCTCTCCCAGGACAGCGCCTGACGCCTTCATCCTTCCCAGTGTCTCCAAAAGCCCCAGCTCCACAGCTGCTCAGTTTCCATGCTTCCTCGCCCTCTTCAGAAGACCTGTCCCTCCATTGAGACCCTGGGGCACTCACACAAGATGCTCACCTGTTTCCCAGAAGAACGAATCCCACTGCTGCGCAAAGCCAGGCAGAGGGAGAGAAGGAGGCTGAGGCAGGCCAAGTGAGCACAGCCTGGCACGTGGGCCCCAAGGGACGGCCCAGGGAGCTTCTGCTTCCCTCTGGGGCAGGGGCAAAGCAAATCCAAAACCCCGGACCATGGGGGTGCTACAGTTGGCCCGGCTGAAAGGCCAGACCTTCCCAGAGTGACATGCGCTCAGGCTGAGCCCACCTGGAGCCGCTCCCGGGGGTCCAGGGCAGCCCAGGTAGCCGTCCGGCACCCCTACTGAAAAGGGAACGGGCCAAAGTCTCTGCCCGGACCCAACACACCCAAAGTCAGCAATGCACAGCCAGAGCACCCCAGCTGATTCTCCCGATGGAGACCCAGGGGTCCAGAGGCAAGAACCCCAAGTTCAGATCCTGCCCATGCCTGTCCACGTCTCTCTGCCCTCTCTGACCTCAGTTTCCCCGTCTGTACACTATGTTCGCCACAGAGCCTGAAAGGGCCTCCACTGGGTCCCTGGAGGCCCCTGTGGAAGGCAGAGGTCTGAGGGCTCCGAGCTGCAGGGTCTGCAAGCTCCCGGGCAGGTGAGGGCAGCTGGCACCCCGGAGACAGACGCCTGCACTCTCCACACTCAGAGCAAAACTCTCAGCAAAAAGGAAGCAGCCGCAGCCCCGGGAGGACTCGTTTTCTGAATGCAAAGCCACCCCAGA
This sequence comes from Tapirus indicus, assembly GCA_031878705.1. NCBI lineage: Eukaryota > Metazoa > Chordata > Mammalia > Perissodactyla > Tapiridae > Tapirus > Tapirus indicus. The sequence goes on from CM062929.1 coordinate 47,769,909, forward strand.
AAATAAAAATAAAAAAGGCAAATGAGCCCCTTTCACTTTTTCTGCTCTCGGGAAGTTTTGCCCACTGTGCTGGAGACGCTGGGGGCCAGATTCCAGGCTTCTCGGCCCGGGTAGGGGCCTTGCATGAGGGCCACCGGGGCAGGCAGGAAACCAGGGCACTGTGGGCCCCCTGGGAATCCCCAGAGGCGGGGACATCCAGGCTGCGAGGGGCCATCAGACAACAGGCCAGTGCGGGGCAGCCGGAGCAGCAGGTGAAACCTCTCCTATGGGACAAAGCCAGGTCCCCGCACAGCACCTCCACCGGAACCAGTCCAAACCCGAGCCCCTGCTCTTCCCCCAACGCTGCACCTTACGCCAGCGGCCCCCCCACCGCCAAGACCAATCCGACCTTCCATTTGCTCGGACCTGAAGCTCTAGAATCTTCTTGGACTCCTCTTTCCTTCACACGTTCCTTAAAATGCATTCAGAATCCCACCCTGCTCAGCACAGCGTTGGCTGGGGCAGCCACCATAGCCTCCCACGGGTTACCGCTTGGTCCCCTAGCGAGGCCTCCACCCTGGCCTTAGCGGTCCAGGCCCACCCAGCAGCCAGATGATACTTCAAAGACACCAGTGACCCGGCCCTCCTCTGCTCACGGCCCCCCACAGTCCCGCATCACAGAGTAAAATCCAAATGCACCCCTGGGCCACCAGGGCCCTACATGAGCCCAGGTCCCCCTGCTGCCCCTGACTGTTCCCATCTCCCACTTCCTCCCATCACCCATGTTGGCTCCCCTGCCCAGCCTGCTTCTTTCCCTCCACAGCGCCTGCTGCCACTTGGGGCTTGATTATTCTCTTTTTCGTTTGTCCCCTCCCCCACTGCTGCAGGGTGCTCTATAATAATACGCTGGGACCAGGTCTCCCTTCATCCCCATGGCGTCTACAGCTTGCCACAAAGCAAGCAGTTGTCGAACCAACTGACTGAATGAATGCACGGCCTCCTCCATCCACCAAGTTGGGTGGGGGGGAGATCTGGAGGCCTCCCAGCACTCTGCAGAGCACTCGTGTCCATGTGGTAGATGGGGAAACTGAGGCTCAATGAGGAAAGTCACAAGAACAAGAGATCACACAGCTCCTCCCCTGGTGTTTTCTCCCCTGCAGCATGAAGGCAGGCCAGCCCACCTGGGAGCCCCTGCTCCCTTGCTCCCCCTGCACCCCCGACTCCCCCCACTCCCCCTGCTCCAGGACACACCATGGGGGCGGCTGAGACACTGCGTCAGCCGCTCGTCAGGCCTCTCTGCCTGGGCGCGAGGCTTCTGGACGAGGCTCTCCAGTCCCCAGCAGAAGGGCCCCTCCTGCAGGGCCAGCGGGCTGGGGTGAGGAGCTCATCCTGGGGGAGGAACCCAAGAAGCCCCCGAGGGCTGGTTTCTGTTACAGCCAACGGGGACAAACAACAGGTGTGCACGGGCGCCCGCCGGGGGCCACGCGCCGGCCCACGCCTCACTCCACTGAGCTGCCAAACAGGAAGCTACGGTGTGGGGAGCAGGCAGGGCCACCCCGAGACGGCCTGAAAGTAAAAACAGGCCATGTGACACCACACGGTGGAGGGGGCACCGGCTTCCTCCCACCCCCACAGCCTCTGACTCTGATCTCACTTCCTATTGTGCCCCCAAGGCGGTAACTGCCCCCAAGGCAGTGACCCCAAGACGCTGACCCTCCCCAAGATGCTGACATCCCCCAAGGCAGTGACCCCAAGGCACTGACCGCCCCATGGCGCTGACCCTCCCGGAGGTGCTGACCGCCCCCAAGGCAGGGACCCCAAGACGCTGACCCTCCCTAAGGGGCTGACGCCCCCCAAGGCAGTGACTCCAAGGCAGTGACCGCCCCATGAGACTGACCCCCCCGGAGGTGCTGACCCCCATCAAGGCAGTGACCCCAAGACGCTGACCGCCCCCCAAGGCAGTGACTCCGAGGTGCTGACCACCCATGGCACTGACCCCCACCAAGGTGCTGACCTCCTCATGATGTTGATTCCCACCAAAGCACTGCAAACCCATGGGCTTTACTTTTTTTACTTCATGTCACGGAATAATGATAAAATCTCAATTAACGAGGCTCCAGGCCTTGGTCGGATTTCACCATTTCTCACATGTGCTAATTCTCGGGATGTCCTGGTGTGTAGTCTCTGACTGTCACACGCACAGACCGTCTCCCCACCGTTACAACCACCAGGCAGGACAGCTCCACCTCGGCCAGGCCATCACCCCCGCGGGCCCCACGTGCACGGACACATCTGTGGTGGTCTGGCTTCCCTGCTGGAAAGTGAGCGCCCTGAGGTGGGGAACTGACCGTCTTTCTTATTCAAAGTATCCGGGCCACAGGGCCTGGCATACAGCAGGCACGCAATAAATACTTAAGTCAATGCTTCTGGGAACAGCTCTTTACATCCTGCCCAGCCTCCTGCGCTCGGTGCTCATAGGGAGAGGGACATCCTCCCGCCACTCCCCAGTCCCCTCCTGCCCTGGTGACCCAGGGGCTCTGCTCAGACCCTCGGTGAGCACACAGCCATGGCCTGGTGATGGCGAGGACAGTGGTTCTCAACTTAGGCACCGAGGACCTTCACACGGAGGGCACAGAGGTCCTCGACACCACAAGCCAAATGGGGTGTGCCCGTGCCTGGGAGAGGGTTCCCCGGCCACGGTCTGTCCCAGAGGGGGGTCTGGCTCTGATTTGTCCAAGAGCTGGCCAAAGGAAGGTGCTGGGCCCTCGTGAAGGAACCAGGGGGTCAGAGCCCCCAGCTCAGGCCTCTGCCCCGTGCTCCATGAGCTCAGGTGAGTTTCCCTCCCCCGGGGCCTGCACAGGAGCTGGGACGACCTTCCCCGTCACAGGCCTGCCACAGACATGTCACTGACAAATCCCCCATTTTCCCGTGGGCCAGGCCCCAGCTGCCAGGCCCTGCTCACAGGCGCTCCCTCCATCCTCAAGACAGCCCTGCGAGGTGGCACCGTCCCCACCACGCAGACGGGGTGATGAGCCCAGCGACAAGAGTCTGGACCCAGCCTCGAGCCTGGGCAGACCCCGGGGTCCCTGCTCCAGCACAGGGTGTAGTGGACACCCAGGGGCCCCCAAGACCCTGTCCTATTGTCTGAGACCCAAGGGCCTGGCCCCATGCCTGGCACAGAGCGGGGCTCACAGTGACCGGGCATGGAGCCCACACAAGGCCCCCTTAAGAATGGGGAGGGCTGTGTCCAGAGAAACAGCTGGCCCTGCAAACGTAACCCAAGAAGAGGCTGCGAGTGTAGCCAGGCCGGGGATGGACCTGAGGCCCAGGCGTGGACAGACACCCTGACACCAGGAGACCCCAGCCAGGCCAGACCAGGCTCCCCCAGGCCCTGTCCAAGCTGCCCTGACCTTCCCTCCTGTCTGCAGGCTGTTGACTGCCCCCGGCCGGCAGAGGCGCTCGGCTGGGTGGTCCACGGCTGCGGCAGTCTCCTCCGTGATTGAGCCACCTGTCACCTGCCGCAGACGGCATGCCCAAACCCCAGGTCTCGCCCCACATACAGCTACACGACAGAAACGCACACGCCGAGTCAGCTCCTGAAAGACCTCATTCAACTTAAAAAAACAAAAACTGAGGGAATGGGATCCAAGCAAAAAGCATAAAGTGTACACGTTCTTCCCACGCGAAAGTTTAGGACCCAGTGGGGCGAGGGTCCCGCAAGGCCCTGCCCAGAAGTGGGGCCGTCCCAGGCACACGATGGGGCCAGAGGGTCTGGGCAGGCCCAGCCGAGAGAGGGGTTAACTGCTCACAGACCTGAGCCACCGCCTGCTGCCAGCCCTGCGGGGACAAAACCGACCGCTGAGTCAGGCCCGGCCCGGCTCCCAGCTGATTGTGTGCAAAGACAAAAGGGACGCTGACGGCCCAACTCTGCGGCGGGCCCGGGGGCTGAGAGAGGACAGCTGACCAGGCAGCCTGCCCAGCCACCCCCCAGGGCAGGACACCCAGGAGCCCTCCCCACCTGGTCCCAGCAGGGCCTGGTGGGAGGCGGGCGACTCTGGGAGGCCTCAGTCCGCCGGCCGCTGGAAACCAAGAGCTGGACAGTCCCTCTTGACCCCACGTCCCTGTTTGGGTCCCCACCCCTTGGCAACCAACAAATAGAGCTTGAGGCCTCTCGTCGTCACAGGTGTTAAATGCCAGCCAAGAGATTCAGTTACAAAACGTTGCTGCCCCGAGTCGGGAGCACACGGTGGTAAAATCTGTGACAGACCCTGACTACCCTGGCATGGTGGTGCTCTGGGGACCACGAGAGGAAAGGTCGGGGCGCCCCTCCTACCCACCCACCAGAGAGCAGCAGTGGTTCAGGGTGTGGGTTCCAGAGCCAGTCCGCCTGGGTTCAAATCCCGTCACTTCGGCCACCCTGGACAGGTGGTTAATCTTTAGCCTTTCTCTGCCTCAGTTTCCCCATCTATGAAGTGATGACAGCATCAGTCTCAACTCCAGAGGGCTGCTGGGAGGACAGAAGGGGAGAAGCGGGGGAGCATGAAGCACCCAGCCCTGCGCTGGCACCGGGTTAGGTGGATGTTATTCCCATCTTCCAGGTGACGAAACGGGGGGCTCAGGAAGAGAACCTCACGTGCCAAATAGACCCAGCTGGTAAGCAGCAGAATCAGGATTTGAACCCAGGTCTTCAGGCTCCAGTGGCCAAGCACTGACAGTTATACTGGGGTCCCAGAGGCCGCACAACGGGTCAGAATGGAGCCCGGCCCCAGGCAGGGAAGGTACTGTCGTGTTGTAAGCAGGACAGACCTACCTGCTAACACTCAAAGCTCATGGCCTACTCGCTCGCAGCTGGCCGCGGCCCCTGGGCACCTGGTGTGGACCCGGGAACAGAGCCAGGGGTATGAAAAATGAGGATCACCCTCCTCGGGTGGCCTGAATCCCAAAGAGGAAGAACCTGGGGTGACGAGCAGAAGACTGGGGTGTCCCCAACCACCTTCCACAATGGCTCCAGACATTTATGAAGCAGATGTCAGAGCAAGAGAGAAACCCGGAACCACCTGCTCCCAGCACCCTCCGGCTCCCTCCCAGGGCAGACTGGGAGCTGAGCTCGCACATGTCCGCCAAGCCACGCGGGGGCCACACTGCAGCCACAGACACTGCCTGTCAGGGCAAGCACCCTGAATCGTGGGCATGCGGCAGCTCCTCGGTCATCTGGGTCACCTGCCCAGTCAACCTGAGCCTGGCTCCCAACTCTGCTCCAGTCCCTGGTCCACGCTGCCCCAGTGAGCAAGTTACCCCAAACTGCGCCTCTCTCTAGGGCACGTGTGCACACACAGACACCCTCACAACTTGAAGCACAAAATCTAGGCCTGGGATTTGGTCTCTGGCAGCTTAAAAAGTGCTAACATTCTAAAAGGGTAGCCTGTTCTATAACTGCCTCCCTACCCACCCCCAGAACGAGCCCCCACCCCCATCAACACGCTCCCGCACGGGGGCACACAGCCGACATCAATCACGGGGCTGGGAAGTCAGACCGCATGGCAGGCTCCTTTGTGCCCCTGAAGTGTGTGAGTGTCCTTCCCCAAACAGCTGCCAGGCCTTATTAGACATTAAAAAAAAAATGACGAGAGAAAGGAGGCCTTTTTCGGACGGGGGAGAGTGGGACATGCTGCTCCAAAGCTCGTCAGACAAAAGACCCACAGGCCGGGCCCACTCGGGAGGGGACATCTGGCCCTGATCCCGCCTCACCTGCTGCAGCTTTCACAGACAACGAACCCCGGTCGGCAGTGACCTGCTGCCACCATCTGTCGGGCAGCGGAGCAGGTCAGAGGAGCATCCCAAGGATAGCCCAGCCCGTTCCTAAGAAGGTGGACAAGCGCGTCCAGAGTGCTCACCCACCCGCACCAGGCCCGTCCCAGAGCCTCCACTCCTACAGCTCCTGGGAGCTGCTTCCCGCCCCCCCCCGCTTCACGGAGGCACGGACGGCTGCGAAAGCTGCGGAGGTCACACAACTAGTAAGGGGGAGCTGGGATCTGAACCCAGGCCGCAGGACCCGCAGCTCATGCTCGCCGTCTCTGCGTCTCTGCCGCGTGGCCTCTGCCAGGGGTGGAAAATGCGACCTGCCTTCCCTCAGTCTTCCCTGCGCGCCCCTCCCCCACTCCCAAAATGCAACCATGTTTCTGAAGGCTTGGAAGACAGGAGGTTCTCAACAGGGAAATGAGGCTGCAAACAGCACACTGAAGCTCTCGGGCTGGCGGTCCTGCGGTGAAGGACTCCCTCGGACCAATGGGCGTCCACCCTGGGAGACCCAGGAAGCCCCCACCCCGCCCGGCCAGCCTCGTCCACTCACCCATACGTCCGCTGGACCAAAGTGGGATGCAGCTGCTGGACGCCGATGGCAAAGCCTAAGATGAGACAGTTAGGGGCTCAGCCTCACTGGGGGAAGCAAAACCACACAGCCACACGCCTCTAATCAAAGACGAGAATCAGCTCCCTCCCCCTTCCCAGGCCACCCCGACATGAACCCCAAGCTCCCGGCCGAGTCAGGCCAGGGGACCCGGGTGTTGGTTCTCCGGGGACCAACTTCCTCCCTCTAGAGGACAGATGACAACTGGGCGAGGCCCTCCCCACCGGCACACGAGGCTAGAAGAGGGATCCAGCCCCCGAGCCGGGGGATGACTGCCCTGTGATGGCTCTGCAAGCACATGATAGCCGAGTGCCACTCCTGGGGCAGGGCGTGGGGGGGTGGCTCTCTCCCCGGGACAGATACGGAGATACCGACGCTGAATATAGCAAGCAAAGCCAGGAAGAAAACAGGCTCTCACCCGTCTGGACGCTCCGCGGCTTGGCACCCAGATAGGCCAAGTTCACGTTGGCCTTGCGGCCATCGATGTTGGGGTTAGGGTCTTTGCAAGCCCTCTCAGCTGCCGCCCGGTCGGCCATAGTCACCTGGAGGACCAAGGACGCATCAGGGGCTTCCCTTGTCGGGCGGGGGAAGCAGGGCTCTGCCCTAACATCGGGTGCTCACTTCCCTCTCCCAGGGGTGCCTGCCACCCACGGCGCTCGGCCAAGGCCCCTGTGACCCTGGCCTGGGGCCCTCCCACAATGCTGCCCCCTGGATTCCAGCTCCTCCCTCCAAGTTCAAGTGCTGGGAAACCTTGCCCTCAAGCACAGAAACAACCCCCAGGGGAGATGGGGCACCTCCAAAGGGAGGCAGGGGCCCCAGCCTGGCCTGCCCGCCAGCGGGGGCCGTGAATTTCCTCACGGAAGAGGTTTGAGAACACTGTAGTTAGAAGAGAAGTAGGAGACCGTCTTCAAGTAGTTTTTTACTTAAATTGATGTTATTTGGGGCGTCTGAGGAGGCTGCCGGAATATATGGCGGCGGGCGGGGGGTTGCTAAAGGGCTCCAAAGCGCCACGGGGGGAAGCCTCCGCTTCCCGCTCGCCTGTTGCCCCAGGATGTCCCGAAAACAGTCATCTGACCCCAGAACCGCTCCACAAACTTAGGAGTCCTACTTGAACACGGCGGCTCTCCTTTTTGAGCCGGGCGTGGGGTGGGGGCAGGGAGACAGGCCGGGGGCAGTGGGGCGGGACGGCTGGAGCGGGAACCGCCGCCCCGGAGCCCGAGAGGGGGCAGCAGGTGCCGGCGGAGGCGCCCCGGGCGGCTGGGCGCGCGCCCGCCGCTTGACTCAGCGCCCCGGGCCGCGGGGCCACTTACGAAGCCGTAGCCGCGGGACTTGCCCGTCTGGCGGTCGGTGATGACCACGGCCTCCTCGATGTCCCCGAAGCCCTCGAAGTACTTCCTAAGCGAGGCGTCGGTGGTGTGGTAGGGCAGGCCGCCCACGAAGATCTTGGTGAACGTGGTGTCCTTCTGCGAGCCGTGCATGGCGCCGGGGGCGGCCGGGGGCCGCGGCAAGCCCGCGCTCGGGGCGCACGGCGCGGGCTGCAGCAGCATGGGGGGCGCCCCGCCGCCTACGGACCCGGGCCGCGCGGGGCTGCGCTCATGGGGGTAGGCGGGGGCGAGCGCGCAGCGGAGACGCCGAGCCGGCCGCCAGACCCGTCCGCTCGCTGGCCGCTCCCGCCGTGGGTGCCACGCTGCGATGCGCTCGGGTCGGCGCTGCGGGCACTCTGCGCCCCGGCGGCCGCCCCCGGGCTTTGTAGCCGGCCCCGCCCCCGGCCGCCTGCCCGCCCCGCCTCGCCCGGCCCGCCCCGCGCGCGCGGGGTCCGCCGGGAAGCGTAGTCCGCGGCCCGCGCGCCACGGGAGGCCCTGGGGCGGGGCGCGCACCGGGGAGGGGCGCACGCGGACCTGGGGTCGCCGCCGGGCAGTTCTTTCCTTAGGACCTCCCACGTGCACAGCCGGCTGCGGGCGCCTACGCTCCTGGGGCGCACAGTCCGGTGAATTAGATGCAGACGATTGAGTCAACATTTATCCCAGTGCCGCCTAGGGTACAGCAGCGCGTCACACTAAGAGGTGAAATGATTTGTGTTTTATACATAAATATAATTCGTTCGACGAATATTTATAGGGCCCATATGCGCCAGGCCCTCTAGGCATGGGGGCTGCCGGGGTGCACAGAACACTGCCCAGCCCCCCGGAGCCCCTCTGAATAAGACAGTTCAACAGGAAATATACGACATACAATCCAGAAGGAAACGAATCCGGATGCTGCCATCCAGGAGGTCTGAGTGTCCCAAGGCGCCCTGAGGAGGTGACTGGGCAGGGGAAGTAGTTTGGGCCTCTTCAAAAGTCCATCCCTGTCCACAGATGGTGTCAGGGATGCCTCCACCTGTGTGGCCGACCCTTCGGGAAAAGCAAGAAGAGGGAGGGTCCGGTTTCCTCCGTCCCTGCCCCCAACCATAGAAACAGGCCCATCCTGGGGCCTCTGTGAATGTCACAGCAAGCAAGACTGGCTACAGAATATTCTGGGCCCCTTGTTCAAAGTTATTAGGAATTTCACGGCTGACAGTAGAGCGCTGAACCAAGGGTGGGGCCCCTCTGATCTCGGCCGTGTGACTGCGCAGGTCACCGCCCTTGAAGCTGGCCCTGGCACCAGCATCCCCCACCAGTGGGTCACAGCATGGTGCCACGCTGGGCTCTGGGGGCCTCAACCCCCCCCCCCAGCATGTCCAGGCACCACTGTCATGACACCCCATGCAGTGGGGAGAACTGCAGTTCTCAGTGGGGTCACGCCTGGCCCCACCCTATGGCCTCCTCTTTCACAGTGAGACACAGGCTGGGGTCTGCAGGGACTGGGAGTGGCACCCGGTGGGCTGAGGGGGACAGGGAGGCAGGCAAAGTGTCTGCTGTCTTTCAGGCACCTTCTCTGTCAGTCAGGCTGCCTCTGACTCCAGGCCCAGAGGAACCTGTTTCAAGCTCCTGGACTCCCTGACCCCACTCTCCACCCACTGGGCTTGAAATCTGATCCTTCCTTCCCCAAGCCCCCACCCTAGCCCCCTCACGCTGGAATGGAACCCCACGTCTTCAGAGAGCCTCCTGGGGACACACTTTTGCGTCCCACCTCATTTCCCCCTCCTCTCGTCACTTATGCTCCTCCAGCTCCCCAGGCACACTCCTGCCTCCAGGCCTTTGCCTCCTCTCTAGCCCTTTGTCCCCGTTTCTCTGTCCTTCAGCGAACTGTCCATTTCCCCAAGCGCTGTGCACCTGTTTACGTCTCTCCCCCGCTCGGATGTTTTGCTCAAGCTGTAGGGCCTGCCAAGCAGAGGGCCCCGGGGAAATGTTTGTTGAGTGAATGCACGATGGAACGAAGGAGGCCGGGAGAGCTCTCCACCAGACAAGGGACCCTCAGAGCGCCCTGTGAAAACTTTGATTAAAGTGTGACCTACAGTTGCTAGACCAGGGAAGGCGGCCACTGCCCGGCCGCGCGGTCTTGGGCAAACTGGGTCTTTTCACCGGGCCTCAGTTTCCCCTTCCGTGACAGACAGGGCCTCTCTGAGGCACACGCCCGGGGCGCGGACCGCCGCGGCTCCTGGCCTACAAGTCCCAGCGCCGCCCGGGCGCCCCGCCCCCGCCGCCCCCCCCAGGAGCCCCCAGGCCGCGCGGGGGAGGGGCGCCCGCGGGGAGGGAGCGCGGCTGCGCCCGGGCGTCTGCGCAGCACGTGCTGGCGCCGCGGGGGTCGGAGGGTGCCGACCCGGGGGGTGCGGGGGCGCGGCCCAGGGCGGGGGCACAGGGTCCGAGGAGGGGAAAGCACAGGACGCGGGCGGGCCCCGCGGGCACCTCGAGCTCCTGCGCCCGGAAGGGTCCCCGGGGCGTCAGCGATGCCCGGGTTCCGGTTCGGGTTCGTTCACTCGTTCCCCCCTGACCCCTTAGGTTTCCGCATCGCCAACCTCTGCGCCCCCGTCGGGTCGGGTGGCCCCATGTCCCCACGTGTCACCAACCTCTGCCTGAGCATCAGCCATTCACCCCACACATCCTTGTTAATGGCCCATCAGGTGCCAGGCCGGCGTTCTAGGCCCACGGATACCACAAGTAGGAAGCACGTGCGCGCGCGCGCGCACACGCACACCCACACACCCACCCCCCCCCCCACACACACACACGAGCTCACCTTTGGGAGGAGGAGAGAGACAATGAGTGAATGAATATTATATTTGCATTTAGATAACATTTTCAGGCAGGTGCTGAGAAGGGAGCAGAGAGGGGCCCAGGGGGAGGGCCAAGAGTGACAGGTGCGCTTAGAGTCAGGCAAGACCTCTGGGACTTGGCGAGAACAAGCAGGGAGAGCCAGAGCCATGTGAGCACAGGGAACAGTGGAGGGAACAGAAAAGGCGAAGGCTCTGAGGCGTGAGACACGGCCACCAACATTTATCACGTATCTTTTGAGTGCCTGGCACTTCTGTGTGGTCAATCCTCACACACCGCTGATAGAATAAACGTCAGTCACCTTGGAGTGCCTGTTTTGGGCCAGGTCCTTGACTGGGTGACTTACATAGATAGGTAATTTAACCTCAAAACAGCCTTTGTCATAGTAGGTACTATTAGCCCAGTTTTAAGAGGGAGGCGACTGAGGCTCAGAGTGGCTTCCCCAAGGCCATCAAGAGCAGTAAATGGCTGGCCAATCCATGATCCCATTTTGTCCTCCCCATAGCCTTTGAGGAGGTCTTGTCTGCCGGCTTTGAGGGCTGGGCAGGTGGGACCTTGGAGAGGTTAGGTGAAGTGAGACCGCAGTGGAAGTCTGTTGGGCTTCTGTGAAAGCTTCCACTTTTCTATTAAAAGAGAGTGGTAGTTGTTACAACCACCTCATTGTTCTTTCTGCCCTGAACATGGGTGGGATGTCTGGAGCTGTGGCAGCCATGTTGTGACCATGAGGCAAAGTCCAAGAGATTCACAGACACCAGTCTTGATACCACTAAACCCAGGGGACATTTGGCAACGTCTGGAGACATTTTTGGTTGTCACAACTTGAGGGAAGGAATGCTACTGCTGTCTAGGGTGTGGAGGCCAGGAAAGCTGCTAAATAGCCTACAGTGCACAGGACGGCCCCCCCACAACAAATAATTATCCGGCCCCAAATGTCAATAGTGCTGAGAATGAGAAACCTTGTGCTAAACCAACGCCAACACCCAGGCTCCTCATGTAAGAAAAATAAATCCCGAAGTGTTTAAGCCACTGTTCGTTGGGTTTTCCGTGATGACAACGGAAAGCATTCCTGGATGATGCGGGTGCAGATGTGGGTTGATGCCTGCTACTGAGGGGCCAGCATGGCCTGGCCAGGAGCCATCTCTCCCCGCTTCCCTCAGTCCCTGTGGCCTTGGGCTCCCGCTACAGCTCCAGCCCCTTTATCACATGGGGAGGGGACGACAGCGGTGTTGGGAGGCCGAGGGGAGGAGCACAGATGTGCAGACAGGCTGGGCTGCCCAGGGTAAGTCCCCGACCACCGCTGGGCCCGGCGCGCTGCCTCTCCTCCCCCAGATGGTGTCCCAGGATGTGGCAGATGGAAAAGGCCCTGTCCCCGCGCCCGCCGCCTGCATGTGCCTGACACAGCTGCCCCAGGAGATGGCTGAGCATGGAGTCCCAACCCCAGGTACCCGTGAGCGTGACCTTGTCTGGAAACGGAGTCCTCATAAAATGACCAGTTTAAGACGAAGTCGTGTTGGACTAGGATGGGGCCTCACCCAGTGACTGTCATCCTTATAAGGAGGCTGCGTGAGGACATGGGGGACCCACGTGACGAGGGAGGCCGAGGGAGGGTGATGCGTCCACAAGCCAAGGCAGACCGTGGCGCCGGCCGCCCCAGGAGCCGAGAGAGAGGCCTGCAGGGAACACAGTCCCCTCGGAGCCTCTGGGGGCGCGGCCTGGAGTCCGGACTCCGGCCTCCAGGACTGGGAGAGAAGACACTTCTGTTGTTTTAAACCCCCGGTTCCTGGCCATCTGCTGCAGCGGCCCCAGGACACTGACACGGGCTCCCCCAGTGGAGGGACAAGCAGGGCGAGCCCTGAGCAGACGGAGACACAGGCGGGTCTGGGAACCGCCTTCAGAGCCGCACGAGGGCGCTGGGACTCCTCGGGTCGGTCCAGGACCCAGGCCCGAAGCACCCCTGTACCCTTCTGGGCTTCTGCTGCTCAGCTGGGAAAGGTGGGGACCCAGCTGAGGACCCCTCCACTGAAGCGTCCCCCGTGGGCGTCCAGTCGCATCCTCCCTGCCCGAACCCCACGGGGAACAGAACTGGCCCACCTGCCCTGCACCCCTCGCGGCCATCTCCCGAGTCTGGGCCCTTCCGCTCAGCCAGCGGCCAGGCCCGGACCCCCCACCCCCACCTGCATCTCAGAGGCCCCATCTGGCTGCAGGTCTGCAGTGCTCACCCGCCCTGGGACACAGCCGCTGTCGCGGGTCTGGATGCTCCCAGGGCCAGGGACTCGGACTCCTTCCAGGCCTCCCTCTCATCTCCCTCAATGCTCGCGCCCCTGCCCACTCCTCCTTCCTGCATCCGTTTGCTTCTCTCCGATTGTCTGGGGGGTGGAGGTTGCTCCAGGAGGACGGCTGCTCTCTGCTCTGTTCGCTGCTGTGTCCCTGGCACCTGGCACATGGAAAGTGTCAGAAAATACGTGCTGAGTGAATGAACAAATGCATGAATGAACGCATTCCAGGAGACTGAGATTGGGGGTGTGGACGGATCCCCAAAGCCTGTTTATCTTAACAGAGACACAAGCAACGCAGGGATCCTGTGGGTTCAAGCTGGAGCAGACACCTCTCCATCTCAAAACCCGGCTGCAGGAGCGTGTGGCACCTGCACCCCTCCACCCACCCAGGAGGCCCGAGAAACAAAACATCCACACAGCTAACAGAAGAGGAAGCATGAGCTGCAGACTGGGAGATTTCACAGGCGGCCGAGCCTGGGCTCCTGGTGTTTCAGCTTTGCAGAGCAACCCGCTAATTGGTTCCTTTCTGCTCATCCCCGCCAGGGAGTCAACTTCAGTCCCCTTCCTTTCTGGGCAGCGCTGGGCCCCGGCCGGGAGCAGACAGGCCTGCGTCTGCGTCCTGCACACATCACACGTTGGCTAGCGACGACCTCTCTGGGCCTCGGTGTCCTGAGCTGTGAAACGGGCGTCACCTCAGTCACCCCTCCCAGGGCTTCGTGAGGCTGAAGTAAGTGCACGGAAAGTGCTGAGCTCGTCCCCACGCCGAGGAGCAGCTCGGTAACTGCAGACTCCTGCGATTTTCGGGTTTCCACCCAGCACGCGGCAGTTTCCAGCCCACACAGGCAGCCTGTGCCCAGGTGGGGAGGTGGGCACCTGTCAGCCTCCCCCTCGTGCTCCCTCAGTGGCTCCCCATTGCCAGTGGGACAGAGTCCCAAACCCCTTTGCTCAAGATGGCCTCCCCACCCCCACACCAGTGCCGAAGGGCCCAGCCTCCTGGCTGTGTCCCCTCACGGGGCTTCAGCTCCCGATGGCCCGGGAACCCTCAGCAGTCGGCAATACCTCGGGACCTCCTCAGAGCGATGCTTTAAACACTGCAAAAGACGCCTAGATGGCAAAAGAAGACAGTTATATTAAGCCACGGCAATTAAAATATCAAGAAACAAGCGTGTGACTAGCAGCGTATGCTCCTTTATTCATCAATCACAAGTGAGCCGTGGCTCGAATGACACTGTAGTTGGACTGATGAGCGGGACCACTGTCGCCGTCAGGACAACCGCCCCGTGTGGCACAGGGCCCCTGGTGTCTGTGGTTCGGGGTCACAGCTGCTGCTGAGGGTGGGGGGTCTGCGGCCCCCATTCACATCTGTGTGTCAGTCGGACTCTGGTTGCTCGAGTGAAGATCTCTCTCCCCATCAAGTTCACAGACCCTGAATTCTACCCTCGGGCTCTGTGGGTCCGTGGGCCCCCGGGAAGAACCCCTTTGTATTTGTTCCGTTTCTGCCGTCACTGTCACCCACACTCTATGGCTTAAAGCAACAGAGATTTATTCTCTCACCGTTCTAGAGGTCAGAAGCCCGAAACGGGTCTCACTGGGCCAAAGTCGAGGTGTTGGCAGGGCTGGTTGCTGGAGGCTCCAGGGGACAGTGCTTCCTAGCGTTTTCCGGCTTCTAGAGCTGCATTCCTTGGCTCGAGGCCCCTTCCTCCACCTTCAGAGCCAGCAACAGCCGGTTGAGTCCTTCTCCCGCTGCATCACCCTGCCGCCCTCTCTCTTCTCCGTCTTCCACTTTTAAGGACACTTGTGATTCCATTGGGCCACCAGATAATCCAGCATAATGTCCCCTCTCAAGCCCATAGCCTTTGTCACTTCTGCAAAGTCCCTTCTGCCATGTGCGGTGGAACGGAAAGCGTGGACATCTTTGGGACTGACGACGGTGTTACCTCAGTGGACAACATGGGCCACTGCCTCCGTCAACCTTAGAAGAGGGTCCAGTGTCCCCTGCTGGTGTGAGAACGTGAATTACAAACACAGCAAGTCCCACCCCCAATGCTACATGCTTTTTAGTTTCTGACACTCTACAGGTTAGCAGCTGTGCTAACCTTCGTACAGATAGAAGCCCCTTTTCCGGTACAGCGTGTGGCTCATACCAGAGCTTTGAGAAGTCCGTGAGAGCCAACGCCAGGGAGGGCCGAGCCTGTCCCGCGGGGGAGATGAGGGCACCTGCCTGCGCCTGCCGGCAGGGTCCCCCTGGTGAGCGCTGGTCGGGAGACCCCGCCCCAACAGGTCAGCCTGGCAGGTGGATCAGAGCACCTGCTCTGGGAGCTGGGGAGCATGGTTATGACGGTTCCTGAAGGTGCGGCACAGACACGGGGTCTATTTGGGGGCAGGAGCACCATGCGACACAGCTGAAAGGGAAATGGCTGCCCGGGAACGCTGAGTTGGCTCGGGCTGCCGTAACACCAAGACTGGATGGCTCACATGACAGAATTTATCCCCCCAGCTCTGGAGGCTGGAGGCCCAGATCGAGGTGTCCGCAGGGTTGGTTTCTTCTGAGGCCGCTCTCCTTGGCGTGTAGGTGGCCATCTTCTCGCTGTGTCCTCACATTTCTTCCTCTGTGTCTGTCCTGATCTCCTCTTCTTGCAAGGACACCGGTCACATTGGATTAGGGCCCACCCTAGTGACCTCATTTAACCTCATCACCCCTTTAGAGACCCGTCTCCAAATACAGTCACATCCTCAGCTCCTGGGATTAAGAGTCTGTTGTTAAGCAGAACCGTGCTTGGGGCCTTCCACAGCGGTCAGGGCCCCCGCTGCAGAGACCCACTGATGCGGCCCGAGGAGGGGGTTCCTGTTCCAGGAAGGCCCAGGACACGAAGAGAGAGTCCCGGGCCCCTCCAGCACCAGGAGACACGCCCCGGGTCTCAAGCCAGTGGAAGTACCAGCCTTCGAGTGATCCTCTCAGAAACAATCAGCCTCCGTTGCTCTCTGCTGGAAAGGCTAACCCCGGAGCCAGGAAGACCCACGAAGGAAGGGAAATGATGGCAAATAGGGCACACGGGCTGGCACCAGGGTTCAACTCTGCTCTGTGAGTCACGCCGGAAGCCAGGGTCAGAGCGAGTCAGCCCCTCTGTCCCCAGGCGGCCTGGTGAAATCTGGTCAGGGACCTCATCCGTGAACTCACCTGTACGTGACAGGCCATCACGTGCTGACCCACGGGCCCATGGCATGCTGGGCACGGACAGTGTTTTCTCCTGCTTTTGTCCACTTCCTCTCCCCACCACCGCCCCTGCCCCACACCTGGGGGGAAAAACGAAAAAAATAAGGATGCATGTCAATCGTTTTTAGGGGCTGATTTACATTTTAAGCAAATAGCAACAGGTTTTTCTTATTTGCTTTGGAAACAAAGGCCCTCACCTTAAAGAACATTTCTCAACATATTGGATGCAAAATTCACAACAGACTTACGTGGAGAAGGCTACAGAATTATTCACTCTGCTTATATTTGCCTGTGGTGACACAACTTGTGCTGAAAAGCCCTCCAGCCGAGGCCACGTGGTTCCCCTGCCTCCTCCCACCTTCTTCTGAACGAGATCTGTGAAATCGGGGTAACCTCACTTAGCAAGAAATCCGCAGAGCCACGAAACGCTGGCAGTCTCTGGGAAGCAGCCTTTCCGAGCCTGCGGCCAGGATGGATTTTCCACCGGGCGCGCCGGCCCCCACGTCTGGGGCTTACACGGCTGGTTCAAGGGCCACAAAAATGTTTGAGGGGGAGAGAGAGAAGGAATTGGCTTGAAAATATGAAAACAACGACCCCAAATTCATCAGTTTCATCGAATGTCTACAAATGGATTACTAGAGGCCTCACTATTTAGTGTTCCAAGGATTTGTTAGAAAATGTCACTTTTGAGCAATTCCCCACTATTCGAGGTGATCATTAAGAAATCATTGCCAAGTGTAAAGTAAATGCTGCCAAATTTCAGAAAACATGGGAAAAAGTTTTTCCAAAAGTTTGCAGTAAAAGCAAGTGTATTTACGGTGGGATGTGAGTGTGTGTTAATATTTGAGGTGTTCAGTGTGGAAACCTCCAAAAGTCAGAGGGCCTCGAGCAGCCTTGTCCCCGAGAAAACACTGCGAGCCGGTGTGTGTACATCTCCAGGAGCCACATGTCCACAACCACAATCAGGTGAAATCAACTTTATTATCCAAAATATCATTTCAGCATAGAATTGATATAAAAACTGAATGAGATGTTTAGATTCCTCTTTTTGCACTGTCTGAAACCTGCTGTGCATTTTACATTTACATCTCAATTCTGACTTAGCCACCTGTGGGCCTAGAGTTCAAAGTTACTAAAACTTGTCTTAAAATGGCCCCGTTTGGGGGCCGCCCGGTGGCGTAGCGGTTTCGTCCACGCTTGGCAGCCCGGGGTTCGCCGGTTCGGATCCCGGGCGCCCGCCGACGCACTGCCTGTCAGCCACGCTGTGGCGGCGTCCCATGTAAAGTAGAGGAAGATGGGCACGGATGTTAGCCCAGGGCCAGTCTTCCTCAGCAAAAAGGGGAGGATTGGCAACAGATGTTAGCTCAGGGCTGGTCTTCCCCACAAAAAAAAAAAAAAAAAAAAAATGGCCCCGTTTGCCACCAGACCCCATCTGGGATGGGGATTTGCATTTCCTAATCTTTCCATCCCAAACCAGGGCAGGCGTGGTGCCCCAGGGTGAGCGAGTGCTGAGTTCTCCACACCGCAGGAGCAAGGCTTCAAGGTCCCATAAAGAAACCAACGGGGACATTAAATTCTTAAGAATCAGAACTTTGACCTGTGAAAAATTGTCACCTTCAGAGTTTCCTAAGGAGGCCATCAATCTTTCTAAAGATAAAAGTGGATTGTTTTAGAGAATATCCCTCTAACAGGATAGATCGTCCTTCCATGCCACTTTCCAACTATTTTACAAGCTTAGTAACAACAGCAAACAGAGAGCCAACATTCATTTCTTTTAAGAAGCTGAGTCCCTGAAATTGAGTCCAGGACGTGTTCCCGATCCTGGCACTGGAGCCACTGGCGCCATCTGCTGGCCACAGCGCCCAGCCTCCTCCTGCGAGAACCTCTGATAACCAAGATCTCAAATCTGAGGACATTTTTGTCACCGCAGGACCCTGTGGGACAGGAAACACAGGCCATCCCCCTGCAAGTACAGTAGTGGCAGCTAACACTTGAGCACTCGTTACGGGCCAGCGGGGAAGCACTGTGCAGGCTTTAGCTCTGAACACTCACACGGATCTGCGATAGCTACTTTTACCACCTCCCGTTCTCCAGACGAGGTGGCTGAGGCCCAGCGAAGTTTCCATCACGTGCTCAAGGTCACAGAGCTGGTGAGTGAGAGCTGAGGTTTGAAGGCAAGCAGTCCGACTCTGGGCGCATGTTTTTAACTACGTTATCTGGGTATTTCAAATGTCACATTATAATCAACCATTCCCCCTCCCATGTGGGGAGAATGCAAGAAATAGTGATGGCGAGTCCTCCTGGCAATGAAGTTACTGACCAAGAACTCATCCTAAACCTCGTAAGCAGTGCAGGGACAGAAGAGACCCCAATCTAGGATATTAAAATACATAATGCATACCTGCATAGCTACACACACCCATAATGGAAGCACAACGTCACGCACAACGAAACCATTACCGTGTGCAATGGACTGGAATACACTCTGTAGTCTTTGGTGGCTCCATTTTAAAAAAATACTACTTGCAACAACTACAGTCATTTCACAACCTGCGAATGGGTCATGATTTAATTCGGAAGATGCTGGCTTAGATGTTCCCGTACGTATTCAAGGGCATGTGTTTGGTTCATTTCCTACAAAGCCCCTCCTGCAAAGGAAACTCAAATTTTGGTTGAATGAAAAAAAATTATTTCCCAAATCACCCCCAAAATGGCAGATGGGTTCTGCCAAGTCGCCTAGAACACACAGGACAACGTTGCCTTAATAGAATTCCCCAGTGAGGTATTTGTCCCTTGAAGATGACTTTAGGTGGTACCTCTTAACTTCCATTGTATCATTTCATGTCTCAATTTTATTGCTTTATTTTCACTGTATTAATTTTTATGGTTACATTCTACTTTGGGCAAAAGATTAGTTTTCCATATATTGAATTTTCTCTCTAAATTTATGGCAGTGACAAATTTAGTTTTGAAAGGCAACTATGTTTTTAAAAAGTGCATCAACTTAAAGAAAAATAACAGTTAAAGTGGTGGCTGTGTGCTTGGGAAACCGCACCACAACCAGCCCTTAGCACGCAGCCGTGCGTCCCACATGGTGGAATCGCCATGGTTCACGAAGGACAGCACTGACTCACTGTAGGAAGCCGGGCACTCGCGATGTTCTCCCAAATCCCACCCACGGCACCCTCTCGCCCAGGGCCTGTGACAGATGAAGCCACCCCGAGAGTGGGGCTGGGCAGGCAGGGTTCGGCAGGCGCCCTTGACTGAAGAGAACACTCTGAGGCAGGCTCTGATGTGTGCGTGCACATCTGGGCACACCCAGGCAGGCCTGCAGACGTGTGCACACACAAAACACCACATTTCCATGCTATTTCCAGTATCTGTCCCCCAGAACATGGGTCAGACCAAACACGACAGGAACAGAGAAGTGCACCCTTCTGTACACAACTCCCAAATCTGTAACGACACCTCGTTTTAGCAACATCTTAATATGTAGTCCTCGTCACCACATCAGGTCCATACCCAAGAATGTGGTGTGACAGACAGTGGGGAGAAAGAGCCTGGCAGAGCCAAACAGAGACATCAAGTGAAAGCAAAATGCTCACTGCAGAATTGAGGTGGTGGGTACGTGTGCACTGGAAAACCCTTCCAACTCTCGTGTGTTTGAAAATTTTCGTAATAAAACGTTGGAAAAAAGTGAACAACATAACTTGTCTTCTCCAGGAATTTTATAAAATCTACTTTCAATGAAAGCAGGAACTGTATTCCTTTTTTTTCCCCCTTGGTGAGGAAGATTAGCTCTAATATCCATTGCCAATCTCCCTTTTTGCTGAGGAAGATTGGCCCTGCGCTAACGTCCGTGCCCGTCTTCCTTTACTTTATATGTGAGATGCCGCCACAGCATGGCTTGACAAGCAGTGTGTAGGTCTGCACCCAGAATCCAAATCTGCGAACCCCGGGCCACCAAAGCAGAGCATGTAAACTTAACCATCTGCCACTGGGCTGGCCCCAGAAACTATTTCTAACTGGGTGTACAGCAAACTGTTAATGGCAGAATGACCTGACATTTATCAAAACAGTCAAGATTACACTTGTATCTTTTCAAACGGGAGGATGCCATCAAACTTACAAACACCTATTAAGCACCTACTGCCTGAAACATGCAAGACTGGTGCCTGCAGGACAACGAAATTTAAGATGAAGAGTTCCTCAAAGACTCCATATGCGTTTTAGGAAACACGAAAACAAGTATCTTTAGGGGTTTAATGATTTCAAGCAATATTTACTGGCTTGTCATTAGCAAACACGCAGCAGTCTTTAAGCTCTAGGTCGGGGCAGGCGGGGAAACGAGCCGCTGCCCCATCTACCCAGATTCACATCCTGGTGGTGACAAGGAAATCCCTGACTCCTGGTTTCTGGCAGCCTGAAGGCCAACCTTGGACTGAGGCAAACATTTTAAACATGCAATTACAAAAATGACCCCCTTGGTAATGTGGCAGGGCCCATCTTGGAAAGAACACTGAAAGGCTCATGACTTGGACTCATTATTTTGTGGTTATTTTCAACCATAGCCAGTCACTAGCTTGTGAAAGGAATAATGAAACTACGGGGCCAGCCCTGATGGCCCAGTGGTTCAAGTTCAGTGCTCTCTGCTTCAATGGCCTGGGTTCACTTCCTGGGCGTGGAACCACACCACTCGTCTGTCAGTGGCCATGCTGTGGCGGCAGCTCACACTGAAGAACTAGAACGACTTACAACTGGAATATACAACCATGCACTGGGGCTTTGGGGAGGGGGGGAAAAAAAAGGAAGATTGGCAACAGATGTTAGCTCAGGGCAAATCTTTGCCCGCAAAAAAAAGAATACTGAAACTATGGCTAAACTAAAGCTGATAAATCCATTCCCACCTCCAGTGAAGCTGGCCACTGAGATAACCAAGTTTACTCTCTCCTCACAGCCCTCTCTGCTACTTGCTGTACCGTCCCACACGTACAGATCAAAGCCACAGGGCTGGTTTGTAAAGGGAAGGGAAAATTAGCTGTCAATGTAATAATGTAATTATGTAATGCAATTAGCTGTAAACATAAAACTTAGCTGTTAACTTGAAAATTCAGCTTTTTCTAGTATGCCTGCCCTTTTCTCTCTCAAACAATAACTTTTCCAGCTAAAAGAGCCAAAGAGTTAATGGCTCTGAATTCATTTGTGATCCAACTAGCAAAGAATTTAAACCACTGAGTGCAGGCAATCTCTTCCAGTAGAAAATTTTATTTCCAATGCTTTTGATGAGTAGGCAAACACATCTTACAATGTTATCAATATGAGATTTCCACACTCAGCAAGTTAGTTACACACCAGCCCCAAACAGTACAGTGTAAGAAGGATTTGGGATCACAGGGTAAAAACACAACAGGTAGACTCACACGTTAAGTTGAATTTCATTTTGGATACTTACCAATCAGGAATTTAAATTACATGAAATAAAAAAGCAACACTATTGGGGGGATGAGTTAAGAGCACTTCTCATGCAGGGGACCTGGGCTCTAACCTGAAGGCCACATGAACATCACCCACTTGGGCCTGGCCCACAGAGGTCTGTCCCTCAGCCCAAGCAACATCCCCGTTTCAGTCACCAGGATACCTGCCTGGCTGAGCCGAAAAGCACTGTGTGTGTTACAGACAGGAAGGAAGGAAGCAAGAGAGAAACACATTCAAACTCTGCCCGCCAATGCCTGGAGAGGCTGTTGCTAGACATTCCACGTGGCGGGAACAGTCACAGCTCACGAATCCCTCTCCCTAAGGTGCAGGATGTCTGCACCTCCCAAAGGGCATCTGAAATCACAAATCAAAACCCAGTGATGATGCTGAGCAGGATGACCTCCTCAAAGATTACGGGGCGGGCAAGGGAGAGCCAGACAAAGGGAGCTAGTAGGCAATCTTCAAAATATTTTATTACAAAATACAGTACAGGTTCACAGACTGCTTCCCAATGTTCTCTAATATGTACACTGCTGAACGGAGCACTCAAAATACCTGGCAGTTGCCCACAGGAATCTAACTTCTAGACTAACTTCAGTCTCCTCGGAGCTACAGAAGAACTCTGTAACAGGCAGTGGAACGGAGAGACGGCCAGTCACCGGGGCCGGCTGGGCTCCTGACTGCCCAACAAGGATGTCGTTTTCTCCAGGGGTTGAAATCCATGTCCAAGGCTGACAACCCACCAAAGGCTGGGACCCAATTCGTACAGAGGTGAGGCAGAGGAGAGAGAGAACAACTCTGGACAACCCAGAAGTCTCCAGCCACTACTTCTTATTCCTGGGTTTTAGCTCTTCAGCTGCATTACGCAGGAAAATGTAATTTTTCTTTTGGGGATTGTAAAATTCATGTCCCTAAAGGGAAAAAACCCACAATGATCTTATTATTCAAAAGCAAAAGTTAGCATTTTGTGGGGACTTTCTATACGCCAAGTCCTGTGCTACGTCCGTGAAGCATAAACTGCCCGGGTGAAGGAGACAGGTGGACGGAGAGAAGGAAAAACCCTACGTTCAACAACAACTTCAGTCCTCAGAGAAGAGGTCAGCATTTGGCGGAAAACTGTCTTCAGCGTCCCACTCTGATGATCCTGTATGTGTTGAGACCCTCTTTAACCAGTTTAATGCCACAAGGACTGCCCTCAGGGAGCGAGGCCTTGGGCAGGGCGGTGGAGGACTGTTCTGACTGCAGGTCACGGAAGAGGACACACCTGATCTGTGACATCAAGGGGACGAGCTGCCCCACATGACACGGTGAGAGAAAGGGAAGCACGCGTGCTGGTGGCGTGTCTGCTCGTGCCTGCACTAGGTGGAAGGGGGGCCCGTGGAATGTTGGGGGAGCCTGAAAAACCAGGATCAGGCCAGACTATAAAGGGCTGTGAACATCCGACTGAGGCCTTTGAATATTATCCCACAAGGAAAAGGAACAGCAGTCACAAAAGTCATAAGTAACAATGACATGACAGATTTGTGGTCTACGAAGACAGCAGAGTGCAGTGGGCAGGGCAGGTAAGCAGGAATCTCAGGTGACCCGAAGGCCTGGAATAGGGAGGTGGGAAGGGGCTCTGGGTGCACTCTGCCACCTGTACTGCAATGACCTGTTTTATTTTCATCCCTTGACAGACATGCTGAGATGGGTCTAGAAGTTTTGCTCAATGGTGACCATTAATTCTCATCATGATCTACAAAGTGCAGCTTTTCTGAACCATTATGTTCAAGCAGCAAGCTAATAATATTCATCACATGTGATCATGATATCATGCTGGAGATAACTGTCTTTAAGAACGGAAAATTCCTGAAGCAACTTTTTTTTTTGGTGAGGAAGATTGGCCCTGAGCTAACATCCGTTGTCAATCCTCCTTTTTTTGCTGAGGAAGACTGGCCCTGGGCTAACACCGTGCCCATCTTCCTCCACCTCATATGTGGGATGCCTCCGCAGCATGGCTTGAAAAGCAGTGTGTAGGTCCGCGCCCGGGATCCGAACCAGTGAACCCTGGGCTGCTGAAGCGGAGCGCGTGAACTTAACCACTAGGCCACCGGGCTGGCCCCTGAAGCAACTTTTTTAAAACTAAAAGATTATAATTTAAGTAACTGCTGCTCTGAGCTGATGTAAATTGCTCAGATGAATTCATTTTGAGCAGCCCTCCAAGCAATGAGCTTTCTCAGTTCTCTCAATTTACTATTTTTTCAATGCTTGCAACGCAGAGTCCTGAGCGGGGTGTAAGTTAAGTGCTGAGTCTTAACGCAGCTGCAGACTCATCATGTGAGGAGGAGGAGAGCCACCAAAGAGCCCCATGGGGACACCGAGGCCTCAGGCCACAACGTGGCTCCAACCCCCACCAGATAGAACAAAAAAGTGCACTCTCAGCAAAAATGAGCGTGTGGCTCCCCAGGTGAGCGGATAAGCAAATGGTGCTGTATCCCCACCAGGGACACTACTCAGCAGTGAAAAGGAACAGACCAGTAAACACTCAACAGCACGTGTGAACTTCAGAATCATGAAGCTGAGTGAAAGCCAGCCAGCCAAAAGGAATACACAGTGTATGACTCCATTTATATAAAACTCTAGGAAATGCAAACTCATCTATAGGGACAGAGAGCAGACCGATGGTTGTGTGTGGCGGGAGGACTACAATGATACACAGGAAACTTTTCGGGGAGATAAAAATGTTATCTTGACTGTGGTGATGGTTTCACGAGTATACACAGAAATTGAAACTGATCCAACTGCACACTTCAAATGTGTGCGATCAACGGCATTTGAATTATACTTCAGTAAAGCTGCTTAAAAAAAAAGCTCACATAAGCAAAAGCTCAGAGAGCGCACACACACTCCCACAGGCCAGAGCCGGCATCAACAGCAATGTGCTGAATGGGCAAGAGGCATCACAGGAGAGTGGACAGGCCTGGTGACCGCCCAGCTCTTCTGAGAAAGAGAGAATCAGAGGTGATGCCAAGACTTATGCCCCAGTGACTGGAGGGCAGTTAACTCGAGGAGGAACATGGGAGAAGCAGCAAGTCTGGAGGGTAAAAGAAGAGGGTGGTGGGAAGATTTGCTGGATTTGTATCTCCTAAGTTAAGGGACTTAGGGGATACCCAAGTGCAGACATCCTGGCAGGACTGGGACACTGGAAAAAGAGGAGAGCGAGGTCAGGAACCAAGTTAGAAACTGAACAGTTGTTAGCTTATGCCAGAAGAGCTGGTGTCTTGGGAATGCAGGTGTGCCTGGAACGCTACACAGAACCAGTCAGGGGAAGGTGGCCAGGAAGGCCGGCATACAAGAGGTGGCCAAAAGAACAGAAGCTAGCAAAGGAGGAGGACGAACAGCAGTCAGAAGCAGGAATAAACCAGAAAACAGAAACATCACAGAAACTGAACGAGAGAGCATTGTGAAAGGAGGAAGGGATGGACCACAGCACCCAACATGGACAGAAAGGAAGCTACTGGACTAGACAACGAGGGTGTAAGCCAAGGAGACTGACTATAGTTCCAGGAGGCCAGTCCCTTGCAGAGGACTGAAGAGGGGACAGAAGGTGGGGGGACAAAGAGGGCAGGTATTAACCACTCTGGACAAGTTTAACAGGAAAGGGAAATAAGGTTTAAGGCTTGCTTTAGAAAGTGTGTGTGCTTACCGGCAGGGGGGAAGGAGCTAGCAGACAGGAGAAGACGGTCTCAGAAGGGGCAGAAAAGAATGGAACTGAGTGAGGGACTCTCATGAGGGAGGAGGTGGGCAGGCGGAAGGAGATGGGGCCAGTGAAGATGGACACGTGTGGACATGAAAGGGAAAGACTGTGGGAGGTGAAGGCTTTCTGGGTGAAGCTGGCGACCCCACCAGTCAGGAACCGGGGCAGCGAGGGCAGAGCAGGAAAAGGTCTAGGAAGTTGCCCGGGGCAGGGGGCGGGCAACAAGGGAAAGATGAAAATGGCTGAATTCTCCATAACTAGCAGCTGAGAAGCAGAGAAACGCGCAGGCCGGTCCACAGACAGCATGCTTTAGTGAGCGGTCTGGAACCAGAGCACCTGAATCTGCTCTCTTCACCATTAGCCACAAAAACGCAGCCAGGATCCTGTCAGCCCCAACTCCCCTCCCCAAATAACAAAAAACCAATGCCTCGGGCGAAAGCTGTATGACCTGGCCCTGCCACGTCCCCTTCCCTCTCCCCCAACAACCCTGGGCATCACTGAACCACTACACTCTCACCTCTGCTTTACCAAGCGCTTCCTGCACGCTGGTTCCCAGGGAAAGGCCTGACTGCTGTGACTTCTCTGAGTCCCCACACCCTGCAAGGGAGGCCCTGCCGTTTCCCTCTGCAGTGAGGTGATGGTGCCCCGCCCAAGGACACAGAGCGAGTCCAGAGAAGGGTCGAGACTCAAGCCCAGGCCGTCTGACCCCAGAGCCTGGCTCTACTGCCTCAGTGTGCCCACAGCGGACAGGGAACTCTCACCTTCGACCAGTCATAGCTGGAAGCATACGCAAATATGTTTCCATTGTGATTGAAGCAGCAAGCCGATATCGGTTGATCTAACTGTTCCGAAGTTTTTAGTTTTGTCCTGGCATCTTTGTCCCAAAAGCTGAATCTACCATCAGATCCCACAGTTGCAAGGGTGCCGTGAACAGGATGGAATGCGATTCCATTTACCTGCAAGGATTGATATGGACCGTGAGTAGCAGAGATGGAGGAGGGAGGAGAACCAGGCTGTAGCAAACACGCGCTCCGTTTTCAGTTAGGAAACGAGATGCACATTTCAGGAAATTGGCTGCCGCTATCGTGGGAGAGACCAGCCACGCATCCCGAATCACCCCTGAGCTGAGTCTCACCTCGTTACAAACACAGGTCAGCAGAAGTTAACAAATCTGTAGCTACTGACACCAAGGCGTGAACCTAGAAAAGTGTCTTTTCTTTTTTAGCAAACAGCAATTTCTCAGTCTTAGCTCAGTGTATAAACTGTCTACCAGCACTCATAAAGAGGTGGAAGACTCTCCCCAAAAGTCCTAAGCTTGCATTCAGAAACAACGGTGAGAGAACAGAGACAGTCAACATGTTCATAAAAACAGAAAACTGAAATCTATAGCCTCAGCCATTTATCTCCGGACAGGAACACACACAATGACAAAGTGATCTTCTCTGGTCCCATAATGACTCAGCTACCATCTCCAAGTCTAGTTTCTAGAGTATTCTCAAGGTTCAAGTTTCTAAAAACATACCGCATAGATGTCCTGAGGAGCTGAAGTATTGGTTCCGTTAGATCGATGACATTTAAAGGTAAAGTTATCTTTGGCACTGAAAAACAAAGGCCCAGCTAAGTTTTCTCTTTTAAAAGAAGTCTCAGGTGAAAATTTGCAAGCTAATCAAGTCCCACTTACGGATTTGGCGGGTTGATGTAGTGAATAGCAACTCTCCCCTCAATACTGCCCAGGGCAAAACCAGTGGGCTTGTTCTGTTTATCTTTAAAAATAGCCACACATCGATGCTACGATTTGGGAAAAAAAAAAAAAAGTATATCATCACAGTGTAAAATATTAGATTTCATAACTAAAGTGAAGTTAAATAATTTGACCTTCTTTTTGGGTTTTAGAAGAACCAGAAACATATTTCTCAAATACGATATTTCTGTTCCTCCAGTCAGCATTATTCTCGAACTTTTTAATAACCACTTGTATTCAGCCACACAATTTTATGAATGAACTGCAGACCATGTGCTTCTGTCTCCCTGCTGTCCTTCCTCTGCCACCAGGGAGACCCTGCTGTCACTCCAGCAGTGCACGTGCCCCTCAGAGCCCCCCCCCCCCGGTTCCTAGGCTGGCGCTGGCCCCCTCATTGGGAGGGAGGAAGCCATGTCACTTTGGTTTGTAGCCCACCACTGATTAGGTGGGCGCCCTCCAAGAAGTCACCCAATTGTCTCTGTGCCTCTGCTTCCCCAACTGGAAAAGGGAAGCAGTGTCTCCCTGGCAATCACAGGTGAACAAGGGTCAAGTGGGACAGTGGCTAGGCCAGTACCTTCTTTTCTTTTTTTTGTGAGGAAGACTAGCCCTGAGCTAACATCCGTTGCCAATCCTCCTCTTTTTTGCTGAGGAAGACTGGCCCTGGGCTAACATCTGTGCCCATCTTCCTCTACTTTACATGGGACACCGCCACGGCATGGCTTGACAAGTGGTGCATCTGTCCGCGCCCGGGATCTGAACCTGCGCACCCTGGGCCGCCAGAAGTGGAGCACGCGAACTGAACTGCTACGCCACTGGGCCAGCCCCTAGGCCAGCACTTTCTAAACTGTGAACAGCCTACAAGAAGGGAGACACTGCACTTGACCCAACATTAAGTTTGAGGGGCCCGAAAGAGGGTTCCCTGGACTCTTAGAAGATCCCACAGAAAGAGCCCATAGCCCAGCCTCCTGGGGCACAGGAGCAGGGGCTGGGCCCATCTGGGTCCTCACATCCTCCTTCCAGTCATGACAACCTGGCCTAACCCAGAGGACCACCCGCCCTGCCCAAACTAGACATTTCTGCTTCTGTAAGGAGTTCACGAGGCGCTGGGGCCAGATCGGGCTTGGGGGCTAAGCCATACAAGATGAAGGGAAAGAGCAGTTTCGGTTATCATGATACTTGCTAGAGCATGTGAATTTTCTAAGTAAGTGGAAAAGTGTAGGCTAGTTCTATTTCTGTACCATTTGCCTTTTTCTGTTTTTTTCTTTTGGAACAGCAAGCACATTACTTTTGTGAATAGAAAAAAACTTAAGGAAAAGAGACAAAAGTCCGTAAGTTCTGAGAAGTGAGGAGGAACCGTGGCCGGTAAAGCTGTACCCGCTGAGCTCAGCACAGAGTTTAATACCCAGCACACAGACCAGGGACTGCACAACTCCAGGAGGCGCCATTTACAAGAACACGACTGCACAGCAGCCCTATGCAAAGGCTGATGGCGTTCCTCAACAAATGAAAGGCCAGAGTGCCTAGCACGGGGTGGCAGGGAGCGAAGCCAGACCAGACAGGTTTTATCAAGGAGTTTGGGATTTATCCAAAAGGAAATGAGTCAGTGCTGGGTTGTAAGCAGGGGCAGGCAAGTTCAGATGTGCCATCCTAAGAAAGAGCCCCCTGACTCACGTATGCAGAATGGATTGAAGGGGGGCAAAGATCTAAGCTCTTCCAGTCACTCAAGGAGATGTGGATTAGAAGTGGCAGGAGGGAGAGAGAGAAACGAACCGATTCCAAAATATTCGCAGGGTAGCAGCAGTGAGCCTAGAGACTGAGCTAGGAGAGGAGAAAAGGAGGGGTGAATCAAGGATGACTGCTGGATTTGTGGCTTAGACAACCAAGCGGTGGAGGCCTCACTTAATGAGATGTGGAGCACAGGGCGAGGAGCAGGCTGGGGCTGGTAGGCAGGAGCAGGTTAAGACTGTTTGTTGAGTCAGCGAACACTTACAGAAAGCTCTATGTCAGGCCAGCTCCAGAGGCTAGAATGAGGCAGCAACAAACACAAACAACAATCTGCTCTCACCGAGTTTACATTCTAGTGGGCAAAACAAGACAAAGTAAGTAAAATATATATGTACTTATGCAACAGCAATGGATGGGAGATGAGATTCTGCTTAGGTAGGGAAAGCAACGGCCAAGGGCAGACACCTGCCCTCGCAACAAGAACCTCCAAGGAAGATGAAGCAGCAACCAGAGGGGCAGGAGGTAAGAGGCTGGGATGACAGGAACCAAGGACAGAATGTTTAAGAACACGTAAGAACGGTGTTACGGTATGGCTCTGTTATGGTAAGAGGAGAGCCGATCAGTGTCCACTGGAACTACTGATGAGGAAGCCACCAGTGGCCATGCCAAAAACAGTTTCGGTGGAGTAATGGGGGCAGAAGTCTCCACGGAGGAGGGTGAGAAATGAGTGGGAGGTAAGAAAACCAAGAAAGTCATGCAAGATGCTTGACCGCAAAGGGAAAAAGGGATCCAGGTGGTACTGGAGGAGGACGTGGGGGTCAAGCGAGTCTTGTTTTCTAGGATGAATCAGACTTGAGCATGTCTCAGTGCTAATGGAGAAGTACTAAGAAAGGGCAGACACTGAAGACACAGGAGGGCAGGGGGTGATGAATGGCATAAGGTTCCTGAGAAGGCTGGAGGGCGTGGAGCCCCACCACAAGACTGACTGCCTAACATGGGAGAAAGGCAGAGAAAGACGCATGCTCAGGCCAATTTCTAGATTCAGCAGGAGGAAGATGAGGAAGTTCCCAACCATGAGCTTCTCTGTCCTCTGATTTGATTTGCTGAGACAAAGGCTAAAGGAGGGAGAGTCTAGGAGTTTGAAGAGAGTGAAGAAGATCTAAGAGTCCATGGCAAGTGGAAGACTGAGCTAAAGAGAAAAACCTAGTAACTGTCTAGGCCTGATGAAGTCAAAGTTGGAAGTTATGAATTTACAATGGAACCAATCCATGAGATGTGCAATTTTATTCGATAGCATTCAGCTATCCAGGGGGATGTTTGGAGAGGACAGATAAGCTGGAATCATCCAGAAATGGGTAGTATTTACTCACTAAATATTTGTGCTTGTATCCTTAAATTCACCCCCTTTGAAAACACTTGTAGGTGTCTGGAAGGACAGCTGTACCCCATGTGCGGGCACTGACTGCACATGACAGGTGCTAAAGACACGCTTCCTGATCTGACTTAGGACTCACCTGATGCTTCAGTGGAGACTCGATCCTCCTGAATTCAGAAGGCTGATTCTCTAACTGGTAGACAATCAGCCCCCTCTCCGCAGTTGCCACCACGGCCATAGGATATATCTAGGGAAAGGAGGAAAGCAGAGAGATGCTTAAAATGAAGAAGTATGTTTTATATAAAAGCATTAGATCAATTTTTTTAGAGCCACAAAATATAAGTCTGAATTTTTTTAAGTTTAAAAATCCGATATCAGGGGCCGCCCGGTGGCGCAGCGGTTTAGTCCGCGCTTGGCAGCCCGGGGTTCGCGAGTTCGGATCCCAGGCGCCCGTCGACGCACTGCCTGTCAGCCATGCCATGGCGGCATCCCATAAAAAAAAAAGTAGAGGAAGATGGGCACGATGTTAGCCCAGGGCCAGTCTTCCTCAGCAAAAACGTGGAGGAGTGGCAACAGATGTTAGCTCAGGGCTGGTCTTCCCCACAAAAAAAAAAAAATCCGCTATCAACAAGTTTCATGAAAACCTAGAGAAATCATATTTGAAAGTAGAACATTCATATATTTTTGAAAGACTCATTTTTTAAAACTATGATATATATGAATATTTAGAAAATATACTGAATAGAGAAGAAATGAAAACCACCTACACCACCCCTTCGAATGATAACTGTTGCTAATATTACAGTATATTTTACTCCAGTCTTTTTTCTGAGCATTATACATGCATATGTGCGTTTCTACAGAATTCGAATCCTTTACTCAAAGCATGTATTCCCAGAACACCCGTAGTGACTGTCTCATACGCCCTAAATGAACCTACCAAAGGGTCAGGTAACCATGTGACCTGTGTGCCCATTACGTCACCTTCAATGTTTCACTGTATTACACAGAACAAAGACCATCTGCATCTTTATTTTTTTCATGATAAAAGCCCTAAAATTGGAATTAGTGGGGCAGTTGGTACAAACTTTAAGACATTCTGACTAAACAGAGGGAGAAAGTCCTGAGTTTCTCTCCCACTCAGAGAGAGTCCCCAAAGATGTAGTACCACACCACAAAGTTACTGCCATGTTTCCTGCAGCCACACCATAAACGTCATATACTGATGGCATGTAGCTGATCGGCATATGTTCAAATAACAAGTGACAAAAAAAACTTGACACTCAGTATTTAGTAATTCTGGAGTAACTGCAGCACAAAAGCCTCCCAATTCATAAGGTGACTGAGGCCATCTGAACTATATCCCCGGATCTACTGTTGAGGTTCTAGGGATTTTAGATTACCCTCTAATTACAAGATGTCATAAGGTTAGAAATGTTATCTTTTTTTTTTTTTTTTTAAGAAAATAGACATTAAGGTAGAAATTCCTTACCACATCTGCACAATAACACCTTTCAGGGAGCTGCAAAACCATCATAGGATTTGATGATCGTGTATCCCAAAACTAAAAGCAAAAAAAAAGTCGCCAGTAGGTGACCATTCAGAGTAAAGCACAAACAGTGTAAGAATAAATGTCAACCCCGGGCAGGCTGTGCAGCCCCTCCACAGATTATACCTTTAAAGTCTTATCCCAGCTCCCGGTCATCACACAGCTGTAGTTTGGTGCTTTGATCCAGTGTATGGTTTTAACAGGAGCATCGTGCTTTCAACAAGATAAAACCAAAACAGATCGAGGTAAATGTAACAATGTGCTAAACAGCTTTAGTTCTAGAAATTCAAAGAGAAGGAACTAACTTAAATATTGAGGTCATACCAAACAAAAATGAAACGATTATTTCAGTCCTTCCTCTTGACCAAAATACTCAATTTAACCTAAGAACATGTATCTACCTTCCATTCTAACAAACTTTAGTTTGATTTTACCCATAACTAACTAGTATGTGAGAGGAAAAGTAAGCCTCTCTTTGGGGAGCCATGTTCAGAAATAACTAGTAGGGAACTCCACCACAGTGTTATTTATTTACTAAGGAGACATGAATTAAGAGGTCAAGGAGATGTGTCTAGCACACAGCACTGTGATCTCAGAGTATGTAATACTTTTCTGAAATTGTTTCAGTGTGAAGAGATCCTTCCTCACAGTTAGGCTCTCTGGGTCTGGGTTCTCTTATCGTCATCACTTCTGCCCTTCTTGGCAGTCTTCACGCAAGAAGCTGCCTGTGGCCCGAGCAGGCGATAAAAGCTCCACCGGTGTGTGCAAGTATCCCTCCTACTGCGGAATCTCTACCTTTAATGACGGACCTGGCACAGAGCAGGCGTTCCATAAATACTTGTGGAATGAATGAGTGACCAAATGCAGTTGGAACAAAGCCAGCCACACACGAGTGCTGGAATGTCAAACACATCAATATTGAGGACCACCTGTAATATTTTCTTCTATAGATTTTAATGTCACCAACTTCTTATGATGCCATCCTCATCTACACATATTTGGAAGACCCATGACAGAATAATCTGTGAAATATTAGTAAGAACGAGAAGGGTTATAAGACTGGTGTTATTTTTGTGCTTAAGAGGTTTCTGGTATACTTGAGTCTAATTGACTTGGTATAGTCAAACTGCATTCTCCCCATAAGAGAGAACTATCACAACTGTAATTAAACAATCATCACACCCTGGCACCAGCCCTGCCCACTTGTCTTGCAGAGAGTAAGCTTTCATTACCTGTGCAATCTGTATCGCCTGATTACTGTTGAGGTCCCACATTTTGGCAGTTTTATCACATGATGCTGTAAATACTTTGCTCCCATCCTAAAATAAAATGCAGAAAATCTGGCATTCTAAGAAAAATAAAATCTCTGTATGTACATTTAGATATTAGGTTGAACATAGTGAGGCAGGTTTTGTTTTACAACTTTCAGTTTTCCAATTATGTGGGGGCCAGTGTACTGCAAACTAGAATGTCACATATAAAACACACTTTCAGCCCTATTTATTATTGATTTGTTTTTCTAAGAGATAATATGTCAGCAGGATAAAAAAATTTAAATGGCACTTGAAGTTATATCACGAAAACTACATCTCTCTCCATCCCTGACCTCTCAGAGCAGCCATGGCCACTGCCATATCCTCCAGGAACAGCGTTTGTATAGCATCTATCTATGTGTATTACCAGGGACCACTTTAAAAATTTTTCCTTATTTTCATCAATTTCAAGTCTTCAAAAAAGTTGCAAGAATAACATGAATACCCATAAACTTATTACTTACATTCACCAATTGTAAACATTCCGTCACATTTACTGTATCTCTTTTCCCCTCTCTCTGTACATATATATATATCTATAATCATTATTATTTTTGTTCAGCTCAATATCTAATAGCATTCCAAATGCATGCAATAAAACTATACTAATTTACAACAGTCATGGGCCCTATGTAAACTATAGCTTAGAAAATTAGCAGTTACTGTGCAATGGTTTTTAAAATATTCACAAACAGAACTCATAAAGTAGGTTAGTCAAATATGAAAAAGCACAAGGTAAGTTAAAACGAGAGAAAAAGTACTGAATTGAAAGTCTAGCCCAGTAGTCAGCAAATATTTTTCTTAAAGGGCCATATAGTAGATACTTTAGTCTCTGTAGGTCAAAAGGTCCCCGTTACAACTCCTTAACTCTATCACTGCAGCCTGAAAGCAGCCATACACATTATATAAATGAATGAGTATGACTATGTTCCAATAAAACTTTATTTACAAAAATAGACAATGGGCCACGTATGGCCCATGAGCCATAGTTTGCTGACCCCTGGCCTAGACCATTTCATTTCTGGTTCCACAGCTCAAAGATTTACCAGGATCCTCCCCTAGCAAAAACTTCTTCCCAATTAAAGTCACCAGTTCTCCATCTGCAAGAAGAGATAAAACCTGGTTCTCTATTAATAAAGTTATAAGGATAATGCCACAAATCCTTGGAAAGATACCAACAATATGGATGAAGGCTGAGGCTGAGGGAAACAGCAGCCACTCAGTCTCACCATAAAATGCCAATCCTACCAGCTGTGATCAGCACTACAGAGCAGCAGCACACCAGATCCCAGTGGACAGATATAGAGGCTCATCTATCACAAGGCCGGGGCAGAGAAATGACATTTCTAAGTGCTCCCCACCTGGCTGCTCTAAGGTTTACCTGCCACGGCCACATAGTGAACTGTGTCCTTGGACTGCCAAAGAATCACCTTCACCAAGTTTAGCTTTTACACCTCAAAGGTAACTTTGGCTCTTTTGTGCCTCTGTGTCTTAGATCCGCACCTTTGTCTCCCGGAATACCCTTCCCTCCCCTCCCAGGCCAGCAACTACTCTTCCTGTAAGCCCCGAGGAGGGAGGCTGTCAAGCGCACGGGTTCTGGAGCCAGGAAGCTCTGGGTCTGGGCTCAGCCTTTCACTTACTATGTTCCCTCAAGCAAGTCCCTTAACCACTTCTTGACAGGCACCATGCTAGTCACTTTATGTCGATTTAATCGAGCCATCACAAGTGTCCACCATCTGAAATTCTTGTTTGTTTCTGTGCGTCCGTCCGAAGAGATCGTGAGTTCCATGAGAGCAGATGTGCCTACCTTCCCTGCTCTGATTTCCACTACACCCCAGTGCTTAGCATACGATAGGTGCCTGATAATTATTTGCTGAATTAAATAATGTTGTTATTGATTGTAATTTTTATTATTACCTTCATTTTTTAAGTGAGGAAACAGAAAAATTAATAACTTGGCAAAGTCAAAATGTAGAGGAGATAGAGCTGAAATCTGACTCTAGGCCTGGACTGGATGAGACAATGCTCGAAAAGCTACAGGCAAGTGGTTTACTTTTCAGATTCAACTCAATTCTTGCTTCTTCTGTGAAGCATTCAGGGCACCCTTCCCAAACTTTATAGCTGCTTTCTGTGTCTCCCACCCAGCCCCAGCTAACCTCCTGCCTCTCTCAGAACTTAGCCCACTGAATGCAACTTGTCATTCCCATGTTTGATTCCTCCACTAGATGGGCGGGCACAACTTTGAGAAAGGAAACAGGCTGCACACATTCTTGTAAATACCAATGGCCACTCAGTAACATTTGAGCAACAGAATTTCTGTATCTGTTAACTCTATTTCTTTCCATACTTTTAAGAAACTTTACAATTCTGATCCGTTACCTGATCAGTAAAGAAAAACAGGCAAAATAAATTAGAAATATTTAAAATCTATTCAAGTTGCAACTTTTCCACAAGTAAATTAAAAATAAGTTGTATCTGTAATAAATGCATCACTTTTCAAACTGTTTGCACATATCTATTAGTAGCCTCATAACAACCCAATCGGATGTATCAGGAATACATTTTACAGACAACAAAAAGGCCGTAGAGAAGCCTATCATAGCTAGTGATTAAAATGGGAGCAACTACGGCTCCTAAACCATCTCAAAATATTTATAAATAGTAGAATAATTTCTTACTTATAAGCTAAATAAAATCACATAAATGTATAGTGCAATCTAAAAATGGCGATGTAAAATAGAGTAGTTTGGTGTTTCTCATGACATTAAACATATACTTACCATATGACCAGCAAGCGCACAATTAGGTATTTACCCAAGAGAAATGAAAACTTATATTCACAGAAAATCCAGTAAACAAATGTTAACAGCAGCATGATTCATAATGACCCAAAATGGAAAACAACCCAAATGTCCTTCAACTGGTGGACAGTGAACAAAAAAATCCACACAATGGACTACTACTCAGCAATGAGAAGGGCAAACTACTGACATACCACCCGGAGGGACCTCAAATCCATGATGCTGAATGAAGCCAGACTCAAAAGGTTACACAATTCAGGATTCCATTTATATGACATCCTGGTAAAGGCAGAACTACAGGGACAGAAAACTCATCAGTGGTTTCCAGGGGCTGGGAGTTGAGGAGGATTTGACTACAAAAAGGAGGGAACTTTGGGGCTGATGGATCTGTTCTGTATCTTGACCACAACTCTCTGCATTTCTAAAGACTCACAGCATTATAGACTAAAAAGGTTCAGTTTTACGGTTTGCAAATCATATCTAAAAAATGTGACTAAAAATACATAGAAGGCCTGAGAGGGGCCTTAAGACTCAGCTTCCTTAGCATCAAGGAACATCGATCTGCCTCTGACTGCCAGTCCAGCCCCTCTGTTTTCTCACTTCTGCTAGGTTCAGCCACCAGGCAGGAGAAGGGAGGAGAGAAAGGCTGGGCTGTCAGTGCCCTGGCTCCTCATGTACAGACTCGGTGGGCCCCTCTACAGCTGCGGCTTGCCACAGGTACTTCACTTTCCCTGATGGTTCCTTTGTAAACGGGACCCTCCTCAATCACCCACCCCTCCCTGCAAAAGAAAAAAAAAAAACTCAGAGCTGAATATACTTGAACACATTTACTTATGCTTATGATGCCCAGGATTTGGATGGAAAAAGAATACCAAAAAACCAAAACACTTCAAAAGTCTAATACAGGCATACCTTGGAGATATTGTGGGTTTGGTTCCAGACCACTGCAATAAAGTGAGTATCACAATAAAGGGAGTCACACAGATTTTTCGGTTTCCCAGTGCACATAAAAGTTATGTTTACATTATGTCTAAAAAAAAAAACCAATGTGGACATCTTAATTAAAAAATACTTTATTGCTAAAAAATGCTAACCATCATCTGAGCCTTCAGTGAGTTGGAATCTTTTTGCTGGTGGAGAGTCTCGTGGGGAGAAAAAAAAAAACCAAAAACACCTGCAAAGCACCATAAAGTGAAGCGCGATAAAATGAGGTATGCTTGTAATGGAAAAGGATTAATTTTTTCCCCAGGATTTATTTTCTGGGATAGCAAATTTCTAATTTTAAAACAACATAAGCTCACAGCATATTTAGAGGTAGGAATTCCAGCCCTCAAGAAATTACCCAATCCCTTGCTCAAGGAAATGTGTCAATAAAATAATGGATTTTTTTATGCAAGAAAGGCTTTCAGAGAGATTAACTAAAGCTAACAGGATGAAAGTTAACTGACTACATTAGGAACATCAATAAATTACTCTATTTACATTCAGAAACTCAAAATTTGTATAATGTGTATACATACACGCTATTTATGTTCTGGGTTACAAAAAAACAGAAATTTATAAATATTCTGAATTACAGTACATATTATGTAGAAGAAAACATTAAAAATGGAATCAATCTTACATCACTCCAGCAGACATCCAGCACAGGCCCAGTGTGCATCTGCTGGGCCTTTGGAATAGTCTGTCCGCTGTCTTGGACCTCCCAGCAGCGAACCTACGGTAACAAGACAAACTGATGCACCCACAGCAATTGATGGTCTATCACATGCACTGACATCCAACATCTAATGGGGCACAATTTACATACAAATGGGCTCCTCACACTGACCTAATTAGAACGAAGCAACTGAAAAGTATATGCAAATAGCTATTTTCCCATTCCTATTTCTAAGCCATTAAAATATACAAATTCTATTGCTTACAACCAAAACCACAGATAATTTTCTCATCACATCTATGAGATACGTCTGTCTACTAACGTAGAAAATCATCCATTACCACTCAGAGAATCAAGACCAAAGTGGAAACTGATCTTTCTTCTCTGAACACTGGACTCTGATTTTTCATATCATCTTTTTCCTGATTATAGAAGTAACGCATTTTACTTAAGAGATTTTGTAACTATCAAGAGTAAGTAAAAATCACCTCAATCCCACCACAGATAATATGGTTAAAGTTTCAGTGTGCTTTTGGTCTTTCTACGTACATATATTGTCCTCAAGAAGTAGATTATACAGTATCTTCACTTTTGTAATTACAGCTTTTCTCACTTGGTGTTACTAGCCTATGTGACAATAAACATTCTTCTAACATTTTTAGCAGCGCATCAGTTGAAATCTTTCCAGAAACTACACGCAGAAAGCAAACCTGCTCAACCATGACTACCTTCCTCCCCCACTGTTCTCCTCTCCTCAGCCCCCTCTGCCTCCCAGTAGCAGGTCACAGTTTGAAATCTTTTCCAAAAACTCTTAAAATGGTATACCATCTTACACACACCATGAAGTATCATTACTATTGAGTATTACACTTTTCAAATTTTCACTAGCATGAGGACTTTTTTCAATGAGGCAGCATCTGGTTGTGGCTCAGAGCACAGAGCCTGGGCCAGACTGTGGATCAGCATCCTCCTGGCTTTGCCGCTCACGCAGACATGGCACCTGGGCCAGTTATTTCACTTCTCTAAGCCTCACATCCTGCTTCAGAAAATGGAGACGACACGAAGTTCAAAGCGCTTCAGCTGTTGTAGAGATTAATTCAGATAACGTGTATCAAGCACACTATCAAGAGCCTCCTCAAGTCCCAGAAGGGGAATCATAAACTTTAGGATTTCTGATGAGTATTGCCTGTTACCCTCCAGACGAGCTGAACCAATTTACATACCTACCAGCAGTACATGTAAGGTTCCAGCTTATCCTTGCTGACACCAAGTATCATTCTTTTTATTTTTGTTAAGTTGATAGACAAAAGCATCTATCATGTAAATTTGCATTTATCTGATTACAGGTGTGGTTGAATGGTTCAAGTTGACTGTAATGGGCCACTTACACGCCTTTTGTGAAGTGAGTCTTCACATCTTTTGCTTATTTTCCTACCAGAGTTTTTATCTTTCTTTTTGTACACTTTTTGATTTTTTTGGTAAGTATAATGTCTATGCAGGATTTGTGCTACATCTAAAGTTGAAAAGGTTTAACACACACCTGAGGAACATTTTCAGGATGCCTAGAGGGAAATTTAGGTATACCATCATGGACGATCTTCATTCTCAATGAAGATTTCATTTGATTTGGGAATACACCTCCAGATACTGAACCAGAGCAGGAAATTTTGAGCTATACACAGGATCACGCTTTCTTAACAAAAATGAGTGTAACAACAAGTGACGGTGGCCATTCAGAAGGGTTTACACCCTCTAAACTGATTTCTTTTAAAAGGCCATGAATAAGCCTTAACTCTGCTTTATTCAGGGAAAGAATGGAGTCAAAAGGAAAGAGAACCCTGCCCACACAGAGACACATGGCGTACAGCACACGCATTTAAGCAGCACTTACATCATTAGCCCACGATCCTGCAATAAGAAAGTTCCCTGGCAAGGTTGGTGGGCTAAAAGATAGACAGCCAATGCTATCATCAGGAGAGGATGTCACTTCAATATCCTGGGGGACAAAGTCAGTGTTAAAATGCATGCAGCATCACAATTTCATTCAAAACTGCTTTCTTTCTCTCTAAACACCTCATGGTGGACTCTCCTGTGCTCAAGAACCAACTGCACTAGACCTTTCTTATTCTGATGAGAAAGGGGAGGAGTAAATAAGCCAGGGAAAGAGCTAGCACTGCTGGGACTGAAGCAGCACTCCAAATGATGGCCCACCAGTTCACTCCTGCCCCAAAGCGCTTGCTCAGAGTTATCCCCTGCCTCCCTCCCTCACAGAAGTTCTGATTCAACAGTTATGGGCTGGGCCCGGGGAACCTGCAATTTTAACAAGCACCCCGGGTGATTCTGGTGATCCAGAAAGTCAGGGAGAATAAGACCCTAGTCCAGAGGACAGTTTCTGTGCTCCAGTGTTGGGAGGGCTAGACAAAGTTTCAGAGCTTTCACCCCAAAGAAGGTTCCCCAGCCACCCAGGTTTCTCCCGCTGTCCCTGCTGTGGGGACCCCGGCCCCAGTCTCCACAAGCCCCATGAAGCTTTCATGCTACCTTCATAGGGTTGTGATTATCTGTGGTCGTGCTGCCAAACATGCTGGTCCCACTGGTTCCGAAACCCGAGGTTGTTCCAAACAGACTCATTTTGGCCCTAAAAAATAATGGAAATGTTACGAACAGGTCCTTCCCTATGTAATAAGTATCACTAAGAAGCAATATAAAGATCACTAAGTCACAGAATGGCAACAGTCTAAACGGCGGCCTGATGTCAGGCTTCTCTCTTCTGAAGAGATCTAAATATACAATAAGCAGAGTACTTTTTAAAAATAAACTTTCTATTTCAGGATAGTTTTTTTACAAAAAATTGTCAAAATAAGAGTTCCCATACACCCCACATCCAGTTTTCTTCCTTCATTTGTCACCAGTAATGAACCAGTCACCAGCTAGAACATAAACCTGCTCATATCTTACACAGTTAGAG
Source organism: Tapirus indicus (assembly GCA_031878705.1). NCBI lineage: Eukaryota > Metazoa > Chordata > Mammalia > Perissodactyla > Tapiridae > Tapirus > Tapirus indicus. The sequence goes on from CM062929.1 coordinate 47,810,317, forward strand.
ACACCGAGTTGAGCCCCATTCTTCCAGGTTCCCAGGTAGACACAGTTCCCTTTCTTCTCACTGTTTTTGCACTTGGGTTTAGGTCAATATCTGCACGAAGTTACTCAGAAAAGCAACCAGTCCCGGCAGCGATTCAGCAATTTCTTTGCAGAAGTTTAAAATAAAGTAATTCACTTTGGTCTGCTTGAGTACCAAATGGTCTGGCATTATGTTTTCGACATTTACCCAGCAAGAATCCCCCCATTCTGAACTTTCTCCTGGGCATCTTAGTCTAGTAGGCGCACCAGGGTTTGAACTGTGTCTCTGCCACTCACCAGAGCAGGACCCTAACCTCACTGGGCCTCATTTTCCCTATTCTGCAAACACAGAATAACTCCTTCTCCAGGGTTGCTCCAAGGATCAAATCAGACCACCCACGTAGAAAGTGCAATGTCTAGTGCACAGTGGGTCACAAACAACTGTCCCTTCTTTTTTCCTTCCAAGGAGAAAGTCTACATATTATAACTCCCTGATGACTCACATACATTGATGCCCTATTTTCAAATCTGTCATTGGTTAGCAAATTTTTACACCCAGAAGTCTACCATGTCGGTCACCTCTCCCAAAGGAGCCTAGCAGCTGAGTGACATACTTGCTAACAAGAGTAGCATCTCTAAAAACAACACAGAATGGGAAAACTGAAAGGGATTTTGGGAAGGCATTTGAGTTTCCCAAGTTTCATGAAAATTCAGCCAGTGCAGACCTGGTGGGTCGAAGCAACAGCTACAAGCACATTAACATCTCAGAAAGCGACTGTGTGAGAGGACGTAGGGCTGCCGACGACCTCTGCTTCAAGTGTTAGCGCTGTATGTGAAACACCAGTTAGTTGCACGAGCGAACACGCACGAGGAAGGACAAGGCTTCTGCAATCAGAGGCCAGGAACCAGCTATATGGCTTTGGGCAGATTCTTTAGCCTTGATTTTCTCACCCATAAAACAAAGTCACTAATACCCACTTGACAGTTATGATAACCAAGTGCAGCTGCACACAGTGCCTGAAACTTCTGTTCCTTCCTCCTCTTCAACCATCAAGTTGGGGGAGAACATTTCTGCCACTAGGGATGAACTCAGGGAAAGAACAACGGTCATTCAAGTGTTCATCAGCCTGTGTGGACCCTCAAGTTCAGAGACACGGGTACATCTCCAACCCACCTAACCTCCCCGCCCCCTCTCCTTGCCACACCCGGGCCACACGACCTCTGACGACTTCCTTTCTGCCTGTGAAAAAGTAAGCTCATCCCACCTTGGCGCATTCCCACCAGCTGTTCCCGCAGCCTGGGATGAGCCGCTCTCCCCCAAACCTCCAGCTGCCTGCCTGAATCTTCGGGTCCCAGTTCAAAACTTGCCTCCCAAGAACTTTTTGGGCTGATGGAAATGTTCTAAAACTGCACTGTGGTGACGGGTACGACACCTCCCAAACTCACCGAAATGGGCACTTTAAACGGGTTAGACTACGTAAGTGATACTTCAGGACAGCTGCTAGAAGCATCTTTTTGAAGACAGCCGCCTCCTCCGAGGCTTTCCTGCCTTCCCAGTGTGACATACCCAACCTTCCGTCACACCCCCCCGCTTTCTTCCTGGTACCCTGAAGTCACCACCCGGGATCTCTCGTCTGCCGTCGGTCGCTCCCCCAGGAGAAGGGCAGGGGGCCGCCTGGGTCCTTCCCCAGCGGACGCCCGGCAGCGCGTGCACCTAATAGACCCTCGCGGGGGGACGGAAACAAAGGAACAGACCAGACAGCGACCGCGCACCGCGGGACGCGAAGCGGGCGGCCACGGGAGAGACCAAAGGGACGCGCGGCTGCGGGAGAAGATCAGGCAGGCTCCCCGGAGGCGGCGGGAGCGCCCAGAGAGGTCACACGTGCAACGGGGAAGGGCAGAGGCGCAGACGCTGCCATCCGCTCCGTGACCCTTCCCGCCCCTCGGTCCCCCAAAGGCAACGAGGGGTGAGCCCCGAGGTGGCCCCGGCGACGGCCCTCATAGCCCCCGGGGCCCTGGCGACGGCCCGGCTTGGGCCGGCACCGCGCCGCGGGGCGCACTCCACCGGGGGCCGGCCTCGGCGGCGCCATGGCGGCGGGCACCGAGCGCAGGCGGCACCAGGCCTACCTGAGGGTCGCGCTGCGGCGGGCCGCCGGCGACGGGGAGCGAGGGGAGCGAGGGGAACTCGGGAACCTGCGACGCCGCGACCGCGCGGGGTAGGCCGGGACGGGGGGGCGCGAGCGGGATGCCGAGAGCCCGGGGTCTCCTCACGCCGGCGGAGGAAACGGCCCGATTACCGCGAGACACGGCGCATGCGCTCCGGAGCCACTTCCTGTGTCGCCCGGAAGTCAGGGAAGGAGGAAAAGGCTCCTCCTCCCAGGAGGTGATGGCACAGGCGCAGAAACACTAGTGACGCCGACAGGAAGTTCCCGTGTCCGCAGCTTGCGGATTGGTAGAAAGCTGATGTAGCCGCGCGGTCGCTTCGATAAATCCGCAGCCCCGGCCGGTAGCCGATAGGTAGGTAGTGTTTTCTCTTGTGAGTTAAAACTCGGGCAAAATACTGATTGCCGCCAATTCAAGTCCTAGGCCATCCTCGAGAAGCTGATGGGGCGCTGCTGAGGTCCTGCCCAGTCTCTCTGCAGACTTGGGTATCCTAAGCCGTCAGGGGCTCTTGGAACCTCAGTTTCAAGCTGTAAAATGGGGATAATGATGCCTGACTTCCCGGGCTGTTCTCAATTAGGTTCAAGAGAAGAAACATACGTGAAAGACTTTTGCCGAGTGTAAGGTTCCAGAAGAATGTTAAGGAGCTGTTATGACACACGTGCCGAGTGTTTCAGCTGGTTGCTTTTCTCTCCTTTTAGGAATGTCTGAAGGGAAAAAAGGGGCGGGGGGGGGGATCACCTGAGGTTGTGGTACGTACGCTGGATCTTCTCCTTTACTACTCAGCGTGGTCTGCATACCAAGAGCCTTGACATCTGCAGGGAGCTTTAGGATCCGTGGGATCTTGCTATAACATGCAAATTCAGGAGGTCCAGGGTGGGCCTGGGAACCCTAATTTCTAGCAAACTCCCCAGCTGGGTGTGCCCAGGCCAAGCACCGCAGTGGAGCACCAAGAATCTAGATCAGGTATTTGGAATTACTTGGGGGAGCTTTTAAAAGCTCTGATGCCTGGGCGTCACCCTCAGATTTTGATTAGTTGATCTGAGGTGGAACTGAGGGAGCTGATGTTTTTACAAAGCTCCCCAAGTCTAAGATGCAGCCAAGATTGAGAACCTCTGCTCTAGATAATTATAATAATAATAGCTCTTTTAAGCACTGGATGATCCATGTCCTGTAATTTCCAGAGCAGCCCTATAAGGTAGGTGTTGTAATAACCAACATTTTATAGAAAAGGAAGGTGAGGCCGAGAGGGGTAACATGAGTGTCAGAGGTCACAGGGCTGTTAAGCGGTAGAGCTGGTGAAGTCTGTTCTGTGCCTCGCTCTCCTATCTCTGACAAGTGCTCCCTCCTCAACGACACCTTTCCTCATTCTTCCCCAAATGGATCACCTCATACCATCTCTCTTTAAACTCTCAAAGCTCTCTCAGTTCTTATCATATTCTGTCTCATAAAATAGTGCCTGTGTGAGGCTGGCCCGGTAGCATAGCAGTTAAGTTTTCACACTCCACTTGGGCGGCCTGGGGTTCCGCAGTTCCGATCCTGGTCGGGGACATAGGCTCATCAAGCCATGCTGAGGCAGCGTCCCACATAGAAGAACTAGAAGGACCTACAACTATGTAGTGGGGCTTTGGGGAAGAAAAAGAGGAAGACTGGCAACAGATGTTAGCTCAGGGCCAATATTCCTCAAAAGAAAAAAAGAAAATATTGCCTGTATTTGCCTTGTCTAACTTCCTAGATTTTAAACTTTGTCTTACTCCCGGGTGTATCCTCTGCAGCACCAAGCACAGTGTCTTACATATATTCCGTGTTAAGTTAATATTTGTTGAATTATATTGTTCCATGCCCGAGGAATCTTCCAGAAGCCTCTATTATGACACAGATTCTTGTAAATGCTGGTTATTCAACATACTTTTAAAAATCTTTCTGCTGTGTAGGGATATGTAATTTACAGACGGCTTTTGCACATACCATCCACGGAACAATAGCGGCAGCTCGCACACCCCAATGTAACGATAACTAACGTCTCTTGACTCTTTCTAAACAGTGTTATTCAAACACTTCACATGAATTGTCCCATTTTATCCTCACAATGACACTATAGGGTCGGTATTATGATTGTTGTGATCCCCATTTTGCAGTTGATGAAATGAAGGCCAGGTTGTAACTCGTCCCAGCCACAGAAGCACTGAGAAGTGGAATTGGCACGCAAACAGCCTGCCCCCCAAACCTGACTCTCCACCCCCACAGTTGGCAGACTGTGGGGAGTCACCTCACTTCCCCCCCCCCAGAAACAAGAAGGGTGATTAATACAATCTGCAGCCATGGGTATGATTATTGAACCACAGAGTATAGGTGAAAAATTACTTAAAATAAAAAATAAAATTAAGTTTGGGTCATGGCTGTCATTTACACTGGTCAACTCTTCTGCAATTTTTCCACAAGGAAATATTTCTAAATGACTACAGTTTATATTCCATTTCTAGGTGAATAGAAACTGAATATGCTTGTAATTTTAGTACCAATTTCTGTTCATTTGAAGTGATCTTTAATTTTGAAATTTTAATTAAAAAATTCTAATATGTCATTTAAGGTTTGTAAATAGCTTGGTTGCGAAAAAGCACACGTTAAGTGTAGCTTTACAAGGAATTGGGGCATCCAGAGCTGATGATGCAAAATGGATTTCTGCCAAGAAGTAGTCAGTCTCGCACAGAAATCCTCTTTGTTTCCCCCCATGTCTTCTGTTGTGTCTCACACTCTTCCACCCTGTTCCTTAAAACCATGACTTGCTGGTGAATTTTAAAGACGTGTCCACCCAGCAAAGAGGAAGGCTTTGAGAGAACAATAGAGCTTCTGCCAGCAGAGGGCGACCTTGGCTTGTTTTTACAGGATTGCTGTCTTGGGATACATACCTTAAATAGTGAACAGAAGTCCAAACAGAAGTAAAGTTTGTCAACACTTTACTACAAAGACATTCCGTTGAAAATAAGTTTTTAGTGTACATGTACATGTGGCTTAGCTTTGAAAGCATCTGTTCTTTTCAGCACCACTGAACAGGTATGTACATCCAACAGTTCAGCTGAGACACTGTCATTAAAGGAAGTCATAGATGGAAATCCTGGAGTGGTTTTCTTGCCTATTTTGTAGAAAGTACAATATGTTGTTTTTTGCTCCATGAAATCATGACTTCTGAAACCACTTAGCATCATCAGTGATGACAGTTAAATTTCCCAGAAACCTGGGGATATTATAAAAGCTTTTATTTTACAAGGGTGACATGTGCCCTTAAGGAAAAAACAAGATTCTCTGAACATCTTTTTGTTGCACTTTAATTTTAAACAGATTCCAATCCAAATGTTCTTTCTTGATTAAAATTATGGAAATATTCAAAATAAATAAGTTAGATGATGTGTGGAGGGGATATCAGTTGTCAGTTGCCATTTTAAATAGCTGCCTATTTACGGTAATCCTTTTTAGAAAAAAATCTTAAGAATTAGAATTTTAGATGATTCCTAAATAGCAATTAATATGAATTTTTCATCTGCATCCAATAAAGATAGGCAGTAAAGCCAAACTACAGTGTATTTTGCTCTCCTCTCAATTTCATTTCCTAAGTCACTGAAAATTTTAAGTAAATTTCCAACTGTAAACTTGAGATGAATTTAATTATCCAAACTGAATGTATCTACAAGTCTGTTTCAAATTCTTTTTTCAAATTTTTATGAGTGTTGTAGATTCTTCATTCCTTCCCATTTTGACAGTATATCCTAATCCAGACATTTTGTGTCTTCACCATGTATTTCTAAGTCAGTAATTTTCTCCTTTACAAAACTTGTCAAAGTTCAATATTATTAGATGTTAAGGGAGGAAGTATAGTATAAGTTCAAAGAAAAACTTTTGATTTATAAAAATGTTTTTAGAATTGTTGATAATCTCACAAGTCACTCAAATTAACAGTGTACCAGAATGGTCTCAAAATGAAACGTTTGGTTCTGATGTGACCAGAGAATATAACAATTGTCGACATCACAGTCTTGGCATCGGGGGGCCTTGGTCTGACACCCAGCCAACAAGAATTGTAGACCTTTCCTGAGCAGTGTGCACGTGGGAAGCACTTCACATGTACCAGTGCTGTGGTTAAAGCATGAGCTTTGGAGCCGGACTCTCTGGGTCTAAGTCCCAGCTCCACTGCTTAGCAGTTATGTGACCTTGGGAAAGTTACTTAACCTCTCTGTTCCTTTGTTGTCTCACCTGTAAAATGGGGATGATAAGGACCTAGTTCATAGGGTTTCTGTGAAGATGAAATTAATGTTCATAAAGCACCTAGAAAAATACCTATACATCACAAGTGCTATATAAGTATTTTCTTTCTTTATTATATTACCTTATTTAGTATTTACTGGAACCTCTGGAGTAAGGCTAGCTTCATGAGTGCACAACCTGTGGGTCACACAGGGCCCCGTGCTAAGAAGGGCCCCGTGCTCGGTTTAATCCTCTGCTGGTGTTGTCTTGAAATTCTTAATCACTTTTGAACAAGGGACCCTACTCTTACATTTTGCACTGGGCCCTGCATTTTCGGTACCTGGTTCTGCCCTTGAGGTGAACAGTATTACTGTCCCCACTCTGCCACGTTCTGTGTATGTGGCTGTGGACAAGCACATCCTTAGTGTTCTCACCTGTAAACTGTAGGTGTAATTACTGACCTGCTAGGTTCTGGGGAGAGTTAATAAAATAGTGTGTAAGGAGTGATTGGCACATATAACTTCTCAGAAATGGTTATCTATTATTATTAACATTTATCTTGATAAAATAACTAACTCAACATTTCTGTACTTCTCCTATAAATACATATTCTTGCTTACAATTACAAGAAACTTTTCAGTGCAGTCAATAGTTTACTGAAAGTACAGAATAAAATCATAAAACTCATCTCTGGAAAAATTAAGACAGGTTTATGAGGGGAAAAGATTGCATCTTTCCTGTTACGGAAGGGCCTTATTAAAATTTGAGGCTTCTGTAAATCTTAAAACTGAAAAAATTCTTTGTTCTATAAACCTAGACTAGAGAAGAATTCTGCTGACTTGAACTTGGGTGAGAACTGATAAATTCCTGGAGAAAATTTTCAAATAAATATATTATTAATAAAAAGTAAGCTCAAAAACAAAATAAAGTGGGGCCGCCCGGTGGCGCAGCGGTTTAGTCCGCGCTTGGCAGCCCGGGGTTCGCGAGTTCGGATCCCGGGCGCCCGCCGACGCACTGCCTGTCAGCCACGCTGTGGCGGCGTCCCATATAAAGTGGAGGAAGATGGGCACAGATGTTAGCCCAGGGCCAGTCTTCCTCAGCAAAAAAGGGGAGGATTGGTGACGGATGTTAGCTCAGGGCTGGTCTTCCCCACAAAAAAAAAAAATAAATAAATAAAATAAATAAAGTACTGAAGACTACGTCAACCCAAATATTTATTCATAACAAACTTTACTAATTTCACAAGTGAATGAATGGGGTGTGACCCCGACACTATGAAGGCAAAGGGAAATGTAACTAAGAAGAAGCTGCTGGACACTAATTCATTTGAAACCTCTCACATTTAGGTTATTATTATTTTTGTTCCTAATAAGATACTTCATGCCTTAACATTAGTTGTATTGTAGAAAGTAAATAAAAAATTTCTGTAGACTTTGATGACATGTATAAAATATTTTTTCAAATAAAATTTAAAAGTCAAAACAACATATATTCTTCTATAATTTACTTTAGAACACAGGACAGAAATCAGCCTCTACAGAGAAGGATAAAATAAAGCCTTCTAAAGAAAATCAGAGTACAGCATTTGTTTTGACAAAAAAATATAAGTAATGGATAATTACTTTATTTTACTTCTATAAAATTAAGAATATATGTTCCTTCCAACACAGTATCTACCTCTGAAAACAAAATCAATGAAAAGCCTTTTGCAATCACAAGATATAGTCTGATAAATTTTTATATCCATCCTCCAAATTTTAATTTATTAGGTAAGTACACTCTGGAAAGATAATCTGATGATAGGAAGGTCAAAGCTTGAATTTCCGCCTTCATTTTAGAGTCTGCCATTATTTCCATCTGTCAATAAAAGCAAAATATAGTCATACCAGAGTCTTTTGCTATAGTTCTGTTAACTCAAACTAGTAAATCTATACTTGTTTTATTCTCCAAACCATGAGCAATAGCCATTAAGTCAGCCAGAATATTCTAGAACTGCTACAGCTAAAAATATCAGGAGAATACTCAGTATGGATGCCTTTGATAACTAGGAACTGTCTGGGGTCTTTATAATTTCTTTCTCTTCTTTTTCTCTCATAAACTATGATACAGCCATAGACAATGGGTATATAATGATGAGGAGGATAAAAGTAGATGAGCTCTATCCAGCTGATCTTATCTATTAGCATTCATAATTCAATGTTTCAGCAACCATTTACTGCCAAACAACACCCACGCCAGTTGTTAGTTATACAAAATTTCAAGGAGGATACTTTCAAAATATTATGTGAATAGCCACTACTAAAGCAAAAGGCAATAAAACAACACTTGAATTTTAAAAAGAAATATACTTCTTTTCTCCAAAATGGTTGGCAAGTAACATAAGGTCTCTTCAGGATACTGTCAAGTTTCATTTGGTCCCGTTTTGTCAGTGGAATTAAAGTATCTTTAGGTATATTTAATCTGGGGGGAAAAAGATGAAAAAAAAATTGGTAAAAACAAAGTGCTCCTATAACTTGAAGGTGACATATATGTCATTTGTATTTACCACACTATTTCAAGAAACTCAGAAATAACAGGTAAGAACATTAGTACACATCCACCTTTTAAATCCACAATTTGGGGAATCTGTCCTAGACCAGCAAGTGTTCAAGTTCACAGTGGAAGTCTGTTCTAGGGCATTGTTTTCTTTCACGTCGCACTCACGGGATGATGCCAGGAAGACAGACATTGGTTATAAAACAAATGCCAATAGCACGAACATCATGTATATGGACACCGAGGCAGCTCCTCGAGCTCCAGTCCTGAAGCAGTAAGCTCCAATACGCAAGGCCAGCAGCGAGATTCATTGTGGGATTTTAGGTTCCACCGAGGACTTATTCTTTGTAATTCATTGAGAATTTTCTGGGCCATGGAAGTTAGTCTATCACTTTTCACTTATGCGCACATGCATGCACACACCTATCTAGTTTTAAATTTAAAAAAAAGAGTGTAATTTTATCTTGGTATGTGTTTTAAAAATAGAACATGAGAGGTCCAGGATTTATGGTGTGGACTACTTTTTGAAGTCACAAATCCCGGATTTCCCTGGACAGCTCCAGTTTCAAATAGTCTTTTTCAATGTCCCCATAATTATGACCATTTGCCAGTGGCAGCTCCTGGATAGGGTGACAATTTGATTGAAAGGGAGGCCCAGAGGATTTCCCTTGAAGCCATGTTTGTGTAGCAACCACACTGTTTTTGCTTTGATTGTACATTTATTTGGAGTGGCTTTTGAGGGCAGTGATGGAATTTATGAGATGCAGCTAGAGTTTCTCCAAGCCCTCCACCTCAATAATTATCAGATCATCTGTTCTGAATTTGTGTTAGAAATGATCTTTGTACAAACAGGTCACCCCCAAGGGATTCTGACCATGACACATACACTAAAATGAACAAAACTTTGATTCACTAGAGTGTAAATATTCAGAAATCAGAAATTGAATGTTTTCTCTTGTGCCTTCATCTTGAAAGAAGTGGCAATCACCCAAAACTTGTTCTTATTCCCTATTTAGGAAAGAAGCACCTGGTAGCAAAGTTTGCTCACTGCTTAAAGAAATCCAATAACCATGTTTAAGCTCATGCTCATTGGCCAACTAAAATAATAATAAAACATTTTTTAATATCACATTAGCAGAGATGAATAAAAATGATAATGTCTGTGCTGAGGGGCAGATGGGCTCTTACTCTCCAGGGAAAGCAAAATAATTAAGCTATCCAGAGGGCAGTCAAAGCCTTAAAAATGTGCATACCCTTTGACCCAGAAACTCTGGGAATTCAGCCTACGGGACTAATTAAAGATGCTGGCAAAGATTTAGTTATGAGAGGGTCCATCACAGCACTGTCTATCAGAACAGATTTGGAAACCACCCAAATGTCCGACTTAGAGGGACTGGCAGAATAAACACTGGCACATCCGGAATTCCAGCTCAGTAATATAAGACATCAAAATGAGGTCGTAGAAGAAAAATGTACTTATTGATATGGAAAAGCGATGGCATCACGTTATGTGAGAAAAGGAGATTACAAAATAACATTAGAGTATGATCCCATTTTTGTGAAAAAGTTATGGCGATGCATAGAAAATAATCTACAGGGGTAAAGCTGTTCTTCTGTAGGTGCGTTTTATCTTGTTACTTAATTTTTTTTTATAATGAACATATATAGTAAACTTGCCAGCCTTTAGGTTCTCAAACTAAATAATCTTAAAATAAGATTTTTTTATGAAATTAAAATTTCGAGTCTATAATAAAATTGATTCATATGGCAAATGATATTGTCAATGATTATCATTTAATTGGAATCAATTTCTTATACTTTCTAACTATAAAAAATTTATAAAACATTTTAACCATAAAAGTAAAACAAAAAACATTTTCTAGCTAGCTAGAAGTTCAATTAACCAAATTCATTTGTTCAGTATTTTAGTAGTTGAAACAGAAACAATGATGAACTTAATTCATAATGGTGTAGTCTTGAGTCATAGTGAACAATATAAATAAGAAACCTTAAGAGCTTTCCCTCATAATGAATTTTTAGGCTTATTGTTATATATTACAGTGAGTCACCATTTTATGCATCTTCATTCTACTAAACCATCTGTCTAACCTTTTAATGTCAGAAGGGAGGAGACCAAGCCATCTAATAGCTGGAACTGTGAGATTATGAGCTTCAAAAGACATTGACTAAAATAAAGAGCAGAAGTATATTAGGTAAAGCTAAATTGCAGAGAACTAGCATACTTGATTTTGCAGCCAAATTTTTTACATATTAAGAAGGACAAGGGGCCGGCCCAGTGGCGCAGTGGTTATGTTTGCACGTTCCGCTTAGGCGGCCCGGGGTTCACCGGTTCGGATCCTGGGCAGGGGCCTATTTACCGCTCATCAAGTCATGCTGAGGCGGTGTCCCACATAGAAGAGCTACAACTCTACAACTATGATACACAACTATGTACTGGTGCTCTTGGGAGGAAAAAGAAAAAAAGGAAGATTGGCAACAGATGTTAGCGCAGGGCCAATCTCCCTTAAAAAAAAAAAAAAAAGAACAAGTGCTAAAGACTTCACACGCTCAGAGCCCACAAATGTAAGAAAACCACCTGGAGCTTCGCTAAGCTGGACTTCCAGTGAAGGTTTTAAAACTGCTCTGTGGTATTTCTGTATTGATTTTCTATAAAGTAAAACTACAAATGAACCTGTCTGATCTACATTTATTGTTTGTGATTCCATAACAACACCTTGCTCCACCATCCCTTTCATTTGCTATAAACATGTACATCAGGGACATTCAAGGTGAACACCAGTGGTTCCCAAACTTTAACATGCGTCAGAATCACTTGGGGCCCCTCCTTAGGGATTCGGTTTCAGGAGGTCTGGGTGGGGACTGAGATTTGCGTTTCTAACAAGTTCCCAGGTGATGCTGATGTTGATGGTCCAGGACCGCACTTTGTGAACCACTCATGTATGGTAATTGCAGACTCTGGTGGTGAAATTTGGTGGTCTTTTCATCTCTCCTTATGGTGGGAGAAAAGGGAATTGGCAAAGTGAGAACTCAAGGCTATACATAATTTCCAGAGTATATTTGGTGATCAGACAGTGTTGTTACCCTGAGGTCCCACGGTTACTTCAGCAGGCCAGGAGAGTGGAGGAGAATAATGCGTCTTGCCCACAGCTAATCCCACTCTGTCACCTGCAGTTGCAATGGTCATTCTGGAAGCGGAAATCACAGCTACTGAAACAGGTTGGCCCTGGACTAGGGCAATAGCTCCCCTGGTACATTTGAGGGCCCTCAGCTTACTAGGGGCTAAGTAACTGCAGAAATCACCCCAATGAATATAAAATACCTCAACAGTGGGAAAAAGAAAAGTACTTTTCTGTACTTACCATAGATCCATACTTATATATGCACATTATTTCTATGCCTGTTAAAAGAAAGTTACCTTTAAAATTAGTCTTCTTGTATATTACAGGTTAGATAAATTGCATTCTCAAATTATATCTAACATCTGAAATTTTTATTTTTGTGGACATTACCCATGAAAAATTATGGTTCAGTTTAATATGGAAAAAAATAACAATAAATTGCCTCAAATGATTACAGTCATTAATTTTAATCTAAAATCATACTCTAAAAATATTTTATGAAAGTGTTCTAAGAGCAGAAAAACACAACTACAAATATGATTTAACTATGACCATTGTTTCAAATAGTCCAATGGTAAATTACCATGTGGATCAGCATCTACAAGAGTGAAAATAGGAATGTGAAAAGCATCCCACAGCTTCTTGACTAAAAGTCTTGTGTTCAGATCAGGCACTCCCTTTCCCTGAAAGCAAGATTGAAATTATGCATTTTAATTCCAGTAGAATGAAACTGATAAAGCTATATCTTTATTTTATTAATAATTTAAAAGTTAGATTCCCTCACTTTAAATTTCAGGTGGCGGAAGACTGGTGTTGAGTGTGAAAAAAAATGTACAATATATACAACAGGGTGAAAAAGCCCACATGCATTCAGAGGCAACCACTAGGGGGCAGCTTCCTGAGGGTGTTTCACGGTAGTGATAACAGCAGTTATCAGTGGACACCACGACGGCACCAATGTGTGGATATACAAGGACTAGAAAGCAGCAAACAAGAAGACAAGGTAGAAAAAGAGGACTCTCTGTGATTTTTCCCTCTTTAAATGTGTTCTATAACCACTGTTATATCATCTCTTCAACCCAAATGTGACAGAGCCGCACTTTATGAGTGTCTCCAAAGCAGCAGTACCAGAGTGATTCAAACACCAAGGGTTGAACAGAGGCCCAGGCCACTGCAGCTTCTTAGTCTCTAATGGCTTGGCTTCCCATCAGCCCAGCAACTACACGCTCTCACCAGAGGCATGAACAGGGAAGAGGAGTGGGCCAAAGTCTGGGCCACAGGACACCCCCACAGAGAGGTCATTTCAGGGGTTCAAATAGGGCCTCTACTCTGTGTGAGGTCTCAGTCTGCATTTTCCATCTCAGCTGTTGCCCCTTCACTTCAAACTAGGCAGATGCCACTGGGATCTCCTGCCATCATCTCAAATTCATATTTCTAAAACTACACTCAAAATCTTTCTTTCGAGAACTGGGCCTTCCTGCCACTTGTCCTGTAGTTACCAGTGGTAACGTTGTGGTGAGGTTCCACACATCAGTCATTTTGACTCATTCTCATATCCCGTGGTCACCAAGTCCTTTTGAATTGACCTTGGAAATGTCCATTGTTTCAGCTCTTTCTCCTTAGTCATCCCTCTTTCATCCTCACACCAAGATGGCCACCTGACGGCCTCCTGACAGGCTCCCTGTCTCCAGTGACCTCCCCCTGCATCTACCTGATGGCTCTGCCACACTAATCCTTGTCACTTCCTTTGTCGCCAATCTGAACACTTCTGTTAGCGCCTGATATTTGTGCATTAAACCAGGACGCCTCCTTGGGAGGCGCCAGCTCCTTACACAGCCCCACATCCTGCCCCCTCCCCAGGGCTGCTCTCCTCACTGCTCCCACTAACACACCTCACAAACATCATACTCGTTGTTAATCCCATCAGCCCGAAGAATTTTAAGTAGATGAGCTTTTCTTCCTTCAAAGAGCTAGGTTTTTATACAGATCTACCAAAGTAGAAGGCCAGGATGGGGGAGGGGAACCTGACGCCTTCTCTCATTCTGTCAGCATTCCACCCACCCACACCCCAAGCTTCCTTTATTTCCACCTCTTTCTTTTCTGCTCCAGCAGCTGTCATCCATCAGCCCAGTTTTAGGAACGCCCCCCACATCCCCCTGTGGCAGGAAGCTCACCACACTTTGCTAACTTGACGCCTGTATTTCCCCATGTGTTATCGCAATGTATGCTTCTGTGTTCTTTGCTATTCTTTGCACATTGATGTCAAAAAAAAAGCAGGCTCCTTTTGACTGAATTAATGACATTACCTGGTACACAAACCCGTGTGAGGAAGAACAAGGAGCAGCTCTTGTTCTTTCAACCCTGCCCAAAGCCCCAGTGTTACTATATTATTGCTGAGACGGCAGCCCCTGTGGGAATGGCGTGAGGGTGACCTGAGAGCCCCTGTAAGCTGTGAGATCAGAAAGTCACTGGTAATTAAGAATCAAGATCACCACCTTGATTTTAGTCAGATTTGAGAATGTTTAAACAAACACCTTGGAAATTCTTGTTCTGTAACCCCAAAGTATGCATCATATTGATAACAAGATATTGAGAAAGCTGTATAGATGATGTTATAAATCCCTCTTACCAATCACCAAAGAAGTACGTTAGTCTTGGAATTGTAGTAAAGGTAGATAATGTACCGTAACCATGATGCATGGAGACATTTTGCTGCAAAAGTTGTCATCTAGGAGTCGCTGAAATGTTGCATCTTTTTCTACAATTAATAGAAATTTCGCATCTGTAATTAAATCTGTGAAGTTAAGGCTGATAAGTTGAAGGCAAGAGTATTTCAATTTAACCACGAACTAAATAATGGTTGCATACAGATCAATTCAAAATCAGCTACAGATATACTATTTTCATTTTTACCTTCAAATATATAAACAGGTATCTATTCATATATTTAGGTATGTCTCTCCAACTAGATAGTAAGCTCCTAAAAGAATTTTAAAGAAGGGACCCTGGTGTGTTCATCTTGACCGCTATAAGGTCTAACTGTTCATTACACATTATGAGAACATTCTAGAAGTTTAAATAGTTTTCCCACTCAAAGGATACTCCAAATTCCTTGGATATTAGATGGTACAGCAACAGCCTAAGGTAACAAAACAATACAGTTTTTATTTTAAATAAAAAGTATAACCACATTTTAAAATTTATCACAAAACTCCTATATTTTCATTTTTCTTTGAATATACCAGTCATCAGAGGTTAATTCCTAAATAAGAAAACAGTAGGAAACAGATTTACTCCTCAGTAAGAAAACAGACGCATAACCCAAACTACTTCCCAGCAGGTGAGAATTTCTTGGAAACTTTGTAGATATGTGGCTTAAAAAGCAGACACTGATAAGGAAAGACTTGCTTATGAAGGAGCTCACAGGCGTCATCTTCCTCCTTTCCAAACCGCTGTGCGAGTCTGGAACTACGGGCTTTCTACGTACTAAAGCCTAGCAAATAGTTCAATATTAAACATGAATTTCAGGGCCAGGAAATTTTATGAAGATTATATAAATAACTATGCTAAAATGCTCAAGCCACACTCTATCTGAAAACAATAGTATTTTAAAAAAGAATGTGTATGTTTGTTTATTTCAATATGACATTTGACAATTGACATATTTTGAAATTATGTAATGTACAACCCTGTAGAGCATATACCTATTCATCCTTCAGTTTTATTTTAAAATCATAAGCTCTGAACTACATGACAAAGCAGGAAAAATACATTTCACAAACAAAGGATCTGAAAGTGAGTTAAAGCCCACGAAAACATTTGTGATGCTCACTGTAGCACAGGTACAATGCACTCTGCTGCCGTCTTCCTCGATATACCTTAAATTGCCAGCAATTAAACCTTTTGATGTAGATAACTGAAAAAATAATAGACATATTTGAAACCTTTTTCACTAATGTATTTTATGTTGCTAAGTCACTCCTCATGTTCACCTGCTAAATTATATGTATTTATTTATATGTATTAAATCCCCAGATTGGAATTTAAGGAATGAAGGAGAAACTATGTAAGAGTATTTAGGAGTAAAAATATTTGGTCATTCATGTATTTTGGTCCATTCACCCAAGGTAAAATATTGAGAATAGATTATTTAAATTCATAGTGAGAAAAATATAACATCAAATAATACTAAAAGAAGGCACAGGTTACATTTATTCTTCTATTACAATTTTTATACAAACATGTTGTCTTAAAATAAAATCTTTTGTACTAAATGCTACTTACTATATGTAGACTCCTCCTCGGCACTTTTAACATACAAGAAACGTCATTGATAATATTGTCCACGACAGTCTGGTTACCAAAGAGTTGGCTGTCAGTGTAATATATGTCTCTATGAAAATTTAAAACATATATTTTTAATTAACAATATTCTCTTTGAATACAAGTATTGGAGTATTATTTGAAGAAAGCTTTAGCTGGATGAAACACAACATATAGATACAGATTAGCCATAGTCTAATCTTATGTAACTTTCAAAACATGTAATGAAAGTTAATCCAACTAAATCTCACACTGCACTTTAAAGAGTAATTTGCCAGAACAATGTATTTACCTCTTGGTTGCATAAGTGTTGCTCTGTACTAATTTGTAAATCATGGACAATATTTTAAGAATTAGTGCTGGAAAACAAGATACAAAAACCAAATTACTCATCATGCCTCTTACTAATTCAGAGCACACTGCTATCAAGGATTTTAACTGTCCCCAGTTACTTTCCATAACATTAAAAAAATTATCTTTACAAAGTAGAAATGTTAAGTACAGAATAATAACTGCCTGAAGAATCAGATAAAATTAATTGCCTGTGAACAGCAAAATTGACAATACTTTTCCCTTGAATCATGTACCTTGAAAATTTATTTTGGAATTATGATTTACTTCCATGACTGTTGACAAAGCAAAATTCTATAAATTTATTTCAAGTACAAGGGTAGTCTATTAAAGAACAAGTAAAATTATTTAACTAGAAACAACTAAAAGGTAACAAAATTTATTTATTTCATTACTAAAAGCAAAGAAAGATTAGTTTACCAAAATTTTTAACTGATTTTAGTGAATCACTTCTGATTTTTCTTGTGGTACAATGAGATACCATCTGAAGACCCACAGAATCTTCAAACCTGTCATTTTGTTTAAAGCAAGGGAATAAAACAAATAGAATTAACTTCTGAACACCTAATAATATACACTTAACGTCCTCTTCTGCACATCGTTTAAATCCACATTTCTTCTCAATGTAAGCACTGAAGCTTTAGGATAACCTCGTTCATAAGCTTAGATAATTCCAGGTGGTAATTAGGAAATTAGTTTTGGGACATACAGAGGCACTAAAAGAAAGTGTGTAAAATAAATGAATTAAATACCTTTGATTATGATGTGTTTGTGTGTGTGTGTCTGTGTACTTCTTTCCCAGGAAGACATTTTGTGTATGTGAACTATTTTCAAATACTTCACAATTTTACTAGCATTTTGCTCATTTCAATAATTTACTCATTTAATAATTTTACTCAATTTAATAATGTTTTGAAATATTTTATTTGATTTACCTCCAAAGTTACATTAAATGAAATAACAGTTTATATTAGGTAGTTAAATTGAACTGCCAAGCCTGTCCTAAAGGGGGCAGAAGGCACCAGGCAGATGGGCCAGAAGTCAGCTTCTTCAAGGCTCGATGAAACCCGGCTTACCAAACAGGATGCAAAACATGATTCAAAAGTTTATAGTTTATATTAATTATATTGATCATAAAAGAATACTTGGTGACTAAAGAGCCTTAAAATTACTTTTATTCTGTTTATGTAACTCCTATTGAGAACTATTTTTGTAATGTTTTTCATTTTTAGTGGAAAGATTCTATAGGCTGAGGATCTGTAAAAAAAGAACGATTAATTAAGTTCAAGGACTTTAATAAAGCTGTTTGCTGATTTCACCGTCTTGGGCACATGACTTAGGGGGAGACCTGCCAGAAGGAAGAGCCACTGAAATGTGCCCTGTGTTCGGGATACGTTGATTAGGGTCTTGGTGTCAGGATTGGTCGTAGCTCCCCTGAGCAAGTGGTTTGCTTTTGCGTAAAGACAAGAATTCCACTGGCCACATTTCCCCCTCTGAGTGCTAGAAAGCTTAGATCCAAGTCTGGAGCCTATTTTTAGCAGGACTGTAAGACTTTATCATATGCATTTTGAATTCTCACCTCCTCTGGTGCTCCATTTTCTGTTCCTGGCATTGTTTTCTCTTTGCCTTATCTTTCACACCTACTTCTAGTTTATAGAACTTGCCTGTATGGTATGTATTTTGTAAACTTCCTTAAATCCTTTTTGGCAGAGTAAAGGCAATAAAAAGAATGATATCCAACTAGAACTGTAACTCTAATAAATTCAAATAATGACATAGATACTGTATTTAAAAATAAAAAATGCAAAATGCCCACTTTATATTTTCCCAGCTGGATCTGTTGTCTATTGTGAAGGCAGGTGCTTCATTTCTAGCCAAGCTTGTGATTATGTCTTGGATAATATTTTCTATAGATGCAAGAACCTCAGAACTGAAACAATAAACACACTATGATTCAAAAATGTAACACTTCCCCAGATCAATACTAAAATAACTTTTTGTCTCAATGGTTGTTTTTTAAGACTAGGTAATCTATGTCAATAATGATCTCCCACTAAATTTTGACATCAGTAGCACATTAAAACAACTGCATTTACAGTGGTTACTTACAAAGAAATTTCATTTGCTTGTAATTTTACTTCTCAAACAATTACCAACTGTAGTAATATCTCCCTTTTAGATTAAGGACTAGACAATATAATTTATAAATATATTTTAATCTATTCTTCATATTAACTTACTTAAATACAAACTCTTTGGCTTGAAATACTACTGATAAATGTTTTAATTAAAAATGATGTAATATTGGCTTTGAATTTAATTTCTTTCCCAAAATGCAATGCAAAAACATTTCAAAAGAAACACTTGTCGTTGTAGCACATTGCCCTAATTGATCTCATGCCTTAAATCAGCCCTTCTGAATTTTAGTGACACAAAAAGAAAAAAGTTTAATCATTACCATGAAAAGACTTGGCAACTATTACGCCACTTTACAGCAAAATATTAAGACTTAGCCCAGTTCTCTGTCAGCTGACTTCTAACTTCACAAGCCATCAGCTTCAAAAAATGCTGTTGGGTTATAAATACCATTAGCCTATTGCCTAGCAAGGGAAATCAGATCAAATCTAGAAAATGGCCAAAGCATTGAGTGTTCTAATTTCCACACAAACTTCAGAGCTTTCAGTGAAAATGCACGTCTCAGAAAACAAGTTTTAAAACATTCAATATTTTCTAACATCGAGATGCAAAAGCTGACTCAAATATCTCACTCATTTTTCCAGTTTGAAAAAAAAGTGGCAAGACAACACTGTGACCACCTCTAGATACAATCGGATTAATTTCCATCCGAGACTTAAACAGGGGATTCCATGCCCTCCTTTCCCTCACCCCATAAACTCCCTCTCAACCAAATCCTTTTGTGAAAATGTGTTTGCTTGTGGATGTTTCCCTTTTTTGTTTTGTTTTTTGGTAGTTAGCTTGGGCTTAAAAATTAAAGAGAGTAATTTGATTAGACTGAAAACATTTTCTGATAAACCAGAAAAGCAGCTCAAGGAAGCAAAACAACATTTTCAGCCAAAGTGGTCAATCATGTAACCACATGTCCTGTCGTGAATTCCGGGTTAGGGAGCTGGAGAGCCTGTAATGAGTTCATCAGCCCCGAGTCAACCAGCAACCTGCTCTCATCCATCTTAAAGAAATCATTCAAAATATGGACATTCTCAGGGTGGCTAGTGGTTAAGTTCCTGCGCTCCACTTTGGCCGGCCCAGGGTTCAAGGGTTCAGATCCTGGGCGCAGACCTACACACCGCTCATCAAACCCTGCTGTGGCAGTGTCCCATAAATAACATAGAGGAAGATGGGCATGGATATTAGTCCAGGGCCAGTCGTCCTCAGCAAAATAAATACATTAATTAATTAACTAACTAAATAAAATACAGACATTCTCCCCACTTTCAAGTCAAGAACACTGTGGTCTTATTATAAACCACTTACAATGTGTGGACTTCCTTGTTCGTTTTGATAAAACGCACTTACTGAGTGAGAACTCACAACATTCATTTTCCCTCCCTTTGTCTTCCAAAAAAACAAAAATCTTGAAAACTTAAGTTAAAATTTTATCCAAAAAAATTTTTTTAACATCCTAAAGTCAAACTGCCCTAAACTCCCCAACCCGTAAGGATCTCAGGAAACCCGCGAGTCCAGCGGTTGAGATGCTCCTGGAACAGTGTAGGGGGAACATTCTAGAAGACAGCAGGGGGCTGTCACCAGGCTTTTTGAGTTTAAAATACAGGTTAAAAGCAGAAAAGGCAGGGCGTGCGAAGGAAGGACCTTTCTCGGGTTCGGGGCGGCAAGGGGGCCCCTACAGTGGCCTCGACCCCTGGGCGGCAGCCTTGCCCCCCTAGACCGGAGACGAGAAGCGGCGCCCCCACATTTCCCTACAGAGCACCTCCACCCCGGCCCGGCCGGGGAACGTTCCAGCTTTCCCGCTCCTGGGCACGTGCGGCCCGAAAGCGCCCTTGTACCTGGAGGCGGGGCGCACCCCCCCGCCCGCCAGCTCCCCGCCTCTCCTCAGGGCGGCCAGCAGGGAAGCCCTGTGCTGGTCCAAAACGGCGAAGAACGAGGCCTCAGGCCCCATGGGCGCAAAGGCCATGAGGACAGACGGTGAGGAAAAGCTCCAGGGGTAGGACCCCCAACTCGGCCTCGACCGCCCTTCCCTGAGCGCGCAGCCTCGGGCTTCCGGGAACTGCAGCGCGCTTTTCCCGCGCTTTCTGGCTGACGCCCACGCATGCGCACACCTCACCCCCAGGCGGGGCTGGACAGACGCATGCGCACAGTACCTCCCATTGAGTAGGTTGCGCATGCGCAGGGGTCTGTCAGGTGCAGTCCCACCTGGGCAGCAAAGCGTTGGGCTGCTGCTGGGGTGCGGTGTGGCGAGTATCCGGGACCGGCAGGGTATGCTTGGGATGTTTGACCTAGATTTCCTAGAAGTGGTTTTATGTTATTTTTGTTGGCTATTTAGGGAAAATAGTACCAGCGATTTTTCACTGAAACAGTTACGGCGATCTGTTGCCAGATACAGTTCTAGGCACTGAGTTCAGCTGTGATCAAGGCAAACAAAATTCCTGCCCTTACTGACATTTACATAGTAGTTGAGGGCTTACAAAGCCCGCTTCACTCAGCCCCTCTCCTTTACTTCTCTTAACCACCCCGGGAGGTTCCTAATGTGATCGTGGTGGTTTTGCAGGAGGGAGAAGCGAGGGCCGCAAGCTCAGGCAGGCCTGAGTTAACATCCCGGCTGGATCGCTTTGTAGGGCCGCCAGATTGGGCCAATTAAAATACAAGACACTCAGTTAAATATGGATTTCAGACAAACAGCAAATACGTGTTTTTAGGATAATTAGGTCCCATGCAATCTTGGGGGCATACTTTTACTAAAAAGTTATTTCATTAATTACCCGAAATTCAAATTTAAGTGGGCATCCAGTATTTTATCCAGCAATCCAGCCATTGGACCACATTGTCCCCTTGCGGATTTGGTGACCGCGCCTTTCCCCCACTCTGCCAGCCTTCTAGAGCAGAAGATGGGAATTCTGAAGCCCCAGGGAAGGAGTCCTGCCTCTGGGGGACGATGTCCTTGAGAGGAGGACAGTGGGGAGAGAACCTAGAGTAAGGTGGCTCCATGGCCTGCGGGGGCCAGGTCCTGCATGGGTGGGGTCCTGGGGCCTTTGCCCAGAAGGGCCACCTGACAGCAGGCCCACTCCAGAGAACTCTTTTGTCCCCTCAGTTCCTGGTTATTTGATAGTTTTGAGACTATAACTGCTTTCCCATCATAAATAGTAATGGCCTCCCTCTGTTCATAAGGATGGCGGCTGCTGCAGGCGCCATGCTGAGGCCCTTCGTTGTCACCATCACTTTCTCACGCCTGCCCCGAGCTAGGCAGTGAGTCACTGAGGACTCAGCTGTGAACAGGCAGCAGAGTCCTTGGCCTCAGGGAGTCCACAGTCTAAGGGGAGGCGGGAATTGAGGACAAATAGGTGAACACTTACATCATTAAGTTGGCATGGTGAGACGTGTTCTTAAATCAACAACCCCAAGGGGTAAAAATTATTGTTCCCATTTCACAGAGGAAGAAACTGAGGCTTGGAGAGGTTAAGTAATTTGTGCAAGATTGCACCAAGGTATGTGACAGAAGTGAGAGGTAAATCTTGACCCAAGATTTGAGCTCTTGCTGCTGGGATGTGAAGCTGAGAGATTCTGGCTGGGAACGTGATGTCATTTTGGGGGGGCCTCTCTGGTGACGGAATTACCCGTCTGGCCTCGGTCTTTTCGTCTTCCAGATGAGAGCGTTGCAGCAGGTGGGCGCTCATTTATCATCCTCAGTGAGGAACAAATACAAGGCCTTTGAAGGGAGAGGGCGAGTCAGTGATACCAGCGGGCTTGTCTGCTGGGAGGTGCCTTTCTCCTGGGCCTAGAACCCTCTGCCCACTTGTCTCTGTCTCCCGTGAGGACAGAGCCTTCTGTATCATGTAGCACCACACTCGGCCAGGAGCCAGCGGCCTCACTAGATCTGACATGAACTGAAAGGGCCTGACTGGGCAGGGGCACAGGGAGGGGATCAAAAACAGACATGGGAACAAACCCATAATAACCCTGGCATTCCTGCAGGAAGAAACCGCAAGGTGCAGACTTGAAAGGGCCTCGCTGGGGATCACACTGTGGCAAAGCAAAGCGGGAGGCGTTAGCCCGTCCTTCCAGGCAGCTGCAGCTCTGCCTCCAGGGATCCAGCCTTGCTCAGGTAACTGGCATGCACGCAGTGCGCACCACCTCCACATCAAAGCCAGCCGGCCCAGCCCGGGGCCACCGGAGGAAACCAGAGAAACACATTCCACCCCTGACAACAGATTGCAGATGAAACTGGCAAACACCACTTTGCAGGGCAGTCCCGATCCTGAGTTCGTTCTTCCTGCTGGTGTGCTCAAGCTGCACTCAGTTGGGAAAATGAAAGGCTTTTCCCCAAACCCCACTTGCCTCTGAACCCAGCCTGACGCGGGCCAGAGCCTCCGTGCAGGTTAGAAAGAACGTTGTTTAAATCAGGTGCAATCATCATTTCCACCTCTAATGCACCAAGAAAGGGAAAGGAGGTGGAGAAGGAGGGGGACGCCCTTGCCACAAACCAGACAGGAGAGGATGCGTGCTTGTTACATTTAAACAAGGTGGTTTCTTTAGCAAATGGAAGTGAATTTTTGCATATTATAGATACTTGAGAGAAAAAGAGAAGAGAAAATGCCATAATAATTTCTTCACTTGTTGGGGCTTTATAAGGTGGGTTTTTTCTTAACTTTTAAAAAAAATTATAAGAATGATATGTGCTTCTTTTAAAATATTTACACAACTCAGAAAGTATGAAATAAAACTGAAAGAACCCCTTCCCCCTGAGGCCACTCGCTGCCCAGCCTTCATCTGTCTGCTCTGGACTCTGTGATCCTTCGACCCTGGAATTACTCCTCCTTGCCCCCAGGGCCTTTGCACTTGCTCTTCACTTAGCAGCTTGAAATGCTTTGTCCTTTTTCTCTCCCTACTCTCTGCCCTCCCTTCCTGAAATCCAGCCTGGCTAATTCTCCTGTATCCTTCACATCGCCGTCTGGACATCTCCCTGGACTGCCCCCTAGGTCTTGACCCTTGGTTTTCCCCTGTTTCATTATGCCTGCATTTCTCTACCCTGTCGCTCCAGGAGAGCAGGGGTTGAGCTCATCCTGTGCCCCACAGTTCTGTGCCTGCACAGGGAAGGCACTCAGTAGTGTTTATCAAGTGAATGAATGACTCCCTGTGGGGTTATCTCTGTTACCTATTTGTAGTATTTCATTCCAAGCATCTTTCCACACATGCCTGAATCAGCATAATTTTTTATATGAATAAGACCCTCCTCTACATTCTTCTGTTACTACTGCCAGTGGTCATAATAGTAACTGCAGTTTGCTAATAGTCAGACACCAGGCCAAGTGCCCCACACACAAAGCCTCATGTAGGCCCTCCCATTTTACAGGGGAGAGAGTTGAGGCTCTGAGAAGTATAAATAAAATTACTGGGTTTCAGGGCTGGCCCCATGGCCTAGTGGTTAAATTCAGCATGCTCTGCTTTAGCTGCCTGGGTTCGTGGGTTTGGATCCTGGGTACGGACCTATACCACTTGTCAGCCATGCTGTGGTGGTGACCCACATATAAAGTAGAGGAAGATTGGCACAGATGTTAGCTCAGGGCTAATCTTCCTCAAGCAAAAAAAAAAAAAAAATTACTGAGTTTCATAGAGGTGCAAATGATAAAGTGCTGACGGGCACAGTTTCTCTGCTCTTAGCCACTGTACGATATTGCCTCAAAGTCAAGGTAATTTACTACTGATGAATTAATTTGCCCATTTTAGATAGCCAGTGGTTATCTAGCTGGGTGTATGATGTAAAGCAGGTCAATAAAAGAAAGTTAAATTGAATTTTAATAAGATCACCAAATTTTTTTTTGCTGAGAAAGATTCACCCTGAGCTAACATCTGTTGCCAATCTTCCTCTATTTTGTATGTGAGTCTCCGCCACAGCATGGCTATGAGTGGTGTAGGTCTGCACCTGGGAACCAAACCTGTGAACCCAGGCTGCCGAAGTGAAGTGCGTGAACTTAACCACTATGCCATGGGGCTGGCCCAAGATCACCAAAATATTTGTCAGCCTGTGGGTCATCTTAGTGATGAAGGCACAATATTTGTTTGTTTTTAGACAGAGAGTGCTGTAATGCACCACCATGGGCCCAACACCAGCTTCCAGGACTGTCAACTCATGGCCAAACTTTTTCATCTACATCCAACCCTCCCTTCAGGTTATTTGGAAGCAAATCCCAGACATCATATTATTTCATCAGGAAGTATTTGAATGTGATCTCTAAAAAATAAAGACTCTTTCAAAAATAACCATACTCCTATTATCATATCAAAACTTATGTTCACAATCATCCTTTAATATCACCAAATATTCCATCACTGTTTAAATGTCCCAATTATTTCATGAATTGTTTTTATAGTTTGTTCTCGTCCAGGTGCAGATAAGGTCCATCCATTCCTGGCTGTTGGTTGATATGTCTCTTAAGTCTCCTTAATTCTGTAAGTGCTCTCTTTTCCTTCCTTGCAATTTATTTCTTGAAGACACCAATTCATTTGTCCCAGAGAGTTTCGTGCAATTAAGAGTTGGTGGATTGCATCCCTGTGGTGTCATTTAACATGTTTTTCTGTCCCTGGTATTTCCTGTAAATTGGTGGTTAGATTTGGGGCTTGACTGTTTCTGGTTTGATTTTTTTTTCAGTAGAAATATTTCACAGGTGGTTTGTGGTATTTAGGGTCTCCACTATAACCTTCCAGGGCCTCTAGGGCTGGGGCCTCTAGCTTGAGAAGTTCCGAGCAAATCTGAGCCTCTTGTTAATAGAAGGAGAAGCCAAGCCTGGGAGGCTCAGTTGTGCTCAGCAAAATCCCTGCAGAATTCAAAATCCCTTCACAGAGGGCCACCCCACAGGAGGAAACCAGGGACAGCCTTAGAAGCCGCAGTCTCCCTCCACTGCGTGGAGATGCTCTGTGGATTCGCAGGGAAGGTTCCTCAGCCTGGTTCCCTCTCTGCTTGCTGGCGTGCAGGGTGGCATTTTGCCACGGCCCAGCCTGACTCATCTCTCTGCTTTTTATTTCTTTCTCCTTCACACCCCAACAGGGCTGCTAGTCACTCTTCTCCATCCACCCCCTCTGTCGGAGCTGTGGAAGCCGTGACCTGGCGACACCCACCACAACCGTTTTCCAGTCCTGCTCCCACGGCTGGGCTCTGCTTTATTTGAAAAATCGGTCGACACGAAACAGACTTGCTCTGATTTAAGGAGACTTTAAAATTTTTAAAGTAATTCTCATCCTCCCCCTCTGCTGCTGCTTTTTCTTCTTTTATGGTTTGTATCCCATTTTAAAGACTTCTTGGCAACTAGTTTTGATAGAAAGAGACCTTTTCTAAAAGACCAGAAGGCATATTCGGTGATCAAACTGAGGTGATCAAACTCCCACGGCGTTTCCCCTCCACTTCCCCGTCTTCGCTGTGCAGGGGTTCACACCGGCAGGGCTCCTGATTGACATATCGACAGATTCGTGATCCATCCAGCACATGGAGACAAGCGCCTTCCTGGAGCCCGGGCCCTTCTTGGCACCAGAGATTCGATGAAAGGCAAGATCGCTAGTTGCCTGCACACACATTGCTGGTATTTTGGTGGGAAAGACAGATTATAAAGAAAAACCAAATACATAGCATAAATTCAATAATGACGTGTTCTAGGGAAAACAAATCCAGGTGTTAGGAGAGCAAGTGACTGGGTAGGAAACAGCAAAGAAGGTGGACAGAGAAAACCTGAATAGTGAGGGAGAGGCAGCCACGAACAGAGGGAAGAGCACATGCCAAGATCCTGAGGAGCAAGGTGCTCAGAGAGGTTAAAGAGCAAGACAGGCCGGTGTTGCTGGAGCACATGGTACAGGAAGGGGTAGGAGAGGAGGGCAGGGCTGGACCATCAGGGGTCTGTCAGCCAGGGTCAGGAGCTGGGACTTTATTCTAAGGCAGTGATTCCAACCTGGGCAACTTTGTCCCACGGGACATTTGACAATGTCTGGGGACATTTTTGTCTGTCACAACTTTGGGAGGGGGATGCTACCGACATTTTTTGGGGAGGAGGCCAAGGATGCTGTTAAACATCCTGCAGTGCACAGGGCAGGCCCCACAGCAGAGAACAAGCCAATCCCAAATGTTAGTAATGCCAAGGTTGAGACAGCCTGGTCTAAAGGCAACGGGAGGCCGTCAGAGGGTTTGGAGCAGGGGCATGATAATGTCTGTATTAAGAAAGGAGACTGGATCGCAGGGAGTGAGGGTGGCAGCAGCGAGACTGGGGAAAGGAGTCGCACTTGTCCAGGTGATTAGGGCTCCTGGACCAGCGTGCTGTCCCCGAAGCTGGGGAGAAGGCAAATGTTTTGGAATTCTTTTTATTAAAGTAAGCCACGGTCACACATGTTTTGGAAATGCTGTATGCTACATCAAGATAAGCAGTCTAGCATGAATCCTAGAGCAAGACTCGTTGGGTTCAAATCTTGGCTTTGCCACTTGCTAGCTATGTCATCTTGGGCAAGATTCTCAACCTCTCTGTGCCTCACTTTCTTCATTTGTGAAACGGGTATAATAGCAGCACCTACCTCGTAAGGTTCACGTGAGGAGTAAACTAGTTCGTATTTGCCTGGCACATTGTGAAGACTCAGTAAACGTCAACTTTTGTTAGAACGTGCTCGTCTTAGGAGTGTCACCATGCATTTCTGCAAATTGAAGGCTCTGAGAAGTCCTATAGCAAAAATATTACTGACTGACTTATTGATTTGAATTTGTTTAATGTGCATTTGCCAAACTCATGTTTTCATGACCTCTCCTCGTGGACACTCAGAAAACCAGAGATCCTTAGAACACAATTTTAAAGTAGCTTTATTGACAATGAGGCAAGAAAAAGAATTAAAAGGTATCCAAATTGGGAAGGAAGAAGTGAAACTCTCACTGTTTGCAGGTGACATGATTCTATATATAGAAAACCCTAAAGAATCCATCGGAAAACTATTAGAAATAATCAACAACTATAGCAAAGTTGCAGGGTACAAAATCAACTTACAAAAATCAGTTGCATTTCTATAATAGCGAACCAACACAAAGAGAACTCAAGAATACAATCCCATTTACAACCGCACAAAAAGAATAAAATATCCAGGAGTAAATTTAACCAAGGAGGTGAAAGATCTACACAATGAAAACTATAAGATATTATTGAAAGAAATCAAGGATGACATAAAGAAATGGAAAGATATTCCATGCACATGGATTGGAAGAATAAACATAGTTTAAATGTCCATACTACCTAAAGCAATCTATAGATTCAGTGCAATCCCAGTCAGAATCCCAATGATGTTCTTCATAAAATTGAACAAAGAATCCTAAAATTCATATAGGGTAACAAAAGACTCCGAATAGCTAAAGCAATCTTGAGAAAAAAGAACAAAGCTGAAGATATCATAATCCCTGACTTCAAAATATACTACAAAGCTATAGTAGTCAAAATGGCATGGTACTGGCACAAAAACAGACACGCAGATCAATGGAACGGAATTGAAAGCCCAGAAAAAATCCCACACATCTATGGACAGTTAATCTTTGACAAAGGGGCCAAGAACATATAATGGAGAAAGGAAATTCTCTTGAATAAATGGTATTGGGAAAACTGGACAGCCACATGCAAAAGAATGAAAGCAGACCATCTTCTATCACCATCCACAAAACATTAATTCAAAATGGATTAAAGACTTGAAGGTAAGACATGAAACTGTAAAACTCCTAGAAGAAAATATAGGCAGTACACTCTTTGACATCAGCCTTAGAAACATCTTTTCGAATACCGTGTCTACTCGGACAAGGGAAACAAAAGAAAAAGTAAACAAATGGGGCTTCATCAGACTAAAGAGCTTCTGCAAGGCAAAGGAAACCAGAAACAAAGATGCCAGAAACCCGAAAAGACAACCCACCAGCTGGGAGAAAATATTTGCAGATCATATATCCAACAAGGGGTTAGTCTCCAAAATATATGAAGAACTCACACAACTCAACAACGAAAAACAAACAACCCGATCAAAAAATGGGCAGAGGATATGAACATTTTTCCAAAGAAGATATACAGATGGCCACAGGCACATGAAAAGATGTTCAACATCATTATCATTAGGGAAATGCAAATCAAAACTACAATGAGATATAACCTTACACCCGTTAGAATGGCTATAATCACCAAGACAAAAAATAACAAATGTTGGAGAGGATGTGGAGAAAAGGGAACCCTCATACACTGCTGGCGGGAATGCAAACTGGTACAATCACTATGGAAAACAGTGTGGAGATTTCTCAAAAAAATAAAAATAGAAGACCCAGCTATCCCACTACTGGGTATTTATCCAAAGAACTTGAAATCAACAATTCAAAGAGATTTATGCACCCCTATGTTCACTGCAGCATTATTTACAATAGCCAAGATGTGGAGGCAACCCAAGTGCCCATCGACTGATGAATGGATAAAGAAGATGTGGTTTATGGATACAGTGGAATGCTACTCAGCCATAAAAAAGACAAAATCGTCCCATTTTCAACAACATGGATGGACCTTGAGGTATTATGTTAAGTGAAATAAGCCAGAAAGGGAAAGACAAACACCATATGATTTCACTCGTATGTGGAAGATAAACTAACACATGGACAAAGAGAACAGATTAGTGGTTACCAGAGGGGAAGGGGGTGGGGGTTGGGCATAGAGGGTAAAGGGACACATATATATAGCGACTGACAAATAATAATGTACAACTGAAATTTTGCAATGTTATAAGCTATTATGACCTCAATAAAAAAAAACAGCTTTATTGAGATAGAATTCACATATCATAAAAACCACCTTTTAAATTGTACAATTCAATGGTTTTTAGTAAATTCACAGAGTTGTGCAACCACCATCACAATCTAATCTTGGAACATTTTTGTCCCTCTCAAAAGAAACCCTGTACTATTAGCGGTCACTTCTCATTCTCTCCCTTCCCCCAGCCCCCGGCAACCAATAGGCTATTTTCTGTCTTTATAGATTTGCCTATTCTGGAAATTTCATATAAATAGAATCATACAATTTGTGGCCTTTTGTGACTGACTTCTTCCACTCAGCATCATGTTTTCAAGGTTCACCCATATTGTAGCGTGTGTCTATCCTTCATCCCTTTTTATGGCCACATAACTTTCCACGACGTGGATCAACCACATTTTGTTTACCTGTTCGTTAGTTGATGGACACTTAGGTTGCTTCGCCTTCTGTGAGTCATGCTGCTGTGAATGTTCAGGTCCATGTTTTTGTGTGGGTTCATGTGGTTTTATTTCTCTTGGGTGGATGCCCAGGAGTGAAGTCGCTGGGTCATGTGGTAGCTCTCTGTTTAGCACAGGAGAGAGCGCTCTTGGAGCTGTGTTGATGCTGTCATTTTGTCTGCCTGTCATTTTCCTGCCTCCTCCTTCGTCTACCCCGCCCTCCCCACCGTCCAAGGGGCAGGTCAGAATGTGCCACTTTCAGCTGTGCGATCTTGAGCAAGTCCCTTACGCTTCTCTGAGCCTCCATGTTCTCACCTGGAAAGTGGGGATAAAAATGAAATGAGTTTAGTCGTGTAAAGTGCTTGCTCTGGTGTCTGGAAGTCAGTCAACTGAAGCTGTGTCATTGCTGGTAGCGTCTGTGAGTCTGTACTGTGAGATCTTACTGCTAGAGCATTCTGTGTTGTAGATGGGGTGGATGGATTGCAGACAGCGTTGTGAGGAGGGTGCCTGTGTTTGTCTCCCAGGCAGGACATAGGACAGGCATGTCCTCACCTCCCCTGGGTTTCGCCAAATGAATCTCTAGAGCAATGGCAGTGACGTGCACGCCCAGTGGAGGCCCTGTTGCTTCCGTCCTTGCAAACCCTTGACAATGATGGCATTGTTTACTTTTTGCCTGTCTGAGGGTGTGAAACGGTGTCACCTTATGGTTTCGATTTGGGTACCAGGTACTTTACCTGGATGATTTCATTTAGCACCTACAGGCACCCTTTGAGGCAGGTGCTAACATTCTCCCGGGGTTGCAGGTGAAGAAACCAGCTTCGATAGGTGCAGCGGCTGGCCGGTAAAATGTGAACTCGGGCAGTCTGGCTCCGATGCCCCCGCTCCCAGTCGTAGCCTCACTCTGCCTCCCGTGGAGCCCAGGGCTGGCAGAGAAACACGAGGAAGACCTCACGATGACTATTTAAGGTCATTAAGAAATTTTAGAAGCATGTACATCCTGTCATTCAACAAATATTTATTGAGCATCTACTCTGTGCCAGGCTCTGCAAACAATATAAAGTCCCTGTCCCCAGGGCTTACAGTCCAGTGAGGAGACAGAGCAAATAAATCTGTAATAGCACATAAGCTCCAGGAAGAAAAATGAAGGAGGATTAAGAGGGTGGAGAGCGATGGGGGTGATGTTTCTGTTGGGAGGTCAGGGTGGCTTCTCAAGGAGGTGGCATTTGTACAGAGACCTGAATGAAGTGAGGGGCAAGCCACATGGCTACCTGTGGGAAGAGCTTCCCTGGAGTAGGGAAAAGCAAGTACAAGGCTTTGAGGGGAGCATGATTGGAATGTTTGAGGAACAAGGAAGCTCAGGGGGGCAGAATTCTAAAGCCAGCCCCCAGGATTCCCATCCTCTGGTTAGTCAACTAAACATGAATCTAGGTGCGGCTGTGAAGGGACTTTGCATTTGTAATTCAAGTCCCAAGTCAGTTGATCTTAAGACGTGGATGAGCCGGGTGGGCCTCATCTAATCAGGTGAGCTCTTTAAGAGCAGAGAGTTCTCTCCAGCTAGAGGCAGGAGGAGAAGTCAGAGGGATTCGAAGCTGAGAAAGATTTGATGTGTTATTACTGGCTGAGGATGGAGGGAGCCATGTGACAAGGTGGTCTCCAGGAGCTGAGATCTGAAAGCCATGAGGGAAATGGGGACTACAGCCCTACAACCACAAGAAATGGAATTCTGCCAGTTACTGGATGAGCTCAGAAGAGAATCCTCAGCTCCAGATAAGAACACAGCTGGTTAACACCTTGATTTCAGCCTGAGTGAAGAAGCCAGCCACACCGTGTTGTACTTCCTATCTGCAGAACTGTGAGCTCAATAAATAGGCATTGTTTTAAGCTGCTACATTTGGGGTAATTTGTTACACAGCATACAAAATGGATATAGAGGCCGTGTGGCTAGAACAGAGGGCACAAGTGGGAGAAAGAGCAAATGAGGCCCAAGAGGTAACAGGGCCAGAACCTGCAGGGCCATGTAGGTTGTGGCGAGGACTTTGGCGTTTGTGCTGAGGGACACAGAAAGCCACCACAAGTGTGTAACTCTCAGACCTCCTCGCCCTCTGCTCATACACTTGCCTTCTCTCATCCATCCTGCCCAGCATTCATTCAGCCACTACACCCCACTTCCTTATATCTATCTACCGATGTGTGTATGTGAATTGGTTGGGTTGCTGTTGATTGTGAGTGATAGCAAACCACACAAACTACTTAACCCCCAAATCCAGGGACTTCAGGCTTAGCTGGATCCAGGAGCTCAAATATTACTTTCAGAAATCTGTGTCTTTCTATCCCTCCACTTTGCTTTCTTCTGCACTGTCTTCATTCTCAGGCAAGGTCTCCCCACGTGGTGGCTGAGATGGTCACCAGCAGCTGTGAGCTCACATCCTGTCATCTTAACAATCCAACAGAGAGACCCCAACTTTCTCACATGGTTCCCCTAAAACTCCTGGGATGGCCTGCATTGGCCCAGCTTGGGTCACACTACCACTGCAGAGCCAGTTGCAGAGGCCCGGGCGGCGGAGTAGAAGAACGTGGCTTCAGCCACGTACCTGTTCTTGGATGCAGGGCATGGGGTGGGGGGAGCAGGGAGCTTCGGGCCTACCTTGAGATCCCCTGGGCTGAGAAAGGGCAGGGATGGTCCTTTGGGGTGCTTTAGGGGGTCACTGGGGTGCTGTGAGCAGCAAAAGAGGGAACAGATGCTGGTGGGGCAAAGCCAACAGATGTCCACTCAAGTGGCCAGCTCCGCCCACGTTGCTGGGTGCTGCGGGGCCCTGCAGCAAAAACACAGCTTCTGCATGGAGATTCCAGAACCTCACACTCTGTTCCGCTCAGGTCACGGGGCCCTCGTCTCTCCCCTCGTTATCCCTGCATCCCATTAGATCTTGGCACAGGCACGGGAGTTGTGGAAATACCACAGAACCCTGCCTTTGCCCTGGTTGTTTACTGGAGAAATAAATAGAGAAACTCAGCTGAACAGATGCTTGGACCAGCAGAGCAGCCCTGGGAGGCTCATGCAACAGAGTCATCTTCATAAACAGACGCCAAGAGGAGCAGCTCGGGAAGTCTGTCCAAGCCCCAAACAAACGAGGACCTGCAGCCAAACGCGAGGCCAGCTGGAAGGTCCCCAGCCGGGAGGAGGAGAGCCCCAGGGTGGGGGAGGCTCGAGCAGGATGCTCCAGCTCATTGCCTGGGTGGAGGGTGGGGATGGGCACCAATGGCCACATCTCCTCCTTGTTACTTTTCGAAGGTGGTTTGGGAGACAGGTCCGGGAGGACAGGTGCGCTGGTTGGTTTGGAGACTGTCCCCTCCCCAGACACCAGTAATCGTTGTGCTTGGCCTTACAACGGCCTACAAGGACGTTACCAGTCTCCCTCCCCCTGCCTCTCACTACAGCTCTTCATGCCCTCCTGCCGATGGAGCTGCTCCCGCCACACGGGCCTCCTTGCTGTTCCTGAAATAAACCAGCGCCCTCCTGTCTCAGGGCCTTTGTGCCTGCTGTTCCCTCTGCCTGCAACACTCTTCCCACGCATAGTCCTGTGGCTTGCTCCCTCACTTCCTTTGGGCTTCTGCTCAAATGCCCCTTTAAGACATGGACTTCTGGGGGCTGACCCCGTGGCCTAGGGGTTAAGTTTGGTGTGCTCCGTTTTGGCGACCTGGGTTCAGTTCCCGCGTGCGGACCTACACCACTCATCAGCCATGCTGTGGTGGTGATCCTCATACAAAGTAGGGGAAGATTGGCACAGATGTCAGCTCAGGGCTAATCTTCCTCAGCCAAAAAAAAAAAAAAAAAGACATGGGACTTCTGGATCAGGCTTAACAATGCTGTAGTAACAAACAACCCTGAACTCTCCGTGTCCGGGCACAATGAAGGTTCATCTCTCACACGTGCTACACATCCAAGGTCATCGGAGGGGGCTCTGCTGGTCACTCGGGGGCCCAGGCTGACCGAGGTTCCAGCTCTGTATTTTCATGGTCACCGCAGCAGCGGGAAGGGCGTGTGGCAAACCACACAGTGGCTCTGCAGCTTCACTCGGGACCGACGCCTGTCACTTCCATTCACGTTTCTTTGGCCAGAGCAAGTCCCAGGGGTCTGGGTGGAGAACCAGAAACATCAGTGAATGGCTCAGTGTCACCCCTTTTCTCAATCACCCCACATCAGCGGACCCCACCCTGCTGGAATGCTCTTCACTGCACTGCTTGCTACCCAGCACCTACTACATTTAGTTGTCTATTTGCCGTCTTCCCCTAAAATTCAAGCTCTGTGAGGGCAGGGTTTGTCTGGTTTGTTCACAGCTGCACCTGCAGCCCTTAGAACACTGCCTGGTGTACAATAGGCACTCAAATGAATTCTAGTCAAATGAATCACTAGTAATATGAATAGTTACTATCTCAGGATGCTTACCATGTGCCTAGCACCGTGCAAAGTACTGTTCATGCGTTAACTCCTTTGATCCTCATCTCAGTCCTAGGGGTCTATCATGACCCCCATTTTCCATACAAAGAAACTGAGGCTCAGAGAGGTTGACACGCCTGTACAACTCACACAGCGAGTTAGTGGGCAGAACTAGCCTTTTGACCTCTGAGAGGCCCTGCTGGACCCAGCCACTTATGACCAGGGGGCAGAGTCACCACATCCAAGCATGGCAGCTGAGTGTCCACTACCTATGGGGATGGGGCCTGGGAGCATGTGCAGAAGACAGAGTAACAATGGCAAAAAATAATAAGGCAGTCATCAATGATTGGGTGCCAGATGCTGTGCTACGGGAGGAGCATCTTATTTCATGCTCACAAAAACCACAGGAGCGAGTGTTGTTCGAATCCCCACTGAGCAGAGGAGGAAACCGAGGTCGTGGTAGGACTTTCCAGGGCGCTGCCAGACTTGGAGGGAAGCTGGGACTCAGGACCCGGACGTCCAGATGTGGAGGCTGGAGACCCAACCACACCGCCGCCCTGCCTCCCCCTGACCTCTACATGGGGCACTGAGAAGGACGCGTTATCCGTGTCGTCACCACGTCTGAGGCCCCTCAGCAAGTCAGCTGGATCAGCCTTCCTCACCTGACCCTCCAAAGCCCTGCGGTGGAGATACGATGCAGGACAGGGCCTCACTGCCTTGCAAGGGCAGGTCTATCTTTCCAGCCCAGAAAAGTAGAGTAATTTTAATGCTTGTACTTTTGCCCAAGCCTGAGCCTAACCTCCCCTTGGGCTCTGGCTCCCACTCCCCAACCCTCCTTGCCTTCTCCCACGCCCGCGCTGCTGCATTGTTGCAATAATCTTATGGATCAGGTGCAGGAGTTTCCTTGTCAGATGCCTGGGTTTCGGTCCCAGCCCCACCACTTACTAGCCCTGAGCATGCTTCTTATCCTCTCCGAGCCTCAATTTGCTCATCTGTGAAGTGGGGACAACCATCATACCTACCTCAGAGGGCTGGGAGGGTAAAATGCATCGACCATAGAAAGACACATGCAGCCAGTGCTCATAAACGGGAGCAAGCGTTATTTCTAAGGCCTCTGGTGGCACCAAACATCTCTTCTAAAACATTCGACATCCATAAAAATCAGCACAGCATTATTCATTGCCTCACTGTTTGGAAAAGCGAAAAAGTTGCAAACATTTAAATACTCTCCAATACAAGATTGATCCAATGTTTTCATTTACACGTGGAAAACTCTGCAAGTTGATATGAGGCCCAGAGTACTGCCCAGGGACACTGCGGGTGAGAAGCCAGTCGTGTCACATAAGCCCACTTTAGTAGATTATGTCTGGGGGGACTTCACCTTCTATACTCTACATTTCTGAAATGTTCGAATTGTTTTACAAGGTAAGGATTATTTTGTAACAGGAAAAAGGGAAAGAGATGTGAGTCTCAGGTGAGGTAAGTCAACGAGGATCTTTGTATTTCTGTGACTTTGTCTCCCTGCTTCCCTGACCCGGCCTCAGAGAGTTTTGGGGTTCTTAAGTGCAAGTCCCCATTCCTGGTGTTTTCTGGAACTCTTGGTTTGCTGCTGAATAAAAATAAAGTGGATGGGTGCTGTAGGTTTGATTATGGCCTTGTTGGGAGGGCATTGCTAATTTCTCTTCTCTCGCCTTGTGCCTGTGCTCAGCCCACCTGTCTTTAGACAAAGTTAGGTGCCACCTTATTTGGTAGCATAAGTGGGAGTCGTCCCCTGGCCCCTGCTGTGGAGGTGGCAGCACATGAGGAAGTAGACTCTCTACCTCGCAGACTGCTTTCTTCTAACTCCCTTGACAACCGCACCCATACGCTTTGGAACTGTTTTATTAGTCCTGCGTGTGGAGGTGGTGCTGGCAGCTGGACATCCCCTTGAACTAAACTATCCCAGTGCCACTTGGCATCCCTGCACCGTCCTGTCACTTAGGTTTGTCCACTGGTGCCAGCTTTTCTATTGAGCAAGTGGGTTTCCTTAAGAAACACGACCAGCAATTCAGGCCTTCTCAGTTAACTCATGAGCATGTTGTCCAGACAAGGTACATTCTGGTAAGAAAAGGTCAGGGAGGCAGGCAGAGGGGAGTAGTCACCCAGTCTGTGCTTGGAGAACCTCTCAGGTGACTGTCTCACACTCTTCCAGTGACCAATGGCTTCTATTTCTGCTGCGTTTGATGGGGGGTGGGTTTGGTGTCTCTTTCAAGAGGTTGGTTCAAGGCTCAGCAGTCAGGACCAGAAGCAAGAAAACTGCCCTGAGAGGAGCCCAGCTTCTCAGCTGCAGATGGAATTCACTTTGGCTTCTGTGGTGGCTCACAGCGTATGCTCTGTGGCCAGAATCCCTGGGTTCACACCCCAATTCTGCCGGTTGTTAGCTGTGGGACCCTGGGCAAATTATCCATGTCTCTGGGCCTCAGTTTCTCTGTCTTCAGGATGGGGATGGTAAAGTACCTACCTCATAGATTGTTAGGACTAAATGAGTTAATACATGTAAAGAGCTTAGAACGGGTCCCAGCAATGGTAAGTACTCAGTAAATTTTAACCATCATTATCACTACGGCTACTTTTATTATGATGATGATGATGATCTTCCAGGAAAATGCAGGCCAATATAAGAACGCGCTTAAACTCCAGTCACATCTTTTGTGTGTCCGTTGCCATCTATTTGATCATAAGATCTGTCTTTATTGGCTAAAAGCTGTATTCTGGTCTCTTTCAAGATCTTGGATTTTGTTAACTGTAGAATCAGTTTTGCCTCCCTAGAATTTGGGAATCCCACGCATTTATTTTTCTCCAGCCATCGCCTGCAATCTCCCACAGCGTGCTATTTCATCCTCGCTCAGAATGCCACCTCCCTCCTCTGGTCAGTGTCGTCCGTTGCTGGGGGCTGTCTCCTCCGTGCGGTCTTCACCCCACCCCCCCGGTCTCCCTGCTGCTCGCTCCTACGGCTCCCAGCACCTCATCGCTGCTCCTGTGGGCCCTTAGACAGAATCTTCTACGGAGACCCAATCGCCTTCTTGGTCTCTCCTTTGTAAGTGGGGCCGTCAGATCAGAAAATTTCTAAAGATCCTTTTTACTCCAGTGTGGATTTTTGGAATATAGCTAAGAAAATATTGATGAGATCTTTACACAGAAAATTACAAAACATTATTTAAGGATATGAGAGAAAACCAGAATATATGGAGATATATCCCATATTTGAGGATGGAAGATTCAATATTATAAATATAAGAATGTGTCCAAATTAACCTAAATCCAATGAAATTCCAACAGCTATTTTTGGACTTTGCATTCTTAATGGAACTTTACAAATTTATTCTAAGACTCATGTGGAGAAGCAAAGGGCCAGGAATAATTTGGACCACTTGGAAGAAGAAGCTGCGGGGCTTACCTTACCAGACGTCACGATGTGTTACACAGTTCTGGTTGTTGAGAGAGGCTGATGTTGAAACAGCGACAGAGAAACTGATGAATGAAACAGAGCAGAAACTTGCTCCATGAGTCGGGTGACCTTGAATATAAGGGGAAAGGACGAGCTATTCAAAAACATAGTGCTGCGACAACCGTTTTTCAAAAAGAAATTTGATTCCTACCGTATATCATACTCAAAACTCAATTCAAGATGGATTAGAGACTTATGTATGAAAACCGAAACTTCAAAAAGAAAACATTGGAGAAGATGACTTTGGGTAGGGAAGGATTTCTTAAATACTCTAGGCAGGAAAGGTAAGAAAGACTAGTGGTTAGGCTGTCGGTCTGGAGTCTCCCAGCTCTGCCACCTACCAGCCACGTGATGCCGGGCATGCTGCTTCCTCTCTCCGGGCCTCGATTTGTTCCTCTAAATGGTGGGTAAGCGTTTTCAAAGGCGCTACTGACTGCCTCCGTCCCCCAGTTCTCTTCCTCGCTGGCAGAGCCCAACTCCCACCGCGGACGATGAAGCCCCTGGCTGACTCCTTGCCGGTGAACTCTGGGGCTGAGGGGAGGGCCCGCGCCGCGGTCCTGGCAGGCGAGACCCGACGGCCTGTGTGCCCTCGGCTTAGGGGGAAGGCTTCCCGCCCTAGTAAAGAGGTGGACAGGAACAAACACCGCTCATCAGGATGCGGTCACCTCTGTGTGTGACACCTGGAGCTACAGCGGCGTCTCATGACCGTGAGGGAACACACTGGTCTGCAGTGATGGGGAAGAGCAAGATGGAAAGAGCCTTGGTCCTGGCACACTGATCCCAACTGGGAGCACCTACCGGTGGATGTCACATGCTGGGAGAAAATCCATTTTCGTCATTTTTCAATCCACTTTTAATTGACTGACCTGTGACCTGCTGTCGGATGTATTCTGACTGAGGCAACTATCGTCCCGAGGTTTGCTGTGAGAATTAAATGAGGTCAAGATGTTTGTAAAGCACTTAGCACAGAGCCTGGTGCCCATGAGGGCTTGATAAATGTCAACCCTGTGGCTGCTGGAACGCAGAAGCCCCTCGACATTGCACCTGCAGTAAAGCTAATGGTGAATCAGAGGCCCTCACAGAGCACACAGCACGTCTAAGCCTCTGGTTAGTATTCAGTGTGCGCTGTCTCACTGAGTCCTCGTTAAGGTCATTTGAGGTGGTGCTGTTACTTTCATTTTACAGGTCAGGAAACTAAGGCTCAGAGAGGTTAATGAACTTGTC
Organism: Tapirus indicus; assembly: GCA_031878705.1. Classification (NCBI taxonomy): domain Eukaryota; kingdom Metazoa; phylum Chordata; class Mammalia; order Perissodactyla; family Tapiridae; genus Tapirus; species Tapirus indicus. Next base: position 47,849,642 of record CM062929.1, read on the forward strand.
CCAAGGCCCCCAGCAAGAAAGTAGCAGAGCTGGGACTTGAATCCAGGCCTGCCTCCCGAACCCCAGGGCTTATCCACTGTGCAAGACTGTTTCTCCGGGGACAAGAGCCCTGCCATTTCCTGTCCCAGGTGGAAGTATTTTTGTGTGATCAACAAACCCTGCAGAGTGAGGTGCCCCTCCGCTGCTAGAGATCCCGGCTCAGAGCCTCTAGTCATGTTCCTTCTCCTCCTCTTGTTGTGGCTGGTCCTGATGCTCCCCAGAGAGGCAGGGAAGAGCCAAAAACCCCTGGCTCAGATGCCTCCCTAATAGAATTAGAATGTTCTTGTCAAGATGGGTTTCTTTTGGGGATGGCCAAGCGAGCCACGTACTCAGCTGCTGGAGGCAAAGGACAAACACGATGTGTTATCAGGGCCTCGGTGGCGGCAGCTGACTCTCCTCCCTCGGTCTTCAGGGCCTGGCATGTGAAGAGGAACCAAGTCCAACTTCACTGGCGGAGTTTTGATAATTTTTGATAACTTTGGGCTTCCCTCCCACGCTTCTGTCATTTTCTCCCTTCTGAGGTCACTCTCGGTGTCAGCTTACAAGACCTCCATCACGGGGACATCACATGTCATGAAGGCCCCGCCCTCTTCGAGGTCTTTTCATCTGCTCAGACCACAAAGGGGACAGCGAGGTGCTGACCTGAAGGAGGGGACCCTTGGTGGTCTTGCCATTTCTTAATACCACCTGCTTAACGGAATTCCACAGACTGTGCGGAAACCCCGGGTCAGAAACTGCTGTTTCTGTTTGCCTTTGAATTCCATCCCTGGCTCTCTTTGCGGATGGCCAGGCCAACCTCAACCTGGACACTGCACAGCCGATTCCCTCCGGAGCACTAGAGCTGGACAGCAATGGAGCCACCCCCGAGCTCCCCGAGAGCTTCAAAGAAGGGAGAGGAGCCAGGAGGCAGCAGCTGAGTTCCATCAGCAGAGGCACAGCCTGCGGATCACAGCCTCCCGGGGGACCCGGGCTCGTGTGCCTTATGACTCGGTGTCGGGAGATAATTGCACACAGATCTGTTTTCTTTTTTCTTCTTACCCAGTTAATCTGCAACTCTGAAATACCCACCCTCTTCTGCATGATTTGCAGAAGGAAAGCTGTCCATATCGTCAGGCGCTTGTAAATTCCCACCTCGGTTAGCTTCTCATTCTGTGTCCGGCTGCAGCAGCCGGGGGTACAGCATCTACATTTTGACCCTGTTGAACATTCCTTCTTGGGTTCTAGGTTCTTATGCGCTGGTCACAGATGAATGACATCATATTTTAGGTTGTGTCGATCTTTTTGCCACTCACCCAAGAGGAGGCAAAATAGAGGATTCGAGAGGCTCCTTCCCAGGTCGGCTGAGCCAGTTGGTGAGGTGCATGTGGACAGTCTCTGCTGGGGCTGGTCCCCATCTTCATGCTCTGCCTTCGCCTCTGAAAGCTGGGGTGAGCAGGTGTGGCACGAGGATTTTACCCCCAGGCCAACCTCATCGACTCTCTCTCTCTCTCTCTTGCCATTTCAAAACCCCTATTATAACTGTCACTGCTGTGTGATGGCATTTAATTTGACCGAAATGTGACAGAGTCACAAATATATTCCCTTTGGGACTTTTCTCACTGCCCCTCCCATCTAAAAATTCCACATTTTCAAACACACTGTAAATCACCCCCCTTCCCGCTCCTGTCCACCTCTTTCCCTTTGGCCTGCTTTATTTTTCTTGCTATCACCTTCTGACATTGTATCATATCTCAGACTGTGTCTGACTCCCGGTTTGCTGTCTGTCTCCTCTGGCTGGAATGGAAACCTCTGGAGGACAGGGGCCTTGCGCGTCTTGTGGCTGCTCCATCCCCAGCATCTGGAATGGTACCCTGGGCCGTGCAGGAGCTCAACCAACGCTTGATGATCAGTTGCATGAATCCATTCACTAAATATTAATTAGCGGATGTTCCATGATGCGGGCGGAGTCCGGTGGAGGACACAGATAACGGTCAAATGCTACAATTTGTGGACAGCTGGGTAGCAGATGCTGTGTGGCGTGTGTGTTGCACATCCATTGTTGTGTTGAACTAGGGAGCAGTGGGGCACGTGGTCAGAAAGCTGGGCTCTGCTGTCCCACTGCCTGGGTTCAGTTCTGGCCCCAGCACTTGCTAGATCTGGGACGTTGGGCAAGTTGCTCAGGCTCCCTCTGTGTCAGTTTGCTCACCTGTAAATCCCCCTCATCTGGGGATAATATTAGTACCTGTCTCAATGGGATGCTGCCCAGATTAAATGAGACAATGCATGTAACACATGTAGGAAGATGCTCTGGGTGGGATACAGGCTCAGCAAAGGCAGCTGTTACTAATCCTCCCGGCAGCCCCACTAACAGGAATCATTAGGATCCCCATTTAGCAGATTAGGAAACTAACCAAGCCTGTAAGCAGATGGAACCAGACGAGAGCCCCTGCCCTCAAGAATTTACAGTTTCATGTGGGAAAGGAGAGAAATGCATAAAAACCCTGCTATGCTCTGCATTGCACTTAAGAAGATGCAAATAATGTGCTTAGTTTCCACCACTCAGGTCCCATTCCTTCGAGAAGGATGGGCTCCAAAGGCTGCACTCAGGTCACAAGACTCTTCCGTGACTTCTGGAATGCCTGTGCCCTTCCAAGGAGTCCCCCATTATTCAAGGACACAGGCTGCAGTTTGACCTCAGTGTCAAGTGGTGTTAAGCATTTTACTCGGAGAGCAGGGAGTTGGAAGAGGGCTCTGTGAATGGAAAAAGGCCCAATAATGCATATCACACCCCAGTAGCATCCCCAGGGATGGTCTAGGGTGGGAGTGCTGTTCCATTCCACTGAGCTCACGGGCTGAGTTCAGCTATGGGGTTTCCTAGTGTCCTCTAGCGAACGTCTATCCATTGACTGTGTTCCGTTTCTGCTTTAAGAGGGCTGAACCTAGGGACCGAGAAGACGACAGCATAGTTCCCACGCACTTCTTATTCCTTAAGCTGAGATGAAATGCTACTTGCAAGGGAAGGCAGTTTGCTATAGCCTCACCTAGGAGAAGCTCCGTGCCCTGCAGAGCAGGCTGAAACCTGCCTTAGATGGAGGGCCCACGAGGGGTAGTCATTACTTGGGCCTGGCCTTTGAATCTTGCCGGTGGTGGTGTTTATATTCTTAAAACCTGAGTGAGCAGACAGGCATTTCACTGGGGTGGGCCTTGTTTGAGGAGTTAAGTCATCGGCTAACAGTATCTGCAGATGCCTTTGTGGAGCCTGCCGGGAGATGGCCAAGGGCTGGTCTCCTCTTTATCTCAAGGTCACCAATGCGCTGGGCATCAATGGGCCAGGCGCTGGGGAGAGGAGATAAAGGTTAGCAATAGACGTCCACATTGATGAGCACTCCTATGGGCCGTGCATTGTGCCTGATTTAGTTATGAGACTCCCCGTGAATAGGAATTATCATCCCCATTTACAGAAAAGCAAACTGAGTCTCAGAGAGGCTAAGTAATCTGCCTAGATCACACAGCTGGGATGCTTGATGCCTGATGTCTGCAACGTCTGATTCCAAATTCCACACTCTGATCCTGATTGGTCCACAATTCTTCCACTTAGAAAAGCAGGAAAGAAGACAGCCTCTGAAGAGAAGAGGGAAAAGAATATGAGGGGACAGGAGGATCAGAGGAAGAAAGAGTTGCAGGTGTTAGGAGTGAGGCAGGGTGGCCTTGATGATTTGCCCCAGGCCTCCCAAAGGAGCCCGAGCCTGTTGGGCAGGAGTGTCAGCTTGCAGCCAGCTGCAGAACTCCAAAGGGAAATCAAGGAGGTGTGGCCGCTGAAGCAACTTCAAAAGCGACCCTGTGTGTTCTGCCTCTGGTATCAGCAGGACTCTTTATGTTGCAAGTGACAGAAAACCTAATTAAGCCAGCTTAACAGAAAAGTAAATATTGGCTCACTTAATTTACAAGTGCAGAATAGAAGCCTTCAGGCAAAGCTGTGTCCAGGTGCTCCAACAATGTTTCCCTGTGTATTGTCTCCTTTTTCAGGCAGGCATTCTCCAAGGAAGATTGTGGTCAGCAGCTCCAGGCTCAAGTCCAGTGATCTCAGCAACTCCAGCGGAAACAAGGCTTCTCTCGCAAGAGTTGCAACAGAATTTCTAGAACTGAGTGGCCCTGATTCTGACTAACCCAGGCTGGGTCATGTGTCCATTCCTGAACCAATCACTTTGGCCACAGAGGGATGTGATGCTCTGATTGGCTCACCCATATATAGAGCCAGAGTCAGCCCCACCAGAGCTCCATGGGCTGAGAGGAGGGTGGGTCTCCAAGAGAAATTTCCGGAAGAAAGTGTTAGGCATACTGAGGACAGAAGACAAAAACATTGTGACCCCTACAAAGATTTTTTTGTTAAATAAAAATCTCTCCTATTGTCCACTCTTTGCCATTTCTGTTATCACCACCCCAGCTGCAGTGACTCTGGTGTAACCCCCTCACTGCTCACTTGCTCGCAGACTCTCGTCAACCAAGAGGCAGAATGTTCTTCCTAAAGGGCCGCGTGGGTGTTCTTCCACCTCCCCCTGCCCCGCTTCAACCACATTTTCTCCTCTGTTTATAAAGTAATACGTGATGACACTCGAAAATATAAAGAAAAAGAAAAAAATTGTCCATAATCTCACACTCAGAGGAAGCCATATTTCTTTCCAGTGTTTTTCTATATGCACTATAGATACTGTTTATATAATGAAGGTCCTCGTATGTGTTCAGTTGTGTGCGCTGCTTCCTCACTTTAGTGGTGTAACCATCTCCCTGCCCCATTGAAAGCTCTTTGTAAAGACCCTGGTGGCTGCGGTTGTGGGCTGTGAGCCTTGTGCCCCACACCGTGGCCGGGGGATCGGGCACAGGGATTGGCGCCCCGCGGGGCCCTGTGGGATGAGCTGGGGAAGAGCAAGTCCCCAGATGAGGAGAGTGGTTCTGCTTTACGCAGACACAAGAGCAGATGTCGGCACTGAACTCTCATTCCCTCAGGCCTGCCTCCCGTCCCGGCCTCCAACCCGGCCGGAAGACACGCTGTTCAGTTTCCCCGCTGCGTGCTCCCTGCTGCCGCGATCCCATCCTTCTCCAAGGCTGGGCTCGTTGTCATGTCCTCCTGTGTTTCCTTCCTGGGTGGGGGAATCTCGCCCTCCTCTCCCCTCTCCTGCAGATGTCACATGTGGCCCCAGCCTGCACCGTCTTAGGGTCATCTAGGCACATGCCCCACCTTCCCCTTGAGGCTGTACCTTATGCAGTAGTTACTTACTGAGCATCTATCTGGGGGATGGGGGGCCCTGCGCTCAGTGCTGGACATACTATGGAGAGTAAAGAGACATGGTCCTGCCCTCGTGAAGTTTGCAGTCTAGTCTGGTGGCCAGACATTCATCAGTCACACACAGTAGCAGTGGGATAAGTGTTCTGGACCTTGAGGACATGTTTAAGGGAGGGATGGGAGAAGGGTCTGATTTCCTCCAGGGAATCAGGAAAGGTTTCATGGAGGAGGTGACATCTGAGCTGAGGTCTGAGGAGTAGTTACCTGGTCCAAGAGGCAGAAAAGAGAGCTCCAGGCAAAAAGAGCATGTGCAAATGCCCTGGGGTGAGCATGGTACCCTCATAAGGTGGGAGAGGCTAGAGAGCAGAGAGCTGAAGGAAGGATGGAGGAAGGTGGGGGGTGGGACAGGAGGCTGGAGGGGACCATGAGCAAAGGCGTACAGTACCCCAGCGGCCTGGTGAGGATCTTGGTCCTTGTTCTAAGACATTAGTGAGAAGGGGGTTGGAATGGTTAGAATTACATAGTATATCAATAGAGTATCATAATGTATCAACAGAGCATCAGTGTGTCATAGTATCTATAGAGTATCGAAGTGTCCAATCTTTTGTAGCCTAATCACAAAGTGACATCCCAGCATCTTTGCCACATTCTACTGGTTAGAAGCAAGTCATAGGCCAGCCCACACTCCGGGGGAGGGAATTACACGAGATCCTGAACGTCAGAAGGCAGGGATCACTGGGGACCATCTTAGAGCCTGCCGTTCATGCTCCAGCATTGAAGATTTGAGGTAGGCAAAGGATGAACTTCTCGGCTAAAGATTCCTAATCTCGGGAAATGAGAGGTGCAAGGCCCTTTAGGGGAGGAGTTTTAAAAACAGAAAAGGTGTCCATGCATTCTGTTGCTTCTGGCCCGGAAGCAGGGGACTTTCTGCCAAGAGCCTCTCAAGGTCTTCCCTGGCCCGGGATCCCAAATGAACATCCCTAGGCTGATATGGCTCGGGGACAAGCAAGGTGACCTGTGCCAAAGTCTCCACTATCAAACCTTCCCTCCTCCAACCACCAGTGATATGCAAAGAATTTCCCAAGGCTCCATCAGCAGAACAATTGATTTTCTTCACATGGAAGCTCGAATCTGGCTTTACTCAGCGAGATGGATTTCTTCATTTCATTTTGTGTGCTCTTTTGAGTCACAAGATAAAAAATAGATTTTATTATCAGTTAGCTCATTAAGAGATAGACATCTGCATGAGTAATTACAGAAACACTCCTTAAGAGTCTGCTCCATAAAGAAGTCCAAATTGTTTCCGTTTTATTAAGAACATTTTCAAAGATATTAAAAAAGTGGAAAAAATTGTACAGTGAACACCCATATCCCCATGGCCTACGTTCTATACTTAACATTCTACTAAACTTACTTTTTCTGATATCTGTCCATCTTTCCATCCCTCTCTCCACCCATCATTCCATCTAAATTTTTGGAATTATTTCAAAGTAAGGTGCAGACATTAGTACAAGTTATTTTAAAAACTTTTAAATAAATGCTGAAATTCAACAGATTGAGGTTTTGTAGGATTAGGGTGAACAGTTATATTATTCACTCATTTACGTTTTTGAAAAATGTGTCCTCTTTGTCTCCTAGGACAAGTCTCTATCTTTCCCAACTTATCCAAAGAGTGCATCTATCAGATTTTTGACAGAAGAATTTTAGGGTAACTTTTCAATATTAAAAGTGTATGCTGAAAATTGTCATTTACATTCATTCATTCACTCACTCATTCATTCATTCAAAAACACAGGTTGAGGTTTTTGTAGGTGTCGGGCACTGTTTGAAGTACTAGCAGGCATCTCAGGACTAGAACAGTTGAACAGTGTGTTGTATACAGAAGACGCCCAGTAAATATTTGTTGGACAATGCAATGAATCTCTAAAGAACTTTCCAGCAATAACATTCTTGGGTATTGGTTGGTTTATTTATTGTTTTGTTTTGTAATGGTTTCAACAGATAATGAGTTGAAATTCCAGCTTTTACGATTTGTAAAAATAGTAATTTGTTCGAAAAGATGTACACATTACAAATTTGTAAATTCCACCATTTACGATTTGTGTCATTTGGGATAAACCCATTAAATCTCTGAGCTTCAGGTTCTTGACTGTGTAAAGGGGGGTAATAACCTCACCCACAGCCTTGTTCAGGAGATGAGATAAAGTGAGCACACGAGGCCTGCGTGTCGAGACCCCACGATAACACTCGCTCTAACTGTGCTTGTGACCTGGACAGATCCGTGCCGTCTCATGATGCTGAACGGCTGAGAGAAGGTGTGTCTGAGGGAGATGTGGAGGAAGCTTAGACCAGCTTGGTCTTCATCCCTCCGTCTGCTCTGTTCTCTCCCACCTTGAAGCAGCCACATCCCAAGGTCGAGGAACCTTGTCTGTCAGCTCTGAGCCCAAAGTCTCCCTGGTCTGAGCAGCCATAGGTCTCTCTAGGTGGCCAGAGTGGGCTGACATGAGGCACCGCGACTCCCATTCCTTGCCTGCCTGCACCTCTGAATAGCAAAGCATCTCCTGGCCCAGCCCTGGGATCACCTGCGTCAAAGTCACACTTGATGCACTGAGCAGTTCCTTTTGCAAAGTATGTGACAGCCCTTTCCAGGTCACTGCAGTGGAATCTGACCCCTGGAGCAGGGCCCTCCCCCTTCCCAGAATCAGACTGTCCCACGGTTCCTTCCCACTGCCCGAGCTGCGAGCTCTGCCCTCCTCTGAGGAGTGCAAGGGTGGCCGTTTTCATTTCAGTGTATCTTTATTATTATTTTATTATTTGTAAATTACAGGAGCCGTATAGTCTTCTTGTAAAAATATTGACACATAAACGTCACAGTAAATTCCTTTCCCCAGAAATGAGCAGTTTGTGAAAATTCCTTTAGAACTTTTTTGTATATTCTGACAATATTTTTTAAACAAAAATGGAATAGCACTATGCACGTTGTTTAGTCACCTCTTTTTTTTTTTTTAAACTTTAGGCCCTTCTCAGACATTATTCCAAATCGAGTCACTCTTTTTTAATGGCCAATGGATGACCTAGAGTATGTTGTTCCTTCCCCTATGGGTAGGTATTTAGGTTGTTTCTAAGTCTTTGCTATTACAAATACCGCTGCAGTGAACAGCCTTCTGCGTATATTGTAAGGCGCTGGAGGAACCGTGAAGTTGAAAGTTGGCATTAGAACTGGGAAAGCAGAATCATCGGCTCAAATAACAGTCATAACGTCAATCAAGCACTTGCTGGGTCTCAGGCTTTGTCTAAAGTGCTTTCCGCTTATCAGTGAATTTAACCCTCACAGCGATCTATGAAGCAGCCACTATGAGCCCCGTTTCCAGGTGTGGAAACTGAGGTGCAGAGGGGTGAAGTAATTGAGATCACACAGCTGGTAAGACGTGTGTGTTAAATTTTGGCCCATATTCCGATATAGACCTCCAGAAAGATCGTAACCAGGTGTGCTCCCATCAACAAGGCCTTTCTCCCTCCTCTCCAACAAAAGCGGGCTGTGGGGGACCATCACTCACGTTTATGGGGCACTTTGTAAGTCCATCATGTAGATCATCCCGTGTAATCTGCACAACCACCCCATGAAGTAGGAACTATTATTACCCCACTTCACTGGTGGGGAAACCAAGGCACAGAGGTTAAATGCTTGCTTAAGATCACCCAGCTGGTACAAGGGGATTTGGGATCGTGACATCTGTTTAATTTTCAAATTAAAGAAAATTTACATGAAAATGGCTTTAAGAAGTCTATGGCTACCCAAGGGGGTCCTGGACCCCTCAGGTGACCCCTCTCCCCCGTCATTCCCTGCATCGTATGTCATTGGTGGATTTGTGACATGGGCGGATGGCAGTGACAGTGTCCATGGAGGTCTACTGGGGCAGCTGGGGCTGATTTGGCCCAGAGCTGGCCAGAGTCCTATCCAGGGGAGGGCAGGACTTCGTGGGCAGGAGAGCAGGGGATCCCTGCAAAGGTGAAGAAGCCAGACAGGAGTGACCCTTCCACTTCCAGGTGACAACCAGGCAAGGCCCTTCTGGGAGTTTCCAGCACTCCTGGAACAGCCACCTTTGTGCCCCTCCCCATCCACCGTCCCCTCCGCTGCGCACTGGTCTGGACGCCCCAGCTTCCCTCCGTGGCCTGCAAACACCCAGCTCCGGGTGAGACCTGTCTGTCCTTCACACCTCGGTGTCAATCGCTTTACTCCGCTAATTAGACAGCACTGTGCCTCCTAGATGCCCAAAGGTCCCCTGAAGGCTCATCAGGAAGGAGACAGACTTATTTCTGAGGGAAGGCTGCCCCAGGCTGACCGGGGGAGACCAAGCGGTGAATGTGGAGACAGAGCTGCCTTCGGGAACCCCAGGAGGAAGGGAGCAAGCGGGCAGAAGTGGGGGGAAGGGGCTGTTTCCTGGCCACTTAGGAAGGCAGTTGGGGTGAAGTCAACCCGAGAGGGGTGGACGGGAGGAGGCTGCTGGACCTGGGGATGTCTTGTGCCCCCCAGTGGCCTGCAAAGCCCTCAGGTGACAGGGTCGCTGCCTTCACTCATCAGGAGGCCTGTAGCTGCCCCCTAGGATGTGACTCCCTCCCACGCGACGGGTCTTGTGCACCCAGCTTCTCTGTGGGGTCTCGTGTCTCCCCTCTGGCACATCCTCACCTGCTCACCGCCCACTCCCTTCCCTCTGTTGGAGTGAAGGCAGCAAGGTCTGGAGTTGGCGAGGGGACCTTAAGAGGCTGCCAGGGTCCCCCTGTCTGCAAGACCGAGTCCACACTGCTCAGGATGGTGGACCTGGGGCTGCCAGCCCTTCTGCCTCGTGCCTCCCTCACGTCCCCGCACGCCCCAGCCTCCAGCTGCCCCCGAGGGACCTCACGTTGTCTGCTCTGAACCTTTGCACGAGCTGTTCCTTCCTCCTAGAACACCTTTTCCCCTGGGATAGGGTCGGGTGGGGGAAGCACTTTCCCTGATTCAACCACTCACTCCGGGTGGAACACAGCCCGGTGCCTTGGTGTGAATTTGTAAAGGATGCTCTGTGCCGTGACTATGATATGACATTAGGGGAAGATGGGGGAGGGGCATACTGGAACTCTCTACTGTTTTTGTGACTTGGCTTTGAGTCTAAAATTAGTTCCAAAACAGAAAGTTAACAAGAGAAGATGCCCATTCCTCCTAGTGGGCATGACTGCAGGCCCCACTTGTCCCATGGGCTGGACAACCTGTGTGACCAGACCTGCTGGTTCTGTGTGTCAAGGTCTCTCCTTTGCCTGCTCTCCAGCCCGTGTGGCCCCCAGAACACGAAGCACAGCCTGACGGGGAAGCTTCTCCAAATACACACCATTGATTCCCTGACACCCCTGGTTTTGGCTTCTCAAAACTAACAATCAGTTTGACCCCTAACCTGCTGTTTGAAACCACTTTGTAAAATGTCTCTGCACAAGTCGAGTCTCCCTGAAGGAGACCCTGAGACGCTGAGTTACGTGTGATTTACTGAGGGTGTGCACCCAGGGCAGCTGGACGGGGGGGTGGGGGGGGCGGGAGGAAGCCAAGCTTGGGGTGGTTTCCGGCACAAAGCCAGGCTCGGCCGGATCCCCCCGGAGCTCTGGAAGGTGAATGAGGCTCGGAGCTTGGCCTGCCCCGAGGCAGGGGCTGGGTTGGGTCATTGGCTAGAGGCTGCTGGGCTGTCCACAACTGGGTGCTCCCTGCTCCCCGCACCCGCAGACGGAGCAGCTACAGCAGACCAGCGCCTCCTCTAAAGAGAGTGGCCGGTGCAGGGGCCTCGGGGAGTCGGGAGGAGAGCACAGAAGCAGAAAAGGGGATCCGAGGAGGCCTGGCAGATGCTGGCACTTGGGGTGTGGAGGACAGACAGTCCGGAAGGGAAGGTGGATGTAAAGTGGTGGAGAGCAGGAACATGCCGGAACACACAAGCGTGAGCTGGAGCCCACGAGAATGGACTGGAACCCACCTCGGTTCTTGTTGCCTCCGACCGTGGTGACAGGGGTGTCCTGCAGGCGCCGGGCCCTTCGTCACGGAGCTGAACGCGTGCCGGGCCCAGGAGTCGGAGAAGCTAAAGGAGGAGCCAGGGAAGGGGGATCAATGGCAAGCCTAGCCGTCCCCTCCCGCCAGGCACTGACCCAACGGATGAGTGACAATGTGCCTGAGCCACAAAAGTGCGGCAGCTCCATCTCACCCTGCGAGTCTCACAAGAATTGCTCTCGGGCCCCCGCTAGGGGTTGAATTGAGCCCCTCCAAAAGGTACGCTGAAGTCCTTACCCCAGGATCTCAGTGCGTGACCTCATTTGGAAACAGGGTCGATGCAGATGTAATTAGTTGAGGTAAGAAGATGAAGTCACATTTGATAAGGTGGACTCCTAATCCAGTAGGATTGGTGTCCTTCGATGGAGAGGAAATCTGGACACACACATGGAAGGAAGATGACGGACGCAGACTGGAGTGATGTGACCACAAGCCAAGGAACACCTGGGGCCACCAGAAGCTGGAGGAGGCAGGGAGGATCATCCCCTAAGGGCTTTGGAGGGGCCACAGCCCTGGTGCCACCGTGATTTTGGACCCCTAGCCTCCAGAACTCCGAGAGAAGAAATTCCTGTCTTTTTAAGCCACCTGAGGTTTTGGTCCTTGTAAGAGCCCTGGGGACCTAACACAACCCTTCCCCAGACACCTCCAGAGAAGAGGATTCTGGGAAACATGGTTCAGCCCGGCCCTGTCGGTACTTAGAGCTGCCCCAGCCTCTTAGAGGAACACCACCTCCTCAAGGAGGACCCCTGAGCCTGGCCCCTGCCCAGCTCCTTCCCGGTGCCAACCGTGGCCCAATGAAGCAGTGCACTGGGTCCCTGCGCATCTTTGTCCGGCTCCCCCACGAGCCCATTCACTCTGTGCAGACAAGCATGCCATCTGCCTCCTTCTCTTCAGTTGCCCCAGACCTGGCAAAGTGCTGACAGAAGAGGACACAGTTTGCAGGGAGATTCAAGTGCCCACCCCTGGGTTGGCATGGCAGCCTCGGTGGGCGGGAGTGGAGGCCCAGTGGGTGGGAGCGGGGGGCTTTTCTAACCAGACTCACACTGGTCAGTAGATTAACCCGTCCCAAAGAAGACCAGCTTTTCTTCCTTGCTGCTGCGGGACAGACAGCCCCAAAGCCCGCAAGTGTTAATTTGTCAGGACAATAATCTTCTCTGGGACGATTTCTGGTTTGGAGGGATTACCCGGCTGTAGTTCTGGGGGTGATGGACATTTATTCCCTACTTAATTCAAACAAGAAGGAAAAGCCTTGTTGCACAAAAGGTGACGGATGGCTCTGTGAGAGCATCCTGTTGAAGTGACTCATTGACATGACCGACATCTCCTGGCTCCCCACGCCATCGAGGAGGTTAGACTATCCTGCCAGCCCAGCGCTCTTGGGGGGCTGCGGGAATTCGAGATTTGCTTCTACTCTGCTTGGGTTGGGGGGTGGGGGTGTATCTGCACAGGTTGCAGCCCAGCTGCTTTGTGGGATTTGGGATTTTTTAAGAACTATGACCCGTGTTCACCTCTGACAGCAACACTGCAAACTGTATTGCTAAGGGAATCACTACGGAGGCAGCTCAGGGGTTTTCCCAAAGTCCACTCCTTAAGTCTTTTCTGAACCGTGAAGGGGTCAGGTAAGGATGTCGTGACTGCACTGTCTGGTGATGGTGTTAGGTTGGTCAGCAGCTGACACAGAAGAGTGGATACTAAACCTTTGATGAATAGAAATGTGGCAGAGAGTGACTACAGTGGGGTGATTGACAACTGGGAGTGGGAAGTGGGGAGGGGAACTTTGGACTGGGCTAGGTTTACGCCATGCCCTTGCTGTGTGACCTTGAAGAAGTGACTTCCCATCTCTGAACCTCAGTTTCCTTGTCAATAAAACAGAGCTCACACTTTGACCTAGTTCCTAGGGTTGTTGCAAAGATTAGATGAGAGCATCATAGCAGAGTTCTGGGGTCAGGTGATGGGCAGAGCTGGCTCAGCACACTACCTGGCACAAAACAAATGCTGAATAAAGTAACTTTGGGGCTGCCCTCAAGCTGTGTCACAAAATCCCTGTTTCTGCAAAGACAGCATCTCACCAGTGCTCTCCAGTGTCAGCCACCCCCATAGTTCTGCCAGCTCATTACTGTTTTTTAAAATATAGATGACATTTATCCATTACTCCCTCATCTTTCTCATTTAATCCTCCCCACAGCCCCACGAGGTGTGCACTGCCATTAGCTCCATTTTCCAGATGAGGAAAATTGAGGCTCAGAAAGGGTTAAGTGACTCACCCCAGGTCACATGGCCAGTACGGATGAGTGCCCAGTGTGAACCCTAATCTGTCTGCATCTTTGTCTTTGGTATTTGCAAATGTGTCTTGCCAGCTGGGAGAGGCAGGAAATGGGCAAATGTTTCTTAAGGAATCTCATACCAGATTCTTTCATGCCCTTTATCTCATTGGATCCCCACGGCTACACTTCAAAGCAGGTATTTTATGCGTCTTGATTTACAGCTGCTTGCTCACAGTGTTAGTCCTTCGTCTAGGAGTGACTTTGGGGAGATGTGTGGGCATTGGAGGCGAACCACGTTTGGGTTCATTTCACTTGTAGCTGTGTGACCTAGGATAAGTTGCTTAACCTCTCTGTGCCTCAGTTTCTCCATCAGTAATCCTGGCACCTACCTCCTAGGGTGGTTTGAGGCTCAATGATTTTATGTCTCCATGAGGGGCCCACGGTCAGGGCTCGGTACTTGTGTTCTGTGATTATTTGGTAGCAGCGGGCTGGTCTCTGGCAACACTGGTCTCCCTGTCACTGCTCAGTGGGTTGCAGTGATCTACAGGCTTTCCACCACTGGAAACTGTTCACGCCGATCTGACCCCACTGATAACTACTCCCAACAACACACCTCCCTACTCCTCTTTTATTTGAAGATGAAATTCATATTTCTACTATCTACGATAGGTGTGTCCGGGAGCGAAAAAAAAGTAATTTGAAAGCCTGGAATCCAAAACCTGCAAACCTTTGAAGCTACAGCCAGCTGAAAAAATTGCAGTCAACTGTAGTCACTCATGTTTATCAGGGGGAGACCAGAAGGTCCACTGCAAACAAAGGCGCTTACCAGGGAGAGGGAAAATATGAGAAGTATTTGGTCAGATGCTTCATTTGCTCGGGAGCTGGCCTCTGAGCAGCTTAACCAGCAAGACATTTCACCCACTAGGGGCTCGGCCTCCCCCCACCCCAAGAAGGTATTAAGTTGAAAATAATTAAGGTTGCTAAGTGATTTCACCACTTGTGAAACTGCTAGAAAGGAATGCTGTCATAGTTTAATTAAAAAATGAAGGAAAGAAGGAAGAGAAAGAAGGAAGGAAAGAAGGGAAGGAAGGAAGGAAGGAGAGAGGGAGGGAGAGGAGGGGGGGCAGGGAAGAAAGGAAAACGTGTGACATGCTTAAAGGATGGGGCTCTCCTGGGGGCTGGGCAGGAATGTCTTATCGCAGAATGAGTTCATTCCCCACTCAGCTGGAAAGTGGTCCCCGCCACGGCCCTCTGCCTGTTGCCCCCACCCCTTGCTGGCACCTCTGTTTTGGCAGTTGCCTCCTTTCTGCTCCCAGGAGAGAACAAAGTGATTCTGAAGTTCTCTTGACATCATATGCCCACTTCTTCTAAAGGCACAAAGGGTCCCAGTCGGAACACCGAGCAGAAGTTCTGGATTCAGACTGGCTCCGGCGTTTCCCGTCGTGAGGCCCGGGGAAAGATCCCTGGCTTTTGCTGAACTGTGATTTTACTTACATGCAAGACAGGATCAGTCGTACACTCGTCCTGTCTACCTATTTAGACTGAACCCTATGAAACTGCCATTTTTGTAGGCCAAAAATGGTCGAACATCAGTAATCCCATAAAATTTTACCTGAATCAGTTAAAAGGAAAGAGTGTGGGAGTGTTTTGAAAATGGGTAAGTGCTGTACTAACACAAGGCATTGACTCGTTCCTCGAGTAATCACTATGTATCTCTGAGACGCTGGCACTGGGCTAAGTCGGCACAGGCTGTGGACACTGCTTAATCCTTGTGACAATGCCGAGGATGGGTACAACTGCTCCTCATTTTGTGGATGAGGAAACTGAGGCTCATGGTCAAAATCGCATACCCTAAGACATTCGATGAAACGTGGAGCAGCCAGAATTTGAACCCTGACTTCGGAACTCTTCATTGTTAATTAATCAATCATCAATTATTTAAATCAATCTGTTCACTAATTCAAAAATATTTATTGAGTTTTTTTTTAATGGTCAGGCACTGTTCTGGGCATTAGGAATACAGTGATAAGGAAGATGAAGTCCCTTCTCCCGTGGGGAGAGAGAGACAATACACAGCAGATGAGTAGAAAGTATTTCAGATAATGGTAGTAACAGGAAGGAAGATAACTGGGGTGGGGATGCCGTAATATAATGGGAAATATATATTTTGTCTTCAACCCCGGTTCCTGGCACAGATCTCCTAAAACCTTTGGAATTTCTTGAGTAATAGGGGTGATACGAGCACCTTTCGTTCTACTATTTGGTCTTGGCATCTGGTTTCTGACAGACAGCTTCTAAATCCTTTGGAATTTTGTGAGTGATAGGAATGTCTTTTGTTCCAGTGAGGAGACTCTTGGTGGATCCCTAAATAGCTTCATGATGGGGGCTGGCCACTAGAAAGACTAAATCTTGTTTAGAAGCTTGGAACTTTCAGTCCCATCCCCCAATCTCAAGGGATGGGAGGGGGACTGGAGATTAAGTTAATAGTTGATCGTGCCTGTGTGATGAAACCTCCATAAAAATCCCTAAATGATGATGTTCTGGGAGATTCTATGTTGGTGAACACATTCACATGCTGGAGGGTAGTATGCTCCAACTCCACAGGACCAGAAGCCTCTGGATTTGGGACCCTTCTGGACCTTTCCTTATGCACCTCTTCCTCTGGCTGTTATTTGTATTCTTTATAATAAACCAGTAAATGTAAGTAGTTTCCCTGAGTTCTGCAAGCAGTTATAGCAAATTACTGCAGCTGGGAGGGCGGTCATGGGAACCCCCAAGTTATAGCTAGTTGGTCAGAAGTGTGGGAGGCCCAGGACTTGCGATTGGCATCTGACGTGGGGACAGTCTATTGGGACTGAGCCCTTCTCCTGTGGGGTCTATGCTAACACCATAGTTAGTGTCAGAATTGAATTGAATTGTAGGACACCCAATTGGTGTCCAGAGAATTGGAGAATTGACTGGTGTGGGAAGAAATCCATGTACATTTTGTGTCAGAAGTGTTGGGAGAAGAAACATCATAGTTGGTGTCAGAAGTGGGATTTTTCAGAACTGCCCTGGCTCATGGAAATGTGATTTGAGAAGAGAAAGGATGGGGGATGAGGAACTTTTGATTCTTAGGTGGCCACACGCTCACCTGTGGTATGGAACAGAAGCTGTGCTTCAATCAGCAACTAAAGGTGAAAGTTATCAGGGGAACTCAGAGTTGGATCCAACTCCCAGGGAGCTGGTTCACTGGATGCGTGAGGAAACGTAAACTAATAATAAAAAAATGAAAAATACATAATCCCTTGGTTTTCATTGTCTATAATAGCTAAAATGAAATTAAAAGAGAATGCTGGATTGGACTTTGATGCTAGACTAAGCTTATATTTCAGTCAGTTTGAGCTTGACCAAAGCCCCCGTAAAGGGAAAAATTATGTGGGAACCACAGGGAGTACCCCTAAGACCTCTGGTCACCAAGAAGGTAGTCCATGTGAGGGGAGGGCAAAACCAAGAAACTTTTGAAACCAGGGGGAATAGTGTGATGGAGTTGTCTCATTTTGGAGATTGGGACCATCAGCTTCCTAAAGAACCTTTACTAAAATGGATTTTGAGTGTGACTAATTTAGGGCCAGTATCCTTAGTTCCTCAGGCTGCAGAGTAGAAGAGGCTATTTTGATGGAGTGGACTAGGCAGTGACATTTGAGGAGGAGGCGAGGGTGGCTGGAGTACCTGGAGTGGGGCAAGAGCAATAAAGGCAGCCAGAAGGTGGGGCAGTTGTGGACAGTGACAGAGGCCAGGGAGGAGGCGACAGCCCCAGTCCAGGCAGAGGTGATGGTGGCCTGGGTCCAGGTACAGGTGGGAGAAGTGGGTGGAATCAGAATCTACCTTGAAGGTAGAGCTGGTAAGACCTGCTGATAGATTAGATGTGCAGGAGAAGAAGAGAAGGCTGCTGTCTTTGTTGTTCCAAATCCACAGTTAATAAGTGGTAGGGAAAGGACTAGAAGTCCAGGCTCTTGATATCGGTCAAATGTTCTTTTCGCCATTCATTTGTTTCACAAGCATTTATCGAGTGCTTGCTCTGTGCCAGGCGCTGAATATCTTACACTCTCCAGGGGAAGAAGGATTCCAAATCACAGATGCCATGAGAGGCAATATAACGATGTGGGTGCAGAGAAGTGCGGTGCCCCAGGAACACATGGCAGGGGGACCTCGTTACTCCAGGCTTCCCAGAACCTGCAGAGGGACAAAACTGGACCATAAAGATGGCCACCATCTCAGGGTCCGACATCCCAGGGTCTGGGGAGTGTGCTGAGCAATTTACATCCATGATCTCATTTCCGTCTTGGCAAGAACCCCAGGAGGAAGGAACTACTTTATTCCCCCTTTGCAGATGAGACTACCTGAGATTCAGAGAGGGGCACAGGTTGCTTAAGGTCACACAGTTGGCCGAGCCAAGACTCCGACCTTGGGACTTGGACCCTAAGTTTCACCTTCTTCTTCTCTGTTCTAAGTCCTCTGATGTCAGCCCCTTCCCATTGCTTCTGGGGGAGAAAGAGACGCGATTAATAAATTAATGTGTCAAACAATAAGCATGTTCTACCTCCAGACGTCCCCTGGTGATAGAAGCAGGTGTGGTTTTTTGGAGGGGGGCGAGCGCAAGGAAAACTTGATGAAAGTCCAGACTTTTCCTCACCAAGTCCACATGACCTTTAATTACTTACAGATTTAATAGAATATCATTCCACATGATTTATTCCACTGAGAGATTGATTAGTAATATAACTTGAATTGTAGTCCATTTCCCCATGCAATTTAAGATGATTTAGTGCCAAATAAAGACTAACCCCACGGCCCTTGCTCCAAAGAGTGGCGGTCGGTTGTAGTTCTAACGCATTTGGAAGGGGAACTTGTGCCTCCACCAGCCAGAGAGCAATTCGATCTTTCCTAACCCTCAACGAAATGAGGATCCAGGTCCTTCCAATCTTGGCATTGGGGGCGGGGGCTTTTCTGGGATCTGGGTCACCTTCTCCCAGCCCCAGGTTCTCGGCTTCGGCAGTGCGGACGTGTGGGTCGGGGCCCTCCCTGTTGTGGGAGACTGTCCTTGCACTCATTGTACGGTGTGGGTCCGCAGCCCTGGCCTCTACCCACCAGATGCCAGCAGCCCCTCCTCGAGTTGTAACAACTAGAAATGTCCCCGGACATTGACACGTCCCCTCTGGCCGAGAACCACTGATCTAGACTTCACTAATATGGGGGAACCAAAATGTGTTCTTTAGAAAAGAATCAATAAGCATATTTAAAATTTCACTTGCATGTGTACAGTTGAAAGCGGGGCAACTTTCTCTGATGGGTAAATCACAGCTTTTGTTTCCTTGTCTCTTTAGTCCCCGTTGTTACACAGACAACGTCCTTCAAGTGCCACCTGGGAGACCCCCAGAGGACGGACACCGTGGACCTTAATGCGGGTGTTGAGCAGGCAGCACGCTGTGCCCTGTGAGCGGTGGGTATATTTCAGTCCATTTCTTCCCTTCTGTATTCTGGATTCCACACGAACCAAAGGGACTCCCGAGGCCTCCAGATACAAAGTAAAGTGGTCAGAAACGTGGCTCCCTCAGTGCCGTCCAAGCTCGAGCAGGGGGACACATGCTGTTCCATTTACTGGACTTGCTCTACCAACTTCCGGGTCTTCAGCTTTTGGGAGCCCCTGTCCCTGCAGGAAGACGTCTCATGTTGTCGTGTGTGTGTGTGTGTGTGTGTGTGTGTGAGTCCCTAACACTTTGCAGGCACCAATTATGGAAATTTGTGGGACAGCCTGGCTCTTGCCAACCCCCTCCCCTTCTCTGTCTTAGACAACAAATAAAATAGCCCAGTTCTCCTTCGCGGCAGGACCACCAGGGCTGAGCAAAGGGCCGCCGGCCCCTCCCGAGGGTTCCCTCGCGCTCTGCTCCACTTGGCTCCTTCAAGGACGTCTCAATGAGTGGCCTTGTTGAGACTTCCACTAAGGCCCAGCCTGGAAGGGACCATTAAAAACAGTTTAATCAGAACAAAAGAAGTTCTGTTCTCACTGTCCCCTGGTTGCAGTTTGGATGCAGCAGCTGAAAATCTATCTGCACCAAGCGACAAAGCTGGGTCCAGCCGTGCCACAGAGTGCGCCCTTAGCAGAGATTTCTGGATGGATCCTTGGAGCAGATAATTTACAACTCAAGCAAAACACAAGGAGAAGCCTTTTTATTTGGCACAAATGTTTCCTATTAAAAGCCTTCGGAAGCGCCTGGTAACTGGAGCCCTGTTCTTCCTGCACAGGCTCAAGGTGACCGTGTTTGTGCACACAGAGCCCCTTAGAAGAATTCCTGGCTTGGATGCTGATCCTGTCTGCGAGAGACGGTGTGGAATCAGACTATGAAAAAATACACGAAGGAAGACGCAAGTGAATGGGGAGCGTCTTTGGGTTGATTTTAAATGCTGCCCTGGAAGCGTTGTGGTTAGTGATTTTCTGCTGCTGAGAAGCTCCTAACAGGCAGGGGCATTTGTGGTAAACCTCCAGAACCTTCTGGAAACAGAGAGAATTGCCCCAAAAGTGGAACTGTTTATGTGTCGTGGAGGATGGGAACTTCTGTGGCCAGCTGTCTGGGACATCAAATGAGTCCAGTGCCACCCATTCTTTGGAATGGATCACATAAAAGAAGTTATCTTTAAATTTTTGTTTATTTTAATTAGTTTTTAATTTTTCTTTTCTGTATTGGCAAAATGAAATTTCTAGAGATGACTAGGTTCAGAAGCTCATCGTGTTTGACCTCTGGATTCCTCATCCAGATTTCCAGAATGGTCAGCCCACGGGGCTGTGGGCTATTCTTGCTGTGCGGGCCGAACGCAGCTCTGAACCATGTTCATTCAAGCTCGTGAATAGATCTAAGTAAAAGGAGGCAAAGGAACAAGTCTTACTGTTTTGGACTCAACTTGGGGAAAAATGTGCCTGCCAACGCCTAAGAAAGACCCTCAAGTGCAAACACCCAAGAACTTGCCAGAAAGCTCCGGGGGAACAGTTGGATCCAAGCATTTCTGTGTGATGTCAAGTAAAAGCCCCAAAGAGAATTCGATACCAGATTGACGTCATGAGTGTTTCTCTCCCGGCGCCCGGCAACCAGGAGAGTGCTGGGACCTGTCTCTCTTTGTCCCCTGGGAATTCCTAAGTGCCCTCCTAGGGCAACGTGGGTTATGAGCCAGACACGAAGACCAATACTGGCGATTAGTCACCATTTCTTCAGTAATCATCACATGTCAGGCACTTTCCGTGGATTATCTCATTGATTCTTCCAGCAACATGAGGCAGATAAATGAGAGAAATAATTCTGCCCATTTTACAGATGAGAAAATGGAGGCTAGGAAAGGTTCATAAATTGTGCAGGCTCACACAGAGCGGCAGGCTCTGATGAGCAGGCCTGGGTGGACCTGAGATTCTGCCCCCGGTGATGCGGGTGCTCATGGTCTGTTCACCACACTTTGAGTAGCAAGGATTTAATGCAGGAGTCGGTAAATGTTTTCTGTAGAGTCAGATTGTAAATTTCTTTTTCTTTTTTTTTTGGTGAGGAAGATTGGCCCTGAGCTAATATCTATTACCAATCTTCCTCTTTTTCCTTGAGAAAAATTGTCTCTGAGCTAATATCTGTGCCAGTCTTCCTCTATTTTGTATGTGGGATGCCACCACAGCACAGCTTGATGAGTGGTTTGTAGGTCTGCACCCGGGATCTGAACCCACGAACCCCAGGCCACCAAAGCAGAGCACATGAACCCAACCACTATGCCACTGGGCCAGCCCCAGATGGTAAATTTATTTATTTATGTTTTTTTGGTGAGGAAGATGATCCCTGAGCTAACATCTGTGCCAATCTTCCTCTACTTTGTATATGGGATGCCGCCACACCAGGGCCTGGTGAGCGGTCTGTAGGTCTGTGCCCAGGATCTGAAACGGCGAACCCTGGGCCGCCGAAGCGGAGCGTGCAAACCCAACCACTACGCCACCGGGCTGGCCCCTGGATTGTAAATATTTTTGACTCTGCTGATTGTATGGCCTCTGTCACAGCTCCTCAACTCTGCTGTTGTAGCCTGAAAGCATCCATAAATGACATGTAAACAAATGGCCATAGCTGTGTTCCAATAATACTTTTATGAACTAAAATAGTGACTGCCTGCAGACTGTGGGCCATAGTTTGCTGACCCCTGATCTAGTGGATGCAAACAGTCCCTACCTCATAGGATGCTGGGAAGATGAAATTTATTAAGCCTCTGATGTGCTGAGGCAGATGCTGCCGGTTGCTGTCCCAGTATCCATCCTCTCCTCCTTCCTTTCTACCAGCACTGACATTGTGCCAGTTAAAAATACTTGCTGGTTAGCCTCTCTTGCAGCCTGTGTGACTCTGTGCTGGCTGATGAGATGTGAGGATGAGATGTGTTGATATCAGGAAAGGCTATGTGTCCCCTTGTCCTTCCTCCTTCTTCACTTCATCTTGCCTGGAAGTCTGATGTGATGCCTGGAGCTGGGGCAGCCATACTACATGAGAAAGCAAACTGCAGGCTAAGGACAGCAGAGCAGGAAGATCAAGAGGAGAAAGGAACTTGCAGTATTTTTGGGGAAGCTGCATCAGCCTTGGACTTCCTACCAATACCTCTCCTGTATGAGAAAAAACATACCCCCCTTTGGTCAAGCCATTATGGACAGGTTTCTGCTACATACAGCCCAAAGGAATCCTGATGACTCAAATACTGAATCCAGTGCTGAGCACACGTAAGTACTTAATTAGGGGTCGATATTCAGTGTTGGTAATGTCAGAAGTGAAATCTTTAACCCTCTTGGGCATCTTGAATGATGGCAGGGGGCAGGGGGTAAGGTAACATGCTTTGGCATGAAGTCAATTTTAATGCCAATTTTTTTCCTTCAATTCAGTGAGCAATTGGGAGGCTGGGCAAAGAAGTGGAAAGAGCAATACCTTAGTACTTTTCTGCTATAGTATTTGTCACACTGGCGTAATTGTGGCTGTTTCTCTCCTTCCCCCAAAAACGTAGATGACCTCTGAATCATCCCTGTGCCCCTGGCTAGTGGGACCTGACACTCACCTGCTTGTGGAGGTTTGCAGTGGAGCCCTCTCACCAACTATGACAGTTAATTTTATGTGTCAGCTTGGCTGGGCTAAGGGGTGCCCAGAGAGCGGTTAGAGATTTCTGGGTCTGTCTGTGAGGGTGTTTCCAGAAGAGATTAGCATTTGAATGGGTAGACTGAGTGAGGCAGATTGGCCTCAGGGAGGCCGAGCAGGGAGAGGGAGACAGCCTCCACCTCGGTGACTCTGTCATCATTCTTAAACCATTTACCTCCTCACCGGCTGTTACTTGAGATCATCAAATATCTTTGTTATTTAAGACACCAGCCAGGGGGTCCCTGCAGCCAAACACATCCCAGCTGATGCTGCTTTCCATGCCGCACATTTTCAGATCTAGGAAGCACAGCTCTTGATAAGGCCCCGCCCCCCAAGCCTCCTCCCCCGTGATCCCCACCCTCCACCCAGCGGCTCAGGCCAAAATCTTGACATCACCCATTGTCTTTCTCCCACACCCTATATCCAGTCCATCTGAAAATCCTGCCAATCGACCTTCAGAAAGGATCCAGAATCCAACTACTTCTCCCTACTCCCCTGCCCTGGTCTGGGACAACATCATCTCCACCCTGAATGCCCCAGTGCCTCCCCACTAGTCCCTGCAGTCCCTCTTGCTCCCCCAAGATCTAGTCACCTTTTGGCAACCTGGGTGAGCCTTTAAAACGTAATTCTGATCTTGCCACTCCTCCACTCAAAACCTTCCACTGGTTTCCAGATTTCAATGCAGAGTGATTATCTGCATGAATCATCTATCACTACATAACAATGTTCCCACCAACGTGGTGACTTCACACAACACACTTTGTCGTCTCACGTTTCCCAGGGTCAGGAGTCCGGCTGTTGGCTTCACTGCATCCTTTGTAAGGCTGCAGGGAAGGTGTTGCCGGGGCCGAGTCCTCATCTGAAGGCTCAACTCGGGAAGGAGCTGCTTCCAAGTTTGTGTGGTTGTTGATAGGACGCAGTTCTTTGCTGACCGTTGGCCAGAGGCGGCTCTTGGTTTTTTGCCATGTGGGTCTCTCTGCGGGGCAGCTCACAGGAGGTGGCTGTATCAAAGCCAGCAAGGAGGTGAGCCCACCAGCAAGACAGAGATGACAGTCATATGCAACATCATCCTGGAAGTGACACCCATCACCTGTGCCACACTCTACTGGTTAGAAGAGAGCCACTAGGAGGAGGGCCCCTCCTCCTCCACTCAAGGGGCAGCATAACACAGGTGTGAACACCAGCAGGTGGGAAAAATTAGGGGACACTTAGAGTCTCTCTGCCACAATGGCGTTCAAGGCCTCCGTGATGCCGCTGTTGATCAAATCTCTGAGCTGAGCTCCTAACTCTCTAACTTTTTTCCCTAATGCTCCAGCCACAGGGACTTTTGGCTGTTCCTCAAACAGGCAGGCGTGTCCTGACTCAGGGCCTTTGCACTTTCGGTTCCCTTGACCTAGAAGGCTTTTCCCCAGTGATGTGCATTGGCCCCCTCCCCACTGCCTCCAGCGGTCTCTGCTCAGAGACAGCTCCTCCTGGAGGCTTTTCCTGACCACTGTGGCTAAAGTAGCACCCTTGGCAGTGGTAAGTGCTGGTTCCCCAGGGCACCTATCTGTCTGCAAAATCCCATCTCAACTAGATGTTTGCTGTAAAGAGGGTTCTTTGATCAAACATGGCGTTGGCAGCTGCTGTTTCATTTTTGCCTACCTGTTGTCCCTTCCATGCTTTTACTGGTGACAGCACCCCCCTGCTTTGGAGGAACTGCTCCTGCCCCATGGCATGGGTCTCTGGTGGGGCTGACCCAGTGCCCTGACCGCCACCCTTACTCAGAGGTGGGCAGGTGACCTAGGTCAGGAAATCCAGGTGCTCCATTCCCTGGTCCAAGAGGTGAGCCAAGACCTGGACATCCTCTCCTGGGAGCGAGAAGCTCTCCCCTCCCCCCGGGGCACCAGCTCCCCACTGCACGTCTGGAGCAATCAGTGGCCAAGTCCCCAGGCCAGGCAGAGGAAGCCTATCTGTGGTAGGAAATAACGAAGCCACATTCCGACAGATGCCAACTTGGAAGATGGAGCCAGAGAGACAGAGACAAACAGAGCCACAGAGAAGGGGTCACCCCACGAACCCCTGCATCCAGTGCTGCCTGGACAGGACCTCCCTCTTAGGGGTACCACTTCGATTCGGGCTGTGCTCTGGCGCTTCGGGGACTCCTGACCGACTACAGCAGCTCGGGAAAACACTGTCCTCTAGTCAGACAGAAGTCCTGCCCCGAGGAGACCTTTCATCCTCCTCCAGCTCATTTCTTAAACTTACCTGACCAGGAAGTCCTTTGTCCACACTTTGATGACCGGGAAGACAGAGAAAGGGCATTCCAGGGAACGGAACAGCAGAGGTGGGGAGGTGACATTTGCAACATCAAACTCACCTGGAAAATGGGCTTTGAGGTGGCTACTTGAAGCCAGACCTAGAGAATTATCTAGATCCCCCAAACCCTCCTGTCTGATGTAGGGCTCAGCTCCCGAGTAAGACGATCTGTGTCCAAACGGGGCCATTTTCACGAGATGACTTCTCTAAGTCACATTCCGTTGTTTTATCTATAAAAATTCTGCCTCAGAGACAGTCCTGCTTTTCAGACACAGGATCATTTTATCTGCTGGGCCTGTTTACTGCTTAGTGCCAAGACAGCTTTCTGAAGTCACAGATGTCTTGAACTAACCTCCAAGCAAGGGGCACTCAATGTGGCCACACTCAACTGACTTTTTTTTCTCCTTCAAAAATGGGAATGAAGGAACCAAATGCCTGTAAATTAAATTTTCTGGTTATAATGAGGCTTTTGAACCCCTGTAAATCATCCTTTTGTTTCTCTGGTTCCCACCCTCCACCCCTAGCAAATTCCCACAAGGCATAGGAATCAAAGAATATTACCCCATAAAACAAAATCAAGACCATAGTGCCAGAGCCACGGAGGGACACGGGAGTCACAGATTACGGAGGTGCAGGGAAGGGGGGCTTGACGTGGCGGTAGCTTCTGCCCTTCACCGAAGCCCTGAAGAGCGACCCTCGGACGTGGTGTCTAAGCAGCAGCTGCAGGAAGAGGTCTGGTCCCAAGGTGACTCTGCAATCTTTGCAACCTCTTTGATGTCTGGGGGCATCATGCTTCCTGGGGCACCCCCTGCAGAGGCGGCTGCGGACGGGTCTGGCCGAGGAGGACGCTGAGCTTCACACCAGAAGTGGACGAGCACCCAGCAACACCCACGTCTGGACGGTGCTCGGGGACAGAGGCCCAGGCTGGGACTTGGGCACTCATTCAAGCCACCCCAAGGGATGCGGTGGTGTCACGAAGACACCCGTGTGTGGGGACCTGGGCACGGGGGACCATCAGGCCCCAGGAAAAGCTGGAGTTAGAAGGTATTTCTGGAGCCAAGCAGTCCCTATGCTCTTGGGATTCACCTCAGGGCCTCTGCACCTGCCGTCGCCTCCACCAGGAACCACTTTCCCTGTTTGTCACATGCCTGGCTTCTTCTCAGACATCGCCTTTTCAGAGATGCCTCCCCCACCTGTCACTCTTAGCCTCTCTCTCAGCTTTCTTTTCCTTGTCACTCACTCTTGTTTCTCATGTGTCTCCCCCAACTAGAATATAAGGGATTTTGAATGTCTTTCCACTGATGCTACCTTAGGGCCTGAATAGACTGTCTCATGGGAGAGACTAAATAAATACATGTGTATGAATCAGTGAATAAATAAAATCTCAAGGCTGCCAGGCACAGTCACTCAGGGTGTGCACTGCACAACTCTGGAGGTCACTACTCTCAAAGACTAGGATGGGAATGGTGATCCAAGAATGTGCAGTGCACAACCTATACCACTGGACACAGCGGCCCTGAGCTCCTTTATAATGCCAGCTGGCTCACAGCCCGTCACGGCCGGGCTGGCTTCACTTTCTACCTCCTAACCTGGCCTCACTCCTATTTTCTCATGATGAGACATTTTCTCAGAATTTTCTACTTCAGATACCCAAAAGAGTGAATCGGATAAGTCTGGCTACTTGTCTTGCTCCAAGCCGTGTCATTGGTCACTCTGGCCAGCTTGGAATGGTGGCCCTCAGGTGACCTCCTCTAGCCTAATCACCTCTGGTTGGGGATGGGGCAAGGTTGCCTGCAGTGGGCACTTGTGTCTACCGCCGCGTGGGCCCCTGCAAGTGCTGCACAGCACATCCCCACGACAGCCCAGCCAGCTCGCGCTGTTATTGCACCTGTTCTGCGGGTGAGGAAATGGCTTGGAGGCTGCCGCCAGGCTGTCTGCATTCATGTCCGACTCCACTGCCTTCTGTGAGTGTAACCGAGAGGACTGCTTCATCTCTCTGAATCTGTTTCCTCATCTCTAAAATGGGCATAAAAATAATAACTTCAAAAGAGTTATAAGGATTCAATGAGGTCATGCAGACAATGTGCCCGGAAACCTAGACTATTAGCCGTGTGGATAACAACGTCTGTGAGTGTGCTTTCCTTTCATCCAACACAGAAGTGCTTTACATCGCTGCCTGCAGTGACGTGGGGCGTCGGGGGTGGGGGGCTTACCTACACTCTGAACACTGGGTGGAAATGGGGAGGTTGGCCTTTAGGGTTTGCGCCCCTGGGCCTCATTGTCTGGGGGCCTGAGCCATGAAGGAGAGAAGGAAATCACACTGGGATGCTTGAACACGTGGCCGTTCTGGTCTGCGTCCACTGTCAAGGCCGCTTTGTCACCTGACCTCCCCAGAGACTCTGAGCTGTATGATGAGCCCCTCAGGGGCACACCCGCCGTCACTCAGTGCTCGGTGACAGGGTGCCAGTGACAATCCTGATTCCGCGTCAGCCGGTGTGCCAGACAGAACCAAGATGTGCTCTCAGGGGGTCATTCATTCACTCAGCAAGTATTTGTCGAGTGTCCAATACATATGAGACACTGTTCTGGCTCTAGTCACAGTAGTGAACAAACCAGACCAAAATCTATGCCCACATTGCGGTGGAGGAGAGAGATGATAAGCCAATAAACACGCGACTATACGATGTTTCAGGCGGTGGCGAGTGTTATAGAGAAGAAAAGAACAGAGAAGGGGTAGGGAAGGTGGGGGCGGGGAGACGGGGCGGTCAGGGAAGGCTGCAATGGTGACACCACGTTGGAAGGAGGGAGCCATGTGCATATTGGCAGATGAGCCTTCCAGGCAGATGGAACAGCAAGTGCAAAGGCCCTGAGGTGGGCATTTAACTACAAGGCAGAGTCTAGGGCACAGCTGATGCTTCTTGCTTGACCAGGAAGAGCCCCTTGGTATAGAACTGCCAGATATAAAATACAGGATGCTCAGTTAAATTTGAATTTCAGACAAACAATGACTAAGTTTTAGTATAAGTATGTTCCACCTTGTATTTAAAAATTAGTCATTGTTTATCTGAAATTCAAATTTAACTGTGTCGTATATTTTTATTTGCTAAATCTGGCAGCCTTACTCAGTGGTCAGTCATCGTGTGAGCTATGGAAATAGCAGTTGTGGCTGGCTTTATGGAGAGGTGTGGCTGGGAGAAATAAGAGAGTCCGAATCAGGTCGTCCAGGGTTTGAATGCCGGCTTTGCCCTTCACTAGCCACATGGTCTTGGCCAAGTTCTTTGACCTCTGTGCCTCCATATCTTCATCTGGGAAATGGGAGATGTGATGTCTAACTTCAGGGCTGCCGGAAGGTTCAAGTAATCTGTAATGTGCTCTACACCAGACAGCTGGGTCATGAATGCTAACTCTTAGTCTTTGCATCGTTCCTAAGATGAGCTCAAATCTGTCAACCTTTCCAAATTATCTTTTTACCTGAATCAAGATATTTAGAGTGAAGGCTGACCAAGGGGGAGGCAATAAAAATAAAACCCGAAGAATGAATAATTTTTTTTAAACTGGGCAGAGACCCGGTGAGGGAGGAAAGAGAAGAAGAAGAAACAGAGATGGAGAGAAGCACGATGTGGGATAGTGAAGAGCTCCCGGGACCCTGGGAGCCAGGAGCCCAAATTCCAATCCCAGCTCTGCCCTGACTCACTGCAGGACTTTGGGCCCCACAGTTTTTCTCTGGGTCTCAATTTCTCTATTTTCAAGACAAAGGAATTGAGCCAGACATTTGCAGGACTGGGGTTGCAACTGACTGGAAACTCACTACACCATGGCATAACCATCAAACATCTTTTTCAACTCATGTAACTGAAAAGTCCAGGGTGGGGCTGGCTTCAGGCACAGCAGGCTCCAGAGGCTCACTGGGGCTGTCAGTCTCCCTCCTTCTCTTGCTTTGCCATTTGCCCATGTGGCTTCTCTCAGGCGGGCTCTCCCTGAAAGGAGGCAAGATGGCTCCCACAGCCCCTGACCTAGCAACCCCAGTGGGAGGAGAGACCCTCTTTCCCACTAATTCCCGCAGAAGTTCTAAAGTTCAGATGTCCCTGGGGGGCCTGGATTGAATCACATGCATTCCTCTGGGCCAGTCACACATGCTGCTCTGACCGGCCGCGCCTGGTCGTGTGCCCACCCCTGAGTTTGGGAGTGGGGAAGGCCAACCTGAAACACGGGGACTGAGAGTGAGGAAAGGGAAACAGAGGTACTTCTGCCGGAAGAAGGACGAATGACAGGGGTCTGAAAGGTGATGGGCATTTCCCAAAGTGTGTTCTGTGGAAGCCTGGGGAGGGGCAGGGAGGAGACGTGTGAAAGGAGAGCGAGCTCAGGGGCTCTGGGCTCCTGCTAGAGTTGCCAGATAAAATGCGGGATGTTCAGTTAAATTTGAATTTCAGTTAAGCAAAGAAATAAGTTTTTAGCAAAAGTATATCCCAAATAACACATGGGACATACTTATACTAAAAAATATTCATTATTTATCTGAAATTCAAATCTAACTGGACATCCTGTAGTTTTATTTTCTAAATGTGGCCCCTTTCTGCTCTATTTGACCAGACAGACTCTGTTTCTGTTTTCTGTGTTGGGCATCTATGAAAAGCCTCCTTGAGCAAAAGTTTCAGCTATTGAAAAGAAGAGAAGGTCTGTAAATGTTTAATCAACATGACTTCCATGCC
Source organism: Tapirus indicus (assembly GCA_031878705.1). Taxonomy (NCBI): domain Eukaryota; kingdom Metazoa; phylum Chordata; class Mammalia; order Perissodactyla; family Tapiridae; genus Tapirus; species Tapirus indicus. The sequence continues at coordinate 47,879,443 of CM062929.1, forward strand.
CCTTCCAGCGCCCTGATGCTGTAACCTGCAGGTTTCATAGCTGCGGGCAACAGAGACCATCTGGGGCTGACTGGTGCAGGGAAAGAATTCACCAAAAGACCTTGGGGGCTCACAGAACCCCTGGGAAGACCAGAGATCAGGCTCAGGGGCTCCAGAGTTGGGAACATGGCCCCAGGTTGCTCTGCAGGATGGTCCAGGCACAGACCAATAGCTTCTGGGACGGATGCCTCTGATTGGCTGAGACGTGGTCACATGCCAATGCTTTGGCTGCAAAGCATGCTGGGACAGTGCATCTCCAAGATGTTCAGGTCCTATTTGAGGGGCAGGCTCTGCTTCCTAAGATGGGGGTTCCCTGAACATAAGAAAGGTTCAGATGTCCCTGAGAGGAAGGAGATGCTTAGACGCAACAGCAGTGGACACTCCTGCTCCTAGGGAAAGAATTCTGGGTTTTGATGTTTCTGGGTGAGTTTTCTGAGCTGGGAGGAGGTGAGTTTATGGGAAGATCAGTTCCCAGGGCCAAACAGCAGGAGTGTCAGTGGGAAGAGGCCTCTGAAGTGGTTAGTGGTTAGTGTCTGATTCCCCCGGGGCGTGGTAGGTTCAGTCTTTTCAACTTCTCGCTCAGTGTTCCCTGAATAGTGAATCAAATGGAGACGCTTTCAAACTCACCAACCTTGGTGGCCCTCTGGTTTGGGTGAGGGTAGGCTGGGTACACCCTCCAAGCCCAGCAGAGCCCTTTATAAGGCCAGAGGCAGAGTGGATTCCCAAATCTGACCGGTAGATGGGTTCTCTTTGGTCTAATAGTTAAAAAAACAAATTGAATTAGTTGCCAACAAATACACGTTGAGAGTTGTCACACACAAACCCAGACTTCCAGCTTCTCTTGAAGATTAGAACTACAGGTAACATTGGAATCAAATTCCCGGACCGCATCAACCCACGGGAATATGGCTTCCAGTTCACCCCAGTCCCTACCTCTCCCTGCTGCATCTGGGCCCCATGTCCCTTGCCACCCGTCATTGTGTCAGTGCTCATAGTCCCCTTTAGTGGAATTAAGAGGAAGGTAAATATTCCTTGGGCCTCCCATCACGGGCCCTGCATCTCTGTATGTCTGTTACCTGGTGCCTGCAGGCAATTTAAGTGCATAAAGGAGGAAGTGAGGAGGGGATCAGAGGCGCTCTGGCATCCACTGATGCAGAGAGGGCTCCCGCCATGTGCCAGGCCTCCGCTAGCACTGGCAGATACGGACAGGACTACGACAAACCCTCTTTTTTGGCATGCCTCAGGGTTTACGGGCTAAGGCCCTGGATCCAGACAGCCTGCATCCGAATTCTGATCTTCCCACTCACTCATCAGGGCTGTGGGCAGGTTCCCGCAAGTATTTGAGCCTCAATTTCCTCATCTGTAAAATGGGGATAATTATAATGAGTATCTTATAGGATGGTTGGGAGGAGTAATGTGTTAATAAAGAAAAGCACTTGGAATAGTAGCTGGCAGATATTTACGTTTTAGTTGGGAGCCTCAGACAAGTTCAGTTAGTTGTAACTTGAGAAATTTAGAGCCTTGATCCTCGGCATCTAGTCCTTGAGCAGCAGCACCGCACCCTCGGGGCACTGGTTTAAGCGCAGGATCTCAGGCCCCGCTCGAGTCTGCTCCCTGGGAATTCGTGTGCACAGTCGGGATGGAGAAGTCCTGCTCTAGGATCAAGTTCTGCTCCCCCATCACTAAACCACCAGACAGTTAAGAGCCTGGGCTGTGTAGACGGATGTGGCTTTGGATAATGGTTCCATCATGGATGAGCTGTGGGACTTTGGGCAAGTCACTCTCGCACCTCGGGCTCCTTCTCTGTGGTCTGAGAAGCAGAACAGGCCCCTCTGTGTCCGAGGGTGACATGGGCTAAGCCAGTGCAGGGCTTAGCAGGTGCCTGATGGAAGGGAAATGTTTTGGGCTTGTCAGCCGCTCTTCACATCTGGGAGAGGGGAAAGGGCCCTCTCTAAAGCTGAACCAAGAATAGTAAATGCTCAGAACCAAACCAGATTTCCTCCAATCGAGGAAGAAATTATAGCCATGCTAGTAATAAACAAAACTGAAGCTTCCCCCTAGCTGTTCGGGAGACCCTGGAAATCCTGCCCTGGGCATCAGTTTTCTCTGGAGTGTGTGTGTGTCTGTGTGTGTGTGTGTCTGTGTGCGTGTCTATGTTTTCCATTTGGAACTGTGGCTACTGCCATGTGTACTGAAGACTGATAGAAGCTGTTTGGTATCTCACTCCTCTGTTTAAAACATTGTGCAAAGAAAGCCCCAGAGTGAGCAAGCCTGAGTCTATCTGCAGTGCAATGAAACATTTGCATGGAAAGCAACATTTTGTTACAGGTGTGCTAAAATAATTTCCTCTCAGGGGTGGATCTCTGCACACAAGGATTTTAGAGCCTGTGCACCGGGAGGCTCTGGGCCCCCTATTCCCCGCCGGGGGCTGAGGCCCAGGTCATCAGGCCTTGGCCAGGTGCGTGGACAGAGGCAGCAGCCCCCAGCCTACCTTGGCTGTGCGGGGTGCCCCCAGGGAGCCCCTGGGCCGGCTGAGCTTCCTCCAGGGCAGATGGTATAGAGTTCTGCTGATGAAGATGGGGTCCCTACCTCCTGCTGAATGCGTGCGTCAGCAGAATTCTTTTCTTCTTTTTATTGCCTTCGAGACATATGCTGACTTGGTCAAAATTGCTTCAGCAAGATGTGACTGATGATGTATGAAATGAAAGCTGCTTGCCCAGTGCTGGGAGGCCAGCGAGCGAGGGGTGCGGACACTCGGCCGGGGCTGGCCAGACACAATAACACCCCTCACATTTCCAGGCCATCTTTCATCCAGGCGAAGCCAGCCCCAGGTGTGGAGCAGACGGGCAGATCGGGTTACGGCTCTGGGAGTCCGGAGCTGGGTGCCCCGACTTGGGGAACCACACTGGGAGTGGGTGGGTTGGGGGCTGGCTGCCTGGGAAACAAGATAGGCCCCAGGGACGTTCCTGGGCCTGGACGGCGTTGGGGGGTGGCGCTGGGGGACAATGAGAGGATCGGAATGCAAGGATTATCCTTTCTCTCCAGCACCACTCTCCGGCTCTGCCCCTGTGCTCTTGCTCTCCTGCTCCTGCCCCGGAGCTCTCAAAGTTGGGATGAATGTGCTTTTCTCTGCTTGGCCGAAAAGCAGACCATCGTGAAAAGTTACATTGTTATTTTTAAACTCAGGAGGCTTTCCTGTTAACATAATTTTCTTTTTATCCAGATGGTAACTCACATTTATCAAATGGTTTCTCTGTGCTCCAGGCACCTTGCGACATCCTTTACATGAACTGAATTAACCTCTGAATCCTCGCAGCAACCCAGGAGACAGGCGCTATCGTCCCCCCATTACACTGATGGGCCAACCGAGGCGTGGAGAGGTTACACCCCTGCCCAGAGTAGACCACTGGACGTGGCACAGGCTTCCAGAGTCCAGGCTACCAGCTCCCACCCGAGACTTTCTCTAAACAATCTCGAAGCCTCTGCTGGTGGCCTCTGCTCTCAGCCCAGCATCTGATGTGCTCTCAGGCCAGACATTTCTCGCCTGTGTGTTTGTTTGTGTTCATTCATTCAGCACTCACTGAGGCCTGGTGCGGTCTTGGGGACTCCTTTCTGGGAGGAAGCAGGGAAAACCAAGAGCCCACCACATCCCCAGCATGGATCACAGGAAAGATAAGGCTAAAGAGGGGATAGTGGGAATTCAGAGGGAAACTTATCTCTTCCAGGTTTTGGGTATGGAGAGCATGCTCTCTCTCCATCTTGCACGAGAAAGATGGCATCCCAGAAGAGTGGCGGGGTGAGCAGCCTGGGAGAGGCCTAACCTGGCGCCTGCGCAGTCAGCCCTCAGTCCACCCTGCTCTGTAGGTATTGGCTGTGCTTATTACTATTCATTCGACAGGTACTTATTGAGCACCTGCTGTGTGCCAGGCTCAGGTGGGACACACAGAGGGGTAAACAATCCTTGCTTCAGGGCTTTCCCATGGCCGAGTAGGGACGGGGTAGGTGCTGACCAGTCTGTTGTTTTCATATGTAGATTGCTAGCACCAATACCTGCTGCCCCCACCCCTAGCCGCACTTGCTTGTTAAAATCCCCCCAAAAGATTTGAGAGTGGATTGAGAAGCAGAGAAGGCTGCTGCTGCTGCTGCCAAGGAGGAGCATTTTAGACTTTGGAAGAAAGCAACCTCCTTCATCTCCACTGGCGTCCGAGGTGGCAGAGCAGTGCAGTGGCTTTGCCCCTGGCGGACCAGCCCTGGGGACACGGGCAGCTCTGGGAGACAGAGCCCGGTGTCTGTTGCTCACCCTGCAGGGCCTCCGCACTTGCCGGTCTCTCCGCCCGGGATGCCTTTCCCTGGGAAAGCCCTCTCCTTCTCATCCTTCCAGGACTCAGGTCAATGGCATCTCCCGGGAGATCCCCTTCCCACCTCCCACCCAGCTCACTCCTGTCACTTACCGCAGGCTAAAATGACCCGGCTCATACACTCTCCCGTGGGCACTGGAGGCCAGCCAGCACTCCTCTGCCTGCCTCAGTGGGTCCCCGGGTTAGTGTCTCACCCTCCACAATGCCTGGCCCAGGTCTTTCCTCCTTGACCCTCCGGCGTGCCCCCTCCGCCGGCTCCAGCAGTTGAGCACACCGTATCCTCCCCTGAGAGGACCGATGGACAAGCACTGCCTCTCCTCCGGCTCCCAAACCACACGGAAGTTTCCTGCCTTGTCTCCCGGGGCCTGAAGGCCAGCTTCGGGGTGGAGGCCGCCGTGTGGCTCACGCACTGCACCCTCCGGCCCAGCACTGTGCTTGGCCCCGGGATGGGCCACGTGATTTGTAGGGCCCAGGACAAAATGAAAACGGGGGTCCTTTGTTCACAGATGATGAAGAACTGCAAGATGGCAACAGCAGAGCATTAAGCCAAGTGTGAGGCCCTTCTGAGCGCGGGGGCCCGGGCCCACGAAGCCCACCCCGCCTGATGCCCAGCAAGTGCTCCACAAGCCTTTGCTGAAGGAAGGAGTCACGGGTGAAGGGCGGGTGGAGGGGGTTTTCAGAGTGCCTTGACTGACGGGGGGCAGAGGCCCAGCCCTGGGCGAGGGGGCTCAGGACCTGTTTCATCTCTCAGCCTGCAGCCCATGTAGCAGGTCAGAGGATGTGATATGAATGGCTAGGACCTCAGCCTTGCATTTCTCTTCTTGCCTGGCCTCTGGCCTCTCCTATCTCCGCCCACGTGGCCCCTTGGGCTGCTGTCTTGTTCAAAAGCCCCCAAAGGGCTGCACAGCAGAGCCACCTCTGCTCCAGAAAACAATAAAAGACCCGGTTTCTCTTTACCAGCTCTTGGAGCTTTCTCTTGCTCCCAAGTGAAGCTTAGCCAGACCCCTCCCAAAGGAAACCCCTGTCCCCAAACTCCCTGTGGCGATCCTCCACGTAGCCCATCACATGGGAACCACTGGTTTGTGGGTTTGCCTCCTGGGGACGGCCCCAGAGAGGAAGGAGGCAAGGGTGAACTTTAACCCCACGGTCCTCACTGCCACTCGGGATGAAGTGTTCTTTTACTCCCATTTTTACAGATAAAGAAACTGAGGCTCTGAAGAGCAGTAATTCACTTAAAGTCCCACAGCGGTGCTGAGCTGTCTAGGGCACCTGTGTCCACGCCCCGCGTGAGCTGGGCTCTGAGATATGGGATAAAGGAGGCCAGGGGTGGCTGTCTGTCTGGTGAGGTCCCAGGCACAGACCCTCGGAGGTGGACTGGATGCAAACTGGACGCAGGGCCGGCTGTATGCTCCTCAGACGCTGCCAGGCGGGGGCTGATGGAGAAGGTCTGAGGGTGGTGGGCCCACGGTGACTGGTCTCAGACTGAGAAGTGGTTGGAAATACGGGTTCCCAAAGGGGAGGAGGTGAAGGGGAATGCTGTAGCTCACACCACTTCATTTATTCATTCAATAAATAATGAGTGTGCAGCCACAGGGGCTACCAGGCCCTGGGTCCTAGGCATTGCGGCTAGAGGGGCAACCTGGGGAGGTCAGCCTGGGCCCCCAGGGTGCTCCATTTCCAGTGGGGGAGACAAGACAGTAGAGAAGGCACGGATGACTCAAACAGGAATTCCAGACTTGAGAGGCATTCAAGAAAGTAAAACAAGTGTGTGTGTGTGTGTGTGTGTGTGTGTGTGTGTGTGTGTGTGTGGCGGGGGCGGGGGTGAGGCGGAAAGGACCTTAGCTTTGCGGGTCCGGAAGGTCTCTGGGGAAGTGGCACCTGAGTGGCACCTGGAGAGGAGGGTCGGCCAGCCTAGGCACTGATGGGGGAGAGCGATAAAGGGAGTGGAGAGAGTTCCAGGCAGAGGGAATGGCAAGTGCAAAGACAAGCTGTCACAAGTTCCGGGAGGCTCAGAGGGGTCAGCGTGGCTGGAGTAAAGGGCGGGGACAGAGGGACTGGAGGGGTTCGGGGGTCTCCTCCTCCGGGAAGTCTTCTCCGATTCCTGCGCATTCCCCCACTTTCTTCCACCGCAGCCTGAATCCCACGGGTCCCGCTCAGGCCTCCTTCCCAGTCCCGACCGCAGTCCGGAGAGGGCAGGGCCGCCTGATTCCTCCCTCCGCATCCCCGCGGCGCCCGGCCCGGCGCTGGGCACCCTGTGGGCACTCGGTAAATATTTGTGGAGCGCGCTGGAAGGAATGAATGAACCCATTGGGTGCAGCTGGGGGGAGGGCGGGGCCGAGGGCAGGTGGGAGGCCGCGGGCGCGGGAGGGGCCCCTGGAAGCCCGTCCTCCTCCTTCTCCTCCTCCTCCCCGGCCCCAGCGCGTACCACTCTGGGGCTCCCGAGGCGGCCTCTCGTGCGATCAAGGGCGCGCAGAGCTGGGAGAGCGACCCGGGGCCCCTGCTCTCGGCGCCGGAGTTCGGAAGAGGGTGTGTGGCCGCCGCCCGAGGGCGAGAGCGCGAGAGGAGCGGGAAGAAGCAGCGCTCGCTCGCCCGCCGCCTCGCTGCCTCCCCGGCGCTCGCTCTCCCGGCTCCTAGGTTTTGCTGGCTGCTCCTCCCACCCGCGCCCGCCTCCTTGCTCGCTCGCTCGCTCGCTCGAGCCGGTTTCCAAGCCCCGCGGTGCGCCCGGGCGAGTGCGGGGCGAGGGGCCCCGGGGCCAGCGCCGAGCCGGCGGTGGGGGTCCGGGCAGAGCGCAGCCGGCCAGGGAGGGGCCATGTCCGGCGCGGGCGCAGCGGGGCCCGTCTGCAGCAAGTGACCGAGCGGCGTGGACCGCCGCCTGCCCCCCTCCGCCACCTGGGGCGGCGCGGGCCCGGGTGCCCGGTGCCCCGAGCCCGGGTCGCGCGTAGAGCCGGCGCGATGCACGTGCGCTTGCTGCGCGCCGCGGCGCCTCACAGCTTTGTGGCGCTCTGGGCGCCCCTGTTCCTGCTGCGCTCCGCCCTGGCCGACTTCAGCCTGGACAACGAGGTGCACTCAAGCTTCATCCACCGGCGCCTCCGCAGCCAGGAGCGGCGGGAGATGCAGCGCGAGATCCTCTCCATCTTGGGCTTGCCCCATCGCCCGCGCCCCCACCTCCAGGGCAAGCACAACTCGGCGCCCATGTTCATGCTGGACCTGTACAATGCCATGGCGGTGGAGGAGAGCGGCGGGCCCGACGGCCAGGGCTTCTCCTACCCCTACAAGGCCGTCTTCAGTACCCAGGGCCCCCCTCTGGCCAGCCTGCAAGATAGCCACTTCCTCACCGACGCCGACATGGTCATGAGCTTCGTCAACCTTGGTGAGTGAGGGCAGGAGGGAGGGGACGAGCGTCTCGGTCAGGAGGCGCTTTGGGACAGGGAGGGGGCCGCTTCTTACATCCAGCCCGCCCATCTTTCCACTCCTGGCTGTTTGTGAAACTGCAATGCCTGGCCAAGGGTCTCCTACCTCAGGTCCTAGTGGACCCCAAGCAGTGCGCGCCCCAGGTAGGGCGGGCCGGGCTCATCTGGCCTCTGAGAGTTTTGCGGAGGGAAGGACTTGTCCGAAGCCCCCTCGGGGTTAAGTCGGCGGCCGCACCTCTGGGGTAGGAGGCGCCGGGCCGGCCGCGGCTCAGTTCAAAGCGCGGGGCTCGGTCATGTGAGCTGTGCCCGGCCGGCGCGGCCCGCGCTACCTGGATTTAAAGGGCCCTGCTCGGTGAAGCTGCCTTCCCGCCCTTTCTGGGTCCTTCTCAGCGCCGCCTGGCCCTGGCATCGCGGGCGTCGCGCCCCCTTCCCCGCCCTGGCAACCCTACCTGTCCCCTCGCCGTGCGCCCGCCTTAGCATGCTGCGTGCCCCGAGCGCCTCGGGGCCCCTCTCCTGGCCGCGGGGCGCCCCCCTAGCTCTCCGCTCTCCTGGCTGGAGCTAGGGAAGAAACGTTGCCATTGCGAGCTTTCTATTTTAAATATTTAATGATAGGTCCCGGGCGGGCAGAATCCATTTTCAGCGTTTATCACGTGTGGCGCGCAAACCACGGCTTTTGGCGATTGGGTGGCGCGGGATCTCCAAGCAGGCGCCGCTGGGGGTGGGTGGGGGACCCGGCTCCCGACTGGAGCCGCGACAGCCCGGGGGACCGGAGGCTGGCGCTGCGGCGGGGGCACGGGGGCTCCCCCTCCGTTTGTGCCCCCACATTCACCAGACTTGCTCAAACTAACCCCCGGCAGCGCGCTGTGGGGCTGATGATCAAATATTTGGTTTCCGAGATAACACGCCCCGATAGCGCTGTTTCCTGAGCCGCTTTCATTCTACATGTGTAACTTGCTGCGAAAATCCGAAAGGAGTCAGGACAGCAAACTCACGCCCAGGGGCGCCGGGTCAACATGGGCATAATGGTCCTGAAGCCCCCCGCTGGGCACCTGGGGCGTGGATGGGGGCACGAGGAAGCGGGGATCAACCTTAATGCTTCCCGCTCCAGATAAGGTCCCTGGAGCTCTCGGGACGCCATTGTCTATCCTTAATAATAGCCAAAAATCAAATAGTGAAACGAGTTTCAGCGAGCAAGGGGTGAGAGGTTTAGATGCCAAAATAACTTCAAGAAAGTTTAAATTATACTAAGCAGCCTCTTAGAATGAGGCAGCTCCATATGTCCTGATTTAGAGCAATCTCCAAGATGTATGAGGTGGGAAAATCGAGGTGCAGATCACTGAGGTTACATGTGTGCTGGTATATCATCCATCCCCACTGGAAGAAGACACCGAGAACTGGAAGTAGATTTTAGGGCTGGGTGAAGGGGAGGCAGAACTGGGACTGCGGCTTAGGGAGTGGGAGCTGGGGTCTGATCTTTCATTGTGTGCACTTTGGTCTATCTGTGTGATTTTTTTCTTTTTACATTGTGTATTTATGGCCTATTCCAGAAACTAAAGAAAAATTCCAAATACATACATGTGAGCAAGTAAATTAAAGCAGAGTTCTCTAGCCATCCTGAAGCAAGGGTTTAACAGGGCCCTTTCTCTGGTGGGGATTTATGGCATCTTCAGTTCTGTTGGGTCCCCAGGACTCCCAGTGAATGCAGCAGGTCCCAGTGGTGGCCTTCAGAGCCTAACTGGGTCATTAAAAAGGTATTTGTAAGCCCTGGCTTCTCTGGAAGGCTCTGCAACACAGGGTAAAAAAAGTACCCTGTTTCTTGTGGACCAGCAGCATGGTCAGACCTGGGGCTCTCTCCACCCCATAGAGGGACCAGGTGCTGACCGGCTGCCTCTGGGAACCCGGGGAGCAATGCTCTTTGCTCCCCCTTGGTGGGGGGAGCAAGCTGGGACTCGTTTGGGAAAGCCGCAGCTGGGTGGTTTGCCTCTGACTGTACACACACCTTTCAACCCCGTTAGACCCATTTCTTTCATCTTGAAAGGACAAAGACCGGCTTGTCTGAGCCTCTTAATCAGTCGGGCTGGCTTTGGGCTTTTGTGGGACAGTCCTGACTTTCTTAGGTCTTGCTTTCTGGAACATCACTCCAAATTAGATGGTGGAGTGGCTTTGAACAGAGCGCACTGACCTTGTTTTCTTTCTCTCTCTGTCCCTAAAACTCGAGGTAATTAGTTGGGTGAAGACCTGGACTGCAGTTTGGCAAGACTCTTCCTGTCGATGCTGCTAAGGTTGGCCTTTAATTTCTTCTAGCACCAGCGCAGGAATAAACCGCCTGTCCCTTCCATTCTGTCCTGGCTCCAGAATTTCTCTACAGGAGGGGCTTGCGGATAGCATGGGGTGGAGGAGAGTGTGTAGGAGACTCATCTGGAAGCTGAGTTTGCTGAGAAAGCCCACTATTTTTCCTCGAATTGCAAATCTTAATTGATCCGTAACTTACAAAGTTTTTCAAAGGTGCCTTTAGTCTCACACTTCACCTAAGAGTGAGAAAATGTCACTTATCAAACCACTACTTGTTATCATGCGGGGGACCTGGGGGAGCCTTTGGAGGTGCGTTGATGGAGATCTTGGGGGAGGCTGACTTTCTCCACTGCCCCTCCTCCCTGCACTGCATTCCGAGGCTGTCCTGCAGTGCTTGGGGGACCTCTGCCTGAATCCTGAAGGCTTTTGCAGACCTGGTGCGTTTATTCTTCCTTCTGTCTGCAGCCAAACTGGTTTTTGTTCCTATAAGTCGTTCTCCTCGGAATTCAAGCTTTTTGCCAGGCTGAGCAGGATCTAAACTAGAGGGAACTGGAGAATTTACGACAAAACCAGGTGCCGAGAATGTGGACTTCAGACCGCACCGTATGACAAAGACCAGCCTGTACAGTAAAGCCCCCTGTAACGCTGATTGAGCCGCGGGAGTGGGCACCCATCTTCCCAGCTCGGGCCTCTTAAGTTCAATGGTGAGATTTGTAAACTGGTTTGGATTAACAAGCCCCCGACTCCTCTGTGTAGACTTAATTTTGGAATTCAAAACAGGCTACCCTCTCTTAAATTGTCCCCAGGCAATGTGAATCCTGCAGACTGAATCCAGAGAGGGCCCCCCACCCCATTCTTTCTTTGGGGAAATCCTTTTGGAATCTTCTATAGAAGCCGGCTGGCGTGAGGGGTGCGTGATGCGTATCTATCTCCGGTTCAGGTTATAAAGGAACCAAATTTGTATAATCTTCGAAGCGAAATTAAAAAAAGGGAAAGTTGGAAACCTATGATTATTGGACTCGGGGTAGAAAAGTGGTTTTTGTGAATGTAGCTGACGTGCAGGGGAACGCTCTGCAGTGTGACTTTTATACCATCTGGCTATCCTTTTTGCTGACAAGTGTTTGGCATTAAGATCTCTCCTTTTGCCCCTTAAGAACAGGCCCTACCACTGTAGAGTATTAGAAAAAGATTCTGTTACAGTTTAAAAATTTCCTGCAGGGAGTGCTCTGGGAAGGGAGCACGGGCTGCAGGCGTTTGCAGCTGTAACCTGGCTTGTGTTAAAATTTGGAAGGGCTGTTCCACATTCCAGTGCGTGGAGCGCGGCCCTCACTGGTAAGCAGCCAGAGGTTAATATAGATGTCACACAGGCTTCTCTCCCTCCTCTCTTTCTTTCTGCAGAGTGCCTTCGCTATAGGAGTGCACCAACAGCTGTGTTTTTAGTAACCCTTTCAAAATCACTTCTTTTAAACCTCATTTTCCTGCTTATATAAATCAAAAATCTTCTCCCCCCTTCCCCCAAGGATATCTGTGACCCAGATTTGAACTTTTTTGATCTTCTTTGTTTTTCCCTTCTGGAATCAAAGCGGGTTAAGGCCGAGCCCTGGATGCCAGCTTGGGTTGCTATTTTTGTTTTTTCTGCCAGGGTTGCCATTCGGTTGTGGAATGGCCCACTGAAGGCGGGTGGCCCAGATAACAGGCGATATCAGGGCAGCGAAGGGAGGATTCTCTGGATGCAGAGAGAGAAGAAACTGCTTCTGTGAGCTCTGGTTTGGGGGCTTACACTGCATAGTAGGCTAACAGGCCTCTGCTGAGCTGAACACAGCTGGCGTCAGATCCCCTGACCATCGGGATGCTTGTGATATGAGCGAATGTCACATGTCCACTGAACTCGGAGACAAGTGGTGACTTCATTCCAGGGAGAGTCCCATCTAAGTTGATTGATCACCCCTATTGCTTTAATATCTTTTTCCCCCTATTGGGTAAGGTCATCTTTGGCCCATTGCAAGAATCAGTGTCCCAACACTCCCCCGGTCCCCACCCTTCCCCAGCCTGCCCATCCGTTTAACCAGCTGAGTATTTTGAATGGAGCGCCCTTTGCACCAAATGGCTGGCCACGTTAATTTCTTTGCACTCACTCTTCAGACCTGGCTGAGGCTGTCGACACGCTCGCCTTTTGGCAGGCTGCTGCAACGCTTCGCGTTAATGCGCTCTGGCAGTGTCACTGGGGTTAGGGCACAGGCAGGGATGTGTGGGACCTGTCATGTTATTGTCAGAAGGAATGCGAGGATTAGCCGTTAACACGAGGTGGTGGGAGAGCGCTGCAGCTGTGTACACTTATTATAAAAGATTTAAGTCCCACTGGTAAAATCAATATATTGAATTGCATGACCCTCTGCTTTTAATTAGTTTAAATCAAATGTCTCAGTGCCATTGTGCCTCCTCACGCCTTCATGGGGTGAGGAAATACCAATATTTACAGAGAAACCGTTGATTTGTGGTGAAAATGATAACACATTTAGCTTTACACACCCAAATTACTCCGAGTCGATGGATCCCAGATCAACGTGGAGTTGAGGGGTGACATCACCAGGGCGCGGGAGCAGGGCGGGACATGGGTGGCGGCCCTTGCCTAGACCCCCGACGCAGCCGCAGGTGGGGAAGTGCTGAGGATGCCAGCCTTTCAAGAAACTAGCCAGCTGTCATCGCAAGCCAGGAATATCGAGATTCACCACGTCATCTAAAACTGTTTCTCTCAGCATCCTTACAGAACTGTTCGGCGGGCGCTTGCCTTTTGGTTGTTTTGACTCTGTTCTCCCAGGGTTCTGGGTCCTTTGTACGGGGCGGCTCAGGGCATAGTCATTTATTTATTCCAGAGCTTCAGATGCGATTCTTTCCAATTCCTGGAACAGCTTCTAGAGGAAGGGGAGTTCTTTTGCTGCAAACGATCCCCAGTCCACTGCGGCTATTATGTGGACCGTTCGGCATTAGCCGCGTGTTCAGCTGCAGCTGAATTCTGGGTTTTGCAGAAAATGGCATTTGACAAATAATATTTGACAAAAATGTGACTCGGTATTTCTTAATATGGAACAGATATTTCACAGTTAACCTTCCCCAGTGAAAAACTGCTTGAACCCAACGTTCAACGGCAGTGCCGAGGAAGAGCGCGGCGGCGCTGTGTAGTTTTCCGCTCTCCAAAGGGGAGTGTTTATGATTTGGGGGGATGTTAGGAGCGCACGAAGTTTGACACTTACTTCTGTGAAACTCCGAGTAGCACGTGCCATGCTGTCCTTTCAACATTTGTGTCGGAAGGCATGGTTGGGGGCCGTGCAAAGCCTTTGCTGATCCGAGCAGAGTGGATTGAATTAATGACGACTCCAAGAGCACCAGTTTTAGGGTAATTGCTTTATTGTTTTGGAGCCAGGGTGCTTATAATCCGGTTCCTGTACAAACATGTTTAACGTGTGTTAATGCATTTCCAAACCAGAGCCTCTCAGCACAACCCTGCTTTTCATTAATTGATGTCGGTAGCATGGTACAGTATTTCAAAGGGCTGGCCAAGTATAAACTGTGTTTCCAATTTCCTTCCTTTCCTGTGTTTGGAATGCCAATGTTAATTTGTTCCCATGCAGGAGCGGGGGCTGCCATCTGCGGCTTTCTATAAAGGGCTTCACGGTGAAGGCTTCCAGCCCTCGCTGATGCTTGGGGCTGCCTGGCCAAGTTTCCTGACACTTTGCAGCTAATTCTGGGTGATATATGGAGTGGGGGGTTGGGGGCTTCACTGCCGTGTAACGGAAGTTCTTGGTGACAGCAGAGGGTGTGACTTGGCCGGGGAGAATGGAACGGCATCCCCAGTGATTCTCTTCAGACACAGCTTAAACCCACGTGTCTGTTTCCACTACGGTTGCGTATTAGCTGTGTGACCTCGGGCGAGTTACTTAACATCTCTGAGTTTGCTTCCTCGTTTTATAAGGCTGGATCATAATCCCCTCCTCCACAGATCCTTGTGAAGACAAAATCACATCACACACTTGTAGAGTCTGGTACACAGTTGGTGCACAATAAATGCTAGCTCTTGTTTTTATTGTGGTGGCCAGATCACTATTCGCTTTGGTATGTTAGCCCAAATCTCAGTTTTTGAGTACTTAATCTTCAAATACTGAAATTAAGCCGCCGTGTTATTTTAAAGATGCCATGAAAATGGCCCCAAATATGTGTGTGTGAGCGTTCACACACACCACTTCCCTCCTGTTTCAGAGATCAGTGAAATCTGAATGAGCACGCCAAACTTATCTGAGGATGAACAGAGCCTACTGTTGACTCTTTCTCTCACTTTCTGCATCTGTGCCTATTGAAGAATTTTACACCCAGGGAAACCGAACCTTGAGGGAGAGGTATAAGGAACTCTCTGTACTACCTTTGCAACTCTCCTCTAAACAAAAAATTATTCCCAAATAAAAAGTTTTAATTTCAAAAAATGGCATTACCAAAGTATTTCTTCCTACCCCTTTCTCAAGATGGTCAAAGTACAAATTGTCTTTCCTTTCAAGGGAGTGACAAGCCCAAAGCATTCATTAACAGAACAGCACAACTCCCCCCCCCGCTTTTTACTGGAGCAGGTGCAAGGCCTCCCCCCACCCCGCCCTGCTTCCTCAGCTGGGGCTAGGCTACAATAAAGCCCTGTGTGGATTCAGAGTGTTTAGAAGCCTCTGGAGACCAGAGGAGGAAAGAGAACGTCTCCAGGGCCCGCGATGAGGGGTGGGCTTTCTCCCTCAAGGCGTCCCATAAATTCCCTTCAGCTCTTTCCATACTGGTTGAAAACTCTGACTTAGCGAGTATTAAGTTTCCCTGCATCTTTGAGGTCACGTGTTATCTTTCACATCTTTATCTCCCCAGAGTAGCTTTCAAGTTTCAATCTATTGTTGTCTGGCTTAATTAAATTTGGCTGTGAATTAAAAACTTGCACTGTTTCCAAAATCGAGGACTTGCATGTCTTTAAGCATCGGAGTTAGGCCTGTACCGTCTTGTAATGCAGGCTCTCTCTCTTGCCTTCATGTAGATTGAAAAAAATAGTCTAAGCGCTTAGCATGCAGTCGGCCCAGGATGGTCCTGTAATGGTCCCAGTGCTCATCTGCCCAGCAACTTAACAACACACACAGAGGCAGGCAAGTTATTCTGTGGTTTCAATGACTCGTGTTTCGGCCTTTGATAAAGGACTCTTCTTGAGTCTTTTTTCCGACATTCTTACTAAGAAATCCTGCTCTTTCACTGCCTCGCAGAATCCTCCTGACATAGCAGGTACTTAGACATTGGTACCTGTGTGCATGAGTGAAGTGAGGATGCCCCCAGGCAGCGTCTTCTCAATGGTTTTTGCTCTTGCATCCCCACTGGTACATTTTTGAGTATATACCTTAAATAGAAATAAATCATATAACTACTACTGTTTCAGGATAGTTTGTACTTTATAAAACAAAGACTAAAATAGACATTTAAGTAGGAAGCACTAAAGATTTAAAAAATGCAGAATTCTAATGTGAATTAATACACATTTTAACTAATTGGTCATTATTAATTAATATAAAAATTATAATTTTAATTAATTAGCAAGACAAATTTAATGAATTTTGCTATCACTAAAATTTTCAATGGGATGGAATATGATGTCTTTCAAAATCATGGTTCAACAGTTTGGGATCAGTGAGCTAAAGATCTGGTCCTAAATTTTGATTATTTTAATCCTTGGTCTGTCTGGTCAGCATAAATGAAGTTGTCATGTGATAACAAAGAACCCCACGATCTCGGGAGCTTTAAGCCAGAGAGGTGTGATCTCCTGCATTAAGTTACGGCTCCATCACAGGGTAGTGGTGGGTGCTGCACATTGGCCAGGCAGGAGGGTGCTCAGGTGCTCGGGCTGATGGAGCTGTCACCCTCTCAAATGTCACTGATTACCGTGCTGGAGGGAAAGACAGTGTGAATTGTGCATGGCTTTTGAAATTTCCACCCGAAAGTGACACGGCTCTTCTGCTCACATTTCGTTGGTCAGAGCCAGTTACATGGTCAAACCTGGCCCCACGTGGGCAGAAGATTACAGTTCCACCGCTTGCTTGGAAAGGTGAGCGCCAGAAGGTATCTGGGATATGCACTAGTGACTACCACACTATTGTAGGCGAAGACTATCTCACGAGACGAAAAGATGGAAATGGGACGAGGGAGTTGTTGGCTGCGTTACTGAAACAAGACCCTTCGTTTTCAATCTCATCCACCAATTACGCACAGATTTTTGTTGAAGCTCAGCTAGTAAATTTCCATCTTCCCTGATGTCCCTCAGTTCTTGAAATTTACCTAATTGTGATTGTAATATTTTCCCCCCTGTATCCCAATGGGTCCTTCTTGCCTCCCCCAAGTGCTTGCACCCCATTTTGGAGACCAGTGTTTCTAGAAGCTTCGGCATCACTGACGTAGTCACGTGGTTCAGCAAGAATAACCACTTGTCTCCATTCCCACTTGTAAAATGACCCGCCTCTTCAGGACTTGTCCTTCAGCAAAAGCAAGCTTGAGCTCCAGTCCGCCTCACTACCCGGAGGATTAAGGAGCCTGACGCTGGTCCCAGCTAAGGAGGCGTCTGTCCTGGCTGTGAGGTTACTGCCTGTGGTGAAGTCTGGCCCTGAGTGGGAGAGCTGCTTTTTCTTCCTGGGCCTCAGAGGCACTTCTAGTCCAGGCAGGACCTGGTATGGCTGAATCCAGAGACGGAATTCAGAGACTCCTTCTTTATCTAAATGTGTCGCTGAAATAAATCATAGTGATCAAGGGGGAGGGTTGAGATCTTTTTGTAGCGGTAATGGGTTTATAATCACCTTCTTTATCAGGCTCGTCATTGAATTCTCTCAGCATTCAGCAAAGCAAGTAATATTCCCATTTTAGGGAGGAGGAAACTGAAGGGGCTCAAACTTGCGTAGCTAGGAAGTGGTGGGGTTGGCATTTGAATCCAGCTCTTGCTGATGTAGAGCCAGCCACTCTTCTCGGCCCCATGGGGGTATGTGAATGGGGGGGCCACAGAAGAGTGGTGCTGAGACCACCAGAACAGACGCTGAGCTCTTGACCTTGACTGTGGATCTGTGCTCTGAAGAGAGACATACAGACACGCAGCACACATCTTTCCCTTTCTGTGTCCATCCTGCTTGTGATAACTCCTCTCTCTTCTGTATCTACAGCTTAAAAATAATTGTCAGGGCCAAGGGCCCCGAGTGTCCATGTACGGGGACTCCTGCATGCACCCCACACCCCCTTGATGGGGAAATTCCAGAGGCAGCTACAGATTGGTGTTGTAATAGCAATACCTCATGACACTGTAGAAAAGACCATGAAATGGTCTTTACTATCTGTACCAGAATAAATATTGCATATTGTTTGTAATAGCATAAAATCACCAATAGTCTAAATGTCTGTGAGCAGGGGATTGGAGAAATAAATCTGTAATAAATTTATTTATAAATTTGTAATAAACCAGAAGAGAATTTAAGGACTTCTTTATGTATCAACATAGACTCAAAACAGAATGTCAAGAGGGAGAAAGCAACTTGCAGAAGGACGTTTAGGGTGTAACCATTTGTCATTGTGTCAAAACACACACAAGGGTACCAGATAATACTATATATCATTTGTGGGTTTTTTCTTATGTAGTGAGACTCACACCAGCTGCCTCTGGGGAGGCAGGGAAGGGATGGGATGGGGGAGAAATTTTAAATAAACTCCAAATGTTCCTGTCAAGTTTTCTTTCTTTTCATAATAAGAAACCATTAGGAAGTGCAATGTGGTATCCTGGACTGGATCTTGGAACAGAACAAGGACATCAGTGGAAAAACCGGTGCAATCTGAAAAAGTCTGGAACTGAGTTAATAGTGACACACTGAAGTTAATTTCTTGGTTTTGACAAGTGTCCCGCGGTTGTGGAAGACGTTGACATTGGGGGAAGCTGGGTGAGGTGCATGGGAACTCTGGACCATCTTTGCAACTTTTCTCTAAATCTCAAGTTATTCTAAAATAAAAAGTTTATTTTTTAAAAAAGGAAGCAACCACGATATTAACTCTTGTTACTTGTGCGTGGTGGGTACCTGGATATTTGTTACATTTTTCTCTGCATTCTTCTTTGTGATTACATTTTTTCCAAGCCCCAGAGAACCAGGAAACCCTCCTAGTGGAGACGAGGAGTGGTGGCTCTTGGTGAGGTCGCTGTTTCCAGAGCTCAGGTCCCAGAGAGCCCAGCTCAGAGTGTGCTCGGGACATACGCCCCAAAGGCCAACTTGTAACTAATCAAGCTACAGACCCACTCACAGGACGGGGACGCTGCTGGCGAATGAAAGCCCCATGCGGCTGCACCCCGAGGCCTTATCAAACTCTCTCTTGCCCCCGTTCGTGAGATGCCTGCTATAAAGCAGCCAATTGTTTATGAGCAAGAAAGAGGGGGTGGGAGGTCATTTTAGGTCTTCCAGTTTTCCTCTTGGTCCTGAACTTTGTAAAAGGCCCCCCACCATCTTCCCCCTTCTCAGGTTCCATTTTCTGACTGACTTGACCTAACATTTGTTGAGAGAGAAGCCCTTAAAAATGGCAATAGGGCCTCAGAACCTTCCAGGGCTAGTAAATGTTTATAGGGTGGAGGCACCGGTTGGTCATTTCCTTTAGGAGGAAACAATAAATGAAGCAGCTTGCCTTATACCTACTCAAACCCTGAGCTTCTCATTGTCTTAATATACTGGTCCTTGGGGGGGGGGGGAGGGGATGGGAACAGGGATCCAGAAATCTCTGAGACTCTTGTGGCTCAAATACCCTAGCAAGTTGGACGGGCCTTTTTAAGGCAGGTTTGGGGCAGGGTTTCCCAGTTCTCTTGTGGGCCGGCCCGGGCACTGCAGGGTGCTGAGCAGCATCCCCGGCCTCTACCCGCCTTGGCGCCCCTGCCCAAAGCTGTGACAGCCAGACATGTTTCCAGACATTTCCAGATGTCCCCTGGGGGGTAAAATCGCCCCAGTTGAGAACCACTGGTTTAGGGTAACTTTCCTCAAACTTGGAAATTGATTTGAGAGCCTTTCCTGCAAACCTATCGACCCATGGCAGTGAGTGGGGAGAGCAGCATTGCTGGACTGGGGGATGATTTTCCGGTCGAAAGGAGCACAGATTGCGATCAAAACGTGAGCTCTCTCCTGGGGACCAGCACGGCCTGGTTTGAAACACCCTGGAGACGAAAATGGGGGTCAGACCTCTGAAGAGCAGGCGTCGTCTCCCGGGAACCAAAATATTCTTACAGCACCTTTCGTCTGATGATTCTAAAAGATTATTTAACACACCCTTAGAACTGGTCCCTCTTTTTTTTTCTCCTCCAGCTCCCCTGGAGGAAGTAGGGCAAACCTCTGTCTTACCTTGTTCCACCCACTCCCCCCGGCAGGTCACTTATTGAGGGGAGGGCCGGGGAGCACAGAAGCTGCATTTTCCACGTCTCCCTGCAGCTCGAAAGCTGCAGAAAGCAGGGAGACCAGCTCGCGTCAGACCCCAGCCACGGGCCAGATCCGTCTGCTCTCTGACTTTGTACAGCCCGTGAGCAAGAACGGTTTTCACATTTTTTAAAAGGGTGATAAATTATCAGAGACGAATACTGTCTCATGACGTGAAAATTAGATGAGGTTCACGCTCCGGTGCCTGTGAAGCGTATTGGCACACGCTCATTCGTCTCCTTGCACCCTGCACACTGCACCCGCAGGGCTGAGTTGTTGCAGCAGCGGCCGTGTGTTCTCAAAGCCTGGAGTATTGATCATCTGGCCCGTGATAGAAGTTTGCTGGCTCCTGCTTTACACTGTCTGTACCCTCTACCTGGGACAGGTAGAAAATAAGAAAGCCTGAGTGTGTCCACCTCTTTGGTCATCTCCAGACGTCCAGGGACACGCAGACACCCGCTGTCCTCCTGGACGTTCAGAGGGGCTCCTACTCTGAGGAAACTGATTTAAACAGGTTTCTCCTCTGGAGCCTTCCCAGCGTCTTGAGCGTGAGGCGCGCATTATAAATCCCCACAAAGGCGGGGGAGCACCTGCATGGCTCTTCCTGAATTTGCTTCGTCCCAGCAGCCCCCGCCCCACGTTCTCTTTTTAACAAATTCTCCTAAACGTTAAGATGCTGACTCTGGGCTCGGACACAGGAGTCCAGATCCCACCTCTGCCCCTTGTTAGCTTTGCGACCTCGGGCAGGTGGTTAAACCCATTTCCCTCTCTGGGTTGAGGTGGTGCCTGCCCCCTGGGCTGCGGTGAGGTGCCCTGTGCGGGGGCAGGAGGAGGGCTGAGCACGGGGCCCGCGTGGCAGCAGGTGCCCGTCACGTTAGCTGCTGGTGGGACGCTGTCCTTGGTCGGCTCGGGCTGGCCTGCCTGTGCAGGGCCTACGTGAGCTCCTCTCGGCATCCAGGGCCGTGGCCTGCGCTGCCCGGCTTATTCTGTAATGAGAGCAGGGTACCCACGGGTCCCACGCACCGAGCCGTGCGGGACTGGGGTGGGGGTGGCCCCCCCTTAGCCCCGATGTCCCTGTGGAAGGGGAAGCTAGTCTGTTGTTGACTGGGCCTGAGACAAACCAGGAAGCTGATTTTCTGATGACGAATCCTGTTATACTAGAAAGTTGCCTCTTGCTGATTACAATCTCTGTTTATTGATGCAGAGTTTTAAGGAAACGCCGAACCGTCAGGATCAGCAATCTGAGAGCCGGCAGCTTGTGAAACAAGCCCTCAGACTTATACGTTTGACTGTGGGCTGGCCTAATCTTAACAAAATAAATAAATAAAAATTTCACAGTAAAATTATACCATTTTTCCCTGAACATCATTTATGCCAGACTTAGTGGCATTTCCTGTGCCCCCCCACTTTTTTTTTTTTGGTGAGGAAGATTGGCCCTGAGCTAACATCTGTGCCCATCTTCCTCTGTTTGGTATGTGGGATGCCGCCAGAGCATGACTTGATGAGCGGTGAGTAGGTCCGCACCTGGGATTGCAACCCATGAACCCCGGGCCGCTGAAGCGGAGCGCACGAACTTAACCACTATGCCACAGGGCTGGCCCCCAAGTCCCCCCATTTTTTGACATGGACAACTGACACTTCCATCTTAAGGGAGGACCCACCCACAGCAGGTGTTCATCAGATAGCACAATTCCCACATTTGTTTTCACTTGTGAGGAGACCGGGGCTCAGGGACGACAAGTCACTTGTCCGGCTTTGGGGACAGCAGGGTGTCTGGCTTTGAGCCCCAGGCCACTGGCCTGTGTATCAGGCAAGTTTCTGAAGGCACTTGGATGCTCCAGGCCTCAGTTTCTGCCTTAGTCAGCCCGGGCCGCCCTAACAAACTGCTGTCACCTGCGTGGCTTAAACAACAGAAGTTTATTTCTCACGGTTCCGAGGCTGGAAGTCTGGGATCCACGTGGTGCCAGCGTGGTGGGTTCTGGGTCTCTCCCTGGCTCGTGGATGACCGCCTTCTGGCCGTGTCCTCACATGGCGAGAGCTCCAGCCTCTTCCTCTCCTCGTGAGGGCACCGATCCCGTCATGGGCCCCACCCTCGTGACCTCATCTGAACCCAGTGTCTCCCGGAGGCCCCGCCTCCCAGCACCATCGTGTTGGGGTTAGGGCTTCAACGCGTGAGTTTTAGGGGGACACAGTTCAGTCCACCGCAGTTTCCCTGGAGTGGCTGTGGGCTCAGGGCAGCTGGGATTAGATGAGATGATGGCAGGGGCTCTCGGTGACCGGGCCGCTCCTCAGGCTGTCTTGGACCCCATCTGGCTGCAGAGTCTCTTCTAGGCTCTTCTGTGAACATGATGATGGCCCATGGCCAGATGTCCTGATGAGTCCGCCAGCTGCAGCTCGTTGGGGCCGCCTGTAAGTTCCTCTCCGAGTCCAGCTCGGGCCCCTTATATCCAGGACTATGCCTTGCCCTAAGCAGCTTCACGTTTTTAGAATTATTCTTATGTTCTTCTACTCAAACTCCCATTATAGATTTTGACAAGGGGCCCGGACATTTGAAAAAAAGTGCAATGCTGTGGTCACCCCTTCCATGGGGGCTAGGCGGAAGGCAGGGGGTAGGACAGAAGTTGGGCAGAGTGAAATCACCCTTAAAATCCCTTAGGAAGCTGCCGTGTTGGAGACACACTCTGTCTCTGTGTGGTGAGTCCCTACTGCTGTGTCTCCTTCCAGCGTTGGGGCAGATTGCTGCTTCGTCTGTTGTGCATGAGATGAAATAATTGGCTTAAGTTTAGGGCCCATAGTGTATCAAAATACTCATCTTTAAACACGAGTACCCTCCTTAGGGACAGGAGATGCTGCAAGATATATACCTCCCAAAGTCTGCTCCCTGCTTCTGTGGAGAGGAAGGATGTCTCATTTAGGACTTGTTCTATGTCACAGAACACCTGGCTAACAGAGGCATCAGCACTAAAAACCTGTCCTTATCTCCCATAACAGCAAGTCTTCAGGGAGGCGATTCCAAGTTTGGAGTAGCAGCTCACTGATATCATCCAGGTATACATGAAATTTGCACCTTCCCTCCACCATCCTCACGCCTGTTACCTCATGGTTACAGGATGGCTGCTGCAGCTCCAGACATCACATCCTCATACAATGTCACATTCAAGACAGGAGAAAGGGGAAGGGTTCAAAGAGCTCTCCTTGGTTGCCTATCTCTTGGTTTCCTAGAAGTTCCCCAGAAGACTTCTCCTTAAGCCCCATGGGCCAAACTGGTTCATAAGGCCAGCTCTCACTACAAGGGAGGATGGGAAGGTATGAAACTGGCCTCTACCCAACACAGTGGGAGGTGGGTAAGGGAAAAGTGTGTTGGGAGTGGTTGTTGGGTAGCCACATTCAAATGCTTTAAGTTGTTTCTCTCTCCCTCCTTGTGCTTGTTGTCTATGTGCTATATAATTGG
Organism: Tapirus indicus; assembly: GCA_031878705.1. NCBI lineage: Eukaryota > Metazoa > Chordata > Mammalia > Perissodactyla > Tapiridae > Tapirus > Tapirus indicus. Next base: position 47,902,472 of record CM062929.1, read on the forward strand.
GTTTACATAAGTTATTTGCACATGTGATTTGGCTCCACTGTATGCACAGATGACCAGAGGCCCTGAGCTAGTCTTCAGTCTCCAAGTAACGTGCCTCTGTGACCATCTGCAAAAGGTTGGTTGTGTGGTGACGTTAATTCAGCCAGGCCCTCTGCAGCCCATGGAGAGACTTCAGTTTCTCTTTCAGATCCAACCCGTAAGTAGGTACAACTTCAGCCCCAACCTCGAAGACCGCATAGGACTCCAGCCAACAGCCAATTGTTTGCTGAAAACAAACTTTATTATCAACTGAACCCTCCTGATCTCCTTAGACGAGGGTCAGAAGTTCTTGAAAATGCCCCGGGAAGGTCAGGAATCATTGTCCCCTGGGAGGAAGCAGAGGTGGGTGGGGCTTGGTCTGGGTTCTGCATGTGGGACAGGTGGCTCCTGTTTCCCTCTGGGTGGAAGATGAACAGATCAAGATACTCACGGCATTTTAAGAATCTGTGTCATTGTTTGCCAGCCGGGGTGGAGAGCTGCGTGGAGGAAAGGCCTGCCAGTCCTGGTAGAACCTTCTGTGTGCACTGAGAAGTGGGTTTGGGGCACCTGGGTTTCTTCTGTCTGTTTCCAAGATGCACGAGGGTCTGAGTGTATCCTTGGGCCCACCGGTTGGAAGAGATGATCCGGGGAAAAGAGGTAGAAAGTATTTTCAGGGGTTATTTCTAGGCAGTGTGCGTTTGCTGTGAACAAAAGTACGTGTAACTGAATTCTTTGGTTGCAGGCAAAAGAAATCTATTCAAAGTAGCTTAAGGAAAAAAAAAATTGGAAATCAATGCATCCCCAAGCCTTAGAGAAGGACACACCAGCTAGAAGGTCCATAGAGAATCCGGGGTTATTCTCTCCACGTCCCTCATCTCTGTCAATGAATAGCTCTCCCCTTACCTCTTTGCTCTGCTGGATTCCTCTGCTGCCCTGCCTGTTGGGAGAAAGATGGCCACCCACGGCAACTTGTAGTTCCAGCTGTCTGACTAGCCACATACTTGCTTTCCCAGCTTCCCTGGCACGTTGGAATGGCCACAGGATGCTGTCCTAACCAGTGAGACACAAGAGGAAATTTGTTAGGGGTAGAAGGAGGTAGGAGATGATTCTGAAAAATATTTTGCTTCCTGTTGAGTGACAGCTGGGCAAACAGAGCTCTCTGTCCTCTTCTTCCTTTTTCTGCCTTGAATGTGGTTTTGTGAAGATGTGATGTTTGGAGTCATGGCAGCCATCTTGTGACCATGAGGCAACAAGCCTAAGGATTAAAAGTCAATGTGCAGACAATGGCAGAGCAAAAAGACAGAGAAACATGGGTTCTTGATGGCATGATTGAGCTACTGCACCCAACTAAAATTCCTGGGGAGAGACTCAGGAGGCTTGAATCCTATGTTCATGCATGAATCAGTTGTGTCTAGAAGACAGATCACCCTGCATAAACAAGGTTGCTGGGAGTCAGCCTCTGGCCCCTTGTTGGGGTTGGGGGACTGGGGATGTGCCTACTATTCAATAATAGCTATGTTAGCCGTTATGATAATCTGAGTAGCTAACGTTTGTCAAGGATTACTTGTCAAATGGGCTTAGTATGTGCCAAGCATCCTTTATCCTCTTTACATATATTAACTTATTTAATTTTTATAACAACCATTTCAGGTTATTCTCCCTATTTTATAGACCAGAAAACTGAGCACAGAGAAGTCAGTAGCTGGCCTAGGACACATGGCCAGGAAGTGTGTTTGAGCTGGGACGTCCAGTTATGAGCCCTCCCTCTAAAACTTGTTCCTGAACTGCTCCTCAGGCCTGAAGGATGGGTTTGGAGCAGGTTAATCAACAGTCTTGCCAACGAGAGGGCCATATGTGAGGTCAGCAGGAAGCCACATAAACGTTTTACAACAATGTGCTTTAGGCATAATATCCTGTTTCTTTGATTATCAATGTTTCTGAAACCAAGATGTCTTAAAACTGCTAAAGGTGTTGGCATCTTTTCCACAAAGAGCTGTCATTAAACTGATTGCACCTCTTATAATAGAGGAACTACAGCGACAGACGCTTCTTGAGTAGATTTGGAGATAGAGAAAGCCAGCCAACACTTATTGTTAATGACACTGTTTACTGAAGTGTAACACATACAGAACACTGCACAAATCAACAACACTTAGCACTTTTCACAAAGCGAGCACCCCCAGGTAACCAGTGCCTGGATCAAGAGACAGAACAGACAACCAGCTCCCAGAACCCCTTGCACCCTCACCCAAGGTGACAGCTGTCCTGTCTTCTGATGGCGTAGCTTTGTCTCGCCTGTTTTTAAACTTTATATAAATTTAATTGTATAGGAATTCTCTTAAATCACTACTAATCGTTTCCAATGATCTGGAAAGACACCTCCGTTTAGAACTGTCTCATGTAAACTGGAGACCCTCTTTGAAGTCTGTGTGCAACCCCACTGGTCACGTTCAACAGAGGATCCAAAATGTAATCTCCGTTCTTCAGTTTGATTTCGGATTCTCCTTCCCTTACCAGAAGTAGGTTCAGAGGACAACGATGCAGTTTTGAGGGTGTTGTGATAGTTCAGCTTGGGCATTCAAGTTCAGTGGGTAAAGTGTGAACATGAAATGGATGAGGCTCTTGCAGATGGCCGGTTTCCACCAAACCTCCCCCTGCCAGCCCCTGGTGCAGACTTTGCACGTCCCTGCACTGTCCTATTTGCAGAAATGAATGCCTACAGCTCTGTGGTGTTTTGGTCCAAGTACAGGGCTTTAGAGAAGACTCTTACTTTGAAAGGGAGATGGGAGCCCAGCATGAAGGAAACGCAGAACAATCTCTTCCTTAGCTGCACCTGCACCGCCAGAGCCTAATGAGTTTAGGTTGATGGAACCCAGACCTCAGGAAGGATTATAAATTCTCATTTGATTTGATTTGTTTCTAAAATACCTTAAACCAGCTGTGCCTGCCCAGCTGACCCAGGAGTCTCTGGCTGCTTTGGGGGAAGGTCTGGGAGGCACCCTCCTGTCCTGGGGAAGCGGGGGCAGGCCGCAATAGCTCCTCTCCCACCCCTGCCGCTCCTGGGCCTGCTCTGGTCTGGCACGCATCCCCGCCAGGCCCCATGACCGCCAGCCTCTGTCTCCCCCCATTCTCACAATGGCCCCACAACTGGGGGCCTCTGAATGTCCCCATTTTAGAGGGGAAGCTCAACCTCCCAGAGATGGGGTAACTTGTCCTGAGTCACCCTGGCCATTGGCGGAGCCTGCGTTTGAACCCAGGCCGTCGGGCCCCCAGCCCACCCCAACCCCAGTTCTCTCCCGCTTCTTGAGCTGGGTGAGGCCAAGAGAGGCTTCTGTCCTCCTACGGGAGCCTGAAGGGAAGGTTTCTGTCTCTTCACTTGGATGCTTGAGAACCTGCCACGTGCCAGGCGACTGAGTGTGGTCGATGGAAGAGTGGGGAACAGCGGAAGACCCATAGTGAGACACCCTTCGACGTCCCCAGGAGCCAACACTCCCCAGACGGTCTCTGTTCTGGCAGTTCTCAAAGTGGGTCCCCGGACCGGCAGCGTCGGCCTCGCCTGAGAATGTGTAGAGATGAAGTTCCTGGGTCCCACCCCAAACCTCCTGAATAAAAAACGCTGGGAGTCGGCCCAGCGGTTTGTGTGTTAATAAGCTCCCAGGTGATACTGGAGCGGGACGAAGTTTGAGAATCCCTGGTCTGACTCCTATGACAACCCGATGGCGTCAGTATTACCATCGTCCGCCCATTGTCCAGACGAGGAGTGAGCGGCTAGGCGCCCGGGGGGCCGTGGAGCCGGCCCTCACACCCCAGCCTGGCTCCGGGTCACAACCTCTTATGTGCTGTGCCCTCGCTCAGGTCTTACTCTCCGGAGCTAAAATCTAGAAGAGAAGACAGTTCATAAACGGGTCAGCAGGCCAATCGTGAACATAGAGCAGTTAAGTTCTAGCAGGAACTGAAAGGGCTGGCGGGGAGGGATGTCAGGGAGGGGAAGGGGCCGCGGTGCCACATAGGCCTGGAGCAAAGCCCCTGCCCCAGTGTCCTGAACTTGATGTGTCTGATGATTTTCCGGTGCGTTGTCACTCACCAAGTGACAAGCTCCCAGGTGACCCTGCGACCGGAGCAGGGTCGTCTCACCTGTTTTACAGACAGAACCGAGAGCCCCAGAGCTGCCAACGTCCGTTCCAGGCCTCTCGCACAACCACAGAACTAAATCCTCTCTCCTTCCACGGAATTTCTCACGCAGGGAACCTCTTTTTGAGGAAAACCCTTCTTCTATATTCTGAGAACACGTATTTGGACCTGTGTTTGCAATAAGCTCTTTATATCATCTTGATGCTAAAGGAAGCCAGTGCATTGACACCACAGAGCCGTGCTGTCCCATAGAACTTTCTTCGATGATGGAAATGCTGTCCAACATGGTAGCTACTAGCCGCATGTGGTTATTTAAATTTAAATTAATTGCACTGAAATAAATGTAAACATGGAATTCCCAGCCACACCAGCCACATTTCAAGTGCTCGGTAGACGCATGTGGTTAGTGGCTGCCATGCTGGGGAGCACAGATGTAGAATTCAAGTTTAGAGGTATTGGGTTGAACCATATATAGGTCAAAATTGGTAGAATGTTGGCAACTTTATACGGTAAAACCTAATAGAAGTGAAAGGGGACTTCAGACCAATTAAATCCATTCCTTTTTTAGAGGGAAGCATGAGGCCCAGACCCGGCCAGCTGAGAGCCCAGACGGGACCAACACCCAGGTCTCCTTACTCTCTTGAGGTTTGTCTGTCCCTTAGCTCAGGGATTCTCAACTCGGCGTGATTGACAGTTGGGGCTGGACCATTTCCTGTAGTGTGTGTGTGGAGGGGGGGGGCGAGTCCCGTGCCCTGCAGGATGTTTAGCAATGTCCCTGGCCTCTACCCACTAGACGCCAGTAGCACACACCCCCTAAGTTGTGGCAAACAAAAATGATTCCAGATATTGCCCAATATTCCTTGGCTGGGGGGGGGGGGACAAAATTGCCCCTGGTTGAGAATCACTAGTTTTGCTGAAAATAGTAACTAGTTTCCATTCTTTTCTCTCATTTTCAGTTAGCCAAGGTTGGGGTTGTGACCCAGACATCCTGAGGGCTGGGTTCCTCCCTCTGAGAAGGTGGGGCGTCCATGGGTGAAGGATGGCTGCCTCGGTTTACCGTGGGGAGATCGACAGACGCTCGCCGCCCAGTTTTCTCTTCAGCTCCCCCAGCGTCTGGGTCTCTTCAGGCAAACAACTGGCTTGAGCCCTAGAGATAATTAAACCCATCTTTTCCCCTCTCTCCGCCCGTCCCCTGCACCCTTTGGTCCATTCAGTTCACAATGAAAACATTGTTCGAGCAGCGCTGCACACATGTTGACACTGAAGTGTTTAATCTTGCGGTACAGTAATGCCCCCCACCTCTGCGGGCTGCGAGGCTGACGACAAAAAGCCTGGCCTGCCAGCGGTCTTGCCTCCGAGCCCCCCGTCCCTGGACGCAGCCTCCTGCCTCTGACAAGGAGGCAGTGTCTCCGATGACCCTCCGAGAGCACCCGGTGCTGGGACACCAGGTGGTCTTGTTGGCGGCCGAGGCATTTGGTGGAAAGTTCGAGAGTTGAAGCGGCAGTTCAGGGGCGGGAAGACAATGCCGCTTGTGTGCCCACCACCAGGCAGGGCCCTGCCCCCGGTTTGGAGGGTGCGGGAGGAGGACAGGGAGACGGGTGAATGCTACAGAATCTTCAAGCCCTCCGCCTCTCTTGGGTGACTCTGGCCTCGGCAGGAGCAAAATTTACAAACAGAGAGAGACCTGGGTCGGACGCAGTGTCTTACCCTCTGAGTTGAGCTCCTAAGGGGATTAATGCTGCGACCATGTTGTGTGTGCCGAGAGTTTGGTATACTTCAGGGCCGTCCTTGTTTCCTCGTCTCCACAGGTGTGAGGTCGGTGGTGGTTGCTGGTCTGAGGGAGAGAGTAGGGCCGAGTGGTGAAGACCATGTGTGTATGCAGACCAGCTATGTGGCCGTGGGCAAGTGACTTTTCCTCTCTGGGCCTCAGTGTCCTCGTCTGTAAAATGGGCATGATGCACGTGCCTACCTCTGAGCAGGGGTTTTATAAGGATTCAGTGAGACGATGTGTGTGACACGTGTGATGTGGCATCCGGGCCAGTGGGAGGGCTTTTATAGTGGTGGCCATCCACCTCACACCCGTTAGGATGACTACTATCAAAACAAAACAAAACATCAGAAAATAACAGGTGCTGGTGAGGATGTGGAGAAATTGGAACCCGTGTGCACTGTTGGTGGGATGGAAAAGGTGCAGCCTCCATGGAAAAACAGTGTGATAGTTCCTCAAAAAGTTAGAAATAGAATTACCATATGATCCAGCAATTCCACTTCTGGGTGTACATCCAAAAGAATCGAAAGCAGGGTTTCAAAGAGATATTTGCACACCTGTGTTCACAGCAGCATTATTCACAATAGCTCAATGGTGGCAGCAACCCACAGGTCCATTGACAGAGGAATGGACAAACAAAATATGGCATATCCATACAATGGAATATTATTCAGCCTTGAAAAGGAAAGAAATTCTGATGCATGCTACAACATGGATGAGCCTTGAAGACATTGTGCTAAGTGAAATGTCAGCCACAAAAGGACAAATACTGTATAATTCCACCTATATGAGGTCCCCAGAGTGGTCAGATTCGTAGAGACAGAAAGTAGAATGGAAGTTGCTAGGGCTGGGGTGGGTGGGGAGTTAGTGTTTAATGGAGTTTCAGTTTTGCAAATTAAATTAGTTCTGGATATTTTGTCACCTAGCAAAGTGGACGTACTTAACGCTACTGAACTGTACACTTAAAGTGGTTAAGATGGTAAATTTTGTTATGTGTATTTTACCACGATTAAAAATAGAAACTTAATAATGGTGGCCGTGGCCTAGCTTAGGGCTTAGGTAGGTGACAGCTGTAATCTACCTGGGTTTTTATCAACTGCTCCCCTATTGCAGGGCAGCCGGGCTCTCTCACAGCCGGAGCGGGCGGTCAGGAAACACTTGTGCAATGAGTACAGTGGATGCGAGGAGACACCAAAATATTTTTCTGGCAGCACAGGTCGTTTTAGACTTTTATGTGGCTTTCCTTTCTTCTTGGTTTGGGACCGTCCCCCCTTCTCCTGTAGGAGCCGTGCAGTACAGCGTATCAAGGCTCATGTCATTGAGACAACGTTTTCCTGTTGGAGTAGTTGGGTATGTCTGTTCCGTTTTCCAGAACTCCCAATTTATGGCATGCCTCTGGCGGCTTTTTCAAGCTCCTTAATCTTGCCACATAAATCTTCAAATGAATGAAGAGCCATCATCGAATTTCACATCCCCGAAGCTGCGGGGCCATAAATCGCCTACTGACAGCAGCCTTGCTAACAGTCAGCTTCAGTGAATTCGGGCGTGTGCCAGAACCTTCTGGGTGAATTGTGTCCCTGTAGGAAAGGAGGGAGTCTGGGTTGGGAGTTTCAGAGTTAAATTAGGATGGGGGAGGTCCTGGGCCAGGGGATCCTAAGCAGCGAAGGGTCCTTGCAAACTCAGTTCTGGCTTCTAGTTATGTTGTGGACTTCGGCTGGTTCTGTCGGTTCCTCATCAAAGGGGCTCGGGCTCTGTCCCCAGCCCCTCACTGGAGCTCCTGGGTCCAGTGGGAGCTCATGGAAACCAGCCTCCACATGAGGAGCCGAGTTCCAATGCTGGCCTCGCAGTTTTCACCGGGAAAGTGTCCCTTTGCTCAGGAAATGTTTGGTCCTATCTCATAGCTTAGTGGTATCTTTGGGGACACTGAGGGGACTGTATAATCTGGAAGGTTAACCAAACTTTTTCTGAAAACCATAAAGTCTTGGAAGGAGCTGCTGGGATTAACTTGTTTACTACCCGTTTATCAACTCCTCCTAGCCCCGGCCACGGGGGCGGCTGGAGGAGGACATGAAACAGCGGAGTGTGGCCTGACACGCCCCTCCACGATGTCCCTCACTGGCCACTGGCCACAGCCCTGCTCCTCAGGTGTCTTTTCTGCATGGCTGTCCCCACGAAGCTCCTTATTGGGGTCTCTGAGCAGCCGATGACCAAATCCAGTGAATGGTCTCCCTGTCCCTTTAATCTGAATCAGGCCACCATCCTGTCATCTTAAATTCCAGTCTTATCGTTCCGTCATTCCATCCCTCTGTAGTCCAGACCCCGTGGTCCAGGGATGAAAGACACAGTCATTTTCTCTCGGGAGCCAGCCGGGACTGGTGGTGCTGCCTGAGCGCCCGGCTGAAGCAGAGCGTAGCGTTGTCTAGTGGTGCTACCTTGGGTCCGGGGAGGGAGAGAGGGAGCGCGTGGCGGATGTGCGTCAGCCCTGGACGGGCGCTCCTCTGAGTTCCCTCCCTGTGCTCACCCCTACCACTCGCTTTCCCCAGCATCACCAGCCCTCTGCCTGAAATAGATTTGATCAAGGAATGACCCGGCATAAGAGTGGACCAAACCACTCATGGTTGATGGGGCAATGATTGACCCCTTAGCATGTCATTCAAGAACCTTCCCCAGGAGGAACTAACTTGCCTTTTTCTTATTATTCCTGACAGACTTCTTACCGCTCACCCCCATGCTCTGTTCCTTGTTTCTCAGGGCTCGATCACATCCAATGTCTTCCCTGTGAGGAGCACCCACCTCCCTCATCCCTGAGCAAACGCACTGAGACTTATGAAAATAAACGAAAATGAACTATCCCTTTGGGGACTATGTCTCATTCGGCCTCGTACCCAGTTACGCCCAAATCCGTGCCATGGAAACAGTCAGATGCATGGACTAAAGCTGAGCACACTCCGCCCTCTGACCCAGCAATCCCACCTCAGGGTGTTTACCCAATAGACGTGTGTTCACCAAAAGGCGTGCACGAGGATGTTCATCCTAGCACACTTTGTAGCAGTCCCAAACTGGAAACTACCCAAATGCCCATCAGAAAATAGACTGTGGCCTGTTCACACCACGGGGTCCTGTACGGCAGTGGAAGTGGATGAACTTGCACCTCTGCATGCACCCGCGGTCGGGAAGGTCGGCTGAAGGAGGCAGACGAGCAAGGGGAAGCGCCAGGCTGCCAGAGTGGGCTGTGGTGTCGGGTGTTGGGGTTGCGGTCACCTTTGGGGAGGGGCCCCGTGGGGATGTCCTTGGTGCCAGTAATGGGTGTGCGGTGTCCTGCTCTGGGTGTGTTTGTGTTGAGAAGGTTTATCGAGCTCCATGAACACTTAGGGTCTCTGTGCTTTACCATATCACGTTATGAATAAAATCGTTCACTTGAAGACAAGACGGGAATTCCGAGGAGTATATTCAGTCCGATGGGCTCGTGAAGCCCCACTAAGCGTCAGGCTCTGCTGGGCACTGGGGGTTCAGGTGGAGTCAGTCTTGGCCCTGTTCCTGCTGACCTGGGTCAAGGGGTCATCTTGCACTTGGAAGTTATCCAAGTCTGAAGAAAGCGGCCCCCACGGCAAATGGCCACTGGGAGATAACCGGGTACCTGAGCGTGCTTCCTGCCCGTGTCTCTGGGTGTGTAAATACCTGGGCTCAGGGGTGTTTTGCTCAGAACTGCCTTGGTTGCAAACGGTAGCAGCCTGACTCTCATTAGCTTAAGGGGGACTTATTTGAAGGGTCTACACATAACTCGCAGATTGGAAGAACTGAAACGCCAACTTCAGGAAGGACAGGGACCACCAGACCAGAGGATGGAAACTGGAAGTCTTCCCTCCTCAATTCCGATGTCCGTTCTCCCCGCCTGGAATGTTCTTTCTCACAGACCAGCCTTCTCTGCACGGCAGTGGCTAGTGGTGGAGTTGCATCTTTAGAGTTCAAGGCAGAGAAACCGAACAGGGGCTCTTTCCCACCAGGTTCCAGTAAAAATAAAAGAAATCCTGTGTTTGGCCCAGCTGGGGGCTTGTTCCCTCCCATCCCTCAACTCCAGAGAAGAGGATCATGGGACAAGATGGCAGCTCCCGTGGGACCACATGGCTTGACTGGGAGAGTGACAATGAGGTTCTTCAAGGCACTTGGGTGTGGCACCTACTTGTGACATCACAGTGAGCTGTGCCCTGGCACAGAATAATCCACAAGGGAACAGGAGAAATACGATGTCCCTATATCTATTTTTCTCATGCTTCTAAGAATTGATCGTATTCATTTATCTTTGTGTATTATTATGTATCACATAAGTATGTATATATTGGGGGGTGCATACCCCTAATTTTTAGGGTGTTAAATACAGTTCTATAAAGCATGGTTCTGAATACCTGCGCTGAGGGACCCTTTAAATACGTGCTGCCCTTTGCAAGTCTACACTGCGAGTTGCATTCGGTCATCACAGTCCCCTTGTTCAGAGGAGAGTGACTTAGCGAGGGGTATGCCTGTACGTTTGTGCAACTGTAAATGGGGGGAGGAACCCCAGATGCTGAGAGGAGGCAAGATGCTCCTGGGTGATGCTGGGGAGCAGGCTTGCCTTTTATGTAGGGCAGACGTCTTCCCTGGCCTGTCAGAGGATCAGGAGCGGGGACGCCCACTTGGGTGGCTTCCCGTTCCCACCCGCTACTACCCTTTATTGACACCCTCCAGCCCAGAATTTCCCCTCCCAGGGCCAGCTTTGGGGTTATTATTTCAGGTTTTTGTAAAAGAAGGACACTAGAATCGGCTTTGGGGACAGTCAGGGGCTGGTTGCTGTCAGGATACTGTTTTCCGGAATCCGTTTTCTTTGGACTTATCTTTGGGCCCTTTAATCTTGTGAAGATGAAAGTCTTTGTTCATGCCTGGGAGCTCTCTGGGCCGGTGGGGAGCTGGGACGTGAAGGGCGGCAGGAGAAAGCTGGATTCCTCGGCTCTGGCTTTCATGAGGAAGCTCTTGTTTATGGGCGCAGTGCGATGTCAACTCTAGACATTTATCTTAAAATCCAAGTCTCAAGTAATCAACTATGGCAACTTAAGAAGAAAGTAGAAAGACGTATTTTCTCCCTAAAAGTACATGCGTGTTTCTCTCTGCTTTAGTGGTGACAGTTAAACCACCCTGATCCCTGGGATTGAAATGGCGTAGACGCCACGCTGTGGAGTGGTTTCCATGTAACATGAAAACCTCGGGCAGACGAGGCTTGGAATTTGGTTTGGACTTTGAATTATTCACTGCTTTTTAAAAAAAATGACTATCATTTCCTTTGATACATCACAGAATTATTTTCAGAACATGTGATGATCTGAGTTTCAGGTAGAACAGAATGCGGACGCAGTTCATGCCTCTCATTGTCTTAAAATAATTAGTGAAGGAAATTCACCCAGAAAGCCATCCCAAAGAGCCTGCAAATGTTTGCAAGAAATTTAGTTGGACACTTTATCCGTATATCTTTTTTAAAAAAGAAACCTTATAACCCTGATATCTTAACTGTCCTACTGGTTAAGATACATTTAATCTTATACATTAAAAAAAGTTATACGTACACCTGCTACAATAAACTTTCAATCTGTGATTCTGTATCAATGTTTTCTTTCTTCACTGGGTGTGACTTCAGTGATTATACCTGTGTTAATGTCATGCTTATTCAAACATTTCTTTATTGTTTGATCTATTGCCATTTTTTTTCAAATAAAGTGATCGTAGCTGAATTACGTAAATCCCCCCCAACACATATCGCTGCTTCTTCACTGATTTTCATGCTCCTGGGTCATTGTTTTAGAGCCCTGGTCACAACGGCAGACGCAAATTGCTTTCCATTTACCAGGCACTGTTCTAAGTGCGGACTCTTGCGATCTTCCCAATAACTCTGTGAGGAAAGGCCGTGATTATATCCCCAGCGGTGGGGGGGGGGGGGGAGGGGGGGCGGGGCACAGAGGTTAAGAACTTGGCCAAGACCACACAGCTGGTAAGTGTCACAGCTGGGATTCGAACTCAGGCCACCTGCTCCAGAGACCGTGAAGGTCAAGAGTGTGGGTTTCGGAGTTCAGCCACTCACCTAACTTGTGACCTCGCAAGTTACCCGACCTCCCTGAGCCTCACTTTCTTCACCCGTAAAATGGGGATCAATCCTGCCTCGTCGGGTTCCGTCAGATGACGGCTAAGAGTGCTCAGTGCGGGACCCATCGCAGGGCGCGCACTCAGTAAGCATGCTTTTTGCACTTCTGGGCTCTTTAGCCATCTTCATTGTAAACAGGGGCTCTGCACCTCCATTGTCTGCTTGGGCTGATGGCTGTATTTGCCCGCAGGAGCTGCTCTGAGGTGTGGTCAGTCCCAGCGCTGGGAACAGGGGAACTGAGGTTTGTTGGGGGGTGTTACTGTGTTCCAGGCATCGTGCTTGGGGCTCCTGTGCAGGATGGTATGGAGCAACCCTCCTTGCTGAATGTGCATCGTGCACCTCGAGGGCTATTCCTGGCCTTTGGAGGTTTGCTCTGCTGGGGTGGGGAGAAAGGAAGATGGTTGAAGTGGAGACTTTATCTCTGTAATCTGTCAGCATGGGGGGAGGGGGAGTGGCCTGTGGAATGCTCTCCTGATATTCCACAGCCCCTGGTAACTCCCCTAGGTGGGAATATCTAAGGGGATGTTCAGGGAGTGGCCAGAGAGTCGGGAGGGAGACTGAAGAGTTCTCACTGAAGGGAGCCATGGGAAGGCAAGGTCTGGTTAGGCAGGAAGAGCCAAGTGTTGAATGCTGCTCCCTGGAGGTCCAGCAAGACGATGACCGTAGAATGTCCTTTCCGTTTAGTTATGGAATGGTCTTTGGTGACCTTGGGTGGTGGTGGAGGGCAGCACAGGCCTGTGCATTGGGAGCTTACACACTGGGGGTGCCAGCTGGGGTGGGGGCCACATGGGTGCACAAACTGCTCACTGGGGGTGTGGGGTGTGGCTGCATGGGCACATACTGCTCACTGGGGTGTGGGGTGGGGCTGCATGGGCACACACTGCTCACTGGGGGTGCGGGGTGGGGGTGCATGGGCACACACACTGACGGCTCACTGGGGATGTAGGATGGGGGTGCATGGGCACACACACTGACTGCTCACTGGGGGTGCAGGGTGGGGGTGCATGGGCACACACACTGACTGCTCACTGGGGGTGCGGGGTGGGGGTGCATGGGCACACACACTGCTCACTGGGGGTGTGGGGTGGGGGCCGTGTGGGTGCCCACACTGACTGCTCACTGGGGGTGCCGTGATCCCCCCAAGAGTTGTTGCCTTACCACCCCCTCTCAGTCCCCTGCAGAAAAGCCCTTGGGGAGGCCATGAGTCATCCCCAGACTGTGCCCATCTCCTTCGTAGGACAGACTTGTCTTCTTCCACCACTCCTGGCATACTCTTGAAAAGCTCCCTGGTGCAGTACTCCGGGAGAACAGCTTGGCAGTATTACTAAAGCCGAACTCAATTCTACTTCTGGGTATGCTACCCTTATTCTCCAAAATACAGGCACCAGAATGTTTGTCGCAGCCCTGCTTTAAGAGCCCCAGTTGGAAACTGCCCAAATGCCCATGAACTGTGGAATGGATAAATGAGTGGTGGTATAATCAAGCTGTGGAATGTCATACAGCAATGAGGATGAATGGACATCACAGTAATGTGGATGAATTGCACAAACACTGTGGAAGTAAAGAAGCCAGCTAGAAAAGAATGCATAGTGTATTGTTTAAAAACAAGCAAAGCTAACCAATGGTTTGAGAAGTTGGAGAGAGAGGGGGGGCACAGGTGATGTTCCGTTCCTTGGTCTGGGAGGGGGTTCTGGGGGTGGTTCGCTGAGCTGCACACATACGGTCTGTGCACATACTGTGCGTGCCGTGACGCACTGAGAACGTTCCAGCTGTCGGCCCGCCACTGTGATGCAGGGTTAAGGTCTCTGATTTGGGTGAGACCTGGGTTGAGTCCAGCTCTTTGACGCCAAGCTGGCCCCTCAGCACCTCTGGGGTCTTGTGTATCCCCCACCAAGGTGGCACTGTGCTCACCTCCGAGGGTGAGGTGAGCTAGGAGGGTGACAGGACTGGCCCGGGGCGTTTCCACAGTGACAGAGTCCAGGCTCTTTGCTAAGCCTCCTCATTCTGGAGTCCTCTCCCGAGGGTCCTTTGTTTCCCGGTGGACGTACTTCCTACAGCCGCCACAAAAGACCCCCCCTCCTGGCCTTGCCTATAAATCAGACTTGGGCCTGGTGATGTCCCGTCTCCATTGTCATTCTTTGCCATCCTGTTCAGCTTTTCCCAAATATGGGGTCAGAAGAGAAGTGTTCCACGTGGGAAGAAGGGGAGAGGACAGCCTTGATCCGGAGGGACCGTGGGATGGCTTCTAGAGAGTCCTTTCCCATGGCCAGCTCTGCACGTGTGGCCCAGGATTCCAGCAGCTGTGGCTCTGAGGTCACCTTCCTGAGGTCTCTGCAGAGGCCGGTCACTCCTGTGGCCAGCCAGAGTCCCCTGGCCTCGAGGACTTCACTTGTCCCCTCTGCCCTCACCTCAGTATCTTTTAGAACTAGTGTTAAGGTTTAAAATGGAAGTTTTTTTTTTATATATATATAATCCCGTTTGGATTATGTTCATTTTTTTTCCTGCTGATTTTTTTTTAGGAAGATTGGCCTTGTGCTAACATCTGCTGCCAATCTTCCTCTTTTTCTTTTTCCTCCCCAGAGCCCTGGCACATAGTTGTGTTCCTAGTTGTAGAGTTGTAGCTCTTCTATGTGGGACGCCGCCTCAGCATGACTTGATGAGCGGTGAGCGGGTCCGCGCCCAGGATCCGAACCAGACGAACCCCGGGTTGCTGAAGCGGAACTCTCGAACTTAACCGCTGCGCCACCGGGCCGGCGCCAGAAGTTTTTTCTTAATGGAGACCTGTAGGAAGGGCCCTCGGGCTGCCTGTGTTGGGAACCTCCTCCTCAAAGGCATTCCCGTCCTGCCTGCAGCCGTGCAGGCCTCCCCCAGCCTGAGAGTTGTCAGGGCTCCTGCGGCTGAAGCACGCGGTCAGCTCTCTCCTCTCTCTGGCCGAGCTGGTCCCACTGTCTCTCCAGGCAGGAAGTGGAGATGGGGTTGTACCTCCCAGGAGCTGAGGATCTGCAGATGCTGCAGACCTGCCCAACTTTGCATCTTTCCGGCACTTGCTGACTCCCAGCGTCATCCCTGCTCCCTTTGCTCCAGAGGGTGCATGATCCTTGGGAAGCACAGGTCCACCCCCAGACACTCTGTTCTCGGGCTGATATCCACGTTGGTGTATCATCTATGAAATGGGCGTGTCTTAGTCTAGTATCCGCCAGTATCAGGGAGGAGGGCAGAGGCCCTTGCCTTATTTTGTCCTGAAGTCATTGTCACAAGCTCCCCTCGCAGACTTTGCATTCATCTCTTTTTCTGCTGTGGTTGTAAACCCCAGCTGCCATTAGGATCCCTGGGTACTTTAAAAAATATAGGTTTCTGGGCCCCCTCCCTGAAGATGCTGATTCAGTTGGTTCAGAGGGGTTAGAACAGCGGGGTGCGGGAGCCCCCCAGGTGCCAGTCTTCCCACCTCCATCTTCCGTGACATCGCTTTGGTAGTTTGAGATCTGCCAAGATGGAAATTGGCAAACACTCCAGATCAGGTCCCAGAGAGCGTGTTACTAAACATTTTCCAGCCAGGCTAGGACATCAGTATTTTTTTCAAAGCTCCCATGGTGACTCTCACACGCGGCCAGGGCTGAGCACCACTGGTCTCGGGGGCCCCATGACAGGATAGTAAGGTTGGTGTTCACCAGCCTAGTTCTCCGTGGTGTAGCCTTACCAGAGGTTAAGCTATTTGTGTAAATGAGATCACTTAACTCTCACATAAACCCATGAGCAAGGATCATATCCCTATTTTTTAGATGAGGAAATTGAGGTCCGGATAGGTTCCCTGGCACCTCCTCTAGGCCACACAGCTAGTTAGTGGCTGAGCCTGGATTTGAACCCAGGCCTGAGCTCCTGGAACCCGAGTCTGTCCAGGGCCTCTGGGATGGCTCGGTTGGTGCCCTGCTCTTCCCAGCAGGTCGGAGGTAGAGTCATTGCTCTTGTTCAAAGTGACCATGGGGTCTGAGCCTGTGACCGTCTGGTCTGCAGTGGGTTAGCATGGAACGGGCAGTTGTCACCAGGGTTGCTGGCAATGGGCACACCTTCTAGCTTCGGCAAGATGCTCAGACTCTGAGCCAGTGAAACTCAGTTACTGACGGGCTTCCGGTGCCCATGTGTTTTCTTCCCTTTCCAGTGGAACACGACAAAGAGTTCTTCCACCCGCGCTACCACCATCGGGAGTTCCGGTTTGATCTTTCCAAGATCCCGGAAGGGGAAGCCGTGACTGCAGCCGAGTTCCGGATCTACAAGGATTACGTCCGGGAGCGTTTCGATAACGAGACATTCCGCATCAGCGTTTACCAGGTGCTGCAGGAGCACCTGGGCAGGTGAGTGCTGTCCCGGTGCCTCCTCCAGCTGTAGAGGAGGGGGGGGAGGGACGGCCGGAGGTGGGCCCCTTGGGGCGGGGGCAATCACCCTGTCTTCCAGTAAGCGGCAGCCACCGTGGGCCAGGCCTGTACTGAATATCTTTTTTAAAGAAGGCTAATGGTGTGTATGGCCGTTTCTGAAAACTATCACCGTTGGCGAATCCAGTTAGGAATAGGGGTCGGCCTGGGGTTGTGTGTCCCTTGTGGGTATTTATGGGTCGTCTGGGTCTGGCATGTGTTTAGGGGCATGGAAGAGAGGGGGATGGGGGAGAAGAAGAAACGTTCCTAAAGGTCTACCTCTGTCCCACTCATCACTCTGAAACCCAGCACATGATGTCGGGACCAATGAAAGTGGCCATTTGTAATACAGTGTGAGGGGATTAAAAACCCCCAACCCAAAAATAGACTGGCAGAGAACTCTCAGCCTTCCAAAAATCATGTGGTCAGGCACCAAAAACTTGTGTTGAAAGACTTTAATTTCTTGAGACCCTTTGATTTCAAGGTCTTCTGAGAGGTCAGAAAGCTACGAGAATGTGCTGGAACATCTTACAAGTACACTCTACAGTCCTGAGATGGACATGACCTCGTGGTCTTACCCAGTGGTTGGGTTTTGGGACATTATCAGGCTGTTGGACTTTTACCCTCCCCTCAGATGCCATTCCTTGGTAATTAATGGAAGAAAGGTTGTGTGGGCGCCTCCTTCTGACGGGAAGTTCTGGCATCTTCAGCTGGACGGGGGACCAGTTAGCACATCCAGGGACAGGGGAACCATCACCACCTCATTTGCTAAGTGCCGCCACATTTTGGGGGTCTCCTTGTGTGCTAAGAAAACCAGACTTTTCTTGAGTGTTTCCGACGTGCTGCATTTGTGGTTTTATTTCATATTCATGACAGCCCTCTCAGGTCGTGCCTCGCTGTGAAATGGGGAGACTTAAGACCTGAAGCAAAAGGTGTGTGGCTTGCTGAGGCCACCCAGAGAGAATGTGGCCAAACTGGGACTTGCGCCCAGGCATATGAAATATATTTCCTTTAAAAATTCATTTTTGAGTAGGTAAGACGTGTTCATGGTGTAAAATTCAAGAGAGAGAAGCAACTCCAGTGAAAATTGAGGCTTCTTCCCACGTCTGCGCCCCAGCACCCCACCCCTCAGGCAGCGCTGCCACGAGTGTCTTGAGTTTCCCCAAATTGGCAAATACACTTGTGCTTATATGTTTTCACAAAGGGCGTCTCATCAAATACTCCTTCCTGCACCCTGAGACAGTAAACCTTTACGGTCCTTCAGTGTCACTTCCCACGAAGTGTCCCTGTTCTTGAATCACCGCACATCTTCCTTGTGTGGGTTGTGAGGTATTTATCCAGTTTACTGCGTGCACACGGTGGGCTCCCCATTGATCTGTGGTGTTGATGACGTGGGGGTTGGGGGTTGGCGGGGGATGAGTTTGTCGACACATTATCTCACACTTGTGCGTCTCTGTCAGTTGGATACAGTTCTAGAAATAGAATTGTGTGTGGGGGGTCAGAGGGCGCGCACAGCTGTAAGTGATAGATTTTGCTGAACCGCTCTCCTTGGAGGTTATGTCAGTTTACACTCCCTCCAGCGACACAGAGAAGGCCTGTTTCCTCAAGGGCTCATGCTCGCCAACACTGTCTCTTATCAAACCGTCTTGATCTTTGTCAGTCTGATGGGCGACAAATGGTATCTCAGTGTGGATGAAATTTGCATTTTAGAGCCCCACGCGAATGCACTGCCCTGTGCTGCTTCCCTGCTGGAGAGGACAGCAGAGCCTCCGGAGGGGATGGTACGAGACAGGAATCAGGGTGGGGCATGGGGGAGGCGACAGACAGCCCGGGCAGTCTCCTCTGACTCTTACTAAAGGCGGTCAGGTGCCCTGGTTAACGCTGGCGGGCTGTGCCCTGGCCCCAGGCCCAATTACAAGAAGCGTCGAGTTCATTCTCCAGGGGATGGCGTTCGTTCGCTCTGAGCTCGGACAAACCCCCGGAGTCGTGAACAAGAACACATTCGACTTTGCTCGTGAAGGCTGATTAGCTGGGGGCGACGCAGGTACCCAGAGGCTGTTCGTCAGAAGTACTTGATCAGCCCACTTGTGCAAACTGCGAGCCCCACTCACACCCGGGCCTCTCCGCGGGCTCCCCAAACCTGCCTCTTAAATCTCCATCAAGAGGTTTAACCTCAGCGGTAGCTGCCCCGAGTGGTTTGGCTGAAGAGAACTGGAGGGCTTGGCTGGTGTCACTTATGGGGCTCTTCCCCCAAGTTCTCCGTGTAGGAGTGTGGTCGCCCTCCACGGCTGGTGGTCGTTTGTTGGGGTCAGCTGGGATGCCACCAGTGCCAGCCCCCCCTTCCTGTGAGCAGGACCTTGCTGTGGGACTGCCAGCACCCTCAGGCGCTGCTCTCGATGCAAGGGCTGTCCCCACGTATTGTTCCTGTGCCTCCTGTGCACAAGCACTCTGCTCCATGCACCGGAAAGAGCACTGGAGACCCTGCGAGGGACGTGATGGGCAGGCGCCTCCTTTGTGGAGTCAGAGGCTGCTGCATTCAGAGGGAGACAGGTGAGCCCAGCGGTTCATTTATTCCACCACCACTGGGCACCTCCATGCCAGGTGCTGGTCTCTGAGCCGGACTATGGGAGCAAGCTGGCTCAGGTCACAAGGGCAGAGACGTCATCTGAAATGTTGGCTGAGGGGTGTGCTAGTGTCCTGGGGCTGCCTAACAGAGAACCACAAACTGGGTGCCTTAAAACAATAGAAATCTATTCTCTCCCGGTTCTGGTGGCTGGAAGTCTGAAATCAAGGTGTCAGCGGGGCTGTGCTCCCTCTGCAACCTGCAGGGGAGGATCCTTCCTGCCTCTTCCAGCTGCTGGCAGTGGTCGTGGACTGTCAGCCTGCCTGCTTACAGCTGCATGGCTCCGATCTCTGCCTCTGCTGTCACATGGCTGTCTTCTCAGGGCATTCCCTCTGTGCGCCTTTCTCCTCTTCTTATAAGGAAACCAGTCATCTTGAAGGAGGAGGGCCCACCTCCTCTAATATGACATCATCTTACTTAACTAATTACATCTGCCAAGACTCTATTTCCAAATAAGGTCACATTCACAGGTATCGGAGCTGGACTTGAGCACGTCTGTTTAGGGGATACAAGTCAACCCACCACAGGGGGTGAGGAAGACAGGCAGTCAACAATAAGCAAGTAAATAAACTGATTGGCCTGATAAGGCAATTGGGTGGTTGAGCCAGGGACATCTGAGTGACAACAAGGACCCAGCGATGGGGGGCAGCCGGGGGAGTTTCTCAGGGGAACTGCAAGGGCTGCCATCTAAGGCGGGGACAAACGTGGGTCCTAGGAAGGACATGAGGGAGGTGATGGTGAGCCACTTAGTCCTTCCTTAGATGAGACACGAGCCTTTGGCTTCCCCACCAGGCTGCCAGCAGCTGCTCACCTTTCTGCCTGTGTCAACCTGCTGACTTTGTGGGCACCTGGTTCCATCATGGTTTGAGATGGCTGCCTCCTCGGCCCTGCCTTACATCTGTGGGGTGGATCCGGAGGCCCTGGGGAGGGGAGAAGGCCTGAGTTACTGCCATTGGAAGAGGGAGGGGCAGGACAGCTGTCCACCACTCCGTGGCAGGCAGCCAGGGCAAGTGTAACAGGTTGCCCCCCACCAGCAGCTTGGCCACAGGCCATCTCTGGGGATGCCACTTCTGGCTTGCTGGGAGACCAAGTCCCTCATCAGCAAACCTCTGAGCACCTGCTGTGTGCTGTGCACTGGTGGAAGTAACCGGACCCAAGTCCCTGCCCTCCAGGAACCCAGGCTGGAGCGAGGAGGCGACACGGCAGGTACAGAGTGTGGAGCAGGGCAGGGAGTGGAGTGAGAGGCGTGGGAGGGGGCAGGGGCTACTGTCTTTAGATTTCTGAATTTCCTTTCTATACTTGAAAGAAGGAAGCAAGGCCCTCATTCTCCAGAAGTTAAAAGGTTAAAATTTTTGTTTTTTGTTTTTCTTCTGGGTGAGTTGTTTTGTTTTTGATTCCAGAAGCAAAGTGATCCTATTTTATAATTCCCCGGGTGGGATAACCCAGCTATTAAGAGTGTGGATTCGAATTCTGACACCACGTGCCAGTGTGGCCTGGGGAAGTAGTAGCCCTCGGAGCCTCAGTTTCCTCCTCTATATAATGAGGATAATAATTGCATGTACCTCCCAAGGTTGTGGTGAGGATAAAGGAGTTAACATACCTACTTAGAACATAGTAAGTGCTCAATAAAGGTTCACTAATATTATTATCACCACACCACCACCACCATCATCACTACCACCACCACCACCACCACCATCACCATCACCACCACCAGCACCATCATCATCACCACCATCATCACCATCATCTTCATCCTTACCAACATCGTCATCACCATCACCATTGCCATCATCACCATCATTGCAGAGAATGGAGAGAGACTTTTTTAGGAAAATGGTGAGCTGCAGGTTTTGGTTGTGGCACTGCCTTCCCCTCTATGCTAAATCTGTTAATTTTGCAGTCTCAGATGGGGGTGGAGCCCTGTTTGCATGATTCCAACCTCGGGCCCTGCATCTTCTTCAAGCTGAAGGCCTGCGCCTGATCTGACCCCTAGAGGAGCCCACGTCCTGCCCCTGCTGCCCTGCTGTGTGGCTGGCCTGCTCCCTCTGCTAAGGGAGCCATGGCCTTGCTGCTGCTGGCCGCCCAGCTGTGCAGAGCTGGGACATCTGGCTCTCCAGCGAACCTCTGCCTGAGCTGCCGGAAAGCCCTGGGGGTGCCGGGGATTAGCCGGCTTTGGGTTGGCCTCGGGGTCTCTCCCCTTGTGGCAGCCACTTCCCACCAAGTCCTCTTGATCTCTCGCAATCCAGATTAAATTCTGATAATGAGCCGAGCTGGAGGCCTTCCATGGCCCTCGGGCCCTGCTTGCGGTGCAGTCCCAGACAGCTGGAGAGGCCTGCTGGTGGGCTGTGGGGTGAGTGGGGCCTGAGAGGCAGGTCTGGGGAGGGTGGTCTTGGCTCCAGCGGCCCTGCTGGGGGGCGGCAGGGGGGCCGAGGGATCAGAGTCTTGCCCTCCTTTTCTGAACCCCAGGCCCGGGGCCAGACCAGCTGGGACCCAGCTTTCTGGAGCTGGACTCACTTCTGTCCCTGTTGGCTCAAACTCCGGTTCCAGCTGAAGGAGAGGGTGTTGGAGTGGTGGTTGCGCTAGTTAACCAGTTCCATTCGTGGAACCTGGACTGAGCATTTTCCATCCTCACTCCTCCCCTCCCCCCATGGGTCCCAAGCTTGCTCCCCCCAGTGCTGCCCCATCTGTCGGGGATGTGGTTGCTCTGTGAGACACCCCTGGGGGTCACAGGCCAGCCAGGGCAGCAGAACCTGCTCGGAGGGACTCAGTCACTGCCAAGGTCGAGATGATGTTGGCGGCTGGATGAAAAATATCCCTTGGTCCATCTCGGGGACTTTGATTGCAGGAGGGTGACCTCAGAGTGGTCTCCGGGGCCAAGATCCAATCAGCTGCTGCCTGAGTCACTGTGAGGAAGAGGGAGCTGTCCCCGTGATGGGCCAGAGGGGAAGGCTGCTTGCCAGCTTCCTTCAGCCCAAGGCAGCCCGCGGGCGATGAGGAGGGAGGAGCAAGCACTGTGCCCCGTGCTGCCCAGGTGGGGGCTCTGTCACCCACAGCCCCGCCAGCAGCCCTCCCCATGGCTCCCAGCTCCCCGCGTGGAGGAGGCGTCGCGGGTGTCTGCAGCCAGCGCCCCAAACCCTGCAGGTGGACACACACACACCCGCTGCAGCTCATACCTTCTCTCGAGAGGGGAGCTTCACTCAGCTCCCCTGACCTGAGCCCAGCTGCCTCCGTGCCCTTGAATAGCTCAGCTCAGCGACACAGCTCCCTGGGGTCAGGGAAGTGCAGTTTCCAAGTCAGCCAGCTGGGGTGGGGCCTGAGCTTCTGCATTTCTGAAGCTCCTAGGGGTGCCCTTAGGATTGCGACCCTCGGAAGCGGGCGAGAAGGCGGGTGGGGGCTGGATGTAGAGGATGTCTCACTGGGAGAGCACTGCAGTCCCCGTATCCGGGGCAGCCCCCGGACGGCGGTCCTCGGACCCTTCCCTGTCTTCATCATGTTACAGGTTAAGGACTTGGTAATGAGACTCTGACTTCTGTCTGACTCCATTCGCCATGAGCATGTCTGGGCAGAGGGACATGGTCACACTCCAGAGCACATCCCCACCCCGTGCTCCAGGCTCCTCGTCATTTCGTGCTTACTGGACGTGACTGTGTGCTGGCACTTTGGCTTTGTGTACCTTGAAACAATCCTACAAAGACTTCTTATCCCCATTTTCCAGGTGTACAGATGGGCTCAGAGAGGGGAAGGAACTTACCTGAGATCACACAGCTAGAAAATAGCCGAGTTGGGATTTGAACTCGGGCCTTAGATTCCAGTGCTCACGTCCTTGGCCAGGGCAGGAATACAGTGCTTCTCGCCTGTACTGGTTTCCTCACCTGGGCCTTGCACACGGCGATTGCGAGTCCCAAGCTGTGGTCCTCACCCTGGACTGTGCAGTAGAATCACCTGTGGGGCTTTTACACCTCCGGAAACATCAGAGGCTGGGGCTGGGTATCAGTATTTTTTTAAAGCTTCCAGGTGATTCCCTGTGTGGCCAGGGCCGTGACCAGGGTCTAAGGTCTCTCTTCTCTCTCACCTGTGAACTGTCTTATATGCCTGAGAGATTTCTTCTAGTCCAGGCCCCCAGATGCTCTTTGGCTTGGTCTCTCAAAGACAACTTTTTTTTCCCCACAGGACCTAGACCAAAGCGTGGTCCAGGCCCTGATTGACCATCTGAATGGCACATGGAAGGGGCCAGCTGAGGGTGGAGATCTCTTTGGGCTTTGGCTCCAGAGGCTTCTGGAAGCTTCTGGAGCCTTCTTGCTGCTCCTGAAGGCCTACGTGCCTGGTTCTGCGTCTCCTGGCTTCCACCTCTCCCACTACACCCCAGCCCCAGGCTGTGAGCTCTGGTTTTGAGCTGCTGTCTCAGGAGTGGCTGGTTCAGCTCCCCAGGAGCCTTTTCAGAGGGCACGGGGGAGCAGCTAGCTGCCAGGGCACGGCCGGAATGTCCTGGAAGGTCAGAGGATAGCTCGTCAGAGAGCAGCCTGGTCAAGGACGCCTTGGCCCTTTTCCCTGCTCCCTCTCTCCAGGCCCCTCCCGATCCCGGCTCAGAGCTGCTTGAGCAGGAGCAGAGGGTCCTTCACACCTCCTGTTCCTCTAGGGGTCCGCTCACGTGTCAACAGGGATCACTCTGGAAAAAGCCTGCAGTCCGCGACATCCGCTAGGCAGGGACGGCGAGCTGTGGTGTCCAGTCCAATTAGTGCGGGTCAAAGCGCGGTCGGCCTGCTTTGCTCGGCATCCCGGGGCCAAATGTCCCGTTGGCTTCCTGTCCTGCAGGCCAAGGCTACCTGGTGGACCTGGTGGTTTTTTCGATCTTTGTGCCTTCTATTTCCTTCCATAATTCATCCCCAAACTGGCTTTGCAGGGAGGACATGGGCAGTGGTCAGGGAATCGGTGGTGACAGAGTCCGTCTGTTGAGTGACAGGGAGTCGAGGGCTTAGCAAGTGATACGCGTCCTCCCTTATTCCTTGCAATAACCTCCAGAAGTCTGCATTCTCCCATTCGTGGATGAGGTCACTGGGGCACAGAGTGGTCCAGTGCCCCTCCCAAGGTCACACACTAGAGGCGGAAGTCAAACCAGGTAATATGCTGGGGCCCAGCCCCAGAATTCTGATGCAGTTCGTCCTGGTATCCCCTTGGCACTGATATTTTTGGCTCCTCAGAGTGGACTTGCTCCTCGCTCTGTCCTGTTCCTTTGAGAATCCTTTGAGGATCTGAGGGACCTTGGATGAGTCACTTCATCCATTCAATGGGGTAGAGACTTGTGTCCTGCTCCCTGACCCCCACACAGGGACAGTGCTGGTGAGGGGCATTGTAGGGTCCCTGAGGTGAGTGGAGAGGCCCAGATGCCCCTCCGGGAGAGGGGAGTGCAGACGATGACACTAAGGAGCGTTTCCGAGGCACTTCATCTGCACCGGGTCTGTTGGACAGCTGCACGTGGACTTCACTCATGCAGGCCAAGTTGAGCAGATGTCCCCGTGAAGTGGTCATTCCACTCCCCTTGCAGACCCGCCTTGTAGGGAAGGGCTGTTCCCTTCGCATCTCAATCAATTTGGCCGATGCCTCCCAAATCCTCAACGTCATCTGCATGCTCAGGTTGCCAAATGCCTCCCCTTTTGATGCCACCTCCCTGAACCGAGAGGACAGATGACTGCCTTCGTGAGCAGTGGTGATGACAAAGCTGATTGTCTTGGGCGCTTGCCATGCAATAGACACTCATTAGTACTTCCTGTCACCACCCCCGAGGGAGGAACCGTCACCCACCCGTTTCACAGACAAGGAGACTGAGGCACATGCCGGGTTAGGGATTAAGGACAGGAGCTTGCGTCTGTCGCCAGTCACGTTTGTTTTCCTTCCTTGGCTGGCGGATACACATTTCCCTTCCCTTCATGGCAATTCTAGGAATCGGGCAATGCCGGGGAAATCGTCTTTTCTGCACAAGGAAACTGAGGCAGAGAAGACAGAAGATCTGCCCAGCTTGTCCCAGCAATTCTGCGTGGTGAGGAGGTGAAGGCGGGAGGCTTTGGAGACACCTAGACCCACCTTTTGCGCCACCACTTGGAAGCTGCATGAACTTGGGCGGCTTGTGGACCCTCGCCGAGCCTCACGGGGCCTCGGCAAAGATCGAAGATCTGTGGGGAGCTGCAGTGGCCGTGATGGATGCTCATCCGTGCGGGCACGGATGGACGCTCTGCGAGGGCAGGAGTTTGCTCTGTTTTGCTCACTGTCGTATCCTTGGTCCCTGGAGCCTGGCACATAGTGGGCACTCAGTAAAACACGTGTGCGTGGTGGGTGGAAGAATGACAAGGCCTTCTAGGGTGCGGTCCTCTGGAATCAACAGGTCGTCTTGCTTCCAGGCGTTTCCAGCACCTAGTACAGCGCCTGGCACGAGGACGTGCAGGGCAGGTGCCATGGCCCCTGCCTCTCACTCTCCCAGCATCTCCAGCCGTGGGCTGGTTCTCCCAGCAAACCTTCCCGGCATGTTCTCTCTTCAAGAACTGAAACCTGAGAACGCCTTGTTTGCAATCTTTCTTCAGCATCTGAGCCCAATTTCCAAAAAGTGAAAATTGCCCGTAATTATAATACTTTTCAATCTCAGGGAAGTTTCCCTCTGATGATTATAATTATATTATTTAGAGCTTGTGGGCCAGTGGGCACCCAAGGGTGGACTGGTTCTCGTCTGCAAATAGAGGACATGTCAGCGTGTGTGCCAGGGCCCTGGGCTCCCTACACCAGAGTGAATTTTGGGGGAGCAGGCTTTGGTATTGGGGGCCGGCTGTATGACTTGATCTGGCGATTTAACTCCAAGAGCACTTTGTACTTGGCCGTCTGCTCACCTATAGGAGCCCATTTTTCCAAACGTACGAACATCTGTGTTTCATATCAGGGCCTGTAACTGCTTTACCCTCTTGGCAGGAGACAAAGAGAATGACTGTTCTTCAGTTTGGTCACGAGCGGTCACCTGTAGCTGGGAAGAAGACCATCTGCTCAAATGTGGCCTCGGTAAGGATGGGGAAGACAGCCTCACCGGGAAGACGATAGGGAAGTGCTTGGCTATTTCACGTGCAGGGCAGAAGTGGGCGTCTCGTAGAAGCCCAAGGTCCCTCCAAACACTGGTTCTTCCTATCGCCAGCCCCCGTCGCCACCGCTCTCTCCCTATTCCTCCACAACGCCCGTGGCTTTTCACTCGGCCTCTCTGAGGATGGAGCTGACAGCCGGCCCGCGTTCCAGCATGCAGGCCACCACTCCGGCTCCGGACCCAAGGCAGGCATTGCTAATGGAGCTCAGCACTCCTTCCTGCGAACCGGACTTGGCCGGACTCCTCAGCACAGCTCCAGCGCGAGCCGCAGACTCGGCTAGCGGAGTGAAGTCGCCATCCAGTGAAGCCCGGGGCGCCGAGACAAGGATTGTGTGTGAGTGAAAGATAAGAAAACGTTTCCAGGAAAGGTGGGAACGTGGGGGAAGAGTGCCTGGAAAGGCAGGCAGCCGGGCGAGGGGGCGGTGCCACGCAGAGTCCCACAGAGTGTGACTTTGTCTTCCTCCTCCTGCCGGGGCTTCTGGAGACAGAGCTGCACCCCTCACCCCCGTCAGGTGTCAAGGAGCTAAGTGTTCATTCCTCCACATCCGTCAGTATGGTCCAAGGCACGTTTCTCAACCCGCTACTCCTGGCATTTGGGGCAGATCATTCTGTGTCATGGGGTGTCCTGTGCACTGTGGGTGCTTAGCAGCATCCCCGGCCTCTACCTGCGAGATGACACCTCCAAGTTGTGACAACCCAAAATGTCTACAGATGTTGGCACGTGTCCCTGGGGGGCAGAATCGAGAAGCTCTGGGATGGAGGGGAGGGATGTCAGTCCCCAGGCACTTCTGATGCTCACAGGTGAAGTGGACGTGGCACCTGGGAGGGAAAGCTCACTGGACAAGCCCCAGAGGATGCTGCTGGCCCTGACCACTGGCTTCTCCTGCCCAAGGGCTTTCTCTGACCCTTGGAATGTGTGAACCACTGAGGAGTCAAGGCCCCTGGAGCAGCCCTCCGCCATGGGGTGAATGCCCCAGCCCCCTCATGGCTTGGGAAGCACGACGCTGAGCTGTGCTCACTCAGCGTCCCAGAGGGCCCCGCAGGTGTGAGCCCCAGATGCCCACAGCACCCTGTTTTGGCTTCTTTCCATCCCTGCCTCACTTCCTTCCCCTCTCCAGGTGGTTCCTGGGGCCACCTCTCAGACAAACTACGTGCATTCAAGCCCTTGACTCAGGATCTGCTTCTGGGGGTCCCCGAAATATGACAGAAGATGAGAGTATCTGCCTGGCAGGGCTGTCGCGGGTTCAGTGGCATGAAGCACGTGTGGCACCTGGCCCAGCAAGTGCTGTCTGAGTGTGAGCCATTTCCTCAGCCTCCTCTCCTCCTTGCCAGCGCTCTGGTTTAAGGACCCACAGTCGGAGCGAAGCCTTAGGAGCCCTCTCCCACCCTGCACTGAGCTGTGCTGACCTGGCGTTTCCTTTTGAAAACCCTGGAGTTGGTCATCGCGGCACTTGCTTCTGTCCTCCGCAGACTCCTCTGTTAAGGTCATTTCCTCTCTCCGTTGTCTGCCTGTTGCACTTAGCTTTTCTGCCTCCGGGTTTGGAATCTTAAAACAGCCTGTGGTTCTCTAAAAAAAAAAGGTAGGAAAGATGCCCCAGCACGAACACGGTGTTTGTGTTGGTTTGTTTATTCCTTGAGTGTGCGTGAAAGAGGCTGCATTTACCTCATTCTATTTTGGTCTGGAGCTGGAGGCTGGAGGAAATGGGGCAAGCAGGGAAAGTCTCGAAAGATGAGTGTTCCATCCCTGGCGTCTCGCCTGCCCACCTCCGCGGTGCAGACGCACGCAGGCTCCCGGCAGCGTGGGATTTCCAGGGCCACTTCACAGGCTCCGCGGGGCTCCCCGCAGGGCCTGCTTTTTCTGGGGGCAACTCCAGAGCCTTTATGTGTCACCACAGTCTCTGAGCGCTGAAACTGGCAGTGTGGCTCACCCTCCATCCTTTGGTTTCCGTGTGGATCGCACCTAGGTTGACTGGAATGACAGGGTCTCCAGTTCTCCAGAAATTCTGGGGCCCAAACCCTGGAATCTGAAGCAAGAGGGAACAAGAGTTGGGTTCAAAAGTACATTTGAGATTGGCTTTCTTCCCAGTCGCGGCTCCCTGCCCGTCTGTGTCCTCTGGCTCCTCCTGACATGTACGGATAAAGAAGCTGGCCCTGGTGGAGGGCACGGAAGTGGGGGCAGTGAAGCCCAAACAACCAGGCAGTCTCCCACGGGGGGTCGGCTTGGGGTGACTTGGCAACCCTCTGATGACACAGGCAAGGCTGGGGAAGGCTGGGGACGTGGAGGTGCCTGGGGCTGACCAGTGAGTGTGACCAGGCAGCCTGAGCTCCCATGGGCATGGGGCAAGTCCAGTTCTGGAGGCACCTCGGTGATTTGCGAAAACATTCACTCTTCCCCTTTTAATAACACAAACTACAGAAAGTGACACAGGAAACCTCCTTGGCTGGTGAGAACATGCCAAGCGTACTAGCGCATCCATTCAGCATATTTTTGAGATCTACTGTGTGCTGTGCTGTTCGCTAGGTGCTGGGGTGACGACAATGGTGAGCAAAGTAGGACTGATTCTTGCCGACAAGGAGCTTAAAATCTGACGGGGGAAGAGGAAATCCCAAAGAACCATACAAACAAGTCTAAACTGCAGCCTGAGTGCGGGAAGGAGAGGCGCTGAGGGTGTCTAAAGAGGATGCGCCTATTCGGGCTTCGGTGGACGCTTCCCAGGGGAGCTGAGGATAAGCAGGTGTGAAGGAGGTAAAAGGATAAGGAACAGTGTTCCAGGCAGCGGCAACGGCATGTGCGAAGGCCTGTGGTGGGCTGAGAGCCCGAAAGCAGGCTGGGGTGGCTGGAACACTGGGGTCTGGGCGGGAGGGGAGTGGGGTGAGAGGGGGTGTTGGGGAGGCAGGACCACCCAGGACCTCACTGGTATGGTGGTTAAATGCTCCCGTGCGCCCGTCTGGGATTATTAATGCGCCTCCTTTCTCTCCCAGAAGTTCCCCACTTTGGACCGTCAATCTGTTTACTATGGAACACGTAAGGAATTTTGGCTTTTTATCCCGAGAGCTAATACAGGGTTTAAGGCAGGGGATGTTCAGATTTGGGTTCTGAAAGCCCAGGCAGGCGGCTGGGGATGTGGAATGGGGCACGGGAAGGGGAGGAGGAGGATTCCCGAGGTTCTTCCAGGCGGCAGCCTTCCCTCCGCCGTGGGAACATTTGTAGGCTTCCCTGAACCTCAGTCCCCCGCCTGTGACAGGGGACAGCAGCACCCGGCCTCTCAGGTGTCATGGGAAATCGGCGAGCCTCTGGGTGTCGTGGAGCCAGGCCTGGTCTGAGATCATTGCATCTCGAATCACGGTCAGAATGGTGTGGTTGTGGTTGTGAGTGAGGTCTGCTCCAGCCTGGAGCATGAGCCCTGGCATCTTGACTGTGTCATCCCACCTAGTCCATCCTTAGAACCATCTTCCTTGTTATCCCTGCTTTACAATCAAAAGAACCTGAAGGGCAGAGGTTGGCTTGCCCAGGGTCACTCCACTGGGATTTTACTATAACTTTCCTAGGACCCAAAGCCTCGTGTTTTAATGCCTGCATCCCTGACCACCCAAAGTGCGATGTAAGGACCACCCTGGGGACTTCTCACCGAGAGGATCCTGGGCTTCACTCAGACTTCCTGATTGTTTTCTCCTGCTGGTAGGTGCAAACCTGATGGGGAAGAACCTTCCATTTTCAGCTGTGCTCCTCCCCTCTCTCCACCTCCTGCCCCTGTGATCCGCGTGTACACACAAGTTTGAGAGCCTCTGTATCACACTCCATTGCTGGAGTAGATGTTTCTTTGCAGGAGGACTTCTTAGAGCCTTAAAGAGCTGATGTGCATTATGAAATCTCTAAGGGCCAGGATCATGTGGTGCTTCCCAACCTTTTGTGAACACAGAGCCTTTTTTATTTCTGACCCTCTCATTTTCCTCTTTTGGGCATCCTATTAATGGGGGGTAGTTTTCAAGACCTTGGTAAACTCCAAACCCTTCATCTTGCAGATGGGGAAACTGAGGCCCAGACCTTAATGGCTGCTGACTTGCTTCCTGACTTTGACAACAGAGGCCTCCTGGACTTTGGACGGGAGTGTTCCTGACCTTCCGCTGAAAGCCCAGGAGGGGTGGAGGGGGGACAGGAGGAGGGAGAGAGACAGACAGACAGATGGTCCTGGGGCGGGGAGGCCGTGGGCTGGTGACTCGAGCTCTGTCTGTGGGAGGAAGTTATCAGGCATCTTTGTGTCTTTTTCCACCTTTCTCCCAAATGACTTAATTTCAGTCTTCCTGGATATGAGCAGTCTTAAAGAAAGTGTGTTTAAAAAAAGCCGTGGACCTCCCTGACTTCATCTTCCCGTTCGGGGACGCCGGGGACTGTTGGGGTTGGAAGGCAGGGCATTCCCTGAAGCCCGAGGTGGCGTGTCAGGGACCTGGGCTGGGTCCTCCCCAGCCTGGGGCTCAGGAGGGGCACTCCCTGGACCCAGGAGCCTTGAGGCAGCCACGCCCGACTTCCTCCATGGGCTCCTTTGATCTGCTTCCCGGCTTCCCTGCGGGGCTGCCGTCTGCACGCTGGTCTGACTCCAGGTGCACCGCGGGCTGCTGGCCTCCCGGCCTGAGTCATCCTGAGCAGCAGCATGCCTGCTCCCTCCACGGCATCATGTTAGCCTGGGAAAGCGCTGTCTCTTGCTCTTTGTCTTCTGAGGAATGTTCTTGAGGCCCAGCAGCGGTTCATAACATGCAGGGGCTTAAAATGTCCAGCCTCGCAGATTTCCAAGGAGCCGCGGGGTGAGGGTGAAGGTGAGGGTCAGAGCGGGGGTGAGGGAGAGAGTCTGCCAGTAACCGCTAGTGGTGAAGCCCACTGTCTCCATCCCCTGCTTAAAAACTCCTCCCGGCTTCCCAGTTCTCTCTGGACCAGAACCTTCCCGTGGCCGGATGCCCTGCAGGTTCCGGCCACCACCCACTTCTCCGCTCTCCTCGCACCTGCACCCTCTCCTTGCTAGCCTCTCTATTCAGGCTTTGTGCCTTCTGTTCCCGCTGCTGGAACACCCTTCCTGCCCTTCTGGCTGCGTGAGCCCTGCTCATCCCTCTGACCTCCCCCGGGAGACGCTTCCTAAGCAATGTCCTCCCTGAGCACCCTCACCCCCAAGTCCAGTCCTTTCCTTCGTCTGCCTACCTGGAGGACTCCTTCCTCTCCTTCACGCCACCTAATCAGGGTTAATCACCCTCCTTGTGCGATGCCCTCGCGGGCCCTGGACCCAGAGCCCCGTCCCCGGCTGCTGTTGTCACTGGTTCCTCACAGAGGCCTGAGAGGTACAAGGTGTCAGGGGGTTCAGGAGAGAAACCCTGTTGGTTCCTCTGGCTGCTGTTACCACAGATCACCACAAACTGAGTGGCTTAGAGCAACACAAATTTATCGTCTTACAGTTCTGGGGGTCAGAAGTCTGAAATGGGTCCCACTGGGCTAATATCAAGGTGTCCCCAGGGCTGCCTTCCTTCTGGAGGCTCCGGGGAGAATCCGTTCCCTTGCCTGTTCCGGCTTCGGACGCCGCTGCATTCCCCGCTCGTGGCCCCCTGCCAGCACTCGCATCGCAGTGACCTCTGCTCCAGCCTCACATCTGTTCTGGGACTCTCCTCTCACTGATAAGGATGCTTGTGATTACACGGGGCCCACCTGGAGCATCCAGGTTCATCTCCCATCTCAAAAATCCTTAATTTAATCACATCTACAAAGTCCTTCTTGCCAGGTGAGGGAACAAACCCACAGGTTCTGGGGACTAGGATGTGGACATCCTTCGGGGGTGTTATTCCACCTGCCACATAAGCTGAAGCTCATTTCCCTTTCTTTGATGGGGGCCACCTGGCACTGGTCCAGCCACATTTTCTCTTGGACTGTCTCCACCTCCTCTAAGCGGGGGGAGGCGTTCCTGGCGGGGGTGCCGATGTGAAGGATGGCTGCCCATGCGTCCCGTCACTTCCCGTCTGGGCCTGCTGCTGGCGAGCTGAGGATGCTTCTTAGCTCCGCTGCTCCTCAGTCATCTCATCCGTGAAGTGGGGATCGGGGATTGCATGCACCTCGTTGGAAGAGGAAGGGCTGGGTGGCTCAGTAGCTGCCCCGGACACGGTGTTGGGGTGCTGAGGCCACCAGCCACCAGCCAGGCCTGGAGAGACCTCGGATGACCTTGACTGTGGCCCTTCCAGACCCGGCTCGCCTCTACTCCCTGAAGGTGAAGGGCAGTGTCTGAGGGATGGCGGGGGAGTCACGCTGGGTCTCAGGCAGTGACAGCAGTAGTTTTCCGTCACACCACCCTAGACGGGGGCCCAGAACTGAGTTCTGATTCCCACGCAGCCACCAGCCGTGCACAGGACAGAAACTCTGCTCTTCTGAGCAGACAAAGCAGCTGGAGTCCATTTCCAAGGTCCCATTCAGCTCTGAAGACGCTGGACCGCTGGGACCCCCTGGCCGGAGGTCGAAGGAGGCGTCCTCCCCTCAGTCTCGCAGGAGGGAAGGAGAGTGAAACTGGTCCTGAGACTGGACAGGGACATCCCAGGTGATGAGCCATGGGCGCCCGGTCACCCAGTTGGGATCGTGTTTCCTGTGGCTCCTGCTCGAGCCTGGAGTGCCGGGGGCTGGAGGAGCCCTCGGACTTCCCGTCTCGGCCCCGTTTTGCCACTTCTGGGGTGTCTTCCCAGGAGCTGTGTTTGTGCAGAGCATTCACCATTTCTCTGAGGCCCCGATGCCTCCCACACAGGACTCTTCCTGCCCTGGCAGTGGGTCGTGGGTGAGGGCCTTTGAGATCACCATCTCTAAATAGTCTCTAAGGAGCCGAGGGCAAAAAAAGGACTTTCCACCTTCCCACGTTGGAGATTTTAAAATACCTCCTTTTCCATTGTGGTAGAACTTTCCAGGGGAAGGTGGGCTGGGTGGTGGGTGGTTCCTCCCGCATCTCCCTGTGGGTTAGATTTCTGCCGGTTCTCGCAGGTGTCCTGGGAGGAGCCCACAAGCCCCAGCAGCCCTCTCTCCCCAGGCTGTTGGTTAAAAGTGAACACCCTCCCCGCCACGGAGCTGGGGTCACGGGCGGTTCACGCCTCGCAGAAAGCTGGGCTTTGGGGGAGCCTGGGTTTCAGGAGGGGAGAGGTTGACCTTCTCAGTCTTGCTGCTGTTTCTTTAATCAGCAGATCAAGTAGAACGTGGAAATATGTTGCCCCATACAGATCTCGCTTCTTCTAGAAGTAGAAGGAACTTGCTAAATTGAGACAATACTGACGTCCGTGTGTAGAGGGGGCAGCATCCTCCAGAGTTAACTGTTGCTGGAATCTGGAGGGTGTGCATATATGCTCTTCATGCATAGGTGTGGCAACCTTAAAAATGTGGTTACCATAATGGCCCCACGCTCTATATTTGGGGCTTATGTTGGCCTTGTCCATTTTTAAAAATATAGTTTTATTGAGATATAATTCACATACTGTACAATTCCCCCTTGTAAAGTGTACAGTTCAGTGGTTTCTAGAATATTCAGAGTTGTGCAACCAACACCACTATTCAATGTTAGAACATTTCATCACCCCAAAAGGAAACTCCATACCCATTAACAGCCACCCCCCCCCCCCCGTTTTCCCCCGCCCCAGCTACTGGCAACTACTCATCTTTCTGTCTCTGTAAATTTGCTTCTTCTGGACGTTTCAGAAGAATTATATTACGTTGTATAAATGGAATCATACAATATGTGGTCTTTCGTGTCTGACTCCTTTTACTTACTGTAGTGATGTCAGAGTTCATTGTATTGTAGTGCGTCAATACTTCCTTCTTTTTCATTGCCACATAATACTCCATTGTGTGGATTTACCACATTTTGTTTATCCATTTACCAGAGGATGGATTTTCGAGTTGTTTCCACTTTTTTGGCTATTGTGAATAATGCTGCTGTAAACATTTGTGTATAAGATTTTGTGTGGATATATTTTTATTTCTCCTGAGTAGTAGAATTACTGGGGCGTGTGGTAACTCTGTTTCACCTTTTGAAAAACTGCTGGACTGTTTTCCATGGTAGCTGTTCCATTTCCCATTCCCACTGGCAGCGTATGAGGGATCTAAGTTCTCTGCACCCTCGTCAACACTTGTTATAATCTGTGTTTTTGGTTTTAGCCATCCTAGTGTGTGTGAAGGACAATCTTACTGTGGTTTTGATTTGCATTTCCCTAATGGCTAATGACGCTGACCATCTTTTCATGTGTCCACTGGCCATTTGTCTAACTTTAGAGAAATATCTCATCAAATTGGCCTTAGCCATTTTTGGAATCAATGGCATATTAGCTTTACAATATGGGTTTGCAACGTGCCTTCTTCCATTTTCTTGATCAGTTTGTTTAAGAAGGAATTATCTGTGATAATTTGGTTGATTTGATAAAAATACAGTATAAAACCATCTTTAATGCATATTGAAGGACTCAAATTTTCTATTTCTTTCTTTTCACCATTTTTAGCACTTTGCTTTTCCCAGACATTTACATACACGCCTGTTTTATAACACCTTTTTGCTTAACGCCGCACTTCCCCTAGTCAGGGCGTGTAGATTTGTGTGGTCCTTTGAAGCAATGCTGCAGCACTTGGATGTGGGTTTTTGCCAGTCCCCTCAGTGGATGGTTGGTGTTCAGTTCTTCTGTTATAGACAACGTGACTGTTGTTGGGTTCTGTCTCTGTGGGGAACAAGCCACCCACAGTGCAGTGGCTAAACAACAAGCATCTTACTGCTCAGGAATTCGGGCAGAGCTCAGCTGGGTGGCTCTTCCGCTCTGGTGTCTGCTGTCCCTGATGAGGCTGGGAGCTTGGCCGGGGCTGGAATGCCCAACATGGCACCTCAGCTGGGGGCTGGCTTGGTCTGTCTCTCCTTCATAGACCCTCCTCCTCCTGGGCCGCTGCCCCCTTCCCCTCCCATGGCATCTCTGTCTTCAGCGGTAGTTTGATGTCTCGACCCGGTGGCTAGCTCCCCAGAGAGCAAAGCAGAACTGCCAAGCCTCTTACGTCCTGGACGTAGCAGGGCATCACTTCCACCGGGTCCTGCTGGTCCCAGCAAGTCACGTGCTCAGCCCAGATCCCAGAGGTGGGGACAGACTCCACTGATCTGTGGGAGAGCTGCAAGTGGGTCCAGCGATAGGTGGAGTGTTGGTGGCCATATCTGCAGAAAATCTACCACAACTGTCGGGAAAAACTGTGGAGTCAAAGCGAACATTCTATGAATGGATATGTGGTCTATTGACTCGTGGCTCTTGGGAAGTCACATAACACTGGGGGCAAGATAGATCAAGACCCCTCCCTAAAATTTCCCACAGTCTAGCAGGGAATGTACACCAACACTTACATGACTTGCAGTAACTCTCAAGATGCTCCAGGAGTCTTGAGAATTTGTTACCAGGCTAGTCTTCACTTGGCCCTCCCCAGTGGCAAAGAAGATGGCACTGTCCCCATTTTACAGAGGAGGAAACTGAGGCTCAGGAATTAGCTGGCTTGACCTGCTTGCCTTCTCTGTTCGCCACCACCTAGTCCTCCTCCCTCTAGTATTCTCTCCGCCCCACTCAATGTTGTGACAATAACACGTGTCATTCGTGTTCAACCACTTCCTGTGTCTCTTGTCCCTTGGTGAGAGGACGCATTAAGGAGGTGACAGGGCTGAAGCACTCAGGTTCTTAGGGCAGACTCCCTACCCTGTGTCGGGTTCTGTCACATGTAAGGTCTATGGGTGTGGACACTTGGCGTCACCTGTCTGAGCCCCACTTTCCTCATCTGTGAGATGGGAACAATAACCTTACTGTTGGGGAGATTCAGACGACGGACACAGGAAAGCACCTAGATTTTCAGCAGTGGTAGAGGTGAAAGAATTCAGTTAGGTTCCCTGGGGCCCCTTCCC
This sequence comes from Tapirus indicus, assembly GCA_031878705.1. Lineage (NCBI taxonomy): Eukaryota > Metazoa > Chordata > Mammalia > Perissodactyla > Tapiridae > Tapirus > Tapirus indicus. The sequence continues at coordinate 47,938,615 of CM062929.1, forward strand.
ACCTCTGCTCTCGCCTGGGCTGGGTCAGGGCGGCCAGTATGTTCAAGGTAAATAAAATTCTCACAAAGGGCTTGTTCAGTTCCTCCTGGTTGTAAGAACCATTGTGTTCTAATAAGATGCTCAAGGTGGCAGCTAGAAATTCCCACTTTCCCACCTGTTGGTCTGGTCTTGGCTGCTGAGTAATTTCCTCATCGTCCCTTTCATGTGGGCCAACGGGTCTCGGTCTGAAAGCAAAGCCCGTGTTAGCATCTCACTCTTCCCGTTTTCACAAGGCTCTCCTGTCCGATGCCTTCAGATGAAGGTTTGCTCTTCCACGCATCCCTGGAACCAACTGCGAACTATGACCTGGGGGAGGGGAGTGGGGGCCTGCACATTGATTCACGGATGACGCGACACCGGGCTGTGACATCTGGCGCCCAGTGCCACGGCCTGTAATGAGAGAACGTTTAATATTGTTTGGCAAGGTGTTTACTGTTCAAAGCCCTAATTCTGTTCCCTAAGTTACTATTCTTTGTTTTACTGTCCATAAGGGCCTATCCTGATATCTGGTCATATTTTCCTGCAAATAACAATTTTCAGGCAAAGTCACCACCCAGGTTTGTGACATCGTGCTGTGATATGGATGTTTCCTACAGGAGCCCTGGGAGCCTGACTGAGTAGGGGAATCGCTGTGATTCGGAGTGGTGTTTCTTCTCTCACTGTTCATTGTTGAGAACAGCTAACTGGTTCACTGACAAGCTTGGTGGCTCTCCACAGCCAGGAAAGTCATCAGAGCAAATTGGAGAAGAAGGCAGCAGGAAATTCTTGTTTGTAAGTTTAAAATCTGTGTGGACACCCCCAAGCCAGTTCTGAAACTGCCTCTAAAAGGGCACCGAGAGGAAGCAGGAGTCATGAAAGACCGACTCATTGTTTTTATTCAGTTTGGACATGAAAGTCAGACTTGGGGTCTTCAGAATCCTTTGTGACTCCAAAAAGACTTCGTTGCTTCTGTAATCTCTCTGCTTTAGAGGGGGGAGTGAGTTTCTTACAGACCGGAAGGGACTTCAGCGTGCCTGGCTGGGGACAATGTTCTGTCTCGTATTGTGGCTACATCTTGCTGGTCGCAGGTCAGAAGTCGTGTTCCATCACACACATTGCAGTATATAATTCAGCATTTTCTGAATCAGGCTCTGGCGATTGTTGGGTATTACTTAAAAAGTGGGATTTGGGGGGATGTGGGTGGGGATAACCCCTCTTTCCATCTTGTCCTGGTGATGCTGTCCATCCCCGTGGAGTGCCCTGCCCTCCCAAGGCCAAGGGCTGGGCCCGGACTTGCTGGGCCAATTAGATTCTCTACCCCCAGACTTTTGGAGGGAGAGATGCAAGGAGGGAAATGCAGCTGAAGTTCGTTCCTCCGACAGCTGTGCTTGAAGAGGCAGCCCTGCCCCTCACGCCTGCTTCGGCCCCTGTCTGTCTCTGAGCCTGGTTCTCCATGCCTGTGTAGGCTTTTCTGTGTGACCTGTTAATCTCCCAGGACATTTCCAGCGGGTTCTGAGTTAAAGTGAATTAGAGACACTGGCTAACATAATCAATTTATTTCCTGCAGGCCTTCTTGTGAGTCTTGCACATATTAATGTGCCTGGTCAATGTCTAATGTGTTATGGCATGCAACAGAATTAAAATTTGGCCAACTCACAAAGTTGGAGGTCTCCAGGCCACACAGGAAAGGTTAATGGGGATGATTGGCAGTAGTTTTAGTAGGGAGAGCTGGGAACGGGGCCGGTAGGAGACATGTGCCTTACCTAAAGGGGGCATCTGCGCCTCGGCTCCAGCCAATGGTTAACGGGTTATATTACAGTGAGGATGATTTGCCAAAGGCTCTGAAACGATGACAACTACGCCTGAGCAAAGGCAGTGCCCAGAAAACCGTCTTCATGTCTGGTGGCAAGCTTGGGCGTGCAGGTAGCCTGGCTGGGTTCCAGTCCTGCCCTGATTGTGTCCTAGCAGTGTAACTCCAGGCAGATAACTTTGCCTTTCCGAGCCCCAGTTCTGAGATCTGCACAATGGTGCAGGCGGTGTTATCCACCTCGTAGAGTTGTTGTAAGGACTCAACGACATGATGCTGGTCAGGCATTTCCGCCTAGGCCCGGCATGGGGTAAGTGCTCGATAAAGAGTTGCTGCATCTGATGTCTTTGTTTGTGAGCAGAGAAAATTCACCTTAATTCCCAGAAGTGTTAGAACATTTCAGGTACCATAGAGATTGTCAATGCCTCAGGGTAGAGGCTGGTCCAGTGGTGTTCATCATTGTACCCCAGTGCCTGGCACAACAAAGGGGCTCAAATATTTTAATTGACCATTGAAGGACTCAAAATATTGAAACTTTGAATCCTTATAATCAGAAGTACAAAAGAAATATTATGATACCTTATATACTAGAACTCTACTGTCTAGGAATGTAAAAATCCATCCACCCATCTACCAACTCATCCATCCATCCATCTGTTCATCCATCCACCCATCCATCCACCCGTCCACCCATCCATCCATCCATCCATCCATCCATCCATCCACCCATCCACCCGTCCACCCATCCATCCATCCATCCACCCGTCCATCCATCCATACATACACCCACACATCCACCCTCCATCCACTATAAGGCCAATTGTGGTTTTATCCATTTTGCTATTGCAAAGTCTGAGGAAGAGAGAATTAAAGGGCTACTCTATTAAGAATGTCAGTCTGGGAGTCCACCTCCTAACACTTGGTGGACTCATGAAGAAGTCGCATAGCATGGAAATGAAGAGCATTTGGACTGGTGCTCGATTGCCTGGGCTCGAGCCCCAGCCTGGCAATTTCCTGGCTAAATGACCTTGGGCAAGTCATGGTTTTACTATGTATCCAATGGAGACGATAATATCCCTACAACTTAGTGTTGTGAGAATTGCATGAGATAACGTGTGTACAACACTTGGGACAGTGCCTGGCAGATGGCGAATAACCCAACAAATGTGAACTTCTGTTCCCTGGAGGCTGTATAGTACCGGCCTTCCTGGACTCTGTCCCATTAGCACCCGCATAACAAGCGTGAAGGGCGAGTTTGCCTCGTAGCAGCTCCCTGTCCCCTGTGTATCTCTTTACACCTCTTCTGCATTTCCTTTCCCCACCACAGCTACTAAGGGGTCTCCATGCCCGGCTCTTGGTCTGATGAACCCCCTTTTGGGGGACCGGCAGGCCTCTTCCCGCCTCCCCCACCCCACGAGGTCCTCCTCTCTGTCAGTGTGGCTGACCAAGCCATTACCTGCTGACCTGGAGCCTGCATCTCTCTCCTCCTCTTTTGCAGGGAGTCGGACCTGTTCCTGCTCGACAGCCGCACGCTCTGGGCCTCAGAGGAAGGCTGGCTGGTGTTCGACATCACAGCCACCAGCAACCACTGGGTGGTCAACCCGCGACATAACCTGGGCCTGCAGCTCTCGGTGGAGACCTTGGATGGTAAGTCCCGGCCAGCACCCCGGCTAGTTCTGATGCAGCCCGCGCTCCTGGACTTAAGGAGGATCTTAATAACACTCTTGCTTGTTTCCATCAAGGACAGGCTCCCCCTGCCCCGTGCCCAGTCAGTACTCAACGTCCAGCCTTTTGATCCAAATGCAGTGCAGTCCCTACTCCCTTTGCACGAGATGGTTACACAGTTGGCCACAGCTGGATTGGCCTCCTTACTCAAAGTGTGGTCCCCCACCAGCAGGGGTGGCACCCCGCTGTTAGAAATGCAGAATCCCTGCCCATCCCTGGCTTGCTGCGTGGACCAGAGCCCGCACTTTTTTTTTTTTTTAATTTTTTTTTCTTTTCTTGTGAGGAAGACCAGCCCTGAGCTAACATCTGTTGCCAATCCTCCTCTTTTTGCTGAGGAAGACTGGCCCTGGGCTAACGTCCATGCCCATCTTCCCCTACTTTATATGGGACACCGCCACGGCATGCCTGACAAGCAGTGCATCGGCAGGTGCCCGGGATCCGAAACTGCGAACCCCGGGCTGCCAAGCGCGAACTAAACTGCTGCGCCACCAGGCGGCCCCCAGAACCCGCACTTTAACTGGACTCCTGGGTGACACCTGAACACGTAACCATCTGAGATGTGCTGATGCAGGCTCCTCAACCTCAAGACACAGGACGTTCTAGGGTGTTCTGTGCGCTATAGGATGTTTAACAGTATCCCTGGCTTCTACCCACTAGAAGCCAGTAGCATCTCCCAGTTGTGACACCCAAAAATGTCTCCAGATGTGGCCACAAGTCCTCTGCAGGGCACAAATGCCCCTGAAAGAACCACTGCACTGGGGCAAGGCGTTAAGCCCCTTCCAAGAGACTGAATGTAGTTGTGAGCCCCAGACACTTGGAGGATCTGCTGTGTGCCCGCCTCCCGGCACATTTCCCTTCCCGCCACACATCCGTCTTGTTCGAGAAGGGCAGACAGGAAGGTGAGTGGGAACCAGGGTGGACCCGGCTGTGCCAATTCCTCCCTCCTCAAAGTGTATTTCTTAATAAGTGTGGATGGTTTGGGGGGGGGTATCTTCTTCCTTGTACCAGTTTTAAGAAAAAAAATTATTTTAGAATCGGTAATACGTGCTTATGGCCCAAAACTCAAAAGTTCAGGCGTGTGCCACCGCAAAGACTTCCCCTCTGACCTCCTTCCCCCGCTGCCGAGTCCCGCCTCCCGGAGGCAACTGCCCTGGCCACATGGTTGGTATCTTTCCCGAGCTGCTCCCTGGGTGTTGAAGCAGTTGCACGTAGATTCTGCTTTCCTTTTCTTTGGTTTCCTTCCACAAAGAGCGGCACGGTGTCTACACTGTCCTTCACCTGGCCTTGTCTCACCTACAACTTATCTTGGAGGTTGGTCCTTTTCAGCCATAAAAGAGCTTCCTCTTTCCTCTAAAGGCTGTTGTGTGTTTCTGAACACGTGTTGTGCGTGTGGCTCGGCTGCGTGACGCTGTGCCTGTCAGAGCCTCGGCTCCTCGCCTCGACGTGCAGGAGATAAGAGGGCCCGGCCGCTGGGTCGTTCTGAGCTTCAGTGAGTTAGACAGGAAGAGTGTCAAAATAGCAGCTAATGTGCACCGACCCCCAGCTTCTTGTTGAAATGCAGGTGCTGGCTCAGCGGGTCTAGGGTGGAGGGGAGTCTGCGTTTCCCACCAGCCCCAGGTGACACAGAGGCTGCTGGTCTGGACCCCGCGTTGAGTGGCGAGGGCTGAGAACAGGACCTGGGCCGTAGAACACAGGCCCTAAGTGGGAGCTGCTGCTGCTGCTATTATTGTTGTTGTTATTACCACCCAAGGTGACTTATCCGGCCCCTTGGGACGGATGTCTCGGGGCCTCTGGGCTTCTGCTTTTACGAACGGGGGGCGGTGGAATCTCAGCGCACGCGTCCTTGTGCTGGAGCGAGTAGAGCCCTGGGATGAATTCCTGAGAGTGACGTTGTCCATCTGTATTTTGATCGATATTGTCAATTGATTCTCCTTAGAGGTCATTCCATCCGCACCCCCACCAGCAACACACGGGGGCACCCGTTCCCCTTCTCTGTTGGCGCCAGTTCTCAAACTCGTCCGTCGTTGCTCGTCTGATGGGTGACAAGGGGGATCCTGCAGTTCAGCCCTGCTTTTCCCTCTTCTGTGCGGGGCTGAGCCCTTCCCCCAGGCGCCCTTGGCCATTTCTCCCCTCTGCACCGTCCGTTCACACCCTCTGCCCACCATTCACATGGAGGGTTGGTCTTTCCTTCTTTATATCTTAGAGACATTTGCCCCTTTGTGATTTGAGCAGCAACTGTTTTCCCAGTTTTTAGTTTTTCTTTTGACTGTGGTTAACGCTGGGTTCTGCCAAGTGGATTTAGACAACGTAGCTGAACTTTATAGCCTTTTCCCTTATTACTCCTGGGCTGCCTCTCCTCTCCCTCCTACCAGAGGCTGCTGCTTTGGTCTGGAGCTGCCCCTCTGCCTGAGTCTCAGAAAACCAGACTTACTCACCTAAGGCCACGTGCCATGTGGGAGGCCCAGAGTTTAGGACCACACTTGTCTTGTTTTCAGGCCGGTCTTCTTCCTACTGATGGTCCCCCCACCTCCTTCCCGGTCCATGCCCCTGACACTTAAAGGGGGTCCTAGAAGGTGCTGGAGTTTTCCATTGCTCTATATCAAGTTGGCAAACTATGCCCAGTGGACCAAATTCAGCCTGCAGCCTGTTTTTGGGTGGCTTATGAGCTAAGAATAGTTTTCACGTTTTTAAATGGTTGAGAAAAATCAAAAGAAGAAGACTATTTCGTGATGTGTAAAATTATATGAAATGCACATTTCAGTGTCCATAAAAAAACTCTCGTCAGCCCACAGCCACGCTCATTGGTTTACGTATTGTCTAGGCCAGCTTCTATGCTATGACAGCAGAGTCGAGTAGTTGTAACATAGACTGAATGGCCCACAAACCTGAAAATAGTTATTATTTTCAGAAAAATTATTTACAGAAGTTTGCAACCCTTGCTCTAGACCAGCATTTCTCAAACTGTGTTCCATGAAGTGTCAATGGGTGTCACAGGGAAAAGGGAAGGGGTTTGTGATCAGTCAAGTGTGAGAAACGCTATGTTGGATAAACAAAACAGGTTTCTCTGCAGGACTTATCAGAGCCTTTATCTTGCTGGTTTCCTTTGTGAACTCCTGATGGGGAAAACAGCGTAGAGGAATTCCAAACTTATTTGGCAATAGAATCATTCAACTCTTCTTTTTCCTTAACAGCCCCTGTGAAATATATTGGGGATGAGGTAAAACTGAGGCTAAGGTAGACTTGATTCCTCTCTTCAGAGTGACCCGTTTTCCCTGGACTTGTGGTTGTTGGCTGGACCTGTCAGCTTGACCCAGTGGGTCCTGTGCTTCTCTGTCCTGCCTGCCCTGCTGGCTTGGGTGGCCCAGATTTGGTTTTTCTCTTAAGTGACACTCAACTTGGTTCCCCTAGTGTCAGGCCTGCCATCATCTTTCTCCCCAAAGTCAGGGTCTTTGTGCCCCTTTTGCCTCCAGCTTCTGCTCCCCACAGTCTGTGGATAAGGCATAACATTCATTGAGGTGGCAGAGCCTGATGGTTAGAGCCTGGGCTCAGGAGCCAGCCAGACTCCCTGGGTTCAAATCCCAGCTCTGCTGTTTCCAGCGTTGTGACCCAGAGTGAGTCACTTAATGTCCCGCATCTGGAAAATGGGGTTAATAATAGTTTCCACCTCCCAGGGTGGTTGTGAAGGATTAGATGAGCTCATGTGAGGGAAGAGCTTAATTGCTCCACGTGTGGTAGCTACTAAGCACAGAGTAAGCACTTCATGCCACTGTCTCCTGTGACCCTCACAATTACCCAGGGAGGTCGATGCTGTCACTAACATCCCGTGGTCCAGGTGGGGAAACTGAGGCCCCTGACAGGTGCTGGGGCTCCATCTCCAGCAGCTGCCTGGGGACCCCTCTGTATCCACGTGCAGTGGAATCTAGTGGGTGCAAGGTGCTACCTCGAGTCAGCACAAGGATTAGATGCTGCCCTCGGAGGGTGCCCTGTCTCATCCCCTCCCAGACCAGGTGCTGGGGGCTGGCATGGGTGTCGCCATCCTGGGACTCAGCTTGTCCAGGGCCGTGTGCACCAGGTTTGGTGTGGCTGCCCGGGTCGGGGAAGGACCATCCACTCGACCATCGGGGAGCGGCAAAGTGTACAGTGGCCAATTGGGCATGTGGATTTTTGGACCTTTTGGGGATAAGATAAGAAGCAAGTGAGCCCAGCATTTCTGAGGCCACAGGCTTCTGGCTGTGAAATTCTTTCTCTCCCTACAATGGTGGTTCTGCAGCATGGCGTCCATCAGAATCCCCCGGGAGGCACACTGAGCATACGGATTCCCAGGCCCCATCCCCAGACCCACTGACGGCAAGTCCCTGAGGATGGGCCCAGAAATCTGCCTTTTCTCATAAGCTCCATGGATACCTCAGGGCCTGGCCCTGTGACCACACTCTGGCAAAGTTGTGCCCCATGTCTTAGGGTACCCTGTTAATAAGACAGCACCGAGGTTGACCAGCTCTATTCAGGTCCTGGGTCTAAATCTTTTCCTGTTAGATGTCCACACTGGTGAAAGACCAGCAGAGCCTACTGGGGAGTCCATTTGCTGGGCAGCCTCGTGCACATCTACTGTGTGCCAACCCCGAGCTGTCTGTGGAGACAGCCTGGTCCCTGACCCAGGACCTCCCACTAGCATTAGCATAAAATCAGTGAGAGGGCACCTGGACAAGCTGAGTCCCAGGACGGTGGCCCCTGCGCCCAGGTCCCAGGACCCATCAGGGAGAGGAGGAGATGGGACACCGAGTCCGGGGTACAGCACATGTCTTTGCCTTGATTCTAGAGAGCATCTTGCAGCCACCAGGCTACACTCACCATGGATGGAGAGGGGTCCCCAGACCACTGTCAGGGGCCTCAGTTTCCTCGCCCACTCGATGGGCATGTTGATGACAGTAATTCGGGCGAGCTCGCTTCCATCCTAGGGAGGCACAGACGTCACAGACCTTCTTTCAGAAGCCTAGCTTTCGGCCAGCGTGAGCTGCCTGCTCACTGGGTCTCCAAATGTCACCCGAGACCACCCAGGGAGCCTGCGTCTGTTCCCTCTTCCTCCAGCTGCCGCCCTCCTGTTAGTCACCCGTGGGACAGCACAGCTGGGGCCCCTCCTGGCGTGCTGCGCGGGGGAGGATCCCATAAACTCTCCGGGCACCTGCGGCTCGTCAGGAGTCACTGGGGAGCGTCAGTCATCTGCGAGGGACTGGGCGCCACAGGAAGGAGGGCTGGCGTCTGCCTGTCTTTCCCTTGTGCAGGGGGAGGAGGGGAGGCGGCCCCTCCCCGCCCAAGCCACACAGGCTGCGCTTCCCCCCCACCCCCACCCCCTGACCCCCCCAGGGCGGGCGGGAGAGGGGAGAAGAGGCACCCCCAGTACAGGGGACCAGACACATTCTGTCCCCACTGGAGTGGAGGGCTGACGAGGGGGCTGTCCAGGAGGTGCTGGTGAGAGCCGAGCCCTCCCTGCAGGCCGGGCCCCGTGCTCGGGGCTCCTGTAGGACCAGAAGCCGGACAGGCTCGCGGCTCCGGCACAGACTGTGGAGCCCGACCGTCAGATGGCAGCTCCTCGGGACAGCCTCGTGTGGTCTTGGGGAGCTGGTCCAGCCTCTCGGTGCCTTTCCCTTCACCTGTTCCACGGGCATAGTAATGTCTCCTCCACTGTGGTGGTGGGAGGAAGACAGTGAATTCACGCAGGCTGCTGAGCCCTGGGCCTGGCACCCCATCCACGCTCATGAGTGCTGGATATTATTATTATTATCATTGTTGTTATTGCTGTGTTTAATTCTCGCAGTGACCCTGCCCAAGAAGCAAGATCGTTAATGCCAACGTCTTACAAATGAGGAGACCGAGGCCGAGAAGGCCAAGCAACTTGACTAAAGTCACTTGGCTCCTGGGGTAGACCTGGGGCTTCTCTGCAGAGTCTGACTCCAGCCCCTCTCTCTTTGCTGAAAAGCCCTCCAAGGAATGTGGTCACCAGGGACCAGACTTGTGGGGCTGCTGTGCGATTAGTGAGCCCCTGCTGGGTACACTGCTGGGCCATCCAGACAGAGAGCCCAGGACCCTACAGCATCTTGATTCCTGCCTGGCTGCTCCTGCCACGTCCCCTTTCCTGCAGAGGAAAGAGTTTGAAAAAGAACCCAGAAGACAGCAAGCTTCCTGCAGGACTCACTGAAGGAGCCTGCGCCACAGAAGTGGCCAGGGCTCATCTCCCCTTTAAAAAAAATATTATGTTTTATGACCATGTTGGTACGAAGACAAATATAATCCTGGCTGGATTAAAAATTAAGGCATTTTCTCCCACCCTAAAAAGTTCATGTTTTGTCTTCTGATTTTAAGAGACATTAAAACATTTTCATGGGCCCCTAAAACTACCGTGGGGCCTGGGCACTGCGCCTGATGGACGAGTTGGCCCTGCGCCTGCATCCCGGGCTGTGGAGCGATGCCGAACGCTCCCTGCCCAGCACCTGGTTGTTAGAACCAGCTCCCTACAGACACGAGCCTCTTTGCCTGTGTGGGAAGTGTGTTTATTCACTCAACAAACATTTGTGTGGACCTACGATGTGCCAAGGACTTTTGTAGGCAATGGGGCTACGGCCTGAAGAGCACAAGGATCTTGCTGTCACGTTGCTCACATTCTCGTAGGAAGAGGCAGACAGTGAAGGGACCATATGCTGAAGGTTGAGGATGAGGCCTTGAGGACAAGTCCTGCGGGTCTTAGGACGGCTCAGGAGGGCCTCGAGCTCTCCAGATCGGTGCACACGGTTCCCAGTGCCGCCTGGCATCCCAAAGCTGCAGGCAGATGAAGACCGTTTGGGGCTGGAGACTCTTCGGTCTTTGCAGACACGGAAGCACCTGGTCATTTGTTCCCCAAACAAGGACTCCAGCATCTTGTCCTAGTTTATGGGGTCCCCCTCCCCTCCCTTGTCCACAAAAGAAATCACCTGAAGGCTCAGGGGGCAGTGTCGATCCGCCCTGCCTCTCTGATCCCAGAAGGTGTTCTGGTGGCCTTGTTTCCCCGCCCCACACTTCCTCATCGGGGGTCTCCAGCTGCTGCTCGCCCCCCTGAGCTTCAAGACTGGGAGGGCCCCTTCTCCTCCCGCCCACCTGTCTCTGCCTCCTGAAGGGAGACACCTGGGAGTTCTGGATGTCTGTGTGCACAGAGAGCCTCGGGCTTCCCTCCCCAGGTGTGAGAGCGCGTGTCCCTCTTCTTGATCCCCAGATGGGATCCAATGGGATTGCAAGGCATTTAAAAGATTGAGGGCGGATGGCGTCCAAGTGTGATGCTTGGCTGAGGCAGCTGGGGCTGGGACGCGGGCGGCGAGCCGTTCGCCCGCGGCAGCTGCGGAGACTAAGCCCGGCAAAGCCCAGGTTGGCGAGCGGCGGATCCCGCCCACAGCGCAGCTGGCCCAGAGCTGCCTTCGCCCTTGCGATTGCTTCACATCCTGTTTGTCCAGAAGCCACAGCGAGAGAAGAGAAGAGGCCTTGATGACCCAGAGGCTGGGATTGGTCCCTCCGGGGCTGGGCTGGCCGTGGTGGCGGGGACCGCATTGGGTAACTGGGGCCAGGTGGATGTCACAAGTGTTAACTACATGCTCACTTGTCGCTCGGGCCTTGGTCCATCAAGAGAAGCGGCTAGAAATAATGTTTTGCACAATTAACGAGGAACATTCTTATACCGTGGGCCTCCAAGGGGCAGCAGATGGCCCAGGGCCTGGAGAACAAAGAAGCCACAGGAAAACCAAGATTCCCCACCCCCCTACCCCCAGGGGCAGGTTGCATCCTCTCCTTTCCCGAGAGGCCCCATCTGTGCTCCATGCCTGCTCCGGGGATCTTCTTTGGGGCTGAGGATGCTGATTCTTCTCATGGCCCCTGGCGCCTGCCAGGGGTGGCCTGATGCACTGGCTTGTCCCTGGCCTCAACTCACTTCCCAGAGCCCTGTGTCCACACCACTGCCAACCTGGGTCGCCTCTTGGAAGGCCTTACCCACTCTGTGCCTCGGTGAATTCTTCCTACCCTTGGAGGCCCCGTAGGTGGCCCACATCCGTGCCCGGGTGAGCTCTTCTTTCCGCATGTCCCCTGACATCCGCCTGGACTTGGTGATGGTTCAGTGATTAACAGCTTGGCTTGAGTCAGCCGGACCAGGGTGGGGACTCCATCTCTGCCGTCCCTGGCGGTGGGTCCCGGGTAGATGACTTCATGCCTGTGACCTCGCTTTCTTCTTCTGTGAATATGGGATCAAGAGTCCTACCAGGCCTGGGCTCAGCACGGTGCCTGGTGCAGAGCAAACCCTCGGGAACTGGTGGCTTCTCGTCTTTGTCGAGAACCAACAAGGATGGAACCAGCTCTCAGGAACCCTTCCGTTGGCAGTAATAGACCATAAAGTGTCTTATCTCATGGGGACATTTATGGTTTTCGCTACAGGTCTGCAATAAGTGGATCTAAGGGTGGTTAGAGCAGAGGTCAGTGCTTTTCTGTCAAGAACCGGATAGTAAAGATTTCAGGCTTTGTGGGTCGGACATTCTCTGTCACGGCTCCTCAGCTCTGCCGGTGTAGCGTGAAAGCAGACAGACGGTCTGTGCATGAACGCATGTGGCTGTGTTCCGATAAAACTTTATTTGCAAACACAGGTGGTGGGCTGGATTTGGCCTGTGGCTGTACTTGGCAGACCCCTGGGTTAGGGTATCTGCAGCAGTCAAGACTCGCCCCTCCCCGCCATCTGGAGTGGGGTCACGTGTCCTGAGGTTCACACATCGTGGTTGGCGAGACGGCTGCCTCCACGTCCCCCAGCACGGAGGAAGGAAGCAGGAGGGCTGGATAAAGGATGTTCTCTTCTCGTGTCTGCCTTTTTAGGGAGGAAGATGTTTCTGAGAAGCCTGCAGCACCCATCCTAGAAGGGGCTGCAGATGAGGCTGGGGAAGGGTCTGATTTTCAGCCTCCTTGGGTGGAGGAGGGCCAAGGACCGGGGGCTGGGCTGCAGCTGGCACTTCTGCCTCCCTGAACGTTCCCAGGGTCGAGCCTTCTCCCTCAGCTCTGGAGTGAGAACGGAGCCTGCTCAGACGGCTTCCCTGGCCTCTTCGGGTCGCAGGTGTGATGGTTTGGGAACAGATGGACACTTGCAGTGTGCGGGGACTGTGGGAAATAGGCAGCACGAGGGACTTCGCTTCTGCTTCACAGCACAGGAATGAAAACGTAGGTCCCCACGGAAACCTGCCCGTGAAGATCTCTTGTGATGTTCGCGATCCCCCAAGTTGGGAGCCCCCCAAGTGTCCTTCTCAGGTGAATGGGTCAGGAAACGGGTCCGTCCATGCTGTGGAGCACCACTCGGCAACAGAAGGGGGTGAATCACTGAAACATGAACAGCATGGGCGACTGTCAAAGACGCAGACGCAGATAAGCCGACACAAAAGACTGGGAATCCGTTTATACACAATGTCTGGAAAACACACAGCTAGAGGGGTGAGAACAGGTCGGCCGTTGCCAGAGGATGGGGTGGGGGGGGGGCGTGACTAAAAAGCAGAGCTTCTCCACCGCCACCAGCACTATGACACTGGGGACTGGATCGTCCTCTGTGGTGGGGACTGTCCTGTGCACTGTAGGATGTTCAGCAGCGTCTCTGGCCTCTACCCACTCAGTGCCAGTAGCATCCCACCAAGTTGTGACAACCAAAGATGTCTCCAGACACTGCCACATGTCCCCTGGGGAGCAGAATCACCCCTGGTTGGGACACACTGAGACGAAAAGCAGCTCGAGGGAGTTCTCTGGGGTGCTGGGGCTGGTGTACCCCGATAGAAGTGGTGATTACGTGAGTCTGTACGTGTGTAGAATCTTACAGATCTGTATACAGAAACAGGTCAATTTTACTACATGTTAATTTTAAAAAGCCAAAAAACAAAAACAGAAGCAAACACCCCACAAAGGTAAGCTATGAGTTCTACTAAAGAAGGAGAAACCCCCAAAGTCATTGCCTTTGGCCGCTTACCTGTGTTGGGGGGGGCCCAGTGCCTCCCCCGTCGCATCGGCTGCAGCCTGTGGAGGGACCAGTTACAATCATACATCGGGAAAACCTTCCTCTCCTAACTTAAGGAGCACCTCTTGGCAGATAAAATACAGGATGCCCAGTTAAATTTGAATATCAGAGAAACAACAAATAATTGCTTAATATAAGTATGTCCCACATATTGCAAATATTGTTCATTTATCTGAAATTCAAATTTAACCAGGCATCCTGTATTTTTATTTGCAAAATCTGGCAACTCTAGCCTTGGGCAAATCTTCAGGTGTTTTTTATTTTAACCTATTAACCTTGGCTAGAATACAAATCTTTTTCAACTTTCCCAAAGATATAGACCGATGTTTAAATATTATGTATATCTTTTCTACCTGCCTAGATCAATTAATTCACCCACCTTAATCCCTCTGCCTAACACATTTGGCCTGGCTCCCTGTGCAGTGTGACTTGCCCTGGCTACTTAAATACAAATAATCAAAACAAATACTTGCACAAAACAAAGCCTATATATTGTAACATCATAAAATGAAAAGGAATTCCTCTCCCAGCCAACCCACATGTCCTCTCCCCCAATATAATCTTTCTCAGCCCTTTTCGGGGGTATTAATGCATGAACATACCCACATATGTTGGTAAATGCTTTAAATTTCTTTTCTCCCATGTGGAATCACACCGTATCGTGTTCTGCCCCCACTTAGCAGCCGACCTGAGGGGACCTTCCCTTTCTGGGACCCCCGGGAGCCCGGGCCTGTCCTCTTCCCGTTGCAAACCCCAGGGCGTAGAGCAGTGCTGGGCTTGGCCACGTTTCGCAGGAACATTTGTAAGTGGTGAGTGAATTGTTTAGGTGGCTGGTTGGCGCTTACTGCGTGCCCTCTAATTTAACTATCCCGTCTTAATGAAGCACCAACATTATCTCTAGGATTTTACGTTTAAAAACTTGACTCAGTGACCTCTCTGCACGCCTGTCCTGCCTGCTTACTTTAGGGAGGGCGGATGTGAAACCTTGGCTCTTCACCTGGGATGTTTTGCCTCCCAGGGGACACTTGACCATGTCTGGAAGCATTTAGGGAATGCATTTTTGGGAGCAGCCAGGGATGCTGCTACACATCCTACAGTGACCACGACAGCCCGGCACAGAGAATCATCCAGCCCAAATGCCCAGTGCCGGGCAGAGCAGCCGGCTGCATTGGCAATCCCCTGTTTGGTGAGCATGCTGTGGGCCCAGGCTTGGAGCTTCTCCTGTGCTGGGACGGTGGGTGAAGGGGACCATCCCTGCCCTGAGCTTGTTGGGGGAGGACAGCAACGTGTGCAGGGTCCAGAGTGCCGTGGGGTTTGGAGGAGGGCGTGGGGGAAGGGGCTCGTTTCTGGACCACCGCTCGGCTTCCTCTTTCCCCTCCCCAACTGTTCCCCACACACCAGCCCAAGTGGGCCTCTCACCACAGAACTCGGACCACCTCCCCACTGCCAAACCCTCCGGGCTGCTGTCACACCTAGAACGTGACCCAGAACATGACCCAAAGCCCCACTGAGGCCCTGCATGACCTGGTCCCTGCCCTCCTCCTGGCTTCATTGCCACTGCCCCTCCCTCACTCTCTCCGGCCCTACTGTCCTCCTCGCTGTTCCCCAAAGACACGGCATATGTTCCCGCCTCCTGGACTTGGCGTCTGCTGTTCCCTCCGCCAGGAACCCTCTTCTCCCAGAACTCCCACGGCTGACAAGCCTTCCCTGACCCGTCCCACCTTGTCCCTCAGCGTATCTGGTCAGCTCTGGGGGGCTGTAGCCCTGTTCTGGCTCTCCGTGGTACCCCACCCTAGCACAGTGCTGGGCACACAACGAGTGGTCCTTAACTAGTTGTTGAATGAACTAGTAAACAAATAAATGAGTTGGTTGTTCAAGCCTGGGACACATAACCCAATGTCCATCAGCAGGAGAGGACGAGGCGAAGGAATTTCCAGCTGTGAGGCTCTCTGTGGCCACAAGGGATGAGGTCAGTGTGTGTTTTATTGACATGGAAAGATGTCCACAGTATAATACTGCGTAAAAACCAGGTTTATGTGGGACAGCAGTGACAGCACAATCCCGATGACGAGGAATTGCACACACAGTGTTTGTGTGTGTCTGTCCGTGCGTGCTGGGGCTGGCTTCACAGTGTGACCCGCACAGGACCCTGCGCTGGGGCCCCGTGTGTGGTTTGATGCTCTGCTGTTGCCATCCTGAAATTCTTAATAACTTCTGGACAAGGGATCCTGCATTTTCATTTTGCACTGGGCCCCACAGATACTTTAGACTATCCCTGGTGCCCGGGGATGGCTGGAAGTTTGATCCATCTTCCTGAACCCCGAGTGGTCTCTGTGCAGGGACTTCCAGAAGACCCTGGAACTGTGTTTTGTTTGCAGACACCAGGTGGTGTTTTTATGATCCCACTCCAGGAAGAAGCCAGCAGATGAACCCAGTGCAGAGATTTCATTCCAAATTCTTCCAAATGACCGTGGACATATTTGACATTTCAAGGAATACCACGGAGGAAGACACCTGCCACTGGGAGAAAGTCGTCTCCTCCCCACCCCCAGGTGGCCGTTCCAGATGTGGCCCTGGGCCAAAGGGGCGTCCGAGCTCACGTGCAGCCCCCACCCCATGTTGGGGAACCCTGACGCCTGTTTAGCACCAGCGTGTGGGGTGGCCCAGGGCGGAGCCTTGGGCATATTTGCAGCTGAGAACACGCCGGTGTCGTGGCTGAAGGCACGGGCTTTGGCTTCCGACAGACCGGGGTTCGAATCCTGACTCCGCCAGTGACCAGCTGCAAGGCCTTCATCACAGGAGCCTTGTTCTCTTTGTCCAGTGAGGTCGTGGCGTCTGCCTGGGGGCTGCACTGAGGACCGGGCAGGCTGTGCTCCGTCCACTGTGGACGCGGTGGGTATTGGTTCATTTAGATGAATGTCAGGATTAGATGGACGTCAGGAGCCCATGAGTGCCGGGCGCTGCGGGCAGCGTCCTTATTATAAACAACTGTGCCCCAGGGTTGGGTTGGTGAGTCATTCCTATCCTTGGGGTTTTTTTTTTTTTTTTTTTGCATTTAAAAAAAATTGAGACATAATTCACATAACATAAAATTCACCTTTTTAAAGTGTACACTTCAGTAATTTTTAGTATATCCACATTGTTCTGCAACCATCCCGTTAGTTCCAGAACATTTCCATCACCCCAAAAAGAAACTGCCGCTCCATTAGCCCTCAGCCCCCCATTCCCTCCCCCTGCAGCCCCTGTCAACCACTAATCTAATCTGTTTCTGTGGATTTACCTGTTCTGCACATTTCACGTGACTGGAATCATACAACATGTGACGTGTCGTGACTGGTTTCTTTCACACAGCAGAATGTTCTCAAGGTCCGTCCATGTTGTAGCATGTACCAGAACTTCATTTCTTTCTATGGTGAATAATAGTCCTTTGCGTGGATATACCACATGTCGTGTATCCATTCATTAGCTGATGGACATTTGGGCTGTTTCCACCTTTTGGCTTCTGTGAATAATGCTGCTCTGAACATCTGTGCACAAGTTTTCGTGGGAACCTGTGTTTTCCATTCTCTTGGGTGTATACCTGAGTGGAATTGCTGGGTCACGTGGGAACTCTGTATTTAACTGTCTGCGGACCTGCCAGATTGCTTCCCAAAGCATTCGCACCATTTGTATAATCGCAGCAGCCGTGTGTGAGGGTTGCTCTTTCTCCACGTCCTCTCCAACACGTGTGTCGACTCTGCCTCTGTTGTAGCCATCCGAGAGGGAGGGAAGTGCTGTCTCGTTGCCCTTTTCCATCTCCCTGTTTTGTGTTGAAGGTAAATGTCTGCTGTGGTGTCCCTCAGCCTTTAGGTTGAAAACCCCGATCTTTTCTCAAATGTGGTGATGCAAGTGGAGTGTCCATACCTGCCCCCTGAGTGTTGCCCAGGACGGCTTGCTGCCATGTTCTGTAGTCCTCAGGCCTCTAAGAAAAGGGCAAGAACAACCCCAAACGACAGCTCAGACTAAACAATCAATGAGCTTTACTTGTCTTGGTGGTTGGGGCAAGACACAAGCTTCAGGACTGGTTTGATCCAGTGGCTCAGTGATGTCACCAGAGACCCTTTGTTTGCCTCTCTGCTCTTCCTTCCACCAGATCAGCCCATCTGAAAACCTAGTCCACTTGTGGTCACCAGTTGGTGGCTGTTTCTAGGGCTCCATCCATCTCCTCCCTCAGTCCTGTTCAGGGAGAAAGAAGGTTGCTCTGGACACTAGACTGGGAAGTTTCTTTTCCAGAAACTTCCAGGATTGCTCTCCTCCATTTATTGGCTGAACTGGGTCATGTGCCATCCCTGAACCTCATTGTAGCCAGAGGGTTAGCTATCACATATTAGGCCACAGGCCCCACCACTGTGGCCAGGGTAGGGGTGGCTAAGCCACAGCTGCCAAAATGAAAATTGGTTTGGGTACCAAGGAAAGGGGGGCATGGGTGAGACAAATGACATCACCCCCATTTTACAGGTGAGGAAACAGCCCCCAGCGTGCAGCTTCCCCTCCCTCAGCCCACACAGGTTGGTCAGTGGCACATGTGGGTTAAAACCCCCTGGAGACCCTCTTCTCTCCCCTCTGTCCGCCCATTTCTCAGCCGAGGCTGTGGGTCCCGGACCTGGGCGTCCCGACAGCTGCAGGAGCGAGCCAGACGCCCCTCCCAGGAGTGCAGAGGCTGCCTGCAGTGCCTGCATTTGCTGTCTCCGGAGCAGCATCAGGTTTTCAGGCATTTTTATTTTGCCCTAAAACCTTCCAGGGGGGAAACAACTCCTAGGGGCTCAGCTTTAATGGTTGCTTTTATAGAATTGTTCGAATTATAGATGGGTGAACTCAAGGAAACCCCGGTAAAGAATGCAGGACAGACGAACGTTAAAAGGAGTTAAGTAGAATAGTGGTGGACGGGGGACGTTTGCTCTTTAAACGTTGGTTGTTAAAAAACCAAAGCGAATCCCTGGTGCTGATCTGGTCCCCGGGAGGCTGGGTTTCTCGACTTCTGGTCTGTCTAGGGGGCTCCAGGTGAAGTTAATTGCAGATGTGGATGGGCCCAGGGCCTCCAGAAGCACTGCTTTTGCTGGCCTCTGACCCCTCTCACCTAACTTGGGGGCGTCATATCTGTCACAGTCACACAGCCTGACCTGGGTTCAAATTCTGCTCTGTTGCATCCAAGCTGAGTTTCCTTGGGCAGGTTATTCAGCCTCTCTGAGCTGTTCTGTCATGAGTGAGATAGGCCTTCTTTGTCCTCTCTCCTGCTTTATCTTTCTTTGAAATACTTATCACCACCAGGCGTGATGTTCAATACATATTGGCCAGTGGCCTCACCATTGCCAGAGCTGATAGATAGCCCATCCTCGGCCCCCATCACACCTGACCCATCGGCAGAGCACAGGACACAGTGACTGCTCCATCCGCTTTCTCCCCCTCCGTCTCCAGGACCCCATATCCTCTTGGTGTCCTCCTTCCTCCTGCCCAAGCTGCTTTCAGATCCCTCCAGATCCTTCCCCACCGGGCACTCCTGTGAAGCCTCTGCCAAATTCCCCTGACCTCTCAGTGGTGGAGACGGCCCCCTGGGCTCAGCTCTCAGCTGCATGCTCTCCCCGGGTGAGCCCGTCCAGTCTCCACGCCGGCCCAGACCGCTGCCCCGAGCCAGCACAGCTCTGCTCTGAGGAGCATCCGTGTGTCGAGTGGCACAGGTGGGACTTGAACCCAGGCAGGCTGACACCGGGCCAGGGCACATCTCGGGTCAGGTCTGTCTCTCCCCGGGACCAGGAGCCACGCCCAGGCTGGGACATTGCGCTGCCCACCTGCCAGCTTCCCTTGGGTGTCAGCTGGGGATCCCAGACGACAGCCACTCAACCACACGGCGCTTCATTTTCCCCTCCCCTCCTGCTTGTCCCCGCCCCCACCTGGTCTCTCTGCCTCAGGGCAGGACCCCTTCTAACCCTTGCTCAGGCCAGAGCGTGAGAGTCACATGGGACTCCGCACTTCTCATGCCTTTCATGTCCAGTCCCTGCGTCAGTTTTCCAGGATGGGTTTTCCTGGTTTGGATGTCTGCTAGTTATACGACCCTTAAGGGAAACTGGGTGCAGGGTACACAGGGCCTCCCTGTATGTTTTTTTTGCAACTTCCTGTAAATCTGTAATTATTTCAAAACAAGATGTTAAAAATAAGTTGTAAAGACAGATATAAAAAATGAACTTTTGGGGCCGACCTGGTGGCGTAGCGGTTGGGTTTGCACGTTTTGGGTTTGGATCCTGGGCGGGGACCTGCTCACCGCTCGTCAAGCCATGCTGTGGTGGCGTCCCATGTAGAAGAGCTACAACTCTACAGCTGTGATACACAACCACGTACTGGGGCTTCGAGGAGGAAAAAGAAAGAGAGGAAGACTGGCAACAGATGTTAGCACAGGGCCAATCTCCCTCAAAATGAATGAATGAACGAAGGAATGAACTATCAAGGATTGGGCCATTCCTGGCCAACTCGGGTCCCACCACCAAGTCCAGGCCCCTCTCCCTGGACTGGTGAGTCGCCTCCACCTGGTCTCCACTTCCATCCTTGACCCCTGCAGTCCATTCTCCCGGGGCGCCCTGACATGGTTTTACAAACAGCTCAGCTCGAACACCCGGTGATTCCCATTCTTAACGAGTGTCCGAGTGTCCTGGGGCAGCTGCAACACGGTGCCACAGACTGGGGGGCTGAAAACAACAGAGCTTTATTCTCCCACAGTCTGGAGGCTAGAAGTCCAAAATGAAGGCGTCCCAGGGCCGCGCTCCTTCTGAAGCTCCAGGAAGAGTCCCTTCTTGCCTCTTCCAGCCTCTGGTGGCTCTTGGTGTTCTTTGGCCTCTGTGCTCAGATGGGCGGCCTCCATGTGTGTGTGTGCGTGGGGGCATGTGTGCCTCTGCGTCTTTACATGGCCTTCTAAGGACACCGGACACTGGACTGGTGCCCACCCTAATCCACTATGACCTCATCTTAACTAATTACACCTGCAAAGATGCTATTTTTTAATAAGGTCACATCCTGAGGTTCTGGGACATGAATCTGGGGGGACACTGCAACCCAGTACACAGGAAAGCTTGCTGATGCCCACAGACCCTGTGCTATTTGTGTCCCTGCCATCCCCACCACTTATCCCTCTGACCCAGCCACCCCTCTCGCCCCAACCAGGTGGCCAGTCTCCTCTGTGTCTTGAACACACCCCCTCGCTGCCCCCCCAGTCACTTCGGTGCCCTCTGCCTGGAGTGCCCGCTCCCCAAATACCCACGTGGCTCCCTGCCTCACTGTCACCCAGTTCTCCGTAGAAGGTGGTAGTGATCGGGGCTGCTTGTGAGTGTCCCCACCCTCCTTGTCACCGAGCGGGATTGCCCCCACCCCTTGAAAGCAGGTGGATCGCGTGACCTGCCCCAGACAATGAAATGTGAGTGGAACTTGCACTAGACCCGTCCTTCTGTAAACCTCAGCCGGCTCTGCCCCTCCTCTGCTTCGTTTTCTCCACCCACGCATCACCACGGGCTCCCTGCCCCCTGCCCCACCAGCATGGGCGCCCAGAGGACAGGGGGTTTCTCTCCATGGTTCCCTGCCGTGTCCCAAGCTCCTAAAACAGCCTGGCATAGAGTGAGTGCTAAACACACAGGTGCTGGGTGGACGAGTAACAGATGTATGAATGAACTGGGGGGCGTGGATGAAATCACCGCTAACCGCCTCTCCTGTAACCTCTCTTTTCTGCATTTGGCTGCTTCCGGTCTAGGGCAGAGCATCAACCCCAAGTTGGCAGGCCTGATCGGCCGGCACGGGCCCCAGAACAAGCAGCCGTTCATGGTGGCCTTCTTCAAGGCCACTGAGGTCCACCTGCGCAGCACCCGCTCCACGGGGGGCAAGCAGCGCAGCCAGAACCGCTCCAAGACGCCCAAGAACCAGGAGGCCCTGCGGGTCGCCAACGTCGCAGGTACGCCCGGGGTGGGGGGTTAACACACAGACCCCAAGGAACCCACAGGGGCCCCTGCGGGACCCCAGCAGGGGAGTGACTCGAAATCCATTCATGTGCTCAACAGATGGTTCTGGAACCAGTGCAGCAGGAAGCAAACCCCACAAAATCCTGTCCTGCGCACGGCTCACCCTCTCCGTTGTGTACAAGTAACAGATTCATTTAGAAATGCAAGTAGCAAAACATTAATATAGCAAGATGCCAATCATGAAAATTTCTAAAGAGATGAAGCAATGACTAGAAATAAATGAGCGGAAATTCTGCAGCGTGCGTGGGAAGGCTCCACACTGGTGGAGGGGTGCTGCTTGGGGAGTGGGGAGGGGGAAAATGGGGGAGTTGGTGTCTTTTTAATTTTATTTCTTAAAGTGAAAAACGTTTGGAACTCATGGCAAATTCTAACACTTGTTGAATATAGGTGGTCGGGTTTCTTGTGGACATTTCACGGCTCTGGGTTGATCCCGCGCGGGGTGGGGTCTGAGGCTCGAACCAGCCCCGCTGGCCGTGTTGGGAGCTCCGAGCTGAGCTCGCCGGCCCCCTGGCTCCTGGGCCTGGGGTTGGTCGGAGGAAGCATGGAGGGGGAACATGGGGGTACTTAGAAATCTGGTGGTGAGGCGGCACAGGAGCCCGCACCCCCAGATTAACCTGCTATTGTCAGTAGCTTCTTTCGCCTCACCTAGCCAATTCTGACATTCCTGGTCGTTTTCCTTTTTGAGGGAAAAGGAAGGTATGGTTGCTATGGTTGGTGCTGTTTTTAAGAGCAGGGCTCCCTGACCCTCAGGGACACCCCAGGGGCCCCGGGGATGACTTCAGTGGGTCTGTGTGCAGGGGTTCTGTAGGGGTTCTTTCTGGCAGATGCATCCATTCTTTTTCACTCATTTCAAATGGGTCTGTGATCCCCTCAATTGAAAACCGACTGAATCCTTTAATTCGTATTGGGAGCCTCGTCTACGCTGGGCTCTCGGGGGCCAGGGTTCAGCGCTGAAAACCTCGCGTGGTCTGCCCTCGAGCTCATCCAGGACGGGCAGCAGGTTCCTGGCCACAATAGTAACAGGCCTGAGTCGGGGCACGGTGACTGGGGACTCACCTGTTCACCCACTTCGGGAGGCGGCTCGGAGAAGACGTCCCAGCTGAGGGCTCGGGACGAGCGGGTGCCCACGAGGCCAGGCTGGGTGGGCTCGAGGTGGGTGCTGCGGGCAGCGGGCCCCCAGGCGCGGAGGCCGTGACGGGAAGTTTGAGGTTGAGGAAAGGCCGTGTGGCTGAGACGGGGGCTGAGAGGGTGGGGCCCGGGAGGCGAGCAGAGTCAAGTGTCCTCGGGAGCCACGTCTTGAGTTTGAACTTCATCCAAAGCAGCTCTGGAAGCCTTTGCAGAGTTTCACGCTGTGGGGTGGGGTGGGGGCTGCTCTGGGAATGGGAGGGAGTGGGGCGGGGCGCTCGGGAGGGTCAGAAGGGGGAGACACCACCCAGGCAGGAAGCACTGGCACATTCCATCCCAGCAAAGACCCCCATGTCTTGGAGGTGTGTCAGCTGCACCTCGGTTATGAAAGGGGAGGGACCAGGCCTCAAAGTCTTAGAATTCGACACCTGATTTCTCCTACCGCATCCTCACCAAACCCCATGAAGTCTCCATTAACGTCACCCCCAGGACGGGGCTCTCACTGCCTCACACGGCAGCTGTTCCACCTGGCCTGGACTCTGCCTCCTTCCCGTGGATGTCTACTTCCTGGCACTGTTTGAAGTTCGTCTAAACCCTGCCTGGAAGTTTAATAATAAAAAAAATGCCGAGGCCTGGGCCCCACTGCAGGTCTGTGTGCCAGAGTGTCTGAGTGTGTGGGTGTTTGTGCACACACGTGCCCGTTTGAAGTGCTTTACCTCACATGGTGGGCCAGGAATCCTGCCATGGGGCCACACAAGTTGAATCCTCTGTGACACAGCAGCTCTGTGTGTGTCGGAGGGACACATGCTCCAGCCTGCTACCGCCGCGGAGCTTTCTATCCAACCCCCTGCCCAGGGGCCTTCGGCTGTGCTGCAGGTGGCGTGGCTTGGGGTTGAGAAACTGGGTCCCTTACTCCCTTCCACTTCCTTCTCCCCACCCACGTTTGGACCCAACTCCCTGGTAATTAGCTGTCCTCACCAGATGACCTGTGGGGGAGGGAGCTGAGTCCCAGCACCCGTTGGAACTTGTTAGCTGCTCCGGCGGGCTTGTGGGGGTGGATAAAGTCGGGGTGGATGAAGCGTCACAGCCTCCTGCTTGCCTGTCCCCTGTGGCATGGGGTGGGCAGGGCAGGACTGGAGGGACAGGGGAGCTGGGAGTCTACCTCCAGAACATCTCCTTTCTTTCCTGTCCTCGCCTCTTTGCTAATAAGAGGTCATAGCGAAACAGGACTTCCGACCACTTTCCCCGGAGCCGACACAGTCCGAGGAGGCCTGGAGGCACAGTGCTGGTGTCTGGGGTCCCTGACGGCAGGGCCAATGCCCACCCCACACTCGCGTGCCCACAGCTAACTTCACGAGCTGCTCACAGCCTTGGTCTGTTGGGCCTCGGGTTTCAACTTTAAGCCAAGTGTCACTGCTTTGCTTTCAGACAGGACTGGGAAAAGCGGCACTCGGGCCAATACTTGCCCTTCCTTTGCTCATGGCAGACATTGCTAATCAATCGTGGCACTTTCTTCTCTCTGAGCCCTCAGATCCTTTACTGAGGGCACCGAGCACCTGGCCTTGTTGGCCCTCAGCACGAACCTGCTTTGCTACATCCCTGGCCCAAGGTAATGTGCTCAGACCTTTGTGTTGTTCAGGCTGCTTTGCACAACATCACTGGGCTGAGGGACGCTCCCCCTCCCTCCCCTCCACCTTCCACCTCCCTACAGGGAAGGAGGAGAAGAAGGCTTGTGAATTGATGCTGCTCCCTGGGGCCAAGGGCATTGCCACAGCGATGGAGGCCGTCTTGGATTTCCACTCAGTGGGTTCCAGATGGAACATTCCTCAGGCTCTTCTCTGATGATTCCCTTGACCTTCACATGTCAGTGACCACCTGGCCCTCCAGGGGCCCTGCTATCTACAGCTGGTTCTGTCTCTCCCAGACTTCGGGCTACGAGGCCCAGAGGTGGGGTCCCCATTGTTGCTCCGTCCTCCCTAACCTCCCCCGACCCCCAGCCTTGCAGCTCAGCCAGCAAAGTAGACCTTCCCCCTCCACACTGCCCGTGCTGACCCCGGCTCATGCCGCCTCATCCGGGCGGCCCGGTGCCTGGCCCTCTGTCCCTCTGTCCACTGCTCCTCCTTCACGGTTCTCCTGACTTCCTCCATCGCAGGGGGCCCCTTCCTCTCCACTCCTCTGTGTCCTCATCCTGGAATGCTCCTCCCTTGGATGCCTCCCTGGCCTGCTGTCTCACTTCCTTGTGGTTCTTGCACAGACGTCACTTCCACAGGCCTTGTGTTGGCACCCCATGTCACGTGGCTCCCCGGCAACACCTCCTTCCTGTCCTCGCGACCTCCCTGACTTTTCTCCCTGGCGCTCATCTCAACAGCGTGTGATTGGTCGACTGATTATCTGCCTCTCTCGCTAGACGAGAAGCCCCTCCACGGCTCTGTTTTGTTCACACTTGTAGCTCTAACGCCTGAAACAGTAACACTCATTACAATTTGTGTGAATGAATGAATGACTGTGCGCCAGGCACCGGGGTAGTGAGGGACGAAGACATGGGAAGGTGAGCTCCCTGCCCCCAGCCTGGGAAGGCTGACAGTGCCCCGTCCCCACCCTCACTGAGATCGTCTCACTGGTTTTGAGAGTCTCCTAGGAGCCAGGATCCCGCCATAAAGACACACAATTCTGTTGTAATACGTTGTGTAATTTTCTCATTGGTTTGTGTGTCTTTAAGAACTGGTTTCCTGAATTACAGATACAAAGATCTGTATGAAACTGGGGATATTCAACAAGGCTGATGAAAGTAGAGGTAGCGTGCGCCAGACCCCCTCCCCCTCCCCTGCCAGGAACATATGTTTATCTTGGACCTAAGCGTTTCCGGAAAACCCATGGGAGACCATCTTCCGGTTCTTGCTGTGCCCCCGCGTTCCTCCCTCCCAGCCCTCTTCTCCGCAACCCCGTTCTTCTTTCTCTTTCTTTCTCCTTCCCACCCTCACTCCCCTCCCCTCCATTTCATTTCAAGATTGTTCCCAGCCATGGGGCAACCCAGGTGGCTGGATGTCAAGGGTTTCCAGGAAGACGTAATGTCCAGTGTGTGTCCGAGGAGGCCTCCTGATTTGCAGTGGATAGTCACCAGGTTTATGGACATGAAGTTAGCTCACTACACAGCTCCTATCACACCCATTTTACAGATGAGGAAACTGAGGCCCAGGGAAGGGAAGTCAGCAGCATCCTTCTTATCTGACCATTCCTCACTAACCCAGAAACCATGTGGATGGAATTCCTGTGAATCAGGAGAAAGCAGAACACGGAGGGGTGTTTCACCTTATGCCAAACACCTGGACGGCATGTCCATGGGTTTGGAGGAGACGGTCATTGACTCCGAATGGTCAAAGAGGGTGTGTGTAAATGAAGGGTGTGTGACTTTTACACGTCCCTGACGGGTGCTGGAAGGAGGATAATAAACAGCCAGTCGCCGTGAGCTAAGCGCGGTGCTGAACTGGCTTGAAGACTCAAGCCTGCCCCGGGAGGTGTAGGCACCGGCTCCCCACGCCGCAGACGAGGAGCCCAGGGTCTCGGGGAGCTGGGGCTTGACTCCAGAGCTGGGCGGCCCCTCCCCGGGTCCTGACTCACGGGTCAGACTTCTCTCGGGCTGGCGTGCTCCAGGGTCTACACCTCCAGGGTCTACCTGGGCTCGAGCCAACTACCACTCCTGCGTCAGGATGACCCCTCACGTGAACCTTTGGAGGTGGGACCTGTTGAGATGGTTTGGCTGCAAGTAAGAGAGACCCAGATCGAATGGGCTTCAAGCATTAGGAGCATCGTCGGCCCCCAGAACCGGTGGGTGGGCACGAGCGTTGGTTGATCCAGACTCAACAGCCTGGCCCTCTCCATCCCCACCCCCACCTGCAGTGTTGGCTCCATCTCCAGGTGTGGCTGGAAGCAGCCATTGGACCTCGCTGCTTTTCTGTTCCTGGGCAATAGGAGGAAGACAGTGAGCATCTCTTCCCGTGGGTCTTTCTTAGGAACGAGGAAGCTTTTTCTAGAATCCCCCAGCATGCTTCCACCTGTGTCCTGTTGTCTGAACCAGTCCTTACTCTGAGGACAGGATGTGAGCTGCTGAGCTTAGCCTGGGTTCTCAGCCAGTCACTGGCAAGGGGGTGGGCTGCCATGAAGGACCTCGACCCGAGTCTGGGAGGGCCCCCCACCAGGCCATGTGAGAGAGCCAACCGGGCAGTGGGAACTGGGTGCACCTGGGCATCTCCCAAGTAAAGGTCAGATGATCAGGCAACCCCATTCATCTCCTGGGTCTTTCTCCTCTGTCGTCCACGAAGTTCTTCCTGTGCTCCTCACGCGTGGGTATTCATTACCTTCTAGAACACCTAAGCCTTGAGGGGATCAGAGCAGCGGACAGAAGCTAAGGCATTAACCCTCCTTTATCTGTGTGTTCATTCCACCAATATGGGTGGACACTGGGCTCTGCGGACCCAACGTGACCTCATAAGGCCTTTTTGAATAGATGACATTGGAGCCGAGGCTTGAATATCGGGTAGGAGCCAGGCGTACAAAGATTATGGGAAGGAGTGTTCCAGGTAGAGGAAACAGCAGGTGCAAAGGCCCTGAGGTGGGGACGGGCTTGGCAGCACATTCACGGCACAGAAAAAAAGGCTGGTGTGACTGCAGGTTGGTGGCTGATGGCTCAGGAGTCAGGGCCTCACAGGCCAAGGGCAGGAGTTAAGACATTGCTCTAAGTATGATAGAAAGCCCCTGGAAAGTTTTAGGTGGAGATGAGGTGGGTTGTGTTTAAGAAAAAAGCCAATCCCTCCAGCTGCGGGGTGGAGGGAAGACTGCAGTGGCAACAGAGTGTGTGTGTGTGAGAGAGACAGAGATGTCTACATATTTACAAGTGCTCATCCCTAACCCAGTGCCTACAAACCTTACATACTTCTGGAAAACCCAGTGCATAATTTCCGCTCCTCAAGGAAACCTCAGTAGTGTGTTTTTTGGAGGGTCAGTGGGATCTGACTTTCTGCCCTCTGGTTTCTTGGTGGTGTTGGTGGTGGTAATGGGGGCTCTGTCCCAGGCCCTGTCTGTGCCCCTCTCGCCCCCTCCGGTGGGGTGAGCATCATGGGGTGGGCTGGCCTCACAAGGCAAGGTTGGTCATTGGAAGCAGATCCCCCCGAGTGGGGCTCTTGCAGCCAATGCTGTGGGGTGTGGATGGGGTTTGATTCCCTTACGTAATCCAGGCAGATATGAGCATCCAAACAACACGTGTGTGTAAAAGAAACCAGTGTCCACAGAAGGATCCAGAAAGTGCCGTGACTAAGACTGTGTGAGAGAGGGATGGGGCACTGGCACCTCACTCGTGGAGGCCATTGGCTGGGGATAGAAATGAGTTTTAAGGCTCCAGGTGCTTGGACGGCTCTTGTGTCAGAAAATTGACACTCCAGCTTTCGAGTCCGCCTGTGCTCACACCACCGCCTGGGACTGAGGGCACCGTAACACGTGTGTGTGTCCTTTTCCTCTCCCCGCCCTGCTCCTCTGCGTCCCCGTCAATGCAGAGAACAGCAGCGACCAGAGGCAGGCCTGTAAGAAGCACGAGCTGTACGTCAGCTTCCGCGACCTGGGCTGGCAGGTAAGGGTTGGCTGATCCGCCTCGAATGCTGGGGGCCTCTAGTGTGGGCTCCCCCGTGCTCCCCCAGGGTGGCGGGGCGGTGTCCCAAACGGGCAGTGAGTTGTTTCTCATCTACGTCAATTAAGACTCTGGTGTCAAGTGTCCTAACTGGGGCAGGGGATTTAGCTTAAGGATAGAGGGATGTCTCACGAAGCCCAAGAGCAGAACTGTGGCTGGCACTCACACTAGAACCAGGAACCCAAACACTTTGGACTCTGAGCCTGATTCTCCACGTGAACCCCATTTCCATCCCTGCTGGCTGCTTCTCTCAGATGTGGCCCAGCCGTGTGCTGGAGTCCAGCTGCCGGCAGAGCCGGCTCCCACTCTCTGCCCTGTGTCCCACCTTCCCCCGTCCATGGTTCAGATTCCCAGGGAAGGGACTGATTGGCCCAGCTCAGGTCAGGTGCTTGTTCCTGAACCAATCAGCTATTTTAGGGGCGGGGACATGTCATAGGAACATGGCTGGCCCCTGTGGAACCATTTGGGTGGAGTGGGGCACAGTACAAGGCAGGAATCCTAGAAAAGGAGTGAGGCTCATACAGTCTCACAACTCCTCATGAGCCTCTCCCAGGCACGGGAGCTGCCCTCGTGGAGCTCGAATAGCCCCAGACAGAGCATTGTCACGAGATCACCAGGGCCACTGGTTTTGTTCTCCCCTCAGTGAGCTTGTAGCTGAGTGGGAGAGTCCAGATTCTTCCCTAGGGAATCTTCCCAAATACTCTCAGGGACTTGCACACACAGCCAGCTTGGAGCCTTCCCGCAATTCTGTCCTCGAGTTTAGGACAACACCCACGCTGTAAGGGCACCGGACTGTGCTTGCATTCTAGTGCTGGAACAGAGCCCCAGACTCCAGGGGGCTCTGCTGGAGGAGTCGACGGACTTGAGTCAATGAGGGGTGTATTTGTTGCTAGAACAATATTTCTGTGCTCACCCGGCCCTAAAGGCAAGCATGGCCATGAGCAGCACGCGTGTGCCAGGCGCTGTGCTGGGTCGTCCACACTTCATTTAATTCGTACCATCTGGGTTATTAGTCTGTCTCCCGGCAGGTGAACTGAGGCATGGAGGTTTTGTTTAAAGCAAACTGCCAATGAGTTACCACCTAGTGGGGTGAAGTTGATGCCACCCCTGGTCACCCCTCTCCGTGCCACCTTCTGATAAAGCCACGCAAGTGTCCGTTCCGGGCTCGGCCCAGCCCCGTGGTGGTCTTCCCCTCCTTTTGCATTCTGTTGGGTCCATGAAAGGCTGCCACCCAGTGCTCCTGCCTCTGCAGGACCTCCAGCTGCTCAGGAGAGTGTGGGCGGTGCCTTTGACCTCTGGGAGCACGGGAGTCTGGCCCACAGGAGGAGGGTGTTGGCACGGGGGGTTAGGACCCTGTGGCTCACACTTCCCGCGTGGCTCTGGGCGCGGCCCTCGCCCCTCGTGCTCTCCTCTCTCCGCCAGGACTGGATCATCGCGCCCGAGGGCTACGCTGCCTACTACTGCGAGGGGGAGTGTGCCTTCCCTCTGAACTCCTACATGAACGCCACCAACCACGCCATCGTGCAGACACTGGTGAGTGTGGCCTGCGTGCCTTCTGGGCTGTGGTCAGCTGGGGGGAGCAGGGCCACCAGACCCTGCCTCGTGCTCCTCCCAGCTGGGGCCAGAGTAGACCCCTGCCCAAGGCCACATTGTGACTCTCGTGGGCCTTGGGCACTTCTGCTTTCCCTTCTTCCATAAAAAAGATTAAAAATTATATTTTACAACTGCGTTGGCTTAAAGACGTGTATAATCTTTGACTCTAAAGTTCATTTATTTCTCCTAATTTTGAAAGAAATTACAGCAGTTTCATGGGCTCCTAAAGGTGTCTTGGGCAGTGGTCACTGTGCCTAATGGCAAAGCTGGTCCTGGCCCTGCCAGTCAGGGGGACCCTTGTTCTTGGTGGTCAGCTTGTCTGCTCCATGTCCATAGGACCCCCCACCCCCGCCCCCCAGGGTCTGGGCTTCCTCTGGGTCGGGGGGCTTGAGAGCTTGTCCCCTCGGCAGCTTGTGTCTTTGCCTCCTACCCTTGAACTTCCGTCATTCAAGCGTGTTTATTGAGCGTCTGCTGCATGTAGACCCCGTCCAGGGAACTGGGGACACCACAGGGACAGCACAGACATGGTCCCTGCCCTCGGCCTCATTTTCCAGGGAGGGAACAGTCAAGTGAACAAATGAGGAAACTTCAGAGACGGGGGGTGATGGGAAGATGGCAACTGGATAACAGGATAGAGATGGGGGTCGCCGTTGGAGGATTCAGTGTGACAGTGAGATTAAAGCTCTTGACTTGGTGCCCAGCATGGTGACACTCGCTCAGCAGATGTTATTTTTACCACTCTACCAACAGCAGTAGTGATAAGAGTTGGGGACTTTGTTCTTTAGTTTGGAATCTGAGGTTCAGGGACCTTGGTTATCCAGCTCCCTGCCATGAACATTATCTGGGCCTTTCCTGACAACCGGCCATCCTTCCTGGCTTGAATGCTTCTGGTGACGGAGAGCTCACTCCCCAGGGCCATCCCCTTTGTTCCGCAGTTCTGTTTGTTATGGAGTTTTCTGCTTCTTTTGTTTAGTAATCTGCCTTCCTCTTCCCGTGTCCCTGCCCCATGTGTTTCTTCTTGGAGGAAAAGCTCCTTTATTCCTTTCAGTTGGACCAGGCTCTGCCCTTCGAGGGAAGGCCTCTTTTTTTAGCATTGCTTTTCCAGGGCCCTTCTCCCCCAACAGTAAACTCCGAAGCCCTATTCAGGATTGAAAGTCCTTGGGCTGGAAAGGAACAGTGCCCCCCAGCCTGTTCCTTGGCCTAGACCTTTTCTCTGTGCCAGTGTCCTCCCTAAGGTCCTGCCCCGAGGACCCTGGGAGGTTATGAGGGCATCTCCCAGGCCACCAGGGGCACACCTGTACCCTCCTGTGACCTCTGCCCTGTAACCACCCCGCTCCACGTTCCAGCAGAGAGCCCTAGGATCTGAGAGAACCCTCCAGTTATTCTGAAATGAGGGTCTGTGGTCATGTTTTAAAGGGGAGTGAACCCTTGCCTTCTAGAGAATCTCACTGGAGTACTTCTAGAAGAAATGAGCTGACATCTGGGCTCTGCTTTAAAATTATTCAGGGGCCAAGGAGGTGGGGGAAGGTTTAGATTTGTAGGCTTTGAAATTGTCCATAGTAAAAAGTTTTAAAAGATGCTGGTCTATGTCAGAGGTCACAGACCGGGGCCTTGTGAGCAGAGGGTCACCCACAGACTGCTTTCACTTGGCACACTGGGTGTGTTGGAAACCTGGAAGTTTCACATAAAAACAAAGCAGAACCGAATCTCCGCCTGTCCTGAATGCCATCACTCGGCACATCTGATCCCACTGCCTTTGGTTGGCTGCGGTCAGCCTGCATACTTCTCCCTTTGCTTTGCCCCAGTCCACACTATTCCCTAGTGTCTTACTCCTGGGCTGCCTCACTCATCAATGTCGCCTGTGTGGCCCCTACAGGCACCTGAGTTTCTTTGCCCTCTGACCCTCGTCCTCTGTAAAGTACACAGGAGCCCATGAGGAAGAAGGAGCAGTAAACCCGAGCGACTGGATGGTTTCCTTCTGCATTCTTACTTTCTGGACCTTCTACCTTCCTGTTGACATCCACCCATGTGTTTGCCCAAATTCTTTTCTTATTTTGATTGCTCCAGGGGCAGAATAGTCTAGTATAGTCTAGTCCTGCCCCATCCAATACAGTAACCACTTCTATACGTGACTCTTGAGCACTTGAAATGTGGCCAGCCTGACCCAAGATGTTTTGTAAGTATAAAATACACACCGGGTTTTGAGGACTTAGTACAAAAAAAGTAAAATATCTCATTAATAATTTTTTTATTTTAAGTATATGTCAAAATGATAATATTTTTGAAACACTGGGTTAAATGAATTTCACCTGTTTCTTTTCCATCTTTTTAAATGTGGATACTAGAACATTTTAAATTACACGTGTGACTTGCATTATATTTTTCTTGGACAGGACAGGTCTAGCCCAGAGGTCAGCAAGTTTTCTCTGGAAAGAGCCTGATAGTAAATATTTTTGACTTTGAGAGTCCTAAGGTCTCTGTTGCAACGGTTCAAAAGCAGCGGTAGATGCTAGGTGGATGAATGGGTGTGGCCGTGTGCCAATAAAACTCTGTTCACAAAAACAGGGGGGGGAGTTGGCCTGCAAGCTGACCCTGGTCCAGCCCAGTGGTCTCAGCTTGCGGCAGTCTTGCCCCTAGGGTTAATATGACCCCTGGAGACATTTTTTTGTTGTCATAACTGGGGGATGGGAGTCAGTGCTTCTGACTTCTAGTGGGTGGAGCCCAGAGATGCTGTTAAACATCCTATAGTGCACAGGATGGCCTCGCAACAGGGAGTGACCTGGCCCCAAATGTCTGATCTGGCCACCAGCTTCCCAGCTGTGTGCTGTGTAGACTTCTGTGCTTTGGTTCCCTTGTCTGTAAAACAGGATAATCCCAGAACTGAGTTAGTTCTGTGGAGCGTGCTTAGAACTGGGAGTGCTCGGTGACTGTCACCTACGGCCACTTGGCCCAGGCAGCACGTGTTCCTCGTGGGAATAAGGAGGCTGGGGGAGGTGGCTCATGGCTTCTCACCACTGCCGACGTTGGGTGTGTTTCAGGTCCACTTCATCAACCCGGAAACCGTGCCCAAGCCCTGCTGCGCTCCCACTCAGCTCAACGCCATCTCCGTCCTCTACTTCGACGACAGCTCCAACGTCATCCTGAAGAAATACAGGAACATGGTCGTCCGGGCCTGTGGCTGCCACTAGCACCTCCTGGGAGTCACACCCTCTGGGGCCACATTTTTCGGGATCCTGGTCTCCCGCCGCCCAGGGTCTCCCACCACCCTCCTTGGCCGGGCGCAGCAGACCCAGCGCCTTTTCAAGACCCTCCCGCCCCCTCCCCAGCTTTAGCCGTGTAGGAGAATTAAGGAATTTGAGAGGCAAGTGGCTTTTGATCGGTTTTTCGCCGGCATCCTTTGGACAAGCTCCTACAAGCTGCTGCAGGCACAACCAAACAGGAAAAAATGCGTGAAGACACGTGGCCCGGCCGTGGTCATGGGCTGTGGGCCTCCGCCGTGCGCTGACTTGTCCCCGGGGAATTGGGAGCGCCCTTCGGCCAGGCCACCCGGCAGAGGCGGGAGAAGGGGCGCAGCGAGGGGGGGGCACGTTTGCATCTGTGCTGAAGGAAACCGAGGCGGAAGTTCCTGTAACAAATGTCCCAATAAAACGAATGAATGAAAATGGTTAGGATGTTACAGATATATTTTCCTAAACAGTTTATCCCCATTTCTTGGTTGACTCTGACTCCATGACCAGAAGCCGTGGCCGGCGGAGGGGGCGACCCCCCCCCACCCCATCCCGGGTTCTCGCAGACTCGCCCAAACCCAAGATTCGCCCGGGAGGAGAAAGGGCAAATTTCTGCTCAGAGGAGGGGTGTGTTGTCCTTGAAGGAAAACCATGTCTGTCCTTCGGCTGGGGGTGTGATGGCAGGAATTAAGACAGGCCTCTGAAGCCCTGGGGGACGTTTGGAATTGGTTTTCCCGCTCTCCCTGTGGTGGGAAATCAGTGAAACGGTGGAGGGGAGGGGGACAGCGTTCAGGACAGAACCTGCAACTCCACCCTGAACTCTGGCCAACGTGGCCCTGTTTCCAGAAGCACCAAGGGAGCCTGCCTCCCAACAGGGGCGAGTGGGCAAGGGTCCTGTCCATCCCCTGAGTGGGCCCCTCCGTTGTTCACTGATAGCGTCCTGGAGTCTGGGTTCCGACGAGGGCCTCTGTGGCCACCCCTTTTCCTTTACGGACCCCTATTAGGGCTCTGCAAACGATTGGCTCCTTGAAGTAAGGGAAAGATGGCATGGGGGGAGGTCTGCTGAGTGCAGGGTGTGCTGGATGCGAATCTCAAATGGAAGGATCTAGAAGTCGTTTTGAAAGTGACACCCTAATCCAGGGTCCTGACTAGAGGTGCCATTTCTGACGTGGCTCTTGGTGCGAGCCTCCCTTGCCTTGGCCGGTGGGTCCCCCAAATGGTGTGCGCCCAGCCTCCAGCTGCTCACGGGGCCTCGGGGAGGCCCGGGCTGTCTGTCGTCCAGGAGGCCTGTGGCCCGTGGAGTTCGGTCCGGCGGGGAACTGTTCCTCCACCTTGATTAAGTCGGTCCCCAGAAACACTGGGGCCCTGGTTTTCATTTTTTTTTTCTTTTCTTTTTTTCTTCTTTAGTAGCTTGGGCTGCAGCCTTCACTCTGCCTGCTCAATGGGGAAGAGTCGCTGTTTCTGTTATATTTTGTTTTGTCTGTTGGCAGATCTGGGGATTTTGGTGTGATTCCCTCTTGGTGCAAGTTTTCTCACCACGTAGGCCCAGCTGGCCTCTGGTTAGCATCATTTGTACATTGAAACTTGTAAATAGTTGTTACAAAACAAAGAGATTATTTATGTCCGTCTGAAGCGCTTTTAGACCCTCAATCCCTTGTCCAGGACAATGAGTTCGCTTCCCTCCAAAGCGTTTGTTTTCTTATTTAAGACTATTTATTAACGGTCAGACCAGTGTACCTTCAGCTGTTGCATCGAGCAGTCCTCGGCAAAATTCTGTATAAATAGACAAAATAAAGGGTTTTGACTTTGCAATAAAAGGAGACATTTGGTTCTGGTTCTTGGGTCTGTGTGTGTTGTTTTTTTCTCTCAACTCCTGGATGTTGGCGTTCTCCGTCTGCTAAGAACTCTCCATCTTGGCCGCCACCATGAACACGCTGTTTATCATCCAGGCCCTGGGGAGAGAGGGGCGCACATCAGTATTTGGTGCAGCTGTGTGGGCTCCAGGCAGGAGAGACGGAATCAAACAACAAATGTGACTTTGGTAGGCTCGACTACAAAGATTCTTGATTGAATTACAGTACAGCTGTCAGCAGCTGTTTTAAAGAGGCAGGGGGTAAATTAGTTGTGTTTACTGCTAACATAGTTGAAAGATTTAGTCATCCCAATAAAATAGAGGCACAAGAGAGAAAAAAAGGGCAGGGGGAGTGTACACCCCGACGCCGCTCGGGCCCCAGAGCCAACGTTGTCCAGGGCACATCATTCTGTGGTTGGGGGGCTGCTGTTGGCTCCCAGCTCCAGCCGTGGATGGCCCACCACGGCCCGGGGAAGGCAGCCAGGGGCCCGCTGCCGGACTGCACGGGGCGGCCCTCAGTCGTGCAGCAGGGAGCAGCGTCTTGATCCCTTTTTGCTTTGAAGTGCACACTCAGGTCACCTGATGGATGTTAGAACCCGGCCCGTACTTGGCCGGGCTGCTCGCTCTTCCCCCATCGCCTCAAATAAAGCAGCCTCTCCTAACAAGTTCCAGCCCCTGCGATTTCCAAACCCTCCTGTCATTGTCCTGACGTGCGACTTTGCTTTTGTTCTGTTTCCAGGCCGAAGACCAGAGCCACAAACCGGAGGGCCAGATGCGGCCTGCAGACGTGTCTGCTTCCCTCCACACACTGTTTATACGTTTTTTTAAAAGTGAATTTATTGCCAACGTGTTTTTGACAATCAGAAGATTGGGATGAAAAAAATCCCAAATTCTGGCTTCTCTTAAGAAATCAGTAGATCTGGCCACTCTGGGCTCCACTCCTGCATGGAAGCTCTGGGCTGGAGCCAAAGAGCAGTTTTTGCCACAGTCTCCACTCCTCCCTATTGCCCTGTCACAAAGGGGTGAATGTCAGTTGCTGTTTTAAAAATTGTAGATAGCTATTTGTACCCATGTCTCTATTAAGAGTAGGAAAGTAAAAGCTGAGAGGCCACAACTTGGGGAAGAAGAGGGGAGGACAAACGGTGTTTTGTTCATCCCTGGCTCCTGTAGAGCCCCTGTTGGCAGGTGCGTTTGTGGCCACGGCACCACAGATGGCCCATCTTTTGCCCTCACCTTCCCCCCTCCTAGTTCCCACCTCTCTTGCTCGTTTTCACCTGAGAGCATTTTCTCGTTGCCTCTTCTCCCAATCCTGCTCACTGGGTACCTGTCTCAGTTACTGTTCCCACCGCTAGGCCTGACATCACCACCGGCTGTGCTGAGAGGGCACAGAGATGTGAAGGAATTGACTCAAAGTCACCAGCTAATAATTACTGGATCTGGAATTTGAACTCAAAGCCTGGGCTTGACCCCGGGCTCGCCTGAGTTGGAATCTCCTGGGGCCGCTCGTGGAATGTGGGGGTTCCTGGCCCCCAGCCCCGACCCTCCCGACGTCCTGCAATCCCGTCTGTCAGTCCCTGAGTCCGCGCTGAGTTCCTGGCCCACAGGCTCAGGCCTTGGGTCTCCCTCCCACTGCTCAGCTGCTCGAGCGCCTTCCTTCAGGAGCCGGTGCTGAGCTCTCTGCTCCCCCCGCTGGGGCTGACGGCCTCACCTCCGATCGCTGCTCCGTTGCCTGGCGTGTGGACCCTGCTGGGAGGCCGGGGCGGTCGGCGGTGGTCACTGGGACCACCTGCTCAGAAAACTCACGCGCACATGTTGGGTCCTTCCCTGCGCTCAGATCTTCTGGAGAAACCGCGTGCATTAGCGTCCTGGGGCTGCTGTAACAAGTTGCTGCAGGCTAGTGACTTAGACAACAGATATTTATTCTCACAGTTCTGGGGGCCAAAAGTCCAAAATCAAGGTGTCGGCAGGGCCGTACCCCACAGAGGCTCCGGGGGAGGATCTCCTCGTCTTCTTCGGCTCCTGGGGGTGGCCGGCTTCCTTGGCTCGTGGCTGCATCACCCCGTCCTCACACGGCTCCTCCGTTTTCCTGTGTCTTTCCTCTGCGTCTCTTATAAGCTACTTGCCATTGGATTTAGGGTTTACCTGGTAATCCAGGATGATCTCCTCGTCTCGAGATTCTTAACTATCACATCCGCAAAGACTTTTCTTCCCAGTGCGGTCACATTCACAGGTACCAGGGATTAGGATGTGGACATATCTTCAGGGGCCACCATTCAACGCACTACAGTGAGGTTACATGTCGCTCTCCCAAGGCCTTGTCCCCCTTTCCCGCCGCAGAGTTTTGGGGCCTAGCAGCACTTCCCATCTAGCCTCAGTTGGTCCCCGAGGCCCCTGGCCGCTGTCCGAGCCACTGGTGTGAGCGCTGCAGGTCCCTGCCCCATCCCGTGGCTGGAGAAGGGGCCGCGGGAGCCCCCCCAGTTCCGACCCTTCACCCGCTCTGCTGGAGCTGCCGTCCACCGCGGGCCAGAGGCCGTGCAGGGACTCCAGGCTGGGTCAACCCCGGAGGAGCAGGCAGACCGTAAACAAGGTTGACTGCAGCTGTGGGCAGCCAAACCACACTGCCCTTTATAGGAGCAGGGGTTGCTCTGAGGGCATCACGAGCTTCCTCTTTGGCCAGAAGCATTCATTCACTCATTCACTAATTCCCTGTGTGTCCACCATAAGCCAGCACTGCTGTGGGCACTGGAGATAGAGTGGACAAGTCTGCACCGGGGGCTCCCATACAGGGCCCAGGAGACAAGTAGTAACTGGCACCACCCCACGGCTACATGGGCCCCTCCTCCACACAAACATACTAATTCTATTTTATGACGGCGTTGGTATAAAGATGAGATGAACCAGGCTGAATTATGTTCATTTCTTATCTTCTGATTTTAAAAGACTCGAAAATATTTTTGTGGGCCCCTAAAAGTACCAAGGGCCCCGGGCACTGTGTCTAGTGTGCCTGATGGAGGAGCCGCCCTGACGGGGAGCAATTCAGTGGTAAGTGAGGCTGAATGCTAGGAAGAAGCAGTGAGCAGGGGGAGGGAGGAGCGAGTCGGAGGCCAAGCTCTTCAGAAAGAGTCATCAGGGAAGGACTCCAAGTAAAAGGAGTCACCATCGGGAAGAGCATTTCTGCCTGAGAGATCACATGTGCAAAGGCCCTGAGGTGGGGCTTGCTCAGCAGGCTGGAAGAATAGCAAAAAGGCCCCTGTGGTGGAAGCAGAGTGAGTGGGGCAGGAATGAAGCCAGCCAGGTAAAGGGGAGGCTGGATGTGAATGGCTGTGAGGGCCACAGAGGGACTTTGCAATGGGGTCACAGGAAGTGCCCAGACTGGGAGAGGACATGATGAGAAGAGTTGGGGTGGGTAGGGAATAGGGGAGGGCTTCAAGGAGGAAGCGGCATTTTAATCTGTCTTGCCCCAGTGAAGCCTCTCCCTCCTCCTCATCTTGGGCGGTAACCCTGCAGGGGCTGGAGGTGGGTCAAGCACCCCACCCTCTCCCCGGTGTTTGGGGTGGGAGGTAGGGCCTGGTGAAGTCCACACGTGGCCGCAGCTGAGAGGACACTCACTCACTCCCCTGGGGGAAGACCTCTGCTGCCCTCTTACACATATGTATTTGGGATGGAGGAGAATTCTGATATAGAGCCAGAGGCAGTGCCTGCAGGGCAGCAGGGCCCTGGATCGGCTCCAGCTGAAAGCCCAACTCGGTTACTTAGCCGTGGGATCACTGCCGTGGGCAACTTACTACCTTCTGTGTGCCTCAGTCTCCTTATCTGTGAGATGGTACGGTGCCCACCTAGATTATTTAGGGTTAGGATCAGCTGTATATAACAGAAAACCCCCAAATAACAGTGGCTTAAACAAGATAAAAGCTTATTTCTCTCTTACTTGAAGTCTGAAGGTCAGCTGTCCAAGGTTAGGATGGCAACTCCACTGTGCCATTTGGGATCTAGTCTCTTCCTATGTTTTTGCTCTGCCATCCTAATTCATGACTTCCATCTTCACATTCCACCTCATGGTCCACAATAGCTGCTGGAGCACCAGCCATCATATCTATAATCTATGCTGTAGGCTGTATGCTCCCTTTAGGCAGCCATCCCAAGGACCAGACACAAAATACCTACTCACCTCTCGTTAGGAAAGATACAGTCAGGTAGCCACATCCAGCTGCAGGGGAGACAGAACTATATGGTCATTTGTCATTTAAAGATGGGGATATGTTCTGAGAAACGCATCATTAGGCGATTTTGTCATTGTGTGAACATCACAGAGTGTACATACACAAACCTAGATGGTACATAGCCTTACTACACACCCAGGCTCTATGGTACTAATCTTATGGGACCACCGTCACATATGCGGTGTGTCACTGACTGAAATGTCATTATGTGGTGCAGGACTGTAGTCTTTATTCTGGGTGGCAATGTACACAGTTGGAAATCAGCAGTCAGGGTCCTATTGCTGTCAGAATTTTACGGATGCTGGAGGTTGGCAATTAGCTATCTGTATTAGTTTTCTATCGTTGCATAACAATTACCACAAACTTGGTGGCTTAAATCATCACCCATCTGTCATCTTACATCTTCCACGCATCAGAAGGTTGGGCAAGGTGCAGCTGGGTTCTCTGTTCAGGATCTCACAGGCTAAAGTCAAGGTGACAGCAGCTGCGTCCTTGCCCAGAGCCGGGATCCTCTTCCAACCTCACTCAGGTTGTTGGCCAAATTCAATTCCTTGCGGTCGTAGGACTGAGCTCCCCAGTTCCTTGCGGGCTGTCAACCACGCGTCACTCTCAGCTCCCAGAGGCCCATGTTGGGTCCTTTCAATGTGTCCTCTCACAACATGGCAGCCTAGTTCTTCAAAGCTGGCAGGAGGATCTCTCTTACTTCTTTTAAGGAGTCACCTGATTAGGGCAGACCCACTCAGCATAACCTCCCTTTGATTAACTCAAAGTCAACTGATTAGGGGCCTTAATTACTGTACTTAATTACTGCTGTAATGTAATTACATTACAGCAAATTCTCTTCACCTTTAGGATAATTACGTATCAGGCAGAAATCTTGGGGGCCACCGTAGAGTTCTGCCTAAACTACACTGCACAACTCACCTTCTAGGGGGTGTTAGAGGCATTATGGACACGGAACGTTTGTTGGCACACAGCAGGCACACAGAAGATAAGAGTGACGACCGCTGAGCACAGGGTCCTTCAACTGAGAATCCCCCCTCCACCGAATGATCTGAACAGTTTGAGTTGCAACCTTCATGTGCCCAGAACCATTACCTGTAGTCCCAGAATTCTTTATAAAGTCACTCGTCACCCCAGCGACTGTCATATGCACCTGGGAAGGATGACGGAATGATCCGTCTGGATCTTTGCGAAATACGCCACAAGCTCCTGAGTGCTCGCTCTGGGCCCCTGCCCAGGGCACACACAGAGCTTTACCCTCGAGCTCACTGGTCCTGGGGACAAGCCTGAGGGGCAAGTACTCCAGCTGCCCTTCCCACTTCAGATCAAGGCGCGGGGAGGTGGAAACGGCACCATGAAATGTTTGCTGGATGTTAGTGGGCTGGGCCTTGCACACCTCCAGGGGGCGCTGTTCACCCAGGTGTCAATGAAAACGGCTCCCTTCAGGTGGGGTAAGGCAGGGGTAGCCCTGCCCCAGCCCTAAGTCGGGGGATCATCTGATGGCAGGACAGGCCCTCTCTCACGGGACCCAGCCCCGCACTCAGGTTGGAGTCTGTCCGTCCCTTCCAAGGACACTCACTGTGACCTCTTGCACACATTTTTTCCCTTCGCCTGTGGATCAATCCTCCTGGCTCAGACTCCTTCAGGACTCTGGCACTCGCCTCTCTTGGTCTCAGATTTGAGGAAATAAAAATAGAAGAGGGAAAACACAGACCCCTCCAAAGCCTTTGGAGCTGGCGACAGCTGTTTGGACGGAGGCAGCATGCACCTGGGCTGGGAGAGCAGTGCTTCCCTCACTGGCTCTCGCTCCTTCCACTCCGCCCGCCCCTCTCAGGCACCCTCTCTAGTGGGAGGGGGTGGCCAGGGTGGGGCAGGGTCTCAAGCCCCCGACTCCATGAGCTGGCCCTACTTTCAGTTCTGTGAGCCCTGCGCTGTGGCCACAAATGACGTCCCAGCACCGGCAACCAGTGTTGCAGGACAGTACAAACTGTCCACCGGCTTCCCGGCGTGCGGCCTGGGCAGTCACCCGGGCTCTGTGCTCGGAACGGCCCTGAGTTTGGTTGAACACTCTTGCTGTTGCTGTCTTGAAATTCTCGATGCCTTTTGGGCCTCACATTTGCACTTTGCCCCGGGCCCCGCAGACTCTGGTCTTGCGCCCAGAGGGCTCGTTGTCAGGCCCGGGGTCCAATTCGGTCTCTGCCATGATCCCTGTTCAACAAGGACGTTTTGAGCATCTGTGCGCTGTGGACAGTGTTCCGGGCACCGAGGACACGCTGTGACAGAGGGAGAGGAGGCCCCACTCTCCCGGGCGGCACCTCCACCTGCAGGCAGAGCGGTGAGCAGGTCAGCAGTGGAGGAGAAGGGGACGGTGGCGGGTGCTGGGGGAGGGTTAGGGCCCGAGGGAAACAGAAGGCATTCGAGTCGGGGCCAGCTGAGGAGGGTGTACGAAACGGGGCGTAACAGGGGTGCGCAAGGCACAGGGTACAGAAACCCCACAAATAACGCCCGAGCCTGCAGGGCGAGGCAGACCCCGCGGGAGAGGGCCAGGGCCCGTGGGAGCCCTGTGACGGGAGGGGGTGGACAAGTGAGTGGATTCTCACCCGTGGCGCCACCGACGGGGCCAGATACTTCTCTGTTGCGGGGTGTCCTGTGCACTGTAGGATGTTCAGCAGCACCCCTGGCCCCCACCCTCTAGACGCCAGTAGCATCCCCCCACTGCGACACCCTGGGGGACACAACTGCTCCCAGTTCAGAACCACTGAATTACTGTAGCTGAAACCAAGCCAACAGGCAGGAGCCTGGGAGCTAAGGGGAGAGTTTTGAGGGGTGGGGTCCACTTACGTAAGGACCCCCAGCCGAATAAGGGAAGGAATTGGGGTTGGAGCCCCCCAGTGACGTCCAGCCTGCGGAATTGGTGCTCATGGATCTGCTCTCCGACCCTCCCACTTCCCTCCTACAGGGACCCTGTGATTCCACTGCGCTCACCACACGGTCGGTCGGGGTACCTCCCACCCTTAACTCAATCACACCTGCCAAGTCCCTTTTGCCGGGTGGGGTAGAAGCAGACGTTTGGTCTTTGTCCCCGTTCCTGGCAGGGCACTTCAAATACCCTTGGGCTTTCCTGAGTGGTGAGAAGAATAGGGGTTTTAGGAGCGTGTTCTGCTTTTCATAACCAGCTCTTTTCAACCAGACCTGGGTTTATGCTAATGAGGTGACTCTTGACTGACAGCGGACCTTGTGACGAGAGGGTTGGGCCTTCCAGCCCCGCCCCCTGACCTCCGGGGCAGGAGAGGGGCTGGGGACTGGGTTAATCACCAATGGCCAGTGATTTACTCAATCACGCCGATGGAGTGGCACATCCATCCAAACGCCAGGGAGAGCAAGGAAGGCCTGCCCCTTCCCCCGCTCCTTGCCGGAGCGTCTCTTTCATTTGACTGTTCCTGAGTTATGTCCTTTGCAGTAAACCAGTAATATTGAGTAAAGTGTCTTCGTGAGTTCTCTGAGCCGTTCTAGCAAATTGTCAGCCCTGAGGAGGGAGTCATGGAAACCCCTGATTTGCAGCCAGTTGGTCAGAGGGACAGGTGGCAACCCAGGACTTGCGACTGGCATCTGAAGTGGGGGCAGTCTTGTGGGACTGAGCCCTTAGCCCGTGGGGTCTGTGCTGACTCCGGGTAGTTAGTGTCAGAACTGAACTGGATTGTAGGGCACACAGCTGGTGTCTGAGATTTGGAGAATTGGTGGGTGTGGGGAAAAACCCCACACCTTTGGTGTCAGAACTGTTGTGAGTGAAAACAGTTGATACAAAGTAACATATGTCACCTTTTGTAACACAACACATCACAGGCTCTGGGGATTAGGATATGGACATCTTTGAGGGGCCATTATTCAGCCTCCTGCACCTCCCCTCTCCTCACACACTCTGCTCCAGCAGCACCTCCCTCCTTGCTGTTCCCCACACCCCAGGTCCGTGCCTGCCTCAGGGCCTTTGCACTGGCTCTGCCCCAAGCCAGGAATGCCATTCCTCCAGATAGCTGCAGGCTGTTCCCTCAGCTCCTTCAGATCTTCGCCCCAAGTCACCTTGTGCATGAACCTCCTCTGACCCCTGTTGGGTACTGCAGTCTCCCCCAGGCCCCTGCTGACCTCTCCCTGCATCTTCTCTCGTTATAGCTCGTCGCTACCCGCCAACCAAATGTTTTACTTATCTATGTGGCTTTTGTCCATCTTGCCCTCCGGAGGGCAAGGACTTCTGTCTGTTTGGGTCACTGTGGTGTCCCCAGGGCCCAGCCCAGGGCTTGGCTTAATTTTGATGAATAAATGTCACTATTGTTGTTAACAGGCCTGGAATCAGGAGACTTGGGTTCTGCTCCAGGAGCTGGACGATCCTGGAGGGGCCTTCACCTGGTCCCCTGGGCACCCCTCAGATCTAGGCTAGAGTCGGGGGCTCCCGGTCGGCTCCATCTGGTCGGCTCCTTCAGCAGCTGGCAAATTTGGGATCATCAGTGAGAGGCTTTCTCAGGTGTGCCCAGGAGGGTGAGCTGCGGTCCACGGAGCAGTGAGCTGACTGCTGGCTTTCCTCCCAAAGCCCCCGGCTGTCCTCCCCGCTTTTCCTGCTCTAGGAGAGGAAGTGGCTGGGGGAAGTGAGGAACGATGAATTTGGCCTTAGATCCGTGTTCTCCCAAACTCACGTCACTATGTAATGCCACGAGCGAGCTGCCGAGTAACAGACTAAATAATTCCCAAGGAAATCTTGCGTGTGTGTGTCAGGGTGCAGGGACAGGGGGAGTGCAGGTGGAGGTGGGCGGGGGGTGGACACTGGCTCAGAGGCCGTGCCCTTGGGCTTGACCCTCGATGGTGCATATCCAACTTCATTAAGGTACAGAAATGCTGAATAAAAATGGTTTCAATCGCTAAAGCCAACAGAGAAATTACATATTTGAGCTCTGACCCTTTCTAACCAAATC
Source organism: Tapirus indicus (assembly GCA_031878705.1). Taxonomy (NCBI): domain Eukaryota; kingdom Metazoa; phylum Chordata; class Mammalia; order Perissodactyla; family Tapiridae; genus Tapirus; species Tapirus indicus. Next base: position 47,982,904 of record CM062929.1, read on the forward strand.
CAGACCTGGGATCTCTCTATTTTAGGAGGTTTTAGCAGAAATCATCTTGCCCATTCTGTCCAGCCCAGAGTTGGAGACAACCGCTTTGCCCCCCACCTGCACTGTCCCTTGGCCTGTGGGTGGGTGCGTCGCCCAGGGTTGCTCTGAGGGGGTTGGGAATAACCGCTCTGAGTGGATTCCTTTCCCGGCTGCCTTTGGGGAGGATGATTTTCCGCTGGTGAAGCCTCCAGCCCCCCAAACAAGCGCTGCTCTTTGTTCCACCCTTGCTTAGCGTGTCGATGAAGGAAAGGATGACAGATGACCTGGGCCCCCATCCCATCCTGTCCTCTGAGTGGTCCCTAAAATAATACCATTAGTGGGGCCGAGTGGAGGCTCCTTATCTCTGGAGTGGGCCTGCTGATAACGCTGAGCGGGGCCTCGCAGAAGCCCCAGGCCGAGACACGGTGGCGGCCGTGGGCTTGATGCATCGCAAGGGTCTTTGCTTCCCAGCCGGCCTGGTGACATTCCAGAGGTATAAATAGTCCAGTGGGCTCTATGCCTGACTGTGCAGGCGTGACGTCACGGTGGAGCCTGGCACCCTGGTCCATGACACCCACCAAGAGCCGTGTGTGCACAGAGGCCGGCCACTGCTTCTGCCCACGTGTCCTCGGCCAGGACGGGGCCTGTGAGCACCGGGGATGCTGGGTGGACTCACCCTGGCCTCAGGTCCTCCCAGCCTTTGCCCAGCTGTGACCTCTGTCCCTGCCATTGGCTGTGGGGTGCTCTCCTTCAACGTCATGCCTTAGCCTTTGTCTGGCTGCCCATGGCTCATCATCAGAATGCTCCTTTGGTTAACATTGATTATTCCTGACCCTAGATTTGGAAATAAAGAACAGCCCACCGGAAAAGGTTAAAAAATCACCCATAAATCCAACCTTCTCCTCTCTCTGGACATAAGACACTGTGCACATTTCCACAACTCTGTCCTGGTCACAAATGTCTGACTGGTCCATTCAACATCCAACACTCACAGGGACTTCCTCAGCTCTCACCCTGCACCGGGCACTGTTCTAGAAAGAGGACATGCGGTGGGGAGGAAGACAGATAGGATCCCACCTCCTGTGCTCACAGGCTGGGGGACGGGGGAGGGAGACGGATAACCACAACCAACCAACGGAACCAAACAAGTAAGTGACAACCCGCCAACCGAGCAAGTGGCACACGAGAGAAACAGCGGCCGGGATAAGGAGAGAACTTCCAGGGGTGTGGCAGTACCGACGGCCGATTAGGACAGGTTTTCTGAGGAGGTGACATTTCAGCTGAGACCGGCTGACAAAGGGAGTCACCCAGTCCCCACAACCTCTTGAACAAGGGAAACACAATGAAGAGAGTGTGACTGTATTTACTTTTAGTTTCTTACTGAAGTACCATATCCACGCAGAAAAGGGCCCCAATTTGTGAGTGAATATTCACAAGGTGAGCACAGAGTGACGGTCGCTGTACCTGCAATAAACCAAGAAGCAGCATCACGGTCCCTAGAGGGCCCCTTCCCCCCCTTGCCCCACCCCCAGGGAAACCACTGCCCTGAATTCTCACCCTGTAGATTGGATTTGCCTGTTTTAGAAAGTTATGCAAACAAAACAGTATAATAAGTACTTATTCCTGTGTGTCTGGCCTCTTTTCCTCAACATCATGTTGATAAGATTTACCCATTGTGTCATGTTTGTAGCTTGTTCATCTTCATCGCTGTGTAATATTCCATATGTGAATGTAGCAAATTTGCTCACCCGTTCTACTGCTGCTGGGCACGTGGCAGTTTCAAGTTTCTGGATGATAAGAAAATGCCTCTATGAACATTCTTTGTCTGTCTTTTGTGTACACATGCATGTGCCTCTGGTGGGTCTAGTCCAAGGAAGGGAAGAGCAGAGCTGGGTCATAGGATTTGTGAATTGTCCGCTCTGGTTGATTCTGCCAAACTGCTTTCCAGGGTGGTTGGCACCACATCCTCACCAGCAGCGTACGAGAGTCCCATCCGCTCGACATCCTCACAACACTTGGCGTGTCTGTCTTTTTCGTTTTACATATTCTGGTGAGTTATTCAGTTGAATTTTGAATTTTATGATTAGAATTAATTTTTTTGAGGAGTGTTCACAACCACACAGAACTGTTTAGGGGCAGGGGCAGGACCAGAGACAGAGGAGAGGAAAGCTCTCTGCCTAGTGGCCACTCCAGGCATCCTAACCTCCTGTGGGCCAGGTGCTGGTCTGGGCGTTTCCATCCATCATCCCAGTGCACCCTGTCAGGGAGGTGCTGTGCTTGGCCCCCATGCTGTGTGGAGGACCACATCTACCCAGAAGGCCCCTCTTCCCTACTCACACAAAGGCACTGGGCAGGCTCAGAGGTGGCCCAGAGAAAAGGATTTGGGCCCAGAGAGAGTCAGTGACTCACCACAGGCACACCTCTGGGAGCAGGGATTTGAACCCAGGTCTGTCCCACTCCAGACCCTGCTCTTGTCCCCAGCGCTATTCCACCCATCAAGGTGCTCCCCCCGTCGGGTGAGGGGAGACCGGGATGGTTCTGCTCCACAGACCGATTGCTTCTTGTTCCCCTTGGCGCCTGCCCCCGGCCTTGAACAGCACAAGCGTGGGGCCCACCATCTGAGGACTCGAACTGGAGTCCAGGAAAACAACTTCTTGCCCAAACCTGTATGTGGATGCATTAAAACGAAAACAAGTGAGCTCACCGGTCATCTACAGAGCACAGCACGAAGAGGCGATTTGGCAATCGTTCTGCTCACTGTCCACTCAGATGAACAAACCTGATAATTCAGGCTAAAGAATTCTCTTGGCTGCAGCAGTCCCAACCCATCGGGAAGCCTGTCAGGTCCACCGTGGACGCCGCTCTCGCCAGGACAGCTGTGGAAAGGAGAGTGATGCATTTATTTATTTAAGATTTATAGATGGACTGCTTCCCAAGAAAGGTTTTGTGGGAGATTGAACAAAAAACTTAAATACATGAAAAATAGGAAGATTAAATAAAATTGGAGTACAAGGTTTTTAAAAAGGAGGGGCGAGGTTAATGGCAGAGGGCGCCTGAGATGTGATGACCACACAGATGGTCGAGGGACCGCCTGTGAGATCTGCGCGTGATGCTGACCCCGTGGAAGGCAGATCAGAGAGACAGAAAAACGGGGCCCTTGCTGGGGTGACCAGCCATCCCGGTTTGCCTGGGACTGAGGTTTCTCAGGGTGTGGGAATTTCTGTGCTAAAACTGAAAGTCCCAGACACACGGGGTCTAGTTGGCCACCCCAGGCCTTGGCGACATCGCTGGAGCTGCTGAATCCAGCGGTCCTTGAACGCAGTCTACCTCCCTGCTTTGCGGATGTGTATGCCAATGAGTTCCTTTTATTACTTTTTTCTCCCATAGAAAATTGTCCTTTTGTTACTTTTAAAATTTAATTTCAATTTTCTAGAGGTAAATAAAAGTTAAACTGTAATACAAGGTTTACAGTAAAGAGCAGCTGTGCTCTGCCTCTCCCTCCAGCACTGGCCTCTGCTCTCCATGGGGATACAGACTGGTGTCCATCATTTTGAAATTTATTTACTGGGCACTTGATGGGCACTTTAAACCTGGACATTAGTGCCTTCTAGAAGAAACCACTTTTTCTTTTTACTTTTTTAGCTCTTTCTTCTCATATATCCCTCTATATGTCTAAATAATATGTTTATACTGTTCTTTCGTGACTTTCTCTTTTAGACATTATCCATTGAATTCTCATATGGAAAATGAAGTTTGGAGACTTTACAACACCTCCAAATATAGACTTCTCCTCCCACATCCTTTCGATCTATTGATCAAAGTTTTTGGTGAAATGAATATTTAGTGTTTACATAATTATGGCCGTGTAAATATTGTTTGCCTCTACACCATGTAGTATATTAGGGCATCATTTCCTTTCTTGTACAACCTTTTGTTTTTCCTGGAGTTTATAATCGCCTTTAGAAAATAATCTGCTTAGTTTTCTGGGTCTCCATCACTATGTCTTTCTCCAACTCTCCAAAAGAACTCTACAGTTTTTCTCAGCACAAACCTATTTCTCAGCACAGGTAACCTATTGGGTGATTTTCTTTTTGTTTTGGTTTTTCAGTTATTCCTCCTGATTCCCTCTCAATGGCTTGCAGGCCTGCTGCACTGCTGGGACTTCCCTTCACACCATCCTGGGACTTGCTTCACCTCCCTCCTGCAAGGGGCCCCAGTTCCCGGATCCTGTGTCTTCCTCTTTCGTGGTTTATACTGTCGTGTGTTTGAAACAAGTTCTCCAGGAGGTGCCTGGGGTGAGAATCACGGGAGGCAACTTTTTGAAACTTCTAATACCTGAAAATACCATTATTCTATCTCACACTTTGATTGTTTAGCCCAATATAAAATTCTTGTTTGAGAATAATTTTCCTCCAGACATTTGAAGGCTAATAAGGCTTGGCTCCGTGCTCTTCATAGTTGCAATATTTCCAGTATTGCTGTTCAGAAGCTCAGGTCTCTTCTGTTTCCTGTTCATGTGTGTATGAACTTTTCCCCTTCTTTCTCTTTGAAACTTGATGTGTCTTTTTTTATTTTCAGTTTTCTGAAAAATTTTAATGCTATGGTAATTTATCCCTCTGTTCTATTTCCTCTTTCTAAAACTCAGACTATTTGGAAGTTGGGTCCCAGGACGGAACCTCTCGTTTTCTTATCTCTTACTTCTAGTTTTCCATCTCTATGTTTTTATGCCAGGTTTTGGTGTATTTCTTCACTTTTGTCTCTCAATTATTCTGTTGACTCTCTTATTACAGTTTTACAAGAGTGCATTCTTGTTTCTCTGAAAGGTCTTCTTTTTAAAAAAAAAAATAGCATTTCCTTCTTGTTTCATGAATCCAATCTTTGATCTCTGTGAGGATGTTAACCACGTCTTTTGGTTTTTTCTCAAGCATATTTCTCCTCTCTGCATTGTCTCTGTTTCCTCTGTGTGCTGCTGTTTTCTGTTTGCGTGTTTTGGTTTCTGGTTTTGATGTGGCTGCGGTCCCTATGATGGAGACGGGTGAGGCTCTGCCGTTTCCCACGCTGACTTGCACTTAAGTGTCCTGTGTTCACAACAGGGCCTCCCCGAGCTTCTCTGTACCAGTGCCACTGGTTTTGGAGAGTCTCCGGTTTATTCTCTGCAGGGCAGACCCTACATCTCCCTCCAGAGAGGGGCTAGAACTAGGGAGCCTAATTTTCTAGGCCTCCTGTTGTTGCCCACCCATGCTTCTTGGAGGTGAGCTTTTCTGCTGGGCTCAGTGGATTGTCCCCACCCATTTGATTTCCACTTTAAAACATCTTGTGGGTCCTTCATCCGCTCTCGTCCCCTCTTCTAGCCTGTCTTTCTATATGTCCCATTGTTCTTCAGGGTTAGATTAAAAATTTATTCATTGCCTTTTTAGAAGGGTCTCTGGATGGAACAAAGAAAAATGTTTCAATTCTCTGGGTTCCCCAGGAATAGGGTGACCCATTTGTCCTGGTTTGTCTGTGACTTTCTTGGGTTTAAAACTGAAAGTCCTGCATCCTAGGAAATCCCTCGGTCCTGAGAATACTGTCCTTCTGCTGTAACTTCTGAGCCTCCTTCGCCCCATCGATTGTCTGATCCATCTGAGTTTCGTGTTCCCTAAACAGCCAGTGAGTGTGCCCCAGCTCATCCGGGGCACGAGTCCTCACAGCCCCAGAGCATGATGCAGCCCAAACCACTCATATCGCAGACACTCATGGGTGTCTGGAAAAGTCCCTGTATTTCTGGAAACCCCAAAGATAAACGGCATGCATGACTATCATTACTGAAATTGCTGGCTGCAGCAGAGACACGCAAGTCCAACGGCCTCCCGGCAGTGCAGCCCCCGCCTGCACCACCTCTGTAATTACAAGAAGGCATTTTAAATTGTTCCAGTCCAAACAAGACCTGGAAGTGCAGCGAGCAGGCTGGTTGTTAGGGCTGGAGATTAACGGCCGCCATGGAAGGGCCTGGAAGGACTTACTCACGGCCAAGGGCAGGGCTGGAGGTGACGTTCTCACCGTCTCTGCTGCCACAGGGCTTGTAGATGGAAGGGGAGTCAGCAGGTCCCCCTCAGCACCCCGCCGGAATGGGTATACGGGAAGTGCCCTTTTATTCGGTTGATGTTTCTCTACATTCCAGCAGTTAAGCACGCGTTAGGATGAACTAGCACTTAGAACAAAAAGGCTGATTTCTTTATGATAAGTTGAGCTTAGCAGTCACTCACACATTAGAGTAAATTAGTTTACACGGAGAGGGAGGGAAGCCCAGCACAAGGCAAGCCGGGGGGCAGGCGGGAGGGCGGGAGAGGACGGGCAGGAAGCAAGATGCCTTGACGGTGGATCCCCCTGGGGTTGAATCCCAGCCCCACCCACTGATTGGCTGTGTTATTCGGCCTTCCTGAGCCTCAGTTTCCTTATTTGCAACTTGGACGTAATTATACACCCACTTCAGAGGGCTGTTGTGAAGAATGACAAGAAAAAGAAGTATCATGTGCTTAGCATATTACGATAACACGGAAGATAAGTGCGCCGTGACTGGTGCTATTGTTGCTGTTATTATAATTATCAGGCTTGCTTGGCCATTCTTCGAGGGACCCACCTGACCCTGCAGTGGAAATTATCCCCGTCTTGCTGTGGGAGGCACGGGAGAGAGCAGACCTGTAGCCAACCTTCAGCTCAGCGAGACCACGATTGATTGGAACTCAACTAACCAGCCTGCCCATTTAACCAGATCCCGCCTTCCCAGCACTAACACGTCTACACCCCACAACAAGTGGGAGCAAGCGAGGACTTGCCCAGCAGGTCCTGGGAGAGGGCGGAGCCCAGCCAACCTCCTGGAAGCATCTCCACCTGCCTCCGTCACTGGAGGTGATGCTCCAGGCTTTGTCAGAGCACGGTGCTCAAGGGACATCCAGTCAAGTTCATGGGTCGCGCCCGTGGAGGAGAGCCAGACTGGAGTATTACAGCAAGATTCCAACTTCAAGGGGTTGTGGAGGAGCTGACCAGGAAGGTCCACTATCTCCATCTCCTCTGGCCCAGAGATTTCTGATTCATTGAGATCTTCCCAGCCAGGGGCCTCCCCCGGCGGCATCGTGACACAGGCCCTGCACTCCTTCATTTGTCTAACAAATGTGCAGCATGCGGGACCCCGATCCTAGAGGGACTCGAGGAGCTCACATCACACGGGGAGACTGACATGTACCAGGCAATCACACACAGTCTGATGAGCAAGAGAATGAATGAATGAATGAACTGAAACACTTGATACTGGGTGAGTGCAGGTTTGGCAGAAGGCCACGGGGCTGAAGGACGAGGCCTGACACAGCTTCCAAGACTCCACAAGCTGGCAGTCCCTCCTTCTCTCCCTCTCATGCCTCCTGCCCCACCTGTCCCTCTGCCCCAATTAATTCTCCTACTTCTATCTCACAATAGCCCAGGAGCAACCTTTAGAGTATGGGAAAGGGGAGAAAACTGAGCAAGTGAAATATAAAATCCTCTTTCCTGGTAGTGATTCCAGGGTGTTTAGGTAAAAGAAGGAGCGTTCAAACATTTATTGACTTGTGTCACTGTCACAAATGTCTGGAGAAAATATTTTGAGGCATTGATTAATGTTCCTTCTGCCTTTCCTTCCTGCCTGGAATGTGGGTGTGATGTCTGGAGGTACAGCCACCATCTTGCAACCATGAAGTGATAAACATGAGGATGAAGAGAGAAATGGAGAGAGATAGGGAGAGAATCAGAGGGTCAGAGAAGAACACGCACACAAACTCTAGGGGGACAGAGGGGGGCAAAGGAGGGAAAGAGAGAGAGGGAGAGGAGGAGAGGAGAGGACCTCACATGAGTCACCACAACTTTATTGCTCTGGGGAGCCCCCCAGTGGGCACCACTGTCTGAGCCCTCTGTCATCTGCAGCCTGAACCAAGGCGAGATGGCTCTTTACCTACTGGCAAGGTCAGAAAGCTGTCCCTGCCCTGGGGAGGGTCCACATCACATGTCCAACCAGGGACTCTTTCTGACCTCTGGTTCTGCTTTGGAATGCCGGACAGAGTGGGCAGCAGGAAGGAAGGAGTCCTCCTGTGGGTGTATTTATTCGGGGCCTCTCCCCAGAGGACTTGGCAGGTGACGTGTTTTTGTAAAGATGAAGAATAAACACAGAGAATCCAGCAGGGGTGTGGCTCAGGTCTGGCACATGGGCAGCCAGGACCACAAGTGTGAATGTGTGTGCATACGTGTGTGGGGGGGTTGTGTGTGCAACATGTGTGGAAGAGGGTGTGAGTGTGTGCATGTGTGTGCACGTGCGTGTGTGCACACGGTGTGTGTGCACATGTGTGGGTGTGTGCACACGCGTGTGTGCGGGGATTGTGAGTGTGTGCACGTGTGTGGTAGAGGGTGTGTGTGCACGCACCGTGTGCACGTGGTGTTGTGAGTGTGTGCACGCATGTGTGTGCACACCGTGTGCACGGGGCGTTGTGAGTGTGTGTGCATGCGTGTGTAGGCGGGGCGCTGTGCTGTGATCTTCACAACAGCACTTCCGAATCCGCAGAGCACCTTTTCAAATACATGACCTCCGTACAACTCACCCACTTAACCTGTACAATTCGCTATTTCTAGCACTTTCACAGAGTTGTGCAACTATCACTACAATCACTTTTAGAACATTCCATCGCCACAGAAGAACACCTCAGACTCAGCAGCAGTCACTCCCCATTTCTCCCCACCCCGCCACCAGCCCTGGCAACCGCTAATCTACTGTCTGTGTCTGTGGGTTTCCCGCTTCTAGACAGTTCATATCAGTGGAATCACGTACTCTGTGGCCAGTGTCTGGCTTCCCTTATTTAGCACAATGTTTTCGAGGTTCATCCATGTTGCAGCATCTCGGTACTTCATACCATTTTATGGCTAAAGAGTATTCCATTGTATGGACAGACCACATTTTGCTTATCCATTCACCAGCTGATGGGCATTTGGGTATTTCCACTTTGGCTATCACGAATAATGCTGTTATAAATATTCATGCACAAGTTTTATGTGGACACATGTCTTCATTTCTCTTGGGTTGATACTGAGTAGAACTACTGGGTCATAGAGTAACTCTGTGTTTTAACTCTTGGGGGACTGCCAGACTGTTTTCCAGAGTGCGTGCACCATCTTACATCCCTACAGCAGCACATAAGGGTTCTGACTTCTCTCCCTCCGCGTCAACACTTGTCACAGTCTGTCTTTTTGAGTGGAGCCGTTGGAATGGGTGTGATGTGGTAGCTTGTCATGGTTTTGATTGGCATTTCCCTGATGACCAACGACGTGGAGCATCTTTTCATGCGCCTACTGACCATTCGTTTATTCAGATCCTTTGCCAGTGTTTTTATTGGGTTATTTGTCTTTTTATTATCAAAGCACTTTTATGGGCACGCTCTGTTCTGCCCACATCACTGCTGCAGGAGGGTTTCCCATGCTGTCACCCCACCTTAGAGACAAGGAAACCGAGGCCCAGAGAGGCCTCGCCAGGATGGCTGCATAATTTGCAGGGCCCAGAACACAATGGGAATTTGGGGCCCTCTGTTCAAAACTTACTAAGAATTTCAAGACGGCGACAGCAGAGCATGAAACCAGGCGAAGGGCCCTGTGTGACCACAGGGCTCTCTCACCCGTAAAGCCAACCCTGGGTCTAACTGACGGCACTGAGGACAGCCAGCATTTGTGGGTGGTCACTCTGTGCCAGGGGCTACGCGAGGGTCTCAGCCTACAGAACACATGGTGTCTCGGCACTCGCCCAGCGGGAGGCTGCCGTTACCGTGTGCACGTTACATGGAGGCTCGGAACCACCGCGCAGCCTGTCCGAGGTCCCCGCATGCAAGTGGCAGAGCGGGATCTGAACTGAGGTCTGCCCCAGCACGGACAGCCGGTGCTGTGAGCCGGGGTGATGTCAGCCACTGGGTTCTTCCCGAAGCCGCACCAAGACGGTGATGACGTGGGAGCGAGCAGTGTGTGCGGGAGGCAGGGGAGTGGGGAAGTCAGATAGGGAGGGGGGGGCAGCCAACAGAGGCACAGCTTATGGCGGGGGCAGTCGAGCCTCCACCTTGCTGGGGACTCTGGGGGACAGTGTGGAGAGTGCACTTCAGAGTGGCGAGGATGCCGGGATATTTAACCACCAACTCTGTCCATCATAGCCAAGGGCTGCTCCTGGGGTGCTAACTCCTGGAGTGCTCAGCGTGTGCCACGCGTTGTGCTAAACACATCTCTCCTTCCAACACCCCGTAAGGTAAGTACTATTATTCCCATTTTATAGATGGGGAAACTGAGGCCCAGAGAGGCTAAATAAACTTCGTAAGGTTACAGTCCTCATGACTGGCCAAGCTGGGATTCGAACCCAGGCCCTCTGGGTCCGAAGCCCGTGCTGCTAATCTCTGTGCGGCATAGCCCTTCACACCCTTTGCTGACATTGGTGGAGCTGCAGACCTGCCGGGGCCCCGCTGACTGACCAGTCGGAGTTCTCAGTGCTGTCCTGGACCTGGGCCTGCTCAGGCCACCGTCTCTGCTGCCCCCTCGCTGGCCCGGGCTCCAGGCCTGCAGACAGCGGTGGCTCTGTGCGGCTCAGGTTTTTGTCCCCGTGCAGCACACTTTGTCGGTCCCCTCCTGCTCCAGCTTGGGTGCCTGTGCTTTGATGTGGTTCCTGCTTCCCGTCCTGCATCTGGCCCGCACGTGGAGGAGCAGGCACCTGAGCCACAGTGTCCCCCCATGTCCCCTCTGCCGCTTATCTGCAGCTGCTCATGACTCCAACGTCTTCCAGATTCTGGCTTCCCGCGTAGAGCTCTGCATTTGGAGGGGCTTGTGGGTCAGGGCTTGGAGGCAGCTCCTGGGGAGACCCTGGCACCCAGCCTGCTCTCCAGGGAAAAGGACGGGGCTGATGTTCACTAGACTGCGGGAACAGCTGCAGGTCAGCAAACAGGGTAGTTCTCAGCCTTCCACGTGTCCCTCCCGTTGCACCGGCTACTCCCTCACCCCCCAGTCCGGCGTCTAAAGGGGCAGCACCCGCTCAGTGGGACCCCCGCACCCTGCTCCTACCGTCTGTTGTTAAATATTTTGAAAAGCACCTTGCAGAAGTGGGGGTGGATGGGGTTGTGAGTCTTTAGGGACAACACAGGGCCACACTGGGCATCCACAGAGCACAGCTACCAGCCACGGGCCCTGGTGAAGGCGCTCAGAACTCTGGCCGCTGGGCTGTGGGACCGCTGGTCGGTGAGTGCCTCCACGTGGGTGCCTTATGGAGGCCTGAGTATCTGGATTTGAATCCCAGCTCCCACTCTCAGGGCTGTGTGACTGAGGCCGAGTGACTGAACCCCTCTGAGCCCTCAATTCTGCATCTGAATATGTCCACGGCAGTGCCCCCCTCACACAGCTGCTTAAAGATTAAGTTAAACAATATACTCCAAGTGCTTGCCTTAGTGCCCAGTACGGTCAGCCCTCCAAAAATGTACTATTATATACAAACTTAAAATAAATAGGGGCATCCGTGCTGATTTGCGATCTGCGTCTTAAACTGAACTCATGGAGTTTTCCATGCTGGTAGATGGAGTTCTACAGCATGATTTTAAGCAGTGGTGGCTGAAAGCACAGGCTCCAGAGTCGCATGGATTGCAAATCCCAACCTTGGCCGTTGGGAGCTGGGTGACCTTGGGCAAGTTGCTTAACCTCTCTGAGCCTCAGTTTCCATATCTATGAAATGCGAACAAAAACAGTACCTAGATCAAAGGGTTGTTGTGAGAATTAAATTAATTAATACATAGAAAACGTTTTGGGACAAAATAAGCTCTTTGGATGAGTTGGCTATTTCTTTATTATTTCTCCATGGAATAGACACATCTTAATTTATTTAGTTCAGCTTTTCACTAGGCAACTTGCCCAGAGCTGGGATTTGAAACCAAGGCCTGTCTGGAAGATACAAAGCCCATCCAGCTGACCAAGGTGGAAGCTTAGAAGCTTTAAACACCGGGATGGAAAGCCAAAAAGAAATGCACTTCATGGACCCCCGGGTTGCTGGAGAATGCTTTCTTGTAGTGCAAAGAGCCTCAGACTGGGCATCTGAGTTCAAGCCCAGCTCCACCTTTAGCCAAACGACCTCAGTTAAATCATTCCCTGTCTCTAAGCCTCAGTTCCCCTTTCTACAAACTGGGGACGCTGAAAGCATCTACTCATGGGTTGTTGTGAATCAACCTCGATGGTGGATGCAGAGGCAGAGAGCATACAGTAAACAAACCTCTCTGGCTTTAAGGTCAGAAAGAGCTGGAATGGACGCCCAGATCAGCCACTTCTTTGCTACTCAGCAGTCAGTTCACCTGTCAGACCTCGGTTTCCTCATCTAACACATGGGAGGGAAAAATAGCTGTTTTCCTGAGAATCAAACGCAGGTCAGACAGTGTTGCCCTAACCTGGGAGCTGATGTTACCATTGGCTGGACCTCAGGGGCTGCGAAGGGCATGAAAGCTTCCCGGGGGGCTCAGCTGAGGCCCTCGGAATCCCCCACTCCCTTCCACGGGAACCGTGCGGCCCTTGGAGGGTCTGTCCCTCCTTCCCAAAGTGATGAAACCTGAGCATCGCTCTGTCAGCGTGTTGTGCCATCACTGCATTTACTGACGATAACAATCATCTCAAAAGTAAGAACTGCTTAAAGCATCTGGACCATTAATCGTGTGGTGTTTTTAAACATACTTGCTTTTAAAAATACTTGCTTTTTGGCATGCTGCAATGAGCACATATTACTTTTATAATGAAATAAAATTAAACCAAGAAAATATAAAAGTTAAAATAAATAAGTGAGGGTTTGTGCCATACGATCCATCTGCAATTTCTCCCACGCCTCATTTACGACAGGCAGGGGGGACCCATGGTCTGGGTTCAAATCCCAGCCCTAACGCTTACTACTGAGTGACCCTGGGCAAGTTTACACCGTGACTGATTTCTCATCTGTAAAACTACATCTAACATAGAGCTACCATGTGATGCAGAAATCCCACTCCTAGACAACACACTCGAGAGAACTGGAGCAGGTGTCCAAACAAAACCTTGTAGACGAATGTTCATAGCAGCCTTGTTCACAACAGCCAAAACGTGAAAACAACACACACACCCATCAGCAGACGAATGATAAGATGTGGGGTGTCCATACAATGGAATATTATTCAGCCATAAAAACGAGGGAAGTACTGATACATGCCTCAACATGGATGAACCTTGAAAACACGATGCTAAGTGAAAGAAGCCAGTCACAAAAGGCCACACATCATGTGATTCCATTTATAGGAAATGTCCCAAACTGGCAGATCCATAGAGACAAAAAGTGGATTAGTGGTTGCCAGGGCCTGGTGGGAGGGAAATGGGGAGTGAGTGCTCAATGGATATGAGGGTTCTATTTGGAGTGATGAAAATGTTCTGGAATCAGATAGTGGTGATGGTTGCACAAGATTGTGAATGCATTAAAAGCCACTGAATTGCACACATTAAAATGGTTAAAGTGCTGAATTTTGTTATATGAATTTTACCTCAATAAAAAACAAAAACAAACAGTATCAACCCCCAAAGACTTGGGCCTGAGATGAAACAACACCTGTAAAACATTTGCAGGGTGCCTGGCATGTAATAAGAACTAGCTGAACTTGGCTCCCCAGAAGTCATGTTAAGACTTGCACAGTCTAGAACTCTTCCGTTCACGCCATCAAGCCTGAAAATCTTGCTCAGACAAGCTGACGAGCTGTCCTGGGCCTGGGATGCTGCACAGAAGCCCTCTCCGTGAACTCCTCCAATCTAGTTTACACGGCACTCGAGGACTGACAGGAAATTAAGGCCAAACAGGGAAACTGCAGGGGAAGAAACTGCAATAAAGTAGAATAACCTGGAACAGTGGTGCGTCCTCTTTCTTCATGAAGCCCAACTGGGGAAAATATAAGTCTTACGTGTGGCATTTTTTTTCCCCCATTTAATGAAGAAAATTGTTAAAGTGTGTCCCATAGAAAATATATAATCTCACAATTTAGGGTACACACTGTTTCCAATAACAGCGTAGTGGAGAGCAGACACTGGGAACCGGACGGCCTGGGGCCAGATCTTGCCTCTGAGGTCCAGGCTGTAGAGCCTCAGGCAAGTGGCTTCACCTCTCTGTGCCTCGGTTTCCCCTTCTGTACCTACCTGATGGGGTGGTTGTGAGGATTACATGCAAAGTCGTCAGGCCAGCATCTGGCACAACATGAGGGCCCTATAAATGTTGGCTGTTATTAAAGATATTACTGTATAATGGCTATTCGTGAGAAAACATGCCCTATTTTTTTAGCCAACAAAATGGTAATTTCTGGGCAAACTTCAGGAATGCAAGAGAGAGACAGGTTTCTGATCCTTCAGTCTGAGATTTGATTCTGTGAACTGAGAGGAGTGGCTATTATAGCCCAGGGGTTCTCCGCCTCCGCACTCCTGACATTTGGGCCTGGATCCTTCTCTGCTGTGGGGGTGTCCTGTGCACTGTAGGATGTTAACCAGCCTCCCTGGCCTCCACCCAGTACATGCCCACCCCCCACCCCCATTCGTGACAACCAAAAGTGTCTCCAGATGTCACCAAATGTCCCCTCGGAGCCAAATCACCCCTGCTGAGAACCACTGCTGTAGAAGAAAACTGAGAACAAAGTGAAAATCACAACATTTTACTGTATTTTCTCTGCTTCTAGAGAAGTCTGGAGAAACACCATATTGGGTTGAGTTTTCAAAAATCACATTTTAGGGTGGCAGATGACTTCTTGGCTTGGTGGAGGCGACAAGACTTTTGAACCAAGAGTTTAAAAAATCCAGCATTTTGGCCTGGCTCTTCATCACCATATGTGTGAGTTGAGATACACATTTCTCGCTGCCCTCCCTCTATTTTGTCATCTGTCACCCGGAGACAACAGCGCACGTCAAATGGATTCTCCAGAACATGTGGCCAAAAACTGAGCAGGTGTTCCCCAAACTTGAGTCACTCACTTTCATAACTTTTACCTGTGCCCACAAAATAACCGTATTATTATTCACCATTTTACATAAATCAACCCCACTCCCTCCTCTTTTCTTCTCATGTAAACACTCACTTGAACTTCGACTTAGGCAAGTGTCTCTAAGTCATGTGTTTGATGTGCCTGCTATATTTTTCTAATACAGTTAAAGGCAAATACGTAAAATAAAGTTGTCTGTGTCCTCACTGTCACCAGGGGTGTTCAGAAGAGCCTTCGTGAAGCATCGAAATAAACTCATACAGGTGACAATCCTTTGCAATATAAAAAAATTATTGTTATATATTTTATTATGATTATATTAACATATTAATTATATATATTTTTGTATTTTATATTACAAATGCAGGACAGGACTTCGATTAATCTGAACCACTGTCCGACGACAGCACCGTCCGGACCGTTGGAAGGGAGACTGGCGGCCTGCTGCCCTGCGGCCGCTCCTCGCTCCCGCTTCTCCGGCTCCAGGACGGGGGCTGCGCCGGGTCCGCCGCGCGCCCCACACCTCGGGGGCTGTGTGGCCCGGACACCGGCCCCACCCGGGAGCGAGCCGGCCCGGAAGCGTCCCCCCTGGTCCCCGCCCGACGGCCCGAGGAATCGAGGACGCGCCGGGAGAGGCGGGCTCGCTGGTCCGCGGAGGCAGCTCCCGGGCGCTCGGAGCTCCCTCAACGTCCCCGACGGGGCCTCACTCAAGTCCCCGGCCCCTCCTCGGCCCTGACCTCAGCGCCCCGGAGGCGGGGCCACTGCGGTAACGACGGACACCGGAGCACACCCGGCCCGCACCCCTCCGAGTGACCCACCCCCAGGAGAGTGGCCCTGGGCCGCCATGTCTGCGCGCAGGGCCTGCCTGGGAAGCCGCAGCTGATTGGCTCAGGGAGACATGTGACCCACGGGGGCCAATCAGAGGCTCTCTCTGCGGTCTGCGAGGAGAGACCAGGCGCCTGGGGGGGCTGAGGATGCAAAGTCCTCCAGGGGCCATCCGTGTGCATCTGTCTTCTTCTGGCTCTATGCCCGGGGCCCAGGTGGGCCCTGGTACCCCGGAGACACCCCCCACGTCTCTGCCCAATGGAAGTGGGAGCGGGGAGGTCCACAGACCCCCTCACGGAGACCAGGCCTCAGACTCGAGTTGTCAACCTGGGGGGAAGTTGGAGTTGTCGGGGCGCGGGGTCGGGCCCCAGAGGTTCTGGTGGACTGGTCCGGGCTGGGCCCGAGCATCCGGGCAACCTGACGCTCCCCAGGGGATAGCACGTGTGGCCAGCGCGGTTCCAGCGCCCGCCGGGATAGGCCTTCCCTCCGCCTGGGCCGGTGAGGGCGGGTCCTGCTGCCCACAGCCCAGAGCCTCCCGAGATGGTTCTAAAGGCTCCACTCTTCACCTCAGTAAACTGGGGGGGGGGGGATGGGAAGGTTCCAGAATCCACCTTGCACCTCTTCCCGGGGGCCAGGTAAGCTTTTTCATATTTCCTTGTAAGACAAACAAGGACAGCAGGGACAGCGACTGCTCACAGTTGTCACCTGCTCGGTGCGGGGTTGAAATTAGGGTGAGGGTGCAAAATGGAAGGGGGCACCAAAAAACTCAGTCATCCAGATAAGTCATACTTCAGTGCAATGTTTTAAAAAATCAAAAGTAATGTAAAAAAAGTCCACGAGGAACAAAATATTGAAACTTTAAATAAAGGCGGATCAGTCACAGTGCTGGGCGACCCGTACCGGAGCCTAAGGCAAAGGAAGAATCAGTACCGACCGTCTTGATTCCTCTTGATTCCTCTGATTTTCGGCGGTCCCCCTCAGCCACCTTAAATTCTGCGACTGGGGTGAGTGCCTCCCTCCACACCTGTGGCGTAGTGAGTGCTGGCCCGGGGCCGCCTTCCGCATCTCGTGTAATCCTCCTTCCGGCCTGCTCTCCCTGATTCCACCGCCCCCACAATCTATTCTCCAGTCAGAGCCCGGGAGAGTTTTTAAATGAAAATCAAATCTCATTCCTCTCCGGTTCAAACCCTTCTAATGGAGCCCTCACGCTCAAAACAACAGCCAGACTCTGCTCCAGAGCCTTATGTGTTGTTGTCCCTGTTTCTCCAGCCTCTTTCTGCGTCATTCTCTTCCCTCCCTTGGTTCCAACACCCAGGCCACCTTGCTGTAGCTTGAACACCCTGAAGCCTATTCCTGCCTCAGGGCCTTTGCACGGGCTTCGGCCTCTGCTGGAACATTCTGCCCTGGAGTGTTTGCCTGGCTCACTCCATCCTCACTTAATTCAGGGCTCAACTCTAGTGTCACCTCTTCCGAGAGGCCTTCCCTGACCACCCACCTTGGTCCCTTTGGGGCACATCTTACCGTGTTTGTTGTCTTCATAGTATCATTGTGACCTGGAGTCTTCTTCTTTGTTAATCTTTTTGTTTCCTTATTGGTTAAAGTGTTTTTGTCGAGAATGTAAGATCCATGAGGGTAGGGACCTGGTCTGTTCCCCACTGGATGCACCATGCCTGGCCCAGGCTCTTTAAGTACAGTTGTTTTCAGAATGAATGAAGCCCATTTTTCAGATGAAGAAACCGATGCCCACCTCTCCCCAGAGCTCTGAAGGAGTTGCTCTGAGCTCTGACCCGGGGCCCCCTTTTTCCGGTCGGTCACTGGGATTTTTCTATTTGCGGATTCCTGCCCCCGATCCTTGCAGCTCCTGCACCCTCGGTCTGGCTCTGATTACCAGTTGCTGCCACCCACCCGCAGACTAGCAAACGTGGACCAGCTGTGCCGCAGGAAATCGCCTCCGACTCAACCCGGTGCGGCAGGGATGTCTTTAGTGAACGTAAATAGGCTTTTAACATTCATTTTTTTCTCTTTGTGCAAAATACCTATCATTAATTCTGACTCGCAAGATCAAACAGTTAACAACGTGTTGATCCTAGCTTACTTTCAAGTGATGTATTGTATCATTTCGGAGAGTTATGGAGGGTTGATACTTTCTTTGACAAACACGTCCAAGTCCATGAGAGAGGGGCTAACCAGCGTCCCGGGGAAGGAAGCAATTAACAGCTCCGGTCCGAGGGTTCCAGGCACCATTGCGTCATCCCTCCATGTTTTATTGAACACTGGCTTTTTCTTTTGCATTCTGTTTTTTTTTTTTCCAACCAAAGGAAATGAGCTTCTCTAATCCATCACTTTGAGCAGCATCAGAGGTAGAGTGGAAAATAAAAAGGCTTCATTGAGCATCATTTGGGCTTTCCCTCCCTCCTTGTTGACATGGCTCTGCGGGCTCTTTTGTGAATGGGCTTTTCTTTCTTTCTGTTGTGGCCCTCTCTGTCTTCCCAGGGAGGACCCCATGGTTTTTCAGCATTTTGTACCCCAAATACCAATAGTTCCAAGACAAGAACACATACTCAATGCCTCCAAGGTCCAAATGAGTGTATAAACCAGTGACATAGTCTAGGTATGAGACACTAGGGAGTGGTGGGGACTGTGGCAAACTATGGAACCCACACCCCACCTGAGGGGGCTGCCACTACTCAGAGCCACAGGATGGCTATTTGGGGACCATTTTTCAAGAGAACCTGAAAGTCTGGATTTTTTGTGTGTGAAAAAAAACACTACACAGGCCAAACAAAAACAGAGGACCAGAAGGCCACCAGTTTACAAGCCCTGCTCTCTGGCTGAGCTTACACTGGAGCATGCTTACCCTCTGGGTACAAGTCAGTGGGGGAAGGAGTCAGAAAAGCCCCAGAGGAAATAAGATACATCCTCTGGGAAAATTAATTTTATTAGAAGTTTTTTTGGGGGGGAAGTTTGTGGAATTCCACTGATAGGCAATTAAAAATGTCATTTTTATATTGAAACAAACAGATAGATTATGGAGCAGAGTGTAAAAAACAAACCAACATAAGAAAACCAAAACTTCAAACAAATTTTGCTTTTGTAGCAAGTAGATTTGGGAAGCCCCCCCAAATCCCCTGCTTATCTGCCCCTTTTCATCTAGTATCAGGAGCATTTTGATGGAAGTAGAGAAGCTTGAGAGACTTGGTTTTCTCCTCTGTGAATTGGGTATAATAATAGTACGTACTTGTGGGGTCATTTTGAGGGATCAAAGAGATAATGTGAATGAAGTTTCTGGCCTCCCCAACCCGCCACCCTTCCTTCTAGTCCTCCCCCCCCATCCTTGTCTTGGATTTGGTCTTCTGTCTCCATGAGAAATTAGTAAATTTTAACCCGCCCCAGAACAGGCAGGAGCGTGACCTGCACCTCACTATCTTTGTCTCTGATTTCCTGGTTCCTGAACGTCCTCTGCTACCTCCAGCCCTTGCGGTTTTCGATTGCTCTGGGGTGTAGAGCCACGTGCTGGACACAGCTCCTCTCGGCCCCTTCCAGTGCCGGGTGGAGGTGGACACACAGTAGGAGCACGACGAAATATGGTGGAAGCAGAAGGTTGCAAATTAGTTTCCCAAACAGGCCATCTGTTTCACTGAAAATCATTTCTGGCAGAATTCTGATGAGATTCGAGTATGTTGAGTGATTTATGGAGCTATTAAACATACACTAAATCAGTCTTGCTCTTTTTTTTTTAAACGGTGGGAGTGGAGCAGTGACATCCTTCAGGGAGAAATAAAGTCTCTGAGAGAGAATTTGCAAGCCGGGCCTGTCGTTACAGCGACAGCGGCCACTGCTGTAACACGAACCCAGCCGGTCGATTGGAGTAGGATCGTTTTAGTGTGCCCCAAATCTTGCAAAATGTGTATCCAATTAACCACTACTGAAGGGCCTTATTTATAAAATAATACTTTTGTGGTCAGGTTGCACTTTTTCCATTCATTTCTGGTGCACGGGGCTCGAGTTGCAGATCCTGCCCGTGACTAATAGAGACAAACACGGGATTTCTGCTGGCGTCCACGGCGCTGGGTGGAGTCTGGCGAGCAGATTTCCACGTGGAACCCCAACCCTGAGACTTCTCATTGCGGCCTCTACCGCGGATACTGGGGTGAGGGGGATTGTAAGACATGTTTGGGGGGTGGGGTTGGCGGGGAGGCCATGCGGGAAGTAAGAGGAAACGTCATTTTTCTTGGACAGGAATGCGTGCAGATGCCGTGTGATCCGGCGGGCTGCCGACAAATCCCGTCGGCTAATTGGAGGGGAAGTCTGAAGGATCTTGTGGTATGTGGGAAATGGCTCCCTGGCCCGCTCAAGGGTTTGATTTCCTTTTATAAAGCCAGTACAGTTCCTGCGAGTGCTGTGTGCATCGTTCGCAAGTGTTCGTTGAGTTACTGTAGTGGAGGCCAAGGTCAGTAGGTGGGGATCTAGAATTTGGAGTTGATAAAGTCAGGGACGGTTTGGTGCAGGAGTTGACAAGCTTTTTCTGCAAAGGGCCAGATAATAACTAGTCTCAGCTTTGCAGGCCAGACCATCTCACTTGCACCTACTCAGTCCTGCCACAGACAGTATGTGAACAAATGGGCATGGCTGTTCCAATAAAACTTTATTTATAAAAATGGACAGCAGGTTGGATTTGGCCCACGGGCCCTAGTTTGCCAACCCTGGTTTAGCCCAGTGCGAACTGAGACACACAAAATTGCAGCAAGCTGACCACTTTATGCAGGAGCTAAGTACGTTCTCTGTCTGTAGTGGGTGTGAATTTCCGTCTGCTGTCTGGTGTGCAAGGGCTGTAACTGAGGTTGATTTCTCTTTAACTTTAGGGGTGTGGGCTCCTCCTTTTCCTTGGGTGTTGCTTAGGGGCCCATATAGCTCCAGCGGGCAAGTGGTGTCTGGTCCGGGCTGTCCCCAGATGCCCTGGGCATCTGCCAAGCCTGCCTCCTTCCCCTCTGCCCTGGGCCTCAGTCCTCACTGGCCACACCAGTGCACTCTATGTCCAGGGGAAGCTTTCTTTGGATCCTGTGGGGCTCTGAGCAGAGGGACGTGTGGAGCTCCGAAGCACAGCAGACACACGTTTGTTCTGCAGCTGCCCCTTCGTGCGTCTCTGGGTGGCCCAGGCCCTAGATCCTCTTCCACAAATGGTTGGCGTAGGTTTTCTGTGCTCTTGGGTCCCCAGGGTATCAGGAGGATCTGACACCCACCTCTGCCTAACTTTGGGAGTCCTGGAGAAAGGGGGAGGGTGCAGGCCTCTGGTATGTTCACCGTTAGTCACCGTTGACACAGTGATGCCATGTAACACACTGTCCCTGAGCTCGGTGGCCTGCAACAGCAAGATGGGTTGACTGCGGCTCGGCTGACCTCGGCTGGGCTCTGCTGGGGTCTGCTGGGCTGGGCAACAAGACGCAGGTTGGGCTTGCTCAGATCCATGTGTGTCTGCTCCGGGGCTCAGGCTGAAGGTGCAGCAGCTGATCCCAGGCATATTTTCATGGTGGGTCACTGGGGCACAAGAGCCCACCCGAAGCAGGCAAGCATTTAAAGGCCACTGCTTGTCTCACATCCACTAATGTTCACTGGCCAGAGCAAGTCGCATGGCTATGTCCATGGTCGACAGGGTGGGAAGGGATGTTCTGCCCATACTGCGAAGGAGAGGGGAGTCACTATTTGCTGGACAATAATCCAAACTATCACAGCCATCACGTGTATCTGTTGGGAATGCTTTCATCAGCAAAGAACAGAACCCTCGTAGCTTAAATAATAGGTTTAGTAATCTCACCAATCTTCTGGAGACAGATGGTTCCAGGATTGATTTGATGCCTTAATATCAGCGGTGGCCTCCTCCTGGGCTCCCTCTGGCCTGCCATCCCCGTGCTTGGCACTGTCTCATGGTGGCAGAATGGCTGCCAAGCTTCCAAGTCTAGCATCCTTAACATGACGGCTTTCCAAGCAGGAGAACAAGGCAGGCTCTTCTCCTTCCAACCTTGCCCTCCTCAGGGAGGAAACTGTTCGTGCTCAGTTCCATGTAGGCCCAACTCCTCTGCCTCCTGATGTCCTCTGTCTCAGGTCTGGGAGCACAGTCCCTGAGCACAGAATCATTTGGGCTGAGAAATGAGACTGGGAATTGTGTCAGCTTTTGTTTGTGATACAGCATTGTTGAGGGCAGGATGGCCCCCAACGATGCCCACACCCTGGTCCCGGAACCTGTGGGTGTGGTGTGGTACATGGCGGATGGGACTTTGCAGACCTGTTGAAGGTTATGGACAGTAAGACAGCAGATTATCCTGGATTTTCCAGGTAGGCTCATCTAAACCCCTGAGCCCTTAAAAGCAGAGGCCTTTCTGGCTGGAGTCAGAGCTGCAGTGGATGGGAAGACAGAGGTTTGAAGCAGTTGCTGGAGGGGCCCACGTGGCAAGCACAAGGAGGAACATGGGCAGCCTCGAGGAGCCAAGACCTGCCCCCAGCTGTCAGCCAGCAGGGAATAGGGACCATGGCCGTGCAGCCACAAGGAGCTGAATCCGGCCGGCAACCTAAATGAGCCTGGAAGCAGATTCTTCCCCAGAGCCTCCAGTGTGGAGTGCGGCCCCACTGACACCTGTATTTTGGCCTTGAGGGCCCCAAGCAGAGGACCAGAGCCCACCTGACTTCTGGCCTGCAGACGGGGCAGCAGCTTGTCAGCAATGAGCAATGGTTGTCTGAGCTGTTAAGTTGGTGGTAATTTGTTTGGGGAGCAATAGGAGACTGATACGAATGGCCTTTCTCCTTCCCGTGTCCCGGCCAGCCAAGGGGAGATGACAGGTGTGATCCTTGGCTGTTGTGAGGAGGGACACAAGGACACCTTCTCTTTAGAGAGTGGCCTCTGTCCAGTAGAACTGTCTACTCTGCAGCCCAGCATTCTTCAAGATGTGGTCCCTGCACCCCTAACTCAGAACCACTCGGGATGCTCGTGTGATGTGCTCATTCCTGGGTCCACCACACACCTGCCCGGTCCAACTCCCAGGCAGGGCCGGATGCCTCTTTCACTCGCTGCCCGCACTCTGCAGCAGACTGCGGCTGAGCTCTGTGGCCTTGGCAGATGGGGTTGGCAAGGGCTGTACCCCACCCGAGCCCTGAATCCCTTGGGGACAGGGGTGCCTGTCTGCGATTCAGATTCCTGGGCACAGGGCACTGCTTTTAACATGTGCCTCATAGCAGATGTGCAGGAGTCCCAGAGCCCCTCCCTCTGCACTCGCCATCCCCCTGCTAGTGACCCCACGGCTTCCAGCTGCAAACCCCTGCCTTCTCTAGCTGCCAGGCCCTGCCTGGCAATGACTGAGTTGGGAATTGATTCCAGAACACGTGCCCAGGAAGTGGGAAGGCCAAGGGATATGGGTGGGGCCCCAGCAGTGTTTGCTAGAGTCCTCTTCATTAATCCCTCCACCACCTCCCTTTGCACCTAAAACAAATGTCTTTCCAGGTCAGTGAATACACTTTCTTAACATCCGTTTCCAAGGCTGCAGAGTATGGCCTCATAAAGCCTGCGATACCATGCCATTCCACATCTGACTCTCAGTTTTCTCTTGATAAAGAGATGTGCAATAATAGCTTTTTTGAGAGCTGTATCTTACAGATTTTTGAGAGCTCCTTGCCATTCAAACAGCGACGTTCTCCTCTCTCTGTGCGGGAGCGGCTGCTGCTTGTCCTGTGAGCGAGGCCTGGATGAGAAACGGTGTGCTGAAGGCGCTCGTGCGGCTGGTGGAGGAAGCCTCTGCTCGGGCAGGTCCGTACAGGGAGGGGCAGCGTCCTGGCCGAGGTCGCCCTCGTCTTCCAAAGGGAGGCATCTACGTGTGAAACGCAGATTTCCCAAAACGCAATGCAGTGCGTTTGTTTTATTTTCTGGTGGGAGTAAAATTGACCCCATAAAACTAACAGTTTGTCTTCAGGCCTTGGAATACATGTGACCCCAGGGGGATGATCAAAAGAGAGCGTGTGAGGGAAATATACGGCCTTCGGGGTCACAGGTGAGCAGGGCGCCTTGCTTTGGGCTGTGTCCTTCCACCGGAGGAGTGGAGCCGACCTCGCCCTGGGAAAACACAGCCCGCATGTGCTCCGCCTGGAACCTTCCACTGCAAAATCCGGTCCTCCCTCTCTCTTGCTGCCTTCCCTCTCTCCACCCCTCTGTGATGCTCTAAGGAGCTGCTTCCCTTACCGCTCCAGGAGAGCTGACTGAGCCCCTCAAAATTCTTCTACAGGAGCTCTTGTTACCAATGGGCACCCAGCGGGGCGACCCTTCTTGCCTCCATCGGTCTGAACTTCTGTGAAGCCAGGTTCTCTGGTGATCCTGGGGATCCTAATCCAGGGGTAGAAGTTGTTCTGCCAGTTTATTGATTCATTTAATCACCAGACAGTGGTTTATTGAGTATCTACTGTGTGCCGACCGCTGGCGAGTGGTGGGGTCCAGCATGAAGCAGAGACAAGCTCGGCATCGGGGTGGTGACTCCGAGACAGAACAGACAGGATAAGCCAACAAGCAGAGCAGGGACTTTTGCGTGATAGGAAGGGCTATGCAGCAGATAATTAGAATGATGGGGTCGCGATTAACCAGGAGGGGGATAGGTTTTAGGTTAGGAGGGATGGTCAGTGGGGGAAGGAGCCTCCCTGCAAGGAGTCGGGGGGCCAGGGAGCCATGCCCTGGAGGTGCTGAGTGAGGTCAGCATATCTGAGGACCCAGGAAGGCTGAGGAGACCATAAGATTGTGAGCGAGGAGGAGAAGGATAAGAAATGAGGCCAAGCGGTGGGCAGAGCCAGAGGATGGGAGCCTTGGCCTACAGGGAGAAGAGGCCACTGGAAATGGGGAGCCAGGGTGAGGCACGTTCCGGGAGAGGTACCCCGAGAGGAGGAGGTGCGCCGTCACTTTCCCAAACACACGTGCTCGCTCACTCGCTCATTCCAGAAGTTACTGAGCAGCTGCTCTGTGCCAGGAGCCCTTTTAGGTGCAGGGGTCAGAGCAAGACACGTGACCAAAAGGCCGTGCTGTCCGGGGGCTTATATTCTAGAACAGTGTTTCTCAACTTCCACACCATTGACATTTGGGTGATTCTCTGTTGTGGAGTGTGTCCTGTACCTTGTAGGGTGTTTAGCATTGTCCCTGGACTCTACCCACTAGATGCCAGTAGCATCCACCCCCGCACCGTGACAACCTGAGTGTCTCCAGACATTGCCACCCATGCCCTGGGGGACAGTCGCCCCCAGTGAGAACCACTGCTCTAGATCGTGCCGGCCTGCCTCCTGTTTGGAAGGGGTCTTGGGTTTCCGAGAGGGAGGTTTGCCGCAGGAGGTTGACTGGGGGCAGGGCCCTGGAATGACATGTGTGGGGACGGAGGGCAGCAGGATGGACAGAGGACTCGAATGGTGATGTGTTGGTCGCAGGGGCTCCTGGTCCCACGGGGGCTGTGGAGCCAGGATGCACCTGCAGTGGTCCCACCTTGAGCGAGGGGCGCAGCGCTGAGCCCCCACTAACCTGTCCACTGGACACAGGGCTGGTGTCCTGGGCTGGGGCTGTGATGTTGGGATATGGCTCTCTGCAGCCGAGGGCAAGTCCCAGAGAGAGACTCAGCCCAGAGCCATGGCCACCAACCCCACGTGGCAGCTGGGGGACGAAGGCCAGGGCCCTGGAGGGAGGGGACCGGGCTGAGTCTCACAGTGTCTGGACAGCCCGTGACTGTCCTTGCACTGACTGTTCGTGCTGTGGGCCCTCGGGTCAGCACAGGAAGCCTTTCCTGCGCAGGCAAAGCAGTTAGGAACGTCCGTTTAATTTCAGGGTTACTGGGGGGCATCTGGCCTCAAAACGTCCTCAGGTGTCTGAAGGGGAGATGATGTACTTTTTACAAGTTGAGGTAAAATTCACATAACGTAGAATGAACCATGTTACAGTGGACGACTCAGCATCATTTAGTACATTCACACGCTGCGCAACCGTCCCCTCTGTCTAGTTCCAGACGTCTTCATTACCCGAAAAGGAAGCCCCGTACCCATTAAGCAGTCTTTCCCCCTTCCCTCCGCCCCAGCCCAGGCAACCACCAACCTACTGTCTATCTCTATGGGCTCACCTATTCTGGACATTTCATACACATGGAATGATACACTATGTGGCCCTTTGTGTCCGGCTGCTTTCACTTAGCATCATGTTTTCGAGACTTGAGCTCAGATGTATAATGTACATGCTCCTGGGAATGGTAACGCAGTGTCTTAAATGACTGATATTGGGTCCTTCCCTGAGAGTGGGTGTTAGGTTTCTTTTATGCTGAGCAATAATAATCCAGCTGCAGAATCATCACACGTGGAGGGCCCCCCAACCCTAGAGGTGCCCAGTGTCTGTGGTTTTAAAAAGCCAATGCGAGGGGGCCAGCCCGGTGGCATAGTGGTTAAGTTTGTGTGCCCAACTTCGGTGGCCTGGGGTTCACAGGTTCGGATCCCGGGCATGGACCTACATACCACTCATCAAGCCGTGCTGTGGTGGCCTCCCATATACAAAATAGAGGAAGACGGGCACAGATGTTAGCTCAGAGCCAATCTTCCTCACAGAAGAAAAAAAAAAAGCCAATGTGCAATTCTGAGGATGCCCCCAGGCTGAGAACCTCTGAGAAATGATTTTACTTTGTGCCCCATCATCTAATTTAACATTTAAACCTAATAATATGCCTACAATAATTATATAATATATTCACAATTGTAACAGTAATTGTCCCCCACCCAACATTTTATAGATGAGGATACAGTGGGTCAGAGAGGCCCAATGGGTTGCTCATGGTTACTGAGTGGCAAGCTGGGACTAGAGCCAGGTTTGCTTGACTCTCAAGGACCTAAAGAATTAGGGGAGGGGTGTTGGCAAGGAGGGAAGGGAGATGAGTACAGAGACAATGCTACATGTTCATCAAACCCTTGTGATTTTCTTCCTGGGCTCCCAGTGCTGCCATGTGACTGGTTCACCCAGTGCAGGGTGGGTGGAGGGCACGTCCATGTCCGGTACCTGGGGCCTCCTGTGGGACGTCTGCCCTCACCCTCTCTTTGTGCAGTGGATGGCTGGAGCCCCGGGGCCACACAGCCTCACCATGGGAAGGTCCTGGCGGCCTGATCACAACTTGGAGGACAGCCACCTCGCTCCGTAGATTGAGATGTGAACAAGAAGTAAACCTGTACTGTGTGTATTCCTTTCCCGTGGCTGCTGTGTCAAATTACCCAAAACTCAGTGGCTCAAAACAACACAAATTTATTAGTTTACAGTTCTGGAGGTCAGAAATCCTAAAATCAAAGTATTGGTTGGTCTGCACTCCTTCCCAGGCTCGAGGGGAGAATCCATCTCCTCGTCTTTTCCAACTTCTAAAGGCACCTGCATTCCTTCTCCTTCCCCATCTGCAAAGCCAGGAATGTAGCATCTTCAAATCTGTGTCTTCTTTCTTCTCCTTCTTTGACCCTCCCTCTGACCCTCACACCTCCGTCCTATAAGGATCCTTGGGGCCACCCTGATGATCTGGGTGATCTCCTCATGTCAGGATCTTTAGTTTGATCCCATCTACAAAATCCCTTTTGCCACAGGAAGTATCCTACTCACAGGTTCTGGACATTAGGACGTGGTGGTCTTTGAGGGCCCTTGTTCAGCCTGCCATGTGTATTAAGCCACTGTGGTTTGGGGATTATTTGTTACAGCAGCACACAGGGGTCACTCTTGCTGTTGCCTGGGGGGAGGTTGACTCCCAATAGCAAACGTCTCCATCTTCTCCTTGCCCGGTGCTCGGACCTGAACGCGAATCAAGGAGGAGTGAGACCGCTTTCCTTGGAAGAACAGCGACTCCTCTTTGATTGGAGTGTGGATGCCCATTGGGCATTGCTCTGGAGAAAGTTCCAGTTGCTAATCTCAGATGCTAATGGTAAGGGAAGACTGGACTAAAATTCAGAAGAACTGACCTCTCATTCCCACTCAGCTACCAAAGGGCCCGGAGCACGTGCTTCCCCCGGAGAGCCTCCCTCACCTCCTCTGCAAGGTGAAGGCTTCGCCACGTTCAGGGTCAGAAAACACGGCTCCTGGGCCTCCCCGTGCCGTCCTGCGCCCGCAGTAGACGTAACCAGTCATCACAGCGGAGCGTTCTGTCTCATCCAGTTCAGCTTCCGTGTCACACACCTGCTCGGGGCAGTGCCCCAGGCAGCCATTGCCACTTAAGGGAGTCGCCCCCAAGATGAGACCCAGTGGAATTCGGAGGCCTAAATGGTCTCAAAACTCTATTCTGTTTTTCTGCATTCTGTGAAACCATGGTTTTGTGGGCAACCTAATCCTAGCAGGAGGAGGGTCAACCAGGTTGTGGAATTTCAGAAAGTTCCTCCCAACAGTTAGAGCTACTCAGCTTCCAGATCGGCCTCAAGGCCCCAGGCAGCTTTACCTTGGGAGTCGGGCCCTCCCACTTGCAGCCCAGCTTCTAAATGACATGTTTCAAATTTCCCTTCCTCTGCTTTGGGATGGGGGAGGGTTATTCCCTTTACAAGTGCAGAATACAAATAATATTTCTCTTGGAGAATTCTCTCGTTCCCAGGCCGTTTCCCTGAGGGCCAAGAGTCAGAGACCCTGCAGGGTGGTGTTGAGTTGTGTTTCTGAAACCCACAGGGCCCAGTGCTGGAGCTTGATTCGTACTGATTGCGGCGTCCCCTCCCCACCCCACGGCCACTTGACCACTTCGCCCATTCCCATGTTTCATCTTTCCGATCATCCCATTAACCTGACTTCTGGGGCGTGGGACCCAGACACATGCTGATCCGTGTGAAAACTGGTCTTTCCTCTCTTTCATCTCTCTGTGTGTGTCATTTAAACATTTTTTGCCTAAGTTTTTTTGCATTTGCTACAATCATTAGAGTGTTTTACACAGTGCTGATATTTTAATGTTCGTGATTTGTTTGAATATTATGTTTTAAAAAACAGGATTTGCCAATCATCAGATCCTACTTACATAATTGGCGTTTATGAAGTCGAATTAAATGGAATTATATGATGGTAGTTATTACAGGCACAGACTCTGGAGGTAGGCAGTCAGCTGAGCGACCTTGGGTAAGTTATTTAATCTTCCTGAGTATCAATTTCATCAAAAATGAGGATGATAATAGTACCTATTTGTGGCAAAATCTGCTAATTCTTTCTCACTATATTCTCCCTTTCTCCCTTAGCAAGTAGAACCCTGATTCTTACCTGAACCTGTAACCGGCTGGAATAAAAACTATATTTTGCAGCTTTTCTTACACTAAAGTCACATGAATGAATTTTGTTAAAAGGGGCATAAACTGGTATGCTTGTGCAACTTCTGGAAAGTGTCCTTCGGGAGGGAGTGTGCCCTTTGTTGCTTCTTTCTTCTTGCTGGCTGGAATTGTATGTAATGACTGGATCGCCAGCAGCCTTCTTGGACCGTGGGGGTGACCTTGGGAGTGGAGGCCGTACATGGTGGAACAAGAGGGAAGGGGTGGGGGTCCACCAATGCCAGCCTTGCTTTGCTTACTCTGAATTTTTGAATTTTCTTCAAACCACTTATAATTTGGGTTTTCTGTCACTTATACTGGACTTGATCCTAACTGATATGTTTACCTCAAAAGGTTGTGTGGATTAAATGAGTTAAGAGTGGGGTAACAGCTTTCAAATGCTGAGTACATGGTCTAGGATGGACTTAGCTCTCAATACATGGTGGTGATCACTTTTACTATTCTTTTAAGCAAAAATAGGGTCACATTTGATTTGTTATATTTCTCACAAGAGAAACCCAAGCTGACTCCCATGTAGGGTATAAGTCTGTGACGCTCTGAGTGTGTGCTGGGGACCCCCGCCCATTCGGATCTAGACTCCGTATTCTGTGCTCCGCCATCCTGCTAGGGCTGCCGGATGAAGTACAAAAGGCCCAGCAGATCTGAACTTCAGATCAACAACAAATAGTGCTAAAGTATGAATATGTCTCACATATTTTGTGGGACATATTTATACTGAAACATTATTTGTTGTTGATCTGAAATCCACATTTAACCGGGAATCCTGTTTTTATTTGCTGAACTGGCAACCCTAGAGCCCACCCCTGTCTCACTCCCCGGAGGACAGCCTGTCACGGGCAGGGCTGCTGAAGAGGCAGACCCTGAGACAAACCAGTGTACGGGGAGTCATGGGAGTGGTGACCACGTGCGGGGGAAGAGTTGGGTTGTGGGGCTTTCAAAACCGAGGCCTCCACCAGCCCCGTGGGGAGGTCTGGAGCCGGGACGCCCCACAGAGTGGACAGGAGCCGGCAACGGTCCTGGCCTTTTATATTTCCTCTCTGGCCGGTCACTGGGTGCAGGCCACCCAAGAAAGGGCCTGAACTTGGGGGTGGTGGCTCTCAGAGGCTGACTCGGCTAAGAATTGTCAGCTGTGGATACCCCCAACAGCTGTGAAGGGAGGGTCGCAGGGGCACATCGCAGCATCTACTGCGGGCCTAGATGGTCATCTCGAAGAAGCCATCGGTTTCCTGGCCAGGACGGCTGTGCCCACCAGGGACGCGCAGTGCTGTTGGTGATGGCCAGACAGACCATCTCTCAGGAGCTCAAGAAAGGAGTCAGCAGCTGACTCACAGTGTGACCCTTAGAGGAGGGGCATGACAAGCCCGTTTCTACATGGAAAACAGTATAACTAGGACCCTAGAGTCATCTGGAATCCTGAACAAGCTTCTTACTCTGTGATGCCTGGCTCTTAAGCTTGTTCTCTCAACTTCTTACTTCCCTGAGTATCCTGAAAACAGACCTCCACCCTCTGAGGTAACCCAAAGGCACCTTGCTCCTTGTACCTAAAAGGAATGGGCAGGGTGGCCCTAAGAACAGTTGGGCACCCCATAGCCCAGTCTCAGGACAGAGCCACATATAAAGAAGCACAGTCCAGGGAGCAGAAGTTACTAAGAAGCAAATATATCATTTTGAATTAATTTGGGGAGGTCAGGGTGCAGCTGGGGCAGAAACCTGTGCACGTTAGTAAATCTTACTCTCACCACAGTGATGACTCTTTTTAAGTCCCACCATTTACTGAGCACGCACTGTATGTTGGCACTGGCCTCAGTGTTTTCCGTTGATTTCACCGTCTAATCCTCGCATCAAATCCCTGATGTGTGGCGACTAAGTGTGTCGGAGCCTGGGGTCTGAACTCTGAGTCCACCCCTCTGAGAAACAACCCCCGTAATAGTGGATTTGCAGGTTGCCCCTCTGCACTGCCCGTGAAGTCTGCACGCGCCCTGTCCTCCTCCTCTCTCTTCAGCACCGTGGAACCCCAAACAAAACCCAGAAAGACTCCCTGAATCCTGACCATGTCCCGGCGGCCCTTTGCAAGGAGAAGCCGCTGCTGTGGGGTAGACGGTACTAGAGCCCTCACCCCTGGGAGACTCGCTTCGGAAGCTCGTTCCCAGAGAACATCTGTGGTGGATGTTCGGACGGGGTGGGGGTAAACGTTGCAGCTCTGCGTCGTGGCCGCTGTTTTTGTCGCCTGCTTATCAGGAGACGTTCTTCAAAGGCTGAGATTACGGGCACCTGTGCTGGGAAGCAGGCTTCCTGGGCGGGCAACTGGCACCGAGATGATCTCTGAGTCTCGGAAGAAGCGGCTCTCTTGTCAGGAGTGTCTCCAGTTCTGGGCTGGGAGGGCCTCTAGGGGTGGCGCAGCCTCTTCTTTCTTACTCTCAGGCAGGGAGGGTCCCTGAGGTGGGCAGCGTCTAGGTGTGACGGCCGTCTGATATTTGGTTAGCCCCCCTCCATTTGCCCTCCTTCTGGTAACAGTCAGTGTCTTACCTTCCTTCTGCAGAAGCACCTCCCCCCGACCTCAGTTCACAGGGTTTGTGCAAAGTTCATTCCTGCCCCACCTCTGTGTAAAGCCCGAGCACGTGACTGAGGCTTGACATGCTCCTCATGACAGGGACTGGCTGTGGAATGTGGGTGTTGGCCAACCAGAGCCAGTGATACAGGGGCTCTGTTCTGCTGGAAGCAAGAGCTTGAGGGGGATGTAAGATTTCGAGTTGCTGGCAGCCATTTTGTTACCATGAGGGAAGAGCCTGAGAAGAGAACCAACGTGGTGGAGAGAGAGGCAGTAAGACGAAGAGGGAGAAAAATGGACCTTGTTGATGTTATGTGAGCTCCTGACGGAGGCTTTGCTGGACTTACTCCTCAACTTTGCAGTCACATGAGCCAATACTCTTTCCTTAAGCCAGATCAAGGTCCTTGTCACTTACAACCAAGGACATTGTAACTGACACAAAACAGAAGGGAACAGAAAATCCTTGGCGGGTGAGAAGCCATCTGGGAGGAGCCATCAGCTTCCTCTCGGCTACCATCAAATGATGTTTCCAAATTACAGATTCATGCTGTGGAATGTATTTTGAAGGAAGACATGATGGGATTTGCTAATTGGATGTGGGGTGTGGAGGAAGAGACGGCCAGGGAGACTTGAGGGTTTTGGCCTGAGCACTTGCAGCAATGGAGCAGCCGTCCACTGAGATGCGGTTATTGGGTCAGGGGTCACACTGGACAAACGCAGCTGCAAATGCTCGTCTTAGAATGCCAGCCCACTGTATTTGTTTCTCAAGTGTGGACTCAGAACGTGTGGTGGGTTTCTACCAGCTTGATCAGAAGTCCTCTCACTGTGTCCTGGGGAAACACGGCTGTGCTGGGTTCCACAGGCAAAGCAGTATTTCAGGCTTTTCTTCCTTTTTTGTAAAGCGATTTTTACCTGGTTGTGGGTCAGTCCCTTTCACTTATTGGCCTTCTAAAATGGCAATAAATTGAATCATTTGCAAAAATTCTCTGGAACATAATATCTTTAAAGGTTTTATCCTAACAGAATTCCAAGTGTGAGGAAGACACCGTGAAGGAGCCGTGTGCTTTGTTCTGCGGAGGAGATCACGTCCCCGGGCCGGGAGAGCGGGGAGAGGAGCGAGAGGGTTGTTCAGTGGGAAGTTCCCCCCAGAAACCACTGGAATTGTGAAGCCTGCCTCTGAGGCAGGCCCTCACACGGGCCGGTGCTCCGCGCGTGCTGGCTTCTCACTGGCCTCTCCGCTGCGCTGGCTTGTGTTCTGCCCCCTTGTCTTTTGTTCGCACCCGCCCTGCCTTCTGCTCCCCCGTCGCTCGGGGTGAAAGGCGTGTGTGCGGGGCCATGGGAACCTCTTGCCCCCAGGCGGTGATGGAGCCCAGCTGGATGGGAGGCAGGGACCAGCTCGGCCGGTGGGCCACCTCACCGCCAGCTTCCTCCTGTCCTGACAACTGGCCTTCTGTGCCCTGGTCCTCGGGCCCCTCCTCCAGGCCAGATCACACTTACTTTGTGATTGCAGGTGCTGGGGGCTCAGGGGAGCGAGGCTGGATGGGGCCGGGTAGAGGCAGAGGCCCGGAGGTCCCACCGGGGAGAGCACCTGTTCACACGCAGTGGAGGAGGCCTGAGAGGGAGCCGTCTACCCAGGAGACCTGGAATTTAACCTTCGGGGCTGCCAGCGCCTGCTTCTCACCTTCACAGGTGCAACAGTCCCTTCCCAGGCAGGGATGAAAATTCAGCCTCTGGAGCCCCCGGGGCCTGCAGGGGTGACTCAAGAGGGTCACCTGCTGTGTGGGACCCCTGGCTGGCAGTGAAGGGGTCAGAAACCCCAAACTCTCCTCACCAGGAGCAGGCAGCTCAGTCCAGCGCTGGAGTCGGTCTGTCCCGTCTGCTGATCCTTGCCTTTCAGTGGGCCCAGCGGAGTGCACATGGGTGAAGAAAGCTCTGGAAATAATGGGGCCACCACCCAAAGATGGTATAAAAAAAACATTCAGTGTAGTGGGGCCCAGAATAGATCCAAACCGAAAATGCCATAAATGTCCAGTAATAGGGGACATTAGAAAAAAAAGTAGCATAGTCACACGGTGGAATACTAGCCAGTCATTGAGAACTAGTGATGTGTTTGGGAGAACACTGTGATGTCGCCGTTTTTGTAGGTCAGAACAGCTGAATATTGGTGATGTCATGCGGGTCTGTAGTATAGGGGTCAGGGATAATGTAAGTGAAAGTGCAGGTTATTAAACAATAAACAAAGTAGGATCTCAGTTTTGAACAACAAATGTATTTATATGTGTGTATCCACATATGTTATAAAAAATTGTAAATAGGTAGAGAGAGAAGAGGGAGAGAGGGACCAAATGGGTGACAAATAGAAGCAATTTAAAATTGCTTTTATACCTTTAAGTATTTGATTCAACTGCTTCTACAGTGTAAATGTATAGTTCTTATCACCAGAAAGTAATAGTTTATTTTTAGCGGTAAAGAGGTAGTAGATGCCCAGGGGGTGTCTGTGAGCCCGTCCTCCAGTTTGGGGGGAATGCCCCTCCCCCATTGCCTTCGAGGTCACCTCGGTGGCTCCCAGGAGCTATGCTCACACCACGTGACCTCCTCCCAACTCTGGTGACCGCTGATGGTCAAGGGTGGGCACTGACCCAGGCTGGGCCAATCAGAGTCTCTTCCCTGAGATTTTGAACTCAGGACTTGGAAGAGGTTGTCAGGTGGTGGCTTTGAACTAAAATTTGGGGGTTGTGGGACAATCACCACGAATACCACCCCCACCACGCCCACACCACACTCCCGCCAGCACCAGCACCAACAGTGACAACGATGTAGCTAAAGTGGACACAGCCCTCACTGTGTCCCAGATCCTCTGTGCTTTTCTTGTCCAAACCCATTCAGTCTTCCCTGTTTTAAAGGCAGGAAACCAAACCCGGCTCATTCCGCTGGCACTAGTGCCGCCGGGACACCCTGGCTGGCTGTTCAGGAGGGAGATTCGTAGGCTGTCACTGTGACTGATGAGCTCCCCCTGTGGGGGGCCATCTGCACCCCACCCTGGAGGAGCCCAGCTGGCTCAGGAAACGTGCGTCTCCCCTCCACTCCCCCTCGGGCGCATTCGTGGAGGCGCATCGTGGGAGCAGGAGGAGGCGGTGCTCTGGGCTCCTCATGGTTGCTGCGGTCAGACACTTGGAGTAGTCTGTCTCCCTTGTCACTCAGAGCAGCGAGGGCTCTTGGCTCCCTGTCTAACATAGATCTTGGATCTGGTCAGCCCCGTCTCCAAGTCCCCTGCAGTAGCCTGGTTCTGGCCACTATCGCCTCTCTCCCAGATGGCCCCAGCAGTCTCCCCTGTGGCCTCCTGGCCTCCAGCCTGGCCAGACGGGCTTTTTAAGTTGCAGGTGTGCCCCCGTCATGCCCCTGCACAAACCCTCGAGAGCTGGTCTTTGCCCCTGAGACAATGTCCATTGCGCAGCCTGAGGATGTCTTAATCCGATCCTGCCTGCCCCATCTCCAGCTCCTGCCCCGCCTCCCTGCCCTGCCCCTGCTCCCCGCTGCTTGCACTTCCGGATCTGCAGGGATCATAGACTGGAGCAGATAATAATCATTTGTTGAGTATTTACCATGTGCCAGAACAATTCTAAGCCCTTGACATTTATTATCTCATTAAATCCTCCCAATGGCTGCATCATCTCTGTCATGTATTTCAGGAAACCGAGGATTAGGGTGGCTCCTACGTGGTGGAACTGGTGGCAACCCAAGCAGCCCAGCTCCAGAACCTGTGCTCCAACCACTGCACCACCCTGCCTCAGAGCCGCCCATGGCTCTCCAAATCTGCATCTCCAGCTCGGGGTGAGGGGCCGAGCGAATTGCAGACTGTACCCTGGAAAGAGTGTAATCAGCACCAGCACGTGGCGGGAGGGCCGTGAGGGCCTAGGGCCTGGGTGGCTCTGGGTCCTCACTGGAGCACCTGGAACCAGTGACCTAGCCTCTCTCGGCCTCAGTTTCCCCTTCTGTAAAATGGGAGTTGGAAACAGTACCGCACTGCCGTGGTTGAGGTGGAGGCAAAGTGGGCTAATGCAGCTACAACACTTGACGCCTGGCACTACTGAGCGAAGCCCTCTGCAAATCATCACCATTGTTGTTTCTGTTGTTGCTCTCATTACATGCGAGTGGAAGAAGGCTGCTCAGACAGCCTGAGGAAGT
Source organism: Tapirus indicus (assembly GCA_031878705.1). Lineage (NCBI taxonomy): Eukaryota > Metazoa > Chordata > Mammalia > Perissodactyla > Tapiridae > Tapirus > Tapirus indicus. The sequence continues at coordinate 48,018,817 of CM062929.1, forward strand.
GGGGCCAGCTGGCCGCTGTCTTCGGGAGCCGTCTTGTTCTTTCTGGGGGCCTGCTTTGGTCCCACGGATCCCCTAAATTGGAGGTGCCATTTTCTGAAGACTTTTTCTGGACTGGGAGCAGGGTCGGTTTGCAGGAGCAGAGCAGCCCGGCCCTCAGAGTCCCCTTGTAGCCTTGTCCGAGTGCTCAGCACCTAGTCACGTAATTAGAGACTTCTGGAGCCCTGGGCGGGGTGGCCGCTCCCTGCTGGGCCCTGTGTCCTCCTCTGTGAGAGGGAGAGGCTGTGGGCATGGGGAGATGAGATGATGCGGGCGGAGTGTGCAGCCCAGGGCCCGGCCTTGGGGGGTCAGCGGGGGCTGTGGCAGTGGGGGATTAGACGCCGACCCCAGTGGGTGGCCGTGGGCACAGCCCGGGCCTCTCCTGGCCTGTTCTCTTCATGGAGAATGAGCCCGCTTTTCCAGGGTGTGTCTCCCGGCTCCCAGCACCAGAGCTGGAGCTGGAACACAGCCTTCTCATCGCCGGGCTGGGTGTGCTCCTTCGCTGCGCCTTCCAAGTCGCCGAGGTGTGCCCAAGCCGGCAGTAACAATTAGAGCTAATATTTATCGAGCACGCCTAGGCGTCTCTCCTTTCCTTCTCACAGTGACCTGGGCGCTGGGTGGTCTTAACCCCTCCTAGCAGATGACCAGTACGCGTTCAGAGAGGTTAAGCCACTTGCTTGGATCACAGAGCTGGTGAGTGGCAGGCGGTGAGCCCAGGTGGTCTGACATCAGAGCCCACCCTCTTAACAGCCACATCACAGTGTACAATCAAAATGGCCCCGAGCCCCCCCTGGCCCCACCGGAGCCTCCGCAGGCCCCCAGATGTCCCGCTGGCCCTGCACGGACTTCCCAGCCCGGCGGCATTTGCTCCCAGCTCTCAGCGTTTCCACCTCTTGCCTTCCAGAAGAGCCGCAGTCTGCTTCCCAAACTGCCGCCCGGCAGCCGCCCCCACTGCTCTGTGGGGACTGGGAGGGGGCACTGAGATCACAGGGAAGGGCCGGCCCCATGACGGGGGCCTCACCCCAGAGCGTCTCGGGACCGCGTGGCCTTTGTCAGCCTCACGCACTCATTAAGCCGGGTTGAACCAGAGGTCAGATTTTACTGCAAATCTAAAGATCCTTGATAATCAGGCCAACCCAGAATCCAGCTGTGTGAAAGGACCCTGGGGGCTCCCCCGGCCATTTCCACAGACGCTTTTATGATTTGGTGGGTGGGAAACTAAGAGTCGAGCCGAGGAATCCTCTGGCTCCCTTTGAGCTGGCAGCAAGCTGGCCCCAGTGGCCGGAAACCTCCGGCACTGGGGATGCATGAGCTTGGCAGGGGCCTAGTGGGTCTTTTCTCAGCTCTGCGGGGCAGAGGTGACCTGGGCTGGAATGAGAGGAGGATGGAGCAGAAGGCAGTGGCAGGGAGAGCTTGCCAGAGGAAGACTTCCCCAACGTGGTCAGACCTGGAACGAGAGGAGGAGAGAGAAATAGACATACCCGGGCCGGTTCTTGCATTCATCCTCCTTGTGGTAGATTTTTTAATTGGCCGCATTCTCCACCACTCCCTCCAGCCTCACCCTGTGCGCACTTCCCAGCAGCAGGTGGGGTCTGTCCCGCCCTTGCAGAGTCTGGGCTGGCCTGTGACTTGCTTTGGACAATAAGATGACAGTATGGTCACAAATAAGATGTGACCATGTGACAGAAGAGATGCTGTCCGGGTTCCAGCCCTAGGCCATGAGAGGCCTTTTGCACTTCCACCCAGTCTCTTGGGCCCCCCACCTCTGCTGCGGCAACAAGCCCTATCTGGCCAGCTGGAGGATGAGAGACATGGGGCCTGGTCACCCCCCTCACCCCAGCCACCACCATTCATGTGAGCGAGGTCATTTTAAACTACTTAGCCCTCAACCTCTCTCTCCAGCTGACCACAGACGTAAGTTCAAGCCCAGCTTGGTCAGTGGAGACCGTCCTAGATCAGTAGAACTTTCCAGCTGACCTGTACGCTTGTGAGAAGTAATAAATGGCTGTTGTTTTAAGTCACTCAGTTTTGGGGTGGTTTGTTACACAGCAGTGAGTAACTCACACCTACAACCTCTCCCCTTCCCTTTTGTCAACACCCCAATTCTGGGCTGGTCCATCTTCCATCCAGTCCATATTTGAGTGCACACTCCATGGGGCAGGGACTAGGTCTGTCCCATTCACTGGTGCCATGCACAGGGCTAGTATCTATCAGGCCTTTAGTAAGTATTGGTTGACCGGATTAATTAGTGAACTAGTTAGTACTTATTTGGTTCAGTGTTTCTATCCCACACTGGACCATAAGCTCCATGAGGGGGACCCTGTCTGTCTTCATCTCTGTCACACCCTCAGTGTTAAGTTCAGGGCCTAGGACATAGTAGATGCTTCGTAGAATGAAAAAGTGAATTTCTGTGTGTGCCACACACTGTAGGCAACCTAGAGAAGACAAGGAAGGCTGTGTATGTGTGTGAGCATGTAGGGATTCCACTTGTTCAACCCACCACAAGTCCCCGTCTGTAACACAGAGCAGATTTTCACAGCTGTGGCCTGGATCAGGGACCAGGTGGCAGGGGAATGAGTGGAATGACCTTTGTGGTCAGCGGAATAATGACCTCCAAAGAGGTCCACGTCCTAATCCCCAGGACCTGTGAATATGTCACCCTACATAGAGATGCGATTAAGTTAAGGACCTTGAGATGGCAGGATTATCCTGGATTGTCTGGATGGGCACCATGTCATCACAAGGGCCCTCATAAGAGGGAGGAAGGAGGGTCGGACTCAGAGAGAGACTGGAAGATGCTGTGCTGCTGGCTTTGAAGATGGAGGAAGGGCCACGAGCCAAGGAATGCAGGCGGCTTCTAGAAGGTGGAAAAGGCAAGGAGGCGCATTGTCCCCTCGAGCCTCCAGAGAGAAACACAGCCTGCCAACGCCTTGATTTTAGCGCCAAATGAGTCTTGATTTCAGACTTCTGACCTCCACAACTCTGAGAAAATAAATTTGTGTTGTTTTAAGCCACTAAGTTTGCAGTAATTTGTTATGGCAGCCTAACCATCTCCTTTAGTAAAAGTGACTTAGGTGTCTCCCAGGTTCCTCCGAGGGCTGGAGCGGCCTTAGGGACCCCGGAGAAGGGCCTCATCCCTTACCCACTTGTGAGGAAGTAGACCGGGAGTGCTTCCCTGAGGCTGGGGAGGTGCAGGGGATGATTTTTCAGATGAAAATACCGCAGTGTAGAGAGAGGGGAAGTGAATCCATGCCACGCAGGCAATGTCGGAGAAGCACTGCGAAACACACCAGAGAAACACTTACACACATTTACAGAAGGCAGTCCTCCCCCATGGCTGACGGTACAGGTGTGATTCACACTTGAATGGGTTTTTAAAAATGTTTCCCCGTCTGGCATCTGTTCCCCTCATTCTGGAAACAAACAAAAAACCTCGGTTTTTGTCTAGGAAACCACTCTTCCCCCCGTTTCAGTCCGCATAAGGTGGGCTGATGTCACTGCCCCCATCAGATCAGGTGTGGACCCATGATACAGGCTCAGCCAGTCAGTGAATTCCACCCCTTTGGCTGAGGGATGGGTTCAGGGATGAGCATGTGACCCAAGCTCATCCAGTCAGAGCGGACATGGACCTTTTGCCTTGGGTCTGGGGTAGAGGGAATTGCTCTTCCTACTGGGGAGCTGGGAGGACAGACTGAAAGCCTGGGATTGCTGGCAGCCATCCTGCCATCCTGAGGGGAGAGTCTGCATGAGAATGGAGCCGACACACAGGAAAGGAGAGCTGAGAGGTGGAGGCAGAAACACTGGAGGGGGGGGGACCGGATGACATTGTTAGGGCCTCTGGATCAAGCCATACCTGAATCATCATGCTTCCTGACTCCTTGATTAGCCAGGAAAATCCTCCCTTGTCCTTCACTAACCCAGTGTGAGTGGGGTTTTCCATCACTTGCAGCCAAGAACGTCCTCACTAATACAGAACCATAATGGCAGAGCCATAAGGGCTCTTTGACTCCATTAGGTTTAAGCCCTTCATTTTGTAGTCGGAGAAACAAAAGCCCAGAGAGGCCATGACACTTGCATGAGATCACACAGCAAGTCGTGCCAGAGTCAGGACTGGATCTGGATGCAGAGTTCCAGTTTAGGATTCCTTCCTCTACCCTGTGGTGGGGATGGTCAGTGGGCCTCATTCCCACCCTCCAAGCGTCCTTTACATGAACGTCCGTGAACCTGAAAAGCAATAGGAGATAGAGGTCAGGGGTTCAAATTAGTCAGGCTGGATTCGAATGAACCTGTGCAGAGACCCCTGGCCCAGGCAGGCCTTTAGTCCCTCATAGAGGAATCCTGGGTCTGAGAGGCACTGCCTGGGGCAGGGGGCTGGCGATGCAAATAACAACAGGTCCACGGCTGCATCCTGGGTCCATCTCTTAGTGATGGGACTGGTGCTCTCTAAGCCTCCGTTGCTCATTTGCACACTGGTCATAACAGTAATACAGCGTCGTTCATCACGTCATTTGACTAACGTGCATTGAGCAGCTGCTGTATGCCAGGTACGTGCTGGGCGGTGGGGCTCAGGACGTGCAGGAGGACGGAACCCCCGCCTGGGGCCTACGGCTCAGGGCCTCTCAGCATTGACGTGAGGACTGGATTGGCCACTGTGCAACGGACGGAGTGTTCTTGGGGGTGGAACTCTGCATGTTAATTGTGGGGGCAGTTACCTGGCTGTAGGTATTTGTCTAACTCCCAGAACTACATTCACTGTGTGTCAATTCTAGCTGGTAAATAAAGCGTGCTCAATTTCACCAAAAATGTCAGAGAACGTCTTTTCCTCCCGCTATAGTAGTTAAGCTTGTTTTGCAAGGAGAAAAGCTTTACATACAATGGAAGACAGGCTCGTTAAAACAAAAGATTAGAGAAGAGAGCAGATATCAAATGCTCCACCAGTGGCTGTCCTGTCCGGGACCAAGTACAGTCACAGGGACCCGGTACAGTCGCGGGCACCGGGTACTGTCACGGGGACCGGGTACAGTCGCACATGCCAGACAGTGTTATCAGCAGTTCCCCCGGGGTTTTCAGCTGTTTTGGATTATTTGTGTCACGACTCCCCTCCCTGAGCTGAGATCACCAAGGAGTGACCACAACTTGGAGCCCACGCCTGTGAAATGCAGAGCTGACACATGGAGTGGCCCTACAGTCATTAATGGGAGGGAGGTCAGCCATGGGCTGCTGGCCAGCACCCGAGCGCGACCTGGGCCTCTTGGCAAATGCAGGTTGGAGCCGGGGGGAACAGGCCAGCTCCCCGTCCTCGCCTGCTGGCCCTCATACCCTCTCTTGCAGCCCGGTGTCCAGGACATGCCCCCAGGCAGGAGCCCCAGGAGGGCAGCGACCAGGCTGGGTCCACCCTAGATCGTAATTGTCCCTCTGCTGGCCTGAATCCTCCAGTGAGCCCAGAGCGATGTGAATCAACGTGTGGAGCTCACAGCCCTGAGCGGGGAGAGAGAATTGAGAATGAAACCTGTGAAATGAAGCTGGTAAGTAGGGAAGAGAGATGAGGGCGCCAGGGAGGCCTGTCTGGGGAGGTGACATTCTTGAGCACAAGGTAGAAGAGCTGGAGTCAGTCAGGTGGATATTTGGGGAAACAAAACCTAGACGGAGGGAGCAGCTGTGCAAAGGCCCTGGGGTGGGAACATGTCCCCGTGTTCCCGACACAGCAGAGGTGGCTGGGAGATGGGTCAGAGGTGCAGCAGGAAAGCCAGATGTTGGCCCAAGAGTAGAACTTTGGAGCTTATTCAGAGTAAGATGTGGGGGCCAAGCCTTGAAGACCGAGTGTGCTGAGGCGGGCCCTGCACCCCCACAGGCTCCGTTCAGAGCGGAAGGCGCGGGGCGGCGTGTCACACACAGCTGTGGATGCCAGGCCAGGGCTTGTTTCTAAACAGAGGCTTTTAGCCCTGTGTTGGAGTCGCCTGCACTCCATCCGCCTCCAGAGTTTTCTCCCCTGGGACACGACACCAGGGCTGTCTCTCGAGGGCATGCTCCCCTTTTCCTCACAACGTGAAAAGCCGACACGTGAGGACGGGCCCGTCCTCTGCACCAGGACCCGCCTGTGTCCGCGCATATCACCTGCCGGAAACGTGAGACCGGGGCCAGGCACACATCAAATGCGGGTTTCGGGGTGTCAGCGCGATCGGAGTCCATATTTGCCAACAAGTTAAAAAACCGATGTTTCATATGATCCAGGATTTACACCGCGCCATCTGGCCGGTGTCACCTTCCTCCTCCTGTCTGTCCCAGCAATCATCTCAAGTTCGACTCAAAACAAAGAGTTCCCTGTTGGCAGTTAATCCTCAAAGGGAGAGCTTTGTTCGAGACTGAAAAACCTCATTCAACCACGCTGGCAAGGAGCGGGCATTCCTCGTGCCAACTCCAGCTCTGACTTGGAGCCTACATTGGCGAGCTTAAGTTCATTTCTTCACCCCCTGCAAGGAGAGCCCTCTGTCACATGGCACATTGTTGAGCAGGTATTGAAGGGATAAGTGGGGAATTAGAACGGTGGCCAGGAACAAAGGGGTCGGGGTGGAGAGGTGTCTGGATGTGCTGGGAGAGTCTGGGGGAGGGACCTGGAGGACAGTGGGGAAGCTGGGTCTTCAGCAAACTCCCTCCCAGCTCAGTGGATCCGTGAAGGGTTCCCTTTTGCATCAGTTTTCAGTGCTGCGTAACAAATTGTCACAAACTTAGTGACTTAAAACCACACCCATTTATGCTCCCTCATTTCTGTAGGATGGAAGTTTGGGCATAGTGTAAGTGGGGCCTCTGCTCAAGGTCTCACCAAGCTGAAACCAAGGTGTCGGCCAGCCTGCGCTCTCCTCTGGAGCTCTAGGGTTCCTTCCAAGCAAACATGGTTGTGGCAGAATTCAGTCCCTTGTGCTGGTGGGATTTGAGTCCTGTTTCCTTGCTGGCTGTCAGCCAGGGGTCACTCTCAACGCCTAGTGACCAGCTTCATTCCTTGATACCTGGCCCCTTCCATTTTCAAAGTCAGCAACAGAGGAGCTCCCTCACATTAAATCTCTCATATGCTTTGAATCTCTTCTTCCAGGAAGGGCCTCATCCCTTTTCAGGGCTCACCTGATTATGTCAGGCCCACCAAGGGTCATCTCCTTTCTTAAAGTCAGTTGTGTCCTACAACATAACTATCTACAGGTCCCTCTCGCACTCAAGATGCAGAGGATTATACAAGGATGTGGAGGGGCCATCATAGAATTCTGCCTGCCATACCTGTCTGCATGGTCATCAGCAGGCATTCAGAACCACTTGCCAGTGCCAGGCCTCGGAAGCACCAGCTGTGGGCCCGAGAAAGCCCCAGACTCTCCGTTAAGGCAAGGTGCTGGAGGCTGAGGCCTGGGAGTTGGACAGACTTGGGTGTGAATCTCAGCTCTTGACCGTATGACTGTGTCGGTCAGGAGGGCTGGGGTTATGCTGTGGGAACAAACAGTCCCAACATCTCAATAGCTTCAGACAGCAAAGGTGCACTTCTCACCTGGGTCATGTGCCCATCACAGTTTGGCAAGGGACAGTGCTTGCTGTGGTCACTCAAGGGCCCACCAGACAGAGCAGCTGCCGTCTCAAGTGTGACCGATATCCAGACCAGAGGGAGAAGGGAAGATGGCCAAAGGGGACGGCAGGGCCGCATCTGACTCCAGGAAGGCAGGGCAGGGCCCTCAGAGGCAGAGAGCGGGAGTGTTTTTGAACAGCCTCATGAAATGGGAGGTGGTTGGTGAGTTCCTCCCGTCTGAGCCTGTTACTCATCTGTGAAATGGACACGAGGGTGCAATCTACAGAGGTGCCTATGGTGAGTGCTGGATACATGTGAACTGAGGCCTTGACAGGTGCGAGGCCATGTGAGCTCTTCTGCTTCGACACCGTCACCCCCTGGCGTGGGTTATGTGATGGTTTCCATTCCACAGAGCAGAAAACTGAGGCCCAGAGAAACGAAGGTTGCATAGAAGGCAAATGGTGGGATTTGAGTCCAGGTCGACCTGACCTTGAAGCCTGGGCACATAGCGCCCTCTCTGTCGCGCCCCGGGGGGCCTCTATTTCAGCTTTAGTGCCGCCTCGCGGCCTCCCGGGTCAGCTGCGCACGTGGCTCCAGGCCTGATTTCTTTCAGTCCTCTCGTGTGGAGATCTGGTCAACCACCACGTCTGGCCTGAATCTGCTTGGCTTTTAGCTCTAAACAGCTGGCCCCAAAGGGACTCACTTTACAACACACTGCCTGGTCTGTACGGCTGGCACTTACCCTAGAAATCATCCGGGCCAGTGGCTGTCTCCATCAGGAAGGGAGGGCGTGTCCACTGGGTGCTGCTGGCAGGGCCCTAAGCTGTCTTCAGTCCTTCAGAAGCACAGTGGGAACTGCACTCTATCTGCAAGGACGTTACCACTACTTACAGTGAGAAGTTGCACCAGGGACTGGGGGCAGGAGAATGGGGAGTGACTCTAGTGGGTATGGGGATTGGTTTGGGGGCGATGAAAATGTTCCGGAATTAGATAGTGGTGATGGTTGACACCCTTGTCTGCATGCTAAAAACCAGTAATTGTGCACTTTGAAATGTTATGGTGTGTGAATTATATCTCAGTTAAGAAGTGTCCACTTGCTTGGTTTTCAGCCAGTTGGTGGAGTCAGATGTCGACTCTTTTAATGTGCCGGTGTCTGTTTCCCTTTCCTCTCATGACAGCACCTCATTTTTCCTCTGAGAAACTGCCCTTCCACCACTCTCTTTGGGCCTCATGAGCTCTTCCCCCACACCTAGACACCCCCCCAGGTCAGGTGTGGGCAGGTGTCCCAGTCCTGTCCCAGACCACTCAGAATCCTGCCCTGTGATGGGTAGAAGGACGTGGGAAGGAGCTGCTGTCTTCCACTGGATGCTCTGAGTCTGGTGACTCTTCTCTGCCCTCAGAGGAGGTTCAACTGTGGGAAAAGGTGACGAGGTCAACACAGAGAAGGACCCAGAGCTGAGAGATGGAGACGTGGACGAGCCTTGAAGACATGATCTTGGTCAGTGTCCCAGTGAGGGGGTTTTTGCCCTCCAGAGGACATGTGGCAATGTCTGGGGACATTTTCAGTTGTCACACCTGGGGTGAGGGGGTAGAGGCAGGGATGCTGCTGAGCATCCTATGATGCACAGAACGCCCCACATCAAAGGCTGAGCCAGTCCCCAAATGTCAATAGTGCCCATGTGGAGAACCCGTTCGAAAGCCCTTGCTTCCAGCCACGTCTGAAGCCAGATGCCCACTCCCTCAACTTCCCAATGACAAGAGCCCGTAAAGTCCCTCGTTTGCTGAAGCCACCTCCGTGAGCTGGGTTTCTATCCCTTGCAATCAGAAGGATCCCAACTAATACACTGGTCATTGCCTCTGGGGTGGCGGGGCTGCCGAGGGGCAGGCTGTAGATCAGGTGGGCTAGCATGCTGCTCCACGGATCAGAAGCCCCAGCTTGGAGGGGCTGTCTCTGCTCATATGACAAGAAGCTGGAGGGAGGCAGCTGCCACTGGTGCAGCAACTCAGTGATGTCAGATGCTGATGCTTCTGTGATCCTCTGGGCCTTCTCCTCAAGGTCACAGATGGCTGCTGCAGCACCAGGCATCACATCAGTGGGCAAGGCAGGCAGAAAGGAAGAAGGTCAGTGACATCTGTCCCTTTCAGCAGGAAATCAAAGGTTTTCCCAGGGCTCCAGCAGACTTCCTCTTATATTTCACTGGCCAAGACTGGGGCATGTGGCTGCAGAGGGGTCTGGGAAAGTGAAGATTTAGCTTTCCCAGCCCTTGGCGTGGAAGGGGAGAGAAATGGAGTTGGGTCAGCTGCAGGAGACAAAGAGGAGAAGATACTCTACTCCACCTGTCCATCCTGGTCGTCTCATCCAGAACTGCCTGACTTGCCAAGAAGTTTTTGATGACCGAAAATGGGAAGCAGATTGTTAAATACAGATGGACAAACCCATCTTCAAGACGTGTGATCCAGGGAGGAAGAAACATAAGAGTGAAAGGGGTTTTTGAGAGTGAAATGCCCGTTTTATAGATGAGAAGACTGAGGCCAAGCGACTTCTCCCATATCACAGCAGCCGCTCAAGCTTCCTCGGATTCCAAGCGACCTGACGGTCTAGTTTCTCACATTCTGAGCCCAGTCCTCCTCTTTCTCAGCCCTGCGGTTGTGAATCCCGACTTTAAAGTCAGACATCAAGCCGTCCAAGCACGGAAGTGCTCGCGGTGGTGAACTTTGTTTCTAAGTTTCTCTCTTGCAATTCCAGGCGACCGTCGGGGACCATCATCTTCACGACTGCAGTGTATTTGGACTCGTCCGGTCATAGTTTTATGATAGCCCAGAAACTAACCTTCAGCGTCTAAAGAATTGTCCAAAATACATGATGTCGACTCAAATAGAGAGTAACAGGAACAAGGTAAACTGTTCAAAAATTGCCCTCTTAAAAAAGTCATAAATAAGACTCAAAGAAAGAGTCAAAAGGAATTTTTGGGCAGGAAAACGTGTTTTGTTCTAGTATTCTCTGAATAGGTTTCTTTTACCTGATAGGGAGATTGAAAGGCCCCTGGTGGCTCTGGATCGATTGTGCAAACACCCGTCTCGTTTCCCGGCTGTGGACACAGAGTCGGCACCCTTGACAGTAAAGCCCCAGCAGTCCCCGCCTCCCATCCCCCGCTGGAAGGGCCACCGAAGGACGCCGCGCAGGCCGAGTGGTCCCCGGAGCACACGTGCACGCGGAGCTCGACAGAGCCTGGGGCACTGCAGTTCGGGGCTGGGGGTGGCGGGAGCTCCTCATGAAGATTTAAAAAACACATTTCCGTGATTTTCACCAGGCAATGGTTAATATTTTTTTATTGAGGTGAAATTCACATAAAATTAACCATTTTAAAGTGAACAATTTGGTGGTATTGAGCACATTCACTATGTTGTGCAACCAACGCCTCCATCTAGTTCCAAAACATCTTCCTCACCCCAAAAGGAAACCCCGTACCCATTAAGCAGTTGCTCCCCATTCTCCACCCCAGCCCCTGGCCACCCCCAATCTGCTTTATGTCTCCGTGGATTTACCGATTCTGGACGTTTCCTATAAATGGAATCACACAATGTGTGGCCTTTTGTGTCTGGTTTCTTTCACTGAGCATTGTGTTTTCCAGGTTCACCTGTGTTGTAGCGTGTGTCAGCGTTTCATTCCTTTTCATGAGTGAGTAATATTCCACTGTGTTTACATACCTCATTCTGTTTCTCCATTCATCAGCTGATGGGCATTGGGCTGTTTCCACCCTTTGACTACTGTGATCAGTGCTGCTGTGGACTTGCGTGTACACGTATTTGTCCCTGTTTTCAGTTCTTTTGGGTGTCTGCCGTGAGGTGGAATTGCTAGTTCAAGTGGTAATTCTATGTTTAACTTCTTGAGGAACCACCAAACTGTTTTCCACAGCGGCTGTACCACTTTCCATTTCCCCAGTGATGCACAAGAGTTGCAATTTCTCTACATCCTTGCCAACACTTGTTATTTTCCAATTTTTTAAATTATGGCCATATTAGTGGCTATGATTTTTTTTGTTTTTTTTTTGTGTGTGTGTGGGGAAGACCAGCCCTGAGCTAACATCCGTCACCAATCCTCCCCTTTTTGCTGAGGAAGACTGGCCCTGGGCTAACGTCGTGCCCATCTTCCTCTACTTTATATGGGACGCCGCCACGGCATGGCTGACAGGCAGTGTGTCGGCGGGCGCCCGGGATCCGAACTCGCGAACCCCAGGCTGCCAAGCGCGGACTAAACTGCTGCGCCACCGGGCGGCCCCTAGTGGCTATGATTTTGTGGGTTTTTTTTTTTTAATTTGCTGAGGAAGACAGGCACTGGGCTAACCTCCATGCCCATCTTCCTCTACTTCATAGGGGACGCCCCAACAGCAAGGCTTGATAACTGGTGTGTAGGTCTGCACCCGGGTTGTAAACCTGCGAACCCCGGGCTGCCGAAGCAGAGCGCATGAACTTAACCACTATGCCACTGGGCTGGCCCTGATTTTGTGGTTTTGATTTGCATTTCCCTGGTGACTAATGATGTTGAGCATCTTATCCTGTGCGTGTTGGCCATTTGTATGTCTCTTTGGAGAAATGTTGTTTGCTCATTTTTAAATTAGGTTGTTGTCTTCTTGTTGTTGAGTTGTAAGAGTTCTTTATATATTCTGAATACCGGATCTTTATCCATATGCAATGGTTAACGTTTAAAGTTGGTAAACCAATGTTAATGTTTGGAACTGATTCGGGAAAACTCGAATGTCTGCTTCTAAGATTGGGTGGTCATCCAGGTGGGATGTGAAAACAAAGGTTCGAATCATAAAGGCATGACCTGTGTCCATCCACTGGTCACTCCAGGCCACATGGCAGGACACTGTGAGGTCACGTGTGTGGCCTACACCTCTTTGCCCTTTTTATAAAACTTCAGACACTAATACTGTGTTTCCAACATCCGGCGTGCTGCCCTCTTTGTCTCATTTGTTTGAAAAATGACTAAATCATTATGGAAACAGTTGAAGGGCCCCCTTCCTAATCCCATGCCTGTGGCTCCTTCAGGAATTATTGTTGTTTAAGCTGCTCTCCGGAGGGATCTGAGGCAGCCTGTAAGAGAAGGCGCAGATACAACGAAATGCTGGATTGCGTCTACAGACTTCAGGGGAATGGAGCTGGTGAAGACCCTGCTGGAGCTCACCTTTCTTGTTCCGGGGTTTCGCGAGGTCGCTGAATTCTGTCACCGTCAAGGCACCATATCCCCGTCCTGCTTGGCAGAGAGGGGGTGGCCGGGACGTTACCTCCGTGTGACAGTAAGGAGGTGCTCCCAGCCCAGTGTTGTGCAGGGCCCCATGCTCAGGTCTCCACGCTTGGTTTAAAACTCCCCGTTGCCATCTCAGAATCCTTAATAATTAATTATGTACCCAGTCCTGTCCATTTAGGGTCGCCGAATTTGATGTATAAAAATATGGGACTCCCAGTTATATTTGATTTTCAGATAAACAACAAATACTTGTTTAATGGACGTATATCCCATGCAATATGTGGGACATACTTATAGTAAACACTTATTTGTCATGTGTCTGAAATTCACCTTTAACTGTCATGTGTCTGAAATTCACCTTTAATCCAGCGACCCCTTGCCCTCAGGGCCACAGGGAGGGCGCGCGGGGACTCTCGGCGTAGCACCTCTGAGGTTTTGAGTTCAGGGAAGAAAAGGAGAGAGACCGAGTGTGTCTTTCCTGTGAAATTGGTTCTGAGGGAAATGCGTGCACATAACTTGTGCGTGGAAAGGACCAGGGCGTCCGTTTTCCACCCGAGATGTTTCTGCTTGCAGCCTAGAGGCTGATGCTGTGGGCTCCGGGTGACCCAAACCGCTGGGCCCCTGGTGTCCCCTCCCTGTGGCTTTGGGGCTCCAGGCACGATTCCCTGTTAGAGAAGCCGGGGTGTGGGAGGTAGAGGTGAGGAGGGGAAGATAATTTGGAGAGAAAACACATGTGTGTTGAGTGCCTGCGTGCCACGCTCTGAGCTGGGGCACTGGGGTCCAAAGATGAACAAGAAAAATCATATAGTCGGAGCGATTCCCAAACTGACATGCCCACAGATCACGGATCCTGTTAAAATGCAGAGTCTGATGCCACATGACGCGGCCTGACCCGAGACTCAATGACTCTAATGAGCTCGGGGGCCACCGGTGCTGCTGGTCCTGGACCCCTGTGAGGAGCAGGTGCTGGATGAGGCAGGAGACGACAGGGCGAAGGTGGGTCTTGGGGGCAAAAAGAATCTTAAGTCTTTTCTTTTTTGTTGTTAAGGAAGACTGGCCCTGAGCTAACATCTGTGCCATCTTCCTCTTCTTTATATGGGACACTGCCACAGCATGGCCTGATGAGGGATGTGTAGGTCTGTGGCCAGGATCCGAACACACAAACCCCACGCCACCAAAGTGGAGCACGTGAACTTAACCACTACACCACTGGGCTGGCCCCAAGAATCTTAGTCTTTTTATGTATGAAGCATAGATGTGCATGTGGTATATAAACAGATATACAGTATATGTGTGGCATTAAACTTTTATGGGGGGATGAATAAGAAAAAATGTCTAAAAAGCCTCCTGCGGGACTGTTAATTTTAAAAAAGTTGAGAAACACTGGGTTAGAGGAGGAGACTAGCAATAAGCAAGCTAACCAGTCTATCTAAATAGATCTAAATAAATCAATCTATTAATCAATGAAACAATTTGACTGTGCTAAGTGCAGTGAAAAATTAAACAAGGTGGTGTGATTAAGAATAAGGGGGCAGGGCGCTACTTTGTCCAGGGTGGTCAGGGAAGGCTTCCTGGAGGAGGTGACATTTAATTGAGTTCTGGAAGATGGAAAGCCAGGGGGAAAGGCATTCCAGGCAGAGGGAACAGCAAGCACAAAGCCCCAGAGGCAGGAAGCAACTTAGTGTGTTCTAGAAAGTGACCAGATTCTATTTCAATTACACTCTAACCTTTATTACAATTGTATGAGAGGTTGTGACCCCCATTTTACAGCTGGACACAGGTTGGATAACTTGCCCAGAACTCGTGCGCCAGTCAGGGTCCAACCAGAGAAGCAGAACCAATGGGAGACACATAGTGAGGGGTTTGTTTCAAGGCATGGGCGTGGGCAGCTGTGGGGGCTGGCCAGGCAGGTCCGGACCGTGGGGCGGCCACTGGGATGGGCTGGAGGTCTTGGGCACTGGCCAAGGCTGCTGTCCACAGGCAGCATTTCTTCTTCTTCAGGAAATCTTCAGCCCTGCTGCTGAGGCCTTTCAACTGATTGGATCAGGCCCACCCAGACCGCCTAGGACAATCTCCCTTAACTAAAGTCACCTGATTTGGGACTTGAGTCACGAGCACCTAGACTAGTGACCAGTTGAATAGCTGGGACTGTGGCTTCACCAAGTTGACGCGTCCAATTGACCATCACAGCCCCCATCCGGTGAGGGGGGAGCTGGGATTTGAGCTGGGGTCTGCCCTTGAGCTGACTTTCATTAGCGTGAACGTTAATTCATCCCCCAGCAACCCCACGAGGAAGGTAACAGCCTCCCTTCATAATGAGAGAAACCAGGCTCCCGGGAGCCAAGTCACCAGCCCAGGCTCACATCTCGGCTCCTGGTCGGCACTCCAGGAACATTTTTGAGTGGATGAATTTGTTTAGCCAAGATCCACAGCCTGTCCTTCCTGACTCTAGCGCCTGCTCACTGCCCCCCTCCCTCCAGCCCGTCCTGCCCTCTGGATCAGGAGCTGCCACGTGATCTGAGCGGTAGGGACTTTTATTCTGGTGAGGGAACCTGCAGTGGGAGAAACTTTTATGAAGGGTAATGAGGAGTTGCAGCCCAGACCAGGGTGCTGACCGAGCTTGAAGCTGCTGTTGGGGCCTGTGGTGGCGGTCCACAGTCGGCAGAGGTCCTGAGTCTCTGCCCTCCTGTCTCCCAGATCACTGATGGGGACCTGGCGGGGAGGGCCACCCTCCCGCAGATAGTAATCGTGGACAGCACACTGTCACTTAGCGCCTAGCATCCGTGGGCAGAGGAAGCGGGCCCTGCAGCCCTGGCTGTCCCCCTCCTGACCACCCGCCGGGATGGGGCTGGGGCGTGGGGGCTGCTGCTTTGATGCCAGGGCTGCTCTCAGCAATTACCAGACGACTGGCTCGTGAAATCGAATATGAGGGATTGGAAGACTTTTATGGGGGGCTTTTCTGCTTCCAGCAAATTCCAGGGCATGATTTTACAACCCCTTGATTCTGGGCCTCCCTTTGTCCCCTGCTCTCCATCGTCTGAAGGGAAGGATGGACAGGGCTTGGGGGGTGGGGGGTGCCGTGAGGGCGAGGGGGTCGACCGGTGAGAACCCAGGGAGGACGCAGGGGGCTGCGTGGGGGCCTCCAGAGGTCAGGGCCGAGCCCTGCAGCAGAGTCTCTGGTCAGACGACTCCGGCCAGTGTCCTCGGGGCCAGCACCAGGCCCCACGTGTGTGAGCGTCGGTGAGAGCCCCGTCAGGGGCCCAGCCAACACAGCCGCCCTCTGCTGGGGGGCTCGTCCCACCAGTGGCAGCAAAGCTCCTGGAAATGCATGGCGGTCCCTGCGGGCCGCGGGTCAGGGCTGCACTAGTTCCAGAAACACCGCCCACAGACAGCGACAACAGGATAGCGAGCCAGCCTCCTGCACGCCCTTTGCCCGCGGCGGGCAGCGAGCCCTGCTGGCGGGCGCTGTGACGCCGCGACAGGACAACCAGCGTCACCCCCACCGCACGAAGGAGGGACGGACTCAGAAGTGGGGTGACTGCCCGTGGCCGAGCGAGGGTGCGAGCCCAGGTTTGTGCCCCTCGGCCTGTGCTCTCGCCGCCGCTGCTCCTTCGGGCACCTCCGCGAGCCTCCCGCAAGCCCCCGCCCGGGCTCCCCTGGGTCCCACCGTCAGCGCACTGACGGGAGCCACTGCGGATGCTCGCGTGTTGCCTGCTGCCCCTGCGAGGCCCAAGCCCCGGAGGGCATCACTTTACCCCCGGCTCCCACCCCACTGCCCAGGCCACAGTTAGTGCTTTGTATGTGGTTACTGGACGACTGGCTGAGAACAAAATCTCCCCTCTCCAACTTGACTGGCTAACCTGCTCCTCGTCCTGAAGACTTCCCCTCCTCCAGGAAGCCCTCCGTAATGTCCCTCCCGCCCCCAGGCTCTCGGGGCTCCCTGGTCCCTGAGCTCAGCCCATCATACTGCCTGTGTCTGCCTCCCCCGACCAGCTGGTTCACTGTTGCACTGCCCGGCACGTGGTCGGTGCTTAGTGAGGTGTCTGTGTAAGTGTGAGAGCACGTTGAGGGAAGGAACGAGTGATGAATGAGTGAATGGAGGCGTCCTAGGAGGCATGGGAATGGGGAACCAGCTAGGGAAGGGTTAAGAACTTGGACCAACAGGGACAATGAGGACAATCCTGGTGACCTCGCTTGCCTCGCCCTGCTGAGGTCGGGGAGCGGCGACCTGGGCCCAGCCTTTGACCAAGCCGGGCAGAGGCCCCCACAGGCCCGGGTTCGAGTCCCGCCTGACCATGCACCAGTGTGTGGGGAGGGACCTGGGGTGTGAGTTCCCTTCTGCTGCTGTGACAGATCGACACAAACTCAGTGGCTTAAAACCACACGCGGTCTCCTGCGGTTCTGGAGGTCAGGGGTCCGAAAGGGGCCCCCGGCCTAAAATCAGGGCGTCGTGAGCTCGCTCCCTGCAGGCTGCGGGGACTCCGTGTCCTGGCCTTCCCCGGCTCTGGAGGCTGCTGCCTTCCTTGGTTTGGGGCTGCCCCATCGTCAGCGCACGCTGGCCGGCGGTCTTCCTCCTGGTGCATCACTCCGGCCTCCGCTGCCACGGTCCCGCCGCCCTCTCCGACTCTGACCCTCCTACAAGGACCCTCGTGGTGACCCGGGCCCACCCAGATGATCCCGGATCGTCTCCCCATCCCAGGAACCTTCACTGCATCCCGCGTGCACAGTCCCTTTGGAGGGGCAGGGTGACACAGCACAGGTCCAGGGTGAGGACGTGGACCTCGTTGGGGGCCGCGGTTCTGGCCACCATGTGGGTGGACCACCTCCCCTTCCTGTGCCTCTAAGACGAGCATGACTGGGGCCTCAAGGGATTTGCTCCTGGGACTTTGTGCACCCGCCCGGTCACTGCCCTCGGGACTCGGCTGGACATGCGAGGAGCCCCAGGGCGGGCGGTGGTTAGGATGTGGGCCCTGCCACCTGCCTGCCCTGTGACTGGACACCCTCTCTGCAGGGCCATCGTCCCAACAGTGCCTGCTCTGGAGGGGGGCGGGGGGGCTGAAGGTGACCCTGCAGAGCCCTTAGCCCTGGGCCCCAGACAAGGCCATGAGGGTCCCCACTGCTGTCCCTCTGTCAGGCACAGACAAGGGGCACCGGGCATCTGGGCAGGGCCCCTGTTCTGGCTGCCCCCGCCAGGCCTCCTCTGCTCCCGGCCTGGTCGCCCTCCCGTACAGATGCGTTTGCTGCCCTCTGCTGGCCGAGAGGAAGTACGCCGGGCTCCCTGCGGCTGCTGGGGGCTGCCTCTCCCTGGTTCTGGCGGCTGGGAGATTCCTCTAGGTCCCCGCCGTGGGGTGGGCCCAGGCATGTGCCCCTCCAACCTGCTGTCAGCACTGTAAAGAGTAGAAGGCTATTTCCCAGGATGAGGCGGCTGGAACACAAACAACCCAGCTCCTTGCTTTGGGCAAGAATGACTGCTGCTCAGTGGGGTCTCCTCATCACCGTCCAGTGGTCCCATAGCCTGGTGTCTACTCGCTGGCATCCTAGAGGCACTCAGACCCAGGGGCCAACCCTGGCTCTGCCACTTCCTGGCTGTGTGCTCTTGGAAAAATTACTTAACCTCTCTGAGTCTCAGTCTCCTCTTCTGAAAATGGAATTAATGTGTACCTAGCAGTGTTGAAGCTACACATATTAGAGAATCTAACAGCTAATGTTTGTGGAGCGTATCCTGTGCACCAGACCTTGTACTGGATGCTTGATCATCATCTCAGATCTTAACTGGTCTTATCAAATCTTCTCAAGAACCTTAGGAAGGAGGCACTGTTGTGGTCTCCATTTTACAGACGAGGAAACTGAGTCTCCTGCCCCAGGTGTATGCAGCCAGAAGTGGAAAAGCACGGTGCAAATTCGGGTCTGTCTAGACCTGCAGCCTGTTCTTGCCTGATGTCCCTTGATCTCTGGTCCCAGCAGAAGTCCAGACCGGCCAATACATATGTTCTTGATTGTCTTTTTAAAAAATGAAGGAAAATAAAGGAGTTGATGAAGCCGTTTTGTTCAGCAGTCATTTTCTTTCAAAACATGGGGCAGCTGTGATATTACAGAAGGTCCTTATGGGCGCAGAGATGGGGCCCCAGCCTTGGACGCTTGTCGCTGTGGGCACCCTTGGCACTCCATCTTGTCCAGCTCCCTGCCTCAACCTGCAGCCCACAGCAAAGATCCCAGACAGTGCGACCCCCCTGGATTCTGAGACCCCCAAGAAGACACCCCACACCTCCTTGCCACCCACCGTTGCCACGTTGTAAAACTCTCCTTTGGAGTTCTTACCGTCAGCTCTTTCTGATCTTAAGAACGCGCCTAAAACCAATTCTAGTTTGGGTAATTTGACTTTTGTAAGAGCAGAAGCAGTGTTCTGATTCTAATTAGTAAACCACAAATCCCTTTGGTAGCCTCCCTTTTGGGGTGACTCTAGTGGCGTAACATCCATTAGGAAATTCTTGAAGGAACATAACAGTCCAGGGTCTATTCTGTGCTGGTGATTTCGGTCTGTCACCTCGTTTAATCTCTGCATCAGCAGCAAAAGGTTTTCCCTCTTATAGACGGGCGAGCTGAGCCCTGGCATGCTTAGGAGCCCCCCAGAGACACACGGCTCATCTGAGGCAAGGCCGGGTTTGAACCGGACACCACTGGGTTCCCACCTCCTCGCCCTGCCCTCTTCTCTGCCCCTCTCTCACTGGATGAACCCATGTGCTCAGGGATGGCTCCTTCCTTTCCAGCATCGACTTTTGTCAGTCTGAACCAGGGAGGCAAACTTCTTCTGTAAAGGACCATCTAGTCAATGTTTTAGCGTGTGCTCTCTGACTTTGCAGCATGAAAGCAGCCATAGGCAATAGGTTAGTGAATGGTGCGGCTATTTACCAAAGCAGGTGATGGGTGGATCTGGCCTCCAGGTGATAGTTTGCAAACCCCTCATCTTAGTCAATCAGGGCAATCCGTGCCGCTTGCCCAGCATTGCTAGGAAGGGGTTTGGGCTCTGGTTCTGCCTCATAAGCCCTGATGGGACTGATGGGATATCCACTGAAGGGATTCTGGGAGGAGGTTTCTTTAGTCTTAAAAAGAGACACTGGATGGAAATTTTTCTTCTCTGCATCTGGATGAGGCTGGTGAGGTGATGGTTGGAGCTGGTGCAGCCCTCTTGTACCTCTAGGAGATGAGCCCAGGACTAAAGCTGACCTATGGAAGGTAGAGGAATCCTGTTGATGATGTCAGCAAGTCCCCAAACGAGCAATCTGGCACTGCCACCCCTCCTCTGGACTTGTGATGTGAAATTATAAAGATTTGTATTATTTGAAGAATCTCAGGTAGGAATTTCTTTCTTTATAGCTAAAAGTCTCCTAACTAAGAAGTTGTCCAACGTTTATTCTTTCCCAGCTTCTCCACATGGTTTTCCTGGCTTAACTGAGTTTGTTTTATATGGTGCTGAGTAGGAGAAACACCAGTGGGTCTCATGTCCAAGGAAAATCGGCAGCCGTCTGTGAGTTGGCCAAGAATGCACCAAACCACAGGTACTGATGTGTGTGGAAATGGATGGCTTCCTGGTGGGAGTTTTCATTTATGTAATTTTTGCCTTAGAAAGCCCATCGTGGAAGCCGACGAATGTGAGTCTCAACCCCCCCCCCCGGAGCAGGTGTGTCTCTGATTACAGACAGCCGTGGCAGGTTGCTCTCTCAGGTCACCTGATGGGCAGGGAGGTGGCCGAGAGCCTGCAGACACAACGTAGTGGGCAGTGGGGGTGTTGACGGAAGACGGGCAGCCGTGAGCACGGAGCGCGTTACCGCCCGCTCGGCTGTTCCACGCTGACCGGTAGCCGGCACATAACTGGGCGGGAAGTGCGGGTGGCCCCGGGAGCACCGAGGTCTGAGAGACCAGTGACGCCTTCCTGGAGGAAGAGACACCTTAGCCAGGCCCTGCCCAGGCTGGGGGTCCCACACAGAGAGAGCAGCTTGTGCAAAGGCCAGACAGTGCGTGATTTCTTCTGGATGTTGTGTTCTGACACCAGAATTTGCATTCTCTTAGCACAGTTTTTGCAGATCTCCTGCAGTGCCCATAAGTGAAAACATCCGCAGATCTGTGTTCACGACCCCGTTCGGCAAATCCCTGAGCCAGACCTGGTTCTCAGTCTGGGCCCTGAGACGTTCCGGTGGATTACTCTGTGCTTTGCAGAGCATTTAGCAGCATCCCTGGCCTCTCTGCACGAGATGCCAACAGCAGTCTCCCCTCCCCCCAAGTCATGAAAGCCAAAAATATCTCCAGACATCGCCAAATGTCCCCTGGGGGCACAGCCGTACCTGGTTAAAAACCCAGAGCTGGACGTGCCAGAGGACGGTCCGGGCAGTCCGACCCGCCTGCCTTTGAAAAGACTGTCGCCCGGGTGGGTGGAGGTGCTGAGATGGTGCTGCCCCCGGGGTCTGCTCCCCTGCTGTGTCACTGCTAAGAATCCAGACCCTACCCGGGAGACAGAGGTGCTAGTTATCCGAGGATTAGACAATCCTGACCGGCCACCCGCACCAGCCCTGCCGTCTTCCCTCCACGGTCCCCACGCAGCCCGGGGTCCCCCTCTCACGCCGGTGACCCCAACCGGAGCTCAGGTCCATGTAAATTAACCACGGTCCTTTGATGGTGATTGGTTAGGGCTGGGCATGTGAGCCGGCTCTGGCCAATGAGGGGTGAGGAGTCTGATGGGGGGCTTCTGAGAAGTTTCCTCAGTGACAAAAAGAGACCCACAGAAAGGAGGGGCCCTTTTCCTCCCCTCCCCAGGGAGTTGCAGCAGCCATCCTGGGACGATGAGGGAGCCAGTTTGGGTAGGAGTGGAAAGGTGAAAGGAGCCGGCGTCCCCCGTGACTTCTCGGGGCTGTTACCCAGCTCTGGGGCTGCCTCCGCGGCTGTCTGGGGATGGGGGGTAACACGTTTTCTGAGGATTTCGGCTCACGGAGGTGGAGTCTCCTGTTACTTGAAACCGGGAGCATCTTGAGACAAGACCTGGAGGGAGGCGCCCGGCACAGGTGCGAACCGTAGCTGCAGGTCATCCCTTGAGGTGGATTTGGAGAGGATGGAGCCGCCTGCTTTCTCTCTTCCCGGTTCTTTCTGTTGGGACCACTGAACACTATCACTCAGGGGCTTATGGGGTCTCAACTTGGGGTGAGGGTGGGGGCAAAGCTGTGTATAAGTTGGATGCCCCTGTGATGACACGGTCCCCCGCTGGTGTCTGGCTGAGCAGGCCTCTGGGAGAGGGGATTACTACCCTGGCTTGATGCAGCGTGATTGGGGGATGGGTGCTAGCAGCAAGCCCAGGACTTGTCCATAAAGTGGAGGCAAACCCATCCCGGCTGCCCCAGGGGCTCTGCCGGCTCTTCTCCATGGCACAGATGTGTTTCCCACAGTTCATCAAGGTTTTTATGTTCCTTTTTTATTAAAATTAAAAATAAACTGAGAAAAAGACTAAAAGAAGAAAGAGTCCCTCCCTGAAGCCACACGATTGCCCCCAGTGCAGCTCAGGCCGGCCGAGGTTGATGGAACCCTCGGCCGCCAAGGCGGGGTCTTCGCGTGGATTGGAGGACAAGGCGCAAAGTGAATCCAGGCTTTGCCTGGCTGAGGCCGCGTCCCCGAGTGCCCCTATCTGGGCATGGTGCCCTGGGAAACCGGCTGCCACCGCAGGCCTCACCAGCCCCGCACCCCAGCTTCCTCCTGATGCAGTGGAGGAGCCTGTCATGAGGTTCTGTCTGCCCCCCGTCATTGCCAGCAGCCACGCGTGACCCCTCGTGGCCTCCCAGGCGGGTGGGATGTGCCTGAATTGGAGCGGCTTTGCCCTCTCCCCAGTTCTGAGGCCCAGGGGAGCCCAGCCCAGCTAACGCCCTACACAGGTTCCCAGCGGTGGGGGAGCTGGCCCCCTCTCCCCCGAGGGCCACCCAAATGCCAGTGGCTTCTCCCGCCCACCCCTGGCCGAGGCTGGAAACACTTGGATGTCTTGAGATGTCTCGATGAATCTTGGGCTGTGGCTGCTGCCCCAGAATGGGGAGGGGACTCTTCCCAGGCCAGTTTTCTCTCTCCACCACCCAGTTGTCCCACCTGGTGTTCCCCATCCCCGGGTTCACTCCTGGGACAAAGGAGGGCCCTCCCCACCCTCACAGACCCCAGTCTGAAAGACACACGGCCTCAGACTGCGGGAGTGGGATCATGTTTGCTGTCAATCAACATCTAATCATCAACTCTGTGAAAGACGTTATGGGGAGCGAGACCCTATAACTGATCTTTTGAGAGAAAAAGGGAGTTGTATGAGTTTCCTGGGCTGCGGTAACAAGTTGCCACAAACTGGATGGCTGAAAACAGCAGAAATCTCCTCTCACGGTTCTCGAGGCTGGAAGTCCGCAATCAGGGTGTCGGCAGGGCCCTGCTCCCCCCGAAGGCCCTGGGAGAGAAGCTGTCCTAGTCTCTTCCAGCTTCTGGGGGCTCCCGGCCTTCCTCGGCTTGTGGCCGCGTCCCTCCAGTCTCTGCCTCTGTCTTCACAGGGCCGCCTCCTCTGCATCTCTTACAAGGACACTTGTCATTGGATTTAGGCCCCACATGGATAATCCAGGACGGTCTCCTCTCCAGATCCTTAATCACATCTGCAAAGACCCTTTTCCAGGAAGGTCGCATTCACACGCTCCCGGGGTTGGAGTATGCACGTGTCTCCTTGGGGGCCACCATTCAACCCCCTGCAGGGGTGCGATTAGAATTACTGCAAATAGATTTGAACAGAACCGCTGGACAAAGTGGGACGCCCGGTCAGAAGAATTATGAATGAGACACACGTGAGCCAGACGCCGCTCAGCCGTCGTGTCCCCTGCCTGTCCTCTTCAGAAACACCAGTGTCACCCAAGACAAAGGAGAGCTGAAGGATCCGTCAGATTAAAGGAGGCCAAAGAGCCGTGACAGCTACGGCTGGAGCCCGGATGGGGTCCTGGACGGAGGAGGACGCCATGAAAACAACAGGTGGAACTTGGATAAGGCCTGTGGATTACAGTGTTACGTCAAGTTTAGATTTTGGGATTTTGGTAATAGTACTGTATGTAAGAGGATGTCTTTGATCTTAGGAAATTTGCACCAAAGTATTAGGGTGAGGGAGTGTGATACGGCCAGGCAGCGCTTAACAACAGGGGTACATTCTGAGAAATGCTTCGTTAGGCGATTTTGTCTTTGTGCAAACGTTGTAGAGTGTGCTTACACAAACCTAGATGGGACAGCCTACTATGCACCTAGGCCGTGCGGTACTAATCTATGGGACCACTGTCATATACGTGGTCCATCACTGACTGAAACGTCGTTATGCGGTCACGAGTGTATCTGCAATTTATTCGTAAGTAGTTCATAATAAAGAGTGTGCGTGTGTGTGCGCGTGTGTGTGTATGCGTGTGTGTGCACGTGCGTGTGAGTGTGTGCATGTGCGTGCGTGTGCGTGTGTGCATGTGCGTGCGTGCGTGCGTGTGTGTGCATGTGCGTGTGTGTGCGTGTGTGCGCCTGCACTTGTGTGTGCGTGTGCGTGTGTGTACAGCGATGGAGAGAGACAGAGAGAGAACAAAACGTCAGCACTGGTGAACCTGCTGAAGGGGTTCCGGGAGTTCTCTGCGCTGCTGAGAGGCTGGTGAAGCCATATGGGGCTTTATTTAAAGTGAGCAGCAGGGGACACCGGGGGCGTGTTCACAGGTGTGACCTCATGTGACGGCCCAGCAGCCCTGGACAGAGGGCCAAACACCCTGGTGTTTTCAGCAGAGGAAGCAGAGCCTCCTTGGAGGTGAAGGACTTCCTTGGGACCTGAAGACCAGACGGGAACCGCCTGGCCGTGGGTCGCCTAAGCTAGGACTCCGGGTGGGAACTCCTTCAAACACATGCATTCCAGGCTCTGCCCCGGAACTTAGTGTTTAGTAAATCCGGGCTTATTGTGTCTTTTAAAAACGCACCAGAGGTGGCCCCAAGAATCTAGATTTCATGAAGCTGAAGTTCCAGGGCAGGAGGGGGGCAGCTGCCTCCTTACCTTTGCTCCTGGACAAGGACCCGATGTCCTGTGTACAGGACGAACAGGACATGCTGCGTACGGTGTGCTGCTGGGGACTGCAGCTTTGTGTCGTCACACCCCAGGCAGGCGTCATCGGCGCCCATGTCTGAGAATAGGAGACTGAGGTTCAGGGAGGTAGGGTGGTGCCCAGCATCTCCCAGGCGGGGAATGGTGGGCAGGGATTTGCACTCAGGTCTGTCTGACCCCGGACCCCAGATCTCACAGTGACCTCTGTGACAGTACTGAGAGTTCTCATAATCTGTGGAAGTCTTGGCTCTTGCCACAGTCTTGGCAATTACAGAGCTTCTAAGTGGGGCATACTGAGGGCCCTGATTCGGCCTGGGGGATCCACGAATGCTTCCTGGAAGAGGCCACACCTAAGCTGAGGTTTGCAGGAGGAGTGGGTGGCAGGTTGTGGGAAGTGTGTCCCAGGCGGGAAGAACAGCTTATGCAAAGGCCCAGAGGTGAGTGTGCTGGAGGTTTAGTTAGAGAACTAAGACAATGCTGGCCCAGGATGCTGGGCATTATATTTCACCAGGAAAGGAAAGCCCTCTGAGGACACAGCAAGTGGACATTTGCCTGCAGGTGCTCCACAAGATGTCTTCTCCTCTCAGCTCTGCACTCAAGAAGCATCTCCCGGCCTCTGAGCTGGCCTCTTGGATCATGCAGATGTTTAGTTGCTGGGCAGGTCCCCATCAGGCTTGGGAATCCTGGACAGGTGACTCATATCCAGCCTGGCACATTTCATGGAATGACAGAGGTCAGGGGACCCCCGAGGGGCCAGAGTTCTGGAACTTTCATGATTCCCTCCTTTTCATTGGAGCAGCCAGAAGGTGGAGCTGAGAGCATTAGACCATCTAGAGTGACTGGCTGCCAGGCTGCTAAAGCCGAGGCTTTTGTCCTTCAAGAGCCTCATTGATTACTTGATTGATTCATTCATTCATTCCCTTTGACAAAAGGTTCCTCACATTTCCTGACTTCAAAGCATATTATAAAGCTATAGTGAAACAGTGTGGTGCTGCCATAAAGACAGACATACAGACCAATAGAACAGAATGGGAAGTCCAGAAATAAACCCTCGTGTATATGGTCAGATGAGCTTTGACAAGGACCCCAAGACCATTCGACGGGGAAAGGACAGTGGATTCAACAAGTAATGTTGAGAAAACTAGATATCCACATGCAAAAGAACGAAGTTGGACCTTTATCTCACAACAGAGACAAAAATTAGCTCGAAATGGGTTAAAGACCTAAGACCCCAAACTGAAAAACTCCCAGAAGAAAACAGAGAAAAAGCTTCATCACACTGGACTTGGCAATGATTTCTTGGATATTGCACCTAAAGCGCAGACCACGAAAGCAAAAATAGACAAATGGGGCTACATCAAACTTAAAAACTTTTGTTCATCAAAGGACACCATCCAGAGTGCAAAGGCAACCTACAGAATAGGAGAAAATGTGAGCAAATCGTACATCTGATACGGGGTGAACATCCAGGATGTATAAAGAACTCTTACGACTTAACAACAAAAAGTAGAATAACCTGATTTAAAAATGGGCCAAGGATTTGAATAGACGTTTCTCCAAAGATGATAGACGAATGACCAACAAGCATTTGAAGAAATGCTCAGCATCAGTAATCATCAGAGAAACGCAAATCGCAGCCACAGTGAGATATCAGCTCACACGCATTCGAATGGCTACTATCAAAAAAATAGACAATAACGAGTGTTGGGGATGTGGAGAGGTTGGAACACTTTTACACTGTTGGTGGGATTGTAAAATGGTGCAGCCTTTACAGAAAACAGTATGGTAGTTCCTCAAAAAATTAAAGATAGAATTGCCATATGATTCAGCAATCTCGTTTCTGAGTATATATCCAAAAGAATTGAAATTTGGGCCTCAAAGAGATGTTTGCACGCCCATGTTCATAGCAGCACCATTCACAATAGCCAAGAAGTGGAATCAACCCAAATGTCCACCATATCCTGCCCGGCCACCTGCATTCCTACTAATTTTCCTCCAACATAGGTCCTGAGTCAGCCACTCTTTCCCTCTGCTGCCACATCCCAAGCCACCACCGTTCTTCCCCTGGCCAGCCGCACTGGCTGCCTTGCCGGTCCCTCTCTGGACCCTCCATTCTGGTCTTCACACGGGAGTCAGAGTGGCCACTGCTTAAGATCCTCCAGTGGCTTCTCATTGTCTTAGGACAAAACCCATACTCCTTCCCCAGGCTTCCAAGCCCTGCATCATTTGGCCTCTGCCTTCTCCAGCATCATCTCCCTTAGTGGTCCCTGGGGTCCCTCACCCAGCCACACAGACCTGCCAGGCCTCAACTCACCCGGCTTCCTTCCACCACAGGGCCTTTGCCCTTGCAGGCCCCTCTGCCTGGAATGCTTTTCTTCCAGATGGCCACATGCCCGTCTCCTTCCTGTCACTGAGATCTCATAACCTAAATCATCGCCTCCAGGAAGCCTTCCCTGACCACTCAGTCCACACTGTCTCCTCCCAGCCACTCCTTTCCACAGCCCCTTGCTTTGTTGTCTCCATAGCCCTTACTGAAATGTGTAAGTGTCCTGGTTGCTTGTTTCCTGTCTCCCTCGGCTCCAGTGCAAGCTCCGTGGGAGCAGAGTGTGATGGTAATGCTCTGTGGGATGGGGCTGTGAGCAGAGATGGACGAGATGCTTAGCTGTCCTCGTAGATCTCCCAAGGCAGACAGCCTCTGTAAAGCCAGCTCCCTGGGCCCACCATTCCTCTCATGGACGAGGAGACCACTACCTCTCAGCCTTAAGAGAGGCCGACCAGTTGGACGCTCCTAACCACTGGGGTGATGTTCGGCTGTGACTTGCGGCACGGAATGGCGTTGCATTTCAGTTGCGTGGTTAGGGCCTGGGTCATTGGAACACAAAGAGCCAGAGCAGGGTCTCGACAGGCAGCTCCGCTGTGATCCCTGGGGAGTGGTGGGGGTGTGACCTCCTCCCCCTGATTAGCGGGGTGGGTCTGGGAGGGTCCGCGAAGCCAGCGAGAAGACGGCACATCTGCTCCCGTGGGGCAACCTGGGCCCAGCCGGCGATTGGTGAATCAGCATGTGGCGACCCTGCCTGATCCTGGAATTTGGCACTGAACTTGGCACAGCGTAGGCGTTGGCAGGAGAGGGAGCATTGCACGAGGAGTCAGGAGCCCCAGGGGAGATGTGAGAAAGATTTCCCAACTTTCTGAAGTTTCCAGAAGTCGGGAAGCAGTGGGAGGGATCCAGAAATTTGGGTGAAAACAGCCTGCCGCTTACAGGCAGGGATGGAGCAGGCCTGTTGAAACTCACATCTTCATCTCACAGGGTCGTCCCAAAGATGGAGAGAGAATGTGAGGACGGTGCTCTGTGGACCCCCAGTCCAGACCGTCAGCACCATCAGGCAGGAGGTCTGTACACAATTAGAGTGTAAACTCCCCGAGGCCAGGCTGGAATCCCGTTCCCAGGGCCTGGCCCACCGGGGATGCTTCTTTCTTGGATGAGCACAGTGATGGAAAGTGTTGTGGTTCAGAACAGGGGCCCCAGTGTCAGGCAGACCTGGGCTTGGACCTTGATTCTGCCACTTAGTAGCTGTGCTGTCTCAGGTAAGTGTTATGGATTGAATTGTGGCCCCCTAACCCCCGGTACCTGTAAATGTGACCTTATTTGGAAATAGGGTCTTTGCAGACATAGTTAAGTTGAGGTCACCCTGGACTAAGATGGGCCCCAAATCCAATGACTTATAAGGAGAAACAGACACAGAAGGAGGGAGGAAGCCACGTGATGATGGACACAGAAACTGGGTGATGTGTCTACAAGCCAAGGACACCAAGGGTGCCACCACCACCAGGAGTGGGAGAGGCTGGAGGGGGTCCTCTCCCAGAGCCTTCGGAGGGAGCGTGGCCTTGCCAACACCTCGATTTTGGGCTTCTAGCTTGCAGAACTGTGAGAGAATAAATTTCTGTTGTTTTAAACCACCCATTTGTGGTAATTTATCACAGCAGTCCTAGAAAACTAATACAGTAATTTACTCGCCTTTCTGTGCCTCAGTTTCGTCGTCTGTAGAATAGGTGTAAGAGCTCCTGCCCAAGGTCATCAGAACGATTAAATCATCTTTTCTGTCACTTGCATAGGGCCCACCGTGTGCCAGCCTCTTTGCTAAGTGCTAATATTTACAGCACTGTAGAATCCTGTTTCAAGCTATGTTATACATAGATTACCTGTTCTAAAAAATTGTATTGGCTAAAAACATTGTTTGAACTATTGGTCAGTACTTTTTAAATACCTTTATTGAGCTATAATGTATATACAAGAAAACACACTGAGCTTAAGTGCAGCATTTGGTAAATTTTGGCAAATCGCACACCTGCGAAGCCGTGTCCAGACCAGGATCCAGAATATGTTCCTCACCCCAGGAAGCCCTCCCTGCAGCTCCCGACCCAGGCCACCACTGGTCCGCTTTCTGTCACTGTACATTGGGTTTTGTCTGTTCTGGAACTTTCTGTGAGCGGAATCATCCAGTTTGCCCTCTTCCGAGTCTGGCTTCTTTCCTCAGCTCCACCAGCTTCATGCGCGTGACCGGGTGTGTCCGCAGCCTGCTCCTCTCTGTCCCCGAGCGTCCGGCGTATTGGTGCGCCCCAAGGTGACCGCCCGTCCTCCTGTCACGGGTATTTACGCTAATGTTCTACCTCCTGGTCTGTGGAGGAGGACCCGAGGCGTAGCAAAGTTGTGCCCTTGGGCAAGTTCTCCCAGCTCTAGAATCTGGAACTGGGGTCGAGTGACGCTGTGAGCGAAAGCTTGATGCTTCTGCGAATATGGCCGTGCCTTGCGTCTGGCAGGCGTGTGGGGAGCTGCGGTACTGCTGCGGTCATCAACCGTAGGAAACACTTTACAAACGTGTGCAATTACGTTCACCGTGTTACCGGATCTCAGAGCCGGGCACTGTAGCTGGTTCTCAACGGCCCCCGCCTGATGGCTCTCCCCAGGACCCAAGTGCTGCTTGACAAATAGATTTTGGTCCCAAGCAAGGACACAGGAACACCCACACCCCAGCTGGGACCAGCCCTCCAGGGGCCTTCCTGCTTCCCATGAGGGTCCAGTCCCTTAACCCTCTGGACCTTGTTGCGGAAAGCTGAGTGAGGGGAAGGCATTAAACTTCAAATATTGCTTTGTCTCTGTGATAGTGGGGAAGAGACAGCATTGACGGACTGCAGACTGGCCTGGGGGCTGTGGGGGATGAGACTCGGCCCAATTACCCCCCCAGCTCTTGCCATTCAGTCTCAGCC
The DNA here is from genome assembly GCA_031878705.1 of Tapirus indicus. NCBI lineage: Eukaryota > Metazoa > Chordata > Mammalia > Perissodactyla > Tapiridae > Tapirus > Tapirus indicus. The sequence continues at coordinate 48,049,021 of CM062929.1, forward strand.
CTTTACCAGGAAGCCGCAGCGATGGAGGCAGTGCCGAGGGCTCCAGGGTTGATGGAGGCGGCTCCACGACTCCATCACTCAGCCCCAGGGCACCGACACTGCGAAAGCCTGCTCACCTGGTGTGGTCTGGTTTCCCCTCGGAGAATAAAGTGGTTACTCCTCCAGGGAAAGCAGCGACTCAGTTTACCCTAATCCAGTGGGGCCATGGGAGAAGTGCTATAGGCCAGTGTTTCTCAGTCTGTAATAGTCACATGAGTTACCTGGGGATCTTGTGAAAATGCAGTTTCTGACTTAGGAGGTCTGGGGAGGAGGTCTGAGACAATGCATTTCTGAAAAGCTCCCGGGAAATGCTCAAGTTGCTGGTCCATGCAGCTGTCGAGCAAGAGAGCTGAGAAGTTGCATCCCGACTTGGGATGTTTCCACACACACAGACACAGCTTGTCGGGGAGAGAGGCAGGGGTGGGCGTCGGACAGATCTGGGTCTGACCCCCGCTCTGCTGTGGACCACCTGTGCTTCTGGGAGCAAAGCAGGCAACCTCTCAGGGCCTCCATTCCCCGTCTGTAAAACAGAACTGCCAGTTACGTCATCAGACTCTTGTCAGGATCGAAGGAGATCACGTGACAGGGTATGTCTGACAGACGGGGGCTGGGAGGGAGAAGAGAGACAGAGAGACAGACGCATTTTCCCTTTTGTGCTCCCTGTGCTGTCCTAAGTGGACATTCTTTCCTCCCTCCTCCCTTCCTTCTTTGACGTAGCGTTTATTAATTGACTCGTTCACCTCTTCATTCTTTCATTTATTTAGTGTCGGTAGATCTCATCCGGCAGTGACATTAGGAGCGGTTCAATGGGATGCTCGGGAGTTGTTGGAAATGTCGACGTCGACCTCCACGCCTTGGCCTGGATGAGGCGCTGAGGGCGCTGATGAGCCAGGGAAGGCGGGTGTCACCCAGCGCGCGCTGCACACCTCCTCTGACTGGCCTGGAGAGATGCCTGGAGACAGCTCATCCCAACAGGAAAGAAACGGTGTTGTGTCTCAGTGGCAGTACTTCAGGTAATTTTTATTTTCTTATTTGCATTTTTTGGAAAAATTTTCTAAATGCAATATTTTATTTAAAAAACAATGCTTTTTGTTAAACCACATGCATGTAGGGCCCACTATGTGCTTAAACAGGCAGTTAGAAACCCAGAATTCCATCAGTGGTCCATTTAACCCACTTGTTCTATCATCCCCAGAACATCCCTGCCTGTCAGACACCCTCCCCAACGCCCCAAATTCCTCCATGGGTACTTTATGCCTTCAGCTCTGGAAAGCTGGCTTTTCAGAGGGGGTGGGGGAAACTCCAAAGAGAAATGGTCCATTTGCAGCCGATTGCAGCCCACTCTAAGCCTGGACTCCGACTTGGAAGCAAGTCAGCCACTGGGTGGGATGCACAGCATGTCTGGCCGGTCTCTGCACCCCAGGGCCTGGTGGTGCTTGGCTGTGAATGAGCCAAGGTCTCGGGAGGGACTCCTGTGACCAGAGCACTGGGGAACGGTCCCTCAAATCCCTCACGTCCATCTTAAAGAGAGTAATACTTCTCCAGCAATCGCTGCTTCTCCAGCAATCGCTGCTTCTCCAGCAATAAAGTGCTCACTCGGGTAACAAGACCCCAAGTGTGACTTGGCTGAACCATGACATCGGCTAACCGGAGGTCAAAGGTCGCCCTGAGTTCCTTTGGGGTCAGCCCTGGAGCAGGGGTGGGGGGTCCTTTAAACTGGAGAAGCTGCCCCACGGCATTCCTGGGGAGGAGACTGACCCCTCGGAGGCCGAATTTCTCTTCATCTGATGGAAAAGTTGGAAAGGTGGGGCTGGGGAGAAAATTCTAATCAGCCACCAACAGGTCAAGCCCCCCAGCTGCGGGGAGCTCGCAGTGCTGCCTGGAGCCCTTAAAAGCCAGTCCCCGTCAGGGCTGGCTCCAGGGTTTATTAAATACCAGGCATTCTGGGCCAGGAAAAGACTAAACAAAATGTGGTTTTCCTCTGTGAACTGATTGCACCTGTTCCGAGGGAATCACATTCGGGGGTGAACTTCCCAAAGACCAGCTTGCTGGGCTCCCTCGCCTGGCCTGGATGTTCTGCCCCCTGACCCTGGCCTGAGGCCTTGGACTGGGTCACTGGCTTCCCGGGGACGGGTGGGCACCGATTCCACGAGGCGAGTGGGGATGGGGTCAGCAGCTCAGGGTGGAGGTGAGGCTGGATCTGCAGGTCGTTCGGAGTGGAAGCCACTGGGGCCGGGCGGGATGAGAAGAGGTCTGAGGACAGAATCCTGAGGAAAATCTACGTGGAAGGAGCCACCGGAAAAAGGGAGGTCCCCTAAAAGGACAGCCAGAGAAACAGGATGAGATGGAGCGCTCTCGTTTGCCTGGAAACGCGTCTGAATTGAGAAAAAGCTGGATGTTGAACCATGTTATGGCACAGCCCTATTTTTTGTTTAAAAATATTTTTAAATATTTAATGGAAGATGAAGAACAATGATCAATTTCTCATATTAGTTTCTTCACTGCCAAGAAAACTTTAATGAGTTGGAGAAGCACGAGGAAGGGCCTTTTTTTTTCAAACTGCTCCTGTCTGCTGTATGCACGTATTGTCTTTGGTAGGTACATACTTTTTTTTTTTTTTTTGAGGAAGATTGGCCCTGAGCTAACCTCTGTTGCCAATCTTCCTCTTTTCCTTCTCCTCCCCAAAGCCCCAGTACATAGTTGTGTATCCTAGTTGTCGGTCCTTCTAGTTCTTCTGCGTTGGACGCTGCCACAGCATAGCTTGACGAGCGGTGAGTAGGTCCGTGCCCGGGATCCAAACCTGCAAATGCCGGGCCGCCAAAGCGGAGCATGCAAACTTAACCACTATGCCACTGGGCCGGCCCCAGGAAGGGCCTTTTAATTCTAGAAAGTACAGCAGAATGACCAATGGGATTCATCCCAGGAGTGCAAGAACGTTTCAACAGAAAGAAATTCATCAATATCAGGTAAGGAAGAAAACTATATCATCATCTTGATGGATGGCAAAAAGGAGTCTCGTAAAATTCAACATCCATTCCTGATTTTAAAGAATATCTTTAAAAACAGAGAAACGGATGCAGATTTCATATAAATAAATGTTTGCAAATAAAAGACTAAATGATGAACAAACAGTGGCCCCAAATGGGCAAAAGTCTTGACCAGTGATTTACACACAAAACCCCAAAACACCCATGGTCAGTAACATGACCAGATGTCCCGTATGCCCCAGCACAGCGTCCTGCAAAGGGAGGAGCCCGCAGCTCAGTCTGCTGCCCCCAAGGGGTGAGGCGGTGGTGAGGCTGAGGCTGGGGCCTCCCTCCTCCCTGGGTGGTAACTTCTGCAATGACCAAGGAGACCCAAGAACCCCAAGGGTTTGACAGAGGCCGAGCCTTCTCAGGGGCAGGGGACAGAGAGAGGGCTGACCTGGACTGGCAAACTCTGATACCTCTCAGTCAGCTGGGGAAGGGGGTGTCAGTAAATGCCCCATCTTTACCCTGTCACACTAAAAAGGCCGCCATCGGTTGAGCGCTTGTGTGGGACACTCTGCTGAGTGTGTCACATGCTCCATCTCCTCCTCCTTGTGGTAGCCCAGTGAGGTGGGCTTCCCTCCCACCCCCCATTTCCAGATAGGGAAACTGAGGCTCAGGGAGGGGAAGTCGCTGTCCCAGATCCCTGAGCCAGGAAGAGTTTGATCCTGGCGTTGAATCCCATCTGTTTTTAGAGCCCTTGCAATCCCAAGCCGTGTCCCCTCCACTGTCACCTCTCATAGCTCTGCCTTCCTGTTATGATAAGGTTGTAACCAGGGGGCCCTGAGCCACCACCGGACAAGTGCTGCTTGTGACTTTGGCCAATCAGTTTGGTGTCATCTCCAGTCAGAGCAACCAGAACAGGAAGCAAAGAGAATGCACTTCACTCTGTCCCCGTCACTGGGACCCCAGGAACCGGGTACCACCGGAGCAGTCTGCAGCTGTGACGTTCCAGACACGAAGCTGTCGCCCAAGGTGGCTGTCACCACAAGTGCATTTGCCACTAGCAACCTGAATTTGAAGCTTCCTCGTCCGGGGATGGAGCCACTTTCCCAGACATCTGGTCTGTGTGTGCCCAACCACCTTCCCCCAGGCGCAAAATCAGAAGACAGCTGACTACATCTTCATCTCTTCTGGCCTCATTGTGCAGACAGAACTTGTGCAAGGAGACAGGGTTCCAGGGGATCTGCAACAAGGCAGGCTGCCACGGTGATCCAACAGCACCGGGTGGGTGCTGGGGCCCCTGGAGCAGTGTAAGAACGGCTGAGGGTCACCCTCGGCTGGAGGCTGTAATTCCACAGCCAGAGAGAGAGGAGAGACCCCCCTGTCTTCTCCCTGAGATTTTTAAACCTATGACTTCCATCCCTCAGCGCCATCTGTACAAGAGGACAACCAGGGCTTGCAGCTGTTGGCTGAAAAAAAAAGTCTAAGGAAACTGGCTCAGGTGAAGAAGATCATTTTCAGAATTCTTTTTTGGCTGGCCCATGCCCCTCAGGTGGAAATTCACCTGGGCCTCATCTCTGTCTCCTGCTGACATCATCCATCTCTCCAGCTTGGGGTGCCCCGGAATATTTACCAGTCCAGGAAAAGCTGATTAGAGGGCATGCCCAGGCAGAGGCACCAGAGTGACAGCCACCCACTGACCTCAGTAACCCCTTGATGTTCCTTTCCACCCCAGCAGGTGGTGGTGAGCATGGGCGTCTAAGGTGTCTGCCTGCCTCCTGGCTTCCTCACCCCTTCTTCGTGTTACAGCATTCTGCCCTCTGCCCTCTCCCCCGAGTTCATGTAGTTTGGTTGAGATTGAGAGAAGGGCATAGTCAGGCCAAAGAATGCTAATCCCAGGACTTTGCAGAAACATTGGAAAAGAGATGTTCTCCTTTCACTGGAGCTGAGAAACTGAGGGTAGGTAGCCTGGAACAGTGGAAAGTTGCCAGGGGATGAATTCAGCTAAACAGAGAAAAGCAGAGCTGGGAGATAGAGCAAGACAAAATCAGACAGCATTGTTTGAACACCTGGATCCAACTGTGCCTGAAGTCCATGACTAGGCTTTTCAATTAGGTGACCCAATAAATACAATTTTTGCTTAAGCCAGTTTTAGTTGTGTTTCTGTTATTTAATTGAAAGACTTACAACTAATACACTGTGCCACAGACAATTTGCTACCCCATTTTGAGCACCTAACATGTGCCACACCCTGTGGCATGGACTTTATGCACCTCTTTATTAACCTATATATAAATGCTGTGAATTTGATCACTCCAGAGGTAGCAATAACTTCCTCCACACCTACACACCCTACTGAAAGAATTTGCGCTGTTTGAGAGGACAGCCAAACGTGTGTCTCCATGATACAGCTGATGGAACCAAGGGTGACACCAGACCCAAACTGGGTCGATCAGCTTCTTTTGTCTGGGAATTTGAGAACTGAGGGACTGGGCTACCTGCAGGGAACGGGGCTGGAGCATCAGAGGCTGAGGCCACCATTCTGAGTGGCCATAAGGGGGCCCAGTGAAAATGGATGAGTGAGTGGAGAGACTCATGGACAGAGATGGAGGAATGAAACAGATGGGCAGCAGGGACAGGGAGACAGAAGCTCCACCAAGAACAGGAGGGGGACGGTGCAGCTTCCCTGCTTCTGCGTCATTTACCGCCCAGGTCGTCTCAGGACTGGCTGAGTTTTCTGCAGCTGGAGTTCATGGAATCCCCCGGTCCTCACCGTGAAAGCCACTCTACTCAATCTACCCGCAGAGGGTGTCTGTCCTTCACAGATGAGGAAACTGAGGCTCTGAGAGGTGAGTGACCTGACCAAGCTCACAGAGGCGCCACGTGGCAGATCCAGGAGATGAATGTGCCTCTGGCCACTCACCGTGAAATATGGCTTCTCAGAAAACGTTTCCCCAGAATCTTCTTTTGAATAGTAGACTGAGCTCCTGCCATTCTGGTTAATTAACCACAGGTGACATAACACCATGTATAGTTCAGAAGCTCAAGTCTTCTGGAACACTCTATGGGGTCGGTACTGTACTGTCAAGAGTCTGGAGGGTCTGAGATTTTCCCTGCTGACCAGCTAACAAGTGAGCGGCCACAGTTCCACGGATGCTGGCAGAAGACACGAGACTCCTGGGTCAGAGACAAAGGGCTTATTACTCACAGCACAGCAGGCAGCGTGAGCTCTGTGTTCGCATCGGTTTCCCTCTCATCCCAAGGCCCTCGGGGGCAAAGTGGAGTGGTGAAGGCGGATGCTGCACACACAGAGGTTTGTGTCACAGCCGAGGAATCCCGAGCTTAGGAAGCCCCAGTCTTCTCCAGTGGGCTCTGAGCAAACCTGCCCTGCCTTCTCCCTGGAGGGAGACGTTAGCTCTGTCTTCCAAGGCTGTTCACCTGCAAACCCTCCTTGAAACTCCTTGAAAAGATAGTCTGGAAGAAAAGCTGTTGATGCTGTTGCTCACAAGATGGGCCGAAATGCGAGGGATCACAGAGAACTGTCTCTCAACAGGAGGGAAATGGCGAGGTAAGGCGGGGCAGCTTCCACTTGGCCCTTGCCCAGGCATCCCAGAATGTCACCCGACCTTGTTATCCCCCTGATTAAGCACCTCAGTGACCCCTCTCTACTCTAAGTAAAACCCAGTCCCCCCCGTGGCCTCCAAGCCGCTGGCCTCCAGCACATGCACCTCCTCACAGGATGCTTTTGCTTTAAGTGACCGCTTCCGTCCTCCTTTCAGTACCCCCTCCAGTGTCACCTCCTTCCAGAAGCCTCCCCGGGCCTCTGTGTCCAGGCACTGGCCACCACTTTACCCCATTTTGTATCCTCCAGAGATGTCCTTCAGAGACTCATCATCTTTTCAGTTATCTGGATTATGGATTTTCCCCTTGGTAAGCATCTTCAGCGTGCCTGCTCTAAGAAGAAAGCTCTCCGGGGGCGGGCACTCGCCGTGTTGTTCACCGCCGTGTCCTCAGTGCTGGGCACCGGAGGGGCTCAATCAACAGTTCCTCAATAACTATGCAATCATACAGATCTACCGATCAGAATCAGGTCTGGCGACATCATTTGCAGGGCCCAGTGCAGAACGAAAATGCAGAGTTTCTTGTTCAAAAATTATCAAGAATCTCAGGATGACGACAGCAGAGCATGAAACCAAGTACAAGGTCCTTCTGAGCACGGGACCGGGGCGCCCACGCGGGTCACGTGCTTGTGACGCCGACCCCGAATACACGTCACGATGGTGACCAAAGAACAATTTCGTCACTAAACGTGCTCACCTCAGCCAGTGCTCCGCAAACTCAAGTCCCAGAAGAGGACTCACTGGCCTGAAGCAAAATGAGAAAAATACGGAAAATGCAGTAACGTGTTTCTAAAGGCTAAAGTTATTTTTGTAGGCTAAATATTATCTATTCTGCAACTGCTTTCCTTTTACATTTTTGCTGGGAAAATGTCTTCTCTTTTCTGAAACGATGATGATGGTAGATGTCATGACAGAATAAAAGGTGCTTTGGGTGTGTGTTTGTAAATTTTCCTGCTGCGTGGACTCCAGCAGCTGAGAAGCCCCCACCCCTGCTGGAGTCAACAGGGAGGCTCCTTTGCTTGGTCCCTTCAGAAGAGAATTGGCTGACTTTCTTGGCCAGCAGAGGGGGCCACGTGAATGCCAAATCCCCTTGGCTGGGTCCCACCCAAATTCGGAGCTGGCTCTTCTCTCTCAGCCACCTGGGATGTCCTTTATGAGCCGGGAGATGGAATTCTGGGAAACGTACCTGGGACCCTTGCTCCCTTTTTGCATTTTGGATTTGAACTGTCTTCTCGAGTTTTAAGCCTCCTGCTTTAACTCGGTGGTTCTCAGCCCTGGCGGCACGTTGAACTCACCTGGAGGGCTTTCAAAATAAATAAAATAAAAATGCCCAGAAATTCTGATTCTGTTGGTCAGGGGCGGGTCCCGAGCATCAGAATTTTTACCACTCTCTAGGTGCCTCCCCAGTTCTAATTCTAATGGGTTGAGAACTCCTGCCAAATAAAGTTGCTATCAAAAATGGTGGTCTCTGTTTTTAGAAAGGGAGTGAGTGCCCCCTTTTTTTTTTTGGCCTGGAGCTACTGTCTTCATTTCATTCTTAGAGAAGGACAGTTTTCAGAAGAGCACGAACAGAATCTTCCAGCGAAGGCTGGAGAATTGAGGATGGCTGGGGCTTTGCCACACGACTCGTGGGCACCTGAGCCAGTGTCCGGCTCTCTGCGGAGTCTGCCCTGTTTTCCTGACTCGCCCTTCTCGAGCAGACCCAGCCTGGGAACTTGGCAGCCAGGTGTCTGGGCCAGCTGGCCCTGGGCTGCAGCTGCTCCCGCAGCGCGAGCAGTGAGGGAGCAGTGAGGTGCTGGTGCAAACCTCCCAGGGCTCAACTCTGTGAAATGTGATGACATGTACAGACGGCTCGCGAAGGTGTTTCCTAATAATAATCTTTTCAACAAAAGGAATAACTCAAAGTTTATGCAAGGCGGTAGAAACCCCAAGTGACTCAAAAGGTATTTAGGGGGCGGTTCCTCCCGCTGGTCGGAATGAGTAATCCTTCTGAGAGATTGCAAGCAACTTAACAAGAATACTGTCTCCAGGGTGAAAAAGTCCAAAATAAAACTATTTAGGGAGGCAGGCTGGGTTTGGACGCCCCTGTGGGAGCTGTTTACAGGTAGGACTCCTTCCCCAGGTGTGGAGAGGCCCCTCCCCAACCCCTTGACTCAGAACCAAAGGACGAGGGACCCCCTGCTCTGCTCGCTTTAGGACGAGTCAGGTGGCCCCAGAGCCTTGCCGGGTGCGGGTCACACCAAACGGGCCAGAAGTGCTCCCCGGACCCTCCTCTTCCCGGGGAGTGGGCCCCTCTGCCGTGACAGGTCGGGGTCCCCGCCTTGCAGCTGGGAAAGGGGGCTCACCTCTGTTAATACAGCATCCTCGACATCCTCTAATAATAAATCCCTAATAAACCAGCTCCGTCTCCCTCCGCAGGGGAGGTGAAACCAGCGACTTCACCAGGGGCTCACCTGCCCCCTCTTCTCCCTGCCTCTTTCCCGAGACCCTCTCTCTTTTTAACCTTAGAGAGAGTTGCGTCTCCCAGCGTTACCTTCACACTTCAAACTCCCGGGAGACATGAGGCCCGCAGGTAGGGAAAGGGGTCCTCCGAGAGGTCAAAACCCCAGCGCTCTCTTTTACAAAATGACTTTCTCCACTTCTTTAACTCGTGCTCAGGGGACCCCACTCAAATCCAGGGAGTGTGTTAAATGCCACAAGCAGAATGAAGCCTGTCCTGTAAAACTGTCCACCGTGAGAAGGAAGATGAGCACGAATAAGGAGTGAGGAAAACCAGAACAGAGTAAATTAATCTCTCCAACCCCCAGAAGGTGCGCTGAGGTTTAAATAAAATTAACTCTCCAGCGCCCCATGTCCAGGGCCCCGTAGGCAGCATGGTCCATAAATACCAGTTGCTATTAAGTAATAAATAAATGAAACGGCAATATATTTAAATCAATCGCAATTGAAACCTGGTTTATTCTGAGTCTCCAAGTAGTAAAAATTGGTTCCAATATAATTTAGCCCACATCAGAAGTCAGGTTCGAAATGAGTATTGTAGGGAAACTACACATTACATTTTTAAAGATTGGTCTATAATTATAGGCTTAATTAATTACACGAGGGATTTGTTCTTGAAAAGGTGTGTAAAATGTGTCCTGTTTTGCACCAGGGAGATGCCCTATGGGAAGGAACCCTCTCATCCTTATAGAGCTGTGAACACCGGGGTTTTGCTTAAAAGGACGCCCACCTGCTCTGTTAGTTGGAAATTTGATATATGCTGTTTAACAAGGAAAAACAAACAGACAAGTACATGCTCTTTAGGGGAAGAAAGTTAGCCCAGATGGGAGAGGGTGGATTTAAAAGTACAAGTTTATACCTTATCTTGCCCTCTCCCGGGTATAAACTTATGTTCAAATCTTGGTGTGAATCCTCCCAGACCTTTTTTACACGCATACAAATATCTGTGACTTGTAGATCTCTTTTTTATTGCAATTATACTACACACTCTGCGTTGCAACTTGCTTTCTCTGTTGAACTATATCTCCTGGTCGGTCAGCACTCATTCTTGCGAATGGTTGCTTAGCAGTCAGTACGAAATTCTTCTTAAATTTTAAGAAATTACGGTTCTGTTTTCAAGCCTCGCAGGTATCGGGTCTCAATAACTGGTAAACATGCTCAAGGAACACGGACAGCCTACATCGAAGGCTGGCCCCATGCACGTTCCCAGGCCCTCTGGGAACAGTTGTTTGTGGCCCTGCACCTTCTCTGGGCTGACGCCAGCACACGAACGAGAATCTCTCGGTTTGCTTTGTTTTGAAGCAAACGTGGCATCATACTGTGTATACCTCCTTGCACCTGTGCCAACAACAAAAGGAAAATTCAGCAGATTTGGGACTGGTTATTACCTCTCTGGGTCTTGAAGAAAGATCACTTGTTTTTTGTAAACCTCTGAAGTGGGATTCTCCCAGGATGTTACTGACTTTGTTCTCACTTGGGAGCAAGGCTCCAGGCCCTTCACTGCTGGCAGTTTTCTGTAGGTTGGGATGAGTTTGAGCCCCTCCTGAGAACTCAGGGTGTTTCCGGCCTCCCGAGAAGATGCCCGCAGTCTCTGAGCCCTTTGGGGGGCAGTTACAGATTCCCTTGCTCCATCCCTGGCAAGGGAAACAGCCTGTCCGTGGAAAGCGATGGTGCAGCTGGGGTGACCAGCTCAGCCGGGTTTAAAGCAGAAAGTCCAGAGCCTGGGAGGCCCCTTAGTCCCGGGCTAACCAGGATGGTTGGTGCCCTGGGTGGAGACAATCTATAATCCCTTCTTGGGAGCTCAGTCAATGCCAAAATTAGGAGGCTAAGTTGACCGCTGGAAGGCAGAGTCGGTGCGGACAGTGGTCCTCTGGAGGGGCTCACAGCTGCCTTCCTGCGGCCGCAAGCTGGAACCAAGCAGCGTCTCCATCCCGAACGCTCTGTGTGCCCACAATGGAAGGGTTATGTTTGCGACCGGCACTTAGCTGGTGACGAAATGGCAAGCTGAGACATTTGTGCGGTGCCTGGCATCTTGGCCTCAGCTGTGAGCAGCCAGAGAACCAGAGCGAGGCCTGGAACCCCCGTCCCTGTCATTTTTCTTCCAAGTTGGCCCCGCTGACCTTCAACTTCTATGCACAATGTGGGCCCTGAGATCTTGGCCCCCGAGTCTGAGACCTGGCCCATCCCCAGAGGAATCCACCCAGAGTCTGGGACAAGGCACGGGCTGCAGGAGAGCAGGCTGGGACGCGACCGGGTTCTGCCTGCCCCCGAGGCACACACCCGAAATGATGCGGCCTGCCCCCCGCTCCGCACGCAGCCTGGCCCCGGCACATCTGGGAGGCTGGAGACTTGGCACTCTGTGCTTGCAACATACAAGGAGGGCTGAATGGGAGGCCCAGGGCACCCACTCACAGTGCGTGTGGCTTGGGTGCCCCGTTCTGCACAGTAGCCCTGGGCCCCTCACTCGACTGCCGTTTGAAGCACCCGAAGTCGCAAACATCTCCCAACCCTGGTGGATTCGATTAAGTTTAGGTAACCCCTCCTCCTCCTTAACAACTGATGCAGAAATTTCATTAGATAATTCCATGTGAAGGGGTTATTGTATTTTCCTGTCTATAATCAGAGGATAAAAATTCATGGTCTCTCCTGGGTCAAAACATGCCAATTGTATTTGCCACTCACATTGGTTAAATTTTTTTAAATTGTTGTAAACTCAGCATTTAAATATTGAGAGATCACACTCCACAATCTAGATTTCCTGATGCTCTTCAAAAAAAAAAACACCCAAACTGGGACCAATAGGGTTGAGTCCAACAGTCAGCCAGAGCTGAGTAGCAGAAGTCTCCAGGAGACAGGGCATGGATCTTCTTGTTTGCCACAGTCCCCACTGCTCCCTATTGTCATACCTGGCTTTGCAGGCATTGGGGTTTGAGACCTTGCCCTCCACCACCAGTGAGCAGACTGAATTTCCTAATCTGCTCCCCAGAGTTTGGGGGCGAAGTCGTTACACCCTGTCCTATGTGTGACTGGGACTGGTAAGTGCTTCGCCAGTATCATATCTCCTTCTCTCCTTCCCTCCTTTCTTCTCTCCTTCCTTCCTAACAGAACCCTGCTTTTATTCTGAGTGACAGACATGGCCAGCTAAATGACTTTATTGCTAGGTTCCTTGCAGGTAGAAATGGCCCATGAGAGATAAGGGGAAGTCATTGCATGGGTCTGCTTGGTAGGCTTCTTAAAGGCAGGCTGACTCAGCTGAGAAGTGTGCCCTTTTTCTCAGTGCAACCCCCTTGCTCCTTTCTCTTGTCTAGAATAAGTCATGATGGCTGGAGCTCCACAGGCCATCTTAGATCATGAGGAGACTTAAAGCTGGAAGTCTCATTCTGAGAATGAAAAGGAGAAAAACAGAAGGAGCCTGGGTTGCCAATGATGGGGTGTCACTTGCCAGTCCTGGCCTGTTCTCCTCTAGACATCTTTTAAATGAGAAGGAAATAGGCCTTATTTAAGTCAGTTGTTTGAGTTCTCTGTTATAGGAAACCAAATGTGATTCTAACAATATATGTTTTCACCTTCATTTCCCTTGCTCATGGAAGTATATTGCAATACACCCTCAGGTGTTCGCGGAGTCTCCAGCTTTGCTGTTTGGATTTGGCCATCAAAAAGTCAATTTAGAAACGTCTGCTCAGGAACTAGTGAGTCCTGGGGTCCTAACATGATCGTTTCCTCAGACAATCCACTAAAAGGTTTAAAAAAGGGGTGGAATTGAAATATACTCTATTTTAAAAGCTCTAGATTGTTTTCTTAGAGTTCTAGAACTTTTAGGATGGGAGCTTCAAGAGTCTAGTGCTCTTTATTAGCATATATGCCCCTCCAACTTTTCACTTAGGGCTCTAGAACCTTCTTCACAGGAACCCAGAACTTAGATTTTGTCCTTAGACTTAAGCAACCCCAATACTTACGTAGAGTTGAATTTTTCATTTGGAGCCCAAGATATATTTTTCTTTGAGGTCTTAGAAAACGTAGCTCCAGACTCAGGAAGGTTTTCCCTACTGTCTACAGCAGCATTGTCCAAGAGAACTTTCTGTGCTGATGGAGAAGGTCTGTATCTGCTCTATCCAGTGTGGTAGCCACTGGACACACGTGGTTGTGGAGCTCTTTAAATGTGGCCTGTGTGGCCGAGGAATGGAACCTTAAATTATGTTTAATTTTAATTAGTTTAAATTTAAATACCCACGTGTTCTCACGGCAACAGTATTGGACAGTTGAGCTCCAGCAACTTTCTGTAGATGATTAGAAATCCCCCTCAGGGTTCCAGCAGGGAGACATTTCTGCCCTTCTCCTCGACACCTCCATCTCTCCTAGACCTAAGTTCTGCCTTCATCCCTGGAGGAGCGTCAAATCCGGGTTAGAGTCCCAGCTCCCCACTTACCAGTTGTGTCATTTGGGGCAGTGCCCTTCTCCTCTGGGGCCTGGGCTCCCTCCATGTACAACCCCTCCGGGCTGCCCTGAGATCTGCCTTATATGATCGTCATATGCAGATGGCGCCTGGCAAGTAATAGTTGCTCAATGAAGAATAAAAAAACTCATCCTTGCTCCCTCCCCGCCCTGATTTCCCGTATGCACATTCATGCTTATCCCTCTTCTCACGGTACCGGCACCTGGAGGGCAGAGTTCTGATTCTGCTTTGAACCTGGCCCAGTGCTCGGGGCTGTGGGGAATCCAAAAGTCAGGTGACTGGAATGGTTTCAGAATGGAATCAGAAACCATGTCCTGGTCGGGGACAGGTTGGTAGGCTTCCCCACACAGCCGCCAGGGGACGTTGTGGAGTCAGAGCCTGTGATCCGCCGGAAGCCTGCAATGACCGATTCCTTCTCACTCAGGGTGACAGCCAGGGTCGTTGTAATGACTTATGAAACAGGACAGGTAGTGACCCTGCTGTGGGACCTGGCGCTGGGGAGTCCGTCAGGATTCCCTTTTACCGGAGTCTGTGGCTTAGAGGTGTCTCTACCCAGACGGTCCCGGTACGGGCCCTGCGTTGTTGGAGGATTGCTCAACAGGAGCATGTGATGGGTTTGTCCTTTTTGAAACCCGTAGACCTTCTGAGTCAACCCTCTCTGACATTGACAGCCAAAGGTCCCAACCTTTTAGGTTCGAGCCATTGCCCCTGGGGCCATGTTTTCTTCCAGCACAGGCATTCTGATATTGTCCCTTTAATGGAAAGACCATCGGAGGATTCAGATATGGATTCCACAAGGAATGAAGTTTAGCAGACAAAAGAATACTCGTTTCCGTGTGTTTGGGGGCTTACAACACGCCAGGCTCTGTGCTAAGTGCTTCCTATGAAGTATATCAGGACATTTTCAAAACACCCCCGTGAAATAGGTCCTATTATCAGCCCCATTTTACACATGGAGAAACTGAGGTTCGTGGAAATTAAATAACTTGCCGAAGATCACACAGCTAAGCAAGTGGCAGAGTCAGGATTCGAATCCAGACCCCAAGGTCCCCCTCTCCACCGCTGTGTGGTGTCCTGCCTGCCACAGCCCCCCGGCGCAGGCTCCCTCGAATGCCTCCAGGCTGGAAGGTGGCAATGAGAAAGCAGTGATCATTTTTGGATTGTTCCCCAGGTAAAATTTTTGTCAAATGGGTCTTACACTGGGAACAGGATCGCCAGATGAAACACAGAACACCCAGGTAAATTTGAACTTCGGGTAAACAGGGAATAATTGTTTTAGTATAAGTGTGCCCCATTTAACACACCTATACTAAAACAATTATTCCCTGTTTATCCGAAGTTCAGATTTACCCTGCCGTCCTGTGCTTTATCTACTCTGTCCGGCCACCCTAGCTGGGCAGGCCTGGTCCCTGACATCAGCAGAAGAGAGGTCCCGTCTTTCACGGTCTGCCCTACCAGTTGGACAGAGGGTCCTCCCAGTGCAGAACTTAGAAGTGAAGAAGAAACTAAAGTCTCCCAGGTAACCATGAAATACATGGGTGCTTATTAGTTCATTAATCAAACTGCCCCCCTCGCTGCGCCCCAGCCCTCACTTGTAGTTTGCGTGTAATTTACAGGAACGCCCGAGGGCCCGCAGGGCGGGGGCCTGCTCCTCTCATTTGCTGCCAAGATTCGGGGCTACCGGTTACTCTTGTCAATCTCTGGCTTAATCACTTAGCACTTGTAAAGGACTCATTAAAAACGCCGAGGTTTATTGGAAACACCTCCCGCCCGGCCGAGGCAGGCCAGATCGAGCCCTTGTACCCACTTGTTCGCCGTGAGCCCCATAACCAAATTGCTGACGGTAATTACACCACGAAGGCTCGGAAAAGGGTTTGTGGGGGCGGGGGAGGGATGGTGGGTGGGAAGAAACTCCAGGGGCCAGGCCTTTAGAGGGGCCAGGCCTAGAGCTGAGACGCCGTGCAGACCCCCTACCCGTCCGGGTTCAGGCTCCATCAGCCCCTCGCCTCCCCAGGGGCTGGACTGCTCTGGGGACCTCCAGCTGCTCCCTTGTTTCTCCCCTTTGTGAGGACATACTGTGATGTTCTGACACCCAGGGAGCTGGGTACACTGTCCTCTGACCACTCAGGCGACGCCCCCACCCCTTTTAAATCTTATTTTGGGGTTTTGTGGGGTTTGGGGGGCGATTTCTTTAGGCTGGTTTCCCAGGTGTGGAATTACTGGGTGAGATGAGGTCACAGGTAGGGAGGGACTCTGGTCCACCGTCACCTCTCCCAGGCCACCGTCCTCTCTTCTGGGCGCTCCGCCAGCGCCCCCCTATTCTCTGCTCCGGTCGTGGCCTTTGTGCCGTCTGTTCCCCACACAGCCGCCAGGGGACGTTGTGGAGTCAGAGCCTGTGATCCGCCGGAAGCCTGCAATGACCGATTCCTTCTCACTCAGGGTGACAGCCAGGGTCGTTGTAATGACTTATGAAACCCTAGAGCAGTCTCTCGACTTCTGCATCTTTGACCTTTGGGCTTGGATCATTCTCTGCTGGGGGACTCTCCTGTGCGTTGTAGGCTCTGAGGCAGCATCTCTGGGCTCCACCCACTAGATGCCAGTAGCACCCCTCCCCCAGATGTGACGACCAAAAATGTCCCTTGAGGGGCAAAATCGCCCCCCAGTTGAGAGCACCACCTTGAAGAGAGATTCTGACCTCCCCTGCGCCTTCCAACCCCTCCCCACTGTGCTGCAGCCACGCCGGCTCACTCCCACCTCAGCGCCTTTGCACTGGCTGTTCCCTCTGCCTGGCGTGCCTTTCCCCAGATACCAGCCTGGCTCCACCCTCACCTCCTTTAGGTCATTACTCAAATGTCCCCTTCTCAGTGAGGCTGGCCCTGGACAACCCTATTTAAAATAGCCTCCCAACCCCAAACTCCTTACCGCTTCATCGTGCTTTATTTCTAACACAAAACTCATCATCTGACGTGCTATGTTTTCACTAACTTATTAAATAAGAAGAATATTGCATGGTGCACCGCCCCAGGTGCAGCTGGTGGGGGGGGGGGGTGGCCGGAGGCTGGGCGGTGGCTCCAGGAGGACGAGCTCTCGAGCAGTCTGGAATCCCAACTTGTGTTTATCTGCAGCTCTGTACCTTTAGCACCATCCAACCCAGCTGCAGGACAACCCTGCATTTGAAAATTAGAGCTTCGATGTGATTTTGAAATATACAGCAAAGTTGAATCGAGTGTGAAATTTTTTCATACAAACATAAATTGTAATATTAGTTATGTCATTTTAAAAACACTTTTGGAGTCTTTAAATGTAATTTCACCTGTTGTTTTTTCTTCCTTTTTGGAATGTTGTTTCAAAAATTACTTTGATTGTTATTCCTTATTTATTCAAAATTTCTTCTAGATAGTGACAATGAAGAATTCAAAGATATCTCCAGCAAAATTTGCTCAGGAATCATACGTTGACATGCCAAGCACAAAATCTGACATAAAGTAGGTACATTTATGGAAGCAAGTTAGTTTTTTTTTTTAAGTGAGAAGGTTTTATTTGGAAGTAAACAAAACTCAGTATTAAATATACCCCATAATCCTCTGTATTTTGTCCCCCTTATCATTATAGAGTGTTTAAATGTAATGCATTTTTTCACCAGCTCCATACAGATGCCCCCAAACCTGTCTGGTTGACCCCAATACAGAGTCCAAATATGATCCTTTTCTCTACGTGCTTGTGGCCAGCCAGGTGGAAGATCCGCTCTAGAGACGGGTTTTGATGCTGGGCGTGTAGCACAAGGCTCAGCACGTGGTGAGTGTCAGGAGGCGGGGACAAGGGGCTCTCCTCCAGGTGGTTTGAATGAATACATTCAGGCTTGCTTTCTGCCCAGAACAGAACTCAGCCCATTTTTGGTCTTTAACAGGGATCCAAATATCCATCCCCAAGGCGAAGCAGCCTGCATTCCTGGGTTCGAGAAAATACGGATGGAGTGCTCAGAGTGTGCCGGGCCCTCTGCTCAGACTGTGGGTTCCGGGGACCAGTGTGCATGCATTCAGCGCAGGCGCAGGGAGTGCGAATTTGGGCCTGGCCCTGGTCGAGGCACCAGGGACGCCACAGCAAACAAAACAGTGGACTGTCCGTGGAGCTCACATTCTCACGACAGGCCTGTCACAAGTGCTTTATAATCCTCACATCAACCTTCTAAGGCGGGTGGTCTTAAGTATCAGAGAGGTTAGGTGACCACCCAAGGCCACACAGTAGGACCTGGGGTTTGAAGCATGTACTAACCTTTCTGTCTTTCTCAGGGACTGGAATGAAGGTGGCATCGGCCTGGGAATAGTGTCTGGTGTGTAAGGCGTCTTCAGAAGGCCCAGGTGCTCTGAGTGGGGGTCTTGGGCTGAGAGGGCAGGGTGCTGCGCGCCGGGGCATGACCATACCACGCTCCCACTCAGCAGCCTCACCCCTGCAATTCTCTTTCATCCCAGGAAACCTGGCATTGTTTGTGCAAGATACAAATCAGCCACTCACTCCATTCCAAACTGCAGCTGGTTGAATCCCGGGATGGCTGCTCCTGCTCTCGGGGTCGGGGCCGAGTGTGTGGCCGCCGTCAGTAGGCGTGGAGTCTGGGCAGGCGTGGTGTCTGAGGACACTCCAGCGAACGTTTTGCAATGGCGAGCAAGTTGTGTCTTTCTGGGAACAGAGTCCAACATCCCCAGAACATCTTCTGACGAGCTCGTGCTGTCTTGTTTTCGTGTCGGGCATTGACGGGGAGCGTTGTGGTTTCATTGCACCAAAGTTTGTGTTGGCGGCTGTGAAATATGCACAGATGTTTCAGGTGGAGCCAAAATTTCCTTTCTCCTTTTCTCAGGTAGATTTTCTCAGTACAAGAAACTATCAAATTTGAGAGAGGCATGCCTAACCCTGGTCTCCTTTATCCCCTGCCCCAGTCCACCCCGGGAATTCCAGTTCACTCTACAAGCATCAACATAAAATTAGAAGAAGATTCATATTTAATTAATTTTAACTTTAAAATAGATGCATTCTCTGAAGAGTCAGACGTCTGAAAAATCTGCCCTTGGGCCATGATGAGAAATGTGGGCACAGATTAGTGGGCAGATACACTCAGTGAGCAGGGTGCAATGCTGAAATGCTAGAAACAACCTAAATGCCCAACAATGGGGGATGGTTAAATTGTGGCAAAACCACAGGGAGGAACGGGCCGTTGTGCAACCACAGGAGTAATTGTTGTCCAGGAGGACCAAGTGACATGGAAAAATTCTCATGGCTTGAAATTAAATGATTAAAAACTGCTTTCTAAACTGTAAGTAATGAAAGGAGTTTATATAATTACATCTTAAATGTGTAGAGTGTGCGTATGTATTGGAGAATGGAAGGAAATATGCTGAAACGTTTATGGGAATTGCCTCTGGGTAGTGGAATTTTTATTTTCTTTTTTATATCTTTATTTTCCAAATTTCTACTCTAATAACCTTTAACTTTAGATAATAATCCAGAACAAAAATGTTATTTTAGAAGAGTGAGTGATTGGAATCGGAGTGTTTTTTCCTGTCTCTCTCTATTGCCCTTAATTTCCAACTTGAACACACTCACTCCTCTTACAAAGGATAAATGCATTATTCATTTTATTTTCTGGGGAAAGAAGAAAATGTATATTCCATAATGCATGGTGTGTCGGGGGTGGATAGAGTGTCATGGGGTGAAGTAACATGAAAGCAATACAACTTCAGAGAGGGAAGAAATTAGCGGCTGAAAATGGCGGGCAGCCACAGGATTGATTTTGAAGCCCTCAGCGTGTTCATAATCCATGCTCCTGAAAGATATTAAAACACAAAGCACATAAAACAAAATGCCAACTAGAAGAAAAGATTAATCTACTCAGGTCTTCAAAAGCACAGAAACAAGACTTTGTTTGTTTCTTGCTAAAGATGTTTTCCTTTCGAAACTGGAAGAAGCTGCAATAATTTTCAAGGTGTCCTAGCATTTTACCCACATTTTCCCCAAGCCGGTTTTCCCATCGGGATTGTTTCACCCGATGTTCTTTGTCTGGTGCTTGGCCGTGACTCGCCCTCATCGAAGGAGGTCCCCACCTCCGGGCCGCCACGTGCTTCTGAACCAAAGATGCACGTGACTGGCATTTCTTTGTTCAGAACTCACAGCAACATTGTGATGAAGGGGCTATTTTTCTTGTTATCCCCGTTTTACGGAATGAGAAACTGAAGCTCCAAGGGATAAAGGGATTGGTACAAGCCCCCCCGGCCAGGGAGTGGTGGAGCCAAGATTCAGATGTGAGTCGATCTTCTTCCAAAGCTTTATGGAATCCTGCAAGTGAGAGTGGAGCCCTGGGTTGAACAGAGAGCCCCCAGGTAGGCATTTACCTGGAATTCAGGTAAAAACTCTGATGTTATGAGGCAAGAGGTGCATGGTGTATTTCGCTTAGCCACTGGGTGGAAAACAAAGATCACAGTGAAGGTTTGCACATGCCCACTGCCCAGGGTC
This sequence comes from Tapirus indicus, assembly GCA_031878705.1. Lineage (NCBI taxonomy): Eukaryota > Metazoa > Chordata > Mammalia > Perissodactyla > Tapiridae > Tapirus > Tapirus indicus. The sequence continues at coordinate 48,069,102 of CM062929.1, forward strand.
GCTCTGCAAGGAGACCAAAGCTGCCCCGAAGCCACCCCAGCCTCTGTGTAAACAAGGGCACGTCAACAGCTTCACAGGTGCCCCCGGCAGGTGAGAAGGGCTCAGCAGGCGAAGGGGGTGGAACACGCCTCTTCTCCCAGCTTGGGGTTGGCCCAGCAAAAAGCCATAAATCAAGTGATTGCAACACGGGAGCTGTCTAAAATGCAGCCCAGTAATAAACAACCAGTCAGTCATTTTTATTATTTTTTTTCTGAAACTAATCAGTTCAGTATGAGTCACTTTGTAGAAGCTGAGACCGTTCCCATGGAAGTGATGGTACATTGAGTAACTGTATCAATGGGCACATCTCAAAGATGGCTCCCAGCTTCCGGAAGATTCAAGGAAACTAACCAGGGCCGTGGGGGGTCTGAATTCGGTGGTTGTGGTGGGGTTCCCAAATAAAATGCAGCGCATACTATAGACATACTTACGCTAAAAACGTATTTGTCGTTTGTCTGAAATTCAAATTGTACTGGGCATCCTGTCCTATATTTTATCTAGCAACAGGTACACCATATTTGTTCTTTGAGCAACAGTAACACACATCTAGCAAAACTCTACGAGGCATAAGAGAGACTTCCAGAACGGAATCTGATCCTCTTACTGCCTTGCTTCAAATACTTTAACCGTTTCCTGTTGCTCTTAGCAATGATTTGCAAACTCTGAGTTTGCAGCAAATTGATGCACTGGAGGGCTTGTTAGAAGACAGGTTGCCGAGTCCCACTTCTAGAGTTTCCTCTTCTGTAGGTCTGGAGTGGGGCCTGAGAATTTGCATTTCTTTTTCTTTTTTTGTGCTGAGGAAGATTGGCCCTGAGCTAACATCTGTTGCCAATCTTTCTCTGTTTTGTATGTGGGATGCCACCACAGTAGGGCTGCTGACAAGTAGTGTAGGTCCATGCCCAGGATCCAAACCTGGGCTGCCAAAGCAGAGCATGCTGAACTTAACCACTAGGCCACTGGCCGGCCCAGAATCTAACAAGTTCCCAGAGGGTGAGGATGCTGGTCCCGGGTCTGTGCTTTGAGACCTGTGTTCTTAGGATGCAGACAAACCCCTAACATCCTCCACGCTGTGCCCCACATGGCTTTTCAGGGCCCAGCTCCTGCCAACCCCTCCAGCTCATCTCACATTACTCTCTCTCACTCACTAGGCTAACTGGCCTCCCTGCAGTTCCTCAAGAGAACTCTTCCTAAGTCCCCCACAGGGCCTTTGCACATGCTGTCCCCTGCCATGCACTTTGCCCCACCCCATCTCTGTTACCCTAGGAGAGAGGTATTATGATCACCCCCATTTACAAATGTAGAAACTGGGATTTGGAGGACTGAAGCCACTTGCCCAAAGTCAAATTGATGATAAGAGGTAGAGTCGGGGACTTAAAGTTTCATCTTAAAATTTGCGTGTCTCCAAAGCCTGCTCCCTTCTGCAGACTGCCACCTCCCCAGGCTGGACGTGTCAGCTTCTGTGTCAAGCCACTCTTGAATGCTGAGTTTTGTGAGATTGCTACTTGATAGCTGTTCATTTGCCCTGAAACCAAGCCCCTGAGATTTAGTTCCCTGGGATTTGGGGAACAAGTTCAAGTTCGCCCTTTTGAAATCCTTCAAGATCCAGTAGACTTAGCTCACACCCCTCTCAAGGTCTCGGTTTTTGTCTGAACTCAAGAGTGCTAGTCCCTCCACCCCAAACACACACACACATGCACTCGCGCACACACTTCTAAAGGCTCTAGAGCAAGCTCTGACACGCTAAGTTGCCATGGCAACCGAAGCTTGTTCTCTGATTCCTTCCCTGATGGTAGGACAGCGTCAACTTCCTGTCTTCTTCTAGAAAATAGTTCAGGTCTCAGCATCTGCCCGTGAACGCGGGGCGAGGCCTTGGGTCCAGGTGGGTGATGGCGCCCAGGCTGCTGAGTTAAGGAGGCCGAGAGACTTGCTCTGTGCCTGCGGTCATCTTTAGGCTTTCTTGGTTCTCAGAAGCTCTGGTTTTCAATCCATTCATTCATCCGTTCATTCATTCATTCATTCATTTCACATGCAGATACTGAGCATGCCAGGCACAGTCCTGAAGCTGGGGCCCAATTGTGAACAGAAGCAGACGTGGCCTCTGGCCTTCTAGCCCCGACATCCTCACCATCCAGAGATACACAAGCCACCCACTTGGACTGTGCCCAGGGCCATCAAGGAGCAGGACAGAGCTCTGTGGGGGTGCTTGCCAGGGTCACCTCCAGGCTGGTGGGCCCGGAAGGAAGCGAGGTGTGAGCTGAGGTCTGAATGCGGGTTGCAATTAGCCAGGTGAATGAAGGCAAGAACATTCCAGGTCAGCTCCTTGACACATCAGCCCTTTCCAGCCCTGGAACAGAGCGCCTGCTGCTTCTTCCGCCTGGAACGCCGTCCCCCAGTCTTCACACGGCCGCGCGCGTTCTCCCTCTTAGTTACCAGCTGTGATGCTACCTCCCCGAGGGAACGTCTCCGACCTCCCCATCCAAAGTTGCCACCTTGGCAGCTAATAATGAGTTATTTTAGGCAATCGTTCATGCAACCCGTATTTATAGGGCAGCTGCTCTGTGCCAGGCACTTGGGAGAGCGGAGAGCGAGACCCAAGGCTCCTGCTCACGGAGTGGACCCACGTCATCACATCTCCTAGCCGTCGCCACTCCTGGCCCGCGTCTTGGTCTCTTGTTTCTGTTCTTGTCTCCCCCCTACTTCACTGCAAGCTCAGGGCGGGGCAGATCTTACCTGTCTTGTTTCCTGAATCATCCTCAGAGCCGGGCACACAGTAGGAGCTCGGGGATGCATATAAGAATGAATGAATCAATGAACGTGTGGTCCTGTGGTCCTCCAAAGCGGTGGAGGACCTCATTCAGGGACAATTCCGCCCCCCGTGGGACGTTTGGAAATGTCTGGAGACATTTTTGACTCACAGTTTGGGGCGTGCTCCTGAGATCCAGTGGGTAGGGACCAGGAATGCTGCTGAATATCCCCCAATGCACAGGACGCCCCACAGCAGAGAGTGACCCGGGCCACAGTGTCAGTAGTGTCAGGACTGAGAAACACAGCTCCAGAGCCCCGTTGGTTTCTGGATCCTCCAGACCTGCTTCCACCTCACCCCACAGAGGGCTAGCAGACGGGCGGGTCTCCCTCTTCTTGCAGGCCTGGAGCTGTGTGTTGTCTTCAGGCTCTTGAGGGGGAGAGTCCTGACTCGCAGGGAGCTGTGAATGGGAGCCGGAGGTAATGCTCCGTGATGGTGGGTGCGCGGGCACCTGGAGAGAGCTCACCTGGCTTTCGTCTAGGGCTGCAGCAGGTCCCTCCATGGCCCTGGGACTTACTCCAGGGGGCCAGAAGCCTCCCTGCCCTGGCTCCCATTGGAGCATCCTCCCAGCACCGGCTCAGCTCTTCTGACACCCAGGGACTGTGAAGATTTTTAAAAATCTTTTATAATGATTTTTTATTTCTTGCATATTATTTGATTCATTGGTTCTTTCAGCATAAATTTACTGAGTGTCTTGACTCTGCTAATTGTCAGGGATCCATCGACCCCCATCTTGTCCCTCGTGGTGGTTACATCTGGTGGGGGGTAGATACTGATGGGCCATGTGCGCAATAGCACAATAAAAGTGGTGATGGTGTGTGACAGGTAAGAGAGGCACACAGCCCCATAAGAGGGGTTTTGACCGAGTCCAAGAACTCAGGGAAGCCTCCACTAAGGAAGTGAGGGTTGAGCTGAGATCTGAAGGAGTCAGTTGAGCAGAGGGTGACTGAAGTTGGGTGGTGGGTGCCTTCCAGGCAGAAGGAACAGCCACACGGGAAGGGAACAAGTGCTTTAGAAGGCTGCAGTCAAAGTGTCCTCTGGGGATAAAGTCTCATCTGAAGGCTGGCCTGGGGAAGGATCCACGTCCAGGCTCACTCCGTGGTTGTTGGCAGGATTCAGCTCCTTGGGGTTGTTGGGCTGAGTTCATCATGTTCTTTCTAGCTGTTGGCTGGGGGCCACCCTCGGTTCCTGGCCGTGTGGGCCCCTCCATCACGGCAGCTGGCTTCCTCAAAGCATGCGAGGTGAGAAGGCCATAGAGAGAGTCTGTTAGGGAGATGGAAGTCCCAGTCTTTTGTCACAATCACAGAAGTGACATCCCATCACCTCTGCTGTCTCTCTTGGTTAGAAGAGCGTGACTAGGCCAGCCCACAGTCACAGGGCAGAGCTCACACAAGGGTATGACTCCCAGGAGGTGGGGGCCGTTGGGGGCCATCTTGGAGTTGGCCCTTCACATTGGGGGAGACACAAAAGATGGAAGCAAGCAGATGAGTGAGCAAGAGAATTCCAGAGTCATAAGTGAGGTAATAGGAGTGCAGTGTCTGTCGAATGATGGATGAATACGTGTTCCATGAGGACAGGGCCCGGTCACTTCTGCTCTGTACCACCCATTTTCTTCCCGGGACCTGGGACACCATGGCACTGAGAGAACGTTGAGTGAATGAATGCAGGTACTTGTCTGGGTGTGGACAGCATGAGTATCACGGGCCAGGGGCCAAGTCTTTTGCTTTCTGGTTCCAGAACAAGATCCACCAAAACGCTCCACTGAACGGGTGTGTTTCCTGTTTTGGGTTTTCCCGTTTATTTTTATTTTCCTAAAAGCCACTTACTAAGTTTTCTTAGCTCTGGGTTGGGTATTTAGTGGTTGTTTGGGTTCATGTCTTTTGGGGAATTAATAAGAAAGTTTCTAGTCTCTCCCAGGAATATAGTTTCAGGGCATTTTTTCCTCTTTCCCTCAGGAAAGGCGCACACATTCATCTCCAGAGAGACACAAGCACCTTTTCATGTAAAAGGAAAGATCGGGAGGTTATTCAATAAGCTCAGCTGCCCACCCCTCCCCCATTTTTTTGAACCTGAGTTTGACTCTTAAAAATGTTTGCTTCTGTCTGTCCCCCTCCAGCTCCAAATTGCACCCGGGAGCCGGGCCGCCCGTTGCAGCCGGAGCCTGGACGGGAGGGTCTTGGGGACTTAGCTCCTGGAGCTCCTACAGCTGACATTCTCCAGAAAAGAATGGAGAGTGGAGGCAGAGAAGAAGCAAGCAAGCCGAGTGAACACGACACAATGCAAGCACAAACCCAGAGAGCCCCACAGCCCATGTCCCATTTATTTCAACTAGTAATTATCTCTCAAATCCGTCCCCTTCTCTCCGTCCCCACTGCTGCTCCCCTAGGCCAGATTTCCCACCTCTAGGACATTTGGGCAGGATAAGTCTGTTGTAAGGGCTGTCCTGGGCATTGAGAATATTTAGCAGCACCTCCAGCCTCTAGATATCGGTAGAAATGCTCCCCAGCCCCCAATTTTGGCAACCAAAAATGTCTCCAGACATTGCCATGTGTCCCTTGGGGGGGTGTGTGTGACAGAGTTGCCCCTGGTTGAGAACTGTTGGCTGAGTCCAAGGGCTCACCCTCTCTGCCCTGCTCCTCCTCCCGTCTGCCCTCCTGGCTTCCACCACAGCCTAGTGCTTTGCCCACATAGGACGCAGCACATGCTCCTTGATTGGATGACAATAGACAGCACCTGGGTCCTCAGGGCCCTGGACAACGCCTGGGCTGTCACAGGTCCTCAACGGATACCTGCTGAGCGATGACAGCGGCTCCCGGGGGCACACTCGGTTCCTTTCCGCCCCCCACCCTGCTCTCAGGTCTGCAGGCCTTTGCGTTCTCTGTTGGTTGCAGCCAATTCATCTTCCCTGAAAGCGTGAATGAAAGCAGGGACAACCTTCCCGGGGCGGCATTGTTCGTCCCACTTTACAGACGGAGAAACCAACGCCCAGGATGTGGAAATGGTCTTTCCAGGGTCTCCAGCAGCAGAACTGAGTCTCACACAGAGCCGTCTGACCCCAAAGCAAAAGTGGACCGAAAGAAATCCCAATCCCAGATAAAACAGGAAAGAAGTCTATAGGGAGCTGATCAAATCATGTGGGGCTCTTTCCTCCGCCACTTCGAGTGACCTGTGACATGTGTGGCTGTCTCTCTGGGTCTCAGCTTCTCCCTTTCAGACAGGCTGAGTTCTCAGCAGTATCTCTACACATTTGTGGCTCCGATGCTTGGAGTCCAGTTCCTGCCCCCCCACACACACCCAGGGGCTCCCCCAGAGCTGGGAGCACCCATCTCACCAGAGCTGACGGTGGTGGGAACCTGGGGCGGAGTGAAGCGCCTTCACGAGGGGGAACAGGAACCTCCACGCAGCACCCTCGCTGCACATTTGGTTTCAATTCTCCAAATTCTTTTGCACACTTTGCTGTCAGGATGAGATAAAATCGAGCAAATGTAAACCGAGACCCGAGAGAGCCTGGGAAAATGCAAAAGAAACAAAGAGTTTGGAGTTGTTAGAATTGCCCCCCGAGTCCCTCAGGATGTGGGGTTCACCTGGGCCGATGGGTGAACGGAGCGATGAGGCTGGCCTCTCCTCCCTGCTCACTGCCCAGAGTGGGGGACGGGAAGGGGTGACCCTTCTGAACCCAGCGGCTATTTCCCAGTTCAAAGTTCCCTGAGGAGTTGGGGTTCCAGTGGCCACAAATATGTTCAAAGGGACAGGAGAGGGAGCTATAGGTTAAGGCCCAGCAGGGCCCACACCCTCGAATGCAACTGGTGGACAGGCGGACACTGGGAACAATGCCAGATCTCCCAGATTCTTCAAACAAAACCAAGAATTTACATTCTTGTGAGAAGTCTAATTTTTAAAAGTCAGGACGCCACTAGGGGCCAAACCAAACGCACTGGCTGATCCCATAGGGTCTGTGGGCTGCCGGGCTGCCTCTTCCCCCATCAAACTAACCACTTGCTCTCGGAGGTGCATGTATTTGCTATTTAACCAGTGATTACTGTGGACCTAAGGCCGTGACAAACCTTAGTTCATTCAATTCCCCTAATGGACCTCTGAAGTGGGTACTGTTGTCATCTCCCTTTTACAGATGGGGAAACTGAGGCACGGGGAGGTACAGATTCTCCTTGCCCTCCAGTAACTTACATGAAGTAGGGTGGGCCCTAATCCAATATGACTGATGTCCTAATAAAAGGGGATATTTGGGCACAGAGAGGACACCACTTCAAGACTGGAGTTGTGTGGCCGCAAGCCCAGGACCTACCAGAAGCTGAGAGGGAGGCCGGGACAGATCTGGCGCCTTCAGAGGGAGCACGGCTCTGCCAGCACCTCGCTCTCCGGCTTCCGGCCTCCAGAACCGTGAGCCATCAATTTCTATTGTTTATATCACTCGGTTAGTGGTGCTTTGCTACGGCCGCCCTAGGAGACTAGCAGATCATTATTATGGCCCCAACTACAACCAGTTGTGGCTCCTTCCCTTTGCCGGTGCGTTACCTTCTTTGAGCTTCCAGTTAAGGAAGACTGATTTTCAATTCACTTTTAGAAAGTTTGTTGGAACGCGTCCTCTCTAAAGCACCGCGCTGGGTGCTGGAGGGGGGCAAGGGGAAATGGCTGTGTTGGCTGGCAGGGGGCACCTGCCACGTTCGGAGATCTGCATCAGTGGTGCCCAGGACAGGGCGAGGAAGCAATCTGGGGTGAGGGGTCTGGACCATGGAGGAGACTGACCTGCTGTCTGCTGTGACATGTGTAGACCAGCGGTTCTCAGCAGGGGAGACTTTGTTCGTCCTCCCCCCGGGAGCACATCTGGCAACCTCTGGGGACATGCTGGCTGTCACAAATGGTGGCAGGATGCTTCTTGCATTTAGTGGGTGGAGGCCAGGAATGCTGTGAAACAGCCCTCAGTGCACAGGATACCCCACCGCAGAGAATTATCTGGCCCCAATGTCACTAGTGCTGCAGTTGAGAAACCCTGCTATGGACAAATGACACAGGGGTGAGGACCCACTTGCTCCTGTCCCGCCTGCAGGACCTTGGCCACGCCTACCCCTCTCTGAGCCCCAGACCCCTTATCTGTAAATTGGGCCAATCAGGCTGCCTGAGGGCTCTGTGCCGCCCCAGGGAGACCCCCTGCCCCCCAGGCCCCTGGTCCTGAGCCCAGCATGTCGGCATGTCGGCATGTCGTGGGAGTTCAGTCAACGCTCCTACGGTTCACTTCTCCCTTCTTTGCGGGGAAGTTACTGCAGAGGAGCTGCTTTTACTTATCTGCTTCCCTAGAAGGAATGTCTTAAATTCAGATAAAAAGTGTGGCATAAATTGCGATCGAACATATTTTTAAAGAGCCATAAATGTTATTTTTCCTTGATTCTAAGAGAATTAATTGTAATACACATTTCAATTTAACAAGAGCTTCTAAGAGGTGGGGTGGGAGGAGGCAATTCCACATTAACTGGACACGTTGATTCTAAAGTCCCCCTTAATTCTGTCGCAAATTAAATGGGGAGTTCTGACTTCCCCCTCTGAGCTGGTGTCAGCATGGTGCTGCACTCAGGAGAAATACAAACTGAAGCCCCAAGGTCTTGAAAAGCCTTGCTTCTCCTTCTTAGAAACGGCATAAGAATTAAAAGTGGATTGCTCAGCATGTCAAGCAGCAAAACTTTCTGAGAATAAATGATTCATAGTCTGGTCTCAGCTCTCACTGTGAAGAGTCAAGGTATAAACCAGTGTCTGCTTGGGGGCAGAGCAGAGAGGGGAGGCAGTCCACCATCCCCCAAAGACCCTCAAATTAGATGAAAATACATAAAGGGGTAATAGACAGATAGAATATTTGGATGGATTAAAAAAAAGAATATTTGGATGGATGGATGGATGGATGGATGGATGGATGGATGGACGGATGGATGGATGGATGGACAGAGGGACAGACAGATGAATGAATGAATAGACAGATGAAATTGAGATAAATTGATAAGCACCATGGCTGAGCAGGGAGATAGGAGCAGATACAGAAGTAGAGGATCTCTTTTCAGACATGCATAATCCATTAAGACAAAGAACAACGCAGCTTGCATATGGTGCCACTCAAATTTGTTCCCAGAGAAGGTCACCCAAAGAGCTTCTTTGCAGAAAATTGCTAATCCCCTTGTGATTTCCTGGTTAAAGGAAAGGTTAGACAAACATGCAAAGAATTGGGTCCTTTTGCTAAGGGGCGGCTCAAAGAGATGTTCTTTTCTCCTTCCCTCGCCCAGGTGACTTCCGAAAAAAGTCTACCTTGGTGGAATTTTGACATAGTCTTCAGCCCTTTCTCTACTTGCTCTCTCCACTCTTGCTTCCCCCTGTAACTGGACCCATCTGTCCACATCTGGGGGGACCCCACTCTCAGGAAAGGGAAGGAGGTGGCCTGCAAATCTTTGCCTTGCCTGAACTTGCTATTGGGTTGCCAGCTTGTAGTGGAAATCTACCACTGGCTGCCCTGCATCTATTCTTCTCTGCTTCTAGTAAAAAGTGTAATAATTGTCTTTGGGGTGCCCCTCCCCCATTCTTGCTTTGGGGGTACCTTGAGATCCTGTGATTAGTCAGAGTCACCCAATGACCCAATGAATAAGTCACTCAATTAGAGCCAATAAAGCATGCAGAGATGTTTGCTGAGGCTAACAGTTCTCTCTTCTACTGGATGATGATAAGGATGTGACACCCGGAGCTTCTGCAGCCATTTTGCAAACCAAGATTTCAATCCTAGTTCCATTGTTTGAGTCCAGAATTGAGCGGTATCTGATCCCAGTGGGTGAACCCACACTTTGTTTTTAAGTCAAGCCAGACTGCTTTGAGTTTTCTGTCACTTACAATCAGTAGCAGACACTAATGGTTGTTCAGTGACCATTCATGCTCCCCTGTCTCATCTATCCCTCAGGAGAGAGGGGTATCCACCCCAGCTCAGGGGCGAATCCTGATCAGTCCAAGCCAATTGTGGCAATCCCATTCCACTAAGCAGTGATTGCTTCAGGCACAGGCATTTGACGAAATTCTGGCCAGTGAGGCATGAAGGGAGGCTGCCTGAGGGCTCCTGGGAAACGTTCTGTTGCTCTTAAAACCAGACACGCAGGAAGCACCAGCCTCCTTCGGCCTCTGGAGGCCATGGTGTTGGGATAAGACGCCTAGCAGGGCCGCTGCCATCCTGGACCGTGAAGGGAGCCAGCGGAGAGAAGCTGACCCCACACCTGCCCACCCACAGTTCCATGACGTCTTCCCGAATTTCTTTCTGCACCTGGGAGCAGAGCCTCCCTGATCCCCTTCCCTCCTCCCCTTTGGGCCTGCACACGGCAAACCTTGCTTCAAACAGCCTTTTCTTCTCTTCTGCTGCCTCGAGATGTATTGAAAGACATTTTTAATTAAGAAACCCATGATCATTATAGATCAGTGCTGTGAAATAGAATGTTCCGTGATGATGGAAGCCTCTAGATCTGCTCGTCCAATACAAGAGCCACTCGCCACACGTGGCTACTGAGCCCTTGAAATGCGACTAATGTGACCGAGGAACTCTTAAATGTATTTAATTTTAATTAATTAACATTTAAATAACCACATGTGGCTAGTCGCTACTGTATTGGACAGCCCAGAAATAGAACAATTAGATAATGTAAGTAAGCATAAAGGGAAAAATAGAAGTCACCCCGATTGTACCCTCAAGGCACAACTAATACTAAACTCTTGGTTTATATCCTTGCACACTTTATTCTGTGCATATAAATCCACTGCTAAATCTCTTTTGGAAATATATAATGCCTTAAACTTTATTTGTCCACTAAATACATTGTGAGCGTCTCTCCAGTTCAGCGAATGCATTTCTGCAGAACAGAGAGCAGGTACTAGGAGTGCCAGATTTGGAACCAGACAGAGGTTCGCGCCCTGGGTCTGCCAGACTAGCTGCACGACCTTGAGTGAGTTCTGTAACCTCTCTGCACCTCGGTCCGCCCGTCGGAAACAGGGATGTGCTTCAGCACATCGTGGTTGGGTGGAGTAACGTGATAATGCCGACCAGGGCTTGCCACGTGGACTAGGATCCGTGGGCGGTGGTTATTAATACTGGGTGCGCAACATCATTTTCGTGGTGGTGCCATGACTTGTTTATTCAACCTTTTGTTATCGGACATTTGGGCTTTTGTTTGTTTGGTAAACAAACAATGCTGCACTGAAAGCCGCTATACCAAAAACTAAAATAGGAAGTAGTGTCTGGGGGTCTGCCTTTGGATGGAGGGTACAGCTGTAGAAGAGGCTGGGATTCGCCAGGAGGGTATCGAACTAGGCCAGACCAGTCCCCCCCGTCACCCCGAGATCAGCTGTCATCTCCTCAACAGAATTTGGCCAAGAGGTCATTTGTGTCCATTTCTTCTAAGTCAACTTCAGCTCACCCTGTCAGAGGCAGCACCAGCAGAGCACAAGCCCACATGTGAGTTTGTTTTTGGATTTTCTTCTGTGACTCGCTGTGGGGTGGGGGTAGTTGGACCAAACACAATGCACTCGCCAGGGAGAGGAAAGTAAGTAATCTGAGAGGCTTCCTTCCAGGACATTCCTTGGGGTTTTTGAACCTGCAACAGGACCAGATTCTTTATCATGACTGTGAGAGATCATGTAAAAAAATTTTTTATTGTGGTAAAATATATATGACATAAAATTGGCTGTTTCATTCATGGCCTTAATTAAATTTGCAATGTTGTGCAACCATCACCACTGTCTATTTCCAAAGCTTTTTCATCACCCCAAACAGAAACTGTACATGTTAAGCAATAACGCTCCATTCTCTCCTCCCCCTGCCTCTGGTAACTCTAATCTACGTCTTGTCTTTATGAATTTGCCTACTCTAGACATTTCATATAAGTGAAATCATACAATATTTGTCCTTTTGTGTCTGATTTATTTCACTTAGCCTAATAATTTCATGATTCAGCCATGGTGTAGCACGTATCAGAACTTCGTTACTTTTTATGGCTGAATAATATTCCATTTTATGTATACACCACATTTTGTTTATGTATTCATCTGTTGATGGACACTTGGGTTGTTTCCATCTTTTGCCTATCGTGAATAATGCTGCAATGAATATTGACGTAAAGTATCTGTTTGAGCCCATTTTTAGTTTTTTGGCTATACCTGGAAGTGGAATTGCTGGGTCATATGGTAATTCTATGTTTAACTTTTTGAGGAACTGCCAGAGTGTTTTCCACAGCAGCTGCACCATCTTACAGCCGCACCAGGATTCCAATTTCTCCACATCTTCACCTCACTGAAACTTATTTTCCTTTTTTTTTTTTTTTAAATTATAGCCATCCTCAGGGGTGTGAAGGGGTATCTCACAAGTGTTTTGGTTTGCATTTCCCTAATGACTAATGATCTTGAGAATATTTTCAGGTGCTGTTGGCAGTTTGTGTATCTTCTTTGGAGAAACGTCTATTTCTAAACCCGTTTTTTAAATTGGGTTGTTTGTCTTTTTGTTGTTGAGTTGTAGGAGTTCTTCCCATATTCGGGATAATAAACCCTTCAGATTATATGATTTGCAAATACTTTCTCTCATTCTGTAGATTGCTGGTTCACTTTCTTGATAATGTCCTTTGATGCATAACAGTTTTTAATTTTGATAAACCTAATTTACCTATTTTTCTTCCATTGCTTTTGGTGTCATACCTAAGAATCCATTGCTGAATCTGAGGTCGGAGATCATTTTACATCACTAAATATTGTTCATCTCTCAAGCTCCATTACAAATTCCCTGTGGATAAGGGTGGTGAGTCCCTTACTGTCCTAGTCTACTCAGTGGACTGAGTTGGCCAGTAGGTAGGTAGGTAGATCATTTTATTCATTTCTTTAGCCAGTTCAGCAAACTCTTCTGGTCCCCTTCTCTGGTCACTGCCCCTGGTCATAGGGGCTGCTCCAAGATTCAGGCTGGCCAATCATGGTAGCCCATGCCTCTGGCATTAGTGATTGGTCCAAGGGGTTGCCATGTAGCCCAAGCTGGACCAGTGAGACCTCCTCTGGGACTGACAGACATTTGCTGGGAGAAAGAATTCTCTTCCCATTGAAGCTGGAACTGCAGGCAGCCGTGTTCTTCCCCACAAAAAGGCTCATCCGCTGGAGGCAAGAATGAGGTGGAGGCAAAGCAGGCTGAGACGAGCAGAGATGAGAGAGAGCCGAGGGAGAGCCGCAGGAGGGGAAGCCCCTGCTCCAGTCCCAGGGGACCTGGTTCCTTCGTCTTGTCCTTGTACCTTGTGAGTGTGCTCCAGGACCCCTCCAGCGACACGAGCCAGTCCAGTCCCTTTCTCCATCCGTTCTTTAGAGGTGGATTTTGATCACTTGCAAATAAAACCATCCTGTGGGTCCCCCCATCCGCTGCCCCCTCTTTCTGATGTGTTGGCACCCACTCCCCCAAGCCCACACACACTCTTTAGCATCCTCTGCCCACATCCCTCTCTCCAACTCCACTTCAAGACGCAGTCTACACATCTCCTCCTTGGAGTGGCCCGCTCTACCTGACCAACCCTTCCTCCAATGCCCTTAGCAAAGCGGGCTGATTTCCTCCCGTGCACCCTCATTTTCCCTGTCACACCTCAGAGTCTACACTTTGCTCCCCCACGTCTCCTCACTGGGCTGTGGGTTTTCTGAGGGCAGCCACACCGTCTTCTGCAGCTGGGTCTCCACCATCTGGCCCAGAGTACAGCAGGGTCTCACTAGGTACCAGCAGAATGACTAAACCGCGGCTCCAGGCAGACAGGCCAACCCTGGGCTCCACCACCGACTTGCCCTGTGAACTTTGAGCAGGTAATGACCTTCATGTCGCCTCATTTGTGAAACAGGTTGACATAACAGTTCCTCTCCGAGGCCGGACGGGGATTTAGGGAGATACGCCTCCTGCTTGGCTCTGTCGTCAGGGCTCTCTTGCGTCTCTCTGTCTCTTTCGGGCTCTCAGCTCTGCTTCCCTCTGCTTCTTGCGCCTCATTCTCAATCAGGCTTCTGCCACAAGCAAGACAAGACAGGTATTGGTAGCCAGACCCAGGGGCATCTTTACAGCAACCTTCTTGACCAACATCTGCATTTGAATTCCAGGGAAGGATTCTGATTGGTCTGCTTGGGGCTTGAACTCACCTCTGGCCCAATCACTGTGTACCAGGAAATGGAGCACTCTCATTGGCCAGCTAGCTTCTGTGCCCGCCCTTTGGGTGGGGGGTTGATAGGACAACCTGGACCACCCGGGGTAGCCGGGAGAGTGGCTATTCCAAGGAGTAAATGCTGAATGATTGAAAGAAAACTAACCCGTCCACTACATTGAGGTTCCTTAATTTAATCTTCCCATTACCCTCAGAAATAAGTAATATCATACCTTGTTTATCCAGGAGGATAAAGGTTCAAAAAAAATTTTAAGAAGCAGCCCCAGGGTGAGGAGATGGCAGAAAAGCTCCTCCCTCCTGCCTGCGCATCCGTCTTTTCACCCCAACATCTCCTTCAGGGGGCTTCTCACTGGCTCCCACTCCTGGATCAGACCCTGCTGTGGGAATAGATGGTTCTTCTCTGCTGGAACCTGGTTTCATGTCAGATTTGGGGGCGATTTTTCACTGCATTAATTTCAATTCTATGTCCCCGTACAGTGCACCTGTTACACCTGTGCGTGTTACACTTGTGCATGTTACACTTGTGTGAGTTACACTATTCTGTCCCCCTGCTCCTTCCTGGTTTTACAAGAATGAGTGCACAGAGATCCTTCCCTGGGGGGACAGCGGCCAGTAGAGGTGAGAGCATAGGTTCTGGGATCAACACAACTGAGTTCAAATCTCAGCCCTGCAAATTATTAGCTGTGTGACCCAAACCAAGTTAGGTTCTTCCTCTGGCCTCACTTTCTTCTTCTCTACAATGCAGATTAATAGTTGCATCTGTCTCCCAGGGTTTGGTGAAGAACAAAGGAGATGATGGGGAGGCGGTTTGACTGGCAGCTCATGGCCCATCATTTGTCCGGGTCCCTCTGAGACCCTGGGGAGGGCCCTGCAGTGTCTTCTTATAGGCGTATGTTTTTGTAAAATCCGCAAGAGTTCAGTGATTTCATTGCAATCCGTTAAGGCCACTAAATCTTGCCAATCCGAGTCCCCTCACCACACCCCCTAGGGTTGAGTGACACTGAGGATGGTGGATCTTTATCAGGTACACTTAGTTCGAGTTTGGTAAACTCAGGCTGTGGGGTTGGGACCAGGGCGAGGTGAACGAGGCAGCAAGGGTGCAAAATTGAGGTGGTGTTTGCAGTACCCCAAGAGTGAGCCCCACCTTAGGCACCCCACTCGTCCCAGCCTAGTCCTGCCCTGGTGGCTCCCCTTCCTTCCTCCTTCTATTGTCTTTTTTCCCCTCCCCAAAGCCCCAGTACACAGTTGTATATTCTAGTTGTAGGTCCTTCTAGTTTTTCTATGTGAGCCGCCACCACAGCGTGGCTACTGATGGACGGGTGGTGTGGTTCCGAGACCAGGAACTGAACCCGGGCCGCTGAATGGAGCACGCAGAACTTTAACCACCAGCCATCAGGGCTGGCTCTCGTCTTTCTCTGTATCACATTGAGAAATAAAGTCACCAACAAGGAAATTTCTTACAATCTCTGTTGTTACTTCTCCTTCGCTAGCTCCTCCCTGAGTCCACGTGTATAAGGGCCAGAACTTCACAAAGAGAGAAAAAACCCACTTTTCATCTCCTCTAAATGGCTGCATTTAGCACGTATGTAATAGCAGCTACCTTCAAATCAAGAAATCACTGAGTTCTGAGAATCCCAAGAATCTCAATACTCTCATCTCAGCAGGCAATCTGAGTTAAAAAAAAAATCAGTAGAAATTCAAAACTTTCATGTGAAGTTTGAGTTTGACTTGAAACATTTAATTTAGTTAAAAATAGAAATGTAAATGCAATCTGTATGTTTTCCTCCAGACGGCAGGAGCTCTCTCTTCGGCTCTGACTGACTCATTAACAAATTAACATGTTGTGATTGTGCTGTGAAAAGTTGCAACATAATTGTTACAGCCACAGTCCTGCGGCTCTGGAGCTGTGCTTCCCCAACTCTTTACAGAGGACAAATTAGATGCTTTTCATATATGCTATCTCATTTTAATTAAAATTTGTCCTAAAGCTATCCTTAACAGCTTTGAAGTGGCTGCAGCTTTGTCGTCTCGGGGTGGTGAACACTTGCAGTTGATCATGTCAAATCTGTACCCATGGAAACCGTTTCCAGCCAGCTCCTTCCCAGGACCAGCGCACATCTGCTGGAGTTTTGACTTCAACGTGGTTCAGGAATTATTATCTGTTGAGAAAAGGGACGTCGCTCCCGGGGCAAAGGTGACATTTGGAGATCGTACCTGGGAGACACGGAGAATTACTCCCAAAGAGCTCAGATTTGGGGGAAGTCGTGGCCTCTTTGCGTGTCTGATTTTTCTTCATCTATAACATGAAGATCCACAGGATCCTGTGTCTGACCCAAAAGGCTAAGTCACTTGAGATCTCGAAATTTAGAAAGATGAAGAAAACCATCCTCCGAAAGCTATAAAATTGCACCTGAGCTGGGCCACAAGACCAAGGCATGCTGGGAAGATTTTTTTTGACCAAGCACGTTTTGAAAATTACATGGAAAAAGCAGTCAGGTCCTTGAGGTTCTTGAGGGTGTCGTGGGAAAGTGTTGGTGAGCTAGAGCGAATGTTGAGGGTTCCCATGAAAACGTCATTGAGAATGCCTTGGAATCTTCCGGAGTCATACTCCCACCCCCACCTCCCCAGAGGGATGACATAATGGGGGACAGTCGTGAATGCTCCCCCGTGCCGGGATCCCGGTGGTAGCTAAGCTGCTCCCTCCCAGATAAGGCGCCCCAAAACCGAGGCGGAGGCCACGCAGGCCAGCTCAGCTGGAAGCTGCTTCTGCTTTGGCCTGGGAGTGCGGTGTAATAGCAGCACCTCCGGTGCCTTTCTGGGGAGGGTTTGCAGCCATCTGCAATGACCCCTGAGGGCATCAGACAAAAAGGAAGCAGCGAAGACTGTTATCCTTGTTGTGCGCGCAGCACATTACTCAGAACTCAACCGCACGCTGTAAACATACGGGAAACCGAGTTCCAAAGAGCTCCCGGGGGACGTGACTGCTCACCGGGACAACCGAGGTGGTTCCTCAACCAGCAGGTCCTTGACTCCCAAGGAGACATCAGACTCAATGGTTCATTCATTCAACACAGTCCCGCGACTTCCCCACGTCCTGTCGCTAAATTCTTCCTCCTTCCATTAGCCAGAGTCAGTTTCCGTCGCTAGCACCCCCAGAACTCCGACACTCCCCCCAGCGCGAAGCATCCTGCAAGCCAGTTACACACACTGGGTCCTCCTGCATCCCTGTGAAGGCCTGCCCTCCCCTTGAAGCCAGAAACTACTCAGGTGGAGAGGCCTGTGTGTAGGAGTGTGTGTGCAGGCGTGTTTGTGTATGTGTGCGCGACTGTGGGTAAAACACAATCCTCTCCCAGCTGTTCACTGTTCATGTCAATGGTTTCCATCCCATGGTGGACAGACATCGTCTACCCAGCAGCCTCCCTTTGGGAAAACATGTCTCTTCCCTTCCACGTGGTTGAAGTGGAGCCGACTCAATGAAAGGAGAATTTTAACCCGTGAAATCAGACCCCAAAGCCCTGAACTCTGCGCCTGCTTCTGTGCCACCCCTGGCCACCTCTTAGATTGTGGCTTGGCTGTCCACGGTCTCCATTTCAGCAACTTGGATGTTTCTCCTCTGCGAAGCGTGTGAAGCAAGCTGGGCCTCTGAGCATCATCATCTGGAAAAGCAAAGTGGAGCCTGCATCTCCCCTCCTCCCACGGGTCCGTCCAGAGCATCCCGGTTCTGATTGGCCCCTTCCCCTGTGGCTGTGACATTAGAGGCAGAGGCCTCCTCCTCATTGGCTTAATTACCCCCGAGAGGGGTGTGTCGAGTGGCTATTGGCAGAATTGCTTTGTACTACTTACTGCGGGAGAGCCACTTACTAAGAGTAGAAATCAACACGGTTCTGTGGTCAGGGACTCCAGACCCACTCAGCGTGGTCTCTGATTCGCTGTTCCTGTGAAGCCAGATCCCACTCAACGTCCGACACACAGACATCATGAGATCTTTGCTTCTCTTTTTCAAGGGGAAGAAAGTGAAGAACACTTTGGGAAACTGTCCAACACACAAGTCACATTGGTTACTGGTGATGCCATAGTAAATTGCCACAAATCTGGTGGCATAAAACAGCAGACATTTATTTTCTCACAGTTCCACAAGCCAGGAGTCCAAAATCAAGGTGTCGGCAGAACCAAACTCCCTCCAACGGCTCTACAGGACAATCTGTTTCTTCCCTCTTCCAGCTTCTGGTGGCTTTGGCACTCCTTGGCTTGTGGCAGCATCATTCCAATCTTCGCCTCTGTCTTCACGTGGCCTCTTCTCTATGTCTCATGTGTGTCCTTTTCTGTCTCTAATGAGAAAACTCTCTTTGGATTCAGGGCCCACCCTAATCCAGGATGATCTCCTCGTCATCTCGACCTGAATTATTTCTGCAAGACTCTATTTCCAAATAAGGTCACATTCTGAAGTTCCAGATGGACCTGACTTTTGGGGGGACACTATCTACCCACTACACAAGTGGATGCCAGCTTTACCTTATCCTGTCTTCAAAGACTGGAATCATGACCAGATTCTTCAGAGCTGTTCTCTACCCTCCCACAGCACGTAGCACACAGTGGGAGCTCAGGGAAGACCTGTCCTGTGATTCAGTGGTTTGATGCTTGGACATCTGCTTCACTTGGTTGGTGTGTGGATCTAATGAGAACTTGTGCAAACTATGAAGTGCAATCCCCATGTGACTCTTACAAGAGTTGGAGGAAGCTTGGGGAAGAGTGACAGGAGAGCTTGGGCCCAGGCTGGGAAGTCCCCAGCAGGGCGATGGGGACGGGACCATCCTCTGCCCAGCGGGTAGGTCTGCTCTGCCTGTGCCCCTCCTCCATCTCTCTCATCCATCCAACCCAGGAGAGAAGGAGTGTGGCAGCTGACTTGAGCTCAGGCTGCCGTTGGTGAAACTGTTGAGGGGGAAGCTTTTTGAATTTTGAAATGATGTACATGTAATGCCTTTACAGTAAGGGGAAGGGAACACTAACAAAAGACCCAGAAGTCAAGTCCTACCTTTGGCTGATTTTCCAAGCCAGTTCCTCCCTTCTTTATTCCAAATGCCATCTCCCTGCCAACCTGCCCTGTATTTTTATTTTGCGCCACATGGACATAAGCCGTAAAGCCAAATGTCACCTCCTCAGAGAGCCTTGGCCAAACTCCCAAATAAAAAGGATCCCACACCCGCCTCAACACTCCATCCACCCCTCTGCTTTGTTTCCTCCAGACACTGCTCTTAGGGGGAGCTCTCGGTTTTACCTAGACAACACCTGTCTCCCCAGCTGCCCGTCTGCCCCATGAGGGGGGCGACCTCGGCTCGCTTCCTTTGGTTCTAGATGCCCAGCGTCTGGCCCAGTGCTTGGCACATGGGAGGACCCAGGAAATATCCACTGAGTGAACCAGTGAATGAACAAACGATGGAGCCATCTGGAATGAGGATGCCGCTGGCTCTGGGAATGTCACAGTTTCTCAGCTGCTCGACACCGAGAACAGACAAGATGCAGTTTGTTGCTTGCCTTTTAGATTGTTTTTGAGGTTTTGCATAAGAAAAATCTAATCTGTATGTTTATGACTCATTTATACTTTTCGTCCCTAAACCGTGGTTCTTGGGGAGTCATTTCATGTCTGAGATGCCTCTTAAAGTTTTTGTTTTCCTGTTTTGAGAATCAGGAAGTTGACCTTATCAAAAGGGAACTTGGGGAAGCTCCCCCACTTCAGGTGGTTGGGGCCCAGGCCCTCAGGGGGTCCAGGGCGCATGCCCTCGAGGGCCTCCCTTGATTCCCTCCCATCACCCACCCCGGCCGTCCCCGTTCCTGCTGGGCAGGGGAGAGGGCACAGGGACAGCACAGCCACGTGGGAGGCCCTTCGGGGGCACAAAACCAGCCGACATGAAAGCTGTCGGGGAGCGGGGAGCTGTCAGGATTGTCGGTCAGCAGAGAAAGAAACATCTCATAATGAGCACTTAAAGGTGGGGGGCAGGGAGGCTGGCGGACCACCACCTCTCCAACTTGCATGTTCCCTACCCGGTGATTAGTGGTGTCGACATCTGAACGACACACGTCTTTAAAAGGCGCTGCCAGCGCGGACATGTTGGCTCTTCGGAACTGTGCTGTGAGTCGGTAATTACGCCTTCTCTCCCCTTCTCTCTGTGGGTGCTGTGCTGTAAGCGGGCACGTTTGCAGCGAGAAAGGACTGTTGGAAAAATTCCCACTGTTAACTGCCTTCCTTGAGTATAGAATTTGGGGACACTCAGAGACCCTCCTTGTTTTATTTTGCAGGAAATGATGTACTAAAGGCTGTAGAACTTGCCAGAAATGGAGCCTCTGGATGAGGCAGATATAACCACACTGTTACATATCCTACAGAGTTGGAAGATATCAATGATAATAATAATCCCTGACATTTCTCCCCGGCTTACATGAATCCAGGAGATCACAGGCTCTAAACCAAAGGATCTTCAGGATATAAACTAAGCTTGTGGTTTAAATGTAATTTCTCATTTATTCTTTGCAAAATCCTTATGAGATAGGCACAAGTATTATCTTCATTTTATGGAGGCTAATCACTAGGAACTGCTAGAGGTGAGAGCTCTTTAAGGGGAGAGAATGGAAAATCTGATTTCTCTCTTACAGTTGTCTGATGCAGCCATTCCTAGATTCCAGAATTTCACTCCAGTAAAACTTAAAAAAAAAAAAAAAAAAGAGTGGGTTGACATAGGAATGTCAATTCTTGATTTTGCCAGGTATAAGCATTTATGAAAAAAAAAGGCTGCTATCTGCTAGCATCATCATTTCATAAAAGACATTTTTGCATGAACAAATAGGAAGGAAATCCCAGGGAAAAAACATTTCTTTACATCAATCACATTTCACTCTATAAAAACTCACTCTGTTATTCATTTTTTTCTTTCTGATTTTGCCAAGGGCCAGAGAATATTCCATCCCACGCTCACCCTAATTTGTGGACTTGCATTCAGGATGGCTGCTCTTCAGTTCCCAAGCAGGGGTGGGGGTAGGGGGGATTTTGCCCCCAAGGGGACATTTGGCAATACCCGGAAACTTTTGTGTGTGTGAGGAAGATTAGCCCTGAGCCAACATCCGTTGCCAATCCTCGTCTTTTTGCTGAGGAAGACTGGCCCTGGGCTAACATCCGTGCCCATCTTCCTCTACTGTATATGGGACGCCGCCACAGCATGGCTTGATAAGTGGTGCATCTGTTTGTGCCTGGGATCCAAACCCGTGAACCCCGGGCCGCCACAGAAGTGGAGTGCGCGAACTTAACCACTACGCCACCAGGCTGGCCCCTGGAGACATTTTTTTGCTACTGGCATCCAGTGGGTAGAGGCCAGGGATGCTGCTAACATCCTACAATGCACAGGATGGCCGCACAACAGAGAAGTATCCTGCCCCAAATGTCACTAGCGCTCAGTTCGGAAACCCTGGTGTACGGGGGTCTAATGGGCAGAAGGTGGGTTGCTGGTCAACACTCCATGTATGCACCAGGGGCAGTGAGGTCTGTGGTCAGAGGAAGATGAGGGTGCTCTGCCCTGTGCGTCCCCCAGCGAGGTCGGGGGAGATTCTTGCACGCCCAACAGGTAACTTTCCCATCATTTGGGAAATCTCACTGATAGTCCAGCAACATGAACTTGGAACAAGAGTTTTCTGAGGTCGATTTTATTTCTTCTTGCCAATTCACTCCCTCCTTTGGGTCGCCCTGCCCAGCCTCCCCAGTTTGACAGTCTCTGCGACACGAGCGGTTGCTTGGGGCTGTGCCGAGTTATTTCAGTCTGCAGTGTAGGGAGCTGTGTACCCACCACGACAAAGGAGATCAAATTGATCTGTGAACCGTGGTTGTGATGGGAGCTAATTAGCATTTCATAACATTCATCAGGAGAGAAAAAGCAATGACACTTGAGAGCAAATAAAACCCATTTGCAAATTTAATATTTTTCTGACGAGTTAATATCTCTAACCATTACCTCCCCCTTGTGTAATTTATTCCTTCAACAACTGTCTGTCAAGTTGCACTCTGTGAGGCTTCACTCATGGGAATTCACTGGTTAAAAGTTGCAGCAGCGTCTGATGCGGGCCCTCCCTCACAGTGGCCCACTGCCAGATCTGGCCCAATCTAGGAGCTGAGAAAGGACTTTACAGTCTTAAATGGCCTGCGGCAAAAAATCATAAGAATAATAATATTTTGTGGTATGCAAAACTACATGAAATTCAAATTTCAGTGTCCAGAGATAAAGTTTATTGGAACGGAGCCACACTCGATTGTTTATGTTTTGTCTGCGGCTGCTTTCATGCTACAACGGCACAGTTGTGTAGTTGTGACAGAGACCACATGACCTGCAAAGCCTACAATGTTTATAATGTGGTTCCTTACAGAAAAAAAAGTTTGCAGACCTCTGATTTAGGGGAAAACACTCAAGGAAACCAGGCAACCAGAATTCTAAGAAAAGGCTAAAATAGAAAGAGTATGTGGTTCCATGGGAGCCTAGAGGAGGGGAAACCAAGTCTACCTGGAGGTCAGGAGGGAAGGCTTCCTGGAGGAAGTGGTAAGGAAGTTGAGATGGGAAAGATAAATAAGGTCATCCCCAGGATTCAGGGCCCCACAATGTTGACTTTCTTCTTGCATCCCCCCAACACTCTTCTTCCTGCCCCCACACCACAGAGGATCTTCGGGGGTGAGGAGAGAGTAGGGGATGGCTTTGTGTTGGCTCATCCCTTATTTCCCCAAATCCATGGTCTCTCGCCTGAGTTCTTCCTCCTTCTGAAGGCTGTGGGGACGATGACTCTGGTTTCCTTTTCCAAAGTTTGTTTCCCCATCCTTCAAAGTAACAACACTAAGGGTCGTGTTCATTTTGAACTCACCATGATTCCAGGAAGCAGCCTGGAATTTGTCTGGCCCTCGTCCAGAGGCAAGAACTTCTTAAAAATTACCCACAATGTCTAACACTTCACCTGTTTTCACTAGATAGAGGTTGGCAGCATGGGTGTTTCTAGACAAGCCAGTTCTTTGATCCTTGAGCATTCAGCTCAGCACTTGGCTCAAGGTGAGTGAGCAGTAAATACCAAGGAACTGTACCCCTGGGGTCTGTTCTGGTTGATGTGGACTGTAAGAGTCTGGTCTGCCTTAGGACAACCATTTCATACCACTGGGACCTCTGCTGTCAGACCGACCTGGGTTCAAATCCCTTCTCTGCCACCTCTTAGTTTTGTGTTATGTCCCTTAGACATGCCACTAATCTCTCTGAACCTCCAATCCATCTGCAAAGTGGGGATAATAATAGCATCTACCTCATTAGTGATGGCGAGAATGAGGTGAGAAAATGAACATAGAAGGCTTAGCCTAGTGCTTGGCTCAGAAAGCCCTGGAAAATGTTAGCTGGAGTGATTACCAGGTGTGCAAGCATTGCAGACACTACCTGCTCTGAGCCGATGGGTTCCCCCGAAAAATATCACCCAGTGTCTTGTAGACAATGGGAAAAGCATGCTGCCATTTGAGTAAAAAAGGAGAAAAGAAGAATATATACTCATATCTGCTGACACATACATTAAGTATCTTTGAAAGGATGCCAGAAACTGTTAATCATTATTGCCTTTGGGGAAGGGAACCAGTTGGCTGAAGTGCAAGAGAGAATGGAGTTCTTTTCTTTTTTCTAGTATATTTCATATTAAATAGTATGAAAATTATCTATTCAAAAAACTAAATCAGGGGCCGGTCCACTGACGTAGCAGTTAAGTTCGCATGCTGCTGTGGTGGCCCAGAGTTTGCAGGTTCGGATCCCGGGCACGGACGGATGCACTGCTTGTCAGCCAAGCTGTGGTGGCCTCCCATATAAAGTAGAGGAAGATGGGCACGGATGTTAGCCCGGGGCCAGTCTTCCTCAGCAAAAAGAGGAGGATTAGCAACGGATGTTAGCTCAGGGCTGGTCTTCCTCACACACACACAAAAAATAAATCAATTTTTGCAGTACAAGGTGCCCTATCAATGAAAAGGATTTGAGGACATTCGGGGTAGGGTAACAGCATTTGGGTTGGGGCTGAGGGGTGGACGTGAGAATTGCAAATAGATCCGAGGAAAGTGCCCAGTGAACGACGTCAGGTGCAGCTTTGGCAGGAGCTTCTGTGCCCGTGAAGCAGCAAGCAATTAATGTCATGAGTAAATTAACTGGGAGCAAAACTCAGCTCGGTCAACACCCACCAGGCGCTGGCAGCCAGGGCCCTGCAACGACCTGCTGGAGGGCTGAGGGAAGGCGGGGACTTCCCTGAAGATATCCGGAGGGGCCGTTCCCACAGCCCAATGAGGGACATCTTGAACGCATTGGGGGATGCGAACCTCGGGGGCCAGTGGCTTGCTTGTCGAGGCAAGCACTTTCGGAAAATTGCTTTTGACATATATTCACTTGTTTGGGCTTTGGCCATCCCCCCACTCTATGTGCTCAGTGACCTTTGACATGAACTTGCCGACAAAGGTCACGCCAAATCAAAATGGCATTCCAGAAGATTCGTTTCAGCAGCAGGTACTCACTGACCTAGATGTTTTCTCAAATGTCAAAACCCTGAAAAAGAGAAGTTAAAATTGACCAGAATGACTTGGGCAAAAAAAGATTTTTTTAAGTGACCAGAGCATTCAAAGCAGAAGACGAGAACAAAGAAAAGCGTGGGAAAAAGTGCAGACTCAGAAACAGTCACTTCTGTAAAAAAATTTTAATTTTTTTTGCCCTTACAAAAGTGAATATTCTTATGTATATAGTCACGTGGGAATAAAACTAGGCCACGTGCAAGTCAGATTAACCATAATTTGAGAGAGAGAGAGAGGGCAGAGGAGAGAGAAAGTTGTGAGGCAGAGGAGGGTCACAACAAGACAAGGGTTTTAAGGGTAGCTTTTCTCTCTCACCAGAGTGGAAAAGCCTGAATTGGAATTCTTATTGGTAAACACAGACTGATAAACACAGGTGAAGTCTCTTAGAGGGAGTCAGATCAGAATAAGCCTATTCACTATTTCAGTGTGTGTGGCAACCTTTTTTGAGCTTTAAAAATTACTCTCAATTCTTGACTCTCACATTCTAGATGTTATCTTGATGCCAGTGAATTACTTAAAGTGACTGTAAATACATTTACATATACATAAAATGGGGAAAAAATCAAGAATGGAAAAAAAAGAAAATTCTCACTGAGAGTAGGTACACCACTGGGGGGATTGTTCTCTAGGGTGGAGCAGGGTGGCAGTTGAGAGTTGGGGCTCACAGACGTGGGTGTAAGTTGTGGATCTTCCATATATGAGCTGTGCGACTCTGGCCAGGTGACCTCACCTCTCTGAGCCTCCGTTTTCTTCATCTGTGAAATGGGCAGAATAATAGCAACTGTCACAGGTTGTTTGAGGATGAAATGAGGTAATGTCAGCTATTGCTTGTATTGCAGCCAGGTACTATTTTTAGGTATTTACCTTTTCCTCCCCTTGTTCTCCCAACCCCCGCCTCCTCCACTCTCCCCCTTGTCCCAGAGGAGTGAGGTAGGGAGGAGAGAAGGGGCCTGCAAGTCTCTCTGGCTTTTGCTTTCCCAAAGCAAAGGCGACTCCAGAGAGCTCACAGAGTAGCTGAAAGGAAGGGAGGGAGACTGTGGGCAGGGACACACCGTCTCTGAAAAGCAGGGAGGAGAATGCTCAGCCCCGAGCCCAGGCTGCAAAGAGAGAGGACTGTATGGATGCTGTCGGAGCCCGGAGAGGCCTGGCCCTGAGGCAGGGCCGGCAGGTGGAGCCGTCAGCATCCCCACAAGAATCCTTGTCCCCAGGCGCCGTGGAAGCGGGACAACACCAGAGCTCAAGGGGCCCTGCAGACAAGGATGCCAGCGTCTCCATGGCAACTGGCGTGCCAGAATCACTGAGGACCGCCACGCTCTCAAACCAGGGCACATCCCTGATGACGGGGATCCCGGGAAGATGGCATTTTTCCCTGCTAGCCCCAAGAATGGGTGCCCAGCAAACATGAAGTACAAATAAAGAGGACTGACGCAGCGATTTCTCTCGCATGCTTCTATTTGTGGACTAAAATCCCTGCCCCCCCCCCCCCCCCCCGTCATTATTCCTGCCCTCTTCCCAAGCAGCTGCTGAGCACCTCTGGATGCCGGCTGCCAGCACGCGGTGGGCAAGATACATCGTTCACGGGATGGAGGCACTGCCCTGGGGAGCCCCGGGGTCCAGTGTGGGCTTCCCAATCAGCTGCCGAGCATTCGAGAATCCCAGATGCCCCAGCCCCGCCCTCAGAGATTCTGACTGCACTGATGGACAGTGGGGCCAGGCCGTGGTTCAGTCGGAAAATCCCCCTGGGGGTTTTACTGTGCAGCTGGGGTTGAGACCCACTGGTCCTGTGGGAGGGAGGTGGAGACAGAGCTACAGGGCAGGGGGTGTGGAGGGAGGCTTGGCCCAGCCTGGGGGTGTCAGGGGAGGCATTTTCAAGGAGGGCCCCTGGCTCAGCAGTAGAAGGTGAGCACAGATTAACCAGAGAAGATGGTGAGGAGTGAGGGGTGGCACCCACGTAGAGGGGATAGAGGCTACGGGTGAAGCAGGGGTTTGCAGAAGAGAGCAGGCTGGTGGGAGTCAGCCCCTCGACGTCCTGTCCCCCACAAGTCAAGCAGCCAAGATCCTGCCCTGCAGGCTTTGGGTTATTCCAAGGAGGGAATCACATCAAATCCCAGTTCTGGGAAGACCGCTGTGGCTTCCGGCCGGCCTGTGTGTAGCAGAGACGGGCTCACAGGGGCGAAGGCCTTGCTGAGGTTCAAAGACCCGGCTGAGCCTCGGCTCCCGCAGAAAAAAAGTTCCGGTGCCGAGAAGTCAGGATCCACCTGCTGAGAGGGGCGTCAAGGAATTCAGCCCCTCGCTCCCCAGAGTGGGGGGTGATTTGGCTTCATGGGGGTGTTTTAATCATAAAAGTGGCTCCCATTCCCACAGCTGTTTCTGCTTTGAGAGGCCGCAGAGGCGTGGGGGAGGGACCATTCCCCCATCCCGCCTGGGGGCAGGTGTCAAGGAAGCCCGGCCTCGAGTTCAACTGTGCATCCGAGGGAGATGGCTTCAAGGTTACTCGGGCACCCTGGACCGGCTCTCCTTACTCAGGGACCAGGGGATGTAATCCAAGGGGATCGGGCCTCTTTCCCATTTCCTGCGGACATTACATGCTTGAAACTTCGGGTGCATCAGAGGTTTTCGTTGACTTCTTCCCAAGCTCTTATGCACGTGGATCTAGAAGTCCTCGGGACCACACGGGGTGGAGGAGAGAGAAGGCAGTCCCGCAGAAGGGGTCTCCTCTGCACCAGGCAAACCTTCCCCGGCTGGGCCTCAGGGACTGGGGTGCAAATACAGTCATGCGCCACTTGATCCTTCGGTCAACAACGGGCCGTAGATGTGACGTGACGGCAGTCCCATAAGATTAGTACCACACAGCCTAGGTGTGTAGTGGGCTAAGCCATCTAGGTTTGTGTAAATACACTCTGAAGTGTGCACGACGAAATCGCCTGATGACGCATTTCTCAGAACCTGTCCCTGTTGTGAAGTGACGCGGGACTGCATGTGGGGGAGAGGCCACAGTCAGACCATCAGCCCCCATCAGCCCAGCTCCTTCTCACACCAACCCTCGACACCAGCTCTAGGACGAAAATCACTTCAGGAATGACGAACTTAGACCCAGAGTGGTTAGGTAGGTCCCCCAAGGTCACAGACGCAGCAGACAAGGGCCCTAGAATCCAAAACCAGGCGCACGGTCTCTCAGAGCCCACCCTCCCACCTGGGCTCAACACTCTCTATCCCGGGGGCACAGGCTGGTGACCGTCAGACAAGGAGGAATTCTTGTTCCTCAACTCGAGCAGATACCACGTCTGGCATTTTCTCTTAACATTCAGGACGGATTTGCTGGTGTGCTTTCTCCCCTCCCCCCCCCACCTCTGCAGCTGATTTTAATGGCTTTTGACAGTTATTTGTATAATTTGAGTTACGTGGCATCACAAAGATCTTTCTCCCGGGGAAGATTACATGAAACTGTTGTGACAGCTCTCACCGAAGGGGCAACATTTAATACATAACAGTTCATGAAACAGAGCTGGGATCCGAGCATACCTTTTGCAGTTAGTCACGATGATGTCACCTTTAAGTCTAAGGGGGAAAAAAGGCAGAACATTTTCTATGTGCTGTGACATCTCTGGGAGAAGCTCAGATGGTTGAACGGATATATCTTGTACGTGGAGGTGGGCGTCCCCTTCATTCCGCACGTGTAATTAGGCACGCCTGGAAATGAATCCCACCATTTTAAAGATGAGTTTAAGGAGCCCTGAATTGACTCCAAGCCCTCTGAACTTTTTCTTTTCTTCTCCCTTCTCCAGTTGAGGAGGAATTAAGTCTCTAAATCAATCAGCTATCTCCTTTTGAAATCCTGTTTGAAAACATACATTTCCCCCGAGGCCAGTTACTCTCATTTTTTTCCTCGCTCACTGCCTGACAAATTTGTTTTAACTCTGCAACCCTGTTATTTCATGTCAGGGAGCATTTTCAAATAGAATTTCTGTAAAAAGAGCTTTTGAGAGATAAAGTTGGACCTAGATCTTTCCGGAAGGGGGGAGGAGGGGCGTGGTTGAGAAAACCAGGTGCCTTTATTCTAATCAACAAATGCTGGGATTTCTGAAATCTCTCCCCTACCACCAGCTCCAAAACCTGAAGCAAAAAAATCTGCAAGATAGAGGTGGCTGTATTCTCAAGGGAATGGAAGCTCATTCCACAAAATTTGTAAGCTCATTTAAGGACAGTTAACTAATTACTAGAACCAAGAGCCAAAGGAGAAGCTCTTGTTGGGAATCTGGGGAAGAATTCCCTTCGGTCTTCACGTTTGATGCTTGCTTTAGCCAACCCTGGAACATGGCCCTCATCTGAAGGCCATGTCTGGGCCAAGGCTGTAACATTCTTTGGAAATCTCACTCTTCCAAACTTTGAAAAGTACAGACAGGTCGAACAGAGCTGAGAAACAGGACTATTTGTCAAGGGGGTGGAGGTGGGGTGTGGAGGGGAGGGGATCCTGTTCTATTTAAAAGAATGATCAATTTCGCAAATCTAAGAGGTAGGGAATGTGAGAAACAGGGAATTCTCCGTATGGTCTCGTAATCACTGAAAAGTTTCCATGAGTTGGGATACATATGGACTGGCTCTTATGTTGGCAAAAACTCTTAGGAATTTCCCATTTTGTGCTTGCAGCCTCTCTCCCCTCCCCCATCATTGAATGTCATGAAAACTTTGTTCACCAAAGCAATAAATTCTCTTTTTTGTGTTTTGTTTTGTTTTTGAACTTTGTTTTGAACACCATGTTTGAATGGTCTGATCACGGTCATGGGGAAAATATTAAAGGCAAAAGCTGGTAAGACCTAATCAAGGTGAAGATGAAGAATGCTTTAATTCCCATTCATTCATTCACTCATTCATTCAAGAAATGTGTACGATTCTCCTCCCAGGTGCCAAGATCTCAAGTCTTAAGACACAACCTTTAGCTGCAAAGCAAATTCCAGCCCACCTGCCAGCCCAGGACACCTGCTTGTCACCCAGCAGCCAAAGATGCTGCTCCTTCTGTTTGCCCCATGGACCTAGTCTGCTGGTTCTAGAAACTTCTGTGTCAGCACTTGCACTGATTCGGAAGCCCTTTGAGGACAGCATTTCCGACTGATCCCACACAGCATCGCCCAGCAGACCACGCTCCTCAAAGAATGCTCCAGAAGTGATTGCTGACCTGAGTTATCAGGATGGGGGAGGAGGTGCCTCTGATGAGAAGACACCACCGCCTGGTCTGGTGGCCCCCTCCAGCACGAGGACCGCCCTGGTAGACCTCATCGCGCTGACGTGGCCGCTGTCGGCTTTGGAGTCAGAGATGAACTGGATTGGAGTCCAGACCCCACCTCTTCGATTTCCTCATCTCCAAGACAGAGATGACAGGCCCTACCTCGTGGGGGGTTGTGCGGACCAAAAAGGAAATGATTTCAGCGAACGGACAAATACTCTCGAGCATCACTACACGGGAGATCCGCTCTGGGAACCGAGGACGCTGCAGCGAGGCTGGGGGTCAGCGGACGCTGGAGGAGGAAACCGGCATCATGTGCAAAGGCTCTGACGGGAAACGGGCATCGCTGGCAGCAGAGCAACCACACAAAGGAACGCCACCAGGACAGCCATTCTCGCCCACCCTCCAAGGATCAGGCCTGGCCTGGGGACCCGAGACGGCGCTCTCTCTAGTTAAGAGTCTCTCAAACCTCTGCCCATGGGATCACCACAAGGCACCCAACGCCTAACCTAAAGGCCTTCATTTGACGAATACTTACTACGTGTCCACTAGGTTCTAGAACTGGGGAGACAGCAAAGAACTAAACACACAGTGGTCCCCTCCTTTTGGAGCTCTCGAGTGGTGAGCCAAAACCAAATGAAGAAATAACTACCTATCACATGTCAAGGTGAGTCCTGCAGAGGGAATAAAGGGGGACGGGGCACAGGAGTGCTTGGGTGGGGGTGAGCTCCTGCTCTCTGCAGGGTGGCCAGGAAAGACCCCTCTAAAGAGGAAACATTATAAGGAAACAAGGGAGTGAGCCATGTGTATATTATGGGGAAGAGAATTCCAGGCAGGGGGAACAGCAAGTGCAAAGGCCCTGAGGCAGGAGTGTGCCCAGCATGTTCGAGGAACAACAAGAGGGTCAGTGGAGCTGAGCTGCAGGGCAAGGGGAGTGACATCAGAGAGTAACTGGGGGGGGCTCTTGTAGGGTCCTGGGGGCCCTGGCAAGGATTGTGGCTCTTCCTCAGTGCAATGGGAGCAGGGGTGTGGGCACACGGCGGCCTTCATGGTCCACTCTGGCCTGTTCTCTCCCACCTTGGGTCTCCTGAGCTACTTACCTTCACGTTGGCTAGTCTTCTCTTCCCCTCCTGCAACCCTCCTGTCCCACCAGAGCGGATGCATGCACGGATCCTACTCCGGCTGCTAATCCTGACCAGCCAGGAAGAAGAAAATCTTAAAGCAGCCCACAAACCCCACATCATGATTTTAAAGATGTTCCAGTTACTGTTTCCCTAACAAAGGGCAGTTCAAGTCCAAAGTAGCCTCTTATTCTCTGGTGCCTACGGGTCACCTTCCCCACCGCCCGCCGCCCACAGCTCACGGCAGAGTCGGCTCTGAGAGCCCCCTTGTCACTCCTGTCTGTTTGGGGGGTTAATGTGACATACCTACACAGAGCTTGGCAGCACTTCTGCGGCTCAGCAAGTGCCAGCGGCCATCAGAGGTGTGCACGAAAGGGAGGGCTCGAGGCCCCTCTGCCACCTGCCTCGGTGTGAAGAGCGCTGGGTGCAGCAGGGGGAAAGAATGCACTCACAAAGTGCTGAGATGACACTCCTCTCTCCCCGAGCTCTGACACCAATCCCCTGCCAGGAGAGAAAAACAGTGTGGCTTTCCTCCTCATCACAGAAGCAGCCATATCTGTATCCACCTGGCTGTCAGGGCCCAAAGGAGTGGAAGAAGAGAAAGAGGTCTCAGTGGACCTCAGGGAACAGAAGGGCCAGGCTGTGGGTTGTAGCTGGAGAGGGGTTGCGTGATCTTTGAGGGGAGATGGCAACCCAGATGCTTTACTTACCAAGGAAATCTCAGCGTGTCATTGACTCCAAGAATCACCGGCGATCAGAAACAGCCTTCTCATCTCATAGATGGGGAAACTGAGGCTCAGGTTGGCGAAGGGTCTTGCCCTTTGGGAAGCAGAGGCAAACCAGAGCTTGGACCTAGAACTTCTGGCCTCAGTATCCGGTAGAGATGTAAAGGAGCTGACAGGAGTCAAAACCAGCTCCCCACTTCTCTGTCACTCTGCCTTGGACGTTAGCAGCGCATCTAGCTCCGTCCGAAGACCCTGTCCCTGTGCCTCCCAGACCCACCACAGCAGTGGAAGGGGACGGGAAAGAAGGGGGGCACCAGTATTCCCACCTTACAAAGTGGGACTGGCCAGGGGCCCCGTCAACACGGAAAAAAACAAGAAACATGAGCTTGGCTACACGTCCACAACTGAAGGGTGGTTCTCGGGGCAGGGACACAAATGTCCCGGCAGGAAGAGGATTGGAGCGGTTATGCTCCTCCGTCACCAGTACACACGGACCGGGTCGCCACACACAGCTCTTTGAGCACATTCCTTGGAAACACGGCAGTCACCACCGGAAGAGCCGATCCTTCTGGGCCGTGGTCCCTGGGTGGGGGGTGGGGTGAGGGAGGGGAGGAGACTTTGCCTTTTGTCTGAAGTCCCCCTGCACCATATGAGGTTTTTTTAAACTATGAGCATGAATTTCTTGGATGAACTTTTGAAAACCAAATCTGAAGAACCCCCTAATACACGGAGATGAGGGACTGCAGGAGTTGGGGTGTCATTCTGGTCTCTGGGCGGTAAACCCCAGACGGTCTGGTCAGAGGGCAGACTGTGGTTCAGCCCTCTGAACCACAGGTCCGAGGGGGGGCCGAGTTTCTATATTTCTATCAAGCTCCCCTGTGATGATGAGGCTGCTGATCTGGGGACCACACCTTGAGAAGTAAGGATCTAGGGTCGGGGGGAACCCAAAAAGTATAGTTAATATGGGCTTGGGCTCAGGAATCAGACAGACTAGGATTCAAATCCCAGTTTCACCACCTATGAGCTGTGTGACCTTGGACATGCTGCTCAACCTCTCTGTGCTCTCATCTGCAAAACAGTGTTGCGTTTTCTGTTCTGTTTTTCGAGGATTCAAGGAGATGATTCCATCAAGTGCCTACCACAGCAACTGGCGCAGAGTGAATGTGCAGTAAAAGCAGCAATAGTATTGTTGTTCTTTTGTAACGAAAGTAAAATGGCTTTGGGAATTGCAGAGACGTTTTGTGAAAACGATGTGGGCTCCGGAGTCGGGTGCTCACGGATTCGAATCCTGGGTAAAACAGAAGAGACCGCACGGCGGTCCAGGAGCATCGGAGAGAGTCGCCGAGCCCGTGATGTACAGTCGTGCCCGGCGATTGCACAAACGCGAGCCTGTGCTTCCACGTGACACGCCGAGACGCCACCCGTGCACCAGGAGGTGTGTGTACAGAGGTGCCCCCCGGGGGTTAGATTGGCAATTCCGGGGCCGCTGGCTCGGAGGCGTGTTTATTTAGTGTTACCGTTTCGGGTGGCTTCCCTTCAAAGGCAGCTTCCACGTGACCAGGGGCAGACTCACCCCCGTCCTGTCCGCACACGCACTGGCCGCCTCCTCTCAGGGGAGACCAAGCAGAAGTGCAGGGCGTGGGCTGGGGCTGGGGAAAGGCCGGGTTTGTTCTCGGGGTGAGTCACCCTGATTGCATTTCCTCCACGCTGCTCCGGCGCGGCCCGGGACCCGAACTTGGGGACGGGCTGCAGTCTGGTTTTACATGAGGAGTCATCACCGCGCCCCAGGGAGCCTGCATCTCCTCGCCGCCTCCTCGTTCCTTCATCCAAAGAACAAACAGTGCGGCCCGCGTTGGGCTGTCGGGCTTCCGACTGCACGGGGGCTGCTGGCCCTGGCGCACGTTGATTTTTCTCTTCTCACTGTCATCTCACTGGTCCAGGCCGGTGCTTCTCAACGGGGGCAATTTTGTCCCCCCGGAGGTCATGCGGCAATGCCTGGAGACACTTCTGGTTGTCACAAGTGGGGAAGCGAAGTGGGCGGAGGCCAGGGACGCTGCTGAACATCCTCCAGCGCCCAGGACGCCCCCGCAGCAGAGAAAGGTCCGGACCAAAATGCCACCAGGGCCGAGGATGGAGAGTGCCGGTCTGGGTAGAATCTCGCTCTTCCCAGTGTGGACCTCAGACTGGCAATATCGGCATCTGCTTGGAACTTGTTAGAAATAGAGAACCTCGGGTCCCACCCAGACCTGCTCAATCAGAACCTGCGTTTGAACAAGATCCCCAGGGGGTTCACATGCATGTGAGAGTCTGAGAGACAGGAGTCCGGAGTGTTCAACCTCGGAATCAGTGTATGTGCCAGTCACCTAACCTTCAGCGTCTTACTGACACCTCCCCTAACCTTCCCAGGGGGCATCACAGTCCATCTCACAGCCTTAGAAGTTGAAGCTCAGAGACAGCAAGCCACCTCCCCAAGAACACACAGCTGGTGAGTGGCAAAGCCAACATCCTGCCTCGCTCCATCTACTAGACCACGTTCGGGAACCACGGCAAGAGCATCATCATCTCTAAGACTTAACCTGACCATCAGGATCACCGGGGCGCTTGTTTAAATTCAGATTCCCAGGTTGCTGTCTTAGTGATTCTGAATCAGGAGGTCTGGGTCAAGGCCAGGGAATCTGTATCTTCAGGAAGCTTCCTCAGGTGGGCCTGATATCGGGCCACTTAGAGCGACTCTGAACAAGATGTCAGTCAATGCCACCCATTCTTGGGGTGGGCAAGATTGCCCCCGGGCGGGCAAAAGTTGGTTGGTGGGGGAGGAGGGTGGATGAGATCTCACTCTTTTGATGTATAAAGACAGACACACAAACAGTACATAGAGAGAGTCACTGTATCTGAGATACTGAAACTTCATAAGGGGAAGTGTTAGAAAAAAGTGTCTAAAAAGGACCCTTATGGGAACAAAAATGAAAAAAATTATGAAATGTTTAGCTGGATGCTGTGGTCCACCCTAGACCCAAGCCAGAGGCCTGCATGTCTTTGCTACAAGGGGGACAGGCAAGAGTCAGAGATGTTCCAGGTTAGGACCCAAGAGACTCTCCCAATGTGACCAGGAGGTTGCAAGAGACACAAAGGGGGAGAAAGACAGCATGTTTCACTGTGAAATTCAATGTGGTTTGAGTTGACATTGAACGTCACATCTCTGGCTACAACAGTCCTTTGTCCTGCCCTTCTGAAGCTCTGTCCCACATCTGAGGAATTCTCCACCTTACAAGGCAGAGACCCCTCCCTAGAGAAGCTGAAGCAATGCTTGCTTTCCCTGACTCCCTTGCAGCTAGGACATGAGCATGTGACCTAGGTTCAGCCAACCAGAAGCACCCTCCCCAGACACCACAGAGAAAGCTATTGACGCAAAGAAGCAGTGCTGTGTAGAGGTGTGGGGTGGTGGCGCAGTGATGGTTCCAGAGGCAGAGTTGGGGGAACAGTCAGGGGCACAGCCGCGAGTGGAGTTGTCACTTCACCACTTCTGCTTTGTGAAGGAGGCATTGTCCCTGGCTGTGTGAACCTGGCCCTGCGTGCCTCTTGATGGCTCCATTCAATATTGCAAAATAAATTGCATTTCTGTTGTTTGCAATTCGCAAATCTGACTGATTTGGGATTCCTCGGAAGGCAGGATTTCTCAGCCTCGGCACTATTGACAACTGGGGACAGCTGACTCTTCGTTGTGCATTGTAGGATGTTACTAGAGCAGCCTGGACCCACTAGAAGTCATGAGCACCCCCCACTCACATTATGACAACCAAAAACATCTCCAGACATCGCCAGTGTCCCTGTGGACAGCATCGCTGTGGTCGAGAACTGCCGGTCCAGACCATGTTGAGTTCCACTGCATTTTGGGAAGCATCACCCTGGGTATCAAACGAGATGTCAGGCTCTACTAACAATCATTGAGAAATGATTTTATATCTGTACCAATGTTTGTAGATCTGTGTAACCAAACATCTGGAATGATGCGCATCAGACCGTTTTGTATATAGTGACCACTTTTGGAGACTGGAATTGGAGGGAGGGGGCTTTCATTTGTATGTTACACATTTCTGTGCCATTTACATTTTTTACAGTGAATGTATATTTGTTTTGGTTAATAATATTTAAAAGGCAGGCTGGAGAACTAGGTGGAGGCAGCCAAAGTCACCTTCCACACTGCAAACTGAGATTTTTCTAAAATGCAAATCTGATCGTGTTTCTGCTTAAAATCCTTCAAAGACCCCCGTTGCTTTCAGGATAAAAGTCAAACTCCTCGGCTTCATTTGCAAGGCCCTTTGTGACCCTCGTCGGGCGCTCCTCTTTCTTTGGCCTCATTCCTCTTCCACTCTCCCTCGCCTCCCTGCTTCAGCTCCAAACTATGACCACACTGGATTTCTGTGGGCTCCTTGTGCGCTGTGCTCCCTCCCGCCTCCTGCCTTTGCCCAGACTTTGTCCGGTGCCCCTGAGTCACAGCAGCTTCAACATCCCTGTCCCCGGCAGCCTCCCTCACCCAAATGTCAGAGCGCCTCCAGTCCAGCCCCCCAAAGGGCGGCACAGCCACCACAAACTTCACGTTCATCATGACCTGAAGAACTCTTCTTAGACTGAAGGACTCATTAGTTTCACCCCTTGGATCTCAATTCCCTGCCGTGGAGGTGCCTTGAATGTCCATTTTACCTCGTAGAAGCCATCTGGAGCGGACAGACTTGTGTTCTAATCTCACCTTTGAATCTCATTAGCTGTGTGATCTTGGGCAGGTCTCTTAACCTCTCTGGGCCTTAGTTTCCTCATCAAAAACTGGGGATAATGGTAGCCTACCAATTTTAGTCTGTTCCACTGCTATAAAAACTGTCACACCGGGCGGCTTATAAACAGCAAACACGTATTTCTCACAGTTCTGAAGGCTGGAGTCCCAGATCAGGGTCCCAGAGTGGTTGGGTGGGGTCCTCTCCCACACTCACAGCTGGGGACTTCTTGCTGTGTCCCCACGTGGGGAAAGGGGCCAGGGAGCTCTCTGGGGTCCCTTTAATAAGAACACTAATCCCATTCATGAGGCTCCACCCTCACGACCTCATCACCTCCCAAAGGCCCCATCACCCTGGGGACTAGGATTCCAGCACAGGAATCCTGGGGGACAGAAGCCTCCAGACCCCAGCCTGACCTTATAGGGCGTGAAGGTTCAGATGATGAATGAAATGCTCTCAGCACAGTGCCCGGCATAGAGAAAGCTTTCAGTGAAAGGTGTCTGTTACTATTATTATCCATCTGCTGGGATGCCTGGAACATAGTAAATGCTCAAGAAATGACAGTAATAATAATTATTATTATCATAACAATCCTTTATTTCCTGAACAGTTCTTGCCAGACACTGTGCCAAGTGCTTTGGACACATCGTCTTGCTTACTCCTTGCAGCAACACTATCAGAAGGCTGTATTTATTCTCCTTATAACATGAAGACAGGATGCTCAGAGAGGTGAAGCAACTTGCCCGAGGCACACAGGAAGAGGCAGAGGGCTGAATGAGTCACGCGGCTCTCGGGTCCCACGCCCCTGGTTGTAACAGCACGGTGGGAGTTCCCGGTGGTGGGGGTGGCAGTGATCTTCCTCATTCTGTGTCCCTCACCTAGTCCAGACCCCTCCTCCCTGAATCAGGGCCCCCTCAGCTGATGGACCTGTGAGGAGAAGGGGCACTTTGCTCAGCGGAGGCCACGCGGAGGCTTGGGAACTGGACACCGCCCCCAGCCAGGGAGCCAAGGGCAGGTTGTGCTGGCTGAGGCCCGCCCTGGGCTGCCCCGGGCCGCCGAGCCCTTCCTGGAGCCCGGGTCTCCCCACCAGGGATCCGAAGGTTCTCGGCGGTTCCGAGCACCCTCCTCTGGCTCCCCCCGCCCCCGGGGCCGGCCAAGCACGGCCGGAGACACAAGCACGACTAGCGCCCACTCAGCCGCAGGGCTGGCAGGGCCACCTCCAGGTGGCACAGCGGAGGAGCACTGAGCTTCGCTTGTCTGTCCGTTTTGCAACCCGGGCAGCACAGAACATGCCAACACGTGGTGTGTCCTCCACGACCTACGCAGACGACATGGTGTACTGGTTTTTTGAAACCGCTCTTTCATGTTTCTAAAATTTGGCAGTTTCCTCATCTGCCAGGTGGGTGGCTACCCCACAACCCTACCCATCCAGTGCCTGGTACGTAGGAAATGCCCAGAAAGTCTTTATCAGTGGATACATAAGTCGTGAACGAATCCAGAGGTCCCTCTCTCCCTCTGCTGGAACCACCCAGTCCTGAGCGCCCGGCTCAGCCCTGCCTTCCGAAGGCCAGACTCCGAGGGCAGGATCAACACAGAGACGCTCTGTCCACTGGTCTCCTCCCTGGGGTCGGGGTCGGGAGGGGCTCGGGCCACAGCAGCTGCCGCGAAGGGAAGCTGGTGGAGGAGATCAGGGTGAGGGGCAGGCCCGGGGGAGCGTTCTTCTTGGCTCCACACTCTGCATCTCCTTCCCAGGAGGCCAGGTCGTGGGTGCTGAGTTACCGCAGCACTGGAGTCAGTGACGCGGTGGAGTCTCCTCATTCTGACCCCCTCCCCTCCAGGGGCTGGGCCTGTCCCCCTCAGAGATGATTCATCTTCCTACGTGTATTTGATGTCTAAGAGACCCCTCAGACTCACATGTCCCTAAGAGAATTCTGTTTCCCTGCTGCACCAGCTCCCATCTCAGTAAAGGCAGCTCCATCCTTCCAGTTGCTCTGGCTGCCCTTGGTGTCACCTTTGACCCTTCTCTTACCCCCCAAACCCATCCATCCCATTAGCAAAGCCCATCAGCTCTATCTTCCAAACAGACCCAGGAAGAGGGGCGCCCAGGAAACTCTCTTTCCTTGTCTCCTACACTCCCCACATTTACGCCACTGCAGCCTTAAACACAGTCAGACCTGCTCCTGCCTCAGGGCCTTTGCGCTTGCTGCTCTCCCTGCCTGGAATGTTCTTCCCCAGGTCCCTGCTCCCTCCCTACCTCTGGCAGGCCTTTCCTCGAAGTCACCCTCCCAGAGAGGCCTTCCCTGACTGTCCTACTGAGAAATAAAACCCATCCCAGGGCCGGCCCGGTGGCATAGTGGTTGAGTTCGCACGCTCCGCTTCAGTGGCCCGGGGTTCGCGGGTTCGGATCCCGGGCGCCCGCCGATGCACTGCTTGTCACCCATGCTGTGGCGGCGTCCCATATAAAGCAGAGGAAAGATGGGCACAGATGTTAGCCCAGGGCCAGTCTTCCTCAGCAAAAAGAGGAGGATTGGCAACGGATGTTAGCTCAGGGCTGGTCTTCCTCACAACAACAAAAAAATAGAAAAATAAAACCCATCCCTCCTCAGCACTCGCCAGCGCTCTTCCCTAATCTGGTCTTTTTCCTCGCTGCCACCATCTGCCATACCACCTGAATCAGCCGTATTGTCTGTCTCACCCGCCAGAGCAGCTTTCCAAGGGCAGGGATTTCTTCCTCTGCTCTTTTCACCCCTGCATCCCCAGCACCCAGAACTGTTCCAGATACAAAAACAGGCTTAGTTATCTTTTTAAAGGAAGTCTGGATCTCTTTGGTGCACTTACATGCCTGCACAGCTGGCGCTCCCGCACTGGGCTTCGGGGTTTTGGAGCGAGGTCTCTGATCGCTGCAGGCATCAGCGCGGCTTTGGCGCATCGATGGAAATGAGGGAGCCCTGCCTGAAGGCGCTGGCAGTCTAATCCGGCAGATGTGATACAGGTTAAAACTCAGGACTGGCAAGCTGCCGCTGGGGGCCGAATCCTGCCGTTGCCTGTTCTTATGTGGCCCATGAGCTAAGCGTGGTTTCTACATTATTAATTTAAAATGTAAAAATAAAAAAAAGACTGAGTCTTTCTGGGAGAACAGGTGCTCGTTTGTGCCTCTTAGCTAACAAAGCCTGAAATATTCACTGTTGGCCCTTTCGAGAAACAGTGCGCAGACCCCTGGGCTAATGGTAAGTGGGGATTCAGCATCAAGGCCGTGAGACAGTGCGATCAACCCCGATGAGGTCTCCTTGTGCCCTACAGCGCGGAGGGGCCAGCTGGGACCGTGTCCACGCTCTCGTCGTTTAAAGCCCAAAGAGAATCACGTAGCCGGGTGGCAGAGGGCAGATAAGGAACTCTGACCCATTAGGCGCAGGGTGGACACGCTGGTCCCCACGGCCTCCGCAGGGCCGCCAGGTCTGGCTTTCATGTCACCTGGTACCTGTCAATGATGCGGAGTCCGGGCACCACTCGGCCCTCCTGACTCTCCGAGCGTGGGGAGCAGTAACGTGAATCTCCTGTCCGTTTACTGGGTGTGAGCACTGCTGGGGAGGAACGTCTCACACCCGCTTGGGAGCCCCCAAAAAGTGCGTCCAGATGCTAGCTCTGGAGACAGCCCTGGTGGAGGGACACACACTGACCCCAGGGAGACTCGCCTCAAATCCCACCTCTGCCACTTGCTGGCTGTGACGAGTCACAGAAAGTCTCAGTTCGCTCACTTGTCAAGTTAGGAGGGTTTCTCTGCCCGTGAACTCCCTCCCGTTGTAAGGATTAGACGGAATCTTGTATATAAAGTGCCTCGTACAGGGCGTCAGGGTGGGGGGGACCTTGATGGGGGAGGGGTATTTAAAGACTTGGTTATCTTCATCTAGAATATTCTAATTTTTTTCAAAAGCAAGATTAGCTGTGAAAATGAAATAAAAATTTAAAAAAAGACAACCGTACGCCTTTCCTTTACCCCAGAAAATGTTAGACTTGACACATGGAAGTCTTTTCTTCCAGCCCTGAGGTCCTGCTCTGACACCCAGAGTGGAGGGAGGGAGGCCAGGCCCCACATGTGTGGCTTCCTCTGGCAGTCCTCCTGCAGACCTCACTGCTGGTTCATCTCCGCGCCAGGACAGCAGTGACCTGTTATTATACATTATTTGTTATTAACTCTAACTCTGCTGTATAACTCTGCCTGCCTATATCATTACACCACCGAGCACTTGGCAGTGCTTCTCCACAAGACTCACTCATAAACATCTGTTTTACGGCCAGACTTACGTCATTTGGATGGTAAATGTGGTCATGCAGGCCCAGGGCCTCTCTGACATGCCTTGATGTGAAGCCAGCCCCTCAATTCCCAAACCAATTTTATGAAACACTTTACTGCCCCTTTCTCCTTGGCTGGCTTCCCAGCAGGAAGCAACAACCCCCTGGGTTGGTATAACAAGTGGCATTTCCAGAAACTGATATTGTTGTTTTACAAATGAGCTGGGCCAACAGATACTTCTCCCTCAACACCTGGGAGTCCCTGGGGAGACTGTTCCCATTGATTTCCTTTTCCCAGGTGGCCTTTCACTCTGAAGGGCAGGAATTGTCCTCTCCTTGGCGAGGCTGCCTGCACCAGGCCAGTCCCAAGGAGCCCCTTGCTTTCTGTTGCTGGAACTTTCCTAGGACATGTGAGCTTCCAGGGGGTCCTTCCTTACCTTCCACCCCTGGATTATCCACCCACGTGGGCCTGACGTATTATCAACATTAATAAAAATAGACACCAATTATAGACCAACCACTAAGAGAGGAACTCAGATGGATGAAGAAGACACCTTAGATGGAGGCGGTCCCCAGGACTCAGCACACACACATAAGAACACTGTTATTATTCTCTGCTCTCCACATGAGGAACCTGGGGAACAAAAGGGTTAGGGAATGTGCTTGAGAGCACACACCCAGGTTCCAAATCTAGGCCTCCTGGCTCCAGAGGTTGCCCTGCTAACCAAGGAGAGAGAATCAGAGGAAGAGAGCCTGTCTGCCTGTCTCCAGCACTGTCCTGGATGAGCAGAGCATGCCTGGCTGAGCTGACTCGGACATCTGGTAAACCTGGAGGTGGACATGTGCCTATTGCAGAGACAGCCCCTTGTTCCGAGCACTGCTGTGTACTAGGCACCGAGAATCTTCCTTTCCTCTTTTCTAATTCTCTAAACCATCATTCGAGGCAGGCTCCATTATTATCTCCATTTCACAGATGAGGAAACTGAGGTTTAAAGAGGAAGAGCAATTTCCCCACCAACATCCTGCTAGTAAGTGGGGGAGCAGAAAGTAGTATGCAGACTCTCTCCAGCAAACACATACTGTGGAGACTGTGAAGGAGCTGAGAGTCTGCTCCATGTGCGAGCTGACAAGTTAGCCTGCCATCATTTCCCGGAAGCCGGCAGAAGATAAGAGACTCTTGGGTCAGAGACAAAAGACTTCATTACTCACAGCAAAGCAGGAAGCAGAGAATCAACATTCTCCTGTGCTGGTTCTCGGAACTCCAGTCCCCTCAGAGTGATGCAGAGAAGGACAGGTGTCACCCATGCACACTGTGGGTTGCCTAGAGAAGGGAAACCTTGACTTTAGGGAACTGAATCTTTTATAACGGGCAGTAACATGCCTGCTCTGCTTTGCTTTGGACGGAGACACTATCTCCACTTTCCAAAGCTGTTCCCTGTACAAGCATCTTTGAAAAGATAGTTTGGGACACAGGACGACCAGCTCCCTGCTTGTAAGATGTGCAGAAACATGAGTCCCATGGAGCCCTGTGTCCCAACAATGCCACATTCAGGGTGCTGTGGACAGAGTAGAAGTGCTCGAGAGGCGAGTCCAGGAGTTCATGCTCCTGGAGGGAGAGGAGGCATGCGCCCAGCTGCCTTGAGCAGAGCGGGAGGATCAGGCCTGCGGCCGGTGGGCGAGGCCGAGGAGCCAGAGCGTGCAGGGCCCGGAGGCCACGGCAAGAAGCCTGGCGTTCGTTCTAAGTGCAGTGGGAAGTCGCTTCAGTGTTTTATGCAGGGGGGTGGCATGAGCTAATTTATGCTTTAGTCAAGTCACCGTGCTGGAGAAGGCTGTCAATCATGGTGCCCTAGATGAGGGGCAGCAGTGGGGCTGGAGGAAAGCGGATGCATTTGGAATATACTTTGAAGGACCAGTTGACGGGAATTGCTTATGGAGTACACAGAATGGAAGCAAGAATGTCTCCTCAGCAAAGAATCTAAAAATCATATCAAATGATTTGCTTTGAGACACCACAGGACGAATGAAATGCCATTGGCCATGGGCTGGCCATTACAGAAGCTGGGTGACGGAACCATGGGCTCATCGTACTATTCTGTCTACTTTTGCGTGTGTGTGTGAGGAAGACCAGCCCTGAGCTAACATCCGTTGCCAATCCTCCTCTTTTTGCTGAGGAAGACTGGCCCTGGGCTAACATCTGTGCCCATCTTCCTCCACTTTATGTGGGATGCCACCACAGCATGGTTGACAAGCAGTGCGTCTGTCCGCGCCTGGGATCCGAACCTGCGAGCCCCGGGCCACTGAAGCAGAGCGCACGAACTTAACCACGACACCACCGGGCCGGCCCCCTATTCTGTCCACTTTTGAAAGAGTTTGAACACTTTCATTAGGGGCCGGGGGAGATCAAATGCGTAAGAGTGACTCCTAAGGTTTTGACTTCATCGCGTGGCCCCTCCGGAAGCCTCGCTCGACTCCTTGCTCTAACCCATTCTACAACCTAGTCTGTCCCTTGATTCCATGAACTCTCCTTTCACTGCTCTTCCCCGAGTTGGGGTCTTGAACTAGACGGAAGCCTTCGGAGGGCAGGAACCACATCTCCTCCTAATGACCTTCCTGCTCTTCCTCTGGTCCCCTCTCTGGACACAAAGGCTCATCTTGTTGTCCAACATCCCTATGTGGCTTCTCCTTCTCTGAACCCCGATCCTGCCAAACCCTGCCCAGTTCCTACTCACCTCTGCCCAGCCGAGTCCCCAGAGCACAGCGACCCTCCCTCCTCCGAGAATCCTGCTGCACTGAGGCCCAGCCGTCTGTAGGAGTCGGCACGGGAATTAGGTGTGACATCACTCGTATTGATGCGGCCTTCCAGGAGCTTCTGATCAAGCTCTGGGGCCTCGCACTGAACCGCCCAGAGGGACTGCGCAGTTAGTGTAAAAAAGCGAGGTGACGGAGGCAGCAGGGAGCCGAGACAAAATGCAGGGCAGCCGATGATTTCCGTCAAGGGTTTCCCACACTTGACAATGGCTAGGTCTTCTGATTTTTCAAAATTAGCCATAAATTTGGATATTTTATATATATTAAGGAAAAGTGAAATCTTCAAATCTTTAGACATGGGCCACCAACTCAATTTTTTAATAAATATTTTGCATGATAAGGACAACACCTGCTAGGCCAGACTTGGCTGTGGGTCACTAGATTGTAACCTCTGTTCTAGTTGCTGAGAGAAGCCTGTGTCTTGTGCATTTCTGTAACTTCTCAGAGCCACTTTGGCACACACAATAGCTTCTTGACAAATGCACATTAAGGGACAGATCTCTCAGAACTGGGAGCCCTTGACTGATCAGGTGGAGAGGAAGTTTCAGAAACTCAGTGACTCTAAGAATAGTTGCCTCTCAACCAGCCTCTACAGTCTGTAGAGGGTCCCAAGGGGCATGTCCCAAC
Source organism: Tapirus indicus (assembly GCA_031878705.1). Classification (NCBI taxonomy): domain Eukaryota; kingdom Metazoa; phylum Chordata; class Mammalia; order Perissodactyla; family Tapiridae; genus Tapirus; species Tapirus indicus. The sequence goes on from CM062929.1 coordinate 48,113,300, forward strand.
TTGCATGGGGGTAGCAAGAAGGGAACAGAGACACTGAAAGGTTTAACACTGTTGTTCTTGACCTGAGGTGATGTCCCTCCCCCGCCCCCCACCAGGGGACACTTGGCAAGGTCTGGAGGCGTTTTTGGTTGTCACACTTAGTGGGTGCTACTGGCACCGGTGGGTAGGGACCAGGGATGCTGCTATCCATCCTCCAACGCACAGGACAGAGGCAGCCCCCGCAAGAAAGAATACTCAGCCCCAAATGTCAACAGTGTGGCGATCCCAGACCAAGTTTCACTCGTGGCTCTGCTTCCGTTTACTGTGTGACCTTGAACTTCTTGTTAGTAAGCCTTACCGACCCTCATTCTTCTCACCTGCAAAGGGGGGTTAGTGGGGGTTAAATTCTTTTAAGAATAGATGTGAGGTTTCAATGAGATAATGATGTAAAAGCTGAGCCAGATGCTCAGCACATAGTATGTCACCAATAAACCCTGGCCGCAATCACTGTCTACCTGTCTGTCTGCATGTCTGTCTATCTCATCACCTGTTGAAAGAACAGCGGTCTTCGCAAACTTTTGCTTAAGGGTCAGAATTCAAGATCAGCAGGCTCCCGATGCAGTGAATTTCCAAGCCTATGGAATGAACCAGCATTCAGGATAACCAGTGGAAATCACTCTTCTTTTTACGAGTGTGCCTCTCGCTGCCTGGAACCTCATTTCATCATTATCCCGTCAAACGTATCGTGCCTCCCCCAGCCTGGGAAGGGAACATGAAAAGAGCTGTCAGACCAGCAACTAATAAATAAGCACATGGCTTTCTCCCCCTCCCTCCTCGCTTTGATGTGAGTCTATAATTGATTATTTAAGGGAAAAAAGCAGGGCTTGCTTCTGGGCTCCAGTAAAGATGCCAGGGGCTAGAGAAAGGCTCTGTCGTCAGTGACACGAAATGAGACGCCTCCGCTGGGACACGGGACTTCGAAGGGGCAATGCTGCCAGGTGTGGGTTGAGACTCTGACAGGTGGACTGATTACCCAGGAGAAGTGGGCAGAGGGTGGGGGCAGGAGAGGCAAAAATTATCAATAGATGGTGTGGAAACTTACTCAGAAGATATTTGGCTTTCAAATGATCTGATCCTTTTGTCTGGTCCATTACAATGTGGGGGAGGAAATTTCTCAATTAGAGAAGTTAGGGGCCTCCTCTGCGGGACTGGCATCGGATCCAGAACCAGAGGGGGGAAAAGCTCTTTAAGTTCCACGAAGTGAACTAAATGGACTCCATGAAGTGAGCCAAGGCAGGTGGGGCAGGATATCCTTTTGGGGCGGGGGTCACCCGCCACGCCTAAATTGGAATTCAGTGTCTGCGGAAGTCAGTGGAAAGGGTGCCTGAGTTGACGTGCAGAGGGACAGGGGGTCAGGGGGTCACTGCTTTGGGTATGGAGGGCAGAGGGAACAGGAAAGTGTCTGTCCCACTGCAGGACCCCAGCGATGGAGCCTCACTCCTTTAAGAGAGGGGGGCTGCAGTTGAGGCCAAAGGAATCGTTTTCTACGGGGATTTTGAGACTCTGGAACAAGCTTCATTGCTTCAGGGCCAAGTGACCAAGTATGAGTCACCTGGAGTCGAGGAGATGGCCAGAGGCAGTGCAGCCTGGCTGGCTGATTGATGGGTGGGTGACTTCAGGAGCCCGGGGCATGGTGCTCGGGACAGGGACGCAGCCTGCTCTGGGAGCAGAGCCCACGGGGCAGGAAATCAGGGAGGGGCAGGAGAGGTGGAAGGGCTCTCACTCAACAGCCTCATTTTATAAAAATAGAAATTAAGGCCCCCAGGGGAAGCCTCTATGACAAGCCCTCATGATCCCAGCAATGGCTGAAACCCACATACGACCTGGGACAGGCAGGCTCAACCTGAGCACTGTGTGAGTATCAACTCGTTTAATCTTCACAACAGTGATACTACTATCATTCCCGCCACTTCACAGATGGGGAAACTGAGGCACGAAAAATCAGAGCATCTTGCCCAAAGCCAGAGGTAACGCCACGGCTATGCACTGGGTGTCCCTACTGTGTCCCAACCTCGGCGTTACTGAAGAGCCCCACCAGAGAGAAACTCTGCTCTTCGTTTTGGCAGTTAAAATTTGGGAAACATAATCTTTCCTTTGTTCGAGTCTGAAATTTTCATCTATTTTATTTAGCAACAAAACCTTTCTTCAAGCCAAAGCAGATGCAGGAACTCAACATGGGAAATGGGTCAAGATAGAGCAGATCTAATTTAAAAAAAAAATCAAAACAAAGATAAAATATTTTTTACCTATCAGATTGGCAGACACTTTAAAGGTTGGCAATGCCCAGTGCTGGTGAGGGTGTGGGAAAACCAGCGTTCTCGTAGGTGATGGTGGGGTGGGAGTGTGTGTTGCTGCAATATTTCTGGAGAGCAGTTGGGCTCTGCATCTGCGAAACATCAACAACCACATTCCCTGTGACCCAGCAATTTCACTCCTAGGAATTTGCTCTATGGATACCCCTGCAAAAGAATTCCAAGATATGCACAGGGATGTTCAGCACGGCTTTGTCTGTAACAGCAAAAAAGCTGGAAACAACCTAAAAGTCCACACACAGAAGAGTGGTTAAAATTATGGTAACTGCAATAGAATTCTCTGCAGATGTTAAACAGATTGAACTGGATCTAAGTGTGCTGATATCAAAAGATAACCTTTTAGTTAGTAAAGTGCACCACCCTTCAGTGGATAGCTTGACTAGTTTTTCCCCGTGTGTGCACCTGTGTCACTGGCCCCAGATCAAGATATAGAACATTTCCATCACCTCAGAAGGCTCCTGTGCCCCTTGTCAGTCAATCGCCCCCACCCGCACCAGACGTAACCTGATTCCTGACTTCAGACCATAGGGCAGTCCCGCGGATCCTGAACCTCACAGAAAAGGAATCACGCATCTGCGCTCTCTTCTATCTTCTTTCACTTGGCTTAATGCTTTTGAAATTCATTTATGTTGCATACGTATCGGTGGTTTGTTTCTTTTTATTGCCAAATAGTACTCCATGCTGGATATACACAATTTGTTATCCATTCACCCCTGTGACCTTTGCGTTGCTTCTACTTTTTGACTAATACGAATAAAGCTACTCTGAACATTCTTATGCAAGTCTTTCTGTGGACAAATTGCTGGGTCCGTGGGTAGGTGCATGTGTAACTTTAATAAAAACTACCAAACAGTTTTCCAAAGTGGTTCAACCAATTTACATTCCCACACCAGCACTGTGTGAGAGTTCCTGCTGCTCCTCATCCTTGCCCACATTGGTGGTGGTAGGTTTTTTCTGTTTTATTTCAGCCATTCTGGTCAGTGTGCAGTAGTAGCTCATTGTGATTATAAAAATATTTTCAATGAAAAGATATCGATATGTAAAACCATGGCTATATAATGACCCCTTCTGAGTAATATTATGTGACATAATTTATTTTACCAATTTATATATACTTACATATACGAAGAGATTCACAAAGAAAAATTTTATGAAATAATAAATAAGAAAATGTTACTGTTCATGACGGGAAATTGGAATTGGGGTAAGGAAGGAAACCTTTACTTTTGTTTATTTATTTCTATAATGTTGAGTTGTTTAATAGCCTCAATCAAGTTTCAGGGCAGGAAACGGAAATCATGCTGTGGTTTAATACGGGAAAGAGCGCGCTTGCGAAACCGCTGGGAGTTTCAGGGAGTGGGCTCAGGACTCCAACGGCGTGTAGAACTGACCTTCCACGAGGCTGCCAGTAGAACCACCAAGTTCAAGAGCACGTGCCTGCGCCTGCTTCTCAACACCAGGGAAGCTGGGAAACGGAGCAGGGAGTGCGGCTGCAGCAGGCCCCACCTCTCGCATCCAAAAGGGGCAGGACGATGGCATTTAGCTCACTTCCACCTTCCAGTCCCACACAGGTGCACCTAACGGCGGAGTCTGATTCACATCCAGGACTCCAGCTGCAGAGGAGTCTGGGAAATATAGTTTTCTGCTTTATAGCCTCTGACTTACAGGAAGGAATGTTAGAGGGAGGATGGAGTGGAGGTTGAGCAAGTCCATCAGAACACCCACCGCACGAACCTTGGGCAATTATGTTAATGTTCGCTGCAGTCATCTGAGGCTGGATTCCAGTCATTTTAATTTTCTTCTTTACACTTTTATGTACTACAAACTACACATATGTGTATGTGTAATAATAATTATTTTAAACAAAAATAACTTAACGAAAAATGTTTTGGTTCAATTGGAGGAGGAAGCAACCCCTACCTTATCCCTTCCCCAAGGAGGCCCCAGAGTCATCTCTTTGGGCTCAAAGTGGTAGAGTTTGAAAACCTTGTTCTACGCGCACCTGTTGCTAGAAACCCGTGCCTCTGTATACCTCAGAATTCAGTTGCCGAAGTCATTCAACATTCCATCTGGATCCTTCCTTATGCCTGAGTCACGGCTAAAACACTAGCTGGGCTCATCTGTGTATCAAGAATAATACAAGGGAGAAAATTAATGAAGAAAGTTCCATCAAAGATACTTCCAATTTTAAAAAAAACTTAGAGCAATTGTAAGTCATCTCCCTACATGCTTGACAAACTTTCCTTCTCTAATCAGTCCTTTCCTATATCTCTCTGTGCTTCTGGGAGTTACTGGGCATACAGGTTATCTATTATTGATTGATTTTGAAATTTAGCTGAGCACATGATCCAAGTTCCTTGATCAGAACTCAGCCCTGCCATTGACTGAGAGTGACTCTCCACACTGGTCCTCTGGGTTCTTGGTTCTATCTCCTGAATTATCCTTCCTTTTTCAAAAAAAGTAACTCCATTTTTTCAGGCAAGTGGTTTTCTTGGCCTTTTTCCTGCCCATAGAAGTCCTCATTTCATCTTCTACTGCCTCCTTTCCTTTCAGTCACCTCTGGCAGTGTCTACCAGTAAAATTCTCTTAAAGACTTTGTGAGTCTCTTATGAATCTTACTGAGATTCACTCCATTAGACAAAAGCCACACTCACAAATTTCTTTTCTGCTTAAGATTTTGTGAAGCTGTTGAAAGACTATACCCTGAATAGTTCTGAGATGTTAACAAAGGATTTTACAGTTGTATTCTTAGTTTTATCTTTAGACTACATTTTCCTGACTGTACTTGAAATTTTATCTTTGTCAAACCCCCCCCCACCACCACCTTTTTTTCATTTTCACATTGCTTGCTCTCTGGAGAGGTTGGGCATTTTCAAACGCTGCAGATCCTGCCTCTTTTGTAATAAATAGGATTTCTCTTTACCTTATCCCTTTCATCTGACATTTTCCTCTAAGTAGCCAAGAACCAAGGTGATACCTGCACCCCTCCGTCTGGAAATCTCCTTAGCTTAGCCCAGCTCATTAGATACATTTTTTAATATTCCATGTTACCACAGAGTGCTATTCTGCCACTACACAAAAAGGACCTCCTTTCTTCCCATTTCCAATATCATTTCCCTCAATTCCTTTAGGACCTCACCAGGAGCCTTCTCGAAGGCCTTCAGATTTCTGAAAAGAGTCTCTTCAAGACCGTTTAGGCTTTCACCAACACTCACCTCGAGGTCTGTGTAGCTTCTGCCCACTGCCTGATCCCAAGGCTACTCCTGCATTCTTAGGTTTTTGTTACAGGCATCAGAGAGGGACATGAAGGAGAAGTTCTCATGCCTGCCCTTGGGAGTTCCAGTGGAGCTGGCCACGCCAGCCAGCTATAAAGGCATTGAGCCCTGGAGACTCTTGAAGGGCCAACATCAAGGGCACCAACTTGAAATCCAACAGCACAACTGGGGTGAGCCTGCCACGTGATATTGTGGTGAATGGTACACAACAGGTAACCACACAGGACAGTGCCTGGGTGCAAAGCTTGACTCAAACAATTACCTGTGGATGGCCTTGGGCAACTCTCACGATACCCTGGGCCTCGGTTTTCCTCATCTATAAAATGGGAATGCTGGCATTGATAGCCACCTCACAGGGTTATAAATTAGATTATGCATGTTGTTGCTAAAGAACACTTTTTTTAAAGGTAAAATCATGACTCATACAAATCTAAAATAGAGATGTGCCAAAGATTTTATTTAATTCCTTAATTAATGAGGGAGCCAGTAAGATGTTACAAATGGTTCAAGGGATAATTCAAACGCACACATAAATATATAGGCGATCAGAAATGCTGAAATGAATTCACAAATAGATGCAAAACTGGTCAATAGTCATAGGACAATGATCAGTTGTGTTCCGAGGGGCAAAATGTGCATTTCTGTGGACAAAATCATTTGCATTACTATCAATAAAGACAATGACAGGTACAGGCCCTTACAGAATCAGGTACTGAAGGTACACTCGGTGACCTCTTTTTGTCCGTTTCACAATTTCTCCTGACAAAGTAAACCATTCAGCACACGCAAAGTTCTCAGTGAACACCAGCTATTGTGTTTATTAATTCATAAGATATAATGCAGCATCCTTCCTACTGTCCTGTATGTTAGGGAAGGAAATGAGGCAGAGAGGGAGGCAAAAAACTACAAACCAAGTTTGTAACATTTTTTTGGCCGAGTTTGATCTGGTTTGAGGTTCAGCTAACTTAGGGCCTGGTTTGGGGTTCTCTTCGCCTCCCTGGTTTGTGTCTACTGGGCCTTTGTTGTTTGCTTGAGAGACCCCCGAGCCCAGATTGTGGCACGGTCCTATGGTCTGGCACATCCACACACAAGCTCTTCCCTCGGCCTGGCCTGGGGACCAAGCCACAGGCTAAGTTCTCCAGGCTTCAGTTTCTGCCAAGCCTCAGTCGTCATTGGCCCGAGTCTTGGGAGGCAGAAGGGAGCAGCTTGAGTAACAGGTAGGTTCAATACACTTGTTGAATGCATGAATGTAAGTGTCCTTAATCCCGTTGGGTCAAATTTTGTTCTTTGTGCTGAGTCTAACTTAATTGTGTCTCACGTACGCTTCCCAAGAGTTTATATCTTATATCTATGACCTTGAAGACAGCCTCTCCCACCACCCATTCCTCCAACACTGAAAGCACGTCCTGCCTCAGGCCCTTTGCTTGTGCTCTTTTCTCCCTAGAAGGGATTTGAATAGATTGGTGCCGGAACACAACAAATGCTACAGAAATGTTAGCTATTGTTTTTCCTTTAAACAGCCTTGGCAAACTAGAGCCCTCGAGCAGTCTAATTGTTTTTTCCTTCGGCCTTGAGACCTAAGAATGTTTTTGATATTTTTAAAGGGTTATATTTTAAATGGTTGTATAGGTACCTATATAGTATCCCCAATTTTGCCCCTTGGCCCACACGGGCTAAAATATTCACTCTCTGGCCTTTTAAGAACATATCTGCTGACCCCCGGGCTAGAGTGGAAGCCCCCAGCAGGCAGGAGCATTTTGTTCCTGCTGCAGCCCCCGGGCCTGGAACAGCACCCAAAGGTGCTCCTTAAATATGTGCTGAATTGAATGAAAGCGAGTGGCTTGCATCTGGGGCAGAGGTTCTCAAGGGAGAGGGGAGGTGGGGAGGCCAGTTGTGGGTGAGGGTCTGCCCCCTCGCCCAGAGGACATCTGGCAATGTCTGGAGACATTTTTGATCGTCACAACCTGGGTGGAGTGGGGGCTACTACTGGCATCTGGTGGGTGAAGGCCAGGGGTGCTGTTAAACGTCTTACAGCCACAGGACACCCCCCACAACAGAGAACCATCTGCCCCAACGTCAACAGGGGTCCAGGGACCACGATGTAGAAAGTCACACCGTCGTTTTCTTGGCCTGTGCAGGGGAGGTTGTCTGAGTTACTGCAATGCTCCACCCACCGTGTGCCTCCCTGAAAAAGCAAAGGTTGGCGGCTGGCTTCCTTGTAGTTTTCCGGCAAAAGGTAGAAAGGTCTCCTGCCTGGTGTGTTTTATGAGCCAAGATGTCACTTTTCTTGTTAGTGCTGTCCAGTCGGTTCTGACTCCTGACGACCCCGCGGGCCGCAGAGCGGAACCCCGCTGGCTCTGCGCCACCCTCTCCCCTTCAGCTGCTCCATCAGAAGACGCTCCGCCGCTGTTCGCAGGGGTTTCGTGGCCAGTTTTTGGAAGTGGGTGGCCAGGTCCTTCCTCCCAGGCTACCTTAGTCCGGAAGCTCCGCTGAAACCTGTCCACCATGGGTGACCCTGCTGGTGTTTGAAATCCCGGTGGCATAGCCTTCGGCATCACAGCCACAAGCAGCCGCCACAGTGTGACAATGACAGATGGGTCTATGGTTCCTGACCGGGCAGTGGACTCGGGCAGTGAGAACACCGAACCTTAACCACTAGACCACCAGGGCTGTCTCTCCATTACTCAGAGCAGTAAAGGGGCATTTCCTCGGGGTCCGATGCAGATCTCCTGACCAGGAAACCTGCTCCTGCGACACCGCCCTGGGCTCGGGCCCCTCCTCCCCAGCTCCGAAGGGAAGAAACGACTCCAACCTGCTGAGGGGCAGCGTGTGTGTTTGAATAAATAAGAACCGCCGTGACGCCCACCGCCACCCCGGCCAACGCACACTCCCACCAGCCCAGGGACTTGCGGAACAACGAGAGGACAGGGGCAGCGCAGGCTCCTGGACGTTTCATTTGGGAATGAGAACGCGGGCTTTGCAACTGGGAAGCAGCGCAGAGGATGGACAACAGAACCCTTGGGGAAGACCGAGGGTCGTTCCATCAGAAAGAGGCGCAGTCAGTCAACTGGACACGGGGGGCGGAAAGGTGTCTGCCGACGTGGAACGTTCTTCTTGATGTGCTGTCGAATGAAAAAAAGCAAGTTTCAAAACTGCCTGATGCCCTTCACGAGGGGGCCCTGGAGGGGGTGCAGGGGGCTGCTCTGTCTTCACCTGGGTGCTGGGGACGTGGCGGGTTCCCTTCTGAAAATTCAGTCAGCTGTACCTGTGACGCGTGCCCCTTTCTGCAAATATGGTCAAGTTTGGTAAAATGCTCCCTTAAAAAGGAGGACTCTGTTCTTGTTTACAGTATAACAGAGCCATCATGTGAGAGTTTGGGTGCCAGGAGTGTGAGGCCACCTGCCTTGATTCCCGGCTTCTCCTTTTATAGGCTGTGTGGACTCGATGAGAGAGCGTCCCTTCTCCAAACATCAGTTTTCTCCTCTGCAAAATGGGAACGAAAGAGTAACTCACTTTCTAGCATTGTTGGTGAGATTAAATGAGATATAATGTGCAAAACACTTAGTGCAGCGTCCGGCAGCAAAAATGTCCAATAAACTGTAGTTGCCGTTATATTATTATTATTATTACGAACGTGGAGGAAAACGTCAGGACAACCTCACAGCAAAGTGGGGAGAGCGATTCTCTCCATTTTGCTCATCTCTCTATACTTTTTTGATGAGCAAGCATTACTTCTGCAATTCAAAAAATCATTAAGAAAGAAAGAAAATCACGGCTTTTAATACCGGGGTTACCACAAAGTCCCCACAGAGCCCGACAGTCGAGCAGGTTGAGAGTGGGGTGGCGTTCCTGCACGGTTTCTGGCCCACCTCACAGGGGCATTTGTGAGGGTCCCGCATAGGACACTGGGCGGGGGGTAGGGGGGCATCCACCCTGCTGAGTCTTCATTGCCAAGCTCCGGGGCGGCAGGACAACACAGCCCAGGTCTCAGCCAGACTGGGGACGACCTTGCCCTGCGACAGCCAGCCTCGTGCTCTCAGCGCCCCTGGGAGGGTGGATTGGTCACAGGCGCTGCTCCCAGGGCGGAAAGGTGGGGAGGCCCCTGGCTTTCCTGGCACTCTCCCGACCTTTCTCCCCACGGGGAGTCGAGGAGTGGCTAATTACAGGGAACTGTGAGCCTCTTGGCCCTTCCCTCCTGCTGCATGGGGACCTGTGGGGACCCAGACTTCACAGCGATGGCCTCTCAAAGCCCCCACCTCGCCTGCCCCACAGCCTGCCCACCCTGGGGCTCCAGGGCCCTCTCACAACTGAAATCACAGAAACTTCCCAGGCCTGGGTCCTTCACCCAAATTTCCAAATGAGGGAACGCTGTCCTCATCCTCACACCAAGTCTACTGCTGGCCGGACACAGGCAAGAGCGCTGAAGGGCATCCAGTGGCTCACCAGGCGGCCGCCAGAGCGGGGCCGTGGCCAGGACCTGGGCCCCGGGGTCAGATGAACACCGGCTCGAGTCCCGCCTCTGCTACTTCCCAACTGGGGCCCTCAGAGCCCCATCCTCCTCTGGGAGACCCAGATGCTGACACTAGTAATAGAATCGACCTCCTACAGGGTCAGCGTGTCAAAAAGGGAGGCGAGGAGCTCACACATTTTTGAGATCTAAAAAATAAAAATTAATTGGCTCAGAATACCACAAAATATAATTGTTTACTTAAATATCCACAAAACCTAATAGTATATCAACTTATCCACCACAACTCAACTACCATATACATATATGTGTATGCATGTGTACATATATGTGTGCATATGTATGTATGTGTGTATACATAGGTATGCATGTATGTGTGTTTGTATATATGTGTTTCTGTATATGTGTGTGCATGTGTGTACACATGTGTGTATGCATATATGTGTGTGCATGTATGTATGTATGTGTATATGTGTGTGCGTGTGTGTACACATGTGTGTGCATATATGTATGTGCATGTATATGTGTGTATGTGTGTATATATGTATGTGTGTGTACATGCAGTAAAGTAGATGTTGTGGTTTCTTTTCATTGTGAGAAAATATATATGACACAAAATTTGCCACTTTAACCATTTTTAAATGTACAATTTGGTAATTCGGTGGCATTAATTACACTCACGACGTGCAACCATCCCTGTAGCTAACACCCACTAAGTTTGATGTGATATACGGGACGGGCCTGGAAACTGAGTGTCCTGAGCAGCTATAGAAGTCCAAAGATGGCCTTGGCCTCATGGTCTGTTTGGAGGGTAAAATAATATCATGCAAATAAAACCCCTGCCCAATGCCTGGTGAGGATTCAACAAATGTCAATGATTGACATTTGACCCAGGAGTCAGAGAGGCCCAGGTACTAATCCAGGCCTGACATTTGTTGCTGTGTGACCTTGGGCAAGTTGCATAACCTCTCTGAGCCTCACTTTCCTCTTCTGCAAAATGGAGATATTAATAGCACCCGTTTCATAAGGATTGAGGAACTGGAAACGTTCAGCCCAAGGCCTGGCACGCAGGATGTGCTCAATAAACATTAGGCACTATCATTATCTTTACTGTTAGTGTTATGCCTCATCTAGAGCAGCAGGAGTGAGGGCCTCTCGGAACTGAATATTCCAGGACCCCCACACCTCACAAAGGTCTCGTTTTATCTCTGGGAATTTGTAGGCAAACACCCGCTCTGAAATCCCCCGGGTCCCGGCGGTGATCATGGCTGAAAGAACGTGAAGTGTGATCTCTGCCTCCATCAGAGAGTCCCGTCCAGATCTCTCATCCTTTCTCTTAGGGCGATGGGGACCAGAAGGGACAGCCATAAAGACCAAGTTCTGGGTTCCAGGCTCCACTCTGCCACTTGGAAGTTGGGGGACTGTGGGAAAGGGGTCTAGTTTACCTAAGGCTCAGACCCAACCTGAAAAAAGGAAAACAATAATTACGCCCCCTCTCCCACCCCAGTGGCTCGTAGCAAGCGCCTGACGCTATTGGGAACGGGAAAATACTTTGTCTATGACAATGTGCACCGTCATTATTGCTCACTCAGATGAGAAAGCAGGGCTGAGAGGCAGATGAGAAGTAGGGCCGTGCAAGAGAGTGCAGACGTGTCCCCCGCACACGGCGCAGCACCTTGTAGGGACGTCTTATTTCATTTATTAAAGATGCAGGGAGTGCTGTGACATGCTGGACACTGTGCCTGGCACAGACTGGAATACAGTGGATACGGTCCCGCCCTGGGAGCTCACACTCCAGTGAGAGAGACACACACTTTAAACAAACAACGTCAGCATACACTCGAGTCGTGTGGTCTATGGTTTTTAATTGTTTTTATACAGTCTCATAGGTAAGAGGTGGGTGCCCCATTGGCACCCAAGGCTTAGGAGGATACTTAAAGGCCTCACCAAGCTGGAGTCAGGTCACAGCTTTCCCTCGGTCCAAAGAAGTTGGTGTGTGACGTGGTGGACGTTTGGCCTTTGGGATGGCCCCTGCCAACTTCCCACATCTCCCCGGCTGGCTGTCATGGGCCCGGTGAAAGTCGCAGCAGATCTGTGGGCTTCTCAGTGGCTAAGAGAAGCCATAGCCTCAGGCCAACTGCCTGACTTCCTTTTGCCTCAGTTTCCTCATTAGGAAAAGAAGAAAAGGGGGGTCGAGGAGATGCGTGATTAGGACCTGTTTATTGCGAGCTTTGAGTGTGGGATGAAAGCCTTCATGTGCACGGTCCGCTTTATTATTATAATCACAGCAGACTCTGGAGAACATTCAAAGAGATGTTTTATAACCCAAATTATAGCAGTTTCTCTGCTCAGGAGGGACTATCCCAGCATAATTAGAGAGGAAACTGCGTAACAGCCCTGCCAGGAGACTCTGGCCACGGAGAGCTGCGTGGACCTTCACCTGGAAGGCGGGAGAAGCCCCAAGTGTGAATCGTCAGCCTGACACCCCACGAGGCCACTGACGCCCCGCGAGGGCGGGTCACTGTCCACAGGGCACAGAGAGGCAGGGGCTGCAAGGCGGGAAGGTGAACTGGGCTGTATGAGCAAGCTGGGTACCTTGGCCTTCCCCTCCCCTCCCATTCCTGGGACTGAGAGGTTCCCCGGGGGGAAGGCCCCATGTGGGCCTTACAGCACTCCAGAAGATTCTCAAGTGTCCGGCCAGCAGGTAGCTGAGAAAACCCTGTCCACCTCCCTCCTTTCCCAAGATGGTGATGGAGGCCCAGTGAGGGGAGGGGACCATTCTCCTGACTCTCGGCCGCTCTCCAGCACTCTCCCGACGAAGGCAGGCTGCTGTGTGCCAGCGCGGGGCTGGGGGCTGGGCAGACGCTGATGAAGGTGACAGCGCCCCAGCCCATGGGGCGTACAGGCTGGCGGGACAGAGGCAGGATAAAAAGAGCACGGAGGAGAAGCATGGGAAAGGGTGTCCATACCTAGGCCAGGATGTCAGTTTCTGGAGCCAGAAGTAGAAGTAGAACAAAATTAGTACTAAAAGGGCATGTCACTCGTACCTCACCTGAAAAAAAAAGGGAGTTTATGGGGGAAAAAAAGAACCAGAAGGGCAATGGTATCACCACGTTCTTCCCCCATCTGACCCCTATTTTCCTCTCCCCATCTGACCCCCCACATTTCCCCTGGGAGGAGTCTTTAGCATGGTCACCAGGCATCACGTGATCCCTCGGAGGTGGGATCTGAGGAACTTTTCTTGCAAACGCTTCCTGGCTTTAGCTCAACCCTTGAGGAGGAAATTAGTTCCTAAGTCACATGGAAGTCTTAAGACATTTTCTATCTGTTAACTCCCCACACCCTACCCTTTAAACGATGCATAGGAGGTGACTCAGAGAGTAGAGAAGTCCCGCCTTTGGAAGTGTGGGTGGGGGAGAAAGGAAGTTTGGAGAATCTTCCAGAAGTCGGTGTCAAGCCAACATTTTCTCACTGATATTGTCCCTGGAACGGGACAGCTGCTCCTGTTGTGAAATCTCCAGCGGGCGCCGGCTTATCCTGTTGGGCTCATTTGCCTGGAGAAAGACACAGGTGAGGGAGGTTTTGAAACTGGGCAAAGGAGCACAGAACCCAACAAAGGCACATGCTGTGCGCCCTCCAGCCCAGGGACACTACTGCTGGGTGGGGGCTCCCTGCCTCTGCCCCGCCTTTAGTGACACTGGTCACTTCTGGGGGCAGTGTTAACCGTCAGAGTTGTTGCCTCTTCTGAGCCCAAAGATGCTTTTACGATCTCTCCTGTCCAGGACGGTCTGTACCCAGCAGCAGCCAGGGTTGTGCAACTGGTGAGCTGATGCAAAGGGACTGCGTGTACCTCATTAAAGGGCGAGGGTATCGCACGATCTTCCTTTCCATCCAGCAGCGTTGTCTTACCCAGCTCTGTTCGCCCTAATTCATTCTTTGGTCTTCAGTGAATCTATTGTTCAGGTTTGACGAAGTTCATATTGGTCTGAAGCGCGGTCTCGGGTGCGCCTGTCCGTCTGAGCCAGGAGGGGGCAGCGTTTTCCTGCCAAGCAAAGGGCTCTAAAAGCGCAGAATTGGGGTGGGGGCAGGGGCGGGAGCTGTTCCAGGGCAGCAGTGTCTGTTTCAATCGTCCACACGACCGTAGTGTGATGAAATCACGGCTTTGTGAACCCCACTGGACACTTCTCCTGGTCTACTCTTAATCTGGGGGGCAGTCCTGAGGGGGAAATAATGACAAAATCGGGCCTTCATTTATTCCCTCAATTCCTTCAACAAATATCTGCAAATAAGAGCAGGAAAGCCAGGTGCCTCTACTGTCCAAAAGAAAAAAATCCTCCAAAGCAAATGATAATGAATGCGTGATGCAAACATCACGACGGCTGAGGAATCCTGAGCTGTAAAACACCGTAAAGATGATTTCGTCCACGACTTTATTCCGGCGCATCAGGACGCTCAGTGATTTGGTGGAAACGGTCATGGAGACCTGGCTTTGAAAGCCAGTCCTGACAAGGTGTGTGACCGGGCAAGGCAGCCTCTCGGAGCCTCAGTTTCCCCATCTGGAAAGTGGGGATCACAAGACAAGCGACGACTCTGGAGTCTGGTGGTGACGGAAGCTCAGGCCCCCGCGAGGCCGTCCGTGGCTCCGCTGTGAGCGCAGAGGGACAGAGACTTTGCCCAGGGGCCTTCAGTTTTCATTTCTTGGCACAGAACACTTTTTTTCTGGGCGCAGTCATACCCAGACAATATGGAGGGGTGGCTTGGGGACTTTATCCACCGCATCTCCTCCAGGGGCCCCAAATCACGTGCTCTGTTGAGTTCATCCCAGAAATAAATGCAGCTTCTGGGCCAGGCCTCCCCCACAAGTATGTCTGTAGGGCCCTCCTGGCCAGAGGTCCTGGCGCTGCCAAAATGTAAAGGAGATGGGAGCAGGGCCCCGGGGGCTCGGAGGAAGCTTCCACGGCCCCAGCGCAGCCCCAGAGACTCCACGGGAGTCGGCCACCTGGTTTGGGAGCCACCAGGCTTTAATCCTTGAGGGGGAGGCGGAAGACCCAGAGCTTCAGGCCCTGTCATCCCGCCCCGCCTTTGGGATTTCAGGTTCCAGGACCTCATCTCTTGCTGGGGCCTCAGGAAATCCAAGTCTGGGCTCACACGTGGCGGCGAGACCCTGAGCTCCAGGTCTGGGGAGAATCGAAGTGCCCGGAGGGAGCTCCCCAGGCGGGTCTAAGGCTCCAGCGGCCGCTGAGGGCAGGAGACCTCAGGCTCTGCTTCAGAGGCAGACACGGGCTACCGAGTCACGGGTCTGCATTTGGATCCTGCCTCCACCCCTGCTCGCTGGGTCTGCTTGCCGGTGAGCGTGCTGGGGGCCACATGTCACCTGCTCCACAGGGGGGTTGTCTGCAGTGAGTCACCTAATGCGGAGCCCGGCACAAGGGAGCCATGGGTGTGACCCATCAGCACCATATTCCCGCTCCTTCCACCACTGGCTTCCAGACTCACAACCGGCCTCCAAAATCACTGTCAGTCATTCTTTGAGGACTGGCTGTCGGTGAGGCCAGCGTTTCTGTGAACATTTAATATCGGAAGAGTTTACCTTTGGAGGCATCGGTCAGGAACTCTGTTCCTGTACATTTTCTCCTAAGCAACCGGAAAATGCCATTTGCTCACACCTGGGCTCAGAGCTGATTTCCCAAAGCCTTGAAAGAATCAGCCAGAAAGCTGAGCTGAGCCTGTGGGAGAGCTCTGAAGAGCCGATGTTTCATTTACCTATTAGTGTTGTTATTCCCTGTTTTATCCCCAGCAAATAAGAAGGGCTGGCCCCGGGGGGACACTGTCTACGAGGCCCAGGGAGGCTGGGTGTGGTGGCGGATGTGACATTCCAGCAAGAGAAGTCCCTGTTTGGGGCAAGCCCGAGGCTGAGCCTGCAGAGGCAGATTCTTCCTAAGAAAGTGTCCTTCTGTTATCAGTTTATCCATTTTCTCTCCTTCCTCGTCTGCCCGCTCCTCCCCTGACATCTTAGGAGGTGTCACAGCCCAACAGGTCACATGTCCACAAAGCTGGTGTCTGCCACTTCACTTGCTTTTCCTCTAGTGACGAGGAAGGAGAGATTTTCTCATACTTTCTTTCTTTACCAGCGGTGAGCGGGTTTCATTTCTGTTAGAGCAAGAGCCGCCCCTCTGCCCGTTCAAGCACAGGGGAACAGGGGGTCTGGAGAGAGAGTCGGCAGGGTTGAGGAGCCATCCCTCCACCTGGAACCCTGGGGCGGTCTCGTCTCTGGGGCAGCTGCGCCCTCCCTGCCCATGAGAGCCGCACGAGGGGCCGTGAAGAGTTAAGTCCCTCTGCTCAGTTCTGGTTGGGCTGGTCTCCACGACAGGCCCCGATTGGCCCCCAACTGACAGATGCACCGTTGGACCCTCGGGGCATCTGGGACACTCAGCCAGGCCCTTTCTGAACTGAAGTGAGAATGCACAGCCAAGGTACCGGCTGGCCCAATGGAGCGCAGAACTGGGAGCGCCAGGAGGCGGAGAGGGCTTGGGACAGGGATATCGGGTTCAAATCCCAGCTGGGTGGCCATGGCAGGTGGCTGAATCTCCCTGAGACTTCCATCCATAAAATAAGAACAGCATCTCCGAGGAACTGAACCACTGGAATATCTGCCCCATGAGGGCGGGGCGTTTGTCTGTCTTCTTCCCTGATCCATGCCCAGGGGCTTAGAGCAGAGCCTGGCACACAGCGGGCACAAATGAACATTCATCTGGTGAAGGAGCAAAGCTCTCTGCGTTGCAGGGTGGGTACGATGAGTGGGGATGAGACACACAAAATGTCAGGGACCGGCCAGGTGTGTGGTGACAGTCTGTTCTTTCATTTTGAGGCTCCTTGTTTAACCCTCTGGACCCAGCAAAGCATCGCTCGTCTCGGATGAGACGATGAATATGAGAAAGACGGGGCATGAGCTGCAAAATGCTCTTGATAAATGTTTATAACTCCAAAGCGTTCTCTCTAAATATTTCTACCCTCTAGAGTACTGGGCAATGAAGTGTTTCCATATATATGTTATATCATTTGATCTTCCCGACCCTGTGAGATGGGAACTGAATATTTCAGCGATGAATAGTTTGAGAGATGATAAGTTATTTTATGTAGGCATTTCTTTCTGTACACTTTAGGAAGGCCTCCTGTCCCCCCAGGGCCTCCCGTAGTTCCCGCGTGGAGCGGGGCAGCAGTGAGAACAGCCTAGCTGGGTGGGGCGACCTGGAAACTGATGTGGTTATGGAGTCAGTGTCGTAACATCCGTTTATCCAGTCTTTAAAAGAGAAGGGGCTCATAACCAGTGTTGCTTTTTAAATAAAGAGATCAAGAGGAAGGAGAAATAAGGCAGGAAAAGAAATGACAAACTGGGGAGAAGATGTTCAAATCTGCACTGTAAAGAACAGGAAAGGAAGCCCGAAGGATTTAAAAACAAAACAAGAAGGCCCAGAGTTCAGAGGAGGTGAGCAGCAGAGCCTTCAGACTGGCTGGAGGGGCTGGTCATCGCCACAGCCTTTCCCGGGCCCTCAGCCATAGTATCCAAGGCTTTAAAGATGCGTTCCCCTTATCCTAAAGAAATAATTAGAAACGTGAGCAAAGACTCATGTTTAAGAATATTTGTCAAATATTGTGATAGCAGAAAAGAAAAACCAGATATGAATGTCCAAATAGAGAAGCTGGAGGCCTGAAAGCCATTAAATGTCGTGGCTGAAATGTAACAGACAGATTAGAAATAGCTGAAGCCAAAATAGTGTGGGTGATTTTTATTTTCTCTAAGTATGATTTTCTATTTTTCCATAGCGAACAGATTTTGCTGTGAAATCCGAAAAAAAAATCATTCGTTGTTTTGTTTTTAGAGTAATGCATGGGGCAGCATGGTTTTAGCGATTCATTCTGATTTATTTTGGATTTATTGAGCAAGAGAGGGGAACTAACATTTGGTTATTTAACCTCCTTGTCTCTCAGCTTCATCATGATAATACAGGGCTTCTGAAAGCACTTGCCGTATAGAGTGTGTGCGCGTGTACATGTGTGTGCACGTGTGCGTGTGCACTTGTGATATGAAATGGGTTAATCCACACAAGAGCACTTAGCACAAGGCCTGGCAAATACAGCAGCTGGAAACCATCAGCAGCTCTTAGGATTATTGTCGTTCTGGCTATTGTTGTAGCGTTTCCAGTGGAGAAAAGGAGACAGGCACACTAACGGACCCCAGGCTTAGGCAGGGATTTGCAAAGCCGTGTGTACCCCTCTGCAGGCCATGAAGAGGATCCTCCAAAGGGAAGGTCACGAGGGTGAACAAGAGGAGGCTTCGTAGAGGACTGCAGGAAGGGTAAGAACCAGCTGCGTGGAGAATAAAGCTACAGAGGTGGGGACAGGCATGGGTGGAAGAGACGCCACGGCCCTCGGCTGCCCACACTTGCCCTCTCAGGCCCTGTCAGGGGAGGAGACCAAGCTTTGCACCTGGGACTCTCCCGCCTCCAGCCCCGCCCCAGCCCCGCCCCGAGCCCCAACCCCCAACACCCCCCCCCCCCCCCCCCCCGCCCCGAGCTGCTCCCCTGAGAGGCGGGACGCCGGAAGAGTCTGCGGACAGGGATGGAGGCAGACCCTGAAAGGATGCTCTGGGGTTGGTCAGGGGCCCGGCCGACCAAGGCGATGTGCAGCCTGAGATTCTGAGGACGCAGACACCGTGAGGGCCCAACAAAGTCATTTTACAACCCTCGGGCTTTATTGGGTAGAAATAATAATACTTAACATTTATAACCAGAAATAGTCGTCTTTTAGCGAAAGGAAAGAGGCAGATGTGGATTCCACGTGGCAGTAATAATAATAACCTAACATTTCCGAGTGCCCTGTGCCAGGCTCACTGCCCAGTTGCCGAGGTTCTCGTTCGCTCTCTCGTGTAACCTTCACATAACCCCCGCCCTTAGGTGCTGTTAGCATTCCCATCTGCAGGGGAGCGGACTCTGAGCAGTTAAGTAACTTGTTCAAGATTAACAGCTGGGAGATGGCAGAACTGGGATTCACACCCAGGCAGGTAGACTCCAAAGCCTGAGCTCATGGCTGCTTCCTTGCACTGCCCCAACACGTGGTGCAGTGTTGTAATACACCCCCGTGACGTGGGCTAGCTGTGGTGACTGTTGCTTACAACCAAAAGATGCAAATTAAAGCAGAGTGAACACCAAGACATCTAAAGAAACAAGAAAGAGGTCCATAAAAGGGAGCACGCGACCTCGGCTGCAGCAGCAACACCTCCCATCGGCTTCTGGTCGGTGCTCAGCCGGTGGGGAGGGACTGAAACAGGGTTGACTCCTGCGCTCACCCGCCCTGTGCTGGCCGCTGTGCTGGGCACTTGGGGCTGGGCGGGACCCTGAAGGTTCTAACCATCTGGCTGGGGAGACTGGACAATGGGATACTGGCCAGGGTTTTTCAGGACTGATCTGCCGTATTTAAGCACTAAATCCTGGGTAGCTTACACACTGTGTTGGGCTAAATAATGGCCATCCAAAGACAGCAGCTGCCAATCCCCGGAACCTGTGAATGTCATCTGATTTGGAAAAAGGATCTTCGCAGATGTGATTAAGTTAAGGATCTTCACATGAGGGGATAATCCAGGATTATCCAGGTGGTCCCTAAATGCCATCACCACTGTCCTTGTAAGAGAGAGTGAGAGGGAGATTAGACAAACACATACAGGAGAGGAGAAGGCTGTGTGAAGACAGAGGCAGAGATTGTAATGGTGCAGCCACAAGCCAAGGGATGCCAGCAGCCACCAGAAGCTGGAAAAGGCAGGGAAGGGATTGTCCCCTAGAGCCTCCCGAGGGAGTGAGGCCCTGCTGACACCTTGATTTTAGCTCAGTGTATTAATCATGTTTTCTGACTTCTGACTTCCAGATCTGTGAAAGAATAACTTTCTGGGGTTTTTTTGTTGTTGTTGTTGTTTGTGAGGAAGACCAGCCCTGAGCTGACATCCATTGCTAATCTCCTTCCTTTTGCTGAGGAAGACTGGTCCTGGGCTAACATCCGTGCCTATCTTCCTCTACTTTATATGGGACACCGCCACGGCATGGCTGACAAGCAGTGCGTCGGCAGGCGCCCGGGATGCGAACCTGTGTACCCTGGGCTGCCAAGTGCAAACTAAACCGCTGCGCCACCAGGCTGGCCCAACTTTCTGTTTTTTTAAGCCACAAAGTTAGTGGCAATTTGTTACAGTTGTTATAGGAAACTAATACAGACCAAGTGCTGTGGGGGACGTAGTGGAAAGAACACGGGATGAGAAGCCCAGTGAAGTGGACTCATCCTGGCTCTGCATTCTAGGGAGCCTAGAGGAATTATTTAGCCCCTTTTTGCCTTGGTCTTGTCACTTATGCAATGGAGGGGTTATTCTTTAGTCGGAACTACAGTCATGTGCCGCATAACAACATTTGGACAACGACAGACAGCATATACCACGGTGGTCCCATAAGATTAGTACCATAGAGCCTAGGCGTGTAGTAAGCTATACCATCTAGGCTCATTTGCGTACACTCTATGATGTTTGCACAACAACAAAATCACCTAACGATGCATTTCTCAGAACGTTTCCCCATCGTTAAGCGATGCGTGACTGTATTTTGGTTGCATGTGACAGAACTCCAACTTCAACGGGCTGAAGTAAAAGATGCCAAGCAGGTTCGTGACAGGAAAGAAGAGAAATGGCGGCATTAGCTTCAGGCTCAGCTGGATCTAGGGGTTCAAAGGAGCTATCACTTCCTCTCTCCCTCCTCCATTCCCTCTCTCTCATCTCTTGCAAGTTGGCCTCATGCTCTCCTTCTGCAGAGGCTTCTTTTACAAGCCTCAAGACTTGATGAAGACAAGCTCCTTTCATACATCTTCACAGCTTAACCAGCTCACATCAGTATATAAAAATCCCAGTGAAGGCTCTGATTGGCTGGAGCCACGACACATGCCCAGCTCCCAGGTCATTAGTGTAGCCGATGGAGTAGGGCAGTGGGGTTGCCCTGGCCTGGGTCACGGGCCTCCCTGTGGCGCAGAGTGAGGAGTGGGTTATGTAATCCACAGTGCCCACCAGAACCACACTGACAGAGTGCAGAGAGCAGACCCCTAAAGGCAGGGGGGTGCTCTTACCAGAAACAGGAAAGGGATGCAGGGCAGACAAAAACAACAAACATCCACCGCATCACCTCCCGGAGTTGTGGCAGACGGAGCGAGGTGGCACGTATGAACACGTTCTGTGAAGCATGATGACTGTGCAGTGTTCACTGTGGATGGCTGTGAGCTCAGCCGGCCTGACTCCACCCACACACTCCAAGCCCTTGGTTTCGACACCATCATCTACTTCTTCTTGCTCCTCCCTAGAGACCCACAGGCCTGTCCTGCAGCTGCTTTGACTAAACCAGGCCATGGGAAGATGGGCTGGATCAGCCGAGATGGTTCGGTCTCTGGTTGCTCTTCGAAGTCCCAGGAATTCAGCAGTCACCCAACAGAAAACAGGGAGCTATTGAGGGTCATTGAGCAGCAGACATGGCATTTAAAGAGCAATGATTTGGAGGACTCCGAAACTCCCTAAATTTATAATTCATAGCAGTCATTTAATAAAATCTTTTGAATGGGTCCCTGCCTAAGCCCCAGTGGTGCTGCTGAGAAATGCTGGGTTATCATTTGCCTTTCCTGTTGGTTTTTCACGCAGACCATGCAGTCAGGCAGATCCCCAGGACTTTAAGAGTTGCCCCAAAGCAGCAGATCTTCAAAACCAGGCTTCCAGCTTGGGAGTGACTGTGTTTGGAAATTCTGGAAAGTCTCTTCCCCATTGCCCATGTTAAGAGCAGCGTGAAGTAATCCATATTTCTATGATATTTATCACGAGCCCAGCCTTGAGCTACAATTGAGCTAATACAGCAGCAACTGGCCACGTGTGGCTGTTGAGCACTTGAAACGTGGCTGGTCTGAACTGAGATGTGCTGTAGTCTAAAATACGCACCAGATTTCAAAAACCTACTACCAGAAAAAGTAAAATACCTAATTTTTTATCGATTGCATGTTGAAATGGTAATATTTTGAGCTAAATAAATTATATTATTAAAATTAATGTCACTTTTTCCTTTTTATATTTTGAATGTGGCTATTAGGAAAGTTAAAAGTACATATGTGATTTGTATTATATTTCTGTTGGACAGCGCTGTGCTAGAGGATTCTAGCATACATGCGTTCTCTTATTGGTGGTCAAAACAACCCATTGTATAGACAAGAAAACTGAGTCTTGGTGAGGCTGAGAGATGGTAGGGCCAGTAAGGGGCAGAGATAAGCCCCCAGATGGGTCTGGTTCAAAGGTGGATCTTTTTCGCCGTACACCAAATTGTCCATTTATTAGTATCAGTCATGGTGCTGTGAGCTGCAAGTAACAGAGTCCCAAACTCAATTTGGCTTTGTTTTTTTAAAAATCGGCATTTATTGTCCCACATGAGCAGTTCCATGGTTGGTTAAGAGACTTCATGATGTCATCCAGACCCCAGGGCTTTCCGTATTTCCCTCTGCCTCCCTCCACACGCTGGTTTTGTCCCGGGTTACCCAGCGGTGGTCAATCGCATTTGCAACTGCAGCTCCAAGCGGCACGTACTTTCACAACAGCAACAGAAAGGACAGCTTCTCCTGTGGGTTTCCTTCCATAGGGGAGGAAAACCCTTCCCAGAAACTACTTGGGACCTCATAGCTCAAGGTGTGGCCCACGGACCAGCAGCATCAGCATCATCCAGGAGCACATTAGATGTGCAGGATCTTGTGTCCCACCCCCGGCTGGCTGAATCAGAGTCTGCAACTTAACAAGATGCCCAGCAATTCCTGGGCACATTCCAGTCTGGGCCGTTTTGCCCCAGGAGTTTTCTCCTGAAATCTTAGTGGCCAGGGTTGCTTCAGATGCAAATGCCTAAACAGCCACGGAGTCGAGGAACCGAATTGTCACAGTTGGTTTAGAACAGTCGTCATTCACATCCTGGGCTGGAGAGGCGCCTCCTTCCCTGGGCACAGAGGGCGGACCTGGCTCCCCAGGAGGGAAGAATCATGCGTGGGCGTCTGGGTACGGGCTGGGTGATGGTGACAGGCAGGCCATCGTGAGGCCAACAGTTCCTTGAAGGTTTGATGTGACGATTGAATGAGATAAAGAATATACAGTGACTAATACATCCATTCATTATGTCCGCCAGCATTTTTCTAGTACCTCATACTCTTTGCCCCTGAGGTTACAGTGGTGCACAAGACACTATCCCCACCCTTGTGGGTGGAGCTTACATTCTAATGGGAAGACAGGAAAAAAAGGAAATTAACATAATAGATAGCATAATTACAATTGTGAAAAGTGCCATGAAAGAAACAAACAGTGCTGAATGGAGAGCACGGGCAAAGATTGCTTTCTCCGGGAGGGAGGCATTTAAACAGAGACCTGGTGGGGGACAAGCTCACCCTCCCTGAGCTAAGGGGAAGGGGGTGGGAGTGGTCTCCACAGAGGGGGAGCATCATGTGCAAAGGTCCTGGGGCAGGAAGGAACTTGGCAAGTTTAAGAAGAGAATGAATCTAAATGGCCTTGGGCCTTGTTTAGGGCACGTGTCCAGCTAGGTTGTCAAGACATCTGTTCTCACATCCCGAGCTTCACTGATTCCACTTTCGACCCTTCCAGCGGAGCAGGAACCTGGCGCACTGTGGTCCCTGAGTAGCAGGGGTCACTTCCATGGGTCTCTGCTCCTCCCCCTGGGAGGGAGGAGGCTCCCTCCACCCGGTGAGTATGCAGTCCTGTCACAGCCACATCGCATCCATCACAAAGTTCGGTCCCTGTCAGTCTCTCCATCTGTCCCTCCCACTGGGCTGGGATTCCCTTGATAAAGAGAATGATCATTTGTACCTTGCGTGGTACCTGAGACTTTGTAGGCAGTTAACACAAGCTTGCTGAGTAGATGCACAGTGGATGATGAATTAAGACTTAGAGAGGCCTGGTGCTCAATGTGTAAAGGGACTTCAACAGCTTATCTGGGCCCACACTGAGCCTTTGGTTGTCAACCCATCTTACAGACGAGACAGCTGAGGGTAAGTGAGGTCACAGAACTCCCAGGCCCCAGTGACGGGCAGTGGTGAAGGCGGAGAATACAGCGTACCAAGCCCTGCTGACTTGCAATGGGCCACATCACCTCCACGTTAACCTCACAGAAGACTTAAGAAGCTCCTCTCGGGGCCGCCCGGTGGCGCAGCAGTTTCGTCCACGCTTGGCAGCCCGGGGTTCGCGGGTTCGGATCTCCGGCGCCCGCCGACGCACTGCCTGTCAGCCACGCTGTGGTGGTGTCCCATATAAAGTGGAGGAAGATGGGCACGGATGTTAGCCCAGGGCCAGTCTTCCTCAGCAAAAAGGGGAGGATTTGCAACGGATGTTAGCTCAGGGATGGTCTTCCCCACAAAAAAAAAAAAAAAAAAAAAAAAAAAAAGAAGCTCCTCTCTGTCCCACTCCTCGTGGTCTGAAAAGGACCTCTGCCTCCTCGCAGGGACGAGAGGCACGAAGCAGAGACACAGGAGCAGATAAAACAAGCTCTTCACAGAGTCGATCGTCCTGGTCACGTGCATTCGTTAACGCCTGTGGTGATAAGTTACCCCAAGCTTGGTGGCCTAAAACAACGATAAACGTGTGTGATTCTCCCAGTTTCTGTGGATTAGGAACTCAGGAGCACTCTGACTCGGGGTCTCTCTCGAGGGTGCAGTCAAGAAGTCAGCCGGAGCTGCAGTCCCCTGAAGGCTTGCTGGGGCTGAGGGATCCAGCTCCCAGGGCTGGCCAGTCGCTGAGAGGCCTCCGGTCCCCGCCGGGTGGGCCTCTGCACAGGCTGCTGACTGTCCTCACAACACCCGAGTGGGCAATCCAGGCGGGAGAGGGCCAGCGGAAGCCACATGGCTTGTGAGTCAGCTTGCGTGCCATCGTCTTGCCACTGAGTCTGGCCCACACTCAAGGGGAGGGAATCAGCCTTCCCCCTCTGCAGGGAGAGTCTCAAAGAATTTGAGAACGTATTTTAAACATGCTAAGCAGACTCCCGAGACCAGCCATGGGCCTGTCCACCCCTAGGCTGGCGATGGTCAGCTGGTCTGCCAGAGCACACGGGGAGACCAGGCACTCTTTCCTGGGTGCCTCCTGATGGCGGTGAATCCGGGACACACACTTCTGTCACAACTGCAGATACACACTGTGTCGGCAGTGTCATCTAAAAATGCCTGTGAAGTGCGGACTCGAGGTTGAACACCCTCCTGGGCAGCCCCTCCTGGACTGGGAGAGAAGGGAAGCCCTTTCATCCCGGTTAGTGCAGCGCCCCCTCCCTCTCCCACCCCAGCCACAACCTTCAGGCCGGGAGGCTGCTTTGCCGAGAAGGAGGCTTCTCTGTCCTCGCCTGTCTTTTGGAGGAGGCGGAACTGGACCTGGCACCTCATCAAGAGAATCTGCATTTCCCAGGCGGCCCCTGGCATCGCCACCCCTCCCTTCTCTGTGGAGCTGAAAACCAGGCACAGTGTCAAGTTGGACCCCTGTCAGGCTACTCGGGGTGTGAATTGACGCGACTTCTATGGAGGACAATTAGGCAATAGATTTTTAAATTAAAAAGACACACATCCATTGGCCCGGCAATCCCACCTCGAATAATTTATCCTACAAATACACCCCCACTTGTGGGGGGAGACAGAATGTGCACCCAAGGGTAGACTCTGCAGCATTGTTCCCAGTAGCGAGGGACTGGAAACAATCTAACTGTGCGTCATCCAGGGCTGGTTGAATGGATAATGCAACATCCACTCAACAGAATAGTCCGTGGCTGTCAGAAAGAAAATGAGGCTCTGTTTTATATACCGAAATGGAGCAATCTTCAAGATATATTGTTAAGTGAAATAAGCAAGATGAAAAACTGCTTATAATTTGCTATATTTATACAAAAAAAGAAAATAGGCAGAAGATTCTACCTATGTGCATATGTATACATGCATAGTGTGTGAGCAAGAAACCTGGAATTATGGATTGAATCTTAGAAAACTACCATTTTTTGTTGGTGAAAAACGAACAGGTAAATATCAACAATTTCGTGTAGGTCAACCCGACAGTCACAGTGATTGCCCCTGGGGTGGGCCTCCGGGTGACTGGGGCACAGCGGTGGACAAACTGACTTCTCTCAGCCAACGTTTCTGTGCCTTTGGAATTTTGTACCATATGCATAATTTAGCTATTTTTCAATTTCATAGCATTTATTTATTGATTTTTATTTTTTTGAGGAAGATTGGCCTTGAGCTAACATCTGTTGCCAATCTTCCTCCTTTTTTTGCTTTTT
The DNA here is from genome assembly GCA_031878705.1 of Tapirus indicus. NCBI lineage: Eukaryota > Metazoa > Chordata > Mammalia > Perissodactyla > Tapiridae > Tapirus > Tapirus indicus. The sequence goes on from CM062929.1 coordinate 48,139,752, forward strand.
TTTCCCCCAAAGCCCCAGGAGACAGTTGTATGTCATAGCTGTGCATCCTTCTAGATGCTCTATGTGGGACGCCACCACAGCACGGCTTGACAAGTGGTGTGTCTGTCCGCGCCCAGGATCCAAACCGGCGAACCCCGGGCCACCAAAGCGGAGCGTGCAAACTTAACCTCTACGCCACCGGGCTGGCCCCTATAGCATTTAATTTTTAAAAATGGTAATTAGGGTGTATCCACTGGAGTAATGATTTGTGAAGAGTGGAGGTCCCCATTCTGATGGAGCCGGCAGTAGCAATGTTAACCTGCAATTCTGGAAAGATAATTTCCTCTTGCCTGCTTTTATTCAAACAGGAAAAATAACATATTGCTTCCAATTCCTTTAACTAAGGGGAGAAATGCAAGCTGAGCAGAGTTTTGTAACCAGAAAGAATGGGATGTCAAGGGTCCAGTTAAAGTGCACCTGACCCCGGTGGGGGTGCCACTGGGGGGGCAGCGCCCCGGACTTGCAGCAGGTGAGTCTGGTGGAACAGCGGAGAGCGGACACCTACTGTCCCGGGGAGTGCCGGTCTCTGGGGGCCGGAGGTGACACACCTGGGCCATCCACGTCTCTCTGGGCTCAGGACTCAGCCTCCACCTGGGGTGGCAGAGGAGCTCTGAGTCAGCACCAGCCTGACAGCCCCTCCCCCGCCCACTTTGTAACGGGGTCACTAGTACACGGGTCCTTTTAGTTTATTAAATAATTTCTGTGTGTGTGTGTGAGAGAGAGAGAGAGAGGAAGATTAGCCCTGAGCTCACATCCACGCCCATCCTCCTCTACTTTATGTGGGACGTCCCACAGCATGACTTGATAAGCCATGCATGTGTCCGCGCCCAGAGTCTGAACCCGTGAACCCCAGGCTGCCACAGCGGGGCGCACGAACTTAACCGCTACGCCACCAGGTCAGCCCCTTAAATAATTGTTTGAAAGTACTAATGCTAAATTTCTACGTGCTCATATTGGAAAACTTGAAATTGCCACTTTGAGTAATTATGTTTATTTAGTTAAAAAAAAAAGTTAATAACAAAATATAAACAAAAGACCTAAGAGCCCCTCTGAATGAAACCTGGCAAAACCTCTTTTTTCTATCACATTCAATGTATTCTCTTCTTCAGAACAATCTTCCCGATGGCGTCTACACATGTCAGTGAGGGTGGCACTTGGTGGGGGCACATTGGTACAATCCTCTTTATGGATGCCATGTTGGCATTTTGTAGCAAACATTTAAATGCTTACACCTTTGAGCCAGCAGTTTTGCTTGAAAGAATCTGTCCTATAGGAATAGTTGAACGTGGGCATACAGATGTAGGTACGAGCAAGGAGCTTCATTTCAGCATTATCTATGATGGGAAAAACTGGAAACAGCCCCAAATGTCCTGACCCCTCCATCCTGTGGAATCCGATGCAAAAAGGGTGAAGCGGGTGTCTCGCACACCTCCAGGGTGTCTCGGAACTGAAATGTCAGGAGGCCACGGTGTAGTGCCAAGGGAAAGAGCCAACTGAAGACCAGTGGTTCTCATTGGGGGTGATTTTGGCCCCCAGGGAACATTTGACAATGTCTGGAGACACTCTTGGTTGTCACAGCTAGGGGGAGGATGCTACTGGCATGTAGTGGGTGGAACCCAGGGATGCTGCTAAACATCCTACAGTGCACAGGACACCCGACAGCAGAGAATTATTAGGCCCCAAAAGTCAGTAGTGCTAAGATTGAGAAACCCTCATCACCGCCCGTAGCATAATCCCTGACACGTACTGAATTCTCAGTGAATGTTGGTTGAGTGAATAAATGACTTGTTAACTAAAAACCCCGTGTGCACATGTGACACTCACCAAACGGTAGCAGCGGGAGGAGAGGAATAAGGTGCGGGCTTGGGGTACTTTCATGTCTGACCTATTCACTTTTGCATCATTAGCTTTTTTAAAAAGCAGCTTTTATTATTAAAAAGGAAGGGAGGAAGAGAGGAAGGGAGGGAGGGAGGGGGAAAGAGGAAGGAACTCTGGCTGAAGCAAACCTTTGGCAAGATACTTCTGCGGTTCCATCCTGACTTCCCCTGCTCCACACAGCACAGGGCTAGCGCGGGCCTCACCGGGCTGCTGAGAGGACCTAACCCACTTGTCCACGTGGTGCCCCCCGTACCGCAGGGACGCAGAAAGCCCTCAGTAATGCCTTCATCCCCATCAATAGTGAAAGGTACCCTGAATGCCATTTTGATTTATGTGCAGAACATTCTCCAGGCCCTTGGCAGGCTGCTCAGGTTCAGGGCAGGCCTCAGGTGTCCCCTGATTTCGGAGTGGGGTCCCTGCAGGTGCATTCTGTAGGCCGGGCAGGCTGGAGGGCCCCAGCGGGTGAGTGGCAGCCTCGCGATGCCCACATCCATCGTCCGTCCTGGAGCTGGGCCAGGTGAGGGGAGCCACAGCCTCCCCCTTTCTCTTGTTCTGCCTGCTGCCATCTGCCCCTCGGCCGTCGCTGGGTTAGTGGAGCAGAAATGCATTCGTGAGAGAGCAGAGGGCCGTGGCTCCCCCAGCACACTCCGGCCACGGCTGGGCTCTCCTGGACATCAGGAGACCCGAACCCACTTTTTCCCTGCTCCAGGCCTAGATGCCGACCTGGCTCCAGGAACCCAGTGGCTGTAAAGGCGTTTTTTAACAGAGCGTTGTCCTGGGAGACTGAAAACTTTCTAATCAATGCAAAACACAGACGGAGAACAGGGCTCGACAAGAGGCCCATCACCCACCCACCCCCTACGTGGAAGCCCTATTTAGCCGCAAATCCTTAAGCCAGGGCTTGTAAAAAGCAGCTTGTTTGGGACTGACCTTCCCATTCATGTAACGTGATATCGCACGCTTGGCCGACCTCGGCAGGCAGCTAAACATATGTCGTCAGCTGGGCGCTGCTGCCCCTCTATTAAGATGGTTCTGGAAGCATATGTGGGAATGAGCCTGCCCTGAAGACTTGAGGGGAAAGGCAGGCCACAGGCAATTAGAGGGAGCCCGCCCCGACCCCGATGCAGGGCTGCAGGAGGAAGTTCAGGGCTGCATCTCACGGGCATGGGAGCAATTAGGGTCAACAAATCATCGTGGAAAAGGAAACTTTAAAAATAGGAACCTGGTGAAATGACCCAGTAAACACCAGCCCTGCCCCCCAGCCTGCCTTCTCGGGGGCTGCATCTGGGCTTCACGTGGACCATCATCCCACCCCCCTTTTTTGGATAATGACTTCCCTTTGCAATTTCCTGGAGGAAGTGGTTGGAATGATCTTCCAGTGATAAAATAAGCAGGGTGATTCTTAATTTTCAGTCTGCAGTCTTTTTACTTCTTCCAGTCCAATCTCCTAATTAACTTGGGTCAGCAGCTTCGTGTAGAAACCCCCGTGTATGTGTCAAGGGGAGAGAAGTCCAAGCTGAGAAGGTTTCTCTTGACCAGAGTGGGCTGGCCCTGACTTGTCGCTTGGTGTGGGGGATGCGAGCCACCCAGCTCTACGGCCGAATGTAGCCATTGTCCGGGTCAAGGATGAGAAACTTTCCATTTCCTCTCATTCTGCTATTCCAAAGAACAGTAATGCTACCGCTTACAAAGCACTTTCTAGAGGTCCTTGACCTGCGCTGTCCAACACCGTAGCCAGCAGCCACACCAGGCTACTGAACACTTGACATGTGACTTGTGCAACAGAGGAACCGAATTTTTAACTTTATGTGATTTCAATCTAAAACCTGACAATTCAGTTATTGGAACACTTTTAAGTACGCTTGGAGCAACTTGGGTGTGTGAATCTGCTTTTTCAACTGTAAATTTTACAAAGGCTAATTAGAGATTAAGTATTTCTATTGAAAATTTAGTGCCTGAATTGAGATGTGCTGTGGGGGCAACAAATACACACCAGATTTCAAAGACTTCGTAAAAAAAAAAAAAAAGTAAGACATCTCATTAATAATTTCACATTGACTACATGTTGAAATGACAATACTTGCCATATATTGGGTTAAAGAAAATATTGATGTCATCTGGAGCTGGTGCCCAACAAGGTGAATATACTTAATACTACCGAACTGTACACTTAAAAATGGTTAAGATGGCAAATTTAATGTTATATGTTTTTCACCACAATAAAAAAAATTAATGTCACCTTTTCTTTTTACGTTTTATAACGTGGCTACTAGAAAACGTAAAGTTACCTCTATGGCTCACACTATATTTCTATTGGACGTGATCCCCTTTAATCTGTCTACGGTCCTGCCAGGTAGGTCCGTGGACAGCAGCCCCTTCCCACGAGGGAATCCCCAGCCTGCTTAGGTGAGGGGAGGAGGTGAGACGGCTCCATATGAACTGGCTTCAGACGGCAAGATCCAAGACAGGAAGCTGGAGGTCTGGTGTGATAATTTCCCACCCCCTCTCGCCCAACACATCCTCTTCCTCATCCCGGGGGAGGACACTTAGAGAGAAGACAGCTCGGCTGTGGACTCAGGCACAGCGCGTGCCATCTGCCTGGCAACTGTGCAGCCAGTAAATAAAGCTGGACTCTGCCTTAGAAGTCCGTGCCTGAGGGTCTCTCCACATTCATTCCTCCTCCCTCCTCTCCGCCAGAGTTGTAAGGGAAATTCAGAGCTCCAGGCTGAAATCAGAAACTCCTTTCCTCCCTGGGCATGTTTTGCAAAGCCCTCTGTAGACATCAGAAGGGGGATTACCTCCCCCTTCCTCAGAATTTTCCAGGGCTCAGTGACTGCAGAGCTGCGGGCCCAGATAAGCAGTTTCAATCCTGGGCTTTACAGCTTGAGACAGCTGAATTTAAACCTTGCCCTCTTGTCCCCGCCACTTCTACCTATGTGACCTTCATCAAGCCTCTTGACCTCTAAGGCTCAATTCTTAATCTGTAAAATGGGAACAACAAGAATAGCTGCTTCAATGGGGTGTGGAAAAAAAATCAGTCTGTGCAAAATGCTCAGCACGTTTTCTGGCTCTGCAACCCCTGCGCCCTGGCCGTGTGCGTCTGAAGGCTGCTCTGTCGGTTGCATCTGGCAGTGTCACGATCTGCCAGGGTCCTGTGGCCAACGTGGAGAGGGCTTACTATTTGTCTAACTGCAGTGCTCAACTGCCCTTGACCTGTATTTTCCAATTCTTGGAAACCATTCACACGAGTCCCTCTTAGTCCATTCCAGCTGTCCCAAGTCGGTGGTGGGCTGGGGGAAGAGGCAGGAGAGGCGGTGACAGGAGGTCACCTCGGCCGGCCATTCTCGACCTGCTCCCCTGAAACTCGCTGCCACGCAGAGACGGCAGCCTCCGTAGCTGCAGCGGGCTCCGGGCTGAGCACAAGACACGTCCAGGGCTGGGGCTGCTGAGGCTCGGAACGGCCCAGGGTGACAGTAACACACTGTGACAGCTGTCACAGCTCTTCTTGGGTCATCGTGCCGTGAAGGCTTGGAGGAGAAGAGAGTCGACGGGGGCTGGGAACAGAAGATGCCAAGGGCGCATGGGCACACTTGATTTCAGTATCCGCTCATTTCACTCCGCAAATGCGCTCCAAGCTTGTACTCTGCATCAGGCGCTGGGTCTGGCTCAGGGGTCTGTCACGTGAAGAAGCTGACAGGATCCCCGCCCTCAGGGGGTGTACACTCCTCCTGGGGGAGACTTGACCAAGACCATGGCAGATGTGACAAGTGCTGTGGAGGGAATAAGCGGGACCGTGGGGCAGGCCAGTTTTAACTGGGATGTTCTCCAGCTGCTCTCAGAGGAGGGAGCTTTTCAGTGGGACCTGAAAGTTGGGATCAGAAAGCAGCCAGGCGAAGAGCCAGCCCTGGAGACATTTGGGAAGAGAGAACAGAGTACCAAGTGTTCCCCAGGGAGACAGTCACCCTGGCGGGAGGATGGAGAGGATGCCTCCACTTAAATTTCAAAAAACGACAATAAACCATAACACAAATACTAGGAAGTCCAACAGAGTTCTGAAATTTCCCAGGATAACCACTTTGATGCCTTTTGTTTTTTAAATATCACTGATCATTTATCTCCTCCAGGGTTTTTGCTCAGTTTTGGATCTCTCTGCTTTGCTGTTGCTTTCCACGCAACCGGTGGAGGAATCAAGGGCGGCACCGATGCGAGGGGCGGAGCGAGGGGCAGCGCCTGCTCGGGTGCACGGGCGCACGACTTCGTACCTGGGAGGGACTCCAGTCCAGCCACAGGTGACAGATGCGATGACTCCACGGGGCAGCGATGTCATCAGCGGAGCGTGAGACAAGCAGGAGTCAATTCCCACCCCAGATGTGGGGAATCGTGCTCTCCTCCCGCTGAGCACACCGGCCCCATTACGGGCGGGGGCTGAGGAATGGCCACAGCTGACAATCGCTGTGGAGGGCGGTGGCCCCCGTGCCAGCTTATTCACAACACCTGTCATCACGCCCTGTCAGCAGAGCGCACGGCTATGATTTAATTTATGCTCGTGTGTCACAAGCCGCACAGACTGTTCTTAACCATCGCGAGGACTCCGTTGTTGACGAGCCACCTCTCCCCTGACAGCTGCGGGGGGCCGGACTGTGGGGGAGGCCCCCTAAAACCTCCTAGCCCTCCAGTCCCGGACCGAGGTGGGCGGTGGGTAACTCAGGCCTGGAAAGCTAACAGTGGAGCTTCCAAGAGAAAGGGCCACCTCAGGTTCGGGATGCTCCACCATGTCACTGGCCACTGCGTGACACCAGGAAGCCGATGACCGATGCCCTGACAGCCCAGAGAGTTCCAGAGCTGCTTTAAGGTCGCAGCCATCTGAATATGAATTTCTGTATTGTGCTCGGGGCTGGATTCTCGCCACCTCTCAGCCTCGCGTGGTGGCTGTAGGTAATCCCACACCTACACGCGCAGAGATGTCAGTGCATAATCCATCTTTCGAAAAATGTCAGCTGATAGAAGTGCGTGACTTACCTGTGACAGCCTGCGCCTGCATTTGAAATGTAAAACAGGAGACTATACATCCTTCTACATATGAGCTATACTTCACAGATGTTAATGGAAAGACTGTTGGGATATCACAGTTTTACAATTCCGAACGAAGCTAAAACTTTCTGCGTCTGAATTTGTTTCCTTTTTCCAAGAACCAATTTCCTGTTTTACATAGGGTTTGGGGGATTTTTTTGGTCAATGTTGGAGTAAAAAGGACAACTTGTGCACCAAGAGGCTGTCACGTGACACTATGAGAGCTGTAATGGGTACACTCAGTTCCCTTAGAATAGAAAAGAGAAGGAGATCTGGAAAATAATCACCTCACCCAACGCCTCAAAACCCCTGTATTCATTTACTGTGGCTGCCCGGACACATTACGGCAGCTAAACAACAGAAATTCCTTATCTTACAGTTCTGGAAGCCAGGCGTCCAAAACATGTGTCACTGGGCTATAATTAAGGTGTCGGCGGAGCTGCATTCCTTCTGGAAGCTCTAGTGAAGAATCCATTTCGTTTCCTTTTCCAGCTTCTAGAGGCCACCACATTCCTTGGGCAGTGGCCCTTCCTCCATCTTCAAAGACAACAACGTTGCATCTTTCCGACCATTCTTCCGTAGTCATCTCATGTGACGCTCATCTTCCCCTCTCCTCCACTTTTAAGGACCCTTGTGATTACACTGGGCCCACCCCGGTAGGTCCGGATAATCTCCCTATTTTAAAGCCAGCTGATTAGCAACCTTAATTCCATCTGCAACTTTAATTTCCTTTTGCCACATAAGGTTACATATCCACAAGTTACAGTGATTATTCTGCCCACCACAGTCATATTTTAAACAAACTGGATTCTAACACACTTTCCCCAAATTGGATGCTAAGAAAGGCTCACGCATCGCCACCAAAAAGTTTTTCCATATTTCACTTTCTTCCCTTGTTATAGAGACGTGTCAACCACACGTCACAAAATAATAGCAGCAATGACTACCAAATGTTGGATACGTCCCACATGCTGGGCAGTGCGCTACAGGCTTTCCTGGGTGTTATCTCATACCCTGTCACACCTGCACACGTGAGGGTTATGATCCCACCTGGGAGCCAAGGGACCTGAGAACCAGGAAACATACCCGCGTGCCTGGGCCCACAGCCAGGGCGTGTGCGGGCGATACGCAGACCTGCTGGCATCTCCGCATCTGACCACTTTCCTGCTCCCCCTCGGACCTGCTGTACAGATAGAGAAAACGTCACTGAACTGGATGTCCTTGGCAGTTGACAGTGAGGTTGGGCATCCAGGACTCACTAATGTCTGCTCTTTTAAACAAAAGGGGAGCTTAAGGGTTGGATTGAAAAACAGACCCACACCTTCCTTGTTGGTCACAAGTCCTCCATAAATGTGTTTGCCTTTTCTTTCTCTTTCTCAGAATGCCACTAGAGCTCCTGTTCCCAATTATCAGTGGACAGTCCAACCATGAAGGCTCTGTCTGTATCAGTTTCAGACAGGCTGTAATTTTTGAATGAGACCACTTGCCATGAGTGTCATCAAGAGAAATCAACAAAAAGCTGCACGAAGCAGCCTGGTCAATTCTTTATTTCAGAGAATGCTCTTTAGAACTGCACACAAAGCCTTTCAATGTCCGGAGGGGGATTTTTCCATTGCAAACTGGCCAGCTCTTGGTTTTCTTCTACTTCTTCTTTTTTTGGTCAGTCTGGAGCCATCCTTTGGCAATGAAAACTGCCCTTTGTTTGAGAGTGGGCACGTTGTAGGGAATAATGCTGATTTGTCTCTGCCCCAGAGTACATCCCACCCAGGCGGTGGAGTGGAGGACTGAATCCACGCTCAGAAAAACCCAGCCAGGAAACCAGCTCCGGGCAGGAGAGCGCAGTGCAGGGGGGATTACCTGGCTGGAAGGCCAAGTTCATGAGATCAGTGCTCCCTTCCTAATTATGTGGAGACGACACCCTATTCATCTCTGTTGCTTCCAACATTAAAAAAAGAAAATATTCATGGTCTTTGTGGATGTCTTTTGAAGAGACTGTGATGCCTTTATGAGGAAGCAGATACAGTGCGAGAGGTTTTAGAGCCTGCGGGTAGAGGCAGTTAGACCTGGATTCAAAGCTGGACTCAGCAAGTCACTGCCCTCTAAGCCTCACCCTCCTCACCTGTAGAAGGGGGATAATAATGGCGCCTGCCTCCAGGGGTTGTCAGGGAAACTAAATCAGATGATGAGCCTGAAGAGCTGTGGGCACTGCCAGCACTCGACACATAGTAGTTTTTATCAATATTCTCATTACGTTTCTGCACACTGTAATACGAGCCCCCTTTTAATTGTCCTTTTTATTTCTCAACAGGCCAATTTACTTAGATGCTAAGCACACGTTCGTTATATTTTTGCCAATTATGCATACAATTTCACAAACCACATTCTATGATTTAAAAAACGACAATAATTCAGTGGAGCGGAGAATCCACGAGACTGGTGGATTCCAACGGAGGGGTTAGGGGGCTGGGGGCAAGAGTTTGTTTAGTTTCATTCATTACGTTTCTTTTAAACCTGTATAAGCAAGGATTGTTTTGACCATTTCTGCCTCAGGATTGAATTTAAATACAGAATAATCTAGATGGCAGTGTTCAGCACATATCAAAATCACACTGTTTGACCTAGAAATTCCACTTCTAAGAAGCTACCCTGCTGAACTGCGTGGACTGCCCAGCGCACTTCTCCCGCAGCCCCCGACTGCTTGAGTGTTTCCTGCAGGAAAGGAAGGGAAACGGGATAAAGGGACGTGATGCCTCCCTCTGGAGAAAGACACAGCTGGGCTGGGTTCCAGGAGAAGCGGGACGCGACGCCGGGTGATTCGCACCACGGCCCCACCACTCGTCAGTTGACCCTGGTGAAGACACTTGCTCCTTACCGAGAGGTCACCCATCACAGGCTCTCAGTCCCAAGGCCATCCCTCCATCCGCGATCCCAGGAACGAGATTCTGATTGGCCCAGCGTGGGCCAGGCGCCTGCCTGCCGACCAATCACGTGTGTCCAAGCAGTCACGAGGTTGCCGGAGAAACGCGGCTGCCTGGACCACCCCTGGGCCCGCGCCCGGGAGGATGCGCTCAGCGCAGCGCTGGACCCCCGCCCCGGGCCCGGCGGCCGGCCATGCTGCCCAATGGGGAGCCCTAAGCCTGGGCTGGAACCGTCCAGATTTCAGATGTCCTATCCCGTTAGTCCCGGACGCTTGCAAAGTCTCTGAATTCTGGTATTTTACCCCAAAATGATAGCCCAGTGGTCCTCTGCCGTTTGAAGCGCTTCTCCGGTGCAGCTCCGAGAAGCAGATATTCTCCTTGTAAACACGTGTTGCAAAAAGTAAAACTGCGTTTCCGTGAGGTGAAAACACGTCATCCGGTGTCACAAGCAGTTTCAGAAACGCCCAAGGGTCCAGTTACCTGTAAGGCTCGCACAGGTGCCGCCTCCCAGGAGGCCGGGGGTATATTTGTTCTGGATCTGCCGAGTACCCAGCGTGTGGCACGGTGCTCCGCACACAGATGGTGGCAACAAGTCTTTGATGAATGAGTTCATGTATCTCAATGTTTTCAGGGTAATCTGAGAAAATGGGCTACAATTTTGAGAATTACCATTTTTAGTATTTACCGTGCCTTTTCCCTCCCATTCCTTCTCCAGGTCTTAGTTTCATGAATGGCAGCCTGGCCTATCCAGTGTTTCTTGCAAAAAAATCGGGATGATCCCTGAATCCTCTCTTTCTCCCACCAGTCTCATCCAGTCCATCAGCAAACCCTCCAGCTGTCCTACTCAAAACATTTCTCAACTCCCGCCCCTTCCCCACACGTCCATTGCTACTATGTGGAGTCCAAGTCAACATCTTCTCTTGCCTGGAGTAACACACTCACTTCCTAACTGGTCTCTCTGCTTGTACTCTCATCCTCTGTTAGATATGATAAGGCTTGACTGCAAGTCACAGAAACCCTCCGAAAATAGTGGCTTGAATAGTATACAAGTCAATTTCTCTCTTTCCAGAGGAAAGCAGTCTGAGGCAAAGAGGGTGGCTCTGTTGTGGTCATCAGGAGCCCAGATCTCTTGTTTCTAATTGCTCAGCTACCTCTTGGCCCCAAATGGTTGCTTGAACTCCAGTCATTGCATCTGTATTCCAGCCAGCAGGAAGAAATAAGGGCAGTTTAAGGGCATGACCCCTCTCTTTAAGGATACTTCTTGGAAGTCATATCCTACACTCCCATTTACATTCCACTGGCCAGAATTTAGAATTAAGGCTTGGGAAATGTGGTCCTTATGCCTGTGGCCACTTATGCCAAGTTAAAAATTTGTGCTTAATTCCTAACAAAAAAGGGATAACACCTATTGGAGAAATCTCGGCCACACAGTCCTACAGTTTCAACTCCACCAGCCACTCAACTGAGAAATAAGATCACATCACACTCCCCTGTTGAAAACCCACCCATGGCTTCCTAGTGCACTGAAAGCAAACCTCAGACTCCTTTCCATGGCCAAGAAGGCCCTTTATGACCTCGCTCCTTCCTCTCCAATCCCATCTCCCCCCTTATTCTCCCAGACCTTCTGTCTGTGATGCAACGGGCCAAGGTCATTGAAGCCTCAGGTTTTCTGCACTCCCCATTCTTTCTCCCTTGGGTGCCTTCCTTCAGAGCATCCCCCAGCTCACTCCTCCTTTTCTCCTTGTCCGACATGGGGTCAGACGTTAGCTTCTATCCCATCGACTGTGCCTGCAACGGCCACAGCCCCCCTCCCTGCAGACTCCACTGCATCTGCCTGTTTCATTCCTTTGTTACTCCCGTCACCATCTGAAGTTACTTATACGTTTGTTCACATGTGTGTTGATGGTCTTCCCCACCCCCTCCCCCATGAAACCTCCACAAGGACAGAGACCTTGTCTGTGGTGCTCATCCCGCTATCCCCTGTGCCCAGGGTGCTTCATGGCACACGGGTGGTCTTCAATCAACACTGTTTGAATCAACACTGCACAGTGGGTCCTGGGGATAGCATCTCCCACACTAGCCATGTGATTATAGTGGGGCTGTCAATCAACATAGCCTGACACCAAGCCCCAGGACCCATATGGTGGCCCTCCATGACCCTGGACACAGGACTCAGCCCAAGGCGGATCTATGATGGAAGCCGGCCGATCAGAGTGGTTTCCTTGGATCCTTCTCTTTGGAGCTGGAGGGGAAAGAGAAAGTGTCTTTGCTTTGAGCGTCATGGTGTCAGAAGGAAGTACAACTAGGACCCTGTAGAGGCATGTTCCCCACAGGGAAGGAGGAGGAGGTGAAGAAGATCAGAGCTTGCCACCCCAAAATATGCCATTTGGCACATTGATTATTTTGAGCCGAAGACAACTGAAAAACAGCAGGTGCAGGAAGGGCTCTCTGATCACCCTTTCTACCTAAAAGCAGGGCATCAATTTCCCATGAGAAAGATGACTCCCCCACGCCAGGAAGAGGAGAACATTCTTGTCACTGGAGATGGACAGTCAACACTGAGATGAATCTGTACAAACAAACCTACTAAAATAACCCTTATCTTCCATTAGTTTCCCCTAACGTATTTCCTAGTCACTGTCCTACAATTTATTGCCCCCTACCCCACACCCTTTTTTCCTTTGTCTTGACATGTTTCCACAATTTATTGCTCTTTGTTAAAATGGTATATAAGTTCTCAGGCCCAACTGCTTCTTAGATGTTTTCACTTCTTTCTATGAAGCCTCCATGCCATGTAAAAATATTAATATCAAATGAAATTTGCATGCTTTTTTCCTGTTAAGCTGTCCTTTGTCAGTTCAATTCACAGGTCCCAGTCACAGAACCTAAGAGGGTAGGAGAAAAGTGTCTCCTCTCTGAGAGAGGCCAGTGCCAGTGAGAAATAAATATCGGAGATGGAGACTGAGGAAGAAGGAGCACATGCATGCCTGATGACATCACTGATGCCCCTGGATGCAGCTGAGCCTGAAGTTGTCCCTGAGCTTCCCATTTCCTTGAGTCAATGTCTCCTTTTCTTTTATTAAGTCAGTTTGCAACCAACAGAGTACTGAGTATCATTTTCCCCCATTTTACAAAGGAGGATACAGAGTTTGAGAGTTAAATCACTTTCCTGATGGCCACAGTGCAGCTGGCAAAACTGGGACTCAATCCCAGATCCTTGTGACCCTAAGGCCAAGGAGATCCCCGTGATATAAGACCACTGACCCTCCCCAGTGTCGTCCTCAGAGGCCAAAGAACTTAACTGGACAGCAGATCTGCAAGCAGCTCCCTTTGAGAGAAAACAAGAGCTAGAAGAGATGGTGCAGCCCTTCCAGCTCAGGGCAGCAGACCCCACTACGGTGGCTCCTTGGGAGGTGGGAAATTGCGTCTAGAACTTTTCCTTTGACACTTAGCCAACCATTTCTCTAAGAGGAAAGCAGCGTTTCTAAGAGAATGCAGTTTTCTTGTTTGGAGGGTCTTTCTTTCACATGGCATGTGCCAAGCCTCAGATTTTAGACTCATCACTAAAAATGTGCATTTAAAACTGAGAGAAACCTTCCAAAGCCGAACAGAATGGTAATATTCTGTTTTGATTATGTTTGCCTAATTGCTGCATTTATGCGATTAGTCCCAGTGGGCCGGCGGAGAAAGCTTGGTTACGACTTTGAAACCCTCCAAAATTGCTAGATCCACCCGAAATCTGATTTCACTCTTTCAAAAAATGCATTCCAAACATTAGCTGAGATTTTTTAAAATGCGCATAAATATTTGCAATCAGTATTGCTTGGGCTCTAAAGATAAACAGTCATAAAACAATATTGTGACCGCATTTTCCCCTCCCGCTAAATAACTTCCTCCGAGGGGGAAAGGTTAGACTAATCAAAAGTAAATTAACTACAGCTGCAGCCAACCCCTTTTCTTTTTAGAGAAAATGGTTTGCAGTGAGTGGCTGTGCCCGAGTCCTCACTGCAGAGGCCGCCATGGCAACTGGCCGTGTCCAGTCCGGATTAGGACGAGGCGCTGGGGTCAGACCCTTGCCTTGTCCACTGTTCTTTCTAGAGCACCTTGGAGAGGCCAGCGGTGGCTCTCACGGCAGCAGAAGAGGGAGGGGCATTGGCGGGGCCCCTGGCCAGCTTCTCTGTCTTCTGTCGACAGCCCTGGGATGGGTTCCGAGCTGCATGTTAATTCAAGTGTATGCATGTTTAGAAATGTTATTTTAAAAAACGTTTATTGTTTTAATTTACGCAGCGAGGAGCTGCCAACAGTCTTCCACTCTACCGCCAAAAAAAAAAATTTAGCTTCCAGATTTATTAAGTCGTTGTCTAGTTAATTGCAAGCACTTGGTTGGTCTGTAAGAGAGGCAGTGGGGCAGTGGCGGGCATGTCATCCGCCCAAACTCGGTTTTCCCAGGCTCGCTGCCCAGAGGACTTTCCAGCCCACTTTGTCCTCAACGTCAGTCACTGGCATCAGGCTACAGGGCTCCCCAATCACAGTGGCCCCGTTAGTGGCTGAAGGCTTTCAGGGTTAAGGTTAAGGTGATGCGTTCATTCATTCATTCAACAAACACTTATCCAGTGTCTTCTGGCACCAGTGAACCATCCTTGTGTGCTAGAGACACAACACGGCAAAGATGTGCTCTTAGAAAGCTTGCGTTCCAGTGGGGGAAGATGGACAACAAGCCATCAACGAATCGTGTGAGTGTGTGTGTGCGTGTGCTGAGCGCCACGAAGGAAAATGAAGGCAGGAAAAGTCTGGAGAGTGGAGGGACAGCGGTGCCATGTCATTTTGTAGTTGTTTGGTACTTAACTTTGGGTTATAATAGTCCCTTTTCTTGCAACTTTTGTTGTTCAAGAGGCCACATTTTTCAGGGCCAAGAGGTTCTAATCAGTCCAGAGTTTCAGAGCTCAGGTTCTGGAGCCAGGGGTGGGTTCAGATCCATCTCGGCCCTCAGGAACTGTGAGGTCCTGGGCAGGCTCCTACCCCCAAGGCGCCCGAGCGTCCTCAGCTCTGAAATCAGGGCGGTGACCGGCTCTCGTTCCCGGGTTGTAGTAGTGACAGACGACGTGCACGGAGAGAGCTTTCGCTGCGTGCTCGGCACAGAGAAAGTGTTCAACCACCATCGGCCGTTGTTAAAGTACCTGTGGCTCTCGTTATCCCTTTGAACAGCTGCAGAGCATTCCAGATTGTGGATGGCCCACAGCTCGTCTAACCTATTGCTGGACGTTCCGGATATTTCCAGGTTTGCCCTGACAGTCCTGCAGTGCACTTCCTCATGAGGTCGTGCTTATTCACTGACTCCGTTTCTGTGGGCCAGCTCCCCAAGGTGAGAATACCCACATGTTCTGCAGGGATCCGTGCCCCCGCTTCACTTTTTCCCGTAGTTGCACCCACAATGTGTGAGGGTGCCCGCTTCCTTGTACCCCCCCGCACCAAATGTTACCAGTCTTTTACATTCCTGCCACTCGGGGGAGTGAAAACATCCTGGGGATGTTCGATGAGCATTTCACAGACATCGAGTGGGCTGGCCATCTTGTTGTAGAGAGTGTTTTGACTCTTGGCATCTTCCCCTTAGTGAATTGCCTGTTCATAGTGCTTAATGCTTCCCTCTGCCGTCTCTCTCCTCCGCCTTACTTAAACTAAGCGTCTGTTTTCATGATGAAAAAAATCACATGCATTAAGCCAACGTGTCATGTAAAGGAAAATCTCTATCGGTCAGTAGCTACATTTAAAAGCACCATCTATGTACCAGGTATCAGGCTAACACAGTCCATGAATGCACTTGCTTCATCATCACAGCATTCCTATAAGATGGACATAATTCCTATCCACATATAAAGAAATGCAAGCACAGAGAGGCTTAGCCACTTGCCCAAGGTCACACAGCTAGGAAGCGGCAGGACTGGAGCTTGGACACAGGCAAGTCTGGCCCCATCTCCATCACTCTATTAGACTGTCTCTACAAAGCCATCACAGCAGCCCCTCAGCCTTTCGCTTTGGGGTTCTTACTATGAGCTGTAATAAGAACTGTAGGAAAATGATCAAAGGAAAGAGGACCAGTTCTATTTTCCCCCATAATTTTTTCTCTCCTTCTGCCTAAATAAACGCCTCCTTCGGCAATTTAAAACACACAAACAACACCCTCCCAGTGGATGCTGCTGCTTAAATGTGTGGGGTTCCTTGTTGGGTGGCATGAGCAAAATCCCTCGGGAAAAATAGCATCTCACGGACCCTTTTTGGTTGGGAATCTTGCTTTGTTTTGTCTTGTTCTTAAACCACAGCTTGGAGCATGTTTGGCCCAGTTGAGAAGCTCTGATGGGTCTTCGCAGGGAAAGGGGCACTAGATGTTAACGCAAATATTGGTTTATCAGTCGTGACTATTGAAGTTGGAAAGCAGGAGAGAGTTTTATTTTTTCAGAAGTGTATGAGCAGTGAATGCACATTTAAAGAGTATTTTTGCGGGCTGACTATGCACCGTGCATTGTACCAGGCACTCATTGTTTTCTCTTGCTGATTCTTCACAAAAACCCCCATAAAATAGGTACAGTTATTATTGGTCCCATTTTACAGAGCAGGAAACTGAGGCTTGGAGAAGTTCAGAGGCTAGCCCACGTTGTTCTGGCCGGTGAGGGATGGAGCTGGGTGCGGACCAGGCCTCTGGGTTTCCAGAGCCAGAGTTCAATTCTAGCCTCTGCCCTAGAAGAAGGCGCTAGAAGGCACTGCTGGGAAGATTTCAAAATATTTAAATTTTCTTCATTGTGGTGACCAAGTTTCTGTTTGAAAGGGCTCATGTACAGGAGAACAACAAAACAAAACAAACCACAGCAGTCCAGTCCATCTGGTGGGAGTAAACCACTGTTTACAAGCCCATGTGGGTAAAACAGTGTCCTTGTCCCCCCTCCTGACCTCAGGGACTGGGGGTGTCCCGTAAACACAGACTCGAACACTGCTTCACACGGACGCCTTTCTGGGAGGAATCTCAGAAATGAAATCTGAAGCTAGGAAACTGGGTTTTACAGATGAGGAAACTGAGGCCCAGCCTGGGAAAGAACTTTCCCAGCGTCACACTGATCTCTGTCTGAAGTCACAGGCGGGAAGAAAGCCTCAGCTTGCCGGCGGTGGTGGGCAGAACCACGGCTCCCCAAAAGACGTCCACGTCTTAATCCCGGAAGCCGCGAACACGTTACCTCCCACGGCACGAGAGACGATGCAGATGTGATGCAGGATCCTGAGATGGGCAGGTTGTTTGGATTCTCTGCGTGGCCCAGTGTGATCACGAAGGTCTTTCTAAGAGGGAAGCAAGAAGGTCGGAGTCGGAGAGAGAGATTGGAAGATGCAACGGCGCTGGCTCTGAGGGTGGAGGGAGGGGCCACGAGCCAAGGAATGCAGGCAGCCTGTAGAGGGCGGGAAAGGCCTGGGGACAGCTTCTCCCCTGGAGCCTCCGGAAGGCAGGCGGCTCTGCCGACACCTTGACGTTAGCTTGGTGGCCTGTGCGGGACTCTGACCTGAACTGTGAGACAGTGAACTTGTGTAGTTTGAAGTCACCCGGTCTGTGGTGATGTGTGACAGCAGCCACAGGAAACCAGTGCACCAGCCCTCCTCCATCCCCCCTGCAGACACACAAAGCATTTTCAGATTATGGACGGGTTCCGATATAACTTCCCCCAAGTGTTGCCTCGCTGTTTTATTTATCTTTTTAATAGAAAGATAACAGAAATTTTATTTTCCATTTTGTTTACATAAACGTTTTCATTTTAGAGTAGACTTGGATTTAGGGAGAAGGTGCAAAGACAGTACAGACAGTTCCCATGTGCCCCACACCCAGTTTCCTCCTGTTCACATCTGCCGTCAGTGTGGCACGTTAGTCACTATCGATCCACGATTATGAACTGAAGTCCATACTTTATTTGGATTTCCCTAGTTTCCCTCTAGTGTCCTCTTTCTGTCCAGGAGCCCACGCAGGACACCACAGGACGTTTACTAGTCATGTCTCCTTGGGCGCCTCTTGGCTGTGACAGTTTCTTATATTTTCCTTGTTTTGGACGACCTTGACAGTTTTTAGAAGTACTGGTCAGGTATTTTGTAGAATGCACCTCAGTTGGGACAGTCTTCATTTTTAAACATCTCTTTAAAAGAAAATATTATCACAAAAGTTACTGATTGGAGTGGGAGAATTCCTAGATTTAAAAATTCAAGTTTCTGGGGCCGGCCCGGTGGCGGAGCGGTTAAGGTCGCAGGTCTGCTTCAGCGGCCTGGGGTTCACCAGTTCAGATCCTGGGCGCGGACCTACTCACCGCTCATCAAGCCATGCTGAGGCGGCGTCCCACATAGAAGAGCTACAACTCTACAACTATGATACACAACTGTGTACTGGGGCTTTGGGGAGAAAAAAGACAAAAGGGGAAGATTGGCAACAAATATTAACGCAGGGCCAATCTCCCTCAGAAAAAAAATTCAAGTTTCTTTCCTTGCCCACTGACCGGCGGGCATGTTCCTTCTGGACATTCCCCTACACACAGAGAAAATGATGTGACAACGCGTGGTCTAACTTTCTACACACCTAGGTCTTTGTCTTCCAACTGGGTCATGATTTCAGGGCACACGGCATGTCCCGTGGGGCTCAGGGCTGACCCTCGAAGACCATCGCCCCCTGGGCAGTGTTGTAAGCCTCCCTCCTTGCAACAGCTTTTGAGGCACATGCCGTCGGAGCCATTTCCCCTGTGAGAGTTGGGGGTTAGCTCATTTGCCCACGTCCAGCAGCTGGTTAGCGGCAGGGCAGGAGGCCCCACGGACAGCCTGACGCCGTATTTTTCAAACCCTAAATCGTCTCAGCGAATGGAGACAGTAGGGCTAGGCCTTTAAAACAGGAACAGCCCCAGGAAGACCCAGGCTAGTTACTGTGGTTCATTCCTTCATCCGGATACTTCTATCGAGTGTCTAATCTGCTTGCACGGAGGAGAGATGCGTGTAAATGAGAGATCACTGGTCCCGCTGAGGTCCTCCTCGGGGGACACGAGCCGGCTCTGAGAGGACAGCAGGTGCCTGTCACCAGGGAGGACCATCTACCCTAGAGAGAACAGAAGGCAGGAGAGTCGGGAGGAGGTGTCTGTCGGGAATGAGTCTAGAAGGGTAGACTGAACGACTGGTCTAAATCAGTGGTTCTCAGCCGGAGGCAACTTTGCCTGCCAGGGGACATTTGGAAATGTATGGAGATGTTTTTGGTTGTCATGACTGGGCGGAAAGGGGAGGGGTGTGCTACTGATAGCTCTGGGGTAGAGGCCAGAGATGCTGCCAAACATCTCACAATGCACAGGACACCCCCCCCACTCCAGGGAATTCTCCAGACCCAAAATGTCAGTTGTACTGTGGTTGCAAAGCCCTGTTCTGGAAGCTTCCCTGTCCTGTAGGGTCTCATGTATCCATACTGCTGCTGTGGCCTCGTGGGGGGCAGAGTGACCTTCCCTGCCATTGGCCTTGGGCTTGGCTCTGTGACTTGCCCAGTGGACAACTTTAAGTTTTTAATTCTGAGAGGTCCAGAGTAAGATACCTCTCGCCCGGACCATTTGATAGAGGAGAGAGAGCGGGCGACACAGCTTCTCCCCGTGGGCCTCCTGGAAGCTGGCTCCAAAGCTGTCACCCAGGGGAATTCCCTTGCTGCAGTGG
Source organism: Tapirus indicus (assembly GCA_031878705.1). Classification (NCBI taxonomy): domain Eukaryota; kingdom Metazoa; phylum Chordata; class Mammalia; order Perissodactyla; family Tapiridae; genus Tapirus; species Tapirus indicus. The sequence goes on from CM062929.1 coordinate 48,159,356, forward strand.
GGGCCTTCAGGGACACCACCCAGCAGGCTGGCTCAGAGGCCACAGGACAGAAAGGCTCATAGACCAGATTATGATGTCCTTGTCGCATAGTTTACTGAATTAATCTAAACTGCGAGAAGCCAGGGGAATGAGCTGGAGTGGGTAACACTGCAGATGGAGACAAGCTGGTGGAAGGACCACATCTGAGCCCAGTGTTCGGCAGTGTCCACATTTCTCTCTCTCTCTGTTCCTGACATCACCTTCCTGCTGATGGGGTGGTTGCAAGGACCAGAGCTGAGGGTGAGCAAGGGGTCTCGGAGCCCGGGAGGTGCCTGGAGCCAGCACGCCCTCGGCTGTGGGCCACACGAGAGAAGTGCATCTGCCCGCAGCTGTAACTCACTGCTCATCTGCTGCGCAGCCACAGATGTGCTCTATGCATCTTGGGGCTTGTTTAGGGATGACCACCTGTCAATCTTCAGGTGACGTGAACAGTGTCTTAGGAATCTGAGTTTGCTTGGACCTTCCATCTACAAAGAACACACTCACCCTCTCACCTGTATTTCTAGGCCTCACGCACCCTTGCTCAGCCTGCCTCCCAGCTTAGCTGCTTGCTCCCCGTCTACACTCAGCACACCTCGTGAGCTCCTCCATCCACTTGTTTATACTGGTATTCTTACTTTCTTCTTTCCCTTTTCAGTGTTGTTTCTTTTTCCTCTGGTGACAATTAGTAATCAGACAAAATGTTAATGAAACGGAATATTAATAATAAACATAATAAAAACAAGGTAGAGAAAGCTACTTCCGTGGTGTTACCTTAGTGGGGAAAACTGCCACCTGGCTCTGGAACATTCCCCATAGGTAGCCTGACCTTAGTGTAGGTGAGAGATTAGGGCTGGGATTCTCAGGGTACCTGACTGACAGAATAACCAGGGACTTAGCAGGCTCCTTGACAATGATTGGGTCTGTGAGCTCTCGTGGGAGGGTCAGCTGGAATGCACTTTAGAGGTATCTGAACTACACTCAACCAACCAAGCCCCACATATATGGCCGTCAAGCCCGCTCACGAGTCTGGTGCCCTGGAGAGAAGGAACTAGACCAGAAAGGCCACAGCTATTTTATCGGCCCATAGACAGCGAGAAACACTGTGAAAATCTCCCCCTGAGATCTTTCAAGACATCTCCCTTTTAGGGGCGGGAGGAGGGTGTGGGGAGAAAAGCCTTGTCTATGAAGTGACTCAGACAAAGCAGAAAACACAGACAAAACACTATTTTTTTACATTTCAAAATGAAATTGCTTTATACTTTCTCTGATTACTTGCAGGCAGATGCATCATTTCATTAAAAAGTAAGTTTACTTTCTCTAGGCTATTTTTAGGATACAACTTTTCTTCCTTTAAACTACGGCAATATAATCTGGAACGTGTCCATGGGAGTAAAATGCATGCGTGTGGTCTCTCTCTGCCTTGTCCTTCTTCCCAGCCCTGTAACACGGCCACTGAACAGATGTTTCATAATTCGTTGAACTGGTTTCCTTCTGATGGGCATTATCTCCCCACAGATTCCTTAGAACACATTCCTTGAAAACAGGGGTCAGCAAACTTCTGTAAAGAACCGGAGAGTAACATCTTTGCAGGCCACACGGTCTCTGTTGCAATGGTTCCACTCTGCCGACAATTCATGTAAACGAATAAGCGTGGCTGTGTGCCAATAACACTTTACCTGTAGACCCTAAAATGTGAATTTCGTATAATTTTCATGTGTCATGAATTCTTCTTCTTCTTTTCACTTTCTTCCCCAATCATGTAAAAATATAAAGACCACTCCCGACCTGTGGGCTGTACCAAAACAGGCTGCAAGCCGTAGTTTGCAAACCTCTGCTCTAAAGAGAATTGCTGGGGCCGGTAAGTGCGCTTTTCCATTTTGAGGCGTGAGACAAAACTTCCCCCCGAAAAGGCTATATCTTTTGTTTAGGGCAATACCAGTTTTCACTCCCACAAGCTAAGAGAGTGACCCTTTCTTTACGTTCTCACTGACTTGGGGTGCTACTCAGGAATGTCCCAGGTAATAAACTTCGTATTCCAACCTGGTTCTGTGAGACACTGGGCGCCAGGTGACCCCGGACTCTGGCATCACGATCAGGAGGCCGCTGCTCCAGCCAGCCCCCCGGGGATGAGGGCGTCTCCTTCCTGCAGAAAATTACTTAGAAACTTTTTCTCAGATGAATGGGGTAGACAATTTGGAGCCGTCGACACCGGTAGGAGAGAGCTGGCGGGCTTGAGTTCTAGAAAGCGACCAAGGCTATCCGTATCCTTCCTTAAACAACGCACTTTCTGAAAAAGAAATTCGGCAAATGGAGTAACCGCTATGGGGGAGACAGGCCGGACCCCCAGCCGGTGGGTGTCCTGTCACCTGACTAACCAGGGGGTTAGTGGGCTCTCTGACAACTACAGAGACTACTGTGCTTAAAACCTCCTCTCCCTTTCAAGATTTCCTAAGAAGAAGTTAAAATCAGCTGATTTTAGGTTGGATAAGGTCAACTAATTCTTGCTTTTGGTCAAAGGCAAATTTGCAGAGTGAAGAAAGATACAAAACCATCTTCAACAAAAGCAATGAAGTTTCGGAGAGTGCAGAGCAAGAACGAATTCCTGGGTTCACAAACACAAGATTTAGAGTTGTTGCTTTTTTTTTTTTTATGAGAAAAATTGACAGACTAATGTGATCGCATGTTGATTTGACTGACCGATCAAAGTAAGTTTAAGTTTTTATTTTTGAAAGATCCGGTACAAAAGAGGGAGCAATTCCAGACATTTCCTGTTATATGTTAAGACATATGTCACTCTCCCTGAATTCTTTTGAGTGAAAACAAGATGGAATTTCCAGAAAATACTTTTGAAAGAATTCTAGACACGTAGATTGGTTGGAGCGTTTACCCCTGACATTCTGGAGATGGAAAACCCAGAAGACATTTGTGTCACTCACTCTTTCATCTTCAGAGTGAAGCTCAGTCCCTGGTAGATGGTAGAAGCTCGAGAAACATTTGCTGAATGAATGAGTGCCCCACACTGAAATTCTCCTTCCAGGGGCACCGACTAACTGTTGACCCCAGGACAGGAAGACAAAGGTATGAATAATCCTCAAATGGAAAAACTGACTCTCAGATTATTGGGAAATGTCGGTCTTGTTTTTCACTCTGACTCTATATCTATTTTGGGAAGAGTTTTGAAAAGCATCTCCTCCAACATGTCTGGACTTCTCTTGAGAACTCTGAAACAAGGGCCAATGGGTAAACTAAAAATTAGGAGGTGAAGACATTTCAGCAAATTCTGTCCTTTCCGCCCTGGTTCGTGTTTGCATTTTGGGCCTTCAGAGCTGGCTGCATCCCCGGGATAAATGACCTTGATTGTCCTAGATGCAAAAGGGACGTGTCTCTGGGAGAAACAAGGCCGGCGTTTCTTTTTCTTTCTTTTCTTCTTTCTATTTTTAACTTCTATTTATAGATACTCCAAGGATGGAGGGAATTTTAGGAAGGGGGAAAATTGGGCTTCAGATGATGTGCTGATTCTCTCAGCTCTTTCTAATGACACTGCGGCGGAGGCGGTGACTGCGCTGTGGCTCACTCGGTGAGGTGGCTGCTCTCCGTGAACAGCGTGTTGCTGCCCGCTGGTCTTCGGAAAGGAAACCGGCTCCCCCTGCATTCAAGGAGCCTTGGTGCTTCACTGTCTTAGCATTAGCCAGTGGGTATGGGATGGATTCATTTTCCTACCCAAGTGAGAAAAGTCAAACTCTCACCCACCGGTGACACGGGACGAGGAGGCCCACAGTGATCAAAACACTCCTGTCCCCCTTTCCATGAGAAACCTAACAACAGAGAGGTCAATGGCCAATTGCAGAGGTCAGCAGACAACGGCCCATGGGCCACATTTGGCCCACCACCTGTTTTTTACAGCCTGAAAGCTAAGAATGGTTTGTACATTTTTTAAATGGCTGAAAAAAATCAGAAGAAGAATATTTGGGGACACGTGAAAATTACATAAAATTCAAATGTCAGTGTCCATATGCAGTCAATCTTCGTGAACTGTGGATTCCATATTTGCAATTTGCCTGCTCACTAAAATTTATTCGTAACCCCCAAATCAATGCTTGGGGTGCTTTTGTGGTCATTCTCAGACATACACAAAGAGGTGAAAGATTTGAGTGGCCCAGCTGCGGCTGAGCAAGGCAACCCTCTGCTTTCTTGTCTCGTCCTGTAAACAAATGTCCTTTTCACGGTTTATTTAGGGTCACATTTTCCCCGTTTCGGTACTTTTTGTTGGAGATTTTGCTATATGGAACGGGCGCCCGGCACAGGGAAGCGCCGCCCAGGGCTCCGAAGGGTGGGAAGGCTGCGGTGCGCCCCACGGAGGAAAGATGTGCGTGAGATGAGCTTCGTTCAGCCGTGAGTTACAGCGACGCCGGCTGTGGGGCCAACGCCGATGAGTCAACGGTGTGTATTAACTAAGGTGTCTTTAGACCGGAACCCACATAAAACAAGGTCGGGTCCTGATGGCTGACAGAATGTCGTGACCTGAGGCTGCCAGGAGCCCAACCCCGTATTCCCCTGGAAGCAGCGGTTCAGGATTAGCTCCTTCAGTGTTTGCAGCATCTTTAGGGACAGTGGGAACTGACGGTGTCGTCTCATTGTGCACAGCCACAGCCATTCGTCCACGCGTTGTCTGTGGCTGTTTCCCGCTGCGACGGCAGAGTGGAGGGCTGTGGTTGCAGCAGAGACCGGACGGCCCACAAAGGCCAAACTATTTTCTCCCTGGCCCTTTGCAGAAGCTTCCGGACCCCTGCCCTGACACACGAGGAAACCCACCTGGGAGCCAAGGGAAGAGAAGCAAACATTTCAATTCAATTACACGGTGACCTAAAATACCGGTTTATTTTGCCGCCGGCTAATTCTCTTCTGGCCAGACAATTGGGAGGGAAAGAATATTCACAGGCCAAAAGGTTGTCATTGGTTTTGTCACTTCTTTAAACCATATCTGGTGAGCAGAACTAATGACTTTTGACTAATTTGGTCAACTGCTCTCAACTTTCCAACAAAATCACTTCTTTCTCAGATGGTTTCACGTATTCCGTGTGAAGCTCAGACTGTGTGGTCTTGTCTGTGAGGGAGGGAGGGAAGGTGTTAAAGCATCTTCTTTAAAGGGACGTGGCTGTGGGATCAAATCCCAGCTCCATCACTTCCTAGCTGTGCAACCTTGAAAAAGTTACTTCCCCTCTCTGGGCCTCAGCTTCTTCACGGGATATTAACTCATATTTTTATTATCTGCTAATTACCAAGTGTGCCTATTTGGCAAAAACTCAAGAAATGGGTGTTGTTTACCAGGATCATCATTATAAAGCACCTGATCTGGTGTCTGGCCTAGACAAAGTGCTTAAAATGGAAATTCTACCTTTTTAAAATAGAATCTTATTAGGTGGTTTATTAGGATCTTAGAACAGTGGCAAACACATGGTGCTCAATACTGTTGCTAGATGAATGTCTTTAAATAAATGAAGGGAAAGTTCTGTAGCTTTATTTGAATTTTCTGCACTGGCCACAATCTCAGGAACATGGGGGTTTTGTTCCAGGTCAGAACTGCTCCCAAGGCACAGACAGTGACTTTGGAAGGTTTTGGGGGGCCATTTCTTTCTTCTTTTTTTTGGTGAGGAAGATTAGCGCTGAGCTAACATCTGTGCCCATCTTCCTCTATTTTGCATGTGGGACGCCACCACAGCATGGCCTGATGAGCCGTGTGTAGGTCTGTGCCCAGGACCTAAACCAGTGAACCCCGGGCCGCAGAGCACACCAACTTAACCACTACGCCACCAGGCCGGCCCCGTGGGGTGCCATTTCTTAGCCCAGGAGGGACCTGCTCTGCATCTGTCACAGAGGGGCGTGAGCTCCTGCAGAGGGACCACCTGTGAAACTTGCACAGCCCTGAGGACAGGGGCCTCCCTAAATTCTGCACCCTGGCCCCCCGTGCCTCACCCGGTCCCAGCTGGAGAGTGTGAGGTGCATCCAGGAGGCCAGAGTGGCGGGAACCAGGTGAGGGAGGTCACAGCCAGGGGCGGGTGGGACATCAGAAAGCGTCTGCTGGGTCACGTTAAAGGTCTGGATTGTATTCAAGGGTGACGAGGAGCCATTTAAGATATTTGAACGGGGATGACAAGATCCCGTTTCCATTTTAAAAGGGTAATTATCGTTTAAATTTTACAAGGATGGCAAGGATCACAGGAGCCTGAAGTCACCGGCCCAAAGACACACAGCTCCCGAACCTCTGGTGTCCTCGCCTCTCAAGCAGGGCCCTAAGTCAGGAGACGCACCTCTTGCTGACAACACCCCCCATTTCCAGAGGGCCGTGTGTCCTCACCGAGCCTAAGGCTCCGGGCGTGTCATCTGGGCGAGAACAGGAGAGGCACAGATGTTCCTGTTTACAGATGAGGAAACTGAGGCTTGGCGAGTTCAGGCCACTTTCTCAGGGTCACACCCAAGGAAGCCCCCAGAGGCCGTGCCTCGAGTCCTCAGGCCCAGCGTCCACCCCTCTTCTTCCACAGTGCGGTTCCCACGGGGTCCATCATTGTAATTCTGCGTGCTTCCATAGTTACTGAGACAAACATACGCTGTTGGGAGTAAAATGCATCTCACTGAGAATATTATTTAGCCTTTTGACTGACATGTGCACGCCCCCCCCTTCATTTCTCTTTTTGTGGAGTAGCGCTTAATTTCCCTGTGATCCAGACACACAGATGATGGAATTACAAGGAACCAAGGATTATATTCCCGCCTCTAACCAGGTTGCCAAATTAAATACAGAACACCCAGTTAAATGAATTTCAGATAAACAGCGAATGAGGTTTTTTTAGTATAAATCTGTCACAAATATTGCCTGGGACACACTTATACTAAAAAATTATTTATTGTTTATCTGAGATTCAAATTGAGCTGGCTGTCCTGTATTTTTATTTGATAAATCTGATGATCTTAATTCTGGCAGCGTGGGAACATCTTTGCCATATTGTTCTTCTCCCCAGAAAGAAATTCCTAAAAATAATCAGCGAGAACTTTTGTTTCTCTTTTAGACCCTCAACTGGCTTTTAACTGGGTTTCCTGAGGGGAGGTCAGCACCTCCTTGCCTGCACCCCACCCCCCACCTTTATGTCTCCATCCTTCAACCAGAGAAATTAGGGCTTCAGTAAATACTGTAAAAATCTGGGTATAAATACCTTTCTGAATAACAGGCAATCAAAACAAATCAACCCACCCCCCCATGTGGCTGCTTTTTCTTTCTGTTTACTGCATCTTCTACTTAATTGAAGGCTGTAATGATACACTTGCTACTCTTGTCATTTTTGCTCTGTCTGATGCTTCATGATGTGCTCCTTACAAATGGCATTAAGAAACATTCCTTGTCTGTCATGAGCGCCTGGAGGCACGGGGAACCTTGCTCAGCCCCAGAAGTAATTAAAGACAATCAACCAAACATGAGAGGGGTTTGTGGGACCCCGGATTCCAAACTCCACCTACTTACAGCAGGAGCCAAACGTCCTGCAAAGACGAGCTATTTACATTTAACTCCTTATGTTCGGCTTTGCGCTGCTCAGACCCAGCAGAGCTGCCTGGAGATGGAAACACCTAAGAACTCCGTCCGGGAACTGATGGACAGTTTCCTTTAGCAGACAGAAAAAAAAAAAAACATGCAGCCCAGAACACCAGAACCCTTTTTCCCCCTTTGGCTGTTTGCAGATTATTTCTTTCTAGCTCCTTAAAGACTCACAGGCAACAATGAAGAGAAGATGATAAACATTGTCTTAAACCAACAGGCACAGTATTTTTCTGAAACAGCAGCAGCTGAAATCAGATTGAGGTACTGTTGCAGCAGAAGCTTAACACTTGAAAATATTTTTTTTGTGTGGCACAAAATCTTTACAAATTTCCAAATACAGAATAATTTCCACATCTGGATCATTAAAACCGTGGCTGAAGACCATTTTCTTTGGGGTGAAAAGAGCTGATCTTGAGAAGGAAACTGAGAATCGTGTTTTCCGGAAAATGCTGCTGGTTGGGCCAGGCACATAAAATCAGGTAGAGGGCAACTTGGAAAAGCAAACATAAAGGGCTCCAAATTCCCCTCCCCAGGTATTCATTTAAAAGGAAGCAAAATGCAGGGAAGGCCCTAAGGAATAAGAGGGTTGAGTGGTCTTTTTAGCAGGTTAAAGAGCTGAAACGCCCACCCTCCCTCAGTCGTGCCCGAAATCACAGTGAAAGGATATTTTACTCCAGACTCTTACAGTGGGATTCACAGCTGCTGTGTAAGGACGAGGATTGAGGGAGAGTCCTACGTAGGCAAGAGTCTTGCCCTAGTCTCTTTGTTTGTGCAAAAGGAATATGCAATTTTGTTCATTTCCAATGCAATCTGCCCAGTTTATTAGCTGGGCAGAGTGGGGCTGGGAAGGAGCTGGGGATTTCCAGAAGGCCTTGGATGAAGACTCCGGTGGCGTCTGGGGATGAGGAGAGCTACCTGCATCGTTTCTAGTGCCCAGGTCCTGTCCTGAGTTTGACCTCCCAACACAGCCGGGTGGTATTCCCGCTACTGGGGTTCCTGGGAGCCCTCCACCCGCCAGTAGGACAGCTGTTGTCGACAGAGTGTCGCCAGCCAGAGGGAGGGCCACACCCCAAACAAGGGCACAGGCCCCCGCCCCATTCGTGCAGGGTAAACACAGCCCACAGGCAGGTTCTCCTTCCTCCTCATGGGAAAGAAATTCTATGGGACTGACATTCCCTGGGATCTTTACCTCCTGGCTCAGTGGGGGTTGGAGCCCATCCTCCCTTTGAAACTGGGTTCTGATCCAAAGTCATGTAAAGCTATTCAGAAATCAAAACAGTCATTCAGACATTTTCACAGATCTGACTGGCAGAAATAAAAAAGTCAACAAGGCATTGAGCAGGCAAAGTTTTGGGGAAACAGACCCTCTCGGACCTGAGTTTTATGAGTGCACATTGCAAGGATTTCTTTGAAGGACGATTTGGCAATAGCCGTTAAGTCTTTGAATACTCACATCTTCCAGCCTAGCATTTCTACTGCTAGGAATTTAACAACAGATGTATTTACCTCTGCAAGAAGAATATTGTTTGTAGTAACAGAAGACTGAGCCCAACCTAAGTGTCCATTAGCAGGGGATTGGCTAAACTGTGGTTCATTCACACAAAGTGATATTGACCCAGATATTGCAAGTGAAAAGAACAAAATGCAGAATAAAGTGTACAGTACGTTAACTTCCCACGTAAAGGAGGGAGATGCTCGTATACAGCTGTGTGTACATATGCATACATTGACAGGGAGGAGATGCAAGAAAATGGTAGGAGTCGCCTCCGGGAAGAGAAACCCAGAAACTAGGTGGGGGTGGGGGGGAATGAGGTAGAGAGAAACTTTTCACTGTTTGTGTTTAGAAAAAAATGTTTACTATGTACACATATTGTTTTATTAAAATTGAATTTTAAAACACTTACGTACCACCTAATTCCACTTCTGGTTTCTGTCTGATGATGACTTTATTCTGTAGGCCAGCCACTGCCCGGACATCATGTGGGTGGCAGTGGCATCCAAAGAGGGGCTGCATTTAATTACACTTGACAATTCCATTTCATCAGTTACACCGTCTCATTTGCTGGGCTGAGTACTGTCTCCGAGACTGGCTTTGGGACCTCAAGGTGACCTTGTCCTCAGCTCAACTGTGAAAGGACTATGACTCCAGGGGAGGCATCAAAGATGAAATCATTTCTAATTGTTGACTATAAAAAAGGACTTCACTGAGTGAAGAAAGATTGGATAAAATAAGATGAGATACCCCTTTCCCTGGAGTGACCCCCACAATTTCTGCTAAGAAAAAAAGAAGTTTCTGGGTTGGAAAGGATGAGAAAGTTTAAATGTTTGCTGCAAGGATGGGGACTGGGACAGCTAGGTGCACTTTTATGCATATTCCTATGTGACGAAGGCTAGATTATTGTCCAGGATTGATTCCAGTTCTAAACATAGAATATAAGAGAAATGACATCCCTTACCCTTGAGATAATAATGATTCATCTTAAGGAGATAATTGGAAGAGTGTTCAAAAATAAAACAGACAAATAGATTTGCAACAGTACTGTTTTAAAGAGGAAAAAAATGGAAACAACCTAACTGTCCATCAGCGGGGGGATTGCTTAAGCAAATAAGGGTAAGTCCATGCTGCAAGGGGTAGGGAGCCTTTAATGGGAGAATGTACGTCAGTATTTACAGATTTGGAAAAATGTCAGTGAGGGTAGGTTAAATTGGGTTGTTAATATCCTGTATCCTATGATCCCTCTTATATATAATCAGGGTTATGTTTGTGACGCATGATATGTGATGGACCATGTATAACCTCACAGAGAGAACATACATACATGCAGGTCAGAATGGAGATGGAAGGATTATTACTTCTTACCCTGTTGGTATGGTTTAAGTTTTCAAGAAACAGAGTGATTTTTTTTTTTTAACTGCAAGAGAAAAAGAGGAAAAAGAAATACTCCAGGTTGTTGGAATTGCTTGCCTGGAGAAGGCGGGGCCCCTGGTGGGAGGAAGGCAAAAAAGAGAACTACTTACTTTTTCTGTCTACAATTCTATATTTGTTGATCAATTCATTCACTCCACCAATATGCACTGAGTGCCTATTATGTGCTTGAAAGACCCAGATTAAGCTCTGTATAAATCCTAGGAGCTGAAAAGATCAGGATTCCCACGTCTGCAAAGTAATTCACAATGAACACGTTTACTCCACGTCCCGAGGTAAGCAGACGGCGTTAGGTGAACCGCGTGAAATTGCCGGCTTCGTGGGTCGAAAGTGGTCGGATGTCGGCAAAGTCATGTGGTTCAACGGAATCCACTGAGCATTCTTTTGAAATATCGAATATCCAGTTCTTTTTTCCTCTTCCCCCTCCTCCAAAATATTGGGGTGGGGCTCCTTTGCTGGGACTCTTGGCAGGGGCCAAGTCTGCTTATGGGGAAACGCACAAGTGCCGGGAGAGGAGCCAGGCGCTGGGCTGTTGGGATTTGTGGGATGTATTACTCTTGCAATTAAGAGAGAGCAGTTTGGGGGGAAAAAAAGGAAAACCACCCTTCCCCAGCGGCCGTAGGAGACTCGCAGCTGCTAATCACACACCGGCGCGGGCCCGACCGGTCTGCGTAGACGCGCCCGGGCGCAGGGCGGGGGCCCGCGGAGTGGCCGCGCGCGGTCCATCTGCCCGGCGGGGGCCTCCCTCCCGCCAGCCCCTGACCTCCAATCTGTCACTCTCTCGGCTGAAAGGCGGCCGCGGAGAAGGCCGCCTCCCGCTCCGCCTATTCAGAGCGTGAATGCAAAGTGGTCCAAGTTGACCCGCCGCCAGTCTCCGTGGCTCCAAGTCGGCGAGGCACCCTACAGTTTACACAGCCCGGCCTCAATGCAGCCTCCAGGCGCCCCATTCAGGCGGGCCTGCATGCAAAAGAGCCGGCCATTAGATCATCGTAATTATCCCATTGACATCGCCCAGGGCCCCCGTGGGGGACGGGAGCGCATCAAACGCGCCTCTAATGAGGCGCTCCGGGCCCTTTGTGCGCGCCGCGCCCCCCTCGCCGCCGCCGCTCCGGCCGCAGACAGGCGGTCCCTTTCAGGCGCATTCACTCCCCCTGACCCCCGACCCCCAGGGTTATGACATCAGCAGCCCCGATTTGTGATCATTTTTATTGGCACACACTCAGCGCTTGTTTCCTGTGTTCAACCCTGGCCCCCCCACCTCCTCCCCTTTTTAGGCTGAACTTATTGGAATCTAATAGGCATATGCCCGACACCACAAAGTGAGCGGGCCCGGTTCTCACAGAGGACCCGGCCATTATGCCGGCAGCGACGAGGAGGGCCTCATTATCTGGGTGCACGGATCGCTAATCGCTGCCACCCGAACAATCCCCAGCAGATGTCCACGACTTTATGAGTTTTAATTAAAATGTTCTACTTATTTTTATGAATGCACTTTCCCCCCTAAAATTAAAAAGATGTTACTTCCTCGTCGTGTTTTGCAAATTACGCCTTCATAAGGGTGATTAAGAAACGCTTATTTGGAACGAACTGGGGTTTTTTCCTCTTTCCTTTAACGTGTTGCCGCTAAATTATTATTTTTTTTAAGAATTAATTAAACTCGAGGTTTAAAAAGATTCTGTTTTCTTATGTCACAACAACTCCATATAGCAGGGGAGCTGTGTACGTTCCTTCCTTCTAATGCAAAAGATGGCAATTTACACGAATTCCTTAATTTCAAACGTGATTTGACAGAAAAACTCCACTTGGTGTTTTCGGTTTCTGTTTCCTTCCACCGTGTTTTCAGTTCGCGTTTCTTTCTAAACTGTCTGACTCACTGAAGGCGGTGATTGGTGCTTCATGACTCCAAGTTTATGCAAGATCCACTTTAAACAGAGCAGTCTGGGCTTTTTAAAGTATAAACTCCATACTCCCCTCAAAACTTCTTCAGCACATATGGTTTTTAATGTAATTTTGTTTAACCGCAACCATAACTTAATTTGCCATAAAACTGAAATGAAAGGACATTACAAACGAGCTTTTGACTTGAGTGTCAGTTAAAATAACCATTTGCCGGGAGGCCAGAATTTAAAGAAAATGGCATCATTTCATCGCAAATAGGACACCGTAATTCGAAAGAAAAAAGAAATTTTTTTAAAGGTAATGACGAGTCATCCATGATTCCAGCCTTCATTCGAAATGATATGGAGATTCCGGGGTTGTTGTCCTTGTGTTAAAACACTCTTGACCCTGAGGGAAAAATGACTTAATTATCAGGGAGATTCTCAATCAAGATAATATAAAGTGCATCCTGAAAAGGGAAGTCACAGACAACAATTTTCAATTGTTAAAAATCACCAGCAGTCGTTGTACGAAGGGAAAGTAAGGGAATAGGAGACTTTTCATTACGACCAAGAAAACGTTTCAAATGACCAGCTTCAGATGATTCTCCATTCATAGAACCTTTGTGTCCTAATATGAAGAAGACTTTTCTTTTTGAGCCACATAAATTGTTTTACCTTCTATTTATGATTTGGTTTAATTCTGCATTTTTTCCAAGTCCTGATCTAATTTATGCAACCTGAGGTTTTGCGATCTGCCACACTACAAATGTCTTCAAATATCAACCACCTCTAAGTCCATTGTTATGCACTCCTGATTTTTCCAGAATTTTCTCTCCTGTGACTTAAGTCTTCATTTTACAGTCACTACAAAAAGGGATGCAGGATGTCACCCTGCCTCCCATGTGAAACCATCTCTCTCAGGGATTGGTAAAACAGAAAACAGTGGCCACAGCCCGATTTAATGAAATTAGATAGCTTTCACACACACACACACACACACACACAGGCGCGCGCGTACAGTTCTGCTTTCACCATCACAACCCACAACAAATGATGAGTTTTCTTGTCCTCCAACACTCGACCTAAATTTTCATTAGCAGCGATTTAAAATCCTGAGTCCCACTGGAGGGCAAGCCCTGGTGTGACAAGTCTAGTTCTGGACTCTTTGGAATTCCTAACTTCTCGTTCCGCAGCCAGGTTAAGAGACTAATGGAATTTGACCATTATAAACACCACTATTACTTCCAAAAATACAACCACTGTGGAAACGCCCCAAATCGGTCCCTGCTCTCTTGCAGATCCATGTGGCCGTTTCCCAGGCAGGCTTGGCCCAGTGCTTCAAGGAGATATCGTCACTTCTCCTTTGTCGGGGGCTCGAGGATTAAAGGCGACTGAAATAGAAACCGTGTGTGTCGCCGTGATTAGGTTTATACAAAATCCTCAGGCATGTTGGAGCCGTTAGAAATGCAGCCTCAGAACAGTAAATATTGAGCCATCCAAATCCCTCAGGAGGGTCTTCAGAGAACAGGGTTTGCTGCGGCACCCTGGAGCCCAGCGGGGTCCCTCCAGCAGCGCACCTGCTCGCTCCCAGGCAGAAGGTGCTCAAGTGCAAGACTAGAAGATGCTGTGGACAGCACAGTCCGACAGAAACATCACGTGAGCCACAAAGAGGAGCCACATGTGGGATTTTAAATTTTCTAATGGCCACATTTTAAAAAGCAGAAAAAGCCAGGGGAAATCAATTTGAATAATAGATTTTATTTAACTTAATACATCCAAAATATTATCACTTCAACATGTCACCAATATAAAAATGTATCAACAGGATATTTTACCTTCTTTTTTTGGTACTAAGCCTTTGAAATCGGTGTTTGTTTTACACTCATAGCACATCTCAGTTTGGAGCAGCCCCGGTTCCCATGCTCAAGAGCCACGGGAGGCGAGTGGCCGCCAGGGTGGACCCAGCCCTGCAGTGTAGCAGGTGCAAGATGAGCATGGGACCCTCACTGGCTGCTTACCCGCTGAGACCCTGGCCAGCCACTTGGCTTTCTGAGCCTCAGTTTCCTCATCTGCTAAATGGGTCCGTGTGCATGTGGGACTGTGGGAGGGGGTGACAGAGTGGTACCCTCCTCACAGTGTGGGTGTGAGGGCTAAAGCTAAGAATTGTTGTAACGTCCTTAGAATAGTGACCGGCACTGTCCTCATTTAGTCCCCAGTAAATTCTGCAGATTCAACAAATGTTTCTGTGCCGGGCACGGTCCTGGATGTTAGGAACAGAGAGAGGGCAAAGCAGATGCAGGCCCTCCCTTCACAGAGCTGACATTCCAGTGACATGCCAGACAATGAACAAGAAAATAACGGCAAAATCGCATATCAGGTGTTGATATAAGATATAAAGGGGTTGCTCCTTTATGTCACTGGATCGGGGATGGCCTCACAAGAAGTGACATGGAAGCAAAGACGTGAGGGAGGCGAGGTTGCTGGGCATGTGGGCATAGAAGGAAGGGCACTGTAGGCAGAGGGAACAGCCAGTGCAAAGGTCCTGAGGTAATAACATGCTTAGTATGTGCAGAAGCATCTGGGAGGCCAGCGTGGCTGGAGGAGAGAGAGAGAGATGGAGAGAGGGATGCGGTAGGGAACATTCTGGAGGCCGGATCCCATGGATGCTTGCCCTCCACGGTAATGATGCTGAGTTTAATTTGCTATGAAATAGGGAATCGTTGGAGGACTCTGAGCAAAGAAGTGGCTTGGACTGACTTGAGTTTTAAAAGAATCCCTGGGCTGCTCTCTGGGTGAGAGATGGTGAGAAGGCAGAGGACACGGGGACCAGTGTGGAGGCTCCTGCAGGAGTCCAGGAAAGAGGCGACGGCGGTTGGGGCGAGGGTGTTAGCCACGAAGGATGCATGTTGAAGGTAGAGCCAACACGATTTTCTGATGGATGGGACGTGGGGGTGGGAGCGAGGGAGCGCGTCAAGGGTGACAACAGGGGTCGAGGCCTGCGCACCCGGGTCACGGAGCTACCAGCCAGCTGAGAAGGAAGATGCGCCACGAGTTCCCCGCGTGGCAGGGATGCTGCCCAGTGTTTTCTGCGAGCGTCGTGAATCCTGGCAGCGACTGGCTGAGGCAGACACCGTGGTTGTTGCATTCTGCAGAAGAGAGAACTGAGACTCAGAGACGAGACCGCCCACCAATAGCTGGACTCACGGAGCTCAGACACTTGCTGTTGTTACCTCCAGAGGCCGGAGGTCTCACCTCCACGCCCAGCCAGGCCCCCGGCCTCCCCAGCACCTTACGGACATGGGGGCACGAAACTCTCCTCTGCTTCTCTCTCCCAAGAACCCTCCTGGGCAGAGGGGGCTCTTGGGGGAGATTCACCCTCCCCCTGGAGCCTTGACGCCTCCAAGCGTGGGACCTAACAGTCTTGCCTAAGAGGTGCTGGAGCTCTTTGTGGGGCCCTTGAGGTGGAGTCTGCCTCCTGCAGGAGACAGGAGACCCCCGTGGCTCTAGTTACCCTGTCATAGGCCACCACGACATCTCCATAGTGAGGACCCAGCCTCACTATGCGAGACGCACCTTTGAGGGCCGTGGCGGCAGGCTGAGTAATGGACACAAGGTATCGAGGTCCAAATCCCTGGGACCTGTGACGGTGACCTTATACGGCCAAAGGAAGTGTGCAGATGTGATTATGTTAAGGGTCTTGAGATGGGGACATTTGCTGGATTATCCTCATGGTCCCTAAATGCAGTTACAAGTGTCCTCATTAGGAAAAGGTAGAGGGAGATGTGACCATACAGAAGGCAATGTGACACTGACGCAAGATGCTATGCTGCTGGTTTTGAAGATGGAGGAAGGCCCGTGAGCCAAGGAATGCAGGTGGCTTCTAGAAGCCGGAAAAGGCCAGGAAATGGATTCTCTCCTGGAGCCTCCAGAAGGAGCACAGCCCTGCGGACACTTTAGTCCACTGAGACCTGTTTTGGACTTCTGAGCCGCAGAAATGTGAGAGAATAAGTTTCTGTTTTAAGCCACCAAGGTCGTGGTAATTTGTGACCACAGCCCTAGGAAGCTGACACAGCCCCCACAGCCCTTTCCACAATGACCTGGTGAGAAAGTGTGCAGGATCCGGGGTCCGACTGTCTGGACTCATAGCCTGACCCCACCACTGACAGCTCCATGACCTTGGGCAAGTGAAGGCATCTCTCTGAGCCAAGATTTCCTCCTCTGAACACGGGGGACAGGACCAGAGGGACCTCCGAGAATCCAGCGAGAGCCAGGCCCTCTCCCCCAGCACCTTTCTCTGTGGTTCTGGGGGTCAGAGTAGACCTCTCGGAGGTTGAGATGGGCCAGACCTCACTCATTTTCTGGGGCTCCCAGTGCATTAAGAAATATGGTAAAAAAAATTGTAGCATATTTTTAATGTTTGCATTTGAAAGAAATCAGAACATACCACCCCAGAATATGCCACTCTGGTATATCGACTATTTTGAGCTGAAGATACTTGAGAAACAGCAGATGCAGGAAGGGCTCTCTGACCTCCCCTTTCTACCTAAAAGTAGGGCATAGATTTCCTGTGAGAAATGTGCCCTCCCTGTACCAGGAAGAGGAGAACATGCTTATTACCTGAGATGGACAGTCAGTGCCCAGGCGAATCTGTACAAACAAACCCACTAAAATAACCCTTATCTTCTATTAGTTTCCCCATATATTTCCTGATCACTTCCCCACAATTTACTGCTCCCACCCCAAAATGCTTTTTCCTTTGTCTTGCCACATCTCCACAATTTAGTGTTCTTTGTTAAAATAGTTTATATGCTCTCAGGCCTATCCACTTCTTTGGGCCTTCGTTTCTTATACAGGAAGGCCTCCATGTACACACAAAAATATTAACATCAAATAAAATGTGTGTACTTTTCTCCTGTTAATCTATCTTTTGTCAGGTTAATTCTCAGGCCTCAGGTACAGAACCTAAGAGGGTAGAGGCAAAGTCTCTCCTCCCCTCCATGTTTAACAAGGCCATTCTTTTAACGTTCAAATTGCAATGCTATATAGTTGTGTTATCTGTGGGATAATTGTGGGATCTATAAAACTAACACTTTATGGTACCCTCCGGGCAGAGTGGAGAGTGATCTGGGCCGCAAGGTGAGAGAAACCATGGTCTGAAAGCTTGTCTCCTCCCCAACCCCGAGTGGGTTCTGGGGCCACCGGTACAGCATCATGAGAAGTGGCATCCAACTTCGAACAAGGCCTTTTGGGAAGGTTCGGCCCTGAGGGGGTGGCTCCTCGGGCCCCTGAAGCCCACCCAGGACCACCAGGTCCCCCTGAGCCCAGCCCAACAGCTGTGGACAGGTGTGTGATCGCCGCAGTGGCCGGCACTTGGGAAGTCACAGTCATGGACACACTGGGGCCGTTTTGAACCCAAAGGGGTTAAAGCCATTACAGGAGGAGCAAGGGGAGGGAAGGCAGGTGGGGGAGGATCCTATGAGAAGAGTCCTCATCTACCGTGTTTAAACCCGAGAAGGTGGAAATAGGAAAAGTTCTGCTGTTGTTGCCAATGTTGGGTTTCTTTGACTTTTTAAATTGTGTGCCTGTGTTTTTTTATTCAAAAGATAATGTAAGTTAAATGGAAATATAATGGGAAAAAATGTAAGAGCGAGATCAGATACCCCAAGGTGGAGAACAGAAAATGGAGTAAAAGCTCTGCTGCTCTTCGGGCTGCAGGTGGATGGTGCTGGGGTGAAGGAGGGAGAGGACTCGGGAGACAGGGTCTTGGGAGAACAGTCTGGGAAGAGGAGGTGGGGGAGGATTTGACCAGATCATGTGGAGTCGGGTCCGCGGGGACGAGCATCCAGTGCTGTCAGCTTCGGTGCCGTCTCCAGGCCCCCCCCAGAGCAGGCGCACCGCGGGGCACTCCCCGGCCAGAAACCGGTGCTGCCCCCGAGAAGGAGGAGGGAAGCTTTGAACAAAAAGGAAGAAGGACTGGACCTGGGAAAACGGGTTCATTCTGGTTTGCACCAGTGGAATTCAGAGGCTGGGGTGGGAAGGACGAGGAATAATAAAATGGAGAACAGGAATTGTGGACAGGACCGGCAGCTGACCTGCGGTGGCCTTGGTTTTGACAGACTTCACTTTGTCCAGTTCTCACAACAACTGGGTAGATAGGGAGTCAAAAACATAATAACTCCATTTACAGATAACCTCCAAAAGTGCTTCCCTTTTACTGAGCTCCCATTATACACCAGGCACTGAGCAGACGCTCCGCTTACATTATCTTCCTGAAACAGAGCAAATGGAAGTTCGATATCTGGGACTGGCTTATCAAAAAATATATTCATTATTTATCTGAAATTCCAATTTAACTGGGCGTCCTGCATTTTACTAGGCAACACTATACTGAACTCTCCCAACAACCAAGAGCTACAATGAGCACCCCATTTCCAGATGAAGCCTCAGAGAAGTTAAGTAACTTACCCAAAGCCACACAGCAAGTAAGTGGCCAAACTGGGACTTGTCTCTAGTCTGGACTTGGTCACCACCGATATCTCCTTTAATGAGCCCCGACTGTCTGATTTCAGGAGAGCCCAGCAAGGTGTGTCCAACCACCATGTCACTGAGCATCCAATTTGTGCCAAGCAGATCTGACAAGCGCTTTATGAACAGTCTCCCAAAAACCTATGTTGGGTATCACGTTCCCGTCTGCATAAACACAGAAAGCCAGGGGGCTGTAGCAGCTTGTATATGCCTAGAATCTTCTGGAATGATACACAAGGAGTTGTCCCAGTGCTTGACCCAGAGGAGGGAAAAAGAGACATTTTTGCTCCACATCAGGGGTCAGCAAAAGTATCCAGATTACTGAGAACCCTTAAGTAATCTTATGGACAGGCTAAGCGTGCCTCAGAAGCACAATATCGTCTAAAGCAGGGGCTGGTCAACACAGACCAAATCCAGCCGACTCTCTGTTTTTATAAATAAAATTTTATTTGGACGCAGCCAGCCCCGTCGTGTCAACCATGGCTGCTTTCACCTACCCTGTATCTGGCCCTTTACAGAAAAAGTTCCTGGCTCCCTGCTCTGTACCTCCTGTACTGTTCGAATATTTTCTGTGGATGTGTTCGTTTTCCATTAGGGAAAAAAAAAGACACAAGGGAAAAGATTTTCATTTGCGTTTGACTTCATTTCCACAATGTGTTAATAAGTGACCTTTTCTCATCTTGGTGGCCCAGGTGGGCAGCCGGAGGTGACGGTGGAGGAGGAGCGCCAGGTCCCTCTGTGTCGCTCATCTGAGCTCCCCGCCGGGGACGATGTTGATGCTGTGGGGACCCTCGGCAAGAATTTCCTGGGGGACAAATTGACTTTATTTTGTACTTCGTCTCTGGTACCTCGTGGGTCACAGGAGCAGTGGGGCTCCCCTCTGACTGGACGGTGACTCGGAGGTGAATTTGCTCAGTGCTGGCCCCCAGCAACTGAGATCCCGTCATAGGCGTGTGGGTTTCCCGTGGCTGCTGCAACAAACTACCACGGACTGTGTGTCTTCACACTGCACGTTTGTTACCTGCAGTCCCGGAGGTCGGGAGTCCGAAATCCACCTCTGTGGGCCGAAGTCGAGGAGCTGGCGGGCTGCGTCCCCCGTGCTCCTCAGGGGGACGGGCTGACTGGTGCGTGTGAGGGGCGCGGGGTGGGAGTGAGGCTCCGAGAGGGACCGACCTGGCTCCGATCCCGCTCGACCACCTCCCTGCAGTGTGACCCAGGGACGAATCCCTCCGTCTCCTTGGGCCTCAGTTTCTCCCGTGCAGATGGGGATAATCACTGTCCCCACCCACAGGATCGGGAGGACAGAACACGGGGACGCCGGAGAAGCACGTGGAACCAAGTGTGGCACGCGGCACCCGCAGGGCCGGCTACAGCACTTGCAGGGCCCTGAGCAAGATGGAAATCTGGGCCCTTGTTCACGAAGCATCAAGAAATTTTGAAAAAAGCAATGAGAATTTCAGGACGGCAATAGCAGAGCATCAAACCAAGCACGGGGCCCTTCCGAGTGCAAGGCCGTGGGTGACCGCCCAGGTCACACACCGGTGAGGTCAGAAGAAAAGAGTAATCCACAAAAAGGTGCAGGTGGAAGTCCCCTCCCCAGGGCCAGGCCTTCCCGTGGGCTCACCTGGGGCCTCGTGGGGGATGCGGCAAATCGCGAGAATCCAGGAGGCATCTCTTCAAACAATCCAGCTCTGCGTCTGCACGAGGCCTCAGGTAAAGCCGTCACGGCCTCTGATGCTGCACACTGACACGTGCTCCCGTGACGGAGGCCAGTGCCCAGAGAGGGCTGTTGACTTGCCCGAAGTCACAATGCTGGTGACAGAGCAGAGGCAGGACCCGAATTTTCTACTTCCCACCGGGGAGACCTTGAGCGATCGTGTTAAGTGCTCTGAGCCCTGTGCCCTCACCTGTGAAGTGGAGGCGATAGTCGCGACCACGTTCACTCAGACCACAAGTTCTGGTGGAGACGCCGCCTGTGCCTGCAACTGCTCCAGTCCAGCCGGCCCGGCCTCACGGCGTTCACATTCGGGGCAGACGGACGATGGACAGGTACACCAGTGTGCAGCCAAGGGCCCTTTGGACAGCGTGTGAAGAAGGTGAAGCGATGCGATGCGCTGGAGTCATCAGGGGTGTGGGCGGAGGAGAGCCGATCGGGCTCCACCAAAGCAGAGGCTGAGATGGGGATTTATCGAGGAAAGTTCTCGGGAGGAAGGAGCGAGAGAAACAGGAAGGAAAGCAGAGGAGAGGAGCAAAGATGTGGTCCAGCTGGAGACCTGCTTCGGCCCCGCCTCCCGGGACCCTGGAGCCGCATGTCAGCCACCGCGGGCCGTCCTGGGGCGGGAGGTCGTGGTTGGGGAGGCAGAGCGTACACTCCCAGGCGAGGTGTCACCATCCTCCAGGGAAGGAGGTGACTGTGGGTTCTTAGGAGGCATTGCTCTGCAGCTGGGTGCAGGAGATGGTGCTCCGTGAAGGGCTCTGAGGGGGCGACACTGAGCAGAGACTCGGATGGTGTAAAGGAATGTCTGAGGGTAGAGGCACTTGGGCAAGTACAAAGGCCCTGAGGAGGGAGCAACCTGGGCCCCTGAGAGCCGAGTCCGCAGACCACGCTGGCCACATCTGGCTGATTGCTTGATTTTGTAAATAAAGTCTCACTGGCACACAGCCGTGTCCATTCATCCACGTGTTTTCTGTGGCTGCTGTGGCATTACGAGGGCAGAGCTAAGTAGTCGCAGCAGAGACGGGATGGCCCACACAGTAGGGTGGCCAACTGCCTCCTTCTGCCTAGGACCTGGGGCATTCTGGGGATGCAGGTTTCCGTGCTAAACTGGGAGACTCCCGGGCAAACCACAAAGTCTGAAACATCTACCATCTGGCCCTTTATAGACAGCGTCGGCCGACCCCTGCCCCAGAGCCCCTGGAGGCAGGCCAGAGTGGCTGGAGCAGAGCGGTAGGAGGTGAGGGATGAAGACAGGCAGGTGGCGTGGTGACAGGCCCCGGGGAGTGTGGGGTACGATGCCACCCATCCCTTCTGGGTGTTGGCAGCATCTCACGCACTTGACTCCCCTGAGGGTCGGCCGGGCGCCGGCCACGGGAAGCCCCGATAAAGTGAGCCTTGTTTGTGTCATCTCTCTCCTGTGGGTGTTGTCCACTGTGAGCCGTGGCTCTGCCACTGTTGCAGATCCCAGAGCTTGCAGTCAACTTCATCCCAGCTGGGGAACATGGGGCGCCCGCCAGAAACTGACCTTTGAGATCAGAATCCCTGAAACTGCAAAATTCCACCAAACCTCTAAACAAGAGGCAACGCCTGTCAAAAACATCCAACTCTGAAGAGATGAGGGGAGGGGAGGAAGCGAGCCAACGAGAAACCATCGTGCGACGTCTGTGACCAGGAGCCCTTTAGACAGACGTCAGAGAGAGGGGTGGGGGCCGTCCGAAATGTCAGCAGTGTGAAAAATAAATATTGATGTTAATTCTAAGGAACAAGGTTTTGTTTTATTTACTTTTATCCAGAGCAGAACATTTTCAACATAAACTCGTCGTCCTGACCACCACAAAGCTAACGGCGTTTTCCCACACACGGCCTCGCCTTTCCTGAGAAAGGAAGACGGGAGGGCGAGCGTGTGTGGCTCTTCTCCGTGTTTCTGGAAGGGCTGGTTTCACACGAGGGCGCTGGCAGAGGCTGGCAGCTGTGTGGAATCAGGGTTGTGAGTTCAGAAGATTTTTTGAACTCTGAAAGCCCTGGAGGGCGCAGGAAGGGGAGAGAAATGGGCTCGAGTGATGTGAAAGATCAGGGGTTTGCATGTCAAATAAAACTTAGGGGGTTGAGAGGGAGGGACACGCAGGATTAGCATAATCAACTGTCACATTCTTTCGTTCACTCATTCAATATTGAATGAGTTACTGTTCAGTGGAAGGTTCCATCAAGCAGTTCCTTTGGGGAACATGAGAATAAAACGACCATGAATTGCATCTACTGTTTGGTGATTGTAACAGACCACTGACTCAAAGGTTGCAAACTGGGGCCCGGGATGTGCTTCTGTCTGTCCCACATGGTCTTGGCTGGCCCTTTTTAAAAAATAAATTATTTGCCACTACAAAATATGAAAAGAAGTGTTGAGGAACTAGAAGACTCAGGAATATTGGGCCTGCTTTCCCACAGGGCAACTGGAGCTGGGACTGAGTGGTGCACGCTTCTTGTAGACCAGCGTTTCCCATTCAGGTTAATTTCATCCTTCAGAGGACATTTAGCAATATCTGGAGACATTTTTGTTTGTCACAAATGGAGGGAGGGTGCTACTGGCATCTAGTGGATAGAGGCCAGAGATGCTGCTGAGCATCCTACGATGCCCAGGTCAGCCCCCAGAACCAAGGATATGCAGCCCCAAATGTTGACAGTGCCTAAGTTGAGAAGTTCTGCTGCAGATAGGCATGTATGTTCCAGTTTGCCACAGTCCCCACCACTCCCTATTGTTTCCCGGAAAGTGAAGCCAAGTGTGAGTGGTCCTCTGTTATCTTACACGGGTCCTTTCACTAGTTTTCATTATTGTCTGGCCTGCTCCAGGATCCTATCCTAACAGGTGTTCCTGCTTTTGACTCTGGCCAGCTCCCATGTGTGCCCACCCGTTCCTCACCCTGCAGGCGGGTGATCTTTCTATAACTTAAATCTGATCCTGTTAAACCCTCATCCTTCAGGACAGACTATGAAATGAATGCCTCCTGTTGAAGACAGAGGGGAAGAGAGAAGGAGGCTGGGTCTCTGACATCTTCAGCATGAACTACTACACTAAGATATAAAAGAGAAACAGGCTTCTCTCTACCCTTATCTACTGTTACTTTGATCTCTGTTACAGCAGCCACATTGGTAACTTAATAAGGTAAGTTAGTGCCAGAGGCTCAAGGGATCTGGGTCATTATCAGGATGTGACACTAGCTCACTGTGTGGCCTTAGACCAGTCCTTTGATGGACATCTCTGACTTCAGTTTCCCCTGAAATGGAAATGGAGCATTTGAGTAATTGCATGGGTCCTTTCCAGTCCAGTTTGCTAGGTCTTGCTTCGTCACTGTCCCCATCCCCAGTCTCCATGAGAGAGACCACTGCACAGTGTCTCCTGTGATAATGGGGTCCTTTTCAAGACACAGCCGGGGGCCAAGAATCCGATCTGCGAAATGCTGGGCTGGATAACCTCTTCCTTCTAACACTTCTTCTATCATCTTCCGAGGAACCTGGGTAGAAATGGCTGCACCCGAGATTCTCCATCTGGCTTGGGGGTCGTAAGGAAGACAGGGGTCCGAGAGGTTCCCCCATGGGAAATGAAGGAATTCGTGACATTCTTTCATTTATTCCAGGAAGCAAAGCTATGGCTTGAACTCAAAAGGTTGCCTCCGACTATGATACCTGCCAGGAAACCTTGATGTGCCCCAGCCTGGGGCAGGGCTTCGCAAGCCACCGGTGGCAAGGGATCACTTTTTTTATTGTCAACACACTGCAGATCAGCATGTGGTCCTACTGTGCATGGCGAGTCCCCAGCCTGCACCACGTGGGACCCAGCCACACGGCCCCGTCTCTGCTCTGTTCACCGAGACGAGACGCCGAGCAGACGCGTGGATGCGGTGCAGCGTCAAACTGCTGTCAGTTTCTCAGCACCCCCTCAAATGCCCCAAACACACGTCGCCAACATTTCACAGGTGGGCACCAAAGCCACAAACCACACTTTGGGTGGCTGTGGTCAAGGGCCTTTGCGTGCCATGGGGGAAACTGGTTGGAACAAGAAGGTACAGGCCGGGGTGTGAGCTGGGCCAAGCTGGAGGTGTGACTAACTAAGCTGACCACCTCTAACTTAGCTCTTGGCATAGAAGGATGTATTGGATAGAGCACTTTTTCCCCAAGGAACCGATAGCAAACGGAGCTGAAGCAAAAGAGACAACTGATCGGAAGGCAGCCGGGAGGTCCCAGTGGCTGGGGTGTAGCCAGGACTGAGCAAGGGGCTGGGACAGGGTGCCGATTCCCAGCTCTCCTCTCTCCATCTCGTGTCTGTTTTTCTCCCCGTCTCTGTTTCTGCTGCCCTTGCAGACGAGCACCCAGCCTCTCTCACAGACACTGGTGGCTTTGTGAGGTCGGACCTTTAAAGGGAAGAGACAGGCTCTCCCAGCAACAAATCGAGTTTGATCAAACTGGAGAAAACTGTCTGCTTTTAAGGGGCCCACGTGATTAGACTGGGCCCATCCAGACAATCTCCCTTTTGATTAATTCAAAGTCGACTGATTAGCAGCCTTAATTACATCACAAAATCCCTTTTGCCATATAATGTAACGTAATCACGGAGTGACCCTCGGCCTCGTCACAGCTCTGGGATGAGGACAGGAAATCTTGGAGGAGGCACTTTGGAATTCTGCCTACTACAGGACACAAACACACCTTCAGAGAAGAGGTGTCTCTTTTTGGGGGGAGGGAAGCCTTTTCAAGGATGTCCCCAGCAGATTCCCCTGGGGGTCCCCACTGGCCACGACTGGGTGACATGCTCCTACCTGGCTGCAGAGGAAGCTGGGAAAGATGCCTCTGGCACTTTCAGCCTCTATCACGGACTCTACGGGCCTGGCCAGGAAGGAAGAAGATGGAGGGAGGAGACGGCTGTTGGGTGGCAGCAGAACTGTCTGCCACACGTGCTCAGAGCAGGTGTCTTCCCTTGTCCTTTGTCAACTCACTTCTTCAATTTGTAATCAAATATTGACTCCTTTACCTCTTTATTGTCTGTTTTCCCCCAAAGACTGGTCTTTGTCTTTGGAAGCCTTCCTAGGAAGCAGTACCTGTCACTCATGAACAAAGACTTTAATACTCATGTCCCCCAAATGTAGAAGGAAAGTGTTCAGACATTTTAGTGCCAACCTGCATCAGTTAGCCTTTGCTGTGTAACAAATCATTCCAGACTTAGTGGAGTAAAACAGTAAACATGTTTTTTAAACTTTCCATGATTCTATTGGTTGTCTGGGCAGTCTTCTGGTCTGGGTTGACTCAGCGGGTGCTGGCTGGTCTGGAGTGGCCTCACTCACGTGCCTAGGGTCACGTCTGAGTTGGCTGGGCCTGCCTCCATGTGCTTGTCTTCATGGTGGCGGAAGGGTTTCCAGAGAAGCAGGGGACGGCAGACCTGGTCTTCTGCTTGTGCCATGTTTGTTAAAGTCCCATTGGCCAAAGCAAGTGACATGGCCGAGCCAAGATCCAAAGGTGGACAAATAAACTCTACTTCTCATTGGGAGAAGCTGTAGAATATTGTGGCCATTTTTTTTCCTCAATGGAGTCTTTATTTAGCACAGGTTTCTGTGAAGTTAAACATTGTTTCCCAGTGTCCAAGTGACATTCACACAGAATAGATGTCCACTCTATTCTCATACATGGAACAAAACACAGCTGAAAAGAAGCAAATTCCAACTACTCAGTCATCCAGCCCCAGTGGAAAGGGCTCTTGGAGAATTGCATGATGGGAACCAAGAACATCCAAACGAATTTTCCTAGGAAGTGTTCAGTCCTGGTTCCAATCAGTTCCACTCCAGTCAAGTTTTCTGTTTTGGAGAAAATCCATTTTATGCCCAAAGTTTTTCATGTCTCAACATTCCAAAGTCACTGTTGTTGACAACTAAACTAAACTTCTATGAAATGCAACCATATTTATCTGTCAGAGAAAAGGCATCCTTTCAGACACCTTGACCACCTTTTCATCACAGTCTGCAGGCGTCTGTCAAAATGTACTGTACCTTATAAATATGTATAATGCCAGTTCTCATATTTTGCGCTAGGAGAGGGTATCAATGCTACAATTAATTAGTCTAATTTGCATTCAAGACTATACATAATTAATTTCTTCATTAAAAGCTTTCAACGTTTCTTTGCAGAAAGTGCAAAAGATCATTGATGAGGTTTGAAGAAGCAATTAGTAATAAAATATGTCAATGCCGGAATGGGAAAATAGTAACAGGAGAGCCCACGCCATTCAAAGCCAGGATGATCCTGGGACTTGGAGACGCTCGTTTTTCATCATATTTGTTCCAGGTTGTCATTTTCAGGTAAAGACGATTCTTCTCATTTTTTTCTTCCTCCCTAAGCTGTTTTCCCCCTTCTGTGGTGTCTGTGAGCTTCTAGAGAAGAGCTCTAATCAGAAATACCTGAAAAATAGATGATTCTTGGCCTATCCTTAAGGTGTCCTGATGGACAGACTGCTGGAAACATCAAGAATATTCCTCCTCATATAACCACTGCAACAACATTGATAAACAATAATAATAATGACCGTTTATTGGGTGCTTGCTATTTCTCAGGCACTGCTGAAAGCTTTGTATGCATTATTTCATTTAATACTCACAAAATAACATTCTGAAGTTGCTACTATTATTAGTCCCTACTGACTATGTTAGGACGGGAATCGACATACATGGCCCGTGGGCCAAACCAGCCACGTTCGTTCATTTACCAACGGCAGAGTTGAGAGGTTGTGAGAGAGAACGTCTGACCGGCAGAGCTCAAAGTACTCACCATCCGACCTTGTCTGAGTTTCCTGTGGCTGCCATAACAAGTTACCACAAACTTGGTGCCTTAAGACAACACAAATCTTACAGTTCTAGAGGTCAAAAGCCTGAAATGGGTCCCGCCGGACTGAAATTAAGGTGTTTGCAGTCTGCGTTCCTCCGGAGGCTCTGGGGAGAATTCATTTCTTTGCCTTTTCTGGATTCTAGAGGCCGCCCGCATCCCTTAGCTCGTGGCCCTTCCTCCACCGTCAAGGCCAGTGCCAGTCGATTCTTTCTCACGTTGTACTCTGATTTGACTTCTCCTGCCTCCCTCTTTCCCTTATAAGGACCGTTGAGATTACATTGGGCCCACCTGGATAATCCAGGATCATCTCCCCATTGCAAGATCCTTAATTCAATCACATCTGCAAAGTCCCTTTTGCAGTGAAGCAAAACATACTCACAGGTTCCAGGGATTAGGATACAGACATTGGGGGCCACAGTTCTGCTGACCACAGGCTCTTTACAGAAGACGCTCTCGATAAGGAAGCTGTGTGGTTAGTTGACAGTCTCATCTTCCAGGAGCACCTCTCTCCTGCAACTCTGTTAGTTTTGCTTGGTCTCTGTGGTTTAACACAGACACAAGAAATTCTGTTGGTTTCAGTTCTCAAATGCCTAATCTGTAGTGGTGGTCAGTTAATATTTGTTGAGTAGACAGATGAATGGGTGAATGGATGGATGGACAGATGGCTAGATGGATGGATGGATGGGTGGGTGGATGGATGGATGGATGAGTGGGTGGATGGATGGATGGATGGATGGGTGGGTGGATGGATGGATGGATGGATGGGTGGGTGGATGGATGGGTGGGTGGGTGGGTGGATGGATGGATGGATGGATGGATGGATGGATGGATGGATGGATGGGTGGATGGGTGGGTGGGTGGATGGATGGATGGATGGGTGGGTGGATGGATGGGTGGGTGGATGGATGAATGGGTGGGTGGGTGGATGGATGGATGGATGGATGGGTGGGTGGATGGATGGATGGGTGGGTGGGTGGATGGATGGATGGGTGGGTGGGTGGATGGATGGATGGATGGATGGATGGATGGATGGATGGATGGATGGATGGATGGGTGGAGGGGTGGGTGGATGGGTGGATGGATGGATGGGTGGGTGGATGGATGGATGGATGGATGGGTGGACTGATGGATAAATGGCAGCATGATTTGCCCAAGGCCCTATCACTAGTTAGTGGAGGAACCAGAGTTTGAATTCGGGGCTACTTGACTCCAGACCTGAAGCTCTTAATCAGTGAACTTACTCCAGTGTCCTCACAGCTGACAGCCTCTTAGAGTGGAGGAGAGGCTGCATTTCTTCCCCTCTACTTACTTACATTTACTTACCATTTACATCTGAGCTATTTTCTTATTTAAAACTGCAATGGACTGGGATTTTGCTGTATAACTCGTGGACAGTCAGGCTCAGAATAAATTCTCCACAAATGCTAATTATTGTTGTTATTAGCTAACTCTACATTAGTTAGGGCAGAGATGCCACCTGGCCTAAGGGATGCCATACAACTGGAAATCAGGAAGATCTCTTGCCTCTGTTTCCCTCTGCACATCTTCCTCCTTCCCCTCCCTCTAATTCTTTGGTCTACCACGTGCTACAGCAGAACCTACAGGGGAAGATGGTGGCTCCGGTCTTCTCTTCAGTCATTCAACAAACATTTGTCCCATGGACAATAAATCACCCAGGAGAAATGGACATTCCAGTACCTTCTTTCTTTATTGATGGCACCCATAGTACACTTCTCCTTCTAGTACCAACTTACAGGAGAGAGAAGAAAGGGTAACAGTCCTGAGCTCTCCTAGAATGGGGTCACCTGCTTCCTGTCGACTGGGAGAATATAAACAAGACACTTACCCCTCCTGCATGCCCCTTTCCTCCTCAGTTAACTGTATCTCATAGAGTGGACATAAAGTCACCCTCCTCCACTCCAAGTAAAGTTTGATTGAAGTATAGCACCCAGAAAGCCTGCATGCTATTTTCAATAAATGACTTGCACTGACTGATTCATAAGCCATTGGGCACAGGTGTTATTCATTCATTCATCCATTCATTCATTAGCTCATCCATCCAGCAAATATTAGCTAACCCCCTACCGGCGCCAAGCACATTTCTAGGAGCTAAACATTCATCAGAGAACAGAACCTCGTCAAGAAAACTTGTCCTCATGGAACTTACAATTAGACAAAATTTAAAAATAAAACATACGGAATGTCTGGATAGCAGTTCGCTCTCTAGAGAAAATAAAGCAGTGGGGTAAGGGGCAGTGGTCAGGGGGACATTTGGGGGAGACCCGCGGGGTTGAGGGAGGGAGCCTGTGGCTCTCTGGGCTGTGCAGGCAGAGGGAACAGCAGTCCAGGTCGAGAGCAGGACTGACAGTTTCCAGAAACACAGGAGGCCAGTGCGGTTGGATGGGATGGATGGGGTCAGAGGGAGGAGGGACAGATCACAGGGTCCTGGGGCTGCTGCGGGGGTCTTGTGTGAAATGGGAGTCGCTGGAGCTGCGATGACCTTCCACTTGGTGCAACAGGACTCCTCCAGCTGCGGAACTGAGAGCCAGCAGGGAGCCAAGTGGAGGCCGTTCTGGAATTGGAGCGCTCTCTATGTACTCTTTAGGCTGTAAGAGAAACATTGTAAATGATCTCTGCGATTTACTCATAGCAATTCACGCATATGTCTAAATACATGATACATTTGTATACACACATACTATGCAGGACTGCATGCGCAGCCAAGCACTGGAAGGATAGCTCCGGGATTTTCAAGGCTAACTTTTGCCATAGCAGATGTTTGCCTTTCTGGTGAACTTGAGCATCTTACCCCAGCATTGTGCGGCACTCAACTGCCCGTGTACATCTGCGCAGGTTTATGTGTCTTTGCCCCAAAGACAAGGGCTCTCTCCTGGACCTTTTCTAGCCCATTCAACTACAAAAAATCCCTAACAAACATGTGAATTGAAGTAGATCTACCGTCTTTGCATATTAGGGAGGCGTTTTGCAGAGCTGAATCATTAAGAGGGCAACCTCTGGCTTCAAGCAGAAGCCTGTCTCATCATAGCCGTGTCCCCGTCCTAGAACAGTGCCTGGCCCACAAGAGACACTCAACAAAGATCTGTTGAATGAATGAATGAATGAATGAAGGGATAAAGGATGGATGGATTCCTTCCAAGCAGGAGCTAATGTGACATTTAGAACAGATGAAATTGCAAAAACTGCAGAGTTTAGGACTTTGTGCATCAGGAGGCTGGGGAGATAAAGATGACCTTTGATAAGAGCTCTTGGAATTCTGTGCAACTGAATTAAAGAACATGAAAGAGCTGGTAAAGGGCAGGTGTGTGTCTCCAATTTGAGGTCACACCTTTCACAAAAATTGTGATGGTTTGACTGACAGCCTTAGGAGGGCCTTTCATTCCCTTTGTAGTCAAGGAGGAGATTAAAGGGCTGTGTTCAAAGCACCGAGCCTTCTGCCCTGGCTAGCAGTGGGCCTGGCATGTCAACTGCCTTTAGCACTCTTTGTAAGAATTTGTGCTCAAAGGGTTTGGGAGGATCTGGGGTGTTGTTAGCCACTCAGGCAAGAAGACTCTCCCTCTAAGAACATGCTGGAAAGCTGGTGTTTAGGCAGTCAGTGAGGGATACAGAGAAGCAAAAGCTCTGGAACCAGACAGAATCGGGCGCACATTGCCCCCGACATGTGTCTGGCCCATCTGCATCTCAGGTCCCTCGTCTGTGTACACAGAGTAACAGACTCGTTCATTTAGTGACGTGCCACATTGCACTGGGGACTTGGGTATTGGAAAAATAAAGATGATTAAGAGACGTTCCCTTCCCTGGGGGAGCAGGGACAATTTAGAAATGTTTGATTGTTTATTTACACAAATGGCATTCCATTTCTGAAGTTTGGCCAGATTAAATAATCTATATGAAAAGCTTTACAAAAATAACAAATAGAAACATCACAATGAGTGGTGGGGTGGGGCAAGAAGGGGGTGATCTTGTAGTGAAGTCTACGGCAGACATGAAAACCCAAACCACAGTCGCACCCCACCCCACCACCCCTAAATAAAACAACAAATAGCCACAAACCACATAAAACTGAGAAGCAATGAGCTCAAGTCCCACCTCAGTCAGAAGAATGTTCCAGAAATTATCCCCCGGCAACAGCTTCTCCACTGGGGAACAAGATTATCTGGTGGGAACTGAAGACCAGCCCAGGGGTCCCTGAGCCCCCAGCCCATGCACCTTTCTCTCTCTGCCCTTGGAAACGGTGGTGAAGTATCCTCAAAGCACACACTGCTCAGACTGTGTTAGCAGTTAATTTGCATCCCAAACACAACAGAATGTGTGAGTTCAGAATTTGGGGATCACTGAGTAGATCAGAGAAGATAGGGAATAATTCTCAATGGTGCATAATTAATCATGATGTTCCAATTGACAGAAAACCCACTTAAACAATAAAGGGATTTGTTTATCAGCTAAGAATCAGAGAAGTCAAGAATGATGTTAGTTTCAGGCACGGTTTGATCCAGCAGCTCGTGCCACATCATCAAGGGCTTTATTTCTCTCTACCTCTTCTTTCTTCATTCTGCAAAGTGAGCTTGTCCCCAGGCTGTACCTAGCTACTGCTAGCAGCTCCAGTCTTTGGTACCAAAATGGTGCACTCAGTTTTAAACTCCACAGCCTTACATTTGACACATGATCCAGCACAAGGGAGCTTTGTTTTTCCCAGAAGCCCCGATAAATATTTCTTCATGTGAGATTTTCTTTGTGTGAGGAAGACCAGCCCTGAGCTAACATCCGTTGCCAATCCTCCTCCTTTTGCTGAGGAAGACTGGCCCTGGGCTAACATCCGTGCCCATCTTCCTCTGCTTTATATGGGATGCCGCCATGGCATAGCTGACAGGCAATGCGTCTGTCCATGCCCAGGATCCGAACCTGCGAACCCTGGGATGACAAAGCAGAGTGCGTGAACTTAACAGCTGCGCCACCAGGCCAGCCCCCATATGAGATTTTGTTTTGTTTTGTTTTTGTTTTTTGTGGGGAAGACCAGCCCTGAGCTAATATCTGTTGCCAATCCTCCCCTTTTTGCTGAGGAAGACTGGCCCTGGGCTAACATCCGTGCCCATCTTCCTCTACTTTATATGGGACGCCGCCACGGCATGGCTGACAGGCAGTGCGTCGGCGGGCGCCCGGGGTTCGAACTCGCGAACCCTGGGCTGCCAAGCGCGGAATAAACCGCTGCGCCACCGGGCGGCCCCGAGATTTTTTAAATAATATTTTTTTATTTTAGAATAGTTTCAGATTTACAGAAAAAACTATAAAGGTAGTACAGGGAGTTCTCATATGCCCCACAGTGTTTCTTCTATTATTAACATCTTAGATGAGTGTGGGACATTTGTCACAATTAATAAGCAATATTGATATTTTATTATTAACTAAAGTCCAAACTTCATCCAGATTTCCTTAGCTTTTCCCTAATGTCCTTTCCCTGCTCCAGGACCCCAGCCAGACACCCCATGACATTCAGTCATCACATCCCCTTAGGGCTCCTCTGGGCTGTGACCGTTTCTCAGACTTTCCTTGTTTTTGATCATTTTGGCAGCTTGGAGGAGAACTGGTCTGGTATTCCGTAGACTGTCCCTCAATTCGGATTTGTCTGATATCTCCTCATGAATATCCTCACGTTATGGGTTTGGGGAGGAAGACCCCAGAGGAAACGCGCCCTTCTCGTCACATCGTATCAAGGATACACACAATCCGCGTGATTTATCACTGCTGGCGTCGACCTAGACCGCCTGGCTGAGGTCACGTTTGCCAGGCTTCTCCACTGCAAACCTATTCTCTCCCCCCAGTCTGTGCTCTTTGGAAGGAAGTCACCAAGCGCAGCCCACTCACAGGAGTGGGGGGTGGCCACCTCGCTGAGGGTGGAGCATTTACATAAATTATTTGGAATCTTCATGTATGAGAAATTTGCATATTTTTATTTATTATTAATTATTCAATTGTTTATATCAACATGGCTCATACATATTTATTTTATACTTTGAGTAATAATCCAACACTACTTTATTGTTCCAGCCTTGGCCCTGGGAGCCCTTTCCGCTGGCTCCTGCGTCTCTTTCATGTGCCTCCATTACTGTGGGGGCTTTGTTGTTGTTTTGGGGTCTTTTAATTGGTTCCTTACTTTCTGGCACCACAAGATGCTTCAGGCTCATCTTGTACATTTCCCGCCCCAGTCCTGGGATCAGCCACTTCTCCAGGGAGCTCTGATTCCTTTTACTCGAGAATGGTATTAGAAAGTAAGGTCTGGACCCGAGGCGTGCTTATTCTTCCTGGGATGTCATGGCTCCCAGGCCCTCTCAGCTGACGGAACAAGAAAACACATGTGTTCTTCCCAGCTTTTTGATGCGGTTTTGGTGGTGTGCCCATCCACCCAGCCAATCCCTGGGTCCTGAGGGTGGAATGGTTTTAGCCAATCAGGGTCCATCCTGGGGCAGGTGATGGAATATGCCTTGACTCAGAATTCAGGGCTAAGAATAGAGGAGGTGTGGTTTCCCCAAGAACACGCAAGGTGTTGATAAGGAAGAGGGGAAATTGATGTTCAACGGCAAGATCTGTTACTGTGCAGGGTCAGTCACAGAGACCAGAAAGAACTACAAAGTCTCTTGAACCCCAACAGTCGATAAGTCCCCTTTCCTTTGGAGAAAGTGCTGGGCCCTTTTTTAAGTGACTCAGGAAAATGACAAATTCCTCGAGCATCTATTCCCAAAGTCACGTGTGCATTAATGAAATATTTTTAATCTTGTCTTTCAAACCAGCTGGCTTGGCTCCTAATAGGTTCCAATTAAATCCTTTTTTTAAATTACATTGTTCTTAAAGACTTTGCTATCTTCACATGATTTTTCTCCCACTCCTCTCGGCCCAGACCCTCTCAAAATTGCCTTTCCACCCCCCTTTCCTATTAAAAAATGGAAAATTGCACAATTCACCTAATTAGTCAAATTTGAGTTGTATGTGGCTATCACAGCCCAGTGGTTGAATTTCACACACCATTTGAAAAGATATGGTAGAAATGTCATTGCTGATTTCCTCCCACACTCCACTGGTAGTATTCAATTACAAAAGGAATTATTTGGCTTTCTGTCATTGCAAGGCTCTAGCAATATGCTATTAACCTTTATTGATTTTTGCTTAAATATATTCAAGATGGGTACATTTTTGCAAATCTAATGTGCTGGTATTTAAACAGAAATATTTCACTAAATGGGTTTTCTTTTTAAATGAAACTTGCCAAATGATTATAAATGACGGGAGATCAGTTTTGAACTTGAAGGAGATGTTTTACGGAGATTCTAGAAAGAAGGTTTTCTGTGCTACCAAATGGGCCACGGGAGCTGGAGAAGATTTGGAGGGGAATGCACGTGGCTTAGGAGGAAAGGTTCTTGCCCGAGGTGCACTTAGACCGGGGAACATAAAAACAGGTCCCTTGCAGGTTGCTGTGGGTCTGGGAGCCAACACAGGGAAGGGGTGTGGAACACTGGCCGGAGGAGACGGCCATCAAAGACAACGATAATGATGAATATTGGCATCTGTCAAGTATCACTCGTGATATCACATATCATGATATATATGATATATATCAACATGATTATCATTTCACTATTAATAGTTTTAGACAAAATGTCTACAGTTTGAGGGAACCTCACAGAAGTGCAAGTCTTCTTCTGCCGTATTTTATTAACTAGAAACACCAGCAAGTGCAGCCTTTCGGGGTGAGGACTTTCTCTCCACTTCCCACCCTCCCTGGTGGCCTCAGTTTACATTTACAAAGATTCCTCTATCTTTTGAAAAGGCTTTTTTTGTGGTCAATTACATTTTATTGTTCTTCTGTGGTTTAGGAAATGTTTACCAAGGAAATTTCAGCTCAACCAACCTAGATGTGGAGAGAACACGGTAAAATATGCTGATGGGTTTACACACTCCTATGTACACACCCATGGACGTTTTAACTACATTCAGCTCTTGATTAGCACCATCCAGAGATGAGGGGCATTTATATGGAAAATTCCAAACACCAGCTGGCCCCCACCTCTGGTTTGTCCTTGGAACGCATTAGGTACGAATGGGGTTGGAGAAAGAACTGCTTTCCAAATTGCTTTACAATATGCGCCACTCGAGGAAATATTAACAAGGGTGTTTACGAAATAGGAAGGCACAAGGATACGGTCTTGGACAATTGACAGCTTTCGATGCTTGTCAAGACAGTCGAGTTTTCTGTAGGAATGGACACAATGATTTCCTTCTGTGCAGGATGGATTGTACTTATCTTTTCTGGAGGTTTTTTTATTCAGACTAAAATCCCTTGCCTTTCTGAGGGCTGATGGAACCTACCCAGTGAGCCTGGGGCTCGAAGGAGCACGGCCAAATATGTATTGCTCTGCCACGACTCTTACGATAGAAGAATTCGATGATGATTACCATGGACGGAGTATTCTCTCTGTGCCCTGCCCGCATTTAGGTAAATGGCCCCACTTCCACCCAGTTTGACCAAAATCTTTGAGTCGCCATTGACTTCTCCCTTTCATGACTCCAGCTGGCCGCTTCTCCAGATGGATGCAGGAGCTGACCACCTCTCATCACTCCATACCCGTGCCCCTCTCCAAGCCACCTCCACTTCTCGTCTGGATCCCAGGGCCTCCCAGCTGGTGGCCCTGCTTCTGTCCTGGCACCCACATGCCTTCCAGCAACCTCAACGGTCTCTCCAAGCAGCCAGGTCCTGCTCAACACCTCAGTGCCTTCCCATCCCGCGTGAGGCCAACAGAGGGGCCGAACCAGCCCCCACCCTTCTCCAGCCTCCTCAGTTGCTCTCACTTTGCCCCAAGTTCCAGCCCCACTGGCCTTGAACTTGAACTTGACAAGCGTGAATTTGCTTGGGACTTTTGCATCCACATGGCTCCTTCCTTCCCTTTCATCGCCTCCCCCGAGCTTTTCCCATCCTCTCTACCTAAAACAGCATGCACGACACCCTCCCATTCTTCTCAGTTGCGTTCTTCTGCTTTGTTTGTCCTAATAATAACAGCTCGCCCTTCCGTAGGACAGTCAAGGGACACACACCTGTTGAGTCCTCGCATACTCACACTGACCCATGAAGCAGGTTCTCTTGTCGTGCCCATTTTACAGGTGAGAAGGTGGAGGCCGGAGAGGTCAGACAGCTTGATGAGGGTCCTCCACCACCAGGCATTTGGCTGCAGGGTCTGCACCGTGAACCATAGAACACGTGCACTTCTCGCTACTTGACACTCTCCTGTCGATCCATCTGTGCACTGCCTCTCCCCCCAGGAGGGGCCTTTGTCAGTTTTGTTCTCGGCCGTAGCTCCTCGGAGCAGTGCTCGGCGCACAGTACGTGCTCACTAAATATTTGTTGAATGAATACCAGACGCCATGCTAAGGGCATGACATATACTCTCTCGCTTCCTCCTCGAACCAGCCCTCTGAGAGAGGTGTGATTTTAGCTGCATCTGACCGTCACGGAGACAGAGGCCCAGGGAGGTTTCATGACTTGCTGTGCAGGTCGTCTGCGGGGGCTGGAGTGGACGCGCTCATGGGACCCCAGATCAGGGCTCTTGTCCAGGGT
Organism: Tapirus indicus; assembly: GCA_031878705.1. Taxonomy (NCBI): domain Eukaryota; kingdom Metazoa; phylum Chordata; class Mammalia; order Perissodactyla; family Tapiridae; genus Tapirus; species Tapirus indicus. The sequence continues at coordinate 48,196,493 of CM062929.1, forward strand.
CCTGGAGCTGGGGATGCTGAGGTGGACAGGACACTCCCGTCCCTGCCCTCAGGGAGCTCCCAGTCCAGGAAGGGCTGGGACATTAAGAAATCGTCTAGAGATGAGGGTGTATGACCTCAAACTGAGAGAAGTGGCTGAAGGAGGGGCGTGTGGGCTCAGGAGGCTGAGCTAGACCAGGGGCCCCGAGTTTCCCTGGGATCAGTGTGTAGACAGTGGGGACAGGCAGTGCAAAGATCCCGTGGCAGGAATGGGGGACACCGCCCAGGGTGGGCAGTGTGGCTGGCGAGTGATGACGGGATGAAGCATAGGGAGGGTGCCGTCCAGTTAAGGGCACTGGCCTTCCTCCTAGGAGCACTGAGAAGCCAGTGAGAGATTTTAAACTGTGTTTAGGTTGGGAGAGCGTCACAGCTTGAAAAAGTCACTGGCCTCCACCTTGCACCCCTAAGTGTGCATTACCGTCGGGGAGGGAGCCCCTTGAAACGCAGAGTCCCAGACCAGCGCCCAGGAGTCCTCAGGGGGAAGGGCCAGGGCGCCCTGGAGTCTGCATCTCGGAGGAGCATCCTGGGTTCTTCCGATGAGGGAGATCTCTGTAAAAAAGCGCCCCTCTGGCCCCAGCTTGCTGCTTCTCAGCCTTGAAGTTCTCCCAGACCCCTTTCCTTTGGAGTAGAGTGGAGCTGGTTCGGAAGAGAATTGGAGGGGAAAATGATGCTCAGAGCCAGCTTTAAGGGTGCTGGGGACACTCAGAAAACGGTCCCCTTTTCTTCTCACCTACTTTTCAAAAGTGAGTACCTGTTTCTCTCCAGTTCCTGGGAAGCCCCCGTTTCCCTTGAGTTAGGGGTGGAGCAGCCTGTCCTGAGCTGGGGCCGGGCCACGGGGCAGAGGTGGGGCTGCCGAGGCTCGGGGCCCTAGTGGCTCTGAGTCCACCGGTCCTTTGTGGCTCCCCTGGCAGGCCCAGATCCTTCTGCCTTGGGCCCTTCCTCCCCTCCCAAAGCCCGCAGGAGAGCCCCAGATGCCTGCTCAGGATGTACCCGCCAAAGAGGTGCCACCGGCGTGAGCACTCAGACAGGCCCTGAGGGCGTCTGGCCGTCCTGGGTCCCACGGACAGGTCTCCTGGACTAGCCGCTCTGCGCAGACACGGAGCGGGGAGGCTGCGGACATTCTTGAGCTACCACGTCGCGAGCACCTAACAGTGTTCCCCGTTCCTGGCAGCGGGCGCTCTCGGTGAGGGTGAGGAAAGCCGAGCCTGACCGCCCGCGCGGTGTGAGGCGGGGCCGGCGGGGCGGCAGGCTTCGCTGGTGATCCCGACCCCAGCTGCGGCCCCTGAGCACCTCCTGTGTGGAGGCGCTGGCTCACCCCTTTATGTGAGCGACATCTGTTCATCGCTCCAACCCTCCCCAAAAAAGATCCAGAATAACCGTGGAGACGCAGAATTGGGCGCTGAGTCCTGAGACAGAACCAGAAGAGCTGCAGGATTTCCAGCAGACGGAGATCACAAAAGGTTAAAATAGGCAAGATTTCTGCAGGAACAGGAGAGTGCACAAGGGCGTGGGGTTGGGGGTCTGCGCCACTTGGGCTCACTCCCAGTTCTGCCTCCTATCAGCTGTGTGACCTTGAGCAAGTCACTTGGCCTCTCTGAGCCTCAGGTTCTGCACAGTAAGGACCGAGGCCAAGCACTGCATCCAGTCCTCATCCTGCGAGGCGGCTACTACCAACGAAATCTAAGAGCAGCTGACAAAACCCAGGCTCCCCAAGCTGGATGTGGCAGAGCTGGATCCTGCCTGCTCAGGCCAATTCGGAAGCTGATTCAGCTGCACTGCCCCTTTTGGGAGAATACTGCCCCTTCATAATTATTTTGAAAACCCAGGGAGAGCAGAAACCCCTGGCTGCAGGTCCTCTTGGCAGCGGCTATGCCTCCAACTCAATTTTGTTTCCCTTTCATCTCTAAGCTCCTTGCTCCTCCCTCTGCCGCCCGGGTTATGGCCCCAAACCCACTGTGATGTTGGTTCTGTCTTGTCACCTGTCAAAAGGCATTTTATCTCCTGCACTGTCCCCCAAGCAAGCAACACAACAGAGAGAGACAGAGAGAGCCAGAGACTGAGCCAGAGAGCCAGAGAGAAGGAAACAACGCAAGGAGCTTGGATAGGAAACCAGAGCTCAGCTTGGGAAGCATCAAACCAAACAAAATCACCCCCATGACTGATAAAAACCCAAATCCTCATTTTTAACCCATAGTTTCCGGCAGCCTTAAAGCTACAGATCTTGCATCCCAGAATTAGATTTGGGGCGGCTTCCTTGGAAAATAGCTCACCTTTGTTTGGGCACCGGGGAAGACTTCCTGCTTTAAAACCATTTGAGGAAGGGCCCTTGAAGGCTGGCTGTGGCTGCTGCGCCCAGTCCACCACGGGAGCAAATCCACTAGGGAAAAGTCTGGCACGGGAGGTCCCTGCAGGCCTGAGCTTCTTCTCTGCCTCCAAGCTCACTGCCTTGTAGTGTTTCCAAACAAAACACAAGAAGCCAGTTAACTCTGAATTTCAGATAAATAATGCGTAATGTTTTTTAAGCAAATATATGTCCCAGGCAACATTTGGGACATATCTACACATTTGGCATAATACATTTAGAATTTAGTATAATAACTTCAGAATTTTAGTAGAGTAATTTTATAATAAAAGTATGTTCCGTATAATTTGGGGAACATATTTGTACTAAAAATTTGTTTGTTGTTTCTCTGAAATTCAAATTTAACTGGGTGCCCTGTATTTTCATTTGCACGTCTGATGACTGTTGACACCCAATGCAGAAGGAGCTTTCCCTGTGCACTGCCTGCAGGCAGCAGGGCCCTCAGAGAGAGAGAGAGAGACAGAGAGACAGAGAGACAGAGAGAGAGGGAGGGCCGAGGCCAGGCCTCCCAGGCTGCGACGTCTCTCCCGGGGAAGGGGCGTTTGTCCCAGGCCAGGGCAGAACAGCCACCTGCTTTAAGGGCCTGCTTTGTGCTACATCCCTGGCTGGGCCCTGTGTACTCGAGGTGTCTTTCCAGAGTCACCCCACGACAGACAGAGAAGCTGGGAGCAGGATCGTCTGTGCCGGGGGTCTGCGACCCTTTTCTGTGAAGGGCCGACAGCAAGTCATTTTAGGCTTTGAGGAGCCTGTGGTCTCAGTCGCAACTACTCAATTCTGCCTTTGCAGCAGGAAAACAGCCATGGGGGGTGCTGTGCTCCCTAAAACTTCACTTCCACAAACAGGCCGAGGGCAGGACTGGGTCCTGGGCCATGGTCTGAGCACCGTGCTCTAATGGCCCAGGGCCGGGCTGTGCCTTGGGGTGCCTGAAGTCATAGCAAAAACATAATGTTGACCGCAGTGGAAACCTCACATGAATCTTTAAGGTTATTAGTATATTAGCTCAGACTCAGGGGTGCTTGCGATCCACGGGCCCTGTTTTATGAGCCAACGAAGGGCGGTGGTAAAATTAGCCTGAGTTCAACTCCCAGTTCTTCCCTTCTCTAGCTGTGTGACCTTGCACAAGCCACTTAGTCTCTCTGAGTCAGGTTCCTCATTTGTTAAATAAGGCTGATAACAACATAATAATATTATTCCTACCTCAGGGGGTTGTTGTTAGGATTAAAGTCATTTGCGAATGTAAAGAGATTCCAAGAAGATTCAGCGCTTACTCATTTCATCCTCTCGACCTGCTCTGCCGGCTGAGGAGCGGGGAGGAGCTCAGAGACTGGCCAGCAGTGTCTCTGAGCTCCTACGTGTGCAGGGGCTGCTGCAGAAGTGCTCCTTGGGATTGGGGTGCAACTGGGGAGGTAGTGGGGACAAGTGCTGGGGTGAGCACTGAGGAGCTGCACAGGACAGAGTGGACCTGTCACCTCCCTGTTCTTGTGTCCTTGCCCCCGCACCCCCACTGGACTCCTGCTACACTGGCCTCCTTCCAGGTCTGCTCTCGCTGTCACTCTGCCCGGAAAGCTTTCCCCCAGAAATCCAGGCTCCGTCCCTCACGTCATTCTTCCTTCTCAAATGTCACCTGCCAGGACCACCAAACAAAGCAGTTCCCAGCTCATCACAACCTCCCATCGTCTCGTTTCATTTGGTGCATCTACCATCGCCCACAATTATCCGATTTATTGGGTTGTTTGCTTGCCTATCATCTGACTTTGCTACTAGAATGAAGTGTCGAGAGCGCAGGGACCTCGTTGAAGCCATTCATGGCTGTGTCACCAGCACCTGGCATAGTGCCTGGCAAGCAGTAAATATTCCTATGAAGAACGAATAAATGAGTGTGAGGGGAGGGAGAAGACGTGGGGAGCTGGACTTAGATTCCGGGCCACTTTCCAGCTCCAGCACGTTGCAGCTGGGACGCAGTAGGCAGATTACTTCGTCTCTCTGAGCTTCAGTTTCCTCAGCCCGTGCAGGGCTGGTGTGACCGTGACGCGCAATGGTGTGGACTGTGGCTTCTGAGAATAACCGCAGATGCTGGACGAAATATAAGCAACAGTTACCCGATGGCAATGGGTGGTGAACAAAAAGAGGCAGAAACTGGAGGGAGCTGACACCCGGAACGGCACGGGGCGAGGTTCCCATTTTGTGCAGTTTGGGGTGTGTCCAGGTCTTTGCCATACAAGGGATTGAGAGCTGGGCCAGAAAACACAGTCTCAGGATTATAAAAATTAACCGAGTTCTTGGTTTGTCCTGAGCAGTGTCCATGCATTATCTCAATTAATTCTTACAAAGCCTCCGTGAGGAAGAGTCTGGTATCCGCAGGCCTGCAGGGGAAGTCACCGGCCCCAGGCCGGCTCGCTGGGAGTGAGGGGCGAGCCCGAGAGGCTGCGAGCTTCCAGGAGTGCGAGGGCCCAGGAGGCCTCTCTCCGCACTATGTTATGCAGTTTGGGGGGATTAGCTCGCTCAGGGCATTTCTCACACTGACTTCACCATCCTCTCCTTCTCCGCCACTCCCAGGAAAGCCGGGCTTCCCAAATGCACGCCGGCAGCAGCCCAGGGCTGCTTATTTTGCAAAATCAGCAAACCGGGAGGCAGGGCAGCCTCTGAGTCAGAGCGGATGACTGCGCAACCTGCAGGGCAGCCACCGCGGAGGATCCTGCGCTAGAGGACCGCGCCTCGCCCTGTCTGCCACCCCCGGGTGGAGTCCCTGGCCAGACCAGCTGCTCTGCCAGCTGCCTCCTGGCTGGTGCGGCACCAGGAGACAAAGACCAGGCAAACTCTCATGCGGAAATGTCGAGGTGCTGAGAGATGTCGCGTTGCCCTTCCCGGGCCCTCCGCAGGCTCCCCACGCCGTTCTGCGTGGAGGCAAGCAGGATTCTGCAGCGGTTACCTGTGGGGCTCCAGAGTCACATCGGCCTGAGTGCAAACTCCTGCCCTGCCGTTTCCAACATTTGGGTCCTCAGGAGAATCTTTTAATCTTTCTAAGCCTCGGTATCCCCATCTGTAGAATGGAACAATAGAAGTGAGAGAACCTACCTCTTGGGGCTGTTATGGGGGTCAAACTAGGTAGCATGCTCAGAGTACCCAGCGAGGGATTGGCCATGTGCACCGTCTCATTCTCCATCCCCTTCCCCACAGTGGGCCCCAGCTGACCCTGGAGCAGATGCTCTAGTTCCCTGCCCAGAGCCTCTTTGCAGACGGCGCCCCCAACTCCCACGTCTTGAGTGCTGTGGCTGATGGCTTCATACCCAACCTTCTAGAGAGAACTGTCCTGGGCGATGGATGCTGCCTTGCCTGGAGACGCCTGGGGAGAGGCTCTCCCCATCCTTCCTTTCCTTCTTGCCCATGTAACAGCCAAGGTTGATATTCCTAATGGCAGGTGCTCTACTCCACACAGTGACGCGGGGTCCCAGGCTCCACCGTGTGGCTGCAAGATCCACTAGGAAGGCACTGACGTCTGTGTGCAGCCCACAGAAGGAGCGAGGTGTGAAGGAGGCACGCCACTTCTTAGAAGCCTCTCCCCCAAAGTGACACTTCTCCCTCTGCTCCTGTTTCATGGGAGAGAGTCAGGCACCTGACTACAACGAGTTGCAAAGCATGCTGGGTAGCTGCATTACAGTAATAAATCTACACCACTGAGAAAGAAAGTTGACTCTGGTAGACAGTAGCCTTCTCTGCCATGTGACGGCCCTTCCTTCCTTCCGTAAACGTTTATGGAGCTTCTACTAAGTTCCACACACTGTGGTAGGTGCCAGGGACACAGTGTTGCCCTAAACCAGGTACCTCCCTGGGGTACCTCCCTCAGGCAGCCGAGGGTCTTACTGATTGCCAGTGGCTGCCTAGAACCTTCTCCTGAGTTTTGAGGGTACATCTGGGCTGAGAGGAAAGCATCTTGGGCCCATTAGCGATGTCTCCCGTGGGCACAGGAGCAGGGTGGTGGCCTGAGAGGCCTAGATTCACCCCCCGACTCCACTCCCTCAGCCCTCATCGGTGTGATGTTGGTCAAGTTCTCTGCTTCCTTTGCACTTTGGTTTCCACATGGCAAACATTGGTTTCATACAAGCTACCTCTCGTGGTTATTTCGTAGGTACCTAGACAGAACGTAGGTAAAGCCCTCGGCACCTTGACCGGCCTTTGTAATTACTGCTGAGTCCAGAAGGACAATGAAACAGGAGAACAGGGCCAAATAGAAGGAGTTCAGTGGGGGGCGGGGGACCACGGTCGGGTGTCTCAGCATCGAGGCCAGTTCCTGGACAGCAGAGCAGTAGTTATCTGTCCAGCTCTGTGTCCCCACGGGGACCCGGTCCCATCTGGACGCACCTGACGGCGGGGCCTTGTCTTTCCTGGAAGTGATGCTTCTGCATTTCTATTCAAAGTCCTCCCAGGAGAGCAGCGATGCAGACGAGTCGGCAAAGGACGTGAGCGGCCAGCCTGGGGCAGGCCACAGGGCATGTTAGAGACTGCCCTGATCGGGGTGTCACGCAAAGTGACAGCCCTGTGCCCGCCCTCTGCACAGACCGTGCTCGGCTGTGAGGGCAGCAGCCAGTGACTTTTGTTTTAATGACTGTGGACAAGACTGTGACGGGAACCGTAATAACAGGGGGCGCTGACCCTTCCCAGAGGCATCTCGGGGAGCGGGGCGGCTCCGTGGAGCAGCTTCTGCCCAGCCGGCAGCCTCCAAGGATGCACGTGTCACCGAAATGTAGGCCGGGGCTGCCCTGGGAAGGGGCTTCAGAGGGAAAACAGACGCTTGATCTAAATGAAGGCAGATGCCCCTCGGGAAACGGGCCGCTGCACCCTCACACCTGCCTGTGTTCACGATGTGCTTGCAGAAGGAATATTTCCCCCCAGGTGTTTAAAGAACCATCTCACATAGTCCCCTGAGCTGTTTTTACTTTTATCTTTTCTTTAAAAAAAATACATATATATACGTGTGTAAATAGTGTATCATCTACTCAGGATAAAACCTCAGATGCAATGCACAAGGTTAGGCGGAGAAATGTAAGCCTCTCTCCCACCCCCGAGCCCCCCAATTTCTCTGCTTCCTTCCCCAGAGACAAACAAACCACTGTCCCGAGTCCTTGGGGAATCATCTTAAGATTGCTTATGTTTCTTACAAACACGCACATTTCCATTCCATTCTTCCCCCGCACAAAGGGTCGTGTGTTGTCCACTCCATTCTGCATCTTGCTTTTGTGACTGATATAATCTTTCTGAATTGTGCAGAGAGAATGTCCCTGCTCTTTTCTGGAGCGGCATAGCGCTGCACTACGCAGATGCCCGTCATTTGTGACCTAATTTAAGCACATCGATGGACAATTAGGTTGTTCCTATCCACTTGCTATTAAGAGTCACGCCGCCATGAATAACCTTGCACGTGTATCATTGTCACACCTGTGTCCAAGGGCATCTGAAGGGCACAATTCAGACAAGTCTTCACTAGACGCCCACACTGATCTGTAGGTACAAAAGACATCCCCAGGTCACCCACCAGAGGTGCTGGCTTCACTGGGACTCCCACCGGCTGCCGCAGGTACCTCTTTAAAGGGGCGTTACCTGGACAGCCTGATAGGTACCATCTCTGGAGGACCCAGGAGAGAGAAGTACCAAACCGGGCAGTGTGAAGGCAGGGCCTGTTTACCTTCACAGTCAAACCACTTCTCAAATTACCTGTCCCGGCTCTGCCACTTACTGCTGGTGCAGCTTTGGGAAAATCACTTAGCCTCTCTGAGCCTCGGTTTTCTCATCTGTCAAATGGGGAAGTGATACCCCTTGCCGCGTGGGGGGGTGGTGAGGCGGAAATGAGTTAGTCCAGAGAAGGCCCTGAGGTCAGGTGCTCGGCAGAGTGGGGCTCAGACTCGGCTGCTGGTGTGATTGTGGTTAGGATTATGCACACAATTACAGGATTATGTGTCAGCTACCGGGCGTGTCACACGTTATCACTTTTAACTTGAACTCGTTTTCTGGCCGGTGTGGATAGTTAATAACCAAATCCGACTTGGTGACGTGGGGAGGCCTGGGGACTGTGGTTGACTGTTGTCCAGGGAAGAGGCAGAGCTGGGGCGTGGGTTCCGGTCGTCCCTGCAGCGGGGAAAAGAAGACTTGCCTCCTCTCCTGCTGACGCAGACTCATTCTTCACGTTTTGCTTGAACGTCGGTGCCCCAGGAGGCCTCCCCCGCCCAGCCCTCTGGTCTAAGGCAAGGTCCCTTCCACAACTGACCGCCTTGGCCTTCTCCGTCAAAGCCGAGCAGAGAGGTGCCTCACGTATTCTCCGTTTAGCTCGTATTTCATCTTGGTTGTCACTTCTTACTGCACATCGTGGTGTTCATTGCACGTGTCCCTAAAATTAAATCATTTCCTTTTCTTGTGATTGCACACCACAAATCAATACGTTTAGGACCATTTTCTTGCACACGACAAAGCCGACCCCAGTCTTAACGACGCAAGGCATATTCCCCTCAGATAGCCTCACCAACAGAGGCTGCTGTTTTGAAAACTGTGTTTATTTTGGGTCACAAACCCCAAACCACTTCTCTTCTGGTGGCTGCTGCGAAGAAGTTGAAACAACAGGGATGGGGGTGTCATCTGAAGCCCCACGGGTTCGTGCACAGAAACTCTCAACGCACAGCAGCAGCGGGTCCCGGGGACTCCGTTCTCCAGGTTCCGTGCTGCCTTCCACGCCCATCGACGGGGAAACCATTGACCGATTTCCAGACGTGATTTCCAGGGTCCCACCTTGTTTCTGACGGTGTCTGCACACGCAGACGGGGCTGATAGCGCGCCTCGCGCTCCCATCGCCAGTTTTGGCAGCCCATATCGTCTCCGTTAAAAACATTGTTTTAAATCATTTAAATAGCTACAAGTTGCCTTTCCTGACTCGTCTTGGCATTTGTTATATTTACATAATATTCCCATCTGTTTTCCCATGGCAGAGTCTCTGTCTGGCAGGAGAATTACTTTTTAGCCTTTTGCCAGACAAATTAATTTCCTTTACTTTGCACTTTAATTATAAATTTCTATCTCATTGTCTGGGGGACTAAATCAGCTGGGGTCGGTCTCTCAGGCTGTCTCAGACAGAGGGTGAAATTTGGACAGCAAAGGCCTCACCATGCAAAGAAAAAATGTTTGAGATGAGAAAAACAAGGTAAAAATGATCAAAACCTAAGAGAAGCCACCATTTTCCTGGCTGGAGATACCGCTCAGAGTTTTGTCACTGACCAGGGTTATCAATCAATTCTGGCCCAAACAGGGAGAAAATGAACTCAGTACATCTGACGGGGTCAATGCCTGTGGTGGCCAGCCTCCAAATGGCACCCAGTGCTCCTTTGAGTAGCCCCTCTCACACTGGATCGTGACTGGCCTGGCCCGTGTGACCAGCAGAATACTGCGGGAGTGCGTGATTTCCAAGAGGAGCTCATAGAAGCCAGCCTGGGTTCCACCTTGTTCTCTGGGATCACTTGTCCTGGGAGAAACCAGCTGCCATGTTGCGAGGACACGCAAGCACCTCTGTGGAGACCCCACATGGAGAGGAACTGACCAGCCTGGCAGCCACCTTAGGAAAGGATCCTCCAGCCCCGCTTGAGCCCTCGGATGACGGCAGCCCTGGCTGACATCTTGACTGCAGCCACACGAGAGGCCCTGAGCCAGAACCACCAGCTGGGCTGCTCCCAAATTCTTGACCCAGAACAACTGTGTGAGATAATAAATATTTATTGTTGCTTAAATCCACTAAGTTTGGGGATAACTTGTTACACAGCAGTAGGTTACTAGTACAGAACCTCGGTTATTGAATTATGAGACTTCTTCTGAATTGCGTATGAGCTAGACTGCCTGTAAGTCTTAGTGGGTATGAGGGAACTGGAAGGAGTGAAGAAAGAGGGATAAAATGTGAGGAAGTAGACACTCCTGCTCTGTTTCAATCCTAATAATAATAACAATTACTAAGAGCTAGCCTTTTTTGGTACTTTCTGATCCACCTGCTTCCTTGCTGTTTCTCCCAGCCTGCTCGCCTGCAGGGACCCTGCATTTGCTGTTCCTCCACCAGGAATGGTCTCCCCAGATTGTCCCAGGGTTCCCTCCCTCTCATTGTTCAGGCACTTTCTTCCCCGCCCGCCCTCACTGCAGTGGCTGTCCCTCCCCGCTGACTGCCTCTGGGCTGCATTTATTAGCACAGCATGCGTGTCCTCAGCAGGGAGGGGACCTCCATGAGGGCAGGGTCTTGATCTCTCTGTCACCCATGAACCTGCCTGGCACAGAAGGGGATGTAGTCATTTACTGCATGGACTTGGTGCACTCCTTGGCCAGGTGGCAGCTCAGGCAGTTTACATGCATTCTCTTATTTAATCCTCCCAAGAGTGTGAGTGAGGGTCAGTCCCATAATTACCCCATTTTACAGGTGAGAAAACCGAGGTTGGTCGTACAGCCAGTCAACATTAGAGTCTGGACTCCAATCCCAGCCTGTCTGCCTTGGAGTATTAGTGCTTAACCTGCATGTTGGGTGTCAAGGGGACATGACAGCAGGAGGTGGGGTCCGTGGAGGAAGTTAAGGCATTGTGGGGTTGGCTGCCTCTGGGCTTCACGGCACAGAGTGTGGGAGCGGGGGTTAAGGTGGGCTAGCACAATGGAGATGAAGAATCGCTGGTTGTTTTGTTTATTGGCCTTTCTACAAATTTCATAATTCCTAATTCTGTGCATTAGAACACTTTAAAAGTATTTAGGCTTAACAGACTTAAAATGATTTTTATTTCCTATGCTGAACCCCAACAAATACAGTAGTGTCAATAAATGCACATTTGGTCAATCAGGCACTTATTGAACGTCTACTGTATGCCAGACACAGTTCAAGCCACAAGGGATACATCAATGACCAAACAGATAAAACTTCCTTCTATTTCCTACCTCGCTTTTGAGGGAGAATGGCAAAACAATAAGTAACCGAATAAAACAAATAACCGTATAAATGAAATAGTAACAGCTTTCAAAAGCTATTATGCATGAAGCAAGAAAGACTCGGTGGTGGGCCGGCCCAGTGGCTTAGCAGTTAAGTTCATGCACTCCGCTTTGGTGGCCCGGGGTTCATAGGTTCGGATCCCGGGCGTGGACAGACACACTGCTTGTCAGCCATGCTGTGGCAGCATCCCATATAAAGTAGAGGAAGATGGGCACGGATGTTAGCCCAGGGCCAGTCTTCCTCAGCAAAAAGAGGAGCATTGGCAGCAGATGTTAGCTCAGGGCTGGTCTTCCTAACAAAAGAAAGAAAGAAAGACTCAGTGTGAGAAATTTCAGGGAGAAACCTCCTCTAGGTGGTGTGGTTTGGGAGTTTTTTGCCATAAAACTTTGACCTGGGAGATGGAGAAGCAGCAGCCATAGGAGAAAACAGAAGGTCCAGCATGTGCAAATGCCCTGAGGTAGCAAAGAGTTAGGCCTGTTCAAGGGGCTGATGGAGGTCACTGTGACTAGAGAAGAGCCAGCCAGGGTGACCCAGGGAAGGGAGGAGGTCAGACGGGTGGACAGGCACAGTTCACATCAGCCTCTGTAAGGACAAGGCAAGGATTTGGGACTTTATTTCAAATGTCAAAGGATGCCATTGGAAGGTTTGGGGATAGATATGATTTTTTTTTTAATTAATAGACTTTTTTTTAAACAGCAGTTCTAGGTCAGAAAATTTGAGCAGAAAGTACAGAGAGTTTCTGTCTACCTCGTCCTCCCCCGACCCTAGGTTCCCCTATTATTAACATGTTGCAATAGTGTAGCATTTGTTACAATTGATGAACCAATACTGACACATCATTATTATTATCTCAAGACCATAGTTTACATTAGGGTTCACTCTCCATGTTGTACCTTCTGCGGGTTTGGACAAGTGTATAATGACATGTATCCACCATTACAGTATTCTGCAGAATAGTTTCCCTGCCCTGAAAATCTCCTGTGCTCCACCTGCTCATCCTTCTCCCCTTCCCCCACCCTCAACCCCTGGCAGCAACTGATCTTATTCTCTCTTGAGTTTTGCCTTTTCCAAAATTTTACAGAGTTAGAACCATACAGCATGTCACCTTTCAGACTGGATTCTTTCACTGAGCAATGTGCATTTAAGGTCCCTCACTGTCTTTTCGTGGCTTGATAGCTCAGTTCTTTTCATGGCTGAATAATATTCCACTGTCTGGCTGCACCACAGTCTGTTTGGCATCTGATCACGCTGTGTGACGATGAGGCGACAGATCGACTGAAGAATTGATCTGCGAAGATCCGTCTGTGAAGAAGGGGAGGAAGCAGGCTGAGCAGAGAGAAGTCCGACTGCCATGCACACCCTTGTCCTCTAGACAGCTGGCCTTCCTCCTTGCCCCCCACCTCGGCCCGATCCCCAGAAGCCATCCATTCACCGGATGCAGCCACGACCCACGGCACTCAGCCTGCAAGCCCGGGTTCTCACAGCCTCCACTGAGGACATGGGGAGCCTGGCTTCACACGAGCCCCCCCCCCGGAATAACCACAATGAAGAATAGAAATACAATGGGGCTCTTTGTGATGAAATTGTCCTCAAAACCATCGCCACATTCGAAAATAACATTCAGTCAGTTTTTCCACCGTGGCTCCCAGCCCACAGTCTTGTCTTGCTGGAAACCCACCAGACGGGACTTTGAAGATGCCTCTGCAGCTCCGGAGGGTGATTCAGAGTTGGGTTTGGTGACTGCGTGTGAGCATGTTTTCAGACAGGCCACCAGAAGCTCTGTATTGTTCTGGGATCCCTTCAAACACGGGCCATAAATCAGACTCATCCAAGTTGCACGCTGGGGAAAGGCACAGCCCAAGGGGGCTGTGCTTGGGGCGCTAAGTAGCTCTCAGGACGATGTTCAGATCAAGGGCAGCCAAAGGGGGGGTGGCCTCCCCCTGCTTTTCTGTTGCTCAATCCATTTTTTCAGCTCGAGCATTTGCCACCCGGGCTGGGAAGCAGCGCGGGAACGGGCCGATTGGCAGACTGCAGGCTCGGAGGACGGGACGGGGAAGGACTAGCCAGATGCCAGGGCTCCAGACCTCCGGGCTGTGAGGGGTCCACGCCGAGTGGGAGCACTTCACCGCTTCGTGGGGTGACTCCAAGGCGGGGAAGGCAGCACCCTCTCCGAGCCTCAGTTCTCTGGTCTCTGCGTTGGGACTGAGAACAGTGGTGTCCGCCTCCTGGTGTTGGATCAGGTGCCCCTCCTTCCTAAAAAGACAGTTTCATCCAGGTGTAACTAAGAGACCACGTAACGTATCCATTAAGTATGTGGTTCGAGGAGCATTTAGACAACGGCACAGCCACCTCCAAGTCCCACTTAGAACACTCCCATTGCCCCGGAAGTCCCTTTGGGCCTCTTAGCTGTCAATTCCTGCCCACACCCCAGCAGGAAGCAGCCCGTCCAGAGCCGTGTTCAGGGGGGGAAGTGAAGAGTGTCCTGCTCAGGCTGGGTTTTCGGTAACCATATGCAGGTACATTTTGAAAGCATCCAGAATCAGCAGCAGCTTTTGTCGGGTAGGACCGTCCACATTGGCGCCTCTAGGTTTGTGCAGTGCACAACCTGCACAACCATCCATGGCAGCCTGTTTATGTGCCTCAGTCACTATCAGCAATTTTTCCCTAAAAATTCTATTTCCTGGGGGAAATGCTCAGGATACAACAGAAAGTGAAACAGAACTGAAAACTCTGCAAAAGTGTGGTCTTAATTTATTTTTTAAAATATGTGTATATACACACAAATAAAAAATAAAAGACTGGAAGGAAATATACCAATCTTTTTACAGTGATTATCTTGGGGTGACAGATTTAGGTATGATATTAATTTTTTTATACTTTTCGGCACTCACCAATTTTCTATAAGATACATGCAATATTTATAATGAAATGACCTATTTGGTTGGAAAATGGAGGTAACGCATTCATTCTTCTCTTCCTGTTTCAAAACAGGTAGCTAGATTCCTATGGTGACATAGTCAAAAAAATCTTTAGGATCCTCACATCAATTTTGTTTCTGGAGCAAAGTGAGAAATAATAAATAAAGTAGCCCATGCCTCTGCTTTGCACATGTAAGCACACACACACACACACACTATAGTAAATAGGACTCTTCCACAAGATGACTTATTGAGCTTGGTCAAATGAGATTCTGCAAGACAAATCTTACTTGTCCAATTGTATAAATGTCCTTTCTCTTGTGGATTCTCCCGGACAAGTCCAAAAATGAAAATCTTCCTTGTTCTTCAAAGGAGGTCACCTCTCTACTCGTAGGAAATTAGAAATTCTCCTGGTATAAACCCCCTGCACATGGTGTACTTTCATAAAAGTCAGCTGGCCAGCGATTGAATAAAATTCCGATGTTTGAACTGTCTCGGAGGGTGTCCCCATCCGTGACGTGCTGGGGCAATTCTTCCTGCAGAGCTATTTTCTGTGCCTCAACAACCATTTCTTAAGTCTGGTGGAAAAGCTCTCTGATACGTAATAGTATCCTTTAGTCAGGAAACGAGTCATGAAAAAAAAGAAATAAAAAGCTCAAATTTCCCAAAAGCCCCCTCTTTTTTTTAAAACGAAGTAACGAAATAGTAAGGCAAGGCTAATTGTAATTGACCTGTAATAGATGTTAAAATGTCAGCACACCGTGCAAACAGCCACCTCATGGAGTAGAACATTCGCTACATTGTTGTTGCCAGTCCTGTTGCTTAATTAGCTATTTTCTTAAGTAGGATCCCTTAGAAAACACCATCCCACACAGTCCAATATCTGAACTCTAGTTGGGGCTCTGTTTACGCTTGAGGAGATGTAAGGATGCTTTTTCTGGGAACTTTCTAGAACAGTGGTTTCTCCACTGGTGGTGATTTTGTCCCCCAGGAACATTTGTCTGCAGACAATTTTTGATTGTCATTGGGGTGGGACAAGGAGAGGTTTCTGCTGGCGTCTCCTGGGAAGAGGCCAGGGTTGCTGCTTGACCCCCTGCAGCGGGCATGACGACCCCCAGACAAAGAGCTATCTGGTCCAAACGTCAAGAGTGCCGAGGTTGAGAAATCATGTTCTGGAACAAATGAAAATTACTACTGCAAAAACCATTAAAATATCCATAATTCGACTGCCAGAATGCCAATATCCTGGAAAACAAAGTTTGTACTCTTGAAAAACATCAAAAATGACAACAAATCTGTTTGGAGGGTTAAGTATGCTTCTGGGGACCGATTTTAGCTCTGCTCAGGAATCCGATTGGAACTCCAGCTTCATCCAAGTTCTCAAAAATCAAAAACAAAACCTCTGTCCTCTTCACACCTCACCTGTCCTTTGGCCTCCCAAACCAGGGCCAGCTGCCAAAATTGTTGGGACAAAACCACAGACGTTCAGCTGAAGCCTTGCGCCACAGACACAGTCCCCCACTTGTGGGTTTATGACTTGGGTTCAACGTGACATCCCAAATGTCTCTTGCCATGTCTGTACTATGGATGGTATTGATTTTTTATTTCTAATTATCTGCACTTCCTAAACTGACACCACAAATGCGTTATTTGTTAAAAAGAAAAAACAACTTGTTTGTTAACGTAAACCCATCCCCTCCTCTGATTGCTTCAAAATTCTCCAAGGACCGTTTCCGGCCAACACAAGAAAGAAAGGCCATAAAGTGTCATCCCCGGCTGAGTACCAGGGATTTGGTCTCCTTCTCGAGGACGACAGGGTTAGAATTGGGACAGTTTCAAGTCCAGCCGTGAGAGGCAGAGTCCTAGTGACAACCCAGGTTTTGCCACTGAGGCCACAATCTAGGGAAAATCCAGAGGCCACAGGAGCTTGGCTGGCCTCTGGTTACCATAGAAACGATGCACAAGAACCCATCACTTTCGGGCCTAAGAGACAAGGTGATGCCTCACTTAGCTGTTCCAGGGACCTGTCACAAGACCCTGCGAAGGAGGTATCGTTGACTCCATTTTACAGCTGAAGGGTCCAGGCTCAGGACAGAAGGGACGGATCGTGCTAAACGTCAAACTATTTCTGCGAATTCCCCGCACAACAGGTGGTTCTTAACAGGTTTTGAGAAAGAAGTGTACATTTTCTGAAGTGTGCTCTCCATGTTGAACACATGGGGTAGCCCAGGATGGGTCCTCTTTCCCACCCGTTGTAGAAGAACGCTCTGTCACGCCAGAGTTTCTTACACGGCCCCAACCCCAGTTGCACCTCCAGAATCAGAACCCCTGGGGTGGGCTGAAACCCCACAAAAGTTAACAAGCCCTGCAGGTGATTCTGACGTGGACTGAGAGCCTGAGACCCGGTCTACAGTACTTCTAGGTGTCTTTTCCTTTTCAGCCCAGATTCCACAGACCAGTGACACATCTGTGCCTCAGTCTGCTTTCCTGTAAAATGGGGGTAACAGCATCCACCTTAGGGAACTGCTGCAGGAACGCAACGGATCAGCCCATGGCAACCCCTTCGACGGGGCCTGGCTCAGAGCTGGTGCTCCAACAACTCGGCTGCTTTTGTGATGATTATTCCACAAGCCTCTTACGGGGGATCAACTACCAGCTTCAGAGGCGCTGGTGCACAAACAGTCCTCTTGGCCTCTCCTTTCTTCCCATTCCTCTCCTCTCCTCCAGCACATGTTCATCCTCCTTGTCTCTTTCAGCCAGGACCCAGGCCTCCCGTCCCCAGGGATTTGTTCTGGCCCATCTCAGCCCGGGTCCGGGGGGTACCTCCCCTCCTGGTGTAGTAGTCAGCAAATACCTTGCCTTAAGGTATTTCTTTAAAAAAAAAAAATCCTTCCCAGTGGAAGCAACCCAAGTGTCCACGGACAGATGAACGGATAAACAAAATGTGGTCTATCCATACAGTGGAATATTATCCAGCCTGAAAAAGAAAGGACATTTCTGACACACGCTACAACACGGGGGAACCTCGAGGACATCATGTTATGTGAGACAAGCCAGTCACAAAGGGACAAATGCTGTGTAATTCCACTTATACGAGGTCCCTAGAGCAGTCAGATTCATACAGACGGAAAGTAGGACGGGGGTGCCAGTAAAATGGGAATTGTTGTTGAATGGGGACAGAGTTTCAGTTTTGCAAGAGGAAGAGTTCTGGAGACGGTTTCCACACAATGTGAGCACACTTCACACCACTGAACTGTGCACCAAAAAATGGCTAAGATGGTAAATTGTTTGTGTTATGTATTTTACCACAAATAAAAATAAAATTAAAAACCAAAACAACTGTCCCACCAGATGCAAACCCCTGGCTGGCAGCAAAGGGCCACGCCATCCCTGGTGGCTTCATACGGATGTATGTGGGGGTCCCGGGATGGACCCTGATTTCCCCATCAGACACTCTCTGGTCTCCTGTGGTTAGCTTGGGGCCCCTGCAGGGAATGGGGACAGCGACGTCTGCAGGGGTAGAGGAAGCCCCCATGTCGGTGGGTCTAGAGAGGGGGCTGGAGCCTGCTCCCCAAGACAGGAGGGGAGCTCTGCGGGTGGGAGAGGGGGGCTTAGAGAGAGTCAGACACTCTGGGTGGGCTCGAGGGAGCAGCACGGGGGACAGAGCTTGTTTGCGCCCCTTTTAAGGTTTGCCTGGGACTAATGGGGTTCCCAGGACATGGGACTTTCAATGCAAAAATCGGGCAGGAAAGTCCCAGGCAAACGAGGGCAGGTTGGTCACCCCACTTGCTGGAGGTCACTGCGCCCTCCCGCTGTGAGAACCCCACGTGGGGTAAAGCTGCGTCTCCTGACTTCCACCATCTTGAGAACCTCTGCGATCTTCCCACAGCCCTGGGCCGTTCCGTTCACTTCCTAAGGACGTTCTTTTAAATCCACTTCTAAAATGTGGATAAATTTAGCCTTGCACATTAAAATAAATAGATAATTGTTTGATGAAAAAAGAAGCATCTGCATAGCAGCTCCATTGTCTCCCCCCCAGAGGTGGCCATTCCCCCTTGGGGGACACTAGTGAAAGCTGCCATCACCAGCAGCACCAAAGGAAGGGCCCAGAGAGGGGGGAAATATGAAACCACGATCATCTGAAACATCTTGGAAGTTGATCCGATAAAAGGTGAATTATCGAGGGTCCTGGGAGCAATGATGCTGGAAGGGCAGAGGGGGAGGTGGGAGGGGGAGGGGTGGGGTCGGGAAAGGGGGGAGGGGCCTGGCCTCAGAGTAGAGAGGCTGGTGGAGGTGGGAGAGCTGGGGGGCGGGGCAGGAAGGGAGAAGAGGTGGGAGGGCCAAGGGCCCTGGACACTCACTGAGAAGTGGAGTCTCCTCAGATGAGATCAAAATGGCTCCAGGAGTTGGGGCTGCACCCCAAGTGGGCTGTGGGGGGATCTGTTCCTTCAAGAAGAACAGAGTGGGTTTCATTACCAAGACAAGTGTCCCCAAGGCCCCTGCCCTCCTGTCACTCCACAGGGCCAACCAGGTGATTCCAAATAGTGCCAGAAAGGGAACAAGCTGGGAGGGGGTGGACTTGGGGGTGGCTTGATAGGTGGTCTAGGACAGAAGGGCCCCCTAAGGAGCTGACATGGAGCTGAGACCCGAAGGGTGATGAAGGGTCCAGTTAAAGCCGAGGGCAGGGGCAGTCTCCCAGGGACAAGCTCAGCCACGTAGAGGCTAAGCAGGAACCCAGAAGGCAGAGGAGCAGAGAGGAGGCCCCGGGAGGCGGGAGGGGAGAGAAGGAGGGTGAGGTGGGGCAGACGGCGCATCTGGGGTACCGGCAGGACCGGCTGCAGGATTCAAGTGTTCAGAGCAAAACTAAAATGTGGGCCCTTCAGGCAGAGCGCCTTAGCAATTTCAAGACAGACAACAGAGCATTTAAGTTAAGCGTGGGGTCCTTCTGAGCGCTGCCCATGTGACTGCCCAGGTCACTTGTCCATGAAGGCGGCTCTGGGTGCAGATCCCCAGGGTCTTGCAAACTCAGGAATGTGATTTGTTTCAAGGACAACAGGAGCCCTCAGAGGAGCTGACAGGCAGAGTCAGACTTGATCTGGCTTCTAAACCAGGAGAGCTTCCTGGAGGCTGTGGCCTTTGTAGGGTAAGAGGTGGCCATAACCTTGACTTTGACCTTGAGCTGGCGTGCCTTGTGAACGGACAAGTCAGGTGGAGTCTCTAACCACGCTCAGAAAGGCTTGATAATGGACCCCTTCTCTACACGGCATCCCACCCCAAGGACCAGGCTTCCACAGGGCCCACCTTGGGAAACCCGGGCTGGGCGCATCAGTGCTAAGAAACCCCCTAAACTCTCTCCTGTCACACAGGGGGAAACTGAGGCTCAGAGAGGAGCCAGAGGTTGGCTGAGCCTACAGAAGTGTGACAGAGATGGGAGCAGGGTGGTTGCCTTCGGAGTCCCCACTTGGGGTTCTTTACTGCGCCCAAGGCCAGCGCCCATGGAACATGTGCAGTCACAGGCCCTGGAAACAGGCCGGGGGGCCCCAAACATCACACTAAACAGGCCGTGAGCTCCGGCGGGGGGAGGGGAGGCTGCGGTGGAACATCTGAGCGCCAGGACCTTTGAGAACAGACAGACGTGTGGGTTCCATTCAGAAAGGGGCTCCAGCCCGCTTCTTGCGAGCGAGCACGGGTGTGTGATTTAAATCTTATTAAGTCATGAATCTGGGTCAGTGGTAATTTATAGATTACCTCCATTAACTGGATAAAAATAATCACCAGCTCAACAGTGAGTCACAACAGCAATTAAAGAAAAGGTACAGCTTAGCGCTGGTTGGGGTGTGAGGATGTGTCTCCAATTATTTCCCGAAGATTCTGGAGATTGGCAAAAACCAACAGGCTTTTGGCCCGAGAGAATTCCCTTCTTTCCCCCTTAATTTTTAAGCCCTTCAGGAGAAATTTAATCCATATGTTTCGGATTCGTTTACGTTTAAACCATCAAAACCGTGTTTGTAAGAAACATCTGACGTCCAGGATCCCTTTTTTCTCTTCTGTTGTAAAGGCCTTTGGTCTTTGAACCAGGAAGTCGTCCTCGGCCAAGATGAAACGGGGCGTCCCCGTAGGAACATGAGTGGGCGCCCCCTCCCGCCTTCCCAGCTGCCCTCCTGCCCCGGGGGTCTGCCGGGGCCCCAGGGGAGCCTCAGCCCTTGGGAAGCTCCCAGGGTGGGGAGGCAGCGCCAGCGGAGTGGTCTCCACAGAAGCGACCCACTAGGCTCCTGTCCCAGAAGGAAGAATGGTGGTTTGAGTTTATTGAGCCCTACTGAGTGCCTGGCGCAGTCTGGACTGTCATCAGCACCTGGGTGAGGCCGGGCTCTCACATCCCCATTTCACAGACTGGGGCTGAGGCCGGCGGAGAGGAGGCCGTGAGCACAGAGCTAGAGCGTGGCGGGATTGGAGGCAGAGACCTTGACCACTTTAGAGAGGGAATCTGAAGCTCACAGTTTATTAAAACTGCCAAACGGGCTGGGATAGAGGATGTACAGCATTTTGGAGGGTATTGATGGCTAGACACACAGCAACGGGTTAATAGCAGCACAGCGGCCGGCTCCTCCCTCCCCTCCCCTCCTTTCCTCCTCCTTCCTCCCTTTCTCTCTCCCTCCCTTTTCGCTCTCTTCTCCTCTTCCTTTTTCCCTATATTTATGGATTTAAATTGCTTTCCTATGACTATTTTTTGGTGTTTCCTTTCGGTCCTTTTTCTACATTTATTTCTACATAGTTGTAATCCTTCTGCACATAGTTTTATATCCTTCTTTTAGCCACTTAACCTTCTCACTAAGAATGCTTCCACATCATCAAAGAGGTTCCCTAAATGTCCTTCTCGTGGCTGCCCACCGTATTTTCCTCGCACCGTGACGTGCACTGCTCTGCCTCTCTGGGCGAGGATTGGGTTGTTTCTGTGCTCTTGTTGCTGTGCTGCGAGTAATGGCCCATGAACACCTTTGTGCACGGAACCTGAAGAATGTGTTTTGGCCTCAGTTTTGATTCTAACTCAGGACCTTTGGGGACACGTTCCAGGTTGATAAAAGAATAAAAATAGTTAACGTCGATTGAGCCTTACCAGGCGGCAGGCACCCAGCCGAGTTCTTACATTTATCATTTCATTTAATCCTCACCACAAGCTCCTGGAGATATGGTTGGAGTCCCACTTCACAGATGAGGAGACTGAGGCTCGGGGACAGAAGTAACTGCCGATGTGCCAGCTGCCCTGCCCGCGCTATCTAGGCTGGGACGTGGAAGGAGGGTTGCTGCTTCATTTCCCGGGGCTGTCATAACAAATTACCACAAACTTGGTGGCTTAAAACAACGGAAATTGATTCTCTCACAGTTCTGGGGGCCAGAAGTTTGAAAACAGGTTGTCGGCAGATGGGTTCTTTCTAGAGACTCGGAGAGACTCCGTCCCAGGCCTCTCCAGCCGGCTTCTCTGGCTTGTTGGTCCGTCACTCCATCTCTGCCTCCATCAGCACAGGGACTTCCCCTCCATGTCCACGCTTTTCCTCCTTTTCTGTTTCTTATAAGGACACATGTCACTGGATTTAGGGCCACCCTAATCCAGGATGATTCATCTCGAGATCCTCACCATAATTACATCTGCAAAAACCCTTATTCTAAATAAGGTTCAACCCACTGAAGTCGCACTGTTCCAAAGGGGCGCCTCTCGGAGGAGGGGACAGTTTGGCCAAGACGTGAAGGACGAGGGCATCCTGGGCAGGGGGACCAGCATGGCCCTGATGTCCCTGCTCCTCCCTCACTCCGTTGTTGGACAAACGGCCCCACTACTTAGGCGGCAGCTCACGGCTCTGACAGTGACACCGAAAACCGCTCCCTGCTGAACACGGCCGCCTGCAGGACGGGCAGCTCAGCCCGCTGGGCCCTGTGTGTTCTGCATGTGAGTCAGCGGCAACTGTCCTGGGTGGGGTGGCGCCTGGTATGAGGAGCGAACCAGCAGAAGTGTTCCTAAGAAAGCCCGGCTGGGTGACACCCTCCTTGTCCTCACACGCAGAGGGGCCCATACTCTCCCTGCGAACACTCAAGAAGAGCAACGTGTCATCATTATGTTTTTATTTTCATCTTTCTGCTGATAAAATGAATTCAGGACACTGTCAGAGGGAGTGCAAATTGACACGGCCTTCAGAGAAAGCACTTGGACGGTGTTCCGTGAAATTGAAAAGGCACGTCTCTTTGACCCCATGATGCAGAATTTATCCAGCGGCTCTCCTCTCACAGATGTGCAAGGATCTATGTGATCTTGAATGCTCATCTTAGCAGTGCTCGGAGAGCAAATCCCACTCAGCTACCTAGGAAGACGTGACCTTGGCCAGCCGCCTAACTCTCTCAGTTTCCCCACCTGTAAACAGGGTAATAATAGAACCCCCCCCCCTGCCCAGGATTGTTGGGAGGGTTACATGAATCAGTAAAATTAAAGCTCTTACGACAAGGCCTGGCACACAGTAGGAGCTCAGAAATGCCAGCTCTGGCTTGTGGGATTTACTCATTCAACATACGCTTGCTGAGCACTTACTGTGTGTCGGGTGAGCACTGTCCTCTGCCAACAAATACAGGAGGGAAGTGAACTAGGTCGCTGCCCTGAGGAAGCTTCACTCCAGTGCGGGAGACGGAAAATAGACAGTGCACAACGGGACGTCAGGGAGCGATAAGTCCAGTAAAGAAAAATGAGAGAGGGTAAGGAGTAGAGGTGCTTGGTGGGGCAGGGTGCTATTTTAGGCAGGGTGGGCAAGGAGGACCGCTCAGGAGGTAACGTTTGAACAGAAACTGGAAGGAAGGAAGGAAGGGGGGGAGGGCCCAAGAGTTCTCAGCTGGGCGATATTGTCCCCCAGGGGACATCTGGCAATGATTGGAGATGTTCTTTGTTGTCACAACAGGGGAGGTGGTGGGGGGGGGAAGGGATGTCACTGGCATCTAGTGAGTAGAGTCCAGGGATGCTGCTAAACATCCTTCACAAGTACACCCCACAACAAAAATTATCCAGGCTGAGAAACCTGGCTCCAACCTCCATTTTTTTCTATGTCTGTATTTGTTTTTAAACAACAAAAATGGCATCATACTATATATATGATTTGTAACCTGCTTTGTATATGCAATAATGTATGGGGAATTGTATGTATCAAAAGAGTGGAGTTGTTTTATAATTCTTTAAGAGCTATGTAATAGTCCAGGATATGCAAATACTATAATAGAGTTCGCTGATTTTCTATCGACCTAATAACTTTTAGGTTATTTCCAACTTTTCACTGTTAAAAACAACCCCGTGGTAAATACTCTTGTCCCATCTGTTTGCCCATCCCTCGTTCTGTCTTTGGCACCAGTTCCTAGACAGGGAGTTACCGGGTTGATGAGCAAGCACACCCTGAAGCTTCTGCCGCAGGCTTTTCGGCAGCCGAGTGGATAAGCGGGTGGTCTGTCTACACTCACTGGATGCTCGACCTTGGGCAGGTACTTCACCTCACTGTACCTTAGCGGCCTCCTCTGTGAAATGGACTTAATGACAGTTCCCACGACTTCAGGTGGCCATGAGCTCTAAAGGATGCACACAGAGCCCGCAGCACAGTGACTGGTGCCCGGCACCAGTGTGCCTCCCAGGTGGCCCCCCCCGCAGCGTCTCACCATCCCATTTCCATGCTCAGACCAGCCGGGATCCAGACAGCCCCATTCCCCTCCGTGTCTGCCAACGTCAGGAATTACGGATCTCTTTTATCTTTGCCGATCAGATGACCAAAACTGACATCACATGATCTCAATTGGTGTGTATCGGGATTCTGCAGATGTCTGTGAAACAAGTGGTAATTTGCCGGCTGGGAAGGTTGGGGCTCAGTGCAGTGATGGCTATGGAATGGGCAAAGGACGGAGGCTGACATAACTCTAGCCCCTGCAAGTAAATGCCTAAAAACACTCATCTTTCAAAAATCCAGTCTGTTATGTGACCACATTCACTGATTGAATGGTTAATATATACATTTGTGTATTTACAAATGTATATGTTTTATATGTGTATCCTAGGCAACCAAAAGACAACATGATTTACAAGCCGAGCTGCTCAAGTGGACACTGTAAAGCTTGCGGCTGCCTACTTAGTCAGAGGTGCTCCCAGTGAATTTATACTGAGAATGTAGAAGTAGACCCAGAGAAAAAAATAAAGGGAGGTTCCTGCCTCACACCACATACTAAAATTTATTCCTGGTCGACCAAAGACTAAAATGTTAAATAAAGGGGCTGGCCCGCTGATGTAGCGGTTAAGTTTGTACACTCTGCTGCGGCGGCCTGGGGTTCGCAAGTTCGGATCCGCTTGTCAAGCCACTCTGTGACGGCGTCCCACATATAAAGTAGAGGAGGATGGGCACAGATGTTAGCCCAGGGCCAGTCTTCCTCAGCCAAAAAGAGGAGGATTGGCAACAGATGTTATCTCAGGGCTGGTCTTCTTCACACACACACAAGTTAAATAAATAAATAAGCAAGTAAATAAATAAAATAAGGAAACTAAAAGGACTAGAAAAATAGATTTGAATGAATATTTTATAATCTTAGGAATGGAAAAAAGTCTTCTGAAGGATGGCAACAAAGACTGAAACTACAAAGAACAATTTTGACTGCCTAAAAATTAAAATAAAAAGCTCTGAACAGCAAATAAAATATTATAAACAAGTTGAGAAATAACAAAATTGGTAAAACTAGGGAAAGTATGTAAAATGTGACAAACATATGGCATACAGCCTTAATATATAAAGAGTATTTGCCAATCAATAAGAAAAAAAAAACGGTCAAATATACTGATAGGCTATAAACAGGTGAATATCTAAACAAGAAATGCAAATGACAATGGAACATGGAAACACTTCATCTAGTTCAGTGATCTTCCGCATCATAGATGTTCAGTGAAATGGTTGTTTGATGCCTGAACCTGTCCTGAGTCATGTAATAAGAGCTCACTGAGCCCTTACCAGGGGATCCAAAGAGGTAGGACAAGCACAGGACTCAGTGCTGTCCCCAGGCCTGCAGAAAATCAGTGTACTCATAGCAGCCCCTGGGGAAGTTCCTGCCACTTATGAGCTGTGTGACTTTGGCCAAGTGCCTTAACTTCTCTTTGCCTGATAAGCTGAGTAAATGAGGATAAACGAGGACAGGATTAACACCTACCCCATGGACTGTTGCAAGCATTAAGCAAGTTAGTACACATAATGTACTTAGAACAGTGACTGGCTCATCATAAAGACTCGACAATGCACTCCGAAATTCAGAAATACGGTGAGGGGAGGAAGCACGGAAACACCCACCGTTCATTGATCCGTTCATTCAGCAAACCCTGAGTCAGGGCCTCGTCCGTGCCAGGCAGTAGCGCAGTCATGACAGATGCTTGTCCAATATTGAGACAGAGACTGATGCAGTCACGGCAAAGGGGATGATCTACGAAGGGGAAACACCGAGCTGGCAGAGGCCCCCAGACTTGGGGCCTGACCCCGTCTCAGCTGCGGGAGAAGCTTTCTGCAGAAGCTCAGCCTGGAAAGATGACTAGGAGTGTTCCAGGCAAAGACTGTTCCAGGCAAAGAAAGCAGTCAGTCCAAACTCTCAGATGTGCAAGAGAATCAAAATAATTTCAGCCCCTATTTTCTCACAGCGTAGCCCATCGTGAAGGGGGCAGGTTTGGGAGCCAGGCTCCCCCGAGTTACATCGGGGCTCTGCCTGCGTTCTGGTGTGTGTGACTCTGTCTCTGTCTCATCACCTGCAGAATGAGGATGGAAGTGGTCTTTCCTTGGGGTTGCGGGAGGTTTGGGGGTTTCAGCCACCTGAAACACTTACCGGAAGGCTGGCACGTTGGGAGGGCACACGGGCGGGTCTCTCAGCCAGAAATAATCTCTTTGGATGGGATTTCAACTGGTCACACCACTGACCCCTGAAGGCCATTACTCAAGAGTCAGGACTTTTGGCAGCACAAAGCTGACCTTCCCGAATCGCCTTCAGGATGATTCTACTTCAGGTTTCCAACCACTGACATTTGGAGCCGGATATTCTTTACCACGGGGAGGGGGATATCTTGGGTGTGTAGATGCTCAGCGGCATCCTCAGCCTCTATCCAGCAGCTGCCAGTAACGACCCCCAGCTCACCATCCCCACCACTCAGTTTTCACAACCAAAGATGTGTCCAACATAGCCAAACGTCCCCTGGGGGACAAGCTCGATTCACCGAGAACCACCGCTCCAGGTCAATGCAGGGCTTTCTGGGAACGGCTCAGCCTGGCCGAGCAGTCCCCCTCCCACCAGAGAGGATGTCTACACTCCACCGGTGTCCACGGGCCAAATTCCAGCCTTGGATGTGTTTTGTTCGATCCAGGAGACATTTTAAATCTCCTGATGAGCTGACAATAGAGTCTTAAAAATCAAGATATTTCCTATAAAAATCTAGTTTTCTGGCTTCTCTTGAAAAATGGGAGTATCTGGTAACACCGAGTCTGCAGGCCAACGTGCAGCAGTTGGAGAGAACTGAGTTGTTTCGGCCCTCTTCAGGTGGGCATGGGCGTCCTGTTTGGCACAGTCCCCACCACGCTCTATTGTAGCCTACATTGCAGGAACCAAAGTCAGCTTCCATCTGTCCCATTCGATTTCCACAACACTGCTGGCCCCTGATGGTGTTTGGATTTGGAACTTGATCTAATGTGCATGCACACACAGAGATACACACACACACACACACACACAAACACACATACCCACATATATACGCACATGCATACATGCACATATACACACATACACAGACCTATACATACATACACACACATGCATATATACACACAAATACATGCATGCATACACCCACCCCATGCACACATATATGCGCACACACACACACACATGTGCACACAGACCCCACAGCTCACCTCTGCCCGTCCACCGCAGCCCAGGGCACACAGCATCCCTGATGCACACACCTGGCCACGAGGCTCTGCCCTTTGAAGTCACGCCTTTCTCCCCACAGGGACTCTTGGGATGTCATGTCAGACTGATGGATGGGACAGCTCGACTCTCAAAAGCTACCGCACGTGTTTATTATGGCGATGAGTGTGGGCCGGGCCCACTTCTGGCTTGTGTAAGTGTCAACTGGTGACAACATGTGCTCTACAGAAGGCAGATGTCAAAGCAGGCTGGGGCAGCCGAGTGCCGCCTGCATGCCGAGACCACCCAGGGTCAGTGCTCACGCGGGCCCGGGCTCCGGTCACCGTGTTGCTTCCCTGGCCTTTGGTGAGACAACTAAAGGGTATGGAGAGTGACAGGGGCCACCAGGACAGGTCTGACGTGAAGACCACGGCCCGGGTGTGCAAGTGCTGTGAGCCTCCCTGGAAGAGCTGCGCGGTCGTTCTGTTCTGTTCTCTCTGGAAGATTCCCAGGCCCCACTGCAGCCCCCTTGAGGCCACGAGCTCAGACACTGATAGGGCGGACCGATTTCCCCACCTCTGTTTGAATAACAATAATTCCACGCGGAGGTCTCAGTACCTTCTACTTGCTTCAAATACGTCATCTTGCTGAGTTTTGACCCAGCCTTATGAGGAAGGTGGCTTAAGATCCCATTTTTGTTGAAGCTCGAAAGCTTCTATCAACAGCTAAGAGGTATTGAACACTTAGCACGTGCCCAGATAACGCTAAGCATTTAACAGACGTCCTATCAGTTGATCTTTTCTACAATCTTATGAAAGAGGTTCTCTTGTTATTCCCACTTTATAATTAAAGAAATTACGGCTCACAGCCCGGTGGAGTAGTGGTTAAGCTCGCATACTCCACTTCGGCAGCCCGGGGTTCGCGGGTTCGGATCCCGGGCGCGGACAGATGCACTGCTTGTCAGCCATGCCGTGGCGGCATCCCGTATAAAGTGGAGGAAGATGGGCACGGATGTTAGCCCAGCGCCAGTCTTCCTCAGCAAAAAGGGGAGGATTGGCGACGGATGTGAGCTCAGGGCTGGTCTTCCCCACAAAAAAAGAAATGACAGCTCATATGATCTCTTTCTTCTCCTCCTCCTCATCGTCGTCACTCTTCAGGCTGAGGTTTCCCAAGCCCTTACAAATGCTATGTCAAGTACTTGACTGCCACCCCCTCAATTAATTCCCCCCACAGCCCTGTGAGGTAGAGGCTGTTGTCACCAACTCACAGATGAAGGAACCAAAACTCAGCTTCACACTTGGAAGTCTCAGACCTGGCTGGGACTCAGGGGTCAGTGGGGACTGTCTGCCCCGCTGGCCTCAGGAGATGTGAGCTTTCAATAAGCATGACCAGCACAGCGTCTGCTGGACCAGAGCCAACCCCAGAAGCCGCCCCTCCCCCACCCCCGCTCAGCAGCAGGAGCATCTGGCAGCGGGTCACAGTGCTCCAGCAGGCATCGGGCCTCCAGGAGATGTCCCCACTGTGACTTAGACTTGGATTTCAGGAGCCTCCGGCTGGGAAGTCACTGTGGGTCTCTTTAGAAGGTGCTAAAACCCGCCTTGCAATTTCTAATCTGTGAAATTGGCCCCAGAAAACTGGGTAGTTACAGAGAGGCTGGATGCCAAGCAATCCAGAGAAATAAGCAGAAATAACAAGAAATACGATGACACTTACCTTAACAACATGGGGGATTTTAAAGCACCCGATGCATTAGGAAACATAAATTGCCAGGAGCTACAAATTACCTTCCTTCATTCAACTTAAAGGATGCTGCTAAGACAGATCTGTGTGCATCTAGGGGTCCCTACCTCCTTTTTATTTTTCCTACAAACCTATGTAGCTTGGCTAAAACCAGCTCCTTCCAGGAGGCAGTGTATACTAATCAGACTCTGGAATCAGCCAGATGTGGGTTCAGACTTCAGCTTCACCACCCACTTCTGGCTGTGTGGACTTAGCAAATTATTCAGGCTCTGGACGCTTCAGGATCCTCATTTACAAAATGGAACAAAGAATAATCACGAAGACGCAATAAGCTGAAAGCATAATTTAGCCCAGCGCCTGGCACAGGAGGCGGCTGGTGAATGTCTGTTGACAATTTTTTATGCCGGCCATGGTTTCTCCCTGGTCACCCCCTTTCGTGGGCTAAGGGGCCCCGGGCAGAGGTCATGCTCGGTTACAAGACGTGTCTGTTATCTTGAAGATGGGTGTTTTCCATTTCTCATTTCCTACATCTTTTTTGCTTATCTGGAGATTTTGCAAAAGCCCATTATCTTATCACTTTAATGAGCGCTGCAAGCTAGAGTTTTAGAATCTTAAAAAACAAAAACAAAACATCTAACTGAATTTGGGAAGAGAAGGGAAATTTTTCCCTGAAAGAGAAGTATGCAGAGAAAACTTGAAAGCTTACCTTTATTCCTAATTGAGGCAGAGTTTTCTCAGCCTCGTAGATGGCATTGAATAATTGTAGCCCAACTATTACAAGTCAGCACCTGGGCTCTGGTGAGATTATTTTTTAATGCATCACCTCGACTGTTTGATGCTTGATTTATGCCTGGATGTCAAGGTATGAGGTAAAAATCTAACACCGTGTTCCCAGGGCAGCTGCTGTAATTACGCCGGGAAGGCTGTTGGGTCAGAGACTGGAGGTTGCTTACCAACAGGGTGACCCGCCACCCCACCGTGGGACCCGAGGGCCTTCTGGGATGCAGGACTTTCAGTACCAACACCGGGACAGTGCTGGGCAAACCTGGAGGAGTGGCCACCCAACCTGCCAGATATGTATTCTGGCCTTCTTCCAAACAAACAAAACCACATTTTAATCAGGGCAACAGTGCATCTTGCTAAAAAACTATGTTTCCCTTGCAGCTAGGGATGGTCATGTGATACAGTTCTGGCCAATGAGATGTGACTAGAAGTCCCAAATAGGGCTTCTGGGGAATCTCTTTAAATGGGTTTAATTGAACAGGTACCTGTCCTTTTTAATCTTCCACTTTCCTGCCCAGGATGTAGATATGATGACTGGAGCTGAAGCCTCCACATTGGGACCATGAGGTAACCTTGAGGATGGAAGCTATGCTTTTTGGACGGCAGAAGAGAAAACAAGGAGCTTGGGTCCCTGATGACATTATGGGGCCACCATCCAGGCTTGGACTTTTTCTTTTACATAAGAGATAAAGAAACTGTGTGTTTCTTAAGCCATTCTTTTACAGGTTTTTGTTGGTAGCAGCCAAATCAGTAAAGTGACCAAGCGTCCTGGTTTCCCTGGGATTGTCCCAGCTTTAACTCTGAAACCCCTCAGTCCCAGGCAAACCAGGACAGTTGGTCATTTGAGAATGAGATTCCACTAGACCATCCCTAGCTGCAAGGGAAATACAGTTTTTTAGCAAGATGCATTGTTGCCCTGATTAAAATGTGGTTTTGTTTGTTTGGAAGAAGGCCAGAATACATATCTCGCAGGTTGGGTGGCCACTCCTCCAGGTTTGCCCAGCACTGTCCCGGTGTTAGTACTGAAAGTCCTGCATCCCAAGAGGCCTTCAGTTCCCAGAGTGGATTCTCATTGCAGTGGATACAATTGGGATTTGGGGGCTCCTGGGGGAGGGGCTTCGTGGGGGGGGGTTCTGAAGAAAAGATGATCCGGGATGGAACGCAGCCTCCTCTGCCCTCAGCAAAGGGGCGGAGGGATAAACCAGAGAGAAGGCACCTCAGCCTGTGCTGGTATGAAAATAAAAATTACAGGTGAGTACCACACCTAGTGTGTATGTCGCACCTGATTTATCACAAAGCGCCCTCCAAGTAGGGCATGGGAATGCAGATCTCTCTCCCTCCTTCAGCAAACTTGAGCACCTAGTGTGTGCCAAGCGGTGCTCAGCTCTGGAACAGAGTGGACATAAAGAAGTTGGTGGTTCTCGCCCTCTGGGGAAAGAGAAGGACTAAAAGATCAACAAGTAAATAAATACATAATTACAACTTGTGATACTGGATGTGAAGAAGAGGATACAGAGGAGGCAGAAGTGGGGGCATCCACTTAGATGGGGGAGCAGGGAAGACCCCTCCAACCCCTCCAGACGTAACAGGCGAGTGGAGACTGATGGACGTGAGGAGTCTGTGAAGGGCGCCCCAGGCGCAGGGGTCACAACAGGCAAAGGCCTGTAGGCAGGAAGCGGCTTTCCGCGCTGAAGGCGCCCACAGGAGTCCTTGTCTGACACCAGCGAGGGGGTTGGGGGGGATGAGGGCAGACAGGGAAGCAGGGGCCGCGTCCTGCCCCGCTTGAAGGTCTGGCTTTGAATTTCAGGTCTGCCCCTTAGCAGCTGTGTGACTGTGAGTAAGCTAGTTAACCACTCTGAGCCTGGATTTTCTCACTAGAAAAATGAGATCATCACAGGTTGGTTTTGAGGCGAAGAAACAAAAATATTAAGTCCTTAGTCTGTAGAGGAATGGTAGCTGCTGTCTCTGTCAACCCTCGGAGGGGAGCTGTTTGCCCAGATGAACATTATTTAGTCAGTGATACGGAGGAATAAAATGACCCGGATCTGAACACAGCCCTGCCGCAGCAAGAGTTCGTGCAAAGAAGCTTGATAGACGCTGAGCCCAGCAAGGCCTCGCCTGCCCCTCCGACCCTGCTGTGCCCACGTCCTGGGAGCAGCACCTGAACCGGTAATTACAGCCGTGAAGACAAAGGAAGGACTTTGGTTTCTGGAGTGACCCCCCCGCCCGCCTCCATAGTTCACCTCCGTGGCAGCAAATGGTGGAATGGTGGATCTTCTACCAGTCATTAAATGGACGCAGGGACAGGCCAGCACGTCCTTTTGTTGAAAGCTCTGGCGTCCCTTATGCCCTGCCCAGCCCTGCCCTACACTGTACCCGCTGGTTTTCCCAGACACAACATGGGGGCGGCATGGCTCCTCCGCAGGAGCGAGAAGCCACAGCTTTCCTCTAGCACTTTCCTTGTAATGTCTGCTGGGCTGTGTGCAACCACGAAAAATCTCTGAAATGAACTATAGGCCATCTAGAGGCTGGGTCTTGCTTCCTGGGGGAGGAGAAGCTTCTGAAGGGCCTGGATGGAGACCTTTCTGGCCAACCCCAAGAGAGCGACTCCACTGACCCACAGAACTTACTGTCCCAACTCCACGTGCCTTCTCCCTGCTGCTCTGGCACCTGTCCCTGGCAGTCGACCCCATTCTCATCATGTCCCCCTCTGAACTCCTGCAGATGGCGTCTGTCTAGGTCAGCTTCCCCGGAGCATAGCCTGATGTGCAGATTCACGGGCACGTGATTTATTAAGGACGGGCTGCCGGGGGAGACCACAAGGACGTGGGGCAGTAGGCCCCATCGGGAGGAAATGTAAGGTGCGATTTCAGGCGAGTCGCAGAGGGTGGCGTTGTCCTGGTCCCTCGGGGACTCTGGAGGGTGAGTTACTCCCTGGAGTTTTCCTGACCCGGCTCTCGGGAGACGAGCTTCCAGGACCCCTCCAGTCCGTCCCTGGCTAAGGGCCATCCTGGGCGTGCAGATTCCCAAGTACTTCTGCGTCTCTGGGTCTGCCCCAGTGTGGGTCCGGGGGCCCCAGGGCACGTCTCCAAAGACAGTCATTGGACACAGAAGTGCTGAGGGGAGGAGCACTCAGTAACAGGGGTCCGCACAGACCTGGATGGACCCCGCCGGCCGCTGCAGCTCCCCCTCCCACGTGGACAGCTCACGAGTGAGTGTTCGCCCTCACCCCACAGAGAGCACAGGCCCGTGAGCACCAAGCGTACATCAGGCATGGTTATTTTCTCCACCCCAAAGCCTGGCTGACCCTCAGTCTACAGTAGATGAACAAAGGAATTAGTCACTGAGGGCCTAGCCACGTGACAGGCTGAAGTCAAGGGTCCGTGCCAAGTGGCCGCAGACAGCCCTGCTTTGTGGTATTCCTCGCCCAAGCCTGCCTGACTCGACTGTGCTCTTGTCCCCACCCTCTCACTCACCGTTTGTCTCACAGCAGGATCATGGGGGCCCTGAGAGAACACCGGGTCTCATGTCCCCCCAGCACCGTGGTTTACTCAGCGGGGTCCCCGGACCAGCAGCATCAGCATTACCTGGGGACTTGTTAGAAATGCAAAATCTCAGCCCACCCCACACTAAGGAATCAGAAACTCTGGGCGTGGGCCCAGAAGTCTAGGCTTTAACCAGCCCCCGGCGGTTAGGGACCATGGCTCTGGCACATTTGTCAGGACCCCGCCCAGGGCTGGGGACATCGAGGGCGCAGTCGACTACTGTGGCTGAGGCATCTGCAGTGATGTGTGGGGGCGATGACCCGTGTCAGACCTGGCTTTCTGCATCCCCTCCAAGGCCAAGTTCCTCTCTCCCATCATTCATTTCACGATTCATTCATTCCACACTTATCTGCCTGCGCTGTGTGCCAGCTCCGTCCTGGGGCTGGAGACACAGTGGAACAGCACAGGGTCTGGCCGTGTGTCCTGGTCACGCTGATTTAAGGGGCAGAAGCCCACTCAAGCCAGCTCAAGCTAAAAGGGAGTTTGTTGTAGGAACACGCAGGGCCCTCTAAGACGCCAAGGGCCAGAAGGCGCCGGGCCGCGGGGACTGGGGCTGGGACCAGAGGCCGACCTGCTTGCCGTGCCTCCCAGGACAACACGCTCTCTCAGCTCTGCCCTCTCCTCTCTCTGAGACCCTGGTCCTTTCCATTTCTCCACTCTGCCGGCTGTGGGGTCTTGGCTTTGCCCTTGGACAGTCTCCCCGGGAGGCCGGAAGATGGACATCACAGTTCCAGTTTCTAGACAACCGCACCCAGAGGAGGAAGAAGGACCACCTCTCCCAGGCATCTCTCTCTCTAGAAGCGTGCGATGCTTTCCCCCACTGGGGAAATCCACTCCTTAACCAGCCTTGCAGTGGGTGGCAGGACCCTGGTGCACCTCCACAGACCTATCCTGTTTCTCTCAGTGTTTCCCACAGCCCCACACTACAGCCTGGACCGTTTCTCCAAGCAGCTCTTCCTGCCTCCCACCTCCCCTCACCTGTACCCATCTGTAAATAGCTACCAGAGCCTTCCAAGAATATTCTTTTCTACATGCCACTCCCCTGCTCAAGAACCAACTATGACTCCCTATTACCTGCTGCATCCAATTGTAACACCTCCGTCTAGCTTTCAAGACCTGAGACCCTCAGATATGCCTGTCTGTTGACAATTATTCCTGGCATATCCCACTGTCTACCTTTTGGTCAAATCAGATTATCCTTGCATAGTGTCCAAATACCAAGCCAGTTTCTACCTCCCTGACTTTTCTCAAGCTTGTCCTTCCACCTGAAATGCCCTCTCTTTTCTATTAATAAAGACCTACCCATCCTTCAAATCTGGTTAGAGGAGGTGCTGGACACAGGACCAGCATCCGGGATACGACACAGGGACAAGAGGAAAGACTCAGGCATGACGACTTGGGTTTGAGTCCCATTGCTACCAGGACTGTGGGACCTAAGCATGTCAACAACCTGTCTGGGCGTCAGTTTTCTCATCTTTACAATGCTGACGGTGACTCGTTTCTCGTGGTGCCACCCTGAGGACCAAGAGGGCAGAGCACACAGTGAGGGCCTCAGTCCCCGGCCTGGGCTAACCACTCCATGAACAGAGAAGCATCGGCGTCGCTGCTGCGGTTGCTGTTTATACCCGGAAGCTCTCTTCCCCAGCCGGGTTCCTGACCTCCCGCCTCATCTGCCTCCAAAGCTGGAGCGGATCTGCCCCCAGCCCTGGGGCGGCTTTGTTCTGGGGTGTGGAGCAGAGAAGACGCCCCCAGCCCCGTACTCACACCCTGGCTTATCCCGGCTGGGGCGCCGTCTCCCAGGCTGGTAGGCAAACGAGATGCACGTTTGCACCAGCTGCCCCGCGCCCCCTGGCAGCTTGCTCCCCTCCCTGGATCATCTCTGGACGTCCTTCTCCCGGGGTCTGGCTCCCAGGCCTGCTCAGCTGGGTGACGACGCAGACTCTGAAATTCACCACCTGTAGCGCCAGGGGGACCAGTCCCTGTGAAGCAACACCGAGCAGGGTGAGGCCGTTCTCGGCAAGGCGGAGGGCGGCCCGGACAGTCCCGACCCTGGTCCACGCTTCCCCGGGGACGACAGGAGCTGCCCATCTCCGAGACTTCCACTTCTCACTTCCCTCTCTGCTGCCCAAGGCCAAACCCCGGACTCAGAGGTCAGCAAAGGACAGACACGTCGGGCCCGTTAGCCCTGAGCAAAGGCTAGACGTTGCCTCCAGAGACCTTGCCTGAAGGGGAAGACTCAGGACCTGTGACAATGTCCCCAACTCCAAGAGCCCTCCTGTCCTCTGGCCTCAGCGCCCCGGGCCCACGGAGAGAGCGTTCCCGTGTGTTTGGAGCAGAGGTGAAACGCGATGGGAGGCGAGGGTGACACGGCGGAACCAGAGCAGAACCCACGGCCCCTGGCTCCCTGTGAGACGCGGGCTTATTGCTCCGACAGGCTGGTCTGCTCCCTTGTCTGTAGGAGCTGGATCAACAGCACGTGCAAGCAGATCCCACCGCCCTGGCCAACTCGGGCCCATCATTAGTGACTCCGGTGTGCTGGGCTGAGGGGGCTTCTGCAGCTGAATCTGGGGCTGGCAGTGCAGCTGCCGCTAGCGGGCACGTAGGGAGCATCACTATGCAGCAAACAACTTAAGTGCTTTCCGTAGATCTCATTTATTCTCACAACAACTCCTTGATGTCGTGCTATTTATGTCTATTTTGCAGATGAGGAAATAGAAGCTCAGAGAGGTTAAATAACTTGCCCCAGGACACGCAGCTAGAAAGCGAAAGATCCTCCATTCAAAGCCAGCCAGTCTGGTTTTGGAGCAGAAGCTTTTTTTTTTTTTTTTTTTTTTTGTGAGGAGGACCAGCCCTGAGCTAACATCCGTTGCTAATCCTCCTCTTTTTGCTGAGGAAGACTGGCCCTGGGCTAACATCTGTGCCCATCTTCCTCCACTTTATATGGGGCGCCGCCACGGCATGGCTGACGAGCAGTGCGTCTGCGGGCACCCGGGATCCGAATCCACGAACTCCAGGCTGCCAAGCGCGGACTAAACCTCTGCACCACCGGGCCGGCCCCTGGAGCAGAAGCTTTTTAATCTCCGCACTTTCTGGAGTGCTAGAATTGATTAGTGATGTCTGCCACGGGTGCTTAGGTGGCAGGGATGGTACACGTGCTATAGATTTGGCATCTCCAGATTTGTCGATCTCTGATTCGAAGATTCAAAGACTAAGTCTCAACGTTCCCCTTAGACCTGAGCCTTCCTGTCCCCGTACAGAGTCTTCCATTTGCATAGTAGTGCAGGACTGTGAAAATGGCCACGTGAACTGAAACTGGAAAGCAACCTTAACAATCAGTGGGGAAATTATGATTATTTCATGGCCTTTAAAAATTTTTGTCAACACATTAAAGACTCTCTTACTGTCAGTTATAAATGTATGAGGACATGAAAACTATAGTAAAGTAATGTTCAGTACACTGTAATTTAAGACATTAGAAATGGTAAGAATTAAAGTGTTCTATTTCTTTGTAAAAAAACCTTTCAACTCCATGCTTTGGAGAATTGGACAGGCAGGGCCCAGAAACGAATCAGTCAGCGAAGCCTCGGTTCTCTGCCCTGTCTGTCTACAACCTGCCCTGACTCCAAGGCCATCCAATGCCTGCCTCCTCCAGGAAGGCTTCCTGGCTTTTTCTGTGATCTCTCCCTCTTCATCGGCCCACAACCAAGTCCATTCTGAAGCACTTGGTGTTCCCGAGGGGGGATCGTTTTCTTCTGTCTCCCCATCTCAAGGCACACCTCACCTCGTCTGGTGCCGGGGTGCAGAGGGTACTGTTCTCAACAGTGGGGTACATGAGATGATCTCTGGGTGCTGCACAGATGAACAATTCTTTTCTCGTAACAATTTTGTTCATTTACTTTTATGGCTGTCTTCTGCATATGGGAACTGATTTTCCATTTACAGTGGTGGCAGAGAAGTTCTCTTCAAATGAATCCATTTACCTGAGAAAGCTGAGTTAATTGTTAGTGTAGGTTGTATCAGAATAGAGCAAAACTCCCAAAATTCCACGTGAACGATGAAGACTGGGGAATGGTCTAGACCAAATGTTTGGTCCCCCCGAAATCCATGTGTAAAATCTAATCTCCAGTGAGATGGTGTTAGGAGGGGGGCCCTTGGCAGACAAGTAGGTCACGAGGGTGGAGCCTCATGTTGGGATTAGGGCCCTTATAAAAGTGACCCAGAGAGCTCCCTCGTCCCTTCCACACCTGAGGACACAGCGAGAAGACGGCCGTCCATGAACCAGGAAGCGGGTCCTCACCAGACACTGGATCTGCCGGGGCCTCGATCTTGGACTTCCAGCCTCCGGGACGGGGAGAAATAAAAGTCCGTTGTTTAAACGCCCGTCTGTGGTGTTTTGTCACAGCAGCCTGCACTGAGACAGGGGATATGGCTCCTGACTGGTTATAGGGGGGGAGGGTTCGTCTCACATGGGCTCTAGAATCAGTCCCCTTGTCACCACGCTCTCTGTGACCATCTGGGTCAGTGCCCCTCCCCTCATGGCCCACCTTCAGCCTCTCCTGGGTGACCAACTTGTCTCAGTTTGCCCAGAACTTTCCTGGTTTTAGCACTGAAAGTCCCAGAGCCCAGAAAACTCAGTCCTGAGTCAGTCGGGATGGTCGGTCCCCTCAGCCTTCGCCTATGGCCCTGCTGTCACCTCCTGAGATGCCAGACCCACCCTGTCCTGCCCCCTGAGCGGAGGGTGCAGCCGGGAAGGCCAGCTCTGCTGTGCGGATTACCCTGTGGCATTGTCACAGGGCTGCTGTGTTGAGCAGACCTTGAAGGTCTGTGGACGCAGACCGGGGGCACAGCCCGGCACACGGATCTATCAGGACTCTTCCATTGCGCGGGATACAAACCCAACTCAGACTCCTCAGAAAGGAAAAAAAGTGTGTGTGTGACAGTGGAGGGGACCACAGCGATTTTGTTATTGTGACTCAGATAACTCAAATGTCTAGTGGTTGCTCTGGCCGAAGGGAAGGTACAATCCCAGGGTTCAACGATTCCGGAGCCGCGGCCTCTCTCCAGGGCTTGACTCTACCTCCCCGGGGTTGCTTTACGCCTAGAGTTCCCCATGTGGGGGCCCCTGGCAATTCCAGGCTTAACTTCTACCCTACTTGTTGTTTCCCAAGTGTCCATCCCCCCAGCTTCCAACAGGTCTCTGATTTTATTTGGGTTAGCAGTGTGCCCAACTAAAAACACTCACCTCCCAGACTCACTCGCAGTTAACCTGTGACCGAGTTCTGATCAATAAGACATAAAGGGACATCCATAGAGTAAGGCCACAGGAAAGCTATCTTTTTCAGATTAAAGGGAGATAGAATCCACCAGCAAGTGCCTTTTCCCTTCACTCCTCCTATTCTTCTTGCCTAGAATGTGGGTGCAATTGCTGGAGGTATGGCAGCCACATTGCAACCATGAGGATAAGGACCACAGGGTAAGGGTGGAGAAGCAGGAAGCCAGTAGGAGCCTAGGTCCTCGATGACTTCTTAGTGAAGTTTCCCAGCCTAGACTGCTGATCTCCAGTGGGGAGTAAGCTACTAACCCACTGTGGTTGCAACCAAAAGAATCCAAAAGAGAATGTCTCCTTTCCAATGGCCCCAGCCGAGGTTCCAGGGCTGCCACTTATTGGATCACCTTAAACTGACTCAGGTCACATGTCCACGCGTAAAACAACTGCTGCAACTGGGTATGGGCTGTGCTAATTTGCCAGACCTGGGATACAAGCCCGTGGTCAGCCCCACTGATTCCCCCCCGGAAAGTGGGGAATCGTAGACAGGGGAGATGGGTGAATCCCATGCTGAGTGGCCACTAGAGTACAGAGCAGGGGACAACTGGGGCCTGACAAACAGGCCACGTCCCCAGCGATTCCTCCACTGGCCCCACCACTGGAGATGTCTCTCCAGCTCTCTCTTTTCCTCAGATCCTGGAATTTGGCCATGTTGTCCCACTTTCTCCTTCCTCTGTTCACATCTTTCCTCTCCCCTAATCCTCCCCCTGTGTTATGCCAAGTGGTCCCAATTTCCGTCACCACCCTGAGACACACCTGCAGCCCATCTTGATTTATACAAAACGACTTATAAGAGTTTTCTTCCCAACTGAGCGGCGTCTACAGTGAGTCTCCACAGCTGGGAACTAGCAGAAGCTCTGACGGAAAAGTTTCTTCCTTTAATCTGTCAAATATCACCAACGGGTCTTGAGCTGACCCCATTCTCCCGCCGGTCTCTGGAAGCAGACCGGACAGGACATCACAGTGACAAAAAGTGGAAGCTCAGGAGGCAGATGCTCTCAGTTCTAATCCTGATGCCTGGGTGATCTTGGTGGGGTCGCCAGATTTAGCAAATAAAAATGCAGGACATCCAGTTAAAGGTGAGGTTCAGATAAACAATGAATAATTTTTTTAGTATAAATGTGCCCCAAATTGCATGCGCCCCGTATTTCATCTGGCAACCCTCGCCAGCCTCAGCCTCCTCTCCTGGACCTGGAAACACAACTGAATTAAGTGAATTCCTAATCTGCAAGAGTAAGTGACACGACGTCGTGGTCCCTGGCACGCAGTGGGTCCTGTGATACTGCTGCCGCACCCAGGACAAGCCCTGGAGGTCATGAGTGGTTTTACCTCCCTTCCAGGTACAAGAAAAACTTTTATTCAGCATTTATTGTTTGACTCATTGAGTGGTTTTCGCAAGGAATGGGGACCACAGCCTCCCTCCCGGCTGGAACTCCAGGAGACAGTAGCAAGATGACAGCTGAAGGGCGACCAGCCCGTTTTTCTAGTTACCCGCGTCAGATGACCAGCCCATAGAGGACCCTGCCAGTGACGACGTGACCTGAATTATTGCTTCACTGGGCACGAGGAGGCAGGAGAGGATATTGTGGGAACAGGCACAGAGCTGAGACCCGGGTTCTGGCGACAATTTGCTCCCTGGCCTTGGGCAAATCATTTCGACTTCTGCGGACCTCAATTTTCTCATCTGTCAAAGGGGGATCGAGGCGGGTTGCTCAGCCCACCTCAGAGCTCAGACAGACGTAACGAAGGTTGCCCCACAGGGTGGACGCGAAAGCATTTTGGAAAATAAATGTGCCGACAAATATCCCTCACTATTTGTCACCTCTGAGAGAGGTGGGCAGAAACCACGTGACTTCAGAGGGTTTGTCACTCTGCTTCGTGAATCTCTACCCTTGTACACAGACTCAGGAATGTGACAAGGGTCACTGCTATTTGTCCCGATCCTAGCACTGTACCTGGCATTGCTGAATGAATGAATGAATGAATGAAGTACAGTAGGGACTCAGGGGAGGGCAGTGAGAACCACCCAGAGCCTCCGAGGTCCTCTGTCCTGATGCTCTGGCTCCGCTCTGGGAGAAACCCAAGCCGGGAGCACTTACTCAGGATGACTCAGCCTGATAACAGGGCTTTGCCAGCAGCATCCTCGTGTCCAGAGGGACACAGCTTTAGAATCTTCGTCATAATAATGGTGATAGTAGCAGCCAGCTTTTAACCCAGGTATACTGGGGGACCAGCACGCTGTGCAGAGCTTGACACGCATTACCCCCCTGAACCATCAGATCCCACCATGAGACAGGAACTATTAATATCTGCATTTTACAGGTGAGGAAACTGAGGCACAGAGAGGTGAAGTCAGTTGCCTGAGGTCGCCCAGCTGGGAGGCAGGGCCGGGCCTCCACGCTGCTGACACCTTCTCCACCCAGTCTCTGCGCAACCTTCTTCCCAGAGCCGAGAGGCCACTCTGGGTTGTGGTTCTACCTCTTCTCACCAGGTGGCCTCCAGCTCGGATGGAACCCCTGAGTCTCCATCTCCTCACCTGGACAGCTGGGCAACCATAATGCTCCCCCAGCAAGGCGGACCAGCACTGCAGCCAAAACTGTGGCCACTCAAGCTCGATGCACCGGGATCAAATCCTGGTACCACCATTTGCCTGCTGTGTGACTTTGGGCACATGACTTAACCTCTCTGAGCTTCACTTTCCTCCTCTATAGAAATGGGAACAATAATGAGACTGTCCACCCCATGAGCTATTGTGAGGATTCAGTAAGACACTGCCACATGTAATTGTTTCAGTAACATTGTTTCTAGAATGCAGGTTGGGCCGTGCAACCAGCATATAGTAGATTTTGGAGAAAAAATGTTCACTGCAGTCCCCTCTCACCTTTCCAGGCTTCTCAGCTAAAGTTCTTTCCTTCTAGCCCCCTGCCTCCCCGCAAAGGGAAGGAAACTCCCATCCACCTCTTCTATTCAGTCTGTGGACACAGAATGTGTGTCTCTGTTGATCAAAAACACACTTTCCCCACGTGGCAAACTCACTCAGCATCTTCATCAAAATTGCTACAGAAAAAGCTAACAGTCAGATGCATTAAAGACTCAGAATATGGATTCTTTTTAATTATTAAAAAAAATTTAACATATTTATGTTACTCGATTGACCAGGTAATTTTAACTGTTTAACAGCAAAACAAAATATTATGTTTGAAATGCAGTGCGGGAATCAGAAGCCTTTCAATTTGGATGCGTTCTAATTCCGATGGAAACAATCGGGGCCTCTTGGGAAGCTGTTCTCCGTTCCGCTTCCTTCTAATTAGCACCGAATAACAAAAGTATAACAGTAGCACCTCTCCTCCCAACTTTTCTAACAGCCTGTCAGAGAGAGAACAGTGTGAACAGCTCCATCTATGAGCGACTTTGTCATTTTTTCTGTTTGGAATAAAACGCACCCACGGGCGTTGGGGAGGATTTCACTGCAGGGGAATGGGCCCCGGGGGAAGCCGGGAGGTGGGGGTGCAGGGAAGCAAGAGGGGTTCCACCTCCAGGACTGGATCAAAAAATGCTGACTGGCTGTGTGACCTTGAGCAGGGCACCTTCTTTCTATGCGGACAAGTTCCCTCCCTGGAGGGATAGACAGATGGACGCAGGGCTGCATGAATGAATAGGAACAAGTGTATAAAAGCGCCCGTGTGCTGGTGACCGGATACTTCCAGGTGAATTACATGCTTGCCTTGTGGATGCTCGCAGCTGCCCTGTGCTGTCCCCACTTCACAGATGAGCATCTGGACCCCGGGACCACGGTGTCAGCAAACAGCAGACCAGGGCTCTGACTCTGCCCTGCCTGGCTTCAATGCCGACGCCGTCCCCACGGCCTGCCGAGGCTGCCGCGACAGGAGATGTGCCCCTGGGGAGGCTGAATGGAGCCCCACACGGATCTTCCTGTTGCCCTGGGTTCCTCAGAGACTAGCCTGGTCTTCAGAATCATTCATTCATCCAACACACGTGCGCTGAGGCACCCACTGCTGAGCTGGACCCCGGGGTTCAAAACGAGTAAGACGAGGCCCCTGCCCTCCAGGGACTCACAGTCTGCAGAAGAAGGCAGACACGTAAATAACTCATTCATTCATTCATTCATTCATTCATGCAACAGACACTCATTGAACATCTACCAGGTGGATGGAATTTCGAGAGTCTGGGGACACAGCAGTGAAGAAGGATGAAGATCCTGTCTGTACAGAGTTTACGTGGTGGGGGAGGGGATAGACACTGGGCAGATAAACGGCGCAGATAATTTTGGTTGGTGATAGTGGCCACGACTGGAATAAAACAGGGGATCATGATAGGAAGGGTGGCTGCCGGGGTGATGAGGGAAGGCCTCCTGGAGGAGGTGGCATTTGAGTGGAGACCTGAGAAGTGAGGAGTGAGGCTCGAGGAGATGTTGGAGAGGGTGTTCCAGGCAGAGCGAGCAGAAAGGCAGAGGCCCTGAGGTGAGACCTGGGCTTGGTGGGCACCAGCTGGTGTTCACCACCCCACAAGGGCTTAAGTGCCATGGGGCAGGAGTGGAAGAGTGGAGGCAGAAAAGAGGGAGAGATGGCAAAGGTCTTCTGTTAACCTATCCATCTGTCCACCCGTCTGTCCATCCATCCGTCCACTCCTTTATCTATGCGTTCTTATTCAAGCCCCCCAGGGCCTGGTACCCCCACCAGCAGGCCAGTGGAAGAGAAGAGATGGCCTTCGAACCGGAAGACGTTATAGTCCAGTTGAAGACACAACAGCAGCAGCAACAATGACACTTACTTCTGGAACTCTTAAAGCGGACCAGCACGGTGAAGCCACTGCATACTCCTTTGCTGGGTGTGGCAGAAACCCCAACTCTAAACAATTCGGGTAAAGAGGGGATTTATTAGTTTATGCAAAGAAAAGTCCGGAGCGGAGAGGACTGCGGCAGCTCCACCAGGAGGCGGCTCCTCTCGCTCCCTCGGCTCCGCTTGGCTCTGGATCAGCTCGCGTCTCCCAGCGTCACGTTCAGGTTCCGCGGCTGAGGGCGTCTCCCCGAAGAGTCCCAGCAACCCGCCTTGTCTCCTGGTGGCTCTGCTGAGGTCACATGGTGCCCAGGAGCCAATCCCTGTGCCTGGGGGAATGTGCTTCTCTAATTGGTCAGGCTGGAGCCGGGGATGGCTCAGCGCCCCAGGGTGGGCCGGGGTGGTCCCCGGGAAGCTGGAGTTTGGTGACCGGACAGCTGTGAGCGGCTTGGGCACTCACCTGCACGGTGAAGGCTGGTCTCCTTGCACCGTCTC
Source organism: Tapirus indicus (assembly GCA_031878705.1). Classification (NCBI taxonomy): domain Eukaryota; kingdom Metazoa; phylum Chordata; class Mammalia; order Perissodactyla; family Tapiridae; genus Tapirus; species Tapirus indicus. The sequence continues at coordinate 48,240,424 of CM062929.1, forward strand.
GACAATGATGTGAGGGCAGACATCGTGACCCCACTTTACACAGAAGAGAGGAGGGCCCCAAGAATTTAAATGGCTTTTCTGAGTTAATGTGGCCACCAGTGGGGCAAACCAGGGATCAGACGCCAGTTCTCACTTGTTCTTTCTCCTAAGTCAGTGAGTCTCAAACGGGTGGGGGATATTGCCTTCCAGGTAGGATTGCCATATTTAGCAAACAAAAATATAGGATGCCCAGTTGAATCTGAATTTCCTGTAAACAAAAAATAATTTTTAAGCATGTTTCAAATAGTGCGTAAAATATACTTATACTATAGATAAAAGTATCCATTGTTTATCTGAAATTCAAATTTAAACAGGCATCCTGTATTTTTTCTGGCAATTCTACCCCAGTGGGTATTCGGCAATGTCTGGAAACGTTTTCTACTGTCATGACTTGGGAGGTGGGGGGTTCTAGTGGCATCTGGTGGGTAGAAGCCAGGGATGCTGCCGAACATCCTTCGATGTCCACGATGACCCCCACAGCAAAGAATTCTCTTGCCCAAATTGCTAATAGTGCTGACATTGAGAATCCTGCCCTGGGTGATGTGGCCTCCCTATATCTCTAGTGCTGAACATATAAGAGCAGCAGGCAAAGCGGTGATTCTTGGACAACCTAAGGGGACTCCCATGTGCATTTGTGTGAACACTGTGCCCACGGTCAGCCATCAGTGAGGCTGAGGAACGAAGGAGTCAGGGCCGCAGCCGTTAGCCGCGTGGTGAATGGGACCTTCGGTTTCACTGTTTGGGTTCCAACTTGGAAATGCTCAGAGGAAGTTAACGAGAATCTTTGAACTGGGTTTTGGCATCCACGCCCAGGCAGGCTGAGATAAGTATGATCTGCTGATACTCATTGGAGAAAGGAGAACATTAAAAGGAAATTAAAAAGTCGTGCTTTTCTATTTGTTGTCAGAATCTCCAAGAGACGGCTCTGAAAATGAATCACCATTTGCGAACAAACGTGCCCCGGCCTCTCCCTCCTGCGTTCATCCTGAGCCCCTGTCATCGGGACGGCTGTGCTGTGCCCTGTCCCAGGGCCAGGCTGGATGGGGGAGGAGGCCGGTGAGGATGGTTGGGTCCTCCCTTCCCACCCAACCCACCTGGCCAGCTCTGCTTTGGGGCAGAACAGGGAGCCGACCTTTTAGGCTGGGTTGGCGTCACTCTCTCGAGGGCTGGAGAAATATTTATCACGTCTCCAATCAGACCTACTAATTTTGCCCCATATTTCACAATGCGCCAAAGCCTCGTATTGTAACTGGGCCTGCCACATCGTGGGTCACGGCCACAGTGTTTCAAACCGACAGGGCCGTCCCGAGCCGGCCCTCGGTTGCTAAATGAAGTTTTATTAGTTTGAGGGTTTTTTGCTTTGTGTTTGACGAGGGAGGGGATGGAGGGACATATTGGTTTTGTGTGTGCATTGCATAGATGTAGCTTTCGTCTTTGAAGTTTAAGACCAGTTGTAAATTCCTTGAAGTTCGTCCTATTTCCTTTTATATTAGCATGTTAACAAGCTTTGGAAAACTGACAGAGCTTACAGGAAAGCACAGCTGGGTTGATCCTTCGGCCTGGGGTTTAATTCAAACCAGACCCCGGCCGTAGCTCTGTGGCCGGGCTGGTGTTTACAAATGCAGCAGGAAGAGGCCGCTGCTCGGTGATGAAGCCATCAACCATGGATGCTTTCCCTAGACGAAGCCCCAGTTGGGATTAATTAAGAAAGGAAATGCCACAGTGCTCTAAATCACTTCTCTAGTGGGAACCTTTGCACCAGATGAAGTTCAACAATAAAAATGGAAGAAGAAAAAAAGAAAACACCTCCCAGAAATGTGTTTAATATGGATTTAGGTCTTCACCAGAGAGGGCAACCAAGGAAATAAGCTTCGGATTCCTGTCCTGGGAATCACGTGGCCTTTTACACCTGGCCAGAGAGGGGAAGGTGCTGAATTCGTGACAAAGCTTTCTCACCATCTGAGGCAGAGCCCTTGCCCAGGAATCCATTCTGAGCTCCACTCACCAGAGACACTTTGGTGGGAGTGGATCAAGGTGTGCAGTCTTAACAAGTCCAAAGGAGGGATTTTCTCATCTGAAGATCGCTGTGCCCTGCTGACATGGCAGCAGGACTTTTAAGGAAAAATGTGGCCCCCACTCAGTATTTGTCTGTTTGCACATAACAGGTCTGATGGAGTTTGAGGACGGAGGTGTGTGAAAGTGAAGGAGGTGGTGTGGCTGCACAAGTTAAAGGTCAGAATTTCACTGGGGTTTCCACTCTGTTGACACTAGGTCTGCCCAGATTAGCTGTCTTCCAGACACACGCTCCCCTATCCAGAGGGCGTCTGGGTTAGATAGAGAAAAGGTCCCTTTCCCTCCCAACAGTGGCCCGTCTACCTCCCCCCACCCTGTTGCGAATTTCCATTTTGCTGCTTTCTGTCCCCCTGACGGTAAATGATGTTCAGGGCGCCTCCCACACATCAGAAAGGGCTTCAGGGCAGCATGGTTGATTTTTATTTTGATGGGATTTCAGGAAAAATAAATAAGTAAAATGTAAACACCGATGACAAACGTACACTTCCCATACGGGCCAACCTCAGCCGACATATGTTGAGTGTTCACGCACCCTTGGACCTTTTGATTGTTACCAAAATTCCACGTGCACCTGGTTATGGGACCAAAATATTCCGCCAGAAAGATAAACAATGGCGGCGGAGATTCAAGCTCATTGGAACCATCTTGTGGAACAAGGCCCTCGTTTGAGGGGACCGAGAGGGGAATTCACATTCAGGCACAGCTCCCTCTCTCACGGCCTCTACCTTGAGGAGTGAGGGGTGAGGGGTTAAGCTGGGGCTCCCGAGTCACACAGCTCTGGATTAGACCTGACCCTTCCCTTACTGGCTGGGTGACAAGTGAACTTCTCTGCTGGGGCCTCACATTTAAAAGGGTGGTGGTGACATAACCCACCTCGAAGGATCATTCTGAGGACTGAGTGAGGGCACGTGGGGGAGTCCTTCCCGGGGCCAGCCAGCGATCGAGTGCCCTGTAACTGGCAGCCACCACAAGGGAAGCCCCTCGGACAGCTGGACAGTGACGGAGGCCACCGACGCTCTTCAAGATCAAACTTTCTAGAAATAAGGCCATGTCAGTGTGTCCAGAAACCTGGAGGGGATTCTAACTTTTCCCTGCTGTTGACTCTGAATGATGAATCAAGGGAGGTTAATTTGGGGCCTATTTACGAGAAACGAAATCGGAGCAGGCTACTTGAACTTCCCTGGCCTTCTCCCCAGCGTGGAGTTATTTTTCACCGTGTGTGCGTGTGTGTGTGCGCGCGCGCGCGCACGCTTGGAATATCTTTACTGAACTTCTTATTGTAAAAGTCTTGCATGTGCATAGTAAAACTTTCAAAATGTTGTAGAAGTATAGAAGATCCCCTCCCGCCATATTTTAACCCAAACCCTCAGGGTAACCACTGTGGGGGAAGGGGAACAGCTTTCAGACTCTGTTCGTGATTACATAAACACACACAATTTTCTTCTACAAAAATGGATCACTGTTTTCATTGCATCATCTTGAACATCCTTTACATCCATCCATAAATTTCTACCTCATTTTTTTGAATATACTTTATTTTTTAGAACAGTTTTAGATTTACAGTAAAATTGCAAAGACAGTACAGCGTCCCCACATCCCCCACACCTGGTGTCTCCTATTATTGGCATCTCACAGTAGTGTGGCACATCTGCTGTAATTAATGAGCCACTATTGATACGTCATTATTGACTGAAGTCATATCTTATTCGGATTTGCTTAGTTTTTCCCTAATGACTTTTCCTGCTCCAGGAGCCCCCCCAGGACACACAGGACATTTAGGCTCCTCTTGGCTGCGATGGTCGCTCAGACTCTCCTTGTTTTTGATGACCTTGGCGGTCTGGAGGAGGCCTACTCGGGTATTTTGTAGGATGTTCCTCTGTTGGAACTTGTCTGGTATTTTCTCACGGTTAGGCCAGGGTGATGGCTTCGGGGAGAAAGAGCACAGAGGTGAAGTGCCCTTCTCATCACGTGAGATCAAGGGTCCGTGCTCTCAATATGACAAGTCACTGCTGATGTTGACCTTGACCTCCTGGCTGAGGTCTACTTTATTTTTAAACAGCTGCAAAGTATTTTGTTGTTGGGAAGTATAATCGTTTTTTTAAACCAATTGAGGGTGTATATATATATATTTCGTATACCTATATGTATATCTTTATATATAAATACATATATTTCATGTACATATAGGTGTATATTCTTATATATATAAATACATATGTTTCGTATACATACATGAAACCATGCCACAGTGCACAGCCTTGTATCACCATCTTTGCTCAGTATTTCAGATGTTTTCGTGATATGATTCCTGGAAGTCGATTGCTCGGTTTTGAAAGCTAAGCTTATTTTAAATTTTGCAGATCCTGCCAAGTTGCCGTCAGAAATGAGTGGTCCTGCGTATCCACCCTCGAGCAGGTGCCGGCTCCCACGTCTTCCCCTGCAGCCCTCGCTCCCATCTTTTTCGTCTCTGTCAGTGTCACAGGGGAAATAGATAAATGACACGCTGAGTCTGTTGCCTTTCCTGGAATTCAACTACTTAGGCTGGTACCCCTAATTTCAGAAAATAATAAGCTGTTGGAGCCAGTCCCCAAAGAAAATATGCTTAATGCTAACTCTCTGGAAAATGCAGGAAAAACATAAGAATTAAAATCAAATTGCATTTTTTTTTCAAACTGCATTTTTAACCTAAGAATTCCAAAGCACCAAATCCCTATTTCTAAACGTTTCTACTTTTCTAACGGGAAGATGTGTCTGACGGACGCCGGACACATTTGACCTGTCCTCATTATCCTCACGAACTTCCGCTCGTCTCCGGCTTTGAAATTAGTTCCCATTTGAAAGGTTTGTGCCTCTGAAACCCAGGCCCCGTCCCTGACGTGGAGAGAACTGGCTGTCTGTGTGTGCGGCCTCCGCTCTGTTCCAGAATTTATACAAATCACAGGGACCCAGTCCTTTCAAAACTGAAGATTTGACAACTATTTACCCGCTGAATGAGAGCCAAGCTACATCCACTTTTAAATGTTTATATCGGCTCGACAGCTGCTCCAGAGCAAAGGCAGCGCCGAGGCCGGAGCCCAGAGACCGCCAGCCGCCGGGGCAAACGCCGCCAAATTCTCCCCCCGCCGCCGGTCCAGGCCTCCCTGTCTCTCTCCTGGATGGTGCCTGAGGCTGAAATAGCCCCCACCGCCCTCTCTGTCCTTGTCCTGGGATATTTATCTGGATGGCCCTTACTGAATAAGATACTTGATGCTGAATCCACTCACTTGTTTATTTGATTACTGCCGGTGTCCCTTCTAGAATGTAAGCTCCATGAGGACAGGGGCTGGTTTTGTTCACTTGTATTCCCGATGCCTAGAACGGTGCCGGGCACGTACTGGGAGCTCCACAAACAGAAGCCCTCCTCCAGTCCACTGCCCACAGCGCGGCCAGCCTCATCTTTCCAAAATGCGAAACTGACCCAGAGGCTCCCGCTCCCCTCAAACCCTTCAGTGCCTCCTAGTGCCCTCGGGGGAAACTTCCAGCTCCTGAGCGTGGATCCGCAGGATTGGGCCCTTCTACATCCTCGCCGCCATCACTCGCTCCTCCTTCAGGTGCTTCAGACGCAGGGACGGTGCTCGGTCCCTTGAAGATGGAAGCCCCCTTGCTTCTGGACCAGCACTGCGTCCTCGCCCGGACCCAACTTCTGCTCGGGCCAGCCCAGCCTCACCCTGCGGGTGATGAGGAAGTAGCACCTCCTCCAAGGAGCCCTCCCTCTGCCCCTCTTCTCTGTCTCTCCATATGCCTCCCATTCGCATCCCCTTAGCCCCCTCCAGGCAATTGGAGTCTACAGGGGGGCCAGGGACCAGGGGGATGTTTCTCCGGGACAAATCCGAGATACGTGGGAGGCACCGCAACGCGGAGATGAGGAGTTAGAACTCTGGAGGCAGTTTGCTAATCCCAAGGCACTTTTTAAAGTTCTCTGAGCCTCTGTTTCTTCATCTGCAAAGTGGGGATAATGACCTCTTCCTTGTAGGATTATAAAGATTAAGGGGCTTTTTTCCAGATATTTATTTCAAAACATCCACTATATGTGGTAAGGGTGGACATGTTCCAGAAGGAGGACCAATTCAAACCGGGACCCACGTCTTGGTTCTGATCTAAGTAGCTATTACTTTTCAGCGGCCAGCACCCTTCCTCCACCTGACCCGTGACTCGGGCCAGACCGATCAGAGTGGCTTATTGCGTGGGCTCGATCCTGGTTCAGAGATGCGCCCGTGATCCAAGCAGGGCCAGCAGACTCCCTCCCCGGGAAGAGAACACGGAGGCTGGGGGGGAAGCTGTGGTGCCGATGCTGTGACACCCGGGATCGGGGCTGCCGGGGACTCTTCCCCGCTGGAGGCAGAGGCTGTGCGCAGAGGCGAGCAGAGAAGGAGGACAAGCGGGTGAGCAGGTGGCCTCAGCTCCAGTTCTGTTCTTTCTCGCACGTTCTTCCGTGTCTTTGGGCTTCACAGTAAATTTTCCCGTCCTCTGAGCGGACACATCCCTTTTGGAAAAGCAAGCTTTCATAGGTCCATGACATGCATGACTGAGAAAGTCCCAAACTCATATCCTTTTAAGCAAGTCTCTCTGAGACTCAGTCTCCTCATCCTGAAAATGGGCACCAATTCCAAGTTCTAAACGTGACTCTGCAAATGTTCCTGGAGGGGAGCTGGGGATACGTTGTGCCCCAGCTACATGGGTTCCTTTAAAATTGGTATTAATTTATTACTTTTATGATGAGATCTTAAAAACCTACAATGTGATTTTTCAAGACTTGTTTTGTTGAATTCAGGGAGAAAGGGGGACAGGAATGTTTTTCTTCCTCATGAACAATTTAATGGCACTGAGATACTTTGGAAACCTCGATTTTATAGCTTCGACTGAAGCCTGGATTGTCTTTTTGCTCTGTACTCCAAATTATCTTACACCGCAAGTTCTTAAGACAAGATTTCCCTCGTGGCTGCCACGTGATGGGTGAGTAATTTACTGAAAGTCGGAGGAAAGTCAGGGACACCTGGCCAGCTCCACCCACAGTGATATCTCAACCCCCTGACAGAGTGGGTTATTAATTGTATAGAGCAGCACTTCTCAATGGGGACGATTTTGTCCCCAGGGGACATCGGGCAATGTCCGGAGAGATTTTTGGTTGTCACAGCCAGGAGGGTGCTACTAGCACCTAGTGGATGGAGCCAGGGATGCTGCTAACAATCCTGCAGGGCACAGGACGCCCCCCACGGAGAAGGATCCTGCCCCACCTGTCATCAGGGTCAGGATTGAGAAACCCTAGTGCAGAGCGTCCTGCCAGCCAGATGCTCAGTGTACCCTTAGGACATTGGCCATGAGTTAATCACAACAGAAAGGATCCGAATCATTCCAGTAGGCGTAGTGGCAAGTGGGGTAAAGTTCTCATCCCAAGACGCTCACGTATCTGAGAGCAAGTACAAGCCAGAGGCAGAAAATAAAGCCGAACAAAGAAGAAAGCTGCTCTGGCCTGGCTGTTTGCCACTGCCGGCCCGGCAGGCTTTGCTCTCCTCCTAAAGAAGCTGAATGGTTTCAGCAAAGACTGGACCTGAAAAACGTGTGGTTCATTTCACACTTCACTGCTCTGCAGCAAGCTCAGTTTTGGGAATTGAGGATCTCGCGGTGAAAACACCAGGAAAAGTCTCCCAGCCTGACGTTTTTGATGGTGGTGTTTGGGGGAGGTGGGAAACAGGATGAGTGAAATGGACAGTGGGGAGCGTGGGGGTGGTCAGCAAAGGCTCCTCTGGGGAGGCGGCAGGAACAGAAACCTGAAGATGGAGCAGGAACAAGCCACGTGGATGTTTCGGAGAAGAGTTTTCCAGGCAAATAGAACAGCCAGTGCAAAGGCCCTGGGGCAGGGCTGTGACTGTTCGAAGACTAGCAAAAGGCAGTGAGCCTGGAGCGGAGAGGGCAGAGGGGAATGGAGGGGGTGGAGTGGGAGAGAGAGTACACGTGCGGGAGACGCAGGGCGGCTGTGAGGCTTGTATTCTGGGTGAGATGGGAGCCACGGGAGGGCGGGAGCGACAGCATGTCAAGAGCGACCTATGTTGTTTTCAAAAGGCCTCCCCGCGGGCTGTGTGGAGAAGAGCCTGGGGCACGGCTGGGCGCGGGCAAAGCTGGGAGACTAGTAGGAGGTATTGGGGTGGCCCAGGGGTGGTGAGGGTGGCTCTGACCAGGCCGCAGAAGTGGTGACAGCGCTGGGATTCTGCACGAGGGTCTCAGTGGAGCTGGAGGGTCAGACGAGGGCTGTGAGAGGTTGGAAGGCAGCAGGGAAGACTTCAGATTGGTGCTGATTATTAAAGGAACACAGGGGGGTCTGTTTTGCTCACTCCTGTACTCCTAACACCTAGCACAGTATTTAGCACATTGTAACGCAGGAAATGTTTTATCAAAGTCCCTTTGTCTCTTCTCTCTCCCCTCTGCTGCCTGGGATGTGGATGTGATGGCTGGAGCTCCAGCAGCCACATTGGATCATCAGGTGATGTATTTCAGAAGCTACATATTAAGAATGATTGAGCAGAATCTCTGATGACCATGGAGCCTCTATCCCAGCCCTGGGCTGCTCATCTCCAGACTTCTTTCACACAAGAGAGAGAGGTCTCTGTTTCCTAAATTTTACTTTAAGTATTACTATAATACCTACATTTTACTCAGGTTTCTGTTCCTAGCAACTGAATGCAGTTCCCAACTGAGTTAATGCCATGTCTAACTTTTTTTTTCTTTCTGTAAACAAAGTTGCAATGGAGTCGTGTCAAGGTAGAAGTAATCACTTTGCCTTCCTGGCCCTCAGTTTCCTTTTCTGTAACAGTCGGATGTAGGTCTACCTTGTAGAAGTGGGAGGAGGGGAGTGAGACCAGAAGAGACCGTAGATAGAGTGACGGGGCCCCAGCAGGACACAACACGTGTAAGTTATAGAACCGGGGCACCTGGGTGGACCGTGAAGTTACAAACTGGACAACAGGGCATCCTCTAGAGTGTTTGTCAAACTTGTTTTTATTAGTGCCCCTCAGGAACCTTCTTAGACTTTTTTTTTCTAATTACCCTCCTCCCCCAAGACATTCTAATACCACAGACACAGTGTATGTGTGTTCATGCTCCTCGGCCCTTCTCCCAAGTTCACAGTCCTTGAGAGTTCATGCCCTAGAGCGGGGTCAGCAGACATTCCCATAAAGGGCCGGGGGTGCCTCTCCTCACCCTCGGGCGCCCTCCGGCCTCCGTTGCAGCTACTCAGACCTGGCGCTGCAGCCGGGCGGCCCGTGGACAAACGAACGTGGCTGCGTGCCCAGAAAACTTTATTCCTGAGATTTGAATTTCACGTGATTTTCATGTCACGAAATATTATTCTTCCGTAGTTTTTTTTAACCGTTTGATGAAGTGAAAACCATTCTTCGCTCATGAGCCCTAGAAATCCAGACGCGGGCCGTGGTTTGCCCGCCCCAGCTCTAGGTCAGCGCCGTCGGATGGAAACGGTCCCGTGCACCATTTAAATGGTTCCAGTAGCCACAGTCAAAAGCAAAAAGACACAGGTGAACTTAATTTTAATAATACATTTTATTTAACCCAATATATGCAAAGTATTACTGTTTCAACATGTAATTATTACTAACAATTATGAATGCGTGGCTTTACATCTGCTGGTACTAGGACGGCACGACCTGACGTGTGGTCACATTCGCGCATCTCCGTTAGGACCGGCCCAGGTCGGGTGCTCGCGAGCTGCCCGTGGCTGCTGTACTGGATGCCGCAGGTCTCGACCCCTGCGAGTCCCCTTGTCCACGCGAACCCCACACCTACAGGCCAGGTCGGCCTCGAAGCTGGGCCGGCCCAAGCTGCTCTGCGTCCTTTGCTCCTCAGGGCACCTTGAAGGGGTCACCGCAGGGACGTCTCTGTTCACCCCACGCACAGCACCGTCCCGCCGGGGTCCGGCCACACTCGGAGCTCTCCTAGGAGAGACAAGTGGGCTCCTGAGCCCAGTGCCGTGCAGGTCCGCTCACGCATTCATGTCCCCAGCGAGTGTATCCCGAGTGGGGACACGGCAGTGACAAATCCTTTCTCTAGTGCAGTGGTCCCCAGGAGACATCTAGTAACGTCTGGAGACACTTCGGGTTGTCACACCCGGGGGTGGGGGGATGCTACTGGTGTGTGGTGGGTGGGGCCAGGGACATTGCTCAACATCCTAGAGTGCACAGGACGCCCCATGACAAAGAATGACCCAGCCCCAGACGCCCGTGATGCCGAGATTGAGCAACCCCGAGAGGGTCAAATACGACAGAGTGCTGTGTCCATAATGAGGGAAACCCAGGAGACGGTGGGGGGCACAGAGGAGAGGCCTTTAGCAGGGATGTCTGTGCTGAACCAAAAATACACAGTGCCAGTGGACAAAGAGGGAACAAGGGTACATCAGGCAGAAGGAACAGCATGTGCAAAACCGAGACGAGAGAGGGTGGTCTCCTTGGAGGAGCCAGAGGTGACTCCCTGCTGCTGGAGCAGAGATTGCAAGGGAAGGACAGAAGAGGTGAGGTCAAAGAGAAGGACGGGGGCCAGGTCGCTCAGGGCTTAGTGAAGGAGTTTGACTCAATCTCACGGGCAGTGGTGAGCCATAGAAGGTTCTGAAGAGAGGGAGTGATGGGATCAGAGCTGCCTTCTAGAAACCCAGGCAAGGAGACCCTGTAGGAGGCAGCTGTGGCCCTTCAGCAGTATTTAGTGATCTCAGCGTGGGCCGCAGGGGGTCACACACCTGCCGTCTCTGACTCGCTTCTTCCTATTCTGCTGCTGCTGCTATACTGTGTTTTTTTTTTTAAATGTCCATTTGGTGCATTAGCCCTCATGTCCCCCGGCTTAGCGTCTGACAACGGCTCCTGCGGCTGTTCAGTTTGCATTTGAGGCGCTGGGAGAGTCGGAGGGCACTTGCAACAGCCCTGCCCCTCTGTGCCCCCGCAGCCTGGCTGGGCCCGCAGCGTCCCCATCACTCCCCAGGCCCCGCCTCCAGAACAAAGCCCCAGACGGCTTCCAGTAACGCAATTTGTGCTCTGAGTCTTTCACCACCTTCGGAGCCTTTTGATTCCAAAGAGAGTGTGTTCTCGGCAAAGACAGAACCACATTCAGCGTTTCTGGTTAGTTCCAGGAAGCGCTTTGAAGAGTCCCAGACCTCACTGACAACTGCGCTTCCTTTGTGAGCTGCTGCCACCAGACCTGACTGGGTTTGGTTTTTTTCTCTGAAAAATGAGTTTCCTTTTGCTAATAACATTAAGACCCCTCTCCCCTCTCCCCTGCCTTATCCCTTCTATTCCAATGTGAGGTTCTGGTTTGCTCGTGCTGCTTTCTGAAGCTGAATAACTGGGCTCGGGGAAGGACAGAAGGGAGCAGAATGCTGGCTTGGCTGTCACGCTGCCTGTAACAAGTGGGCACACTCTTGGCTTAAAAGGCACTTGCCCTGGAAACAACCCAAGTGTCTGTCAACAGGTGGCCGGATAAACAAAATGTGGTGTATACATACAAAGGAATATTATGCAGCCTTAAAAGGAATGAGATTTTGACTCATGCTGTAACGTGGGTGACCCTTGAGGACATGCTAAGGGAAATAGGCCAGTCACAAAAAAGACAAATACTGTATGATTCCACTTATATGAGGTACGTAGGACGGGCAAGTTCACAGAGACAGAGAGAGAAGGGTGTCGCCAGGGGCTGGTGGGCAGGGGATGGGGAGTTGCTGTTTAATGGGGACCGAGTTTCAGTTTGGGAAGACGAAAAAGTTCTGGAGACGGATGGTGGGGATGGTTGCACAACAACAACCATGTCCTTCATGCCCCTGAACCGTACACTTAAAAATGGTTAAAATGGTAAGTTTTATGTGATGTGTATTTTACCACAATTTTTTTTAAAAAGTCATTTGCCCTTGACAAGTTTTCCGTGGAGGAGTCCGACGTAGCTAAGGGCTTGTCTGCTGAGAAATTGCTTCTCCTGGGGTGAGGGCAGGGCAGTGGAGGTGACGGCCACCAAGGTGCTCACTGTAGACACGGCCATGCTGTCCGTCATCTCCCTGCCGCCAGTGATGATGCTCCCACCCCCACCCACACGCACATACCCCATGTCGGCCCTTGTAGGCGGGCGGAGTTGGCCCCTTCTCCACATCCAGGGCTGGGCACACCTGACCCAGATCTGGCCAATCAGCGCAGGCCATTCCCTTGGTTACACAACAGGTGTAGGAATGGGTTCAGGACCTACAAGACCCACCTGACTGATTGGTCAGACCAACAGCCTTTGAGCCTGCTGAGAAGACAGGATACACGGCTGCATCTGTTTGCAGCCACGGAGGGAAAGCTTGGCTGAAAATAATGCCGGTGAAAGATGTATACAGTTCAAATCCTGATGATATCGTTTGAGCCCCTGGATCCAGCCATGCCTGAATCTAGATGCTCCTTGACTCTCAGGGACAGGAGCCAAAGAATTCATTATTTTGCTTAAGTCAGTCTAAATTGAGCTTCTGCACTTACAGAATGTAGAGTCCTGACTAAATTCCTTTCAGTAAGCCCTTGGCATTGTTATCGTCTTTCTCCATCTCACAAACTAGGAAACCGAGGTGCAATGTACTTAAGTAATTTGCCCAGGATCACCTTGCTAGAAAGTAATGGAGTCAGAATTCTAACTCCAGAACTTGCATGTTTAATCTCTGTCCTGTGTGGCCTCGTAGGAGGATGTGAGGAAGATGGTTCTAGAATCAGAGGGTGGCACAAAGGATGTCCTATGGCCCTAAGCCCACTTTCCCCCAGATCTTCTCTGTCCTGTTTCTTTGCTCTTACTTCCCTCGTCTTTACTGCACAGTCTTCTCTGTTTCTTCCCTCACTGGTCCTTGTTCTTGATTTTTCTCCTTCCTTTCTTGACCTCTTTTCTCTACCATCAGACCCCTGGAATTCCCGTTCTGAGTCCCCCATCTTCTGATGTTAGATGGTCAAGAGGCAGGAAATCCTCCTCTGTGGATCAGAGCTCCTTAAGCTCTCTCTGTCCCAAACTCAGAGATGAGCCAGGGCAGAGGAAAGGTAGGGTGTGAGGGAAAGAAGGTGCATCACTTAGAGAGTAACTGAAGGTCAAATGCTTTGAACAATAAGGGGGGTTATTGTTTCACAGAAGTAGGGGGGACTCAAGATGGGATAATCAGTGTCTCACTAACATATGGACCAAGGTTCTGTCTCTCTCCCCATTCTGCCGCCTTTGGGCCACTCCTCTCATAGTCACAAAATGGCTGTGATTGCCCAGGCATTATCTCCTCACAGATCCTCGTCTGGAGGCAGAAAAAGACTTCATCTTCTTGACAATTTTCTTTCAAAAATCAGGAAACCTTCCCCAGGAGTTCCCTCAGTAGACATCCCCTCCCTTCGCATTGGCCAGGATTGGGTCTCAAGCCCACCCCCAGACCAGTCCCTGGCAAAGGGAATGGGCTTCTCAGACAAGTCATGATGGACCATAGTGACCCAGTTACTACGACTGGGTAACAAGTTACCCCAAAACCTGAAGGCATAAAACGCCATTTGTGCTGGTGGAGTCAGTGAGTCAGGAATTGGGACAGAGCCCAGGAGGGCCAGCCTAACTCTGCCCCAGCACATCCGGGGCCTCGGCCGGAGTCTCGGAGGCCGGCGCTGGAGTCCTCTGGGGGCTCGTTCACTCTCCCGTCTGGGGTGACGGAGGCTGCCAGCTCGAGGCCCCAGTTTCTCTGCACATGGAGTCCGTCCACCTGAGCTCCTCTGGGCTCCCTGACAGCATGGTGCCCGGGTTCCCAGGCTGAGCATCCCGAGAGAGAGACCCCAGCCATGTCATCTTCTCTGACCTGGCCTCAGAGGTCCCGTGGCGTCACTGCCACTGTGTCCTATTTGTCAAGGCGGTCGCAAAACCCGCCCGGGTTCAGAGGGCCAGGAAACGGGCTCTGCCTCTTGTCCGGGGACGGCAAGGTTCTGGAAGAGCATGGAGGACCAGTGTTGTAGCCACTGAGAAAATGTCAGAGCTGGAGCCCCTCCCTGCTCATGGGCGCTCTGGGCACCGTGGAAGGGAGGAGCACGACTGTTGGGTAGGTAACTACATCTGCAACAAAAGAGGACACATGTGGGCTCCGGCCTCAGGGACCGTTCTGCATTCCTCCCGCAGGCAAAGTTCTTGTGGCCCCGGGGCCTTGGCACCTGCTGTTCCCTCTTCCTGGAGTATACTTCTTCCCACTCTGCATATCTGATTCCTCCCCATCTTTCCAAGTGCAGCATCAAGAGCATTGCCTTAGACGCTCTTGCTGACCTCCAGCCTAAATCAGGTCCCTTTTCTAGAACCACCCAGAGCTGATGCTCTGGTGGTGGGGGTGGGTGGGCGGGGTATGAGGTCCTGCCTACAGGCGAGGAGCTGGGCAGCCCAGGCTCAAGTGGAATTAAGTGAGGTGCCAGAGGTAAAGCCCTCTGTGCCAGCTCGCTCCTCCTCTGTATCTGTTTGTGCCTCCCTCTCTCCCTCTGCGGCTGGGGCAGTGTCCAATTTCCTCACCTCCTCCTTCTTCATCCCTGGCTTGGCCCAGCGGCCCTCACGGTGTCCGCAGTAAATCAGCATTTACTGCGTGAATTAATAAATGAAGTGATTCTACGACAAGAGGGGATCTTCGTCCAATGGAAGTGACCTTGGACTTGACTTCAAGGAGAAGTCCAGATGAAACTGCGCCGTCAGACAGTGCATTTTCCCCCGTGTGTGAATTCCGTGCCTTACACACACGGAGCACGGATGTGTGGGGGCGCAGGTGTATGTGGGGGAGGCGGCGCCCGCTTTTCCTGCGGAGGGGGCAGCAGTGGGTGGAGCCCAGTCTGAAAGGTGATCCCACTTGAGACGGCAGAGGCTGAGGGACACCTGGTGGACTCCAACTCCGTCTCTCATCTCCGACTTCTTCCCCTTAAAGTGGGGGACGGTGAGGGGCTGGAGACCGGGGGGGGGGCTCTTCCCGCCCCACCCTCGCCCCAGACCAGCACACAGGAGCGACTGTGCGATGACACCTCCCAGCCGTAAAATGAGGACAGAAAGCCTGTTTCACCAAACAAGTTGTTCCACGGAGGGAAGGTTTGTGAACGGCAGACAAGCATCTGCGGGGAACGAGGACACTTACCCACACGGGGCTGTCGCCTCCCACCCCTCCCCACGCTCACCTCCTGCGTCCGCCCCGGTGGCCCCTGGGGAAGCTCCCAGGACAGATGGGCAGGACTGGGAGGGCAGGCGGACCCCAACGACGGGGCGGGGACCACACGTTCCTTCCTTATTCGGCTCCTTCCATCGGCAGCTGCCGTGCCCAGACGCCGGGACGGGCGGGACGGCCACGCGGCCAGGAGTGACGGTCCCCGCCGTCGCCCGGCTGGCCGCCCCCCGCCCTGGATGGCGCTCTGTCCGGGTGACCCTGGCGCTGAGCCTGCTCCCGCCGCTCCCCCGAGCGGGAAGACGGCGATCCTCTCCGAGAGGCGCAGATTGAAAGCCAGAGCACTGAAGAGCTGTGACAGATTAATGCCGCCTTCCGCACCCCTTCAACCCCTCCACCTCCCTAGGAACGCCCCCACTGTGACCCCCGGTCCGAACAAGCGGAGGCTCCTCGAGGGTGGGGAGTGACTCTGCACAGGCGCGGGGACGTTTTGTGACCAGGGACTCGCATCCCGCGGGAGAAGTGGCGCCAGGCAGGAATGACCCCAGAGGGATGCGATGAGTTCTTCAGGCCCGTGCAAGTGAGGGAGGGGGCGGGAGGAGAGTCAGGTCTTGAGGTTCAGGATTCCCACAGAGGGGGGCTGGGGGCGTGGATGGAGGGCAGGGCTTGTCTGCAGACTGCCGAGGCCAGTTCTACTTAGAGGGTGTGTTCCTTAGTGGGGCCAGGGGAAGCGTGCCAGCGGCGAGTGTGTAAGGTGATGTGTTCACGGGTTTTGGGGACCCGGGCATGGACACTTTCGGGGTCATTATTCTGCCGACCGCAGTGACCAGAGCCAGTGTGTGTTGATCCATCGTCCTGTCTGAGGACCGTTATGTTGCTCCCAGTTTTTCCCTGTTTGACTGGGACTTTCTTCTTTCTGTCCCTTTCTCTGGGTGGCCAAGAGCAACGGCTTACTCGGGGAATGGGCTGTGTGTGCCCCAGGCCTGTCAGTGAACCCCCCGCTCCATCTACACCCCTTCACGGCTTGCTCCACACGAGGGGCGGCCTCCGCTGGTTGGTCGGGGTGAGCACCCGACCGCCTCGGCGCCGCCCCAGGATGAGCACTTGCCCGCAGCCAGGATGACATCTGCTGTGGCCCCTTCCCCCTGGGCCGGCAGAGAGGAGAAGCCCGGGGCGTCGGGGAACCACGGCCGACTTAGCACTTCTCATCCTCGAAGGAGCAGGGTGACGGGACACCGTCCTGGGCCTTGAGCTCCAAGCCCCATGCGGGTCACAAAGTTCCCTTCACTTCGAAATACTAATTTTTTTTGCAAGGGAAAAAAAAGATGTGGGAACTTCTCATCAAGTTTGTGATTATAGTCCCATTCCGCGCGCTGGAGCCAGCAGGACCTGTCACAAGCCCGTGTGAGCACGTCCCTCCTTTGGGACCACATTGCTGGGATGGCACCCCATTGCTCCTCAGATACACTGCCACCTCTCCAGTGTGCTAAGTGTGGGTCCCACTGTGTCCCAAAGAGGGGCGTTCCCCCCTGCCGTCCAGTGGGATGGCTAATAGCCTCGCCGTGCACTCTGAGAGTGTCTGGCCGGGCCTCCCGACTCTAGGGTCCCTTCCCCTCCTCGGCCCCTCCCAAGCTGCTCTCTTTCTATTGACACCCACTGTCCAACCTCCCTGACTCCCCCTCAGTCCTCGAGGATCCTGTGCTTCTTCCCAGCCTCAGGATGCTTATCCATTCCGTTCCCTCGGCCTGGCATGCCCCTCCAGTTGTTTGACCCCTGGCAAACGTGAGGTCGTCCATCCTTAGAGAAGGCATCTCTGGTCACAGTAGGGTGGGCCCCGCCAGGCCCGCTCGTCACAGCCGACGTGGCCCTCACGACACTCATCCCGACGTTCTCTTGTTCACTGTCGTCCCCACTGGAGACCAGCTGGGTGGCACAAGAGCGGGAAATGGGCCTTGAGTCACCGCACATCCCAGAGCCCGGCACGTGGGAGGTGCTTGTCGTGTGGACTTGATGAATTGTGATTGTTGGGGGTGAAGGGAAAGGAGAGGGGCCTCTTAGGGGCGGAGATGCCATGAACCCCAGCCTGAGCCTTCCTCCCGAGGAGCTTCTGGGCCATTTGCCCGGCACTGAAGGAACTGCCTCTCTTCCTGTCCACTGGGGTCAGCGCAAAGCTCTTCAACCCCGGAGCGCCTGACACGTGCCTTGCACTGCGAGGCTCTGGGGAGGTACGGCGGCGAGCGGGTGGGGTCCCTGCCCTCGGGAGCTGACCGTCTGGTGGGAAGAAGAGATTAAAGGGATAAATGCCCCGATAAATACAAACTTGTAAGTTGTGACAGGATGCCATGACAGAAACTAACGGGGACAAGCCGTGTTAGGCTGGAGGTCAGGGCAGCCCTCTCTGAGGAGGTGTGTGTAAGTGGACGTGTGAAGAGCGAGAAGGAGCCAGCCGGGGAACAATGTCTGAACCTCGGTGGGAGGCAGGATGCTGAGCTAAAGGGAGCCCTCACCTCACATCTGCCAGGTGCAGTTCTCAGAACTTTCCATGAATTCACTCATCAAGTCTCTCCACTAACTGATGAGGTAGGTGCCAGCATTGTCTATATACAAATAAGACAAGCACAGAAAGGTTAAGCAATCTGCCTGAGGTCACCCAGCCTATAAGTGGCAGAGGCAGGATTCAAACTCAGGCTGTCTGGCCCTACAGCCTGTGCTCTTAACCACTGCACCATGTCACCCCTGGGGGAGAGGGCTTCAGGCGTGTGGCTCAGCAGGTGCAAAGGCCCTGTGCATCTGAGGTGGCCAACTGCCTCCCCAGCCATGCCCCTGCTCCACATTCCCAGAATAAACGAGGACTTTCCTCTTGGATTTGAAGGCCCCTGTCTCCCTGGTAAGGAGTAGTCAAGCTTCTTGGCAGCACAGAATGGAAGGTGGTGAGGGATCAAGTCATTACAAATGGGGAAACTGAGGCCTCGAGAGGCGACCTCACCTCACTGAGAGCTGGGAGATGTGGGTCCCGACCCGCCCGGCAGTCTGTGCTCCTCTGACCTCACCAGCTGCTTCCCTCCTACTTTGTTCCCCCCAGGCCCCCGCCGGAGCCTGGCACCCACCCTGAACAGGCTTCCTGCTGAATTCAGCAGGATTCAGTGACCCAGTCAGTGACCCGGGCCCTGACCATCCCTAAAGCTCATCCCGCCTCTGGTGCCCGTCCCGTGAGGTTTCCTCGGCCGTGACCATGAGCCCCAAATACCACGTGTGGTCACCACTGTAAGAGCACATGTGTGTGTGTGCATGTGCATGCGTGTGTATGTCAATGAGTATGTGGGTGTGGATGAGTGTGTGCGTGAGGGACTATGTGTGAGCGTGTGTGCGTGTGTATGCGTGTGTGTGTGTGCATGTGCATGCGTGTGTGTGTCAATGAGTGTGGGTGAGTGTGTGCGTGAGGGACTACGTGTGAGTGTGAGTGTGCGCATGTGAGTGCATGTGTGTGTCAGTGAGTATGGGTGTGGGTGAGTGTGTGCATGAGGGACTACGTGTGCATGTGAGTGCGCATGTGCGTGCGTGTGTGTGTCAGTATGTGGGTGTGGATGAGTGTGTGCGTGAGGGACTACGTGTGAGCATGTGTTTGGATGTGTGTGCGTGTCTGTCAGTGTGTGTGCACACATGTGAGTAGGTGTGAGTGTGTCAATAATTATGAGCGTGTGTGAGGGACCATGTGCGAGAGTAAGAGCGTGTGAATGTGGTGCACATGTGTGTGAGGGCATTGTGAGTGTGAGAATGGGGGTAGATGCGTGTGTGGTGTGTGAGAATGTGTTTGAGTAGTGTGTGTGTGTGTGTGTGTGTGTGTGTGTGTGTTGCACGGACCTGTTTTCCAGGGCTCACAGCCAGGTCTTGGGTGTGAACGGGACAATTGTCAACCCCGGAGGAAGAGGACAGCAGCCTTTGTCCTGGGCAGACTCGGACGCTGGGAATCTGAGCGTTTGGAGGGAGGAGACTGGTCTCGTCCCCGCAGTCACCTTCCCGAGGTTTCAGACGTTAATGCGAGCGTGGTTGCCTTAGAATTGACCCCACAAAGGTGAATGCTGTTTTCTAAACCATGATTGCTCAAATTACCTGTGTTTTCCCTACATCATATTCCCTAAATGTAGAAAAGCAGGCTTTTCTGGAAGAGGGGCCGGGAGCTCTGCTCTGGTGCAGACATCCTTATGACTCTGACAAGCGGGGTTTAAATAAGCAAAATCATAGCCCGGGCCCAAGAAAAGGGACTGAGCAAACAGGGGGGCCATACGTTGACAGAGCTATTAATCAACAGGTTTCCACTGAGCACCTACAGGGATGGTGTCTGTTGGGAGAAAGAAGCTGAATTTCTTATTCCTGGGTTATAAAAACCAACCACTGGGGTGGTGACTGCTGAGGAATAGATTTGCCCTCGGGCATTAGTTTCCTCATCTGTGATGTGGGGACGCTGGTAACTTTTCACAAGGCTCTTTCCAGTCCTAAAGGAAATATATACAGATGTGTGTGGGTGTGCACCTACATTCAGACAAGCATACACACCTACTCATCACTTAGCAACGTGCCCGGCTCACAGCAAACTCTTCACAATCAGGTTATCGTTACTGCTATTAGTAAAAATATAACCAGCACCCGAAATCGTGGGTTTGGAGTGCTAATGGTGTTTTCACTAATACACATTTTTCTAAATGAAAAACGTCCACCCAGACACCACCCCAAATCACCGTGTGATCCCCAGCCGCGGTTTAAAGACCACGCCTGGGGTCGTGCCTCTCTTGGGACCATGGGCGGGGCCACTTGGGTCTTGCCTGAATCCACTGGCTGCCCTTGCCAGACCCTCTCCTGCTGCTCCCTCCCCGCTCCCGAGCTGTCGGCTCCCGTTAGCATTTCCTTCCGGGCTGGGCCGCCAAGCGGGCTGAAGGCCCTGTCAGAGCCTTTCCCACTGCACTGAGCAGGCAGGTGAATCGCTTCTGATTTTTGCCCCCTCGCTGGCACATCAGGGCTGTCAGCACTCAACTCAAAAAGCCGCCAAGGGGACCATCCACGGCGGGGGCAGGTGCTGTCAGGGCAAAGATCCTGTTGTCAGGGGGGACCGCAGCCCCCAAACCCACTGATGGAGTCCAGCCCTGACCCCCCACAAAGGGTCTCACCAGCGGGGTCTTCTCCTTTGGGAAAACTTGACCGGGACATTAAATTTATGGGCGAAATCTGTTGCAGGTGAGTTAGCCTCATCCTGGCGGAAAATTCTTCCCCATCATTGGAGTAGAGTCTTCTAATTCACTCTCTCCTTCATCCAACAAATCTCTTCATGTGCCTTTAAGTCTAAAAATCACATTTAAATATTTGATTCACTGCCATGAGCCGAGAAGAAAAACTTCTACTGATGGATACTCTGATGAGTTATTCAGAGAATGTCTCCTCTCTATTCACCTGGCACGATTATGGACGTGCCTCTCCCCACTCGAGCACTTTCAAGAAAGTAAAACAAATAAGAGGCCCCAGGAGCTCACAGTGCATGGGCTGGTGGCAGGGGCTAAGGTGTAGAGTCTGCAAGGAAGTCACTGAGTGATCTATTTCATCCAGACTGTGTCTTGCTTTTACTCCGGGATTGTTTTTTCCCAGTAAACATCATTACATGGCAATGTGTGTTTTCACTTCTTTCTGGAGAAATGAAAGATGTTTGTAACCAAAGCGATAAAATGACCACGCTTTTTAAATTTTTCTTTCTTAAATATCAGGAACACAGTCAGGGAGGAACAATGAATGTTCCCATGTGCCCCGGAGGTCCCGCAGCTCTGAGTCTCTCCCGGGACCCCCAGCGTCCCGCCCATCACAGCGAGAAGAACGCTTTTGAGTGGCAGCCACATAAATCAACTCGAAAGTCGTAGGTAAGTAAGACCTCGGAATGAGATACCACATCTGGCCATCCACCAGTTGGCCTTCTCTTCATTTACTCCCGATGGAAAAACAGAAAGTTCCTGTTTTCTTCCAAAAGGGTCAGCCCAAAGCATGTGGCATTATTAAAACTCCACAACTGACCAGAAAATTCATAGGGAAAGCAAATATTTGTTTTTCCTATATTGGCTATGGCTGAAAGAATTTGTCTTTTTCCTTTTTTTTCTGATTTGATTTTTCGGATGTTGAACAAAGTCAGTACTAACCCCGCCGAGGAAACTGCTCCTGGGGGGAAGAGCTCCTGGGGGGCATGAGCTAGATATTTTGCCCATGGCCAGCATCCCAATGTGCCCGGCAGGCTGAGCCATCCACTCAGAAACAGCTTTGCAGTCTGGACAAGGGCAGCCTTTCCTACGGTCATTGGTTGGTTACAACTGTCCCCTCTGCACATCTGAGAGAAGTTATGGACGGTAGCAACATTTGCTCATCTTGGGTGTCCCTGGGCTCCGCACTAGGCTGGGGACACAGTAGGCTCCCGACAAATGGTGAGCAGGCTAACACATGGCACCGTGTATCTGCCAGTTTCCAACACCTGGATGTTTACCAAGAAGGGAATGTCAGTTGGTGGCAATGGCGACAACCAAACCTACTGTGTGACGTCAGTTTGCACGACTCCTGTACTTAATCATTCACTGTTCATAAATGTTTGTCAAGTTCTGTGGCAGCCAAGTTGGTGCATGACACAGACCTCCTTTTGAGAAGTCCTCCTGGGAGGAATGGGGTGTCCAACAGCCTCTAGACACCACACTTTCAGATCTGCCCAGGGTGTGCCATCCCCGGGCTGCTCCTGGCCAATGACTGAGCATGGTGGGGGTACGAGAGCCAGTCCAGACGTGGGGCTTCTCTCATGGGCGGTCTCTGCACGGGGACACCCATGGGCCGGCTGAGATCTTCGCAGAGCTGCCTTGCGGTCTGAGGCTCCTCCCACCCTTCCTTCTCTCCCTTCCCAGGTGTCAGACCTACATGTTGGTCTGAAGGCCCTCCCTGCCCTCCCTGCCCCCCACTCCTGCTGCCCTTTAGGCATTTCCCCCAGGATGTCTCTTGCATCTAATTCTGTCCTGGTGTCTGTTTTCTGGATGACCTGAGCTGATAGAAATACCCATGTGCCAGGTGCCAGGGGCTCAGCAGTGAGGTGGATCCATTCCTGCCTGCCTTTCTGGATCCACAAAACCAGGAGGAGGGGCCCTCCCTCAAAACACCCCAGCACCCCATACTGAAACATTCACCTCCTGCCAGGTTCCAGGGGGCAGCCTGATTACCATAGGATGGCTGTCCCATTCACCCCTCGTTATTACAGTACCCGTTTAACAGACAAGGACCCAGACTCAGAGGGGGCAGTCATTGCCTACGTCCACAAGTAAGTAAGCAAGTGGGTGGTAGAGTTAGAATCCTAAGTCCAGATGTGCCTACCCCAGAGCCTGTGGGCCATGCACTGTCCTGGACTCTTACATCCCAACAAGGAGCTCTGTGGCCATTAAACTTCTCTGGCTAGCGTGAGCAAGAGGGAGTTGACTGAAGGATTTGGAGGGGGTCACGGGAGGGAACCAGGCTTAGAGCCTGGAGGAACTGCCACTGTCCTGGAACAATTAAATGGCTGCACGAGTGGAGAGAGGAAGGCTGTGCATTAGAAATCCCTTAGTGCCTACGGCGGACGGCAGGCACCTGGATGTACTGTCCCCTTGAGATGCTGCTGGAAATGGGAAATAGATGCTGTGGCTCCAAAACAACCAACTTCCACCCTAAGTACCAAAAGTGGAACCCCACTAGGAAGCCCTGCACAACACCCACAGTCATGTCCCCAGGGCAGCCTCAGGGGGACTCTGTGCTCCCAACACCTAGCACAGTGCGCAGTACTTAGTGAGTGCTCAGTAATGTTAGATGGATGGATAGATGGACATCTGATCCCCAAATCCCTTTGAAATGAGAGGGGGATGCATTAATAATTAGTTAACTAAAAAATTCAATGCATGAGGCTAGGGGGATCTGGAAACGAGCCAGTGTGACCCATGAAAGAGACGTGAGTAAACAATTAGAGCAAAATGTGAGACACGCCATAACAGAAGGATTTACGAGGGCTTTGGGACTTAGAGGCAGCAGTGACTGACTTTGGACTGAGGAAAGGTTATGGGCAGGGGCAGTTTCACAGAAGACAGGAAAGGTGAGCCCGGTCCTGAGAGACGGCAGGTGTCTGACTTCCGGTTAGCATTGCTGGTGACAAATTACCACATACTGGTGGTTTTAAACAACACAGAGGTATTCTCTTATAGTTCCGGAGATAAGAAGTCCTAAATGGGTCTCGCTGGGCTAAAGTCAAGGTGTCCCGAGGGCTGCTTTCCTTCAGGAGGATCCAGGGGAGAATCCATTTCATTGCCTTTTCCAGCTTCTAGAGGCTTCCGAATTCCTTGGCTTGTGGCCCCAGCCTCCATGTTCAAAGTTAGCAATGCAGCATCTTCAACTCTCTGACTCTCTTTCTGCTTCCTTCTCCACACCTCTGGCTCTGACTGCCTGTCTCCCATTTTCTCTTATAAGGGCCCTTGTGACCACATCAGCACACCCAGATAATCCGGAACCTCTCCCTATCTCGAGATCCTTCATGTAATCACATCTGCATTTTGCCGTGAAAGGTAACATATCCACAGGTTCTGGGGACTGGGGCACGGACATCTTTGGGAGACATTATTCTGCCGACCGCAGTGACCAGAGCCAATGTGTGTGTTTATCCATCGTCCTGTTGGAGGACTTTTATGTTGCTCCCAGTTTTTTTCCTATTTGTCTAGAAGTTTCTTCCTTCTATCCCTTTCTCTGGGTGGCCCAGAGCAACGGCTTATTTAGGGAATGGTCTGTGCCCCAGGCCCATCAGGGAACTGCCTCCTCCCCTTCTCAGCTTCTCTTGCTCCACCCACAGAAGGGACGGCCTTACGAGCCAAAAGGCCTCAGCAGGTTGGTCAGGGTGAGCACCAGAACAAAAAGGAGCCAATCCACTGGCTGGCCTGGTCCAATTGGATTCTCGGTCTCAAGAAACTGAGCAGGAGGTCAGGTTGGCGATGGAAGTGGACAGGCAATGCTGGCGCTGGGGCAGCCACCCTGTGCTGTCCGCAAGAGGGGGCAGCAGGCGGAGGGCGAGCAAGAGAGGAGAGACCCCCGTGGTCCCTGAGAGAAAGCACAAACTGCCCCAGTTTCTGTAAGATCTGGCCATCCTTCCTGCCTTGGGTTCCATGAGATTTTGCTAGATCCTTTCAACAAACCTTCTTAATACTTGAGCCACTCAAGTGGTTCTGTCCCCTGTCATGCAAAGAGACTTCACTGGAACAAGGAGCATTGATCCAAGTCACAGTCCGTATGAGAGGCAGAGAGCCCCAAGGGATGAGTCTCTGAAGGGAAGTCAGTCCACCCAAGGGGACCACAAGCAGACAAGAAACATGCACAAAGATGGCCGGTCTCACAGGAGTCTGGGCGAGGCACATCAGCACACGGAGACAGCATCTCTGGTGCTAGAAAGTGCTGGCGAGGGGGCCAGGAAGGGGAACTTGTGCACATGGCTGGTAGGAGTGGCAGTACATTGCAGCCACGTTAGAGGGCAATTTGGGAATACCTTTTAAAACTGAAGACACACATACCACCCTCTGATCCAATACTTCTCTTTCTCAGGCTCCACCTGGAAACAAATTTGCACAAACATTCCAAGAAGCAAGTACAAGGATGTGTATGGCAAATAGCCACAAATAATCTACGTGTCCATCAGCAGTGGCGTTTTGTATTCTTCTGTGAGATGGTCGGTCGGGTGCCGCCCCAAGAGGAGAGGCTCGGGAAAACAAAATTTATCATACTCACAGGTCCCGGAGACAGAAGGCACGGCATGCCACGCAGGGCCACGTGGGGAAGCACCAGGTGGGCAGGAGGCAGAGGACAGGACAGGCAGAGTGGTCAGGCCATGGCCTTTATTGAGGTTTCCACAGAAAAGGCAGGGTGGGGTGAACAGGTTGGGACAGCTCAGTTTGAATAATTTGGGTGGGCTTTCGGCTATCGGGGTCCCTGGGTGCCTGGTACTTGGCCCTGGGATGATTAAGACAGGGGGCTATTGCCTCCCGGGGCCTGTGGACCAGATAGAGGAGGTCTGGCTCTGCATGGGTCAGTTTGCATGTCAAAGGCATCGTCCCTGCTGGCCCTTTGCTCTCCCTAAAAATTGGCCAGGGAGGACAGTCTCTCCTCAGCCAGAGAGGTTTTTTAAGATGTCAAAAGATCATAATATATGGAGCCAGCCCTGATGGTTTAGTGGTTCAAGTCCTGTGCTCTCTGTTTCGGCAGCCTGGGTTCGGTTTCTGGGCACAAAATCACACCACTTGTCTGTCAGTAGCCATGCTGTGGTGGCGGCTCACACAGAAGAACTAAAAAGACTTACAACTAGAATATACAACTATGCACTGGGGCTTTGAGAAGGAAAAAAAAAAGAGGAAGATTGGCAACAGATACTAGCTCAGGGCCAATCTTTCCCTGCAAAAACAAAACAAAACCATATATGAGAAAAGACATTAAAAAAATCATACTATACATAAAATGAAATATTTGTACAATAAAATACACAAGCAGAAAGACTACAAACTGGGATTTGTCCATACTTGCAAACACTATGAAAGAAGGAGATGATAATGACGGTGAATTCACATTTATTCAGCATTTACTTTGCACCAAGCATTGTTCTCAGAGTTTATGTCTCTCAATTAATCTATATGACAACCCTAGTAAGAAGATACTATTACCTCTATTTTATAGATAAGAAATTGTGGCTTAAAATAATAGCTGCTTATTTGGCTCATGATTCTGAGGGCCAGGGTTCCGGGCCAGGCTCAGTGGGGCAGTTCTGCTGACCTTGGCTGGGCTCATCTGTGTATCATTGTCTTCTGCCAGTTAGCTAGATGGCTCTGCTTCTGGGGCTCGGCGGGCTGTTGGCTGGGGGGCAGGGATGACTGGATGATCTGTCTCTCATCCTCAGCAGGCTATGTTGGCTTCTTCCCTGAGGGTGGTAGCAGGGGTCCTAGAGCAACAAAAAAACGGAGCCCCAAGCACGCACACTTCATGCCTCTGCTTAAGTCACGTGGGTTACGGTCCCGTGGGCCAAAGCCAGTCACGCATTCCACCCAGATTCATGGAGTGGACGCCTGTTGATGGAAGTGGCTGCAAAGCCACATTGCAAAGGGGCACACACCCCAGGAGGAGAAATATCAGGACCATTTTTGGAAGCAATCAACCGCAGGCACCTCAAATTCAACAGGCTCCAAATTGAACTTGAGATCTTCCCCCAAACGCTGCTCCTCTCCCAGAATTCTGCATCCCAGTCAATTTTCACAGCAAAGCAAGAAACAAGCCTGAGTTATCCTTGACCCCTCTGCCCCCCTCACTCTCTAGATCAAATCCGTTTCCTCCAGAATACCCTCTGCACCTGTTCTCCTGTCTCCATCTCGACCACCAGTCCCCTAGACTAGGACGCCAGCATCCCGTCGACAGCCCCAGCACCCTCCTAACCGGTCTCCTCACACCGCGGCCTCACTCTCCTGCACTCCACGTGCTGCGGCCGTTTGACCTCTCTAGAGAAGGAAGAGGATTCTGCCGCTTTCCCGCCTGAAACGCTTCAGTGACTTCCTGTCCTCTCCCCTCGGCTTCACCCCTGCGAGATCTGGCCCAGCCACCCGGGACCCCAGCTCCTTACGCTCCACCCACACGGGTCTTCTTTCAATTCCTCAGACTCAGTGTGGTGGGTTGAATGGTGTCCCCCAAAACACACGTGCGAGTCCTAACCCCCATTCCTGTGTGTGTGACCTTATTCGGAAAAAGGGTCTTTGCAGGTGTAACGAAGTTAGGGATCTCAAGAGGAGACCATCTCCGATTTAGGATGGGCCCTTACGATGACACAAGGAAAGAAGAGAGACTTGAGACTTAGAGATGCATAGGGGAGAAAGCCCCTGAAGACGGAGTGACGTGTCTACAAGCCAAGGAACGCCAGGGATTGCCGACAGCCACCAGCAGCTGGCAGGGGCAAGGAGGGGTCGTCCCCTAGAGGCTTCAGAGGGAGCACGGCCTGCCCACACCTTGGTTTCACACTTCTGGCCTCCAGCACTGGGAGAGGGTAAATTTCTCTTGTTGGAAGCCGCCAAGTGTGTGGGAATTCGGTACAGCAGCCCAGGAGACTGCTGCTCTCAGCCTGTCGCGCTGCCCTCAGGGCCTCTGCCATGCGGTCCCACTGCCTGGAACACCCCCCCCCACCACCCCCGGTCCCTTCGCCTGCTTGACGCCTTTCCTTCCTCCCTGAACTCAGTCGTCACAGCTTCCGGAAGCCTTTTCTGACCTCCCGAGGTGAAGTTCTGTTAGACTCTCCAGCACTGTTTCTCCTCTTTCACAGGACTTGTGGTAGTCGTAATTTTACGTTTATTTGTGTTTTTGACTAATGCCTGTCTCGGTCTCCCAGACCAGACTACAGGCCCCAGAGAGCAAGGATCACACCCATTTTCTGGTCACCCCTGAATCCGCGATCCCACACATTAATCGGTGCTCCACCAAGCTGCAGAGTGAATGAGTGATGTTCCTTTCAGTCTTACAATGAAAAACTCTAAGATCCAAGGGAAAATAACTGGATCAATAAATGGGCAAAATAACGAAATTCAGAAGCCCCACGTGGCAGGTAGGAGCAAGGGGACAAGGAGGTGGGGGCCCAGCCCTGTCCCGGAGAATCTCAGAACCACCATCCTCCCAGAATCTGGGGGCACCCTGCCAGGAGTGGCTGCATTTCCCGCGCGGTGTCTCAGAACTGCTCTGCAGTTCCTTGTCAACACGTGGCCAGCAGAGGTGCAATTGAAACTCCAGTGGACCTGTTCCAGAAACCGAGGCTGGGTAGAAAACGTGCCAAAACAGGGCTGCCACTGCTGGGAAAGCAGATGACTAAAGGAGGCTGTCTGCCCCCGAGGAGGCAAGAAAGGTCCCGACCAGGCAGGGTCAGGGCCCTCTGTGCTCTGGGAAGAAGTACTTGGCAGCAGAAAGTCCGTAAATAGTCACTGAGATCCTCGTGTGTACCAGGCACCGTGCTAGGGTCTGGAGAAACAAGAGCAAATTTGAGAACTCACTGAACTCCCAGCCCAGAGAAAGAACCAGATGCCCGTCAATCAATCATACAAGTAAATTAACAAGTTACAGTTGTGATAAGGGTACGAAGGAGAGGTATAGGGTGCTAGGAGAGCATATATGGGAGTATCTGATCTGGTCTAGGGAATCAGAGGAGGCTTCCAGGAGTGACATTTAGGCCAACACTTAATGGACAGCCATTCCTACCCCATTCTCCTTTATTTACTCCCTCTGTTGAGGCTGCAAGAGTGAAATACTTACCTTCTCAGCCTCCACTGCAGCTGGGGTTGCCGTGGGACAGTTGTGACTAATGAGATGCAAGCTAAAGTCTGCTGGCTCCACTGTTCTCCTTCCTGCCTTAAATGGGAATGGGATGTCTGGAGCTGAGGCAGCCATCTTGTGACCCTGAGGGAAAGGCCAAGAGAATCCCAGAGATACCAGCCCTGAGTCACAGGACCAATACCAGAAACCAGCTGCCTCCAGACTTCTTGCTACATAATTAAGATATGTCTGTTTTTGTTTAAATCATTATAACTTAAAGCCAAAAGCATTTCTAACTGAATCAAGTCTCTAAGATGAGTAAGTGTTAAAGCAAAGAATAGCAGGAAGAGTGTTCCAGGCAGAGGAAACAGCAAGTGCAAAGGCCCCGGGGTGGAAAGATCCATTGGAGGAATGGGGAGAAGGTCAGTATGTGGTTGAAGCGTAGAAAAGAAGGAGGGTGATGGGACATGAGGCTTGAGAAGTAGGCAGACCTTGGAGAACACCGTGAGTGGTTGGGATGTTGTCCAAGGACCACTCTAGAGATTCAGAAGGGTTTGAGACAAAGGAACAACAGATCAGATTTTCTTTCTAGAAAATCTCTCTCCAGCAAGTCATGGAGAATAGATTGGAAGGGGTCAAGAGAGGGAACAGAGAGACAACGAGAAGGCTACTGTAGTTGTCGAGGTGAGGGAATGGTGGTCTGGCCCCTGGTCGTGGTGGGAGAGGTGGAAGAAAGGGACAGAAGTGATGCTTCAAACCAGTGGCTCTCAACCAGGGGCCGGTTTGCCCCTGATACTTGAGACTGTCTGGAGACATCTTTCGTTGTCACGATTTGGGGGCTGTTGCTACTGGCATCTCGTAAGTAGAGGCCAGGGATGCTGCTAAGCATTCTACAGTGCATGGGACAGCCCCCCAGGACAGAGAATTATCTGGCCCAAAACATCAATAGTGTTGAAGTTGAAAATCCCTGTTTAAATATGTTTATATTTAAGAAGAAAACTGGGCATGCATTGGAAAGGTGGGAGGCCAGAGAGAAAAGACCAAGACCAGGCCCAGGGAGGGGGAGGTGCTTTAGTTCCAGTGAGAATCAGCAGGGGCTGAGACCGCAGGCTGGGTCACAAGGACTGGACCGCCCTCCTAGAGGCTGAGAATTCAGATGCCCAGCTAGACGGCACCCACAACTGGGCTGCTGAGGATGGAGCAGAGCTGGGAATATTCTAGGTCACACTGGAGTGTCTGCCCAGCCCTCGTCCTCACAGAGGGGCCCCAACCGCCATATTTGTAGTCCCCAGCCCCACCCCTGGGGAAAGCTGACCGGATGAGGAGTGGACAACTGACTCAAAGTGTGGCGCTTACCCCCTTCTTCCGGTCGTGCCCCTGATTTCACTTTGGGGGTATTTCTGGTTTATGAGGCTGTCAGTTAAGCTCCCCCAGTCAGACTCTCTCCTAGGATCTGAATTTCAAGCTGGATGGGAAATGGTGATTGTTATCCCAGTGGAGGTCCCCGAGGTGCCGTCCCTCTGTGTCTGCTCTCTAAATCCCAGATCTCCCCCTGAATATGGCCCTTCCTGAGTTTCTGTTTTCAGTAGGAGTTGGAGGCTACTAAAAGCCCTTTTAATAAGTTCTTTTTTTTTGGTAGTGTGTTAGTTTCCTATGGCTGCTGTAACCAATTACCATAAACTTCACGACTTAAGACAACACAAATTTATTATCTCACAGTGCTGGAGGTTTGAAGTCCAAAATCAGTCACTGGGCTAAAGTCCACTGTCAGCAGGGCTTCATCCTTCTGAAAGCAGCAGGGGAGAATCTGTCCCCTTGGCTTTCCCAGTTTCTGGAGGCTGCCTGCCTTCCTTGACCTACGGCCCCTTCCTTGCTGCACTCCGACCTCTGCTTCCATCACACATGGCCTGCCACTGATGCTGACCCTCCCGCCTCTCTGTGGTTACACCAGGCCCACCCAGACAGTCCAGAATCATCTCCCCATCTCAAGGTCCTTAATCACATCAGTGAAGTCCCTTTTACTGTGTAGGGTACCATATGCACAGGTTCTGGGGATTAGGGCATGGACATCTCCAGGGACCATTATTCAGCTTACTACCAGAGTCAATTTCTATTGCTTACAGCCAGAGAATTCTGGTTAAAACAGAAAAAGTCACAAACCTGAGGTCTAAAGATATTGCATTTTGTCTTAATTGGAATTAGAAGGCCTTAGGAGTGGTTAGAATCCCACTGAAGCCCTGGGACTCTTTTGTGCTTTTAGTTATTTAAGTTACCTGCCTAACCTCTGAGTGTCTACCATCTAGGTTTGCCATCCCTGTCGTAGGTTTGTGGCTATGGATTCCAAAGACTAACCCCATCCCACTATGTGAATGCTTTAGGGCTTGGCAGATGGATACAGTGGGATCAGTGTCCTTGGCAACTCCAGCCAAGGATAGAAAGATGTATCTAGATAGAATCTAGATAGAAGGATGGATGGACGGATGGATGGATAGTTGGATGGTGAGATAGATGGATAGTGGGATGGATGGATTGATGGTGGGATGGGTGGATGGATGGATGGATGGATGGATAGACTGACGGTGGGATGGTAGGATGGATGGATGAATACATAGAGTAGAAAGAAAAGATTATCAGGAGTTTACCAGGATGAGGCCCCAGAAGTAGGAAAAATATGGAAGAAAAAACAAATAGAATGTGTTTATGGCATGCACAGGGATAAAAGGAGATGGAAACTTTGCTGTTTTGGTTTGTGTTGAAAATAGAAATTCTCTTGAAAATAAACCTCCGGTTGGTTTTGTTTCTGCAAAACCAAAACAGGCCACTGCTTACAACCTCATTACAGAGAGAGTCCACGCCACCCACCCTCAGCCTCCCTAGTCCATTTGGAAGATCCGGTCCAATGAACCAAGAACCCAGAAAGGAGACTGGGAGTGGGAAGAGGACAGAATCAAACGCTCTCAAATAGCTATAAAAAAACTCAAGGTTTGGGGAGAAAAAGTAATCATCCTGTAATTGACTGTTTACTAATGGAATCTATTAATTTATAGCCACAAAGGAATCAGCTAATTTGTGGTTAATGATGTTTAAAAGATAAACAACATAGATTAACTCTACGGAGCACAACCCCACTTCTCTGGGATCTGTCTGCACAGACAGCTCTCCACATGGGAGGGGGAGGACAGAGGGGGTCGGTGGTCAGCTGGGAGGGAAAAGAGACTTGGGAGGGAGCGGGCGAGTCCCAACCTCCCATGCATCAGGGCAGGCTTCTTCCTCCTCTGGGGTTTCCTTTCAAATTGCACCTCCCCACATCACCCCTGCTGTTCTCCCTCAGGGTCCCACCCGTGGCAGCCCCAACCTGCCATGTTCATTCCCACCTCCTGGCCTTTGCTCTCCCTGTGTCTGCTGCCTGGACTGTGAAAAATAACCCAGGTTATTAATAACTGACTGGATGTTCACTTGCATCAGATGCCACGCTAAGCATTTCACACACGTCATCTCAAGGGTGCCTTGAAATCCCCTGCGAAGTTGGTCCCAGTCTCGGCTCCTTTTCCCAGGTGAGAAAACTGAAGAAGAGAAAAATGAAGCAACTTTTGCAAAGTTTCCTTGCAGACTCGTGCTGGGTCGGACGCCCGGCTCCAAATCTGTGTGATCCCGGACCAGCTCTAGACCAGCGTTTCCAAACCTTACTCATTCTCATAACAATATTTTTGCCTTTTCTGCAAACCACCTGTATTTATGACCTTTCTTTAAGTCAACTCCTCCTCCTCCGTTTTTTGTTTTTTGTTTTTATTTAATTTTAGCTTCATCCCTAGCAACGTTATCCGGGTCTGATAAGTTAATAATATATTTGTTTCTAAGACAAATTTGGAATAAATATGTGACTGCTAAAATACATCTCTGCCTGTGTCCCACCTTGTAATCTTGTAAACTACCTGTGGTACGAGAACCTTACAGATTCTACCCATGTATCCCGAAAACCACAGTCACGGCTCTGTGTGCGGCTCGCCATGCCCGCATCCTGCGGGCGCCCTGGCATTTTACCCTCCGTCAACCCTTCCTGATACAACCCACCCTTTGAAATGCACTGGGAGCCTTCCTTGTTCCGCCTGCCTTGACTCCTCCAACCCACGGCTTCCTCCCCTTTGTTGACAGAAAATTCATGCCTTTAGCAAACCACAAAAAGACAGGATGAAAATAAGGATTTGTTTCCTCAAGTAGATTGTAAGATCCTCGAGGACTGAAAAAAAAGCATCTCCTGCGTCTTGAAGTCTACGCTCTGTGGGAAACAGAGGTGGAGGCGCACAGTAGGTGCCCAGGAGCCGCGTGATGCGGCTGATGGGCTACAGCACAGAGAGGGAGGAGGATGCCACTGTCACTGCTGGGTTTGGGCCAGTCTGAATCCATCCTTTCTTTTGCCATCAGTGCTCAGGATTCACCCCAGCCCAGCGCTCCGGGAGGGGCCTGTCACCCGGGCCTGGCTGATTGGTGCTGAACATTCCCCAAGCCATGGCGAGTGGTTCAGAAATGGGTCCATGACCCAAACTTGGCCAAGGGAGTCAGGCCCACGACTTCTATTCAAATTGTGGGGGAAGGAAAAGCTCCGTCCTCCTGAGCCTGACTCTTGGAGGGCATAAGCCTAGAGATGCTGGCAGACATCTTGCTGCCACAAGGAGTCTGAGAATTAAACTCCCTGTGGAAGAGGCAGACACATGGAGAGAGGGCAGGGCTTAGTGACATTGGGAACCTGGATCAAGACACTCCTGAAACAAGATCTATCTTCAGATTTTTCAGCCAATATATTTCCTTTTGGAATAAGCCTTTTTGCATTGGGTGTTCTGTTACTTGCAACTAAAACACCTTGGAGGAATCCTTGACTGGAAGTCAGGAAACCAGACTCTGACTGTATCTCCCTGTGACCTGGTGAGTCATTTTATCCTGCATGACCCTGCCCCCAAGACGCCTTCCCCGACCATTCCTTTAAGAAGGGTTTCTACCCCTCTCCTCCCCCATCACTTCCTGTCCCAGTCCAGCCTCATTGCTCCCCGACATTAAATTCTATGTTCATGACCTCATTGGCTGGCCATCTGTCTCACACACTGCTGTGCCTCCAGTGCTCCGAACAGGCCTGGCACGCGGGGGGTCCTTGGTAAATATTTGTGACGTGGTCCTGCCTCAGTTTCTCCACCTGTGAAATGGGAGAGAGGTGCTGCATTTTCTCCCAGGGTCCTTCCAGGAGGGCTGTGTTTTGTTTCCATTGCTCTACGCAGACCTCTGGGAACACAGCGACAGACTCTCACCCAAAGATACTGGGGTATCCCCTAGTAAACTGCCTCTTACTCACAGGGAAGGAGGTTGTATGATTTTCCTCCTTCTCTCCTTCCTCTGTTTATACAACCTTGTTAACCAGGAAGTCCCTCTTGATGTCTAACCTAAATTTTTATGCTGCAACTCAAGTCTTCTCAGACCTGAAGTTCAACAGACATTCCAGGCCAAATAAGAGCAGAAAAGAACCATATTAAAGTGAGAAGAAACCCTATGGGAAAATAAAAAAGTCTTCACCTCAAAGATGCCCTCACTTTTTTCCCATGACCAGTTTCTGACTTGTCAGAAAGTTCCCTTCTTGTCCATACCTACGAACAAAGCTCTTCTGGAGAGGTGGGTACAAAAGATGAGAATAAAATAAATAAACTATCTGTTTAATCATTGCTATTGTCAAAACAACGGCTGCGCCAAAATACCTATGCTCTGATTCACCCCAACTGACATCCCTTCGGAGGGAAGAGGCGGGAGGAGAAGGAGTAAACATTTCTAAACCCATTTTCCAGATGAGCTCAGAGGAGGCTGGGAGGTTCCACAGTGAATGACCCTGAGTGACCACGGAAACAGACCACTTCCTTTCTAAGGTCAGGCGTTCTGTCTTCTCTTTATTTAACGGGAAAAATTTAGAGGATGCACACTGCCTGGGATGCAGGTTTTTCATTCATTCATTCACTCATTCATTCAGGAGAATACAAAGCCTGTACTGAGCTCCTCCCGTGCCCCAATCTTGGTGGCTTCCTGGGACTCCTTTCATGCTTCCTCTAAGGGAGGAAGTGCAGGAATTATCTGTCCATTGGCTGCATTGGGGAAGTTTAATGACTTAATTGTTGAAAATATTTTTCCTAGTTTGTTCTTTGTCTTTTTTTTTTTGCTGAGGAAGATTCACCCTGAGCTAACAACCGTGCCAGTCTTCCTCTGTATGTGGGCCACCAGCACAGCATGGCTAACAGAGCAGTGTAGGTCTGTGCCTGGGAACTGAACCCAGCCTGCCGAATTCTCAGACTCCGTGTGGCACTGAACTTACCACTAGGCCACCAGGCTGGCCCTGTTCTTTGTCTTTTAATTATATTTGTGGTGTTTCTTGATGTCCAGGAATTTTTAATGTTTATATGGTTGAAATCTTTTTGTCTTTCTTTAGGGTGTCTGGCCTTATATGTCTAGAAAGGACTTCACTGGGGAGTGATTTTTAGGGCCTGGTTTAAGGTTATAGGTCATGATCAGTTAGGGGTGAAAGGGGAAGATCCTGGTCATTCCTTCATTTTGCAAATGAGGAAACTGAGGCTCCCTAGTGAGTACGCAGCACGGCCCAAGGTCGACAGCCCCGACTCTGCCCAGGGCTCTGTCTGCTCCGTAATGAGTTAGGGACAGATTCCTGAGAAAAATAAGACTAGACAGAGAAGTCTTGACTGCCCAGGCGGCACGCCCAAGGGATTGCCCCAGCCCCTCCAAAGTCGAAAGGCCATTTTATTCCCCTACACATATGACGTCATCCAGTTCACTCTGAGTATCCATCTGTCCAACCGCCCACTGCGGTCATGAGCCCTCAAAATCATTCCCCGAAGGCCTTTCTAGGCTTTGAGGGCAGACGCCACAAAGGAATAGACAAAATGGCTCAACGTAAACATCAAAAGTCCCTGGAGGTCAAAATCCACCACTGATAAAATGAAAAGACACGTAACAACTAGGAAAAATATTTTCAACATATATGACAAAGTAATGAGACTCTTAAGAAATATAAAGCTCTTACAGATCAATAAAAATAGCTACAAAAAATGAGACAAATCCTAAAAGTGGAAATACAAGTGGGTAATGCACTGATGAGAAATGTTTAAATTCATTAGTAATCAAAGCAATTGAAGTGGAAAATATGAGCTAACTTTTCCTGCCTTTCAGAGCAGCAATACTTTAAAAGAATGGAGGGGCCGGCCTGGTGGCGCAGCGGTTAAGTTCGCGCTCTGCTTTGGCAGCCCGGAGTTCACCAGTTCGGATCCTGGGCACGGACCTACGCGCCACTCATCAAGCCATGCTGAGGCAGCGGCCCACATAGAGCAACTAGAAGGATGTACAACTATGACATACAACTGTCTACTGGGGCTTTGGGGAGAAAAGAAAAAGAGGAAGATTGGCAACAGATGTTAGCTCAGGGCCAATCTTCCTCAAAAAAAATAAATTAAAAAAAATTTTTTAAAGAAGAATGGAAACACACAGTGTCAGCCAGGTTGGGGAAAAGGTACACTCACAGACCCCTGGAGGGAAGATGGACTTGGCCTTTCTGAGTTTGGTAATATATATTAAAATCCTTGAAAATGTGCATTTTTGTTGTTGTAGCATTTTCCATTTCTAAGGAATTACTTAGAAACTATGGGTAAGGAAGGACATTTATTCCCATACCATTAAATGGGAAAAGTTGGGAGCGGCCTATATGTTCGGCATTGAGGACTCGGAGAAAGATCCCACAGTCCAGACCTACAACGTCACGTCAAGGAGTCACGGAAAAGAATGACGCTTCATAAAAGATGATGACAATATACAGTTAAACTTAAAAATCAGGGCACAAAACAATATGTATACATCATTCTAATTCTGAAAAATACAGACATACGTGAACACATATGGTCACAAAAGAATCTGGAAAAAATATTCTCCAAATTGTTAACAGTGGTTTTCTCCAGGAGGTAGAATTATTTATATTTTTGTTCTGTGTTTCGACTGATAGATCCCAGGACTGGCGAGGGTGGGGAGGGGCTGACAGAGAAAGGACTCACGCTGCTCTTGGAACCATTGTCATAAACTTTCTAGGCTGATGTGACAGTGCTTTTCAAAAGTCTTAATATGTGCAAACCACTTCACCGGTAATTTTGCTTCTAGGAATTTACCCAAAGGAAGGAATCAGAGAGGTGTGCAAGGATTTATGTACAAGGATGTCCATTGTAGTTATTCACAATAGCAGAAATTTGGAATCAGCCCAAATAGCCAACAATGGAGAAGTGTTTAATAAGTATTGGTTTGCTTTTATAGTGAAGTGCTATGCGATCATTTAAAGTGATTTTGAATTTTGGATGATATTAGAAAACATTCTTGATATAAAGCAAAAAAAAGTTTAAAATGGCATTGGCAGTATGATAGCAATATTGTAAAACGCTATACACAATAAATTATGAGTATTTATGTACAAAAGAAACTGAAAGATACAGTGTTTGCGGTGAGAGTCACTGGGTGATGGGATTTGGGGTAAGTTTTGCTTTTTTCTTTGTGTTTTCCTACATTTTGCAATTTCAGTACAATAAACATCTTAGTCTCACAACCAGACTTTCTTTTCAAGGGAAAAAAAACCCAGGAACATTTACACTAAAATAAACTTGACATTCACGTCTGTAAATTCCAATTTCCAAGCCAGGCTGCTCAGTGTTGGCAATCACACAGCTACTCGGGGAATCAAAAGGCAGGTTCATGATGAAAACGTGTCCCCTCTAGCCTTCCTCTCTCAGCGCCACCTAGAATCGGCCCTCCCCCCGAAGCCATGCCCAGTCAATCCACAGGTCTCTAGAGGGCTGAGAAGAAAACTGACCTGTTTTTAATATTCGGGGACAGAATTCAGTGGAATCCGCAGGCGGCCACCGCGGCTGACACTTGCTCAATCGGTTCTCGGTTGTGTAATGGCGAAGAACGAGCCGTGTTCTCAGAGAAAGCCCATTGTCGGGACAGGGCAGAGGTTTCCATACATGTGTTCCCGGGCTCATCCCTTTTTCCTGTGGGGACGATCAATCCATTTGTTAAAGATAATTAAAGTCACAGAAAGCTTGCAACTGCCTCCCTGTTGTCTGGATTTATATCCCAGAGGATCCAGGCTCAGGAGAGCTAGATTTAAAAAGCAAACTGAAGAGGACCAAGATGGGAGCAGGCTGTATGTGGAGAAGCTCCAAAACAAGGGATTAAGTGACTTGTCCGAGATCACTCTCAGCCGGGGTGGAGTGGGAGGGGACATGGCAAAAAGACCCGAATGGCCTGGTCAGGAAATCAGGGACAGTGGGCAGCTGGAGCATCTTCTAGAAGGAAGGAGCTCTCCCTGGCAGATGCCTTAAACACTGGATTTGGGGGGAGAATTCTGGGCTCACCAGTGAGTCTTTAGTGTCCTATCAGGACAGCTCCTTGGAGTGTTGACCCTTTCTCCCTCCCTCCCTCCTTCCCGTCCCTCTTTTCTTCCTCTCTTCCTTCTTCTGCAATGATCTACTGAGCACCCAGCAGGGATCAAGCCTCTGCTTAGTGTTGCATTTACAGTGACGAGCAAACCCAGATGGACGTAGACAGACCCCTGCTCGCTCGGCATGTACCTACCATCGAGTACAGCGCTGTCCAATCAAAATAGGATGTGAACCGCATATGTGCTTTAAAATTTTCTAGTAGCCACAATTAAAACCATAAAAAGAAATAGGTAAAATTAATTTTCATCATCTATTTTGTTTAACCCAATATATCCAAAATATTATTCCATATGTAGTCAATATTTGACAATTACTTGTGGGATATTTTACATTCTTTTTTCCATACTAAGTCTTTGACATCCGGTGTCACCACTTGGTCAGCCACATCTCAAGTGCTCAACAGCCACTGGTGTCTGGCGCTCCACCTCGGCACCACTGACATTTTGGACCAAATACTTCTTTGTTGTGGGGGCTGCCCTGTGCATTGTGGGGTGTTAAGCAGCCCCCCCTAGATGCCAGTGGCATCCCCACACTCTAGTTCTGACAACCACAAATGTCTCCAGACGCTGCCAAATGTTCCCTGGAGGTGGGGAGCAAAATTGTCCCCCGTTGAGGACCCCTGGTCTAGTGGCCACCGCATTGGACAACACAAGAGAGAGAGACAATGCAGTGAGCAATGGTGACACCCTGGGGCAACTGCTAGGATGGAAGACACAGAGGCAGTGTGACAAAGGAGGAGCAGCTGACCCAGGCTGGTCCAGGAAGGCTTCCCAGAGGGGTCAGGTCTGGCCAAGACCTTTCTCGAGTGAGACAACCGCACATCCCATAGAACTGGGCTCTAGTGGCCCCGAGAGACCCATCCAGCTCTGAACCTCAGTTTTCCTGCCTGTGAAATAGGGAGAGCAATGTCCATCAGACCTACACAGCACCTGCGTACCAGGGTTGGCAGGCCGAGGGCTCACACGGGATTCTAGATGTGAATATGATCAGTAAAATAAAAGCGTGCTTTCAACCAGATGCATTAGCACTTTTGTTCTCACGGGAATTTGCACACGCTCTCTTCTCTGCCTCTGTCAACGTTCCAGGACCTCTTTCACAAGAGGGCCAAGGGAGCACTGGGACAGACCCAGACTTGAGTCTCGTTGAGCCACTATTGCTTACAAGCTGTGTGACCTTGGGGAAGTTACTTAACTTCCCTGAGACCGTTACCTCATCTGTGGTATGAAGTCAACAAGGGCACCTACCGTGGAGGGCTGTCGTAGAATTAAAAGAAATGTATCCAAAGACTTCTCCGAGTGCCAGGTACAGAACATAGCACAAGCCCAACCAGCATTAGCCTTTATTGTGTTATTTAAGCTGATGTTCTACACAGCTGTCATTCTTTCGTTCGTTTGACCGTAAGGGATCGACCACCTACTGTACACCACCACTATTTCTGGCACTCAGGGGTACAAAGAGGGTTCCTAAAAATGGAAGTTTACTTTGCTGGGGTGGATCAGAAAATGCACAAGCAAAGAGATAAATACATTAAATAATTTCAAGTCGGGGGAAAGCTTATGAAGAAAATAAAATAAGGTCATGAGAAGGCAGCAGGGCAAGGAGTGGTGGGGGCCTCCTAGAAGAGGTGACCTCTGACCTGAGATGATGAGAAGGTGGGGGGCCTTCTTGCAAAGATCTGGGAACACTTCCCAGGAGGACTTAGTGAGGGCAAACACCCTGGAGGAGGCACGAGCCTGGAATGTTCAGGAAGGGAAGGAGAGGCCAGTGTGGCCGCAGCGCGGTGGGGGAGTGGTAGGAAATGAAGTCAGCGAGGTGGATGGGGCCAGCTCATGCAGGGCCAGACGACACGATTAATAACAGCTGACATCTGCTGAGTGTGCACTAGGTTTAGATGCCAGGTTTAAATGCATTTCATCATTTCATCCTCATGACAACCCTGGTATGAAAGCACCATCATTGTCCCCACTTTGCAGATGAGAAAACGGAGACCTGGAGGGGTTAAGTCTCTTGGCCAGGGTCACTAGTCATCACAGGATGGAAGGAAATGAGACTTTGATTGCAAACAGTCCATCCCAGTGACCAGACTCTATTAATAAAAATAGAACAGGGCAACAGGAAACCATTGGAAGGTTCTTCTGCCCCCAATGTCTCCCCTAAAGCAGGCAAAGCCTTTGATTTCCAGACATGCAGGAGCAGGTGGTGGACCTGGCATTCCTGACCCTCCCTCCACGCCTCCCGGAACCTGAGCTGGCCGCCAGACAGAGGTCACACCTAGGTGACGCACTGTGACACACCCTCAGAGGTGATGGAATGAAGACAAAAAGAAAGAATGTATGTCTCTGCAATTGGGCTCGAGAGCCCAGGATCCTCGGCCTCCCTGTTCAAAAGGGCGGATGTGCTGGAGTCAGCTAGCGGGGTTCAAACCCAGAGGCTCCTGTCCCCAGAACCAGAAAATCAGGGCGGAGAACACCAGTCAGAGTACTGACCTGGCATTTGAAAGTCTGAGTCCTAGACCCAGACCCGGGCCCGCCTGCGCAGCCTCCATAAAGAAAATGGGGGGGGGGGCACACAGGACGACTTTGGTTGACCAGAGGCAGCACCTGGCAGAGGGACAGGGAGGGAGAAGCCCAGCACGTTCTCTGCTTTTCTGTTCAGACAAAGGCAAAGTTGAAGGCTGTAGGGAAAAAGAAAACCAACAAAAAGAAAGATGTCAGAGCTCAGCAGGCCTATGAGCTGGGCTGGGTGGATGCAGGCTCTGAGAGGCGGAGGGGAAGGGCAGAGGTGTCACTGCCCAGGGAAGGTGGGGGTCACAGGCTGCCTGGAGACTGCCGCCCACAGCCATGGTGGACGAGATTTGCGGGTGTGGGGACTGGCTCCACCAACCTGAGCACATCTCTCCCGGACTCAGGGCCTCAGTTTCCCGACCTGCAGACGGGTTTAATGATACCGTTGCTTCACACGTGCCAGGGACTCTGCCTGTATTGTTCCCTTTAACCTTGACAGCAACTCTACAAAGCAAGTCTTTTTTTATTTCGTTTGCAGATGAGAAAATGCAGTATTCAAAAGTTTAAGGGACGTGTTTAAACCCAGCTCATCTGACACCAGACGGGCGCTCTTTAATTTCTCAGCACTTAGAAAATGCTCCGAAAACATCAGCAAGGGCACCGTGACGATAACCGACACCGCACAGCGCTCCCCCTGTGCCGGGCACTCCTCAAAGGCCTGTGGGTCTTGCAACAACCCTCCAAATCGGGCACTCTTGTTTTCCCGGTTTTACAGATGAGGAAACCGAGGCTCAGACGGGAAGTCGAACAAGTTTTCTCTTTCTTCATCACTCCACTAAGGAGCCTCCCCGGACATTTTCCCCCAGGCTTATCCCACGCCCCGCAAGAAATCTTCACGCCACGGATATACAACGTGTCTGTTTATGTACTATATGTACATCTGTGCTTTATACAAAAAAAGTGCGATTTTTTTCACCCCCGCACCCCCACCCCAAGAGCCAATTTTTGCCCCTTTAGGGGAGATAGCACCTTTGTTAGAGAACGAATGGAAGTAAAGATTTCCAAAATCAATTAAGTTTGCAAAATTCTCTTTTGCACCCTTAGGGATTCACCACAAACTTTAGACTAGTGACCCTGGCCAAGGGAGGGACAGCTCAACTTTCTTCGGTTTAGTATTTTCCAGGCCTATTAAGGACGGAAATCTATTCCCCAGGAGCCCCCAGGAACGTCCCAGTCACAGACACCGCTCGTTTCCAGTCTGCGCGGGTCCCTGCCCACAAAATGCTCCTCCCACTGGGAGACGGCTCCTCCCCTCACTTGGCCCTTGGGTGGTAGTGCAGACTGTCAATCACCAGGCCCCACCCCCTGGCCACAGTGATTGGTGATGGGGTGGGCACTGGACAGGAGCTCGACCAATCAAAGCCCTTCCCTTTCAAACGGGACCAGATAGAGAAAAGGTCATTTGCATCTTCACAGTCCTGATCCCTGCGTCCCTGGAACAGTCTAAAGAGACAGCCAGCCAGAGGCACGCAGCGGCCAGAGGGACAGCCTGACTGGATGGGGTTCTGGGTCCAGGGTCCCTGGTGCCCCTCAACGTCCCGTTTCTCAGTTTCCTTACAGAAGCCACCCCCTCCCCCTTCCTGGTTTCAGCTGGTTTGAGCTGGGTTTCTGTCACTTGCGACCACACAAATCCCGACTGGTACACCTCAGCATAAACGGACCTGGCAGGATTTGAGCAAACCTACCATAAAAAGCGTTTCTGAGATAATGGGGGAAATTTGAACATAGTCTGGATATTAAGTGACATTAAGAAATGATTGTGGCTTTAGTTACTGTGATAGTGGTATTATGGTTATTTTAAAAAAAATGCTTCTCTGTTAACACATACTGAAGTATTTTGGGGTGAAATGATTCAATGTTTAGGATTTGCTTTAAAATATCCCAGCATCTGTGTCCCCTACTCCCCCAATAAAAGAGGGTAAGATTATTAAAAAATAATGTCAGAACGATAATAATTGAAGCTGGGAGGGGGGTGTGGGAGTTTCTTATCCTACTCTCAAGTTTGAAATATTCCATTAATGAAAAGTTAAAAGTAAATAAGAAAAATGAATAAGAAAGAAGGAAAGGAAAGGAAAAGCTGCAGCCTTCTGAGAGGAAGCCATGATTTAGGATTGATGGAAAAGGAGTAGAAAGCAGAACAGCTATTCATTCATCATGTGAGTCATCAAATTCACCACCCGCGTCGGCAGGCCCTGAGCCCTGTGCCGGACACACGGCGGCGAACGGGACGGTCTCCCTGCCCTCA
The DNA here is from genome assembly GCA_031878705.1 of Tapirus indicus. Taxonomy (NCBI): domain Eukaryota; kingdom Metazoa; phylum Chordata; class Mammalia; order Perissodactyla; family Tapiridae; genus Tapirus; species Tapirus indicus. The sequence continues at coordinate 48,283,387 of CM062929.1, forward strand.
GGGGGCTCCCAGCCGAGCAGAGACCAGGAGTAAGTTACTCCAGGTTTGCGCGGTTCGCGGAGATTTCCTCTCCCCAGGCCCGGGGGAAAGGGAAGGGCTTTGATTGGCCCAGCTTCTGTCCAGTGCCCACCCCACCACCAATCGCCGTGTCCAGGGGGCGGGGCCGGGCAGCGGGGGCTGAGTAGATTCGGCAGCACGGACCTGGAAGAATCCGCGGTGTGAGGCCCCGGCCTGTCTGCAGGGCGTGGTGTGCGCTGGAAGGAAGAGGACTTGGGGGGAGAGCGACAGAACAGCCTCTGGCGGGGCCTTTCCCCTCGTGGGAAGAAGAAACATCACGTTACTCAGGGATCAATAACTCACAGATTCCGAGAGCTTACCATCTGCTGGGCACGGTGCTAAGCACTTCATGTACATCACCTCATGTGATCCTCCACATGCATCCCTTTAAGGCAGACACTGACATTATCCCCACTTCACATTGGAGAAACCGAGGCAGAGAGCAGCTAAGTAGCTGCAGTGTTTGGATCTGGTCATTGGATCCTCTGCACCCAAAGTCCTGGTCTCTGCCGTCCACTGCTGCACAGAGGCAGCTTTGCAAGGGACCAGATGTGTCCAGATGTTCTCAAGATTTATACCCTCAACTCTCCTAAATCCTTCTCCAAGAAAAAGTGTCCTTGACAAATAAGCAGAAGGTGGGGGCGCAGATGAGGGTCGCCCAACCCACAGCCACCGTGTGCATTTTTCACGCACAGAAGATTCCCAGAACTGGCCAGACCTGCGGGGTGGAGAAGCAGGGCTGAGGCTGCACAGCATGGGGCAATGCCCACCTCTGGGTGGAGAAACGCCAGCTCCTTCTCTTCCACCCTTTGCCTCGGAGGGGCTCCTGACAGTAGCAGAGGACGTGGACACTGGGGGCCCTGAAATGCCCCTGTCTGAGGCTCAGGTCTGCCTTCTCAGGCCATGGGACCCATGGCTGCTTCCCCTGTGGCAGTGGCTCATTTTGAGGCTAAAGCTGTCCAACAGGCCTGCCTTCTTCCCCCCACACTTCCTCACCTGTCCACGGGGAGTCCAGAGAGAGGAGTTACAGAGAGAGGAAAGCAGCTTGAAACATCACACGTGTGACAGTGCTTGTTAGTGGTAGGGACGACAGCACCATGCGCGGCATGCAGGAGCTCTGGAGCCAAAATGCCTGGACCCCATCTCAGTCTTGCTGCTTTCTAGCTGTGTGATCTTGGCCAGGTTAAACAAGCTCTCTCGACTCCAATTTCTCTGCATAATGGAGGTAATACTGGTGCATCCGTCGCAGGGTTGTCGTGAGGATAAATAAGCCAGTGCATCGAATGCACCTGCAGCCGCACCTGGCTGTAGTAATGCTCAGTAAAAGATCCTGCTACTGTGAATACCCACGTGAGTTCACATATTTCAGCACTGAGCCCAGGGGGCCCAGAGGGGCAGTAATCTCTTACAGAATGAGTGAATGAACTGGCTAATTGATCAATGTTTTCTGAATTAAACTGCTTGTTCATTTATTCAATTCCAATGCTTGGTCGGATAGATGCGATCTTCTTTACCAAGTATGAATCCTTGGAAACAGCTTAAGTTTCTCTAGTTTGCTCCAAAACTAAAACACTGGGTGACAGTAAGGCCTTACGAGTACAAATCACAGCAGACAGAATTCCCAGATGGCCACAAGATTCTCTCCCCTGTGGCGTACATCCCGTGTCATTGCCTCACCTTGAGTGTGGGCAGGACCTGTGACTGTGACGGGATGTCACCCCCGTGATTATGTTACATCATAGGGCAAAGGTCAGGGTATTTTGCAGACGTGATTAAGGTCTTGGATCAGTTGACTTAGAGTTTATCAAAAGATTATCCTGAGTGGCCTGACCTAATCAGGTGAGCCTTTTAAAAGAGGCTCCAGAGATCAGAGACAGAAGTCAGACATTCACAGCAGCAGCACACTTCTGCTGTCCTGGAAGAAGCAAGCCGCCGTGAGTCCCACAGCTGCAAGGAAATGAATTTGCCAACAACCGCGTGAGCTTGGGAGAGGCCCCCAAGCCCCCCGTGAGATCCCAGCCCCAGCCAAAACCTTGATCCTAGGCTCGTGGGCTCTGAGCGGAGGACAGAACTGCACCTGGAATCCTGCCCGCAAACACGGTGAGATAATAAATGTGAGACCGTGAACGGGCACTGTCTTAAGCCGCCAGGTTTCTGCGGTAATTTGTCAGGCAGCATTGAAGATGAACATGCTGCCCATCGTTGCCATTTTTCAGGGTTCGCTCTGCCAAGCATGGTGTGCTAACGTTTGCAACAACTGGAGAAGGTTCCAACGACATCTGAGGCCTAGAGGAGTCATGTAAGTTGCCCATGGCTGGGTGACAGTGGAGGCAAAATTTAAACCCAGGTGGTCTGCCCCCAGGGCCTGCTCTCAGTTCCTGAGGCTTGCAATATTTTTAAATGTATATGAAAACACAGGCGTGAAAAGTTCTGAAAGGTTGCACGTTCACATGTTGGTCATCGGGTGGAGAGAAGAGAGAGGATTGTTTGCTTTTGTGCTTTTTCTACAATTTCTCATTTCTTTTACAGTGAATATTATTTTTTAACAATGAGAAAGATACAAGTAGTTGGCACCCACAGAGACAATCTCTGAGTGGTGGGGTTACAGGCCACTTTTTAAATGTCCTTCTTTTGTGTTATCTCAACTCTCCATGACAATCTCAACTGTCCACAAGAAATGTGCGGCTGGTGCCATTTTGAAAATGTGCAAGCCGGAGAGGACCGGTGAATGCGCTGCAGAATGTGAAAGCCAAAGGGGAAAAGGTGACACCGCGGGGGGGCCAAGGTCTGGAGCTTGAGCAAAAATAGGGTTTCATTCTAACAAAAGCGAATTTGCTGGCAAACGTGAAATGTGGCTTCAGAACTTCCGGAAGAGGTGGCTGTCTCACTCTCCCAGCAACTGGGCTTTTATTAAACATTTGCAGCTTCTTCTGCAATGTTGTTACCTGAAACTTTGTTATTTTAATTGGTGGCTATTTCTGTGGGCTCCTGCTTGGAGAACAAAAGCTGCTAAGAAATCGGGGCTGCAGGCAACTTTTCTTCGACATAGGGAAAAGTAAGGAAAGGTATGTTCGCCAGCCCCCAGCAAGCACGCTCCGGAGAGGACTTCCCTGTTGGTTTAACACTAACCGTTAATTAATGAGTGCTTTGTGCCCCAAGCTCTGTGCTCGGCCTTTTCCGCAGAGTCTCTCATTTTATCCCCCCACATCTGTATGAGGGGAGTCCCAGCATTGTTCCCATTTCACAGAGGAGGAAGTAGAGGCTTAAGGAGATCAAGTAATGATAATGCGATATTTCATTAAATCTAAGACATTCTATAATTTTATGTGACACTAAGACAAAATACACCAGCTCTCGTTGTAAGACAGTGTTGACTATAAGATGAATCCTGATTCTAGGGACATTAAAATATGCATCTAAAAAACCCACAGCTAAATGCAATGTGGTATCCTGTGTTGGATCCTGGAATAGGAAAAAATGACATTCATGGAAAAACTGGTGAAATGCAAAATTTCATAGAACTGTACACATAAAAAGGGTAGATTTTATTGTATATAAATTATTCCTCAATAAACCTGACAAAAAAAAAAGTCAGCCCCAAGTAAGATCCAACTTATAATTGTGTGTTATTTGGCCCATGTAATTATTTTTTTGGTAAATCTGAATTCATTATCATCATACAAAAATCAGGAGATTTCATCTAAAACCATGTATGTCCACTTTTCTTGAAAAATCAAAGGCTCTGGAAACTCTGGGCTCCTCTTTCTCACATGGCAAGTATCAGCCAGGTCTGATTGGCAGTCACCCAGAGACGGAGTATGAGCTCTCCATTTTGCCCCAGTCCTCACCACTCCCTATTGCCTCTCTGCTTCTGAAGCCTACCTCGTGCATGGAAGAACACCTGCATATAGGCGTGTGAGTTTGTGACTCTTGCTTTAACCCCTGTATGCATGACGGGTTCCGAAAAAGAAAAACAAAAACAAAAAAAATCAGTGGCATAGACGGTTTGTCCCTCTTGACCACCTTGACACATTTCCCTCACGCCTCCCCACCTGCCTCTGGCAACCACAAATCTGATCTCTCTTTCTATGAATTTGGTTTTTTTTGATTCCACCTCGAGGTGAGATCATACGGTATTTGTCTTTCTCTGACATATTTCACTTAGCATAATGCCCTCGAGGTCCCTTCATGCTGTCTTCTGTTTGTTTGTTTAACCCAGTTTGAGTTTTCTTTCTGTCACTTGCAACCAAGAGCCTTGACTTGGTTGACTTTCTGCAACTCAGCCAGACACCAGTCAAGTCTTAAGTGAAAATGAATTCGTACGCTCACCGCTACATCTGCTGCAGCCTCTCTTTCCGGGCTGAGCTGCAGCTCTCCACGCCGGAGGCAGGGAGGAACTGGAGGTGCCCAGGAGGGCCCTTCTTATAACCCCCTAAGACAGGTTAAGGACTAAGAGATCACAACCTAATGTGTCAGATTTTGCTGGAAGAGATTCCTCCACAGGCAGGAGCAGTGAGCTTTCAGGCAGCACCCCACCGTACGAGGTCACTGTGCACACAGACCTGCCCGGACAGGCTGCCACTCACTTCAACACTGAATAGACCCTGAATAGGATTCCTTTATTCAAGACTTTTGAAGAAAGACACACCCTTTTCTTCCTGCCTGTGCCCTTATTTGGATTCAGTCCCTCGGCTAGCTTCACAGATGGAAAAGCAAAAGATTGTTCCCGCAACTTGGCTCAGCTCTGCTGGAGATGGACCAAGAGATGACAATTGGTGTGCTCCAGAATAGCCCATAATGACCAAGTCCCTGGTCCACATCGGTCGGAGGCCTGAGGCAAGTCCCAGCAGCGCAAGTGACTGGCTGTGGAGTCGATCCCAGCCCACAGTCCCTGTTCAGTCTACAAAGTCTCTCTTCAGTCTTTAAATTTGAAGCCAGCATCTAAAAGACGTGAGATTCCACACAACAATCTGCATTCCTGCTCTCTGGTAAAGCAAAGACCAGGCATCATGGAGCCCACGTGTCCAGGTGGCAGCACCCGGCTGGAGCTGAGGAGCAGCGGCCAGGCTTCCGGGGGACGGATATGCGCCAGTTGGCCGCATCCCCCCTCGGCCTGCCTCATCTTCCTGCTTGGCCCCCAGAGGAATTTGGGCCTGTGGTCCAGATCCAGGCCATTCCAAGTGCACCTCATCCCGTTCACCCCCAAACCCACCCGGCTCTGTCACGCTTCTCTCATCTGTTCCGTAAGCATGCCAAGTTCTGTGCCACCCCCAGGGCTTTGCACGTGCACCCCTGCCTGGACTGCTCACCCCCGATGCCTTCTACAGCCCAGACAGGTTTCTGCTTAAATATCATCCCCTTAGCGTGACTCTGTTCTTTTCTTCTTTCTCTTCCTTCTTTCATTGTTCATTTTTTGGTCTTCTTTACCCTCCCTTCTTTCTCCTCCTCCTTTTTCTCTCTCTTTCCTTCCTCCCTCCTTCCCTCCTTCCTATTTTTTTCTCCTCAGCATCATTATCCGAGGCACTGAAAGTGTATGTTTCTGTTCATGTTAGCCCACTAAGGAAACACTCAATCATCCCCTTCTGCCCACTCACATTTGTCTTTTCTGACTAATAAAACCAACCAAATTCCATTTTTATAAAGAAAAGTTGCCTTTGCAAAGAAATCATCTGCTTTTGTCTGAACCATTGCCAACTTCCACTAGCTCTCAGAGCCTCTCCACTCCCCAGATCCTGGGGTCAAGACCCCAACAGAAGGGAGACCTTCTGGAGACTTCCAAAGCCTGCAGTGAGGCAAAGGACATTACAGCCACCTTCATGCTATGCCCCATTTCACCAAACACACAAGCCCCTCTCCCCAACCACACACATCCAAAGAAAAATGGCCTCACACACACCTCCTCTGTGTATTGTTTTCTCTCTACAAATAGTCTATGTGGCTCCCAACTGCTCTCCTGTTCTCACCTCAGGAGATGGGAAGACCCATGGGTGAGGATGGCAGGAGAGGGGGCACCCAAAAGTGAAATGGTGGGGAGTGGGGGAACCCCCTTTCCAACAGAGCCCTGTTTATTTCACTTTTATGAAAGCATGAGTGGTTACCTCACCACCTAACCTCTCGCCAAAGGGCAGGAGCAGCCCTTTCTCTCTTAGCCACACTCTCCCCTCTCCTGACGCACACACACGTTCCTGTCACTGATGCAGAATAAACTTAAGAAGCTGTGTCCACATCAGAGCAGGCTTGCCTGGTCCACGGGGATGTCAACGTGAGGTCTGAATTCTCCAAATGCTGCCAGGAAGCCAACACAATGGGCTCAGCCCCTCCACATGTCACAGCCTGCCTGCCAGGATGGCAAACTCCAACTTTCGTCTCCAACTTTTTATTTAAAAGAAGGGAAGGAAAGGGTGAAAGCCGCCCACAACCCTGACAAGGTCTCCCCTGCACAGGCTCTGAGGCTCACACGCTCCTTGGAGATGGGCTGGTGGGCCCTGAGCTGTGCACTCCTGCTCCCCAGAGGCTGCCCGCCCGGGAGCTCCAGGGCTGGGTCCATCCATAAGCTCCCTGGCCCGGCACAAGCCAGAATGATTGCCGGTGAGTCATCGCCCTTTGAGGCTCAGAGGTGCCTCGGATGAGTCCAGCAGAATTTCCACAGCACCAAACAAGAGCTGCTGTGACAGCTGTTCAGTGAGTGCTGGGAGCAGAAAGGGCCTGTCAGCAGTACCCTGGGTGCCTGGCAGGGGCGGGGGAATGACATGTCCATGCCACTTCCTTGAACCCCCACTGACCTACCTCAGTGTAGTGGATTGAATAGTGCACCCCCCCAAATTTATGTCCACCTGGGGTCTCAGAATGTGATCTTATTTGGAAAAAGGGTCTTTGCAGAGATAATTAACGTAAGGATAGAAATAAGATCCTCCTGGTTTGAGTGGGCCCTTAATCCAATGGGAGTGTCCTTACAAGAGACAGAAAAGGACACATAGAGACACAGAGGGGAAGGCCATGTGAAGATGGAGGCAGAGACTGGAGAGATGTGGCCACAAGCCAAGCAACGCCAGGGAAGGCCGGAAACCACCACAGGCTAGGGGAGAAGTATGGGCGGTTTCTCCCTCCGAGTCTCCAGAAAGAACCAACACTGCCAATACCTTGATTTTTGACTTCTGGCCTCCAGAACTATGAAAGAATAAGTTTCTGTTGCGTTAAGCCACCCAGTTAGTGGGAGCTTGTTATGGCATCCGCAGGAAACAAATATACTCAGGGAGCAAAAGAACATTACTCCATATTTATCTGTGGGGCAAAATGTCCTTTTGGGGGGTGGATGAGGGTCAGCAATGTTAGAGCTAGAAATAGTTCAATAGTTTGGATCATCATCAACCTCCTCCTCACCATCATCATCATCACCATCATTACCATCAACATCACCATCATCATCATCATCACCATCATTACCATCATCATCACCATCACCATCATCACCATTATCACCATCACCATTATCACTATCATCATCACCATCACCATCATCATCACCATCATTACCATCATCATCACCATCATCATCACCATCACCATCATCACCATCATCATCATCATTATCATCATCACCATCACCATCATCACTATCATCATCACCATCATCATCACCATCACCATCATTGCAGGTATCATCTACTGAGCATGTACTACATGCTGTGTGCAGGCACTGACATCCCTTCTCCAATCTTCCCAACAAGGCGACAAGGAAGCTCTAATTGCTTTCACTTTCCAGACTAGGAAACTAAGACCCAAAAGATTAAATAACTTGCCCTGGAGTTCTGAGCTCAGACAGCCAAATCCCCACTCCACATGGCTACTAGCTGTGTGACCTTTGGCAAATTCCTTACCTGGCTCATCCTCAAATCCCAGACAAAGGTGCCCACCTTACAGAGATCTCATGGAGGTGAATGAGATGATGGATATAAAGCACTTGGCCCCCAATAAACGATGCTCTCATTGTCATGCTCTTGCCCCGTCAGCTGCCAGAGGAGGAAGGGGGTCCTCTTTGTCTCCAACCCCAGCCACATTATTAACTCCCTGCCCACCCCTGGAGATCCTGAGGGCAGGAACAGGAGCTGTAAGGCCCCTAGGAAACCTCTCTAGCTCGTCCATAAACATCCCACAGTGCCCCCTGTGGCCCCTCCAAAACTGAAATCCAGGCAAGTCCCATACCCCAAGGATAGGACTGGCTAGATAATTTGCAGGGCCCAGTGCAAAAAGCAAAAGTTAAAAAACTATTAAGAATTTCAGGACACTGACAACAGAGCATTAAATCAAGTGTGGGCCTTTTTGAGCCCGGGGCCCCGTGTGAAGCCAGGCCTGCCCAAGGACCCTGCTGAGCTTCCTGGCTATCCACCCGGGCCCTTTGCTGTATATATTTGGGTAACACCTGCTTTCTCGCTGTGCCCCTCCCCCAGGCTGGAGGTCTGTGCTGATGAGCGCCCCGACATTGGGGTGAAAAGACCTCTGAAAGCAGAGGTCTCTGGCACAGAGTCAGGCTGTGGGAGCTGGCACAAGGGAAGGACCATTGATGAGACCATAAAACCTCAGCAAGCCCGCCACACACCCCATTGAAAAATGTAAGTCAGCACAGATCCAGCCCTTTCTACATGGGGCTTCAAGCTGTGGCCTGCCTAATCCTGGATTCGATTTGGTCTGATTAACGTGATCTGATGCACAGAATGGGACAGCAGGTGAACCCCAGCCCTGCTCCTGATTCGGGCCACTAAACTTTCTATGAAATCTGTATGAAGAAGTAGCCAGTATTGGTTCTGCAGTTTAACCTCAACAAGGAGCGTGGCTGTTAGGTAAGCAAATAGCAAGGCAGGTGGCCAGGGGAGGCCAGTGAGCAAGGACAGCCTCCCAGCCTTGGAAGATCAACAACAGAGAGTTGGGGAGGGGTGCATTTGTCCTACCTAATAAGTTGTGGTTTATTGAGTCTCTTCCATTTATCCAGGCTTTGGGCTAAGGCAGGACCTGGCAAACTTTTCCTGTAAAGGGCTAGATAGTAAATATTTTAGGCTTTGCAAGTCACAGGGTCTCCGTTGCACCTACTCAACTCTGCTGCTGTGTGCAGACCGTCCGCAGTGCTATAGACAGTGTGTAGACGAGTGTGTGTGGCCGGGCTCCAATAACATTTTATTTTAAAAAGCAGGTGGCTGGTAGATTTGCCCCATGGGCCATAGCATCCCAACCCCTGGACTAAGTGATTTAGGTACGGTATGTCATTTAATCACCTCCCCCAAAGCATGCTCCCACCTCCTGGCCTCACTAACCCCAACCCTGTAGCTCCCAACAAGTCTATTTGTTCACGGCTGAAACCCGGCACCTAGAAAAATAGATGCTCAGTACAGATTGATTAAATGAAGTAAGTATTTCATCCCCGACTTGCAGATAAAAAAAAACTGAAGTTTAAAGAGAAGTAACTTGCCTGAGGTTACAAAGCTAGAAAGAGAAAGACCTAGCTTTTCAGACATTTTGCTCAGGGAATTTGTTGTAAAGCACAGGGCTTGCAAAGGCAAATGCTTACAGAGGTCAAACAGGTGATGGGAATGAATGAATGAAGTGAGCCAGGGGTAAGGTGATAAAGAGTGGTGGAGACTGTGGCAAACTAGAGCACTACATGCTGCCTAAAGAGGTCGCTGTTCCTCGTCTCCAGCCACCTGCGGCTGTGTGTGACTCCGGGGCCGGCATGGCCAGATCTTCTGGTTTTCCTAGAGAAGCTGGAAATTCATGCTTTCATGTGAAATATCCCAATTCTTAAATATTGGCGAGCATTTGGTTCTCTTTTTTCCTAAACTCTGTGCTGGCCAAAGAAAGCATGTCATCCCTTTGTGGCCTCTGGCTTAAAACTATTAAATACTTGAAAAGTTTTGTCCATGAACCTTTCTTCTTCAGTCGGCCGAGCTACACAGCCAGCCTTTAGATTGCTAGATTCACAGAATTAGAAACTGGCAACAAGATTGAGCCATTTGCTCCAGAACATTCTCCCACCCTAATTTCTTTACATGTAGAGAAATCAGAACCAAAGGCATGTTCTGGTCAGGGAAACAAGTTTCCTTTTCTAATTTTTAACATTCTCCTGAGAAGGCAAAAAGGGACCCTGAAGTCGTAAAATCCCTAAAATTCCCTGTCTTTAATGAATATCAGGGCCCACAACTATCTGGGACCAACCCCACAAAAACACCCTCAGTGCCTTCCCATTTGTCCGAGGGAGAATACTTTCTCCTGGGGGGCGGACATCCGTGGGTTTTTTCTGCCCAATGCTCCTGCCCCACTCTGGTGAATGACTCCGTCCTACCTTTGGGGTGTCCTCCCTCCGACACGTGGTTCTGGTGGGGCTGTCAGTCACACACTTACCCACCACCCCCTTTAGAGAGAGACTGTAACCCAGGCCTGGCCAATCACAGTACTCCATCTCCCTAGCCATTCTGATTGGCCTAGGCACATGCACAGGATCCAGGCTGGACCAATCAGAGCCCTCCCCTGGGATGCTATAGGCTGGTCCTGAAAATTCCAAGCTCTCTAGTGCCTCTGTGCTCGCCACGGGGAAGCTGCCTTGTCAGCTTGGTTCTGTCGATTTCCACGACCCTTCCCGTCTTCGCAGAGCTGCATAAAGGAAGTTCCTCTGTGTGGAAGAACAGCAAGAGGCCAGATAGAAAGAGAGAAAAACCGAAAAAAAGAGAGTTCTGATGACAACATATAAATCTATCCTGTGCTTCCCAATTCTGTGAGCCAAACAGTGTCCCTTTTTTGGTTTTAACTAGTTTTGATTGGGGTTTTGTCCCAGAAACCAAAAAACCCTGTCTCCGAAATGCCCCATTGGTGTTAATGACAGCCTAATCCGAGCCCGCTCCTCTGAGGGAGTTCAAGATCAAAGAAGCCAATTCCTTCCAGAAACCATCTCACAGGAAGAGCTAAAGAGAGATGGCCAATTTTCTGGGTCCCACTTCAGGGATTTAAGAATACCAGTACTTCATAAACGTGTCCGCCAAATTACTCCTAATTGCAGAGAAGAAGCAAACAAGTTATCTGAGGGTCTGGATGAGTTGGCTGGAGCAGGCCTCACATTTTTTTGAAGTCCTGTGTTTTAACTTAAAAATCCATGAGTTTGTCATTCTGCTCCATGATATACTGATACTTGTCTTAACTTGTCTAAAAAGGGCTTCTAACCAGCTTGGAAAGACATGCCAGGTTCAGGCTGTGGCTGCATGTACCCCTGGACATCACCACCTCTTCCAGACAGGACCACCTTGGGAAGCAGGCTAGAAGTTCTACTGGCTTCCAAGCCAAGAAGCAATGCCAGAAGGGAGCCTAAGCTTTATCCTCTGGAGCAATTCATTCCTGGCCTACATTTGCACGCCCTACTCAGCATCCCCCCAGTTCACTGGCACGCCCTCCTGTGGAGGCAGTCTGGTGACAATCAATCATTCTTTGAGGGACAGTCTCCTCAGTTAGTAAGCTAGGGATGCCAGCAGCCTCTGTGTCTACCCAGCTGGCCCAGCTTCCAATCCAGCTCTGCCCCCCAACAGCCCGGTGGCCCAGCTTGAGAAGGAAAATATGCACCTCTTTCTTCTCCCTTTCAATCCGGTGTGTGAACACAAAACTCCATCCAAATGGCATTACTGGGCGTCACCTCCAGGCATCAACCCTCCTGAGGCCCTACCGTGTGGAGGGCACTGGAGATGCAAATGAACTGAACACAGTAGGTCCCCAACGAGATCCCAGGCTCCTGGTGACCCTGCTGGGAGCAGTACTGGGGGGACAGGCTGATGTCTAGTGCTGTGAGTCCACAGGGAACCGAGGAGCCCTTGCACCCTATTTGCTGAGCGTTGTGTAAATTTGGGACACAAGATGTGGACATGAAAGGCACCTACTTGGAGGCAAGGGAGAGGGTCTTCTATTCTAGACTTACCAGCATGCTTAACACATAGAGGGGCTTGAGATCTTTCCATCTGCAGGGAAACACGGGAATGATCCATCACCTTCCATTTCATTTATTCAACAGAGTTGGTGAAAATTTACTGAGCTATCACATGCTCGGCCCCATTGCAGACAGTAGGGATAGAGTGAAGGACAGGACTACATCCCTGCTCCCGGGAATAACGAGGCACTGCTCAGAATAATATCATAACACTCACGTAGTGCTCACCCTGCACCCAGCTCAGTTCTAAGTTCTTCTTCATTTAATCTTCATAATAACCATGTTTCACTATCATCTCCATTTTGTGGTTGAGAAAACTGAGGCTCAGAGAAGTCAAGTAACTTGCCTAAGGTCACAGAGCTGGTAAGTGGCAGAGCCAGGTAATTGAACTTAGAAAGTCTGGCTCCAGTGTCTACCTCTCATTAATACTACTACTACACAACTATTATTATTACACTAATAGTTTAAATTTCATGAACTGCTGCCATGTCCAGCACTGTCCTGAGCACCTGATGTATATTCAAGCATGTATTGAGCACCTACTATTTGCCAAGCACAACAATTCTGTGAGAAAGGCTTATTATTTCCATTTTTTATGAGCGTATACTGAGGCTTATAGAGGATAAGGAATTGCCCAAACTCTCAGCCCTGGTAAGAGGCAAAAGGAAGACTGAAACCCAAGTTTTCATGATCCATGTACTTGGCTGTTTAACTACCCACTCTACTGCCTCCCCAGGATATAATTTTGGTTATTTGGAATGTTTAAACAGACCCAGTGAATATTTAAACAAATCACCCATATTAAATTTTGGGTTGTTGCCCCTCAGTTGTTGCATGTCTCTGCTCTCCCATCCCAGAAACTGATATTTTCTTATTTGCCTGCCCGGAGGGCCACTAAAATGAACACCAACAGAGCTCAGAGGGCAAATATCAATTTTCACTTTTAAAAAACAGCCCGACATTGCCTCCAGGATGAGGCAGTGCCTTTTGCTCTGAACTGGAACGAGGAAAAGAAAGTCACGCCTTCTCAGCAAAGTGTGCTTTTCTTCCCTCCCGGCGGCTGGGCGGGCTGCGGCCCTCCGGGCTGTTTGTCTCACAGGTCGCTAAACCAGCAGGTGAAGGCAGCTGGTGAGCAAGCCCTAGAGTCCCCACAGGGGGGACAGCTTCCTGACCCGCAACTTCCTTTCCCCACCAAGGGCAGGGTGACACTCACAGCCCCGTCCTCTGCAGGCCCAAATGACCATGTTCTTTGGCCATTGAGTGGGCCCCCTGGGTCACCAGATGGAGGAGACCACTGGGGCACAGACTCAGATGATGGCATAGCTGACAGGGGCGGAAGCTTCCACGGGCTTAACCATTCCAGGAAGGACAGGTCATACAGCTCCTTCTTCCAGATGCCTTCCCTCCCACCCCCCTCACCTTCTTTCCCTGGCTGCCTCTTGCCCATCCTCCAAATCTTAACGGCTCCTGCTCCCTCTGCTTGCAACACTCTTTCCCCAGCTGTGTTGCTGGTTCTTTCCCATCATTCAGGGCTCTGCTTTAGAGGAGCCTCCTCAAAGAGGCCCTCCCTGATCCCCCGGCCCTGAAATCGTCCCTCCCTCCCACCTGACCCTGCTTTCTTGTCTTTTGAGCACTAACCCCCAGGCGTTAAATGATCTTGACTCTTTCCAGTCTGCCTCTCCCCACAAAGTCAGCAGAAGGAACTCTCCTTCCTCTCCTAGTCCAGGGAGCTTGCCCATTGGAAGGGTTAGTTGTACTCTGCTTCCCTCTCATCTGAAAAAAACCAAGAAGATAGGTGACTCCAGGCTTGCTGCAGCCAACTCACTTTGTGGAAGAATCCAGAGAGCAGAAAATCAGAAAGACTAATTCCCCTCTACAGCCAGCTTGAATAGTCCTCCGTGGACCAAGTCAAGCCCAACAGAACAGGAGGGGAGGCTGTGTGTGCCTCAGGCCCCAAATCACCCCAAAACCTCACTCTGCCAACTTTCTCAAATCCCAGACCTGAAGAGGGGCAGTGAAGGGCAGTGGTTAGGAAGCTTTGGAGGAAGCTTTGGAGAAAGAAATTCAGGCTTGAGTGCCAGCCCCACGGCTTGCCAACAGCGTGCCCTGGGGCAAGCCACCTCACCTCCCTGTGCCTCAGTTTCCTCTTCTGTAAAAGGGGGCCTTTGGGAGGATGATAGATAACAGGTAACGCACTCAGCACATAGCAAGCGCTCAGTAAACCGCGGGTATTGACAATTACTAAACTCTCGGCCTCAGAAGCCTGGAGGGATCTTTTCCCTTGAGACTGTGTCTGCTTCCATTCTCCCTTCCACTCTGCCTTTACGAGAAGCTTAATTCCGATGCGTCTGGTCGCCTCCTTTAGAACTGTTCCAAGTCCAGTTTGTTAAGAGCTATTTGAGTACAATTTGCTACTGGAGTTGAGATTTGGGCTTTCCTTTTTATGAGTTTTTTCCCCTTCCTTCCTTCTTCTTCTTAAAAAAATCCTTTTATTTTCTTAGAAGAGAGAATTCATGTTTTGCCAAGGAGAAAACAAAAAACCATTTGGCCTCCAGACTGTACCCGTGAGGGCTGTCCCCCAGGCCCAGACGAAAGGTGTGGGCTGGGAACACGGTACGACTCTAGCTTCGGGGGCGGAGGACACGAATCGGGGTACAGGTGGAGGGCAGAGGCCCAAGCTGTGTCCGGGAAGGAAGCCAAGACGGCCCCATGACTACTCCCCCACTCCTAAGGACCCCGCTGGCCCGCGCCAGGACGGGACACAGCCCCCTCCCGAGAGGCGGCCATCGGGCTGCCGCCACTCTGGGTCCGCAGGACGTTTGCAGCTCGGCTCCCGGACGCAGCATCCTCCACCCGCCTAAGCCAATCAGGATGCTCCCTCCCTGCCTTCCACCGTTATTGGTTCAGGCAACTCAGACCTGAGCCAATCAGCACGTGGCATTCCCCTGGCCGCAGGCATTGGTCGGGGGTGGTCCAACCAGCATTGGGCTCAGGGTTTTCATTCCCAAGTTGGAGAGACTTCTTTCTCTCCCTCTTCCCCTCCTTACTTGAGATCAGACTCTTAATAAGAATAAGAAAGGTAGGATTCAGACCCAAGTCCATCTAGCTCCAAAGCCCATATAAACTACACTGCCCACCACACCACCGTCACAATTACACTTGGCACAGAAATGATTTGGGACCCAAGAAGTCACACCACGAAATGATAGCAATGATTGTATTAATTTGGTAGGATAATGGGTGTTTGGTGTATGTCTGTTTTTCCGTTTTTCTACATAGTTTCAAAGAAACAGTCCAGTAACAAAAAAAAAAGACCACAGTTGAAAGCAATTGGAAACTTCACAAACGTCTCTTGAAAATGCCCAAGGGAGGGATATTGTCAGAGAAATGAGCAAAATTCTTTGAAGTCCTTTACTATTGGTGTAACTCTCAATCTTGTTCTCTCTTGGGATTTTCCTGGATCTATTGGGAAGGAGAAGCCATCTTTCCCTTGAAGTTGCAAAAGCTCTTTCTCTTTGAGCTGCTGAAGGCCACATCATAGACAGTCTAGAAAGCAGAAAAGAGAGAAAAAATATTTGAGGAAATGAGAAAAAGCATTCGAGAGTGAGTGAGGGAGAGAGAGAGAGGGAGGGAAAGGAAAGCCAAGAGAGAGAAAACTGGTGACATCATTTAAACCCATGGAACCAGACACGCCTGAAGGCAGATCTGCCTCCTGGACTTTCTCCTTTATGGGAGCTAACAAACTACCGTTTTTGTTTAAGCCACTTTGAGTTGGGTTTCAGTTAAGAATCAAGAAAAAAGAGAATAACCCAGTGGGCAATATCAGGGTTTTCCTTAGTCAGTTGTGATATAAAAAGAGGTTATGAATTTTCATGTGTTTATATGTTGGTTTCTTCCAGTCACGTGTAAAATGTGATTTAACCAGTCTTATAACAAAAGCACATTTTTTTTTAAGGTAGAAACTCTTCCCCTTCTTTGGAATGGCTGGCTTTGAGCTCTTTCCTGAAAGTCTGAAGCTTGAAGTGTTTAGAAACTAGATCTCTGATGCAGGACCTGTCCCCAAGCTCCACATCCCAGGGTCTCTCTGGCCTCAGTTTCTCCACCTGCAACAAAAGGCCTGATCCCTAAGAGAGATGGTGCAGCCAGGGGCTTGGGAAGCCTCCTGAATCCAAATTAATTAAAGCTTGGAGCAAGCTGCAGATGAAAGAAGCTTGTAGAACTCTTCAACAATCCTAATAAAGAATTTCCCCTTCAATTACAGGATGATTTTCTTCTCACGGCGTTTGCAGCCACATCACCAAGCAGTTTTCTGGGCCTCTTTCCATGTGGCTGGACCAGTCTTTCTGGAATCCCTGCATTTTTTTTTTTTTTTTTCTATAAGAGACTCAGGGGAAGGCAGCGGGGATGAAAAGAAAAGAGGACAGTGGGTACATTTTAGAAATGGCTATTTCATGGGATTTGAGAGGCTGCTGGGAACAGAGGGAAACAATGGAAATCACCCCAGCTGATAGAGGATTCCTGCGGGTCCTGGTGGAGAAGGATTTCCTTTGTTTCTATGCTGCTCCTCCCTCCCCTCCCGTCAGTCTTACACAACAACACACAGGCCCTGTGTCACTTCTAGACGACACCCAGATCCTTCCCACTTCATGGCCTTCATCCTTGTTCCTCCCTGTGCCTGAAATGCTTCCCTCCTCCCCCGCCCCCCACATCACTAGGCTAACCAGGCTAACTAAGTCCTTCTACTTCAGATTTCAGCTAACCAGTCCTTCTTCAGCCCTTCCCTGGCCTGCCCAAAATAGATTAGGTTTTCCGATCCCATACATTCATAGCAGCCCATACTTCTTACAGCACGAAGCACAATTATAAATAATTACATTTCACTAGTTATTTCTTATCTCTGTCCTTTGCTAGCCGTGAGCCCCATGAGGACAACTTGCTGCTGCATCTCCAGGGCTTGGCACACGGCAAATGGCTGGTAAATACTTGAAAAGGTAAATCTTTAAAAGGATTTATTAAGCATCTAGTACAGGAGCTCAGCAAACCTTTCTTTAAAGGGCCACATAGTAAATATTTTAGGCCTTACTGTCTAAGAGGCAACATGGAAGCTGTTATGTCAGTTCTTACAGAACCATCTTAGATGCAAGCATTGGAAAACATTAGAGCTGTTCTTAGCTCACAGGCTCGAACAGGCAGCTGGCCAGATGTGGCCATGGGATGTAGTTCGCCGGCCCTTGATCAAGTATAGGTCAGGACCTCTGCTGGTTTGGGGGTGTGGTAGAGAAAGCTGTTTGTCCTTTAGTGTCACCATTCTCCTTTTTGGCAGAAACATAACCCCTACACTTCAGCTGGGCACATGGTCTCTTGGAATAGTCTATTTCTCAGCTGCCCTTGCAGATATGGCCATGTGACTCAGCTTATCCAATGGGATGTAAATGGCAGCATCATGTGAAAGCTTCTGTGAAACTTCCCCAAAAGGCAGCTAGCACATAGCCTTTCCCCAATTTTTTCTTTGTCCCTTTCTCTTTCTTGATGGTTGGAATGTGGATGTGATGGCTGGAGCTCCAGAAGCCATCTTGATCTATGAGTCATCCTTTGGAATGGAAGCCTTGTATAGTGGGGCAAAAGTATAGAAGAGTTGACTCCAGTGAGTGCTGGCCACATCAGACCGGGATCCTCTTCCTGCTGACCTTTTAAGCATATGAGAGAAATAAACACTTCTCTTGTTCAAAACTCTGTGGTTTGAGGGCTGTACATTCCTGGCAGCTCATTCTAGTCTTAAGAATATGGGGGAGAGGGCAGAAGGAAACCAAGTGAGTAGGAATCACCCCTTCTCCCTTCTCCATCCACAGCCTAATTCAGAGGAGACAAATCGACCTTCATTAGATTCACCACCTGATATGATTTTCTCCCATTGCCTCCTCTCTCCAGCTATGCATACAGGGCTGATGGACAGATCAGCCATGACACTTCATGCCCAAGTGTTTCAGCGGGTATTACCGAAGGACATCCTCATACGTAACCACAGTACAGTTGTCACACTATTTAGTGTGAAATATTATATATAGATAATATATATATTAGCGTGATAACAGCACATTATCATACCGACATCACAGTACACATCCTATCACCTAATACACGGTCCACGTCCCCACGTCCCCACTGCCCCAATAATGTCCTTTGTCATCCTTTGCCTTGCACTTAGCTGTCACATCTCTTCAGTCTCCTTTCATCTAGGACTCCTCTGCTGTCACTTCTGGTTTTGTCTTTTATGACATGGACCCTTTTGAAGAGTCTAGGTTCGTTTTTTGTAGAAAGTCTCCTCATTTGGATTCATGTTTTTTAGAAATGTGAATTTGCTGCAGACCTGTCAAAGTCTGACATTTATCTTAAAATCTGGAGGTTTGCTGTTGGTGAGAAGTCGAGAGGGTGTGGCCGGGCCTGAGGGGTGGCGGCCCCTTGAGAGAAAGCTGGGGTTTTCCTGAGAACCCCACTCCCCCACTCCCCCGCTCTCCTTCTCCCACTCCTTGTACCCACGTCTGGTACTTGCAAACCCTGCTGGAATGGAACAGCCAAATCCTGTGAACACACGTGGAGAGACCCTGGAGGTCTGATGTCCCCGTGCTACTGGAGGAGGGCATCAAAACCCCAAGGTGGCTGGAGATTTGGCTGGAGAAGGAGGAGCTGGCACCAGGTCTGGCTACAGAATTTGCAGAGCTCAGTGCAAAATGAAAATGGGGGTCCCTGTTCAAGAGCTCTTAACAATTTCCACCACTCCAACTGTTACAAGATGCATAATGAGCTCCCCTGTAAACGTGCTTCCTCACTCAGCTACCAAAGAGTCCTGACTTCTCCCCTGCTGCCAGATAGGTATTCCAAAAGATGTCCTCAAATTCGACTTGAATATTCCACCTTTTGCTTAAGTTCATTGACAATATGTGTGAATACATGTTAGCACTCACCGTTGACTATGTCATGGTGTGTTATTTCAAATCAAGCGGTTTTCAAAAATTTATTTCAGGTGTGGAGACATAGATGATGTGATGAGCCATAAAAGATCTAATAAAGATGTATAAGGAATGGTGTGAAAAAAAAAATTCTGGACGGCAGCAGTGGGGCATTCAACCAGGACGAGGTCCTTCTGAGAGCAGAGCCCCGTGTGAACGTCCAGGCTGCTGTCCATGAAGCCGGCCTCATGGACAGATCATAAATGGTCTTGAAAAGCAGGCCAAGAAGTCTGGCTTGTCTCAGTCACCAATTTGGGGGTCGGGTGTGTCTAGAAGAATTTTAAGCAGGAGAGCTCCGAGCTCAGGAGGGCATTGCAGAAAAATCCCTCTTTGAAGGAGCTGATGATGGAGAAAGCTTCATCTTTGCACACCAGAGGTGAAATGCCCCTCACAGCACAGTCGGGAAATGAGCCAGCCTGGCCAAGGCCACAGGAAACAGTCCAGCTGCTAACGGGGAGTTCCAGAGCATTCCAAGGAGGCAGCTCCTTCTTGGTGCTCAGAGACAGGAACGAGAGGGAAGCTGCCGTGCGTCCCGTCCCTGGAGCTGACGCCTTCCACACAGTGAGAACCTGGGCACCCACGTTCAACAGCCCTCAGAGAGGATGCAACACAGGGAGACTGGAGCCCAGAGACGGGATGGGACTTGCCAGGGTCACACTGCCATCCGAACGTTTCTCAGACTCTGGTCATTGTGGTCCCCGTCACAGTGCTTCCCTGATACCTTGCCATCTACACTTCATGTACTTCCTATCTTTCTTTTAAAGTGACTTACCTTAAAGACAAATTTATTTCGAAAGGAGAGTTCACGTCACCGCTGTCAGCCAGAATCGATTGCTATTCCTGGTGATGACCAACAAGATAAATACAATGAAAACCAAATAATATTGTTAAATCCAGCTAGACAAGCCGTGCCTGCTGAAGGGGCTAAGTTTGGGGCACTTTTTCTCTTTGTTAAAAATAATAAGTAGGGGCTGCCCGGTGGCACAGCGGTTTAGTCCGCGCTTGGCAGCCCGGGGTTCACAGGTTCAGATCCCGGGCGCCTGCTGACGCACTGCCTGTCAGCCACGCCGTGGCGGCGTCCCATATAAAGTAGAGGAAGATGGGCACAGGTGTTAGCCCAGGGCCAGTCTTCCTCAGCAAAAAGAGGGGCATTGGCAACAGATGTTAGCTCAGGGCTGGTCTTCCTCACACACACAAAAAAATAATAATAATAATAAGTAAACAAGGGGAGAGATCAGCCAGTGTTACAGGATATACTCTCCCCAAACTGACACCTTCCCCTTGAAATCATCAGGATTGCAAAAGGTTTGCTAATGAAAGTAACTCTCTCTCAATGGAATGTGATGTCATTCAATACCGCGCCTGTATACCACCTAAGATGATCGTGGATGGAGCCAGTGGTCTGGCTGACATGCTTTGAGATATATGGATCAAGGTCGGTGGTTCTCAAAGTGTGTTCCCCAGATCACCTGGGGACTTATTAGAAATGCAAACTGCCAGGCACTACCTGAGACCGACTGAATCAGAAACAGGGAGTGGGCCCTGCGCTCTGTGTTTAGCAAACCCTCCAGGTGATTCTGACGCATGCTCAGGTTTGAGACTCAGCATTCTAAGCCCTAAAGGACCACACTGACATGGCATGTCACAGACCTGGGAGCCAGCCCTCACCAGGCAAGCGGGGAACACTGTCTGTGCTAGGTGTCTGCATCCGTAAAGCGGAGGGCAGTGAGCACACCCACCTCAGAAAGCTGCAGTGAGGCCCGGAGGGGACACACACGTCGAGGGCTCAGCACCTGCCCAGTGGCACGGAGAAAGCTTTGCATACATGGTAGCTGCCATGATTAGCAATAATAGTAATAGAATGAGTGGGATTCCAAGGGGGAGGGGAGGGGTATTTCTTTTTCTTTACAGACCTCTGTGTTGTTCTACCTGTTCATAATAAGCACGTATTCCTTTTAAGAGTTTTAGAGAAATTTAGTAAAATAAAAATATTATTCCAAAGAGAAAAAACACATAAAATAACATTTACATAGGACCATTTGTATCAAAAATTAAATCTATATGTGTTGTTTGTGTGTGTTTGCATAGAAAAATGTCTGTAAATACACACATTCAAATGGAAACAGTTGGTATATTGGAATCTCTGGATAGTTATTTCTTCTTTATATTCTTCTATATTGTTTGATATAGTCTTTGATTTTGTTTATTTACAACAGCAAGCGTTTTAGTTATAACTCGGTTATATATGCCCCCCAGGGGGCACTTGGCAATGCCTGGGGACATTTTTGGCTCTCCCGACTGGGGAAAGGAGATGTTGCTATGGGCACCTGGTGGGTAGAAGCCAAGGATGATGCTAAACATCTTACACTGCACAGGACAGCCCCACAACAGAGAACCATCCAGATCAAGATGTCAACAGGGCTGAGAGTAAGAACCCATGGTTATAATCAGAAACTAACAATAAAGCTCTTTCCATTTTGAAGCTCCACAGCTGCTCTGCATGGGGCATATTTTGCCCCACTAGCTCATTTCACCTTTACAACCATTTTATTAGCTAAAAGCCACCCTCCTGGGAAGCTTCCTAACTCATTCTACGAAGCCGACGTTACCCTGACACCAAAGCCAGACAAGGACAACACACGAAAAAGAAAACTACAGGCCAACATCACTGAGGAATATCGATACAAAAATCCTCAACAAAATACTAGCAAATCGAATACAACAATACATAAAACAGATCACACACCATGATCAAGTGGGATTCATCCCAGGAATGCAGGGATGGTTCAACATCCACAAATCAACCAATGTGATACACCACATTAATAAAATGAACAGTACAAATCACACCATCATCTCAATAGATGCAGAGAAGGCATTTGACAAGATACAGCATCCATTTATGATAAAAACTCTGAATAAAGTGGGTATAGAAGGAAAGTACCTCAACATAATAAAGTCCATATATGACAAACCCACAGCTAATATCATCCTCAATGGTGAAAAACTGAAAGCTATCCCTCTAAGAACAGGAACCAGACAAGGATGCCCACTTTCACCACTCCTATTTAACATAGTATTGGAAGTCCTGGCCAGAGCAATCAGGCAAGAAAAAGAAATGAAAGGGATCCAAATTAGAAAGGAAAAAGTGAAACTGTCACTATTTGCAGATGATGTGATTTTATATATAGAGAAAAGCCTAAAGACTCCACCAAAAAACTTCTAGAAATAATAAATGAATATGGTAAAGATGCAGGATACAAAATCAACATACAAAACTCAGTTGTGTTTCTGTACACTAACAATGAAGTAGCAGAGAGAGAAATTAAGAATACAATCCTATTTACAATTGCAACAAAAAGAATAAAATACCTAGGAATAAACTGAACCAAAGAGGTGAAAGATCTGTACACTGAAAACTATAAAACATTGTTGAAAGAAATTGAAGAAGACACAAAGAAATGGAAAGATATTCCGTGCTCTTGGATTGGAAGAATTAACATAGTTAAAATGTCCATATTTCCTAAAGCAATCTACAGATTCAGTGCAATTCCTACCAAAGTTCCAACATTTTTCACAGAAATAGAACAAAGAATCCTAAAATGTATATGGATCAACAAGAGACCCCTAATAGCTAAAGGAATACTGAGAAAAAAGAACAAAGCTGGAGAAATCACAGTCCCTGATTTCAAAATATACTACAAAACTACAGTAACCAAAACAGCATGGTACTGGCACAAAAACAGACACACAGATCAATGAAACAGAATCGAGAGCCCAGAAATAAACCCACACATCTGTGGACAGCTAATTTTCGACAAAGGAGCCACAAACATACAATGGAGAAAGGAAAGTCTGTTCAGTAAACGGTGTTGGGAAAACTGGACAGCCACATGCAAAAAAATGAAAGTAGACCATTATCTTACACCAGACACAAAAGTTAACTCAAAATGGATTAAAGACTTGAATGTAAGACCTGAAACCATGAAACTTCTAGAAGAAAACATAGGGAGTACACTCTTCGACATTGGTCTTAGCAACATATTTTCAAGTACCATGTCTGACTGGGTAAGGAATACAATAGACAAAATAAACAAATGGGACTACATCAAACTAAAAAGCTTCTGCACAGCAAAGGAAACCATCAACAAAACAAAAAGACAACCTAACAATTGGGAGAAGATATTTGCAAACCATATATCTGATAAGGGGTTAATCTCCAAAATATATAAAGAACTCATACATCTCAACAACAAAAAAACTAACAACCCAATTAAAAAATGGGCAAAAGACCTGAACAGACATCTCTCCCAAGAAGATATACAGATGGCCAACAGGCACACGAAAAGATGTTCAACATCATTAACTATCAGGGAAATGCAAATCAAAACTACAATGAGATATCACCTCACACCCGTCAGAATGGCTATAATTAACAAGATAAGAAACAAGTGTTGGAGAGGATGTGGAGAGAAGGGAACTCTCATACACTGCTGGTGGGAGTGCAAACTGGTGCAGACACTATGGAAAACAGTATGGAGAGTCCTCAAAAGATTAAGAATAGAACTACCATACAATCCAGCTATTCCACTGCTGGGTATTTATCCAAAGAACATGAAAGCACCAATATGTAAAGACATGTGCACCCGTGTGTTCATTGCAGCATTGTTCACAATAGCCAAGACTTGGAAGCAACCTAAGTGCCCATCAATGGACGAATGGATAAAGAAGATGTGGTCTATACACACAATGGAATACTACTCAGCCATCAGAAACGATGAAATCCAGCCATTGTGACAACATGGATGGCCATTGAGGGTATTATGCTAAGCGAAATAAGTCAGAGGGAGAAGGTCAAAAACTGTATGATGTTGCTCATAAATAGAAGATAAAATTAACAACAAACAAACACACAGAGACAGAGATTGGATTGGTGGTTACCAGGCGGGAAGGGGGGAGAGAGGAGGGCTAAAGGGATGATTAGGCACAGGTGTGTGGTGATGGATTGTCATCAGTATTTGGGTGGTGAACATGATGTAATCTATGCAGAAATAGAAGTATAATGTGATGTACACCTGAAATTTGTACAATGTTATAAACCAATGTTACTGCAATAAAAAATAAAATAAAAATAAACAAATAAGTAAAAGCCACCCTCCTTTTACAGATGAGGAAACTGAGGCACAGAGAGTTATATGCTTTGTCCAAGCATTGCTATCATGTCCCCCCCCATCCTGACCCTGCAAAGGGACCCCCCATGCAACAGTGGGCTCCAGCCCCCTCCCTCAGTGGTCTGCATGCCCAGCCTTGGCGCAGGTGTAGAATGCCTGCAGACCCAGCCCCAGGGGTGTCCCCAGCCCCTCACAGGGGCCCGCTGGTGTCCTCTCTCGCTTGTAAAGAACAAGCCTTTGAAGTTGGCTTTCGGGTGAGGCATTAACCCCACCCCACCCCCACTCACAAATATTCCCCAGCTCCATCCCGACATCCTCCTCAGTTGTCACTAACAGAGGAAAGGCCAGGGATGCTGCCCGTGGCCGCCTCTGACTTATTTGGAGTCTGAGTCTCTTAAAGATCAAAAGTATCCCTTGCCTCAGTTCTTATTAAATTTATGTGATTTTTTTTCTTCTTCACTCCATTGTTCTTCAAAACCAGGCTGTTGGCATCAAAAGTTAAACTGAGAAGATCCCCAAGAAATCCAGTCCCTCGCCGCCCCCGCCCCCCCTCCCCCAGCTCTCCCTCTCAGCCCATCTTTTAAACGCCACTGGGGCTTTCAGCCAGGAATCCTACAGGTTGGACTTCTTCTAAGTGATGCCCCCACCCCAGCCTATCCAGGACAAGCTGCAGACAGTCCCCTAAAGAGACACAGCTTCCCCGAGGAACAGGGTGGGCTCTGTGCATCCCTATTTCAGGACAGTTGTTGGTTCCCAGAGTGTGGTTTGTGCAAAGCCCACCTGATTGGCAGCAGTAAACAACCACCGCCCGGGGAGTTTTGGGAATAATAAAAGCAAGGAAGACAGGATGAGACTGGAGTGTCTCTGGGCTCAATGTGGAAATAATCATTTCTAAGAAAAACAACAAATTAAAAATTTAAAGGAGCTTCCTGTTGCATGATTTAAGATCTGGTTTGACTGGAATCACATCAAAAGGCATAAAGTATAAACATTTCACAGAGTGTCTCTCCTAGTCTCTGTCCCACCCACCCTCACTCCCCACAAACACACACACACACACACACACACACACACACACACAGATGGCCATAGACCATCAAAGGTCAAAACTGGAAGAGAACTTCGAAGTCACACAGGCCAACCCCCTCAGTGGAGAGACAGGGAAACAGTCCAGAGTGGGGTGGTCACAGGTGGGCTAGGGACTTGCCCCCGAAGGGACAGCTGGTTACGGGCAGGCATAAGGCAGGTGCAGGCTGGCCTGACAGCGAACACTTCCTTGGCATCGGGCACGTGGTCAGCACTTTGCAATTATCAACTTCTTTACTCCTCCAACGGTCCCACAGAACTGATATTATCCTCACCCCATTATGCAAATGAGCAAACTGAGGCAGAGGGAGGCCAAATAACCAACCTAAAACCCACACTGGGACTGCGGACCCTGCTCTTTCTTGCTGTCCACGCTGTGGGAGGCAGAATAATGGCCCCCAAAGATGTCCACGTCCTAATGCTGCAAATCTGTGAATACATCACCTGACCCAGCAAAAGGGACTTTGCAGATGGGATGAAATTAAGGATCTCGAGATGGGAGATGATCCCGGATTGTCTTGGTGAACCCAGTGTGACCAAGGAAGGGTCAGAGCCAGAGAGAGAGACTGGAAGATGGTACACGTCTGGCTTTGAAGTTTAGAAGATGAAGACGGAACAAGGAGCCGCAAGGCAAGAAACGAGATCCTCCCCGAGAGCCCGCAGAAGGAACACACCCGCCAACACCTTGATTTTAGCCTAGTGGGACCCACTTTGGTCTTCTGATCTCCAGGACTGTAGATACTAGATTTGTGTTGTTTTAAGCCACCGAGTCTGTGGTCATTTGTTACAGCAACAAGAAGAAACTAACACACACACTTCGGGGTTCAGGCTCCAAGGGACGCAGATCAGGGTTTCCATCCTGCCTCTGGCACTTTCTAGCTGTGAGATCTTGGACAAATTACCAGTTTCCTTGTCCGTAAAATGAGTACAGAGAAAGCAGTTTGTCACTGGCTGGTGCCCGGTGTGGAGGAAGATCATGGCCTCTGAGTTGCACCATTTTTCTCTCTCTCATCATCATGGTTAGCACAAGGACCAGGACTTTGGCTCATTCACTGTCGTCTCCTAGCACCGAGGGTGGTGTCTGCACACAGTAGGCGCTCAATTAATTGATTTGAATGAATAGAGAGTCAAGAGTCTGACAATCTTGATGTTAAGGGAAATCAGCATGTACCTGCAGGTACCTGAAGTCTGGGGCCATAGCTCAGTTGATCTCCATCATAATTCTAAATCAACTGGGATGTCCTTTTCAAGGACAGGACAGGTGAGGGGGCATTTCTGACCATGTCACATCCTCCTGAACGGAACAATCGTTGGTGTCCAGCAAGTGATATGAAGCAAACATCCCTTGCGACTTGCAGCTTCCTGAGCGGGCCCTGCTCGCCTCTGCCCCTTTGTGCCTGGGGTGCCTCTCCCTGACCCCAACCCCTTTACCTGCTGCAGCCACCTGCATCCTGGGAGGGACTGAGAGTTCTCCCATAGGTGAGACACCTCTGCGGAAGTCCTATCAGCTCCTCAATGCCTCCATTCTACCCTCGCCTCCTGTCCCTGTTCCCTGTCCTACAGCCCCCCACTACCTAGAAAATACAAGGATTCACAGGCTTCCAGGTGTGGGCCTCCAGGAACAAAGGTAGAAGGAGGGAGGGGGATGGGGGGGCTTGTCCACTGAGCGTCCCTCTGTCCTTTGGCACGGGGCCAAACAACTTGCACGTGTGATCTCTTTTCATCCTCCTAACACACCGTGCAGTAAATCTGATTACAGACAGTCTACCAATGAGGAGATAGGGCCAACAGTTCAAAATCACTCAGCTCGTAAATGGTGGCAGGGGACAGGAGCCCAGGCCCTCCTGATCCCAGGCCTGGCCTCTGTTCCTCAAAGCCACACTGCCAGGTGGACTGTTTGGGTGGTGGTAGTGCTTCCCTCACACTCAGCATGAGACAGAAATGGGGGACAGGGGACAGAGGAAGGGGACTGAGAGGGAGGAGGACAAAGGAGAGGACAGAAGTGGCCTGAAAGGAAGGACCCAGCTGGTCTTGTCCTGGCCTCTCTGCGTGTGTTCACCAACACCACTGACCCCACTAAACACCAGGATTTATATTCTTTCCATGGTATTTACATAAATTACATACCATTTACCTATCATGGAAAGAATGTAAAATACACACAATCCTGAGGTCCACTTCATTCATTCATCCATCTATTTATTCTTCACATCTTTAATAACAATCGGAATTTGTGTGCTCCTGTCGCCGGGCTGAGCACAAGGCCCCCATTAGCTCATTGCACCCTCACATCCACTCTGTGAGGTTGGGACTTCGGGATTCCCATTTTACAGCTAAAGAAACCGGGGCTCAAAGTGACGAGAGACTCACCCAAGGGCACACAGCTAGGAAGGGCCCAAACCACACACTGAAGTCAGGTGTTCTGACCTCCAGCACCAGCGCTGGGCACCACCAGGCTCTGCGGCCTCCTGTGGTGGCCTACACTGCACCAGGGCCTGTGCTTGGGGCTGGGGCACAAGGGCTGTCCCCACGGACTCACAGCTTAGTGGGGACAACAGTTAAGGAAGTGGCAGTGATGCCCTCGGTGGAATGATTCCCCAAAATGGTGAATGACTCTTGGCAAAGTTCCAACCAGAACAGAATATATGTCCCCCTCACTTTACACAGTAGTTGTATTCCTGGAACATTCAGGGAATACCAAAACTGTGCAAAAAATACTTTGTGTTTCAATGTCACATGAAATTGGGTTCTATCATAATGAAGTAGTTCCTTGTCTACAGGAACGGCTGGGGGGATGTTCAGAAGTCAGGTAGGCAGCAAGACAGCGCTTCTTGAAGAACTGCTCTGTGTCCCGTAGGACAGTTAGCATCGCTGCCCCCAGCCATTGTGACAATCAAATAGCGCCCTCAGACATTTCCAGCGTTCTCTGAGGTAGGGTCCGCTGCTCCAGAACAAAGTTGTCAAGAGTCCCTGTGGAACTGAGAAAAGAAAGGATCGGGCCATCCGTATGTAGATGCCTTCTGTCTTGTCACGAGTGATCCTTCTAAACTCTGAGCTCAGCTCTGCTCTTCCTCTGATGTGTATGCCTAACAACCCCGTCCTGGATGAAGCGCCAGGGATCCTAGACGGTAAAGAGTGGGCGACAATCCCACCCCTAGATTTTGACTATTTAAGCAAATTGTTCTGGTCCACAAAATCCCAAATCGGGGACTCCTGGGCTGTAACGGAAAGCACAAAGAATTTATTGTCAGGAGAACTTGTTCAACCCCTCGCCCATTGGCAAGGTACGCAGCCTTGAACTGGCCACTCAGCTTCTGGGTCTGTGTTTCTTACTCTGCCGACAACAAAACAACAGCAACGTCTGACACTCACGCAGGGCTCACAAGGTGTTAGGCGCTGTTCCCCCGAGTTTCAGGTATTCACTCCTTTATCATCCTGACAGCCATCTGAGCTCATTTCATATCCCCATCACACGGCTGAGAAAATCCAGGCACAAAGTTGTTAAAACGATGAGGGAGGGAGGGAGCCAGGCCCAGGCGGTTGCCCCCCAACACACACCAAGCCGGGGCCCTAATCACCTGGAGTGCAGGTGGCTTTCGGAGAGGGCTGCTGCAGACACCTGAGGATCAGCCTAAATAACAGGTATTAAAATGCTTTTGCCAAGGCCGGAGCTCATGGTTCTATTTAAGAGTTTTATGCAGAACTTAACTTACGGAATAAAGAGAGGAACTAAACCTTTTTCCAGTCCTGCTGGGAGGCTCACACATGCGGATGAGGGGTGGAGTCCAAGGGACAATGGAGCCGCGGGAGACGACTGTGGTCCTATGACGTCACTCTGTCCCTCACTCCACAAATGGTTTGGGGGCCTCTTCTGTGCCAGGCTGAGGAGCGGGCAGGAGTCCAAGGGGTCTGGAGGCCATGGCAAGCCTTGTGTGGGCTTTCGAAAGCTCACCCAAGCTTGGGGACAGTAGACGGGTGGGAGCTAAGAAGGTATCGGCGTGACGATCACAACGTGGCAGAGAAATGATGGCAGGAGGGACGGAGGCAAACCCCAGTGCTCACGTCAGGGCCGAGTGGAAGGCCAGAACCAGGGGTGCGGAGGCGAGGACAGCGATGGTCTTTCTCCTCCACGCGCCTGTGCTGACCCCGGTGCAGGGGTCACGAACACTGGATCTTTGCTCCTCAAAGCACGGCCTACCCACCTGCAGCATCGCACCACCTGGGGGCTGGTCGGAGATGCAGGATCCCGGGCCGGGCCGGGTCTACGGGGCCGGATCTTTGATCGGAACAAGAGCCGAGAAGCACGCTGGAGGGCATGTCCACTGACGGAGCCTCCTGGCCCCGAGGCGCTGAGGACCCGGGTGAAGAAGAACAGTCTGGGGCAGAAAGTAAACAGATGTCAGGGAGCGTAGGGACTGTGAAGAAAAAGAAAACTGGTAATTGGAGGGTGATGGAGGCTTTCTAAGATGATGTTTAAGTTGGAATTGAAGGTCAAGGAGACGGCCGAATTTGGGGCGAGTGTTCCCGGCAGAGGGAACAGCATGTGAGAAGGCTCCGAAGCTGTTTGGGGCTTGGTGTGATGGGAGAGGAGGGGGCCAGCGCTTCTGGTGCCGCCGTGTGACGGGCGAGGGGCAAGACCGCGCAGCCACTGTCCTGCAGGGAAGCCTGTGCTGACCGTCGCCCCTCCCACCCCCAAACCTCCTTGTCAGGCTCTCCTTGAGACCACTGATCTCTGTGGTTCTATATCCACTCGTGCAAGGATCTGAGGCTGGCCGTCTTCCCTGATAGTAGGACACCTTTTACTGGCATTATTTTATTTAATCTCCCAGCACCCGAGACAGGTGCTGCTCACGTCCGCATGTCGCGGGAGGAAACTGAGGCGCAGAGAGGTGCCTGAGACGGCCCAGCCCCACCCTATGCCTCCGTCTGGTTTGCTTTCTTCTTGTTTCACCCTCAGATCTCCAGAAGTGGGCATCCAGGCCCAGGGGCCCAGACAACAGCGCGGTGCAGATGCTCAAACCAGTTAAAGGAAAAGCTTCCATCCGTTTCTTGTTTGTTTTCCCAAGGCTGTGCTTCTGCATTCAGACACATGAAAATCCGCGACTTGTATTTCGTTTCCTGGAGAAAAAGTTTACAAACCAGATCTTTCTGGTGGGCTGAAATAGACAAGGGAGGGAGACAAGAGGGAAAGATACCGGGAGCTGGTTCTCTGCTCTTTGCAGCCTTCAAACTGCAATAAAGTTTCAGTTGGTGGGTGGAGTCGGAACATATTAAAATCACAAAAGAAGGGATCTTGAAAACTACCTGCCAGGAGGGTTTTGTAAACGGTTATCCGGGCTTCCATCAGCACGCATAATCAGCCTTTTTATCTGGTTTTACAGCTATACCTGGGCCAGCAGATTCCCCACCTCACCTCCACACCCCAAAATCCCCAGCCAGACCTTCTTTTGTCGATTTCAAACAAACTTTCCCCTCCCAGAGTAGAGGAAGGGAAATGGCAGGGTGGGGCCAGGAGAAAAAGCTACCTTGGCCAGGGATTTACCCTAGAAAACAATCCAGGGTATGCACAGAGCTAAAACACTACGGATGCGAAAGATTCAACCAACCAAAACGGCCACCAGTAAGGAAGCCGTTTTAAAATGGTTAAAAATCCATAGGGTGAAGTGTGATAGGTGATACTGAGAATTATACATTAATGTCACCATATGCTGTTAGGTTCCAAGCAGCACGGCAAGTATCGCTCCATTTTAGTAAAACAAGCATATAAACAGAATTTAGAATGTTGAGCTAATAATGGCTTAATTTTGTACCCTTATTACAAGTAATTCATTTATAATATATACTTTTTAATCTCACTAGAATACTATGAAGTTGGGGTAATTATTATCTCTACAGATGAGGAAGCAGGCTTTGCAACAGCAAATATTTTGCCCAAGATCACCAAAAAGGATTAGTAATTCTTTTTATGTGTGTTATCTAAAAAGTGAAAAATAAATTTGGACTTTCTAATATTTTAATTTAAAAAACCGCCAGGGGGTGGAACTACATGAAATTGTAGATATTTGGCTGTTGTGACCTACAAAAATGGGAATTTCATATGGTTTGACCTAGCATATGTATATAATTTATGAATAATTTTAACCTATAAGTAAATGATAAAATTATAAATACAAATATCATGTATTGTTAACTTGTGCGCATATATTGGGGCAAATGGTTGAAAATATTGTCCCAGCGGAGTACACAGTAAAAACAAGTTCAGACACACCGTGCTGACTCTCTGGGAAGGTGGGGATCTGGGGCCGGGGCCTTTGGTGGGGTGGGGTAGAAGTTCCTCTTCCAGCTCTATTTCTGAGCCGTAAAGATCCAGAATATTAGGTAGAGTTGGACTGGCTCGAGGGGTTAACAGTGGCATTTGGCAGACTTCAGCTTTGTAAATCCAATTTTCCATGGACATCCTCCAGTGGTGACCACCATCATCATCGTAGTAATAATAGCTGCAATCTTTTGCGGGCCAACCCTGAACCAGGAGCTGTCCTGCATGTGTCCATTCTTAGAATCTCTCCGGCAGTCCTATGAGGAGGGTGCTCTTGTTATACCCAGATTCTATAAATGAAGAGCAAAGGGCCAAGGTCACCACATGGTGTACAGTGGAGCGAAGACTGGAACCAACTTGGAGCTTGACCATTGCACATCCTGCCTGCACATCCTGTGTCCCCTTGGACTTTCCTCTCCTTCCAGAATCGGGTTACAAAGGAGATTGGCCTGACAGAGACATCGATTCTGAGTCCACCACACAATTCAGCCCTAGACTCTCTGAAGCCGGCACCATGCAACTTGTATTCTGCTCAGGCACCTGCCATTTTGAGTGGCCATTTTGAGGCAGCTAAGGGGCCATTTTGGCTCAGCCTAAAATGTACTACTATGTAGACAATAAATCTCTCACTCCATCAATGAGCCATGCCCCAAATAAAACCCACATCAAGCTTTGATGAACCCAGGGACCCAAAAAGTCAAATGAAAGAGGTCTTGCTTTATTACACAGATAGGAAGTTATCCTACTGATATCCATTCACCGATGTATAAAGATCTCCCTGCAGGAATGTTCCCCACAGAATCCTTGGTAGAACCAAACAGATGGAAATAACCAAAACACCGTTGAATACATTATGATTCATCCATGCAAGTTTTTAAAACAATGAGATAGAACTTTCTGTTCTTATTTGGTTCCTTCAACAAGATATACTATAAAGTGTGTCGGGGGAGGAGGCATGAGGACCGTAAGTGCAGAACCGCACAGTCTAGGATTGACGGTGTGACCTTGGGAGCCAGAATGCCTGAGTCCAAATTCCAGCTTGCCTGCCTCCTGTGTGACCTTGGGCAAGTCTCTCTGCACCTCAGTTTCCTTATCTGTAAAATGTTGTCAGGATTAAATGAGTTATTCTGTGTAAAGGGCTTAGAAGAGTGTCGAAGTAAGGCATATTATAAGGGCTATAGAGGTGTGAGATGGCATTAGTATAAAGCAAGAGCCACTCTGTGCTTTACATTTTATCATCCCATGAATTGCCTTCCCAATCATGTTTTAGAAATTTAATAACAGTTTTCAATAGGAAAGCTACCGGGTACATTGTGCCGATGTCTCACCTGCAGGTAGTAGGACGGGTGTGGAAGCAGCAAGGCCCTGGGGTGCAATGAGGCTCAGTCAGGTCCCCAGGCTTCCCCGCTGTGTGTCCTTGTGCAGGTCGGTCTCCTCTTGGAGCGGCAACAACCTCATTTGTGAGATGTCGATAATCGCGGTGCCAGAACTTCCAAACCACATCAGCCACCTCAGGCTCTCAGCACTGTGCCTGGTGCTTGGTCTAAAAAATGTGTTGTCATCACCGCATCTTACAGTCTCAACCACTTCGCCAGCCATGTCAATCATCCTCTCTGATGCTCCCTCCCCTCATCTATAGAATCAGCTTTCCTTAAGATCTTTGGAATGCTGGCCCTGCCACTTAAAAGTTGTGTGACCTTGGACAGGTTACTAAACCCCTCTGAGCTGCAGTTTGCTTGTCTGTAAAATGGGGATGATGGTGGAACCTATCCCTAGGATGCTCAGGGGACTGGGTGATGTGATGGCTGTAAAATGGGGAGCACAATAGCTGGAATGTAATACATTTCCAGTGAATGGTGAGCATTACTACTATTTCTAATCTTCATGAACGCCATGTAGGGGACCCATTATAATGGGCCCCATCATACTTTCTCTGAGAAAGCTGAGATCAGAGAGGCTCAGTACATGCCTAGGACCACACAGGTCACAAACAGGGAATGTCTTATTAGCCTCTAATTATTTCCTGCCTTTTTGCCACGTTTTCCCATCTATTAGGAGGTTCCAAGATGTCTTGTGAACTTTGTTGTTGGCACCTGGTGGGTATGAATTAGCTCAGTTCATCCTGGACGTGCCGAGCTGGAAACTCCCACTAGACTGTGAGTTCCATGCAGGCTGGGCCTGGTCCGTCTTCCTCCTGGTTGTCTCCCCAGGAGTCACTCTTTCAGGATTCTAAATTAGGGCATAAGAAGAGAACTGGGTGTGGTCAGACTTTCTCTTGAAAATCCCATCAATCACGTGCAAAATACTGTGAACAGGGTTTGTGCATACAAGCCTGTACGGGATGAGGTGCGGTGGGAGGGAATGGAGTCCCCTCCATTCTGGATGCCGGGTGGGTAAGGGATGGGAGGGGGAGTGTGACACTGAAGAGTGCGCATACAGACTCAGACCACGCAACCAGGGATTTATTTCCTCTTCAGAGCATATTTAGTTAATTTGCTGAAGTTAAACACATATCTCATGGAATTCTCCTACCATGTGAAAACATTGGTGCAAATATGAAGATAAGGGAGCAGAGGCAGTGACACCAGCACCAAGACAGAGATCATTTTGTATGTGTATGTTTCTGAAATTACCCGAGGATGATATGCCCTGTGAAATTCTGCACCCAGTGGTTCCCTCCTGAGAATCTCGCAAACATTTGTTCCAGCCAGCAAGTTCCATGAGGTTCCGTCCTGGGTCTGGGCTTCAGGCCCAGCACTGGCAGGAAAGCCCATGAGGCCCTTCACTGGGTGGAACAGACTTGTTCTGAGCCTAAGGAACCTGAGGAGTGGCAGCCCAGTGAGAGAGGCTGATGAGGGCCATGGCACACATGGGCCAGGCAGGCCTCCTAAATGACTCAAGTGGATGACAGTGGGGTCGGGGGCTCTGTGGCGACAAGCATGTCCCATCATCATCCACCACAGTCTGTCTGATGTGCCAGGCAGGAAGGCTGGCCAGGCATCCCCACATCTCCTGATATCTGGAGAGAAGATGGAAATCCAGATAAAATTCTTGATTTCAAATAATGGAAACTAATTTGGATTTTTTTTTTTTTAGCTGTATGAGCCAAACAGAACACTTGTGGGTCAAATTTGACCTGTAGTCCTCTGGCCTGCAAAGTCTGGGTTAATATTTGGAAAGCAATTTGTTTTACCAACATTAGGGGCCTATTTCATGGGAACCAAGTGGCCAAGGTTCCTGGTCATTTTCAATGGTCTCTTTCCAGAGCCTTAATCACCTTCCAAGATTCACCAAAACTGTACGGTGATGGACATTAACTAGACTTATTGTGGTGATCATTTCACAATATTCACAAATATCGAATCATTATGTTGTCCATCTGAAACTAATATAATGTTATATGTCAATTATACTCAATTTTAAAAAATTAAAAAAAAAAAAAGATTCACCAGAATTGGCAAGCAAGGAGACAAAGAAATTTTTAAGAACTTTTCACTGAATTCCATGGCGATATAGCAGGTTAGCAGGAATATTTCAACTCCGTTTGAAAGAAGTTCACAGATTTGGAGATTAGCTAAGAATTCAAACGTCAGTCCAATCTCCTGCAAGGCAAAAACCAGAAGGGATATTGGAAGGAAAAAAACCAACAAGTTAACAGGATGTGAGGAGGTGGGATTATGGCAAGGGCTGCCTGGTAACCTGTTATAAACAGAACAAGACATTTGACTTTTCCCTCCAGGAAATAAACTGGGAAAATGCCAGACATGGAAACAACTGGAACTTTCTAATTATATGCTCATTACTACGTTAATGCGTAGACCTTAACCGTTCTGTCTGCCCCACCCCACCCTTCCCTCTGAAAACTGAGCCCCACTGGACCCCGTGGGAGGGGTCCTTTAATGCCCCGCCCCACTGGAGCCCCTGGCTTCCAGAGCAGCCAATCCCTTAGGCCAGGAGTGGTCACCTGACTCGAGCTGAGCCAATGGGAGCCTTCCCCAGGCTTCAGGCGTCATTGAATCATGGCGAGGAAGAGACTTCAAGGTCATCCTTTCTCCAGTTGGGAAAGGTCCACCTTGCACGAGTTGTTGCCCATTTTTCCTGACTCGAGAAGGTCGCTGAGTCATCCTTGATCGCAGGCCACTTCAGAGGCTCAGCAGCATTTCAGTTCTTGCTTATTTGGCCCTCCTGGGACTTGGGCAGCCTACGAACGACCATTTTGCTTAAGTTATTTTCAGCTGGGTTGCGGTCACCCGTCATCACTGCGTTTCACCAGAAGGGTGCTGACGTGTAGACCACATGTGGAACATTATCATGTAAAGCTATGACGTGGGCACGCGCAGGCTGGAGCGTGGACGGGATCCACACTCGAGTATGGGCTAAGCCACCCAGGAGCTTCCTCTGTAACCCGAGAGGCAAACTGGCCCATCAGCACCGCACCAAATTTCTCTGAACAAAATCCACCATTCCAGGCTTTTCTGCCCACCCAGCAACGCACAGTATTTTCCTTTCATAAACACACCCTTCCAAACAGTGTTATCCTTCATCTAGTTCTCCCCTTCCCTGTACCTTGGAGTGCCTTTTTAAGGCAAGTAATATTTGGCAGCTTTAGCAAAGCAAAGAAAAAAAGGTTGGCTGCCATCACTGAAGAATGCAAATTTTTTTATTTAGCTCCAAAATTGCTTGAGAAAAAAAGGGAAAACAAGGGTCAGGTTGTTAGTGGCAGAGAGAGGGACATGGGGGTGTTTGTTTAAAATGAAAATTCCATTTATATTGTAGGGAGGCTTAAGGACCAGCTTCTTTAGGCAATAACTTATTTCTAGAACACACTTCATGTGTCCACAAGAGAACTCACGAGTCCCCAGCCATGGGGATCACTCCTTCCCCCCCACCCCATAAATTCACAGTACTTAGAAAACTGGAAATGTGAGAGAAGTCTCCTTCTTTCGATAAGTCATTCAAATATGAATGTTATCACCATGGAAAAGAAAGCAAACCTCATTCTAGATTTTCTTTCTGAGGGCAGCAGTGTTTTGGACAGAATGCTCTCTTCCCTTGAGGAAACTGCATATTTTGAACAGAGGTTTTTTTTCTTTCTTTACACAAAGAAGCTCCGCTCCAAATATATTTAAATTGATATGACATTCTATTTCCCTTCTTGCCTCAAATGCAGGCGTAGAATTAAGTCACGGGTGCTCTACAGACCAGTGAGGACAGGAGGTTAAGAAGAGAGTTGACAAGCAGAAGGGAAGAAAGGTAAAGTGGAGAAACCTGGCAAACCCGACCTCAGCCAGGTGACCAAGGTCAACATTAGCAGCCATGAGTCGTGTTGAGAGTGTGGACCCCTGATCTGATGTGTCATTTCCCTCCCCAAACCCATCACCCCAGTTTTTTTGTGAGAATAAATGAGATAAGTCCCAAGTGGGGGACATTCTACAAAATATATGATCAGTCCTCCCCAAAGCTGTCAAGTTCATCAAGATCAAAGAAAGTCTGAGAAACTGTCACAGCCAAGAGGAGCCCAAGGACACATGATGTGACACTGAATGTCATGTGTCCTGAGTGGGATCCTGGACCAGGAAAAGGACATTAGGGGAAAAGTAAACAAATTTGTATGAAGTATGGACTTCAGTTAATAATGACGAATCAATTGTGGTTTATTGATTATAACAAATATAGGATACTAATATGTTAATAGGGGAAACTGGGTGTGGGGTATATGGAAACTCTCTGTATATCTTTGCAACTTTCTTGTAAATCTAAATCTATTCTAAAATCAAAAGTTTATGTTAAAGAAAGTAAATATTGTAATCTTATCTCGTATGCTTTTCATTTGTTTGAAGAAGAAAATGTTTTCAAAATTGATTTAGAAAGCCAAATGCTCTATGTTGAACTTAGGACTTAATTTAGATCATTATTTATATATTTCCAAAATCAAGTATATTTTAGTTTTTCACTAAGAATTCTTATCATTCATCCAGGGTTTTTATTTAAACCATTGATAATGCTAATTCTGTGATCTTTAATTTTTCCTATTGATAAAAAGTGATATCTATGTGTTTTGGTTATTAATCTGTTGTCTTTTTAGTCCTCAAATACCTGGTCAATGAATTCTTTACATTAAATTCTTTCTGTTTATATAACTTCTATGGTTTCCATTTTCCTAAGTGGGCCCTGACTCATACACTTGCTTACACGAGTCACTGAGTCTACAGATATTTACCGAGTGCCTCCTATGTGGCAAAAACTGTTCTAGGTGAGGGAACACATTGGTCACAAGACAAACAGAATCCCTGACTTCAAGAACCCTCCAGTCTGCTGAAAGAAGACAGAGAGTAAACATTTATTTTTTGGTGAGGAAGATTGGCCCTGAGCTAACACCTGTGCCCATCTTCCTCTAGTTTGTATGTGGGGCACCACCACAGCATGGCTTGATGAGTGGTGTGTAGGTCCACACCCAGGATCTGAACCTGTGAACCCTGGGCAGCCAAAGCAGAGCACTGGAACTTAACCACTACGCCACTGGGGTGGCCCCGAGAGTAAACATTAAACAAATAAAACAATTTCAGTACTGATGGAGGTTAGGAAGATGATCCAGTAGGGTGGTTTTCTAGAGAGAGGTTAGAGGTGTCTGAGTGTGCTGGGGGTGCTGGTGTTGCTACTCTACTGGGCTGTTCAGAGGCCCGAATGATGAGAAGCTAGCCACCCACAGATCTGGGAAGAAGGAGCCGCTAGTGCAAAGACCCGCAGATGGGAAAGAACCCGGTCTAAGTGAGGGACAGAGGGGTGGCTGGTGTGCCCGGAGAGCAGTGAACAAGCTAAGAAACTGGAGGGAAGTGAACTCAGAGGCACCATGAGCTGAACGTGGAGGTCTCTGGGAGCCAAGGTAAGATGCTCAGATTTTGTTCCAAGAGAAAGAGGAAGCTTGGAGGGTTTTAAATAAGGGGTGTGATGGGATCTGGTTGAATGGACTGTGGAAACGTTGGACTGCGGGAGGGAAAGGGCCAAGAGCACGAGACTGGTTCGGACTGGCTGATAGATCCATCCAAGCAAGAGATGACAGAGGCCGAACCTAGAGGTTTAGGGATGGGAGCGGAGAGAAGTGGATGGATTTGGAAGTAATGTTGATCAAACTTAATAATTGTACAGGGTATGGAAAGGGAAGGAGTCAAGGGTGACTTCTAAATCTTTGGCTTGAACTGGATGGATGGTGGCGCCATTGGCTGTTATGGGGCAGCAGACTTGGAGGTAGGGTGGTGAGGAAGGCCCACTGCTCTGCTTTGGTTGTGTTACATTTGACACACCTTTAGACGTCCAGGAGGAGATGTCACATGGGCAGTTGGAGATACAAGTTCAAAACTCAAGGAGGAGATCCAGGCAAAAGATCTACTGGAGAGTCATCAGAACATGGTGAGATCCCCTAGCTAGTGAAACAGCAAGAGGAGAGGGCTCAGGTCGAAGGCCCAAGGGAAGAGAAAGAGCCAGCAAAGGAGACTAAGAAGGAATGAGCAGTGAGCTAGAAGGAACGTAAGGTGTGTGTAGGGACACAGGAATGAGAAGCTGTTTCAAGGATGAAGTGTCAATCGTATGACTGCTCTGAGAGGTCAAGAACAACGAGGAGGGAGACTTGACCGCTGGCTTTAATGAGGTGTGCCATCGATGCCTCAGAGCAGTTTGGGTACAGTGATGGGCACGAAATCCAGAGAAAAGTGGAAGGAAAGAAAGTGGACTCCGTGAGGATCAGCCGCTCTTTAGAGACACTTTGCTGTGAAGGGGAGCAGAGGTGGACCTGGGGTCAAGGGCGGTGGTTCCTTTAAAGAGGGGGATATCAAGTCGTGTCTGAAGGCCTGGGGCAGTGGTTCTCAACTGGGGCGATTTTGCCCCCAGGGCGTATTTGGCAAAGTCTGGAGACATTTTGGGTTGTCACACTTGAGCGGGAGTACTACTGGCATCTAGTAGATAGAGGTCAGATGCTGCTAAACAGCCTGCAATGCACAGGACAGCCCCCCAGGAGGGAATTATCCAATCCAAGGTCAACAGTACCAAGGCTGAGGAATCACGGTCTCTAGGAATGACACCGAGGGTCGGTGTGGAGGTGCAGGGGAGCCGAGCAGATGAGACAGGCGAGGAAGGGGGGAGTTTCAGGAGTGAAGTCCTCCAAAAAGCGAGAGGCGATGCAAACCAGGACACCAGTGTGGGCTCACCTGAGACAGGGAGAGGATACTTTCCCACTGTGGCAGGAGGGAGGACAGCCACGCACCTCCTTCCCAGGGAATCCGCTTCCATTGTTCCCAGGGGGTGGACACGGGCCATGTATCCTGCCTCCTGGCCACAGTTGATTGGACTTAGAGTGGGCCCTCACCCAAGCCGGCCCCATCAGATTCTCTCTCCTGGGAATCAGAGGGGAGCACGGGCTTCTGGTGACCTCTGAGAGGCTGTGGGAGCTGCCTGCAGTGGCCGTGTCCCGTGACAAGCACAGAAAAGCAAAACGTCAGACGCAGAGTTGGAGGAGACTGAAGGCAGCCCCCAAGGAGGGCCAGAGGCCATGGAGAGGGGCGCCATGCTGATTCTTCGCCAATGCCTGTTTCCTCTCCCAGCCCTCACTGCCTGCCCTTGACTCCCCATATGATCCTTAAATTCTTTAAAAAGACGATTTTTGTGCTTAAGCTAGTTTGAGCTGGTATCTGTTGTTTGCAACCAAATTATCCCTAACTAAGCCATGATCATTGTTTAGAATTTTTTTAAGCACAAGCAGTTTTGTGGCCATCTCTCAGCTGGGTAGTGACCAACTGCAGTGTCATTTTCGCTTGTCCAATATCCACTTTGCTTGGAGATTCTACAGCGATAGGACGTAAGCCTGAAGTTGGTGGTGGATGTTTCACCCCCTGAAGGGGATGATCTGCCTTCGAATGAAGTCAAGAGACAAAAGCAAAACTGAAAAATAGAGAAAGATTGCTGATGGCATCTTTTAGCTCCTGGATCCAGCTGTGCCTGAAGCCACTGGCCTTTTGAATGATATGAGCCAAAAAATTTCCTCTTTTATCTGAACCAGTTTGCATAGGGTTTCCATTCACTTGCAATTAAATAAGCTTCAAGAAGCTTCTTGGGTCAGACACTTGTGCTGAAGAATCATAAAACAGTGCTCCTTTTCAACATTAAGCCAGGAAGAAAGAATATTGACTGCTCGCTGGAAACCTCTGGCATCCGCCTCTTTTTTTCAATTTATCTGAGGAAAAAACACATTTAGAGTTTTGCTTGGACTCCAAGGATTAAGAGAGGGGGCCAGGAAGAGAGATGAGGGGGAAGGCAGAACCTTCTCTCCGAATAACAGGGACATTGTTGGCACCAGAAAGGCTGGGCCAAAAGGAGGGCTGAGCTAACAGAAGCTTAATCACCTGCCCGTGTCAAGAGCTGGAGAGAAGCTGGCGGCGGGCTCGGAGCCCACAGGTGGGCGTGGGGTGGAGTCTGGAGGTGCACCCAGTCGGCTCCAAACTCATTTTCTTTTGGCTGGCTGCAACTTCCTGTTTTCAAAGGGAAGGAGGCGCTGTTAAAAAAAGCCTCTCCCGGCTTAGTGGACAGCAAACATTTCTCACAAAACACTATTTCTGCTGCATTCAGTGTGGATGAATCAGACGCCAACGGGTCCAATTTGTTTTATACGAAACAGAGTTCTGTGATGATGGGAATGTCCTCACGAGGCCGGTGGGTTTATTGAGAGCAGAAGAGTGAATGACTCATTCCAAGATGTTAGACAAAACCCGAACACACCCCATTTCCCCCGGCGAGCCCGGGCTGGTGCTTCGCCTCTGGGAGAAGAGCGGCCCCTCCTCGGCCCCGGGAGCGTTTCTTCGCTGCAGGGTCCTAGGGACACCGTCACCCGGTCTGGGTGCTGGAGATGCTGCCCTACCAGAAGCTCGGCTTCCTGATTTTCCAGCTGACCCACCTCAAATCCAGCAGCTTCCTCAACTCCTATAAGGAAATGTGCTCTTATTTCTAGCATTCCCCACCTGCTCCCCATAGCCGATTCGGGGCCAGGCCGGCGGCTCTCACCCAGCCTCAAGCTATGGCCCCATTTCAGTCTAACTGAGAACAACCGGGAGAAACCATCGGAACGCTTTCTCAGCGCCCACTGGGCCCAGGGGGATTCAGAATTCTCTCAGATGTTTCTGGCAAACAGGTGAGGCCATCTGAAGAGCGTCCTCCGTGAGCAGAGAGTCCGTGGGAGTGCGTGCCGGCGGGGAATGAGAATTCAGGCAGCATGATCTTGACAGAGGAAGGAGACGGGTGTGGAAGGAGAGCTGATACTCAGAACTTTGGTAGACAGGGTTCAAATCTGTCTCCAGATTATCCTTCTAACTCAGTGCTTTTCAACAGGGGAGGATTCTGCCCCCCAGGGACATTTTTTGGTCGTCACAACGTAGGGAAGGGGGTACTCCTGGAATCTAGTGGGCAGAGGCCAGGGATGCTGCTAAACATCCTACAGTGCATGGGACACTCCACAGCAAAGAATTATCTTGTCCAAAATGTCAGTGTTGCCGAGGCTGAGAAGCCCTGCTCTAGCCACGTGCCTGCATCCTAGAGAGAAGAGGGCTCTGGAATAAAACCCGAACAGCTATTTCTCTAAACCCAGCAGTGTAACAAGAGCCCAGCAGCACTGCTCCAGGACCCACCCAGAAAGCAGAAGGCGAGGGAGGGAGTTCTCGCACGCCGGCTCACGGCCCCGCACACTCAAAGGCTTTGGTGAGAATGTTCAGGGGACACTGGTGTATTAATTAGGAATGCGTTGAGCTGTGATTAAGAGAATGCATGCCAAAGAGTGGCCTAAATGATAAGGGCCTAGTCTCCTCCCATAAAGGGAACTGGAGAGATAGGTGGTGGTTTCACAGATCCAGGATGTCAGGCTTTCTCTGTGATGCTCTGGGCTTGCCACTCCGGAACACAGGACGGCCACCTCACCTCCCTGAGCCTCTCGCGACAACTTCTCAGGCAGGAAGGGAAGGGTGAGCTCGTCTCATGGGCTGGACATAACGGTGTGCATTTCAAGCTGGTCCTCAGGAGGCTTTGTGCTGTTCTCCTCCCTCGCGTGGACCTCTGTGGCTACCACGAGGGCAAGTCCAGGCCGGCCTGCTGGAGGATGGGAGCCCATAAGGAGCAGAGCAAGAGCTCCCAGCCTAGAGCCAGCCAACCCCGAGAAGACCTGCCTGGACTAACCGCAGCTGACCCTGGAATGCCCGCGGGTGCCCAGCTGAGACTGGAAGAATTACCCAGCTGAGTTCAGCCTAAATTGCCAACTCACAGAATCATGAACTACTAAACAGTTATTTAAGCCACTAGGTTTTGGGTGGTTTGTTATGTGGCAAGAGTTACCTGATAGGTGGAACGACTCCTCCCATCTCTCAGCCCGTGGGGTACAGGTGGGGCTGACCCTCAGGCCCCAGCACACAATCACGGTTGACCAATCAGAGTGAAAGACGGGACTTTGGCTTCAACTATCAGGAAAGAGGTGCTAGAGTTTGTAAGATGGTAGACCATAAGGCCAGGTTGCCTAGGACTGTGGAAGCAAATGGAAGAGCCCGTTGAGATGAAGCCACCACAGAAGAAAGCAGCACAAGAGACAAAGAAAGATTCCTGGTTTCATTTGAGCTCCCTAACCCAGCAGTGCCTGAAGCCAGTCCACCCTTGTCTTGTCAGTTACATAAATGAATACATTCTCTTGGGTTTCTGTCGCTTGCAACCAAAAGATTCCTGACTCACACACGTGGGCACGTGATTTCAACCACCTGAGCCTCAGTTTCTTCCTCTGTGAACTAGGAATAATCATAGACCCTCTGCCTCATCTGGTTGCCATGGGAGTTAAATGAGATGCAACACGGGAAATGCCTAGTGTAAAGTAAGTGATCCATATACAGCCACTCTCATTACAAATGGTCGTTACTATTGGCTACAGTCTAAATGCAGAGACACCAGAATTGAAAAGCATTGCCTAGATCTCAGTGGAAGGACTTAACTCTGGGTTGTTGTCTGGGCTGCTCCTTGAGAAAACCAACCCCTCTCAGAGCAGTGGGGGGACAGGTAGATCAGAGCTTCTCAACACTGACCTTGACTGTCTGGTATCTTAACAGTTTAGGTCACTGAAAGGACTGGTGTAGACAGGTTACATGACCCAGGAGTGGTAGCGGGTATTTTCTCCAGCTGTGTGGTCTTCCACAACTCTAATCCAGTGGCTCTCCAATGTGTAAGACCGCGACAAATTTGTGACCTAGTGCACACACACTAAAACAGAGGCTTAACAAACAATATTTCCCCTACTGTGAGATATACTCGATGCTGATATTGTCTATTCTATTCCTTTTTTTTTAATTGCTTGTCACACCCAACTAAATAGGTTCCCTGGGCCATGACGAGTCACGATCCTCAGTCAGAGAACACTGGTCTCCTCCACAGAGATTCCATCTGCAACAATGGGCGGGCTCAGAACCACAGCGGGGACTGTCTTGGACTCTCTGGAGATGTGGGGTCCTCTGATTACGGAATGTTCTTCTGGTGG
The DNA here is from genome assembly GCA_031878705.1 of Tapirus indicus. NCBI lineage: Eukaryota > Metazoa > Chordata > Mammalia > Perissodactyla > Tapiridae > Tapirus > Tapirus indicus. The sequence goes on from CM062929.1 coordinate 48,327,521, forward strand.
CAAGGGATGCGATGTATTGGGTAGAAAATGGCAAATAAATAACAGCAGGAAGACTTTTTCCCATCAGGCCGAGGTGTGGCCTCCAATATGGAAGAAAGACTTCTAGTTTTAGAGCGGGGAGAGTTAGCTGGGGCAAAAAAGACAAAGTTTACTCTCTGCAGAAGAGCCTTTCTAGCACCCAGTTAGTAAACCAAGACTCCCAGTCCTTGCCCAGCCGACGGCGGGTATTCAACAGGTGCCAGTGCATCAATGGAGCCCGTGGCGAGCAACGGCTGAGAACCTGGGTGTGGAGACAGAGGGACCACGGGTTTGAACGCCTGCGTACCCGCCGCTGCCTGAGCGAGCGGGGCTAGTTCCACCACCCCGAGTGGCCTCAAATGATGGTGATAATTGTGCCCACCTCTAGAGTTGGGGAGAGGATTAAGGAAGGTAATAAAGAGTTTATGCTCGATGCCTGGCATATCATAGGCCCTCGATAATCTAAAATACACACACCCGCACACACACACACACTCATGATGGTTTCCTCTCTATAATTTCTCTATTTAAAGATTCTATCATTTTGGAACAAGACAGGGTGTAAAGAAATAAATGAGTGTATTTCTTTCTTGAGATTGTGTCTGTGAGCTAGAGATGACGAGGAAATGGAAAGAAATGATGACCACGTTCCCCTGACCCTCCGTCAGGATTCACCCCCTCGTGTGTCCGATGCACTAACACAATGGGGCTTTGTTTTTCCCACCAGCAAGGACACCCTCGAAAGTCAGGGTTCTGTTGCTTTCCAGTGATGCTAACGTGCAAGAAACGTGGTTTGCTGGAGAGAGGCAGTTACAGGTGGTGAAACACTGCCCAGCTGGGGCATCTCTCTCCTGCACACTGTCCCCATCTGCTGTCATCACTCCCCTGAGGCCACCTGCCCTCCTCACCGGCCTCTGGGCTCCCACTTTTGTCCCCTTACCATCCATTTTCAACACAGCAGCCAAAGAGGTCTCCTAAACCCTAAATCAGAACATGGCACTCCCAGGGCATTTTAAATAAAATCCAGTTCCTTCTGTAGCCTGCCAAGCCCTGCAAGTGGGGTCTGGTCCCTGCAGCCATCTCCGGGCTCATGTCCTTGCTCTCTGCCTCTGTCACCAGCCTTCCTTCTGTTCCCCAAACAGGCCAAGCTGTTCCTTCTCCAGTGCTTCTGCATCTGCTGTTCTGCAGCCTGGAATGCTCAGCCCAGGGATCTTTCCCTGGCTCCTTCTGGCCACATAGGTCTGAGCTCAGATGTCACCTCCTCAGAGAAGCCTTCCCTGACCACCCCTTCTGACACTGTCCTCCCCACCCTCATGCCTCCAACATGGAAAATAGAACAATAAAATCGCCCGTTTTATTGTCCTATGACACTGATCAGGGTCTGAAACTACCCTGTTTATTCATGTGTTAGTATCTCTCTCTGCCATAAGAATGGAGATTCCACAAGAGCGAGGACCCAGAATCCCAGAGCCCGGAAGAGTCCTGGGTGCATAGTAGGTACACAGCAACTTTGTTGAATGAATGAATCAATGAAAGATGTGAAGTTGGACCTGGCCTTTCCCTAAATCCTAAGCCAGAGCGGTTGCAGTTACAATGGGTATCTGGGATTTCGCGAACCTGCTTATGGCCTTTGGAAAAATGCAACAGAGATGAAATTTTATCTCTTCTAGAAGTTTAAAATCTTGCCCTAGAATTTTTTTTTTTAATAAATTTGGGTGTTTGGGCTAAAAAAGCGTGATGGAATAAGAACCTGATATCTATCCCCAAAGAGGTTAGTTTACTTGCCATTCCTTAAAAATTGACAAGTCACTGAAGTATAATGTCAAGGGTCAGAGAGGAACCCAAGAGACAGAGAGAGAGAGAAATAGCCAGACTGCACCATTCGTGTGCTCAGCCCGGAAGGAGGCCTTCAAGCACCCATGGGCTACCTGTCCTCTGCCAGCTGAGGAGGCATTTCCAGCCAGGTAAGTGTCTCACAGAAGACAAGGCTCATGGGCCCCTGGTATGGGATCTCTGTTCTAAAACGATGGTAACACCCAGCTGGGGACTTGTGGGACAGCATCACACACAGACGAGAGGTTAAATCCCAACAGGCGAGTAGCCACAGCCGCCTGCCCAGTTCTTGTCCAAACCCAACACCTTAAGCCCCTTGGTGGAAGTGAAATAACGAAAAAACGCGATGCCAAATACAGGCAGGGCAGCACAGGAAGGAACGTGAGTCAACGGGATGGTCTTCTCACCGTGCAAACGTGGCGTCCTGCTGGGTGGGCTGGTAGTAATCTGCAAGGCTGTGGTAACGGGGCAGGCCTGTGAACTCGCCCACCGCCTGCCTCTGGCCCCCCACACTGCCTCTTTGTGTCTCAGTCTGAGTTTCCTCTACGTTTTTCCCCCTGCAGATGGTTAGCTGCTTCAATTGTTTCGCTGGTAGGACCAGTCCAAACCACAGAGCTTGGCACCACCTTCAAACCTCCCATTTGCCAACGTCTGTTTATCAGATCCGAGGCGTGCTCTTAGGGGCTGACAGATCTGAGGCGTGCTCTTAGGGGCTGGTCGTCTGACAGGAGCCCTATTTTCCAGCCGCCAGGGAAGTCCGACTGTTACATAAGGCCGCCCCAAGCCCCATTCATTCCTCCAGCCGTGAAGTGCCTTTGGAAATGGCAAGGTAACTGGCAAGAGGAGAATCACTGTGCAGCAGCCTGGCTCAAAGGGAACGACAGTCACGTCTGTCTCACGGCAAATCTCAGCCTTCCTGCTCCCTGGTTCCAGTCCGAGGGTCTCAATGGCCCAGAGATGAGGGGAGGGGATAGGAGGAAATCTTTAGATAAACTCTGACTGGATCACACAGCAGCCAGAGTGATCGCTTCAGAACGTAAATCTGATCATGTCAGCTAAGCCTGGTAAAGCCCATTGCTGGCTTTACAATGCTCCAAGGACAAAATCCTTGAATGGCTGCAGACCATTTCCTTAGACCATTTCCCAGTCTAGGCCTCGGCGAGCTCATCTCCCTGCATCTCATCTCCTGCCACTCCCAACTCACTCACAATGTCCTGGTCACACTGGCCTGGTGCGGCTCCTCCAGCACACATCCCCTCCCCCTCTGTGCTTTTGCACATTCTGCGCTCTCTGCCTGGAACACCTTTCCCTCCCTTTGCGCCTGGTCAAAGCTTCCTCGTGCTTGGGAACTCCACTCTGTGAAGCCATCCTGACTAGGTCAAAGGCCCCTTTCAACAGCAGCCAGAGACCCTCTCTCCTCCCCTTGCCAACACTTACTGCAGCCGGTCTGCACATTCATTCCTCAGGCCGTCTGATCAATGCCTGTCGTCCATCGTCTCCCCACTTCAACCATGAGGTGAGTGAGAGAGACCAAGTCTTTTTGGCTTCAGCACCGTATCTCAGCACCTGGTACAGAGGAAGCGCTCAAGATAAGTACTTCTGAACTCCTCAAAAAGTTTCCTGCAGAAAAGTTCCCTACGAGAATGCATTTCAGGCAAATAATTGCAAACAAAGGTGTCTGACTCTTCCTGGGCTGAGTCCCCACAGCTTCCCCACAGCTCCTTGGGCCTCCCTTAAAGCTCTCAGGCACTATTCATTTTACTCTCTCTTCCTTGCCTACATGTCCTGGGGGCAGACAAGGTAGGCTTCTAGAAGACCTTGAGGCAAGAATTTGAATGCGAGGGATTTGGGTGGAAGCGGAGCCCATGGGACACCTGGTGGGGGTAGGAAGTGAGAGGAGCCAGCACAGGCCATGTTACAAGCTATCACCCCGAGTGACTGGGGCTGAATGCTGCTGGGGAAACTGGGATTGTCCCACGGGAAGGGATTTCTGCTCCACTCCTCTCGGTCATTGGCCGAGGACTGCTCCCAGGGGGCATTAATTCCCAGCACTTCAGCCCGCCCCAAGAATGGCGGATCTGGTACTCTTACCACAGAAAGCCCTCAGGCAAGAAATGCCAGCACGGCAGGTGGAAGCCAGTGGGCTGGGGTCCACTGACATGGGAGGGGCGAGGGGATACGTGGAGCACCCCCAGCAGACCTGCCCCTCCCTTCGTTTCCAGGGCAGAAAGGGGTCAGTGTCCCTCAGTCATTGCTGAGGGTAATTTCCTCACTTGACCATTCTTGGTCACACCTTTGGTCTCCATCCTGCACTTCCCAAGAGCCTACCACCTTCCCCGCCTTGGGGCAGTGGGAGCTGACAGGACCTGCTTTCTCCTGGGCCCCAGAGGTGCCTCTGGCCGGCCAGGAGGTGAAGGCTAAGAGTCATTACCTGCTGGGTTGTGTGCCAACGGCCCCACCAGACACCCTGGTGACAACACGGTTTCTGCTTTCCCCTGCTCTTGCTTACAACCTAAGGCCTCCCACCACACCATTTCTGGAGATGCAAGCACAGTTAGCTGATTTAAGTGAGTGGTAGAACTATGAGGGACTTCTTTGTTTTCAGGCACCTTTTCTGATCTTCCCACTTACTCTGTAATAAGCATCATAGATGAATGAAGGGATGGATGAATGAATAGCATCCTTCATGATTTGTTTCCTGACTCCACGCACAGTGGTTTTGCCAATGCTTGGAAAAATGGGCAAACAGAGATTGTTCTTTTCGGGGGTAACTCCAGGCCTAGCCCCTTCAGGCCACTCAACAGCACCTAAATAAGGTAAAAATCCTCTTCCTTGTGGAAAAGACCAGAATCCACCCCCAAGCCCACCCCAGGACAGTCTGTGCACTTATCTGAGTCAAACCTTCTCGTCCTGGCTCCAGACAGTTCCCTGGGTCCCCACACGTCCTTCCAAAGGCAGAAGTACTCTCCCCCACTGCCCCGCCGGCTCTGGCTGGAGAAATTTTTCAGGAAAGATCCACAAATGCCTACAAATGTCTTTTCTTCCCAAATCCCAAAATTGTTAGGGATTTGCCTCAGGCTACATTGTAAGTGAGAGACCAACTAATAAGAGAAATCCCCAGAATTAACCCCATGTCACCCCATCCTGCTTTTTCTTCTTAGACACACATTTCTATAGAGAGTAAAACAAATGCAAAGCTCCTTCTCTTGGTCCCAACCCGACTGGGTCTCATCTGAAACTCACACAACTCCCGGAGACACCACCGGCCTCGTCTGTAAATGACCAGCACTCACACATCTCCAGGGAGCGGTGTCTTTCCACTTACGCAGGGTCTCCCGCAGGCCTCGCTCTGTGCTCGCAGCTTTACGGCCTTATCTCATGTTACCCACAATCACCTTACAAACAAGGGACGACTGTGATCTGCGTCTCACCCATGAGGAGCCCACGACACTTTGGTGCTGACTTGCCCAAGGTGCTGGGACGGCTCAGAGCCACTGCGGTCGAGGCAGGCAACCCGCGGAACGCAGCAAACGGGGGGATGCACGTTTGTGTGTGTGAACGCACAAATGCACACACAGCCGCCGCCGCCGCGTGCCCACGGCACCCCGAGTCCTGAGAACCCCGAGCCTGGAACACGGGCCTGCCCTGCAGTGTTTGACGTCCAGCACGGCCAGCTGACCCCGCCTCGAGTGCAGGGTTCCACAGCTGGTGCTTCTCTCGGAGCTGCCGGGATGCTGTGGAGTCCGCCGCCCTCTGCCTCCAGGACAACCCGGGGCTCACAGGGACATCCTGATGCTGTCCAGGTTCTGAACACCCTGACCCCCGGTGTAGACTCAGAGGATAAAGCGAAGGAGCCAAGCAAGTGTCTGGATTCATGACAAGAACAACAGAAGCCACAGTCAAACAACGGAAGAAACCAAGATCGGGCCTGAGTGATGCCCGTGTGGGCGCAGGCCTCCTCCTCTCCGCTTCTGCCTCTTCGCCGTGTGCAGTTCCATAGTCACTCACTCACTTCCTCACTCATTCGTTCATTCAAGGACATTTTCTGAGTAACTTCCATGTGCCGAGAGCTAAGCACTTGCCAAACATGGATTAAAACAGAAACTGCACAGGCAGCCAGGTAGCCTCTCAGAGAAGTAGGCCCCTCCACCCTGGTGAAAGTGTCTTCATTCATTCATTCACTCATTCATTCATGCCACACGTAGGTACGGAACTTCTACTCCAAGCCAGATGCTGGGGACCCCATGCTGAGCAAGCAGACAAGGCCCTGCCCTCACTTCACCGACAGAGCAATATAGCGTAGAGGTAAGGAACGTAGGACCCGGAGCCCCACCTTCAAATCCCAGACCCCTTTCCTTTCTAGCTGTGTGTCTTTGAGCACCCTACTTAACCTCCCTGTGCCTGAGTTTCCTGTATGACAAACAGGAGATCGTGGTGGTCCCTACCTCCCAGGTGTTGTGGGACTTTAGTGGATAAATACACGTGAGTGTTCAGAAGAGTGCGTGGCACGTAGACGCACCCAGTAAATGTGCGCTTGATCGTTTCAAGCAAGTGGGGAAGACGGTTGTGAACACGTCAATGTACGATTCCGAGTGGCCGTGACATGCGGCAGAACAGCAACCTTCCACTCCTTCAGTGCGCCTCCTAACAGACTTGCAACCCTTCCTCCTTCGCGTTTACGAGGAGGGAAGACCAGCTACCCCTCCCACCCCTGGCCTCGCCTAGAAAGGCAAATACTTGCCCCCACCGGGAGCAGCGTTTACCCCCCGAGTGCATCCCTCCCCACCGTCCAGAAAAGGGACCCCAGGTTTGGTTGTGGATGACTCGGGCTTTGTCACCTGTGGACTTTGAGGTCAAAGGCAAAAGAGAGGGGAGACAGCGGTGTTTGTGGAGAGACAGGCAGGACCGAGAAGAACCCAAGGCAGGTGGTTGCTGGATGGGGCGAGGGGCTCCCTCGAGCCCCCCACCTTGCATTGCACCTTCACCTGCTGACTCACTTTCCATCTGGCCCACCCACGAAGGAGCAGGAACGCCCGCGCTTTGCCTCTTGCTCAGGGCCGCACCACAGCACCGGTAACCGTGGTGGCGGTTTAGCGCATGTGTGTCGAGAAATGAATGAGAGGACGGGAATGAATGGCGGGATGAATTGCCAGCACCTGGGGCCTGTGCCCACCTCAAAGGGATGGAAGACCCTGGGACACCAGCAGGGTGGGGAGGGGGTTCTCCCCACTTGTACTGGGGGCAGGTTGAACCCCGTGCTGGGCCCTGGCTAGCACGGCCCCAGTACGCTGCTACGAGGGGAGGGTCATGCCCCATCTGACCTTTCCCACAGGCAGGACCACTTTTCAATCCCAACAAGGTCCCTCACACTGTCCTGGGCCTGGGTGATTGGCTTGTTTTACTTCCAGAAGCTTCTTCCCCCCACCCGACCCCCTCCATTGCCCAGAAGCCTTTTTAGCACCTTTCTGCGTCTCGAACATCTGTGCATCTGATTACACAGCACCAGCACTGACAAGCTGCTGCCGCCTGACGAAATCACACCCCGGGAGCGAGAGCGGGCTCGGTCCGGGCCCTGCAAAGGTGATGCTGCCCCGTGTGGCTCCCAGAGACCCGCTGGGGGCAGAAGAGCTTCTCGCAGGGGTCTGCAGGTGGTACACGGGGGATGGGGTTCACCCTATGTTTCACTTCTCCTCCACCTCTGAAATTCTGTCAGCCCAGCCCCTCTCTGCTAAACCAAGCTCCTGGTCCCAGGGCGCTTTGCTTTGGGGGGTGGCAACTAGCTGCTGTCAGCCTTTCGGAGCTTGGAAACCAGTGGCCCTGGGAACACCCAGATCACAGATGTGTCACTTTGCCCCAAGCAGTGGGTTTCTTGTTGTAAATTTGTTGGCAACAATTTAAGTTGGCAGGAATTGTGTGCTGTTTGAATCACACGGAATGACCATTTCTTTAGCCAAAAATGGTCAAATATTGGCAACTTTATCTGGTTATGGTAATATAACTTGAGATTTTTCACTCAGTCCTGAAAAACTAAAGACTAGGCAGCAATGGGCTAGAGTAGGTCAGCGGGTGACCCCTTTAGACAGCAACACATCAATTTACCCCAGACTTCACCACTCCCTTTCGTTCACCAGTCTAGAGATTTCCTGCCTGCCAGATGCCATGTACCAACATGGTTTTTCTTATGCTAGACTTTCTTTCTCCCTTCCTTCCTTCCTTCCTACCTACCTTCCTTCTTTTTATCCTTTTGTTTCATCTTTCGTTCATTTATTTGTTCATTCATTCATTCATTCAACAAGACATTTTGAGTGCTTACTATTCTCAGCACCAAGGATACAGCATGAAACAAGAAAGCAAAAGTATGTGGGAAAACAGACAAAAAAACGTATAAATACATAACTTGTATAGTTAGTGGGTGGTGAGAAATGCTAATAGGAAAATCAAGCAGAGAAAAGGGACTAGGAGTGCCGGCAGGGTTGGCGAGGAAGGCCTCACATTGTGGGGACGTTGGTGACACTGGGTGAGGAGGTGACATTGGGGGAATCCTGCGGAGGTGAGGAGTAAGCGGGGATCTCTGGGGGAGGAGCATGTCAGGTGGAGGGACCAGCGAGGGCAGAGGCCCTGAGGCCGGAGTGTGTCTGGTCGGTGCGAGTTAAGAGGGAAGGAGGGTATTTCTCACCCTCTTGCACCTGTCACCGTGGGGAGGGAGGAAGCTCACTAGAGCAGAGGTCCAGTGTCTCGGGAGAAAGGAGGGAGTGTATTTTCTTACAGCACCATTTCCATGACCCGCCTGGCCCCTCAGGAATTTGTGTTTGAGACCCTTGCGTGATGGTGACCTCACTGAAATGGGACAAGAGCGCCAAGAGGCTGGGAGGGCACGGGGAATAAAATGAACCACCATGGAAGGCAGCGGGGTGGTAGCTAAGAGCAAAGGAGCAGGCGGAGTCCTGGTCCCACCCCCACCAGTGCGGGTCTGGGAGGCCCTGAACCTCAGCTTCTCCACCTGTGACACTGGGCAACCCCAGCCAGGCCTTCCAGGAGGGTAACACGACCTCTTCCATGATGATAATTTTACATTATAATTACTGTAGAGTTGGGAAGCAAGCTCTGTCAAGTGCCCAGCGCAGCAACTTGCACAGTCATTGTTGCTTATTAATAATCACAAATGACTGAAAAAGCAAGCTGTGGGTGTGGCATATATAGACACCCCACTCAAAGATCCCCAACACTCAGCTGGCGGGAGTGCAGAATGCCACGGCCGAGGACGCCTGGGGTTCAGGAACCTCAGAACCAAAACATCAGCAGCGATGACAATGAGGAGGATGGGGGTGGGGGAAAGGAGGGTGGGGGAGGCAGAGAGAAAGGTTCACAGCACGTATGCATGCCAGGCCGTTCTCAATGCCCCTCTTACTCAGTCTCCATAAGAACCTGTGAAGTGATGAACTCCATTCCCGAATTCACCTCCTCCACCGAGATGGCTGCTCCATCACATCCAACTTCCAACCGGCAAGAATGAGGAAAAGGAAAGCAGGAGGACGCTGCCCAGGAATTACACGCACCAACTTCTGCCAATATCCCACGGGGAGAACGTAGGCACATGGTCTTGTCACGCTACGGGGAGCCTGGGAAGTGTTGTCTTAATTCTAATGACCTTGTGGCCAGGCAAAGTTGGGGGTTCTTTGGTTAAAAGCAGAGTCTCTGCTATTTACATATGAGGAAACTGAGGCACAGAGGGGGAAGTAACTTGACCACGCAGACTGGAAGTGAAGAGTCTGGTAGTAGGCGGAATAAACGCCCCCCTCCCCCAAAATATCAGGTCCTAATCCCTGGAACCTGTAAATGTGACCTTATAAGGAAAAAAGGTCTTTGCAGATGTGATTAAATTAGGGATCTTGAGATGGGGAGATTGCACTGGAGTATCCAATGGCCCCTAAGCCCCCAAACCAACATCTTGATTTCAGCCCAGTGACACTGACTTCAGACTTCTGGACTCCAGACTGTGAGAGAACAAATTTCTGCTGTTTTAAACCATCAAGTTTGTGCTGGTTTGTTAGAGCAGCCACAGGAAACTAATACAGACTCTGCAGGCAAACCCAGGCAGCCCGGCTCCAGCATCCATGAAGAAAAAGCTGGGGGCCCTTGCCAGCATTTTGGGTCAGAGATCCGGACTCTGAACACCTACCCCTGCCCCCTGTGTCAGGTCGTGTCAGGGGAAGGAGGAGGTGAGCTCGTTACCCAGCATCGGGCAGTCCTGGCCCCAGGGCCACAGGATGCTGCATTCTGTCACGTTGCCAGCAATTTCCCGGTCCAGGGACTGGAGTGAACAGGGAGGAGGGACCTAAGTGAAGCATGAGCTCACTGGGAGGGTTATTTATTCTATCGCTGGGCCATCAGCGTGGTGCCCACGCGCTGAGCCAGGAGGTTTTGAAGTGTCCCTAGAGGGGTCCTGCAGCTCGTGGGTGATTTTGTGGGATGTAAACAAGCCCAAGTTTTTTTCTATTTCCTTTTAAAATGTTTTCCTTTTTTCCCTTCTGCACGTCTATTTCATATCCTATCCTAAGCCTCACCAAATTGAGTTTGCTGCTGATTGTGGTGACAGAGCACCCAGAAACCTGGGGCGGATTCTTAAAATCTCCCTCCCACTCTGCCCCACATCCCGTCCATCAGCAAGCCCTCTTGTTTTTACTTCTTCCATTTTTTCGACCCCATCCACTTCCCCCCATCACCACTGACCCCGCCCTGGTCCAGGTTTCCTCCAGCTCCCTCTGCCTCCCAGCTGGTCTCCTGCCTCCCACACTGGCCTCCGTCAGTCCATTCGTCCTGCTGCTGGAGTCCTTGGCACCAAGTGGAAATCATATCAGGCCACCATAGTGGATTGAATGGTGTCCCCCTCCAAATTCGTGTCCACCCAGAACCTCAGATGTGACTTTATTTGGAAATAGGATCTTTGCAGGTGTAATTAGTTTGATGAGATCATACTGGATTAGAGGGGGCCCTAATCCAATGGCTGGTGCTCATGAGAAGAGGAGGGGACACAGAGACACACACACAGGGAGAAGGCCACGTGAAGACAGAGCAGAGACTGGGGGGATGCAGCTGCAAACCAGGGAACCCCAGGGATTGATGGGAGCCACGAAGCTGGAAGAGGCAAGGAAGGACTCTTCCCTAGAGCCATGAGAGGGAGCGCAGCCCTGCCAACACCTTGATTTTGGACTTCCTGAACTGTGAGAGAGTGTTGTTTTAAGCCACCCAATTAGTGGCTTAAAAGTTTTCACAGGAAACTCATACAGCAGCACCCCCCCCCCCAATCTGTCCTTGCTTCACGCACATCAAGGGCATCCTGGGGCTCTCGGGATCACGATGAAGCTGATCTCCCAAACTCCATGGTTTGATCCAGCCTGCACCCCATCCTCATCTCCCACCCCGTCTCCCTCTCTCTCCTCCCGCCTTTTCATCCCCTGCCTTCTCCGTCTTTTCTCCCTCCATGGTCATGTCACTTGCTGCTCCCTCTGCAGAACCCTCCACTGAAAGTGGTCTTGCTGGGAGCGAGAAGGATAGGGCCCGAGGCCCAATTCCTGGTGCCTCAGTTCCCCCTGGTTCACAGGAGAGTGCATCCAGCCAGAGTGAGGGTGAAACCTGGAGACCTTGACTCCCATTAGTCACTGATTTTTCCAGAACCTTCCATGTTTCAGTTTGAGTAACCAGCCCAGTGTCCTTCACTCCAGAAGGTATACCTGAAATGCTAACCAAATATGGATTTTTTTTTTAAGAGTACATCTGTTTTAGCTCCAAACTCTGAACATGACCTGTTGGGTAGTTTCCATCTGGCACCTCAACAACCAAATTCTGTGACTTCCAGGTTGTCCCCGCATCTACTTGCTTCACTTTCTCGCTGTGAAAGGCCCTTTGTTGCTCTCAGGAAGTGTCATGATAACAATGGACAGCTAATTTCACTCCTCTCCCTGGGCCGGACTCGGGCCAGGAGGGAGGGCAGGCAAAGGGCTGACGGGATAAGGGTCAGTCCCCAATAGATTGTAAGCTTCACGTGGACGGCGCGCCCAGCCTGCCCTCTGCTGCGCCCAGAGCCAGCACTAGGGTGTTGAGTGGATTGATTATGGCAGACCGTGGATTAATTAGCTCTCCTTCCACACCAGCATCGGCTCAGCTCTCTCTTCGTTCCTCAGTTCCCTAGATTTACTTTGTTCCTTAATTTCTCCGGCTCAGTCCGTGGGGAACATGTAAGAGCCCAGACCAGTCAGGCCATTCTGTTCCATGGGTTCAGGGACAAGCATGCAACCCAATAGAGCCGATGACTGACAAGGAGATTGTCACGGGGGCTTCTGGAAAGCTCTCCTTATTGCTCTAGTTCTGGAATCAGGAAGCTCATGTTGCTTTAGAGCAGCTGGCAGCCATCTTGTTAGACTGCAAAGAGGGACCAGTGAGGGGAGAAGGAACTCCCTCTTTTTTCTATTCTCAGAGCCTGGATCCAGCTTTACCTAAAGCCAGATTTCATTCACCCCCTGGATTATTATTGTTACATAAGTTGTTCATTCATATTTTTTCCCCTTAAATTACTTTGAATTGGGTTTTTGGACACATGCAACCAAAAGAAGCCTGCCCAATTATTTGTATGAATGAATGAATGAATAAAGCAATAACCTGTAGTTCAAACCAATGGGTATTTTCAGTACTGCCCAAATATCCAGAATGTGGGGCTTTGCACAAAAATGGGGGAGGTTCAGACCCTGCCCTCAGAGTTCAGAGTTGAGTGTGACCCAGAAGTCCACCGAGGCCTCCTGGACCATGAGATGACCTGGGCCTCCCAGTCGCTGTCCAGTGAAAGTCCAAAGCTTTCCCCAAAACTTCTGTGAATTCCAATTTGTCCCACCTTCTCGAGGGCCCCTGGGATTCTGAGCCCTCTTCCCCGAGTTAACATGGTGGACGTCTCCTCCTGCCACCTCCACGTGCTGTCTCTCTTCCACGCCATGAAAAGCCTGATGGGAAAACAGCCCTTCCTTGACTTCCAGATGCCACTCCAGTCTCCTGAGACATTCACGGGGAACGACGTCGGAGGGGAAGGGTTGGGCTCAGGACACGGGCCTACAGCTCAGACTGCAAACAGCTTCTCATTGATCTTTGACATCCTTGTTCTGGAAGGATCTTCAGCCACACCAGCCCCTGGGGTTTGTCACCGACCACTCCATCACACAGCCTCATGCAAATTCTCTGCCTCCTCCTTGCCCTTCTTGTGCACAGGCTCCTGCTCCTTCCAATGCAGACTCAACCCTTCCCTCGTGCCTCACCTTGCCCCATGGCAACTAAGCACTTCGCTTTCACGAACGAAGACAGTTTCCTCACTAACAGGGATTCTCGGGGCCACCGTGAAGATTTTTAAATTTTTTCACGCTACTGCAAAAGTTAAAATTATTACAGTTGCCATTTAGGGAGCACCTGGAGTATGCCAAACATAGTTCTGAGCCCATTTTACAGATGGTGAAAGTGAGGCTCAGAGAAATTAAACAACTCGCCCAAGATCACACAGCTTGTGAATGGAAGAGCCCAAATCCCAAAGCCCAGACTCCTTACTTTTCCATTTGAAAGACTTCTAGATGGAAGATTGGGCCAAAGTCTTCCATTAGGCCAACACTGCTCAAGGGAATGCTCCACAATGAAGGAAATGTTCTGTATCTGCACTGTCCACTATGGCTGCCACATGAGTCCATTGAGTACTTGCAATGTGGTTAGTATGACCAAAGATCTGAACATTTAAAATTTTATTTTAATTATTTTGCATTTAGATTTACATTGCCACATGTGGCAAGTGGCTACCAAACTGAACCACACCCCTTTAGAAGAACCTGTTTGTTGATCTGAATTTAAACTGAGCTTTGCACAAGGGAGAAGGGAAACCTCAATCTCTTAAAGAAGGAGGGACCGTCCCAGTGTCTTACCAGACCAGTCACGGTGGACTAACAGCCCGTGGGCAGCCATCCCATCCCAGGCCGCCCATTCTTTTTGTTTTACGCTTTCTTTCTTTCTTCTTTTTTGGTGAGGAAGATTGGCCCTGAGCTAACATCTGTGCCCATCTTCCTCTATTTTGTTTGTAGGACGCTGCCACAGCATGGCTTGATGAGCAGTGTGTAGGTCCACGCCTGGGATCTGAACCTGTGAACCCTGGGCTGTCGAAGCGAAGCACACGAACTTAACCACTATGCCACCAGGCCGGCCCCCAAGGCTGTGCATTCTTGAAGCTCATCTCTCATGTCTCCTCCCAGGACCTCACTCCACTCCTGGAGGGGGCTGTGCTCTGTCCTGCCTTGCCCAGGCAAAGCCCTCTGCTTAAAAGATTCTCCATCCTCTCTCTCCCCCAGCCCATTGATCTGACTAAGCCCTAATCATCCTCAAGGTCTCAGCTGACATAGTATTCCCACCGGGGAGCTGTCCCTGCCCCATGGGTTGGGTCCACATAGCACACCACCCCGTCCTTTATAACACTAGGCACGGTCGTAACGAGGTACGTGTGAACTGCTTGTGCGGCGGCCATCTCCTCTGCTTCCCTTGAGGACAAGCAGCGTGTCTGCCTCCTCCATCACTGTATCCTTAGCAACCAGCTCCGAGCTTGGTGCACAGTAGATACTCAGGTAGTATGTGTCGAATGAATGAATCAATCAATTGAGCCACGGACTGCAAATGCCCAACATTAAATTCTCTATAGCTCCCCTTGGACTCAGACCATGAGTGGACAAAGTTTTTCTTTAAAGGACCAGGTAGTAAAAATGTTAGGCTTTGTGGGACATGCAATCTCTGTTGCCACTACTCCACATGGCCATTGTAGGGCAAAAGCAGTCATAAGCAATACGTAAACGAAAGGGCATGGTTGTTCCAATAAAACTTTATTTGGAAAATCAGGTCGTGGGCCAGATTTGGCCCCCAGGCTCTAGTTTGCCGATCTCTGTCCTGGACTCGAACGGGGGAACATCAAGCAGAGAGCAGAGAGAAAGGGGCAACAGTAGAGACTTCAAGTCCCCGAGGGAGGATGGCAGAGCACTTCCTCCAGCTCTCTGTCCGTCCGCTGATGGGGAACAAAGGGAAACTTCCTTAGTGGGGCTGTTGGGCAAGACTGTGGGGACGCTTCCCAGATCTGAGGCAGGGAGTGGATGAGCCCAGGTTCCCTGGTGTGGGACTCTGGTCAGGGCACAGAACCAACTCCTAGAGCAGGGGAATTCGTGCCTACAATGGGACTCATTGATGGAGAACAAGAGCGGTGTTGAAAGTGGGCACGTTTCTTGTCACAGTTCGCCAAGGGGATGTGGTAAGCTGGGCTTTCTCCACATCCTGATGTTGCTGAAAATCTGGCGCAGAGGGCCTGCATGTCCTCAGGGGAGTCCCCCAGCCCTGCTCCCGGGTTGGGGAGCCCCGCTCAGGAGTGCATGCAGTTTTTTGTTCTGGCTGATGGAGCCAGGAGCTGGTGCGCTCCAACCCGAAGGCACGCCAGCGATTCCTCTGGCTGTGAGCTGGGTCTCTGGGGGCCTTTCCCTCTGTCCCGGTCCTGGTGTGGCTCCCCAAGTGAGAGACGTAGGATTGTTTCCTAACTGCTTGCTTTGCTGCTGTTTGTTTAACTGCTGCATTTGGCTTGGTGTTGGGCACAGGGACTTTCTCTTCCATGAAGGCAGCCCTTTGTTCTACAGGAATTCTAAGAGGAGCTTCCATTGTGGCCCCGAATGCATCTGCCCTGAGGGAGGGCGGGGGAGGAAAGGAAGGCATCTGAGACCTTGGCACGGGGTCCTCTGCTCACCCCACACTCAGCCAGGCGCGTGCCCATCCTCGACCACTGTGATAACCGCCGTGCACGCAAGATGCCCTCAGCTCTCCTGGGACGAGACAAGCTCTGAGGCAGGGGACTCCCCAAGAGGGGAGGCAGGCACACATCCCACGGGCCAGTGCAGAGGCCGCAGGGTTTTCTGGCAGACCCCACTGTGTTGGAAACTTGGCTCCGTCATGTCGAAATCTTAGGCAAGTGCCTGAACCTCCAAGAGCCTCATCATTCCGTTTCACTTGTCCCGTCAGAGTGCTGGTGGATGCTTTAGGGAAATTGTGTGCTAAGTGCCTGGCACATGCGCGTGTCCAATAAGTGGGGTCATGGCTATTCTAAGGGCCTTCTATTCTATTGTCTTTGCTTCTCTTGGAGAGCCAGCTTTGTTCTCTCAGAATGGCTGTTTCCTGAGGCTAGAACCGTGGCCACACCGAGTCCAGCCTCCCAGTCATCTGACACCATGGGCAGAGTTTAGAAAAATCCAAGTGAAGGACTCCTATTGGCTTAGCTGGGGTCCTGTGCCTGAACCAACCACCCTGGACACGGTGATTGGTGCAGCTCAGTCACCTGACCACAACTAGGCCCCCAGAGAGAACTCGGTGACTGGCCATTCCCATTAGAATCACATAGATCAGTTTCCCAAAAGGGTGGCAGTGAGATTCAGGGAAGACATGGCAAAATATGTCCATTACACACTCCCATGTGGCATTTCATGGAAAAGCACTGCCCATCGGCCTGGGATTGAGATAGCCTTCCTCGGAGAACGTCAGGAAAACTCAGAGACGTACCCGGAACCCCCCTCTGCCAGGAAGCTGCCAACGTGGAAATCGTCCAAGTGGCACCACACTCCCACTGGGCAGAGACAGGGCCGGGGGGGGGGGTGTCATGAGGCAGACAAGAGCCTCTGACACTGCTGAGAGCCAGGAGTCCAGCCTTTCAGGGAGAGTCATCACTTGAGAACTACATGCGGAAAAGGAAGAAAATGGAAAGCCATTGTGATGTGCTTGAGAACTCTCTAGAATCAGAGGGACCCAGGTCTTCTCATTTAGATCCGAAGACATTGGGAGATGCATAATGGCTAGCAGTGTGAGCCCCTGGGTCAGGGAGGCCAGGGTTTGAATTTAAGTTTTGTCACTCATTCGTTCATTCACGCATGCATTCGTTCAGAAAATACTTATTTATCACTCACTGTGTGTCCAGCGCTGAAGAGATCAGGTGGTCAGTGAGGCAGATCTGGCTCTGCCTTCAAGCCATGTCAGTCTAGCCAGGGAGATGGCCGTTAACCAGATATGGGCCAGTGAATGTACAATTACAAAGTGAAATTGACACTGTGAAAAAGAAGGGCAGCGACCGGTGGGAATTTGAAGGGAGAACCGTAGAGGGTCAGAGAGGTCTTTTCCGAAGGCGTGTCCTCTAAGCTGGGAATCACAATTGAGCGGGCTTTAACCAGGTGAAAGGCGGTAAGAATATTCCAGCAGAGGGAACAGCATGTGCAGCGGCTCTTCTAATCACTGCAGGGAACAGAAACACTAGGTTCTGATCGGGGAACCGACAGGTAAGTCCACCATGAGACCCTCAGACATGTCACGGGGCCGCGCGGACACAGAGCCAACAAGGGTCTCCTTCCCCTCCACGGTATTCTGAGCTCGGACCCGGATTTCCCCGGGGCGCGGATTGCCGAATGAAGGATCGGATTGCCACAGAACTAGTTCACGATAGATGCCACGGGCATCTGCTGGTTTGGGCTGCCCCACGCTCCCCTATCATCCTCCCCCATCCAATGCAGAGCCTCAGGAGTGACCCAAACTAAGCCAGTTATGGTGACCCGGCCTCTCCACTGTCTGAGGCAAGAAGAAGGGAGCCAACACTCAAAGAAGAGCAGAGATACTCAGAGCTGAGTGATGAGAGAGCAGCAGAGACAGACGGACATCGTTGGAGCCCTGGATTCAGCTGCACCTGAAGGTAGAAATGTCCCTGACTTTCTTAGATCCATGAGATAATACCTACCTTTTTTTTCCTAAGTAAATCTGAATTTAGTGTCTGACATTTGAAATCCAGAGGTACATCAGAATTTAGGATGTTCCAGACTGTAGAAAGATACTACATTGCATGTGCTAGACAATATATGACACCCCTTGTGAGGTCAGGGGAAATGCGAGTGTATCAAATATGATGATATTTCTAGAGCAAAACATATGACTACTAATGCCAATTGGGGTCAATGAAGACTATAAAATAGCCTCGTGTCAGGTTTTGCTGACAAATGAGTTTGCACCAAACATAAGAAAAAGCACTTTCCATTTTCAGAGTGTTTTAGGTCTTGTATTTGTGGCTAAGGGACTGCAGATCTGAAATACATTAGAAATTCATTCAATTAACTCTTATTGAACCCCTAGCATGGGCTGGGCCCTGTGCTGGGTTCTTTCTGCAGATAACCCTCTGAGCTGTTACCCAGAAACTGGATCCGACAAAGATGACTCTGCCAAGGTCACACCGCCCTCAGCACCAGGCTAGGGATCCAAACCTGGGTGTGGGGCCAAAGTCTGTTTTTCTAACCCCAGTGGTTTGCAAAATCCAGTCTGTGGTGAATTTTCCACTAGTCCACAGCAAAATGAGAAAAATAAGGACAAGATGTTGACTTTTTCAATAAATAATATGTATCAAAACATGAGGATTCACCTTTATTCTGACTGTCCACCTGCTTTCTAGCGTGCAAATGTCCTCTCTTGAAGAGTCACGATAGAGGACTCTAAAAAATGCCTTTGCACAGCAAAATAACCTTCACCTACCACCTTTACCAAAAACTGGTGAGAAGTGTTACTGGCCCATGAAATCCAGAAATCCGGGAGGCCCAGAGTCCCCAGGCTGATGCAGCATCGATCCGCTAGGACACAGGGCTTCATGGAAACTACAGGCAAAGCCTCCGCTCCCCTGCCCTGCAGCCTGATACAGAGACTGAAGGGAAATAAAACACGTACTCAAGCCCCGGCTGATTCCTGTGGTGGCTGCCATGAAAAGCAGCTTTCTCTCTGCAGGGACATCTGGCACATTCACGCTGTGCCTGTCACAGAAGCAATTGCTGAATCAGGTCCCCAGGGAATGAGAACCTGACATCTCATTTGCATGCTCAGGTCTTGGGGATCGGGAGCGTTGCCTGTTCCTATCCTATCCCAGGGTTGGCCGCATCTTTTAAGAGGTTTCTTGAGGACGACGCGAGATGAAATCTATAAAGCCCCTAGCCCAGTGCCTGACAGAGAGTGGGTGCCCAGTAAATGCTAGTTTCCTTCTCTCTGA
This sequence comes from Tapirus indicus, assembly GCA_031878705.1. NCBI lineage: Eukaryota > Metazoa > Chordata > Mammalia > Perissodactyla > Tapiridae > Tapirus > Tapirus indicus. The sequence goes on from CM062929.1 coordinate 48,346,476, forward strand.
AAGTTGATGCACAGGATCGTCTTAAGAAACTTCTCAAGTCGTATGGGAGTCTGGTTTTGGTCTCATCCAACAGAGAATTTTTTAAAATAAAGGCTTAATTAAAACCACAATGAGATCCCAATTCACAGCTACCAGAATGGCTGAAACGGAGGAGTCACCATCGAGTTGAGGTCTGAAGGATGAGTTGGAGGTGAAGAGGCAAGGGAGGCCAGGAGAGGCTCCTCACAGAGGGTCAGCAGGTGCAAAGTCCCTGTGGCAGAGAGACCAGAATGGCTAAAGCAAAAAGAACAAGGGAAAGCCTAGTGCTGGGTGAAACCAGAGGGATCTGTGGGAGCCAGACCACCAGCCCACACTGGCCTGGGAGGCCGTGGTCATGCTCTGGGTTTAGTTGGCGACAATGGTTCTCAACTGGGGAGGGAGTAGCGTGGAGGAGAGGCAACACTTCTAGGGGCCATTTGGCAATGTCTGCAAACATTTTTGGCTGTCCCAACTCGGCAGGGGTGGGCAGGGTGCCACTGGCGTCTAATGGGTAGAGGCCAGCTTGCTAAACGTCCTGCAGTCACAGGATGCCCCCACAATACAGAATTATCAGGCTCAAATGTCCATAGCGCCGGGGCTGAGAAACCCAGCTCCGAGAGAAGGCCTTTGGGAGGTTATAAGCTGAGAGCAGAAGGCAATGCGACCAGAGCTGCATTTTAAAAATTTCCTCTGGCGGCAGTGTGGAAAATGGAACAGTCTAATAATAACAACAACAGCAGCTGCTGCCTCTTTATTGAGCACCTACTATGATGTGCTAGACACCACGCCAAGCCCCTTTTGAGCATCATTTCACTCGATCCCACAGGAGCCCCATTTTACAGATGAGTAAAGTGAGTGCCAGGGAGGGCAATTCACTCACCTAAGGTCACCCAGCTGGAAAGTGGAGCCGTGTGATGCTTCTTTAGACAGGCGGCTGCTTCCATCTGGTCAAGCCACAGCTCAGAGCCACTTGCTCCTCCTTCCTGTGGACTGCGGGACTGATTCCTGTTAAGCGTCATGTCTCCCAGCCACAAACTGTTTGGACATCACACTTCTCCCCGACAAATGACATGAGAACGACGTGACTAATCACGCCTGCCGCCTGGAATTACTCTGGAAAGGAAACAGGTGGAAGCCCACCCTTGGTCAGTTAGGGCTGCCCTTTAATCTGCCCGCGTTGTCAAACATGCTGTATTAAGACCACATTTTTTGCAGGCACCACAGAGGGAAATCACGTAATGATGCCCAGAAAGGGCTCCTGGTTCCTTGTCGCAGGCTGGCTTCCAGTCCCCCAAGGGACGCCCCTTTGAGGCCTCCTTTGTTTCGTTCCTGCAGGGGAAAGACAAGCCCAGTGATGCCGCGAGGTCCCTGGATGGCAGCCCTGCCGGAAGAGCTGCTCTGAGGAGGCATCAGACCCTGAGGACCAGGTGGGTAGGACTGAGAGGACGTCCCTGGGATGGTATGAACCCAGAAGACAGGGGTAGAATTCTTGGGGACACCTACTGGGCACACGTCCTCCCTTCCTCTGGTAACAGCACCCCAATTTTCCTTTGTGGAGCCACCTGTCCATCAGTTTCAGTCCATAGCATCTTCTGCGGTTGACGCTCTGCCCACTCCAGGTCACGTGACCTCAGGTGGCCAATCAGCATGTTCCAGTCCAGTCCAGGGAATCACTACGATGACTGGTTCCCCACCGGCACCCACCCAGTCTGCCCACTGACGCTCAATCCTACGCACTCAGAATTTTTTGGAGGAAGAAAATCTTTTTCCACTGGAATTGTTAGCTTAGAAGGTCTATGTCTGACCAGGGGTCACCTCACAAGGGCAGCCAGTCTGAGAGTGAAGCCAACAAAGAATGTAGAACCCAGAAAAGTCAACACCCTCTCCTGAAAAAGTCATGTAAATCCCTAGATCCATCTGTGCCTGAAGCTTGTGCACTCTTGGACTTTTCACATACACAAGCCAATAAATTGCACTTTTTGCTCAGGCCACTTGGAACGGAGGTTTCTGACACTTGCAACCAAGGAGTTTCAACAGCTATTCCTCAGGTATCTGTTGAGCACTTGATCAGGCTCAGTCCATACCAGCCACTATGGATCCTAAAAGTGAAGTAGACTACAGGTCCTTAGCCATGAGGAGATGACAGACAAGAAAAACTTGCCTCTGAGCAATGAATGGGATCAGAAGCAGAAGAATCAGTCCAGTCTCTTTCCATCGTGAATCACAGTAATCTGATTCATATGTACTCAAGAAACAATGGATCTTTATTGGCTCATCTGACAATGAAGCAAACTTCAGGAATGGCTGAATCCAGGTGCTCAAAGATGCTTTCAGGAATCTTCTCCTCTTTCTCTGTTACATACATAGACACACATACACACACACACTCTCTTGCTCTCACAAGAACTCTCATTCTCTTGCTCATGCCCTCGTGCTGTATCTGTCTCTCTCTATCCATCCATCCATCTGTCCACATACACATTTCACTGATTGAAATGTGCACATTTTTTCACATATTAATATCTCTGAAATCAGAATGTGACTTACAGCCAAAGGCATGTCATAGTTTAACTGGCAGGATTTTTTTCTTTTTCAGTTGTACATAAAGTAATGAATTGTGTGTCTTAGAACCAAAAGGATTTCTTTTCTATGGCCAGCTTCTCTAGGTATCAGCCTCTCCCACTGCAGAGGGGTTTCTTCCTTGTAGTAGAGGAAGAGGGAGCATGGCCAGAGACAGCTCTAACATCCCAGAGGAAGGGAGAGCTGCTCTCCCCCCTGTCTGTGTATAAAGTGACAGGGAAGGATCTGATTGGCCCAGCAAGGGTCATGTGACAATCACTTGGACTTGGAGATGGGAGCAATGTTTTGCCAGGCCTAGCCCACATGCCCAGCCCATAGTCCCAGGTCCAGGCTTCCACAATTTTCAGCTCCCTCAGAGCCACAAGGAGTGCAGGAGGACAAGTGAGGGGCTGGGGGCGAGGAAGGGATGCAGGACAAATGCGGTTAATGAATGCCTTTGACCCAGAGCATTTATGATCCTGATTCTTATTCAAAGCTCCTGCAAGCTGACCGTGGGAAAATGAGGGAAAACAAAGGGATAACAATAGAAATCACCCTCAATGCCACCCATCAGTACTGAACACCATTAATTAACTCTTTGGTGCATTTCAGAGTTTTCTGTGACAAATCACTGAATGAAAAGCTAAGCTGGGTTTGTTTGCTCACTTGTTCGCTTTGCAGACCAACCCTATTCCCAAAGGAGCCCATTTACAGTGGCTTGGACTCCTTGGCCCAGCACGTGGCCTTCACCCGGCCTGGCAGCCTGTGACAAGGGGCAGCCAGACGGCTTTGCCAGCCTGACCTCCACACACACGGCCCCCAGCCTGAGCTGCTCCTTGGCAACCTGGTTCCTCCGCCCTCCACAACAGGGTCACCGGCTGGGAGGGGAGCCCTTGGATGTCTCCTCTGCTCGTCTCTGCCTGGCTCTGGTGGGAGTGTGTGAGGGGGCACACACAGGACGCACGCTTGTGTGAGGGGCAGGTGCAAAGTGTGCACGTGCCTGTATGGGCTATGGAGAGTGTGTGTTCATGCGAATGGGTGCGAAAGGAAATGTGTACGTGCATGTGTGTGCGTGTCCACATGTGTGTGCATGTGTGGGTGTGGGGCTGCACTTGAGGCCTGGCGAGGGCTCCAGCCCCCCTGGGACCTCTCCCACTCAGCCCCTGCTGCCACGCCACACCCCGTGGAGACTGATGACAGATTTTCCCTTCAGAGCTTTCCCCTCCCCATTCGTGGTCTCCATGCACTGCCCAAGACTCCAAGGTGACCGCATGGGTGTTGTTATCCCTGTTTACAAGATAAAACAATAAAGGCCCAGAGAGTTTAACTGAGCAGCAGCCTGTGGTCACACCACCGGTCAGTGGTGGGACAGGCACCGTCTCCTGACTCACAGCCCATCGTCTTTCCACCAGAAAGGGCATCCTCAGACTCATTCAGATAAGGAAGCAACACCTTCACTCATCTTTCAACCAGACAAACATTCCCCGGACGCCTCCTAGAGCCAGGACTGGGGCCAGGTGCTTTGGACACAACGTCTCCAATCCACCCAGCCCATCTACTCCGTTTTGTACAATGGAGGCTCAGAGAGGTTAGGCAGTGTGCTCAGGGTCACACAGCTGCTGTAGTCGATGCTGTGGTTTCAGATCCACCTTTCAAGACGGAGGCTGGGAGTGGAGGCGCTGGCAGCTCACAGCTGGGCCCTCCCTGGTAATTGCCCTTACCTCAGAGAGTTGCCCACAGAGCACATGACCCCTTCCCTTGGGGGCAGCTTGTGTCAAATGACTGGTCGATCCAGTCTTTCCCTCAACTGGGGACATCTCTGAAGGGCCCACCCAACTCAGAGCTCCCCCAGGAGCTGGGCTGAGACCCCCCTCCCCAGTCCCCTGCCCGTCCGCCCTCACAGGTATGGCTCCTGAGAACACACCCCATAAAACTTCCTGTACATGTATCTCTGGTTCAGTTTGTTTCCCCGGGACCCACTGAAGACAGGCAGGAAATGCAGGGCTGGGACCTGAAGCTGAGGCTGATGGGCTCCACCATCCGAGACTTCCCCACCCATGACTGTCGTCTGACCCAGATGCCCACCTGGGCCTGACCTCTCACCTCCCACATCCCAGCTAGTAGCCAGCTCCTACCTCCACAGTCAGGGATGGGAACAGCCTGGCTGTTAGACAAAGCAGGGGGTTGTCCTGGAATGTGGAGCTGCCTAAACTCTGACAGAAGAGCCATTTGTTTTCCTGGAATCTTGACTCACCAGTCCCATGTAAACCCCTAGGGGCGGCACAGAACCTACCTCCCTCCCCTCTCCAGCTTCATCTTGAACCTTCCCTGGGCTCTCCAGGCTCCAGCAGTGTGGGTGACTGTAAGCCCCCACGTGATCTCCCCAACTGGGTCCTCGCAGGTGCAATTCCCTCTGCCTGGAATTCTCCTCCATGCCCTCAAGACGGGCTGCCCCTCCCTCATCCCTCAGGCCTCTGACAGTGCGGTAGATTATTCTAAGGCACTTTTAAGACTCCCAGTGCTCAGGCTACCCCCAGGGGCAATTAAATCAGTCTCTAGGGAGACTTAGAATTTAAGTTCCCCAGGTTTCCCCAGCGAACTTTTCTCTAAAGGGCCAGATACTACACATTTTAGGTGTGAAACCATACTGTCTCCATCGCAGCCACTCAGCTCTGCCCGGGCAGCACAGAAACAGCTAGAGACAATGTGGGCGTGGCTGTGTTCCGATAAAACTTTATTTACAAAAACAGCCTGCCGCTACATTTGGAGTTTGCTAACTTGCCCCAGGTGAGCCGAGACTGAGAATACTGTTGCAAAGCAAGCTAAAAACAAACCAGCAAAACAAAAACCCCGTGTCACTCAGTGTGTGCATCAGATTTTCTCCCTTCTTTCCACCATCAAAACAAATTCAGAAATAAATGGGCCACCAAGGCTTGAGCAAGACATCTACCAGTAGGGTCACCATATATCTCAGTTTGTGTGGGACAGTCCTGTTTACCCCTGCTGTCCCAGCATAATTAGTAAAAGTGCCCAATGTCACTTTCGGAAATGCCCTGGTGTTGATGGCAAACGTCAGCATGTTGAGCATTAGCCAATCACCCTGACTTGAAACCTCTGTTTCAAATGTTTGTGTTACCAAAATGACCTCATCCTTTTTTTTTTTCCTGAGGAAGATTCACCCTGAGCTAACATCTGTTGCCCATCCTCCTCTTTTTTTGCTCAAGGAAGATAAGCCCTGAGCTAACACCTGTGCCCATCTTCCTCTATTTTATATGTGGGACACCGCCACAGCATGGCTGGTGAGTGGTGTAGGTCCATGATTGGGATCTGAACCCACGAACCCGGGCCACTGAAGCGGAGCGTGCAGAACTTTAACCACTCGGCCGTGGGGCTGGGCCGTCATTCTTTTTGACCAACTAATGAAAGTATCAGTATTAGCAATTGGAACCTATCAAATAAATCTGTGCTAATTACAAAAAAGAAAGAAAAGGACTAAATCCTGCAGGCAGAGAGGAATTGCTTCATATATGGGGGGCAATTGAATTGAATGAATGTTCACGACTGCTTTTCAGACACGTGAAGACTCTTACAGTGACTTGAAGATGGTTGTGTTAATCCTCGTCCCTCCCAGAGCTCCTGCACGTGAGAGGAGAGGCGACGCAGAGGAGCCTGGTCCAGCGAAGCGCAGGAGAGAAGGCATGGGTGAGGGGCCCAAACCAAATGTGGGCTCACGGCTCCCACTTCAGAAGCAGAGCCAGCTGGCTCCTTCCCCTGCCAGCCGACAGGGCAGTCGGGCCCAGGGCCAGCCTCAGATGGAGCCTTTTGGACGTGGCCCTGGCTCCCGGGGGCACGGGGAGGCTGCAGCTGCCAGGGTCACTTGGCAGAGACCCTAGGTCGGCTGCTGGCCCAGGGGAGGCCTCTTCCTCCAGGCTGCCTGGGGTCAGCAGGATGAGGGGCCAGGGCAGGCACATCCTGGATAGGAGGTATTTTTCCCTGGGACAGAAGAGCCCTTTGGGCAGAAGGGCAGGAAACACCTTCACAGCAGCTTCAGCGCCCAGGGGGTTCTTTGGCGGATAGAGGACGACATCACAGAAACCAGGGATGGCAGGAGAGGGGCCTCCACAGGAACCGAAACCTGGGAGCCAGCAAGAGTCCCCCTTGGGGGCTGATCTCTGTCTCTGCTTCTCTGAAGCTCTCCTCTGCTCTCCACATGGTCCCTGCACCCCCAGAGCTCCTTTTCTATTGGTGTTTATTGTTGCCCTTCGTTTGGGAACCTTCCCTCCAATGTCAGGTGATCTTGGCTCTTTATTCTCATTTAAAAGTGAGACTCAAATGCTGCTGGGGGCAGGGACAGGCCTTATTGACCCTTGGGTCCCCCAGTAGGCGTCCAAGGTCCCAAGTCACTTCGTTGGGGACGACACTTCTCGGATTTGTCTCTTGGGCCTCTTGGTTTCTCCTGAATAGCACTGACACATTTTACCAATAAAAATTTGCAATATTTGGGGCACACTTATGCTAAAGAAGTATTTGTTGCTTATCTGAAATTCAGATGTAACTGGGCATCCTGCAACCATACCTGAGAAGAATCCTGGCTGCTCGAGTTCTGGAAGCTGAGCTGGGGGGCACTGAGCATTTCTCTGCTCAATAAGTAAATTTCCCACAAACCCCGTGTTCAGCCCATGATCTGCAGCCCTCGTTAGGCTGGGGTCTCCGGGTCCAGGTTCCTCTGGTTCCGACCTTCAGAGGAAAGCTCTCGTCCTTTCCTGGCGTGGGAAGGGGTGGACGCCGAGCCACACGACGTGGTGGAGAAGATCTCGGGGTCTGGCTGCTCCTTGTCAAGTGTTTCCACCAATCCCCCCATTTCCTTCTCCCCCCAGGGAATACCTGACAGCTCCCATTTCTGACCATTTCTGGGACTCTCTGGAGTGAACGTGCTCACTCTCCCCACCCCCCCGACTTAGAACTTCATGGAATTCTCTGGAATGCTAAGCCAGTTACCATCCGTCCGCCGGCTTTCGTGCTTCCAATCGCTTGGACGTTTCTCGTGTGCGCCCCTCTCCCGGTCCCTGTCCAGTGGACACATGCCCCTTCGTTCCTTTACTGCCCCATTAGCGGGCTCTGCGGAGGGACAGTGACGATTGGGGTTCAGTCTGCCCGGTAGAGCTTCTCTCGGTCCAGGAACTTCATCTGATCCCTCTCTGCGAGTCCGCCTCCCCTGCTTCAGTCATACATGGCACAGACATGGCCACCCCAGAACGCCCTGGACAACTCAGGTGACCCTGATCCCAGAGCCAACTACCCAGTGTCCTTCCCAGTTCAAATTCCAAATTCCAGGAAAGAGGCTCTGATTGGTGTCCTCTGGGTCAGGCGTCTGCACCCGATCCAGGTAGCCATGGAGAGGCAGGGTCACCTGGCAGTAACAGCCCACATCTCTGGAGAGGAGGGCAGGTCTCAGAGAACGGGGTGTGGCCTGGGCAGACACCCCAAAGGATGTCCAATCCAGGGTCAGGAATCTTTGGAACATCCACTGACTGTGTACAGCACTCTAGAACGTCCTCTGCCCAATTCCCCACATCCGGCCCCGTTCTCCCCTCTTCCCATCCCCGCTGACGTCCACCTCATCTAAACTCCCAATGCACGCAGGAGCTGTAACTGAACCACTATTTCCTACAGCTGCTCAGTCACCAGTTCCGCCAGTCTTCCCTCCCAGACGTGAGTGGTTTGCAAGAGTGTCCACCTCTCCCTGGGCCATGCTTATTACCCCAGCCTGGGCCAATGTCACCTCCTCCAGATGCTACAATCACCTCCTGACTGGTTTCCTTCTCTAATCTTGTCCTCCTACAATCCACGCTACAAAGCAGCCAGGGTAGAGTTCTTAAAATACAAATCTGATCGTTTGCTTAAAACCCCTTCTATGTCTTCCTGCTGCCTACGGGAAAATGCACCAGCTCCACTGCTGGCCTTCTCCAAATCATCTCTCACCAGCACACCAGCCCCTCCTACCACTCTACCTGCAAAAGACAGAATTATTTATAATTCCCCCAGCTGCCCTGCAACACCCACAATTTCCTGCCGTGACGTTCTGCTTATGTAATCCACTCAGCTGAAACACCCTCTCCCTCCGTCTCATCTTTTAAGACTCATCTGCATGTCACTTCCCCCCAAAAGTCTCTCCTGACTTACACAAACTCACACAGCATCATGGGGCCCTTGTCTTCACTCCTATATTTTTCCGGACTTATCTCTATCACTACACTAAGACCCCTGAGCCAGACTTGTATAATCCAAAGTGGTATGATAGGCAAAGCATTAAGCTCTTTAATATATAAAAAGCTCTTACAAATCAATATTAAGAAGACCACCTGATTTAAAAAAAACAAAAGCAAAGAACACGAATATGCAGCTCATATAAAAATAAAAACAAATATGTGAAAAAAAATCTCAACCTCTAATTAAAGAAATGTCAATATAAACAAGGAGATACTTTTATGTATCAGATTTACAATTGTCAAAAAATTTGATAACACAGTGTTTATAAGGATATGGGGAAAGAATCATGAGATTCGTGACAACAAACATTGATACAATATCTTAGGAGGGTAATTTGGCAATAACTAAAATAGTTTTAAATGATCATGCCCTGTATTGTAGAAATTCTACTTCTATGTGATGTATATGGATATATAATAGAATGTACATCTATTCTTCCACATGCTTGGAAAGATGAGTATTCAGGTAGGTTCTTTGTAGTGTAATTTTTGTTAGCAAAGGAAACAAAACAACGCCAATGTTAAATGTTCAATTCATTATGGTATATGTGCACAACGGAATAGTATGCAGCCATGAAAAATGATGCCATAGATCTATAAGTGCTATTATTTTAAGGAAAGAAAACAGACAAGGCACAAAGGAATGTGTAAAGTATAAAGGGTCTATACCACACACTTATATTTGCACAGACTTTCTGGAAGGAAAGTGTTAACAGGTAACAGTGGCAGCCTCCAGGGAGAGGGATAGGGGTCAGGGAGGACAACAAAACTTATTTTTCAGCAAATACATCCCTTTTGTTCTGTTGGAAATTTTTACCATGATAATTTTTTTTAATTTAGAAATTTTAAAATAACAGTCCGGTGTGGTGTGTGTGTCCCCCCCAGCCCCCAATTATAAACCCCTTAAAAGTAGAAACACATTCTGACTTGTTTCTGGGCCTGTGAGGCTCCCTGTGCGTTCAGGAGCTAGGAGCTAGGCTCTCCAAACAAGTGACCCCTGCCCGAGCCAGAGTCTTCTCCTGACCCCACGCTTCCTCCTGGCCCAGGTCACTGCCTGTCCTGGGAATATTAAGTCAGTGGCTGAAATGTAAACCCTTATAATCCCGAATGCTTATAACCAACTGCACTATCACCCCAGCCATCAGGGCCTCTGTTGGGACTGCTGCCTGTCTCCCTCCCCTCCACCCCATTACGCTTGGGAAAGCCTGGAACAAGCCCACAGGGAGTCTGAGCTGACCCAGACCCGGCGCTCACCTTCTGCCACTGCGCGGCTGTGCGTACCTGGGGGTAGAAGCATCGCTGGACTTGACAAATACCTATTGAGTATAATTCATTCCTCCAAATATGCGATGGGCACCCACAACATGCCAGGTTCCGTTCTAGGCACAGCAGTGAATTGTCAGGAATCTGGTCTGCTGTGGGGGGTAAGAGTTCTGTCTCCTAGGTCTGCTGGGCAGGAAGGGGGTCTAGGGATTAAATTTAAAAATGTGTGCAAAGGGTTGCTCCATGCCTGGCACACACGAAGCCCAAAGCAAAGCCAACGTGATCACCACCCTCCTCCCACGGCATCATCCCCTTCTTCACGCGGCCCAGTGACTCAGAGGCAGGCAGTCTATCTTGTATAGATGACTATATATGTGAGTCTGTCATCTGTACATAACTGCGTATGTATATTCCTGTGTATATATACAACCCTGCACTGCATAACGACGTGCTGGTCAACCACGGACCACATACACGACAGTGGTCCTGTAGATGGTACCATACAGCCCAGGTGTGCAGTGGGCTCTACCACGTAGGTTTGTGTAAGAACACTCTGTGATGTTCACACAGTGACAAAACCACCTAATGATGCGTTTCTCAGAACACACCCTCATTGCCAAACGATGCACGACTGTATGTCTGTCATACGTATATAGTCATGTGTATAAGACATATAGAGTCGTATATATGTCATACAGTCGTATATATAAGACTATATATATATATATATATATATATATATATACGTCTGTCATATATATGTATGGATATGTATATATACAACTAGCATCTCATGGACATTACCAATACGGCCAGGGCAACTACACCTGCAGTGTTCTTGTCACCCGCAGGGGAAACATCACTTGTGGTGGAAGTCGGACATAGTTTAAATGCTGAAAGGGACACTAGAATGACTGAAATACCAAAATCACAGAGATAATGTAGAGTTCCTGGCATAAAGTAAGCATCCAACAAAGGACATTCTATGTTATTATTACTATATATTTTTATTTTTTATTAGGTCATCTAACCCTTCAACCTCTCCCCTGCAGTCCCATCTCCAATTTCCAAAGGGAAATCTCTAGCAGGATTCACCCCCAGCTGCAGATAACACCTTCCTGTCCTACTAGCCAGAATGCAGCTTCGAGAAGAAAAAGCTCTTTGAGAATTCCACCTTCCAAAGGACCCAGCGCCCGCCTGTCGAAGGAGCACGGTTTTAGCCTGGCCCAGACCCGGAGAGATGCCCAGCTCAGCCTTTCCCTGGCCCCGTGAACCTGGGAGCGGGCCGTCATCTCTGGGATTCTGTTCTCGTCACTTCTGGCCGTTTGCAGGGTTATCTGGAAGCGCCCGTGCAGAGCACACACGGCCCCCTGCGCATCACGAGCTTCAAGGCAGCTCCACTCCGCGCCCCACGAGTAACAGTGAATTTGAGGTGTCTGCCCTGCGCCTGACTTCCTCCTGGTGACCTTGCCCTGGGAAGCCTCACCTGTGGCCCCAGATGTCTGTGATTGGCACAAGCCATTGTGCAAGATGAAGATGCTCAGGTTCCCACCAGCTCCTCGGAGGGAGCAGCTCTGGGGGAGATTGTTACGCCCTCAGGCAGGAGCCTCCGGCCTATCCCGTTCTATCCTGTCCCATCAGGAGGCGTGCGCCCCATTAGTCCCTTACTGGCGAGGTTGGTCACCTGGTCGAGATGGCGTCCGCCGAGCGTCTCCGCTGTAAAGCTACTGTTCCCCTTGTGAGAAGGTTCTTTGAGGCAACGTAACTGCCACCCCATTACTCCTACACCTTTCACATCCACTCCGAGTGTCCTGGGGCGGCCCCAACAAATTCCCGCAAATAGGCAGCTTAACACAGCAGACATTCTTCTCTCACAGCTCTGGGCCCAGAAGTCCAAGATCAAGGTGTTGGTGGCCGAGCTCCCTGATGGCTCTAGGGGAGGATCCCTCCTTGCCACTTCCAGCTTCTGGTGGCTCTGGTGTCCTTGGCTTGTGGCTGCATCACCCCAACCTCTGTCTCCATGGACACATGGCCTCCCCCTCTCCGTGTGTCTGCGTCTCTCTTTTGTCTCTTATAAGGACACTTGTCATTAGATTTAGAGCCCATCTGGTCATCCAAAGACTCTTTTTCCAAATAAGGTCACAATCGCAGGCCCCGGGTATTAGGACATAGACATTTTGGGGGGGGGGGCCACCCTTCAACTCACTGAACCCACCACCACCGCCAGCCCTGTCCAGTCCTTGCTCTCACTGAAGCACCAGATGGGCTCCTCACAGGTCTCCCAACCCCCTCTGCCCAAGAGTAGTGATCTGAAGACATATCCCCAAACCCTCTAGAAGATTCCCAGTGCTCTCAAAATTAAGTCCAAATCCCACACCTCGGCCTGCAAGGTGCTGCCTGATCAAGCTCTACCCACTGTCCAGCCTGGTCCCCACCACTGGCTCCCTTGTGCCACCAGCCCGGCTGCCCTGGCTTTCCCTCCACTTCTCACACGTCAGGGTTTGTTCTCATCTCAGCACCTTTGCATGTGCTGTTCCCTCCACCAGGAATGCTCTTCCCACACCCTTCCCACGGCAGATCTTTTTCATCCTCCAAGTATCGACTCAAATGGCACCTCCTCCAGGCAGCACAGACCACCTGGTCTACACTGCTCATCCCCCACCATCATTCTCTGTTTCTTTCATGGAACTCGAGATGGGCTGTGCTTTTACTATACTTGACCATTTACTTGTTTATTATCTGTTGGCTCCTGAACCATAGGATTTTGCCTAATATTATCGCAGCCAAAACCCTACTGAATGAATGAATGAGAGAATGAATGAAGTGCAAAGCATCTAATGGTACCTGGCACACAGTAGCGGCTTTGAACATGTGCTGGGGCCCAGTGGCACCAAGATGAGCAAACATTTCCTGCTGATCTGATAGTTCATTCTGCAATCTGCCTTCCCTTCCCCTCAGCTGGGCGCGAGAGAGCTTTCAGACAGTAAACACATGTGTAAGCCACGGCCGTGGACGAATCGTGGGAAATCGTCACGTGGAGCAGCCTCAGTCGCATCTGTCATGAGATGCTGCAGAGGCTCTGAGGGGCAGGGAATAATGTGCCTCGGCCAGACCCAGCCTCCGTGAGTCTGAAGCTCTCTCCAAGAGGCAAATTCCACTGTAAGCTCAGACTCCCAGGGTCCACCTAGGTGGGCGCCGGACAATCTATCATGAACGTCTTCCTGGAGCAGCCTGAGTGGGTGGAAGCTCATCTGGGGAAAAGACTGGAAAAGATTCCTGTAATTTACCCTCCCCTCTACACACACGCTTTATGCCATTTCATTGAGACACAGACACGGATTCGTGGACAGATCAACACTGTCCTGTGTTGAACAGGTGTTTATTACACATCTAGTCACAGTCGTAACAACACCTGCTCATTGCGCACCCCCCCCCCCTCGCCCTGGCCGCTCTTTCCCATCCGGTTTCCCTCCACAGCATCGGTCATTATCCTACATGCCGTCTCTTTCACTTGTTGATTTCTTTGTTCACTGCCCTTCTAGAACAGACGTTCCGGGAGGGCAGATCTTTGTCTGTTTTGTCCTCTGTTGACTCCCTGTCATTTAGAAGAGGACCTGGTGTGTAAGTGGCATAGAATGAGCATGCACTGAGTGAATCCAGGAGGGAAATGAATGCCTACTGTGTGCCATGCACAGTGAACGGTGCTCGAAATACACGATCCTCATTACTCCTCAAAATAATCCTCTCGTTCGGGGACTCCCATCTGTTATCCCCAGTGAGGAAATGGAAGCAGAGAGGCTGAGCAAGTGGCCCAGGACACACAGCTGGTAAATGGTAGAGCCAGGGCTCAAAACCAGGCAGTATGACCCCAGAGCATTGCCATCCAACCACTCTATCTGCTGGGCACTGGGCTGGACTGGAGGGGCACAAAGATGGATAGAATGTGGCCTCTGACCCCCTGGACCTCAATGCCCCATCGCCAAAATGAGCATGCAGTCAATTCCATTACAAAGTGTCCTGCTGGTGCCTCTGTTTCCTCTGGGGCAAAGACGTGACAGGTCAAGTGCACCTACAAGGGTCCAAGAAGGCTTCTCTAAGGAGGAGGGCAGAGTCGGGCCCACCCGGGAGGCTGTATGTTCACCACTGGCCTCAAACCCTGAGTCTGGACCTCTCCAAGCGCGAACATCCCTGCTGTCGCCAAGGGGCTCACGCAGCTCACGCCATCCACAGCTGTACACTTGGCCCCACATGGGCCACCCGCCGGTACTGCCTTAAAATAAAACCCACACACAGAACCCTCACCGCAGGCAGGCACCGCTCCCAGCAACAGCGGGCGTCTCCTCGGGGATCCTCATCACCTCTCCATGGGACCGATAGGGAAACTGAGGCTGACAGAGGCTCATTTATTTACCCAAAGCCACACAGCGCAGGAATCAAGCCCGGGCCAACCCAGCTCCAGACCCCTTCTCTTAACTGCTCTGCTATTTTTAGTCAATCACAATTATTTTTTGAACAATACAACTCTATTGCATTGCACTTCTTGTCTGTTAAAAAAAAAGTCTATTTGTTCAATATAAACTTAGAAGCTATCATAACCATCCTTATCCCCCCACTTTTTTTTTTTTGACATTTCTCTGTTTTTTGAATCCTTCTACTTTTGAAGAGTGGAAAGTCCGTAGAAATAAACAGGAACTGGCTGGGGGGCCTGGTGTGAGGGGAGATGCTAAGACTAGGTGGGACCGCCCTGTTTTGGGAATTGTAAATCACTAGGCAGGGCCAAGCTCAGAGGGGATTTTCGTTTCTTATGCAAATGTCTATGCTTCAGATCCTGAAAGTCAGGCGGGTCCTCCAGCTCCTCCACTGGGGGCTGGAGGGTGGGGTCCACAGTTCACCTCTGACCTCGGTGCTGACATTTCTCCAGCAGGAGTTCGGGGACTGCTCGCAGGTCAGCATTCAAATGGAAGTGACATGAGGCGGGGCTGGGTGGGACCCCAGCTCCCACCCAACGTTTGGTGATCGCTTCTGTGAAATGGGAACAAGATGGTGCCTACCTCAGATAGGAGTCACGGTGAGGATCCTATGGGGGCAAAGGGCACTGTTGACAATGGTCATCGCTAGACCTTCACCTCTGTGGCAGAGACCGGGTCTGATTCATCGCCATATGCTGTAAATGAGCTGGCACGTAGTAGGTGCCTAATAGTAGGTGCACGTAATAAGGTGCCTTATAAATGAAGAAACGATAACACGGGTCCCATAGAGACTTACTAAACAGTGATTTCACAATTCCAGAGTCAGTCAGGACGACTGTGAGCACCTTGGCATGAGTGGGCGGGGTGAAGCTGTGTCAGACACATTGCAAAGGGGCAGTGGGAGGGCAGGGGCTGGTGTGGGCTATAGACCCTCTCGGCTGTAAACTCCACGGAGGCAAGAAAGAGCCTGTCTGGTTCCAGGGGGCATCCTTCGCTTCTCCTGGGTCTGGCACATAGTAGGTGCTCCTAGAACCTTGTTGAATGCGTTCATGAGAGGGAGAAAGGAAGGGAGGAATTGGGGTTCCTTCAGGAGATCAAAAACTGGAAACAGTTTTTCTTGTATCCCAGTCAGTAATTTTTTAAGGAAAAGCAGCTAGATGGTTTCAGAAGAAACTTTAGACACTGTAGGGAGGCTCTACCATAAATTCTGGAACCCACCTTACCTTGAACATGTTCTGAAGCTAAAAGCCAAGCAGCAAGCGGGATCTCACTCTAATTGGCAGGCAGGCCCATAATTAAGGTCTTCTTACCTCTCTTCAGGGACCATTTCCTGAAAGACTCAATTAATGTAATTGTCCTTCCTCAGAAACCACCACCACGCAGAGTCAACCACAAATCACAGAGCACACAGCTGGCAGTAGTGCTTCTGGCGGCTGGTGATGATGCCCTTCGGGAGCTGGACATTTGATCTGGTCAGCTCTACGTGGGCGGAAGCTCCCACCACCTAAACCGTGAATTCATCCATTTGCAGGAGAAAATCCAGAGCTCCCTCTCCAGCCCGCCTGCGGGGGATCCTCCAGCCCGCCCGTGGGGGATCGCACACTCTGTTCTGAGAAAACCCTGGGTGTAATTTGCAGAGGCAAACAAGACCCCTTCTGAGGACTCAGGGGCAGGGATTGTTGGGTCTTCATCTCTTTTTGTCTAACAACTTCCTTAAAGTATAACTACATACCACAAAATCCACCCACTGCAAGTAGACAATTCTATGACTTTCAGTAACTTTTGGAGTTGCATAGTCATTACCACTATCCAGTTTTAAAACATTTCCATCACCCAAAACATTTGCTCAGGTGTTGAGGTTTTTAAAGCCATTCGCTTTTACATTGTGACTCCCAAAGGTAAACCTTGGAAGACCCCCGGGTTGAAAATGGTCTCATGAAGGACCCAAGTTAGGTCCTACTTTCCATCCATAGGAGGGAGCTCTTTGGGTGTTATTTAATTTGCATACTATACCCCGGTGCCTCCTGGGAGGAACGGAGGCATGGCGGTGGACGACTAGGAACTCCCAGAGAGATAGTGTGCAGGGACCAGAGGGAGACTGTTGTACCGTCTGTAAGTACAAGATGGAGGAAAACCTTGAGCATCAAAAGAACAAGAGAAGAGGTTCCGCCTAAGAGAGGCATTGCTCACTGAAAAGTTGACACAAACCTGTTTTTTGTGATCTTTTTTCTGATCTCTGAAGTGTCTGCCAAAGTCAGCATTTCTCAGGCTGTCAGGCTCCAGGCCCCTGAGACGTTGATGGCAGTCGGGGGATGGAGGAGGGATTGAGTGATGTCCTCAGACACATTTGGGCAACACTGGGTAAAAGCTTCTTTACTGCAGAATTTATCAGAGCTTTTGGTGTGCTAATGAGGGTTGTGAATCCCCAAAAGGGAGCTGCTGGACCACATAAGCTGTGTTTTAAGGAAGATGGAAATGGTTTGCACAAAACACCCTGCACATCTCAGGCTTCTGGATCATGATTATGTGAGAAATGGTAGCAGATGATGTCATATGTTAGGTGCCTGCTTCAAAATACTGTGCTTGGCTGGAAAAAGTCACAAACATATGGAGACTAAACAATATGCAACTGAACAACCATTGGATCAATGAAGAAATCAAAGGAGAAATTTTAAAATACCTGGAGACAAGTGAAAATGAAAACACAACATACCAAAACTTTTGGGATGCAGCAAAAGTGGTACTAAGAGGGAAGTTTATAGCAATATAGGCCTGCCTCAACAAACAAGAAAAATCTCAAATAAGTAGTCTTGAGCTACACCTAACAGACCTAGAAAAAGAAGAACACACACAGCCCAAGGTCAGCAGAAGGAGAGAAATAATAAAAATTAGAGCAAAAATAAATGAAATAGAAACTGAAAAAACAGCAGAAAGGATCAATGAAACTAAGAGCCAGTTCTTTGAAAAGATAAACAAAATTGACAAAACCTTAGCCAGACTCACTAAGAAAAAAAAAGAGAAGAATCAAATAAATAAAATCAGAAATGAAAGAGGAGAAATTACAATGGACGTCACAGAAAGACAAAGAATTATAGGAGAATACTATGGAAAGCTATATGCCAACAAACTGGATAACCTAGAAGAAATGCATCAATTCTTAGAATCATACAACCTCCCAAAACTGATTCAAGAAGAACTAGAGAGGGGCCAGCAGGGTGGCATAGTGGTTAAGTTCACACACTCTGCTTTGGCGGCCCAGGGTTCACAGATTCAGATCCCGGACAGACCTATGCACCGCTCATCAAGCCATGCTGTGGCAGCATCCCATATACAAAATAGAGGGAGATGGGCACAGATGTTAGCTCAGGGACAATCTTCCTCACCACAAAAAAAAAAAGAAGAAGAAGAAGAAGAAATGGAGAATCTGAATAGAGCAATCACAAGTAAAGAGATTGAAATGGTAATCAAAAACCAGGAACAGATGTCTTCTCTGGAGAATTCTACTAAGGATTCAAAGATTTAATACCTATCCTTCTCAAACTCTTATGAAAAATTGAAGAGGACAGGACACCTCCTAACTCATTTTACAAGGCCAACATTACCTGATACCAAAACCAGACAATGACAACAGAAAAAAGGAAAATTACAGGCCAGGATCACTGATGAACATAGTTGCAAAAATCCTCAACAAAATATTAGCAAATCGAATACAATAATACATTAAAAGGATCATACACTATGATCAAGTAGGATTTATTCCAGGGAGGCAGGGATGGTTTGACATCTGCAAATTATTCAATGTGATACACCACATTAACAAAATGAAAAATAAATTTACATGATCATCTCAATAGACACAGAGAAAACATGTGACAAGATCCAACATCCATTTAAGATAAAAACTCTCAATAAAATGGGTATAGAAGGAAATTACCTCAACATAATAAAGGCCATACATGGCAAACCCACAGCCAACATCATACTCAGTAGTGAAAAACTAAAAGCTATTCCTCTGAGAACAGGAAAAAGACAAGGATGCCCGCTCTTATTCAACATAGTACTGGAAGTTTTAGCCAGAGCAATTAGGCAAGAAAAAGAAATAAATGGGATCCAAATCAGAAAAGAAGAAGTAAAACTGTCACTATTTGCAGATGACACGATTCTATACATAGAAAACCCTAAAGAATCCACCAAGCAACTATCAGAAATAATTAACAAATACAGTAAAGTTGCAGAGTACAAAATCAATGTACAAAAGTCAGTTGCATTTCTATACATTAATAACAAACTAGGAGAAAGGGAAATAAAGTATACAGTGCCATTTACAATAGCAACAAAGAGAATAAAATACCTAGGAATCAATTTAACCAAAGAGGTTAAAGACCTATACATTGAAAACTGTAAGATGTTATTGAAAGAAATTGAAGAAGACATAAAGAAATGGAAAGATATTCCATGCTCATGGATTGGAAGAATAAACATAGTTTAAATGTCCATATTACTAAAGCAATCTACAGATTCAATGCAATCCCAATCAGAATCCCAATGACACTCTTCATGGAAATAGAACAAGGAATCCTAAAATTTATGTGGAACAACAAAAGACCCTGCATAGCCAAAGCAATCCTAAGAAAAAAGAACAAAGTTGGAGGTATCACAATCCCTGAATTCAATATATACTGCAAAGCCATAGTGATCAAAACAGCATGGTACTGGCAGAAAAACAGAGACACAGATCAATGGAACAGAACTGAGAGCCCAGAAATAAACCCACACATCTATGGATCTAATCTTTGACAAAGGAGCCAAGAACATACAATGGAGAAAGGAAAGTCTGTTCAATAAATGGTGTTGGGAAAACTGAACAGCCACATGCAAAAGAATGAAAGTAGACCATTGTCTTGCACTATACACAAAAATTAACTTAAATGGATTAACAACTTGAATGTAAGACCTGAAACCATAAATCTTCTAGAAAAAAACATAGGCAGTACACTCTTTGACATCAGTCTTAGCAGTATCTTTTCAAACACTATGTCTACTCAGGCAAGGGAAACAAAAGGAAAAAGAAACAAATGGTACTACATCAGACTAAAAAGCTTCTGCATAGCAAAGGAAACCATCAACAAAATGAAGACAACACACCAACTGGGAGAAAACATTTGCAAATCATATATTCAACAACAGGTTAATTTCCAAAATATATAAAGAACTCACACAACTCAACAACAAAAAAATGAACACCCAATCAAAAAATGGGCAGAGGATATGAGTAGACATTTTTCCAGAGAAGATATACAGATGGCCAACAGGCACATGAAAGGATGTTCAACATCACTAATTTTTAGGGAAATGCAAATCAAAACTACAATGAGATATCACCTCACTCCTGTCAGAATGGCTATAATTAACAAGACAGGAAACAACAAGTGTTGGAGAGGATCTGGAGAAAAGGAAACCCTCATACACTGCTGGTGGGAGTGCAAACTGGTGCAGCCTCTATGGAAAACAGTATGGAGAGTTCTCAAAAATTTTAAAATGGAAATACCATAAGATCCAGCTGTCCCACTACTGGGTATTTATCCAAAGAACATAAAATCAATCATTCAAAAAGATAAATGCATCCCTATGTTCATCACAGAATTATTCATGATAGCCAAGGTGAGGAAGCAGCCGAAGTGCCCATCAACTGATGAATGGATAAAGAAGATGTGCTATAGGGGCTGGCCGGTTGGTGTAGTGGTTAAGTCCGTGCACTCTGCATCGGTGGTCCAGGGTTCACAGGTTCGGATCCCAGGTGCGGACCTATGCACTGCTTATCAAGCCATGCTGTGGCAGGCATCCCACACATAAAGTAGAGGAAGGTGGGCACAGATGTTAGCTCAGGGCCAATATTCCTCGGCAAAAAGAGGAGGATTGGCAATGGATGTTAGCTAAGGGGTAGTCTTCCTCACCAGGAAAAAAAGAAGAAGATGTGGTATATATATAATGGAATACTACTCAGCCATAAAGAAGACAAAATTGTGCCATTTGCAACAACATGGATAGACCTTGAAGTGCTAAGCCAAATAAATCAGACAGAGAAAGACAAATACCATATGATTTCACTCATATAAGGAAGATAAATAAGCACATAGATAGGGAGAACAGATTGGTGGTTACCAGAGGGGAATCAGGTAGAGGGAGGGCAAAAGGGGCAAAGGAGCACACGTGTGTGGTGACAGATGGAAACTAGACTATTGGTGGTGAACACAGTGCAGTCTATCTATACAGAAACTGAAATATAATAATGTACACCTGAACTTTACACAATGTTATAAGCCAATATGACATCAATAAAATAATTTTTTTTTAATATTGTGCTTGGGACTTTGGGTTGGTTATCTCTTGAGATGACACAACCACCCCATTTCACAGAAGATGATGGATCTGAAACTGCAGCCCCTCCCCCACTCTACGAAATTACCTCCCTCGTGCAATTATTCCTCTCAGGTGTGGGCATGCAGTCAACACTCAAAAATATCTATCATGGAAGAACAAACCACTCTCCGTAGTTTCATTCATCTAATCATTTGAAACCATGCCCAATTCTGGTTAAGTAAGATGGCCCATCCATAGAATGGAATACTATACAGCTACAAAAAGTGAGGCATTTCTTTAGGTTTTGACATGGAAAGATCTTCAGGAAACATCCTTAAGCAGAAAACCAAACAAACCAAAGTAAAGGGCAGGGGAGACTGTACGTGCGGTTGGCCTCCACTTGGAACCCTGAGACACCTTAGATTCAACATATCGAAGGCGGAACATGGGATCTTTCCTAA
This sequence comes from Tapirus indicus, assembly GCA_031878705.1. Classification (NCBI taxonomy): domain Eukaryota; kingdom Metazoa; phylum Chordata; class Mammalia; order Perissodactyla; family Tapiridae; genus Tapirus; species Tapirus indicus. Next base: position 48,367,875 of record CM062929.1, read on the forward strand.
GCCTGCTCCTCCCACAGCCCTCCTCATTCCCAGGCATCCTTCCAGACACTAAGAACAAAAACCTCTGACCAGCCTGGACTCCTCATTCTCTCACACATCACATCCTATCCATCAGCAAATCCCCTTGGTTCTACCTTCAAAACGTATCCCAACTCTGACGATTTTCAAGCACAAGTGTATTTAGTTTCCTGGGGCTGGCGTAACAAAATGTCACAGACTTGGGGCTAAAACAACAGAAATTTATCCTTTCAGGGTTCTGGAGACGAGCAGGAGGAAATCAAGGTGTAGGCAGGGCTGTGTTCCCTCTGCAGGCTGTAGGAGAGAATCCCTCTTTGCCTCTTCCAGCTTCTGGTGGCACCTGAGTTGCTCCGTCTGTGTCAGCATCACTCCAGCCTCTGCCTCCATCTTCACATGACCTTGTCTGCGTGCATCTTCCTGAGTCTTCTCTTTATAAGGATGTCAGTCATTGGGTTTAGGGCCCGCCTAAATCCAGGACAATTTCATCTCAAGATCCCTAAGTACATGTGCAGAGACTCTATGTCCAAATAAGGTCACATTCTGAGGTTCCAGGTGGACACAAATCTGGGAGGACACTATCCAACCCATTATACCCTGCTGCAACCACAGGACCAGTTCAAACTGGCCCCAGTGTATCAACAACAGGATGTCAAAGTTGTGTTGCGGGGCGGGCAGCCAAATGTGCAAGTCGTGTATCTGGAGCATGTGCAGAGGAGAAACTTCTGACCTGAAATAACACCCGGAACCAAAGACTCTCCCTCCACAGAACCAAAGGACCAGGACGTGACCAGAACTCAAAATACGGAACCCTTTCAGAAGTGAGGGGTCCACTGTCCAGGAAGATCCGGTGTTAAAGCCCCTTCACATTCCTTGCCATAAATGGTCTTCTTTAAAGTCCTTCCAACCAAAATCTGTCCCGCCAGCACTTCTGCGTACCAGCCTGCCTCCCCCCCATCCCTTAAATTTTACCCCAAACCCTGGATGAGGGAGGCAGATTTGAGCCCTGCCTCATGTCTCCTTGCCGATTGACCTAGAAATAAAGCTTGTTTCTTTTCTCAAAAGGCGGGGCCATAGAATTGGCTTCTGTGCACGTGGGGCAGCAAGCCCTCCTCGGTCACAATGTCACCATCATCTCTTGTAAACCCTCCAAGGCCCCACCTCACTCGGAGCAAAAGGCATAGTCCTTCCAGGGGGCATGAGATCCTACCGCCCTCCGCAGTCACTGCACTCCTGCCTTGGTCTTCACAGCTGTCCTTTAATATTTCGGGCACGATCCCTCCCCTGGGCCTTTGACCTTGCTGTGTCTCCTTTGGTTCTCCCCACAGCCCGTTCCCCCACCTTCTCAACAGAACTCTCCCCCAACCACAGAAATACTCCTGTCCTGTCCCTTTTTCATTCTTTTCCAGAGCACTCACTGCTCCCCGTTGAACACTTGGTGTATTTTATGTGCCTATTGTGTTCACCGTCTGGATTCCCTACCGGAATGTTCCACTTGAGGGCAGATTTCCTTCTGACGTGTCCCCAGCATCTAGAACAGTGCCTGGCACCCAACAGACACTCTACTGAGTTCAAAGACAAGTTGAATGAATAAATTTAGGCTAAGAAATAAAATAGAGGGAATCCAGAACCTGAAGCCTCACCACTAGAGATCACTGGGGAGAGAATGAGTGTGGCCCATCAACCTTTGGTATGTTTTAAAAAATATATCCATTGTAACAATGAGATATTTTTCTCCCTATCAGACTAGCAAAAATTCAGAACATTGTCCTCCAGTTCAGCAAACAACTGGGGCCTCAGCCCTTGTATCGTGCTTGTGGGAGTGTTTCTCAGATCATTCTCTCTGGGGGCCAATATGGCAGATGGGCTCCTCAAAGCCTTAGAGATGTGCTCACTTTCTTGGGCCAGGAATTGTTTTCCAATATCCTTAACTTTCTCTTTGTCTCTTCGTCACACAATGACTCTCGTTGGTTGGTCTTGCTTTTGTCGGCTGTGAACAAGAGGTTGGAACAGCAAGTGCCCCTGGGGGTTCCAATTCCACTTCTTAGAGTCAGAGGAAGGCAGTTGGGACACCATCTCAGCCAGGGGACTTTGGGCCACCACCATCAGCCTCAGTTAATGATAGAATCTCCCTGGAGGGTTATTTGGAAGATTGAAATGAAATAACGGATGTAAAACGTCTGGCCTAGACCCTATACAAAATAAGTGCTCAATAAACAGTATCTGTCATTATTTTAATTCTTTTAAGTAGCTATTTAAAGGGCATAAAAGTAATTTACCATTTAAACAACTTTTTTCTTCCAAGTCAGTGCTTTAGCCAATGACCTCTAGGGTTCCAGTGCTGACAGTCACAAAGTTCTAATGAGCCCCACCCTTGGGCTCACCCTCTCCCACCTCCTCTGGTCACGTAAGCTGGAGAAATTTTAAATTCTGAGCTAGACAAGCCAGCCCTTGCTAGCATGCCCGTTCCTCTGATTCCTTGTCCTAGTGTGTTAGAGTCAAGCTGGAACCAATGTGGAGCCCATCCTAGGTCAGGACATCCGCCTTGGAGCTCCAAGACAGGCCACCTCCAGGAAGGGCCAGCCACGGGGGCCCTGCCTCAGTGAGTTGGATCCCAGCTGAAAGGAGCTGAGGGCGGCTTCCATGGGTTTTTCCTTCCCTTGACTGACTTATGGGTCTTACTTGTACAAAGTATATTGAGTCTCTCTCATCTCAGTAAATTTTGCTGAAGCCCAATCCTGGGAGTTTTACAGGATCCCCCTCAATTCTTCACCCCATGCCCAAGCTCCTTCTGACTTATCAGCAAGTTCTGTCGGCTCTACCTTCAAAATGTTTCCCAGATCATTCTCGCTCTCCTCGTCATGGCTCCCACCAGCTAGCAAGCTACCCCTATCTCTGCCTTGACACCTACGTGGTCTCCTGCTTTGGGCTCCTTACTTCCACTCCTGCCCACCGTGGTCCATTCTCCACATAAAGTGATTTTTAAATGTAAATCCAGTCATGTCTGTCCCTGCTTGTGACCCTCCAATGACTTCTCATGGACCAGGAGTAGAATCTCAATTCCTTCCCAAGGCCTGCAAGGCCCACAGATCTGGATTGGCTTTCTCTCTCTCTCCGGCCTCATCTCCTCCAGCCACTCTTGACCTTCTGCCAGGACAGCTCTGTCCCTGGCTCTGCACTGCTGGTCCTTCTCACCGATCAGCCCAAATGCCACCTCCCCAGCGGGACTCCTGAACACCCCATGTAAAGCACCGTCCCCCCGCCCCACCAGGCCTGTGCATGTAGACTGCAGGGTGTGGATGGGGATGCTGCAGTGAGGGCAACATGGCGGGTCTACCAAAGCTGAAGATGCAATTCCACTTCTAGTAAATGCCCGTGTGAAACAACCTATGAGCAAGCGTGCTCGCCGCGGCCTTGTTTATAGCAGCGGGAGACTGGAAACATCCCAAACCCCATCAGGAAAGGAGGAATTATCTGTGCACCGCACACAAAAGGACACGTTGCAAAATAAGGCAGCTCTATACGAACCGGTAAGGCACCAGCAACGTGAGAAACCAAGTGAAAAGTGCGAGGTGCCAGACTGTGTGTGCAAAATGCCACCATTTGGGTTAAAAAAGGAATACATGTAATTGTGTGTATGTGCCTAAAATACCTCTTTATGCACACCTAATTGGTAATGAGATTTGCCTCTAGCCAGGGAACGGGTGGCTGGGAGACGGGGTGGGAGGGAACAGGCTCGTCTCTATGCCCGCCGTGCCGTTTGCATTTCCTACTGTGGGCCCCAGTTTACACAAAACAATAATAATAATGATAGATGCCCATCGCCCTGATGTGGCCTTGCTTGTTTATTGCAGGTCTCCTCCTTCCAGTGCCTTCTGAGAGCAGGGAGCTTGTCTCCGAAAGAGGTAACTTTAAGCTGAGTAGCCACAATTTCAGGGGTGGCAGAAACACCGCCCCAGGCCGAAAACGAAAATGGGAAAGTATTTCCCCAGCTGCTGCTGAGTGCTGGGAACACCAACCTTTAAAGCTCTCCTATTGCAAAATCTACCAGGGCAGCCACATTGCCACTGGCTCTCCATTCTTTCCCTACACAGAGCACACCAAGTTGGTAGTTTTATATGCGTGTGATTGTTGGACTCATGTCTGGCTCCCCTAATAGGCTGTGGGCCCCACCAGGCAGGGAGCCAGCTTTAGCTCACTGGCATATATCCAGGGACTAGCATGGTGGATGGATGGATGGATGGATTGAACGATGGATGGATAGATGGACAGGTGGATAGGTGGATAGGTGGATGGATGGATGAACGGATGAGAGAATGCCTTAATTGGCTTGATAGAGGTTCACTTCAGCAAGTCCTGACCTTTCAGTATAAATGGATTTATTCACTCATTCCATGGATATTTATTGAACATCTACTAAGAGCCAGATTCCCAGCGGTATACTGGGGTGCAGCTGTGAACAGACCACAGTGACTTCCTCCATGGCAGGGACCAGGAGGAGGTGAATGCAATGCTACACAGCCAGCTACACAGTGTGACAAAAGGGAACTGAGAGGACACCTGAGCCAGCCGAGGCTTGGGAAGGCTCCAGAAGGAGGTGATGCCCAAGGAGAGACTAGGGCTGAGAACGAGGTGAGCAGGTAAGGAGGTGAGCAGGTGAGGAGGTGGAGGGAAAGCTTCCAGGAAGAAAGACGAGTGGCAGTGATGGCGAAAGGAGCCCTGAATTGAGTCTGCGCTGAGCTGGAGACTGTGCAGGCCCACGAGCTTGTTGGCAGGAGCCCCCGCCCACCCACTGCTCTGCAAAGGGTGGAAGAGGCCCATCCCAGCATGGGGTGGAGGATACGGGGAGGGGCCTCTTGCCTTCCTCTCTCTCCTCTTCCCTTCCCTTCCTTCCTTCCTCCCTTTCCTGCTTGCCCTCCCTCTCCTCTCTTCCCTCCTTTTCTTCTTTTGTTCTCTCTGGCCACAGGTTGCTCCACTCCACCTAGTCCCAAAGAGCTGAAAACTAACTTCTAGTGAGACTTTCTACGTGCCAGGCACTGGGTCAAGCACTTTGCACGAGGGAGAGCACTGATCCCTCAGGGTGGTTCTGACTTCTATTTCCAGCCCCTCCCTTAAAGACGGGGAAACCGAGGCTCAGAGAGTCCTCCCAGGAACCTCCCTTGGGCGGCCTGCCTCCAGGACAGGCGTCCCGAGAACAGGACCCTGGAGCCGAGCTCCAGTCGGGGCTCTCCCGTTCACCCAGTGAGGGACCCTGAGCAGGCAACTCTGAGCCTTGGTTTCCCCATCTGTAGAATGGGGGCTATAATACCTACCTCCTGCGGTTGTTGGGAGGAGTAAATTAATTCAATATGAAAAGTGTCTCAAACAGTGGCTGGCACATGCGGAGCGCTCAGTAGCGTGACTTGTTACCATTTCGGGGCACATTAGCACCGGGTCACAGCACGGGCCCTGGGGCAGCCAGACCGGGTGTGGAGCCTGTCTCTGCCGCATCCTGGCTGGGTGAGCGGCCACTGCGCATCTGCCTGAGCCTCCCACGCCTCTAAAATGGGCTAAAATAGGGTTATTGGGGAACTAAATAACATAACGCAGGTGTGTTTTCTCTTCTTCTGTAGGTTCTTTGTTTTACAGTCAGCATTTTTTATTTTTCTAGTGTTTTTACTAAACCTAGTGTTTTTCCAGGTTTGAGAGGGGGTTTCGTTTGTTTTGACCACCGCAAGTTAAAACAGTCAGACTGGACAAAGACATAGAAGATCGTCTCCCCGCCAGTCCGCCCCCCCGCCCTGGCCCGGGCAGCCTCTCCGCGGGCTCTCGTCCCCCCTCCCAGAGATGGTCTAAGTGTGCACGGGCGTGTAAGGTGTATTACTTTTGTCAACAATCGAACAGAAATTGTTTGTGACACTTTAATTCATTCTGTCATCAGCTAGAACTAGTTAGCAACAATGGATACGGAAAACAACAATTAAAAGGAAATGGCTGAGAAAATTCTGTCTTTCTGAAGATTTTCTTAAACGGTGGGTGCCTTCCACCACCGAATTTTTTCTGCTCTGTGGGAAAAGAATATGAACAGATGTCAGCGGTGGAACAGTGTCTCTTCGCAGAAAGTCAGTCTTCCCTGCTCAGAGAGAAAAAGAAACAGGAGGGAAGGAAGCCCCCTTGGTGTGGGGGGTGGGATGGCCTCCCATCTTCCCTCCTGCCCCCCCAGAAAAGGGCTTCAGGTGAGGAACCACAGCACCGAGTCCAGGTCCATCCCCACCCCGTCCTCCAGCAAAGTGTTTGGTCCAGGAGGCTGGCTGGCCATTCAACTGGCTTAAATCTATGGACCCTTCCTCTGTCGTCCCCAGGACCCAGGAGAACTGCCAAATTCCAGAAGCTACTATGTATAATTTACGGCAGCTTGAAAGGTGCTAAAGGTGCTCTCTCTTGCAACCTGGCTTCAAGTCCTGTCGGTTCCACCAGGAAAACATTTCGGCCGCCAAGCTCTCTCCCATCCCTCCGCCACCCAGCCTGCCCCCTCCCATCTCCTCTACTCACAGAGTCTCCTTACTGGTCTCCCTGCCTCCATGAGCCCCACCAATCTAGTCCTCCCACAACAGCACAAATTGTTTACTTAAAAGCTAAGTTAGATTTTGTCTCTTCCTTGCTTAAGATCAAATTGCAATTGAAATAAACTCCAAACCTCTTACTGTGGCTGACAAACCCCATGAGTTGACACTAGCTTCCCCATCACGTCCCCTGGGCCTCCCCACCTCTCACTCCACGCTGCCACTCCAGCCTTCTCTCCATCCCGGAGCTCCTTTCCACTCAGGGCCTCTGTGGGGGGCCCACTCCCATCATTCAAGGATCAGCTGAAATGCCTCCTCTTTTAGGAAGCTTTCCCTGACCACCCTAGCTAACGGACTGCCTGGCATCTCTTCCACTGCCTCCTCTATCCCCAGTCCCTGTTTTATTCGCATCGTGGCACTTAGCATTCTGAAAACTTCCCTCCTTACTTATGTATAGGGTCCCCCACTGAGCAGTAAGCTCTGAGGGGCTTTGTCTGTCTTGGATGCTTGTCTGCTGCTCCACTGCCCAGCCTAGAAGACTGGCTGACTTGAAACAGGCCCTTGCTGGGTGTTTATTGATGAAATGAATGCTTAGGAGAAAAATCTCACATTTGAAAACCTTAGGCCTATAGGATCCCTCACCAAACTGCATCGATTTGGTCTTGTAAAAGGTTATGTAACTTCTAAGAGTTTTCTGTAAGATGATGCGTTCCAGCTGTGTCATCGTTTGAGGGAGGGACATACTCTGCAGGCTGGAGTCGACCCCAGTGCATCAGAAATGCAGCCACTGGTAGAGAGGGTGCTGGTGATGCCACCTAACCCAGAGCAAAGGCCAGCAGCGGTGCACAGGTGTTGGCAGCTGGACATGAGCTGGGCAAGCTCCCAGCCCAAATGTCAGTTGCAGGTTTCCTGGGCCAAGTAAGGCACAGGAGCTCTCCTGACCCCTTGCAAATCCTTCTTTCGAGGGAGGAGTTCAGAATACCAACAGCTGCTGTTTACCAAGCCCTAACCAGGCCCCTTGTAGGATGCTGTACCCTGTGGTCCACCATCATCTCATTGGTCTTCCCAACATCCTCGTGGGAGAACAGTAAGATCCCCAGTTTAGAGGTGAGGCAAAGGAGGCTCAGAGAAGTGAAGAAACTTGCCGAAGGCCACACAGCCAGGAAGTGGCTGAGTCTGACCCCAAAAGACCTATTCGACTTGGGAGCAGAGCTCTCAACCTCAGCCCTACCTCAAACCCAGACCAGGTTCTTTGATTCCTAAGTGAGAGTTGATTCTCAGCAACCTCAGCTTGGCTGGGAGTGAGAGCAGGAAGAGGCTGACTGCCAGCATCCGAGAACGACGTCAAAATCCCCAGCATAACAAGGTGGGTTTCAGACCCTGAAAAAGGGAGGTGGGTAGAAAGGCGCGGCCTGCTCCATCCGGATACACAACTTCCCTGAGGAACACTCCTCCCACGTCTGCGGTGGAGCAGGATGAAATCCCTTCTGGTGGGCGGGCTGAGCAATGAGAAGGCTCCAGAGAAGGGCCCACCCCGGAGACCCCACTCCAGCCCAGCTCGGCCCCGTGACTCAACACAGGTGTTTATTGAGCAAATACCCTGTGCTGGGTGTTGAGCTAGTTACTGCCGGTGACTCTGGAGGGCAGGATGGACATGGCGCCTAACCTCGTGGGCTGAGTCTCCTGGGGAAGTCAGAAGACTGAAGCATAAGGTGTCCCTAGTGCTGTGTGCTCACTGGGTGCCGCAGGAGTCTAAGAGCAGGAGCACATCACCTGGAGAAGATGCTGGGGACACAGGGCAAGTCACATCCCCTCTCCAGGAGGGATGTGACTCAATAAATTCTAGAGCGAGGAAACCCTGGAGCCAGTGCTCCTAAGTCAGCCCACCGTAAAGACCACCACGAGGAGTCTGTTTTCAATAAACTGCAACTTCTTGGACCCTGGACCCGGTTTCTGATTCAGTGGCTCACAGGCAACGGAAGGGCATCAGTATTTAATCCATCAGGCCTCTGGTGACCGCCCAGGCTTACCAGCCGCTGCTCTCAGGGGTCAATGTTGGGATACCCAGGGGTACCCAGCTAAATGAAACAAGTAGAAAGGAGAAGTGAAATGGACCTCGAGAGTTTAGGATTTCTTTGGACAGAGATGTTGGGGTGGCTTCTCCCTGAGAAGCTGAAAGATCGGGTCATTGGCTAATGCAGTTGCCACCAGGAAATAGCACCATGCATCAACGTGGTTCCAGAGCAAGCAGGGAAATCCTATTTCACAGTGAGGGGCCTCCGTGCTCTTAGATGGACCTGACCCGGCAGTTAGATCATGGAGGTGGTTTTCTCACTCTTTGTGCAGAGGTGACACCCCACGTTTAGAAAGGAACCCTCAGAAAGATCAATGGGAAGAAAATAACAAAGGAAAAAGTACATACCTATTGTATGAGTTCCCTGGAGCTGCCGTAACAAAGCACCACAAACCGGGCAACTTAAAGCAACAGAAACTTATTGTCTCCCAGTTCTGGAGGCTAGAAATCCAAAATCAAAGAGTCAGCAGGGCCAGGCTTCCTCTGAAATCTGCAGGGAAGAATCCTTCCTTGCCTCTTCCGTCTTCTGGTGGTGGCCAGCAATCCTTGGCCTTCCTTGGCTTGTAGCTGCATCTCCCCCATCTCTGCCTCTGTGGTCACATGGCCATCCTACCCCATGTGTCTGCACCTGCCCCTCCTCTTAAGGACACAGGCATATTAGATTAAGCCCCACTCTACTCCAGTATGACACCATCTTAATTTAATTACCTTAATTTAATTACAACCCTATTTCTAAATAAGGTCACATTCTGAGGTACTGGGGTTAGGACTTGGACATACCTTTTTTGGAGACACAGTTCAACCCATAACACCCATGGGTTCTTCTAGTCTCAGCAAAGGCCAGATGCCAAGAGACCCTCTTTAACCCATCCAACTCTCACCTGTGAGGGTCACGCCTTAAGACCAAGATATTTCTTTGGAAAATGTCGAGAAGCCACAAGGAACACTCGCTGGGTCACAAAAACACACAGATTTGACCTGGTAAACATTCTTAATAAAGCTATTCTTTGAACAGGCCCCTGGAATTACGACTTTCAATTCAGTTTCCACGCTATTCTACCCATCTCCCCCACCAAGATGTTACCCAAAAGAGGCAGGGAAATGACAGTGTTTATGATGGTGCCAAAAGTAACCGAGCATTCCCTGAACCTGTGGACTCCAATGTCATAGTAATCTTTAAAAATCATGAGGTCACACTCATTTCTGCAGAAGATTATGTTCCATGAGACTAGTGGACAAAGACCTTCAAGGTGTGGTACGCCTTCCATCAGTGGACCTTGGGCATGATGCCAGCCCAGGTTAGCGAAACCAGGAAGGGGTCAGATTTGGGTGGCTCCAAGTGTCACCAAGCATCCTAGTGTGGTGGCCTGTGGATTTCAGAGAAGCAAATGAAGACTGTCAACTGGAAGAGAAATCCAAGGTGTCTGAGACCTGGGGAAGGTAAGTCGACAATTATCATATATGATAAGCAGCAACAGTGGGGGAAGAGCACACTTGTGCATTGCAGCATCGAAATTTCTAAAGCAAACCTTCCTTACTTCCAACTAAGGGGAAAACCCTTACTGCCCACTGAGCTCTGGCGGCTAGAGAGGTCACGTGCTAGGCTAAGGGTCGTTGCCTAACCAGGGGCAACAGAAAGCTCCCTCACCTGGAAACACTCTTAAAGGAACCTGGCTGTTCTCCCTGTGGCCAGTGGTAGCTACTGCCCAGGTAATCCACTTACTTGCAAAGGAAGACAAATTCAACTGCCACCTCAGCACCCCACTTTACCCCCAGCGAAAGGAAAAGACTGGAGAAATACTCAGACATCCTCGGCAGTTAACAGCAGCCTCTACAGGAATTCACAACAGCTGGCAACCGTTCCCCCCACCCACCCACCGCAAACTAGGCAGTGGGCTCCAGAATCCCCACCACCGCCAAGCCATGAGAGAAATTTCTGTCTCTCACCCATCCATCACCCTGTCTTGTTTTGTTTTCAATGTTCAAATACAGGAACTTGAGGTCTGAGCTTACCTTGACATTAGATCCCCAAAAGAAAAAAATAATGGCCATTGTTATGGAATCGTTTCAAATGAGAAACAGACTAACCCAAAACATAAATTGTGTGCACGTGGGAGATAAGACAACCGTGAAGTGCTATTGAAAACACCCTCTCTCTGACCTTCCAGAGAGCCTCGAAGTGTGCTGCCTGAGAGGCAGGAGGGCATCTTCAAAGTGCCAGGTGCCTGGGGGACAAGTCTCCAGTCAACAGATGCACAGTCCTGCTAAGGAGGCGCTTTCATAAACGGAACTCTAGAGCGTGCGTGCCTTCAGACGATGATGGGTTTTCCTTCAGTGCAACCAGGAAAAAAAGGAAGCATCACTTCTTCCCCCAGACGGCAAAGACTTCAGCAGCATCCCGTGCCTTCATGAAAAGCAAGCCCAATGTGTCAAACAGCCAGTGTGCAACACTGGCACAGGGAGAAGGGAAGAGGGAGAAAGAAGTGTGATGTTCACTAACATGGGGCTTTAAACAAAAACCACCCTGGTCTACGGGGAATGCCACTCAACCAACCTGACGGCCCCCCCTGAGGGCAGGGCCACTGGAGTTGCAAGTGCTCCAAGGGCAGGGCGTTCTTCTCTCATGTATCAAGAGCTTGATGGGAAAGCTGCGGCAGCCAGCATCCCGTAGGGACCTCTTGAGGGTGGCTTGGTTGTTTTGCGTGTCATCAGCTCAGAGGTGTTTGGAAGAAAAACCCGTTATTATCACGCACTAGACCCAGGGAAGCCAGTGTCTGTCCTGTGGACTTCCAGTGGGAATGAAGACAAAGACCGAGCATCGAGCCAGGCGTAAGCCCTACTTATGACTCAGTTCAATCCTTGGTTGACTTTGGGGCATTTCCAGAACATTGTCTGCATTGCAATTTGGCACAGCTCCTAAAAGCCAGACTCTAGCCCCAAATCAAGTTAAGGTACTGATAAGAAATAGTCCTTTTTCCTTCAGCCCTTTGCCCGATAACTTCCTTTTCACACTCAGCATCTCACGTCTTGATTGAGAAATAACTGCCAACGTAAGAGCTCTTTTCCCGGCTCTAAAGCAACGCAATTGTGATCTTGACACATCGACCAGATAAATCCAACTTAATGGGAACGTTCAGTGGCCAAGGACAAGCTGCCAAGAGCAAAGTATTAGGTTGGCAGAGTTTAAATTACTTAATAGCATCCAATGCCAACATTAAGTCAGGAATTGCTGAGCATTTGGTAAAGTTATGAATTAAGGATTATGAGACTGGAATTGAAACAACGACCTTATCCAACGTTGAAAATCCTTTTGCTCCCACTTCCCTTTGAAGCCCGGCCACTCATGCCAAACTATAAACGTATCACTTCCTGGAGAATATGCCAGGCCACTTCAGCCTGAAATCAAGTACCAGCAGCGGGCATCCAAGATCCTCACCAACATCCAGCAAGTACGCAAGCCCTGCCAGACTCTTCTGCTCCCCAGGTGGAGTCCAGAGACCCAACCTCTGATTTATCTGGCAGACAAAATGATTAGGATACCTTGGGTAGCTGTGTTAGCATGTTTCCCAAGATGGAGAATTTTAATTGAAACCACTCAGAGCTCCAACCTCCATGACTTGCACTTGACTGAATGCCAAGTCCTCCCAAGGACTCTGCCCAAGTATGACCTGCAATCATTTCATTTCCATTCTCAAAATTTTAAGGTGGCAGCTTGACCAGAGAGTACCGTGTTTCTCAACAGCACAGCCTCACACCAGAGACATTATTCCAAAACCGTTGGCTTCTCTCCTTGTCAATAACCTGCCTCTCACACGTTTCCCAACACCCCTTTTTGGGAGGAGGATGGTACTATACGCAGTTGAGTGCAAGACCTGGGACAGTTGAGCAGTGTTGCAAGGGAGAGAAAACGAAACTTCAGCTTTCCCTTGGCACACAACTGTCCTGCTCAGTCCTATTAACTGACTGTAGTCAAACCAGAAATTAGCTCTCCACCGTTCCACTCATCTTAGAGACAAAAAAAGTCAAGTTATAAATGACTTTCAGGGCTTCTATCGAGAATACTTTTTATTATACAGGTATCATATACACGACAAATTATTTTGGGAATGTTTACAGGCGTGGAGTTCACCTCCAAACTCCATTTCACCCACACACAGTACCGCACACTCATCTTCAGGTCCAACCCCACCGGAATAAGACACAAAGTTATTGCTTTGTGCACAGATAGCTTCAATTAAATACCATCTTCTGCGTCAAGAACACAGCACAGCCCAGGATCCTCTTAAGTCTTAATACCCTGTGTACATACGAAGAAAACCTAAAGATGTTTTAGATTACCCCATCACCTTTAAAAGTTAATATTAAAATCGAATCCTATTTCTCAAAAAGTCATAAGAAGTGCACCCGTATTTACAGACCCCATTAAATTATGCATAAATAAAATCTGTACACTCAACGCACTGTTTCTCAAAAATACAAGCCTCCTCCAGGACTTGGGGATGACAGGCAGCAAAAAAATGCTTCATGCCTACCCTTTTCAAGTTTACTCAAAACACCAAGATGTGAAATAAATATGCAAATAAAGCTTAGTACCTTAAAGGAACATGTCATTCAGAGTCTCCCATTTGAAGAGTTAACTTTCGAAGTTTTTTTTTTAAAAAAAGAAAAACATAAACCCATCAGCAGGCTTGGTTTCTACAAGTTTTGCAAAACCCGAAGGCCCCCCTTGAACAAGGAGTTTAAAATGTGTCAAATACCACCTTTTAACTAGTTGCTAAGCAGACAGAATCTGTGCCTCCCACTATATGTAGGATTTGATATCCGAAGAAGCTAGATAAACACTTTCTTTAGATAAATATTTAGTGGACACAAAAGCCAGCCATTACCTTAACACTGAAGGTTATTGTTGATCTGAATCACATCAGTTTGACATTTCAACAGCTAAGTGTGTGGGTTTTTTCTTCACCCGGGGAATTGATTTAAAAGGTTCTAAAACTTGTAGCACCACTTTCAGAGAAAGGAAAAATGGGGTTCATAAAAATAAAATATAAGCTTAATGAGTCAAGAACCAGTACTTGTCACCTTCTGATAACTTGTCCAGAGTTACGGAGACACTTCAGCACTAGAGAGACAACTAAGGAATCTGGGAGGGCACGCACGGATCTGGAAATCAGTGGAAGCCTTTTTAATGGGAAGGTGGGTGAAACCTCTGTCCACCAGGCCAGAGGGGTTCCCGGTCTGTCCACGTTGAGAACGACTTTGGAGTCCTTTTCCATCAAGACTCTTCGGCTCTTTGTTCTCCCTCGTTTTATTTCCTGTGCTTCTCCATTTTCTCCAGGGTTTTGCTAGAATCGGCTGGACTCTGGTCTCCAGGATTCATGTACGATTTGTCTATGACTATCAGGGCTTCTTTTATGTAGTTCTGCACAGCAGACACGGCGGCACAGATGGCCTGGCTGCCGAACCCGTGGGTAATGAGGCTGAAGTGAGACAAGCAGTTCTGTATGTTCGTCTCCAAGACCGGGGTGGGCCGGTTGTTCCCGTTGGGTGTTCGGTCCTGATTGAGAAGGTCTGTGAATTCTTTACACACTTGCCTGTGAAGACAGTCAACACACACCTGTGAGCCCAGTCTTGCTCTCCATAGGTCAAGGGCACAGAACAAACTACCCTGAGGATGACATCGCGAGGCAATCAGAACTTTTGGCCTGAGCCAAGGAAGTCAGACTTGAAACTAATCTAATAGCCAATCACTGCACTTAGCACCTATCACGTGCAGGCCCTGAGCTAAACTGCATTATCTTATTTAATCCTCGCTGCGATTAGAAAAGATAACAGGATTAGCCCCTGTCAATTGACCAAGGTCACCAGGCCTGGTAAAGTGGTGGGGTCAGGAGCCCAGCCGGGAGGGTAAGGGAAAGCCCATTTATTTGGTGCGGGTTAGTTCCAATGAACCAATTGTGTCAGGAACCCCGAGAATCATGAATTCCCCTGAAACTCACTCTTTTTACACTGGCTGGTTCACTGTACTCCCTTTGCCCCATTTCCTGACTTGACTACTTCTGCTTCATTTACCATGATTTTAAAATCAATTTACTGTTGGTTTCTACGAGAACTCCCACAGCTGCATTAAGTAGGTTCTGAGACATTTAATTGTCCACGGCTGCTCCAAACCCAACCTGATAGTTACATTTAAAAACACACAAAAAAATGTCGTTATCAGGAGGCAGAAGGCGCACAATCTTTACTGAACGTGACAACAAATTATTTTCAACATGTTTCTGTAAGATATGCAAATACGATAATGCAGGGGTAGTTTAAGTGTTTTGAGCTAAATAACTGAGCAGCTCAAAAAACACTCCTTACTGAACAATACACTCATTTTACTTACTCTTCTAAACCCTACCAGAAAGTTAATATATTTGACTTTGTAAAAGAAGCTTCTTCGCCATTTTCTTTTGCTCCACATCCCAATTTTTTTTTCTTTTTTTGTGTCTGTGAGGAAGACTGGCCCTGAGCCAACATCCGTTGCCAATCCTCCTCTTTTTTGCTGAGGAAGACTGGCCCTGGGCTAACATCCGTGCCCATCTTCCTCCACTTTATATGGGACGCCGCCACGGCGTGGCTGACGAGCGGTTCATCGGTCTGCACATGGGATCCGAACCGGCGAACCCCAGGATGCCGAAGCAGAGCACGTGAACCTAACCGCTACGCCACCGGGTGGACCCCACACCTCAATTTTTTAAGGAGCATTTCTTTCTTGAGCACCAGGGACTCTGCTGGCCCCTCAGCTTCAGAGTCGGAGCATTAAGTCATCAAATCAGTCTGGACACTTACTGTGCGGCCAGCAGCATGTTCTTCCTAGCTGCCATCTCATTCCGTCCTCCTAGATGAGGTCTGGTTAAATATTCGGCCACCGATTTACTAGGAAATTCCGCTTCGCAGACATACGCGAAGTCCCGAGCCAAATGCACAGCCTCACCTAGAACAATCAGCAACGGCAACAGACTTTAGGATGGCCGCGGTCACACCGGCTAACTGCCCTCCTCTTTTTCTAGCACTGATGGTCTACCCGCCACTTTCTGTTCTAAAATGGAACCCTACACGGGAAAAACAATCCAGCTGGTAAGCGAACTTCCTGGATACTTCCGGAGATTGTCTCCCCTAGGAAGAGGGTGAAACCACACAATGCGAGGGGAAAAGGCCCTAAAATTTTTTAACTGTACTTGAACAACGTGAACCAGTCCTCCGCCCAACTTGAGCGGATTATTTGGAGACACACCCATGCTTTCTCTTGATAATAAAAGAGTTATTGTGGAGAAGCAGGGAAAGTCGAAGGAGAGGAGCACATTTGACCAAAGCAAGCTGGGCACGTCTCTTTATGTAATTGTGACAAAGTCTGTGACAAGGAACTTTCTTTTTAAACTAGGGCATCCCATTACTGAAGGGGGCAAGTCTCTAGAATGTTTCTTTACGAGAAGGAGGCAGGACTGTGTTTCCTATTGGAATTAAGTTAAGAGCCTCAACTTGGACCACTCACCCACTTTGTTCAAGTTACTGGGAGCAGAGGGAGAGGAAACCCATGGGGGTCATCTCCCACCCAAGGTACCCGGTTCTGGCTCCACAGTGCAAGGCTGGCAGAGCTTTTCAAACAGCCAGATGGTGACAAGCCCGCCCCCACCCTCTGCAACTTTGCCTTCCCAGACTTACTGCATCAGAATCTGAGAACCATTGTTCTGGCACACACTTTCTTGTTCAAGCACCTCTGCCTGGCCGGCTAGTCAGAAAACCTAGCAGAGCCACATCCATACACCACATATGCAGAACCCACCCCTCTCCATGCAGGACAGCTGTTCCCCACAGGCAGCTCCTTCCTCCTTGCCCTGACCTCCAAAGACACACGTAATAAAGGTAGAGCAGGGCTCTGCCAAGTCTCTTTTAGCCTCACAGCAGCGCCATTAGGGAAAGAAAGTATTCAAAAGATTGCCTGGCTACCAGGAGACCGCCCCTCATTGGCTCCCCGAGCCCTCAGCCAGAGCCCAGCACCCTGCTGATTGGGCAGGTGCTAGAGGTTGCTGGAGGCTTCGGGACAAGCCTCTCCGGGTTCCACACCATTTTCCTGTGTGCAGTAACAATGAGCTTGTCTTGTTTTTTAAAAAGTTATTATTTCACGTTTCCCTCGCCCCCTTTTAAAGGCTATACTGCATCCCTGGCTACTTTCCAGGTTGGGGGTGCAGGCCCATTCAAGAAACTGAAATGTCACATCCTACTGTCTCAGGGCTGGGGAGAGGTGCTCATGCGTGGACCCCATTACTGTTTTCTTTTGATGGGGGAAATGAACTAAGGAATTGTGAATTGGGCCAGTCCCATTGTACACAACGGATTTTCTCTTCACTGACCACAATCCCAATATTCCACAGCTACAAATGCCAGAAATGGGACTTCTGCCCACCAAGAAGTAACCAGCTTTTTAAAAGTCTACCAGTTGATCAATTGCACCTTTCAAAAATTGGTTCATTTAACGGGAAATGTCAAAACCCTATAGTGTGATTTCTCAGGTTAGGAAAACCAATTTCTTTTTCACAACGGTTTTCTGGGGAACTCAGAACAGAATACTTAAGCAGCCAGATATTTAAATGTTAACTTATTTGAGAAAATTACCATGACTCGTTGTAATGAACTTATGACAAATCGCTTCTCTCTACTTGCGAGGGAATTACGAGTGGTTTTAAAGTTTTTCTTTAGAGGAGTATTCAAGACACAACACAGCACGAACTGAAAACACCACAAAACAACAACAAAACTCACTGACCTTCCACTAAGGATGTCAGGAGGGTTACATGCGCAGCTTTCCGTCTCCCGGCTGGAAGATTCAACCCAATCTTGTCCAACTTCTCCCGCAAGGACCGGCCTCCATTTTTAGATTTGGCTCTGAGTAAAAGAAAGCGAACTGTGGCTGTTCTCAAGAAACCACACTTAAAAATTCTAAATTCCTAAAGTGCAATCAAAACTGAAATTCATCAAAGACAGTCTACACCATGTGGATCATAGTCAAATGACACACGGAGTCCTCATTTCATTAATCCCTGTGAAACTCAAAAAACTCTTAGCATCACCAACATTTTTTTTTAAAAATCAGAGAACATTGCCAGTTGCACTGGAGAAGATAAACTTTCACTTGTAAAAACCCCAAAAGACTCCCGGGGGGGAGCAAAACCCACGGAGGTCTCCCCTTCCCTTAATCCAGATGCCACCACTTCATAAGGAATCAAATTCTAACCAAATGATAATTTGTTATCTCTGCTTTAGCACTTCCTTCTACATTTGGCACTTTCTAAAAGAGAAGAAATGTACTACAACTCTGAACCGATTAGAATTCAGTGTTAGGTATAAAAGTTACATAAATGTTAAAAATACCTCCCTGATCCCTTTCGATTATTCACCTTCAACCACCCCAACCACCGTGCCCAGAACGTGTCCCCATGTACCTTCTGAGAACACCTCCCAGTAACGAGGCATTTAGGCACTCAGGCGGGGACAATCGCCTCTGGACTTCAGCAACTGTCACTTTGTATTTAGACGTGGAGCTGAGAAGGGACAATCTTCCAGGGACAGAGCAGAAGACCTCGCTGGGATTCATCACCGCCCCCACCAGCTCCTTCTGACAGGGGAGACTCAACGGGTTCTTGGTCATTGAAATGGGACCTGTGAATGAAGATCAGAAGTGGCAGTCCGAGGGCTGCATCGGAGCAAGAGACCTTTGCAAACCACTAACCGAAGCTGAAAGAGCTTTTTAAACAATAATGTCGGAATATAAATTGCAAGCAGATTTTTTTAAAGCCATAGTCTCCAAAGATAATCTAATCTGAAATTCACACGTTAACACCTTGGGGAGTTAATTAGTCAAGATCCCAAGCATGGAAGGTTTTCATTTTCTAGCCACTGTTAAAATCTGTTTAATTAGAACATTTGTTTTCAAAAAGACTGCTTCATGCTAAATAAATGCTGATTTTTTTTCCCCTCACTCAACGGACAACCAAAATCACAGGACAATTCAGATCATTTGTCAAAACCTTTCAGTGCAAGTGATCACAGTAAATTTTAAAATACAAACAAACCTTTTTGGTTCTAAGTTTACTGGGAAAGTCAGTCTGAGTTTTTTTCAAAACCCATTTTTCTCCAATTGATTTCAGGCAGTTTAACTTCAAATAACAGACATAGCTACCTTTAATTTAGGGCTAGTCCATTTCCCAAAACAGCCAGACTGGTAATCCCATCAGTATGTAACTTAATTTCATGAGCTACTCACTCACCAAGTAATCTAATTTTCCACATCCCCTTTCCCCTTATCCTGCACAAACCCAACCACTGACAGATCACCCTAGCCTGCTTCTTTTAGGGCTGTATATTTCGTAGGCCAAACCGTTTCAGAACTTTTTCTTAAGGATCATTAAAGAATTAAGGATCCTTCCCACATGCCTATTTGAGATCGGAAGTAAAATCACATCAACTCCTTCAACAATTAAAATTGTCACAGAACCAACCACTCAACTAAGGTGTGTGGCGTGCTTTTTTCAAATGAAATCACAGCGTGAACTCGCTCTGGCAGCCTTTCTCTAACATCGTAAAAACGCCCTCGAATTCAAGGAGTAACATTCCCCAGTAGAAAACCGCGGATAACAAATCCGGGGATTGAGAGAGGTCTTAAGAGTTTTACCACGTAACGTTTTTCATTTAGGCCGGAAGGAAATGCCCTTCTCACTCCAAAAACCTACTTTCCCTTGAGTCCCCGTCGGCCCCTTGCACCAACGTCCCAAGTCGGCCACCCAATGCCCGCACCTTGCCAGTAAGTTAAAAACCTCAACACAGTTAAGAATCAGCACGGGTCATGCGGCCGGAGGAGGAAGAAACCTCTCGTTCACTACCCACCTTTGCGAATAACGGTCTGATCATGCAGAAGCAGGTGCTGGTCGTCGACATTCTGGGGGGAAAATGACAAAGTTTCCTTTAAGTGCGGGGGAGCCTGGGCGGGGGGGAGGAGAGAGGCTGTGGGACAGACGGTCCGGACGGGAGGGGGCAGGAGCCGAGGCGCCGCTCACCTGCACCTCCTCCACCTGGTGCGCCATGTCGTGGAGCCCCAGGTTGTCCGCCAGGCCCGCGGCGTCCAGGGCGTGCGCGTGCGGCAGCAGCAGGTCCGAGCGGCGGTAGGCATCGCGGCGGGCGGTCATGGCGCCACCGTCCAGCCCGGAGAGGTGGGGCAGCAGGCCGGCCGGGCGCCCGTGGTGCGACGGCAGGCCGGTCCCCTCCTGGCTCTGGCGGCCCGGCCAGGCCTGCTGCTGGCTGCCCGTGGGCGCCGGCTGGTGCAGGGGGTTAATGGCAGCTGCGTAGGCTTCTCCCAGATGCGAGTAAGGGTCGGCGGACTGTGAGTAAGCCAGCTGCTGGTAGGGAGGCGGAAAGTAGGGTGGTGGCTGGTATTCGGCGACTCCAGTATGGGAGAGGGGCGGCGCGGGGCTGTAGAGGTGCTGCCCAGCCGAGGAGAGGTGGGGGAGGCGCGGGTTCCCATTGCTGCTCGCGTCGTGGCGATCCTGAGAGAAAGCGAGACCCCGTTAGTACGAAACCCCGCTACTGCGAACCGAAGCGGCTTCACAAAGTGGCCCCCGGGGACCCACCGCACCAGCCCGGACCCGACCCGCAGGAACTGCCCTCGGGCCAGAGGGCACCCAGGAGCAATGTGCCCCGGGGATTTCGTTGTTAACCGCGAGTCCGCGGAGAAAAGAGACTCCGTGAAAGACCTGGGGGAACGCGCCCTCAAAGCCCAGCGGCCAAGATGTGGGCGCTCCGACGCCCGAGGCGCTCTGAGGCGCCAAGTCTGAACCCCAGGCCTTGGGCTTGGAGAAACTGGGGCCGGGGCCCGGTGAAGAAGTCGGCGCGTGGTGCAGAGAGCGCTCGCTCACGAGCCCGCACATGTTGGCGTCGCCTGGCAAAAGAAGGTGGGGACGCGGCGCGCTGCACGGATAATGCGCGCAGCGCGGGAAATGCGCATCTCCCCCGCCCCAGGGACCCTCCCTTCCACGCCCTCAGGCCAATGACCTCCAGGCGAGTGACACTCCCTAGCAGGGCCTGCCACCCGGCGCCGCCCGAGGGGACTCAGAAGGAACGCGCGCAGCCGGGGCAGCCCTCTCTGCGAGCTGTATCCCGACCAGTGGGGATCGGACGGGGAGACCGCCCTGCCCTGCGCCAGTCAGTGTCCCCACAAATCGGGGCGCTGAGGAAGAATTAAGGACCCCCAAAACTGGGCAACCTTGCCTGGGCACGTCCCCTAGCCCCACGGCTGTCCGACTTAATTCCTAAAGGACGTGTCTGCATGGGTTCCCGGGGTCAAAGAGGTGGCGGGGAACCGGGAGAAACATGGCACTGTCGCCCCCTAGTGGAAGTGTCCGGGCCTGCAAACACGGGCAGCCCCTGGAGGACCCGCCGGCGCGGTGCGCTCCCGCATCCCCCCAGCCGGGGCTCCCCTCTCCCAGCGCCCCGACACACGCCTCCCGCCGCCTGCGTCTTCTTCCTCTTCCCGCTCGCCGCCTCCCTCCCTCCCACTCTTCGAAACTCTAGCTCAACCTGTCCGACAGGCTGGAGCACTCCCGAGCGCTTACGGCCCCATCCTGGCCTCAGGCCACCCCCCCAACACTCCCCAGCCCCCACTTCTCTTGAAAGCCAAACTTCTGTTGTTTTCTTGTTTCCCCGAGGTAGCGGAGCAGGTGACAAGCCCGCCTCGGAGGAGTCTCCGCAAAAATGTCGCCGGCCATCGCCTCGTCTGACCCCTTTGGACAGATATCTCGTGCGTAAAAGCCACGTCTAAGGGTTGTAGACAGGGCGCTCTTCCGAGAAAACGGGAAGGAGGGCTGTTTTGCTTCGCATGAAACCGACCGGTAAGCTTTGTGGGTGGGATCTGCCATTCTCTTTCCAGGCCTTGTTACCGCGGCTGGATACTTAGGAAAAGGCCCGATTCAGACAGGGAGCCGCGGAGAAACGGACTAGGGGGTGTCCGGAAAAGTGAACCCCGTCCCATCGAGGGGCAGTAGCGGGTGCCTGCTCGGAGCTCCTGCGCCCTCGCCCCCGACCTCGGCCAGTGGCCCCCGCCTGCCCCCCAGACTGTACTCGGGTGGGGCCGGGCTGCGCCCCTGAGCCCAGCTCACCTCGCAATCCTCTTCATACTTGACGTTATCGGTTATTTTCCACAACATGGCGTCCGGCGTCCCCCAAAACAGTCGCCAGTTAGGCTCCCCCCACCCCCCGAGTGGTAAATCCAAAATTGGGGTCACGGTGGCCGGGCGTCTGCCGCCGCCCCCGCCGCGCGCGGGCCTCGCTGTCCCGGTCACTGGACGCGCATCGGCGGCTCTGCGAGCGTAGATGCCGCCGCCGCGAGAGTAGAGGCCGCCGCTGGGGACCCGGGAAGCCGCGCCCGCACTGCGTGTCCCGGCGGTAGCCGGGGGACCCGGGCGCCTTAATGAGAAGAGAATTATCATAACTCCTCCCCCGGGGCCGGCGCGAGGCCCCGGCGCCGGGCGGGGCGGCCCCCAGCCAGTCCCAGCCTAGCTCCGCCCCGCACCGAGCCCGGGCGCCGCGCGGAGACCCACGCCGCGGGGGGCGAGAAGGAGTCCAGTGGGCGACACCTCGCTGACAGCCGCAGACCTGCGTGGCCAGGGTCTCCCGTCGCGCCTTCCATTCGTCACCCCCACCGTGCACACACACCTGAGATTGGCAGAGCTGGAGACCGGGAATCCAAATACCTAAGAGCTCCCCCTCTTTCGCCAAACGCGCCTTTCCCCATCCTCCAAAAGACGTTGTCACGTGGAGTTAGAGACCCCGCGTTCGGGGGAGGGGTGTCTCAATAGCTGGGGCCTCCGTGTCTCCTAAAACGTCCCACCTCACGCTCTCCACTAAGACTTCTGGTTTGGGCCGGAATCATGCAGCTGGAGCCCCAATCCCTCCGAGAGATGCCCCCTTCCCCCGCGCTCCGTGGGCACAGCGCCGTCTGGTTCCTCCGAAGGGACGGGGGAGGGAAGGCCTTCTGGGGAGTCTGCCCCAAGCGCCACGGGGTGGTCGGCGGGCGCTCCACCGGCCCCGAAGTCTGGGACTACGGCATCTCGCCGCCGTCGCCCGAAGCTGCACCTCCGCGGCTGGTTGCGGCCGGGGGGCACCCGCGTGCCCTCGCCCAGCCCTGCCCAGCCCTGCGCCGGCTCGGCAGCTGCCTCCAACGGGCCAGACACTCAGAAGCCTCAACTCATCCAAGAAAAGAGGTGCGGGGCCGAATACATCCAAACGCCACTGGCGCGGGGAGAGGGGAGGTGGGCAGGAGGGAGGGACCGCAGAGGAGCCGCCGCTGGAGAGGTGAGCACCCCCTTTCCGCAGATGCAGGCAGAAAACGAAACTTCCTCCCACGTAAACTCTGCCTCTCTTCTCCATATATATTTGCTACCCAAACTTAAAAGCAACGCTCAGTATTAAAAAATTTTAAAGAAACGAAATCCAGTGGCCCAATTATCTGTAACTGACCTTTTTCACTGCAAGGGCAAAGTCGCTAATTCCCCAGGGCGAAATTTTCTTGGGATGACCCAGCTGACTCTGACAATCTGAGGGAATCGGAGAAAGGGGCTATTTCTATTTGATTCGGAATCCGATCTTGCAATAATCAGTACCTATCAGTACGGCTCCCCGGACCTGGAGTGGACGCTCCTCGCCATCCAAAGAATGATTGTTTCCACCGCCTTCCTGCTCCTCGGGTTTGTTTGAGCTTTGGCATTTCTTTAGACCCAGATGGGCCTAAACCAAAATAACTAAAATAAAAATAGACGTCCTCCAAGCGAAACGTCCTCCCTCGCCTTGGAGAGTAGACAAATCCGAGGTGATATTCCGACCAGATGTGAGAACAAAACCTGGGAGTGAAACCACTGGGAGCTTTTCGGGCATGTCTGCGGGGCTTTGCACTAAGAAGTACAAAGGACAGTGTACACACGACCCCTGACACCTCGCTTCCAAAACAGCGGGGCCTGGGGGCAAAAGAAAAAACCGCAGAAGCTGCGCTCCTGGTATTCGGAGGTGGGGGCAGGGGGCACCTGCGCACTGCAGGAATCCGACCCCGGGGCGGCAGGCAGGCCCGAGCCCAGGGCGTGAAAGGTTGGGGTCTCAGGCACTCCGAGAGGGAGGCTGCGGCTCCTCCTTCGGGCTCCCCAGACTCGCAGAGGGGTGACGCGGGGGGGTCTCCTCCACACTGGGCCTTCTAGCCTCGAGTTTGACTTCAAGACCCGGCCTGGGGTGCAGCTTGAACAAGTTATCTCGTGCGCGCCGGCAACTTGACCTCCGGACAGGTTGGGGTCTGGGCTGGGCAGAAAGGTGCCAACCCTCCACCCCAGGCCCTTACTGTCCTTCCTTTCCGCAGCAGCGCTCGCCGAAGCCACCCGGAGGGACGGAGATTCCTCCCAACCCGGGGGCGTCTATGGCGGAGGCAAAGGGAGCCGATGGGCCCTGAGGGCCTGCGCGCCCCAGTTCGGGGAGCCCAGGAATCCAGAGGTTTCGGAACCGCTTGACAAAGGCCGTTCATTCCCAAGGCAGCTCCCTGGAACCCGGCGCTGCCCTCTCTCCAAGGGGCACGCGCTCAAGCTACAGCGCGACTTCCGCGCCCTGGATGGGGAAGGCGGCTCAGATGAAATCTTCCCGGCCTCGGAGACCCTGCCCAAACACGCACGCCCTCGGCTTCGGGGCCGGAACCCAGGCACGCGCGCGCCCTGGTCAGGGTGCCGGAAGCCTCAGCCCTTCCTTGAGCTCAACTTTTCTTCTCTCAGCCGAGAGCAGGGAGTGGATGGCTCCTGCACCCGAGACATACCTCCCTCCAAAGCCCCCGCCCCTCGCCGCCTGGAGCCAGGGAGACTGCGTGACTGACTGCACCCTGAGGCAGCCATCGCCCGGGGAAGGGTGCCCCCTCCGGACCCTCCTTCCTTTGCAGCAGCCTGACTGTAAACAGAACGTGGGGATCCCGGGGACAAGCCTCGCTGCACGCCTCGCAAGATCAGGGATATGGGGGTGGAGAGTCGTCAGCGGCTCCTCTCTGTCGCCCCCTAGGGAACCTGCACTCACACACACGCTTGAAGCCCTGGACCCAGGCCCCTAGCCCGCTTGGATGGCCCAAGAAACCAGAGACAGGAAGCCACCAGGCGTCTGCAAGGACAGCAGTGCCGGGACTGTGCGCCACCTCCACCTCTGGAAACAGCGCTCCCCGCCCTAGGCGCGAATCCTCCGCCGCCGCCCCCCCCCCCCCGCAAACCTAGGAAGGCGGCGGGGCTTGTAGACCTGGATTGGAGCTGGCCTACGACTCTTCTTCCCGCCCCAGGGAGGGGGCGCCCTAGCGGCAGGTGTAGGCCCCCAAGCGCTGTCGCGGTCGCCGCGCCGTGTGCAAGATGTCAGGCCCCTCGGAACAGCATGAGCTCCGGCGGGGGCCGCAGTAAGCGGCGGGGCCTGGCTAAGCAGGGCCGAAAAGCCGGGGCCTGCAGCAGTGGGGAAGGAGGGCGCCCGTTCACGCGCCCCACCCTCCACCCCACGTCCTCTCTTCGCGGTCCTGGCACCAGCTGAACAGACACTTCGCGTCAAAAGAAGCCCTCTAAGGTGCACGCCCTGGGGCGCCACACGCATCAGTTCGCAGCCACTCCAAAATCACAGCGATAATATAGAAATAGCAGATGGTGTGTGCAAAGTGGCTGCCACACACACGTAGATGCTTCTCGTCTTAGCCCGGGGTCCAACTCCACTCCATCTACTGCTCGCTCCTATGGGCGCCGCGCCAGGCCAGATGCTTAAAGGGCTTCGCAGCCTTTGGCTCTTCCTCGCAAACGTCTTTTTACAAATAGGCAAAGAGAGGCGCGGAGTTGAGGCGTCTTGTAGGACCCAGGCTTCCGGGGAGAGCCCGGCCCGTTCCTGTCCCAGGTCTAGTCCGGGCGTTCATCGCAGAGCGCTCGCCAAGCGC
Organism: Tapirus indicus; assembly: GCA_031878705.1. NCBI lineage: Eukaryota > Metazoa > Chordata > Mammalia > Perissodactyla > Tapiridae > Tapirus > Tapirus indicus. The sequence continues at coordinate 48,393,517 of CM062929.1, forward strand.
GGAGGTCGTGGGAGTAGTCTCTAATTTGACAGCCGTTGCCCCACTTCGCAGCGGGCGAAGGTGCATTTTCAGTCGTCCATCTACCTCAAAGCCACAAACTTGCCTGCCATTCCAGGCCACCTCCCTAGCAGCTCTCGCCTCCCCTGCCCCGGGGGACCCCCGCCCTCCAGAGGCCACGCTTGGCTGCAGAGTGCCTGTCACCTCTCCACTAACATCCCGGGGCCCATCCGCGTGCAGCGTTAACCGCTCCGAGCGAAGGCGAGAGCCCAGCGTCCCCGGAGGCCTTCTCGGCTCGGCGTCCTGGGACGCCGTTCACCTCCAGGCCAGCTGAGCCCGGCGGCCGTAACGCGTTTATCTGGTCGCCGCCGGGCGAGGAGGCCCACTGAGGCCGGGCGGCGCGGCTCGGCTTCCCGCGTCAGCGCGGGGCGCGCCCGGGGCACCCTGCACCCCCACCGGCGCCCGCCCCACCCAGCAGGCGCCCCTCTCCTCCCCGCCCTCCACCCAGCACCTCTCCCTCTCACCCTTAGGAACTGGAAGTTCATGTTGCCAGCTCTTCGACCCTCTGCGAGCTGGGATTTTAAGAGTGGGAGCTACGCAGGAAGAGCTTCCCAAGGGCCCAGGCGTGTGCTGTAAAATGCTCCGAGCGTTTATTTAATTAACGGGGCGGGAGGGGGGGACGACAATTCACAGCCAAAGCGGGCTATCGCGATTGGAAGACACACCTGAGAAGTCCGCGTTACCCCTCCCCTGCCCTCCCCCCTTGGACACTGTAAACTCGCCGATGGAAAAGGGTCTTCTGGAGGGTCTGCACGTATGTATATGACACGCAGTAGGGAGGGCTCCTTCACATCCCGAAATTATTTTAAATGTTTTCTACGTCGTGCTGGCAAAGGACATTTGTTTTATTTATTTAGTCTCCAAAGCCACATCTATTCACCCTCCGAGAATTCTCAGCCATCATTTCTAGCTTTGATCTGACTTCAGGCGCCTCGCAGGTTCCCAGGTCCAGCTAAAACTGGACCAGGGGCAGTGAATTCCCTAGAGGAGGAGAGGTGGGAGGGTTTGGAGTCTTTCTTAAGTGCCAGGGAGATTTGTATGTGAGTTTCACACACTCGCAGGAGCTGAGAGCCCAGTGAAAGGCGGCCTTCTTAAGGGAGACTGTAAACACAGAAATAAATGCCATGCGTTGACTGTGCCACCAGTTTAAACACCGTGGGACCCACTGATCACGCAGGACAGCAGGAGGAGAAATCAGATTTGTACAGAAGCTGTTCCTCATGACCTGGGTCCTTGATGGTTTGCACACGTGAGCTGCCTAGGGAACCCCAACAGCTTCTTTCCCAGGGGGGTAAGTTGAAAACCTATCCAAGATTCCTCTACATAAGCCTTAGAAGAAAGAAAAAAGTGACAGGAAGACTGCAGGCTTCAACTCCACCTGCTGGTAAACTCTCCCAGTTTCCCTGTCCCTAGTAGTCTTCAAAGGCACAGCTTTTAAAATGCACGGAGATTTTTATGATAGAACGATCCATGGAGAGAAATGTACATTTTTACATTTCTCAAACACAAAGTCATGTAAGCACAGCCACAATTTAGTGTAAAGGGGTTTAAACATTCACTCTTAGCCACCACTTTAGGCAAAAATACACGGAATACAAAACCACAGGGAAAAGTAGCTTAGTTGAAGGTGTAACTAGGATTTTGATCACCAGTATTCTTCTTTTCTAAGACCAACACATGCTATGTGTTTTGGTCCCTCTGTAGGAATAGCTAAAAGGACACAGGCCACAGGCCACTTTTCGGGTGGGGGGAGGGGTGTGGAGAGAAAGCTGACTTTTGACTTCCTTATGGTTGGGGTTTTGTTTTCATTTGGGGGGGTTGGAATTAAAGTGTTGTGTTTTAGTTATTTTTTACATGAACACAGTAATCACTGTTAACATCCTGATTTTATTTCAAAGTTTAATCTAGAAGGGAAGATTTTTGCTGTTGTTGTTACGTGTTTCTGGTCTTTGTTGTTGCTACTATGATTGAATCCTACTTTTATAATTAAAAAAAAGATACAATAACCACTGTTAATGCCCAAATGTATTGTTTGCCTTCAGAAACTGGAGCACCTTGTACTGTCACAATAGGTAATTATGACAAATTGGCACCCAACCTCGCGGGGTCCCTTTACTCTGGACGACTTCCACTAGTGGGATCTGCAGGCATGCTGGAGCAAGACCCCTTCTGGAGAGCTCTCAGCTCCCCCGCAGCCACGTGTGTCCTTTCTCCTTTGCCCACTCTTTTCAGTCCTACAGCCAGGCTGCAGTATCTTCACTTAACCCCCAGCATCTTCCTCACGTGGAACCCAAACGTTGGCTTTCCTGGACCCGGTGCCAAGCTCCTGAGTTCTGCATGTAAGAACTCATCTCAGTGGGGCCGTCAGCCCAAAAACAACAACGTGAAAAAAGCCAAAATGACACCATGGCAACCCAGGGATCCAGAGGGAAACCCTAGCCAGCAAAAATCAACACCAAATTAAAGCCAGAACCTGAAAGAAAAAAAAATATTATTCTTCAGATCCACTCTATAGTATAAAATAAATATCAGTTTCCAAACTCTTCTTAATCCCAGGCACATCCATGGAAAAAAAAATTTAAAGACATATATATTTTTTTTCCTCACCTAAACAAAATCTTTAGCTTCCAAAACCAAGAATTGGAAATGTCTTGTACCAATATTTCCTTTTGAAGCTTAGATATGCTCAAAGATTCAGAAGACTGCCCTGCCCTAATTTATCCTATTAGGCAATAAGGGGTTTTCATTTTGTTGAAAGATGTCCCACTGCTGCCTACGCAGACCTGTTACAGCCAAGTCCGATTTCATGTATTTGTCAGTTGACAAGTAATCCATTAGAATCTTGGACATAGCACAAAGCAGTGATTCCCGAAGTGAAGTCCCAGACAGGAGCCTCGGCATCACCTGGGACCCTGTTAGGACTCCCCATTCTCAGGTGCCACCCCGCACCCACTGAATCTGAGCTCCGTGGGTGGAGCCAGCAACCTTGACACCCTCCAGGGGACCAGTGCACACTGAAGTTTGAGACCCACGGGCATAAATGATTCCTATGAAAACAAGTATGAAATTATTTCTTCCCTTGTTCACACATGAGACTCTGAAACTGTGTAGAGTGAATCAAATTTGCATGTTCCCAAACCACAACTGCATAAGTTAGGAGATTCCTCTATCCCTCTTTGTGGTCTACTCCCATGAACCCTTTTGGTATTGAAAGGATGTTCTTTAATCTTATCACAAATTGGCCTTTTAAACAACCAATTTACCCTACTCAAAACTACTCAATTAGACTTTGATTTTGTTTTAAAGACACAGTTTTTCATTCATGTATACAATATGTCATAAAAATTCTATAATCCATATGGATTTGGGGGCAAGGGGAAGAGGAGGTAAGGAAGTTCATCTTAAGTCAAATGTGTGTTTTTAAAAAAGAATTTGATTCTTCCTATTTCCCCTCCTCCACCCAAAGGATTAGATTATAATCCTATTTTCAGTTATATTCAGGAAAACGCCGAGGCTCCAAAAGAGGTGATTACCACAAACCAAGGCTTCCTCAGCCCCATCCCATTCAAACAAGCACATCGCCTATTTCTTCTTTTGGACCCTCATCCCTGGGACAAGTCAGAAACCTCAGGTCCCCCTCACCTGGACCACCTGGCTGCCCCTATGACTCTTGATGACCCCGAGGAGACGGGCATGTCAGTTATTTGCAAGGTCAGTTACAGAAGGGTACCAACCAGGGCTGGAATTAGGGTGACCGCACAAAATTTAAGAACACACCAAAAAACTCAGTAATCAAGACAATGTTTTAATGCATTTTTTTGGTTTTTTTTTCCTCCCCAAAGCCCCAGTAAACAGTTGTATGTCATAGTTGTGCATCCTCCTAGTTGCTCTACCTGGGACGCCGCCTCAGCACGGCTTGACGAGCGGTGCGTGGGTCCGCGCCCAGGATGCGAACTGGCGAACCCGGGCCGCGGAAGCGGAACACGTGAACCTAACAGCTTCGCCACCTGGCCGGCCCCTAATGCATTATTTTTTAAAAATTGAAATGAACACACACACACACAAAATCCTTGATGAACAAAATATCAGATGAAGACAGGCCACGGTGGTTTGTTTTATGACCTGTGTTATTGTGCCACGGAAACAGTTATTTCCATTCAGCTCTCAGTCCCAGGCCCCCGTGTCCCCTACCAGGTGGGCTGGGGAGAGTTGACAATGATGAGCGAACAGATAGGGCAAAGAGGGGCTCTGTATAGCACCCTGTTTTTTTATAGCGGACCTTTTATTAACTTTTTCGGATTGAGAGGCTGTTTTACAAACACATCTAGGGGCGCACGACTTCTTGTCTCAGGCTCCATCACTGCCTTGCCTGGCAGGGCACCGGGGCAGACCAACGCCCCACGGTGCTGAACACGAGAAAACAGGGGGTCCACATGGCTTAGATATCCCATCGTATTTCAGATGTTCACTTGCCCTTGAAGCTGGAAGGCTGGCGGTGTCTACATTTCCTGGAATGCGCCCCACCCTCATCTCTTACTCCCGCGGTTAAGACCACAGGCTTGGGAGCCACCAAGTCTCCTCCAAGTCCTGACTCTGCATACCTCAAGCAAAATACTTCAACCCTCAGTGCCTCAGTGTTCACATCTGCAAAATGGAGATAATAGTGCTTATCTCATAGGGTTGAGGATTAAATGAGAGGTAGAGCGTTTAAAACAATGTGCGGCAAATGTAAACATCACATAGTGTGTTGCCATGATTATCACTGAGAGTTTTCTTTACCCTCAGAGCATAGGCTGCTCCGTCCAAGGGTGAAACCTGTTCCTCAGCCTGACCGACTGGCCCACAAACCCCCACACCCCCAGGGTGAGGTGCCCCACCTTCACACTCAGCCGCCTCCCTGCACCTCTCAGCAGCCCAAGTTCACCTCCTGGGTCCACGGCCAAGTCAGTACCCTCAGGTGAATCAGCAGGTGAGAGGCTCAGAGAGACACCCGTCCTTGCGTTCATTCAACTAATAGTCACCAGTGTTTCTGCTGGGCTGTCGACAGGTGGGAACCTGCCCTATCCTAACTTCCAGTCTGGAAGGGCAGCCACTTGTTCCTCCATTCAACGATGTTTTGAGGACCTACTACGAGCCAAGCTTTGTTGGGTGGGTGGTGGGGGTAGAGAACATTGACAAAACTGACAACGGCTCCAAACTCATGAAGCTAATACCGGCCTGAGGAGACAGCAGTAAGAAAACTATTACAATGGGAGGGAGGGAGGGAAGAAATGCCAAGGGACAAATGCATTAACGGAAGCCACAGTGCCCAGGGGCAGTGCAAGCCCCTAACAGGCTGGGGAGGAGCTGACCAGTCTATGGGTCAGGGCAGGCTGTGCTGAAGAGCAGACTTGAAACAGAGGAGAATGCAAGAACACAAGACAAAGGGGAGAGCAGGAGGGTCCAGAAGGCCCTGGGTGTTGGGACCCAGGGCCTGAAGACCCAGGGCATGGGGAGCTTGTTATCTGGAAGCAGCCTCATCGTCCACAGGAAATAGGAGCCGAGATTCACTCAACACATCTATTAGCCACAGAGTATTTGGCCCAGGGTAGATGTTTAGAAAAGAAAACGGTCTTCCACTCTTTGATAATCTCACCAGGCAGTCAGATTTCTTCATTCTCCCAGCAGGGCCTCTCCTTTGCCAGGGGAGAGTGGCGAAAGAGGGGTCGAGTCCCTGCCCTCCAGAAGACAATGGGCACCTGTACATGTGACCATAGTGTCAGCCAGCACTGGGAGAAGGGGCCGGCTGGGGAACAGTGGGAGAGAGGGGATTTCAAAGAGGTGGCCAGGTAAAGGAAATGACCTTAGAACAGAGACTTTAAGGATGAGGCTGTTTAAAATGCAGGCACAAAAGGAAATAAGTAAAATAGATGGTCCCCAATTTTCCCCTTCCCAGAGATAAACACCATTAAAACAGAAATACAGTTCCACATTTTCTATTCATAATCTATATTATATGTATACGATATAGAAGATATGACAAATGTCACATTAAATCTATATATCAAACAATGAACTTTTAATGACAATAGGGAGGTCATCACATTGTTTATCTTCTGCAATTTGCCTCTTTGCGCTTGACTGGAGAGTGGGGACATCTTTGCACGCTGATATCTGCAGTCATTTCTTTCTTGCTTGCTTTCCTCCTCCTCGTTTTCTTTCTTCCTTTTTTTCATTTTTTTTCTTTTTTGCTGGTTTTGCATTAGACTAATGTTTATGATAGCTGCCACATTAGGATTTTTCGCCTTTACTTGCCTTTTTTCACCTGCATGCTCAGCTAACATGTATTGGCACTTGACCATGCGTGCCTTACAGTTCCAAAGCTTCGCTTGTATCATCTCATTTCATCCTCGCAGGAACCCCAGGAGATGAGAATTGTCACTGTGTCCCTTTTGCATTTAAGAGAACACCATGGTTTAGTAACTTGCCCTTCAGAGCCGGGCAGGTGGCAGAAATGGGTACATAGGACACGGTGCTAACCTGCCTGTTGACGTCTAACTGCACACCCTCACAAGCTGACTCAAATCGTCTTGTCTTTCAAGTCAAGTCAACACGGCCACAGGCTGTTTAGGGCCTGGGGGCTCCCAGGGCGAGGCAACGGGAGACCCCGGGAGCCTGCGGAAATGAAGATGTACCTTTTCCGGGGGTGATGCCTAGAAGTGGAATTTGGGCATCAGAGCCTAGGGGTGCAGCATGGTCTACAGTCTCGTTTCCACTCCCATCAGCAGGGTAGAAAAAGTGCCGATTTCCTCACAACCACAGCGTGGGGAGAGGTTATTTTACCAATCCTTAATTTTGTCCAGTCGGATAGCCCACAAGGAAATGGTTCATTTGATTTGCATCTTTTCAAATATTTGTTGGTCATTTGTGTGACTTCTGCAAACCATTTGTGCTACTTGCCCGTTTTTCTATCAAGTTATCCTTCCTTCGATATTTTTTCAACTACTTTCATAAATTTTTGTTAATGTTTACATCTTTAATGGAGCTGGTTATGGGGGGAGTTAACAGGAGGGGGCATGTATTTATGGTCTAAGGTAGATAGACTAATTTTTACTTTTCCCAAATGGAGAGATGACAGCTAATTGCCTTCGCAGTGCGGCTGGGGCAGACAGAAATGTCACTTTTAATCATGTAAGTTGACCTCTACATACATGCGAATTTTTCTGCCCTCTTATCTGTTCCCTATAATAGTCTATTCCTATGCCAATGCCAAACTCTGTTTGCTTATTGTAGCTTTTGCCCTTGTTTCCATATCTGCCTCATCTCCCTGATTCAAGTCTTCCAGAAAAGTCTTAGAACCGATGTGTCATGCTCTTCCCCACACCACCCCCCTACCCCCCCACCCCCCCCACCCTGCCACACACACACAAATCTTGCTTCCATTTTTACTGGAATTACTCAGAATGTATAGATATAAAGATCCGATATCTTTATACTAATATGGCTGAGATTAGTTCTCTTTTAAGTCTAGAAGAGACAGGAAAAAGCCAGGCCCGAGGCAGAGCTCGCGATTAAAGCAGTGGCTCTCACAGGGTGATTTGTGCCCGAGGGGACATTTGGCAATGTCCGGAGATGTTTCTGGTTTTCACAGCTCAGGGGAGGGTGCTCCTGGCATCTGGTGGGTAGAGGCCAGGGATACCGCAAAGCGTCCTACAGTACACAAGACAGCCCCCCAGGACAGAGAGTTATCTGGTCCACAATGTCAACAGCCTCGAGGCTGAGAAACTCTGCATTATTTTGATTTGTTAATCAGGTGACCCGGAGGATGCCACAAGGGCATATACATAGTGTGCGGTGACTCACCTGCGGCTCTGGCCTGCGGCTTCTTGAGCTTCTACAGGAGGCAGCTCAGGGTGGGGGAGGCAGCACGAGGCTCCCCGCCCCAGGTGAGGTTGAAGCCGCACACCAGGGGCAGGTGCGGGTTATCCGAACAGCCCCCCTTTCCTCCGAGGTAGCCTTCATTAGGGTGGGAATCACATGGCTTCTATAAAATTCACTTTTACCATATGTATTTTTTTCTTTTCTGTCTTAACATTTTACATTGACTCTATTGAGGTCTAATTTACATACCATAAAATGCACCAATTAAGTGCACAATTTGATGAGTCCTGACAAATGCATACACCCATGTTATGACCACCGCAATCAAGATATAGAATATTTTCACCACCCCAGACAGTCTCCTCCTGCCCTTCTGTGGTCAATGCCCCCCAGTCTCCAGTCCCAGGCAGCCATCAATCTACTTCCATCACTATAGATTATTTTAAATTGTTCTCGAATGCCGTAGCAATAAAATGTATATAAGTATGTACCATTTTATATCTAGCTTCTTTTGCTCAGCATAATGTTTTTTGAGGTTATCTGAGCTGCTGGTGTTCCAGTGTTTCCTCCCTTTGTACTGTTGAGTAATATTCCATTGTACGGATATGCCACAATTTGTTTATTCATTCACTGTTTTTTGACTGACATTTGGATTATTTCCAGTTTGGGGCTTGTCTTAGTCAACTCCGGCTACTATAACAAAATACCGTAGACTGGGTGGCTTATGAACAACAAACATTTATTTCTCATAGTTCCGGAGGCTGGGAAGTTCAAGATCAAGGTGCCTACAGATTTGATGTCTACTGAGGGCCTGCTTCCTGGTTCAGAGACATGGGAGAAGGGGCGAGGGGGCTCTCTGGGGTCTCTTTTTTTGTGTGTGTGAGGAAGATTAGCCCTGAGCTAACATCCGTTGTCAATCCTCCTCTTTTTGCTGAGGAAGACTGGCCCTGGGCTAACATCTGTGCCCATCTTCCTCTACTTTATATGGGACGCCACAGCATGGCTTGATAAGCAGTGCGTCGGTCCACGCCCGGGATCCAAACCTGTGAACCCTGGGCCACCAAAGTGGAGCGCTCGAACTTCGGGTCTCTTTATAAGGGCACTAATTCCATTCATGAGGGCACCACCCTCATGGCCTAAACTCTCAAAGGCCCCACCTCCAAATACCATCACAAGGGGATTAGGTTTCAACATGCGAGTTTGAGGGGACAGAAACATTCAGCCCATTGCAGGGCTTTTACAAACAAAGCTGCTTTGTACATTTCTGTACACGTCTTTGTGTGGATGTGTATGTTCATTTCTCTTGCTTAAATACCTAGACTGGTATTGCTGGGTTATATGATAGGTGCATGTTAAACCTTATAAACAAAACCAACTGCCAGTTGTCCACTGTGGCTACACCATTTTGCTAGCAATGAATGAGAGTTCCTTTGCTCCTCATCCTCACCAACACCTGCTATTGTCAGTCTGTTGATTTTAGCCATTCTAGTGGGTGTATAATGGCATTTCATTATGGTTTTAATTTGCATTTCTTTAATGATAAAAGATGTTGAGCATTTTTTAAATGTGTTCGTATTTTCTTTGGTGAGGTGTCTGTTCATATCTTTTGCCTATTTTTTAACTGGGGTGGTTTTTTTTTTTTGGTCTTATTATTGAATTGTAGGAGTTCTTTATATATTCTGGACACAAGTCCTTAGTCACCTTTTGATTTTCTTAATAGCACTTTTTGAATAGCAAAAGTTTTAAATTTTGATGAAGTCCAACTTATTTTTCTTTTATAATTTGTGCTTTTTGTGTGCTATTTAAAAAATCTTTGCCTAACCCTAGATGATGAAGAATTTTCTATGTTTTCCTCTAGAAATGTTATAGCTTTAGCTCTTATATTTACTTCTGTGATCATTTTGCATTCATTTTTCTATGTGGTTCAGGATCATTCCTTTGCATATGGATATCCAGTCGTTCTAGCACCCTTGAAAAGACTATCTTTCCCTCATTGAATCACCTTGACAATCAATTGACTATACATTTGTGGATCTATTACTGGATTCTATATTTTGTTCCATTGATCTATATGTCCATCCTTATGCCAATAGCACACGATCTTGCTTATAACAATTCTTGAAATCACACAGTATTCTTTAAACTTGGTTGTTCTTTCAAGTTATTTTGACTATTCTAGGCTTTTTGCATTTCCATATAGATTTTAGAATGAAATTATCAATTTTTACCCCAAAAATCCCACTGGGTTTTGGCAGGATTGTATTGCATTTATTGGTCAAGTTGTGGAGCATTGCCATCCTAGGGGATCTGAGTCTTCCAATTCACACGCATGACCCATCTTTCCATTTATTTGTGTCTTCTTTCGTTTCTCTCAGCATTATGTTGTAGTTTTCTATATACAGGTCATTCATATATTTTGTTAAGTCTATCCCTAAGTGTTTCAAATTGTTGGATGCTATTGCAAATGGTGGTGGTGGTGGTGGTGTTTTATTTCAATTCCTCACTGTTTGTTGCTAGTATATAGATAGAATTACTTTTTTTTTAAGTTTTATATTGACCTTGCATCCTGAGGCCTTGCTAAACTCACTTATTAGTTCAAGTAGCTTTTTAGTAGATTCCTTAGGATTTTCTACACGGACAACTTCACTCTTGCTTTTCCCATCTGTGTGGCCTTTTTCCCCACCTTATTGTACTGCCTCAGACCCAGCCTCGTGTGCTATCTCTGGGAATCGTTCAGCTCACAGCTCTCTGCCTGCCTTTCGCAGTTTCACTCCACACATTCTACACATGTGTGGCTTCACGTCTATTATTAGTCAGGGGTCTCCAGGGAAACAGAACCAATGGCAGGTATATATATATTAATATATATATAAAAGAACTGGCTCGTGAAATTATGGAGGCCAAGTCCCGAGATCTGCAGTCAGCAACTGGGAACCCAGCAGAGCCAGTGGTGTAAGTTCCAGTCTGACAGCCAGCAGGCTCAAGACCCAAGAAGAGCCAACGTTTCGGTTCTAGTCCAGAGGCCGGAAAAGATCAGTGTCCCAGCTCAGCAGTGAGGCAGGAGGAGCTCCCTCTTCCTCTGCCTTTTTGTTCCATTCAGGTCTTCAACTGCTGGCACGCAGACCACCCCATTAGGGAGGGCCATCTTCTTCACTCAGTCCACTGATTCAAATGCTGATCTCATCCAGAAACACCCTCACAGACACACCCAGAATCACACTTGACCAAATGTCTGGGTTTCTGGTGGCCCTATCAAGTTTACACATAAAATTAACTCTTACAACATCCAAACAAAGACTCAAGGGGTCCCTGGAATTTCGGGAGCTCATTGTCTGAGTTGCTCCCTCCTCTCCAGTTCCTCAAATTCTAACCAACTCAGCATCTCTGAATGCCAGTCTCTGCCTCCCAGGACTGCCTACAAAATTTGCCAGGTCCAGTGCAAAAGGAAAATCGAGACCCTTGTTCAAAAGTTAAGAATTTTAGGACGGGAGCAGCAGAGTATTTATTAACTCAAGCACAAGGCCCTTCTAAGCTTGGGACCCTACACAACCACACAAGTCACGCACCCAAGAGGCCAGTCTGGCTTCCTCTTCATCTCATGGAAACTGCCTTGTCCTGCTTCACCGTCCCTGTGCTGCAGGCCAGAAAGTTCCTTCTGGCAGAGAGCTGGGGTGATCATAGACCACACTCCGCTGCCTTCCTCTCAGGGACCACAATCCAGTGATGCTGGTTGTCCAGTCTCTGAAAACAGTTGTTTCATATTTTTTGTCCAGTTTTCAAGTTCTGAAAATAGTTGTTTTGTATTTTATTCAGTTTCCTAGTTGTTTACAGCAGGAAGGCAAGGCCAGATGCTTCATTGTGGCTGGAAGTGAAAGTTACCTTTTCATATATTCTTGTATATATGTTTCATAAACCTGTGCCAGGTACTATGTTAGGCAACTTAATTATTTTCAAAATTACATTTCACAAATATGAGTATATTTGTCTTCAAAAAAATTCAAAATATTACAGATACGACTGTAGTCCAGTTCAATCACCATTTCCAATTCCAACTCTCTCACTCCTTGCCCTTTGCTTCTCAAGAAGTAGCTAATGCTAACAGCTAGGACTCTAACCTGGATCTGGACTCTTCTCAGCATTCACCTGCATGTCTATGTACCCATAGAAAACTCAAAGTTATTAGGCCCACCCTATGACCCAGAAATTCTACACCTGGGTGTTTGCCCAAGAGAAATGAAAATATACGCCCATAAAAAGAGACGTATAAGAATGCTCATAGCAGCTTTATTCATAATAACCCCAAACGGAAAACAACCCAAATGTCTGTTAATAGGAGGATGAATAAATAAATGGTGGTGTACATAGACAATGCGATTCTATACACCCATAAAGAATAAACTACCACTAGATGGAGAGCACGCATGAACCTCACAGACATAACGTTAAAGCAAAAGAAGTCGGACACAAAAGTATATACTGTGGGGCAAAGTTCAAGAACACGTGAAACAAATCGATGGTGGTAGAAGTCAGAACAGTGTTAACTTATCTGGGTGGGGTGATGGACTGGAAAAGGCAGGAGGGATCTTGAGGGGTAACAGAATGTTCCAGGTCTTCATCTAGGTGTCGGTTACAAGAGCAGATTCACTCTGGATGTTGACTGAACTGCACACTGAAGAGGGGGCACTTTCCTGTGTATACATTATCTCTCAGTTTTGAAAAGTGGAAACAATAACACAACCAACCCCTAGGAAGAAGGTAATTAAACCAAGTGTGGAAATCATGAAGAAATGATGCGACTGATGTCTTAGAATAGGTTTAAGTGTAAATATTGTGATAACTTTTCTAATATATATTTTGTAACAACATTTTAAATAACATATCTTGTAAGTCCATTTTAAATTACTTGAGGTCTTTATATTTGCAACTGATGTTTAGATATATATGATAAAAATACATGATTGCTTTAAATTATATCAGGGAAATTAGATTTGTCATTTACGTTGAAACATTAGATATTTAAGAGAAAAAACATTGGGGCCGGCTCGGTGGCTCAGCGGTTTCGTCCGCGCTTGGCAGCCCGGGGTTCGCGGGTTCGGATCCCAGGCGCCCGCGGACGCACTGCCTGTCAGCCATGCCGTGGCGGCGTCCCATATAAAAAAAGTGGAGGAAGATAGGCACGATGTTAGCCCAGGGCCAGTCTTCCTCAGCAAAAAGAGGAGGATTAGCAACAGATGTTAGCTCAGGGCTGGTCTTCCTCACCAAAAAAAAAAAAAAAAAGAGAGAAAAAACACGTGTTTGCATGCTTATAAGTAAATGGTATCATATATTCCTATATCGTTCTGCACTTACTTTTTACACTTAATAATATATCCTGAAGCTCTAACCATGTTCTAATACCTCACTTTAAAAACTGTGGCATAGAATTTCATAACATGAACTCCAGTGCTTAACATATGTTACCCAGTGTTGGGCACATAGGTGGTACTCAATAAATATTTGTTTTATGAATGAAAACTCACCTTTTCTCTAAAATGTAGAATCGTTGAGGGCCAACGAATTGAACTGTTCCATTCCCTGCATGTGGAACCTGCCAGCAGAGAGAAGCCGCATCATAAGTATTGGTTCACTGTAAAATCTCTTTTGACTCTATAAAATGCTCCCGTGAGCCAGGTCTTCATTTCCTCACCTTGAAGAGGGGATGGACGAGGCTCAGAAAGGCCGCATAACTTGCCCAAGGCCCCACACCAAATAAAACCAGAGCTACAGGCTTCAGAGTCTGAAAACCCTGAGCTTAGCTGAGACGCTGAGACTCCAGGGAGGGCCACGTAGCCATGCAGAGGAACAGGAAGGGGAAGTTTGGAAAGGAATACTGGGAGGGATGGAAGGAAACAGAGAGAGCATCAGGGGAGATGGAGGAGGGGACTGCAATGGCTGCAGGGCCACTGCAGGCTGCTTGGTCACCCCCAGCCCATCTGGCCCTCCTGCGCTACCTATCATCAGCAGACTGTGAGCTCCATGCGACCTCTGGCCGGGGCTGGCATGTCCTTTTCACAGTGGAGTCCATAAGACCCTTTCAGAGGGTCACGAGGTCACGACTATTTCATAACATAAGATGTCATTTGCCTCTTTCAGTCTGTGCAGTGGAATTTTCCAGAGGCGATGTGATGTGCGATATCACAGCAGATTGAAGGCAGAAGCAGATAGCAAAATCCTGTTGCCTTCTATGAAGCCAAACACTAAGGGGAGTTGCAAAATCTAAAAAAAAAATACCACTATTCTCACTGGTTTTTTTTCAGTTTTGAAAAATATGGTTATTTTCTCCATAAAATACATTTTTAGGTTAATATGCAACGAGTGTATTATTATTACTTTCAAATAAATAATATGTTTTAAATGTCTCAGTAATTTCTGATATAGTGACTATTGATAAGCCATATAATCAAAAGCTTTTTGACAATCTCAATAATTTTTAAAAGTGTAAAGACGTCCTTTGACCAAAACTTTGAGAATCTCTGCCCTTTCATGTCCTTGGTATTTAGCCAGCAAGCAGGTGTTCATTTATTGCATGCTTAAATGGATACATGGAGAGATAAATAAGTAAGTTAATGAATCAAGAATTATGTTTTTGAGATATACGCATCCCCATGATTACTGCAGCATTATTTACAACAGCCAAGATATGGAAACAACAGATGAATGGACAATTTCTTATTATTTTATATACATATATATATTTATACACACACACACACACAATGGAATACTATTCAGCCATAAAAAGGAATGAAATCCTGCCATTTGCGACAACATGGATGGACCCTGAGGGCATTATGCTAAGTGAAATAAGTCAGAGAGAGAAAGACAAATACCTTATGATCTCACGTATATGTGGAATCTAAAAAACAAAACAAAACAAAACTTAAACTTAACGCATACAGAGAACAAGATTGGTGGTCACCAGAGATGGGGGGGCAGTGAAATGGGTGAAGGTTGTCAAAAGGTACAAACTTCCAGTTATAAAATAAATAAGTCCTAGGGATGTAATATACAGCATGGTGACTATAGTTAATAATACTGTGTTGCATATTTGAAAGTTGCTAAGAGAGTAAATCTTAAAAGTTCTCATCACAAGAAAAAAAATTCTGTAAGTATGTATGGTGATGGATGTTAACTAGACTTATTGTGATCATTTCGCAATATATACCAATATCGATTCATTGCGTTGTACACCTAAAACTGATGTAATGTTGTATGTCAATTATACCGTAATTAAAATAATTAATTAATTTTTAAAAATTATGCTTTTGGATACATTTGAGGATATAAGATCTACTGCTCTAAACGTCCACAGAAGGAGGAGAAGAAATGGTGGGAAGAGCTTTCTCCCTCTTGACAGCTACAGCTTCCTCCTTCATAAATGGGACAATGACAGGTCTCCTATAAGAATGTTCTGCTTAGACTCCATTAGTAACAGCAGTTGTGGAGTGCCTGGCTCTGGGGAAGGAAGCACTGGGTTATGAATACAATAGAAACCTCTGGATTGTTGGTTACTTTGCATCTACTGTGATTAGGCCTCCCATGGAGGTATACTGACCAGGTTCTCCCACCCCATCCCACCTTCCCCCACCACTCACCTCTGGATCGGAGTATCTCCTTCTTTTTGACTGAAGGGAAATAGATGGTTCAGGAACAATCGAAAGGAAATCCAGCAAGTTCTGGGGAGACCAAGGGGTCTGCCTCTGCCCCTCTGAGAAGGCTGGTTGTGATGTGAGAAGGGGGTGGGCAGGGGGGAGTGGGGTCTGGCTTCCAGTGCCTGGCTGACGGTGATGGCCAGTGTCCCAGTGTTAATACCTAACACTGCAGAGCGCCGTCCAGGCTTCTGAGGCCTTGCAGCACGTCCTGCATCCTGCGAGGAACTTTGACGATATCCACCCACCCCACATCCCAAAAGTTCTCCCTGTTGCTGGGGGTTGGGGATGGGAGAGGCCAGGAGGATACTTTCCTCATTTCTAAGTACTGGGAATTGATGGAGCAGTTGAAACCACAGAGGTTTGGCGCCAAATTCCAGGAAGGTCTTAAACCAGACAACAGAGGAGAGACAGAGGGTCACGTGGCAGTGATGCGAGCTGAAACCCTCAATGGTACCACGTGCTGGGCATTCTCAACCTCTCGGGATTTGGGGGAGGAAGAAGTGAAAAGTGTCTGCAAAGCTCTTGGTGAGCATTGAAAGTGGGAGCCTCGAGCTAAAAGGTCACTTTGTGGTGTGTCCAGTGTCCCTGTGTTTCTGCAGCATCAGCACCTGAGAAGCCTGACTAACTGGTCTGCTCTTGGACCGGGTGTCGGTCACATGGGTCACCTTCTCAAACTGGCTTCCCCCTGTCACCCGGGTCCACAAGGTCCCTCCACCCTGTCTCTGCCCTGAATGGTCTCTTTTGCATCATTCATTCCACACATATTTCTGGAGCACCTACAATGTGCCAGGCCTTGTGCTGGGAGCTCAGAGTCAACAAAAGAGGCCTGAATCCCTGTCTTCAGGGGCTTACTGTGGCCAGTGGGAGACAAATCTTGGCACATGATTACATAACTAACCCAACATTTACAGAAGCAATGCTACAAAGAAATGGGGTGCTATGGGTATAAGATGGCCTGGCATATCTGGGGATGCAATAGCTTTCCAGAGGAGGCGATGCTGAAATCATGAGGGTCCTGAAAGACAGAGAGTAGATCTTTAGAGGAAGCAGATGGAAGGGGAGGGAGGGCAAGTTCCTGAGGCATCGTGAGCAGAGTTGGAAGCTAAGATGGAGTCAGGAGCTCAAACATTCAGTCCACAAACATTCATCCTGTCATCGACAGTGGGTGTTTGGTAAGTAAGATGTTCTTCTTAAGCTGCATGGGTGGTGGATGAAGTGGTCCTTCATTCACCCTCTAGGGTGCCAAGGCTGGCTAGGGGATGGTGGGGAAGAAAAGCAGCAAAGCCCCGCCTCCACAGAGCTCACCATGGGGTTGGGGACCAGCTGCACAACCACAAACCTAGCACCTAAGACAGGCCAGGTGTGATGACGAAGGAGAGGCAGGGTGCAGAAGTGAAGGGGTGTGGGGTCTTAGGGATGATGGGAGGTCCTCACCGTGGAGGTGACTCCCCACTGCACACCTGAGGGACCCCAGGCTTGCCCTCCAGGGCCAGGCAGGCAGCTCAAGTGTGAGGATCTGACACCAGGTGCCAAACCACTTGTTTTAAAACTAAACCACTACCCTGCCTGATTGTGTCCCCCTTCAACATAGCTGATGGCCCCAACAAAAGCCACGTACAGGCTGTTTAAAGACGGGGTCCCCTGAGGATTTGGGAGATGCCATGCAATAGAATTTAATGGATTAACCCCCATGGAATCTATGGGACTTGCAGAATCATACAGGTACATCCTGCAGGGTAAATGTGAGAAGTGAAGGTATTCTGTAGCTAATGCTACATTTAGCTTCTAAAATGCTGCAACCACTTTAATTAGACACCCAGCAGTGCAGAGAGGGCCCACGTCCTCACAAGGTCCCCTGCAATGGATGGCCACATTAGTACATGATAATGAGTAGGAATGTGCTAGCTTCTCCCCAGAGGTAACCATGATTAAGAGGTTTGGTTAAGTGTCCTTGCAGTTCTTTTTCTGTATATTGAAGTAAATATATCTGCACACAACTTTTATAAAGAAGATCATATTCTTTGTTATTTTCCATGAATTTACCACGTAGCAATATTCTTGGCAATTCTTCTGCGTTGCTGTGTGTAGCAATATTCTTGGCAATTCTTCTGCGTTGCTGTCTGCAGCCCTCCCTCTTTAGCATCTGCACGATTTGGTGGTGGAGACGGTCTGGTGATCAGCAACTTTTCCCATATTTACTGACCACCTGTGTTTCTTCTTCGGTGAGCTGCCTGTTCCTGCTATGTGTCCACATTTCCACTGCGCTATCTTTTCACCTGCCTTGTTCCAAGCATTCTCACAGAATTTGGTTTTTAGGTGTGGATCGTGAACTCAAACGGAAATGTGGAATGTGTGTTTGTATGATTTGAGGTTTGAGGGGGAGGACTCATGTCACAGGTTCCAAATGGACAGACATCCAGCCAATCACCCCAATAGCATTTATTTTTGAATCCCTCCCATCTGACTTGCTGCCTTTGTCATTTCTTAGATTCCCTTATACGCGTGAGTCTGTCACTATACTCTGCCACGCGGTGATGGTTAAACAGTCTATTCCTGCGCCGGGACCACAGTGGAGCCCGAAAGCTTTCAGCCTGGTTTCCACATCTGCCTCGTCTACTGCCTTCATCCTCCACAAGAGCTTTAGAATCTACCTATTTGTTCTTCTCCAGCCCCCAGTCCTACACTATTCCCTCCTACCCGTCAAAGACCTTGCTTTCATTTTGAGCAGAATCCCTCTGAATGTATAGACACATCTTGAGACATCTTTATACTGATGAGGCTGAGATTAGGTCACTTCTGTGTCTAGAGGGGCAGTAAAAAGCCAGTCTCTTGATGCAGAGCCCTCGGGTTAAAAAAATAAAAATCCAGCCGGGTGACCTGGAGGATGGCCACAAGGACGTGGAGTCCTCAGTGAGTCAGCTGCAGTTCTGGCTTCTTTCTTCAGCTTCCTCGAAGGACACAGCTCAGGGCGGGGGCGGGGCAGCTCCGAGGCTCCCAGCCCTCGGAGGAAGCCCCCACTCCAGGGTCAGGTGCAATTTATTTTCAGTTCAGGAGCTGTTTGTATCAGCCCCTTTCCTCACAGAAACTCGTCCTGTGGGTAGGAATCAAATAGCTTAAAGAAAAAAGAAAGTTGATTCACGTATTGATCACTATTAGGTACATTTGTTGCTCAAAAAATTTTAGTAGACTTTTATTTAGCAAATGTTTATCCTATGCCTCACATCGTAGCTGGGCAAAAGAGCAATGAACAAATAAATAAGAACGATCCAGGTCCAGCATCTGGAGATGAGAGCCACAGGGCAAAGCAAGAGGAGAAGGTGGGACGCTGGGGTCGAGGCCTTAGGACCTGGTGCAATTTTAATAGGGTGTCAGGGGAGGCCTTACCCAGCTGATATATGAGCAATCACAACTTGCAATTATTTATAAATTTCCTGTCTGTCTCTTCCACCAGAGTGAGAGCCTCAGAATGGCAAGGAGCTCACCTGTCCCCAGGAGCCCGGCTGGCGCCTGCTGCACAGCAGGCTCTCACTGTTGGTGGAAAGACTCGAAGGAGAAGCCTCTCCTAGCCAGCAAGATCCAGATCTCAGGAAAACAGAGGATTAATCCAGAGTGCACTGGCCACTAATTCTATGCAGTGTAGATAGAGCCTCAAACTTTAATCACTCGTGATTCTCCTTAACCTGGCGGTTTGGTTTCAGTGAGTCTGGGGCACGGGTTTTACAGTTCTCACAAGCTCCCAGGTGATGCTAATCCACGGATCTCACTTGCCATTCGTTTAAATGCCTACGGCATTTGCCAATTTTTAAAGCTTTTCGGGTCTCCCTCTGGCCTGATTTAAAAACACAAAATTGAAAAGGGACTGGTTACTAAATGATAAGAAATTATTGTTAATTTCTGTTGGGAGTGATAATCATGTTGGGATTAGGTGGTTAGAATAACAGGCAGGCAAAAATACCTTTATCTGTTAGAGACACACACTGAAGTCTTTCTGGGTGAAATGATACAAAATCTGAGGTCTGTTCTAAAATATTGGAGAGAGGGAGTGGAGGAGAGGTATGGATGAAACACAAGGGGCAGAAAGTGGTGGCTGTTGAAATAGAGCACACAAAAACTGCTAGTATTATTCTAATTAACATCATTATTATTTAAAAGACTGGTGGTCAACAGTTGTGTCCGTGCAACGTACAAAGGAGATCAGATTCAGAAAGAGGCGCTCATCTTGTGGGTTCTTTTTTTTTTTTTCTTGTGGGAGGTGTGGTTTAATTCCTTTCTCCTCCTGTGGCCGCACCCAACGCATAACTATCGAACTTTACTGCAGAAAACTGCTATTAACATTTTCTCTTAACACAAATATTTACTGACAAAGGAACAGTTACAGATCTAAGGGACCGCTGTTTACGGTGACCTGGAAGGGAGGGGGGTAGGTGAATGGGTGGGACAGGGACTTAGATTTTTCCCACTTAATAACTTTCTGAGGGTTTGTGTTTTAATGTATTTTTTAAATTATCCAGTAATGCATGCATATATTTTGGTTATAAAATGTTCTTGAAATATGTGTAAATGTACAGCTACAGAACATATAAATATCTGTCCATCTCCCTAGACTTTTCCCAAAAGTAAACATTATTCCTGAGGTTAATCAGTTATTTCTATCTGGCTCTTTCCTCTTCAGTGCTCTTCCTATTAGGATGAGTAGGAACTCTCTAGCTTCTCCCCAAAAGTAACCACGATTCACAAGATAGATCCTTGGATTCCTTTTTCTATATATTGAAGTATGGATTTCTGCAAACAAATGCTATAAAGAAGATCTTATTCTTTGCTATTTTACTCAAATCTATCACCCAGCAGTATTCTTGGCCATTCTTCTGCATTATAATCTATCGCTGTATCTCATTTTTAATACCTATATAATAGTCCACTTACGGAATTTAAATCAATCAAAACAATAATTTTCTCCTAGAGTAAAGGAACCCTGGAGGGTGACCAAGACATGAAGGTTGTTATTTTAGTAACTGAGAAAATATTCCAGAAGAATCTAGAACTCTCATCTCATCAGGGGGCAGTGAATCGATGAGACACCCCCCACCCCATAAATGTGGTAATTAAAGGAAAGCCCTGTGAACCTGGACGGCCCAGCCAGGAAAAACACGGCCCAGCCAGGAAACCGGTAACAAAACAGCGTTGGCGCATAAACCACGTCTGGGAGAGCCCAGTCTGTGGGCGCGATTTCTGCCGCTTCCCGGGTCTAGCTGACCGTGAAAAGTGGCTTGTTATCAAAGTTCAGGTAAAAGCAGCCAAAATGATGACCCCTCTGTTCCTCAGAGGCTCAGCGTTACTCACAGAAACAGCATCATCGCACCACGCGGATAAATCCTAGACACGGGCCTGTCTGTTACTGAAATGCATGCCATGTTGCCGAACTTTGGACAGCCCGAGAAGATGCTGTCCTAGCCACTTGGAGATTGCGCCTGTCGGGAGATAAAAGCCCTCTCGCGTGTAATTATTAGCATGTCTTAAGCCTCTCCTAGGCACAAGGCAGTCGGGTAAGCGGTACCCTGAAAATCCACAAATATCCGTTGAGCACCTGCTCTGCGCCTCCCGTGATTATAAGCATTGGGCAGAGAGCAGTGAGCAGAACAGACCTGAGGTCTGCCCCAGGGGGTTTCCGGTCTCCTGGGGGAGACAGCCTCACTCACATATATAGAGCTACAGAGTGTGAAAATGTGGCAGAGGAGGGAAGACGTCCAGGCACAAGAAACAGCACATATCCAGCTAGCAGCTCTAATTTGACGAATTTCACCTACCGATTAGCAGTATGACTTTGGACAAGATGATTAACTGCTTAGGACTTCATTTTTGTCGTCTGTAAAGTAATAACAGTCACAGCTCATCTTATGCCCAGTCCCAAAGGTGCACCATTCTAGTGAATGAACAGGGACCACCGAGGAGCTTGGCAAAATGACTGGAACTCCCGAGTGCTGGTGGAGGGCTAGGCACGGCTACCTTTGAAATGGGGGCACCCTGGCTGGGCTCTTGTCCCTAATCCTGCTGTGAACCCTAACCCAGAACTTCACCTCTGGGAGGTGGGAAATTACACTCTTTATGTGTTGTTCCAATACCGTTTACCATAAACATGTGTTCTTTTGATAATAATGCCAATTTAATTTTTTATTAAATGATCTGGTATTGGTACAAGGGCAATCAGAAAACTTAATGGGACTGAGTGAGTTACCCTGTCCACATAAATATGGGGATGTGGTAAATGGCAAAAGGTATCATTTCACATCAGTGGAGAAAGAACCGATTACTCAATAAGTGACATTAAGGAGAAGCATTCTGCAGGGGCTGGAAACTTAACCCTTATTCCAAAAAAGAGTCCAGTTTTAGCAAAGAGTTAAAGGGACAAAGTGATAAAGAAGTAAACAAAATTTAGTAACGGATATGACTTTAACACCAAGACGGGAAGAAAAAATGTCGACAAAACTTACTACCTAAACATTTCAAATAGGAGATACTTCAGATATTTAAAAACGGAAGAAATAATAGCAAAACCACCTGCATGTCCCCCTCCCAGGGTGGGAAGGAAAACATTATAGCAAGTCACCACCCCAGGCAGACAGAAGTTGGAGTACTTCCTTCAGTGCAGGCTTTTACCCTTTGATTTCCCGTGTAGGACCCATGAATCACACGCAGGTACAGAACTGGACGTGAATGCTGCGCTGTGTCCTGCAGCCTGCGTTTTCCCCTCAAGGATATGACACACGTGGCTTTCCTACAGGAAAATGTGGAACCCCAGCGTGGCTGACGGTGACTGAGTATTCCGTGCCCAGCCCTGTGCCGAATTCTCGAGTGTTACCCTTAATTCTTGCCTCAACCCGACCACGTTGGGAGTTCAGTTTACTCCCCATCTAACAGATGCGGTGACTGAGGTCAAGGAGAAGCCACTGGGATATCCAGGCAGTGGGACTCTGGAGAACCCACAGTAAGAGGAACAAAACAAACCAAAACAGACGCTGTCCCAAATCCTGTTCCCGGCAGGCCTGGCTCCCCAGGTGGGCGATGAAAATGCTGACCCCCTGTGGGAATAACAATGGGCAGCATCAGCCCAGGAAAGAGCTGGAATGCAGGCTGTGCCTTCAAAAAGGCTCTTCCTCTTTCCTGCTGGGATTTAGACCTTTTACCCTAATTGGCCATCTTCCTAAACTCTAGAACAGTGGTTCTGAAAGCAGGGTTCCCCCACAGGCAGCATCTGCATGACCTGAGAGGACCTTAGAAATGCAAATTATGGGGTCCCACCCTAGAACTCCTGAGTCAGAAACTGGCGGTGGTGGGCCCCCGTGATCCTCCGGGAGATTCTGATGCAAGGTCAAGCTCACAGACCTCTGCTCTGCCTGGAATGTGAGACCTGGAGGCTTCTCCCCTTTTAGCCCGTGCTCAGCAGCAGGTGGCATATCACAGGCTCTCAGTACATTAGTCGTCATGAGATGAACCAGCAGTAGGTGCTCAATAAACACTGCTCATAATTCCTTAAATAAACACTTCCTAAATGCCCACCATGTGCCAGGATCTTTGCATGGGGCCCCTCCCCCTGCACACCTAGAGGTCAGGTCCAGTGGGGAGACCTGTAAGGAATGAAGTCCACTCAGGAGCCCAACTCTGACGCTGGGACCTTGATCCTAGCCGAGTACAACTGGGGTGTAGGGAGCAAGAGGTGGGGTTGGACATGGAAGTGGGCAGTGGGAGACATGCTTGCAATTCCTGCTGGTCTGAAATGCCTATGCTAATGTAGTCTCACGCATAATAAGATAACTAGTTTTTAATGATAAAAACAAGACATATGCATGGCTCAGAAACAAACAAGAATAGGACAGAAGGGCAGAAAATAAATAGTTGAATTCTCTATTCCCCAAGCCATTCACCTCCTAATTTTTACATATATATTTTTTAACTTCAAGTATTTTATTAATTTGCAAAAGAAATGGCCTACTCAATTCTTCCATAGGAAACTTCTTTAATGCAATTAAATGAATCAACATTTTCCCTTATGGTTTTGTTATTTTATCTTGATTAAGAATCCTTCCCCACCCGGACATCATGATGGGATGTCCTGTCTTCTTCTAAAAGTTTTCAGTGCTGCATTTTTATATTTAGTTCTTTAATCTGTCTGAAGTGTGTTTTGTGGAAGATCTAGTAACAGGGATGTAATTTATCTTCTCACAATAGCTGGGTTCCCAGAACTATTTGTTGATTGTTCTATTTCCTCCTACTGTGTTGTTGGTTCACCTCATCACACACGTTTCCACGGAAGAGTGGGTCCCCTCTAAGCTCTATTCTAGTCCTTGGTCTGAACCACACTGTTTGACTTATCACAGCTTTACAGGAAGTATTGAAATCTTCAAAGGTATGTCCTCTTGTTTTATTTTGCAAAACTGTCTTGGCTCTTCTTGATCCTTCACAAAATGACAAAATTCCAAAGTCTAAAATCCAGACTCCACAATCTAAAATCCGTAGAGAACATATATATTCTAAAATCACTCTTGCCAAGTGTTTTCACCAATTCATTAGAGTTTTTTTATTGGCTTTTCCATTGAATTTAGAGATTAATTTGAGGAAAATTGACCTTAATGCAAAACTTCCTTTTAGTTTTTTTTGTGTGTGTGAGGAAGACCAGCCCTGAGCTAACATCCGTCGCCAATCCTCCTCTTTTTGCTGAGGAAGACTGGCCCTGGGCTAACATCCGTGCCCATCTTCCTCCACTTTATATGGGACGCCGCCACGGCGTGGCTGACGAGCAGTGCCTCTGCGGGCGCCTGGGATCCGAACTTGCGAACCCCGGGCTGCCAAGCGCAGACTAAACCGCTGCGCCACCGGGCGGCCCCTCCTTTTAGTTTTTTAGTAAAGCATTATAGATTTCTCCAAAAAAGTTTACGTCTTTTATTAGATTTATTCCTAGTCATTTTTTGTTGCTATTGTATATCTTTATTTTAACTATATGGCTAGTTCTTATCTCCTTATGTATAGAAACTATTGATTTTTCAATATTAATCTTTTTTCCAGTAATCTTACTGAATTTCTTTATTTGTTGTAATGGTTTGTTGAATTTCTTGGATTTTTGATGTAGTCAGTCATATTATCATTGAATAATGAAATTTTTGTTTCTTTCCTTTTCATCCTTACAATCTTTTCCTTCTTTTTTCTTTTTTTCTCAGTGGTATAGGAGCTTGGCTTAGAAATGGGGAGCAGGCTGAGCTGAGGCTTGTGCTAAGGCCATTTCTGTGGGGCTTTTATTCCTTTGCTTGTGTGTTTGGCTACATTTTTGATAAAATAATTGGTCTTTAATTATAAAAATAAGACATGCCCGTGATCCAAATAAATCAACGTGCCAGACCACAAAAAGACAGTCACTGGTCACCGGCCAGATCTCCAGCCTAGTGCTGCACATGCATAGAAATGGGGGATTTTTGTTTTATTGCTAACTTCAGTGAAACATTTTCACCATTAAGAATGATGTTTTCTATAGGTTTGTGGTGGATACTCTTTATCAGGTTTCATTGCTTTTATAGGAAGAGGTTGTTGATTTGTTTAAACTTGAATGCATATGGAATTTTATCAGATGCCTTTTCTGTATCCACTGATAAAATCAAGGAGCCTAAAAATATTTGTGGAATGAATTCTGTTTTCGTCTTCAAAACAAGCCAGAGTCAGGAATCAGTTTCCTCATCTGCAAAGTGGGCAGCTGAGGCTCAGAGAGGCGGTTTAGCTTTCCCAAGGCACAATCCCCCCCCTGCCAGGAGACATCCGTTTCAGAATAGAAAGCAAATCTGTTGGTCTCCAGGGTCTGTGGTCTCTCTGTTAACCCTCCACATGGCCCTCATGAAAGTCAACAAAAACCTGGACATTCGTGGACTCCAAAGATGTGCCCGATGGAGAGAGAACTGAAATGGACTCGAGACACCCCAGGTGGTTGGGTCCTTGGGGGCAAAGGTCGTCTTTGATTTTGCATTTCCGGAGCCTGACACGGTCGATTCCAAAACCAGTACTTGAGAGATCCGAAAGTCACCGTCGTAACCCAGTGACCACATCCGCCATCAGTGACCGTGGGACACAGAGAGGCCCTCTGAAGCAAACAGCAGCACTGTGACTTGAACAGGGTTGACAGATAAAGTACGGGATGCCCAGTTAGACCAGAATCGCAGATAAACAACGAATACGTTTTTTAGTGTAAGTAGGTTATACAGCTGTTGCACGGGGCATAACTTACACTAAAAAAGTATTCGTTGTTTATCTGAAATTCAAATTCAGACCATCCTGAATTTTTTATTTGCTATATCTGTCAACCCTACCTATGAAGAATTCTTGATAAAAAAGTTGCCTGAATCTAATTAAGCCTGTAAACCCACCTTCCAGTTTACGGGAAATACACCACCGGGGACCGAGGAGACAAGTTCAGTGTGGCACATTGTAAGGGTCAGTGGCCAGTTCTGAGGGACACTGGATGGGACACTGTTCTAGGTTAGAGAGACTAAGGGGATGTGACCAGTACGTGCAATGCATGAATTATGATTTGATGCTGGATGGTGTGCGGGGGCGGAGGGACAACTGTAAGATATATTTTTGATGTACTTTCTAGGCCTCGATGGAGCACTGGGACACGGCTTTCTAAAGGAGGCCCCCCAGGCATGGGAAGAATGGATGGTGTACCATCATATGTTTTGCAAATTAACTGCTAATAAAATACTTGAAAATATACAGAATTCTAGAAATAAAATCAGGAGGTGAGTGACATGGGGATGGAAGCCTCTGCTTTCTATTTTCTCTCTTTTTGTGCTCTTGCACGTTGTTTTATTTGGATCATGGGCACATCTTATTTTTATAATTAAAAACCAATTATTTTGTTAAAAATGTGACCAGACACACAAGCAAAGACGTAAGAGCCCCATAGAAGTGGCCTTAGCACAAGCCTCAGCTTGGCCTGCTCCCCACTCCCACCCCAGCCCACCCTTGCGCTCTGCACCCCGACACTCAGTCTCGGGCAAGCTCCCACCCTCATGGGCAAAGAGGGCTCCTTTGTGCTCCCTTCCTCGTGGGTCCCCCCACTAGATTCTGGATTCGCCGAGTACAGAGACCGTTGCCTCCTCTTCCTTATCTCACTAAGGACCTACCACGTGCTGGGTCCTGTGTCCAAAGGACCTGAGCCTGACGATGTACAATTCAAGAGTATTGGGTACATGTCTGCACAGACTGGGTTCTCAGTTTACATAAATGGGCTAATTCCCAGCAGGAGGGCCCTGACCCAGCTCTTTCCTGGGCTGAGGCTGCCCACTGTTGGTCCAGTCCCCCTCCTGGGAGCAGGTTATGCTGAAGACAGGAGGTAGGCCAGCACCCGCTCTCCCCAAATCTCTGAGGCAAAAAAAATATATATGAATGATGAACCTAACCAGAAGTTAAGACAAAGTGTTTAGTTTTAATGCAATTTTAAGGAGAAAAGTGATTATTAATGAGGGAGTGGCTGAGGCTGTGTCTTAGGAAGGAGTCTCCAGACTGGCACCTCGGCCTCAGTCACTTTATCTGTCAAATGGGGAGCACCAGGCAGGCAGCGTCATCGAGACAGTGTGACCAGTGAGGGAAATGATCTACGTGGGGAGCTTGGCACAGGGCCGGGCGCTGAGGGCACAATCACTGTCAGCTGCTATTGCGGCTGGAGGGGAGGAAAGAATTCTCCTCTCCCCTGAGGGTCTCCGGCTGGGCCTAAGAATTAAACTGACATAAGGCAGATTATCAGGAGGAAACCATACAAGTTTTATTAACTTTTTACGTGTACATAGGAGCCTTCAAAGGAACGAAGACCCAAAGAAGTGATCAGAGCAGAGAGCTTTTATCCCTTTTAGACAAAGAAATGATAAATTTGTGAAGAAAGGACAAGACAAAGGGGTTGGAATGAGTCAATTGTAGAGAATTGACTAGGAAATAAACGGGAGATGGGAGG
Source organism: Tapirus indicus (assembly GCA_031878705.1). Taxonomy (NCBI): domain Eukaryota; kingdom Metazoa; phylum Chordata; class Mammalia; order Perissodactyla; family Tapiridae; genus Tapirus; species Tapirus indicus. The sequence continues at coordinate 48,421,111 of CM062929.1, forward strand.
CTGGAGAAAGATCAGGGTTATTTTAGTAGGTTTGTGTGTACAGATCCATTTCAGCATCGATTCTCTGTCTCTGGAATGTTCTTCCCTTCCTGGTACAGGGAAGGCACCTTTCTCATGGGAAATTTTCTGGCCTGTTTTTAGGTTGGGGGGGGGTGGTCAGATAGCCCTTCTTGCATCTGTTGTTTCTCAAGCGCCTTCATCTCAAAACAATCATGTGCCAAAGTGGCATATTTTGGGGTGGCAGGTTCTGAACTCCTTCAAGGCTTTACATGTTTCTGTGGTAAAGCTACATGTACTAATACAGATATTGTTAAGGAAAATCAATGCTAAGAAAAAGTTTTCAAAACTTTTCACACATCCACTAGGATGGCTATAATTTAAAAAACGGAAAGTAACACGTATTGGCGAGGATGTGGGGGAATTGGAACCCTTGTACATTGCTGGTGAGAATGCAAAATGGAACACGTGCTGTGAAAAACAGTTTGGAGGTCCCTCAAAGTTAAACACAGAGTTACCATATGACCCAGCAATTCCACCCCCAGATATACACCCAAAAGAAATGAAAACAGGCATTCAAACAAAAACTTGTACACGAATATTCATAGCAGCACTATGCCCAATAGCCAAACGGTGGAAACAACACAAAGATCCATCAACTGATGAATAAACAAAATGGGGTACCTGCATGCAATGGAATATTATTCAGACATAAAAAGGAATGAAGTTTGGATACATGCTACAATCTGGATGGACCTCGAAAGCATCACGTTAAGTGAAAGAAACCAGTCACAAAACAGCACATGTTGTGTGATTCCATTTATACGAAATATCCAGAATAGGCAAATCCATTGAGACTGCTTCATGGGCGCGGACGGGCTTTCCTCTCCGGGTGATGAAAATGTTTTGGAACTACGCAGAGCTGAGGGCCACACCACACTGCGACTGTCCTAAATGCCATTGAGTTATACACTTTAAAAGGGTGAGTTTTACCTCAATTTAAAAATAGTGTATCAATATGATAGCATTTATATTGATTTAAAAACCTACAGAAGAGGTATCAAAACCTCCACGGGAAATAAAAGAATAAAAACTTGAAGAGGAAGAAAACTCCAAATTCGAGACACTGTCCCCATGGGGACGCTGGGCTGACACTCGGTTTCCCGGGTCTCAGCACTTGCTCCAGTTTCCCCGTGTCTGAGCTCGGAGCCGAGCACGCAGGGGGTCATGGTGTTTACTGCTCCCTCTTTGTGCTTCGTGCTAGAAATACTTCACATCTGAAATTCTTGTGTCAGCCTTTTTCTTCATAGTCCTGGTGTTATGTCATCACTTTTCTTTTTACTATTTTTCTACTGTGGTTTCACTTTCATTTACTTCTTTGCTGTATCTGTCCTTCCTTTGGGACTAATGAATGAGGTGTCATTTTTTTTAAATGTCTTTGATTAATATTGTTTTTGAATAATCAATTCTTTCTCCACTGATGTGAAATGATGCCTTTCGCCATTTACCAAATCCCCACTGAGTTGTCTGCTTTTCCTTTTACTAGTAACAACAGATTATTTTACTTTTTGATCAAAAATTGGAATGATCAGTATTATACCAAAAAAGGAGATATGTTTATGGTAAACAAAGTTGAAACAACAGATAAAAGGTTCGATTTCCCACTCCCTGTCTAATCCCCCTCGGGAGGTCTGGGTTAGGGCTCACGGCAGGATTAAGGAGCAAGAGGCCCGCCGGAGTGCCAGCATTTCATGGGCAGGTGCCCAGCCTCGGTGCCACCAATTCCGTGGAGCTTCTGGGTGGTCCTGACCTTTCACTGGAGATGAGGACCTCCCAGAGGACTGTGTCTGCCAATTTGAAGGCCAAACCTCCTCCTTCCTTCACCTATTCCCCGAGCATGCTCTTCTCCGCCAGGCCGGGGGCTCGGTCACTGTCAGAGCCAGCAAGAGGTTGCCCAAGACCTGGACCAGACAGTTGGCCCGCTCGCCGCCTGGAGCTGTTCAAGTGTACGGGGGTGTGGGGTCCCACAGCCCACCTTCACCCCTCACTAGCAAGTTACCTAACCTCTCCGCGTCTCAGTTTCCACACATCTAAAACAGAAATGACATTCTCAACCTCGTGGGGTTTGGGGGAGGGAGAAGTGAAGAGCAATGTCTGCAGAGCCCTTGCTGAGTGTCCGAAGCGGGAGCTTGGACCTTAAAAAGGGTCAAATCTTGTGGTGTGTTCAGCGTCCAAACATTTCTGTGGCATCGGCACCTGAGAAGGCCTGTCCTACGTGTTGGGTCCTATGTGTCACCTTCTCAAACTGGCTTTCCCAGTCACCCGGGTCCACAAGGTCCCTCCACCCCAGGTTCCCTATCTCTGCCCTGAATTGTCTCTTTGCATCATTCACTCCACAAATATTTATGGAGCTTGTACTATGTGCCCAGTGCTACTTGGGGCATTAGGGATACAGCAGAGAACAAAACAGACGAAAAATCCTGTCCCCCTGGAGCTTCTACTCCATTGCAAGGACCTAATAAATACACGAGTCAAATATAAGAGTGTCAGAAGATGCCAAGGACCCAGGAGAAGAACAACGCAGGCGAGAGGCTCAGGGTGTCGAGAGCTGGAGCTTTTCAACAGGTGGTCATAGAGGAGCCGCCCACGGGCTCCTTGAGTTACCACCACGTGCAGTGTTTCATTTATTTGTCAGTTTTCTTCTTTATTGCCTGTTGGTCAATGTCATCCCCCCCCCCCTCCCCGCCCTCCTTACAGGCTCAGAGCCCCTGGAGGTGGGAGCCCTCTGAGCTGCTTCACTGCTGTATCCCTTGAGAGTACCCCCCACCCCTGAAACATCCAGTCACTCAACCCCCACTCTCTAGCATGCTCAGATCTGGAAAAAAAAGTCTGTTAAAGTGGAAAAATCTAGAACTGGCTGATATCCTCTGAGAAGAACTTCATCCAAATACCTGACCGTGCTTTGTCCATTTCCCAAGCTTCCCAGTTTTACTTGGGTCTGAAGAGAAAGCTGAAAAATACAAGTGGACCATGGAAATAGGGATGATGGGTGCCCTGATTTCAGGGAAAGCAGCAATTTAGCTAAAGATGCATCTGATTGAGGCTCCCAGTGTTAGTTATTAATGTCTTTATTATCCGATGGACCTGGATGCCAAACATCAGGAATGATGGTGCCGCAGGCGTGGGTACATTTTTCTGGGGAGAAGGGTCAGAGCCAGGGTCATCACATGAGGGATCAGACACGGCATTTTGGAGAGTGAGAGGGGGTGATGTTAGTAATTTCCCCAGCTCGTGAGATGTCAACCAGGAGGATCCCAAGGAAACCCGGACAAAGATCACCCTCGTCCAGTGGTTCTCAGCCAGGGGGTGAGGGTGGGGGTGATTTTGCCCCAGAGGATGTGTGGCAATGGCTGGAGATATTTTTGGTTGTCATAACTGGGGAGGGAGTGCTACAGGCATGTAGTGGGTAGAGTCCAGGGACGCTGCCACATGTCTTACAATGCAGAGGGTGAGAGTCATCCAGCCCCAAGTGTCAGCAATGCCGATGCTGGGAAACCCTGACCTGGCTAGACCTTTCATCTGCTGCAGAAGGGGGTTACAGCTGACTTTTCAGGTTTTTTCAGAGGGGTCTGGGTGAAATTTTAATTTTAACTTCCTTCTCCTGCTGTCCAGTCCTGGCAAAACAACACATCTGAGCTGTTACCACCAGCATTTACCTACAATGGAATTGTGCAGGGCTAAAACCATTTTCAGGTGGCCACCTATTTAATGCTGTGTTTTTAAAGTGGCCTGGGTAATACCTGAATACAATCTCTTTTTTCAATACTGAAGAGGTAGCAGACTTGAATAATTTGCAAGTCTAGGCCCTCATCTAGGCAGTTATGTGAATATCAGTGCGCAAATGCTTGCTTTGTTCTCCTGGATGTCATCTTCGCTAGGCCTCATTATTTTTAGCACCCGGAGGCATTCCATTGTATGGATTTACCCTGATGTGTGCGTCATTAACCCCTTCCCCCCAATGGACCCTTAGGTTATTCCAGTTTTTCCTGTTATTACAAAGAGAGATAAGAGGAGCATCGTCTGCACACCTGTTGGTCTCAAGTGTTTTCCAAGATGAGGTTCCAGGAATCAAAACTGCTGAGTCATGGGGTCTGCTCAGATTTTAAGTCTTGTTAAAAACTCTCCTAGCAAATAGATTAGTGGTTACCAGAGGGGAAGGGGGTGGGGGGAGGGCGAAAGGGGTAAAGGTGAACATATGCTTGGTGACCGATAAAAACTGGACTATTGGGGGTGAGCAAGATGCATTCTATACAGAAACTGATATATAATGTACACCTGATATTACACAATGTTATAAACCAATGACCTCAATAAAATAATTAAAAAAAAACAAACTCTCCTAGAGTGTTTGAAGTTTTAATACCAGGACCATATATTACCTTAATCAAAACAAATACATATATATGTTAATTTCCTCCTGGGAGTAAAAGACCCTTGTAGACAAGATCCAGGCATAAAGCATTCCTTAACATCTGTTACTATTAAGAGGAGACACTATTTTATCAGAGCCAAGAAATCCAGTCAGATTGAATGGCGATAACTTTGTCAGGGCCAGGCCCAAAGTATGGTAATTACAGGAAAAAATCTTGTTTGCTGGGGACACTTGGAGCCAGGCCCCAGCCCGGCATACGAGCCATACCTGAGATAGCCCAGTGCGTGGGCAGTTTCTCCCACCGCCTGTGTCTACCCGGCTGTGGAAGGCGGATGGTTATCAAGCCGTTTTAGGTGGAAGTATGGAAAAAATGATGACTGCACTGTTACTCACCGGTTCCTGGGTATTGACAGGGAGGCCACTGCCGAACTGTGGAAGCGGGTCTTGTCTGTTACACGTGGGCTCCTTTCGGCTGGGGTGGGGGAGCGACCCTCCCCGAACTTTGGGACAGCACTTTCGAGGCTGGGTCTCAGGAAGGGAAAAGCTGCCTTGCAAACAGTCGCACCCTTTCTTGAACGCTTACAAGACAGCAGGCTAAGCATTTGCATGTAAATGAAAAATATCTGCGGAGGACAGACTGTGTCCCGCTGTTCTAGGCACTGCTGTACAGTCATGAACGGGACAGACCTGGTTTGGGCCCCCGTGGGCTCCTGATAGGGAAGGTGGGATTAATTAGAAGTCACACAAACACGTAGTTACAAAGGATGGCATGGTGTTGGGGGTGGGGCACTGCTCCAGGCAGAAGGAATAGCACTAGGCCCGCTCTGTACCTTTAACTTGGGAATTCTGCCCACTCAGCAGTGTGGCCTTGAGCAGGTCACCTAACCTCTCTGAACCTCCCCCCTTTACCGCTGGAGTAGAAATAATAACCATATCTTCACTGTATTGAACTGTGCCCACATAACTCATCATCTAAAGAAGGGTAATTTTGAGCATAATAAACGGGCACTATGAATCATGACCCGGGAGGGCAGGTGTGAACCAGGCCTACTGCAGGGAAATGGGGATGCTGCCCCCTAGTCATGTGGGCACATAGTGTGTACCCACTGGAGCCACTGCATACACGCCTTCACCCTCGGAGTAGGAAGTATTATCCTGATTTTACAGACGAAGAAACAGCGCTTCCCTGGAGAATTTGCCCGTATTCACCTGGGGAGTAAGTGCAGGAGCCAGGAGTTTTATGCAGGACCTTTTGACTCCCAAGTCCCACAGGGGGGTTATTATGCTCTACTGAGATGGGGTTGAAATACTTGCCTTTAGGGTTGTTGTAATTGCCAAAATGTATTCAAGTTGTCTGGCCTGTAGGAGGCGCTTCAAAAAATGGGAACTATTATTATTGTAATAACTGAGAACTAAAACCAAGTAAACCCAGTGTGAAGCAACACTGGGATCAGGCAAAAGTCACTTCGCTGCTTGTTCCAGGAAATACCTGCTCCTGGAAGATAAGATTATGCTTCAGCTCTCACTTCCAAACCACACCTCCCTGGGCCCACCATTCCAAAGCACTTATGTCAGAAACGCTGCCCAATCCCAACCAGCCCCTTGCCTTGCAAAACCCGCTTTCAAATCACCCAGCCAGGGCCCAAAACCACCATAAATACCATTCCCTAATTTCCCTAATTTGAGATTCTGTTGAAGTGATGTTGTCGTTTACCGCAGGAGGTCTAATAAACCTGGCTTTGCTCGATCAACAGGTTTTTCTGGTGGAATTAAACCAATGGATAAAGGTCTAAGACATTCAAAAATGCTTTTTGTTATTATTCTACAAAATGTCAATAACGAAATGGAGTAGACACAATAATGGCCTCCAAAAGATGTCCACATCAAATCCCTGGAACCTGTCACCTTACATGGCTACAGGGACTTTACAGATGTGATTAAGTTAAGGATCTTGAGATGGGAGATTATCCTGGATTATCCCAGTGGGCCCAATGTAATCACAAGGGCCCTTATAAGAGGGAGGCTGGAAATCAGAGCCTGTGGTAGGAGGTGTGATGATGGAAGCAGAGTTTGGAGTGATGGCTTTAAAGGTGGAGGAAGGGACCCCAGCCAAAGAATGCAGCAGCCTCTAGAAGTTGGAAATAGCAAAGAATGGATTTTCCCCTAAAGCCTCCAGACAGAACACAGCTCTGCCAACCCATTTTAGACTTCTGCCTTCCAGAACTTTAGGAGAGTAAATCTGTGTTAAGTCACCGGGTTTGTGGTAATTTGTTACAGCAGCCATAGGAAACAAACACACCAAACATTCAAGAGAGAGAAACCATGTGGTAGTCGTCAGCAGAGAACAGCAGCGAACCCCACAGCCTCAAGCTAGACTTCATGGGTTCACATCCCTGCCCCCCAACTTCCAGGCTGGGCGATGTTGGCTGAGAACTGAGTAGCTCTCTCAGCTTTAGTCTTTCCATTCACAAACCAAGGATGCTACAAGGAACTGCCTGGAAAGTTATTGTGGTGGTGAGATGAGGGCCAATGGATAATGAGCCTAGTGCAGTGCCTGGCACACAGCAGGTGCTTCAGACATCGCAGCACCGAGGTTAGAGATGGAGGAATCGCTCCTCCTTCATTTTCTCAGGAGAGAGGAGAGAAGGGAGGATGAGTCATCGGGATAACCAGGAGCATCTCAGGTGTGCTGTTGCTGTACGTCACCGGTACGTAACTCATCCTTCTGGCACTTTATTTCTTAATTCACACAACCAGTTGTATATCCTGCAAAAATGATTTCTGTGGATGCACTGCATGTTTATCTAAGTGGCTATATATATGGTATGGGCTTTGCATGAGCATAAAGCAAGTTGCCGAAGGACACATCCAGGCAGAGGGAAAGAGAAGAGTGGTTCATTTTCCCTTCCCCCCACCTCCGCCCTCCCCCCTCCTTGCCCCTTCCCCCCTCCTTTGCATTGTTCCACAGATTGCATAAAATACATAGAAGAAGAAGGACAGGAATGGCATCTCCAGATAGCAGCAGGAACAACAGGGAAGTTCATGGGATGGAGAGGAGGGTGGGTAATGCAACCTGTTTGAAACCAAAGTTCCAAAGCAGACTTAGAAAAAGAAGGAAATTCTGTCAAGTAGGTCCTCTGGACATGAAATTCTCAAGTAAGTTAGACTGCACCTCTCCCTCCCTCCCTCCCTCTCTCTCTCTCTCTCTCTCTCTCTCTCTCTCTCACACACACACACACACACACACACACACACACACACACAGCCCTGTTTCTAGATAAGGTTTGTAAACCTAGAACTAGGGAAAAAGGGCTTCAGGAAGCTGCGAGGGCTGTGACACGGTGGGCAAAACCTGGGGTTCCTTCTCCCCTGAGAAGACACGCATTGTCCTTAGATCTTCCTCAGCAGTTCCCTGCAAGTTCTGAGCCTCTAACCTGGAGCTCCTGAGGGAGCGAAAGCCCCACGGGCCCGACCTTCGTCTCCGACTCTCGCTGTTCCCTCTCGGGCTCTGGACATGGCCTCCCGCTCAGTCTAGGTATCATTGCTGCTTCCTACAGTGGGGACAGGGGACCTTCCCAGGCCCGTGGAGGCCAACACCGCAGTCAGTATGCAGACACTGAGCCCGTGCCTGGAGCATGCACCAGCATGATGTGGGACTGCTGGGGGAAGGGGGTGCTCCTTCATAGCCGCCCCCACAACTACCAGGAGGCCCCACCCTCCCTAGGAGAGGGTCAGGACCAACCAGAAGCTTGGGGGAAAGAGGCAAACCTCCCCATTCCTGGTCCCTGGGCTGGGCATGACTGCCATTGAAATGCTGGCACCTCGGCTGGGCCCTTGCTCCCTAATCCTGCTGCGAACCCTAGCCCAGACCTCTGCCTCGGGGACCTGGGATTGGGTGGGTGGAGGGCGCGAAATTACCGTGTGTTGTTTCAATGTTGTTGGAACACTTTTGAAATGATGATACTTATATTTAACATTATTCCGAAAACAATTTTTTTTCTGAAAACCACTAAATATGGTCCTAGTTCAAAGACAAAAAAAATTAGATGAGAGGAGTGAACGCCTAAATATACGTGTGAGTTTGGTATATGATCAAAGGTATTATTTTCCTATCAGTGAGAGAAGAAATTGTTACCCAATAAATCACATGAAGTCCCTTTTGGAAAAATAAAAATAAATCAGTAAAGCAGAGATCTATAACAGGAAAATCTGGCTTGAGCCTTAAGGGACCATCAGCTGGGCCAGCTCCCCAGGGCGATTGACAATGCTGATCCCCCCGTGGGAATAACAACGGGCAGCGTCAGCCTGGGAAAGAGCTGGAATTCTGCCTGAGCCTCAGAAAAGGTCCTTCCTTCTTCCTGCTGGGAATTAACCCATTTGTCTTAACTGACGTCTTCCAAAACTCTAGAACAGTCATTCTCAAATGTTATCTTAACCAGTAGATTGCTAGGCACAGTCCCCGGAGTTTCTGATTCACGAGGTCTGGAGTGGGGCCCAGGAGTTTGGTGATGGTGCTGGTCCAGGGACCACACTTTGAGAACCTCTGGTCTAGAACTGAAGACCTGCAGGCTGAGGGCTCTGTGAGCCAGAACTCAGCACGGTGCCTGACACAGTCATCATAAATGGAGCCAACACTGGGTGCTCAATTAATATTTGTGTATAACTCCTCAACTGACAACCCCAAATGCCTACTGTAGGCTAGGGTCTTTGCGCTACACTAGGGGCCCTGCTGCTGAACACCTGGAGGAAAACCGGGGAGCAGGTCTCTGGGAAGTCAAGACCGAGGAGGGAGGACCTGTATATGGGCCCAACTGCACATGGACGGGAGAGGTGGTCCCTGGCTGAGTGCAACAGGGGTAGGCCAGCAGGTAAGTGACAAGGTGCATGAGCTATCGAGGCACCTGGTGACTCTGGCTCGACCTTACGAGCATAAAAATCTATAATGTTACTGCTTCTCTCCCAACCTCCAAACCTCCAACCAGAATCTCTTGGGCCATCCTAACCACAAACATTCAGGGAAGGGAACTGTGGGAAATGAGGTCCAGTCCAGCAAATTAACTCATTACAAAGCCACCACAATCATGATACTTTCCCATGTATTTAAGTTTAGTTTGACACACTTTGGTCAAATTTTATCCTTTTCTTTATAAAGATTTTACATATCTTTTGCTAGATTTAGTCTAAGTACCTCATAGTTTTTGTGGCTATTATATCTTTATTTATTTATTTTCTGTGTGTGAGGAAGACTGGCCCTGGGTCAACATGCGTGCCCATCTTCCTCTACTTTACATGGGACGCCACCACAGCATGGCTGACAAGTGGTGTGTCTGTCGGCACCTGGGATCTGAACCTGCGAACTCCGGGCCGCCAAAGCAGAGTGCGAACTTATCCGCTACACCACCGGGCTGGCCCCTGTATCTTTATTTTAATTACAGTTTCTAACTCTTCATTTCTGGTTGTTAGAACTTTACTGATTAGTCTTTCCTTTTGAACTCGTATCCAACAGAACACAAGGGATGAACTGGATGAACTTTCTTGTTGGTTCTACTAGCTTTTCTGTACATTCTCTTGAATTTTCTATCTAGAGAGACATTTTGTCTGAGAACAAAAACGTATTGTTTCTTCCTTTATAGTCTCTATAACTTTCTTTTTCTTATTGCACTGGCCAGGACCTCCCACCTCATGGTGAATAGAGGCAGCGATGGAGGGCACCCCCGTCCTGGTTCTGAAGGGAACACTACTACTATTTCATTATTAGGAATGACGGCTGCAGGAAAAAGGGGCAGGGGACCACCACAGCAAAGCAATCAGTCAAATCTAGAACATGGGGCATTCTGTGGAACAAATGGCCCAATTTCTCTTAAAAACAATGACAACAATGGCATAAATCAAATACGTGAAGGGTTGAGTGGGGGAAGGAACGGTTATAAAAAAATCATACAAGAAACATAACAACCAAATGCCATGTGCATATCAGGTTTGGGTTCTGATTTGGGCAGAACAACTATAAAAAGATCTTTGAGGGGCTGCCCCAGTGGCATCGTGGTTGAGTTTGTGCACTCCGCTTTGGCGGCCCAGGGTTCACAGTTTCGAAGCCTGAGCACGAACTGACGTACCGCTCATCAGGCCGTGCTGTGGTGGCGTCCTACATACAAAACAGAGGAAGATGGGCACAGATGTTAGCTCAGAGCCAATCTTCCTCAAAAAAAAAATGCTTACATCAAAATGCTTGTCAAGAGGTTTTATTGTTATTTTAATTATGAAGGGCATGGAATTTCATCAATGGATTTTGTGTATTTTTTTCTTCTTGTTAATGTGATTAATTACATTAATAGATTTTCTAATGTTAAACCATTGTGAATTTCTGGGATAAACTCAAACTCATATATGTAAATAAGGTCATATTTATTCATATATAAGATCTTATATATATAATTTTTATATATAAAATATATATATATGTCTTATTTTGAAACAAATTCAAACTTATAGAAAACTTGCAAGGATAGTATAAAGTACTCTGATATACCCTTCACTCAGAGTTTTGCCAATTGTCCTAACAATAATGTTCTTTATATCAAAAGGATCAGTTGGGATCACACTTTGCAGCCAGTCGTCGTCTCTCTTCAGTCTCTTCCATTTGGAGCAGTTCTCCGGTCCTTCTTTGACTTCCGTGACCTTGACATCTCTGGAGATTACAGGACAGCTATTTTGTGGAATGACCTTCACTTTGGGTTCATCCAATATTTCCTCATGATTAGATCCAGGTTATATTTTTGCATGGAATTTCACAGAAGGGATGCTGTGTTCTTCTCACCCCCTGTCGGGTAGCACATGATTTCAACTTGTCCCATTACTGGTGACATTAGCACTAATCTCTTGATTAAGATGGTTTTTGCCAAGTTTTTCCAAAGTAAAGTTACTTTTCCTCTTTTGTATTGAATAAGTATTTCAGGGGGAGATACTTAATTTCCCATTCCTATTCCACTTTCGCCCACTAATTTTAGCATCCATTGATGTTTCTTTTCTGAGTTATCTCTATGATGATTGCCAAATAGTGATATTCTAATTCCGTCATTCTCTCTACATTTATTAGTTTGCATTATAATGTTAGGAAGAGCTTTCTCTTTTCCTCATTTATTTATTCCTTCTTTAATTTATGCCAGTGTGAACTCAAGGATTCCTATTTTATTCAATGGGTTTTAATCGACTTCCATCATTATTTGTTTTGAAGTTCAAGTCTGTCCCAGATTTGGAAGTGGGAGCCCATTCAAGCTGGGTCTAGTGGCTTTTGACATGATCTCATCAGTCTTTGTGTGCTTCCTTACTTTGTAGCAGAAAAAGAACTTCCAGGATTGTCTTGTTCTTTTCTTGCCCCAGCCCTAGAACCATCCAGTTCTTCATGGAGTCCTTGTTCCTTTTAGCACAGAGCGGTATTTAGAAACCAAGATCTGGGTGCTAGGTGTGCTCATTGCCACTGGGATGTCACTGCTCCCAGGCCCTCTCAGTGGACAAAGATAGGAAGTGTGTGTGTGTGTGTGTGTGTGTGTACACACATTTACATCTGTATTTATTTCAATATCTATATTGAAAAACATGCATTCATATCAATCCTTCCAATTCTAAATCAGTTCATAAGATTCCTTCTAGCATTCCCTCCTTCCATATTTGGACCTCCTTTCCCTAAGAGTAAGAAACATGGATACTGTTATTCTCAATACATTTACTTATTTTCTCGATCCCCATGTGCAGCAAATCTCATGAATCTCTGGGCCACTGGCTCTCAGACACCTTCGTGAAGTGGACACCACCCCCTCCAATGGCCTCCATACATGTGGGGCCCCATCTTCATGTATGTTCTACATACTTAGTTCCATTTGACTTGATGACACTTTATTTAGGATTTTTGAATCTATGTTCATAAGTGATATTGGCCGTGGATTTTATTTCTCACAGGTTCTTCTCTGGTATCAAGGTAAATCTAGCCTCATAAGATGATTGGGCCATTTTCTTTCATTTTTTATCCTCTGGAAAATATAGAGATTATCTGGTTTTTGGTAGAACTTTTTTGTGAAATCATCGGGATCTTGTGGAGTCTCTGTTGGCTGGATATTAAGCTACTGACACAGTGTAATGGCCACAGGTCTATTGTAGCCCTCTTAAGTGATTTTGGAAGGTTATATTTTCCCAGAAAATTGTCAGTTTCTTCTAAATTTTCAAATTTATTGGTATAAAGCTGCTTCAAAGCATTCCCTTATTTTTTAACCTTTAAAATGTCTGTAGTGCACCTCCTTTCATTCCTAAAATTTGTATTTTCTTTTTTCCCCAGAAGTAATATCATCAGGGTTTTATCTATTTTGTGTGTGTGTGTGTGAGGAAGATTAGCCCTGAGCTAACATCTGCTGCCAATCCCTCTCTTTTTACTCAGGAAGACCGGCCCTGAGCTAACATCTGTGCCCATCTTCCTGTACTTTATGTGGGATGCCGCCACAGTGTGGCTTGATAAGCGGTGCGTAGGTCCGTGCCTGGGATCTGAACCTGTGAACCCCGGGCCGTCGCAGCAGAGTGCATGAACTTAGCCATTACACCACTGGGCCAGCCACTATCTACTTATTTTTATTTTTGAGTAGTCAATGTCTAGTTTGTTGATACTCTGAGTTGATTCTAATTAATTTTCATTATTTTATCATTCTCTTCCTCCCATTTTCTTTGGGTTTATTCTGGTGTTCTTTCTCTAATTTGTTGCTTTGGACAGTTAGCTCATTAACTTCAGGGTTTTTTCCTTATTATATATGTGCATTTAAGGCCATATATCCCCCTGTAGTTGCTGCTTCAGCTGCATCCATAAGTTTAACTAGGTAGGGTTTTCACTGTTGTTCAGTTATGATATTTTCTCATTTACATTATGATTTACTCTTTAACTCAAGAATTATTTAGCAGTTTGTCTTTAAATTTCCAAACATACAGAATATTTTGGGTTTTTCTTTATATAGTGTTGCATATAAACATAATAAAATTCAAATCACAAGGATAAAGTGAACAATTTATTCCTGGCAAAACGCAGTTATAAAATGTTTTTTCTTTCTTTTTTTTTTTTTTTTTTGTGGGGAAGACCAGCCCTGAGCTAACATCCGTCGCCAATCTTCCCCTTTTCGCTGAGGAAGACTGGCCCTGGGCTAACATCGTGCCCATCTTCCTCCACTTTATGTGGGATGCCGCCACGGCATGGCTGACAGGCAGTGCGTCGGCGGGCGCCCGGGATCCGAACCGCTGAACCCCGGGCTGCCAAGCGCGGACTAAACCGCTGCGCCACCGGGCCGGCCCCTATAAAATCTTTTTTCATTTACAACAAAGAAAATATTTTTAATGGGTGCAACAGGTGCATTTTCATATGATTTATCCTTTGTGGGTGGCACTAACTGCAGTGCAAACACCTGGGCCCTACAAAGACCTTCATCTGGACTCCAGGGATTGACCAACAGTCTAAGACAGACATGAGGCACTGTGGGAGGTAAAGATGACCCCTGGTTACAAGGAACCTCAAGACCGTGGGGACAGAAAGAAAGCAGCCAAATTCATCCTCCCTTCACCCCCTCATTTATTCATCCATTGAGAACCTTCCTCCAGGTCCAGTCTGCTCTCTGGATTCCTGCTGTTTCCCATCCCCAGGCTTAGTTAGAAAAACTCCCCAGGAAACACACAAAAAATGGCAGAGTCAAACGGGGGCTTTCCTGTCCATAGTGTCAAGGACACTGTGAGGATGACCCAAAGCACAGGCTGCGAGTGGACACCAGGTAGCCCAGCAGCTGGACACTCCAGGAAGGTTGGCCCGCGGAGCCACTCAGGTCAGCATGTGGTTTGAGACCTGCCTCTGTCGGGGGGTCCAGGCCCAAGGAACCTCGGATGATGTCTGCCCCCCTGCCCCACCCACCCCCCAGGCTGTCCCAGGACTTCTGGGCAGATTTTTGTTCTCATTCATGATGAGGTTGCCATCATCCCTCAGGGAACTGGGGTATTTCCAGCAAGGGATGTCCCTACTCCTCTTCCCAGGGGTATACTGTGAGGGGGTAGGAAGAAATCCCCAGAGGCATTCATGGTTCATTCCTTCCTAACTGTGGAGGCATCATTTAGCTGGTTCCTAAAGCAGGTTGGGGCAGGGAGCGGCCAGAGGCTGGGTGGGAGGAGAAGAGGAAAACGCCTTTATCTGGGCACTGACCATGTGTCAGGTACTGAGGCAGGAGCGTCATGCCCGCCATTTTGGATCCTTTATTTCATTTTTCAAAAAGTGAGGACTGAGGGTAATTGATTTGTTCCAGGTCACAGAGAAGATCTCAGTAAACTCTGAAGGCAGCCCTCCTAAGACAGGACCTCACCATCTCTTTATAAACCCCCCCAAGAGCCCAAAGCTTGTTACAACGCCATACACTTCAGAGGCCATGAACCCTGTTTCTAGAGTTGAGTGGAGACAGGTGCAATTCTGGGCCTCACCACTCACTCATCTTGTGCACATCACATCATCTCCCTGAGCCTTGGTTTCCTTATCTGTAAAATGGGAATAAATCTACTTGCAAGGCTTGTGGAAAGATTAAATGGAATAATAAGATTATAAGGTGCATAGTTCCAAGACCTCTCTAAGAAAATAGGTATTTGGTCAGAATTAGACAAAGGACCACCCCCACAGTTACAGTTTGCTGAGAGGAACAGCTACTGAAGTAGTAAGTGGCCTGGGGCAGGGCCCCTCTCTCCCTGCACCTCAGTTTCCTCTTCTGTGAAGTGACGGGGTGTTGGGCAAGATCTTCCTTCACTAAATGCTGGAAATTTTGCGCACCTGGGAGCTGCCTGGGAGCCCGAGCCCGTTCACAGGGTCTCTGGGTGCCTCTTCATCAGCACCAAGGACTTGACTTCCAAAGGGCCGTGATTTCTGTCCTCACTGGCCCCATCCCCGGACCCCATTCGAAGGTGCCCACCTGGGACCTTCTGCCCCCCAGTGTCTCTGCCTGAAGCCAGAGCTCTCGATCCTGCTGAAGCAGGAACAGCACGTCCGCGTTCTGCAATACGAGCCTTGAGAAGTCTTGGCTTCGACTTTCTTCTCTCCTTGAGCCTCAGTTTCTTCCTAAAATACAGAGGTCACCCCTAATGACCCCCAAATCCCTCCCAACGCCAAACATCCAAACCACCCAGGCATCCTTCTTTCTTGTTTTAAGGTAACGCTGAAGAAAGATGTTCTTATTTCACCCTCAGTAAAGCAGCACCCACCGACCACACACAGGAGAGTTTAGAAAAGCCTGCAACAGCGACAATCTCGTTTCTCACTGGGGCTTTCCCCAGAGATGAGAGCGGTGCTTTCTCCATGATTCAGGTAAGAAACTGGATCCTCACTGGTCATATGGCAGGAAGTGGTCAAACCAGGACTTGAACAGAGGCCTTTTGACCCCAGAATCTGGTGGGACTACAGACTGGGGTCCGAATCCTGGCTCCCCCACTATATGGATGGGAAATGCCCAGTGCCTAGGTTTGACCACAAGATGGCGAGCTGACTCTAGGCATTGCCACTTGCGGGGGGAGAGGCTCATTTGGTGTCACAAATGTGTGTTGACACTCTCTGCTGATACCTTACTTTCCCTCCCCAGTCCCCGATCTGGTTTCCCAGAGATTTGCAGTGATCTTTAAAAAAACTGAAAAATAAAGACGCAAAAAGGGAAATCAGACCAGGTGATGTGTTTAATTCCCCATGGGCTTCTCACTGTCCTGAGAATAAAATCCACAAGGTCAGATCTGACCTGGCCCCTACGTTGTCTTCCATCTCGCTGGCAGCCTGCCCGCTCTACGACAGCCGTGAGTGAGCAAAGCTCAGCCGGCTCAACTGATGCATTGGGAGGAGGGGCAGTAGGGGCTGTAAGAACCCAGCCATCCCATCATTCCGTGATTCAGAGTGGAAGCCGTTCCTGGTCTCATGCGCTGATGAAATTAACCGCTGGAGGCCAATAACATGAAGCCTGGAACTCTGCTTTGAGAGAGATTTCATTCATTCACTCATTCATTCGTCAATATTGATCCAGCCTTTCCTATGTGCCAAACAGTTGACATACAACCAATACTGATGCGAAGGGGTGTCAAAAATATGATGTAGCCAGCCCCCCGATTCATTAGCGCCCTCATGCCATCCCAAATCACAATGGTGATAATACCAATATAAATGAAACAACATTAGCTAAGGACATGTTTAAAATGCCAGAAGATGGTGGTGGTGTGATTTAATATGTGAAAGGCAGAAACTAATTCTATAATCTGTCACTGGAATAATGGACCACTCGTTAGGAAGAAAAAAATCCGATTTCTGTAAAACTCAGTTAAGTTTCTTTTTATGTGAGCAAAGTATACATTTTATTAATCAAGTCTTTGCTTTTATTTCATTTTCTGATGATCTGTCCCAATCAGCTGACCACATCAGTCACATATCAGTAGAGATTTGTGGTTTTTCCAGTGCTAGGTAATTATTTATATTTAGATGTTCTCCCCACCCCATTTCTACTAGTCTGTAACCAAGAAAGCAATAAAAATGGCGTGCTTGTTATGAAAACACAGCTTTTCTGATCACTCCTCAGAGAAGAAAGGAGCTTATGACAGTTTTTTGGTCTGATTTGATTTTGTTTTGTTTTGGGAGGATGAGTCAGGGAATGCTTCCTGGAGAAAGTGACATCTCAGCCAAGCCAAGGACAGAAGGATAAGTAGAAGCTAACCAGAGTGGGGAGTAGGGTAGGGTGGGGAAGGGCACCCCAAGAAGGGAGCAGCTAGTGCACAGGCCTAGAAGCAAAAGAACATTCTGGGACCTGAGAGCCTGTCCGTGTGTCCGGGACCTGGAGTGCCCCCTGCGGGGTGGGGGTGGAGGCAGGCTCTGAAGGTTGTGATTCAATTTGCATTCTAGAAACATCTAGAGGGCAGCAGTGTGAGAAATGAGGGCCGGCAACTGTCAAGGAGATTGTTACAGCATCCAGGCAGGAGTTGACGGTGGCCTGGGCAAGGTTAGCAAAGTGAGGACGAAGGAAGTGGATCTGAGGCATGTCTGGGGAGTGGAACTGACAGTTGGTGTCAATTGGGTGGGAGGGTTACGAGAGGAGGATGAAAGAACCAAGGATGACGGCTTGGGCATCTGGGTTGAAGGGTGGTACCACTTCTGGAGCTGAAGAAGCCTGGGGAGGAAACAGATGTGGAAGACAATGGAAAGTTTCGTTTTGGACATGTTAAGGGTGGAATGCCCAAGAGACATTCAAATGGGGGTGTCGGGTAGGCCACAGAATTGTGAGGCAACAGCAAGACTGGAGGTGTAAATGTGGGAGGCCTCGGCCCCTAGATCATGTTTAAAACCCCGGTGATGGATGAGATCATCCCATGAGAGTCCAGCGATGAGGAAGAGGACCAGGGCCAGCCAGGCGGAACCCAACATTTAGTGGGCAGGAAAGAGAGGAGTCAACGATGAAGACTGAGAGGGAGTGGCTGGGGAGGAGAACCATGGGCATGTCACAGAAGGAGGCGAGGAGAGAGTTTCTGGAAGAAGATAGTGGTCAGTTCTGTCAAGTACAGCTAAGAAGCTCCATAACATGAGGACTTGGAAGTGTCTGTTTTATAGTGGAACTTGGGCATTGGTGACCTTGGCAAGAGTGAATTCAGGGGAGTGTCAGAGCCAGACTGAAATGGGCTGGAAAATGGGTGGGAACTGAGAAAATGGAGACACTGAGTGTAAAGGAGTTTGCCTCTGAAAGAAGCAGAAAAATGAGGGTGGAGGCTGGGGGGGGGGTACATACAGAGGTCAGAGGGTTTCTGTTCTTTTTTTTTTTTTGTGAGGAAGATTAGTCCTGAGCTAACATCCGTTCCCAATCCTCCTCTTTTTCCTGAGGGAGACTGGCCCTGGGCTAACATCGATGCCCATCTTCCTCTACTTTATATGGGACGCCGCCACGGCGTGGCTTGATAAGTGGTACATGGGTCCGCACCCAGGATCCAAACCTGCGAAGCCCGGGCCACTGAAGCGGAGCACAAGAACTTAACCACTATTGCCACCAGACTGGCCCCTTCTGTTCTTGTTTTAAATGAGAGCAGTTCTGTAGTCTGGTGAGATGCAAGGGAGAGGGAGAGATTCAGGAGATGGGGGAATAATTAAAGGCTTGAAGTCCTCGAGAAGGTCAAAAAATCAGAGACCTGGGACAAAGTGGAGGACTGGCCTGATGTAGGAGTAGGCTGTATGTTTCCTCCATAAACCAAGAGAAATGAAGGGAAGAAGGGAGCAGAAAAGGAGGAAAAGGCTGAGATGACCACAGGACCACACCCTTGGGCACTGGAATTGGGGAGCAAAAGTCTCTTGGCATGACGTGGCTTGTCTTCGAGGTATGAAGCAACTGGCCCAAGAGGTGAGTCGACTTGGCCCTAGAACGGAGACCCAACCCAAAGCAAACGCCCTGGCTCACCTGCTCCACTCCCACACTGGCAGCCCTCGGCTCATTTCCCTGAAGGTTGACACAGTGGGAGCTCCACCCAGCCAGAGGCAAGCCAAGCAAAGCCCCAGAGAAAGTTGTTACCGAGGGAGTTCTTTAGCAACACTTCAGGTCTCATCTCTGCAGAGAGATGAGAAATTGACAAAGGGCCCTAATCCTCCCTTAATCCTGCCTGGTGTCAACTGTGCTCATGCTGCCCTCCATTAGTTAGGCACTTATGAAAAGGCATCAACAGAATTTGGGCATTTAAGAAGAAGAAAAGGAAAAACAGCATGGTACTGGTACAAGAATAGACACACAGATCAATGGAATAGAATTGAAAGCCCAGAAATAAAACCACACATCTATGGACAGCTAATCTTCGACAAAGGAGCGAAGAACATACAATGGAGAAAGAGAAGTCTCTTCAATAAATGATGCTGGGAAAATTGGACAGCGACATGCAAAAGAATGAAAGTAGGCCATCTCCTATCGCCATACACAAAAATCAACTCAAAATGGATTAAGGACCTGAAAGTGAGACCTGAAACTATAAAACTCCTGAAAGAAAATATAGGCAGTACACTAATTGACATTGGTCGTAAAGGGATCCTTCCGGATTCCATGTCTACTTGGACAAGGGAAACAAAAGAAAAAATAAACAAGTGGGACTTCATCAGACTACAGAGCTTCTACAAGGCAAATGAAACCAGGATCAAAATGAATAGACAACCCACTAGCTGGGAGAAAATATTCACAAATCATATATGTGACATGGGATTAATCTCTGTAATATATAAAGAACTCACACAACTGAACAACAAAAGAAACAAACAACCCAATCAAAAAATGGGCAGAGGATATGAACAAACATTTTTCCAAGGAAGAGATACAGATGGCCAACAGACACATGGAAAGATGTTCAACATCACTAATCATCAGGGAAATGCAAATCAAAACTACACTAAGATATCACCTGACACCCATTAGAATGGCTATAATCACCAAGACAAAAAACAACAAATGTTGGAGAGGTTGTGGTGAAAAGGGAACCCTCATTCACTGCTGGTGGCAATGCAAACTGGTGCAGCCTCTATGGAAAACAGTATGGAGATTCCTCAAAAAATTAAAAATAGAAATGCCTTATGATCCAGCTATCCCACTTTTGGGCATCTACCCAATGGACATGAAATCAACCATCACAAGAGGCTTATGCACCCCTATGTTCATTGCAGCATTATTCACTATAGCCAAGAAGTGGAAGCAACCCAAGTGTCCCTTGACTGATGATTGGTTAAAGAAGATGTGGTATATATATACAATGGAATACTACTCAGCCATAAAAAAGACAGAACTGTCCCATTTGCAACAACATAGATGGACCTAGAGGGTATTATGTTAAGTGAAATTAGCCAGAGAGAGGGACAAATACTGCATGATCTCGCTCATATGTGGAATATAAACTAACACACAGACAGAGAGAACTGGTTGGTGGTTACCAGGGGGAAGGGGGGTGGGGGGTGGGCACAAGGGGTGAAGGGATGCATCCATATGGTGACGGACAAATAATAATGTACAGCTAAAACCCCACAATGTTATAAACTATCAAGACATCAATAAAAATGAAAAAAAAAGAGAGAGAATGAAAAGCTCTGATCCGGCCAGGTACTGTGGCCATGCCTACCTGCTCCTGTGTGTCACAGGCCTTGAGCAGTCCACCCACCCTCCACCACCTGTTGGCCAGGACCAGTAACACCCCCTCAGTGCTGTGGGCTCCTAGAAGGCAGAGATGGGCCTTATACATGCAGCTCCATCTCTAGGTTTCAACATGGGGCTGGTGCATAGTAGGTCTGTGTATATCCCACACACTCTGGGTAGGTCCTCAGTGTCCTGGGGGAGCTTATAGGGCACTCAGCATGTGTTGACTGTGTGAGGTTGGTGGCTGCTGGCCAGGGCCCTTGAAAGAGGATGTATCGGTTGGCTGCTGCTGTGTAACAAATAACCACAAGCCAGTGACTTAAAACAACAACACTTAAAAAAAGAAGAAGAAGAAAAGGAGGGATGAAGGGAGACGGGAGGGAAGAAAGACAGGCAAAAGAGGAAGATTCCTTAATGCCAGGGTGTTTTAAGGGGAGAAGCTTCCAGAGTGAGTTATCCGATCCTTCCACATATAGCCAGGCTCTGCACAGGCAGCTGCTCACTGGAACAGAACCTCGGTCTCAACCGGGCTCAGTTGGGAGATGCATCAGTCACCAAATTCTGGCACAACGCCTGCTCTGAGTCAGCAGTAACCATCATGACTCCCCTCTGTGGAGCACCAAAGTCGGGTGCTTTAAATGCTTCCCAGCAACTTCAGAATCACCCTTGTTCTGCAAGTGGGAGCCAAGGCTCAAAGAAGGTAAATGCCCAAGCTCGCCCAGCCACTGAGCTGCAATTCCAGGATCTGAGGCTCTCCGAAGGCAGGGAAGCAGGATAGCAGCGTGGCTGACAAATCTCATTAGTTGCACCATCTTAGAAAGGGTGCAAGGGACCTACCTCATAGGGTTGTTATGAGGTTTCAATGCGTTCACACTTATGAAGCACACGGAAGACACCACAAGTGCTATATTATGTTCAGCTATTATTATTTGGGGATTCTCTCCCCATCTCCCCGTCTCCATCTGCCCACCTGTATCAAGGCGAAATCCAAATAAGCATGCAATCTCAGTAAAAAGTGTGCTTTCCAAGAAGACACAGCTTCCAGACAATCCCTACGTTGCAAGTAGGTTACCACTGCTAACTCCTCTTCCTACTCTTAGAACTTCAGGAACTGTCAGTCTATTTTTTTGCTGTTATCATTATTTTAATTAAAATCATTTTGGGTCAAACAAGAGCTATTTGAAGATAGTCTTTGAAGAAATCTTAACTTCCCAAAAAGGAAAAAAGTAAGAAAAGGTATTAGCCACACTTCTAGGTCACTGCTCTAGAAATTTCACCAAACAACAGAAATTGTGTTTTAAGTTTGCATGCGAATAAAGTGAGGACCAAGGACGACTGGGGTGCACCTCGGTCGGTCTGACTGCCTTTTCTTTGCTCTATTGTTTTCCATCCCCTGTCCAGTCCGTACTGCCAGATGCTTTGAAAGAATTTTTTGCTTATATTAAAATAAAGGCTTTAATACATTTAAGGGAGGAAAAATGAACAGCATCTAAAAGAAAAAACCTGTTTTCCTACTATTACACTCTACTCACACCAGATGTATGGGAGGTTTTCCCACATCAACCAGTTCTCCAACTCCCTGGACACAGTGTGGGTGTCCTGCAGTGCAGTTCAGCTCTGACACTAACAAGCAGAGTTAGCTCAGACCCCACAGGTGAAGGTCTCTCCCACGACACTGCCCTGTAAAAAAGAAACAAGCCCAAAATGGAGTCACTTGTGCTAAGCTCCACCAAGACTTAAGACCTAACCTAACAGAAGTTTCAGCCTCTCCCAGGAGTGGAACTTTAAGCCAACTGTAACCGCAGGCCCTCCAGGACCAGTTCAACGGACCCCATCTCTTACTAACAGAGTGATTAAGAACTGTCTTTCATGCAAATCAAAACTACAATGAACTATCACCTTACGCCTATTAGAATGGCTATAATTACCAGGGCAAAAAACAACAAATGTTGAAGAGGATGTGGAGGAAAGGGAACCCTCATACACTGTTGGTGGGAATGCAAACTGGTACAGCCACTATGGAAAATAGTATGGAGATTTCTCAAAAAACTAAAAATTGAAATACCATATGACCCAGTTATACCACTACTGGGTATTTATCCAAAGAACTTGATTTAAAGAACTTGAATCAACAATTCAAAGAGACTTATGCACCCCTATGTTCATTGCAGTATTATTCACAACAGCCAAGACATAGAAGCAACCCAAGTGCCCACCAATTGATGATTGGATCAAGAAGATGTGGTATATATATATACAATGGAATACTACTCAGCCATAAAAAAAGACAAAATTATCACATTTGCAACAATGTGGATGGAACTTGAGGGTTTTATGTTAAGTGAGATAAGCCAGACAGAGAAAGACAAACACTGTATGATTTCACTCATATGTGGAAGATAAACAAACACATGGATAAAGAGAACAGATTAGTGGTTACCAGAGGGGAAGGGGTCGGGGGGTGGGCATAAGGGGTAAAGGGGCACATCTATATAGTGACTGACAAATAATAATATACAACTGAATCTTCACAGTGTTATAAACTATTATGACGTCAATAAAAAATAAATTTAAAAAATTTTTAAAAACTATACTCAGCAGGATTCATCATTATAAAAAAAGAATTGTCTTTCAGAAAATCTGCAAAGTCGCATAGCCAGGGCAAGTGCAAAAGAAGAAATTGTGACCTGAAATGACCTCGGAACCAAAGCTCCTCTTTCCCACGGAACCCAAGGACCGGGGCACGACCAGAACTTGAAAGTTGGACTCTTAATAGAAGCGAGGGGTCCCTCACTGAGGAAAATCCAGTGTTAAGATTCCTTCCCCACCTCATCATAAATGTTTAGTACCTCATCATAAATGTTTAGAACCCTGTCATGAATGTTTAAAACCTTACCATAAATGCTTGAAGCCCACCGATCAAAACCTGTCCCACCAGCGTCTCCTCATGCTAGCCTGTTCCTCCCTAACCTCTTAAATTTCACCCCAAACTCCGAATCAGGGAGACACATCTGAGGACACACACTGCCTGTTCTCCCTGCAGATGGATCTCACAGAATAAAGCTGATCTTTTTTCCCCAAAGGCTGATGCCGCAGTTAATTGGCTTGTTTTATGTGCATCAGGCAGAGAACCCCAATTTTGTGTGGTAACGCAATCAGTCTGGAATTTCCTGGTCAGCCCTAGTGAGGGGAAGACCCCCTGCCTTCCCCTAAGGGAAGACCCTTGCATGAAATAATCCACTCTTTTAACTTCCTGTCCCAACCTCTTTCTGCCTATAAAAACCTTCCATTTTATACAACTCCTCAAGCTCCCTGCTATTCGCTCGATGGGATGCTGCCCGATACATGAATCGCTGAACAAAGCCAATTAGATCTTTACATGTACTCAGTTGAATTTTGTTTTTCAACAGCCCCCACTCCAGATGCCAATCACAAGCCCGAGCCTCCTGAACTTCTGACCAACTGGCAATGAATTAAGGGTTCCCACAACCCCCTCTTCAGGTTAGATAATTTGCCAGAAGTGCTCACAGAACTCAGGAAAATAGTTTACTTATTTGATTACTAGTTCCTTGTAAAGGATACATCTCAGGAACAGCCAGATGGAAGAGGTGCACAGGGCAAGGTATGGGGAAGGGGTGGAGCTTCCATGCCCCCTCCAGGTGTGCCTGTGTTTCCTTCCAGCACCTCCACATGTTCACCAGCCTGGAAGCTCTCTGAATCCCGTAGTTGAGGGGTTTTTAGGGAGGTTTAGTGATGAACTCAACCTCTGGGCCCTCTTCTTCCCAAAGGTCAGGGGGTGGGGCTGAAAGTTCCAACCTTCTAAGCTCCTGGTTGCTTCCCCTGTCAATCAGCCCCTATCCTGAGTAGCCCCAGCCACCAGTCATCTCATTAGCATACAAAAAGACACTGATCACTTTGGAGATCCCAAGCGTTTTAGGAGCTATATGCCTCGAAATAGGGGCAGAGACCAAATATATATTTATTATGTCACAGCACCTTAAAATGAGTAATGAGGTGTTTGGAAGACTACCTTTTAAGTTTATGTACCCAGAAGTGGTTATGTACCCAGAATTCTGTAGGCAAGTGGGCATGGTGGGGTTCTCTCTGCTTATCTCCTCCATATGACCCAAGCTGGGCCAATTGGAGCCCTTCCCTGGGATTTTTTCAACTTGAAATCTTGTAGGTCTTCCCTCCTTCCCTTCAGGGAGGAAGACTTACAAATCTGATTGTGTCAAAATCTAAAATATTGAGTGAGTATGATTTACTGATGGGCCAGGTCAAGTAAAATGGCAGCCCCTGACCTCAGCAGTTCTAGCCTTCAAGCTCTGCATCCTTCCTTTCTCATCTCTTGGCATGATCACCCCTGGTGGCCCAGTAAAAGTTGACTGGCAGTTGGCAGGAGATAAAAGCCCACCTTTTCCCTCCATCTTCACCTCTAAGCCAAGAGATACAGCTCTATCTATCAATAGTCTGCATTTGAGTTCTCCCAAAAGCCCAGTTAATACTAATGAAGCTGATTTTTAATTTGCCTTTGCCTCTTGTGGTGGGTGGACCTTAAAGGGAAGGAACAGATTGAGCTAAAACAAAATTCAAGCATTCCTGGAATGACATGACCAGCACAGGCCCCTGCAACTTCCTTTGGGCAAACACGTGTCCCTGAATCCACCATACGATTCCACATAGCTGTCAATCACAGCATCTCATCCTCTAGGTCATGGAGAAGGGCATTTGACCCAGATCTGGCCAATCATAGTGCTTCATTTCACTAGCCACAGTGATTGGTCCAGGAGTGGGACATGTGACCCAAGCAGAGCCAATCAGATCCCTTGGAATTGGAGGAGAAGGAGATTTGACTTTGAGCTAGAGATGCTGAAAGAATGTGAGCTGGTATCTTGGCGCTCCGTACTGACTGTCCTGAGCCCTGGTTGTATATAAGAATCAACTCACGGGCTTGTTAAAAACACAGCTTCCCAGGTGAGATCAACCGAATCAGAATCTCAGGTGAGGGAGGAGGTGAGAATCTATATTTTTTTCATCAGCAACCCAGGTGATTTTTATGTAGCCTGCCTGGGCTGACCTGAGAATTTGGAATCATTGATTTATGATACAAAGAAGACTAGATATTAAATAGAATTTAATATCTATTATTCTTAATAAATTAAGAATTCCATCAGTTGCCAGAATATTTTTCTTATAAGGTACTAAACATCCATATACTCCAGGATTGGCTGAATTTCCTCCTTGTTCTCTTTTTGTTGAACAAATAATTTAAAAATGTTTGCATAGGGGTTGAGTTATATGTGTATTTCTCCATGTACATTTTGCAATGACAAAAAATAATATTTTGTCTGTTTTTAATTACTCTTGGGAGGCTCTGTGTCTTTGACTGTCACATTGCATGGAGAATGGATGATATGGGGCCTGACATTTTATTCGGGTTATATATATGTTGAGACAGTGAAAATAGGCCCCCGCTCCCAGCCAGAGACAGTGAAATGGGCCCTGCTGACAACCAGACCACAATATTCCCAACAGCACACAAACAGTGCTCAGAGCAGGTCACAGACAAGGCCACACAGCGACCATAAAAATAATTAAAATCTCTCTCTTCTAAGAACGTGAGTGGTTGCTAACTCATCAATATCAGTTCCAACCCTGCTTTACTCCAATCCAATCCTGCTTTAATTGCTGTTAAGATAGTCTATCACCAAATTGCCCAGCTTCTCCACCGTGTCCAGTCCAGGACTGGCCCCCGTTTCTCCCATCCCTCCTTAGCATCACCCAGCACAGCACAAACTCCCTCCATCCTCCCCTTCTCCAGAATCTCTCAAAGACTCCTCTGGGTGCTTTCCTCGCTGCAGCAGGTAATAAGCTCATCTTTACTCGATTGCAGGGATGTTTCTAATGGGATCTGGTTGGTGGGCTTCAACAGCATAACACACGGGCACACACATGTGCTAGCTATTCAGTTATGATGCTTTTCATTACGGTAACAGAATCACAGCTCAAATTGCCTTAAATTGGGGAATGTCTTCTGTGACATAGGAAGTGTAGAGGCAGGGCGGGCACGCGGCCCTGGGCTCCTGCTCTATTTCTGACTCTCTGTGCTCTACCCTCTTCCCCACGTCTGCTTCATTCTCAGGCTGAGGGCAAGACGGCCACTGTGGTTCCAGGCATCTTACCTGGTCACCGGAAGGAACAGCAGAGGGCATCTCTTTCTGGGTGTCTCGTTTAGGAGGAAGGAGACCTTCCCCAGAAGCCCCCCAGCAGACATCTGCCTCCTACCCCACTGCCCATAACTGCATCCCATGCTCAGGTCTAAGCCACTTACTGGGAGGGAAATGGCCACCATGACATTCATCCTGGGTTGATCAAGATTCACCCCCTAGAAGCACTTGTCCAGAGTGGAAGCTAGAACAAAATCAGGGATCTCTTAGGGAAGGGGAAGAGAAGAAATGGATGTTGAGCAGGCAAATTATACTGTCTCTTCTTCTTCTTTTTTTTTTTTGGTGAAGATTGGCCCTGAGTTAACATCTGTTGCCATTCTTCCTCTATTTTTATACTGCTTCTTATTCTACTAATAAGGGTTGGAGAAGTTTGTCCTACAGTGGTATTGTGTTTACCTCCTTGAACGTGGGCTGGTGGCCATGGTTTGTTCATTTGCCCAGTCTAAGATTTCTCAGTTCTCTCAAGACCATGTATCGTTTTATAACAGCAACAACAAAAACGTAAATAAACACCAAAGTCTAAATTTTTTTACAAAAACGGTTCTACAAATTTGAAAAATGAACAGAACAATGGCCTCTTATTTCTTTCTGGCTTTTCCAATTCATCTAAAAGTTGGTTGGGAGGTGACATCTGCATCTGGAGTGTTTGACATGATAAATGCAGGGGTATAACCAGGATTGAGGTTTCCTGCTTTTCAAACTCTACTCTTGGTGTAAGAAACACTTTCCTGGCTCAGGAGGAAAAAGGCTCATATTTAGCAAGTGAAATGCTACCAAGGAGACTTGGCAGAAGTCCAAGGTTATGGGGAGCAGCAACTAATTCCTCTTTTATAGAAAAAAAAATCTAAGAGGCAACACTTTTCAAATAATTGGCTTCCCTGTGAGCCCTCGAAGGATCTTGGGTGACAAAGAGCCCCATGTCATTTGCAAATCCAGGTAGGGTTTCTACCTAAGAAAAGTAAACCCAGAGAAATGTCTGGAGAGAGCCTACACCTAGAAAAACTGGTTCAAACCTCTATCTTGGGTCCTAGCAGGAAGACCCCCCAGCCCAGGCTGATGTATAACGACCCCAGGCAAGCAAGGGATCCTTCGCTCCCAATAAGACCAGCTGTAAACTGTAATTAAGGGGGGAAAATGATTTCAAGGAGCTGGAAAAGAGCTTAACGTGAGTGGGACCAGGTTGCAGGGAACAGAAGGGACTGTTCTATCCTGGACTATGTCAGGACAGGGTCAATGAGATTCCTCAGCAGGTGGCCTAATTTATGGGTTTGCAAAATCACAAGATCTTGGATCAGGAGAAATGACTTAGAAAATGCCCGTTTTTCAGCCCATCAGAACCTAGAGACCAGGACTGGGCTGGGAGAAAGGTCAGGCAGAGCTTTGGGGACCTTTCTCCCATTAATCCCCAAATTCAGAAGGTGTCTTCTCTTGGCAAATGCAGTTTGGAGAACATTAGCCAGGGAAATTAATGCCCTTAGTAGAATAGCTTTGGAAATCTTGGTGGAAGGGGAGCAAAATGCAGTCATTAAAAATGGTGGTAAGGTGACTCGAAAGATGTTCACAGCACGTGACAGGGTTGGCAAACTCTTTCTGTAAAGGATCAGATAGAAATTTTAGGCTTTGCAGTCCATATGGTCTCAAAAGCAGCCACAGGCAATGTGTAAATCATATGGCTGCTGTCACTACAACAGCAGAGTGCAGTAGTTGTGACAGAGACCAGATGGCCCACAGAGCCCAAAATATTTACTATTTCCAGCCAATTACAGGAAAAGTGTTTGGACCTCTGAGTATTTAGGGTGGATCATAAGCCAACTGAAGGAAGGAACTCAGAAGAAGCAACCTCCTCGAAGAATCCCTGCTCTCTCATCCTTATCAAGATGAGAGAATTGACCCAAAGATGGAAATCACCAGCTACCACCCGGGCCAGGGAGCCCTGGCAGGGGGCCTTTCAAGGCAGAAAGCCTAGATCTGGGGCCAGGAGACCACGGATGTGGCTTGCTCTCTCTGGGATGCTGGCTCACATCCTCCAGCTGCATCTAAGCTGCAAGCCATCACCTTTGTGCCCTTCCTGATCTGGCCCCGCTCCCTCTGAGCTTGAACCCCGCCGCTCCAGGCTCTCACTTTACATTCACAGAAAGACAGTATTTGGTGTTTCCCTTCCCGCCTTTCCGTACATCTTTCCTCTGGAAACAAGTGTCTCCACTTCTCTCCATTCCTCTTCTCCCAGAACAGGTGTCTGCCCAAGGTGACTCACCCTGACCAAGGGTGGGGCATGTGACCTAGGCCTAAGCCAATCAGCACTCTGCCTCACCTTAGCCATAGTGATTGGCCAGAGATGGGCAGATGATCTAGAGAGCCAATAAGAGGCCACAAGACATTTGACAAGGAAGCCAAAGGGAGATCTCATGGCTGTGGGCCGGGAGCTCCTGGCAGCCATCTTGCAAGCACAGGGGAAGGCCCTGCCTGAGAATGGAGCCGAGATAATAGAAATGAAACCAGCAGCAGAGAGAGAAACCAGACCCCTGGGCCATCATCTGATAACTGGTGTCCTTGGTACCGTGTATACCCCCATTTGAACTTTTCAGTTATTTGAGCCAATTAAATTTTCATTCTGTTCATATTTGGGGTTGCAACTAACAGTCTTAACTGGTACATTCTGCTTCCAGTTCTTGGCACATCTCATGCAATTGTTTCTGTCCAAAATGCCCTTCCCAATATGGTTCACCTGACTTGCCCCTGCTCATTGTCTAGGGTTCAGCTCAGGCATCAGCCACCTCCTCCGGGAAGCTTTCCTGAAACCCCCACCATCACCATCCCAGGCTCGTTTGGCTGCGCCTTCTCGGTGTTTGTATAAATGGTTTATAGAATAGTGTGTCTGGGTAGTGACATCCCATTTATGTCTCTGTAGCCTCTTACTGTGCTGGAGTAAGACATGGAATTGTGGCCCTGGACTGTGGAGTCAGACAGACACGGGTTCAAACCCTAGTGCTGCTGCACGCTAGCAGTTTGACCTCAGGCAGTGCAACAAACCGCTCAGAGCCTCGGCTTCCTCATCTGTGAAATGAGGAGGATGATAATAATAACCGCATCGTAGGACGATTCTGTGATTGTGCAGCGTGCTTGAGACAGTGGAAGTTTTTTTTTTTCCCCTGAGGAAGATTGGCCCTGAACTAACATCCGTGCCCACCCTCCCCTACAGCATGGCTCCATAAGCGGTGGGCAGGGCTGCGCCCGGGATCTGAACCTGCGAACCCGGAGCCGCCACAGTGGAGCGCGCAAACTTAACCGCTAGGCCACCAGGCAGACCCCAAGATGGTGGAAGATTTTTACCTCGTTTTTTGTTTGTTTTAATCACTTAAGATTCTTTGGTTGCAAGTAGACATGAGCTCTGGCTAATTTAGGCCAGAAAGGAAGTATTTGGAAGGCTGAAAATGTCAAAGGTAAACCTCCCTAATGGCCTCAGGCATCACGTTGGCCAAAGCCTCCCGGGTCAGTGAGCTGCGAATGTCTTTGTCTCTTTCCTCCAGAGTCAGACTTTGAAGGAAGCATCTGCTTGGCTGTTAGGCACACGGTCACCTTTGCCAGGGCAGGGCAGGGGGTCTTGATCATTGGTCCCATCAAGATGATGCACATGCAGGTGATGGAGAGGGAGAGGAGGTGGCTCCCCGAAGGAAAACTGGGCGTGGATGCCAGCAAGCAAAATCCCCCGTGTCATTGCCTTCCCCTCCTACTAGCAGCCAGAGGTCCCCCCCAGGCGTCCTCCAGGGCACAGGCTGCGTCTCCACATGGGAACCTCCCTTCAAGAGCCACTCCGTCAGGTCAGTCTCACTTCTCTGCTTGTTTTTGTGTCAACTTAAAAATTATTTTACGTTTCTCTGAACATATACAACAAATATATATGTAACTATACACATTTAATGTCTAAATTCACATAAATGCATAAATGTGCCCGTGTCATAATGATTTTGGATTTTTTGATGGAGTCCTTTCTTTTTTGCTTGACTGCCTTCATCTCTCCTCCTCCTCCCTCCATATTAACTCCCCACCTTGACAAGTAGTCCAGGTTAACAATCTAATATTCTGTACTTTCTCTATGAACATAAAATCGTATATAAACTTATATCCTTATACACGCTTACTGCCTTTTTCCTCCTTTTTCAAAACTGGAATTCTGTTACATGTTCTTGCATCTTGTTTTCCTCACTTCACACTGCCGTGAGGAAATGGCTCAAGGTCAACTGGTAACGCTAGTTCATTCTTTCCACCTGCTGAGAAGATTCCAAGATGCAATATTCCATCATTTCCCTGTTTATAGGATTATGTACCTGGAAAACCCCAAATACACTAATTATTTTTTTTTAAAAAAGCTAGAATAAATAAGAGATTTTGGATTCAAGATTAATACACAAAACCAACAGCCTTCCTACACTCTAGCAAGAAACAACTAGGAATAAAAATAAGAAAAAATATTCCATTCACAGTCTAGACCAAAATGATAAACTACTTAGAAATAAATTGAGTAAGAAAGTGTGGTGCTTTATGAGAAAAGTAATAAAATCTTATTGAATGACATTACACAAAATAGGAACACAGGAAGAGACATACCATGTCCTTGAGTAAGAAAAGGTTAAAATTATGGTATAAATTGAATACGATTCCAATAAGATTTTTTTCTTGGAGGGAGTATGTTGTGAATGGAATTATGTCTCCCAAGAAGATATGTTGAAGTCCCAATTGCCAATACTTGTGAATGTGACCTTATTTGGGAATAGGGTCTTGGCAAACGTAATGAGGGAAGTCAAGATGAGGTCAGACTGGATGAGGGTGGGCCCTTAATCCGATATGCCTGGTGTCCTTATAAGAAAAGGAGAAGAGACGCAGTGAGAAGCCAAGTGAGGACAGGGGCACAGACTGGAGTGACGCGTCTACAAGCCAAGGAACGCCAAGGACTTCTAGCAACCACCGGAAGCTGGAGAAAGACATGGATCAGGTTGTCTGGAGCCTTCAGAGAGAGAGCACGGTCCTGCTGACCCCTTGCTTTTGGACTTCTAGCCTTCCGAACTGTGAGAGAGTAAATGTCTGTTGTTTTAAGTTCCCCAGTTTGTGGTACTTTGTTATGGCCATCCTAAGAATCTAATATAGGGTAGAATTAAATAAATGTTGAATGAATGAATAAAGTTTGAAGTCCTGACTCAGATGGGCAGATGAAAATTTCGTTTGCCAGGGAATAAGGTATACTTGGAAAATTTGCCCAAACTGCAAAAAACTAAAAATAAAATAGGGGCTGGCCCAGTGGTGTAGTGGTTAAGTTTGCGCACTCCGCTTCAGCAGCCCAGGGTTCACGGGTTTGCGTCCCGGGTGTGGGCCTACACATCATTCATCAGGCCGTGCTGTGGCGGTGTCCCACAATCAAAATGGAGGAAGATGGGCACAGATGTTAGCTCAGGACCAATCTTCCTCACACACACACACACACACACACAAAGTAAAATAAAATAAAGAGCTGAGCAGAGAGGATTCTCAGATATCCATCTGGGCAGGGGAATTGATTGTGGATGGGAAGCTTTCCCCACAGAGTAACAACTGTCAAGACTGGTGCAAGATTTGCATCTTGGTGGAACCAGCCAGTTTCAGGAATTGCTTCCCAGAAGACAGCGGCTCCTCCAGCCCCAACTCCCTTGGCCCCCTCAACAGGCCCGTTTCCACCACTTGTCCCAGTGAGATTCAGAGGAAGATGAAGTTGGTCATGCAGACTCTCAAAGCAGAGAGAACAATGGCTGAGAGGAACGCAGCGTTTCACGGCCACACCAAAGGGGTTTTCCCACCTGGAAATGATGAGAACTTTCTTCTCCCTTGGCTCATGATGCCCTCATTTCCCAGAGCCCTGAATCACAGGAAGCAGGTCCACTTCCAACCACTCATTCATCAGTGTGGGCCAGGCATATGGCGGTGATTCAGACAAAACCCTGTGCCCACTTGGCGCTTATGGCGCAGTGAGGAGGAGAGAGAGGAACAGACGCTCTGTAGAGAAATAGGACGACAACTCACTGTGACAAATGTGGAGGAAGTGAGGTGATGTGATTAAGAACGAGATAATAGCCAAAAGGTGGAAACAACCCAAATGTTCATCAATGGACAAATGGATAGACAAAATTTGGTAATCCACACAACGGAATATTATTCAGCCTTAAGAAGGACTCAAGTACTGGTGCATGCTGCAGACACAAGAGGTCGAACATTCTATGATTCCATTTATGTGAAATGTGCAGAAGAGGCAAATCCACAGAGACAGAAAGTAGGTTAGCGATTGTCAGGGGCTGGGGCTGGGGCTGGAAGGTGAGTGCGAATGGGTGTGGACTTCTTTTTGAGGTGAAGAAATGTTTAAAGTGGACTGCGGGGATGGTTTGCACATATCTGTGAATATACAAAACATACCATTGACTGCGCTGCAAGTGAGCGAATCGCACGGTGTGTGAACGGGATCTCAGTAAAGCAGGTACAAGGATGGTGGGAATGGAAGGGA
Source organism: Tapirus indicus (assembly GCA_031878705.1). Taxonomy (NCBI): domain Eukaryota; kingdom Metazoa; phylum Chordata; class Mammalia; order Perissodactyla; family Tapiridae; genus Tapirus; species Tapirus indicus. The sequence goes on from CM062929.1 coordinate 48,454,456, forward strand.
GCCTGCAGACAAGGCCTCTCTGGCGAGGTGGCCCTACACTCAGACTGCTGTGCAGAGGCCAGCACAGCTTTCAGGGTCTTCTTCTCCTCCTCGGTCGGGGTTTTGTTTCTGTGCCCACCAAACCCTGGACAGAGGCGGTGTGGTTGCCGGCGCCCAGTTAAATTTGAATTTCTGATCAACAAAGAATAGATTTGTAGTGTAAGTATGTCTCAAGTAATGCATGAGATATACTTATACTAAAAAGTATTCACTGAGTATCTGATATTCAAATTTAAGTGGGCATCCTGTGTTTGTATGTGCTAAGTCTGGTACCCCTAAGGGAAAAGCTATTAGAATCTAGAATCAGCCTTTGATGCAAAGCCTTGTTCAAACGTGCTCCAGGTGTGTGACCTTGCACAAGCTAGTAACCCTTTCCTGCCTTTGTGGTGGACCCGGTCGTTGGGAGCTCTGTGACTGGATCACACGTCAGGGGGTCCGGGTTTTCACCCCACAGCAGACAGAAATAGCGATTTGCTGGTGGTGTGGCCACTTCAAACCATGTCCTTCCTGTTTCTCCGAGGAGAGATGCTGACCGAGCTTTCCATCATTATTCTGACGGCCTCTCATAGAGCATCTTAAACCCAGCAGTCTGGGGTAGTGAGTGTTGGGGCAAACGGGGTCTTTGGTTGCTGAGTGAAGACTAATGTTTGATTTCTAACTACAGGCAGGCTTTGGGTTCTGAGGGAATTTTTGCATTGTAAGTGATGACTCTGCATCATCCAAAAAGATATTCGATCACTCGGTCCAAAGGCAGGGGAATATGTAACACAGGGGGTTATGTTATGCAGCTCAGAAGACACTGTGTGTGTGTGTGTGTGTGTGTGTGTGTGTGTGTGTGTGTGTGTGAGGAAGATTGTCCCTGAGCTGACATCTGTGCCAATCTTCCTCCATTTTGTATGTGGGGCGCCGCCACAGCATGGCATGACGAGTGGTGTAGGTCTGCGCCCGGGACCCAAACCCACGAACCTGGGCTGCTGAAGCAGAGTGCACCAGACTCAACCACTATGCCATGGGGCCACCCCAAGACTCAATTTTTTAACTCTTTATTTAAGGGACTTTGTTTCCTTGGGCATCATAAACACATTTTTGGGGTATAATCATAGAGTATCATTAATAAGCACCTATTGCGTGCCAGGCATCATGCTAAGGGGGTCATGGTGATATTTCACTGAATCTTCTCAATGATCCTATTCCATCAGCCCCTTGCAAACCTCATTTTGCAGATGAGATTCAGAGAGGTTAAGGAATCTACTTAAGGGAACACAGCTGGCAAGAGGCAGTGCTGGGTTTAGGAAGGTAGGACTTCCAGATTCCAGCTTCTATGCCCTTCACCACTGCCCCACACTGCCACAGCCAATGGCCCACTTCCTGTTTATTCTGTAACAAAGGCTTGTACTTCTGGGAAGCTGGCCTGGCGTGGAGAGCCATGTCCGTCACTGCTCCTTTCTGGTGGCACATGTCTCTCCACAGGGTACGGAGGGGCAGGTACCCAAACTTCACACTGAACAGTGGCTGTCCCTATGGCCTAGTCCCTTCTCTGAGAACCCTCCCACCCCACCCCCCGGGGCAGGTACCAGGGACTGAGTGGGTGGTGGGAGGGAGTGTGGGGTCCAGGAGAGGAAAACTCCCATCCCCAGCTTCTTCCCTCCCAGCCCAATCATTCCCAACAGCGTCAGCCCTTTGCACGGAGAAGTGACCTGCCTGCTGTCCTTGTTGACAGCCTGGGTGAGGGATGTGAGTGTGTGCCAGTTAAACACGTAGATGCACACGAGGGGCCGTGTTCACGTCCTGATGACAGGAACAGGAAGTTTTTCCTCCACAAGAGGGATCATATAATACGTGGTCTTTCGTGTCTGGCTTCTTTCACTTTGCATAATGTTTTCAAGGTTCATCCGATTTGTAGTACATGTCAGTCTTCATTCCTGATAATATTCCACTGTATGGATAGACAATGTTTTATTAATTCGTTTATCAATCGATGGACATTTGAGCTGTTTCCACTTTTTGACTGTTGTGAATAATGCTGCTGAGAACATTCTTGTACAAGTTTTTGTGTGGACATATGTTTTCATTTTTCTTGGGTAAACACCTACAAATGGAATTGCTGGGTCATATAGTGACTGTATGTCTAACATTTTGAGGAAATACCAGACTTTGTTCAAAAGGAACTGCATAATTTTCCATTTCCTCTAGCAATGTGTGGGGTTCCAACTTCTCGACATCCTCACCAACTCTTGCCATTTTCTGTTTCTTTCTTTATAGCCGTCCACGAGGAGAGGTGCCATCTCTTTGTGGCTTTGATTTGCATTTCCCTGAGGGCTAACGGTGCAGGGCCTCTTTTCATGTACTTATTGGCCATTTGTACATCTTCTTTGAAGAAATGTCTATTTAAGTCCTTTGCCCATTTTAAATTGGGTTGTCTTTTTATTGTTGAGTTGTTAAGTTCTTCATATATTCTTAATACTAGAATCTCGTCGGAAAGATGATTTACAAACATTTTCTCCCGTTCTTTGTGTTGTCTTTTCACTGTCTTATAGTTTCCTTTGAAGCACAAAAGTTTTTAGTTTCGATAAAATCTAATTTATCTATTTTTCTTTGGTTACTCGTGCTTTTGGTTGCATTGCTTTTGTAATCAGGAAAAGAGGAAATAAGCCCGGACATTAGGAAGTTCATTTATCCAACGACAGTCCTGTCCGCAAGGAGCTAACACTCAGCCGACATCCCCAGACTTACTCTCAGTGGTTAAAAATGCCTTCGTCTTCCTCGTGGGGACTTTTCCAGGTTTCCAGGCAAAGTCTTTCATATTCTGATGAACCAGATGGCCCGTTAAACAGCTTTGAATTTAAATGGGATGAGTCATTACTTAACTGTACTTAAAATTCTAAGATTAGTCAAGTGTAAGCCATTCCCGGCTTTTTGTTTTCAGTGTCTGGACCCGCTGTGCCGCGGTGTTTGCTGACTGGAGAACAAGCCCAAACACTGGCGATGGTGGTTGTGCTGTATGGAGTGGAGACCATCAAATCCCGCCCAATCTGGGGAAATATGTACCATATGTGCCTGTAATAACAAAACGCTGGGGAGAACCTAGACATCCCTCAATAGGGAACTGGCTAAATTATGGTGCCCCCAAACTCTAGAATGATCAGAGCCAGAATGTGTTGAGGGTAGAGAATGGAAAATGTTGGGGAGGAAAAGCTTTCCCTCTACCCTCTTACGCTTAGTAAATGAGGGTTTGTGAATTAAACTAACAAAAGACAGATTAACAGGAGGAAGGACACACTTTTTATTAATATTAACATGCACGGGAGTTCAGAGGAAAGAAGGGAAACTCAAAGCAGCTGTGAGACTCGGGCTTGTAACACCGTTTTAACAAAGGGAAGAGGGTTTAGGCTTCAAGGGATAAACTGTGAGGGAGGGACTAGGAAACATATGGAGGAACTAACTGTTGTAGTGAGGTCTGTTTATGCAAACTCATCTTGGCGTCGACTCCTGTCTTTGATTATAAGCACCACTCTTCTCTCCCTGGCATTGGGGAGGGGGATGGATGGGACGGGAGACGGACACCTTCCTCAGTGGGAAATTTACACCCTGCTTTTAGGTAGAAAAGAGGAGGGCAGAGAATTCTTCCTGCCTCAACTGCCTTCAGCTCAAAATAATCCATATGCTGAAGTGGCTTATTTTGGGGTGGCATATCCCGACCCCCTTCATAGGGATCCACTTACAACACAGATTGAAACACAATTACAATACAGAGGTCAGTGCTCAGACGGATGAAGGTGGCTCCTAGGAGAGCCCCAGGGCCTTTGCACTTGCTCTTCCAGCTGTCTGGAGTGCTCTTTCCATAGCTGTGCCCTCGCCTCACACAGGTTTGTCCGAAAGTGTCCTCTGAAAGGTCTTCCCTGACCATCTGGCTCAAGAGGCCCCTCCTCTGGTGTATTTTTCTTCCCAGCACTTACTGCCTCCTAACACACCGTTGTGTATTTACATGTTTATTACCATGGTCTGTCTCCCCTCATTGTCTGACAACCCCCAATCAAATCATAGGATTCGATTACCTTTGCATTCCCTGTGCTCAGAAGGTACTTGGACTTTTCAAGGCTGAATAATATTCCAGTGTGTGTGTACACCACATTTTGTTTATCCACCTGTGGACATTTGGGTTGTGTCCACTTCTGGGCTGTTGTGAATAATGCTGCTATGAGCATGGATGTGCAAACATCTCTTTGAGATTCTGCTTTTAATTCTTGGGGTTATACACCCAGAAGTGGAGTTGCTGGATCATATGGTAATTCTATTTTAAGTTTTTGAGGAAACTTAGTAGTGGCCACACCATTTGACATTCTCACCAACAGTGCACGAGGTTCCGTCATCTCCACGTCCTCACCAACGCTCGCTGTTCTCTGGTTTTTTGAGAGCAGCCCCAAACGGGCGTGAGGTGGGGTCTCAGTGTGGTCTGAATTTCTGTTTGTGCACCCCTGTGTCCTCAGCCCCACCTGGTGCTCGTCCATGGTGACGCCCGCCGAGTATTAGCTGAATGATGAGCAGACCATGGACTGACTGAAGGAAGGATGGACGAGTGAATAGGAGAGGGTGTTTCTGCAGTGAAGTCAAGTGAGGTGTGGCTGACGGCATTGGTCCGAGGGGGAGGCAAAAGCTCCAGCTGTGTCTGCCTGGTGTCCGGATCCACACCCCCGGGGAGGTACTGAGTGGCCTCGTGGTCTCCGAGTTCAAGGAATCCAGGACTTTGCCCAACGGCAGGGGGTTTCCTAGGAGAGCCAGCAGTGGGCTCAGGGCAGGGAAGCCTCCCCCTCGCCAGGGCCTCAGCACCTGGGGGGAGCACAAGGGTCTCAGGCGGGGAGCAGAGGAAGGGGGGGTGGTGGGGGGCTCCAGGGGACAAGGGGGTTGGCCGCCAGGACGACACGGACCTGCCCTCAGGGGCTTAGAGTCTCCCATTCTCCAGTGTGGGGCCCCCCAGTCTCTCTCCTCTTCATGCACTTCTCCGCATCTGCGTCCCCACCCTCAGGCAGGTCACCGCTGACCTTCGCCTGTGCCCGTGATGGCCCAGAGAACAGGACGGAAGGGCCCGGGCCTCCCACCCAGTCCTCCCACCCGCCACTGCCCCTTCCTCTTTGTCAGATTGCTTTTTCATGGGTTTTTAAAATGGAAGTGGATCTAATTTCTTATCCCCCAGTCACGTGCCGGGAGCGTCTTCCTGTCTACACTGTTCTGTCTGACAAGGCTCAGGGCCGCGAGAGGGAAGTTTTAAAAAGAGGGCAGAACCACGCTGCTCATGTGATAAAAATGATTTTGTATCAAAGGTTTTACTCGACGCCTCGGATGAAGAGAGGACCGGCGGGACGTCCCGGCCGCTTCGAAGGAGGCTTCACAGGACGGTGCACAGAGACGCCGGGGATGCTGACGCTACTGCAGACGGATGCTGGCCGCACGGCGGCATCGGTGCATCTGCGTTTCTGTGAACAAGAACGGTTTGCACAGGGGCCAGCCGTGGCGCAGTGGTTAGGTTTACACGCTCTGCTTCTGCAGCCGGGGGTTCGCAGGTTCAGATCCTGGGCGCGGACCTACACACCGCTCATCAAGCCATGCTGTGGGGCGTCCCATACACAAAATAGAGGAAGATGGGCAAGGATGTTAGCTCAGGGTGAATCTTCCTCACCACAAAAAAACCCCCAAAAAACAAGAAGAATGCTTTGCATATCATCAGTTTCCACAGTTCACAGAATTGTTGAGTAACTCAAAGACAACGGAAGGCAGAGGTGACCCAGAAGGGCGCCCTAGCCCAGGTACCTGCCCACAGGTTTTCCTGGCAGCACAGATAGCACCCCCTCAAAGGCCTGACGCTGCCCCACCTGTTGTCCCGCCAGTCCCCCACAGACTGTGAGAGCCCCGGGAAGAGAGACGGAGTTCTCACTGTCAGTCTCCCAGGATGGGTCTGGCCCGTGGTAGGCCGTCTGTGGATGTATGGAGAATGGGTGAATGGCAGGTTTGGGGAGTTGGGGCAGAGGGGTGCCCTCTTTCTGGGCTTCTGAGGATTTGATATTGTCTCCCACGGCTCTCATCTCACAGATGACAAGTCCAAAGTCCTGTCAGTGGCCTGTACGTCTTCCCTGACCCGCAGCAGGCTCTGTGTCTCTTACCTCATCTTCTCACTCACTCAGCCCCAAGTACACTGGTCCCTGGCTGTTCCGCCATCACACCAGGCACACTTCCGCCTCAGGGCCTTTGCACCTCCCGTTCCTTCTGTCTTCCACACTCTTCTCCTAGGTTGTCCTTATGACTTAGGCCCTCGGTGACTACTTCCCAGTGAGCCCTTCCCTGACCACACTCTTTAAGATTGTAAACCAACCACCCCACTCACGACCCCACACACCCCCCCATACACCCTCTCCTCTTCCTAACTTTATCTTTCTCCGTAGTACACGTGCCCACCTGACAGACCACATATTGGACTTGTGTGTTTGTGTATTGTCTCTCCCCCAGCAGAAAGCCAGCTCTACACAGGCAAGATGTTTGTTGTTCCTAGGCCCTCCTCCCCAGGGCCTGGAACAGTACACAGAACAGTAAACACTCGAATGAATGAGTAAAGTCAAGTGACGGATGTTAATTGTTAATAAAATAATGTTGCTATTACTACTAACACTATGAATGCTAGTTGCTATCAGTAATAAAAGCATCATGACTGTTATTACTTCAACTTACACAGTATTGTTGTCCAGGGCCCTTGAGGACAGTCTTTGGATTCTCTGCGATGGGGCTTGTCTGCCACCTAGTGGCAACCTCCAGTAACTGCAAGCCACACAGCGCGATCTAAGACGTTTCAGGCAGAGACGGCCAGCCAGCTATGTGCACGCTCGTTTAAATATCTGTATCGGCATTCCTGGTGAGAATGCAAACCGGCACAACCCTTCTGGAGGGAAATTTGGAAAAACTACATGTGTACTTACTTTCTACCCAGCAGTCACACAGAATTCTAGGAATCTACTCTGAAGGTGCGACTCCAACAACACAAAAATACTTATGCACAGGGTTATTGATTACACCATTATTTGTCATTCTGTCACCAAGTGCCTCAAGAAACTCAGAGGTGGGTTCAGAAGCAATTAACTGTTTTTCCAAGTCGTTTCTTTTCCTTTTGTATGTTAAGGAGATGTAACCACCACCATCCTGAAACTGACCAAGCCTCCCCACAAGAGCTGCACCCATGACCTTTGCCTTATTTTTAAGCAAAGATCTCTCCAGGAGGAGCTTAGGCCTCATTATGTGGAAGCATGTTCTCCAGCTGAGCCTGTGCAGGCAAATACCCGCCTCTCCCCTTTGAATATTCATTTCCCAACCAAAATAAAAGTTCCTGCTTCCCTTTGTTTGGGGACACTATGACTTTGGAAATGATTCCTCAGGGCCTCCTATTTGCTGCAAATACACTTTACTTTGTGAGACAACTTCCACTGGTGTCGAGTCTTATTTAAGTCTCCAGGGGGCGAGCCCACTTGGTTCTGTAACAATTTCAAACTTGGAAACCACCTAAATGTCCACACATAAGAGAGCCCTTGAACAGACTGTGGTACATCCACACGACGGAGTGCTCTGCAGCTGGAGAAGAGAATGAGGGAGACCTCTGCGAGCTGATGTGATTCCCAGGACATTCTGTTAAGTGGGAAAAAGCAAAGCCCCAAAGATATTGATAGCATGCCATCCTTCACGTGAGAAAGAGGGGGCATAGGAAATACACACACATCTGTTCATCTGTGCAAAAGAAATACAGGAAGGATAAAACAGAAACAAAGAGGCTGGTTACCTCCAGGGCCTGGTGGAGAAGAGGTGGCAAGGAGGAGGGAAGGGGATCCAGGTAGCAGGGAAGAGGAAAGAGCGGCAGTTCTGCAGGAAAGTCTTTTTCTGAACCCTTGTCTCTCAGAACCATCGTGACATGTCACACGGCTTCACATACTCGAAAAGGAAACCGACAATTAAAACCAACCAGGATGTGGGGAACCTGAAATGCAATCAGACACATTAACACACTGAAGGGGGTGGGCAAGAAAAGGACTCACCTAAGGGACTTGGGAAGACGCCTCTTGACTGGATCCTGCAGCCTAAAGACAAAGGAACGGTCGTGCACGCTGTAACCTGGTGAATGTCCTTGTGGGGTCTGGGTTCAAAACTCTGAAATTCCCTCCCGTGTGTACTGGAATTGGACAAATCAGTAAATATAGATCATGAAAGCTAGGTTTCTCACTGCTAGAGAAAGAAGCTAATAACAAGGGGTAGGAGAAGGGCTAGAATGAACCCCAGGTGTTGGACTGGAATCAGAGGGACCGGGATTAAGTCACGGTATTTGACATATATGTACAGATGTGGAAATATAGATGTGTGTGTGCAGGGGGTAATACGTGCACGTATATTTCCCAGCTCTTTCTGCTGAGAGGGCCTGGGGGCGATGACAGCCCAGCAGACGAGCATGTCTCCCGTGCTAAGCCCCGTTCTCCAGTACAAGGAACCAGGGCTCTGTGGAGAAGTGGTTGACTCCAGGCCGAGGCAGGGAATAAACAAGATGATCCTGGGACATCTGGGGTTGCCAGAAAGTAAGAAATTGCTCAAAAGAGGCCATGGGCTTATTCAAAGTACCCAGGAGCCAACCTGAAGGAGCTGGAAAAGTTTGAGCAAGAAAATAATAACAAAAGTATTGAATTTTAATACAATTAAATAAATATCTATGAGTCCATACTGATATAAATACATAATCAATAAATGGGAGAGAAAGGACAGCTATTCCTCACAGAAGAATTCAGTTAATAGTTGTAGACGGAAAGAGGAAAATCAAAACCACCGTCAGGCCAACACCACAGAAATAACTGTTGCAAACGGGACCCACTGATGGATGCTCAAATTAGCGGGTGAAGGTTTGAGAAGGCGCAGGATTCGTATAGGCTCAGAGCGTCCTCTGAAGTATTTCTGCCTTACACTGCAGAAGCCCAGCAGACACCACCTTAGGGAAGTGACCAAGGTCAATATCAACAGTGGTGGGGCATACACACAACACGGACCCCTGGATGTGCTGAGGACACAACATCACTTCTCTAGGATTCTTGCCAAAAATGCATAATCTCATTCCTATCACGAGAAAACATCATTCAACCCAAATGGAGGGACATTCTACAAAACAGTTGATCACGATTCTTCAGAAGTGTCAAGGTCTGGGGCCGGCCCCATGGCATAGTGATTAAATTCACGCGCTCTGCTTTGGTGGCCTGGGGTTCGCAGGTTCGGATCCCGGGCGCGGGCAGACGTACTGCTTCTCAGCCATACCGTGGCGGCGTCCCATATAAAGTGGAGGAAGATGGGCACGGATGTTAGCCCAGGGCCAGTCTTCCTCAGCAAAAAGAGGAGGATTGGCGACGGATGTTAGCTCAGGGCTGGTCTTCCTCAGCAAAAAAAAAAAAAGTGTCAAGGTCATAAAGGACAAGACGGGACATCCATGGAAATCCACACTGGAGGAGACTAAGGAGAGATGACTGTGACCCGGGGTGCTGGCTTGGATCCTAGAACAGAGAGAGGACATTAATGGAATGAAATTCGAATCAGTCAACTCACAGTATTGTACCGACATTACGTTTCTCGGTTTTCACGATTCTTCTATGGTTACGGGCGGCCAGCATCAGGGGAAGCTGGGACAGTGTGTGCGGGAACTCTGTGCAACTGTTACGACGTCTCTGTAAGTCTGAAATGAGTTCCAAATAGAAGGTTTTTAAAAATCTGTGTTGAGTCCCCATTGTGTGCCAGGCTCTGTGCCAGACACTGGGGACGTTGCAGTAGCCACAACAGACACTGTCCCTGTCCTCACGGAGCTTGCATTCCAAGGGAGAAGGGACAAACAAGAAACGGGTCAACAAAAAGCACAGTGTCACCCGGTGATGGAGCTACAAGGAAAGGAAAGTAAAAAGTGGTGGGGTGGCAGAGGAGGGGCTCCTTTAGTTGGTGGTCAGGGATGGCCTCTCTGAGGAGGTGACCTCTGAACGAAGACCAGAATGGCAAGCGTAGCAGCCAGCAGTGTGACATCTGGAGGAAAAACTTACCCCAGGGAGAGAGGCCTCGTGCAAAGGCTCTGAGGCAGAAATGGGCTTGGCCTGGTGTAGCTGGAGAAGGCAGGTCAGAGGGCTAGGAAGGATGGGGACCCACCGGGCGTGTGAGCCAGCGAGGCAGACTGGATGCTGCTGTAAGGATGGTGGGAAAGCACAAGGGGCTGTAAACGTAGGAGAGATGCATCTCGAATTACGTTTAGTTGTGTATGATAGGGGCTTCTGGGTTTGCTGTGTCTCCCTCACTAGAATGTAATGTGAAATATTGTAAAATGTCAGCCACGAATCCAAAGTTTTAAAAACATTACTGGAGGCTGAAACATGCACTTCCCATATGACCCAGCAATTGTCCTCCTGGGAGTTTATCCCAGAGAAATGAAAATGTTCACATGAAAACCTGCACACGATTCTTCGTAGCAGCTCCGTGAGGAACAATCAAAACCCGAAAACAGCCAACACGCCCCTCCGCAGGGGGAGGTTAAAGGTACTCAGCAAAGGCGGCACGAGGTGTGGGCGCATGAAACCACCTGGAGGGGGCTCAAGGGCTGATGCTGCTGAGTGAGGAAAGTGAATCTCGAAGGTCACACACCGCGTGCTTCCATTCATACAGCAAGATGTCAATGCGACAAAGTTACCGAGATGGAAACCGATCGGTGGTTGCCAGGGGTTGGGGAGGGGGAGGCGGTGTTGGTGTGACGAAGGGCAGCCCGAGGGGGTCTCTGTGTGATGGATGGTCCTGCATCCTGGCTGTGATGGTGGTCACACGAACCGATGTGGGACGCACGGCACAGAGTTTCCTCACGTGCCGTTCCAACGTCAGTTCCCTGGGGGTGCCACTGTGTGACAGTTACAGAAGATGGAAGCAGTGGGGGAAACTGGGTCAAGAGGACAAGGAGATTCTCTGTACAACCTTCACAACTTCCTGTGAATCTATAATTAATTCAAAATAAAAGGGTTAAAAAAATGACTGTGGGCCGAACAAACATGGTGGGGTGGGGGAGGTATGGTCCCTGAGCCGACAGTCTGTGAGTCCTGGTTTCAAGGAACAGGACCTTCCTATTCTTGACCCTCTGCCGATATCCCCTTGGTCCTATTTCCCTGGCTCAGAGGCCAGGTGACTAGGTCAGAGAGAAGGAGGACCTGTCGTCCTAGGCATCATAAAGAGCACAGGGAAAGATTTTGAGTTGGTGTGTGTATGCACGCTGTATTCATTTTCTATTGCGGTGTAATAAATTACCACAGACTTGGTGGCTTGAAACAACACGTTTATTACCTCACAGTTTCTGTGGGTCAGGAGCACATGGATGGGTGGGCAGGCCCCTCTGCTCAGGGTCTCCCCAGGCCGAAATCAAGGTGCCCACGGGGGCTGGGGTCCAGGCCACTGGTTGCTGGTGGAATCCGTCTCCTTCCAGTCGATGACTGAGATCCCTGGTTTGTCCTGGCTGTTGACCGGGGGCCACTCTCAGGTCCTAGAGTGCCCTCACGTCCTTGCCACGTGACCCGTCATCTCACAGGATGGCAGCTGGCTCCTTCAGGGCCACCAGGAGCGTCTCTCGCTATGAGGGGGGGCTCATAAAGCACAGAGTGACTATTCCATCATAGTCCCAGCTCCCGTCCGCACTCAAGGGAGAGATTACACAAGGCTGTGTGCCACTGGGGATCATCTTAGAATTGTGCCTACCACCCACGCCCAGGTATATGAAAAAGGCCTTGCAGAGTCAACTGTCCTCTCCCGCTGGAACAGCCTCCCTCTTTGCAGCTGGGTCTGCCTTGGGTTTCATTCCTGCTGTTCACACCCTGGTGTAATCCCCCCTGGAGTGACTTGTTTCTACCCAGTGGAACATGGCAGAGGTGATGGGGTGTCAGTCCTGGGATGTCCTTACACAGTGTGAGACTCTGGGGGCAGACTCGCTCCAGGGTCTTACTCTCCTTGCCGGCTGTGAAGCAAACCGCCCTGAGTCCTATAGCCACAAGGACATGAATTCTAACCACCCGAGTGACCCTCCGCTGATGAATACGTCAGGGGAGAGGACCAAAGGGATCCAGCGGTTACAGTTTGCCCGACAACTGCTCTTTTTAAACCACAGAGCGTGGTAACAATGCAATCTGAGTTTATGCTGTAACAGCAGAATTGAGCAGCCTTGTTAAGCTCTGGCTCCTAAATCTACATCTAATGCATTTTTTGCATGAAATTATTGCATGAAATGGACTGGATTGGGGAAACACTATTTTCCAGGCAAAACTGTGGTTTGCAAAGCTCTGTATTGGGCTGGCAAAGACTCGGGGACACTATTTTTTTTTTTTTTTTTTTGTGGGGAAGACCAGCCCTGAGCTAACATCCGTCCAATCTTCCCCTTTTTGCTGAGGAGGAAGACTGGCCCTGGGCTAACATCCGTGCCCATCTTCCTCTACTTTATATGGGACGCCGCCACGGCATGGCTGACAGGCAGTGCGTCGGCGGGCGCCTGGGATCCGAACTCGCGAACCCCGGGCTGCCGAGCGCGGACTAAACCGCTGCGCCACCGGGCGGTCGGGGACACTATTTTATGGGAATTGCTAAATCCAAACGCACAGTAGATTTTGTTCTAATTGATGTCCTTGGTCAACTTGCTAAAAGGAATGTGATGTTTAGCTCTTTCTTGGGATCCCCATCTTTACTTGCTGGTGACCTGGACAGAACTACTGAAACATATGATTTATAAAATTTCATTTTTGCCTGCCAGACAGATATGGGATGTTTGTAAGATCACACTGAATACAGCTGCCCCTAATGAACACTTTGTCTGCTTGGTAACATATTAAATGAGAGCAGCATAAACGAGCAGTTGGCAAACTTCTCCTGTCAAGGGCCGGTCAGTAAATATTTTCAGCTTTGTGGGCCATATCGTTTTTGTGCAATGATTCAGCTCCGCCCTTGAGTACAAAAGCAGCCACAGACAATATATAAATGAATGGGTGTGGCTGTGTTCCAGTAAAATTTACGGACACTAGAATTTGAATTTCATGTAATTTTCATGTCATGAAATATTATTCATATTTTGATTCTTTTCAACCATTTAAAAATATAAAACCCATTATTAGCTCACGGGCTGTACAAAAATAGGCAGCAGCTGGACTTGGCCCATGAGCCATGGTTTGGTGACCCCTGACCTTTTAGATCGTCTCCATTCTAATCTAAAATCTGCCCCAGATTGAGATCACAGGTTAAAACCAAAATATTTTTTTCCTTATCTGGATTTCTTCAGTGTGCTGTGAGCATAATTCACATAGTCCCCTTTGCTGGAAAACACTCAGTAAGCATACAGAAGGCACAAAGGAGACATCTCGGGTCCTTCAATTTTTTCCCATCCTGAAAGTTGTAGTTATGACAAAAAGTGTTCAGGGATCACTTTTCAAAGAGAGAGTGACACTGACAAGAGGAGAAGAGATGGGCATCTGAGTTCTAACTCCTAAACACACGTGGGACAGATTCTGAAGATTTTGCTCAAATGATGGGAATTAACTTTTGTGGCTGGGCGGGAAGGTGATGGAGATTCAGGTACACATTAACTTGGACTGAAGTGGAAATAAAGGAATTTCCATGGTCTCCCACAGCTAACTTCTCTCTCCAGACCTCTACTTGCACGTCTATAAAATTGTCACGCTGGCCTAGGTTAGGGAATTGAACAGCCTTGGGTAAGTGTAGTTTCCATTAACCATACTAAGATGCCAAAATATCCATATTTTTAATAAGTATTATAAAGAACATTCTTATCAACTAATTTGGGAACCCCTGGTTAGCTCATCTGTATCCAAATTACACTGAAAATATGAATTATTCTCCATTTTTCTTAATCCAATTAGACATATGCAACGGCTAATTTGGTAGAAGAAAAAGTCAATACGTGGAATCCATGAGATGGCATGAATAAGAAATGGTGGTAAGAAAATCAAATGATTCTAGAATCCACCATCCCCCTGACACACATCCACACTCCTTCTAATCCAATCATTTCATCATCATTTTAAACCTATAACGAAAATTGTCCTTTGTAACGAACGCAATAAATCATAAAGACAAAAATTGGTTCCATTGTTTATACAAATACCCATCATAAAGATAGCTACTACGATAAGGATATCAGCATCTTATCCCAAATTTCCTAAGCCTTATCCTCCAAGGACCATGACACGGTGGCCAAGAATGTCACCCTATGCTGCTGTGTCGCTGCCAATGCACTTCTCACCTCCCGTAGCTCTAGAGGAAGTGAGGAAGATAAAAACAAAACAACTGCTGTGGCTACTGGTCTCACATTTATTTTTCCAAGTTTAAAACAAGGGGAAAAAAGGTCTCAAATTTGAGAATTCTTTTTCTTCAGAATAGTTTTATTAGTTTGCATGTGGCTCGTCAACACAGCGTTTTCTCTCCTACTTTGACAGGCAAATCCGTTTATTCGGACTCTCCTTCACCCCATACCTCATATATTGTGATATTATTTTGTGGGTCTGCAGGCACCTCTGAGTTCTGAACCCTGAGGTTACTGCTAGTTGCCATGACAACTTTCAGATTCCGCACCTTGGACATAAATTTCACAAGGTCCATCTCGAGTTGGGTTAAGGTATTGAATGCATAGTCTTTGTTGGGTAGAGCATTTTGATGTTTCTTTAGTGGAGAGCGAAATGTACAGCCTCGAAGGCCAGGAGGATTCTGCTCCTGTCAAGAAAGATATGAAGGGTGAATAATAGTTGACTCTGCTGCTTTTGACACAGTTCCAAGACATCTGGGCTCATCTAAGAGAAGATGGTTCTAGCATTACTGTAGTCCAGGGATTGGCAAACTATGGCCAAATCGGGCCAGCCACCTGTGTTTGTAAATATAGTTTTATTGGAACACACCCATGCTCATTCATTTCCATGTTGTCTGTGGCTGCTTCCGCGCTACAACGGCACAGTTGGGTAGTTGCAACAGAGACTGCAGGGGCTGCAAAGCTGAAAATATCTATTATCTGGCCCTTTACAGAAAATGTTTGCCAACCCCTGCTCTAGTCAGTTTGGACAGAGTATCGTGACGTGTCGGGTCTGTCAGGAGAGAAGATGCTGCCATATTTCTCTCCCTTTCCCCTCCTGAGAGTTGTTCAGCCACTTTAGGGAAGAGCTCTTACTTCTTTACACCGCTATCCCTTTACGACAGATCTCCTTTCCTTTGGATAATGATACCATTCCCATTCCGTTCAGCAACTTGTAATTAGTCAAATGCTAGGGAAAATCAAAATCAGGGGCAGTGAATCTGACTCTGTCAATAATTTTGAGCTGAAACACGCCAAGTTCTTGAATGTATTCTCAATTTGAAAAACTCATTTAACAGGATAAATATTGAGCCAAGGTTTTATTCACCCGATAAGCAGAAGGCGGTCTTCAACTGCAAGTCCCAACTTCTGTGGGTCTGGGGACCACTGTCGTCCCTAAGGATACGTCAGGAAATGAATTTGCCAGTGTTTCCCAGGACCACGAGGTGGGTACTTTGCACCCCAATTCCTTACACTTAATGGTCCCGCCTACAATGACCAGAACGCCCGCTCGTCCGAGTCTGAGGTTTCCGAGATGGAATCAGCGTGGTGTAAAGAACAGGGCCCTCCTTACCTTACTCTTCTCGCTGTCTCCTCGAAGCTTCAGTAACATATACAGCACAATAACAAAAAAAAGCCAGAGCCATTTGCTCCCAAGCCAGCCTTGGGCATGCTCCGGCAGATTCTGCCTCATCCGGAAGTGCCCTCCGCAGGGCACCTTCCCCTGGGGTTCTTTGACCTTATCTCTCGGAGAAGAAAACATAAAGGCACAGCCACAGGAGAGGCACAGAGGCAAGAACAAGAACCATTTCAGCATCCACATGGTGAGCAGAGACGCAGGAGGGAGCCACTCATGGTGCGCCCGTTTGCCCTCGCACCTGGAGACTGGGCGCTTAGGGCTGGGCCGCTGGTGATGTCACAGAGGCCCGAGCCAGGCGCCGCTCTGGCCATTGTGATGACTCCAGGGTAGAGGAGGATGAGGCTCGCAGCGGTCCCAGGGGAGCAGGACCTAAAGGGAGATGGAGAAGTTTTCAGTGGGCAATTAAAGAGACTTTCTGGAGCTCCACTGGGAGAGGCCATCGTCTACTTCTGTTTTTCGTTTGTTGAATCCAGAACAGACATGGCATGTGCCCCTGGGGAACTGAGAGCCAAGTGGGAAAGGAAGATATCAAACCGGAGGCTGCAAACTAGGAGCCACAGATGTTTGTATGGCCTACATTGTTTCTAAAAATAATTATGTCTGTGCCAATATTTAAATATGGGGGGGCGGTACTTAGTAGCCCAGATTTCTGGCTTTCTTTGAAAGTATGGACGATCTGATAACAGTGGGCCACTCTCTGCAGGAGCCGAGTAGGAACTGCCCCTCACAGGGTCACATTCTCTCCACAGTCCCCACCACTCCCTGTCACCCACACTTATACTCACTGACCTTACGGGAGTGTGCCATCCCTGGTTAATTAAGAGGATAACTTATTTAATTAAAATTGTGATAAGAACAGAGTTTTAAGGGACTAGAACAAGGGGACTGGGCTAGGTTAGGTTACGTGGAAGGCTGCCCTGAGAGACATCCGGGGAGAGTGCGAGGGACGATCAGGAGTTGGCTAGGGAAATGGGGAGGAGGCTGACATCTAGGTGTGTGAAGACCCTGAGGTGAGAAGCCTGTATGACAGCCGAGGCCGATGCAGGAGTATAACCAGGGCTCACTGGCCAGCGTATTGGAAACTATCCATTTCTAAAAATGATACGAAACAAAAAAATCCCAGTTAATGGAATGCAAGGCTCATACTTGTTCCCCTGGGTCGTCTGATCCACAGACTCTCTTCCCAAGAAGAAAACGTTCTGCTGAATAGAGTCAAGGGTCCACCGGGACCTTTGCTGGGCCGCAGCCTGTGCTGAGCTCTGGGCAGCGACACTGAAGTTCCGTCAGACTGTTGACAGCACAGGGGATGGCGGAGCATGGGGCTGTGCGCAGACGGGCCCGCGCTGCAGCTGGCTGCGGGCAGACCGTCGGGGCCGGGCTGGCAGGGAGGCGAGGCCAAAGGGTTGATGAGAAAATAGGTTGTAACTAGACTTACTGTGGTGATCATTTCACAACACATACAAGTATTGAAGCACGATGTTGTCCACCTGAAATGAATACAGTGTTACATGTCAATCATAGCGCAATAAAAACATGTTAAAAAAAGGAAAAAAGAAAATCGGCAGTTACATCAATCCATTCATCCTGAGCGGCTACTACGAAGAGTTGACGCCTCACACCTGACACCCATGGCCCTGGGCTGGGGGGTGCACCCCGTGACCTTTAGGGGGCTCATCCTTGAAATCTCGACTGTCT
The DNA here is from genome assembly GCA_031878705.1 of Tapirus indicus. Lineage (NCBI taxonomy): Eukaryota > Metazoa > Chordata > Mammalia > Perissodactyla > Tapiridae > Tapirus > Tapirus indicus. Next base: position 48,471,966 of record CM062929.1, read on the forward strand.
CAGTCTCTCCCGATCAGCTTCACAGGGCTCTTGTGGGAGAGCCATTCCTGTTGCTCTGAGTGACGACTGCAGAGTATTTTGAGGTGCCCCAGGTCTGCATGTACCCTGTATTTTAAGTCAACTACCCCAAACAGGGCTCCCGTGGAAGGCTTCCGCAGCTTCCACTGATTTACTCCCTTGGCAAGTATTTATGGGAGGGTCGGACCTGAAACGTGAGCTGTGAGCACGTGTGCAAATCCCTACCTGCTCCGAGCCTGCGCTATCACGCCTGTAAGACGGGACTGAAACCAAGAACAAATGGGTTAAATCCTCCCTGGGCTAGAAGAGAAAAAAATTTTTTTTTTGCTAACTGCAGCTGTGCATACTCAGCAAAATCAACTGTTGTTTAAAACTGACAGAAAGGAGGTCTTTCCGTCCCTCCTCAGTGTACGAGTGAGCTCTTTCCCAGGAAGGCAAGGTCCAGACGTTAAGAAAGGCGATTCAGCATCACAAGGCCAAACGCAGGCTGAAGATGAAAACTAACCAGAAAAGTCCAGATGGTCACGGGAAAAAAAAAGAGATTCAGTCTTCAAGACCAAACACAGGCTGAAGACACCAGCCAGCAAGGCCACCTGCTCCTCCTCCCCTCCCTAGGACCCCAGGTAAAAACCCCTCCCTTTTTCCCTTCAGAGAGTGGATTCGAGTTTTAACTCCCATCTCCTCACCTCGCTGCCTTTCAGTCATAAACCTCTTGCCTTGCCACAAGCCTGACGTTTAGGTTAAACTGACAGCAGTCACCAGCTCCTTTCCCCGGGCCACTGTAGGTCCCATGGGATGAAACCCATCAGTGCTTCCCTCTTCAGGCGAGCACTCAACAATGCTGTTAGCCGTGACTGCCTTGCTCTCCTGCCCTCTGGGTATCAGGCGTCACGCCAGGCCCGGGGGACCCAGAGAGCAGACACTTCTCTCCTCAAGCAGGCCTCTGAGGACACTACGCCTTGCTAAATATTAAAGGCTGGAAGGATCTCCAAAGCCAGCCCTTCTCTCCGGGGTTGCAGGGTCCCGCAGTGGGGAAGGCTCGAGAAGGAGGCTGCTGAGTACTTCAGAGACCAGACGAGGTGGTGAGAGAGATGGGGTGGGGCACTGGCCTGGGAGGCTGGAGCCGGAAGGGGGTGGGGTGGAGGATGGGAGTATGGATGTCACCTTGAGGGGAAGCAGGGCTATTGAGATGCTGAGGACACTGTGACTGGGTCACAGGAAAAAAATTGGACATGGTCAAAATAATCAATGTAAAATAAAATGGATTGATTAAGGCTAAAATTAGGAAAATTGAAGTTAGTAGAAATAATGGCTATTAAAATAACAAGAAATGCCTAATGATGGCTGAAGGTGTAATTAGTAACACTTGACTAAAAGGATTGATGAATCAAGTTTTCTTTGTAAAATTAAAATAGAAAGCTCATTGAAATAAATACTTTTAACCAGATAAAAAAGGTACTAATTGTTATGAAAATATTTTAACAAGAGGAAAAAGGAAAAAAGCAACACCTAGAAAATGGTTTAACTGTGCTGTATAGAAAATTTATCAGGGAAAGAAGATGGCTAATTCAGGTTTGTTCTGGGAAAGTCTGTAACAAAAATTCACTGATGTTAATACAATTCTGATTAAATTACTTCTACATTCACAATGTCCGCATGTCCTCGGGGCCCAACTTCCCAGCATGTTGAGGCTGATGACACATGCACAGAGCAGGCTGGTTTCAGCTCTTCAGCCCCCTCCCCAGAATCCTCCCTCCGAAGCTTCCGACGTGACCCCACCTGCTCCTTCCCACTCTCTGACCTTCCTCCCCCAGCTCCTTTCCCTGCTTTTTAATGGAAACCAGTGCCCTGGATCTGGCATGAAGAACCAGCCAATCGTCTCAATCATACAGCCGTCTGCAGAACGCAGTGTTGAGACCTGGACGTCGCTGGTTCTTAACCAGCAGTCTCACAGGGAAGTTTCACTAATGATTGACTTCCACATGCTTTATGGATAGATAAAACACACCAATTTTAAGTACAAGTCCCCTTTTTATCTTCTGCTGAGAAAAAAAGTGGAATTCATATGACATGGGATTATTCCTATTGTTATCAATGCAATGGCTACAATTTTTTTTTACCAAAACATTAGTGGAAGATAGAAGAAAAAAAAACACAGACAGATGAGAGAAAAGGCAGACTTTAGACCTACTTTATTTTTTGTACCAGATCATCAGGTACCCAGCTAAATCCTCCTATCGTAAGGAAACCTCCCCTACGTACTGGACTGACAGGCCCCTGGCTCCTCTCTGCTGCAGAGATGCTCCCTCAAAGAGCCCTGCAGGCCGAACGCATCTGACACTCGTCCTCTCTAAACTTCAGTTTCACTTGGCCTGTTTAATTTACTGTTGGCAGCAAAACCATTAGAATTTTAGTCAAAAGGAGCCGACCACACACCCATGAGCAATCGGGAGTCTTTAATTATTTCAGACATAAAAAGTGCAGCCAACATGGCTTCCGGACCATGGAAAGAAGAGCAAATGCAGGGGCAAGTGAGCATGAGCCTGTGGGAGAGGTGACGGGGGGGGTGCCCAGCACGGTCGCTCTGCCCGTCGCCCACCAGCCCTCACGGGCAGGAGTGACGCCGGCCCTGAGGTCTGGGGGCGGCTCTGTAACACCGTGCAGACGGATCCAGCAGAGGATACACGGCATAGCCAGTGCCCACACCGCCGTCCACCTGGACACCGAGCCGAGCCTGCGCGGCTTCAGAAGCAGTAGGACGTGTGGGTGACCCAGTGGGCCGACTCCTCCTTGGAGCGCTTGGCGGAGCTGTGAGTCGTGAAAAGAGACTTGTAAGCTTCGGACTCTTCACTGTCAGCGATGGACCTCTTCGTGGCTCCACACGGAGTCTTCCCGACTTTTGCAGAAGAGTTTCCATTTGTTGCTGGAAAAATGAAACGCCAAAAATTGTGAGGTTGGGGCTAAAGATCATTCCAAGTATCACATTCTCAAAGAGAAAAAAAGTAAATCTGTTACTCTTGAGAATTTTCCCCCTACGTTCTTGGGATCAGTGTTGAAATACATCATCTCAATCACCAACTCCTAAAAACAGACGAAGCTACTACATTTAAATCTGTCATTTAAAATCACACTAACTACTTGAGATGCGCTCCGCAACGGTCCTAGCTCTGTGAATGACGTAAATCAGGTCATCCTCACGAGCGGGTGCCATTTGCCTGTTTTACAGGGATGGAAACAGAGGCACCAGGAGGCCGAGTGACCTACCCCAGGCCAGCTACTGTGTAGTGGGGACTGGAACCCATTAACTGTGGATGCTATTTACAACACAGGGTTACACATTCTTTTACTAAGGACTCTGTGTCTTCTTGTGAAATAAATATAATTTTCTTTGAGTTAAAGGCAGTGAGTTTCAGGAAAAATGCATGGAATTCTGGACTGTATGCCAAATGGCTCTTTGACACTTGGCCAAGAGGCAGGCGGAGAGAAGGCTGGCTCTGAGTGCCACCTGTGGCGCACAGAAAACCCCACCCCGAGCCTTAGGCCACTAACCAGTCTCTGCAGTCTGTCCGAGCCCAGTTCTCAGTGCAGCCCCACTGGCCTGGCACCAGGTGCACAGTCAACAGGAAAACCGAGCAATCAGCACCTGTGCCCAGACTCCCTCAGTCCTGACAGGGCCCCTGCTCTGGGCGTATTAACTGTTTCTTAGCTGCCCCCCCAGAGAGCTATGAACTATTCAGAGACACGATTCAGGATGAGCCTGAGTTTTCTCACTCACTCAACAAAACCGTGACATGACCGCCTGGGTGCCAGCTTCCTAGACAGCTATTGTCTCCACATGACCCACCTGCACTTTTGGGAGCAGAGTTGGTTTTCTTCTCTCTAGAATCAAGGCTCACTTCTTCAGGCTTCCCTGTCTTAATTTTTGATGGCCCTGGAGATTCTGTAAAAGTAAGCAAAACAAAAACAAAACAAAACACAAACTTCCTTAGGAAACAGCTCTATGGCCTTATTTTGCTAAAATAAGGACATCTTTTAGCATCTTACCTTCACTGCCATCCGGTTTTGAGACAGACTCTGCCGCCTTGGGTTTCTTTGCTTTCTGTAAAAACAAAGAGGAAGGTGGAGATGTGCCTGGATTCCCTCTATTTCAGAGTCAGTGTGGCGGCGCATCCCCCCGCCATCCCAGGAGCCCCACTGACAGGCTGATGCAGTTCATATCAGGCAGGGACTCATTCTGAAGAAGACGTTGATACTCCATCAATTCTAAACCTTGATCTTCTGTATGTTTCCAGTTACCCATTTTTGCCTCACACAAGAATATATCTGTAGAGATCAGCGTAGTTTTATATTTATATTCCAAAAATCACATTCTCAAAAATTTTAAATAAAGATGACAGATTTCAGTGATAACATCATTCATGGTGACCACTGTACACAAAAGAGCAGTTAAACGAATAATAACAAAGTATATATGGGTATACAGGGTCCAGCCAGCTTAAGTATGTTCTGAATCTTACCTATTCCAGTAATTCAAAGTTGTCAAACTGCTGTGATATTTGTTTACTTAACTATAAGGCCTTGAGACCCACACTAAAGGACACTTCAGTGAATTCTCCTAAACTCTGGATTATTCCTGCTAGATTTTTAGGCACTAGAATTACGTCACTCATAACAGTCACATTGGTCAGCAGAAATTTAAGAAAAAACTGCCCGTTCTCAGATCACACAGCCGTCAGCACTGATTCAGTCACAGAACAAATAGGACTATTTTCATTCAGCGAATTTACTTTAAAAATGCCATTTTCCTAAGTATCCAAAAGATACCAGCCTAATTATTTCAGAAGGCTCCCATCACTAGAAAACATGGCAAAAAAAACCTTTCTCCGGCAGCGGCCCTGAACTTGTAATATATACATGCAGTGTGATTTGTAACGCTTGTATAAAACATAAAAGTTTCCTGTTCATTTCACACGCGCAAGGCATGCTTTCAGATCTGTGAGGTAATCCCTAGTCCTTCAAACCAGAGACAACTGTCGACTTCTAAGCCCCGTGTTCACAGCTGAGGTTATTCGAAAAGCAGGAGCAATAAGCAGAGAGGAAATGCTCTGTCCTGTTTCCAGCTGCAGGTGTATTTGGGAAATATTTTGGTACCCTGGTAGCAGTATCTAAGAGGCACTCCCGGAAGCCATGGGGAGTATTTTGCGGAGAGCGGCATGTTAGTTCCACCGGGCTTTGAACAACTTGGCAGGAAGCCTGGGACAGAGATGACTCACTGAAGTAAAAAACAGTCAACGACCATACGAACATCTCCAGGAGCTTCCTTTAAAACACTTTCGTGCTTTTTAAAAACTGAGTTTGATCAATGGTAGCAACGAAGAACAAGCAGGTTCTTTTTGGTAACTGTCCTTTGTCAAAATTATCTCAAGCTTTTTACTTTCTCTTTTTTTGCTTGTAATGAAATCACAGCAATTTAGAAAACCAACTTAGAATAAATGCACTTATATATACTCACTTTTAAACCTGAACTCGCCCCTTAAATGACCGAGTGGCTCTTTAAATAATTTCTCATGAATGTTGTATTAACATCTTATAACACTGCTTCTCAGAACACTTCTATTTGCATTTGACTACAAAGTTTCGGCACAATTCCTTGTACTACAGAACCATTTACATGTATTATTTATTTTCTACCTAAGTAAAATGACAAAAGGAGGAAATGTAAATGGATTTGGCTCTGAGAATCCTGGACCCATACATAACAACGATACTGCTACCACAGTTTCAAGCATCAGCTTTTTTTGTTTTGTTTTTTGGTGAGGAAGATTGGCCCTGGGCTAACATCCGTGCCATCTTCCCCTACTTTGTATGTGGGACGCCTGCCACACCATGGCTTGATGAGCGGTGTGCAGGTCTGTGCCCAGGATCCGAACCTGAGAACCCCGAGCCACTGAAGTGGAGCGTGCGAACATAACCACTATGCCACCAGGCCGGTCGCTCAAGCATCAGCTTTTTAAGCCTCATGACCGTGAATTACATATGATTCCAGGGTTATATGGTCCCGCCCTTTCCTCTATTATGATTAGAGAAAAAAACTCTGAAGAATCTTTAATCATCACATCACTGGTAAATGCATGCCCACACAGGCAGGCTATTTTTCCACAATTTTATGTCCTCAGGATACTGAAACTCATTTTCTAATACTTCAAGCATTCTTTTGCCTTTGTTCTGATCACATAAAGTTTCTCCCACAATTCCCCTGAACCTAACATTTTGCTTTAAAAATGAAAAACTTGCCATTCACAAAAGGCCTGCATTACATAGCTCTCATCTGTAAATACTTAAGAAATACCAATTTACTGCTGGATCTGGAACTGATGGCACACTGAACGATTTCTTAGCTGATAACTGTTTTGAGCTTGCTCGTTAGGTCAGATCGTTTGGCAATGATGCCACTGCTCACGGAATGTGACTCTAAACCTGGGGCCACAACACAAAGCCTTCACAGCTGACATCTGCCCAGGCATCAGTGCACCTCCCTGGCCTCCCTTCTGGGCGCTGAGGGACCGCTCATAACCAGACGGCCCCGTGGGAGGCTCAGGAAGGCTGGGGAGGCTGCTCCCATTGTGGGAAGGCTGCTGGGTTCCTTGCTACTCAAAGTGCTCGGAGGGGCTGCCTCCACATTCCCCAGGAGGGGATGGCAGAGGCAGGCTCCTGGGCCCACCCAGATCTCCAGGTGACTCCTGGGACACTCATCTGGGCAGCCCGGGCTCTTCAGATGTGCTGGGGTGACACTGACTTTCCACTTTTCCTTTGTTTTCAAGTTACAAACACCGCATATGTACTCGTTTAAAATCAGGGACACACAGCAATCGTGGCGGCTGCCTTTTCTGTGGGCTCCCTCGGGCTGGGCTCTGTGCAGCCCTTACGGGCACGATCTTTTTAACCCTCCTGACAACACCTGTCCTGCACAGTTGTTGTTACTACCGCAGTTCCCTGGTGAAGAGGCTGAGTGCCGAAGAGCAGACATGCCATGCCCATCAGTGAGGGTGCGGCCGGGCTGCGACGGGAGTCTTTCTAGAGCCCAGGCCCTCCCAGGCTGTAAAGACTGCCTCAGCCACTGCAAACCCTGATGCAGCCGCCAGCAACGCGCTTCGGGGGTTTGCAACTGGGTCTGGGGCAGAGGAGGAGGCTGGGCGGAACCTGGGGACTTTCCTCTCCTTCGAGACTCCGGAAGGTGAGGGACAGACACAAGGACTCCCATTACCTTTCCCAGCTTCGCCCTCAGCCTTCTCTCCTCCATCCTGCTCTTCAGCACTTCCACATCCTCCTTGGAGCCGTTGAGCACGATGACGTCGTCCTCCTGGAAGGCAGCCCCACACTGGAGGGCAAAAAGAGAAGACAGAGTCCGTCACCACGCAGAGGGAGCTACAGCGCAGACCCTCACTCGAAGCCCAGCCCTGCTCCTCAAGCTCTTGGGAAATTCCTCGTTTTCCCGCCTCCATCGTGGCTTAGCCAGCTTCTGAGTCCGAGCCCTGCGTGGGGAAGCTTCTGTGTACAGGGTTAGCATGGCAGGCCTGAGCGCGCTCTCTCTGAAAGGGCCTGCCTGCAAGACTGGCCCCTGGCTGGTGTCCGGAAACACTGATTTCAGGAGGGCTCCCACCACTTCCTGTGTGGGGCTTCGTTCCTTACAGGTCTCCCCACTGGAGCTGACCTCTAGGTGTGCAGGAGGAGGGGCCCCATGCAAAGACCCTGGCACATGGTGGGCATTTAGGAAGTGTTTATTTAAGGAGTTATGAGCAGTATTTATTGAGCGCCTACAGCTGGTTCACCTCGTGACGACTAATATACTAAGAGAGCCTATGATATGCCACCTGCTGCTGAGCCCCGGCTAAAAGGGGAGAAGCCTGCAGGTCTCACATTCCAGACAGAGCAGAGGTCTGCAAGCTTGACCTTGCATCAGAATCTCCCAGAAAGGGGCCGGCCCGGTGGCGTAGTGGTTTAGTTTGTGCTATGCAGCCCCAGGTTCATGGGTCTCGGATCCCGGGCGCCCGCCGACACACTGCTTGTCAGCCATGCTGTGGCGGTGTCCCATATAAAGTAGAGGAAGATGGGCACGGATGTTAGCCCAGGGCCAGTCTTCCTCAGCAAAAAAAAAAAAAAAAAAAAAAGGAGGATTGGCAACGGACGTTGGCTCAGGGCTGGTCTTCCTCACAAAAAAAATCTCCCAGAGGATCACGGGAGCCCACCACCGCCAGTTTCTGACTCAGGAGTTCTAGGATGGGACCCGATAATTTGCATTTCTAATGTCCTCTCAGGTCATGCAGATGCTGCCTGTGGGAGAACCCTGCTTTCAGAACCACTGTTCTAGAGTTTAGGAAGATGGCCAATTAGGGTAAAAGGCCTAAATCCCAGCAGGAAAGAGGAAGAGCCTTTTTGAAGGCACAGCCTGCATTCCAGCTCTTTCCTGGGCTGACGCTGCCCATTGTTATTCCCACAGGGGGTCAGCATTTTCAATCGCCCACCTGGGGAGCCATGCCTGGCGGGAACAGGATTTGGGACAGCATCTGTTTCGGTTTGTTTTGTTCCTCTTACTGTGGGTTCTCCAGAGTCCCACTCCCTAGATATCCCAGTGGCTTCTCCTTGACCTCAGTCACCACATCTGTTAGATGGGGAGTAAACTGAACTCCCAACGTGGTCGGGTTGAGGCAAGAATTAAGGGTAACACTCGAGAATTTGGTACAGGGCTGGGCACGGAATACTCAGTCACCGTCAGCCACGCTGGGGTTCCACATTTTCCTGTAGGAAAGCCACTGTGTCCACAGACGATATCCAAGACTCATCTCCCAGCACCGTGTCTCTCACTAGCTTCCCTGGGTGGAAACATCACATACGTGTCACTGGATTTTCCTCGCTGAGGGAGTGTGCGCTCTGAGCCCCTCGTGGACGGGAGAGCACAGGAAGTCTCACATGGGTTCCTCCAGATTCTGCCTGCGTCTTTCTCCCTTGCCATCTGGCTGTGCATCCTTACTAGATCGCTGGGACAAACCTGAACCGAGTACAACTATGTGCTGAGTCCGGTGAGTCCTTCTCGCCTACTGTGCCCAGAACAGAACAGTAATAGACCTCTGGGCCCAGAATCTCTTTTATAGAGAACGTTCTCAGCACAAGAAAAGACATGGAAGTGCTCTTTTTCCTAAAAGTTGTCAAAGCTTTCCCAGCACCTCCCGACACAGAGTCGTCAAATCACTTCTGCTGACTCCCCTCAGCTGCTGCCTTAGCTGGCGTATTTATCACGGTTCTGTCTCCAAAACCCACTGCTTCAGGTCAGAGTCAGCCCCTTTTCTAGGGTGCGTCTGGTAAATTTCCCCGACTGAAGAGACCTTTCTTTGACCCACAAATCCTGATGCTGGTCCACAGAGAAGTTGCAGGAATGAAAAGGGGTGCCCAGTACTGCATCTCGCCAGGACTGCCTCTGAAGAAAGAAGCCAGTTTCTCGCCATCACCGCGGGGAGGCCCGCGGGAGGAGGAACAGCCTGCTCTGCAGGAGGAGGTCCCCAGGGAAGCCCCACACGGTGGGAGATTTGGGCAGAGCCCTCCCCTGGGGGCATCTCCTTGGAGAGGGAATGAAAAGGGGTGTGCAGGAACAGAATCAGGTGGCAGGTAAGGTCTAGTGGGGCTTGGGGACGGGGCTATGGCGTAAATAACCCTCCTGAGCACACAACCAGGAGGCAGAGAGGAGTCACACATTTGTTCCCACTGTCCCCTTAGCCCCGCACGCTCCTCCTTCACCACTCCAGGCTTTCTGCGGTTTCCTTCCACCGCTCCCTGCTGCTCTTTCCTATCGTGGCCAGCAGTCTCCTTCCCCTACATGATTGTTCAGTTGTCTAGATATGACTGTGGACCCATTTCTGCATACACTTGTGGTGTGGTGTGCCCAGAGTTCTATTTTTAAAGTTGAATTAGTCACTGACAATAAAAAAGTCAGGAATCTCTCACATTAAAACTCGAGATATCTTGTTCTTTCCCTCTAAAATTCAAAAGATCCATTAGTACCAAACCCACACCCTCAAGGCCTCAACTGCTTGCACCTGAGCTGAGCTGCCCCCTGGAGCCTGGGCACGTGACCCTCCCGCTGGTTACAGCCCTGTCACTCATCCTTGGTACACGCCTGACCTTGGCAGGTTTCTGTCTGACCCCAGGAACGTAGGCAGAGTGGCCCATCCCTGGAGGGCAAGTGAAACCAGGGCAGGAAGCAGGCTTCTGTCACAATGCCAGCTGCCAGGCTGGGGCTCCTCTTCGGGGAAGGAGAAGGGCAGACGACCACTTTAGAAAGGGAGGGCAGGGTGCTGCAAAGGCACAGCTCGTTCAAAGAGACTGACCCTTTGATTATAACAGTAAAACACACACAAAGTAAAAACCACCCATATTTTCCTGCGAATGCATTTTCTATGTAAACTGTTACTGCACCATTGAAATCATGTATTTATTTTAAATTTTGCTTCCTTTTATCACTTGTAACTTAGATGTCCAAAAAATGGGGGAAATGGTTAACCAGATCGTAATGTTTCCAAAAAGGAAGACTATATAGCTATTTTAGAGTTCTTGACAACGCAGAAAATGCTTATCACATGTTAAAAGAAAAAGCAGACTAGCAATTTTATATTTATATTTGACCTCCGGATGTTAATTTTTTTTAAAAAGAGGCCAGTAGGAAAGTGCCAAGGGAATAGAATTGGGAGTAATATGCTACTGTATCTGTATATTTATATCACAAACAAATGGAATAGTGGTTTCTCAATCTTTGTTCTTACAAATAATATTTGCAATGAACAAGTGCTTGCACACATCTCTGACCCCAAAGTCTCGCTTCTGACACGCAGTTATTCTCTGTCATGGAAGCTTGTCTGTTTCCCACACAGTACTTCACGGCCTGTAAGAAATGAATGTCAGCCTGTATGTCTGTGTTGACTGCCTCTGTCACACTGTAAGCTCCGAGTAGGAGGGTCTGGTCTGTCCTTCGCAGCTGAAGCCCAGTGTTAAGTCAGGGTCCTGCCCACAGTGGACACTCAGTAAATAATTGCTGAATGAATGAGAACACAGCCTAAAGAAATACTTCAAACCAGGGTGAAAGAGAATGAAATTTTAAAGCCAAATAATTCCCCTAAAAGGTACCATGAACTTTACACTCCCTCCAACATGTGCGAGTGCTCACCACACCATATCATCTAAGAAGTAAAAAAAAATATGCCAATCTGAGAGGCAAAAGAAGATAGCTCCTTTTTGGCTTTAAGAAACATAAAAAAACCCCACTGCACTTATGGTGCCTCTTTTCTAAATTACAGGTATATGCTATATGTCCATTTTATTAGGGTTTTCATTTTTAAAGATTTTAATCAATCTGTATAAGAAGCTGATATATTAAGCCTACAAACCCTTGGTCCACCTATTACAGTGGCTCCTGCAGTATGTCTGATTGTTATTTTGTACTCTCCTTAGAGCTAAGGAAGTGCAAACTGTACGTAGGCCTCTCCACCATCTCCTCGGTTGTTTCTTCCACTGCTTTTTGGCTTAGAGAATCTTCCTCCTTCCAGGTTAAGGCTGGGAGGTAACAGGTGAAATCCAGCACCAGTCCTTGTCCCCTAGGGATGGGCCATTATGCACAGACCTGCTGGTCGAGGTCAGCAGCAGCCACAGGATGGTCTTTCAAGCAAGCACTCAGGGGAGGGGGGACAGAGTTGCAGCAAGACTCCACAGCTGCAGGGTGCACTGTCCATACATAAAAGGACCTTTCCTTTCCTGATTCTTGCTAGCTAAAATTAGTCCCTCAACTCATGGAATCTGAACATCCCATACAAACATTTACAGGGTCTCACCACTGGAAGGCTGCACCAAACTGTTTTAAATAAAAAGCATACGCATCACACACAGCAATGCTGCAACCCCTGAAGTGGAAATAGGCTACATTCCATCTATCAAGTTAGAGATCTTTTATGGCGACAGCAACATCTGTTCTGCAAAAGAGCAACAGGTATCTCGAGTCACCCCCGAGCAGGTGAAGACAATGTGTACTCCTGACAACACACCCAGCTCCGGTGTCTGGACACATACATGAGGGCAGTAAGTCTACGTGTGTGATTCACGCTCCTGGCTTCACTCTTCCTACCAGACCTGTCCGTGGGGGGCCTAAGGAGAGGACCACGAGTGAGAGGACCTCTGAAACCAGGAGAGGGAAGGGGGTTAAGAGTGCAAGCACCAAGTGGTCGAGAATAAGGAAAGAAGAGAGCCCGCTGACCCTGGGGCAGCCTCCACCTCTGCAACGTGCGATGGCACAGACTTGCCCCTGAGGGCGACAGAGGACAGAGGCACAGGCTGCATCCGGGAAGTGAGGTCCTCTGGAGAGCCATGCTGAACACCGGCATTGTTTGCAATGCTATTTAGGAAGCAAACAAGATTTTTAAATGACTTTTATTTATCCCTCTAATGAAAAAGGGTCAGAAAACCCAATCTGGCCTCCTATTTTTAAAAGCATTTAAAGAATCTGACCCATGACTGCCAGGACTTCACCCAGCTTTCAGAATATAAGAATTCCTCTGCGCTGCCCGTCATCTGGGCCAAGTGTTTCCATGTTCTGTTATGTAAGGAGTGATCCAGTCCTGAAGAAACAGAGAAGCAAGAGCAGCAGTATTTTTCAATCTACATGTCAGAATCAACAAGAATAAAATCCTCCAGGGATGAAAGGGCAACAAAACCTGCCAAGCAACTCTGTTCACGTGATTTAAGCTGGAGCCACAGCAAGAGAAGCGACTGATGGAAGAGAAAAACCAGCGGGCACGGAGCGGCCAGGATTTCCACCCCACGGAGCGTGAAGCCCATCTTTTGGTAAGTGCTCCGTTAACTACGCAGGGATCAGGAACGGCACAGGCTGAGCAGGTATTATTATTAAAACAAATGCATTCTTCTTTGCCTCCATTATGATTTTAAAATAAAAATATTGGAATATCAGTAATATTGTAAAATGCAGACGTAGCAGGCATCTTGTTCTCTCAGAGAACATTTAAGCCAAAGAAAATAAAAGTGCAATATTTTCAAGGGTGAGATCAATTAGATTTTTAAATTTAAATGTCACCATTTGTTCATTCCTCACATGGGTGATAAGAACTAAGTCAGCCTTAATGCCACGCCCATACTCTCAGTGTTGGAAGGGCGGACTGCAGATAAATAAAGTAAGAAAAAAAGAAGAAAAACATACTCACTGGCTCTAATAATTAGGATAGTAATGTGTTTTGAAACAATGCCTTGGAAGTATTTTATGCTTGCACAAAAACATAAAATGTAAAACAACTCCATTCTGAGAACCATAATTGGAAATCATTTGTCACTGCATAGATTCTAGCAGCATAAAAAGGGAAAAAATTCAAACACCATCCTTACCCATAACTTTAATAATTATTTTTACTGAAAGATATTCTACAATATCTCCTGGATGTCACACGCTTTCAGGCAACTGAATGTATCCCCCTCAAAACATCATTCAGTTTGGAAGTTCCCGAACCCTACTGTCCATGACACAGACTGTAGTGATGCTGCCCACCAACGGCTGCAACAGGAGGACTGAAAGGTTACTGAAGTACCCAGGGCCCTGGGAAATAGAGACTGCACATTTTTATGAGCTGCATATTCCCCACACCTGGAAAATACCACTTACATTTCTTGGAAATTAATTTAGTGACAGAAAGTCACAAGTTTAATAATTACACTTCCATTATCACTATAAAACTTGACTTCACGTTATAGAAACAAACGACAACAACAAATCACCAAGAATTGAGGCTAGGAAATGTGTGCAAAACTGAAAATGGTGCTCTTCCCTATTTACAAAGGAAAACTGCCAGGCCCTTGATTCCTGTGGGAATTTTCACATTATCCACTAGATGCTATGTTAAAGCAACAGGGAGAACTATTTATATTCAACAACAGGGGAGTCTCCAAAGGCTTCACATACAAGGCTGGCCTGACTACCTTGAAAAGCTCGTGCTGAAACAGTCACCATAAAGCCAAACTGTTGGTGTCCCTAGCTCCCATTCAACACGGCGTTCTAGCACACACCTGTTTCTAAAGTCAAAGTGACCCTGGGCCGCGAGAAGATTTAACTGGGCAGCTGAGAACACTGCACTAAGAGGACTAACACACACCCAAGCTCATGTGCCTGCCTCTATATAAGGGAGGAAAAAACACTTAGCCCACGTATTACCCTGAAGGACAGTGGATTACACACGAGACTTGTCTTCATTTAATTATTATAAACTACTGAAAATATCCAATCCCCTGGGCTCGCCACAGGGGTAGGTTTACATGGGATGTAATTTGTCAGTGAACTGGGGCTAACATTTCTGTGATGAGACCAGAATGTTTTACTTTGACCATTAGCTTAAAAATAGAAACCAAGATGACAAACCAAAAACCTCCAAAAGCTCCTTCCCATACTAAAGCTATAATACAGAGGAAAATGTAACAAACTATGGTACATGGTTTACCTTTAACCAAAATTCTTAGATCTAGTTAAAAGCTTTATTTTCATTTCATTTCAAGAAGGTATTCCTTCCTACTGAATTTCTGTTTTTATGATATAGGTTTTGTTTATTTCAGAGACCAGATATGAAATGTGTTAATTATAATGATAGTTTTGTGTTTATAAAAAGTATAATGTAATTTATAAAAATGTCTTTAAAATTATGCCGTAACGTTTTAAAAGTTTGGGGCAATCAACAAACATTCACTGAACCAGCATTAAATATTGTGACCTGGCATATTTGGGCAGTGGCTGCTTTTTATTTTTGAAGTATGATGAATAAAAAGAAACTATACAATGAAAATAAATACATTTTAAAAATCCACAACCCATAATGCGCATTTATAGTTTTTATTGGCTCAAAGTTTGAGAACATGGGGATAACTCAAAATGCTGCCGAGTCAAAGCTTCATCTACACAGCATTTGTGACAGTGACGTGGAAAGGCAAGGGACTCATGTCAAATCTGAGATAGAATACTGGTCAGAAGTAAATGGGCTTCTTAAAAGTAGGAAGTAGGAACAGGCAATGATAAGACTTTTTATGGAAACTGAGTCAGGATTCATAAACAAGAAAAAATAATTACTAGCAATACAAACATTTCACCTGATCAATTTTCTTCCCTAAATTCCAAAGGGTGAGCCTTACCTGCAATAATAATAAATTAATTACAACACCTTTGGTCACGTTTTGCTTCTGTTACACCTATTTATGTATCTCTGTAGAGCTCAAGAGAGGCAACTAAGTTATCAAATAATTTTATTAGATAAAGATATCCTGTTTTTAATCCCTGGAGCCTTCTCTAAAAACAATTCATAAACTCATTTCAACAGGCTGAATTATGTGACCAAAAAATTTCTCTTGATTTGTTGCTTCCTTTATTGGAAAGATTTATTTGCATAACATGATACAGTTAGAATGTCATAAGATGAACTCTGAATAATACAGGATAGTACCTATGTCCAAAATAAATATTTGAGTTTTTTTAATCTGCTAAAATAAGGGCAATAACACACGAAAATATGCTCAACATCATTAGTCAGTAGGAAAATGTGAAGTAAAACCACAATGAATTAGCACTACGCACCTATTAGAATGGTTAAAATTTAAAAATCTGACTACACCAAGTGTTGGTGACAATATAGAGTAAATGGACTCTCATACACTGGTGGAAGGGATGTAAAATGGTACAACCACTTTGGAAAGCAGTTTGGCAGTTTCTTAAGAGTTAACCACACAGCTATATGGGAGCCAACCAGTTCACTCTTACGTATTTACCCCCAGAGAAACAAAAACACAGGTCCGTACGAAGACTTGTACACAAACACCTATAGCATCTCGTGATATCCCCAAACCAGAAATAACTTCAGTGTCCATTGACAGTGAACTGATCAACAAACTGTGGCATGTCCATATTATGGAATACTGCTCCACAATAAAAAGGAAAAAAGTGATAAATGTAATGATATGGATGAAATCTCAAAATCATTATCTTAAGTGAAAAAAGCCAGGCAAAAAAGTACATAGTGTGTGATTCCATTTACATAAAATTATAGAACATGCCAACTAACCTACAGTGACAGAGCGCGTATCAGCGACTGCCCAGAGACAAGGGTGGAAGCAGGATGGAGTAAAGGGGCACAGGAAAACTCCTAGGGGTAGGGAAATGCTCATTATTGTGACTGTGGTGATGGTTTCGTGGGTGTGTACATATACAAAAACTGATCAAATTATACACTTTAAATATGGATGCTTCAGTAAAGTTGTGGGAGAGGGGGGAAGAGCTACAACACCCTAACTTCTGTCTGTTGTTCTTTTAGGAAGCTTAAAGGAAAACATTTCAAACCATGGTAATAAGGAGGTACTTGGAACTCAAAACATGAGCCAGCTGCGAGCCACAAAGCCTGGACTTCTTGTGTGCACAGCCATCTGCATCTTCATTTTTCTTTACTTAAGGAATCTAATCCCTGAGGACCCAGAGCAGGAGCCCACCTACCCAGCAGTCGTGGAGTGTGGCTTTTATCCAGATGAACTGTGTTCAGCTTTATTTGAAGGGAAAGGGGCGGCCCCCCAAATTGCAAAATTTTGTAAAAACCCTCACAGAGCTGAAATACTTGCTCATTTACACACACCAGGAAATTGCTCCAGGATTTCCCAGGAGTTGCATTTCATCACCAGACCCCTGTCTGCAGAAGAGGGCAATTTCTCTTTGGCGTATATTATAACTATTCATAAGGAGCTGGCTATGTTTGTGCAGCTCCTCAGAGCTATTTATGTACCTCAAAATGTTTACTGTATTCATGTTGATAAAAAGGCCCCAAAGAAGTATAAGAGTGCTGTACAAACCCTGGTTAATTGTTTTGAAAATATTTTTATTCCATCAAAGAGAGAGAAAGTAGCTTACACTGGCTTTACCAGACTACAGGCAGATATTAATTGTATGAAAGATCTAGTCCATTCCAAATTTCAATGGAACTATGTCATTAATCTTGGAGGACAAGATTTTCCAATCAAAACCAACAAAGAAATCATACACTACATCAGAAGCAAATGGAATGATAAAAATATCACTCCTGGAGTAATCAACCAGGACAAGACAAGTCTTATATCCAAGACAAGTCAAGGTCATCCTGAACTCACCCGTGGAGAAAGTCTTATTTATGTATCTCCAAATAAAAGATTCAACAACAAACCACCTCATAACTTAACAATTTATTTTGGAAGTGCTTACTACGTACTAACAAGGAAGTTTGTAGAGTTTGCACTGACTGACACCCGTGCAAAAGACATGCTTCAGTGGTCCAAAGACATCCACAGCCCAGAGCGACACTACTGGGTGACTCTGAACCGACTGAAAGGTAAGGACAATCCAGCAATACAACGTCTGTTCGGATCAGAGCAACAACAGGAGGAGTTTATTCTTAACTGAAGATTCTTTCTCTTGCAGCTATTTTACTGCAGCTTGGTAAATAGCTCTACATTTTGGAAGACCTTCCACTTGGGGAGTATAGGAGGCACCTCGATTCTAGAGGTCTGACGTTTGCTGAGAGAGTGCCGTGTTCCCAAACTAACCTGGCTGCTTTCGTTCCCTCTCCAGAGAGAAGAACCAGCATTTAGCATCTCCTCAAACAGAGCCTTTTCAAAATTCTGAGCACAAATCTTTGGAAAGTTCTTCATCTCTTCATTCACTATTAAATACTACTGGATACCCACTAGTGCCAGGCATTGTGTTAGGAGCTCTTTAAGAATGGAAAATATTAAAACTAGTAATTTGTGTGTATATGTGCGTGTGTGAGGAAGATTAGCCCTTGGCTAACATCCACTGCCAATCACCCTCTTTTTGCTGAGGAAGATTGGCCCTGAGCTAACATCTGTGCCCACCTTCCTCTTCTTATGTGGGATGCCACCACAGCACGGCTCGATGAGCAGTGTGTAGGTCCGTGCCCAGGATCCGAACCTGCAAACCCTGGGCAGCCACAGTGGAGCGCGCGAACTTAACCACTACGCCACCAGGCCGGCCCCAAAATGAGTCATTTTTTTGTGGCAAATAGGATACTTCGTATAGGTTCTCTGAGAGGTAGAGGGAAATCTGATGCCCTTCTTTAAGTGGACATATTTTCTCTTTGTATAAAGCTGACTGGCTCCTATAGGGATGTGGCTTCAAGCTTGAATAGCCAAGCTAATTGGTCCAGAAGACAGTACAAAACGATTAATCTAGCAGAAATTGATTAGGACCTTTTAATAATCGTTCATATCCATTGAAAATCCTATTTTCAAGTCACCTCAGAGAGTTGTTAATGGAGAAAACACAACCCAAAGAAACCCTACATAATCATGATGAGCACCTGTAAACATTAAGTCAGTTACTAGGGCTGGAGAGAGGGGTGAAAAATGAACTCTAAGTACAAAGATGCAATGTAAGACCTTGGTCAACCCCAATGCTATTCCCAGTGTAGCACACACCTGCCCCCAGAAGTGTGAGCCTTTCGTTAGATGATAACCAAACATTTTAAATGAGGTTGGACTTGCCCTCCGTCTTTCTCACGGATTACTGTGTCTAGAGGAAGAGGAGAGGACAGTGCAGAAGGACTCGTACTAAAAGAACTGAGAAGCTGATTCCACACTGCTTCTTTTGTTTTCCTCCTTAGACGCCCCGGGTGCCACACCAAATGCTGGCTGGGAAGGACATGTTCGAGCCATTAAATGGAGAAACGAGGAGGGAAATGTTCACGATGGATGTAAAGGTAAAAATAAAACCAAAAAAAAAGCTGTTAAATTTTACAAGAACCATGCCACTGCTGCCTGGATAACAGCGGGAAGACTGACCATCATTTACAGCAATCTGGAATTAGCGATGATCCAATTAGCATGTCACCGATTTTTTAAACTTTTAATTTAACTATAATATCCAGACAGAAAAGTGGGCAAATCTTAAGTATTTGGGTTGATAAATTTTCATGAAGTGAACACACAACAGGGCTGCAACTTTTAAAGTTTTAAGATAAAAATACACGAGCTATCTGGCTTTTTCCACCCGCTCCTAGAACTCAAACATTTATCACCAATGAGCTGTGTCTCCCTGGATCTCTCTATTAGCAGAGACAACTGAATAACACAGGTACGTGCTCCCGAGTGGGGTCCGCCAGTTGCCCCCCCCCGTTCCTAAGCAGCTCTTGCTGAAGGGAGGGCTTTTTGCTTTGCCCTCAGAGATTCTCCCTCAGGGGCTGTGAATTCTTTTGCCCCTTTGTCTGGTGTCTCAGAGGTTTTAGTTACCAGAACAACACACAAAAGCAAGATTTGGGGTCGGGGGAGAGCATGTCCCTCTTTTGTGAAGAGTCTGGAAGAAAACTGGCTGACTGCAGAGTTCGCAGGCACATGAGTTTTGGGGAAAAGACCTACGGGGTTGAAGAGCCAGAACTTGGCTCCTGTGGAGCTATTCATGCCCACTCTCCCGGGGCTGGCTCTCCCCACCCACCCGAACGCCCAGTTTGAAGATGGCTGCTTGAGAGGAGCAGATAGTATCGGGGAGAAAGAGATGGATGACGCACAGTACACAGCACACGAGTCCAGCAGAGAGATGTGCAAATGCTCCAGAAGGATTCACGGAAAGGAAAACAGAGGGTGCCTGACCTTTATAGGGCGGCCAATTGTGGCGGACAGAGAAGGCAGGAAGACTAGAGCAAACCCTACGTGCAGGTGGCTCTGGCAGAGCATCCTCTCTCCAAGGATATCCGGGCCCTGCCCCTTCTGTCCACAAGCAGCTTCCCAACCACCGCGGCAGCTACCGCACAGACACAATAACCTATTTTAATAGTGCATTTAGGTACGGTCCTCACATTTGAATACAGTAGATCAGATATGCAAATAAACCAGGTTCATCCAGTTTTTGAGCTGTTTAAAAGACTGACCCAAGAGAAACAGGTTGTAGACAAAAAATGTAAAATCTAATACCGGAATAGTTCAAAATAGTTCATGTGCAAAGCCATCCTCCTGACTGGTACTAGGTCAGAAAGGCTAAAATAATTTTCTAGTATTTTAAAAAAGGTAGATATGATTCAATTAGGAAGATATTCACAGAGGAAGAAGGTGACAGTTAAACAACAGGCTAACAACCTTGGCCTTTCTTTGGACAGCAGGAATGCGTTGTCATTACACAACAGGGCTGACAGGACCAGGAAACAAACGCTAATAGAAGGGGGTTCAGATTCTTCCTGCAAACACGATTCCCTGAGGTGCACAAATGGTACAGGAAGTCACGAAGGATTGTTGCTATCAATGATAATGATTCAGAATTATTATAGTGGCAACCGGAATATTTCAATAACGTTTGCAAAAAAAATAGTTACTGCCAATCTTAAAAATCATCATTCCCTAAAAGTAAACACTTCAGAAAGTTCTTGCCATCACGAGCTTCAGGGTGCAAACTGCTCTACTGGTAAGGTGGTAACAGCCATCTATGGCCAGCATTTACAATCAGCCCCCGACCCAGGCCAAGCACTGCCACACTGGAGCCTGGCTCTGGGCCTGCAGTCCATCATCACAACGGTTCTCAGGTGGAAACTATTACTAGTCACACTTTACAGAAGAGGAACCCCAGGCTCAGAGAAGTGAGGTCACTCCCAAAGTCACAGCAAGTGGCCTAGGACGTGGCAGAGCTGGGTCTCAAAGCGGGTGCAGTTGCCTGGCACCACTCCACTGGGCAAGCTTACGGTACAGCTCTGCACACAGGTGACAGTCACCCCGTTACTATCAGCAACAAACAATTCACTTATTTTTAATCACCAAAACAGCATTAACACAACTCTGATTTCCATTTGTTTGTGTTCCCTTCCAGTTCAAATCCACATGCACAGAAATGACAGTTACCAGTTATAATGACGGTGCAGGGGGTTCTTTTTTCACTGTGTCCTAAGTTTTCCACACTGCTTGTCTGCATGTTTATACTGTTCAACTGGTTAAACGTCATTCTATTGAGATTCTATGACATGCTACCGAGAATGTCTGTCAGTTAAAAAGATTTCAGTCATGGTAACAGCTGTCACTTACACAATGCTCACCACATGCCCCTTCTATAGGCCCCTTACTAGATAGCGCCTGCTTGGTAGGCGAAAGGTCCTCTGACTTCTCTCAGTCTTACAAACAACACTGGACATTTCTGTGCATGCAGTTCCACCCCTTTTCTATAATATTTCCTTAAGATAGGCTTTGAGAACTAGGAGTACTGGGTTGGCCTGGGAAGAGCAGGGCAGAGCTAAGTGGAGAAAAGAGCAAAGTCTCACACACAAGCCAAGAGCTTACTTCTCTGCAAACCAAAGGCTATGGTAGAAACCACCTCACAGCATTGGTGGGAGGATTAAAGGAGAGAGTTGAAGAGGCAAGCACAGTGCCAAGCACATAAAAGGTACTACTGAGTTCATCTCGAAGGAATCCAATCAGCACTGGGTTCTAACTGTACTTCCAACTTTAATTCTCTTTATATCAAACACTCATCTGCAAAACCAATGAAAGACAGAAGCAATGACTTATTAAAACCAACACAATTCTTTTTTTTTTCATTTTTATTGATTTTAATAGTTTATAACATTGTGGGGTTTTAGCTGTACACTATTTTTTGTCCGTCACCTTGTGGATGCATCCCTTCACCCCTTGTGCCCACCCCCACCCCCCTTCCCCCTGGTAACCACCAACCAGTTGTCTCTGTCCGTGTGTTCGTTTATATTCCACATACGAGAGAAATCATGCAGTGTCTGTCCTTCTCTGTCTGGCTAATTTCACTTAACATAATACCCTCTAGGCCCATCCATGTTGTTGCAAATAGGACAATTCTGTCTTTTCTTATGTCTGAGTAGTATTCCATTGTATATATACACCACATCTTCTTTAACCAATCATCAGTCGAGGGACACTTGGGTTGCTTCCACTTCTTGGCTATAGTGAATAATGCTGCAATGAACATAGGGGTACATAAGCCTCTTGAGATGGTTGATTTCATGTCCATTGGGTAGATGCCCAAGAGTGGGATTACTGGATCATAAGATATTTCTATTTTTAATTTTTTGAGGAATCTCCATACTGTTTTCCATAGAGGCTGCACCAGTTTGCATTCCCACCAGCAGTGAATGAGGGTCCCCATTTCTCCACAACCTCTCCAGCATTTGTTGTTTTTCGTCTTGGTGATTATAGCCATTCTAACAGGTGTAAGGTGATATCTTAGTGTAGTTTTGATTTGCATTTCCCTGATGATTAGTGATGTTGAACATCTTTCCATGTGTCTGTTGGCCATCTGTATCTCTTCCTTGGAAAAATGTCTGTTCATATCCTCTGCCCATTTTTTGATCGGGTTGTTTGTTTTTTTGTTGCTCAGTTGTGTGAGATCTTTATATATTACTGAGATTAATCCCTTGTCGGATAAACAATTTGCGAATATTTTCTCCTAGCTGGTGGGTTGTCTATTCATTTTGATCCTGGTTTCATTTGCCTTGTAGAGAAGCTCTGTAGTCTGATGAAGTCCCACTTGTTCATTTTTTCTTTTGTTTCCCTCGTCCGAGTAGACATGGAATCTGAAAGGATCCCTTTATGACCAATGTCAATTAGTGTACTGCCTATATTTTCTTCCAGGAGTTTTATAGTTTCAGGTCTCACTTTCAGGTCCTTAATCCATTTTGAATTGATTTTTGTGTATGGCAATAGGAGATGGTCTACTTTCATTCTTTTGCATGTGGCTGTCCAATTTTCCCAGCACCATTTATTGAAGAGACTTCCCTCTCTCCATTGTATGTTCTTCGCTCCTTTGTCAAAGATTAGCTGTCCATAAGTGTGTGGTTTTATTTCTGGGCTTTCAATTCTGTTCCATTGATCTGTGTGTCTATTCTTGTACCAGTACCATGCTATTTTGATTACTATAGCTCTGTAGTATATATGTGAAATCAGGGATTGTGATGCCTCCAGCTTTGTTCTCTTTTTTCAGAACTGCTTTAGCTATTCGGGGTCTTTTGTTGCCTCATACGAATTTCAGTATTTTTTGTTCTATTTCTGTGAAGAATGACATTGGGATTCTGATTGGGATTGCATTGAATCTGTAGATTGCTTTAGGTAGTATGGACATTTTAACTATGTTTATTCTTCCAATCCATGTGCATGGAATATTTTTCCATTTCTTTATGTCTTCCTCGATTTCTTTCAATAGTATCTTACAGTTTTCATTGTATAGGTCTTTCACGTCCTTGGTTAAATTTATTCCCAGATATTTTATTCTTTTTGTTGCAATTATAAATGGGATTGTCTTTCTGAGTTCTCTTTCTGTTAGTTCATCATTAGTGTACAGAAATGCAACTGATTTTTGTAAGTTGATTTTATACCCTGCCACTTTGCTGTAGTTGTTGATTATTTCTAGTAGTTTTCCAATGGATTTTTTTGGGTTTTCTACGTATAAGATCATGTCATCTGCAAATAGTGAGAGTTTCACTTCTTCATTGCCTATTTGGAGTCCTTTTATTCCTTTTTCTTGCCTAATTGCTCTGGCCAAAACTTCCAGTACTATGTTGAATAAGAGCGGTGAGAGTGGGCACCCTTGTCTTGTTCCTGTCCTCAAAGGAACGGCTTTCAGTTTTTCCCCGTTGAGTAGGATGTTACCTGTAGGTTTGTCATATATGGCCCTTATTATGCTGAGGTACTTTCCTTCTATACCCATTTTGTTGAGAGTTTTTATCATAAATGATGTTGGATCTTGTCGAATGCCTTCTCTGCATTAATTAAGATGATCATGTGGTTTTTTTCTTCATTATGTTAATGTGGTGTATCACGTTGATTGATTTGCGGATGTTGAACCATCCCTGTGTCCCTGGTATAAATCCCACTTGATCATGGTGTATGATCTTTTTGATGTATTGCTATACTCAGTTTGCCAATATTTTGTTGAGGATTTTTGCGTATATGTTCATCAGTGATACTGGCCTGTAGTTTTCCTTCTTTGTACTGTCCAACACAATTCTTATAAACTACCCACAACCAAGGAAAACACTTTAAAAGTTCATGGAACTTAAAATAGAAGCTACCAGTATTTAGATTTTACCAGGCAAATGAGTGCTGTTGCATCTCCCTCGTGCTCATAGCTAGCTAAAATTCCACAGTATTCACCTGAAGTAGCCATTAAACATTTTAGAGATCACTAACAAAAAGATTCCCTTCCATCATAAATTCAAAATTCAACATAAAAGCCCCTGTCAAAGCAATCAGGGAAATCATGTTTAACGTGAACTCCTGTGAAGCAAACAGGCCTTGCTGATGCCCTTAGAAGGGTGCCACGTGAGTGTATGAATGTAAACTGACAAGGAAACAGAGGCAGCTACGTCTTTGCATTTCTTTTCACAGGCCACTATGTCCAGGACAGCTGTGTATATGGCCCAGGAGACTTGCTGTGGATCATTCAATCGCCTTCGTTGTTTGCCAACAAATTCGACCCCTCGACAGACCCTCTTGTGGTTACATGCTTGGAGAGGTGGCACAGACTTAAAGTCCTACGGCAGGCAGAAGTTCCCGTGGAGCCACACTGGCATTTTCAACAGGAGAGTCACTTTAATATGAAACTGAACCACTGAGCTGGAAGTTAATTTGCTTTCTTATTGGTATCATTCTGTTTCCTTGACTTGAAACAAGAGACTATTCAACCAAAGAAAGAATGGGAAAATGATTTCTTGATACAAATTAGTCCTAAAATGAATTTAGAAACATGCTATTGACAAGACTTTGCTATTGATCAAAGGCCACTTTTATAGCTTTGAGAAAGAAATCACAAGAGAAAAAAATAACTCAAGCTACCGCTGGTGACACAGAAAAGCCACCTGGAAGGCTGCCTGCTTCAGTAAGAACTTGCTGAAAATCAAAACTCTCCAAACACTTAGATCCAGGCTCAAGTTAGAATATGAACACATCTTGTTTTGAACATACTATTATGTATGAAATTCTAATAAAGAACAAACTCCCACTGAAAGTGAAAATATGCTTATCCAAAACAGTCCTCTTTGGCTGGGAACAATGTAACTTTGTTCTGGTAACCCTAGAAAAATACAAGAGTCTATTTCCTTTGGGCAAAGTGAAATTAATCTGGAGTTGAAATACAACTTCTTAAAAGGCTGCCCCGAGATTCCCCAGTCCTGCAGTGCTAACAGTTCCACTTCTGAGCTGTCCAATACCAACCACAACCACAGGTGACTTTTGGCATTTTAAATGTGGCTAGTGCAACTGATTAAGTGAATCTTAACTTTCAGTTAATTTAAAAATGTTTAATTAATTGGAATTTAAATAGTCGCAGGTGGCTGGTGGTTACCATACTGAACAGCATAGGTCAAAGGCATGAATGGTCTTATTTCTCTCTACTCATGGACTCAAGCCTGTAAAAAGTCCATGACTTTTTGCTGTTTTGTTGAGGACTTTATACTCTCTTTCTCTGAAAGGGTGCACAGCATCACACAAGACTGAAAATGTACAACCAATAAATAGCACAATATAAAATAACTAAAAGGAAAAGTAGGAACCATAGGAGAAGACACTAAAGAAACAAATGTATAATTCAAAGGCAAAATATAAGACCTCAGTAAACTGAAGCTTTCCAAACACAGAAATGGAATCAAATCCACTTCGGGTCAATGAAAATAGCCCTTGAAAAGCACGAAGCTAAAGAGAAGGAAGGGAGGCTTTGAAAGCAGATCCCACAAATCAAACTTAAGCTAATCACAGAATATAAAACTCTTTGTTTAAACAACATTTCTTCCTTACAGATATTTAATTCTGAGGAAAGCGCACACACTGAAAATGTTAAGACTGTCCAAGAGAAGAAGGCACGAGTCCCATGACAGCACAGGACTACTTTTCTACACATTTTTATAGGCAAACAGCGCTCCTGGGTGGGGCTAACTGGCTACATTCTGACTGGCTCTTCAGAAAGCTCAGATTCAATTCTGTCCCCTGTATTTTATAACAACTCACTAGCAAGTAAGTGCAAACCCCATTTTAAAAAAAGGAAGAAACCAAATCTTTTCAAGTTACTTGAAACACAAGCCTTCCTTCATTTCATTTCAATGTCAATTCATAGTAGTCATATTACTATGAAAAGGGGGCTAATAAGAGTGTCGACTTAACAGACTTGCTGTGAAGATGAGCACTTAGAATAATGTCTGACACTTTTCACAAATGAGGAAATTGAGGTACAGGGCAATGATGGGACTGTCCCAGGACCACATGGCTAAGAAGGTGGAGCTGGGATTTGGACCCAGGCAGGCAGTGTGGCCCCAGAATCCAAGCCTGTACTACACCACCTTACCTCATACAAAGAAGTACGAATTCAAATGCATACCCGCCCTCAAAAGGCTCAAACGTCATAATGGAAGCAGCCACCTCAACAAATCATTTCAGTAACAGCGAGACAGAATTAAAATAACAGAAGTGACTGAAAGGCACAGTGGAGCGAAGCAGCATGCAATTCGGGGAAGCACAAGCTGGGTTTTAGTGGAGTGCTGGGGGAGGCAGGCAGCCACCAGGAATGGGACAGGCCAGGGAGGCCAAGACAAAGCCGCAGCCTTGAGTGGCATAAGCACCAACAAGAAGCCGCTGCTCACTCTCCTCTGAGTCACCCTCACCGTGTTCATTTGTAAAGTAAAAGAACAAAATTAAATCACATGTAAAAAATCTCTAAAACATACTGCTACCGACTGTATCTTAAAGGCGACGTAGTAATAAGGACCTTGAGATAATTTCTCTCATTTTCTGGGAACAGAACCTTCTTGCTAACATGTAGAGTCTACTGCTCAATTTTTCTATTAGATTTTCTTACATGTAAAAGTTTAAGGCTGCCTGTGCTGTATGTTATGCGATTCTCTGAGGCTAAATAGTCACAAAGACCATAAAGATGGCTGAAAGCTAAAATAAGCTGGAGGCCAGAGCCTGAAAATCAGAATTCACTGACCACTTCTGAAGATACCCCCTCCCTTCCCTAACTTATTTTCTCCCCTTTCCACTCTACCCTCTCCACAAAAAAACTAAAAAAAAAAAAACCCCAAACCAAAAGCCTACCGTGAGTGTAAATTTTTGTTTTACTTCTGACTTTAAAACATCCACACACCCCACTCACCTATCCCAAAGCCTAAATAAACGAGGCCGGAAAGCCAGCAAGCCATATGCCACCGATCACGCCTCTAATATCTAGAGCAGCGCCTCTCAAATTCTACTGTGCATACAAATCCCCTGGGGATCTTATTAAAATGCAGATTCCGGTTCCTGGGTCTGGAGAGGGGCCTGGGAGTCTGCATTTCTCAAAAAGAGAAAACAGAAACAAAAACCTGCCAGGTGATGCCAATATTGCAGGACTGTGGGTCACGCTTTGAGTAACAAGCACATCGTTTATTTTGCAACCTGTAATTATTCCAATGTGTTTCTTCTTATTACAAGAAGGAAAGAACACAGCAGGGAATACAATTAGTTTTTTGGCTAGCGATTTGTTTACAGTGAAAACAAAAAAACCTAGCAACTATATCTCTTTGGACCCTGTTTACTGAAATCCAGGGTGCACACCATGTTTCAGAGCACAGAACCAGAGGTATTTCAAACGCTTGAGCCTCTTCTAGTGAACTGAACAGCGAAATGCAGATGGAACCAGAGTGGAAAGTAGGGAAAGTGCACACCCTAAGTAGCTCTGAGGTTCCTGACATCGTTCTCACGACACTGGTTTCTCTAAATTTCAGGCATTACCTAAAAAATGAAAATGTTTGTTTTAGACTTTGGCACTGTGGCTTTCTCTCACTTCATTCATATTTCCACGATGCACTGCAGTTCCTGAAACTACACCATCGTTCTTCTCCTTTTGGTAGTTTGGCAGAAATGCCTGGTGTTTGTTCACCTCTTCTTCCTGGGCATCCAGCTAGACTACATCTCCCAGGCTCCCTTGCAGTGAGGTGTGGCCACATTCTGAGTTCCAGCCAATGGGATGTGAGCAGAGTGATGAGCAGAATGTCCAGGCCTGGCCCATAAAAACCTCCTAATCTAGATGCTCCCTACTCTGCCCCCATCAGTCAACTGAATGGAGAATACTCCAAAAACCAGAGGAGGTCAGAGCTACGAGACAGCAGGAGCCTGAGTCCTTGAGTTTCTCTTGGAAGAAAGCTGCCCAACAGAACTTGCACTTATTAGCCGCTGGCATTTGGGGGCTGTTTGTCACAGCAGTTAGCCATCCTTGACCATTATACTTAGTATCACTAGACTTTAGAGACGTTCAATTACAAGTTTGATTGCTGGTAACAGTATACAAATTTGTTCTTTATTTCCTCATTTAAAAATGTTCGGAATCTCGGATCTAAAAGGAAAGTGCCTGAGAATTTACCATAATTCCTTCATTTTACATATTAAAATATGAAGCCCAGACAGGTGAAGTGATATTCCCAAACCAGTGCTGGTATGAGAGCCAAAACTGACATACACCAGGCTCTCAATACTG
This sequence comes from Tapirus indicus, assembly GCA_031878705.1. Classification (NCBI taxonomy): domain Eukaryota; kingdom Metazoa; phylum Chordata; class Mammalia; order Perissodactyla; family Tapiridae; genus Tapirus; species Tapirus indicus. The sequence goes on from CM062929.1 coordinate 48,500,536, forward strand.
GGTGCATGAATGAATGAATAAATGACTCCCACTCAAGTGTGCCACTGACTGTCCCATGCTCTATGATTTTCTAAACTGTACAGTGTTATCGGTTGAATTATGTCCCCCTCAAAATTCATATGTTGAAGTCCTAGCTCCCAGTATGTCAGATTGTGACCTTTGGAAATCAGGTCTCTGCAGATGTAATTAGTTAAGCTGTGGTCACTAGGGTGAGCCCTAATCCACTATGACTGGTGTCCTTACGAAAAGGGGAAATTTGGACACAGAGACCGACTCCACAGAGGGAGGATGATGTAAAGAGACACAGGGAAAAGAAGGCCATTTACAAGTCAGGGACGAGATCTGGAACAGATCCTTCCCTCACAGCCCTCAGAAGGAACCAACCCTGCCGACACCAGGATTTCAAGCTTCTAGCCTCCAGAACAGTGAGACAATAAATTTCTGTTAAGTCACCCAGTTTGTGGTACCTTGTTATGGCAGCCCTAGCAAACTTACATGTATTCAACCTAGCTATGCAAAGGCAATTTTTATGTAGATTACAGTAGTGAGAAGTGCTCATTGTCTAGCTCTTCTGGCAACAGATTTATTTGGAGAACACTTTCTCCCTTAGGTATTCCTGAATTACTGCCAGTGTCCTGTCTTTCCTGCAGGTCTCAAGAGCTGCGGCATCCCCACCAGGAGACGGGAGGAGCCAGCGCTGCTGGTCCTCACCTGGTCTCTGCCTCTCCGTGCGCAACCCTGAGGCAGACAGCTCCCCTTTCCTCCTGCCTCTTTCCTTTCCCTTGAGGTGCTCAAGATACAGACTTTCAAAAGTTTACTAATGCTCAGTAAAATTTCCCAAGCACCAACAAAATGACTTCAGAGTTCCCTTGCAATGTTGCATTTCCATGAAATAAAATCAACTTCTCTGTAAAGCTCTGGACAAACAGTCCTGTTTTGCTCCAAGTGTGTCAATGTGGTTACTAACACAGATGTCTGAGGTCAGCCAATGCAAAGGAGAATTGCATACCAATCTAAGGGATGGTCACCATTATGGGTAGAAGGAAAAAAGTTTGATTGCTTTAGATCAGTGAGTCCTCCAAATCTGGTTGCCCATCAGAATTATTCCGGGAACTCTTAAATAAAAGTAGAAACCCGCAGGGCTCTATACCAACTCTGAAGATTTTGACTGAGTGGGTCTGAGATGGCGAATGGGAAGTTAAGCTCCTGTGGTGATTCTGAAGTGCAGCCCGGTCTGAGAACCACTGATCTAGGTCATTTGGCTTCTGTAATAAATTTCAGCTTCATTTCCCACCTTCTTATATTTACATTCTTTCAAGTAGACTCCCTGAGTGTACTTGTGAATGCGTCTGATACTTAACACCTTACATACTATGTGTTAAGACACGCACACATCTGAACACAGAGCACCTGTGCACAGTCCTTTCTTGCTCGTAGGACTCCCATGCCAGTTGAGTTCCCTCTCCTTCCCAATGCTTTCCGCACAGTCTTCTTTTCCACTCCTGCTATCAAGTTCTTGCTCTTGTTCGGTCTTCTCTCTCTCGGTCCATCGTGCACAGGTCTACACGTTTATGCTCCCCAAACACTCTGTTGTTGCAAAAGAATCAATGGCTCCCTACTGCATTCCCACCTGGACCTGCTCCTTGGCCTGGCATTCGAAGTTTCCGCCACGCAGCCTGACTCACCTTGAGCTCCCATCTCCAGACTGTCTGGTGGCTTCCTCTCTCTAAATGCTGCTGCTGCTCCTCCTCTTCCTCCTTCTCTTCTCAATACCCTCCACCTCTTCCACCCTTCCCCTCCCCCACAACATACCCGCCATCACTTACAACTGTCTCACAAACTTGAGGCATTCTCCTGCCAACTGTACCGTCAGTATCTTACTATTTTTCTTTAAATCTACCATTGTTTCTATTTAAATTTACTGTTACCTTTATATTCCTACCATAAATATAAAAACAGTACCCCTTGCTATAAATATAAAATAACCATAAAAGGGCAGAGAACACAAAACAAAGTCTTGCTAGACTGCCAAAGCTCTGAGTGTAAGGTCTATTCTCTCTGAGGAGCTCAGCGAGTGTAAGAGAGGTGTTAAAAACGTACTAGGGCCAAATGGAGATTTTCTCCTCAAGGCAGGCAGCCAGTCTGAAGGAAAGCCAGAATGGGAGTGACTATCTCGCTATACGGAGTCTTGGAGAGATGTTTGGTGTCCTGTCCGTGGACCACCCCCACACCAGGACTCCTACCACCAGCAGTCCTGTCCCAATCTCTGGGATGAGAGCCTTTGAGGCTCCTTCATGAAGCCATTTGTCACCAGCAGAGTCAAAAGAAAGTTCTCTGGCCCCTGAACTCCAATAACATCTTCACCATCCACCTGGGACCCAGGCTCAAAAAACAAAGTGGAATATGATTTTTCATATAACTTAGGATTCCGGCAGGACTGCAGTCTCCTTGAGTGCAGGGACTGTGTCATCTACATCCTAGTTTCCCCTGGACACCTATAACATCATCTCTAGTACAGGAGATGTAATAAACACTGGTGAATAAACGACATAGGTCAATTCCTGAAAGCAAATTCTATGATGGCTTTATTCATAATCCCCCCAAGGTGGAAACAACTCCATGTCCCTCACTGACTTCTTCACCACCAATGACCTTTTGCCTATCTCTGAGTCCCAAATAAATGGAATCAGCCATGTCCTTCTCCACATCTGGCTTCTTTTCCAGAGGGATCATTTTGAAACTAAAGTACATCCTGTCCGGCTTAAAGCTGCCTACTGGCCTCCCCCTGCTCTTAGAATAAAATCTACAAGCCGCAGTGTGGCCACCTGGGCCCTACATGAAGCAACCTCTGCCTAACCCTTCAATTTCATCTACTTCTCCTCTCCTGTCTCCATCCTCCACCACACTTTCTGTTCCTTGAACTAGCAAAGTCCTCTGTCACTTCTGAGGTTTTGCTCAAGCTTTGCTTAGCTGGCTCCTTTGCACCCTTCAGGTCTTGGCTCAAACCTTCAGAGGTGCCCTGGCTCAATACCAGTAAGGTAGCCTCTCTCCCCCCGGTACATTACCCTCTTGTTTCCTTCCTAGCATGTGTCACAATCGATAGTGCCTTGCTCAGTTATTGAGTGTCTATCTCTCCAACTGGAATGGGAGTTCCATGAAGGAGGGGGCTGTATCAATCTGACCCACCATGATATCCCACAGTACAGTACCTAGGACAGGGTCTGGCTCACAGTTGTTCAGTGAAAGCTGGTGAATGAAAGAATAATTCACAACAGGGAAAAACAGTACAGGGAGGCCTAATGAAATCCAAGAGAGTTAATATGGGTGAAAATACAGACAAGAGCTGTTGGCATCCACGACATTTAACTAAATGCCAGGTTTTCCCTGGGCTAGCAGAACACCCAAGACACAAACATTGTGGGCTGCAGCAACAACACTGGGAAAGCAAAGTCATCAGTATTTCCTTCATGTGAGCTCTTACATGAAGGTACCTGCTCCCTTGTGTGAGCATTTACTGAGGACAGGTGACATGCTCTGGAGAAGAAGCCCTGGAGGTGAAGAGATGGACAAACCTGCTCTCTGCACTCCAAAACTCACATGTGGAGCACAGAGGATTTTTAGGGCAGTGGAAATACTCTGTAGGAGACCATGATGATGGATACATGTCATTATACATTTGTCCAAACCCACAGAAGGTACAACACCAAGAATGAACTCTAAAGTAAACTAGGGATTTGGATGATGACGAGGTCTCACTGTAGGTTCATCAATTGTAACAAATGTACCATCTGGTGGGGATGTTGATAATGGGGGAGGCTGTGCATGTGTGGGGGCAGAGGGTATAATATGGGAAATCTCTGTACTTGCCTCTTAACTTTGCTGTGAACCTAAAACTGCTCTAAAAAAAGAAACATAAAGTCTTGGGCTGGCCCGGTGGCGTAGTGGTTAAGCTCACATGCTCTGCTTTGGCGGCCCAAGGTTTGTAGGTTTAGATCCCAGGTGTGAACCTTCACACCGTTTATCAAGCCATGCTGTGGCAGGTGTCCCACATATAAAGTAGAGGAATATGGGCATGGATGTTAGCCCAGGAACAATCTTCCTCAGCAAAAAAAGGAGGATTGGCAACAGATGTTAGCTCAAGGCTAATCTTCCTCACCAAAAAAAAAAAAAAAAAAAAAGTCTTATTAAAAAAAAACCCTCACAAAGGGGCCAGCCCGGTGGCGCAGCGGTTTAGCTCCCGCTTGGCAGCCCGGGGTTCGCCGGTTCAGATCCCGGGCGCCCGCCAATGCACCGCTTGTCAGCCACGCCGTGGCAGAGTCCCATATAAAGTAGAGGAAGACGGGCATGGATGTTAGCCCAGGGCCAGTCTTTCTCAGCAAAAAGAGGAGGATTGGCAACGGACGTTAGCTCAGGGCTGGTCTTCCTCACAGAAAAAAAAAAAAAAGGGTTACATCCACAAGGTGACGGACAAACAAAAATGTACAACTAAAACCCCACAGTGTTATAAACTAAGACATCAATAAAAAAAATAAATATAAAAAATAAAAAAAAACCCTCAGTGTAGTGGAGAAACCAACATACAAATACCAATTACATTCTGCTGAGATACATGGGATAACAAGGTGCCCAAGGAACAGGGAGAGGGTTAGCAGCAAAGGTTCACAGGGAAGCAATTGCTCTGGAACTAAGGTTCATAGGGAGCCAGACCCCTCTAGGCTGGCAGGTCAGGGTAGAGGGAACAAAGGCACAGGAGAGAGCGTGGCTTATTCAGGGAGCCACCCAAGCTGGGTGTGAGCAGGACAGGCAGAGACATGTCACAAGAGCCAGTCTGAGGCTATTACTTCCAGCAACCAGAAGCTGCAGAAGGGTTTTAAGCAGAGAAATACTAATTAGTGTTTCAGAAAGAATTGAAAAATGTTGAAATGACACATGGAAGGAAGGACCCTAAACCATCTGATTTCCTCATTTACTGAGAAGGAACACATGATATATGTAAATAACTCACCGTGTGACAAACTTCCGCTTTTATCTCTTTCAAGGCTCGTTCAGAAAACACGCAACCACAGCACCGCAGGAAGCAAAACCTGGAGAAATAATTGGTCATGGAGCATGACAAATAATAATTTTTAAATTGTTACCCAGATTATCAATGAACATTTATTCAGTTTACACGAAGGCCAAGAACCATAAAGAGAAAAAAACAGTTATATTTGAGGCCATTAAGAAAAAAAATCAGTATCTCCAAAATAAATATATATATATAGAAATTAAAACCAACGTAGTCCATAGTCCCATTCCCACCCCCTTGTAATAATCCTTTCGAATAAGATCTGTCCTGTAAATAAATACATTAAAAAAACTCCCTCAAGCATAAAAAGGCAAAGACAGAATAAGACCTCAGGGAGAAAATATTTCTAAATACATGTGAGATCCAGAGTTTATGAATATTCAAAGAGGTCTTAAAAAGCAATAATAAACAATAAACAGAAAAACGGGCAAAGGACATTAACACGTAGATCACAAAAGAAATATGAATGGCCAAAACATATAAAAGATGCATAACCTCAACTGTCAATTAAAGAAATGCGTTTCAAAACAATGACATAATGTTTTCCCTATCAGGCAGTAATGAAATAGATTAAAGGAATCTAGCTGGAAACTGTCTAAGGAAACAGGCCCATTTGTTGATGGGTGGGTACCACATGGGATGACAATTTGGCAGTATCAAGTACAGCATCACTTTTCAGAATTTCTCCATAGACACACACCCCCAAGCGTGCAAAAGCACAAATATTTACGAAGTTGTATAGTACAGCACTGCCTATAACAAGGAAAAAAGAGGAAACCACCTAAATGTTCACCAATAGGGAAATAGGTAAATAAATTATGCACAGCTAGTAAAAAGAGTACGGCAAATCTCTATGTAAGGTCATGAAAACATGTTCAAATTAGAAAGAGAAGTAGAAAAAAAAGAGGTTTCAAAATATGTATAATATGATCCCACGACTGTGGGAAGATACATTTATTTATATTTCTATTTGCAGAGGTGGAGGGGAGCGTGGTGTGTGTGTTGGTGTATGTCAGGGGGCAGGAGGGCATTAAACCCTCAACAACTAACAATGCTGCCACTGGAGGCCAGGACTGGGGGAAAAGGGCAAAAAGCACTTCACATTTTACTTTATATATTCTTCTAAAAATGCCACAATAGAAATTTTCTCCAGTGTCCCAAGGATTATAATGGATACAAAACACCCTAACAAAAATCCATTATCTTTGTCCTAAATTCATTAAATGTTGGTTAGGACCAAAAAAACTTCTATTTTATTGATGCTTACTAATTATTAGTAATTTAGAAAATTATTTGTTTTCCTTTAAACAAAGGCCCAGTGTTTTTATTATACTGGCAATTTATTTCTATTTTTCTATATATTTAAATCTTTATCATACAAACTTTACTAAATATACAAACCAACCCCCAAATCAATTTTCTAGCGCAGAGGCCCTATTAATAGCAGGAGGGCAAAGCCAAACAGGCAAAAGTCAATTCGCTGGGAAGAGAAAAAGGGGAAGAGATTAACCAGCAAATGAAAGAGAAAAAACCAGGGGAAGCCACGTCAGAGCAAAGGGCTACAGGTAACCCCTGCTCCAGACCCCAGAGTTCAGTCTAAGTTCCTCTTTTGGGATAAACCATGGTTTTCTTAAAAAGAAGTGGGAAGCTAGACACAAAAGGTCACACACTGGATGACTCTATTCATAGGAAATCTCTAGAACAGGTAAATCCATCAAGACAGAAAGCAGAACGGTGGTCACTATCAGCTTGGGGGAGAGGAGAACGGGGAGTGACTGCTTAATGGGAGAGGGTTTTCCTGTGGCGTGATGAAAATGTTTTGGGACTGGATGGAGGTGCTGATTGCACAACACTGTGAGCACCAAACACCACTGAAATGCACACTTTAAAATGGTTACTTCTGTTACGACTTTCACCTCAAAATAATATGTACACACACACACATAAAAGTGGGACAAGGTTAGGAACGTGGGTCTGGTTCCCCAGAATATTTCCTGCTTGACTCAAATGGTAAACTTTAGCTTTCTCTTTTTCTTTTCTCAGCTTTATTGAGGTAGAACTGACAAATGGGAATTGTATGTACTTAAGGTGTACAACCTGACGATCTGACACACCTACACACTGTGAAACCATCATCACCGTACAGCCAATTAACACTTCCATCACCTCACACAGTTACCACTAAATGGTGAACTCTGGGAGAGGCCTAAATGATTTAAATTCACACTATTTGAAGAGTGTCATCTTCAAAAGCACCGAGTCCTCAGGCCTTAAATTTCACTTCTCTCCAAACCCATATGGCACAGGTTATCCCGCTGGAGAGGCTCGTGGATAGCCTCTCTGGTGCAGTGTGCCACACACACACGTCTATTAAACGAGTGTACACAAATATGCCGAATGCCCCAGATTAAGTGTGGTTGCTTATAGCTCAATAAAACTTTTTACTTACTTGAGATGCTTCCTCCACCCCGCTTTCCTGAATGAAAATAGTAAAACAATACTACCTGTCAACACGTGGTGTGTTAGATGGAAGAGTCCAGATAATTAGTCTATTAAGGATACTTCTAAATGGTGGGAAAAGGGTTTAAAGCTTTTGTTTAGTAAGACATCCTATAAAAAGGTACCTACTGACCCATTCAACATTCATATTTTTTAAAGGGGGAAAATATACAGGTCACTTACATTCACTATATAAATCTCAACCCTAAGATTTCTAGTGCTCTAGCCAGAGGATGTGTTAGCTACAAATCAAAAGCAAGTTATCATTATCGGCTGGGCCTGTTGCTGACCAACCACACACTCTGTAACATCGTTTTCATTGCACTTTCTGGCAATTGTAAGGAAATGGGATTTGTTTGATGGGAAACATTTGTCCTGTGCTTTCTTTCTCATAGGAAAAGATTAAATAACCCAACTCAAGTCTCTTAAGTGTCACATGAGAAAATGTTTAAATCCCTCTTTACTTGAGGTTCTCAAGAACCTAAAGAACTCTCAAGAACAGAAGCCCACAGACAACCAAGTTGAGTGGACTTGGACACCAGAGTACAAATGGCCGATAGGGAATGAATGTGGTCTCCTGAGGAGCAGCCTCTAAGACACTACCCAAACCGAAGGACACCTTACACGCGTCTGTGTGACATAAGCTACAGCACGAATCCCAACAATCCCAGTATCATTTAACCAGATTCCACGGCACCTGCCCCACATCCACTACTAACCTGTGTCGGCCATTCATCTCCAAGCCCACGACGGGGCAGATGAATCGCGCCCGCTGGAGGTCATCGTGTTTGTCACCTTTTGTGTTTCCTTTATCCCCTTCCCAGGCGGGATTATCAGAAAGCCTCAGTTCTGTCACATTCTGTGAAAAACCATCAATATTTTAAGAATTCATCTGATAAATGGATAATCTTTAGCCTTAATAACCACGAAAATCAACACAGAAATTGTTATTCTAGTACCTTCCCATCCAAACCTCTACTTTCTAGCTACTTTCCTTTGGCCATCAATTAACATGGACATAAAATTAAACATAAATTGTGATTAAAAACAAGATTTTTAAACTACACTGATGAGTAAATAAATTAATTTCTATTTTACAAATACTTTACTATTTAAGGAAAAGTAACTTCTGACATGAAAAATTACTCCACTAAGAGAAAGCTTTGTATCAGCTGCATCCAAAAAGGAATGCTTTCTTTTCCTGCTGAGGAATCCTCACCGAGGCTACTCTGTATTACTGACCATCTACGTTTATTTAATAGTTGAATAGACAGTAAAATCTGTGAGGCCACAGTCTAATGAGTCCAAGGCAGAATATGAGCCAGAGAATATGATCATATTTCAAGATCCAGCCAGTCAGGTTTTTAAAAATTCCACTTCACAAGGAGAGTGACTTAGCCATACTTTAGCATTTAAGGCATTTCTTCCTATTGAACCACATCATTTTGGTTTCAACACTCTGGAGAGCAGCTGAGTGCCTCGAAAGGAAAGCACCACCCGTACGGTCAGCTTCTGGTTGACAGCTGGCACGTGCCTCATCGAGTCCTCTGCTCAGAGTATTGTGGACTATTAACCGACAGTAATGATCATCTTCTATATTTGCATTACTTTACTGAATCCTTTTGTCTTTCCAGTTCCAACTCCTTGCAAGTTTTTTTTTTTGCGTTAAAAGTTCAACCACATATACTGAATATTGTGTTTTGAGTATAGAATTATATAAATTAATTTCAATGATAATCCATTTTGAGGTAAGATAATCATGCCACCATGGGTTTTTTGGGACTGAATTCTCTTGCCACGGTAAAAGATGACAAAAATGAGCATGGTTATTTCTATAGCACTCCCATTAGCTACATTTCAGAATTACTTAGTTGCCTGAAGTGAACATATCCTGTTTCCTGTAATTACCCCAAGAATTCAAACAAAAAGCCTACTATAATAATAAAAAATAAAGTAATACAAATAATAAAAAAATTATTAAAAGAAAGAAAAAAACCCAAAGCCTTAGACTGAGCTGGGGGCTCTGGTTCTGGTTCAAGTGCCTCACAAACTAGCCATGTGGCCTAAACGAGTTATTTACGTGAGCATTCTCACTTGTGAGATGAAGTGTTTGATAAGCTTGACGGTTCTCAAATTATTCACTACTTTTCTGATTTTTCTCCCACCGACCAGATTTGAAAGATGTTGTCCTCTCAACTAACTTCTTTCACAAAAAAAGTTTTTACACTTGTATGAAAGATCTGTCACTGCCAATCAGAACTTCTAATCAGCAGGAGATAACCACAATGATTTAATAGTGATCTACCTATACAATTCTCCTATAAAAGTGTTTTCCAAATCAAAAATCCAAGTAGCTGAGTTTTAACTACAAAAATAATGCCTCCCAATACTTACACAGCACACTAAGAGTTTTCAAAGCTCTTTCACACATATTAAATCAACAAATTTATAATGCAGGAAGTATAGATACAGGAACTTCTGGTTTGAGCTTTAAGCACCTGCCCCAAATCACCTTTATCAGGTGGCTGGGTGGGACTGGAATTCCGAATTTCTGAGTTCAGTCTATAATGTACACAAGTTCTATAAAGTGAACCTGAACCACTGAGACCCTGGGGCACTCCAGAATCACCTGTCTTACCTTAATGCTTTTAATGTGAGATGCTGCCTTCCCAAGAGCCTTTTCGGAAGATTTGTCCAATAGAAACTCAATGACGGCATCTTTGTTATAAAGTCTGCGACAATAAGGGTTAGTCAACACACTTGTGGCAACAATCAACCTTCACACAAAGGAGGAAGACTATATTGAGTACAATCCAAAGTCATTTACCCTTGATGACAGAAATGCCCTGCATTACTGAAAAAGTAAATTTCATCCTGTCTCAACTATTTCCAGAGCACACAAAGAAACTAGTTTAAATCAAGGGTTGCAAACTGGCCGTCTGAGGGCTGAACGTGACCTGAACAAGGATTTTAAAAAGAGATGCATTCACAGGTGACAGACAAATAATAACGTACAACTAAAACCCCACAATGTTATAACTATTAAGACATCAATAAAATTAAAAAAAATTGGGAAATATAAAAGTACACATTTTCAACTTTTCTTGGAAACACACACACACGTTCTGGAATCACTAGGCCCACATTCTTTTTTTTTGGTGAGGAAGACAGCCCTGAGCTAACATCCGCCGCCAATCCTCCTCTTTCTGCTGAGGAAGACTGGCCCTGAGCTAACATCCTTGCCCATTTTCCTCTACTTTATATGGGATGCTGCCACGGCACGGCGTGACAAGCGGTGCATCGGTCTGCACCGGGATCCGAACCTGCAAACCCCAGCCGCCAGAAGCAGAGCACGCGAACTTAACCACTATGCCACCGGGCCGGCCCCAACTGGGCCCATATTCTTAAAGTGCAACAACTGGCTGGAACTGAGTAGCAGCTACCCCTTTAGACAGGACATGAACTCTCCAGTTCCCCCCAGCCCCCATCATTCCCTACTGACACACATGGCTCCTTCAGGCATTTATGTTTATAACTTAGCTCCTATTGGCCCCTGAGTTTTCGACCCATGAATTAAATAAACCAAACTGAATAGGAACGTGCAGAAGTATGTTTGGAGACAGGGAATATAACCTAGGCTTCACAAATTTGCTGGAAATAATTCATATTTGATGAATCAAGATTCATCATTTACACATTAAAATTCTTTTTAAAATCATTTAATAAAAAGTCATCTTGAGGGGCTGGCCTGGTGGCATAGTGGTTGGGTTTGCGCGCTCCGCTTCAGTGGCCTGGGGTTTGCAGGTTCAGATCCCGGATGTGGACCTATGCACCACTCGTCAAGCCATGCTGTGGCAGGCGTCCCACATGTAAAATAGAGGAAGATGGTAATGGACATTAGCTCAGACTAATCTTCCTCAGCAAAGGGAGAAGGATCAGCAACAGATGTTAGCTCAGAGCTAATCTTCCTCACCAAAAAAAAAAGTTGGGGTTGGCCTGGTGGTGCAACAGTTTAGTCTGTGATTTGGCAGCCTGGGGTTCGCGGGTTTGGATCCCGGGCATCTGCCGGCGCACTGCTTGTCAGCCCTGCCGTGGCGGCGTCCCATATAAAGTAGAGGAAGATGGGCAGGATGTTAGCCCAGGGCCAGTCTTCCTCAGCAAAAAGAGGAGGATTGGCAATGGATGTTAGCTCAGGGCTGGTCTTCCTCACAAAAAAAGAAAAAGAATGCTAAATATTGAGTAAATATAAAAGACTTAAAAAAAAAAAGTCATCTTGATTAAGTAAAGGAACCATACCTGCCAAGTTCACAAGCAACAATTGGTCGCCTTAATATTTCTTGACTTAGAGTACAATAGTTCCACTGGGCCACTAATTCAGCATCTTTGTCAACCTAAGGAAAAAAAATCCTTTCAATTCACTTTCATCTCTGAAAAACATATGGTTCACAGTTCTTACATATAAAGGCTTATTCAGTAATACCACGCTGTCAAATCAAGTCCCCTCTAAACACGACACCTACAATGCAACAGTTTACATCCAGTCATTACATTGCTTATGCAAGCTACATTTAAATATTAATGTTTATATCTTAACAGTAATTTGGGGAGCCATACAGAAAAAACAAGCAGTACAAGTTAATTTCTAACAATGGGAAAAGCTCCCAAGTTTTAGTAGAATTTAAGGACTAAGAACTGAGAAGGTAGGCATTTTTTTTAAAAAGTTCAGTACAAAGACTATATAATTCTTTATAAAAATCACCAATTTAACATAAGTGTTTTTTGCAAACTGTTCATTAGGGAGCATACCAAACCCTTGTCCACACTGCGAAAATCCAGATGTAAGAGCTTCCATAGCCCTCAAATGACATTTTCACCTCTATAATATTCCATGTCCCAAGCTTTCCCCCTTCTAAAATGCCAAACCTGAATAATGTAACAGGATGGCACATTTGGGAGAAAATAGGAAGAGAAAAGGAAAAAATAAGGAAAAATTACCTTAAACATTTGTAGCAACAACTGCTTAAGTATTTACTGTGTGCCAGGTGCTGTGCTAAGCAGTTTCTGTGACTTAATCTTTTAGCCCTCATAAAAATTCTATGACTTAGTATTTTTACCTTTGTTGTTGAGGAAATTGAGGCATCAAGAGGTTAGGTCACATGTCCAGGGTTACGCAGCAAGTAGAGGAAGGAGCTGGGATAAGAACCCAGCAGGCTGGCTCTGGAGACCAGGCTTTTAATCACTACTCTCTATTATTTCAAACAAAACCCACACTATGCAATTGTCATTTTATCCATTTCCCAGATCCAAGAGCCACACTTTGGCAGCTTAAAGAGCTTTTATCAAAATTTACACTCAGTAGAGCCCTGAGAGAGACCTACTACATCTTTTGCAGATTCAAAAAGCCACACTCAGCAAGTCTAGGATCTACTTTCTGGATCCCCCACCTGCTTTACTGATTCAAAAATGACTTGGGAGAGTTGGGTACAAGGAGGAAAGCGATAAATTACTTCTTACCCAGGGATTTAAAAATTAGTCCCACCAAAAAACTTCTGAAACATTTTTTTCCAGGTCTCTCTTCTTTTCAGGGCAAGGAAAGTTAGAGCAATTTTGGGCCAGACCAAATACATTATATGAGTGATCAACAAATATTAAATTATTATGTATCTATTTGAAACATAAGCTCTCCGGGGCTGAACTCTGTTCACTGCTGTATCCCCAGGGCCTAGACTGGTGTATACGCTAAGCTCTTCATAAGTATTTGTGGAATAAACGAGGATAACAAAAATCCATCCTGCCTGAGCACTCTGGTTGTTTCAGATCATCGTTTTTTCTTTTTTAGCCCCTTCTGACACCTGTTTCTTGCCAAGCCTTGCATTAAGCTACTCCTCTTCAGCCCTGGCCGCAAGCTAACAACACTGAGCTGGATACTTTTTTGGCAAAAGTGCTCAGGAGTGCTAACTATCCAGCATTAGTCTACGCACATGTAGGTATGATTAGAGGTCATACTCCATCCACTTGGGTGTTCGTTCATTCTGACAGTCAACACATATTTACTGGGTGTCTACTGTGTGGCAGACACATCATAGGGATTACAGAGGTAAGACATACAAGGTCCCTGTCCACACAGGAGAGAGACAGACAATAAATAAATATGGCGAGAAGCACTATAAAGAAAAGTAAAGCAGCAGAAGAGGATGGAGAGTGATCAGAAGTGAGGTGTATTTCAGCTACACTGGACTGAGATGATATTTAAGAACTGAATGAAGTAAAGAAACAAAGGATATGCATAGCTCAGTGAAGACCCATCAAGCTGAGGAAATCATACTCCAGGTGGAGGAATGAGGCCTGTGTAACTAGAATAGAATGAAAGAGCTGGAGAGGGGCAGAAGATGAGGTGGAAAGAGAGGCAGGGGATCGGATCACACAGGGCCTTACAGGATTTTATTCTGAATATGACAGGAAGCCTCTGGGCTGTTTTCAGTACAGTAGTGATATATGGGATTATCCTTCACAAAGATTTCTCTGGTTGCTGAGTGGACACTATACAGAGACTATACAGTGCCAGGCACTGTATTAGGTGCTTCATATGCCTTTTATTATAAAAAAGCAATTGCTAGTGCTAACTTTGAAATTCTGAATAAATGGATGGGAATTTCAGCTTCATTACCTACCAGCTGTGCGATCTTGGTCATGTTACTGACTCCATTTCCCTGTCGTTAGCATGGAAATTCCCTGTGAGAATTAGGGAGCATTCGCTCGTTTATTTACTCACTACATCGACTGTGCCAGGAACTGTGCCGGGTGTAGAGGCGGAAAAGGCGTAGCCTCTGCCATCAGGAGCGTACCGTCGCCTGAGACCGACACTGATCAACCACGACCGCAGTGCACAGCGTGGTAAGACAGTTCTTAAGAGAAGGACCTGATCTCCTGGGGGTAAGGGGACATCTGGGGGAGGCTTCCCTGGGACACTGAGGTTAGTGTATACCGAGCTCAGTAAGCAGCAGCCCTTTGGATCATGGTTACTAACGGCTTCCAATCCTGGCTCTGCCACTTACTAACTGTGCAACTTTCTCCTCTTGACCCTCAACTTCCACGTCTGAAAAGTAAGGACAATGACAGCACGGACTCACAGGGCTCTTGTGGGAATTCCCTGAGATACCCAACATCAAGCGTGCTGCCGGGTGAACGGCAACAGCAAGCACCCGATGAAGGTCCGTGGTGGACCCTGTTGACCCTGAGTTCTCGGAACAGGACAAACGAGCGCAGCTGCGTAAGGAGCCCCGCCGGCTCCCCCGCCCCCCGCTCCCTGCGGGCCCCGCCACCCCCGGTCCCCGCCGGGCCCACGTGGCTGACCTTCTCCACCTTCTTCGGCCCCTTCACCAGTTCGTGCCTCTTGGGGATCGTTCCCCCGTCGCAACCCATCGCAAGCCTGAAGTCAATCGGCAGCAACGTCCCGCAGCTGCCACTTCCGGGGTCCCCGGCGACTGCTGCAGCCACTTCCGGCGCGCCGCGGTGACGCAACACGCCCGCCGCGACGCAGCGGGGCGGGGCCGTTGCCAAGCTTCGGTTGCCATGGAAAGCGTCTCTAGGCGCTGGGCGTGGCTCCGCAGCGCGGGCTGGGCCTCGCGTGCGAAGTAGGGTGCAGGGCGGCCGCCGGTCTCCCCGGCCGCGGCCGGCCCCTTCCTCTTTCGGGGGGCGCTGG
The DNA here is from genome assembly GCA_031878705.1 of Tapirus indicus. NCBI lineage: Eukaryota > Metazoa > Chordata > Mammalia > Perissodactyla > Tapiridae > Tapirus > Tapirus indicus. The sequence goes on from CM062929.1 coordinate 48,515,805, forward strand.
ATTTCTGCCGCACGATCGGAATCGCTCGCTCGCGGGCGGGCGCGGTGACTCAGGAGCGCCCTCCGGCCCCGGCCCCGTCCCGCCCCAGCCTGTCTGACCGTGGGTCTGGTACATCCCTAGTCTGGGAACGCCTCGGGGGAGAGGGTTGCATTTTATTAATGCAATTAATGATGCATGTGCATGTGATCTATTATTTCAGTTAACGTTTATGTGTTTGAAAGAAGAACATTTTTCTTTTTTTAATCTAGCGCCGACTGTGACCTAAGCACTCAACAACAAATCCTGTGAGGGATGTTTAGGACATTCTGGAGGAGCAAGATTCTCTGTCTAAGGGCCGAAGCTTTCTGATACTGCCCTGTATATTGTATACATTTGAAATATGCATAGAGTTTGTACACGTTCTATTTCATTCACAGCCTCCTGAAGCCCAGGCTAAAATTTTTTTTTAATTAAAAAGCAGGTATAATTAACAGACAGATACAATTACAAAAGGTACTCTGATGTTTCCGTGCCTTTTCCAAGAGACAGGTTGTATTATATCTATAATGAGAACACAGATCTCTTGCAAAACCCCTGCTAAAATCCGTGACTGTCTGCTTTTGTGCTCTTGACCATCTCTCCTTTTGTTCCTTTAATTGTTATAAATATTAGGGGAAAGCCTATCTACTGCAGCGAGTTAGGCGGACCTTTGTGATTGGATGTTACCATGTTGACCAAAGGGGAACGTAAAAAGCTGGAAAGATGGCCCACTTGGGAACAGAAAGCATGTGGATATGAAAACTTCAAGGGCTGTCAGATTGGGTTATCTGTTACTACAATTAATGAGAATTAAAAAGAAAGGTAAACCCTTTAATCAGTTGGTCTCTCCTTGGCTTGTGGTTTATTTTTATGCCAATCACAAGAATTGTCAAGTCCGTGAGAGAGAGGACTTAGTTTTATTCCCGTTGCATCCTCAGTGCCTAGGGGAGTCTTTGGCACACTCAGTATTCATTTCCTCAAGAAACCAAGAGAAAGCAGAGACTCATTCAGAGAGGGGTGATGAGCCCAGTTTGGCAGACCCTAAAACCGATAAGAAACCCATTTACAGGTAAGGAAACAGAAGCTAGAAAAATCAAATGACTCATCCAAGGTCACACAGCTAGTAAGGGAGAGAGCTGCGAATGTTTCCAAGATTAGTTTTCTCTACAGAAAATCAGATCCAGAATAGCAAAAACCTAAGGATCTTTAGATAGACTCTCAAACCCGTGCTCTTCTCTGGCAGGTAAACCTGCCCCTCACTGAGTTCATTTGGGGAAGAAAAAATAAAAATATCTGCTTTTTATTAAGCCGTAACTATACACTGGGAGATTTGGAGGCAGGACAAACCCGACACTCAGACATATGAGGTGTTTGGGGTCAGGGGCACACAGCAGGTGAGTAGAAGGAGTAGAAGATGAGGGGCTTTCTCAAGGGAGGCCCTTCTAACTACAAATGCCATGCCCTTTAATGTCGCTGCTGACAACCCCCAGCGGCGCGGGCTGGGTGGGGGTTGAAGCTCAGGCAGCTGGATTTTTTTTTTCTCTTCCTCCATGGTTTCCTCTTTGAGAATATTGGTCTCCAGGCTACTCTGTGCTGCAGACTCTACACACTAAAACTTCTGTATGGTTTATTATTATCATCAGTAGCAACTCATTTATGTTGAGCGCTGGCTGTGTGTTAGGCCTTATATTCAGCGCTTTACTTAATTTGAGCCATTTTGTTCTCCCACCCACGCAGGGAAGCAGGTATCATTATCTGCTTCTTTCCACTGTCTTGGTTGAATGAACTAATAAAGGATATTCCTTACAAGGATCTTGGTGACAACTTTGCCCCAGTCAAGCTGTGGATCTGCAGGGCAGGGGATGAATGAAATCATGAAAGAGAAAACCCTCATCCTCTAGCAAAGCCAGTATTTCTGAACATTTTTGCGGTCATTGGACCTGTTGGAGAATGTGATGAAAACTTTGGACTTATTCCCCAGAAAAATATCCATTAGTACGTAGGAAATTTTGCTACAGTTTATACACATTTGTGTTTCATTCACAGCTGCCGAGGCTCAGCCTAAGAACTGGGACTTGGACTGCTTCCATGGCCTGTTACAGTAGTTCCCAAGTATTTCAGACTTCTAAACAGGGTTGGATTTTCTGTTAGCTCTGCTTGTGTGCTCCTCCATAGCTGCACTTTAAAATTCTGTCTGGAAAAAGCTGACATGCTGAGTAATTCATTTTAAGAGTTAGCATGAAAAGATAAAAACTATGTGTGGGGATTCTTTAAGAATTTCACAAGTGTCATTTAAGGTTACACTTAGGTGGATGTCCCAAAGAGGATTAAAATAAAATAAAGTGGAAAATTGACCTGATTACCGAGATAATTCAAGACAAAAATAACTTTTAATTTGTGGTTTTAGGGAAATAAGAACATTGCAGAAGTATCCAAGGCCTGGCGTGAACAGGCCCCTGGCTACACCCGCCCCAGCTCGTGTCGGCCACTTTTCTTTCCCTCACTTGGCTCCAGCCAACTGGCTGTCCCCATCTCCCTTGAGGGCTCCAGGCGCACTTCCGCCTCTGGGCACTTGCCTTGCTGTTCCCTCTGCAGGAACACTTTTCCCAGTGTTTGCCAGGCTGGCTCCCTTGGGTGATTCAGCACTCTGCTCCTGGGTCCCCTCCTTAGAGCCACCTTCCCTGACCTCTCCGTCTAAAAGAGCACCCCTCCTCCATCACGCTACCTCCTACCCTGATTTAATTTCTTCATTGTACTTATCACCACCGAAGTCATGTTATAAATTTAAATTTTGATATCTTGTTCACCACGGACTTTTTGCATTGATTTTGATTTTTTTAAAATATTGCATCAAAATATCATTTATCTTGATTACTAAATTTTGGGGGAGCCCTCTGACATTTTGCATCCAAGGAGAGTGTCTCACCCACCTCATTCTTTCCCTGTGCTCAATAAATACTTGTTAAGTGAATGAATGAAAGGAAAAAGGGCACCGGCAAATAGCTTATGCAAATGGGCAACTTGTGCAAATGGGCAGCTTTTGGAGACCTGGGGTGCATACTTGGGGAGAATATAAAATTTTTAAAAGATGTTTTATTTAAAAAAATAGTTGCCACCAAACCAGAAACGTGGCTCCCCTGAGCTTGTCATACGGGAAGATCTCTTAACGAGGTTCCTGACCACTTCCATCCTCCCCACGAAATTTAACTTAATTGAGGTCGGTTGCTGCCACCATCACCACTACCACGTCACCCACTGTTTCCTCTTCCTTCCTCGAGAGGAAACAGTACAGAATTCTGAGCATCAAACAAAAATATTTAGCAAAAGTTCCAAAAGCTACAAAATGTGATTTTATTCTTCCTTTAAAATTTTTTTCAGAAGTAATTATCCTATTGGATCAATCAGTGGAAACTCATCCCATAACTTCTCTCTTTCAAAAAAGGGAAGGAAGCACATTTAGCTAAGAGCAGCAGTTTTCATTATTTTAAACCCAACGGTTTCGTATTTTGTCAACAAAGGTCCTTGCTTTGAACTCATCTCAAAAAATATATATATGTATAAAGATAGATAGATCTCCTTATATATTTATATCTACTTATCTACGTAGATACATATTTGGTGTTCTGAAACCAAAAGAGACCTGTTCATTACCTATTAGAGACTGTCACTTATGAAAGCCTAATTGAGCTGAAACGTCTAAAGTATTAGAACAGTGTCTGGATGGTAGCAATCACTTAATAAATATGTGCCATTATTATTATTGTGTAAAAAATAATTTGCCCCCTGGAGTTAACTGCAGCAAACCCTCCTTCTCCCAATAACATTCCTGACTTTGCCAGGGGCTCGTGTTGGGACACAGTCCTCCGGGGGCTCTTGCATTTCTACACGTCTTCTGAGCAGAAGCATTGACAGCATTTTGTTCTGGACTATCTTTTCGCGGACGTTTGTAGCAAACACCCTTGGAAAACAGAGGCAATGTCTCCCTCCAGAGCAGAAGGGCAGGTTTGTTTGCTGCCCCATATCACAAAGATAATGCCTCCCTCTGAGGCAAAGCTTGATCAGGTTTGTTCAGAGCCCGTTACAAAAGATTGGGGTTTCCTGTGCTCTGGGGTCTTTGGCTTTGACACAAACCTACTGTGTGCACAGCATCGCATGCACCCACCTTTGCATTGCCCCTGGGCCTTGGGGGGCATGGGGAAGTGATGTAAAGATGAAGCATAAGCTGTTTGCAATGTCGTAAGAAAAGTCCTGTGTCTGTGCAGAAGAGTTGACATAGCAGACCCGACTAACTTCCTTAGAAAGGCCCCTGCTTGCAAGGTTGGCCTTCGGTTGTTGTATAGGAACTTGGATTTGGGGAGGGTTCCCAGCATCCTCAGAGTTGATAAGAATGGCTCAGGGTGCCCAGACTGTTTGTGCAAACTGTAATTGCTGCTGAACACTTGTTTTCCTTCTGAGAGTCTGGAATCTTGGTACATGCATGCGGAGGCTGCCTACATGCTCAGCCCCAGTAAAAACCCTCAGTGTGAGGCTTTTGCGAGCTGCACATATGTGGTCACCACTCATTGCCGGGGGAATTAAGGGGGTCCTGTGTGCCCACTGGGAGAGGACTCTTGGCACCTTGAGCCTGGTTTCCTTTGTACTTCACCCCAAGTGCCTCTTCCTTTGCTGTATCCTTTCGCTGTAATAGATCATGGCCATGAGTATGACCGTATGCTGAGTCCTGTGACTCCATCCAGTGAATCACTGCACCTGGGGGTGGTCTTGGGGACCCTGAATGTAATCTCTGACCCCAGAATCTCATGTCTTCTCACAGCATCCGTCAGACTGTGGCAGGCTCACTTGTCAATTTGAAGTAGGGGAGATCTCAGACACTTCACAGTTCTAGGCAGAGCCATCCCGTCACGCTGCCACCATTCTCAGGACACATGGGAGCGTCTCTGTGTGTGTGCATGTGTGTGTGTGTAGGGGTGTAGTCCAGGTCTAAGTCCACTTGGGTATTACATGCTATTACATGCCCCACTTGTCACAGAGCTTTCAGGGGCAGCCACCTGAGCTAAGCAAGTCCAGGCAGAATCAAGTCTCTTTCTTCTCCTCGGGCCACAAACCAAGAAGGACGTAACCCAGGGCAGCCACTTTGCCATCACGAATGTTAACCCAGAGAAGCAGAACTAAGAAACTGGGCCTCAATGATACTGATGGATCACCCAAAACCAGCCGGCCTAGATGCCAGTCTGCCTCGGGATTATTTTAAGAGACTTAAGTCAATAAATTTCCTTTATTGCTCAAGACGGACTGGATATCGTCTTTTGATCTCTTGTAACAGAAGGAGTCCTAACTGATACAGATCACAGCTGTTCAAAGAACGTGACCTCTCTGTTCCAGTGTGGAGAATCCAGCCTCACAAAGATGGAATTCTTCTGTAGGAACCCTGAGACTAACTCAGTGAAAATAACCAGCCTTCTAGCCGTCAACAGTTTAAAAGCACCTATCAAAGTACAGAGTAGGGGACAGGAACTGGGTCTGGTACCATTTTAGGTGACTTCCAGCCTGGAGATGCTGTTTCCAGGCTGCAAAGGTGTTTAGTGGTTAAGACACATGTAGGAGACATGGACCTTCACTTGAAGTGAAGTAGGGATGATGTAACCATAGCAACAGGAGCTAAAGACTCAGCTGCGAGGAGAGGAAGAGGAGGTGGTTTGACCCGAGGGGAGCTCTGCACCACTTTCAGATCTGTGCCCGGGGATGGTAGCCTGTGCGCACCACATTTCCTGGCTGTGCCACCACAAGTGATGGCTCTGCTTTTCCTGCACTAGCCTCGCCTTGCACATGAGAACTTGGCCTCTGCTGCATCTCCCTGCACACTTTGGGGAGAAGCATTTGAATAACAAAAGTAAACATCGGAGGCTTTGCTTTGGTACCTAAACCTGGGTGACATGGGTCAAAGACTCTTCCAAAGAAAGGATTACTGCAAAGGATGTTTCAATTCATGATTCTATTTACACAATGTCATAAATGGTAACAGATTTGAGACAGTTGAGGTATAAACCTTTTCTGATTGAGCATATTGAATTTATCAACACAGAATCCGTAACGTACAAAATAAATTAATAGGGAACCCAACAGAACATGTTATGTTGCAGCTGTAACAGGCATCTTGAATAACATAAAATAGGATAAAATAGCAAACAAATACATATTTTTGGTGTAAGATGCAGATACATAATTTGTACCAATCTCACAGAATTAATTCAATCCAAATGAAAAACTTAATACATTTTCTAACAGATGCAACAAAAACGAATCATTTGAAAATAAGTCTCTTCCTCTTTGCTCTCTAACATTTCCTCGCTGATACATTGTATACGCATTCCTCCATCACTCTGTTGTCTATTTCTCCTTAGATTGTAAGCCCCTGAAGGCACGGTCTCTGCTATTTGATTCATTGCTCTACGCCCAGCACCTAGAATTTGACATACAGTAGGTGCCCAAGAAATAAGCATCGATTGAATGACTTTAAAACAGGCACACATTTAACCAATATAAAAATTGGTTTCTACAATGTCGCTTCATACACTGACCCTACAGGATATGCTAAAAAACTTAGCAAGGACCCGACTCTCTGTGGCATAAGTCAATGTCCTGGTTGCCTAGCCACTAGGTAATACTGGCTTTGGTGCTCCGCGGCTGTTTCTGCTTGGTGGTGTACCCCCAGGCTGGCTTTTCCCATAGGACAGAGTTGCACAGGTTGTGGATGTGAAGCTGAAGCTAAGAGGTTAACAGGGAGAAGAAGAGAGGGAAGGAGGCTCATTCCAACGTCCCTCTGAATTGCCGCGTGTGTTGCTCCAGTTTCTCAGCCTCGGCCTGGAGGTGCCCCAGGGCTGCAGGGCTTGGGTACTTAAGCACGGCGTGCTTGGTGGCCAGCGCGAGGTTCTTGAGCAGGCTGCAAAGGTGGCTGCTGCCACAGAGGATCTCGTTGCGCACGTCCCTCTCCTGGGTCTCCTTGCACAGCGTGTCCACCAGCTTCTGTCCCACCATGATGACCAGCTTGCTCTGCGTGATGAAGATCTCCGGGGGCTGGCTGTTGCTGAGGCTGCTGGTAAATACGCCGATGGCTTTGAAGAGTGCCCCGAAATAGAGCCGGCAGTGTTCAGAAAGGTGGATTTTCTTCTCAGGATTCTGCTGACTCAAAGTTTGGGGGACAGGGGAGCTAGGATTCTAGAGAAGGGGAAGAAAACGATAAGAGAGATTTGATCAACAGGCTGTGGTTATCCCCCTTTTCCTGTTTTTGCTCAATTTGCTAGACTGTTTATAAGAAACAGTACAGTTTAGTTTGGGAAGCCCCATAGTACAACATTTGCCTAACAAATTAACATTAATATTTTCAAAGCACTGTTATATATAGATTGTAGTGTTTATATACATATAAAATCTTATATACTGCATTATATATATAATCTTACATATTATATATATATATAATCTTATTCAATCCTCTCAACAAACCATTAGAAACCCATTCTAAGAAACACATTGACAATGACTAAATTTATAACTTAAAAGAATGCAGGAAAACTTGATGGTGAGATTAAAAAATGTACTCAAAGAATAGATTTTAAAAATCCTTTCTAATTCCAGTATCAGAGGTAAACCTGAACCCCAAAAATTTCCAGAGGGAAACCAAATATGCTGATCTATCTGCCTTAATATTAAAATATTTATCTTACTTGCTAATAAGGTTTCATCTAGAATTTTACTTTCATGAATTTTGTTTTCTGGAATATGGGACCAATGTCTCCCCAAAGCCTATACACAACTGAAAGATTCTCAGCATCTGACTTAGTGGCAACCACTCCAGGTAATGATCAAAGCCCCTTCGTCAGGTTGTAGGTGAGGAAACTGAGGCCCCCTGAACAGAAGAGGCTGTTGTAGGGTCATTCAATGAGCAAAATAAAGATCTGGAACTCTAAGCCAAGTCAGCTAAGTCTGAAACTCTCACTCTTTCCATTAAATTGTGGACTCTCTCATCTACCTATGATCTCAAAATTCATAGCTCAGAAGCACTCAGACAGTGTAATGATCTGTTTGTGTCCCCCCAGAATTCATATGTTGAAACTCTATATACTGAAAGTGTATTAGGAAGTGGGGCCTTTGGGAGCTGATTAGGATTAGAAGAGGTCATGTGGGTGGGGCCCCCATGAATGGGATTAGTGCCCTTACAGGAGTCATCAAAGAGCTTCCCCTCTGTGCTCTCTGCTATGTGAGGACACAATGGGAAGTTGGCAGTCTGCAACCTGAAAGAGAGTCCTCACCGGAATCTGACCAAGCTGGCACCCTGATCTCAGACTTCTAGCCTCCAGAACTGTGAGAAATAAATCTCTGTTGTTTATAAGCCACCCAGTCTATGGTACTTTGTTATAGCAGCACAAACGGACTAAGATAGACAAGGAAAGTGAAGAAAAGATTGGGGTGTTGGTTGAGATGGACTCTCTGGGGGCAGGCAGCATGAGAATAATCCAGCAGAGGCTGGAAATAATGAGAAGCAACAATCTAGACATTGGAATATTGGCATCTTAGCTTGAAAGTATTAACTGTAGGTAAATGAAAAGTGTACCATGATTCTCATCCTGGGTGTTGGAAACGTGTGGTGATACTTTTGGTTATCACGTTGACTAGGGGGCACTGCAGGCAGCCAGTGGGCAGGGGGATAGCAATGCTGAACAATCCATCTCACACAATGGAGAACTGTCCACCCAATGGTCAATGGTGCCCCCCACCCCACTGAGAAGCACTGTCTCTCTAAAGCAGTGGTTTTCTAAGTGTGGTCCTTGGACCAGCAATATCAGCATCACCTTGGAACTTGTTAGAAAAGAAAATTCTTGGGCCCCACCCCAGACCTACTGAATCAGAAACTCTGGGAGTGGGGCCCAGCCCTGCAGGTTTGAACAAGCCCTATAGAAGATTGTGCTATACTCCTCAGTTTGAGAACCACTGGTCCAAGGCATACTGCATGTTGAACAAAATAGCATGACATTCAGCAATCTGGCAGACCCAAAGTTCGGGGTTTGAGGAACTGAGAATCAGGAGGCATGGGTTCTTGTCCTAGTTTGTAGCTGAGAAGGCAAATGATCTTGTCCACATCACTGAACATCTCTGTCCCTCCTTTGCCCGTCCCCACCCCCACCCTGAGAGTTGAACTGGTTCACTGTTTCCCAGGCTTCAGTCATTCAAAGAAAACCATCACAAGTTATGCCTTTCTGTCTTCCTCTTAACTTCAACTTGCTTAATTTTTGTCTTTAAGTGGATCCATTGTTTTTACTTAAATTAATTGAAAGGAAACTTTTTAAATTGGTAAATGGAAAACTTCTGTCATTTACCACCAATAGTAGGTAACCAATAAAAATAGGCACAATGATAATATCTTTGACTTTAAAAAAAAGGAAGAACATCGTGTCAAAGGGGTGATGAAGATACACAAGCCCCAAACCCAACTGGTTTTTCTGTTGTAATCAGAGACATTAAAAGAGAAAGTCAAAGGGAATGTGAGTCCGTGCTCTTTAATGGTCAGTACGACCCATGATAAACTTGAGAGCACCCGGAATTATTTCATAATGGTAAGGATCATGTTCTACATGCTGGGGTTCACTGACTTTGTTCACCTCCAGGGTTCCTTCTACTGTAGAAAAGAAAAAACCATCACAAAACCCAAATCTCCTCCCATGTGGGTCATGGCCATAATGTTGAATTATTCATAGCAGGAGCATATCTAGGGATAAAACCTATTAATCGGAAGTGTTAGAGAATGACCGTATCACTTACCTGTGTTTCTTTGTTTTCATTCAACCTTTGTTCCAGGATGGATTTTTCTTTCTCTTCTAGGTTAGGCAACTTCTGAAAAAGAAAATCCCTTCGAATTACCCACTTGAATGGTTTTTATACTATATAGCTGTTTAGGTCCACTTTAAAACTTGAGTGTTCCTCTTTATATTTTTGTTGATGGTTCTTCCTACTGAGGACTTTTTTTCAGCAAAGGAGACTTTGGCAGCCCAGGTGTTGAATTTTGCCTACAAACATGGCCTAATATAATGACACAGTTGTTTTTTAAAAAAATTATATATATACATTTTTTTTAGATTGGGAAATGAAAAATATCCAATTTCCAATTTCTGTAGGATGTGTTAAAGCTCTTATACCACTAGGCGTTTGAGCAGGATACCAAAGCTGGGCTGAAAGTGCCAAATTATCTCCTTTACCCAGTCCCTAGGTTACCTGCTGTACCTCTTGAGACTTGCAATCCTTGAACTAAAGATTCTTTCTGCAGTGTCTGAACTCATGCAGCAAAGTGTTTCTAAGAGTAACTAGAGTCTGGAGGCTGTGAAGATCTTGCATAATTTGGAAAAGTATTTATACCTCCTCTTCTGTTTCTAAGAAACACATTGACAATGACTAAATTTATAATTTTCAAAAATGCAAGGAAACTTGACGGTGAGATTTAAAAAACTGCTCAAAGAACAGATTTCAAAAGGTTTTCAAAATCCTTTCTAATTCTCGTATCAAAGGTAAACCTGAAATCTTAAAATTTCCAGAAGACGTCCTATCTGCCTTAATAGTAAAATATTTATCTCACTTCTTAATAAGATTTCATCTAGAACTTTACTTTCATGAATTTTATTTTCTGGAAAATGGAACCAGTGTCTCCCCAAAGCCTATGCAATGATTGAAAGATTCTTAGCATCTAAGTTATTGGCGACCACTCCAGATAAAAATTGAAAGCCCCCCTTATGATACCACTCAGAACTCTGAACTCACCTGTTGATAGACATTTGTCCTATTTTTCTTTAATAGTTCAGGGGAATGTCCGCTTTCCCTTTCCTTATTAAAAGGAGCACTCCTTTGGTATGATTCAACTTCCCTTTGGGGAAGCTGGATGCATTTTGCAAGCTTAAATTCTGCATTTGGGGTCAATTGCAGGGTCTCTTCCTTTTCACAGTTCTGCTTGAAAAGGAGCCTTCCATTGGCAATGACAATGGAAGCAAACCTCTTGATGTCTTCCGGAACCATCCGTGCCACCATAACAAATCTCTCAAGGTCATCCAGGCTGTTTTGGACCTTGTCAGTCACAAGGACTTCCAGGGACCAATGGCAGTTATCCAGGCTTTCCTTTGTTTCAAGCAGGATGTGGTAGGAGTTGGAGATGGTCTGTAGCTGATCCTTAATTCTGGCCTGAAGGTTACTGTCGGTGAGGTTACATGTGGTCCCATGGACTCTGCGGGCAAAATCCAGAAATTCCCTCAAAGATTCTTCTATGTGGTCGGCGGCCCTGCGGATTGCGCCGATGTTGGCCTCCAGATAGTCTCTGAACCTCCACTTCCTGCTTACAAAGAGCATCAGGCCCGTGACAGCACTGGCCACCTTGTGCTGCAGAGCCGTGACTGTCTCTTTGGCCAAGTCCAGGTCCAAGGAGAGCTCCTTTACTGACTCCTCCGAGAAGGAGCCAGATGAAGAGTCAGTGGATGTAGAGGAACAGGAAGAAAGAACGCTGGCTCTGCTGTCAGAACTGGCAATGGATAATCTGTCTGATTCAGGAGATAGTGATGTGGCCCGTCCGGAGAACCACGAGGAATTATGGTCCATGGAATTCTCTGAAGCCCCATCGGCTTTTCCCAGCTCTTTCCCAGCCCGAGGGACACTTGGCATGGCTTTAGGGATGTCGTAAATGTTTGGCTTGGTGTTCTGCTGTTCCACTCGGGGAACCAGGAAGTTTGAAGGAACCTTGTAGCTGACACCTTCATCCAAAGGGAATGTGTCCTGGGGGGCTGGAAAGCTATAAGAAGGAATTTCTGGAAGGCTGAGTTTTTTCTGCATGGGCACATTTTTAGGCAGGTGTGGAGTGAGGGACCTTGCTCTGCCATTCAGAGGATTACGAAAACTGGACATATACCCAGGGAGAGCATAGGGCCCTGATTCTTCCACATAGCTGGTTACAGATGCATTTCTTAAATCAGCTTTTTCTGGAGACACTGGAGTGTCATAAATCCACTCTGATTTCTGAGGGCTGGGTAAGGTGTTGTAGCCGCCTGTCCTTAAGGCAATCATTGATGTCAGGGGAACACTCTGGCCCTGTGAAGAGCCACACAAAGTTGCCCAGTTTAGTAGCAATGAAAAGAGGGTGCGAACAACTTATCTGACAAATGTGTATTACGCTGAGGACCCGCTCAGTGCCGGGCACTGTGCTTCTTAAAAGGTGATCTTCATTCCCCTGCTCTAGCTTCTTCAGCGGCTCCCCATTGCTGATATCACTCATGGCCTTCACACTCTGGTTCTACTTTCCTTTTGAGCCTCCTTTCTCTCCACTTCCACCAGCCCTCCCCGCCATGCCTGCCACCACCCTCCTTGTCGGTCCAGCCACCCGGGCTGTTTACTTTTCCCTGAACTCGGAGTGCTCACTTACGCTGCCATATTTAATTTTGCCCAGACTGGTCCCTCTGCTCTAAATGCCCTTCCAACTCTTTCCTTTCCATCTAACAAACTCCTCAGCACCCCTCATGACACTGCTGCGATGCCACCTCTTTTGTAAGGTCTTTCCTAATAACCTTGGGCATAGGTGTATTTATTGTACACATGTGACAGAAGCCAATGGTAAACATGGATTAAGACTTCAAATTAAGGCATCTCCCTTATATACTAATAAAAACCTACTTTAACACCACACGTCTCTGAGGTGTGTAAGAAGAGGAAGCATCTACCTAAGGGTTACTGAGCTCCTGCTCCGTGCCAGTCTGGGTCCTTTGCAGGGACCATGGCGATGCTCGCAGTACATCTGTGGTAAGAAACTGAGGCATGGCTAAGTAAAGGACTTGTCTAAACCACATAGCTAGTCCTGTTCCTGAAACCACGGCACTTAGGGATTTCGCCTCAGATGAAATGAGGTCTGCTACGAGGAGTTTGCGCTCCGAATTTTGACCAAGCTAATAAAATTTCCCAGGGAATATTCGGGTTTTCATGGCATCGAATCTCAGCACCTCATCATACTCACACATAGTTGGCCGGTGGGGGGACCGAGTACCGCCTTTTGGGGGCTTGTGGGTATGTCATACAACTGCTGCTTCTCCGGCTCCTGGGGAGAGACCACAAAGGACAATTTGGATTTTTCCTTCCTGTTGGCTGCATATCACAAACTCTCCACCTCTCCAGTATTTTTCCCAGACGAAAACACAAATCACTGAAGATTTGGGGGCTTTCGGTGACGATGCTCCTTTGGTGGAAGTTTCTGTGCTGCAGGGGGTGTATTTTCAACAATGGACTCTGTGCTTTAGAAAGGTGCCTTCTCAAACAGAGGTGGGGACAAACTATAGAGAGAATTAAATGCAGGTGCCTGAGTTAAACACAGTAGTTAATTGCCTTCTGTAAAGTAACCTTCAGATTGAGTTAAAGAATAATAAATGAGATTGGGACTTGATATGTCTTTTGTCTTTCTTGTTTGTTTTTCTCGCTAGAAAGTTCCTGTGCTTATAACTCACGTATTCATCCTGCAAATATTTACTGAGAGCCTGCTAACTAACTACTAGACACTGAGCCAAATGACATTTATACACCCAGTAACGAGCAAAAGACATGGTGGGAGATAATTTGCATTTTTTGGTACAGCAATCAGAAAATACATGTATTAGGATGTGAAAAATAAGTTCCATGTTCTCAAGCGAGGTGAGAGAGCACCCAAACAGGTTTTACAAAAAAAGAGAGAAAAAGCTGGAACTTGGAGAGGGGGTTTCTTTGGAGAGGATGGGGCTGTGGGTTTCCTGCTGACCCCTCCTCTGTTGGGGAGGGTGGGGTGCTTTTCACTGCCCTCCAGCAAAGTGGAAAGTGCTCCAGTGGCACCGTCAATGGCTTGAGCGGTGCCACCTGAGCTTGGGGTCTTGGTGCTGGGGGCTAACTCTGGCTTGGGAAAAGTTAAGGGTGAGAAGCTGATGACAAAGCACAGGGTGGTGGTGGCTGGGGATGGCCTGTTCTCAGGGCCTGGACGAGGGTGAGGAAAGTGAAGCACCGGCCTGGGGCACAACATTTCAGTGGGCACCAAAAACCTCAGGAATCAAGGTAAAAAATCTTTTGATGCAATCTTTTAATTAATTAATCTAATTTTTATTAATTTAATTTTAGTTAATTAATTTAATCTTTATTTTAATTAATTTAATTTTTCACAATTAATGTGAAAAAATCATGACGAACAAAATGTCAACATTTTAAATAAAGACAGGATCCAACAGGGTGGGGCTGAAGGTGAGGTGAGTCTTGCAATGTGGGTTTATTTAAAACTTCTGTGGCCGAGGTGAGCGCCTCATTGTCCTCACCTAGTCCCGTCCAGCCTGTGCTCCTGGAGTCCCTCACGGCAAAGGGAGAACGTGTGTTTTCTTGGACCAGACGGGGATCACGTGAGAACTGGAGCCAGAGCCAGGCGGGAATGGGTGAGACTCCTGGGAGGATGAGGCGGGGGAGGGCCTGCCTGCCCCGGGGCTAAGGGAGGAGCCTTCAGCCACCAGTCAGAGAGGCATTTGCCCAGGTCAAGGAACTTGCAGGTAAGAGATGCCCAGCAGTGCGGTGGGGGGAGAGGGGGGGTGGCACTTGCAGGAATGCCCCAGAAGAGGAAGAATCAGCTTTCAATACTCACCACTTCCACAGAGCAACACTGCAGCATCCCCCAACAGATCCAGGCAAGCAAGGCCTCTCGACCTGTGCCCTCTCCCCTCTGCCCTCCAGGAGCCTGAGACCTCCGGGGAGGGGAGAGGAGTGGAAACCTGAGACAGGGAATGACTGAGAACCCAGCCAATCCTCGGTCCCGCTGCAGAAGCCCAGCCCCCACAATCAAGCTGGGACAGCAGGAGACTTTGCTTTAAATGAAGTAGGAAGTTTGTTGCCTGGAAAGGATATTTAAATTCCTCCACTGAGACTGGGGAGGGTAAGGTGACTTTTTATTACTTGTGGGTGACCAGGAAGTCACAGAGCCTGACTTAGTTTTTATTTACACCAGAGCTGTGGCTCCCAGCCCTGGCTGCTCTTTAGAATCAATCACCTGGGAGCTTTAAAATTCCTGGTGCCCGGGCCCACCAGACCTCAGACATCAGTCTCTGGGGTGGGCCGGGCAGCAGGCGTGGTTAAGGTACCCAGGTGATTCATTGCGTTGATGGGGTGGGAGAATGCAGCCGCGGGGTAGTTTGGATAGGCTAAGAAGTGAGGGAAGTTGTTTTCTGATTACATGAAGCAGGTCCCACAAATTTGGTTTATCAGTTACATACAAGTAAGTAAAAAAACCCCTAAAATTTCATCCCCCAGAGATAATCAATGTTAAGATAACCAACGATAATGTTAAGACTGTGATGTATATCCTTCCAGGTATTATTATTTAAAAAAATGCATATATGTATATGTGTGTGTTTGTGTGCATAGATTAAAAGTATCTATTACAAATGAAAAGTAAACGTTTTTTAAATATTCAGAATTCAGGTCGTCACAACGTTCTCCTGAGCAGGTCTGGGTTCCCTGGGCACAAAGCTGGCTTCTTAGTGGTGATGTGACCTCTGGAGTCAGGAGCGGACTGACTCTCCAGAACACGTCTGTTGGTGAAGCTGGAATGCTACGTCTGCGTGACACTGAGAACCCCGCACTCTGGGCAGAGCGGGGCCACGGTCGAGGCTCACCTTCAAGGCTGGGGGTACCCGACTCTGGGCAGGCACGTCGTACACCTGGGAAGGCAGAGCTGGCAACGAGGCCCGAGCGGGTCTGGGAATCGTGAAGAAGGCCTTTGGGAGAAAAAGAGCCAAAGGAAAAGACATGTCACCCCCGAGTCCACAGATCATGCTCAGAGTTATCCTCCAGGCAGCGAAGGCAGCTCCCACACTGCTGAGGGGCTCTCCCGACACCCCTAACTCATGGTGGCCCTTTGATCTGAGGCTGGGCAAAGCAGGATGCTGGTGGGGAGGTCCCCTGGTGGAGGACAGTCTTCCTCACATGGTGGCCCACAGCTGCAGACATCCGTCTCACCTGGGAAGTGGGTTAGAAATGCAGATTTCTGGGCCCCATGGCAGTTGTACTGAATCTCTCAGTCCTGATGGGAGCCCAGGAATCTGCAGTATCAACAAGCTTCCCAGGAAATTCTGATGTTCTCTAGGGGTCCAAGGCTGTGATTTGACTCCTGGGTTATTAAAGTATTCATCTGATGATGCTGAGGATGTGGCTGTGAACAAGACAGGTGGAGGGGCTTTAAGGGTGTGAAGTGGAGGGACTAACGGTGTTGGCGGGGAAGCAGAGGCCTGTCGCAGGCTGTGTAACTCCAGCTGAGAGCTGATAGGGAGCAGAAGGTGACCAGATGAAGGTGGCCTGCAGCTTTCACTGGCAAGAGTGGGAGGCAGAAGAGAACTTGGTGATTCAGATGATCGAACGTGACTGGAGAGAAGTGAGTGAAGGGAGGAGAGAGATGGGGTGGGAAACGTCCTGTGAAGGAGGTTGGATTTTATCCCACAAAGGGCAGGACCTACAATCAGATGAAGAGCACTTGGTCAGTTGTTGCCCTTGCTGCTCTAGAAAACCTCTGTCAGCCGTGGAGTCTGCCTGTAAATGGGAACTTGGGACCTGAGTCAATCCTCTAGGACTCCTTGATGTTGACTCTAGAGCGGGCACCACGCTGGCTGCTCCAGGGTGGCGGCACAAACCTGGCTGGGGATCTGAACTGGCAAACTTTAAAATAATAGAGTTGCCAGGGCTCCATCTCAGACCTCTTGACTAGAACATCTCCAGGAGCGGCCAGGGAACGGGCAATTTTATAGGGGAGCAGATGCTGTCTGCCAGGGGCTTAGTCTAAAGGGGGAAATAAGAAACGGGAACACCTAGGACATAGTCTGCGAAGCAGGACAGGGCCTTGAGGAAAGGAGAAGGCCAAGTTCCGGAGAGTCCGGCAGAGGGAGACTGTATTTCCCATTGGGCACCAAGCGACCTGTCATGGAAGGGGGCTCTCCACGTTGGATCACGGGGTGGTTAAGATAATACGTGGAGACCGGGGAGGTCTATCCAGGTAGAGGAACAGCTCATGAGGACTAGATGAGGGCCCCTTTGTTCATGACTGTGACCCAGCTCTGTGCCTGGCATGAGGTAAGTGCTAGTATCTATCTGTTTGGTTTTGACGAAAGAATGTGTACCGCTTGAGACAGTAGGTAGTAGACCAGTGGGTCCTACCATTTATCTGGTCAAAGTAACAGATGCAGACAAAGCAGCTGCAAGCAGACAGGACAAACCCTTCTCCCCAGCACTCACTCAGCTGTCGAGACAACCTCCCTCTGAGTGGTGGCTGCTTCCCAACTCACGGAGAGACCTGGTTCTCTGAACTCCTCGGCTCTCGGAAGCATTGCTGTCTGAGTTCCGTCAGTGAGAAGGAAACATCCCACTCTTGCCAGAGAAGCAGCCTTGATTCCCAGCCCCCATGCGGAGCTTCAGAGAAAGAGCATTAGACTCCACATTCCACGTCTATCCCAACTTTGCAGTTCCCCAGGAGAGAGCAGCCTGCGTGCACTGTGCAGTCCAAGCTGATACTGACCCCTTTACTCACTGCCGTGTTTCACAGATCTTATCAAGACAGGGCTTCATTTACATTTCATCTAAACCCCACCTTTCCCCCAACCCCATAATTATGCTACCTTATCCTCTGTGAGACAGCCTGCGGTTCCTCTGCTCTGTGATGCCCCTCACTGCAGTGGGTCCATAAACCTGACTTTGTCCTGCTGGTCTTAGGCTGGTTGGTGTAGGACAAACTCATCCATGGTTCCCCATTGCACTCCGAGTTAAATCTAAGCTCCTACCAGGCCATACCCTACCCAACCCCAGGGACCATGCATGATGTGTGCCCTGCCGTGAGCTATCACCTCCACTCTTCCTTCCTCTCTGCCCCCGCTTATTTGAATGCACCAAGCTCCCTCCAACCACAAGAGCCTTTCCAAATGCGATTCCATCGCCTACTACTCCCCTATGACCCCAGCCCATTTTATTTGTGTAGCTGACTTTGTGGGTGACACATGGTTACAAGACCACCTACAGAGACCAAAGGGACTTTCCTGTGTGTGGAATTTTAGGTGGAAGGAAGCGAGTTCAAAAATGGCCGGCGTTTCTTAGAAAATGTAGGTTCAAGATGGTAATCAATTAAGGAACGTGTCTGAGAAACATGGTTTCAAAAGGTTTAGGGGGACAGAAGGAAACTCCAGTTCAGGAACTAGTGGGTCTGAGAGCAATTTCATCAGGAAATCTGACCCTTTTCACTTGAACAACTAAAGATCCCCCTCTCTGAATTTAAACCCATATCAAATATGCTCTTTATATGGTGATTTTAAAGAAAAAAAGTTAGGCCAGCATATTATATTAAGGAAGTTGGAATAAAAAGTAAAACAAGGCTCAAGGTAGTGGTTACTCTGGGGGGAAGTGACTGGGAGAAGGTGTGGGGGGCTTCTGGGGTGCCAGTGGGTTCTATTTCTTGATCTGGATACTAAGGACTGAGCTGTAGTCTTAGGATCTGTAGGTTAAACTTCAATAAAAAGTTAACGCAGAGAATAGTGTCAGCCACAGAGTCAGGCAAAGGAAGATCAAGGGCATGCCGAGATGCCTAGGACAAGGGCTCTGCCTTCGGGCGTTGGCCATCTAGGGGCGTAGACAGACATGCAGACACAAGGAAGCTTTAGTCTCATCAGCCGTGTGACCCTGGATGGGCCTTTTCACTTCCCTGGGAATCAGTTTCCTCATTTGTAAAAAGAGTTGTTGTTCCGATCTAAAGGCCCACAGGGGCCTCTTCCAGCTATGGAGACGTCTGATTCCGACCCCGACACTCCTCTCTCAGGACATCTTGGGAAAAGTGACATATTTCCACCCTCTTGGTTTTTAATTTTTGGCTAACTTTAATCTAGAGGTAGTCAACCCAGGTATAAAGGGAGCCTGTGAAATGGCTCACCAGGTCGTGTTCCAAACCTGTGAACCGCCCACTGGAAAACAGCTCAAAGCTAGTGGCCGGACTTGCCTAGTTCTATCAATGGCCACTTCCGCTCAGAAGTTTCCTGGGCAGTGCCAGACGCAGGGCTAACCACTAGATTACACGAGCGAGGAGGAGAAGTCTGTCTTTTCTGTGGGTCGGAAGATTCTTAACTGATTATCATCTTGATTTCTTCTATCTCCTTCCTTTTTGTAGTAGAGGAAGGAGCAAAATTACTCAGAATCACCAAAAGGTACAACTCGAGGTGAACTTGGAAATGATCAGGTCCAACCTTCTCACAATACAGAGCAAGAAAGAGAGGTACAGAGGGGTGTTGTGATGTTTCCGATCACCCAGCACGGCCGTGGCTGCCCCCGAAGCCTAGTGAACCAGGACTGCCATTTGTAAGCCATGGACGGCCTCTCTTGCTCTAAGAGACCCCCAAGCACAGAGAAGGCAATAAAAAAAGTGAGGGAGGAGGGAGCAAAAATGTAGACAGGGCAGCCATAGAGGGAACTTAAGAAGGAATAAAAGACAGGAAAGTTCCCCGGGTGTTTTACTGGGGCGACCTCAAGAACCCTACTTGAGTGGCAAAGAGCCCCTGGTTTCTGAATTCCCCTTCGGTGGCTGTGGTTTGTTGGTTGCTGCACCCTGCTGACATGCTTCATGTCAAGGACTAATCCCACAGCTAATGCTCTGACCCTTTCCTGAGTTAAGCTGAGATGGTACACGCATCTTTCGTTTTATACCGATGTCAGTCTAGAAGTTGGTCGTGAAGCCCATGGTTATGAAGCCTTATGTTGTATCTTGTCACTTCATTCATTCAGGAAAGTTTTACTGAGCACCTTGTAGGAGCCTGGCACCACGCTGGGTGTTAGGGACACGTGGCCAACAGCAGCCATTGCACCTGTTTTCCTTTTAGGGCGAGAGGGAAATGGCCTTTGATGGTTTTTGTTTTCTTTAGTGGCTTTGAAAAGAAACTCAAATTAAGTTCAGCTAAAGCCACTTGTTGTTCTTGGAGGACCCACTCAGGCCTGCTCTGAGTCAGCTGCTCGGACAGCAGCTGAGCATGCAGGCCTAGATTTGGGCCAGCTGTTCCAGAAAAGCGACTTAGGGTCCTCCCCACGGGTTGCTGCAGAAGGCTCAGCTGGCTTCCTCCTTGTGTTTGTCACCAGCGCCGGTGAGTGGCAGCTGTTCTGGGTAACAACTGTCTGCTTCTCTGCCTGGCAGCCCAGGGAGTTAGAAAATCTGAAGTATTCAAAATCTCTTAAGGAATCAACACCTTCCCATTTGAAGAAGGTGTTGGAAGCTGGCGTGGAGAAGCCTGCGTGGTAAGTAAGACATTCCGGGGCCCCCAGTACGTCGTACATCACGGCGAGTGCACCTTCCTGGACACTGACCTCGCCAAGACCTCTGCCCGGAGCTGTGGCCAGGTGGGACATGTCATTTGAGCTGAAAGCAAAGTGTGTGATGGCAGGAAATGTCCACAGCGACTGAAGACCAGGAAAATCTGTTCTGCATTCTTAACACCTCATGAAGGCCAGGGCTTGGGGTAAACAGTACATTATTTTTCCCCTTTCTTCTTTTAATTCCTTTCCTCAAAAAATGTTTTTTATTCTGCATTTACTGAGTGCTTCTTTTCCTCTGTTTTTTAAAATTGTTATTAAAAAAATAAAGATGTAAAACATGCTCTATATAATGCACAAATCAACTTCCTTATCTCTTTGCTCATCAAATATTGATTGAGTACCCACCCCAAGCCAGGCAGGGTCCTAGGTGCTGGGATGTAGGAGTGAATAAAATAAAAGTCCCTGCTGACTGCCTACTTTCATTTTCTCCTTAATCAGTTCCACTTCCTAAGGGTAACCACCGTTGGCATGTTCTTTTCAATGTGTGAGCATGCACCCTTACACACACACACAGAACTTTTTTTGAATTTCTGTTTCTTTGGTTGGTTTTTTATTTAAATAGCTCATTCTTCCCCCTTATAAAAATACCTCACAGAAGAACTTCATCTCTTTTTCACAACTGCATAGTAGTTCGTTGTAGGGATATGACAAAATTTATGTAACCAATCCCCCACTAACAAACATCAGGCATATTTGATTTTTCCCTGTAACAAACAATGCTATAATGGCCATGGCCTCCCCATCCTGATAGAGCTTTACTGTCTTGTGTATTTCTGTAGCAGTTCTGGGAGTAAAGTTTCTAGGTTGAAGGGAACATACATTTGAAGTCTGAAGAATAATTTCTTGCCCTTGAACCCATGGAAATTCAGCCCCCATTTACCACTAGCAGTCCTAGTGTTTCTTCCTAGTGTAAAAAAAGACCACCATGAATGTCTGTAAATGCTTTCATGCACAGCTCGACTAAGCCTTCAGTTTCCCACAAAGTGTGGGTAACTTGGAGAGCTGGGGAATCACAGGGGTGCCGAGAGTGTTAATGACAACTGACATGGGGGCCAAACACGAGCCCAGCCAATCACGCCAGCAGTCCAGTTCCTGATTTGCACATTTCCTCTCCTGATGGACACCGATGACTTGAGGGGTAGTTAAGTCCCTGGCTGTTATATACCCTTTGACCCTTCTCTTTTATTTGGAAATATGCTTACCTGTTTGGGAAAGCTTAGGGTCTTTTCACAGACGATTCTGGCGCTGGCAGGTGGGTCAGGGAATTCATAGACTTGGATGGTGGGTGGCGGGGGCCCCTCCACCCAGCTCTTCATCTGCTCGTACACAGGGCCTGGAGGTGGGGGGTTGAGCAGGGTGGGCACCTGGTAGGTCTCTTCATTGGCGGTGAAAGCTTCCTCCAGGCCTCTCAGGAAAGGGGGACAGAGCCTGTCTGTGGGGGCTTCTGTGAGGATTTGGAGGCGGTTGGCAGGGGCCAGGCCTTGCCTCCCATGGAGCAAACACTTCCACCAGCCCTCGCTTTCCGGCACATTTTGTTCCAGAATGGTCACGATGTCTCCTCGGCAGAAAGCCAGTTCGTCGGAGCAGTCGGGGTGGTTGTCATAAAGTGCTCTGGCCAAGAGTGTCTGGGGGCGGGCAGAGAAGAGAATTCGCTGTTATTACCATTGCCAGTGACCATTACAACCGATACCACTGGCCTTCGAACATTAGAGAATAGTCACAATTGCTATTTAATCTCGTTTCCTTGACCCCAGAGGCCCTTGTCCCTGTTCTTTGCCTGATTTATTCTTACCCATGCTTGGGGTCTCGGGTGAAATGTCACATCCTCAGGGAAGTCTTACCTGCACCCTGAGACCAGGTGCAGGCTCCCTAATACGCTCTCAGGCCCTGATTTAATTCGTGGCGACTGTGACCGTCATAGTTACATATTGAGTGCAACATAGCACACAGTAGGGTTGTAATCCTAGCTCGGCGACTTCCTAGCTGTGTACCCTTGAGCAAATTAGCTACTCTCTTTGGCTCTCAGTTTCCTTGTCTGTAAAATGGGAATAATAGTAATGTCTACCTCATGGAGTCCCTGTGAGAATTAAATGAGTTGACATGTATATGTAGCTCATTGAACAGCACCTGGCATTTAGAAGTGCTCAGTAAAGGCTGGCTGTCATAATTATTATATTGCTCTTTGTTGGGTTGTTGTTATTTTTCTCCTGATTTTGACTGGAAGTTCCACGACTGCTGGGACTGTAACTTGCTTTTTTTCTGCTCTGTCCCCAGCATCAAGCACAGACCCAGGTGCATAGGAAATTCTCAGTAAATGTTCATGACATCATGAACGACAGAACAAAGACACAGAGGTTAGTGACTTGTCTGTGGTCACACAGCCGGGATCAAAAGACAGTCGGTCTCCCTAATTCTTAGACCCACGCTCTTTCTGCAAGCCACATGGTCCTCCAAAAAATATTACCTTGTTGCAATGGCAGTGATAGTTAACCCCCTTCTTATCGGAACTTTCTGCTCTAATTAAATGAAGACAATTTGTTTCCGTGGGATTAACATAATCACCTCCCTTATTATATGAATGCATATTTATTACAGAAAAATTAGGAAATATAGAGAAGCAAAAAGAAGAAAATGAAAACGACCCATAGTCCCACCACTCAGAGGTAACTATTCATACCATTTGGTATTTATCCATCCCGTTGCTTTTTTCTTTCTTTAAATTTAATTATACTTTTTATATCCTTAGCCCCTAATACATACAGTTTATGAATAAAGCAAAAATGGCCAAACCTTCCATTACATCTGTTGAGAATTGTTGCTTTTTTTGCATAATAATGTTTTTCTGTTACAAAACTAGAATGGATGGCAAACTGCTGGGAAATACCATCGTAAACACCCAGGGAGTTCTGTGTGGGTTTAGGGCCACGCTGCTCCGTGAGTATCTGAGAAGCATAAGTAGAACTAGATCCTCCATGCAGGCGAACAGGCATTGAAAACGCCCCATAAAATCTATGCAACTGAGATCCTAGGAGATCATGAGTAATTTCTGCACAGAAAGCTTTTTTCTTACTACAAGAGCAGTAAAAGTTCATTAAAGAAAGAATACAAAATAAATATAAACAATAGAAGCAAACAAAAATGCCCGCAGTGCCGCCAACCACAGGTCACCACCGTTATCCCCTTGGTTTGCGTCTTTCCAGACCTTTTCTTGTGCATATTTGTTCAAACACACCTAGACCGTGACCTAGAGTCACGGTTATATTTTTAAAACGTAATGGGATCATATGCTACACACAGTTTTATAATCTGCTTTTGTTTCACTTAAAAATACATTGTGAACATCTTTCCACATCAATAAACAGTTTTCTTCAGTATCCCTTTATATACCACCATGGTTTTCCATTGCATGGATGAACCATACTTGTTCTTCCTGGTTTGGGGACATTTTAGCTAATTCCAGTTGTTAACTATTACAAACAATGCTGAAATGATAATCTTTGTAGATAAATATCTGCAGGTCCCCTTGTTTATTTCCTTAGACTGATTTCTAGGTGGGAAGTTGGTGGGGTGCGCGTCGGAGGGGCTCTTCCTTCTGTGCTGTTCACCGCCCTCCAGCAGGGTTTGACTCATTTACACTTCCACCCACAAGAGTGAGACTGCCCTTTTCCTGGCACTCTGACCTACCCTGTGTATTAGCTCTTTGTTGGGTGGTACGTGTTGTTTTAAAATCTTTGTCAAGGAAACTTGAAATGTTTTTTAACACGTTCTTGCAAACGCCCAGACTCCCCCAAACTACAGAACCAGCTGCAGCCTGCACGCTGCTGCGAGTGGGTAATTTACGTGCATCTTGGGGAGGGTGTCACCTGCCTGTCGCACTCCACTGTTAACTCATTTTTAAAAGAAGGAAAATGGTCGTCAGGAGTTACAGGCCTGTGTACGGTGAGGGCCATTGCTGCCTGTAGAGACTTCCTCCCCCATCCACGGTGAACCCCAAATCCTCAGCTGAGAGGGATGGTATCAAGTCCCACTTGTCTGAGGTTGAGTGAGATGACAAGATTACACTGAAAAGCAGAGAGCTGAGTTAGAGCTAATTTAAGACATCGACTGCCTCCCGGGGTCAGGCATCCCAGGAAGTGTCCCCTTGGGCCAGCCTTTGTTCCTTCACAAACTCAGCCGGCACTTCCTGAGTGTCTCCTAGGTGCGGCACTGTCCCCAGTGCTGGAGTTGCCAGGAACACGAATTTGGATCATGTAGCTCCCCACGACCCTTGAGATGAAGCCAAACTCTGCCCCCACCTTCATGGCCCTGTGTAATTCTGCTCGTACCCGTGTTTCTGGCCTCATAGTATCACTTCCTCACCAGCCCCGCGGTGCCACCCTTTCTGGGGGTCTCGAGTCCTTCGCACATGCAGTTCCCCCTACCCAAAACAGCCAGCAGATCCGGACCCAGTGAAACCCCATGCATCCTTCCAGACTCTTCTTAAATATCACTTCCTTGGAAAAGGATTCCCTGACACCCAGATTCCCCCAGACTAAATTAGTTCTCCCCCTTTTTTTGCTGAACACCTTTCCATGTCAGTTCTTATGACATTTGTGTGTACAGTAATCCACGCTTATCTGTGGTTTTGCTTTCCGAAGTTTCAATTACCCATGGTCAACTGCGGTCTGAAAATACTAAATGGAAAATTCCAGAAATAAACAAGTCATAAGTTTCAAATTGTGTGCTGTGCTGTGTAGTGTGATGAAATCTCGTGCCCTCCTGCTCCCTCCCGCCCGGGACGTGAATCATCCCTTTGTCCAGTGGATCCACGCTGTAGACGCCACCCACCCGCCCATTAGTAACTAGTAGCCTCCGTTATCAGATGACCATCGCAGTATCACAGTGCTCGTGTTCCAGTGACCCTTATTTTACTTAATAATAGCCCCTTTTCAAAGCATAAGAGTAGTGATGCTGGCAATTCAGATATACCAAAGAGAAGTTATTGTTGTTAATCTCTTACTGTGCCTAATTTAGAAATTAAACTTCATCATTGGCATGTCCGTATAGGAAAAAACATAGTATATATTGGGTTCGGTACTATCCGCAGTTTCAGGCATCCACTGGGGGTTTTGGGACGTATCCCTGCAGATAAGTGGGGCTACTATAATTCATTAAGGGGGCCATCATCTATCCTGCATCTGTTCACCCGCTAGAGCACAAGCCCAGGAGAGAAGGGTCTGCACCTTCCTTGCTCCCACTGTGTCCCCAGGTCCCAGCACACAGGAAGTGCTACTTGGTGAGTGAACAGGTGGATAAGGATGACCAGTGTGATGCCCCTATGTCCAAGTCTTTGGGAGGTAAGGAGACACAGCACCAAGACGACAGCTCCTATTTCTGTCTCGAGTAGGGTCAGAAGGATGCTCTCTTTGACTGTCAGCCCACCCAACCCTTTCAGTGAGAATGACCACCAAGATGTCCAGAAGATGGACCTCAAGGCCTGGCTAGTCTGCCCACCCAATTACTGTCCCTTGAATGTGTTGTGAAAGTGTTTCATGTGAATGTGGGTGCTTGGCTTGCAGAATGCAGCAGAGATGAAGCATTCAGAGGGAACAGAGTTTTAGAATCTTATAAAGAGCATTGATTAAAGTGAAGTTACACGCTACTTTGTAGATGTTTTTTTCCAGTTAAAGTTTTGGCAAATAACTTCTGCTCAGTAGGAAAAGATAATCTGAAAGCTTACGGTTTATTCCTTTGTCAAACTTTAACTAGATTTGTATCTAGCCCTGCAATCCTATCCTAATATTCCTTTATTAAATTGCCTATAAATACCGAGATCTTTAAATGCTCTTTGATCTGGTTTTAACATTTTTCTGGTTTTAACATTTCTCATTAATTAATCAGTTTAGTAAAATCTTTGACATGAGTTCATTTTCTATTTGCACAAGAGTCCTGATTTTACCTTTTTGAAAATTATACTTTAAACTGTCCACACGGGGAAGAAAAGGAAAAATGAAAACAATCTTCAGCCGATCATCACGAAGCACATTTGAAACAGTCTTAAAAGAAACAGCCCATCATCTGAAACGTGCTTGCATTTGTCTAGAAATAAGAACATGTGTATATTCGGACAGAGCAGCTGTTACAATATGGCAGCTGTTCGGACGTGTCCAGATTGGCGTCAGCTTAGCTGGTGGATTTGCCTATTGTGAAAGGCAGGGACGTTTTTCCAGAGAACAATGGGCTTGTATGGTCATCCATCCCACTGGGCATCCACAGCTGTCCGAGAGCGATAGTGATAGTCTTATTCTGGAGACATGGTTTACTTCGTACTCCCAGCCTACAGCCTCCATTGTAACAGCCCACACCTTCAAAGGATGTAAACTCCCAGCAAGGGAAAACCCTAAATATGTTGCTATAACATGATTCCCTTCAGTATGGTGTTTCATTATAATTGGCAGGGGGTGTCTCTGGACACCTCATGCAATCAGTTAATGTCTCAGAGTTTTAATAACAAAGACTATCAAAGTTTATGTTACAGAAGAATTAAACACATGTGAGAAGTCTCGGGGCATCCCTCCCCTAGAAAGGAGGGAAAATAGTGAGATACATTGAAGGGGGGCCTCTTTTGTGTTGGGTGCACTTCAGTGCCGTCATTATATCACTTAATTCTCAGAAGCCTCAGAGGTAGGTTTTCTTATTCCCATTTTACAGATGAGGAAACAGGGTCAGAGAGGTCAAATGACTTGTCCAAGGTCATGGACTCTAACTGCTCTCCTCACATCCATTATTTCAGCCTTCCCCTCACAATCCCTTCTCCAGACACCAGCCAGATGGTATTTTATATACATTAATCAGATCGTGTTGGTCTCTTATTTAAAAACCTCCAATTGCTTGACACTGCACTTAGAACAAAACCTAAACTCCCTACCCAATTGGCCGGTCTGATGGGCCTCCTGGCCCACTACTCCTCTCCTTAATCTCCCTCCAGCTTCATTGTTTTCTTACTTTTCTCGGATGCACTAAGCTTGCTTCCACCTCAGGACCTTTGTCTTTGCTATTCCTCTGCCCAGAGCACTCTTCCGCCGGATCTTTACAAGAGTGGCTCCTCCTTCAGATCTCAGCTCAGCTCAGACCTGCATAGGCTGTCCCTGACCGCTCACCTAAGGCTAGGCTCCTCCTCCACATCCACACGGCACCTGGAGAGGGTGATCCTCTGGGCATGTTGAAGAGAGAACCCAGTCAAGGCAAGCCAGACTTCTATGGACAGGCAGGCAGTGGACAGAGAACCAACAGCGGCAGCAGCAAACATTCATTGCACTTACGGTCCCGACACGGGTGCTAAGCTCTCTATAGATAACAGATGGAAGCAATTGACAGGCCACTGCAAAGGACCCTGATAATTGCAATTGTCGCTGAGGCCACTCACAAGGTATTTTTTAATAGGGTGTTAATTTGGAGACGTTTGTATAGATATTTAAGAGATGAAGGAGAATGTAGGTTGATATTTTTACTCCCTGTGGGCGCACAGGCAGCTAGATTCTGGGTACAATGGAAGAAAAATTCTTAACCAATTTCCAAAAAGGGCATTTCCTGCAAATGCCCATCTTTATACAAGAGCCAGGATAGGGGAAAGGAAAATGAATCAGCACTTGAAAGGAAGAAGGGGAAGGAGCTTAGGGAAACAAAAGCAAAGAATAAGACTCCCTGTTCTCGTGATGCTCGTCTCTCTGGGGAGACCTTCACACAGCGCCCGAGGCAGCGTGCTCACCTACACTGAATCAGCAGTGAGCCACGGGAGTAAGGAGCTACGACTGGAGAAACCTGGGAATGCCATTCGTTCATTCACCAAGATTGTACTGAGCATCTACTACATGGTCGGTGCTCCGCTGTGAACAAAACAACTCCTGATCTCACTCCAGTGTACGTTCCAGTGGAGGAGGCCAACTCCAATCAAATCAGAATAAACACAGGGTTTCTACTTCTCTTAATTGTGGTGCAGGAAATACAGGAAGTTATGAAAAATGATGAGTGCAGTTGGGAAGTGGTGATGGCTGAGGGCTTAGCGAAAGTTCTCCTGAGAACGGGGCCGTGGAAGTTGCGTTCTGGGGGTGAGTCGGAGTTAGATCAAGAGTGGAGGAGAGATCATCCAGGCAGCGGAAGAGAAATATGTGAGGACCCGAGGGAGGGCGGGCGTGAGTGTGAGTGTGTGTGAAGTGCGTGGTGCGTTGCAGGAACTGAAAGATGACTAAGTTGGCCGGAGAGAGGTAAACAAAGGGTCGGGGGCTTGAGTTCTGCGTCGGCTGCTGTTTATATCTGGTTGCTGGGTGGAAGCCAAAGAGGCTAACCAAAGCCAACCGCCCAGTCGAAGTGGGAGATGCCCATGGTTCAGATGAGGGCGGAGGTTGGACTTAGGGGAGCTGTAGGGAGGAGCTGGGGAGGGATTGCATGCAACTTTGAGGTGAGTCTTGAAAGAAGGGCAGGATTATCATTGCCAGAGAAAGGCAGAGGGACACACTATGGACCAGGGAAAGTAAGAAGCAGAGGGAGAGAACTGGTCCTCACACTTCTGTCTCCTGCAGTGGCATCAAGAGCCACCAGCAGCGGCTACAGTTCTCAGCAGAACCAGGTTCGAGGAGCCCGTAGTAATGCCACCTGCGGAAGCTGCAGTTTTCTGCCTCTTCGTCATTCCTATAACCAGGATGGTTAGCCCCTCTCTAGACTGGGAGAGGGGGAAGCTCCGTAGTGACTGCCCCATGTTGGCCCTCCCAGGGCCCAGCTTGCCTTTCTGCCTTACTTTCCATTTCTATTTTCTCCAGTTCACTTGAAAGAGCAAAGCTGTGGAAATCGGAGTGTTAGAGCTGGATGGACATCGTCTGCTCTGTTGACCTCATGTTAGAGCTTTGTGGTGCCTGAGACTAGGAGAGGTTAAGTGACCTGCCCAAAGTCACACAGCAGTAGGCAGTAGGATGGGGTTTCAAACTTGAGTCTGTCTGACTCTGAAGCCTGCTATTGCTAATTCACTGCACAGCCTCCCCAAGTTCAAGTCAATTTCCTACTCTAATTTGCTAGTCTAAATGCATATGAATTTATAAGGAGCTGGTTTAAGGACATGTATAGGCAGGAGCAGCAAACTCAAACAAGTATAGGAGCTGGGCAAGGAAGACACATAAGTGAGGCAGGCCAGGTGTAAGACATTCAGGAGTGGTGGAGACTGTGGCACGCTCAGGCAGATTTTAAAATATAACTACTTGGGCCAAGTGAAGTACTCTGCTGCTGAGTCCAGCCTACTACTGGGGTCTTAGAGATCCCACCCCGGTTTCCTTTGCAAACCAAAAACTAACAGGCAGGGAGCTGGAGCATTTCAGCCCAGTTTATGCAGGACTCCTTTAACAGGCAGTCTCTGCTCCAAAGCCCCCCGTTATTTTATGGCCAAGACTGTGTGAAAGCTGCTCAGCATTTGAGGTTCTCTCTACCCTCTCCTACTTGCTTCTCTCTTTCCCTTCACATGGGTCAGATACACATTGTAGCCCAATCCTTCTTCCTCCTCCTTTCACAAATGCTCCCCCAAGCCCCAAACTCTTGTACTCCCAAAATTAGAAAGTTAGTGGCCAGGGGATAGGAGAATAGAGATCCTGAAATGGTTTCCATCAAACTAGCTAGAATATCATCATTTCCTTGGGAAGATAAATCAGACCACCAGGTCATCAGCAGGAAGGAGCAAATAAATAAGTGCCCCAAACAGTGATGAAGACCATAAATGTGGAAGGAACACTGAGCGCTAAGTGATCGTTGGGCCCCTGCTCCGTGCGATGTCACAGAACTCCATTGTTAACGAGATGGGCATTTTTCTTCTTCTAAAATCCTTCTTTGAAAAACGTCCATGTTTAGCATTTTAGCTTCCTTTTCACAGATTCCATGACTTACTTCCAAGAATTCTTAGTTTTAGGGGAAGGTGGCAGAATGGTTCATACTTCCTCTCTGAGGGCCATGAGAGAATACTGTTATCCATAAGCCACACTTTTTTTTAAAGCACACACTGTAAATACACCAAATCCTTTAATGTATGGGGAATGTGAATCCCTGAAGTTCATGAAGGTCCCCCTGGATGTAGGAGCTTTTACTCTGAGATCAGTGAAATATTCTCCTGTATTTCTTTATGAGGCAGCTGAGCCCAGACTCGGAACCTCAGGAGTAGATGCAGAACGGAGAAAGCTCTTTGATCATCTTTCAAGACAACCGTCTCCCCTTCAATGTACTTGGGAGCATTTCAGATTATGTAAATACATAGATAGGCTTGGAGGGATCAAAGCAGAGAGAATGGTGCTGTCTGTTGGCTTGTGAATATTTATTTTCCATCATATTTTTAGAGTATATTATGTTAAGGGAAAAAACGAGTGAGAGAGAAAAGTTTCCAAGAACATAAGAAAAATCCCCTCACCACCTCCATTTTTCCCACCCACATTCTCCAAAAAGGGAACAGAGACAGAGGAAGAAGGACAACTCTGAGGAAGAAGCACAGTATCTATATGATATTCCTTTTGTGACAGATTTCGACCAGTAACAACATTCTGTGTGGTCACCTCCGGAAAGATGAGAGAGGGGTAGAAATGTTTTTAAGGAGTCACAGCAAAGATGATTTGGAAAGGTTCCCCACTTTGCAAACCTCACATAACAATGCAGACTTCTTCTTACACACTGTGTGTCAGCGAATATTATTTTACTATAATTATTCAAAGAGGAAGAAAACCCACTTTAATCTTCTGGATGCATATTGAGTCAGGCACATGTTAATTTTGTTGTTTACTATCTAGCCAATGCCTCATTAATAAGAACAGCTCACAGTTTTTCAACTCTGTGCCAGGCACGGTGACAAATAATTAGCACTGATTATCTCAATTGGTGTTCACAATGCCATGAAGAAGGTACTGTTACTATTGAGAGATGAGAGAGCTAAGGCACAGAGAGGGTGAGTAAGTAGCTTAAGGTTGCTCAGTGAACAAGGAACAGAGCCAAGATTGGAACACAGGCAGTTGTGTCCCCAGAGTCTGCCCTTTTAGCCTACACATCATAGTGCTTAGCACAGACTCCTTCACACATGGCATATGCATTTCCACAGATGAGTGAATGACAAAGTCTGCCTCTGGAGAGACAGACGGTAAGCTGATAAAAACACTTAATTCAGTTGGGTGAGTTGCATAGTTATATAACAGAATTAGATTCTGCACCAAGAATTCAGGAAATAGCTTAAATGTAGTTACTGGTAAATAATGATACATTTGTGTAACAGAATACTATACAGCCATTAAAAAGAATGAGGTCGAGTTTATATGAGCTGAAATGGAACAATCTCCAAAATATAGTATTAAATTTTAAAAATGAGCAAGAGGAGATGATATGTCTCCATTTATGCTTTCATAAGTATAGCATCTTCTGGAAGATTATGTAAGTCATTGGGGCTCCCTCCCCCTCTGGCCAGGGGAACTGGAGTCCAGGGAACTATAGAGATTTGGGATTAAAGGAAGACATGCTTTCAGTCCACGTCCATTGGTATGGTTTGAATTTTTTTTTTTTTTTGTGGGGAAGACCAGCCCTGAGCTAACATCCGTCGCCAATCCTCCCCTTTTTGCTGAGGAAGACTGGCCCTGGGCTAACATCCGTGCCCATCTTCCTCCACTTTATATGGGACACCGCCACAGTGTGGCTGACAAGCAGTGCGTCGGCGGGCGCCCGGGATCCGAACCCGCGAACCCCGGGCTGCCAAGCGCGGACTAAACCGCTGCGCCACCGGGCAGCCCCGGGTTTGAATTTTTTAAACCATGTGTACGTGTTTTGCTTTTTCAATATAAAAATCTAGTTTTTAAAAAGGATTCTGTTCTGTTGGAAGAAAACAGCTTCTATGTTGGTGGACTGGAGCTGCTTGTCATCATCACTTAAGCCGGTTCTACTCCTGGATATTTTTTCTTTTTTGCTTGAGGAAGATTGTCGCCGAACTAACATCTATGCCAACCTTCCTCTATTTTGTATGTGGGACGGCGCCACAGCATGGCTTGATGAGCGGTGTGTATGTCCGTGCCCGGGATCTGAACCTGAGAACCCCGGGCCACCCAAGTGGATGGTGCAAACTTAACCACTAAGCTGCCACCAGCCCCTACCCCTGGATGTGAGAGAGGGGAACCTTGACTCCAAGTCCGTCTCAATTTTGGCCGAAAGCAGTTTGCCACACAAAGGCGTCTCGCACCTGGGACAACCCCTCGTGAACTTCCAGGAGGACTCTCACCATCGCTGCAACTCACGTTGCCTGGTCTTCAGAGGACCTGTGCCATTTACAGCATGGAAGATGCTGGAAAGTGCTTGAGCAGTTTTTGAGAATCAGCTGATTTTGTGTGTTTCTCTCCCCCCAGCTCCTGGAGAGCAGGCCGCAGCGTGAAGGTACACAGAGAAGGCACCAAGGCCTACGGGTTACACTACCCGGGGGTCTAACTGCAGGTGCATAAGACTCATGCAAGGTTAGGCTGGAAGAAGCTTTAAGGTTGTTTCTGGCCCAGCCCCGGGCAAGGTAGAGAGGCATCGAATGAGTCTCCAAACAGTTGGGGGAGGCTCGATGCCCTTCCCACCACTGCACCCACCTCGCCCTGCTTTGGCCCTGCAGAATGATTTGGGTCCTGCGCACAAATGCCCACAGCAGATGGAGGGTGGACACGCTACCAACAGTGAAAATTAGGGCGAGCAGTCGCTGGACACCACGGCCGTGTGCTGTGTGCGTGTACTGGTGGGGAAGGCACTGAGATAACCATTTGCTACTTTCCTTCCTCGTGGAGTTGCGTTATGAGGTCTGCGGTTGGGCCGGGAACCCCAGCCAGCCAGCCCACCTGCTCTCTCTTCTCTCCCTCACTTTCCGGTCTTCCCTAAGTCCCTTCTCTCCTCTTTCATCATCTCCCTTTGAAATAGTTGTCCAAGAAAGAACCTGTTACCTTAACGTTTATTTTCGCTCATGAATATCAGCAGCTTTCCGGAGCAACACTTACATTTAAAGTAGAATCCTACAAGTTACAGGGAACTGACAGTCACTTACAAACCAGATCTTGCCCTGAGATTTGCAACGACGTTAAATTATTTCCCTTTAATTTGTCCTGCCTAATCTGCTGAGAATTAGTTTGCAGCGTTGTTGAACTTGAGGCAGCTCTGCTTCAAGAATCTGCATTTCATTCTCAGAAATATTTAGAATTTTTTTAATGAGGTGACAGCTAAGTCATTTCTTGCATCATCCTACAACATAAAGAAGGGTTGTTTCTCCTGGAGTTGTTTTTTAAAACTTAGCAAAGTAGTTAATTGAGAGATGCTGAGGGAAAACTTCTGTCTTTTTTGTGGTTAATATTGCCAGATAGGCTGGAAAAATAACTGAGCATCTGCTTCAGCTACCCTTTTGAAAAAGTTAAAAAGTTCTTGAAGGAAAGGCTCCAGCGTGTGCAGAAAATGATCTGAAGTCATTTAACTGAAAGTGAAATCCTGAAACTCCCTTTTCCCAATTATTTTGACATTTAAAGTAACATTTAAGCTTAAAAGAAACCCCTACTGAACAGAATATAACTTTTAAAACAAAATATAAATTCTCTCGTTTGTTTCAAAACTGGGGAGTAAAACAACTTTCAATTGTTTCCACTGGTGTGAAAATTATTTGGGAAACATCATTACATACTTCCTTAACTTAGGGGGAAAAATGTGAAATAACAGGTAGTGACCCCTTTGCACAGTTAACTCAGAGTCCCAATCAATCAAACAGTTGCGAGAAATGGATGCCAGCAGAGAGAAACCCAGATACTCACATTCACCTTCATCTTGATCCTCTAAAGAAATTATTTTTAAAGGTGATTATTCCATATCCTGGAAAACACCGGCAGAAATAGCTTCGGAAGGGAAGTCCTTCTGTAGTCGTTTGTGCTGGAATGTCAGGAGGTTTGGGGGCTAAAACACTTGTGCCTGAACAGGGCTCTTTCTGCAGCTGTCCAGCAGGCGACCTGGGCTGAAACCAACAGCCATGGGAAAGGATGGGGCCAGTTACATAACACATTCTCTCGACATTCCCGCGGGTCCCTCCCATCCGTCAGGATGCAAACAGCCATTGTGGTGGGTCTATCTATAGGCACTGGGGACAAAGAAGTGAATAAACCTGGTGAACTTGGAAATGAGAGAAAAAGAGAAACTCACTTAAATAAAAGATCGATTCCTTGTTTTCCTGACACCTCTAAAAATGACCCTGGATGATGGCATACCCTGTGGACAAGCACAAACCTTAAGTGATTTCTCCATAACGTTGAATTCTGATCCCTCTGGCTTTGAATTCTTCCTGGTGGTTCAGATGAAAAAGTCACTTATTACAGGGACTTCCGTAGCTGTAGAAAGCACTGCTTCCCAATGAGACTTTGAGGAAGAGGCTGTGGCCAGAAAAATTCCAAAGCCACCCAATGGAAATGAAATATTTTCTTCCCTGAGGTCTGAATACTGTGGTTTTCCAATAGGTTTGGGTCTTGACCAGATCGGCTTGTTTGAATATACTTCCCCTATTCGTGGGAATCTTGCTAAAATGCACTTTTAGTGCTTCATTGATTCAACAATTATTTATTAAGCACCTACTGTATGTCTGACTTATGCTTTGGGGAATGAGGTGAACCAGGTTCCCTTGTCCAAGCTCAGGACGGAAATGATGTGACAATAAAGAGCTCCCAGGCCTTCTAGTAATTGATTTTTTTGGATGTGGCCCAAGATGGGTCCACATTACGCCAAACTCTGTTCCAGCATATTTATTCATAGCCTTCTCCTCACCGCCCCGCCTCCAAGTTCACTCCTTGCTAGCCAAGTCCCTGAGTTATGAAGATATTTGGTTTGGAAAAAAGAGGAGTTGGGAGCAATGTTGGGCCAAGGTAGGTGGTTGAGGATTCAGCCCTCGCACGTGAGAAACTCCTGGAGAGAGGAGGGCAGGAGACAGAACTCTGGGCCTCAGTACCCTCATCTGAAAGTGAGGTAGCTGTGTAGGGTGCCCACCCGGCTGCAACACCCTCCCTTCTGGATGGCTTCTTTCCTTATTCTTATCTCTTACTTCATGAAAGCCAGCTGAGGGAGTAAAGAAAACAATAGGTAGGTTCTTTCCCTTTCTCATTTCTTTTCTCTTCCTTCCTTCTTTCTTTTTTTGGAGGGAAAAGGGGGGGAGGAAAGGCGTGGAGACGAATGAAGATGTACTGTGTCATTTGATTGGTCATAAGTGATTATACAACTCCAGTTAGGAGAAAGCTCTGTCTAAGACTGCGTTTCTTAAACTTTGTGTGTCTGCTTCCGGCCATATGCGTGTGCCATCTGTATATTTTTTTACTTAAAGTAAAATATTATATTGAGCCAATTATAAAACTCTCTCCCTAAGCAATACTACATATGAAATTACAAGTCTGATGAGCTAGTTTTAGTCTTTTCTAATGCACAGTAAAACATATAACTAATGTAAAAAATGTTCTATCTGTGTACCACATGTAAAATCATCTTGTATGCTGGAGGTCAAGGTCCCTGCAGGGTGTGATTTTTCTGTTTGATTGATCAGGAAGAATTCAAAGCTGGCCCAAGTAGTTTAATGGATCACAGAGAAATGAGTGAGGGTTCATGCTTGTTCACCGAATTCTCCGTGTTCCCAGGGGTGCAAGAAAGCGATGAGCCGCCTGTTATTCAAGCTTTTCTTCTCTCATTCTGTTGGTGTGAAGTGATTCCACTTCACTGGGTTTATTCGTTTTGCTGTCAGTAACGGGCTGCAGATAAACCCACTGAAGGCTTAGTTGGGAGAATACAGGGAAGGTTAGAGAGAATGTGTGTGTCACCGGCCCTGTTGATTTCCCGATGGTCGTTGATCCCCTCACTTTGGGAAACATCCGTGTAGGAGAGAAGCAACTTGAAGGACCTGTTATTAGTAACTGACTCTCGTGCCCTTTCAACTGCTGGGCGAGTTTAAACTCTGAACCGAAGCGAACATTCTACAAAGCACTTTTTACTTGCTGTTAACCAGATGGCAAATATATCCAAGGGAGAGGGACCCTACTGCTTTCTTATTTCATTTCTTCTTTTTTTTTTTCCCCAAATGACAGACTGCCTGTAACAGATGTGTAACAAACAAAAGCTGCTTTTGTTTCTAAGAAGCAACAGTTTAAAGGAAAAGAGAAATACATTCACTAACTTATAACCTCACGGAGAAATTCTCCCTGGAGTGAGTGGCCGGATGATTAGCCCAGACTCGCTTCTGAATAACTTTTCAGTGATTTCCGTACTTTTCCTAGAGGACTTTGAAGAGACTGCAAAGCCTTTATGCAGAGAGCCAGGGGATGCTGTCCCAGCCACAGGAGGACACGCTGCATTCTGGCATTAACTCTGTTCTCGTGGTGTGTACACAAGAGTCCTTTTCCACTCTAATAAAGAAATGGTTTATGAACAATGCATTTGGAAATGGCTCCTAAAATATTTTATTTCCCCTTTTTGCAACTCATGTTGGAGTATTCGAATATCACTCAGAGCATCTTCTTTTTACCAGCCTCCCACCTTCCTCCTTTGAAGTTGTTTCCTCTCCAGGCCCTTGTCATTTCCTCCCTTAGTCATCACGGTTCCAAAATGACTGCTGTGTGTTTCTATGGTCGCTTCCCCATTCCATTATCATGCAGGCCACTTTCCTTTGAATAGCCTTCGTAGCAGACTTTTTAAACTGTGCGGTGGTGGTGGTGTTCTGTTTAGCTTTTTTTAAAAAAGTGAGCTCTATAGGAAATAAAATCCTAAGAGAATAAAGCTTATTAAACAGGGGAAAGAATAATATAATGTAATGGATTTTTTATTAACTATAATGATAATGTATTAAATATTGAGAAAGGGGACTAGATATGTTCGCCCTTTGTGGCATTTAGAACAGTGCCTGGCACATTAGTAGGCACTCAGTATTTGCTGAATGAATGAAAGGTACATTGTCTCAACAGAAAATGGAAATAAAGTTTGTGGAAAACAAACATCAGTTTCTTAAAAAAAAGGCATATAGCACATGTAGTTCAATAAAAGCTATTTACACTTTTATTTACTATTCTTTTTTGCTCACATCCCCTGCTGGTCTCAAACATCAAAAGTTTTATTTTTTTCAAAAGACAGAGCAAATGATTCCTCTCGTGTCCATTGAGAAGAGAACAGTACCATCCAAAATGGAAAATGAAGCCACCTGCACTTGTCTCCTAATTCCTCTTCCTGCTTCTGCTCTTTCCTACTGACAGTTCATTTCTTGCACAGCAGCCTGAGTGATCTCTTAAAAACACAGATCAGATCATGTCATCTCCGGCTTTAAATAGGCCAGTGGCTTCCTTTGCAGTTAGAATGCACTTCAAAGTTCTTACA
The DNA here is from genome assembly GCA_031878705.1 of Tapirus indicus. NCBI lineage: Eukaryota > Metazoa > Chordata > Mammalia > Perissodactyla > Tapiridae > Tapirus > Tapirus indicus. Next base: position 48,553,605 of record CM062929.1, read on the forward strand.
GGGCCAGCGAGGCCCTATGTGGACAGGGCCCTGCTGACCCCCCAGAGCTCATTTCTGACCACTCTCTCCCCTTGTTTACCCTGCTTCAACCACTCTGGCCTTTTTACGGATACTCTACCATGCTGAATTCATTTCTACCGCAGGGCCTCTGCATTTGCTGTTCCGTTGGCTTGGAATGCTTTTCCCATCATTCAGGTCTCCAGAGAGGCCCTTATCTGTCAGCTCTACCAGGTCACCGTGTTTCATTTTCCTCACGGTAGTTATCAGCACCTGAAATCATTGTGTCCATTACTCACTTACTGACTTTCTGACCCCATTGGGACATCAGCTCTGTCTTGATCACTCAAACCCCGTGTTGGGTGAATGGCTAAACAATGGACAGGGAGTAGTGTTTTTCAAGCTGGGTGTGGTGTCTGGGCTGTTTTGCCCTGTGAGGTGGGTGAAAGGATGAAGTTGCTGGACAAGGTCAGTAGGAGGCCACAGGTCCTTGTGACCTTGACTTCAATTGCAAAGGCTCAGATCTAAGGCAACATCTGACCACGGCAGAAGGAGGGGCCGGTTCTTAAGAGTCGGCTGAGTGGCAGGTCAGGCTGGGGCCAGGTAGGAGTCAGAGAGCTGAGAGTCAGGGACGACCTCTGTTCCCAGACATCTGACAATGAGGAAGTGCCCTTCCTGTCCTCGAGGCAGGGCTGTATCGCAAGGGTTCTGTTTGCACTGCCTGTACCCTCCCATTCATTCACACACACCAACACAAAGCACTTACTGAGTACCCACTATGTGCAAGCACTGCTCTGGGTACTAGAGACCCAGCACGGAATAAGAAAGTCCAGGTCTGTCGCTCATGGAGCTGACTTTCCAGATGAGGAGACAGACAATGAACAAGGACAAACAAACAGGAAAGACGATTTCACACCTTGATAAGTGAAGACAAGATGGACAATGAGAATGACGGGGTAGGGGTGGAATGGGAGTGTGGTCCAGAAAAGGCTCTGGCAGGGGAGATGCTGGGGTGGAGGACCCACGTGATCCAGCCACAGTGACAGAGGAGCAGGGAACAGCAGGGGAGAAGAGGAAGGAATTGAGGTAGGAGGGCTGGTGGGAGTGGGATCAGGCAGGGCATTGTGGGCCATGGTAAGTTCTCTGCACATGACCCCACGTGATCCCACTTGCCCTTCTTTGACAAAGACCGAATTAAAATGTCTTGTTTACCACCTCAGAGCTGCTGAAAGTACAAGAGAGCCTGAAATTGCTCCCCACTCACAAATGAAGTGACTCAGTGACCCTCCTTCAATTCCTGGACATTGAACCCATCGAGACAAAGATGTCTGTGCACAAAGATGCTAATTTCAACATCACCTCTAATGGTGTGCATGCACATACACACACTCATAGTAAACACAACTTGCAACAAATGGGACTGAATCACTGAAGTACATACAGACTCTATTTTCATAAATAAGTCACTTTGAAACTACCAAAAACCCCAAACAAGAACTTACACATAATAAAATCACTTATTCACCTTGTCTTTCAGACGAAATCTTCTAGCATTTCTTGAACGGAGGTGAACATGGAGTCAATCACAGAGAGTCCAATAAACCAATGAATGCAATGTTAGATTTACCGCGTTCACCATGCATAAGGATTTTGACCTTTGTTGCAACTGTACTGTTTGAGGCTAGCACTTCCTATCACTAACATCACCGTGTTTATTTTTCAGTTTTCTCTTCGTTTTATGACAGTTAGGGAAAACCTAGTAAAAGTCAGTCGATTACACAAAATTTGCTATGCACACAGGTGAAAGCTCTCCTGATGTGGAACTGTTGGTTGGCAAGCAGCCACGCTAGGAAACAGCTTGGAAGGGCAGTCACGGTTCACCATCCAATGTACACAGGCCAACTTCAGGGCATGAAAGGCGATCCTGGGCACCCCGGGATGAAAGTGACAGTTGCTTTAAAGTCAAATGCACCAAAGCTGAACACCACTTAGGTGGTATGACTCCTTAAAGCATTGCGTTACCATTTAAGAAAAAGCAATTAAACAACAATGTAGGCATTAAAAATAATGAGGTAGATCAATGGTGCTAAAATGACTGGAAATGTACTATGTACCATTAATTGTGAAAGGCAAGAAGCTCCATGGTTGTTCAGTGGCTGCTCCTATTTGTGTAAAACCTTAAAAAAAGTATATTACCTTACATGTGCATTGACAGTTCTGTAGGGACACTCGAGAAATCATGAACCGAGGTCGCCTCTGGACCAGACTTGGGTTCTTGCTGCCCTGGTGCTGCCGTTACTGGGTGGGGGTAGCCTGTATGAGCCGAGATGTCGCTCATCCAGGACATGGGTTGGCAAACTATGGCCTGTGGACCAAATCCAGATGACCAATTCTAGAGTTAAGAATAATTTTATATTTTTAAAAGGTTGTAAAACCCAAAAAGAATATGCAACAGAGATCGTAGGTGGCCCACAAAGCATAAAATACTATCTGGCTCTTTCTGGAAAGAGTTTGCTGACTCCTGGCCTAGGAGTCAGAATATAGGGAGCTGGTTAAGGGCTGGGGCTCTGGGTTCAGTCTGCTGGGTTTGACTCCTGGCATTCCACTTACTAGTGGATGACCTTGGCAAGTCAATGAAGACTACCTTCCTCATCTGTAAAATGGGAATAAGAATAACACTCCACCTCATGGAGATGTCGTGAAGATGTAATGAGAAAACGCAAGTAGAGTACTCAGCACCAGTCCTGGCGGATGGACAGTTAGTAAGTGTCAGATATTAGTATCTGTATAATACTGATAATGGGACTTCAGGGGGAGGCTGGGAATATCAAATGTATGTTATATGCACACATACATGTGAATTACACATCGTAAAGTGCTATAGAAATTAGGCAGCATAAGTGGCACATAAATAAAAAGAAGTCTAGATCATAAAAAATCTGGGATATTCAGAAAAAATGTCAATGTTATGAAAGAAATAAAAAGTAGTGGATTGTTCTAGATTAAGGACAACAGAGACAAGACAAATAATGCAATGTGTGATCTTGGAATGAATCCTGGGTTGGAAAAAAACACATTCATGAACAAATAGCAACAGCCAAAAAAGCTAGAAAGGATATTTTTGGAAAATGTGAATGTGGGCTGAATATTAGAACGACATTGTCAATTCAACGTTAAATTTTCTTGGGTATGATAACGATATTGGAGTTGTGTAGGAGAATGTCCTTGTTTTTAGGAGACACAAGTTGACCTATTTAGGGAAGAAGTGTCATTATATCTGCAGTTTATTTTCAAATCATTTGACAACAACTACAACAACAAAGTGTGTGCCTGTATCTAAATATATTCAAATAAATGCACACAACTGTGACAAAATGCCAGGAATTGGTGAATCTAGGTAAAGGATATGCAGGGGTTTACTGAATTATTTTTTTCCATTTTTCCAATGGTTTAAAACTTTTCAAAGTAAATAGTTTGGGTACAAAATTCTAAGGTAGCTAAGATATTTACACACAATCTATGTAAGAGAGGATGTCACAGGTTACTCAGCCATAAATTCCACTAGTGACACCTATAATTATTACTGTGATAATAAATAACATATATTTAATTCATATAAGCAGACTTCCCATTTAGTAATTATTTCATTTCCCTTTTTCCTGTTCTACTTAGAATTTTAAAAAGTGTAGCAGGATAACCCTTGAGCTTCATTTTCCTTTTGTCCTAGTAAATTTCTTTTTGGTAGCCATTTCAACTTTCTAAATAGCGAGTCTGTTTTGATTCATGTCACAGACTTGAGCTCCACTCACACATATCAACATAAAAGTCAGTGTGAAAATAGTATGAGGAATGTCCACTGTGGACTCAGCATGGGAACCTGAAGCCGAGGTCTGGGCTCTGCTCTTGGAAAGCAGCACAGAATCAATTAGGACACTTGGGAGGGACACTGACTGTCTTCAGGGTCCAGAGAAAGGAGAGGTCAGGGTGGGCTGAGGCAGAGACTTGAGTCTTGCTCAAAAAATTTGTTAGATGGTGAATGGAGACAAACGGATGGGTTGTGTTACCAACAACATAAACTAGTTTCTGCTAGAAAGCAATTTTCATCCATCTCTGAATCAAACTGGTAATGAGCTCTACAGCACATATATTTTCCACACTTAAACTTACATTAAACTTTCCCATCTCAAACTCACATGTCACTAGTATTCATCCTTTGACTGGATTAGAAACTCAGAACTCAAATCAGTCACTGTCCTTAACCACAATAGGTTGTTATGCCCCCTGCCCATTCAAACAGCCCCCATCACTCACCTTGGGTGCACCATCCACAGTGCTCACTCCTTTCATGTTGGCGGTGTGAAACAGCTCCTTGGAGCGCCACAGCTGATATCTCCGGTTCAGAGGCAGATTATGCAATGTCACTGCATGCCTCTGGCTGGTTCTCAGAAACTGAATTCTATGGAGCTGACAACACGGGAAATTGTCAAAACGGTCCTCCCAGCAGGCAAACTTTCTGGAAAGCACGATAAGAGTAAAATGAAAAGGATGAAGGCGGGGAGAACAGAAATCCAGGCCACACTCACTCCTCAACGCCTGACGTCTCGCTTTGTCTGTAGGTGGAGATTGTCACACATTTGCTTCGTGAAACCACAAAAGAAGAAAAAAAACCCCACTCTTCTGCTTTATAGAATGAAGTTCCTACTTTGAAAAGCTCAGTGTATGAATGCACAGCATTCTCGTCCCTTGAACACTGTGGAACAACTCCCACCAAACAGACCGGGCTCATTTCCTTGATTAGAGGCCATGAGGCCAAATTTCTGATAGTGGTCAGTGTTCCTCCCTTCCTGCTCCGTAAAGCTTGCCCTGCAACAGCCAGGAGAAAACAAGTCAAGGGGAAGGGCTTGAAGGACCTAGTCCCACCACATCTTTCTCCCTCAGGTGCACACTTCTCTTTGCTCTGACCCCCAGGCCCACCTCCTGGTCTTTGCTCACATTTAACAACGAACATTTTCAGACTGCTGACTGTACCAGGGCTATGCTGAGCATATATCAGTACAATTATGATTATCTCTTAAATCTCACCAACCCACTGCCTGTACTTGAAACCACAACACTAACTCACGCAATTCAGCATTACTTGCCAAGTCTTTTACTTTCCCTAAATTCAGACTCAACATCCAGTGAGGATCTACAGGGGGGCAGACTCCTTGCTAAACACGTTTGCCTTTTGATTTCAATTAAACAAATTGGTACCCATCCTTGTGAGCCTGGCTCAAGTTCCATCTCCAACAAGCTGTCTCTGTCATCACTCTCTTCTTGCAATGACAGCACTTACTGTCTTGTCTGCTGGTGTCCCATGGGTAGTCCCCTCAAGTCTGAGCCCCAGGGAGGATTTACCGATGGGAACAGCTGACTGATTTCTGGCCAAGACAATACATATTTTAAATTGTTATCATTGTTGGAAGTTAACTTCCGGAGCCAAGTGATTGACGTGCTGTGGATGGGAGCAGATAACAGGCAGGGAACAATGACCCCACAGAATGAACACAAACTGACTTAGCAACAAGCTCCGAGTGGAGATCCATAGAGTGGAGGACAGAGACAGGAGAAGGGGGGAAATTTAGGGAAGGCTTCATGAGGAAGGCAGGATATGAGAAGCAGGGGCGGGTCAATATAGAGGCAGAGTTTGTTCCTGGCTGCCACACCATGGACATGCGAAAAAAAAAAAAAAACAAAACAGGATGGAATTAGCAGGGTCCATTTAAGGAAAGTAAGCAGATTCATATGAAGAGCAATGAGTCATAAAGGCTGAGGTTATGAATGACAGCCTGGACTAGCAGAAGTATTTTATCCTGTTAGTCTTTCTGCATAAGACAAATCATGACAATGGCTCCACAGCAATGCATATAGCTAGTGATATTTGTAAGGCAAAGGGCACTACGAAATAGTAGATGATTTCCATGTTGTTAAATGTGAATCTGGACATTTTTCTTGGGCGCACCTCCTCGTTCCTGCTTTCTTCTGGCTCTACCAGTTCCTCCGTGTTGGTGGAACGGGCCATGTAGCATCTCAGATGAGGAAGATGCAAGCATTATCGAGGTAAGGCTGAGTTCGTTTCCAGGGCGGGAATCTATGAGACCTAAATTTGCTGCTTCCATATATATACTTAGATGTAATGAGGTTATGATCATACCTTAAAAAGTCCTTCTCTCTCAGAGATATATACTGAAATACTTACAGATAAAATCTGAGATTTGCTTCAAAATCATTCAAGAAAGGGGGAAGTGGATAGAGGTATAGGTAAAAAGATTGGCCATGAGTGGAGAATTGGGGAGTCTGAGTGACGGGTACATGAGGATTCACTGTGCTGTACTGTTGACACTGAACTGAAAAAAAAAAAAAACAGCTTTATTAAGATATAACTCACATACCACAAAATTCACCTTTTAAAAAGAGTACAGTTTAGTGTTTTTTAGTATAGTCACAGAGTTGTGCAACCATGACTACTAATTTCAGAACATCACCCCAAAAAGAAACGCCATACCCATTAGCAGTCACTCCTCAGTCCCCTCTCCCCCAGCCCCCAGCAATCATTGTTTCTATTGTATCATTGACTTTTGTATACATTGGAAAAGTAAAAAGGATAGACAAATTTGCTCAAGGTCACACAGTGATGTGTGACAAACAGAATCTGAAGCCAAGTCTTGGAAAAGAACAAAAGACTTCGCACCAACTCGTTTGGACCGTTCCCATCACCTTGGCAAACTCCTGCCAGTGATTCTTCCCAGCCTGAAGTTCCCCATAAAATGAGACTGCTATGATTTGCATGTCTTTTTTTAAGGAAAAACAATCTAAACCAAAAAACAAAACTAAACCACAAAAGTAATAGGATTTGGCCCTGAAATTAAACAGATGCACTCCTACATAGATTCCTACCGCAGTATTTTGTCAATGAGGGGCTTGACTTCTGTCTGGTGTTTGATCCTGCTACGATTTTTCGGAATGAAAGGCCTTAGCCATTTTCCTGCAATCCACTCGCATTTACTTTCTAAGGCAAATGAGTCTCTTCTGTGTACAAATACTGCAAGACTTGATTTTCTAGGAACTTGGGTGGCTTTCAACATATCCTGCTGACTGAAGGTTGAGACAGCTTGAGTTGAAGAGAATCGAGTTGGGGAAGACGCTAATGAGGCAATTTTACCCCTTCTCTTGACAAATATGCCGAGAAGAGTGTTTTGGATTTTATTCTTAGAAGCTAGTTAAGTCCGATCACTTTTCTGTAGCTCCTAATAAATGTGCAGGCAGGCACACTGCTTTTGTACATTGAACTGTTTTTTGTTGTTCTTTTATACTGTTTTCGTGTGGACTTGAGCGATCAAGCTCTTCTGAGGGGTAGCATTCAAACACTGGGCGCTCAGTACCTGACTTATTAAAGGACAGCCAATTATCAGACTTAAAAAGTCCAAAACATTAAAGGCATGGCAGGAAATTTCACACTGCACTGCTTTAAAATCATCTGATTAATCTGGCAGATTTTAACCTCTTGAAGATAACTCAAAAATAGCTCTTTTGGTCAAAGTAGAATTTCATAAATTGCCAACAAATTCATCTAAATACCCTAACATAGGCATAATACAGGAGTACTGGGATTCTACAGCTACTGTAATTATTAGTGATCTCAGTTTAATAGCCTGAATTTTGATCCCAAAATTGAGAGGGAGAAGGAATCAGAGCAAGACTTGAAAAAAAGAAGGATGTAAAGGAAATGCTGTGCGTACAGGTGGCATGAAGCTGGAGGAAAGGGCTGAATGTTGACAGGGAGAGCAAGAAAAACCAGGGCAGAAAATGACGCCACAGGCAAGCAGTCTTTGTGCAGCAAGCAGCCAGAAAGGAGTAAATTTGCCAAAAGCTGACTGGGAAAGAGGCCTCATAGATGTTTCTGCTGATTCTCATCATGGTGGCTGTTTCCTCATGCACTTGACTGTGAACCCATGGTTCTTATAGCTTTACCTGGGAGAAGCAAATGAGGCCTGGAGTCCAGATGCGCTCCTCCCTAGGGAATCTGTGCTGGCTTGTCAGGCACTCATGGCCACTACCAACTGGAGCTGCTTGAAATTCTCCGCTTGCTTTTCTCTAAGCCACGTAAGTAGTGTGACTTACTCCAGCCTTGCTTGAGGAACAGCTTGGATGCGATTCTCAGGGAAGACCCTCCCCTATGCCAACACCCCAGAACCCTCCCCGCAAACCCAAGCCCACATTGAGCCAGGCAGCTTCCTTCTCTCTCACTGAGGGGGGCACCTTTTGGGTTCTGGGCTTTCTGGATCTTGATCCAAGTTCCCACCCTGTGAAGACTCAGCTTGGAAATCATTAGGCTGCAAGGGACTGACAAATGTCCTCAGCACAACCAGCAGCTCTGTCCCTCTCAGTCCTCTGGATTTGTGCTTTCTGGTTGCTTTTGCCTCAGGAATTCTCTTTCTTGCTAGCTCAACTATCTCTTTAGAGACTAAAAATAAATTCTATCCAGGTCTGTACTGAAAAGGGTTTGCGGAGTATCTGGTCTGCTGTATTTTCAGAAACAGAAGCCCTCCCCTAAAAGTAAATGCCTTCTCCCTCTCCCAAATCTCTTTATATCTTGATGTGTTAAAAAAACAAAAAAGATTTACTGATTGAACTGCCTGTTGGGGCTGATTTTGATTAAGCTCTGTAGCCCCGAGGAGAACCGACTTCCCTCACTACTTAACAAGTCAGTAACAGAGTTGAGACTGGACTCCCCTCTCCCCTAACATTGCCCTTCCTAAGGGAAACCAGTTTAAGGCAAAATGTAGTTTTCTCTGATTAAAAGAAACAAAATTATACTCACTTTTAAATTCATAGATAGTAGAAGAACAAAGATACACAGCTAAAGGTGATTAAGCTACAAAAATCTAACTTCCAGAAAAAAGTACGAAAGAAACTGTGAAAAGTACCAGTTCAAAGTCATAACTGCTGTTTGAGAACTTATGTTCAAATATGGAAACATTCAAAGCAAGCTCCAAAAAAAATGAACTAGCTTTAAATTATCATTATATACAAAAAGTTTATTTTAGAAATCACATATCTTTAAAAAATTACATAGAAGTTTTAAGTTCTTATCCTGACTGGATACTATTCACCATTTAAATGCCAGGGTGTAATGTGTACATGAGGGATGTGTGGATACCAAGTCCATGTAATCTTTCTGGTATTTACACCAGTTCAAAACATTAATGTGATTTTTAAAAGAAAAAAAAAAAGTCTATTTTGGAAACACACAAAAGTATCTTGATCTTGGAGACAGAATTCCTGACACTACAGATCCATTGCTGAGACTATTCCAAAAAACTGGAAAAAGGAGACATTATATTAATTCACGCAGTTAAGAACATCCAATGGAACTTCTGTCAGGAGTGCAGTGTGGTCCTTCCACAGAACGACTTCTGTGCCAGGCCAGAGTGATACAGAAATGTTAAATCTCTGCTTTATAGTTTCAAAGGTTGAAAGCAAAAAAAAAGTCAGAAAAAGAAGTGGGGAGTTTTGGTTGGTAATTTTTTTTGGCAGAACTGGTTATCCTTGTTCCTATTTAGTAGATTTCTTTTAATCTTACAAAGTAGCACCCGCAGATGGTCAAGTTCAAATACTGGAGAATCAGGACACAAAATAAAAATAAATTTAAACTCACTATGGACCAAAAAATATAGCTCTTTGGAAATCTGAACTAAAACTCAGTGATTTAACACATTAAGTGTGGTTAAAATGCTTTACTGGACCAAAGAGTTAAAATGATCCCCAGGATGATGATTAAAGCAGAAGTTTTATGCAATAAACTTCAGGAGACTTTAAAGCTCCTATAACATAAAACAGTTACTTTAACTTTAATCTATTTAATATTCTTATCAAATGATCCTGGATCATATTTCTAGGCATTCCTACCCAGATCATGAGGTATTTGTATTTGGGGATAAATATAAACCAAAGTTTATCTTCGTGAGAGGAGTTCAGGGCTGTCTGACTCAGCTAGAGCTGAATCCAGAGAAACAGTGTCACTTTAAAAAAGTTTCAAGGAAAAGAAAACTCGTTATCAGTTGGTTAATTGCAAAAAAAAAAAAAAAAAGAAAAAAAATCTTCTGAAAACACAGTTGCCGTGTGCATCCACGATGAGTAGTTACAGTTCATGCTGAAGAGAACTGAAAAATAAGATTTAAAATTACATAAGCACAAAGTTAACTGATATTAATCATTCATGAAGATAAGCAACACCTGAAAGCAGTAATGGGCTCACCTAATTTTGATTAGATTGGATATAATGTGGGCGATATGATGAAAGATTTATCTCCTACAAATCTTCAGGGAAAACTGGCCATTAATTTTACTGAAGTGAAAAATGTGTAACACTAAAGTTGCAGATCTGAGCTTTATTATCAGAATGATGTCATTTTAGGAGAAAATTGATAAATTCTCTAAAATGGTTTCAATATGGCACAAAACTCTTGATTCTCAGAGCTGTATGTCTACTTATCTGCCGAAATGTATTTTAAAAGGAAAAATACAAAGATGTAGAATAGGCATGAAAGTTGACAAAATAACCAAATGAAAATTCCTCATGACAGATCCACTGGAGATCTAGAAGAGTACTTTAATACTCTATCCTTCTTCAAACGATCGAGAGAGAGTCAAGAGAAATGGCAAGTCCTGTATTTACAAAACTGATGAAAATCACACTGTAATAATCAGTGAATGCAGAACAACCACACAGATCTGCGTTTCCAACTTTTTCCACCATGATTCTACATCAAGGTAAAAAAAGATTCCTTTGTACAAATCCGAGAAGGATGTAGAGGTGGCAACACACCTGCCAAAGTTGGTACAATGACTTACAACTGAAGCTGGTGATGGGGCACAAGGGGAGGGAGGAGCAGAGCCCTGGAGAAAAGAACCCTATTTACTCCAGGTGGCTCTAGTCTGTGGTTGATCTCCGGTACCAAAACCGGGCCCTGAAGTCGTCGCTGCACGTCATGAAGCCGGGGTTGGTGGGCGAGTGCACGATACAGCGCACGATGTTGTTGTGGCCCAGGGAGAGCAGGTTCCGGCGCTCGGCCGTCCGCGAGTCCCAGCAGCAGAGACTGATGGTCCTCTCGTCGGGCAGCAGCACATAGTCCTCCGTGTGGTTGAAGACGGCCTGCGTCCGGTGCACCTGCCGCCCGCTCAAGCCAGCGCCTGCAGAGAGACCGAGAGGTTAGGGGCCGGGGCACCAGGGCGAGCTTTCCAAGTTCAGACCCTCTAGGACCCTCAGACTGCTCCGCTTTCATTAATCCTGTCAACGTAAAGCAGCATTTTACAATTGTTGAAGTAATACACAGTTATTGTGCAATTTTGGAAACTAAAAAAGTATGAAAAAGAAAATCACCCCTGGGCCCACCACCTAAGGCAACTCTGTTAATGTTCTGATGTACTTCCAGGCATAAAAACACCTTTTCAAGAAAATACAAAACTGGTGCCACATTATATACGCCTTTTCTATCAGTCCAAGCCAACTTTACGTTGGGTACACTTTTACATGCTTTTTACTGGCTGCAAAGTATCCCATTGTTTGGAAGCACCATTACTTATTTAAGAATTCTTTTTCTGCAAGTAATTTAGTTTGTATTCAATTGAAAGTAATGCTGTGATAAATATTTTGCACAGAACACATTATTTCCTTAGGATTAAATTCTTAGGAATAGAATTACTGGGATGTATGAACATCTGTTCTCCAAGGGAAAAAGCTTTATGCTTTTTTATGGCCATGAAAGAAAAAAATCTCTCTTTTGTTTAAAGTACTAAAGTATAAAAAATAACAACTGCCTGATAACTTTACACCTAGAGTCAATATTTTGATGACTATCCTTTCCACGTATCTCCATGTGTTGTACACTCATTTGTAAACTATATAAATCAGAGTATACATCATACACTGTTTTTCATTCAATACTATGTAGTGGAGATCTCTAAAGAGAGAATATAACTTAATGGATAAAAATATAAGGTTTGGTGTCAGATCTGGATTCAACACTTATGAGCGACGTGACCTTGGACAAACACCCCCAAGCCTTCATTTTTTCCTCTGTTCCATAGGGATAAATACAGCACCTACCCACAGATTGTTGTGGGGATTAAAATGAGGTATAAATGCACATCCAGTTTTGCAGTCTAAGTGCTTAACAAATGTTACTATGAGTCTTTTTTAAAGGCTGCACAACAAGAATTTATTCAATGCTTCTTGGTGGACATTTACGCTTTCTAACTTTCCACTCCGCCCGATAAGGTTGGGATGGACATCATTTTATGTGTGCATGTGCATGCCTGCCCAAGAATCTTTTTAGGTTGAATTTCCAAGTGTGAATATAGTGGGTCAAAGTATATCTATTTAAAATTTTGATACATAACACCAAATTGCCCTTCAGAAATATTTTACCAATTGACACTCCTAATAATAAAATATCTGATTTCCTGAAATGTTTATCAATACTATAGATAATAAAGATCTTTTAAATTCCTAAAATCTGATGTGCACAAAAATCCTTCGGTTTTCATTTCTTAGGTTTATAGTGAGGTTGGTCATCTATCTTTTCTTGGGTTCACTGACCAATGTCTGACATCTCTATTATATATGCTATGAATATTTTTCCCCTAGTCTAGCATTTAAATTTTGTTTATAGTGTTTTAAATTAATTTTTATTTTATTTATTTATTTTTTTGTGAGGAAGACTAGCCCTGAGCTAACATCCGTTGCCAATCCTCCTCTTTTTTTGCTGAGGAAGATTGGCCCTGGGCTAACATCCGTGCCCATCTTCCTCTACTTTATACGGGACGCCGCCACAGCATGCCTTGACAAGCAGTGTGTGTGTCTGTGCCTAGGATTTGAACCTGCAAACCCTGGGCCGCCGAAGCAGAGCACGCGAACTTAACTGCTTTGCCACTGGGCCGGCCCCTTAAATTAATTTTTAATGTCAAAATTTCTAATGTTGGGACCAGCCTGGTGGCGTAGCGGTTTAGTTTGCAAGCTCCCCTTCAGCGAACCAGGGTTAGCAGTTCAGATCCGGGGTGTGGACTGACGCACCGCTGGTCGAGCCATGCTGTGGCAGTGTCCCATATAAAGTAAAGGAAGATGTGCACGGATGTTAGCCCAGGACCAATCTTCCTCAGCAAAAAAGAGGAGGATTGGCAGCAGATGTTAGCTCAGGGCTAATCTTCCTCATACACACACACAAAAATTCTCATGTTTACTTGATAATTTTCCCTTTTCCTTCATTATTTTAAGAGCCCGTTGAATTCTAACTAAACATTAAAACTGGAAACAGATCTAAATGTGCTGACATGAAGTGGTGTTAATCTGTGAATTAGAAAACAGGGCATTTGCATATAAATTCAGTATCATCTCACTTTAAAATTAAATCTCAATTCTCTATCAAAAGAAACCAATCAACTACATACAAGCAGAAAACATCCCAAACGTTCATAAAACAAAACAAATATAATAAATTCTCATCAGCAGTCTGGTGTGTGCTCTTCCAGATATATCACGCTCAAGCAGTGGTTGTTACTTCTGAAGAGGGAGAAAGCTTTCCCATTTTTACTTTGATTACTTTTGTTTCTTCTTTTTGCAACAAGCAGTCCTTTAATAGTAATAATTAGAGATTTTTTCAAAATAGCTTCATACAGAAGTGTTCCAAGGAAGTCACCAAGAATTATGATAAAAATGGCTCTTTCCAAGACCTGCCAGTTGTACCATCTACACCAGAAGCCAGAGCAATGGCACGAGCAAACTTGGGTTACAGTGAGATAAATCTAAGGTAGGTTATGCTGCACCCTAGTGGTTCAGATGTCACCAACTCTTCAATTTTCTTCTCTAAAACGCTCACTTAACACCATAGGAGAGCCCCTTAAAACAGTATTGTTTTCTTGTGATTTTTAAGTTAAGGTCGTGCTGATTTTAGTGTATGACAAACATCTCACAACAGAGGAAACCAGCTGAAGCCTCCTGGAGGTTTTCTACCAAACACCAGCCTTCGCTGTCACAAGGGACAGAAGAATGAGACACAATATTTTAACAACATTCACTACCAAATAACTAGACTTGAACACTGACCACTGGTGATAGGATAATTTTAATAGAGCTTATCATAAAAAGAGCTCACAGGCGTAACTGTTACCAATTAGAGACCAACATGAATTAATGAGAGAATCTGATGAATTTAATTTTGTTTTTCTGCCTGAAGGGCCCACTTGATACCCAGGTTCAGAGCACTGTGGTCTCTGGGTGCTACCTCTGTGCGCTCAGGAATGGGCCAAGATCCTCCCTCTCAGCCCCTCTTTCCCTAATGCATACGCTTACTGAGATCCACTAACTGAGGCTTTTCTCTGGACTGCTTTCACATTTTTGTGTGAAAAGGGCAGGCCATCAGTCTACAAACGGACCACCAGGTTGTCAAATGTTACTTGCATGGAATCAGATCTAGTTAAAGCTGTAATGTATTGAGAAGAGCCAAGTTAAGAAACTGTAGTTCTATTTCCAGCCTTGCTTCTTACTAACTGTAGCCTTGGTTAAACTATTTAACCTCTAAGCCTTGGTTTCCTCTTATCTAAAAGACAAATAACGTCTGGCTTGCTCAACACATGGATTTATTGTGTGGCTCTACTATGAGGATCTAAAAGAGAGTACTGGAAACTATAAAATGCTACAGAAATGTTAAGTAATATCAATTTCTCACTTACCTGTGTATCTGACCAGCGTGCGTCCTGTTGAAATTTCCCAAAGTTTAGCTACAGAGTCTTTTCCACTTGAGAGAATGTATTTAGAATTTTTGGAAAAAATGGCAGAACAAACTTCAGCACCGTCATGTGCTTTCTCAAAAGTTGTGATGCATCGATTTGAAACACCGTCCCATAATTTGATGCAGCCGTCCTTGCTACCAGTTACATACATATTAGCACTAGGATTGTAATTAACAGAACATATAGCATCGGTGTGTTGATCTTGAGGATTACAAGAGACGAAACACTGAAATGTGTTGATATCATAAAGCCGAAGAGTAGGATGCTGAGTCCCAACAAGTATAAAGTCTCCAGAAGGATGAAAGGAGATGGAGCGTAACATTTCAGCTTCCTGTTAGGACAGAGACATTAACATTAAGGACCAACTAGTGAACAACTAAATCCAGAGGAACTGTGGAAAATACCTGGCTGATGCAAAGAATCCATAAACCACTGATCAGATATTATACAGGTATAAGAAAGAACAAAGAACTTTCTGGAATATTATCAACACATCATTTGAATAGAGATTTCCAACAACTATCCAAATAGTGCCACCAAAGAAGGGACTCAGAAGTCCCTTTAACAGTGAGATTATTCCCAAAACCATAAAAGTGAGCTTCATTATTTGCAAATGAACACTGAGTGAACTCAAAATGGAATATTATCAATCTGTGATACATTCACACACGATTAATGAATGAAGATAAACACAACTTGTACACAGGAACAGCTTCTTCAATTTGTCCCAGGGCTTCAAATATTGAGTAAAAAATTAAATTATTAAAAGGTTGAAGCCGCTACTAAAATATTAGTATTTCTGAATTGCGTATTCAAAATAGGGTACATCAAACATCACTTTTCCAGTAAATACCTGATAGTTTCAACTGAATAATTTTTTGATTCCCTTAAGTTATACTTGAGTGAAGTTGGTTGTGTTTTGTCTTCAAACAGGGATCAGCAACCTTTAAAGAGTGATATGGATTCTGAACTCTTGCCACATGAACTGTGACCAGCAGCATTCCTGATCAGCCAGAGGAAGTGGGTGCATTTACAGCACATGAACTACATGCCAACAAAAACTGATCCAGGTGCTATCTGCGGCATGCATCCTTGTCACTGTACTCGTTTTACAGGATGATCACGGAGACTACTTTTAAAAAGAGAACAGTCATACAATAGCTCATTGTATTTAAGAAAAAAAATGTAAAGCTCCTTTCCAAACATTCCTAACCTGAATGTATTTGAAGGCTCTCTTTGCAGATGGTTTGGAATAATCAAATAACTTAAGAGTATAATCCCTTGAACCAGAGGCAAGGATCTGTTCTGTCGGGTGGAAAGCGAGACATGTAACTTCATCCACATGGTCATAAAGGGTTCGAATCACTGGGTGGTTTTCCATATTCTGTTGTGCAGTCTCGTTCATCATGACCTAGAACAACAAGAAAAGAAGAGATGCTCAAAGTGTAAAATCTGTTTTGACTCAAAGCACACAACCTACAACTGTGCTAAGTTAAAGCTGGTTTAAACTATTCTCTCATTTTTCAAGAACGAATAACAAAAGGCAGACAGTAAGTATGTAACTGGGATTTTTTTACCTCTATTGGCATGGCACTTTTGGCCAACATTCTTTCTGTGTCAAGTATCTTTATGGAAGCATCAGCAGATCCAGTAGCTATTAGCTGTCCATCTCTGCTATAGGTGGCCACCCGGCACGGTCCTTTATGGGATGTGACATAGCATGTTTCGTACTCTGAAGCCTCTGGGGACATAGTCTGGACATCCGCATCAAATTCCAGGTCAATTCCTGTGCCAGGGGCAACCGTATCTGAACGACCAATTGCATACTGAACTGCAGTATCATCATTTTCCATTCCTGAAAGGAATAAAAATTAAGGGCATAAAAATGCTATTTTAAAAGGCCAAGACAAAGTTCCGGATCCAAATTGGGAAAGATGTTTGCCAACGTCAACTTCCTATTTCTTGGAGCTGCATGACACTTAATATTGTAGAAAATTATGTATAAATGACCTGGGTACATGCACAGTGACAACACTGTGAGGCAATATGGGTTATGGAAGGTTATGCTCCAACAGGTCAAATCATCTCCTGATTTTTGCCTCCAAAACTTTCTACTTTAACCACAACTACAGAAACTCAAGAAAAAGGAGTCCTGGAGTTAAACTGTCCATTTTTTCCCATTCTGGATTTTAATATTTTTAGTGCTGAGATCTGTAAGTAGCAGCTCTGAAGCTCATTAAGTCAGAGATATTGTTAGCATTAACACTAGTGAAACGTATCTTAAAGAATGTTATTTCAATAAACACAAGTTTACCAACAATATGCATTTTAAATTTAAAAATAACTTCACATCATATAAACAACGTTTATTAGCATAAGAAAAATTAAAAATACAGAAGAACAAAAAATAAAAATGTCCTCCTATTATATCACCCAGAGATGATTACTGTTAACATGGTGGTATGGACTCTTCTCCATGCACACAGTTGTTCTATTTCTTAACAGAAACAGAAAAGTAGAACCACGCTATATAACATGTTGTGACTTACTTGTTCACTTAATCATACACAATAAACATCTGGCCAGCATAATAAATGTTCATCTACATCATGTTGTTGGATCCAATTTTATGGATGTAAGAACATTTATAATGAATTCCCTATTGTTGGGCATTTCAGTTATATTCATTTTATTTCCTCAGGACAAATTCTCACAATTGGCATTGCCAAGTCAAAGAGTATAAACGTGTTCGGTAATTCTCTATTTTACTGAGCGCTCTCTGTGAGCCAGGCAGGCACCAGGACACACTGCTGAACAAGACAAGGTCCTGATCTTTGTCGAGCCTGCAGTCTTTTTTGGGGAGGTGTGGACTGTGTGGGAAACAACCCAAAACAATAAAGATTTCAGACAGTGATTCTGTTATGAAGGAAATGGGATTGTTGTCTTAGAGCAACTGGAGAGTTATGGGGAAGATAGTGGGGTTATTTTAGAAGAGGTGAAGAGGACTCTGAGATGACATTTGAGCTGAAACTTGAACAAGGTCAATAATACAGCAACAGAACGCTTCAGGTAACTCGTATAAAGACCCTGAGGCTAGAACCAGCTCAAAATTTTTATAATCTGGACTTGCTTACTCCTTCAGTATCCAGCACTGTACTTGATATATACTAAACACTAAAACTAAACGGAAATAATTTAGAAAAATTCTGATGTGTGAAAACATCTGAAACCTTGTCATGGGATCAATGAATTTGCATTCACAAGCTACCTAGTTTGATAAGATGCAGGAGCTGCTCCGAGGGCGCGCAGACAGACTGAGGCTTGATTTCATTGATGAGGCCATTAGCAATGCTGATGTAGCCATCATAGAGCAGCTGGCTAATGATCAGCTTGTAGAGCTGCTGGCGGTCCTTCAAGCCCACTTTGGTTCTGTACATCTTGAAGAACAGAGAGACAATTTCCCTGCCAGCTGCAAGAAGAGAAACCAGGTGGATGGTGAAGGGCAGAGGCACTAGTAAACCACAGAAGCAACACAGGAATCTGGTCAGACTTGCAGGCTTAAATCCCAGCCTACCAGCTGCATTATCTTTGGTCAGTGACCTCGTTTCTCTAAGATCAAGTTCCTCAGCTGTTAAATAAGTTAGTGAAGGTTAAAGAAGATGGTGCATTGAGCACAGTGGCACAAAGAAGTTACTCAAATCACGTTTGCCGATATTTACAGCAGAATGTCTCTTCATCAACTTTTCTTCTATGCCAAACTACCCACCTCCAATTTTTATTCTTTATTGCCATCCCAGAATCTTCCACGTCTTCTGTGAATAAAACAGTGGCTGGTGTTTGCAACAGGTAAGACAGCTGCTACTGCTGATGTATAGACACTACTGTTTCCACCAGCTGAGCTGTATGTTTACTAATACCTCTCACGTTCATTCTTAAAACGTTTTAAAGCAACCGAGCTTCATGAGGGCAAAAAAGCTATTGTGCTACGAAAACAGTGAAGTTGAATGCTTTGAAAGATTCAAAGGTGAACTGCTTAATAAAATATTGGCAAGTAGGATATAGCCAAGATAACTTTAAAAAAATGGGAAAAAAAAAGCAAAAATCTGAAGGATTGTGATCTTAGATTGATTTACAAGTGTCTAAATTCTCCCTCAGTCTTAAAAAGTGAAACAGAAAACTGTAGATGATCGTTTCTGGTTTACGACAAAACCAACCAACCAACCAACCAACCAACCCCCAAAAGACTGCAATTGGTGGACATGAGTAGAATATTTGATTATCAAAAATGAATGTCTGTGTATACCTGGACAGATATCAGAAGACTGCAGGAGCCTGGGCACAGCAATAAAGAATAAAAGTTGTGGCAGAGAAGAAGACTGAAAGAGTACAGGAGACAGAGATGAACAAGAGAAAGAAGAGGAGTGAGTAAACAGCAGCATCAGTACCTTCTGGTATTGCTGTACTTTACAGGGGTGATTCTGGAAGGGGGGAGGTGAGGGTGTTAGAGGAAACGGGTGGGGAACCACCTTTTCTAAGTACACAACTCCCTCTGGAGAATTACTGAGGCTACTGATTCTAAGAACAGCTAACATTTACTGAGTGTTTACCACGTTTTATCTCACTTAATCCTCAACACCATCTTATAAGGAAGTCCTGTAATCTTGTTTACAGATGAGGAGGAGAAATAACTTGCCCATGGTCTCACAACTACTGCCTGGAGGAACCGGGACTAGAATACAGGAGGTTTGACTGTGGATTGCGTTGTTTCCAAACACTACCTATAGCGATCCTCAAAAGTTTAAGACTAGCTAAAATTTATTAGACATTCCGTACAGCATATAACATATATCGTGTAAGCAACTAATACGCATTACCTCATTCAATCCTCACCTAATCCTATTTTAGGGACGGGCAACCTGAGGCCCACAGAGGTTAACTCACCCAGGATCAAACAGCTTGTAAATGGCAGAGCCTGTATCCTAACCCAGGCTATTTGACCCCAGAGCCTCCGTTCTTACTGTGCTGTACTGATGGGCGTTAACAACAGCAGCTAACATTTATTAAGCACTTGCCAGACACCGTGCAAAGCACTTTATAAACACTAACTCACTGGATGAAATCATTAAATGTATTTAAGTACACGTAAAAGCAAACAGATATAAACCTACACTTGTATAGACAACACTAGGACACAAGAGATGATGAAACCGGCTCAAGGAGGTTAGGAAACCCAATGAAAGTAAAATGTAGCTAACTCGCCCAAAGGTTAAAGTGGTCTCCACGACTGCCCACACCAGAGCCCAGAACTGAAGTACTTAGTCCGTCCTGCCTCTTCACTCACGCCAGGAGCATCATGGGGTGTACAAAGAGAGAAAGGAGAGAGAGGACGAGCCCCGCTTCTCAACTCCCGTAGAACGTTCGCTCGCCGGGCTGGGAAGCGCCTAAATACTGTCCCCAACTTGCAGGTGAGGACACTGAGGCCCGAGAAGAACCCGGCCGGACTGTTAGACCCGGAGCTGGAAGGGGCGCCAGGGCGAGGATACAGGAGCCCCCTCACCGCAGGCTCGCTACCACCCCGGCACAGGGGCGAACTAAGGAGAGAGAGAGCGAAGGAGCGAGGCCTTGGAGGAAAGGGGGTGCAGGCCCAGCCCGGCCACTCAGGGCGCACGCTACCCCGCTCACTATCGACTTTTCCCGCCTCGCCCCCGTCCTTCCTGTGGACCCCTAAAGGCCCCGGCCCACCGCTCCAGCCACCCGCCACACATCCCGGGCCCCCGGTACCCGCTAATCCAGCTCTCTCGGTCTCCCGCTCTCTCCTAGAAAAATGGAGGCGCGAATCCTTCCCGATCGATCGCTCCGAGCGCACGTTCACTGCGCACGCGCAGAGGGCGCCGCGCCGAGCGCTGCACTATCGATCGGCACCACTCTCCCCTGCTCGCCTCGCCGTCTTACTAGCGCGTTCGAGAGGTTCGTTCACTTCCTCCAACTTTATCTTCTACGCGACAACGCTGACGCCAAGGGGCTGCTATCTCACAGACAAATATCGGATCCCGGAGAGCACCAAGGGCGGTAGCACGGCCAAAGGTCTAGCAGCCCGTTGGCTCCACCACTTCCGGGGCCTTGCGGGGCAAGTGCGCCTGCGCGCCGTCTCCGCCCTGGACGTGACTCAAGCGTCGAGTTGGCTCTGAACCAATCAAAAGGCAGCGCCTCTCTAGCCCAGGCCAATCAGCTTTCGGGTTAGAGGGTTTAACTCCTATTTAAAATGAAGACTTTGAATCTTAACGGCTGAGCTCTCGGGAGGACTCGGCGGCCCTAGGTCGGAGGCAGGAGCTGACGGGTGCGTAGACCCTGGGGCAGCTCTGAAGGGCGGGCGGGCCCGGGCGGCCGGCCTGGGTGGGAGGGAAGCAGGCAGTGGGTCCGCGAGGGAAGGGTCGGGGCGAGAAGGCCCCCCCCCGCCGTCACCCTCCGGCCCCGGGTCCCCCTTCCCCCCATCCTGCTCCGTCCCCCATCCTCCTCCATCCCCCATCCTCCTCCGTCCCCCACCTGTGCTTTCCCAGCGCCCTCCCATCTGCTTCTGGGAACTGAGGCGCCCTGAAGATGCCGCTTGATGTTTATGAAACGTCTGGAATGGTTGGGGCTGTTGAGTGGTGGTGGTGGTGGTGGGGGAAGGTTGTGCTTTCAGATAGGATTCTTATATTCAGTGAGTACCTGGTAAGAAAAAACACGGATTTTTGCTGTCTTGGAGTTTACGTTCTAGTGGGGGTGGGGAGACAGACTGCGAACTAGCAAGATGACGTCCAACAGTGGTGAGCGTTACGAGAGAAATAAGTCATGTGGTTTACCGGGGGCTACTTTGGATAGAATAGCTAGGAAAGGCCCTTGTCCTGGCTGGCTGGATGAGTGGGTGAATGAATGAGTGCTTCGCAAACCGTAGACCTTGGACCACCTATATGTCGGGATTACCTGGGAGTCCTTGTTAAAAATATAGAGCCTCCTAATGAATTAGAAGCACTTGGGCATAGGATTCAGGTGTCTGTCTTATTATTAGGCTCTCGAGGTGATTCTGATGTTTCATTGAGAACTAGTGATCCCGACCAGCGCATACTAGTCAACAGCGGATGTTAAAATGCAGGATCTGATTTGTTGGGTATGGGGTTGGGCCTGAAAGTCTCCATTTCTAACAAACGACCTCCTGATGTGGATGTACCTACTGCCCTTGACTTTTAATGTCCCCTCCTCCTCCTCAGTCTTCCTTTTTCTTCAAATTAACCACTTTTCAGCAACATACTCATTTCCTCCCCACTCTCCTTCATCTATGCAGGCATTAGCAGGTTTGGCAAGGAAGGAAAAGTCTAAACCCGCGGTGCTATTAGATCCAACAATTTTCCCGCTTAGAGTAGTAGGAGGCCTGATTTGAACGGTTGGGCTCTTGGAAGGTCATCTGGTCATGTGACTCCTCAACCTGGCTGTAGACCAGAATCACCTGCAGTCTTCTGGGGCTCTCTCCTGATTTTCTGGATCAGAATCTTATTCCATTCTGCTTATTATTATTGATCTCCCTGAGAAGGAGAAGTATGTTAAATTGGAGCAAATGTCTGTAGCTTCTGTAGAAGACTGTAGAAGAAGATAAATGTCCTTAGACCTGTGTGATCTCATTACTCTGCTACTTGTAACTGTTAGGGAAAGTGAAGAAAGCATTCCAGTGTGTGTGAAATTAACGTTTGCATAACACAAGCATATATTTCCTTTTCCTTTTTGTCTATTTCTACTAACCCACTGCCTGATATAAAGACTCTGGGCTCTTTGGCCATGGTTCCATCTTCAAGCTGGAGTTATTTGCTTATTTGTAAAATGAATGTGAAAGCGTAGGGGTGGGGAGCGCTTTCTGATTGGATTCTAGAATTCAGAGAGCACTTGGGTAAGAAAAACACAGAAAGGTTTCTGCTTTCTTGGAGTTTATGTTCTCCTTACTTGATAGGTTGTTGTACCTGAATCACAGTATGGGCTTACTAAGTGTCATCAACTATTTTTATTATATTGATTTGCTTTGCTAATGGATTAATTCATTCCCCAAACATTGGCGTACATACTATGTGCTAGGCATGTTCCGGGGAGGCAGCAGTTACTGGGACTAAGCCCTTGCTCTCGTGGAGCTTGATTACTTTGGAGACTGAGCAGATAGCTGGATGTCTGACTCTGGGGAGACAGACAGTAAACAAGTGCAAGTAATGTTATGTAAGATGTTAAGTAAGGGGTATGAGGAAATATAAAGGAGAGATGGTCTGAAAGGGGACATCTGAGCAGAGACCTGAATGAAATGAAGGAGCAAGCCACACTTCTATTAGGGGAAGAGCCTAATAGGTAGAGGAAGTGCAAAGGCCCTGTGGCAGGGACTTCTTTGAGGAAAGAAAGGAGCCCTGTATGGCTGGTATGCAACAGACAAGAAGAAGAGATGAGGTCAGAGAGGTGGTTAAGGTCCACATTTTTTGAGCCTTCGTAGGCTTGTCTGTGCAAGTAGAATTTTGAATTTGAGTTGAGGAATTACAAGGGGCTTTGAATCAAGGACCAACATATTTGACTTGTTAATGGGATCAGTGGGCACAGTGTTGCGAATGGACCATGATGGGGTAACAGTGGAAGCAGAGTGACCACTGGGAGCCTGCTGCAAATAATCGAAGGGAGAGAACTGTGGTTTGACCAGGTGGTAGTAGTAAAGGTCATGAGCAGTGATTTTTGAAGGTACAGCCTACAAGATATGCCGATGGGTTACGTTTGGGGTTTGAGGGGGAACCGTGTAAAAGATTGTATCAAGACTTTTGACCTGAGCAGTTGGCACGATGGGTTTGCCATCAGCTGAGACCGGGACTTCTGTGAGAACAGGTTTGGGGGGCGGGTAGGAGGGAGGAGGACTTCAGTTTGGGACATGTTCAAGTTGAGATGCCTCTCAGATTAGCAGGTGGAGATGTTGTGTAGGTGGTAGGAGTTCGGGTGAGAGGGCTGAGCTAGAGATGGAAATTTGGGGGGTCCTCAGCCTGTGGATGGTATTGAAAGCCAGGAGACTGGATGAGCTCACCTAGAGAGTGAGTGTAGCTGGAAAAGAAAAGTGCTCTGGGCCTGAGCTCAGGGTACTCCTGTGAGCAGAGGGAAAAAGAAGTGTGGAGGAGAGGAGAGGTTCCCTTTGGATGTGTTAGGATTGAGATGCCTGGCAGACCTGTCTGGGAGATCTGGGGCAGGTAATTAGGTAACCAAATTTGACAGAGGAGAGATTAGGGCAGAAGATGCAAATTTGAATCATCTTAAAAAAGATGTTTAGAACCCTGGTGCTGGATGAGGGGCCCTAGGAAGGTGTAGATGGGGAAGTGGCGAGTCCAAGGACTCATTCCCAGGTCACCTCAGACATCCTGATAAAAATGAGGCTGATCCAGCAAAGGAAGTTGTGATGGGACAGCTGGGGAGATGGGAGGCAACTCTTCGAGGTAAGTGAAGGAGTGGAAAAATTGTCATCGAGCTTGTCAAATGCTGCCGAGAACTATTGACTTTTGGATTTGGCAACAGGAGGGTTCAGTCAGGAGCCTGACCACCCCTCCCCGACCCGCCATGGGAACAAAAGGCCTGTGGGAATGGACTGGAGGGACGGTAAGAGAAGTAGCGGAGATAACGAGTGTGGATGACTGTTCCAGAGCTTTGCTGTTGAAAGGGGAGGTGAGAGATGTGGTCATTGCTTGAATTATAGGGTGAAAGGACCTTTTTTTTTTTTTAAAGACCCCAGGTATTGAAGCAGGCTTTTGTACACTGATGGCAGTGATCCATTAGTGAGGAGATGATGGAGCAGAAGGACAGTCACTTCAGGAGTGAAGTTTGAGTGCTGGGGAGGGGATGGGAGGCAGTATACGAGGGGAGAGGTTGGTCTTGTGGGAAAGGCCCCACGCCTGTACATTATTTGTATTACAGGAGAAAACACTGCTCCCTTATCAGCTTCATTTGGACAAAGAAAAAGTGTAAAATTCTGTTGTTGGTGTTGAGGTGTTTTCATCAGGAGCTGTAACCCTGATCTAGCACAATGATACTTTGAAGCAGGTGGATTTGTATAAATTAAAGGTTCTTTTTTTTTTTTTTCAGGCATCATGGACAGATCTAAAGAAAACCGCATTTCAGGGCCTGTTAAGGTAAATTGAATAATCTGTAATCTCAATCACATTTATAAAACCCAAATGGAGATTAGTCTTATATCTGGAATTCTTTTCACCTTTACTTTGGATTGTAATTTTAGATTCCTCTGCTATATTCTTGGATATGAGTTAGTCACTTTTCTCAGCATTCAATAACATTTTGTTGATTCTCTCACCATAACTTTTTTGTTCTGCTTTGTCTTATAATTAGCTGTTTAAGTATCTGTATTCCTCCATTGTATAGAGGATAATAATGTAGTACACAGTAGGTGCCCAATACTTGCCTGTACTTTCTTGCTTGCCAGAAATTAATTTCTTTGCCCTAGTTCTGGTCACAATTCAGGGAATGATATGAGAAGAATGTTAAGCTGCACTTTAGTGAACATTTCTTGGGAACCCACTTTGAGCCAAGTTCTGTGTCAGATGCAGGGATTACAATGATGAAAAGCACATGGTCTTTGACTTTTAAGAATTTAGAGCCTTTCTGGAGAGTTGTGTGAGCCAGTCCCATGCCTTATAATATATATATGTGTTTGTGTACACACACACACCCCCCACACACCCACACCTGAGTAATTCTGAGGAGAGGTGCTCAGTTCAGATTGGGATTCGTTGGAATCCAGGCAGGCTTCACCAAGGAAAGACCCCCAGCTCTTGGCATTTAATAAATGTTTGTGGAGCAAATGGGTGAATGAGTCTCTCTCATATAAAGATCCTTTAATATAAGTAATCTCCAGATTTTTTTTCCTTCTAGGAAATCAGCATAAGAATATAAATATGACTTCATTTTTTGGGGGGAAGGGGGGCTTGTTTTTAGAATTCTTCATCTTCAAGTAAATGGATACTTACCCTGTCTTTACTGGCTGAAAGTATAAAATGACCAATTTAGAAAAAGGCTAACTTGAGTCACTGTATTTGATTCTCAATTCTTGTGATAAAGATCATTTTTGAAAATTGCTCTGTGTTTACAATGTTTCTTTATTTGTCACTGCCTGAACGCCTACTCTGTTGTGGCTGCTAATTTCAGAGGTAATTGGCTTTTTACTTGCAAGTTGGAAACCCTCTCTTGTAAAGCACTCATACCAGTGGGCTGGTGATGGACTCTGAGGCTTGCCTTTCCAGCACTGTTTCCTCATTTTTGAGGAAATTTCCTCTGTTGAAGCTGGAGGCAGTCTCACTCCCTCTACCCCCTCATTTTAGTTTGATTAGCTCAGGGTCTTAGAATTAAGTTAACTATTTTTTAAGCTTGTGATATCCTATTTACAGGCATGTAAATAATATATTTTGGTAATAACTTTTTGAAGAACCTATGTTTGTTTTCTCTTTGCCAAAGGTTTTTTGGCTCAGATCCATTTTGTAAGCACTTGGAAAATGAAACATTAGTAAATTAGTAATAAGCTTTTTTTGGAAACTCTGGCAAATACAAAAATTCAGACTGTCTTCTAAAATTTCTTCACTCAGATAAACATTGTTGAACATTGTAGTGTATTTCTTTGTCTTTTTTCCAAACATATATATTGTCAGAAAATTTCAGCGGCATTGGGATTTTAGTATAAAGTTTCTATATTGCAGCTTTTTGCTAAGTAATAACTCCCAAGTCATCGAGAATTTAGAAACTGTTTAATGTCTCCCTTTGTAGATGGAAGTTTAGTTAATGGACATTTGTTTATGGGAGCATGATTTTGGGGAGGGAGTGTTGGGGAGGGGGTGAGAGGTATCATCCAGGTATTCTTTTCAGCTATATACTAACTGTCTGCTGGAAGTGCTAATTAAAATAGCTTTCCTTTTCCATCTCTTATCAGGGACATTCATTATTTTGTTATACTAGAAAGCAAACTTTGTGAAATTCTCAAAATATTCAGCTTTTGTTCATGAAGACCATGAAGTTTCTTTTCTTTTTCCCTCCCAACCTAGACTACAGTTCCACTTGGTGATGGTCCAAAACGTGTTCCAGTGACTCAGCAATTTCCTTCTCAGCATCCGTTATCTGCAAATAGTGGCCAGGCTCAGCGGGTTTTGTGTGTTTCAAATTCCTCCCATCGGGTTCCTTCACAAGCACAAAAGCTTGTCTCCAGCCATAAACCAGTTCAGAACCTGAAGCAGAAGCAGTCGCAGGCAATCAGTGTTCCTCATCCTGTCTCCATGCCGCGCAATAATACCCAAGAGAGCGAGCAGCCTCAGCCCCCAGCCCCTGGTAAATCAGCTTTCTGAGACTCATTGGATAGTCATTCTTTTTAGTTGCTAAAAAAAGGAAGTGTATAGACTTGTGTTTCTTGTTTGGAGCCCCGGCCTTTACATCGTTTCTGTTGAGGATGGGGAGAAAATCTGACGTCAGATTGAAGTAACAGTGTGTCCTGTGGGCCAGGCCTGTGCTGAGAACACAGATCTGAGTCCTACCCTCAAAGGTACCTTTGAGGAACTAAAAAGTTCTAAGCTTCTGAGCATGGAGGGAAATCAGGGGGAAGTGGATGGACTGAGGCAGACCGGGACGAGGTCACAGTGGGCACTGCTGGCCGTGTGGAGGAATGGGGCTTCATCCCCTGTGCACCGGGAAGTTCCTGGGAGGTTTCTGAGGGACTGACTTGCCTTTCAGAAAGCTTACTCTGGATGTGTGCAATGAACTGGAGAGTAGCAGTGCTGAACCCAGGCGTACCAGATAGGAGGGAGGCCATTGTGGTTTAGGTCAAAGATGGCAGTGGCTTGCTAGGCGGAGCAGGGAGGATATTGTAGTTATTATTTACCAGCTGTTGAGTGCTCACACACAGTGGGCTCTGAGATAAGTTCTTCCTTCATCCACATTGTCTCATTCAATCCTCGTAACCTCTCTATGAAGTAGTCAAGAGTTATTGACTCAGTTTTACAGGGGAGGAAGCTGAGACTCAGAAGCATTAACTTATCCAAAGACATAGCCAGGATGGAGACGTGTAGACAAACCTGAGTGCTCACTTAGGATGCAGACTGGATGGAACTGGGTAATAAACTGGACATCGGGATGATGCTTATTTTGATGGCATTAACTTAGGGAGTGAACCAGGGAGGGAAAAATCAGTTTGGGCCTGCGTTCAAATATCTGAGCAGAGCATACTGTGCTGCTGCTGGAGTTTGAAGTGCCAGAGACAGATAAGTGGAAATGTCCCATGTAATCTCTGGATAATGAAATAGTGACTTTAGCACCCTGTTGTGCAATTGGTTTATTGTACATTTTGCTGGATTGGTGGCTTCTATTTTTATATTTCCCCTTGGCAACTAATATAGTGGAAGGAACAAAACTCATGTTTTGTTGCACATGGTTGATAATTTGTATGTAGCGTATGAACAGTTGGCTGGCCCACCTAGTAGGGAAAAGGTGATGAGTTGGGAGCTTATCGGGGATGGGAAGATTGGTGATTCTGCCTTAGAAGCTCTGCATTTGGAATCTGAGGCTTCAGGGAGAATCTGCTTCGTCTTGAGTCTTCAAATTATCAGAGGGCCTAACTGTATGCATACATATCTGCTTGTCTTTACTCTAGAAATCTGCAAAGACTTCACATGGTGGGAGTCAGGTTAGGGTGTGGTAGTCTTTTTTCCATAAAGAAAACTAAAAATAGCTCAGATCTACCATTCTGTACATACCATTAACATTTTGGTGACCATTCTTTGATTCATCCCTGTTGACAGGTTTTTAACTTATTCTCTCTAGTTATTCTAAAACAACTGTAGTTATTCTAAAACGGGTTTTTAACTTATTCTATATAGGAAATAATTCTGAAAAGGAACTTGCATCAAAAGAGAAAAACGAAGAATCAAAAAAGTAAGCTTTATCTTATTTACAAAGTTATGTGCTATCATTCCATTAGAATGACACCATTTAATTGCAAATTTAATTATGGGAACTCTTTAAAAAATAAAAAGGTCTTTATTTTCATTTAGAAAATATAAATGTTTCCAAATTTCTAATCTTAAAAGAAGGAATTTTAATGATGGATGTTTATTATGGACTCAAGTTTTTCTTATTGCTTTTCAAATTCAGAAAAAGCTTGTATGAAAAAGCTTGTTACAGAAATGTGTAAAATAAAAGTTTCTCTCTACCCTCAGAAGTAACCACTACATATGGTTTATGTATGTTTCTATACTTTTTTCTATTCTTAGACAAAAGGGCAAGTTTGAAGACAAAATGCGGTCATGTTCCACAACTATATGCACATGTGACTGTATGAGTATTTTGACAGTATTAATAGAATTATTTTTTATAATAAAGCTTGGTTATACTATCTTCCCCAGATATTTTCTGAAAGCCTGCTGTCAGTCTCTGAACTGCCGAGACTCTCGAACATAGTAGGAGGAGCCAGGGATGAACCCACAGACTTTTTTTTGCTTTAGCTGCCTAGCAAACGGCTTTCCAAGAATCTAAATCCAGTGGTTCTCGCCCCAACTGCCCTCCCTACTTGCTTTTACCAGGGTGGTTCTCTGCCCCAGAGAGTGTTAGCATCTCAGGGGATGGAGGAGCAAGAGGCCCACAGAGGGTTCTGAAGCATTCTTCCCTCTCCAATGACTTACCTAGTCCTTTCTATGGTCTTCAGTGTTGTTGTGAATAGGTCTCTGCTGTTAAATGTAGTACTGCCTCGGGACATTTCGTTGAGTGCTTCAGCTCTGAAAATCCAGATTTTCCTTGTCACTGACTCATACAGCCAATGGCAGGTGGAGGGAAGGTTTAATGTCTGTGGTGACTCATTAACTGTGGTTATTGGCTTGGCTCTTGCAGAGGTACATACTGAATACAACTTTGAATATAGAATTATTTATAGGGTGTGTCTCCTCATTAATAAATGGTTAGAAAATGGTTTTCTTCACATTTTAAAATGTTTGAATTCTTCCCTAGAAGGCAATGGGCTTTGGAAGATTTTGAAATTGGTCGCCCGCTGGGTAAAGGAAAGTTTGGTAATGTTTATTTGGCGAGAGAAAAACAAAGCAAGTTTATCCTGGCTCTTAAAGTATTATTTAAAGCTCAGCTGGAGAAAGCAGGAGTTGAGCATCAGCTGAGAAGAGAAGTAGAAATACAGTCCCACCTTAGGTAAGTTTCCAGTTTGATATGCAAAAGAATGGTGTACAGAACTTAGTTATTAAAAGTTAAACTGTTATAAACTTTTTAGAAGGCCTTCTTCATAGTACTTCAAGGAGTGATTAAATTTGTCATTTTTCAAAGATTTATCTAGACTTAAGAAGTGCTGTGGTCCTGAAAAATTACTTGAAGGTTTAGTTTTGTTAGTGGAGTAATTTATGTGGGCAGACTTTTTTTTGGTGGATGAAGGGGAACGATACTTCTTATTCTGAGTTCTAAGCAGAGGTCGCAAACCGGCAGTCTTCAGGTTGACTTTGACCAATGGGTGTTTTTCTTTCCTTTTTTGCTTTTAGTGTTTTTTCATACTTGAGTCAGTTGCTAAGTACTTAAAAATCTGTCCATATCAGGCCTGTTTTCATACCTGGCAACAGCTGGCTGGAGGTGAGAAGGGCTGATGGTTTGGAAAGGCTGTGTGCTGTCAGCTGCCCCAAGTCCTCAGCAGCACACATCTACCGCCCATACTGAACACTGCTTTTACATTGTCTGTCTCCTAGCATTTGGGCATCAAACTGCTGTGGAAATGCCATGTCTCTCTCGTTTTTTTTCCTTTTTTGCAGAGAATATTTAGTTGACTCTTTTCCCCTAAGAATAAAGATGGCCTAAAGGAGCGAAATAATAGTCTTAGCTAAACCTGAGATTCATTAATAACCTTGAAATGCATGTAAACTGATATGTGGATATATGTACTTTTCTTAGAGTGGGTCTACAGTTTCAGATTCTCACGTGGGGTGGGGGGTCGGGGAAGTCTGTGATCAGAACAAATTTTTACCACTGGTTTCACATGAGGGGTTTGTTTGGTATTTAGTACATATTCTTGTTATCAGCTCCAAAACCGGGTGTTGAGTGTTCATCCTTTGTTGCAGGCATCCAAATATTCTCAGACTGTATGGTTATTTCCACGATGCCACCAGAGTTTACCTAATTCTAGAGTATGCACCACTTGGAGCTGTCTACAGAGAACTTCAGAAACTGTCCAAGTTTGATGAGCAGAGAACTGCTACCGTAAGTTTTCATTTATTGTCCAGACTAATTCTGTTTCCTCTGGACCTGTTCCACACAGCAGTGTACCTTTCATTGTAGTAGAGTGGGTTTTGTCTTATGGAAAGATAGCTTAATAGGATCAAATATTTGAAATGAGAAAATCAAAATGGCTTAGTTGTGCCATTTGGTAAAATCAGGTACTAGGTAGAATCTTGTGGCTGGTTTGTTTCTAAAGTTGTTTTTTGTGGAAATGTATATAACGAGTTGCCCTCTTTTTTTTTTTTTTTTTTGTGGGGAAGACCAGCCCTGAGCTAACATCTGTTGCCAATCCTCCTCTTTTTGCTGAGGAAGACTGGCCCTGGGCTAACATCTGTGCCCATCTTCCTCTACTTTATATGGGACGCCGCCACGGCATGGCTGACAGGCAGTGCGTCGGCAGGCGCCCGGGATCCGAACCCGCGAACCCCGGGCTGCCAAAGCACGAACTAAACTGCTGCGCCACCGGGCGGCCCCCCTCTTTTTTTTTTTTTAAACAATTTATTTGAGAATAGTTTTAGATTTACAGAATAATTATGAAGATAGTACAGATCTATTTTCTCCTATTAATAATCCTTAATTTCTCCAATTAATATCTTAGTGGGGTACATTTTGTCATAACTAGTGAACCAATATTGATACGTAACTATTAACTGAAGTCCATACTTTATTCAGATTTCCTTAGTTTTTCTCCTGATGAGACTAGGGTCATGGTTTTTGAGAGGAAGACCATAGAGGTAATAATAGTTTATTAATATAGACTTATGGATATTTTATACTTTGCGTTATAGTCCAACACTACTTTATTTTGTTGCTGAAATTGTTCCAGCCTTGGCCACTGCGAGCTCTTTTCACATTTGTTTTTCTTGACATTGTGGGTGTGTGGTGGCTTTGATTTTGTTTTTGTTTTTTTTAGCACTTCCTTGCTCTCTAGTACAAGATGCTCCAGTCTCATCTTGTATATTTCCTGTCCCAGGCCTAGAATCAGCCATTTTTCCAAGGAGCCCTGGCTCCTTTTATTGGAAAATGTTATTAGAAACCAAGATCTGGGTGCTAGATGTGCTCATTGCTACTAGAGTGTCATTAATTCTAGGTTCGCAGATGACCGGGAGCAAGGAAATATGTGTGTATACTAACCTGTGTATATACGTGTATCTATGAATATTTCCATATTTATCCATCTGTATCTATATTGAGCAAAGCATGAGTCCATTACCACATGGATCATTCTACCTTCCTCCCCTTGCTTATCTGTGACCTCCCACTCTCACACTGAGAAACCTGGATTCCACCATCTATTTATTTAATTATTCAATTCCAGTGTACATGCACAGTGGTATCAGAATTGTTAACCAGTTACCCCTGTGGGAAACAACTATATGCGTTTAAGATTCATCTATCTTTTCAGGGCTTGATAGCTCATTTCTTTTTATTGCTGAGTAATATTCCACTGTACGGATGTACCTGTTTATCCCTTCATTATTGAAGGGCATCTTGGTTGCTTCCAGTTTTTGGCAATTATGAATAAAGCTACTATAAACATTTGCATGCAGATTTTTGTGGGGCATAAGTTTTCAAGTCTATTGGGTAAATATCTAAGGATGTGATTGCTGGCTTGTATGGTAAGATTACATTTAGTTTTGTAAGAAAACTGTCTTCCAAAGTGGATTTACCATCGTTGCATTCCCATCAATGAGTAAGAGTTCCTGTTGCTCTTCATCTTCACCAGCAATTGGTGGTGTGAGTTTTTTTGGATTTTAGTCATTCTGATAGTCGTATAATGGTCTCTCATTGTTTTAATTTGCAATTCTCTAATGACATATGATGTTGAGCTTTTTTTTCATGTGCTTATTTGCCATCTGTTTATCATCTTTAAGGTGTCTGTCCATATCTTTTGCCCATTTAATTGTTTTTTTGGTTGTCTTATTGTTGAGTTTTGAGTTCTTGTATATTTTGTATACAAGTCCTTTATCATACATGTGTTTCACAAATGTTTTCTCCCAGTCTGTGGCTTGTCTTTTCATTCTCTTACTTGTGTCTTTCATAGGGCAGAAGTTTTTAAAGTCCAACATATCAAGTTTTTGTTTTGGGTTTTTTTTTTTCACATGGATTGTGCTTCTTTATTATGTGAATGAAATGACTTGTTTGGAGAAGTTGGAGTCTTAATTTGGGCTGTTTTTTGTTGAATTGGCAGATGATGGGCCTGTTGAATGGTGGTTCCTTTGATTTGTTTCTTGGTGGAAATCTCTGGGTAATATGTAGTATGTACACTAATTTTCTTTCTTTTTGGCATTGATTTAAATGGCATTAAATTCAGGAGGCTTTACTTTTACTCTCTGATGAAATCACAGCACTTTTGGTGAATGACCCTCTGGTCTTGTCTCTGCAACGAGGACACATACTATTTTAAACTTAAATGTGTGCCCTTTGGATAAGTAGAAATAGATCTATTTCATTTGCTTTTTAATATATTAGCTAACCAAATTAGTTTCTTATTTGGCAATTAATATTTATACTACTACTCAGTTTTCTTCAATCCAGATGGAGTTTATTTTGGTGTAAGCAGATAGCTATTTGAAAGAAAATAAAAGATTGATTTTTTCTAGATTCCTTAGTAGTTAGAATGAATATGTATACACACACCTGTCTTCCTTTTCTGATTAATTCAAATAAAACTAATTGTAGAGCAATGGTAGGCACTTTTACACATATCCACACTCTAATGGGGGAGGTGTGGAGGAAGTCGGTGCCAGAGCTCTGATTTAACTAAGAGCTTCTTGCCTTGATTTGAGCAGGGAAAACCCCCTGCCCTCTGGAGTTCTAATGTATGCTCTTAAAGCATCATCAGCTCAGATTTGGGAAGGGCTTTCTTTGCCTTCACTTTCAGTTTATTGTCTACATTTTGGTGTCTGATTTTTGGCTGAAAAAAATGAAAAGTGTTCTGACAATAACATTTGGTTTCTACCCATTTGTTTAGTAAACCTCTCGTGTAAAATAATGTTCAGTCCTGTCTAGCAATTACTTTGGAAAACAAACCCTTCTCAGACTTTAGTCAGAGCTAAATAAATTCTTTCAATATATTAATAATTCTTATCTATGTGTGAAAGCAAATACTGGACTTGCTTGCTAGATCCTTCTTTACTTGAGATGGAAACAAAACTAACAAAAGGACTGATTTGCTTGTGTGCTTTTAAGGTAATGGATTAGGATACCCAAAACTGAACATTCATTTCACATGCCAGTACAACCTGCTGTTGGTTTCTGTTTGTTTGGGATTACTTTCCTCTGATGCTCTTAGGGCAAATTTTTAGCTGCAAACAAATCCTTGTAAATTGATCTTGGTTTTAAAAATGGGAATTGACTGTATTTGAAAGGTTTTTAAAAAATTGGTTTTTAAATTTTAAATTGTTTATACATTTGACTCCCTAATTTGTACCAGTTTTCCAGTATTGTCTTAATTCATTGCTGCTGGGCCATAAATTGCTGCGTGGGGATGTAATTATAGCTTATCATTGTGTTTCCTGTCCTTCAATATCACCTCTCCTGTATTAGCAAATCCGTAAGTGAGCGTCAAATACTCGTACTTCATGTAAACACTATCCGTAAACTGGTCCAACTGATTTTTTGTAGAGTCATCCATTGTTTCTAGTTTTTGCTTTAAAACCTGCAAAACGTCTTAATCTATGTTGGGTTTCCTTGCAGAAGACATGTCTAGAATTGCTATATAAAATCTAAAACACGGATTTTTAATACTTTTTTTAATAGTATATCACAGAATTGGCAAATGCGCTGGCTTACTGTCACTCAAAGAGAGTTATTCACAGAGACATTAAGCCAGAGAACCTGCTCCTTGGATCAGCTGGAGAGCTTAAGATTGCAGATTTTGGGTGGTCGGTACATGCCCCATCCTCCAGGTATGTAACTTTAGAGGTGGCTTGTTTGGTTTAGCAAAAGCTGCGGGGGTGCTAATTATGAGCTAAATAGTAAAATACTTAAGCCTAGCTCTTGTGAATTGGGGCAGTTGACTGACGCACAGACTTTGGAGCAGTTTAGGTCTGATCGTAAACTAATGTCTTCAAGACCATTTTATTCTGCAACCATTTTGGGCTATTTATCACCTCCTACTTGGGGTTACAGATGCTTAATGTCCTTAGAGGCTAACGAAGGGGACAAATAGTAAACAGATGACAAGTATATGACAGAGGTGAAGTGCAGGATGAGTAGAGGGGGAGGAATTCCTGACATAATGGGGGGTGGAGACTCCACTGCTTCCTGGACCAGGAGATGGGGAAAACCTCAGAGGACAGTATGTGCCAAGATCCAGAGCTGAGAGCACACGCACGGTTCTTCGGGGAACCTTAAAAAAAAGAACTGATTTCTATACAACTTTCAGAGTAGTAGTTAAAGATTCTCTTTGGTCTGCTTTTGTCAACAGAATAGTCCTTTCTTGTCTCCTTTCTTAAAGGTAAAGCAGAGAGATTGCTCTAAGGAAACAATTTGAACTTTGCAAACGAGTAAAATGTTCTCTGCTGTTTTAAATTTAATTTGGGTTTAAATAAACTTTTGAAACTGCATGTGAGGCAGGGCATTCAAAAGTATACATTAATTAGTTTGTCAACTTTGAGGTAGGACTTAAAAAATTATAGCCAGATTACTTTTAAAAATAAAGCTGGTTATAAAAAACTGTATAGCCTAAAATAGATGATGTGGGAGAAGGCCCTTTGTTTTTGTTGCCACTTCTAATTGTTTCCAGCAATGCAGGAATCGCTGTTGCAGTCCTCTCTTTTCTTTTTTTTAAACTGGTTGTCTGTCACTAGTGGGAGCTGTTGGCACCTGGTGAGACAAACAATGAAGAACTGTAGGCTGCATGGAATCACAGAGCTGTCCTGGACTTTAACCTGTCCAACGGTGTCACCATGAGGGGAAGATAGCTCATCCTTTTCTGAAAAGGACTTTTATGTAGATGTTGAAGGTCACTTTGGCCCGCCCCCCAGACATTAATAACCACAGGCTCTCCCAGGTTGTGCGCCGTCATTTGAGAACCCCCTGGTGCAGTCTGACTCCCTCATCTCGGGGGTAAGGGGTGAGATGTCTGGAGAGGTGGCTCCTCAATCCCAGGCACCATTTAGCTGAGCGGTATTGGTGTGCTCACAGGGCGCCAGGCATGGTGAACACAGCACCAGCATAAGCTCCGATGGCGAAGAATAACTGATAGGAAGCAACAGAAACCTACCTGACCTTTGCTTCTGGTTTGATGTCTGCCACCCCCAGCTTATTTCCAACCTCAATTGGTGGTTGATAACACACCTGTCTATCTCGTGCCTACATTCAGCAGTTACCATGTTGCTACACTGGCCGTGTTTACTTTCTGGTGAACCTTCTAAAATAAATTGCAGACATGAGGCTTCATCCTTGAGCACTTGAATGTGCATCTCCTAAAAATAAGGACATTGTCCTACATGATCACAACCACCATCACGGCCTGTTAATATCTACTATTTAGGCCATGTTCAAATTTCCCCAGTCCACAAAATTTTATAGCTTCTTTTTAAATCAGAACCCAACCACGGTCCATGCATTGTATTTGATCGTCTCTCTTGTCTAAATCTGGACGAGTTCCCGCCACGGTTTTAAATGGGTTTTTCTGATTGTGGTGTCACTTTATTTGGTTCTTCATCCCCTGTATTTGCTGAAAACTAGAAGTTAGGTCTAAGTGCCAGAAGAATATTTTTGGCAAGAATACTTCACAGGCCACCCCCAAAATTTCAGTATCTCTTTTGCACCGATGATGTATCAGAGGCAGCATGTATCCATAACCCCTAACCTAGTGCTTTCACAGTGGACGTTTTTTAGTTTCTTTTCATTAATGTCACCTGGCTCTTAATCTTAGCATATCTATAATAAAAAACAAATATAGAACTCCAAATTGTACTTGGAACTTTGTGTGGCTGCTTTTATATAGTGGTGATACTTTAACTTTCTTACATTTTAGATCATTTAAGAAGGTTCTGGAATGGACAAATTTGGAGTGCAGCTTGGTTGCTAGCCATGTGATCTTGCGTATCTCCCTCAATCTGTTTCCTGTCTAAAAATGGGGATTTATAATAGTACCTGCTTCATAGCACAGGATCTGGCCTAGGAAAAGCACTCAATCAGTGTTAGCATAATTGTTAATGGTTTTTGCCAGCCGTTGTGATAATAAAACAAGCACGTCAACCTGAGCCTGCCTCCGTTTTCAGGAGAACCACCCTCTGTGGCACCTTGGACTACTTGCCCCCCGAGATGATTGAAGGTCGCATGCACGACGAGAAGGTGGATCTCTGGAGCCTCGGGGTTCTTTGCTATGAATTTTTAGTTGGGAAGCCTCCTTTCGAGGCAAGCACGTACCAAGAGACCTACAAAAGAATATCACGGGTAAGACGTAACTAGAAAGGACCCGTCACTTCTGTAAGAATTCTTTCTTGTCAGCCTTAACTTTAGGCTACAATCTGAATATTTACACTCCTCTCTAAACCATGTTTTGTGACTGTCACTTATTGTACTCCAGGTTGAATTCACATTCCCTGACTTTGTACCAGAGGGAGCCAGGGACCTCATTTCAAGACTGTTGAAGCATAATCCCAGCCAAAGGCCGACTCTAAAAGAAGTACTTGAACACCCCTGGATCATAGCAAATTCATCAAAAGCATCAAATAGCCAAAAAAGCAAAGAATCAACTAGCAAACAATCTTAAGACTCTTGCAGGGGAGGAGTCCTTGAGCCAGGGCTGCTGTACCATCTGTCAGGAACAGGCTACTGCCATTACCTCACTCTCCACTGCCTGCCTGCAGTCGAGAGTGCCACAGAAAATGATGTTTTTTTTTTACTGAGCAGGCAGTGCCTCGGCCTCCCCCTTCAGAAAGTTCCACTTCAGTAAACATGACACTCTAAAGTGAAAGTAGCCACGAGAATCATACTCCACTGGTTTCATAATCTGGAGGCAAAGTTCGACTGCAGCCACCCCATGGCTGTTCTGGGTAAGGCGCCCCGTGGAAGGTGACCTTGGAATCCAGTTGTGGGGAAGTGGCTGCTTTGCCCTGACCTGATCAGTTACAGAGCCGTGCAATAACTTCCCAAGTGCTGAGTGTGTGTGTTAACTTATTGAGCGGCCAAGCCTGGCAAAGCTGTCAGAATGAATATGTGATTTGTTCTTTTAAATGTTAAAAATAAAGATTTTGTATAGACTTGTATTTGTACTTCCATGTATCCTTTTAGAAACGCTCTAGTGTCCAACACCCCTGTTAAACCTGGTTATCTAGTCCTCTTTACCCACTTACCTCCTGTCTGAGACTTTGTAAAATAGGAACATGTGTTCTACCTCCATCTCGGGACTTGCTTGGGACATAGATGAGATGTGTCTCAGCTGTTTCTAAACGTTAAAGCCTTATTTTTCATTACATTGCAGTTATAGCATGTATGTAAACTTTAAATATAAGTACACAAATATATCTGTCGAGTGTATGGGTAATTCTTCCCCCGAGCTGTTCACTGTCGGCCTAGAATGGAGCAGGTACCAGGAGAGGAGCAGGTCTGTCCCTCTTTTGGTCTCTCATGTTCTACGTGCTCCTAATGTATAAAGTTACCTGTTTGTTTCCAGCTGCCAACATCATCTGTTCAACCAAAGATGCAGTGAAATTGATGAAGGAAAACGTGGAAGTATTGAACTCAGAACTAGTAGAGAAATATGCTTTCATGGCTGACTTCGTTTTTTTTTGTGAGGAAGACCAGCCCCGAGCTGACATCCGTCGCCAATCCTCCTCCTTTTGCTGAGGAAGACTGGCCCTGGGCTGACATCCGTGCCCATCTTCCTCTTCTTTATATGGGATGCCGTCAGGGCATGGCTGACAAGCAGTGCATTGGAGGGCGCCTGGAATCCGAACCCGCGAACCCCGGGCTGCCAAAGCATGAACTTAACTGCCGTGCCACCAGGTCAGCCCCTCATGGCTGACTTTGAATGTAGGAGACCAGATGACAGATGTGTCTGTAAGTGGCCACCTAAACTTCCAGGTCAAAGTTGAGAAAGTATCACAGAAACTTGAAAACAACCTAGTAAAACCGCAGGCTCCCATTAGCCCCCTTGTGACAAAGGAACTTCCGATTCCCACAGTTTTGAGCTGACCCAACTGTTACAGTCCCGACGTCATACTTCACGGACCACCCACCCAGCTGTGGTGACCATGATGTGACTAACTTCACCAGGGGCACTAGCTCAACTTCGGCCATTTCCCCAAACCCACATAAGCAAAGAGAAGAGCTCACTGTGGGAGCTCAACGTTAATAAACTGGTCACACACAGTGCTGCTACATAATTCTAACAATTATGAGAAGAGGAATAAAAAGTTCTTTATAAACTTTACAAAGATGTTTATTTCATGGAATTTAAGCTGCTCAGTTTGTCAGATAAAAAATGAGGTGAGCCATGGCTTACATTTCTAAAACATCATCAGTTTTATTCCCCTAGTTTCATAAAAACAATGTAAATACAAGCAATTTGTACATCTTGCTGGTGAATTCATGTGATGCTCTAGTTCCCTGATCCTTTGATGTCCTCATCCTCTCCAGTTTTTCTTTTCTGTTTCAACCACTGGCCACAGGAGTGGAGTGGAGTTGGGGCTGAGAAGAGAATGCTATGGCTATTTGGTATGATACTGTTATTGCTTGCCCTTTCAGTCCACTCGAATTACTCCAAACAATCAAGTTGAAGACTGAAGCCATTAAACCTGTAGGCAGCACTGTCAGCTTTTGCCCCGGCATTACTCGAGACCTGAAGGGTGGGGGCACTGCTAGAGAAGGTGGTGAAGAGCCAACTGTTTAAAGACGAGACGACACAAAGACGCTGGTCCTGTCCACACAAGGGGTCACCTAGTACTATACCAGGCTTCTCGCCCAGCTGTGCAGAAGTCCTTGGAATTACATCCCAGAAAGGCAGTTCCAACTTTAAATTGGTAAAATCTTTTGGCAATGGGCTAATTAACGGGAAAAAACTACAGATTCACTTTAAAGATTTTGCAAGTGGAGAAACTGTCCCATAAAGATTCTTATAAAAGTTAACTGAAATAACTGATTGACATGGGTTACTAGGGACTACCAGGGAACTGTCATCAGCCAGAACATAAAACCAAAAAGGTCAGTTTTTAGTTCCTTTAGTTTGATTGTCATAAATGTAATCAAACAAAACAAGAACTGGGAGCCAGAAAGATAAAGCAACTCCCTGGACCACAGTGGCAGGGCAGACTGGTTAGACTGGGGTTCCCAGAGTGGAGCAGGTGCTCTGCGAGAGCCCGGCCTGGAGGGCAGCCTTTCATGAGGCTGAGTCCCACGGGAAGGAACTCATAGCCTGCTCCTGCCTACTTCAAGGACAGTCTCAGTTTGGGTCTGTGTACTTGAATTTCTATTCTTAACTAATGTCCCCCCAACAGAGAGTGAGGGGGGCCTCAGGTCATACACCCCTTTTCTGGTAAAATGGCAAAGTAGAATGTAATTATACCTGCCTCCCTCCGTCCTGGATTGTATTATTTCACAGTTGCCTCCCATTTACAGAAAGTGCTACTAATTTTCCTTTTTAGAGAGTGACATAATTATATAATTTTAACTCAACCGGAAAATATAAGCATCACTATGTAAACATTGTGACAGTCATTCTGGAATGTCTCAAGTTTGAGATATAGAGGGTTAGCCAAAGACTCTTAACTTTCCACGTGAGCAGTATCCAAATTCCTCTGAGGACGAGGCGCCAGGAGCCAACTGACGCCATTACTATTGGACAGAGTTCCATATTTCACCTAACCAGAGACGAAGGACCCTGACCTACTTTAATGAAATTGGAGAAAAACCACCTGAGGTAGGCCCCATCGCATCCAGATTTGAAGGTGTTTTGGGATCAATGAAACACACCAGAAGTACTTGTTTTTCTTTTCCCCAAACAAGTATAATGAATGTCAGCGTTGATGCTCATTTAGATTCTGATTGCATATTGTTAAATCTTAAATTCTGCTTCATTAAGTGCAACACTGGCAGCTGTTTTACAGAATATTACCTATTAAACCACAGGCAGCCTGACAAATGTTGGAGGAAGGGGAATTTTAAAAACCAGCTAATGAATCATTGTCCTCTAAGGACCTGAGCAAAGATTAACCCCTGGGGCTTTGGTGGAGAGACCCTCACCAATGATCTTCCAGAAGGAACGTTTCATAGGCTAACAGTTTTGTTTGAGATGACAACTCCTTTGTGATGTTTTGCTGACATTTTAGATTGTGTATACAAGGCTTATGATGAAGAGCATTAACAAAATTTATAAAGCAGAAAAATTACAATTATTCAAAAACTTGAATTTTCCTGGCAAAAGTAAAACTTATCCATGAGAACATAGCCATTAGCCCTTGCCTC
This sequence comes from Tapirus indicus, assembly GCA_031878705.1. Lineage (NCBI taxonomy): Eukaryota > Metazoa > Chordata > Mammalia > Perissodactyla > Tapiridae > Tapirus > Tapirus indicus. The sequence goes on from CM062929.1 coordinate 48,595,140, forward strand.
CCCCCCCAAAAAAAACCCCTACAACCCTAAAACCAATCCAAAATGTGTAATTTAAAAGAAATAGGTTTTCAGGCCCACAACTGAAGAGTTCATCAAGGCTTTGCAGCTGGAGGTTTAAAAAATCCCACTTTCCGAAAATATCTTACAACAAAGGGCACAGAAACTAAGGTAATGCTGATCCTCACCGGCGCAAACAGCTTATGGATGGCGTAGGCCACCACGAAGGTACCTGTGCCTGCTGCCACTTTTGACTGGACCAGTGACTCTTTAAATCCGAGTTGAAGCAGGACTGCAGACATGTCCACACCACTGGAGGGGAGACAGGCAAAACCCGATTATTACAGCAAGGGGTTAAATTAAATTGATTTGGCTATGAGATTTACAGTATTTTTTAAAATGTGACAAAAGTAGCTAAAAGAATAAAAAGTCTTAGGGGAAAAAGTTCTTATTCACAAAGAATCTTACATGACAGTCAAAAACCAATATTTATTACTGTCAAAATCTTACCTTGAAACCACCACGTAAAATATGCCCAAGGAGACTAGTGAGATTCCAATGTGCAAGGACACACCAATGGCACCATATTCTTGAAAAATCTTTTTCAGCTGCTGTGACTTGCTTTGCTTTTTCTCCTCTGCTCTGCTGACATTGCTGCCTGCTGTCGCAGTGATTTTGCTGGGGTCCTGTGCACCAACGACAGAAGGGAGACACTCTACGGCAGGAGCAAGGACATTAGTGGTCATCACCGGCTTTCACACTTGCGCACTGTTCTACCCTTTCCACCAGTGAGAGATCAGCTGCCTCTCGGTCAGCTGAGGCTAAGGCCCACTGAGCCACTAAGTGCAGTGAAAGGCTGGGTACTAGGTGTGATGGCCAGAACAATGGCTCCAAAGGCATCCCCAGGGCCTGGGAATATATTACCTTATAAGGCAAAAGGATTTTGCAGACGTGATTAAGTTAAGGATCTTGAGATGGGCAGATCATCCTGGATTTTCGGAGTGGGACGGATGTAATCACAAGGGTCCTTATAAGTGAAGAGAGGGAAGCAGGAGGGTCAAGGAAGCAGATGTGAGGACAGAATCCGAGTTAGAGATTTGAAGACGCTGTGCCACTGGCTTCGAAGATAGGAAATGCAGCTAAGGAACGCAGGCAGCCTCGAGAAGCTGGAAAAGACAGGAAATGGTCTCCCCCCAACAACCCAGGCTTCAGAAGGAACCAGCCCTGCTGACGACTTGAGCCCAGTAAGACCCAGTTTGGGCTCCTGCCTTCCGTAACCGTAAGATAATAAATGTGGGTTGTTTTAAGCCACCAGGTCTGCGGTAATCTGTTCCAGCAGCAATAGGATCTAAGACCCTCGGGCTCACACCCTTGAGGATAATGACGATACTTTACTGAGCACTTTCTCTGAGCTGGGCAGCGTTCAGATGCTTCTCTCCATCCGCCGTCTGCTTTCGTCCTCACAACCACCTCTGGGTAGACACTATTGTTCTTTCCACTTTACAGAGGAGCAACGCAGGCGCAGAGAGGCCGAGGAACTGGCCCCAAGTCGCCAAGACTAGAACCCAGGTCGTCTGAGTCCACAGCCTGAGCACATGACAACCATGCCAGACTCGACAAGCAGGACAGTGGGTGCAAAATAAAATGGAGCAGAAGCTTTGGTATATACTTCCAGATTTAAGATTCACCTGAGATGTGAACAGATAAAAAGGGAGGGCCAATTCCCAGGCCATAAATACACTGGCTGGGATTTGTACAGAAATAATTCATGTGGCGTCTGTTAACATTTACTGAGCACCTACAGGGCCTGAAATGTTTGGGAGAAACAAACAAAAACCCACTAGATTGAAAAAAAAAAAAACAACTCGGGGCCGGCCCGGTGGCGTAGCGGTTAAGTTCACACGCTTCACTTCAGCGGCCCGGGGTTTGCTGGTTCGGATCCTGGGCGCAGACTGGCGCACTGCTCGTCAAGACATGCTGTGGCAGGCGTCCCATACAAGGAACTAGAAGGATGTACAACTATGACATACAACTATCTACTGGGGCTTTGGGGAGAAAAAAAAAAGGAAAAAAAAGGAGGAAGATTGGCAACAGATTTAAGCTCAGGGCCAATCTCCCTCAAAAAATAAAAAAGTCTGGGCTCTAATACTAACTATGCCATTCACTGGCACCTGATCTGGGGCAAATCACTGAAACCTGGAGCCTTTAAAAAAAAAAACCTCCTCAACATGAAGAGTGCCTCTTTTATCAAAGGGTTTCTTTACCCCGAACAGCAGGCCTCTTCTGGGCAGGTGGCTATCTGGGTCAGTTAGCTCGTTATTGACTTTGTAGCAGGAAGGCCTCTTCCTCACATTTTTAGAGCACACTGCAGCTGAGCCACACTTCACAGGCGAGAGGGAGGAGCATGACAACCCAGAGGTAGGGCAGGACACCCAGGAATGAAAATGATGAAATAACACAGGGGCCCAGAGCTTCACTGAACAGAACAGAGCCCTCCAAACTCAACGAAGCCTGGGCTGCAGGGACCTCCCAGCCCCGCCCCTGCCCCGCTTCGGGAGCCCCTGCCAGCAGGAGGAGCTCTGTCCATGCTCCTCTGGGGGTAGGCCCCAGGTGCTGCTTTTCCCATGAGCTCCCAGGGGGCCCAGATGCTGCTGGCCTGTCTGGACCTATGTCCAGGTGCCCAGCGTCTGATTTTATGGACCTGGGGTGAAGCCTGGGGCACTGGGATTAGTTATCAGTTCCCCAGGTGATTCTAACATGATCAGCCAGGGTTGCCACGTGAACCCCTGCTTACCTCTCCTGCCTCACCTTGCCCTGCTTTTTCTCGCCCTCAGCAGACTCTCCAGGTGGGCCTTCCCTTCTCCTCAGATGCACCTGCTGTGCAGCTGCCTGGGGAACTCCTGCCAGCACTCCCCAAGCTGGAAATACAAAGGTCACCTCTTCCAAGAGGCCCTCCGTGACCACCTCCTGCCCTCCATGGCAGCCCCCTCTCACAGCACCCACTTCCCTCTGTGAAGTTTCTATCTTCAGGAACTGTCTTGCTTATTATGTAACAAACACATGTAACAGATAATGTGAGCATTATTTGTTTGCCTGGACTATGTGTGGTTCCAGGGAGCAGGGACCTGGTCTGTCCTACTTCCTGCTGTCCTTGGCTTCTTGCATGTGGAGGGTGAATGCACAGAGCACCTCTGCCGAGTGGTATCAGGGTCGGGGAGCGGGGAGCATTTCCATTTTTCACACATCTGCAGTGTTGAGATGGATCGCGGGGAGCACGTATTAGGATGTGACATATATTTTTAAGTGCAGGGTGTCCTTTCCCTCCTCAGATACTTTCATCACCTACCGTCCTGCCCCCTATCAGATGCCAGGCCCCCGCTGTGTCCATAGCACACCTTGGTCCTTATATGTGCTGTCCTCTGAGCCAGCAGCGCCCCCTAGTCCTGGTGGCCCACCCTCTGCCCTCCAATCCTCAGGACTCAGGCAGACCCTCTCTTGGGGCAGACACCTCGCCAGAATTCACTGCTCTGCCCTCGTGCTCCACATGGTGGCTCCTTCATCCTGCCTCCCGGTCCCTTCTATCCCCTTACTGAACTTTTCCTTCTTTGACTGACACACTTGGACCAGAACTCCCAAGCGACTCTTGCCTGGGTTGTGGGTGGGAACGTAGGAAACAACACCCGACGGGCCTTTCTTCACAGGTCTCGTCCCTGAGGGGCTAACCCTACGGAGCAGGAGACCTATGGCTACCAACCTAAAAGGTGCACCTGCAGGGCAGTGGGATAAGCGGGGTTAGAGGAAGCTACTTCAGAATGGAACCTGTGAGCCGGTGGCCACTGGGTTTCCTCTCTCCAGGTCACCTCATGTGTCTGCACAGGGGTGCGCTGGGAGCAAGAAGGGGTCCAAACCCTGGCATGACCTCAGCTGGGGGGGCCCCGGCATTACACCCACCCTGGCTGAGGACTCCCAGATGTGCATATCCCTGAACTCAGAACGGGCATGACCACCTTGGCTTGGATGCTGATGGCCACACATGCCCAACATGTCCAGACGAACTCCTGATCCACCCTCCCCCACACTCTCCTCTGAAGGTCAAGGCTGTCCTCATCTCGGCAAACTCCATCCTTCCAGTTACTCTGGCCAAAACCTCCGAGTCACAGTGACTCCTCTCTCATATCCCACGTACAGTCCATCAGCCACCCCTGCTGTATCCAGACTCAGACCGCTCTCCCCTCCTCCACCCGCCACCCTGGCCCAGGCCCATCATCTCTGGCCTGGATTATTGTGACAGCCTCCCAACTGGTCCCCTGCTCCCACCCTTGACCCCTAGTCTATTCTCAACACAGTGGCCAGAAGGAGCCCGTAAAAACTGAGGTGGGATTACAGCACCGCTCCCCTAGAGGCCTCCTGGAAACCAGAGTAGTCCGCACCAGCCCCCTCAGCCCCCAAACACACACCCCAACCCCCCGACTTTCCCCCTGCCCTCCTCGCTGTGCCTTAAGGAGGAGAGACCAGGCATGCTCAAGGTGCTGGCCTCAGTTTCTCTCTGCTGAGACGTTTTTCCCACCCGTCCTCACAGCTCACTCCCTCACTGCCACCTCCAGATCTTAATCAAACATCATCTCAGGGGGCCCTCCGGACCCTCTTTAAAACAAACCCCTTTACACGCCCTCTCCCTGTGTATTTTCCTCCATCTCGCGTTTACCATCTAACACCCCACATGTTTCTCCCTCCTCCCCAGGGAGCGGCCCATCCATTTTGGTAACAGTTTCACTGATATGTAAATTACAAACAATACAGCTCACCTGTTTAAAGTATACAGTTGAATGGTTTATGCGTATTTACAGCTGTGCAACCATCACCACAATCTAATTTTGGAACATTTTCACCCAGTTCGCAGTCACTCCCCATTCCCCGCCTCCCCCATCCCCTCTGAGGAAAGGCAAACATCAGACCCCTTTCTGTCTCTGTAGATTTGCCCATTCTGGACACTTCAAATAAATGAAGTCATACAATATGTGGACCTTCGTGACTGGCTTCTGCCATAGACCGAAAAGTCTGTGACCTCCCAAAATTCCTACGTTGAAACCTAATCCCCCAACGTGATGGTATTTGGAGGTGGGAGAGGTCATGAGCGTGGAGCGCTCATGATGGGATTAGGGCCCTTATAAAAGAGACCCCAGAGAGCTCCTCACCCCTCCCCCATGCGAGGACACAGAGAGAAGATGGCGTCTATGAACCAGAAAGTGGGCCCTCGCCAGACACTGAATCTGCTGGTGATCTTGGGTTTCCAGTCTCCGGACCTGTGAGAAATAATCATGTGCTGTTTAAGCCCCCCATTCTGTGGTCTTTTTGTTATAGCAACCCAAAGAGACTGAGACAGTTTTCACTTAGCGTCATGTTTTCAAAGTTCTTTGACGTTCCAGTGGGTATTAGAACTTCATTGCTTTTTATGAAGCGGAATTTAACTGACTGAAAAACAAAGTACAAATTCTACAATTTACTTTGCAGGGCAAGCTGGGAGGCTCACAGTACATTTCACATCCTCCAAAGAATGTCTGCTTTGTCTGGGAGCACTGCTGTCCCTGGTAACCCCTGGGGCAGCATCCTAGCCCGGTTTCCTGCAGGACTAGGAAGGTTGGGCTCTGGACATGCCAACCAGAACGCCGCCCCTGCTGTCCGCATCTGGAGCAGATCAACCGTGGGTGCTGCACGTATGTGGTAGGTAAGAAGGCCACAAAAGCAGACCACCCTATTGTCCCCAAAGGAACTGAGGCTCAGTGAAGGGCCACATTCCAGGCATGGCAAGGAGGGGGTGGAACTCAGCCTTGGATTAAAACTTGCCCAGAGTCTTGATTTTTAATCATACACAATAGCTACTCATTTCCCCCTCCTCCCCAAAAAGTCTGTACAAAACTCAGATTAGTTAAGAGTCTTTTCTTTACCTCCCAATTGAAAGAGCATCTCTTTTGTTCCCAAACTGTAGTTGGGACTGAAAAAATAAATAAATAAAAAACCAAAAATGCCCAGAGGCTTTGGTCCTGGAATTCATCTCAGTTTCATAAAGGCTGCTCACGTCCCTGAGAATCAAGTGTTAACGCCCCGGGGGTGGGACGAACAGTATTTCATCACTGCCTTTAGCTCTGACTTCTGGGTGTTATTTCAGACTCATGGAAACAGACTTAAAGGGGAGGGGCTATTGAAATCCAGTATCGGGTTATGGGTCCCAGAGACTGAACTCTGATGGGCAGGAAAGTGTTTTTTGAAAGGTTTTAGGAAAACCCCAGTGTCCTCAGGATAGGGGGTTTTGAGCTAGGCACTGGGATTAGCACTTTAAAGCCATCATGTCATGAAACCTTCACAACCCTGTGATGTGGGCACCCCTGTCCTTCCCACTTTGAGAGACGAGAGACAGAGGTTCCGGGGGAAGTGACGAGCTGGCTGGCAGCGCCTGGACTGGTTACTGCGCTAGTCACCACCAGGCCACACGGCCTCTGTCATCATCAGCAGATGCCCCTTCATGTCCTCTAAGAGTTGAACATTCCTACAGGAAGACGCTTTTCCAGAACTTCACGGCTCTGGAGGGGAGAAGGAAAACTGTCATCAGTCTCCTTTTGGTTGGCCGGCACATGTGACCTCCCCCTTCCTCAAAGCCTCTGATGGCCTCTGCCCCCTACCAGCCAGAACAGCTGCTCAGAGCGGAGGTTCTTGCTGATAAACACGCCCCACCCGCCTTTTGGCTGCTGCGGAAGTGCTGCCGATGGGAGGACTGCCAGCCGCCAGGCGCTGATAGCACGAACCATCTACACTCTACAGCTCCAAGTGCCAGCCAACATCCTGCGTGAGGCTGGTGAGCGGGGCAAAGCCCCTTTCATTCCCCACCCTTGACACTTGGCCCAGCCAAACTGAGTTACGCCCCATCTGTCCATTCACCAGGACCAAGCGTAGCTCTCTCTGTTGAGGGCCCTTTTCTTTACAACCTCTGTTTTGGCAAAAGGGCTTTTGGCCAAAAAAGAAAAATAAAAAGGCAGCCAGACTTCCAGCTACAGAACAGCCAGCATCTACTGCAAGACAATGAGGGGGACAAAATATTCAGACACAACAGACGATTTCCTGTTAGCCAGCACCGCAGCTGGTTTTTAACTTTCTAGAGCTAGACTCTTACTTGGACAATTTTCTTTCTTTTATCTCGGTAAAAGGAAATATCTTTAAGCATTGTGAGTCACGCTTTTTTCTTCCTAACCCTGGAGGAGACTAAAGAAGCTAAAATAAAGGAATTTAGGAGTGGGTGACTTGCAAGGAATGGAAACTTTTCAGACATTCATTTCTTCGTGAAATATCACCTGAAGTGCCTGTGATATGTCAGGCACTGCCCAGGATGCATATAACATTATATATCCCCTACTATCTGTACGTAAAGTGCTTTCATATATTTGCGTGTGTGTGTGTGTATGATGCTCCCCCTAAATATTAAAGTACAAAAGGCTGTATCAGAAGGGGCTGTATCAGAATGAGCCAAAGGTCTTGCTCACAAGTTGCTCACACTGTTTGGAGTGATACCTGTTTTCATTCATTTGATAAATAATAGCAATACTAAACAGTAGACTGTGTTTGCTTTATACCAGGCACTGTTGTGAGTACTTTGAAAATATTAATTCATATAATCCTCACAACAACCCTGTGAGGTAGGCACTACTGTCATCCCCACTTGACAGAAGAGGATCCTGGAAGCACAGAAAGTTGAGTAATGTACAGAGGATCACATAGGGATTACCTGTCAGAGCTGGGATCCAAACCTGCTGAGCTACGTTCTTCACTTATTCAGGAGTGTCTGCTCTGTGCTAGGCACTGCTCTCAGCGTGGGGGACAGAACAATGAGGGAAACAGACAAACCCCACCCTCAGGGAGCCTATGGTCTCATGGGAGAGGAGGGACAATAACAGAAAAGGAAGGTTATCAGGGCTGCTAGAGATGACAAGTGCTCTGGAGGAGCATCAAGAAGGGGAGGCGGGCAGGCAGGACTGTGGGAGGGATGCTGCCAGTTTACAGGAGGTCATCAGGGAAGGGCTCCCTGAAAAGGCAGCACGTGAGCGAGAACTGACGGAGACAAGGAGGACATGGAGGCTCAGGGAGACCAAGTCATTTGCCTAAGATTTCCCTCCGGTAAGTAGTAAGTGTAGGCAGGCTGGGCTGTTCTGCCGGGTGACATGACACTGAATCAGGTTAAGTGAAAAAGGGAGGTTTCTCCCGTGGCTGCACCTCCTCTCTCCCTGTTAGAGCAGACTCCTTGCTGAAGGCAAAGGTGGGGTGTCTCTCTCCTGGCACATTTGGAGACCCCACCTGAGCACTGCACTCCCTCCTCCCAGTGACCAAAAACGCAGTGCCTGTGGGTAGCTGGGGACAGCTAAGCCAGGCCTCCCTCCACCCCCAGGTCCCACTGGGGAAGTGTTTTCTCAGGGAGATGAGTTTTTTGGTCTTAACTTCCAAATTCTGATGCCAGAGAGAAGGAGAAACAAGCACAGCCCATGGGGCTGTGTGATTTTATACATTTACTGTGATGATAATAACAAAGTTAACATTAATTTAGAATGAACCAGATGCCAGGTATGCACATTACCTCGTTTTACACTCACACTCTATGAAATGGGAATTATCAACATCCCGTTTTTCAGATGAGGAAACGAGACGCAGAGACGTGAAGGAATTTGATCAAGGCCACAGAACTAGTGAGTAGAGACAGGAATACCGGGAGTGAAACCACACTCATCACCACTGTATACACATCTCACACAGACACCACACTCATCACCACTGTATACACATCACACACACACACACACACACACACACACGCCAGGGCTGGGGACAAGGCTGATGGGACGGACAAGCAAGTCAGGAGACCATTCCAGATGATGAGTGCGGAGAGGATGCACCCTCATGGGGCTGAGCGGGCCAGTGGAGGCACCCAAGGGAACGCTTCCTGGAGGAAGGGACAGCTGGGCTGAGCCATGAAGAATCACCTGGAGGCAGCTCGGTGTGTGCACAGGGTGCCCGACCCGTGAGGATCCCCAAGCTCAGGATTTAGAGACTAGATCTACAGGCCGCCTGTCAGATGGGCGATTAGAAGGCAGGGATGGACGTTTCTCCATCTGTGCGGGAGGCATGGTCAGGGCACGCGCCAACCCCCCACAGAACGTTCAGGAAGCGCTGGCTCTGGTGGCACTGTGCTCCGGCCTGCATCAGCTCATGGAGTTGTCCCCCAAACTCCCTACCGGAAGCTGCTATTTTTAGCCCTCTGAAAGGTCAGCAAACAGGCTCAGAGGCCTTCAGCGCCTGGGGTGAGGTCACACCGCTGGTTGAGTGGAGGGGCCAGGATCTGACCAGGCAGAGACTGCACGCTGCAAAGCTCGGGGCGCGCCTGCAGGAGGCGGGGTTCTGCGTGTCCCAACTTGCTGGCCCCGTATCTCCAGACTCCACTACTTACTACTGTTTTTCTTTAAAGAAACCCACTTAAAAAAAACAACTGTAATAAAATTTTTTTAACAAAGGAAAGCCTGTATCACCATTCTGAATGGAAACCAGTTTTCACTTACCATACCTAGAAGGCACCCGCAGTGAAACGCGAAGAATGAAACAGTGCGTTTCTTGCGTGAGTCTTGCCTGAAGTCCGACAGGGAGGCCTGCTCTTTGGTTAGATAAAAAGGGAGTAGCAGCAGGTGTTGGGCGACGTTAAAGACAGCAGCACCCACTGGAGCCTTTCTCCCTGGCAAGTGAGGCGGCTCAACGTGACTTCAAAAGGGAACAGCTCTGAAGGCCAGGTGAGGACGTTAGCACCAAGTCCAGGCCCCACCTACAGTTCTGTCGGCTACCACCACCGTACCGGCCGGCGCTTTGGGAACCTGCGGCTCCGCCGGAGGCTGTGTGACCTTGGGCAGATCACCCTACCTCCCTGAGCCTCGGTTTCTCCGGCTGTCAACTGGGAGGATCGCTTCCTTGGCTTGTAGAGATTTGGGGCCTGGGGACCCTGGAGGTGCTCGGTCTCGGGCAGCTGCGTGTGCAAAGCTCTCCTTCGGCGGCGGTGGATGGAGGATCGGGACGCCCGGGGATCGGGGTGGGGGTGGGGACGCTTACCTGGCGGCCGCGGCCATCTCCCGCGGCAGCGCGCAGCAGCGGGGCGTCTGGCCCGGACCGGAGCAGCGGCAGGAACAGGGGCGGCCGGGCGCAGGAGGCGGCGGCGCTCAGGAGCCAGGTGGCGCGAGGCCGGACCCGGGCGCCCAGCCTGCCCGCGGGACCCAGCAGCGCCAGCAGCCCGGCCATGGTGCACGGCGAGGCGCTGCGGCCCGCGCAGCCGACCCGAGAGGGAGCCGCCGTGTGGGCGGGGCCCGCCGGGGAGCTGGAGCGGCGTGGGCGGGGCGGAGCTGGAGCCCCGCGCTGAATGGGCGGGGCCAGAGGCGTGAGCAGACACGTGACCCCGCCCACCGGCCCCTCCCCTCCGCCGCCGGAGCCGCGCGCCGGGTGGGCGGGACCGGAGCTGGAGCCCGCGCGGAATGGGCGGGGCCGGAGACGTGAGCTCGGCACGTGACTCCGCCCACCTGCCCCGTCCCTCCTCAGCCGGAGCCGCCCGCCGGGTGGGCGGGGCGGAGCTGGAGCCCATTGCGGAGCGGGCGGGGCTGGAGGCACGCGCCTTTTCCGACTTTGTCTTGGAATTCCTGCAGCCGCGATTGTGCCGCAATTTGTGTTGGTTACAGGCGAGTCAGAAGAGAGCCCAGATTCAAGAGATGGCAAGGTCACATGGGGAAAGGCTTGTGGGAGGGGAAATATTGTGACCATCTTTGGGAAATACAATCTGCCACAGTATTCAATAACTGTTAACTGATAATAGTGATAATAATCTTCGGTCTCCATTCTACAGAAGAAACTTAAGCTCAAAGAAATGGAGTATTTCTTATCCTCTTACACTTCTCATGCCTGACCCCTTGTAGCATTTTTTGGTTGAGACTACAGGATCCAAAATGTTTCTAGAGCTCTGCTATTTTAGGCAAAAAAGAATTTAGCACAGGGAATTGGTGCTTGGAAGATGATTGGAAAAGCTGGAGGAGTGGGCACTAGGCTGGGCCCCCAGGAAAGACTCCCTGGACACAGCAACACCGGCCGGCAGGAGGAGCTACTCCTCAGTCAACTGGGAAGGTGGGCATCAGGAGTCCCCAGTGGAATGAATGAATTCTAGAACACACTGCCATAACTGTGATCCAGGGATCAGAAAACTGCCGCCATTGCAACTGCCTTCCACCTCCCACAAAACAGGTCCTTGGACACTGGAAAGTGGGGTCAGGCTGCTGCCCCTGCACAACTGTCTGTCCATACCCTGAATTCTGCTGCAGAAAACACCCACATCTTTGCAAACTTGTTCACTAGCAGCAAACAGCCCAAACCACAGGAAGATGCCTCCGCCCCATTTCTACCTTAAAATATTGTGCAAGTGCATCCAATTGGCAGAAACTAATTCATATCCAGAAACCTAGCTGCAAAGGAGTCTGGGAAATGTTAGCTTTTCTGCCAAGAAAGTACACTGGAAAGAGATGGGAAGCAATCTGCCCAAATTCAGTACCTGAGCAAATGGAAACCCTGTTGGGAACCCCCACCCCTGCCCCCACCTTGAGAAGCCCCTTATGTCTCATTGGCTTGAACTGTGTCACATGATCACTCTTAGCTGCAAGGGAGTCTGGAATTTGAGGATCCGGCAAAAGGAAACAGACTTGGCTTAGATGGGAGCAGGGCGTTGTCTTCCTGAACACAATCGGGGACCTATTGGCAGGCAGGTGGAGGAGGATGGCTGCTGGGGAGGGGATGGTAACTCACAGACGATGCCTCTGGGCTGTGTGGGGTGGTGAGTGAGAATAACATGGGGAGTGCGTGTGTGCAAGTGGGAAGCAGCACATGTGAGTGTGCATATGTGACGGGATTGAGACTGAAGGGGGCCGAGGTGCTGAAGGGAGAAGGAAGGATTTTCCCTCTGGTGGAGGAGCACCTTATTCCTAGTTTCCAAGGGACGTAATGTTAATCCGCTCTGGGACCGAGGGCCTCGGATTACTCCCTGTGGCTTGTTTCTGTAGACATGTGGGAGATAGATAGATTCTGGAGCACATGCAGAGGAGCTGTGTTCAAATAGAGGGTGGACAGTGTTTGGAACAAATTGCTGTGTTTTCTCCCAATACATGTTCTCTGACCATACCTGAGTCTTCTTGAGGAGGAGAGCATTTTTATTCCAGTTCTCCTCTCTTTGTCAGTTACTGCAGTGACCGTTCCAAATGTTTCCTGCCCATCCGGAGTCCTCCCTCCTCCCTGATGCTTCCTCTCTTACACACGCCCTCTCCTCCTAGTTCTAGGGGAATCCTCAGTCCTGACTGATTGCCCCAGCCTACCTCCTGATTTCCCTCCACACCACTCCCCACCTCCTTCTGCTTCTGTCCCTTTTCCCAAGCCAGCCGCAACCAACCACACCCGTATGTCACTTCTTGCCTCCTCTCTGTTCGTTTCCAATCAGCATTCACTGTTCTGAATATCTGCTGCGTGCCAGATGCTGTGCTGGCAGCAGATGATACAGTGAAAGGAAGGCCTGATGCTTTGAAGTTTGGTGGTTAATGTCATGGCTTTGGTGGGGACAGGTCTGGCTCTGTCAGGCTCTTAGAGCCTGGCTCTGCCCTGAGCCTTGGCTAAGTGCCTCCTACTAAGTCTCTGCTTCCTCGCTTGGAAGAAGTGGGAGTCATAGTACCTATCTCAAAGGGTTGCTGTGAGGCTTAAGTGAGAGAATGTGTTTCAGTGCTCATAGAACTGGGCCTGGCACAGAGTAAGGACTCGAGAAATGGAAATGTGGCATTTCTTTCTTTTTTGTCTGCCCAGCTCCTTCTTTCTATTGAAGCGTGCCTCCTTCCCTCCCTATTGTAGTTTGGGTGAGGCTGTCAAGTCTCAGTGCCCCGCTGCCCTCTGGCTAGGGAATGGGTTCAGGATCCAGATCTTGCCAAAGTACCCCATGTCCCTAGTGTTGATAAAAATGGGGTCATGCTGTATATATGCATTATAACATGACTTTTTCACTTGACATATCACTAATGTCCTTCCTGTTGAAACCATAATTGTGGAATATTATTTAAAAGCTGCAGAGCATTCTATAGTAAGGATGCACCATGATTTATTGAATCCAGTCTCCTGGTAATGGATGTTATGGACTGAATATTTGTGTCCCCCCCAAATTCATATGTTGAAGCACTAACCCTCAGTATGATAGTATTTGGAGATGGGGCCTTTGGGGACTAAATAGAGTTAGGTTAGGTCATAGGTGGTGCCCTCATGTTGGGATTAGTGCCCCTGTGAGACACCAGAACTCTCCCTCTCTGCCATGTGAGGGCACAGCGAGGAGGTGGTCAGCAAGTCAGGAAGAGGGCTCTCACCAGAACCCCACCATGCTGGCACCCTGATCTTGGATTTCCAGTGTCGAGAACTGTGAGAAAATAAATTTTTGTGGTTTAAGCCCCCCAGTCTATGGTATTTTGTTATGGGAGTCCAGCAGAATAGTATAGATTATAATGGATATATATAATGGATATATTCCATTTTTTTTCCTTGAACTTGAACTTAATTGTCAAGTCTACTAGCCGTTTTTCCAGTCCCCATCATTTGTGGTGTCTTGCAGCAACAGATCTATCAGTAACCCTCTCCTTGAAACAGTCTCAGCCATCCATTTACTAGTTCATTCAACAGGTACTTACGGGGTGCCGACCACATGTGCGGAGTTGCTTCCGTCACGCAGTGCCTGCTAATTCTTCTCCCTCTGTGAGCCGGGGTCTTGGGAGACAAACAGATCAGAGTCGAGTTCTGGAGCTTGTGACCCTAGCTGTGCGGCCCTGAGGAAAGTATGTAACCTCCTTGAACCTCAGCTTTCTTTTTCTGTAGCATGGGAATTAATGGCACGTGCCTCCATAGCTTCCTGAAAGAAGGAAAAGCAATCCCATGTGTGCATGGCAGGCGTGGTATCAGTGGCCCAGAGGCTTCATCCCCTTCCCCCTTCCCTCTACCTCCACACAGGTGGCCTTGTGGGGCGTTGTGAAGGAAGGAGGAGGGCAGAGGGCACATGTGACTCCAGCCCCTGCGGACCCTTCTGAACTGGAAACCATGCAAACACAAATTGTAGTCTCTTGTAAAGGGAGACATGATCATCCTCTCGTTTGTTCGACAACTATTCGTTCAGCATCCGTGTGGTGCTTCGCTCTGTGCCAGGCACAAAGGGGGACAGAAGAAATACAGGTCAGGGCCCTAGTCGTCAAGACGACAGACACAAAAAGAACCCTTGAGCTCCTCCATTTCCAGGACACAGGACTCCCCTACCCTAAGCCAGTGTGGAAAATGTCACCAGTGGTAGATGACGCCACCTGCTTCGGAGTGACCCTGTTCTCCTCCTGGCCCACCCCGTGGGAGCTCTCTCCCTGTCAGAACCTGGATTGACTTTGGATCATCATCTCTGCTTTTCTCCATCGCTTTGGGGGAAGAATTGTGGCTAAGAACATGGGCTGTGGGGGCAGACAGACCTGGATTTGATTCTGACTCGGCCACTTACTAACCGTGGCACCTTGGCAAGTCACTTCACCTCTCTACGTGTCACAGTCCTCATCTCTGAAATGGGAACAGTGATAGTAAACACTTTAGCTCGGTGTGAGGCTTAAATCAGAAAACATCTTTCGAGTGCTTAGCCCAGCTCTGGCACGTGGCAGGGGCTCAGGAAATGTGAGTTATTAAGAGGAATTCTGATTCCTCCTGCCCTGGGTTCTTGCCTGGATGGGTTTTCTCTTCTTGTTTTCACAAATAAGGTGGAAGATCGGTCCATTGCTTTGGGACTAATGGCATTTTATGGCTTGGGGCCAGGAGCTGGGGCTTTGGGGTCAGATTGCCTGGGGGTGCGTCCCCACCATACTGTGAGCTTACTGTGTGACCGGGCAAGTCACTCAACATCTCTGAACCTCAGTTTTCTCATCTGTAAAATGGGAATAATAATAGTGCCCACGTCGTGGGGGTGCAGTGAAGATGAAGAGAAATCCTGCTCATAGGGTGCTGGGCGCAGGGTGTGGCACACACACTGCCCTCCTGAGAGCTAATTGAGTGGCCATCCTTGTTTCTCTTCATTCATTCATCCTGAGAAGAGGGTGAGTGGTGTGGGCTGTGATTATGTCCACTGAGAAAAGCAGTCGCTTGTTGGAGGATGGGGGTGCTGTGTGGCATTCCGAGAATCTCCTCTCGACTGCCTTTGAGATAGAAACAGATCGCTTCCCAGTACTTAGGAAGGATCTGGATTAGCTGGGACTATGATGTCTGAAGATTTTTTTTTGTATAATGTCTGAAATGGTTGCTAACGAGAATGTCTGAATAGTTACTAATAACCGTTTAAAGATTCCTGACTCATGTCTGCGAAGCATGGGGATTAACAGGAAATAAAATCAATATCCATAAAGCAAACCAGTGCCTGCCTGTTCTATTGGTAATTGTGGAGTTTTTTTTTTTTTTTTTTTTGTGGGGAAGACCAGCCCTGAGCTAACATCCGTTGCCAATCCTCCCCTTTTTGCTGAGGAAGACTGGCCCTGGGCTAACATCTGTGCCCATCTTCCTCCACTTTATATGGGACGCCGCCACGGCGTGGCTGACAGGCAGTGCGTCGGCGGGCGCCCGGGATCCGAACCCGCGAACCCCGGGCTGCCAAGCGCGGACGAAACCGCTGCGCCACCGGGCGGCCCCAAAATCCTTCATATGAGCATTTTTTTTTTTTTTTATGTGAGGAAGACCAGCCCTGAGCTAACATCCGTTGCTAATCTTCCTCTTTTTTTTTTTTTTTTTGCTTTGAGGAAGATTGGCCCTGGGCTAACATCCGTGCCCATCTTCCTCTACTTTATATGGGTCGCCGCCACAGCGTGGCTGACAGGCAGTGCGTCAGCGGGCGCCCAGGATCCGAACCGGCAAACCCCAGGCTGCCAAGCGCGGACTAAACCGCTGCGCCACCGGGCCGGCTCCGGTAATTGTGGAGTTTTTAAAAGCATTGATTTTTTTTTGTAATAAGTAATTGTAAAACATATTGCTCATTGTAAAAAATAAAATTCAAGCGACACATCCAGTAAGTTCGTTTATTCATTCAATAACCATGTTTTGAGCACCTACCCAGTGCCAGGCACCCAGCCGTGAACTAGGAAGACAAAAATTCCCACAGGGCTTGTGCTGTACTGGGGAAGAGCTTTGGGGAAATAAAATACGAAACAAAATCTCCTGCCAATCCAGAAAACCTTTCCACAAAAGGAGAAGAGAAAGAAAACAGCTTTATTATAAAATAAACATTAAACCAGAATGTGATGCATATCCCAGGCGATCCACTGAAGAGATTGCAAAGACAGAAAGAAATCTTACCCTTTCATACAGCTGAGCAGACAGAACTTGTTACATCCATTTCTCATGATAAATAACTAGTTTTCAAGTGAGAGTACGTGACGGCACCACATGTCACACACACACTTCATCCCAAAGCCACTGGTCACTGGGGCGGCCGTTTGTGTTTGCTAATTGTCTTTATCCAAAGGGATAATAAACTTCTCATATCCCTATGAGAAGCATGTAATTACAACACGGAGCTCCTCACCAAGTGAGACCCTCACCTGGACTAGGAGATAGGGGTGCTGTCTTCCTCGATGTTTACATTTCAAAGAGGTGGCTCTCAAACTCTTAAGAAACACATTCCTGTGTTGTAAAAACTGGGAAGAGGCTTATTTCACCTTTAAAATGGCTTACATATATTTCAAAGGGGAGAGAGAATTTACAAGTTATCTAAAGGAAATGCTCTAAGGAAAGGAGGAGGGGGTCTCTTCTGTTTTTGCACCAGGGAAAATTAATTTTTTTTTCTTTTTCAACTTGTTTTTACCCTTCCAGAGACAGGCATTAGACAAATAAGGACACCCTATGCTATCAGACAGCAGTACATACCACGTGGAAGTGAAGTAAGGGACTGGAGACTAACGGGGGTGTGATTTCAGCAGGGCCGTCCGTAGGTCTCCTGAAGAGTTCCGTGCGCCCAGAGCCGGAGTGAGGACCAGGGAAAGCCCTCCCAGCAGAAGCTGGTGTCAGCTGCTTTTTGTCTCATTCCAGGCTGCAGTGTACTCCCTGCGGTAGTCGTGTCGGAAGTGGCTTACCTCTTCCCTAGTTGATGGCCATGTAGGGTCTTCTTAGTGAAGGTTGAGAGCATGAACTCTGGAGGGAAGCCCAGCTTCAAGCTCGAGCTGCACCACTTGCTTCCTGTATGACGCTGGGCAAGTTATGGAACCTGTGCCTCAGTTTCCACACATGCAAGACGGGGATAGTAATATCAGGTACTTGATGGGGTTATTGTGAGGATTAAGTGTATTAACACATGTAAAGTGCTTAGAATAGCACCTGGCTCAGAGCAAGCATGTATTGGTGTTGGCTATTATTATTATAAATTATATTAATAATTACTGATTGTTCTCCCATAAGGGTTGTATATATCTTGTCCTTCCTTCCTTCCCTCTCTCCCTTCCTTCTCCCCCTCAAGTATTTATTGAACCTTTACGATCCACCCAGGACTGTGCCAGGTACTCTGCTGTAAGGGTGGGTGGCTCGGGCATGGTCTCTGCTCTTACGGACCTTAGAGTTGGGTGGGCTGACAGACAGTGAACGACTAGCAGAATGGGGATAGCATCATGGATGTAGCAGGCGGTAGGTGATCAGAAAGCCTTCCTCAAGAAGGAGGCCTTGGACATCTGAGGGGTGCAAAGGAGCAGACATGGAGCCTTCTGTGGAAAGAAGCTACCAAGCAGAGGGATGGCCTGGGTGCATTTCCAAAGGAAGAAGAGAGCGTGGTGTGTTGGGGGCAGGGGAGTCAGAGGAGGGCTGAGTGGCCAGGGCACAAGGAGTGAGGGGCATGAGCTGGGCTTGGAAAAAGTTGCCAAGGGCCAGATCAGTCAATTGTATTCCAGCTGCAGTGGGTGAGTGTTGGAGGGTTTTAATCAGGGGAGAGACACAATCTGATGACCACATCCAACAGGTCCCTTTGCTTGCTGTGTGGAGAATGGGTTGGAGGAGGCAAGACGAGAAGTAGGGAGCCCCGTTGGGAGGGTTTTACAGAACCTGGGTGAGAGAGGACCTGCCTTGGGCTCTGGTGGTGAACTCGAGGCCACGTGGGAGGACTTGAGAGACACATGGGAAGCCTGGCATCAGGGCAAAGAGAGGGAGGACTCCAGACTGTTGGAGGAGATCATCCAGACGACTTGACTGCTGGTTGACCTGCCACCTGGACCCAGGCAGAGGACCCTCACCCCTCCCCATCCTTGGAATGTGTGTTTTGCCCACTGTTCCACACCTGGAACCATTTTCAAGGACACAGCCTTGAGAAAGCAAGGCGTTGCTGAGACCGTCTGGGGAGTACACGTAACCGAACCCCGTTAAGGCCTCTCTATATTCTGGCGGGCGGGCGCGGAGATCCACTTGCCTTGGGGTGCCCGAGACCAGCCTGGTGTGTAAGTTCCCCTGCTGGTTAAAACTGCCTGGTACCAATCTGGAGTGGCCTGCCTCTTTCCTGGTCTCTCCTTGCCCCCCAGTGCCCCCACTTTGGAACCAGCAGAGATGACTGCAGGACTCCATGCTGAGCACCGGCGGGATGCTGGGCATCTGCTGAGTGGGGGAGACCGGGGGAGAGCCGATTTGTGGGGTAAGTCAAGATTTTCCTTTGGGAAAGTTATGTTCCAGGGGCTGCGTGAGACGTCAGAAGGAACTCAGAGCTCCACTTGTCTCTGAAACCGCATCCTTACTGTCTCCCCACCCGCTGGGCCAAGTCTCAGACTTCAAGACGCAGGGACATTTTTAAAGTGATGCTGATTCTTGGATGACCAGGGAGTGTGTATGTACACCTTTGTCTCCCTGCAATTTGGAAGTGTTGCTCATCCCCCTCCCTCAGTCGGCCTCAAGCTTCATGCACTGTTACTCGGGTCTTGACCCAGGTCAGTGTGGCCTAGAACACTGGGTTCCAGCCTGGCCCCTCCACTGACTGGCTTCTGGGAGTGACAAGCAAGTGATCAGAACTCGTTAGCCTAATACGGCTTCTCCACATTCTCTCTGTAAAATGGGACAAATACCCAGGGCCACCATGCCAGTGAGGAACTCGGCAGGCCATAAAGGCATCGTGGAGGGGACTTTGGGGGAAAAGCTATTTGATTCACTCAGTTTCCCCTTTTTAATAGATTACCCAGAAAAAGGGTGGGAGGTGGGGAGAGATTGGACCTGCCAATGTCTCTCCAAGAAGAAAATTTCTTATTCCTTCTAGAGGCGGTCTGGGGGCATTTGAGTTTCACTCCTGCGATTTGCTTGCTAGCTGACCTAGGCCAAGTTACTTAATCTCGCTGCATTTATTTCCTCTTCTGTGAAATGAGGATGAGAACGTTGTTGGCTTTATGGGAATGCTGAAGGCTCTTCCAGTAGAGGCTGACAGATGGTAAATCCACTGTACCTGCCATCGTCCTCCTGCTAGACGGGAGGACCACTATTTATTATTCTCGCTGTTATGTTACTATTGTTCAGAGGAGATTCAGCCCTAACGTCAACAGCTGCATCTTATTGCACGCTCTGCTGCCGGGCTCGGAGCCTTCATAAGGATTGTCACATTCGTCCCTGACAACAACCCCAGGGCGTTGGCGTTATCATCATTTCCATTTTGCAGATGGGGGAACTGAGGTTTCGGGAGGTTCGGGGAGGGCTGTCTGGGCTCCAGGACCCTCCCCGACGTGGGAGACTTCTCGAGTTTCTTCCGGTGCAAAGCCAGCTCATGGAAGCCGCGGCGTCAGCCTCACGGCCACGCTCGGCGGCTGAGGACTGCGCGCTCGTGCACGAAGGCGATTCGGGTCTCGAAGGTGGCAGGGGCTGCAGAGCTCGGCCTTGGGAGCGGGCTTTAGGGGACGCGGGCTGCGCCAGTTTGCAGCTAATGATGCAGGTCGTTCCGGGCGAGGAACCGGGATTTACCTCGAGGGCCCTGCCCTGCGCGCCCATAACCCTGTCCGAGGCGTCCTCTCCCAGCAGGTGGCGCTGCAGGCCCTCCCAAGGCTCCGACCACTGAGCGGGGAGGCACCGCCCGCGACTCTCGGGTTTGGGGCGAGTTAGTTTGCAAACGCATCGACGTGAGACAGCCCCCTGGGCAATCGAGTCTCTGGACCCTTCAGTAAATCGCGTCTGCACTTGAGTCAGGAATTGCATTTTGTAGGACCCTGGCTTAAATTCAGAGCCGAGCCGGGAAGTAACCTTAACCACTCACTCCTCTGAGTGCTTTTTTGGGTGGTTGTTGCTTTTGTCTTTTTGCCTATTTTTTTTGTCACACAAAATGGGTCCACATTTATGCAAAGTGTGTGGATCGACTAACATAAGGTCTTCAAGGAGACGTATGCAAACGTGGCAGGTACAGTTTTACAAATGAGAAACAGGCCTGGAGAGACCAAGTGAAAGAGTAGTAGAGCCAGGAGAACCAAGTCTGTCTGGCCCCACGGCAGCTCTTTTTCTGTTTTCCAATTATTGAATAATCACCCTCCTTCCCCCTTTTCACACCCCCGACCCCATTGATTCTCCCAGCAGAAAATGGGATATTTACTGGAGGGAAGGAAACAGGGTAAATAGAAAGGAGAGGTTTTCTGAGAAGTGAAAAGTGATTGCAGGGTATTGCACAACAGTTGTGTTCATGCCTGGGGATGGGTCTTTGGGACGTATGTGGTGGGAAGTCGTTCTGGGATCAGGAATGGCAAACCCTACTGTGCCCGCAGGGCCAGACAGCAAGGACAAGGCTAGGGACGAAGGGCAGCGCCATACCCATCTGGGGGGCAGCTGCCTCTAGGCTCTAGCACATCATGTGCCCAAGGTGATCACACCTACTAAATTCTTAAGATAAGCTGTGTGGTGAATTGCAAAAATGGTCATAATTCTTCCCCTCCCATCCAGAGGTCTAATCTGTTTTTTCACCCTGAAACGGGGCTGGCCTGTAACTTGCTTTGGCCAATAGAATGCAGTGGAAGTGATGGTGTGTGTTTTCAGCCCAGGCCTCAAGGGGCCTTGCACACTCTGCTCTTGCTCTTGGAACCTGTGATCACCTTGTGAACAAGCCCGGGCTGGCCTCCTGGAGGAGGAGACAAAGTTGGTCAGAGTGATCCCAGCTGAGGCCATCCTAGCCCAGCCAGCCCCCATCTGATGCAGCAGCTGACCACAGACACACGAACAAGCCCAGCTGAGATCAGCCAAGCCAGCCCAGACCAGCAGGGCCACCGGCTGAGCCCAGCCCAAATTGCTGAACCCCAGACTTGCGAGACAATGAATGGTTGTTACACAGAAAATGCTAACTGACCCAAGCTGGCCATCTGCATTTGAAGAATGTCAAATCTCCTGGTATTTAAATGTCAGCAATGTATTAAAAAAAAACCCCACCTCTACAAGTCGAATCAAATACTTCTGGGTTCCAGATGAGGCCCCAGGAATCACCAGTTTGCACACGATGCCGTAAAGCCTATGGAATAGAAACAAATCTTGGTTTGCTGCTTGCGGCAATCTTGGCACATGTACATCTTAGCGAATTTATCAATACTAACTGAATGTTATTGTGGAGAATGATTTATTGTGACGACTCTCAGCGGGCACTCATCTGTGTGGGCTTCGCTCTTGGGATATGGAGTTTCACCTTTTGTATCTATGGGTTTCTTTGTTCAAGATCATCTCTGATCCTGTTTAAAAACAGCCTCTTCATGCTTCAGTAATGTACAAAGTCCTAATCTCGTTACCTGCTGCGGTGAGCCGGGCACCAGCAGAGCTTTATCTTCTGCACGTCCACCTGCTTTAATAACTTCAGTGGGAATAATCAATGGGTATTGACTAGGGCGAGGAAATGAGTATTTTGAATCAGCGTCCCTGAGAAGAGCTAAGCGAGGTAGCAGGAAGGAACCAGACTCTTCTTTCACACTTCAGGTTTTCAAGGTTTCCAAGTTGTTTTCCCCGCATTGTCTGTGGGACTTTAAAGAGCAATCAAAAACAATCTTGGTCCTAAACATCTGCCATAATGAAAAAGATGTAATTCCCTCAGATTTGCAAAACTGGGAAAGAAAATAAAAAGCCTGAGGGAGGTAGGTGTGGCCACTGGTTCTTTCAGGGGAATTTTTCTCCGAGTTCTTCACTGGTGGATCTTTTATGAGACAGAGAAAGGACTGTGACTGTACATATTTTACACAATGGAGCTCAGCTTGCAGTCCTCTGACTTCAGGCTTGGAGAATGCCTGGCTCATTTGTGCCCACAAATGCTTTCAATGTTATTCCATTTCACTTTAGCTAATGGATTGGGGGAGGGGAGACACCAGTCTTTAGAGCATCTTTTCTCTGAGTGTGGATGGGGGCTCCCTACATCAGGTTCACCTGGGTGGGGGCAGCTTCTTTTTTTTATTGAGATTTAATTGACATACAACATTGTGTAAGTTTAAGGTGTACAATGTGTTTGTTTGATACATTTATATATTGCAATATGATTACTACAGTAGCATTAACTAAAACCTTTATTATGTCACACATTTCTCATTTCTTTTTTGTGTTGAGAACAGTTAAGATTTAGTCTCTTAGCAACTTTGAAGTTTATGGTACAGTATTGTTGACTATAGTTGCTATGTTGTGCATTAGATCTCTAGATCTCTAGATTTATTTATCCACTACTTGTAAGTTTGTACCCTTAAGTAACATCTTCCCTATTTCCCCCACCCCCCCGGCTCCTGGTAACCACGATTCTACTTTCTGTTTTTGCGAGTTCAATTTTTTGAGATTCCACATATAAGTCATGTCATACAGTATTTGTCTTTCTCTGTCAGACTTATCTCACTTAGCGTAATGCCTTCAGGTCTATTCATGTTGCTGCAGGTGGCAGGATATCCTTCTTTCTCATGGCTGAATAATATTCCGTTGTATATATAAACCACACCTTCTTTATCCATTCATCTGTTGATGGACACTTAGATTTTTCCATATCTTGGCTATTGTGAATAATTCTGCAATGAACATCAAAGTGCAGATATCCCTTCGAGATACTGATTTCAATTCCTTCAGATGTATACCCAGGAGTCGGTTTGCTGGATCATATGGTAGTTCAATTTTTAAGTTTGTGAGGAACTGCTATAGTGTTTTCTGTAATGGCGGTACCAATTTACATTCCCACCAACAGTGTATACAGGTTCCCTTTTCTCTACATCCTCGCCAACATTTGTTATCTCTTGGAGGAGGGCTTCTTTAAAAAGCAGATTCCTGGGTCTAGACTAAAGCCACCAATTCAGAATCCTTGGGGACAAGGCCCTGGAACCTATAGTTTTAACAAGCTATTTAGGTGATTTTCTAAAATGTGCGTTAGAGGTGGAGAGGGAGCAGGCAGTGTGGTGCAAGGATGGGATCTGAAGAGCCTTCCCCTTTGTTAAAATGTCTACGTTTAAAGGTCTCAGTGAGATGCTGGCCTGTAGCCTGGAATATAGAGAATTGGCTTTGATTTTTGCCACCAGGATCAGGAGAGAATTTTGCAGTTAATTAAAACCATGTCTTAGGTCTCTCTGGTTGAGAGAGACCCATCTCTTTATCTAGAATACTTGGAATACTGCCATTTGGCTACCACATGAACAATATTCACTTGTCATAAAGATAACTACTATTGATGGAGGGCTTACTATGTGCTAAGCACTGTACCATGCTCTTTACACACATAATCTCATAATAATATAAAGGCCATTTATTGGTTTTTAATATTTAGAATTGGTTCACAAGCCAAGCATGAAAGACTTAGCTTATGCATTCAAAGTTCAGAAGGAATTGTAAATAAGAACTGCTCAGAAACATAAAAGCAGAGGGGTTTTTGACAGATGTGAAGTGGATGGGACGGAAGAGAAGTGGAGAGAAAGGAATGGGAACTAATGAGAATCTTACAAAGGTGGAAGGTCAAGAGATCCTGCAGAAAGTTGATGGAACAAGAAGTAGAGGTTCTAAAGAGTCACAGAGGGACTGAAAAATAGAGCTGTGAATATCAAAAATTGAGATGGAGAGGGGAAGTTGTGAGCTAACTCTCTTGGTGGAGAGTCAATACATGTTGTCTACATCCAGCAATAATAGTATAAACATATTTTTTAGAACTATGGAGGTGAACATTGGGGTTTGTTAGTTGGAAATTGGTGTGATGGGCTCAGATGGAATGATTCTGCTGAGGGGGAAGATGTGGAGACTAGACTAGTTAGAAGAGGATTAGACATTTCAGGGACTTCCCAGGGGAAGCAAGCAGTGGTCTCAAACTTGAGCTTGCACCAGAATCACTTTTGGACTTGTTATAACACAGACTGCTGGGCCCCATGCCTAGGGTTTCTGCTTCAGTAGTCCTGGGGTGGTGTAAGAGAAAAGACTCTCATGTTTCTCTTCTATTATTCACACAGAACACATCTTGACTATATGTGTAGGTTTCTCCCCACATTGACCAATTTTCTGACACCAACTGGGTGTCTGACCATTCAATTACGTTCTGACACTATCTGGAGTTCGCATCAGATCCCGCAAGTTAGGGGCTCAGTCCTACAAGACTGACCCCACTTCAGACGCCAATCACAAGTCCCAAGCTGTCACCTGCACTTCTGACCAACTGGCTATAAAAGGAGTTCCCGTGACCACTCCCCCTTTGGGTTTGATAATTTGCTAGAAGGGCTCACAGAATTCAGGGCAACACTTACAGCCACTCCCTCCTCAGACACTCAGACCCATCCTGAAGCCCTCTGCCCCCAGCCCCTGCCCCTGGGGAGCTCGCAACCTGATGGAGGAAATGGCAAGACAAGCACAGAGGAGATGTGATTTTTAAAAACTTAAAAGATAAAAGGGTGCTGACAATAGGACTACCGTGTTTCCATGCCGTTTCTTTTCACATTGAATTATTATACAGAAGCATGAATACTTTTGAATTAAGTGACTAATTTTCCCCTGTAGTTTTTATATCAGAACAATGGCTTCTTAGAGGTCTCCATGGTACCCAAGGAAATAATATGGATGAACCCGAATATCACCAAATGTATAATAATACCTACCATCTGTGCAAAATAGTACCCCTTGTCTAGAACACCTGTTGAAAATTAGCTTCTTGCGTCATTCATTTATGTGTTCGTTCATTCCTTCATCCAGCAGATATTTACTGGGCATCTTCTGTGTGTGAGACACTGAGTGCTGGGATGACACAGTGAATAAAATACTGCCCCGAGGGAGCTGACATTTCAGCGGGGAGAGACACTCTAAACAAGTAAATACTACAGTATATAGGATGGCAGGTCATAATACAAGATATGGGGAGGAAAGCAGGGAGGCAAGAGGGATACCAAGTGTCAGGAAGGAGAGTGCAGTCTAACATCACGACGTCAGGGGACACTGGGAATGTCACAAAGTGGTGACATTTGATCAGAGACCAGAGTGGAGTATGAGAGTGGGCCTGCAGGAAAAGCATTCCAGGTAGAGGGAACAGTAAATACAAAAGCCTGAGCCAAAGTGTGCCTGCAATCTGTCATTGAAGGGGAACAAAAACGTGGACGAGAAGAAAAAGTTAGTAGTTTTCAGACCCATCTACGCTTCCTCAATCTCTGGCTTACTGACTCAGTTTTTCCTTTTCCACTCTATCCTCTGAATTCTTTCAATAATAATAATAATAATGATGTGTGTTGTCTCTATCACAATAACTTGTGTAAGAAAAAGGAAAACGTAAACAATTATTGCCTTTTAATTAGGATGGAATCTTGTTAAATGGAAGGTATTTTGATTCTTGGTTTGGATACACAAAAATGAGCATGGTACTGAATTGGAGTGAAGGGCCTCAGGGGACTGGTATTTCTTTATGTAATGGAAAAAGGGAAATTTGGAGTTGGAAGGGAGCCAATTGGGAGGGAGGGGATAGGAGAAAATATGGGAAAAGGAGGAAGAGGATGAAGGCTCTGCAGGAGTGAAGCAGACTCTGAAAAATCTGTGGTGGGGAGGCTGAAGAATTTGAAGAATAAAGGTTTTAAAATCTAAAATAATAATTTATTGTTTTTGTGATTTATTTTAATTTACTTAATGAACACTTCCTTAGCACTTGCCAAGCATTGTTCTAAAGTGCTGTTCAAAATATTTTTTTGAGATACAATTCAGAGACCATAAAATTCACCCTTTTAAAGTGTGCTAAACCACTAAAACCACTAAAATTCAGTGGTTTTAGTATATTCAGAAAATTGAACAACAATCACCACTATCTAATTCCAGAGCATTTTTGTCACCCTAAAAAGAAATCTCATATCCATTAACAGTCATTCCCCACATGTACAAAATATTCCCTCATGTAATATTCATCCCAACTCTCTAAGGTAGAGACTATAAATATTCATCTCTTCCCAAGGGGAAACTGGGCTCAGGGTTCATAGGAGGTGGAATTTGCATTTGAACCCAGGTCATCTGGCCCCAGAGGCAATGACCTTAATCACTACTCCCCCCCCATAATTAGAATTAATTTATTGACAACAAGTGAAGGCATTTTTATATACCATAGTGGGAGGGGATTCAATATGGCCCAAAGCAACATCACGTAGCAAATAAGAACACAAATAAACATAGAATTTAACCACTATGTTTTGCTACCCCCCATCTCTCACCCTTGATGTTTTTAGTACAGACCTTCTGATTTCCATTCCAGTTTTAAACTGTTTTTGCCTCTGTTCTTCTCCATCTCCATAAATACCACCTTCAACTATCTGGTTTCTCAAGTCAAAGACTTAGGCATTCTTTTGATTCCTTCCTTTTCCTCATCCCTAACATTCAATCCATTTCCAAGTCTTCTCCAAACATCCTCTATCTGGTCACTTCTTTCCGTCAGCACTGCTACTACTTTATCCAAGCCGTCACCATTTTCATCTGGATTCAGCTCATTGCAGTTCAAACGCGTTCTGCTTCTACATTTTTGCATATGCTGTTTGCACCGCAATGCAATTCCTCTTTTGTCCACTTGGTAAATTCTTTCGTTACTTTTGAGATTTCTCTGAAGTCTTCCTCTGAACACACTTGATGGCAGAGGCTATGGTGCCCCCTCACCACATCTCAGCACAGATGATTTCAGCACCGCTGTGGTGGACAGTTCACCGCAGAAGTAGGTGTGCACTGTGCATCTCTGCTTTGCTGCTTCAGCTTTCTCCAAAGCCAGAGGGGGCCATTCCAGTATCACCTGGAAGGGCTGGGAATGCAATGCCTCCAGGAGCACCCCAACTCCACTCTCCTTCAGAAGGAAAATTCTGAGGCATATTCTACAAAATTCTTCAGTTGAGTTTATCAAAATTAAAAGCCTCTGTACTTTAAAGGACACAATCAAGAAAGTGAGAAGACAACCCACAAAATGGGAGAAATATTTGCAATTCATATATCTGATAAGGGACTTGTATCCAGAACATATAAAGTACTCTTTTTTTAAGTTGAGATATAATTGATATTATAATGTCATATAAAGTACTCCTAACTCAACAATAAGAAGACAAATAACCTAACTTAAAAAATGGGAAAGGATTTGAATAGATGTTTCTCCAAAGAAGATATGCTAATGGCCAATAAGCACATGGAAAATATGCTTAATTAACATCATTAGTCTTTAGGGGAATGCCAATCAAAACCACAATTAGTTATCACTTCATATCTACTAGGATGGCTACAATAAGAAAGATGAATAATAACAAATCTTGGCAAGGATGTGGAGAAATTGGAACCCTCACGCATTGCTAGTGGGAATGTAAAATGTTGCAATCACTGTGGAAAACAGTTTGGCAATTCCTCAAAAAGTTTAACATAGCATTATCAAATGATCCAGCAATTCCACATCTAGATATATAGCCAAGAGAACTGCAAAAATATTTCTGCACAACAACTTGTATATGAAAGGTTCCTAACAGCATTATCCATAATAGTAAAAGATGGAAACAGCCCAAAGGTTCATCAGTTGATGAATGGATAAAAAAATGTACTATATCCATACACCTATTTAGCCAAACAAAAGGATGAAGTACTGATACATGTTACAACATGGATGGATCTTGAAAACATGGCAACTGAAAGTAGCCAGACATGAAAGGCCACATATCGTATGATTCCATTTATATGAAATGTTCAGAATAAGCAGCTCTATAGAGACAGAAAGTAGATTGATGGTTGCCAGGAGCTGGAGGAGGTAAGGATGAGGAGTGACTGCTAATGGACATGGGGTTTCTTTTTGGCATGTTGAGAATGTTCTGGAATTAGATAGTACTGATGGTTGTACAACTTGGTGAATTTTCTAAAATCTACTGAATTGTACACTTTAAAAGGGTGAATTTTATGGTATGTGAATTATGTCCAATTAAAGAGAGAAATGCCCTTTCTTGCCTTTTCCACTTTGACCCTTGTTTGCCAACATGCTTCATTTCCCTGAATTGCCAAGGTTCCTGTTCACATGAGTTCCCCAGAGGAGCTGGTGCTGAAGTGGGCATATCCGTAATAACGTCAATTACCCTGACCTCTTAGCTTCTTTCTGCAGAGAACAGCCTTCATCACAGTGGAGATGAGCTCTAAGACATGGAGACGTGTTGGACCCAGACAGAGGAGAAGTGCTTGGCATCATCTCCAGTGAAGACGTCTCCCATGCCACTTTGTTCTCACCACCCTAAATGACGCCTGAGGTTCCCGTGCTGAATGAACAATGGCACTTTCCTCTGTGGATTCAGGGAGGGATAATGAAGCTTGCACATAGTTCACTGTAACTCTGAGCAATTAGGGGCTGGAAAATCATGTCAACCTCCAAATGTGGACATTGCCAAGTTGAAACCTCAGATAACTTGAGGGCAGAATGGAGGAGGCTGCATGCTCTAGTGGGAAGAGTTCAGGCTTTGGGACCACAAAGACTTAGGTTCAAATTCTAGCTCTCCTAAGTGACTTCACTTATTTCTGAGCCTGTTTCTTCATTGGGAATAATGCCACTTACCTTGGGGGTTTTGGGAGGATTACAGATAATGAGTAGAGCATGCCTAGCACAACGCTGGCACTCAGTTAATAGTGGTCAGGCTTAATTAAAATATAAAGTCATGGTGACCTCGTGGATCTGATCTGTTAAACCTTGGGTGGAAATTAATTTGGAATTTGGTAGAAAGCACAGAAAGAAATTGATGTAAATGAAATCCATCCCCTTCATTTTCTAAAGAACTTTCTAATGAGAGCGAACTTCCTAACCTGTGAAACTGTGTGGCCTGGGAACTCAGTGCAGGGTAAATAGGCTTTTTGCAGGAAAACGTCGCAGCCCTCTTAACATTTAAATGGTACAAAGCGGTGCATTTTGTCTCCCAGGCAACCAACAAAGTAGCGTCCACTTCCAGGTAAAAAAATGTGGCTATTCTTCAGGGATGGCTTGGACTTCATGCACGTGTATATCAGGAACCACATTTCTCAACCTCAAATCCAAACCAGGCTGTTTGAGATGTAAACAGACCCAGAAAATCGGGGTTACGTAGCCATAGTTCAAAAACAGCCCAAGCTGACTAACGCAGGGAATGTTTGGGGAAAAAAATACTCTGACCTTTGATCTGCTGGTGCCTCCCACTGGCCACACCACAGGGAACTTGGGCAAGCCAGTCCCTAGAACCAGCTCCCGGGCCATGGAGCAAGGTGGAGAAGGCAGAAGGGGCTGGGAGCTCTGGACAGAGTAACGAGCTCCAGATGCAAGCACAGTCAGCTGGAAGTCCACGGAGCAACCAAATGCCAAAGAGAAAACCGAATCGTCCAGAGCAGAGAGCTCCAAATTGTTTTGGCAGAACATGATGAGGTTTTGCGGCTAGCCGAGTGTTGGCTGGGGTGGACTTCTAGACTTTCCATTTCTCTGAAAAAGGCTTCTCTTGTATCTGCTTTTATTGAGATTTTTCCTTAAGCTTTTGTCAGAAGGAAATGTTTCATGCATTAGAAATTTATTTTAAAAATCACTCTCGAGGGGCTGGCCCGGTGGCGTAGCGGTTAAGTTCTGGGTGCTCTGCTGCGGTGGCCTGGGGTTCGCAGGTTCGCATCCCGGACGCGGACCGAAGCACCACTTATCAAAGCCATGCCGTGGTGGTGTCCCATATAAAGTAGAGGAAGATGGGCACGGATGTTAGCTCAGGGCCAGACTTCCTCAGCAAAAAAGAGGAGGATTGGCAACAGTTGTTAGCTCAGGGCTAATCTTCCTCAAAAAAAAAAAAAGAAAAGTCACTCTCTAGAGCACTCTAACCCCTGCACGTTCCCTTGTCTGTAAGTAATAGGTCATGTTCAAGCAAAATGCTCCATGAACTCCAACCTGAACTTTCCTTTCACAACCTGGAATAGAAAACTCTCTTGTAATTGGTCTTTCCCCTGATGTTCTGCTGAGAAGCAGAGTGAGGAGCCCCCACAGAGAATGCTTGACATTTAAAATGAAAGCATGCTCATTCCTCTTTATGTTTGAGAGAGTGGAGGAAGGGCAGATGAGAGATGCTGTTTGGGACTGAATGCCTTCACCAAGTTCTGTGCTGTTCCTTATAATTCATTAGGAAGGTGGCATCAATTGTGCTAGACAAGTACATTTAAAAATTCAGATAAGAAACTCTTGAGGGAATGAGATTCTAAGTGTAAAGAGGTTTCACGGTGTCACTTGGAAAATTCTTTGATTTATGCATGTTTTCTGCTCTGCTTGTCCCAAGAGAATATCAAACACCCAAAGTAAGAGAAACCTTGAGCTTTATTTTTCTTTAATTTCACACCATTTCTGATGAAGGAAGTATCCTTCCCTCATTATTTTTTTGGAGTTTGTGATATGGCTTACTCCTCTGTTCCAGAATCATTCATTTTTAAGTGTTAAATACCTTGATTTAGGCTGAAAATGTTTTTTATCCCAAGGTGAGAGAAGACAGTGAAGCCTCATTTCAGATTAGATCCAGATGTTACCACAGCCATACCCTTGGAGAATTAAACTTGGCAAGTTCTCCAGGAATAGACATGACTTGGGCTCTGAGGCCTCCCAGCAGCCCCAGCGGTATCTAGAGTCAGAACTGCCTCGAGGTGACCTGCAGTCTTCTTGACTTCTCCCCTTATTTCTCCTGAAACAGAGTTTATCAATTTTTCCAGGAAAGGAAGGCAAGTGGAGCATCCTGGTAGCTTATTTCCTTGTTCAGGCAAAAATCTCTGAGGGTCTAAAACCATGTTTCAGTAAGCATTAAGCTCTGCTGCATATATCTCAGTGGCTGTCACTGAGGGAGGAAGAAGATTTTGCCTGTTGAGTGGACATTTGGAAAGGCCTGGAGACATTTGTGGTGGTAGAGCCTAGGGGGGTGTACTGGTATCTAAAAAGTAGAGACCAGGGATGCTGCTAACATCCCACAGTGCACAGGGCAGCTCTCACTACAAAGAATGATCCAGTCCCAAATGTTAATGGTAGCAAGGTTGAGAAACACTAATATAACTGAAACAGTTTGCCAGTCATGCCCATACGTGTTGGGATTCTACTCAAGTTGAGACCCTTGCTATATACAGATCTGTGAACTCCTGATATTTTTATATTAACATTTTCATTCTTTTAACAATATTTATTGAATGCCCATCATGTGCTGGGCACTATTCTTAGCTCCAAAGACACAGCAGTGAACGAAACCAGGCCCCTGTCTGCATGGAGCCCACAGTCTGCAGGGAGCACTTTTCTCCAGTGGGGACTCATTCTCTGCTATTATTTTGTAACCTGCCTCAAATTCCTTTTAGCCACATTTCTCTGACCCTCTTCTCCTCCTCCTGGGCTGGGCATGGAGTGGATGCTGTGAGTACTCAGAATGTTAAGATTTCTCTAGAAACCTTCTCTTGAAGACTGGAGGCAACAGGCACTAGTAGGAGGAGTATGGATTTTTGAGCCAGCATGAAGTGGGTTCAAATCTTGGCTCTGCTCTTTAAGAAGCCATATGCTCCTTAATGTCTCTGTGCCTCACTTTTTTTCCAATCTGTAAATGCGACTAGTAAATATTCCTGCCTTGGGTAGAGCATGTCTGGGATTCAGAAAGCACAACTCGGAAGTCTCTGCACCTTGCTGGTCTTATGACGGGAGAGGAACAGGGGTGGCAGAGAAGTATTCTTGCTCGGGTAAGAAGCAGTCATCCATCCATTTACACTTGTTGAATGCCTTCCCGGGCCTGGCGCTCAGCTGGATGCCGGGAAGCAGAGATTAAATAGACAGACATGATCCTGGCCACCACTGGTGCGTCCATTCCATTGATGAAGATAGGGGTGAATAAGTGAACAACCAAATACACAATGTAAATGCAAATTCTCGTGGTGCTACGAGGGAAAGAGACAGAGTACAGGGGAAGAGTATAACTTAGAGGGACTTACTTTGGACTGAGCATTTAGAGAAGCCTTCTTGGAAGCCTTTTAATAAAAGAAGAAATGATATCTCAGCTGGACCTGAAGAAGGAGCCACCCCAGGCATGAGCCAAGAGAAGGGCATTCCTGGGGAGGGAGCACAACTTGCAAAGACCCAGAGGTGGGAAGAGATTGGCATGCTCCCGGTACTGAAAGAAAGCTGATGAGACAAGAATGTGTTTGGGAGAATGGAGAGCAATGGGGTCCGGGACGTCGGCAGGGGTAAGACCTTACAGCGGCTGTGGGCGCGGTAGGGAATTTGGCTTTAGGATAAATTACCGCAAAAGAAAGACAGTGAAGGATGTGGGTATTCTAGCCCCTGCAGGACATCTGGTTGTAATTTTCCTTGTGCCATCTGCCCAGCTATGTGGCTCCACAGTCTCAATTTTCCTCCTGTTTGTGGTGGCTGCCTTCCAGCACACGTTCGTTACATGTTGAGCTAGTAATTCAAGGGAGGCTGTCTTTCACCCAGGCTTATCCTAATCAATAGGCAATCCCTCCTCCTCAGCAAACTGGGAGCTCAGAGATTCACAGAGCCATCTGGAAATTTCTCCTGCTTCTCAGAGGCATGTATATTAGTTTTCTGTTGCTGTGTAACAAATTACCGCAAGCTTAGCAGTGCTCAATATCTCTACTCATCAAGTAAAAGCAAATCAAAACCACAATGAGATATCACCTCACACCTGTACCATAGCTGTTACCAAAAAGACAAGAGATAAGGAGTGTTGATGAGGAGATGGAAAAAAGGGAACCCTGGTGCACTGTTGGTGGGAATGTGAATTGATGCAGCCATTATGGAAAACAGTATGGAGGCTCCTCAAAAAATTAAAATTAGAACTACCATATGATCCAGCAATCCCACTTCTGGGTATTTAGCAAAAGGAAATGAAATTAGTGTCCTGAAGAGATATCTGCACTTCCATGTTGATTGAAGCATTATTCACAATAACAAAGATATGGAAACAACCTAAGCATCCATCAATGGATGAATGAATAAAGAAAGTGTGATATATATTTATATGTGATGTGATATATATATAAAGTGATATTTATATAATGTGGTGTATATATATATATATAAAATGGAATATTATTCAGCCATAAAAAAGAAGGAAATCCTGCCTTTGGTAACAACATAGATCGACCTAGAGGACATTATGCTAAGTGAAATAAGCTAGACATAGAAAGACAACACTGATTTTGTTTGCAGTACAATGTGACCAGCTAAAAAACTTGACTCCCTTGCAGCTAGTGGTCATGTGACCCAGTTCCGTCTGATGGGACGTAAGTGGAATTCAGCTGAGGACTCCTGGGAGAGTTTTGATTTCCTGACATAGACTCTACTAGAAGTAGACCCTGAGGCACAGATTCAAGTGCAAGTAGTTTGGGATTTGATCTCAGAAAACACTGGTAGGGGAGTGGGGAGGTGGGACAGGGAAGAGAAGACGGTCAATACAAGATGCATCATCAAGCAAGTTACCACTGTGCGCAACGATGGGAGATAGTGTAGAACATGCACCTCGGAGTTATCCCCCGGAAGAGTGAGGGGGCTGGGGTATTATCCACCAATTCCTATCAGTCATTGATTGAAGGTTGTTTCCTAGGAGTGTTAATTCCTTCATATTTCCAGCTTGCCATGTACAGGCTGAGCAGGCTCTAGGGCCAGAGAAAAGAGTTGCGTATCAGGCATTTGGAAGTCATGCCGGAGAGCACAGAAATGGTAAGGCTGAGGGGAGGGGCACTGAGCACCAACAGTATCTGCTATGGTGCATGTCTGGAGGGTGATGGGCATCTCATCTCTGGCTGGATGCTTGTTGAGCTTTCAAACCTGTAGACCACCCTCACTCCCCCCCTCCCCCCGCCCCGAATGCCGCTGGAGCAGAACATGAGTGAATTCTTGGGAGAGCCTGACTTGTGGGTATTTGGTCATGTGGTCTGGTGTCTCCTCTGGCCTGGAGGAGCCTAATGTCAGGGGGCTGCCTAGAGTAGCTCTGTATGGCAGGGGGTTGCGAAGAAAGGGCAGCAGAGGAAGCTGCCCACATTTGCTGAGGTCGGGGGCACTGCCATGCATGTTTTCCCGTGGGTCAAGAGGATGCTGTGGAAGGTCGCTGGGTGTGTGTCACATTGAGATGTCAGCCGGGGCCAGGGATCCCAGGCGAGTAACCCTGGGGCAAGAGTTGGGGGAGCATCATAAGGTGTAGTCCGGGAAGTCATAAACCCCATTAGGGAATGATGCAATGTCAGAGGTCCTTAGTGGAGGGGGCGGGGGAGCATTCTCCTTCTGAATTCTTTGTTTTTTTTCTTTTTATCTGAAGCCAGTCTGAGCTTCAGTCCCTTGCAACTCATGGACAGAATCTTGGCTGATACATCAGTTTTTAATTATCTTTCTCCCGCATATTCTCTAACAAAATTTCTTGTACGTTTTTAAACGTACTTGGTACCGTGTGTCCAATTCTGAAAGCATGGAATGTTCTGCTAGAATGAAGGGAGGACAGCAGGGGTGAGCCTCGTCTCAATTTGCCTTAATGAATAATTGCTTTAGCAGCATTGGAAACTATGATTCAATAGTTCTTTGCTGGAACTAATTGAAATGAGAATGGATTCTGGCCTTGACATTTTTCCTTTCCCTGGGGGTTTTGATCTTTAAAACTTCTCTCTCTATTCTGGGTTGTTCATATGAGGTCGCTTTGGAATTGAAACAAACTTCAGTTCTGTCTCTCTGTTAATGGTGGGATGGGAGGGTTGTTATAAACAAGGTGTCCCTCATGAAGGGCTTGCCTGCATGGTTGCTTTGCATTTTGGCCTGAGCTAAATGTGAATTTATGTTTGTTATTTGTGAGAATAATTTGTGGAATGAACTTGGTCTAGCATTTCATGTAATGGATTTCTTTTTTTTAATTAAAACAATTAATAGTTCCAATTCTGGGAAAAGTGTGGCAGTGTTATTAAAATACTTAGTGATCTTGTTGGTGAGAGTGTAACTTGGTGAAACCTCTTTGGAGGGCAATTTGGAAAATCTATGAAATGTAAGATGCACATGTCCTTGGACCCTGAATCCCACTTCCGGGAGCTCTTGCTACAGATATACTCCCAAATGAGCACAAATAGGGATGTTCAAGGTTATTCATTGCAGTATTTTCTTTATGGCAAAAGATTAAAAAATCCCTAAGTATTCCTCATAAGAGCCAGCTACACAGGGGCAGGAGCATTAAGGGGACATTAAAGAGTGTAAGACACCCCTAGATTCTGTTAAGGGATGACCTCCAAGATGGGATGTTAAGTTAGAAAAACTAAGCAACAGAATAACGTGTATAGTATGCTTTCTGTGTGAAGGGAAAGGGGGCAACACACACACATGCACACACATGCACACATACTCCATCTCTGGATGTCTAGAAGAATCTGTTAGGAGTGGATGCATCTGGTTAAAGTAACTGAGATGCTAAAGATAGGAGTGGGAGGGAGACCACATAATGCCCTTTTGTACTCTTTTATTTTAGTATTTTTCCCATGTATAACTATCACCTATTCAAAATAATTAAAAGTACCTCAGTAATAATTTAATTACTTTCAATTTTGCTTCCAGGGCAAGGATTCGTAGCCCAGGGCTCCTGAGTGGGTTTACAGATGTTAGCTTTAAGGGGAGGATCTGTGAACCTCCAGAAATTGTCTGTGTAGCTGTATGTACCTAGTGCATTTTAAGGGGATGGAATCCATAATTTTCATCAGATTCTCAGAGTGATCCAGGATCTCCAGAAGGTTCAGAACTGCTGCTTTGCAGATGGAGCTTCATCCATAGCAAGCAGGATGGTTTGTACAAGCCGAAAGCCCCAGTTCTGACTTGCTACAGGATGCTTGGCAAATCACTTCGCTCTCGCTGAGCCTAATTTTGGCCAACTTAGTCCGGAAATGAGTGCTGAGTGGGAAGTGTCCTCAGTGCTTGCTGTTGACTGGCTTGTTAGTTCAGGCACGGAGTCCAGGCTGTCCTGGAGGGGCTGAGGCGTAATTGCCAAACAATGAGTTGAAACATGGTGTAGAGGAACAAAGCACACGAGCTTTCGCATTAGATGAGAGTCCAGATCAAGGCCTGGAATTTTCCATTATAAACTAATGAAAAAGAACGTGCTGGCCGACTTATTGACCTGGGAAAGGGCAACACCATCCTTTTACTTGCTCAAGACAGAACCCTCGGAATCACTCCCAACTCCTCTTTCTCTTACATTTCACATCACCAAATCCTGCTGATTTTTTTTTTGAAATTATTTATTTATTAATTAATTATTATTATTATTAGTTAATTAATTAATTTTTTTTTTGTGGGGAAGACCAGCCCTGAGCTAACGTCTGTCGCCAATCCTCCCCTTTTTGCTGAGGAAGACTGGCCCTGGGCTAACATCCGTGCCCATCTTCCTCTACTTTATATGGGATGCCGCCACGGCATGGCTGACAAGCAGTGCGTCGGCGGGCGCCTGGGATCCGAACTCGCGAACCCCGGGCTGCCAAACGCGAACTAAACCGCTGCGCCACTGGGCGGCCCCAAAATCCTGCTGATTTTACCTTCAAAATATATTAAGATCGACGGCTTCAGATCCCCTCACTGTTCTTTCAACATGTCAGGGATTCTCCTTGCCTCAGGACCTTTGCACTGGCTGTTTGAGCCACCTGGAACACTCTTTCCCCCAGACATCCTCATAGCTCCCTCCATCCTCATCTTCAGCTCCTTGCTAAAACGTCACCTCAGTGAGATCTCTCCTGACCCTCTTGTTAGAATTGTAATCCCCATCACATACTGGCAGCCCGGATTCCTCTTGTCTTGCCCTATTTTTTTCTCTATAGCAATCATTACCCTCTAACACACTCTATAATTTGCCTATTTATTATTTTTATAGTTTGTCTTCTCCAGGTAGACTGTAAGGTCAGTGAAGCCCGGGATTTTTATTGTATTCCCTGTGCCTAAAACAGCACTTTGGACATAGTAGGTGTTCAGTAAATACTTGTTCAGTAAATGAATGCCAGGCATTGTGCTAAGTGCTTTGTGTTCATTAATTCATTTAATCTTCACAACAGCCCGGTGAAGCACGTGCTATTGTTATTTCCATTTTATACATAAGGAAACCAAGGCCCAGAAAGGTTAAGTAATTTGCTTAAGGTCATTTGGTCAGTAAGTGGTGGGGCTACAATTTAAGCGAGCGCTCTGGCTCCCCATCCTGGGGGAGGTGCCGAGAATCCAGGTGGCTTGCCCAAGGCAAGTGGAGAGCTAGTGAAGCTATACAAGGGTTTAGACCCTGTAAGTCTCTCCAGCCATATAATTAGAGTTGCCGCAGGCTGACACAAGTCACTGGGTATGCCTGGGACAAAATTATTGGTCATGAGAAATGGAAACCCTCCAATATTATGATATTGTTAGCAGCCTTATACTGTGCATTTTAGTGTTAAGATTTTGATCAGTATCTTGGTTTTTGAAAACTCATCCTTTGCTTTCAAGCGGAGATCTAGTGACACTTTCTCCAGGAACCCTTTCTACTGAAAGAACCCTCCCCATAGCATTCCTCGGGGCATAGGTAAACCTACAACTTCTCTTTTCACCAGATTTTGACACAGGCTTTGGGACAAATATTGAATCACTTCCAACAAATTTGGAGCAGCAGGTTTTTTGAAGAAAAATCATTTCCATTTCGCAAGAGCTGTTTTTTTTTTCCTGAAGGGCAGTGGATATTACATCAAGGCACAGACTTCATAAAAGAAAATGAAGATTTTCTTTTTGAGTGTGTGTGGTGAAAGCATTCAGCTTTGGGATGACTGCTTTGGCAAATTTCTTGCTACAAATACATAAATAAACAGATAGATCAATTAATGCAAATCCTTCAGGTCATGATAAGATGAGTTTTCAGAAAGAATTCACTTCTGCAGTTATTTGAAAACATCACTATACTTATTCAGTACTGCAGAAGTAAACCGATCACATGGACTAATAATAATCCTGCAATAAGCTAACATTTTTGAGTGTTTATGTGTGCCAGAGACTGTCCTTTACATATTTTTCCATGTAATCGTCAGAATGGCTCTATGACAAAGGCACTGTTATTATCCTAATTTTACAGTAGGGGTGAGCTAGATTTTCTGTGCGTGCTCCTTCATATCCTCTTTACCACACTCTGTGCCCTGGCAGGGTGACCTGTGGGGCTGCATCAATTGTGCTCCGTTGTCCTCTGGATTCCAGTTGGGTTGTCCAGTGGGATCCATCAGGAGATTGAAGGTCAAGTCATAATGTCATTGGAGGTCAAAGGCTGAGCTCCTTGCAAGTGGTCCTCTCCTCCCGCTTCGGGTGTCACCAGATTCTGGCCTCCACTCCTTTCTTTTGCCCCTTCCAGTCCAGGCTGATGGTGGCTTTCTGCAATCGCCAGTTCTGGGGTATTTCCCCATTCCTTGATGGTCTCCCTTGGTCATGTCCATACCTTTGGAAGTTGATGCTTTATTAAATTCTCTTCAGTGCTCTCTCTGGAGTGTGCCATTTATTTCATGCCTGGACCTTGAGGGATACAAGGGAGCTGAAACACAAAAAGGTTAGGAAAATTGGTCAAGGTTACCCAGCTAGTAGGAGGCCAAGTGGGGATAAGAACATAAGCAGTTTGATTTGAGTTAAGTAGAGTTTTCACTAAAACTGAAACAAATACAGAAACTGGTATTTTTTCCTCACAGAATTTTGAAACAAACTTAGATAAAATATCCTTGATTTAAGAGACTGATGTTTAAAAATAAGGTAGTCACATATTCCTTATCTTAAAATAGTTTTGCAAACCATGGGAAAGAAGAAAAAAATGGAAAAAGAGGAGGGGAAGTTAGTGTCAGAAATTCTACTCCTGTAAAAGAAAAACATAAAAGCATAATGTTTTCTCATTTTTTCCTGAAAGAGAAAGCTCAAGTATCAGATTGCTGTGTTTAAAACATGAGCAGTGTAAAACTTTCCTCAAAGGTGACACACAGACACACAGCTTAGTGGTTATCTCTGGGAGGGAAACGGGGTGGGAATGGAGTGGGGCATTAGCTACAGCTGTAGTGTTTTATTAATAAAAAGAGTTGAAGCTAATATGGCAAAATGTTAAATTTTGTCAAATTTGTGTGGTTGATACACTACCTGTTATGTTACTTTCTGCACGTAGAATGTACTTCATAATTTAAAAAATTTTCAAAAGAAACCTTTTCTAAAACCCAAGATTCTTGGCAGAACAGTTTCGAGCAACTTTCTTTGTGTCATAGAGTATGTGGATCACGTCAGTCATGTGCATGAGCCTCTCCCGGGGTGTCCCCAGATGTGGCGTGCATCAGTCAGGATCGGTAAGGCTATGCTGAGGTAACAAGCAGCTACAAAATTTCGATGGCTTCCCACCATAAAAGTTGATTTTCCTCTAGCTCCGCATGTCCAGCACTGGTTGATGGGGGCCTGTGCTTCTTGTCGTCACCAACGACTCAGGTTGAAAGAGGCTCCACTGTGACATAGCTACATTCTCTCAAGCGTCGCACACCGGGTCTTACGTGCTTTGGCTTTGCAGTGACGTGTGCCACTTCTGCTCACGATCTGTCGGCCAGAGCTAGTCACGTGGCTCTAACCACCGCAAGAGGGCTGGGAAATGTGGAAAAGCACAGGGATATTTGGTGGGGGATGAGGTCTCTGCTACATCCCCAAAACAAGAGAGCCTGGGGTCATGCTCTGCTTCAGGGACACTTGCTGTAATCTCATTCCCCCTTTTCTCTCTCTCTTTTTTTTTGGTGAGCAAGATTAGCCCTGAGCTAACATCCGTTGCCAATCCTCCCCTTTTTGCTGAGGAAGACTGGCCCTGGGCTAACATCCGTGCCCGTCTTCCTCTACTTTATGTGGAACACCGCCACAGCATGGCTGACAAGTGGTGCGGAGGTCCACGCCCGGGATCCGAACCTGCTAACCCCGGGCTGCCAAAGCGGAGCGTGCAAACAGCCGCTATGCCAGGGGGCTAGCTCCCTGCTTTTCTCTCTTAAGGAAGCAGTTTTGAATGCAAGTGAGGATGGGAGATGTTCTTATAAGGAAAATCTTGCATTTGATGTAAAATCTGGGAAAAATTGTAAATCAATCACAAACTTTGGAGCTGTTACTTGTGATCCACCTCACAATTGATCAAGACATACCTGTGTATCCTGCCTTAAGCATTAATAACTACTGAACTGTTGCACTATGTTACATACACGAATCTCTCCATTTGAGGGTAAAACCTGCAAACATTGTGCTGAGATGTGGTCGTTTTTTCTTTTATCCGTCCATCCATCCATGCATCCATCCATCTAAGAGATGTTCATTGAATGCCTACTGTGTGGCAATCATTGTGTTAGGCAAGAGATGTGAAAGTTAAAAAGACAAACACTGTAGGGGCTGGCCCCATGGCCTAGTGGTTAAGTTCGTTGTGCTCCATGTTGGTGGCCCGGCTTTGGTTCCTGGGCGGGGACCTACACAACTCGTTGGTGGCCGTGCTGTGGTGGTGACCCACATACAAAATAGAGGAAGACTGGCACAGATGTTAGCTCAGGGCAAATCTTCCTTAGTGAAAAAAAAAAAAAAAAAAGACAAACATTTTTCCTGCCCTCATGGATCTTATAGTCTATTGAGTCAGAGGAAGATAACACTAAAAATCCCACAAGTAGCTATGTAAGAACAATTGTGGGGTTTTTAAGAAAAAGTATGGGGCACTAGGAGCAGATACAACAGTGGACTTTTCCACAATAGCTGCTTTTCCCAAGTGCCTTATCTACATTTTGATATTAATTTAATGATTTGATATTAATTGTGAGCTGAGCATTTCTCGTAGTGGGAGCTACCTTGATAATGAAGATCCTTCTCTTGGAGACTGTGAAAATCAGTGGTGTTTAATATTTGTACCTTATTTATTAAATTGAAATATCAATTATATAATAAATCTTTATTTCTAAATTTTGCCTCAAATATTGATTAAGTAAACAGAAAACAATTTCTTTGCAAATGCCTGTCTGCACAAGTATCTCTGACTTTTTTTTTTTTTTTTAGCCCATTCCTCTGCAATTTTCTCCTGGAACATCTGTAGTTCATCATCTGCCAGGCTTGGTAATACTTGGGAGGCCAGTACCAGGCTCAATTTATCTCCTAGTCATTGAGTAGAATGCAAAAATTAAACCTGAGCCAGACACTGGTTTAAGCACTTTGAAACCCTTAACTCATTTACTCCTCACGAGTAACTTAACTCATTTACTCCCATTTTACAGGCGAGGAAACAGAGAAACAGAGAGACTAAGAAATTTTCCCAGGGTCACAGAGCCAGTAGGTAGGGAAGCCAAGCCACCAGCCTCCACTAGAATCTTTTTAGGCTCTTTCACAGCATGATCCCATTGACTTGTGGGGTTTCTATACTCAAACACTAACAGGAGCCTGCCTAGTACCGAGCACAGTGCCTCGGAGACTTTGAACCCTCTGAGGCCAGGCCGGCGCTGGGTCTTACCCCTCTTTACATCCCTGCTGCGCTCAGCACATAGAAGGTCCAAAAGAGATGTGTGTCTAACTCACAGCTGGCGGCTCTTAGCTGTTGGCCTTGGAGGAATTTTTCTCAGGTCAGATCGCCTGGCCCAGCTACTTACACATGATGTTTAAAGTAAAACCCTTCTAGAAAAGTGCCTGCTGCCCAAGGTCCCCTGGCATCACCACTCCCTCCTCGAGCCCATTTCCCACTATGCTGGTGAGTCTAACCAGGAAGCTATTTGAGTTATTTTTTTTCCGGAACACATGAAGCTCTTGTGATTAGGAGACACAAGTGGAACTCTGCAAAGGGCGACACTGTGAATCCACACCCCAAGGGGGTAACCCAGCATGAGTAAGAGAAAGCCTCCAAAGGACTGAGCAGGTACAAATGCCCTAAACAGTATGTTCCTGGACCCGAGGAATGTCCGGTGCTGAAAAAACAAGTCA
Source organism: Tapirus indicus (assembly GCA_031878705.1). Lineage (NCBI taxonomy): Eukaryota > Metazoa > Chordata > Mammalia > Perissodactyla > Tapiridae > Tapirus > Tapirus indicus. Next base: position 48,637,594 of record CM062929.1, read on the forward strand.
TCGTCCTTTCAAAAGCTCAAATGCTCAATCCTCTCTCCGTAATGCAGTGAAATTGCCTCAAGGCTATGGATTGTTGAAATTAACTGATTAAGGTAATCCACATAACAATTTATGAACCACATTCTCATTGAGGAAATAAAAGGAACATTGGCTGCATAATTTAATAAAAGCTGCTCTCCAGCTGTAGAAACAGCTGTGATATCCGGCAAGGCTCTAGCTTAACTTTTGTATTTTGCTTAATGACTGTTGAATAAATTCAACCTGGTGCTGGCCTCTGAATTATGACCAAGTCATAGAAATTGAGGGGCAGGGGAAATAGAAAGAATGAACTGTGGATGTTCCAGGGGAAAATTAGGGAAGAAATGGCCAAAAAAAAAAAAAAAAAAAAAATCAGCCAAAGAAACGTTTGCAGGTTGGCCTTTGCAAAGAAATTATTTTCTGTTTGTTTAATCAAGTATTTGTTAATTTAAAAAAGAAGAGGGAAAGAGAAGGAAATTATTATTTGCCATCTGCCAGAAGTAGGGCTAGGCGTTTGGGCACATACTTTATCACAGTGAGATTTTATTTAGTTGGGTGGAGGGAAAGATTTCCTGAGTGAGGAGGGATCAGAGGGGGGTTTTAAGAGCGGGGGTTAGGGTTTGAGACCCAGTGCTGGGCGAGAGGGTCTGTCGTGCTGGTGGTGGCTTTCACCCGGGGAAGAGAAGGTGAAGGAGGCAACTGACAGGGAAGCCTCGAGACAAAGGTCTTGTGCCACTTCTCTGCCTGCTGTGCCCTGGATGACAGAGTATTGCTCAGAGCCGTGGAGGTGAGAGGGGAGACCATCGTGCTCGTATTTTCACAGCCACCAAGAGCTGGCGCGATCCAAGATGCCTGATTAGAATTGACACAACATCAGAAAGTTCAGGGGCCAAAATAAATCATCAGCACGCCGCCACCTGCCCCCACACATGCCTTGGCTGGTTTTCCATTAGTATTTTTTGCTGTTGTCCTGAAAGTACCAGGTGCTTTTAAAAGATATTTGAGAAAATATCCCAAATTCCACACCAAAACACAAACATGCTCACATTTTTTTGGTATAGTCTTTTCCAAACATAGAATGTTTTTACACAGTCAGAACCATAACATATGGGCTGTTTGGTGTCCTCATTTTTCATTTATTTTAGGTCATAAACATTTCCAACTTATCATACATATTTTAGAGCCATTATTTCTAGTGGAAGGATAATTTTCCACCCAGTGTTTACATGAGAATTGACTTTATTATTCCTTTCCCTCCTCTGGGTAGATCAGTTGTCCCCTATTTCTTTCCCCCAAATGTAACAACTCTTGCCAATATAATCTTTGTGCATTTTCTCTTAAATTATTTCTTGGGATTTTGATTCCACGCATCAAATGGCAGAGTTGACAGCCTGAGAAAATGAGTGAATAGGAAGTCAACTAAATAAAAAGAAGAGCTTACTGGGATTGAGATGGCCAAGCACTGAAGAACAGCTGATGGGTTTCCCTTCTAAAAGTCATGTCTTGCAAAAATATGGTCGTGTGAGGTCGCAACTTGTGTAATGTTACAGGGTGATAGGACCAAAGAAGTATGATAAACAGTTTAAAATTTCAGCACATTATTTTACTTGTGGATTTCTCAGATCCTTTAACATGGCAATGTGCCTTGTGAACTATCTAGAACAGCACTGCCCAGTAGATCCTTCCGTGGTGATGGAAATGTTCTTTGCCCTGTCTAATACTGATGCCTCTAGTTATGTAGAGCTCTTGAGCACTTGAAGTGTGGCTAGTGACACCAAGAAACTGAATTTTAAGTTTTGTTTGATTATTTTTTTTAATTAACTGAAATTTAAATTGCCACATGTGGTTAGGACTTCTAGATAGGGCAGGTCTAGAGGAAGACATAATATGATGTTTGTCTCAAATTTAACTGATCATAGACTCTGTTATCTTCTTCCTTGTGGCATCTGTGGAGAAAAGAGTATGTTTCACAGAACACACATGGGCAAAGTTGGCGCAGAATATTCCTTTTCAAGGGTCTGTGAGAATAGAAGACCTTTAAGAGAATGGAAGACCTTTAAGAAAAGTAGGAGAGGGGCTGGCCTGGTGCTGTAGTGGTTAAGTTCATGCACTCTGCTTCGCCGGCCCAGAGTTCGCAGGTTTGGATCTCCGGTGTGGACCCATGCACCACTCATCAAGCCATGCTGTGGCGGCATCCCGTGTATAAAGTGGAGAAGGATGGGCACGGATGTTAGCTTGGAGCCAATCTTCCTCACCAAAAAAAAAAAAAAAGAAAAGTAGGAGAAATTGAGAAGCAAGAGTGAGCTCTTTACATAGGAACCTGGCTTATTAATCTTTGTCTTTGTTTATTAATGGCTGCATTCTTTCCCTATTTCATAATTAATATTCTTGAGAGGGGTCGTTCGTTGGTCCACCTCATTTTGTTATGCCAGACTGTGATGTGGAGTACTGGCCAGTTTATAGATTGGCTACGCTTGTGGATGATGCTTGCCAGTGGTCCGATCAACTGTGGCCATGGAGATCATGTGATACAAAACATGGCTGCCTAAGAGCTCCCTTGATCAAGAGTTCTTCCATTCAGGACACGCTGCCTAGACATGATTGTGGGTGGCACAGCAAGGTACTTGACTGATAAGCAATTTATAAGGAATTGGTGTCTAGTCTTGACCTTTCTGAGTCTCAGTTACCTCATCTGTAAAATGGTGATGATGTCGAGGAACCAGAAAGTTGTTATAAAGATTGCATGATATATTTACATAAACATATGTGTTTGTTATGTGCATTACTACAATTTTTCTCTATAAATTCATAAATATATGTATTGAATATTTTCTATTTGCCCTTCCAGATCCCCTTTCCACTCTCGTCCACCTTGCTCTCTCCCCCTGGATGCATATCTGCATCAATGGGCTCCCTTCCCTATGGCTTCAGGTTGGGTTTGACCAACAGGGATCCATAGCAGGAGATTGGAGGGAGGGATGAGAGTGAGGAATGACGTCAGGGTGTCTATTCTCCTCGCTCATTCCCTGCAGGTTTGACTCGGTATGGCTGCGTTCCTTGACTAAAGAATATGGTTCCAATCAGGCATTGGGCAGCCCTCTCCACATGAAGCTCTCCCTCCAGGTTTTGATAACTGTTCTTTCCCCATGTTCCTTCAGGCCTAAAGGTGGTATCTGTACACCCCCTCTAGAGCTGGGGTACTTCCCTATCCCTTGTGATTTGCCTAACCTTTGCATACAGATCCTTTATTAATGTCTCCTCGAATCATCCAACTTGAGTGTGCCTGGATCCTGACAGATATGACATCCTTATCTTCAGTTTTGATGAAAATTCCCCCCTACCAAAGCCTTGTAAATTTATAAACGGGATGACTTTCTTGTGTGACATTTCAATGTCTTAATTAATTTTCCAGGCAGCTGCATTTCATTGAAAACTAGTACTGGCCGAGAAAGCAATAGGTTTTAGAGGAAGTATTTCTCTAGTAGTCATTTAATTAAAAAATAATCTCATTAGAATTAGAATCAGAAAAGAGAATGTTGCTGGGGGAGGTTGTACTTGGCTGGGATTTGGTCGTCATATCCACTCAATAGAAGTACCCACCATTTACTGATGGGCTGGACACCGTGCTAAACCAGTTACAAACATTTATCTCAGTTGATCCACACCAGTAACTTTGTGAAGCTGGTGATATTATTATTCCCATTTTACAGCTATTAGTGTTATTAGTAACATCCTGGCTGATCTTCTGTACGAGCTCCCCTGTCAAAGAGGACCCCTTTCCTGCCCCCAACAGGGCACAGAGGTCCTGAGCATGAATTTGTCTTCTGGCTGCAGTGATAGTCCCATGTGTCCTCCCACAAAGATGGGGTCTCTCCATGGTAGGAAGCTGCTCAGAATGTCTCCTTTGGAGAAAGTGGTCAGTTTTTCTCTTGTCTATTTTGATTTTTCTCCATTCCTGGTCCTAAATAGAGAAGCTGGCTTTTGCCTCCTTTCCTTCCTTCCACCTTCTGCCTTGTTGAAGACATAGACAGTCACCGTGGTGACTGTGAAGATTAACAAGGTGGTACCTGCCCTTGTGTCTTAAATGTGTACCTGTTGACTCAGAGGATAAGACTGAGTGTCAGATCCGGGAGACACAATGGTGGACAAGACCGACCCATCTTTTCCTCCAAGGGGCTTGTTAGGTAGAGGGAACAGACAAGTCATCAGGTATGGTAGCTCACCTCCAATCATGTCCCCCTCCTGGTTTTCACGCCCTGTGTGGTCCCCTCCCACATTATCCTAGAGTTGGTTTGTGTGACCAACAGGACATGGCAGAAGTAATGGTTCTCCATTTCTGAGATTAGGTTGTAAAAGCCACTGTGGCTTCCATCTTGATCTCTCTTGCTCTTGGATCTCACTCGCTCTGGGAGAAGTCATGTTGTGAGCAGCCCTTTTGGGAGGCTCCCATGTCAAGGTACTGAAGCCTCCTGCTACCAGCCATGAGAGTGTGAGCCTGGCAGCAGATCCTCTCTCCCCTGTCAAGTCCTCAGAGACCGCAGCCCTGGCCGACAACTTGACTGCAATCTCACGAGAGACCCTGAGCCAGAACCATCCAGCTAAACCACTCACCAGATTCCTGACCCTCAGGAACTGTGTGAAATGATCACTGTTTGTTAAGTTACTGAATTCCAAGGGTAATTTGTTATGCAGCAATAAATAACTAACCAGGAAATTATAACAGGCTAGAGAGGAGATGACCCAGGTATGCAAATCGTGCTGGAGTACAGGGCAGCCTGCATTAAGTCTCGCAGGAAGTCCCACGTGCTTATGGGGGATTACAGGGTGAGGCTTGTGCCCTCATGGCCCCACAATTGGCAGCTCTCCAACCAGTGCACTTCCTGCCTGGATCCGAGGTGCCCACTTGTCTCAGAGATTCATGATGGTGGCACGCTAGAGTGTGGGGAGCAGGACCACAGACTTAGCAGGGCTTGGAGCCCAGCCAAGAACAAAGGCTTGGCAGGCACCTCAAGGACTGGAGTCTGGACCTCAGCTCACTGGGGGTCCATAAAGATTGGGTATAATCAGCCAGCGCCTGTAGTGATCCCTGTGGAGGGATAATCTATGGCAACTATAGTTTGCGCTGATCTCCACTTTGTAAGGGAGGGAAAGACATCTTCTATTTGGGTGTAACTGTCTCCACTTCCAGGTGAGAAGTGTAGTCCAGAGGAGGCATTTGGCAGGGGCTCCAGGCCTTATCTCCTGCTACGATCTGTGTCTGCAGGACTCTGCTCCCACGAACATTGGCTTGGGGCAGAAAATTCAGCTTTTGGATCTTGCAGAGTTCCAGGCTGTCTGACACAGATTTCAAGTGGCAGGCAGAGAGGGCCCGTACTAATTAGGGTCAGGAGACAGAGGCCGTAAGAGTTATTTGAACAGAGGGGATTAAAAATAAACCAAAAAGCTAACTCGGTATAAAATTACTAACTAGTTACCTGGGAGGGTAAAGGGGGAGCGAAGGTAACATGGAGGTAGCAACTGCAGGAGGCAGTGACCACCCCAGGGCCAGTTCGTGAACATTCTCGCATTGGTCAATCATGGCCCACTTTTATTTATTATTTATTCTTAATAATGTAACAAGTATCCACACCCAGCATCCAAAATGGTGCTCACACTTGACACTAGGCCTCATTTAACCATATGGTCCCCCATCAACCTGTCCCTCTGTCTCCCCCACCCAAGGTAACCATCTCCTTGAATCTCCTGTTACTTGTTATTACTCCTTTGCTCTCCTTTTTATGCAGTTTTATTGCATCTATATACACTCTCAAGGAGTATATATTTAATTTTGGTGGTTTTTAACTTTATAAAAAGGGTCTCATGCCTTATGTAATCTTTTTGGACTTCTTTCACTTAGCTAAGCCACGCTTCATGCCTATTACTTCACGTTGCTGTAATGAATAGATTTTTGCTTTCGTCTGATATCTCATTGTGTTAATACACCACAGTTTACTCATCCACTCTCCAGTTGGTGGCCAATTATTTGGGTTGTTTCCAAGTTTTTGCTGTTGAGAACAGGGCTGGCTTTTGTGTATTGATCTTTTATTCGGTCACTTTGCTAAACAGTCGTATCACATTTCAAAATCTCTGAAAACTTGTTGTAGTCTGGAGCTGGTGTTTTAGAATTGCTATCAGCCAGGCAACAGGTGTGATGTGGTTGTCATTGTCCCAACGTGTGTGAACTTGGTCTTAACTGTTCATATTGTTGTCACTTGAGTGATGGGCATTGAGTGATGGGCATTGTTGTCACCACAGGTTTAACTGCCGTTTAAAATGTCTTCAAAACGATCACACCATAATTTGGCATGGAAATGAAAAGTGACCATATCCACAGAAAGCTTTGGACACAGAGCAGCAGGTGTATATTTCTTAGTAGTGAGGCAAATATTCACCACTGGAGGGATGACTGTAATACCGTATCTTCATGCAAAACAATGGATAAATGCATTGCAGGGCCTAAGAGAGGAAGATTCCCTCAGTTGATGACGCTGTGTTCAGTACTGTAACCAAGATATGCACGAAGGATCTTACTTTGGGGCTTTCACAGTTGCTGTTCTTCCTGTCTGAAGTGCTCTGTTCCCAGGTAACTGCATAGCACCCTCCCTCATTTCCTTCAAGTCGGAACTCGGGGTCGACTTCTCAGCAGAGTCTTCCCTGACTTCACGATCTCAGATTGCGACGCAAACACTCTGTCCATGCCCTTCTCTGATTTTTCCTTCCCCTTGTCTCCTTCTACTATTGGGTATAGAAAGTATTTTCTTTATCTTGTTTATTGTCTGTCTCCTCCTCTAGGATTTTTGTCTGTGGGTCACTGCTTTATCTCTGGCACCAAGATCAGTGCCTGGCACGGAGGAGCCAACATCCTCCCATGTAGCAATCCTCTAGCTCCTCCCACGCCTTCTAAGGCTGTGGCCTGGGGAGGCTCATGGTCTGAGTCTTGGAGGCAACTTGCTGCGGTGTAATCAGCTCTGTTGCTTTGACCTAACAAGGATTGGCAGCTTCCCAACTGGTCCTGGAGGGCTCCTCACTGCCCTCTAACCTGTGGCTTCTGTATTGATTAGAACTAAGATTCAAATTACAGCAAAGCGCAGTGTGTAAGTCCTTCTGGCCTCTGCCTGAGGGTGTGTTTGCAAATAGTGAGATCACATGGGAAGACATGGTACGGCCCTGTTTTTCACTATCAGGACAGAAACTGGGGTTATATGAGGACTTGGCAGATTTGGCGTTTAAGCCCAAGCCTGTTGTGACTTGTGGATGGCGGCTGTGGGCTTGAGGATCAGTCCCCAAACCATAGCGGCTTTGTCTCCTTGGGACACATATTGGTGCGTCTTTTTCATGCTCTGGGTGAATTGCAACAACTGCCGAGAATCTTCCCTTGGATTATCGACTGAGTCACTCTGCCTCTCTCATCTGCCTTCCCAGGGCTTCCCAGGAGGAGAGGGTCTTTTCATTAACAAAACAAGCCTCTCAGACAAGAAAAGCAGTAGGCAGAACAGTGGATTCTGTCCTGGCCAGATCCTTGAAGCAAAGCAAGTGAAAGCATCTCTGAAGCAGCACAGACAGGCTCTGTAGGGGTGTCACAGTGGGAACAGAGATGCTGCAGACTGTGTCTGCGGTCATGTGGAGACATTTCCTGGCTCCTCTTTCAGAGTGGGGAGGATGGGGCATCCACCCTGTAGTTTCCTCTCCGCCTCATGCCCTCCCTCACTTTCCAGGCCAATGCTAGAGTAAGGGTGAGTCTCTAGAATGCAGGGCTCCACCATGGGACCTCTGAATCCCCTGGAAGGATCAAAAGCTCGGTGTCATCAAAAGCTCGATAATCAATATACTCACCACTCAATAGTCAATCATCAAACACATCAGAGGGAAAGTGGCCTTGAAGATCCGTTGGTGGTGACTTACAGAGCTGTGGGTTTTGTGAAGGAAACTCAGGCCATATTTGGCTCACTGGGCAAGAAAGGGGGACTAGGGTCACTTGTTGGGGGTAGTGGTGGTTAGGGACATTGATTTTTTTTGGGAGAGGGTTTTGCTATTTTTTTGGGGGGGTTTGCAAACTCAGAATGAGCAAATAGGCTGCAAGAAAATTGGAAAATTGAAAAACTGGAGGTAGGGGCCGGCCTGGTGGCGCAGCGGTTAAGTTCACGTGTTCCGCTTCGGTGGCCCGGGGTTCACCGGTTCAGATCCTGGGCTCGGACCTACTCACCGCTCATCAAGCCATGCTGAGGTGGTGTCCCAGATGAAAGAGCTACAACTCTACAACGATGATATATGACAAGGTACTAGGGCTTTGGGGAGAAAAACGAAAAAGAGGAAGATTGGCAACAGATGTCAGCACAGCGCCAATCTTCCTCAAAAAAAAGAAAAATGGAGTTAAAAGTAGGAGGAAAGATTATACTGTTTGAGCCTCATCAAAATCCTGCAACATAGGTACAATAATTGTGTGGTCTTGACCCTATTTTACAGATGAGAAAGTTGAGACCCAGAGGGGCTTAAGAAGTGACCGTGGAGCACGTGCAATAGCCGGCGGGTGTGAGTTTCAATTCAGGTCTTCACCTGTGAGTTGGAAGGTGGTGGGTGATTAATGTTGGAGTTGGGATGCAGCTTATTCTGTATTTTGCCAACAAGGGGACACAAGACAGTGTGTAACTCTTTGCTTCAAGCCGAGTTGGAGAGACAAGGCTGCCATGAGGAAATCCAAACAATACAGCAGTTAAATAGCTACTGAAACCCAGGCTTGTCCCAAGGTGGTGGGGATCAGTGACAAGTGAATGACACAGGCCAGTGGCTTCAATAGTTTTCTGCTTGCAAACCACCCTAAAGGTATTCTGAAAAACTATGAATTCCTCTTACACATTTGGAGGCTGACGTTCAAAATTTTTCTTTGTAGGTTTAAATAGTCTCAAAGAATATTACTTCTGGCATTTTATGAATATTGATGTTTTAAAATAGAAATGTCACATGTTTTAAAAAATTGTATCCAATGGAATCTAAACACCATAACAATTTGATAGCCACTGTTCTTCATTTAAAAACGGGTGAAAAATCTCTTCTCTAAAACCTTATGCTGCCCTCTTTTCTCCTTGAATTTACTTCTTTCTTTATTTCCACACAGAGTTTATTCTAATGAAATCTATTTTTATGCTTCAAAGGCTTTTATTGATCATTTCATCATGGTTCTCTGCAAGCAAACTTATATATACATTGAAGCAAAACATGGTTTCCTGGCACTCTAAGGCTTTTAGGGCTTAAAAAAATTCTTCCAGACAGAATTTTCAATTTAATTATTATTAATATAATTGGCCCATTAACACAAATTCATTATAAAATATGAGAAAGAATTATTGAGCATAAAAAGTAACATTTTATTGGACTTCATCTCTTAATAAGATGGATGGGCTTTTAAAAAAAGCTGTTCAAAGGAAGGAAATTACTTATTACCATAATGATCAGCATTAATTCTGTTCTTATTTTTCACTTTTTATAGATGTAAGTTCTAAGAAACCTTGTTCACATATGAATAAATTGATGGAAATGAAAGAGTTTTGTTATAGCAATGTCACTCAATTATTTAAACCCCTTCTGAGTTATGTGCCAAAAATCACATGGTGATCTGTCAGAAAATTTATTTTTAATGATCAGTGAGCTGCAAACTCAGTTAGGTCCCACTTGTAGTATTGTTGAAAGCAAAGGATTGGAAGCTACTGGACTCGGGGGAGGATTTATTCCCAGACTTTAGGGTCATTCATTTTCTTAACACTTCCTTCAATATTTAGAATGATTCTTTCCTGTGATGTCCCTGGAGTGTTTGGACTTGGGGACGCTGCACCATGAATTCAGGGTGGGGAGAGGAGGGCTTGTCGTTTGCAGAGTGGGAGAAGGGTGATTAGGAAGGGGAGGGAGGAAGAGAGGGCGCCCAGGACGCTCAGAGCACTTCTGGGCATGAGGGATGCGCTCAGATCTGATTTGGAAAGAGCACACATGAGATTTGAGAACCTGGAAATTGATTCCTTTGAAACCATCCTTCAGGCTGACCCCTGAGTTTTCGGGGGACTCATATCCTAGTTTGATCGCTGTTGGAGGCAGCGTGAGGTCAGGGCTGGGTGGATCACTGGGAGGCTCAGGGCGGGTTTGCAGAGGCAGCCGCACTTTGCAGAGACCCATGCAAAAGGGATGAAATTTGGACAATGGAAAGAAGGAGAAAACTTAATGAATTGGTTAAAAACATGGGCTTTGGAGTTAGAGCTCAATTCAAGTCCTGGCCCCACCCAGTGGGCGCATAATCTTGGGAGTTCTTCACCTTTATCAGCCTCTGTCTCTCGTGCAAAGTGGGGATCATAATGGTATTTACCACCTCAGGCTCCTGGCGACACCGGACAGAAACAATGAAAGACATGGTTTCAGGCTGCCATAGTCCTTAGTGCCCAGCCAGAGCGGCCCCTGGCCCAGCAACAACATCCTTCCACCCTAGGGTAGAGGTTTTTGGCTGCACTGGGGCAAGGAGTCCCTGGAGCTGAGGGGAAGGTCCTGCCTAGCCTGTGCCCTCTCTTATGCACTGCCTTTGGGTACCAGGACGCTGGAAAGAATTCCCTGCTCACAATTCCTCACACCATCCCAGAGGCTGCATATGTCTCTTCCCTGGGTGCACCATCAGCTTCAGGGGTGGCCAAGGCCCTTCAGGCTGCAAGACTGAGTCTAGGAGGGAGGAAGAGGGGGCAGGGGTATTTTCAGTGGGGGGTGGGGAGTGGGGCACCTCGTGAGCAGAAGTTTCTAGGCCTGGGCAGAAAGAGGTCAGGAGAAACCTTATGGCCTCCATGCTGGGTGCGCTTTGTAGGTACCTTGGTGGTGGGAGTGGGGGTGGGACAGCAGAGGAGCCTCCGTGGGGGGTGAAAGACTTCCCTTCTCGACAAAAGGAAAAGAAAATGGGGTCTATAGGTTGCCTGAGTGATTAGCAGAGGGAGCTGAACCTGGCAACCCAGCGAGGAGGGGAGAAATTCCTTGCAATCCATCTTCCCATTTCCATTCCTGCTCCAGAGCAGGTCATGGTCTTTGGCAGAAAATGAAATTTATTTTGAATTTGTTCTATCCACAATTGTTTGGACGACCTGTTGCTTTACCCATTTTGTTTTTTTCCCATTTTGTTGTTAAGCGGGTGTATTTGTCAAGGTAGGAGGATAGAACATATTTTATTAAACAATTCGTTATCTTAATTTATAGATTAAATATCGAGACTTATGGTATGTGGACCTCAATTTGGACTCTTGGTCACGTCCTGCCAATGTTAGGGTCAGGACTGTTTCTGGTACAATACACATTTTCTTTAAAAAAAAAAGAAGAGGGGGCCGGCCTGGTGGTGTAGTGGTTAGGTTCGTGCGCTTCGCTTCAGTGGCCCAGGGTTCGCAGGTTTGGATCCCAGGCGTGGACCGATGCACCACTTGTCAAGTCATGCTGTGGCGGCGTCCCATATAAAGTAGAGGAAGATGGGCACGGATGTTAGCCCAGGGCCAGTCTCCCTCAGCAAAAAAGAGGATTGGCAACAGATGTTAGCTCAGGGCTGGTCTTCCTCAAAAAAAAAAAAAAAAAGAAGAGGAGGTGGGCAGGTCATATTAAAATATAAGTCGTTCCCAAGTGGAAGCTCTTCCTCTTGCTGGTGGCTGATCACTCACCGCCGTACCTGGAAGAGGAACCAGTCCTTTCTGGGTCTCGACCTTGGCGGCACACTGGAACCACCTGGGCAGCTCTACCAAATGCTGATGCCTGGTCCCACCCCCAGGCTCTGATTCATTGGCCTGGGGTGAGGTCAGGGCATCTGGATATTTTACAGCTGCCCAGGTTATTACAATGTGTAGTCAGGGCTGGGAACCAGGGGGCTGGAGGAACCCTTGATTAGCTTCAGAGAAGCTGAGTAATGGTTTACTTCCTTCGGGTGGTCTTAGGCCTGGTGAGAAAAACTGGACTAATTGATTCTCTTAGAACTTGGACTTTTTGACCACTGCAATGGCCTTTTGGATAATTGCCTACTAGCCGTGCTGCCAGGTGTTAATTAACCTTGCTGTACCTCGGTGTGCCCATCTATACAATGGGCATGATAATAGTTTCTTATCTTTTAGAGTTGTCTCGGGGATTGATAAGAGAATTTGTTAAATGTTTAGAACAGTTGCTGGCACTGAGCAAGAGCTACGTAGGCGCTTTACAAATACAAGCTAATTTGTTCCAAATGCACTCAGTGTGAGTCATTCCTTGTGGACAACAGGTCAGGGATAGATCCCCGAGGCCTTGACTCAGGGACCCAGGCTCCTTTAGCAAACTTCTTTAGCAGAGGTACGCAAGGCGGCTTGATTTGTTTCTGGACGTTTATTCATGAGAAAACAAACATGTGGCACAGCTCAGTCTGTACTAGCTCAAAGACGTGGATATAAAAGGAGCATTAGGGAGAAGAGCAACATATAATTAGCCAGATAGGCAATGTTGTTGGGTTTAGCATCGGCTTTTACAGACCTTTTATTTTCCTGTCTATTTGCCAATCTATTTTAGATGACTACTTTTTGAGTCTGTTGTTTTGGGTGGCGATGGGGGTTTGAAATATCCGGAATAATACAAGAATGTCCGTGTCAACGTGAGAAATGCTGTGTCGCCTGATGTCAGGGCCAGCTTCATGGGCAGTGGCACTGGCCGAGTACTCAGAGGGGCCCTGTGCTTGGTTTAATGCCCTGCTGTCACCATCTTGAAACTCTTGACAATTTTCTCTTTGAACTTGTGTTTTGTGAGTGCAGTCTGATGGGACAACGACAGAGGTGTATGAGTAGAGGAGATGCAAGCAATGTGTGTATACACTGCAGTTCCTATCTGCCTCATTTGCACATAGCTTTCATGATGCCCCATGAGCTCAGAATTCCAGTGGACCCACCACACGTGGGAGGTCAGCAAGATTCAAAGAGCGTACAAGATAAGCACCTTAGTCTACGACTGGATAAGCAGGGACACTGATAGCCTCGAAAGGCAAATTTTTCTATTGGAACCAGAACCTGCTTTGAAGGCAGAAAGAAGGCAATATTGTTCTAAGAAACACAAATGACCAAGGGACCCTATCATATCCTTTTTCACTTCCCTGTATGAGCCAAACATTTATGCTGAAAGTGATGCCACCAGAGGAAAGAGAAGGATAAGGACACTCCAGACAGCTTTTCCTTTCAGTTTTCCTTACTCATCAGTAGTGGAAGGTAGACAGTGTTGGTAGAATGTGCATTTATCAAAAAATGAAGTAAAAACAGTCAAGCCAGTTTTATGCAGCACATCTACAGTTATGGTAAGAATGAAATGCATATGCAGATATGAGCAACAAAATACAAATTGTGTAATTTCAGTAATTCTGCAGAGGACTTCAATGCCATTATATTTGCATTTAAACTGGCATTGCATAATATAAACAGTAAAATTTATGCTCATAATTTAAAATTTGAATTTTTCCATACTTAGGACATTACATAGCAAATAAAAGACACTATGACAAGTTGAGAGACCACAGAAAAAAGGAAAATGCTTTATATTTTGGTACCATTAATAGCATTTTGCCCCTCCTTCTTCAACGAGGCACCTCACATTTCATTCTGCACTGGGCCTTGCCAGCTAGGTTAGCTGGCCCTATCTGAGTTATTTTGCTAGAAAATGTCAGTAATTGGGGGTCGTCTTTTTGCACTGGCTTCAAAATTGTTAAGCTTCTCTTAACCAGCTGTGCAAAACAGGCTGCCGAAGGAGAGCTTTTGGAAATGTCTAACGGGCGAAAGTCGTCTGCCTTCTCAGCATCCGTTTTTTCATTTTTCAGTTTTCTTTCGGCAATCTTTCCTCCACTCTCCCGCCACGCGCTCGGAGAGGCCATAACTCAGAGGTGGAGGACGAGCTAGGGTGAGGTCCGTCACCACGTCACAGTCTCTTGGCCTTCGTGATTGGTTCGGGGTGGGCATGTGACCCCGCCACAGCCAGTGAAATGCAAGGAGCCTCAGAATGGGCATCCTGGGAAGGAGACTCGCGTTCGCATTTGAACCTGGAAGCAAATTGGCTACAAGCTGCTGCCATCTTGTAACCGTGTGTAACCTGAGAAAGCAGCCAATTTGTTGAGATGGAGAGAAACCAAATTTCTGTGACAGTGTCTGAGTTATTATCAAACTGAACTTAAAGCCAGGTCTACCCCTTTCAGTTACACAAGCAGTAACATCTCTTTGTGTTTTAACTAGTTTCTTCCTCTCACTTGTAACCAAAAAGAATCTGAATAGGTAACATGTGCTAGATTATTCAGTAAAATACTCTTTGAATATTTATAACTTGTACAAATAAGACCTTAATGGAGATGTAGCAGGATAATTTTTTGAGATATTAAGTTTATAATGTTTTCCTTCCCTTTGTTTTTCCCATTCAGATAGGGAGAAGGTTCTAGGTTTTCTGTGGGAGGTCTGTGGTACTGCAGGAAGCAAGGATTGCCTGAAGGACACTTTTCATACTGGATTTCTTTTTTCAAACCTAGGTTAGCCAGGGGTCACAAACTGGCCTTCATAGGCCAGTTCATTCATTGTCTTCATTGTGGCCTGGAAGACATTTTTAGTTGACTTGTATTTTAAAAATTGGACAATTTCACTTAAACATCTGGATTTCTGAGATCTCCAGGAATATCTGATTATCTGACAACTCTGGTCCTAAAATTCCCATATGACAACTTTTGGCTGGTGCTGAGTAGTGACTCCCCTGTTTGGATGGACCGTGTGGTCCTCAGTTTGCCACAGTCTCACCACTCCCTTTTGCCTTATACCCTGCTGATTGCACTCATTTACATGCCTTCCTGGCCCTAAAGCCATTTGACTTAGTGGCTTCTGGCCTAAGTCTATGAAGAAGAATGGGGTTTGAGGAGAGAAAGAATGCTGATGGGAGAAGGATTAAAAGAGATGAAAGGATTTCTTCAGATTTAAGAAGAAATTCCAAAGGCTGGGGCAGAAGAAAGAAATCTTTGAGTCTCAGTGGGATCCTGAGTCTTGCTCCCTGGAAAAACCCCAAATATGGCAGGACCTTACAGAGCATCTTAGAAAGGATGGCTGAGTTTACTGCAGGGGGAGTACCTCCTAGGCAAGGGCCATTGACATCCCCACAGGTTCCTGGCTCTGCACTTGGCGTGGAAGAAGCAGAGTGAGTGAACCTGAAGGCAGTGAACACCAAGAATGGTCTTCTTGGCTGCAGCTACTGTGGACAGATGGCCAGACTCTCAGCAGCTTCCCAAATGGTGCTAGAAAGTTCCTAGCACCTGTGCACAGCCCTGAAGGAGCAGGTAATCGTAGTTAATGGTGGTGATTTTACTGAACCACTAAGAATAATCAGGGCTGAGTTTCTTATCAGTCCAGCAGAATGAGGGCTTGGATTCAGAATCAATTTATGGCAAATAAGGAGATACTGTACAATGTGTTTTGCATATCTGAGTTTCTGCAGAGTGAGAGTCATCCTGAAAATTAAAATAATCCCCTTCTGGCCCAGGTTTGAGCATCAAACAGACTTGTGTTGAGATCTCAATTCTTCCAGTAACAAGCTGTACAGCGTGGGTGAGTCTAATCCTTCTGTGACTCAGTCCCCTCATTTGTAGTCTGGAGTTTGTGGCATCTAGCATGTGGTGATTCTGAGGGTTAAATGACACAATGAAGTTGAAAGCACTTAGCACAATTTTTAAAATAAAAATCGCATATATTTCAAGTGTATAATGTGGTATTTTGACATATATATACATTGTGAAATAATTACTACAGTCAAGCTAATACATATCCATCACTTCACATAGTTACAATTTTTTTGTGTGTGGTGAAAACACTTAAGATCTATTCTCAGCAAATTTCAAATATACAATACAGTATTATTAGCTTTAGTCACCATGCTGTACATTAGATCCCTAGAACTTATTCATTCTACATAACTGACACTTTGTACCCTTTGACCAATATCTCCTCATTTTCCCCAAACCCTAGCCCCTGGCAGCCACCATTCTACTCTCTGCTTCTATGAATTTGACTGTTTTAGATTCCACATGTAAATGAGATCATACAAAATTTGTCTTTCTGTGTCTGGCTTATTTCACTTAGGATAATGCCCTCAAGGTCCATCCATGTTGTTGCAAATGGTAGGATTTCCTTCTTTTTTAAGGCTGAATAATATTCCATAGTCACATATGCATTTTTATGAAGTAATTATCCTACAGTTACATTTTTGCAGTTTGCATTTTTTTCAGTTAGTATATAGATTTTTCAACGTTGCTACATAGTGTTTGGGATTATCACGGTAAATATTTGCACAGTGCTTCTCTGAATGGATGTAATAACAGTTAAAGTAATGGAATTGCCCCTCTTAGCCTTAAGCAGTGAGTTCAGCACTTTAAATACATCAACTCATTTAATCTGCTTTAAAAGACTATTGGTTCATTTTCATTGTATTTATTTTTGGAATTACCATCCTTTATGGCATGTGAGAGAGGCTGTTCCGCTGGTATTTCTTCAGCACCTCTCTATCTCTGGCTGATCTTCCGTTAGCAGGCAACAGCATCTAGCTAGAATTTAATAACACTGCTCATCCTTATCATATTTATTTTTGGATTTACTGTCCTCTCATGATGTACACGGGTGACATTTCCACCGCTCACCAATGTCTGATTCTCCTCTACTTGTGCGCACACAGGAGAGCTGCATTCCTCTGTCCTCTTGAAGTTAAGCATTGTCAAATGACCTGCTTTGGCCAATGGAATGTGAGCAGAGTCTTAGTTGTCACTTAGAGGTGAAAGCATTCAATTGTAGGTGCTCAACTCTCCAGTTGGTGATTGTAGAGTCGTACATCGATATGGAGCGCATTAGATGGATGGAGCCTGGAGTTCTGGGTCTACAGAGGACTGCTGCGCTGCAGAGGGTTGCCTGGACTGTGGTGGACTCTGGTCAATGATGAAATGAATTTCTGATATGTAATGACACTGAGAATTTGGGATTATTTCTTTCGGCCATGAAACCCAGCATGTCCTGACTACTACAGCAAGTGATACTGGTTTTGCATTTTTAGAAATAGATATCCACTAAAAAACATTATTTAAGTTTCAAAAGATAGCCTCTTAAAAATGTCAACTCAATTTTTAGTACAAGTTGTAAACCGAAATGGTAATCACCATGAAGATGACACAAAAATAGCTGAAATTTGGGAAAAACAGGTTTAATGTATAATAGTGGGAAGTACAGAATGCCCAAAGAAGTCTTGCTTTAGGGGAGACAGGGATTATCTTCAGCTTGTTTTTGTATATTGTGCTTAAGCTGGATGTGGGTTTTTGGGAGGCGGTTGGTGTAAACAATGACAGGGGGAAGAGTGGCTGAGTCTGGTTAAAGGTTTGAGGAAGGAGTAGAAGCTGCAGGTGAAGTCTGATGTAATGTGATTTCATTGAAAATACCGAGGAGAAGGGTTAGATTGATGGGCATAGATATAAATATGACTCTCTTGGCAAATGCTTCCAGATAGTCATCCACTGGGCTTTTCTATTATTCAAAATCGTGCTCGATGTAGTTTTTTTACATGCATTTGGATGCAGGGGAAACCATTCTTCAAAATGGCGGCCTCAATGTGCAGAACGCAGGAAGGGTCTCACGTGCCTGGCTGTTGGAGCTGAACATGACCATAGTGACAAGTGTAAACTTTTAAAATTAGAAAGTGAAGATTTTTCCAAACATTCTAGATATGGGAATGTAGGAAGATATTAAGCAAAATGACCTGTAAGGGGTTCTGCTCTTTTCTGCCTTGCCCAATAACTGTTTTGGGTGAATCATTCCTGCTTGCGCAAGTTTTAGACAAGTTGCCTCAGGTAATTTTACATAATATTTATAAAACCTTCCTGTAATTGTGACTCATGGTCATGCTTCTACTCAGAAACTTGTTAGAACTGAGCATTTCAGGGGGAAAAATGCCTGAGGGGTGTTGAAGCCTTTCCAAGCATTCAGTTAAGGGAGGTGGGACGACCAAGGCCGTCATTTGCTGCAAATGCCCTTAGTCACTGAAGCCCCAGTGACAGAGACACTAAACATTTCTTTTATATTTCCCCTTCATTTTTTGAAATTAAAAAACAATAATGTATACGTGCTTGTGAAAATATTCAAATATTACCCAAATGTATAAAGCAAAAAGTCAAGTTTTCTTGCCTCCTCCCACCCCAACATTCCTAGCCGGTAGATGTCACAACTCTTAACTCTTTAGTGTGTGTCCTTCTAGGCTTTTCTTTTCTTTTTTGCTGAGGAAGACCAGCCCTGAGCTAACATCTGTCACCAATCCTCCCCTTTTTGCTGAGGAAGACTGGCCCTGGGCTAACATCGTGCTCATCTTCCTCCACTTTATATGGGACGCCGCCACGGCGTGGCTGGCAGGCAGTGCGTCGGCGGGCGCCCGGGATCCAAACCCGCAAACCCCGGGCTGCCAAGCGCGAACTAAACCGCTGCACCACTGGGCCGGCCACTTTCTAGGCTTTTCTATATGAACACCTACGTGTTTTATATATTTAGCTGATTACAATTATGTTTTTCCTAAAGTAATACATAGTCAATGTGGAAAATACACAGAAGCATTTTTTGATTTTTCTGAGGAAGATTAGCCCTGAGCTAATATCTGTGCCAAACCTCCTCTAATTTGTATGTGAGTCACCACCACAGCATGGCAGGTGAGTGGTGTAGGTCCACACCTGGGATCCAAGCCCTCAAACCCAGGCCGCTGAAGTGGAGCACACTGAACTTTAAGCACTATGCCAGAGGGCTACCCCCCAGAAGCATATTTTTAAACAGACATATTCCCAACTTTTTTTCCTGTATATTTACACTTAAAAAAAGGTGGTATCATAAAATGGCCCTATGTACTGCAATATCATTGTCACCATTTTTCAGGTAAAGACATTTGGACTTAACTCACCTGAGGTCACACAGCCTACAAGTGACCTCGATGGGATTTGAACCCAGGTTTGTCTGATTTCAAAGCCCATGTGCTTGACAACTACTCCTGGACTGTTGTCCTTTCCATGTCAACAAACAGAACCACTCCATTTTTAAAAGCTGCAGTGAATTGTTTGGTATAGGAAATGCAAATCAAAGCCACAGTGAGTTATCACCTCACACCTGTTAAGATGGCTGTTATTAAAAAAACAAAAGATAACAAGTGTTGGTGAGGATGTGGAGGAAAAAGAGCCCTTGTGCACTGTTGGTGGGAATGTAAATTGGTGCAGCCACTGTGGAAAACACTATGGAATTTCCTCAAAAAATTAAAAGTAGAGCTACCACATGATCCAGCAATCCCACTTTTTGGGTATTTATCCAAAGGGATTGAAGTCAAAATCTTGAAGAGCTATTTGCACCCCCATGTTCACTGCAGCATTATTCACAATAGCCAAGATGTGGAAACAACCTAAATGTCCACTGACAGAAGAATGGATAAGAAAGTGAAAAAAATGTGATACATATATAACATATATGTATGATGGAATAGTATTCAGCTTAAAAAAGAAGGAAATATTGCCATTTGGAGCAACGTGGATGGGCCTGAAAGACATTAGGCTAAGTGAAATAAGTCAGACATGGAAAGAGAAATACTGTGTGATCTCATTTGTATGTGGAATCTAAAATAGTCAAACTCATAGAAGCAGAGAGTAGCATGGTGTTTGCCAGGGCCTGGGGGAGGAGGAAGTAGAGAGATGATGGTGAGAAGGTACAAAGTTTCAGTCATATAGGATGAGTAAATTCTGGAAATCTCAGGGACAGCATAGTGCCTATAGCTAGCAAGGTGTATTGTATCCTTAAAAGTTGAGGGTAGATCTTAGGTAAAGGTTCTTATCACACACACGCACACACACAGAATAATAATGGGGGGGGTGAGAGGAAGCTCTGGGGGGTGATGGATATGTTTATGGCCTTGACGGTGGTGATGGTTTCATGGGCGTATACTGATCCCTAAACTCATGGAGTTGTACACATCAAAGATGTACAGCTTTTTACATGTCAACCATACCTCAATAAAGTGGTTTAAAAAACAAAATAAAAACTCTCACTTGTTGATAGCTTTTAGATTAATTGAAAGGTGAATGGCAGCTTCAGTTTCTATGTTTTGTTTGAAGAGTTATGTTCTGATGCCAAGTGTTCAACGTAAGACGTCATCTCAGCTACTGCTAATAAATTGGCCTCAGTTATCCCACAGACCTTTGTGTTCAGCTCTCCCTTGGGAGAGGAATGGTGACAACTTGCATTGTGATATTCATGTTGGAGAGTGTGGTTTGTAACCACCTGACCCTGACATTCAGTTTTCTCTTCATCTCTTTCATGCTGCCTTTTCCTTCAATCCCACTACCCCTACATCTGCTGGTGGGAGGAAGTTATTTTATGTTTTTGCTGGAAAAGATGCGCCCTGAGATAACATCTATTGCCAATCTTCCTCGCTCGCTCTCTCTTTTTTTCCCTCCCCAAAGCCCCAGTACACAGTTGTATATTCTAGTTGTAAGTCCTTCTGATTCTTCTATGTGAGCCGCCACCACAGCATGGCTGCTGACAGATGAGTGGTGTGGTTCCTTGCCTGGGAACCAAATCCAGGCTGCCAAAGTGGAGTGCGCCAAAATTTAACCACTAGGCCATCAGGGCTGGCTCAAGGAAATTATTTTTAATAACATGCCCATGATGTCCTGGAGTCTGTGATCACTGGCTGCTGTGCTTAACTTGGGAGGACCTGGAGAATGTCATCTCATCACTCTCCACTTTGGTTCAGTCATGGTGACTGTATAATTTATTATGCAAGTTGGGACACTTTTATTTTAAACACCAATATAATACTGTAATCTAATTTTAATCTAGACTTTTATCTAATATAATCCATATTTCAATCTTGTCAATTGACCCAATAATGTCCTCTATAGCATTTTCCCCCCTTCATCACGGGATTCAGTCTACAATCCCACATGGTGTTTAGTTTTCACACCTCTTTGGTCTCCTTTAATCTGGAACATTTCTTCAACCTTTCTTTGTCTTGAAGGCATTGACTTTTTGAATAAATTAAGCCCCCCTGCTTCCAGAAAATGGTCACCTTTTTTGGTTTGTTGATAGTTGCTCATGGTTAGATTCAGGTTTTGCATTCCCAGTTGGGTTACTCCACAACTGATGTCGTGTCCTTCTCCGGGCACCGTCTGCAGGCACTCCGTGTCCTCTGCCCTCGTGAGAGATGCCAATTTTATCACCCAGTCTAGGTGTGGTCTGATTTCTCTACTGTATAGGAACTATTTTTTATCTCATATCTAAGAACCAATTTGGGTGGAGACACTTTAAGATCATATGAATATCCCTTTCCTCATCAACTTTTCCCCCTAGACTTAGTATTCTTTGATGATTTTTGCCTGAACCAGTCTTTTCTTTGAAGGTTGCAAAATGATGATTTTACAAATCTATCACTTCTTCCACATTTACCAGTTGGCAGTTAACATTCTACTATAAATAAGAACCCCTCCTTTATTTTTTAAAATTTACTTATTTATCTCTCTAATGCTTATCTGTATGGACTCGTAGATTCCCATCTTTCCCAGTGGCTTATAACTCATCACTATCCTTAATCATTTTGGTGCTCAAATTGTCCCCGATTTGGCCAATGGGAATTCCTTCTTCTGACAGTCCCCATCATTGTTTCAAGCACATCCTTTTTGCTGGCATTACAAGGTGTTCCCAGGTTTATCTCATTCTTCCCTGCTCCAGCCCTGAAATCAGCCACTTCTCTGAGGAGCTCTGGTTCCTTTCTGTGGGGGATGGTTTTAGAGACCAAGATTTGGGCTCAGGATGTATGTACTGCTTCTGGGCTGTCTTTGCTTCCAGGCTCTTTCAGCAGACACACACACACACACACACACACACACACACACACACACACACACACACTTTAGAAATCATGAGTTCGTATGGGTACCTCCAATTCCAGTGCACCCCACATAGTTCTTCCTCTCCTTCCTTCATTTGTATTGGTGCCTCAAGATGGGACACTTTTAAGAGTGAAAGGGGGTGCTATTAATAATTACACTGGTACAGGAGGCAAAACTGAGATGATCCCAGAGAAACTGGGGAGTGTGGTTACCTTAGTTCACTGATTCCAGCCCTCCCTTGGCCATTACCACACCCTGTAACCTTGTTGAAGTCCCTTAGATGTTTCCTCAGGCTCAGTTTCCTAGTTTTTAAAATGAGAGTAACATCTTGCTCTTTGTAATTCATTCTGGGAGGCTCAGGCCGAGAAAAATGTAAATGGCCCTTTTAAAACTTACCTTTTGCACAAGTATGCACATTTGCTTCCGTTCTTGGTCCTCCTACAGTCTATTCTCTGGGGGTTCTTTATAAAACCCTCCTGTTTTCATTAGAAACAGGGCTTCCTGTTGTCATTAGACTGTCCCTTAAGTCCCTTTCCATCATCTACATGGCTCTGCACAATCTGGCTTCTGCCTCCGCTCCAGGGCCACCTATCACACGCCCCCTCTCTCCCTGTGCTCCAGCCCCACTGGCCTCCTCTCTCTTTCACGCCAAGGCCCTTTTCACTTCAGGATCTTCTCGTGACCAGCTCCTTCCCTTCCTCTGGTCTTATCTTAAAAGTCACTTGCTCAGAAAGGCCCTTCCTGGCCCTCCTCTTTAAAGTGATGTGTCGAGACTTGCTTATCTGGCTCAAGAGAATAGATTGTTAAATTTTCAAGAATCTCACAAGCTGCTTGTCAAGAACAATTATTATTAAAAATAAAGTTATGTAAACTTATGATTAAGCAAATTGTGTTAAAGACAGAGATAAATACTCGACTCATTACTTCCTAATTATTTTACTATATTTTAATGTTATCTATGCTCCCGAGGTTATGTACGTGTACCGTCTGTGTGGTGGAACCCCCGTATGATGGTGAACTGCTGCACGTCTCTTCCCAAGTCCGTGTTCCCCAATGTCAAGTTGGTAGCTTGAAATCAACCATGGTGGGAGTAATTTACACAAAGGAAATGGGCAAACACTCTAAATTAGGCCTCCTCTCCTCCCCAACGAGAGCTGGTTGTTAAACATTTACCCTGACCCCAGTCACTGTCAGTGATATCAACCGGTTTACTTCCACCATAACTCTTACCACAATTGGTAATGTCTTGTTTATTTATTTGGTTGTGTAATATCAGTGAGAGCAGGACCCTTCTCTGTCTGCTTCATGCTCTATCCCCTGCACCGAGTACGGTAAGTGGTGTGGGTGGGTGCTCAAAAAATTGTTTGTTTGATGCAAGAACTAGGAGTCGCATGTCATAAATGGTAAAGGTGTTCAAGAGGCATTGTCACCGGGTGCAGTCCGAGCAGGCTTCCTGTAGGAGGGGGACTTTCAGCGGAAAAATCAGTTCTTAATTAAGAAAAAGAAGGGAGTTGTTTATAGTCCAAAATGACCTCCAAGATTTTGGGGAACCTTGAGTTCTGCTGGGAAACTCAGACTGTTTGAAAATGTAGTTTGGTTTTCAAGGCAGATTTGATTTTTTTCCTACCTCCTTCAAGAGGAATTTAATGTGTTAAGCAGCAGGATTTTCATCTTCCATTAAAGCACAAATACCAATAATTATAAATAGAAATGCCTTTTAATGCACCTATTGAGCTGCCACTTTCTCTTATAGTACATAAAAACGCTCTGTCCATTTCATTTTAAATGTTAAGGAGCACCATGGGGGTTACTAAATGAGTCACTACCTTGCTTCTTACAGGGTTTGGAGCCATGAATGTGGCCCCTGATAGATGTTTTTATCAGTGCTTATAAAAGAAAACGTGTTAATAGCTGTTGTGATACATCAGCAGAGTGGAGGCATTTTGCCTTAAAACCGTCAAGTTATTCTCAGTTGTGTTTGTCTCAGTGCTTTTTCCTGCGGTGGTTTACCCTGTGCCCTGCAGCGTGGGAAAACCACAGGCTTAGGATGCAGAAAGATCTGGATTCAGGTCCTGACTCCAGTTACCGTGTGGCCCTGGGAAATTTACCTAAGCTCTCAGAGGCTCAGTTTCTCACCTATTGAAGGTGGGAAATAACAACTATTATGCAGAATTGTGGGAATTTGATGAGATATACATTTAAAGCTTCCAATACAAAGATTCCCTTACACCTATCTCTCTCCCCTTTAAGGTTAGCAGCTCTTTCTGCATTACTAATTTTTTATTGTTGTTTGGTTACCATGCAACGTGAGTTACAAAAACATCTTGTTTCTGTGTTTTCCAAGGGCTCTGACGAAGCCAGTCAGGCAGAGGAGTTCTGAGTTTTCTCCCGCTGGATAACAGTCTGCCCCCAGATCTACTTGGTTCCACTGATCCTTTATTCATTCAACAGTTTTTATCCAGCGCTTTTTCTAGGCCAGGCTCTGCACCAGGCCTTGGGATACAGGAGGGACAAGGCCGCCAGGTCTGTACTCAGTGGGGTGTACCAGCTAGGGTTCCCGGTTTCTGGGCTGGGTGTCTTCTGTTTCCTCTCCAGCTCCATCTTCTCTCTCCACCTGCCCCCTGCCCTGGAAGGCTGGCCACATCACAGCCTCCCTTGCTCTCTGCTGTCTGATAGGACTCAGCCACTGGGCCACTGGTAAGAGATAAGAGGGAGAGAGATGAGCGAGGTTGAGGGTATGAATTCTTCTAGCTGCCTCTTTGTGCCCCCCCCCGCACCCACAGAAGTCCACAGCTCTTTTTAAGTCAGCTTCCTCTAATTTCTCTCCTCCAATTTTTTTTTTTTTGGTGAGGAAGATCAGCCCTTAGCTAACACCTGTTGCCAATCCTCCTCTTTTTGCTGAGGAATATTGGCCCTGAGCTAACATTCGTGCCCATCTTCCTCTACTTTATATGTGGGACACCCGCCACAGCCTGGCTTGATGAGCGATGTGTAGGTCCATGCTCGGGATCCGAACCTGCGAACCCCAGGCCGCCGAAGCAAAGCGCGTGAACTTAACCGCTACACCACCGGGCTGGCCCCTCTCTCCTCCAATTTTGACCATTCACTCTTCATTGTCTCTGGGTTTAGGGCCTTGAGTTACTGCCCAATCCCTTGTGGTTCCCCTACATCTACCCTTCTGAATAATACCTTTGTGAATAAATCTTGTTTGAATTCTCTTAATTTGAATGGTCCATCTGTTTTCTGCTGGGGGCCTGACTCAGTTGCAAATAATAACCATTCATTCTGGCTCTATTGTGCATCACCAAAGTGGAATTTCCCACATTCAAAACATTCATCGGGTTTCTTTTGTATGAAATCCATGGTGGTGTCTATTGAGGGATGAATTACAGCTAAAGGTTTCTCCGTGATGATTACATCCAAAAGGATTTTTTCCAGTATGAAATCTCTGATGCACAATGATATGTGTATTCTTTTTTAAAAAGGTTCCCACAGGGATTACATTCACAGGGCTTCTCCCCTGTATGAACTTTATGACACCCAATGAGATGTGACTTCTGGCTATAGGCTTTCCCACTTTGACTGCATTCCTAGGGCTTCTTGCTCTGGTAAGGATGCCTTTCTTGAGTAGGAGATGAGCTACTCAGATTTTTCCCCTCAGATTCATTACTTTCACAGCAGTTGTGTGCCCTGGGAGCTGGACAGTGTATGACGGAGTTTGACTGAAGGCTTTCACACAGTGACTGCACTCACGGGTTTCACTCCAATATGGAGGGGCTGGGGAGAACCATCCTCCATCCCTATTACCATCAGATGACTTCATCCTTGTACAGTTTCCTTCATGATGAACCAAGTCTGGATTACATTTCAAATTCATCCTAAGCAAGTCACATCGATGGGGGGTTTATTTCTTGGAGAGGTAAGTTTGGAAGTTAAACCAAAACGTTTTCCAACATTACCACACTCATTGTGGGTCACCTCGGTCTGGGTTTTCCTGTAAGCAGATGTCATTTGGGTGAAAGACTTGCCTGTTTTCCTATTGCTGGTCTGTCAGGTCATCATCTTTCCATAGTTTTTTTCCCCAATAGAATATAATAAACTGTTCTTTGTGGGTCTTTCCTCTTTATGTAAGGAATAAACACATCTTCAAAAATGTTTTGCAGGGAGCCGCCCAGTGGCGTAGTGGTTTCGTCCGCGCTTGGCAGCCCGGGGTTCGCCGGTTTGGATCCCGGGCGCCCGCTGACGCACTGCATGTCAGCCACGCTGTGGCGGCGTCCCATATAAAGTGGAGGAAGATGGGCACAGATGTTAGCCCAGGGCCAGTCTTCCTCAGCAAAAAGAGGAGGATTAGCAACGGATGTTAGCTCAGGGCTGGTCTTCCTCACACACACACACACAAAAAAATGTTTTGCAGTGGGCTTCCTCCTTGGTTTCAGTCTGCTCTTTAGTATTACAAATATCCTCTCTCTCTTGGGTCCTGGGAAGGAATCTGCTGATGAGTACTTCTTGGCATTTCTCCTTCCTCTGTCCATGGTTTTCCTCCTCGTTCCAACTTAAGTTCACATCTGGTTTGCTGTCTTGATGACCATGGAGAGGAGGATCCATAAGTCTCTAGCATGGTGTCTGTGTAGAGGGCCTTCTGAGCTGTTCCCGCTCCCCCCAAGGGAAATCCATAGCCCTTTTGTGAATGTCGCTGATGCCTGGTACTTGGTCGTGCAAAGTCTGCTTGGGAAAGAGGAGAGAAAGTGGAGCTGGCTCATCCAACATTTTGGTTGAACCCTCTATCGTTGCATAGTCTCTTGTACTCTTGGGAAGTGGAGACATCATAGAAGTCATCCTTTCTTTGGGCATGAGGATCAAGGAAAGATTCAGGGCCCTAATTCTTGAAATACTTCTTGGGAGCCTCGGCTCTGTCCTGAAATCCTGTTGGAGGTCTCATGGCAGAAGGGTCTCCTCTCCAGACAGACTCCTGCTCCTGACCTCACAAGAGTCATGGTTTTTTCTGTTGGGCTGGGACCACCACTCCCTTCAGGCCCTGGGCCCAGCAGAGGAGTTTTCTCCTGTAGCCCACTCCACAGCCTGCCCCAGGCACACATCATGCAGTGCTCACCTGCAGTAAGGCCAGAAAAAAGGTGGCCCTTAGGTATATTTTCTACCTTCTGACTTACTGCGGGTGAAGATGTTGCTAAACTTTCTGGCGCCATAAATCATGGCTTGTCTTCTCTTCAGCCTTCGGCAGTGCTTTCTTCACAGTTCTTCCAGACTCTGCCTCCTTGAAGCCTTTCTGGCCTCCCTTGCCACCTGGTCCCAAAGCTGATACCACAGGTTTTAGGTTTTGTCATGGACGCATTCTACTTCCAGGGACCAGTTCTGAGCTTGATTGTCTACTGCTGTGTAACAGATCACCCCAATTATTAATGAGTGAAAACAACACGTTAATATCATATCTCACGATGGTTTGGGTTGGCTCGGCTTCCCTGGGTGACCCCTCCACCTGTCTCACTGTGGGTCTCTCGTGCAGTTGCCACCAGACTGAAGCTGGAGCTGGAGTCATTTGAGGCTTGATTGGGCTGGAAAGTCCAAAATGGCTTTTCCTCAGTGATATTCCTTGTGGTCTGTCTCCAGCAGGGTAGTCAGACTTTTTCCATGGCATCCGGGTTCCGGAGAGCACAAAAGCAGAAGCTAGAAGGCCTTCCTAGGTCTTAGGACTGGAATTGGCGGAGCATCGCTTTCTCCAGATTCTACTGGCTAAACTGAGTCACAGGAACCGCCTGGATTCAAGGGGGACGGCAGTTCACGCGGGCGTGAGCACCAGGAGCCGTGGCTCTTTGGAGCCGTCTCTGAAGATGAGCGATCACAGGACGAGACGGCTTATAGTGAAAAATGGCGGTTCTGTGACCCTTCTCTCCTCAACTTCAAGTTCTCACAGAAACAATCACTTTCAAGTCTTTTTAACTTTTACCCCCCTAGTATTTATTTCTGTATTTCTAAATCACATGCCTATATTGTGATTTTTTTAATATTAGATGTTATCTATAGACTTTTCACTATGGAAGATGAGGATTTAGATTTCTTATCCTTCTCCATCACCCCATTACAATATAGGTATCACAGATTTTAATTAAAACTGTGTTCAGCATATGTATTATTATGATTATAATATTTTTCACAGTGGAAGGACGTAGAGTGCTTTTCTGTACAGTTTTTCTCCTTGGGGTAAATAATTGTCTGTTTTTGTTTGCTTAATTTTCTATGTACTTACACAAATGCACCCCAAAACTCTCGGCTAGAACTATAATACCCCTTCTTAACACTGTCAGTCAAACACATTAGATAATCTAGGTATCGGTCAATTGTGCTGCAGTAACAAACAACCCCAATACCCCAGCAGTTTGCAACAACACATATTCCTTTCCTTCTGTGTTCAAGAGTCCATTTAATCACTTTGTGGGAGGCGACGCCTCTTATTCTCTCTGGAGTAGGTTTTCACCCAGGACACTCCTGATGGTGCCTATTTAAGTGGATACTGGATGATCTGTCTTTGCTCCTTTGGATATGCCCAGATCCCATGGCAGGCGCCCAGTTTAGGTGACTAACCAGAGATCCCTGTCGCATAAACTTGTCCCTGCACGGGGACACTCATTCGGCTTGCATGTAGGTCACTCTGCCCCACCCTGCACCTGCTCACTGAGGTTGTGCCGAATTCTATCTTTGACAGGTTGTGTGTGTCGTGTGAGTTCAGATAAGCCACATAACCACGATGGCTTTCTGTCTGCTTTGGAGAGAGGTCACGATACCTCAAAGATAAGCAGTAAGGATCAGCGAGAACATCATCGCCTCACTGGGCAGACACCATCGACGCCGGAGCTGGAAGCCACGTGGGCACAGCAATACAATTTCATACAATACTCAAAACAATACGAATACAGCAAAGTCCTCTCTTACCCATCTCAGGAGTAATTATTCTAACTGGCACAGTGCATATCTTTTTAAGTCTTTTTTTCACTAGTTTTCATACTCATAAGACATACACTTAGTTTTTATCTGTGTGTATGTTTTTAACATAAATAATACTGTAGACCTTATTCTGCAACTTAATTTTTTTTTCACTTATCCTGCCGTTCTTTCCGTGCTCGTTCACATTTCTTATTAATGACTCTCGGGTATTTCATAGCAGTGGTATGCCTCAGTTCATTCAAGCGCTCCCTTGTGGTTCATATTTAGGTTGGTTCCAGATTTTCACTGCCATGAGCATGGCTGGAGTGGATTTTTTTATATGTGTCTCTTTGCACACATGGATGAGTATTTCTCTAGGGTGGATACAAGGGTAGCCATACCTACGTTTTAACAGATAGAGCCACGCTTTCCTCCCAGAATGCTCTATCAGTTCACACTGCCACCACCAGCAGGTCCCTGTGACCCTATGCTTGGCAACATTGGATGTTGTCCATGTTTTCAATTTTGGCCAATCTGATGGGTAGAAATAGTGTTTTGCTGTGCTTTGTTTAGTGGTGTAAACTTTTTTAAAAAGCTGGTACAAACTTTTCTTCACATGAAAGCTAACATTTTAGGAGAGGCAGAGTAGCATTGGTTAGGAGCCAAGATTAGAGCTAGGACACGGGTTCTTATCCTGGCTCCCCCAGTCTCTCACTGGTTGAATAACCTTTCTGGCCCTCAGTTTTCTTATCTGTCAAATGGGGACACTGATAGTAACTTACCCTGGTGAATGAGTGTGAGGAGGCCTGAGTTAATACACATTAAGCCCTCAGGACAGTCCTGACATGTAGCGAGTGCTGTGTAGGTGTTAGGTATTGTTCCAGCCCAGCAGGTAAGACCGAATTGGTACGGGGATGGGGCCTGATGACCTCACCTTTGTGGGCCCCAGAGCACCTCAGAACTCAGCTTAAAAGCCGAGGATGCAGTTCAACTTTTTCACTTTCCAGACAGGGAAACTGAGACCACCTGAAGGTCATTCACTGGCCTGAGGTCACACAGCCTGATGCTGCTCGATCCAAGATGAGAACCCAGCCCTCTGTCCCTGGTTCTGCATCCCATCTCCCTCATTCCTGCGCCCCTCAACTCAGCCAGTTTCGTTTGCAGATAAATCCCAGGAGAAGAACCCTTGCCTCTAGGAAATGAAAAATTTCAGCAAGGGCTTTCAGAGAAAAGCGCAAAAATGGAGGTTTGCTAAACAAAAGCCCAGGGATCCCCAAGAATGTCTCCTGTACAAGACGACAGGTGGATCCCGAGGGTGGTGTGAACTCTGTCCGCTGGGAAATTTTGCGTCGGGCAGCTGTCTTTGGGCACTTGACAGGTTCCAAATGACAAAGGGACAGTGTGTCTCTGATTTAGCATCTTTGCTCTTAAAGGCCTCATCCGATCCACTGGTTTGTACCTGGCTGGGGTGGGTCTGTTCCCTGCACAGCGTGTACAGGACATGGAAGAGGAAGGTGCTGGGTGCTTTGAGAAGCTTTTGAAATTGATCAAAGCACTGAAGACAGAATTTCACTGGCTTAATGGCTAATGGCTTGTGTGACAGTTTCACTGGGTAGCACAGCCTGACCTTTCATTTTGGAGAATGTATAATTATTAAGATTTTTTTTCCCAGGCAGCAACCATCACTTCTTGTCCCATTTAATTTAATTTTTTTTTTTTGGTGTACTGGACGTCTAATCATTATCCAGTCATAGAAATGTAAAGCCAGACAGATTTTGGTCTATTTCTTTTCAGAAATTTAGATTTATCCCTTAAAGAGGTGTGCTTCTCTTGTTAAAATCGCTCTTGGATATTAGGCAACCATTTTAGACTTTGAAGTTTGGTAACTTTCTTTTTTAAACAAATGCCAGTTTTCCCTTTTAAAATGGCTTAAAGTTTCGAGTTCTTTAACAACTTATTTTTTATTATGAAATGATTAAGATATTTTTTCCCAGCCCTGTCTTATGAATTGCGTTATTGTGTCATGGTGGAAACAGCTCAGGTTTCTGGCCCCGTCCTGGGTGTTCATCTTGGCTTTGCCACTTTTTAGCTGTGTGACTCTGGCTAAGTTACTCACCTCTCTGAGCCTCACTATCAAGCAAATGAGGATGATTTCTATGTTGTTTTGAAGACGAAATAAAATTAAAGGAGAAAATGACATAATTGTTTCAGATCTGTCTAGATATGTTTAGCATGGTGACTGGCACAGAGTCAGTTCCCAGTAAGCAGTGGCCACTTTGGATGATGTTTCGGGTGATGCCCAGTTAGTGGGCAGTAGACTTGAGGTCTAAATGCCCCATCATCTGACTCTATAACACAAGCTCTTTAGTAAGGATCATGGATGCTTCTTGGAACAGTTTTCATTCAATCAGTGGTTGATTCTTAGAACTTGGGTCATTAAGAAAGAGGTAAAGGGTCACATATGTATGGTGATGGATAAAATCTAGACTATTGGTGGTGAACATGGTGCAATCTATACATAAACTGACATATAATAATGTACACCTGAAATTTACACAATGTTATAAACCAATATGACCGCCATAAAATAATTTTTAAAAAAGAGTGTGGCCCTTCACTAGTTGCTTGTCTTCAGCATGGTGGCTTACCCATTTTATGTCTCAGTCTTGTCTGTAAAAGGGGGATGATAAACAGTTTCTACTTCCAAGGATGTGAAAGGAATGAAATAAGCAGTGCATTAAATAAATTAGTATGTTTAAAGCACTTGGAACAGTGCCCAGAAGGCTCTCAGTAAATATTAATTCTGTCTTTCTATGATCACTACTGTGTGCCATGGTCCCTGTCTTTACAGCTCAGCACAATGTAGGTGCTTTAGAAATTGTAAATATGAGTGCTAACAGGTACTTCCTGAGCAAAGTGCTAGCCCTGTGCAAAGATAGAGCATACGTTAATACTTCTTTTCAGCAAGTCAAGCTGCCAGTGGGTCTCTACGTAGATAAAGAGTTACAGATGCTCTGTGTTCTTTGAAGTTCCTCTGAGTTATACCAATGTGAGTTAAGGAGGTGTCCCTTGCTCAAGGGAAAACAAGAAAGTGGGGTTTTGTTAGACTTCGCAAGGCTGCCCCAGCCTTTGCAGTGTAGAACTTGGGGAAAGGAGGACCGACTAGCATAAGAAGCCCTGGAACCTTCTGGAAGGGAAAAGATTGAGAACACAACTGCCTCTCCCTGGGATTTAAGTCAGGAAGACTTGCTGTGTGCAAGGAGCAGGGAAGAGAAAAATCCCCGGAAATGAAATAGCTGTGGGCGTAGGATTGCCATATTTAGTAAATAAAAATACATCTCGTTCCAATTATCTCATTTGTTCCGTAGGTAGCGTTGCAAGATGAACTAAATGACAAATAATTTTTCATTATAACTATGTCCCATTCAATATTTGGGATATACTTATATTGACAAATTATAGGCTGTTTATCTGAAATTCGAATTCAACTGGACATCCTCTGTTTTATCTGGCAAATGTGGAACTGGGAGTAGACTGAAGTGGTTTAGGTTGCTGAAAAGGAGGCCAGGCTGTGGGAGGGCTATGCCCAGGAATTTGCAGCTTGAGTAAGGTCAAGGGGTCTGGTCCATGGTGTAGTGGGTGTATGGGCAGCTTTGGGGTGTAGTGTGGTGTTGGGGAGAGGTATTCCACATTGTGGCTGTCCCTGGTCTTAAAGAGCATGCCTCTAATCTCTTCTTGGCGACAGGTACAAGCAGACTGGCCACTACCTCCCTGACACTAATAAAGTATAAGGTGTTGAGTATCTTCTGGGGGTGGTCTGGACTTCCTACCAATACGGGTGGCTGGCTTCCTGAACTCTGCATTCTGGGACAGGATGCACATCATCTCATTTAATTTGTCTATTTCTTTTACAGGTTTACCTTTTTATTATTTTTTTAAATTAATGTTTTTTTTCTGGTGAGGAAGATTAGCCCTGGGCTAACGTCCATGCCCATCTTCCTTTACTTTATATGGGATGCTGCCACAGCATGGCTTGATGAGTGGTGCACAGGTCCGCACCCAGGATCTGAACCTGCAAACCTCGGGCCGCCAAAGCAGAGCACGTGAACTTAACCGCTACGCCACTGGACTGGCCCCTGCAGGTTTACCTTTTTAAACAACTTTATTGAGATATAATTTACATACCATAGAATTCACCCATTTTAAGTGTACTATGAATGATTTTTAGTAATTTTACTGAGTTGTGCAATGAGCTGTTTTTACTCACAACACTTCTGACACCAAATATGTGCGTTTTTTCCCCACACCAACCAATTTTCCAGCTCTCAGGACACCAGCTGGGTGTCCTACAATGCAATTCAATTCTGGTAATAACCACCCGGAGTTAGTGCGGACCCCACAGATTTAAGGGCTCAGTCCCACAAGACTGCCCTCATGTCAGACACCAGTCTCAAGTCTCAGGTTGTCACCTGTACTTCTGACTGACCAGCTATAAATTGGGGGTTCCCACAACCCCCTCCGCAGGTTAGATAATTTGCTAGAACGACTCACAGAACTCAGGAAAACAGTTTACTTACAATTACCGGTTTGTTATAAAGGATACAACTCAGGAGTTGCCAGATGGAAGAGATGCCCAGGGCAAGGAATGTGGGAAGGAGTGGAGCTTCCACACCCCCTCCAGGTGTGCCACCCTCCCAGGTCCTCTATATGTTCACCAACCTGGAAGCCCCCGAACCCCATTGTTTAGGGGTTTTGTGGAGGTTCCACTGCACTGGCATGATTAAGTCATTGGTCGTTGGTGATTAACTCAAGCTCCAGCCCCTCCCCCTTCCTGGGAGTCGAGGATGGGGCTGACAGGTCCAACCCTCTAATCATGGCCTTGGTCTTTCTGGACACCAGCCCCCTTCCTGAAGCTGTCTTGGCCCCCCCCCCCAGCTCATCTCATTAGCATGCAAAAACCACTCATCACTCTACAGATTCCAAGGGTTTTAGAAGCCTGTACCAGGAACCAGGGACAAGGACCAAATACTGATTTTTTTTTTTTTATGATATCCTGTATACTCACACCACAATCCAGTCTTAGGGTGTTTCTATTACCCCAATAAGATCTCTTGTGCCTATTTACAGCTAATCCCTGTTCCCACCCCCAGCTCCAGGCAACCACTAACCTACTTTCCATCTCTGGGAATTTGCCTTTTCTAGGTATTTCATGTGAATGCAATCATACAAAAATCTAGTCTTTTGTGTCTGGCTTCTTTCACTTAAGATAATGTTTTTGGGGTCATCCTGTTATAAAGGTAGTTCATTCATTTTATGGCCGAGTAATATTTCATTGTAAGGATATGCCACATTTTGTTTATCCTTCATCAGTCAATGGACATTGGGTTTTTCCACTTTTTGGCTATTTTGAATAATGCTGCTAGAATATTTGCATGAACAACTTATTTATTTTTAATAACAATCTGTGTGTGTCAGTTGGGGTGGAGGAGGAGAGTTTCAAAGTGGAAGTGATATTTGAGGAAATGACCCACTAATTTTTGCTTTGCACTACTGTTTTAAAAGTTAAAATACTGTTTAGTTGTATTTCTGTCTGATTCATACACACATCCACTTGATTAGTTTTGAGGAGTACCGTGGCCCAGAAAAATCAAACCTTCCCTCTAGTGGTATTGTGAAACCAAGGACGAGACTCGGGGTAAGGAATAAACGATTTAGCAAACTAGCTTATGTAAGCCCTTGAATGCTAGAAACAAAGAACTAGAAAACCAGACTTGTAAGACCTCCCAATTCAAAACAAAGTATCTTTTCTATCACGTATATTTGTGGTTTTGTGTAGAATCTTTCAAGGATAGTTCAGGAGTTTAAAATGAATGTACCTAGGTGAGTTACCTAGAAATTACCAGGCATATTTTAAGGGAAGCAAAAGAACCCCCCAATCTGGCAAGAGTGAGTGGATTATGCAAACCAAACCTACGAAAGAGCCGTATTACAAGGATTTGGGGGCAGGGCTGTAGCTGGGGAGGGAGAAGTGGCCATGACTGATTTGGCCTGCCTTAATTTGGAACAGCACCCAATTCTCTTGTGTGGGGCCTCCTCTCCATCTCTCATGGTCCATGTGGCTTGGGTGTGGCTGATACCCCCTCCCTAAGTCCAAGGTGGGAGTTTTATCCAGGCCTGAGCCAATGCACTGGCCATAGTGAGTGGTTCTGAGACTGGCATATGATTTAAGTTAGTTGGCCTGAAGTTTGTTTTCTTCTTTGTCAGTTGGTGGGACATGGGTAGGGAGATGATGGGGAAAGAGAAGCTGGTTTTCTACTGGTGTTGGTGAGCTGATAGAAGTCTCATGCTCTTGGGTCCACCATGGGGAAAAACCTGCCCAAGAAAGAAGCCAGGGAGAGGAAATTAGTCTCAAAAGATGGAGATTTCTGATGACATCATTTCAGTACCTAGATAAATTCCTCCCTCTTTTTTTTTTTTTTTGCTTAAGCCAGTTTGAGATGGATTTTTGTTGCTTTCAATTGAAAGAGTCTTGACTGTGCTCATGTTTGGAAAAAATCGAGGTCATCACAATTTGATTTAAAAAAATGAGAGTGACGTGTTTCCAAGTGTTGTGGAGCAAATCCTTCCCTGTTCAAGGGCTCTGGCTGAGCTTTAGAACACAGAACGCGTTGTTTGCCTCTGCCCTGGGTCCTTCTCCCTTCTCTCTCCTGCAGGGGAAGTGATCTGAGATTGGGAGGGAGGGCTGGAGCAATTTAAAATCTGCTTGGCGAAGTGTTCCTTGTTACCTTCTTAGCTGGCTACCCGCTCAGGGTGGCTGGTAAGAACAAGAGTCATTCGTGTCACGGATGAGAAAACCGAGGCATAGAAAGGCCGAGCGACTGGGTCAAGGAGACACAGTGAAGAGTTTGCTCTGCCCAGAGCTGTCCATTCATTTCCCTGCACTTTCACTTTGAAAGGGAATCCAGACCTTGCTTTCCCAAGGTCCTTTACCTGCCCGCTAGGCTTCCTGAGGACAGGGCGTCTCATTCAATGTTACGTCCCCAGCACCTGGCATACTCCCTTGTCCACATTATACAAATATTTTTGATGACAGACGAGCAGAAGGCTCAGAGCTGGAGAAGAAGAAAACGTGGGCTCTGAATGACAGTCCATACTTCACGTGCTGACTGGGATAGTCGAAGCCTAACATCTTCTGAAAAGAATTAGGCAATTCCAAAGTTGATGATTGCTAAATTGGCTTGGGATTTTAGGTAAGAGAGAAGTAAAAGAAGATGAGGTCTTATTCTGACCAGAAAGTGGTTAGGAGTGACTACCATATTCTGAGTAGATCTTTGCACTTTTAATCTGTGACGCTCACCATTATCCTGAAGCTATTTATTATTCCCACTTCACAGATGGAAAACTCTAGGCTTGGAGGGGTGAGGATCACCCACCACTGACAGCATTCTGATCCCGACCTGACTGATTCCAAATACCCACAACATCATGTTGGAACCTTAAAACCAAATCCCAGCAACCAGGCTACCCTTCCTACCAATTAAATCAAATCCTCTGAAGGGCGGGACATGGAATCAGAATGTTTAAAGTTTTGGAGGTGCCTCCAGATTTGAGAACCACTGCTCTAAGTGCTTCTGGCTCACCTAGAACCAGTGGCGATTGTTCTAGAAGCCTTCAGCAGCCTTACTAACCTTTTTCTGTCCCGAGGCTCCATGCCATGTTTGCTTCTCAGCCCATTTTTACTCTCTTCAGAGTTTCCTGGTGGGACTTTGTATTGACGGAATCATCTCAGTCGCGGGTGACTCAGAGGGTGTCCTGTCTGCCGGGTGATTCACACCCACGTCTGCAACGCAGATAACCCACCTGCTCGCTTCACTTCATCTCAAGCAGGTGGCTGTTGTGTGGAGAGGCTGCCTGTGCCAGAAGGGGGGAAGTGGAAAACGATTCCTTAAGGAGAAAAACTTAAGATGATTTCATTTCCTTATGACTGCTTTTGATTTCCCACAGCTTTTTCTTTGGCCTCTTGTGATGGAGTCAACTCGATTGCTTTGTCAAGAAATCACGGTAACTATGACATGGTAACAGCTGTGGAAAATTGTCTTGTCCTCAGTTTTGACGTCTCGGTCACGGGAGGCCTGCCCACGCCAAGTGTGGGTCTCAGACCAGTGGCAGTGGCAGCAACTCAGCACCCATTAGAAATGCAGAGTCCCAAGCCCCACACCAGCCCTGTGGATCAGAATCTGCATTTCAACAAGACCTCCAGTGGGGTTTGGGTGCACATTCTGTTGAGAAGCCCCGTGAGGTGTGCCCAGAATATAATGAGGTGACCCACTAATATCCTTTAATGATAATACTAATAGGAATAATGGTAGTGGGTCCCAAGTACTGTGCTAACAAGTCTTTTGTGTGTTATTTCATGGAAACTTCTCAACAACGCTTGACCTAGATGCTGATATTAGTCCTATTTTTCTTGCTGAGAAAACAGAAATAGACTACTGATGTTGGTGAGAGGCAGTGAGAAGGAGGGTCCTGGACAGAATTCAAGCCTTGTCTGCCTCTAAAGTTTGTCACCACGGGATCTATGCTACAATGTTAACCTGTCTGAATGAATTAAAGATGAACTTCCAAGTTTCTCACATTTGTTCATTCGCTCGCTCCTCAGACGTTTTCTGAGTGCCTGCTTTGGACCAGGCATCGGTGGACTTGGAGAGGAATAAGATGCAGCTCGCCTCCTCAGGGCACTCCCAGTTTGGAGGGGTCGTGGGAAGAGGGGAGGGGAGGAGTGCAGACATAAGTCAATATTGAACCTCTCCCACTCCCTACAGGACCCTGAGTTTATGCCCTGGGCAACCTTGAGGTGGAACTCAGCACCTTGTTGCTCCCCCAAAGGATGAATCCATTGCTCCAAACACTGGTGACCACCTGCATGTTAGATTTTGTCCTCACGACACTTCTGGACCCTCCTTGTTCCTTCTGCAGAGGCTCAGCTCCCTGCCAGCTA
This sequence comes from Tapirus indicus, assembly GCA_031878705.1. Taxonomy (NCBI): domain Eukaryota; kingdom Metazoa; phylum Chordata; class Mammalia; order Perissodactyla; family Tapiridae; genus Tapirus; species Tapirus indicus. The sequence continues at coordinate 48,675,501 of CM062929.1, forward strand.
GTCCACAGGCCCCGGAGATCCAGCTGCCTACTGAGATTCTCAGAGCATCCAACCAACAAGGGCATGTCTTTCTCTCTGGAAAGCTGCTAAGAACACGCAGATTGTGTTAACATCGTTGTATTCTATAGTTAGGATAGCTCATGAGAAGTGCTCGATACAGGTCCGTCTAAAGATGGAGCGTCACTAAGGAGGGGGTGAGTGGCTCACCACACTGGAAACCTTGGCTTCGTTGTCCAGTTTTCTACCTGTCTTTTCATGCCTTAAGTAGAAATGTTTCCGTGGAGCTCTGCCCTTAGGACAATAGGATGGCAGATCCGAAGTCTCCTTGAATATCTGCTCTAGTGCTTTGTTTTTGTTTTTAGCTAGTTCTTCTTGCAAATCTAATCTTATATATAAACCCACACAACAGTGCCGGTTTCATTGAGCTTGGAGCCCTTTGCTCTTCTGTTCTCAGCCCCTCCATTTCCCCCCTCCACCTGGCTTCTCTCCTTGCCCTTCCCCCCACCCCGCATTGGCCTTGGAGGAATCAACACATTGGCCTCTGCATTTGTCAGAATACTGTTGCTTTCAAATGACAGTAGCTCAGTAACAGAAAGTCCAGGTGCAGGACTACACCCAGGTGTAGCTGGGTGCAGGCACTCAAGTGATAACAGCAGGAATCTTCTCTCTCTCTTCGGCCTGCTTTCTTTGAGGCTGGCTTCGCCCTCAGATGGACTGATGCCTCCCTCCTGCAGCCCCCGGCAGCTTGGTACCCAGAGGTCCAGGGGAAGGAGCGCCTCTCTTTCTCAGTAGTTGAAGTAGAGGTATTGAGTCTCCTTGGGCTGCCTGGGGTCACAAATGTGGCTGCTGTGCCCAAAAGGTGAAGGACCCCAGTTGGTCAGGTGTGGGCCGGGTACCTCCCTTGTGGCTGGTGTTGAGGGGGGGTCTGTGTCACCTGAGCCACAGTGATGAGGCAGCAGTCACCTGTGACCCTACTGGACAGGAATGAGGGTAGAAAACCACCCAGAGTCCAGCTCTGCCAGTCACATAGATGTGTGACTGAAGCCCAGAGACTGTGATAGACTTGCTCAGGGCCACATGAGCCTCGAGCCGTGCCTGGTTCCAGGCTCTCCTGGATTTCAGCTCAGAGTTGCCTCCATTTGGCCCTTTAATCTTTTCAGGGTGGGGCAAACAGCGTTTCCTTTCCTAATAAACAGAGTCCTTCAAATCAGCCTTCGTGTCACTCACCCTAAAGGACCATCTGTGCCATTGTTCTTGTGTTCCCTCTGATGCTGGGAAGGGTGTGCCAACTGTTCAAAATATAGCACATGTCACGGCAGAAACAGAATAAACACAGGAAGGATCTTTCCCCTACAATTAAAAACAGAAAGAAAACACTTGCAGGACCGTGTACCCACTTATTTCCAAGGTCAGACCTGTGCTCTAGAAAGTGTTTAGAGAAAAGAGCTAATTATTTGGGTATTTCACGGGAAATGCATTTCTTTGGTTTGAGAACTCACATATTAGCCGTTTCTCCACTTCCACTCAGCGGCTGGTTCTGGGTGCAGACGCGCTTTCTGTGTGGCCTGATGAGCAACATGGCGAAAAGGGGAATTTGTAAGAACTTTTCTGCATGTCTACTACACGTCATTTAAGAAGTACACAAATAATAAAGCCTGATGAATTTTCACAAATGGGTTGAGAAATAGAATGCTTCCAACACTCCCGAGAACCCCCTTCATGCCAAAAAAGAATTTAATTATAAAGTAAAATCCCAGGTTAGTGGCTGCCAGATTTCTACTTGGTTTAGGAGAATTTATGTTCATTGTGCAGCAAGTAGAAGAGGCAGGATTTGAACACAGGTCTTCCTGACCTCAGAGACTAGAAAATAAAATCAGGGAGGAACCCTGGGAAGTGGGGCTTTCTTACATCTCTGTGTATGCGGTTCATTGCAAACTCCTGCGTCAGAGGTCCGTGCTTGCACTTGTTGAGTTTGCTAGTGCCCTGGCTATCTGGGATTTGCAGTTTGCTTGCAGCATGGTAGAAAAGAGAGAAGTTACCAGAAAAATTAAACAATGTGGTAAGTTCTGTGTCGGGGAAGTCTCCGGGGCTGGAGAGGTTTGCTGAAGGCCACTGAACCCCGGGGAGCCTTGCTGGGGGCCACTGGGCTACACGATAGTGGGCTGACTATGTGGATGACGTGGGCTGTGGAGCCCGACTGTGCCTTGGGTCCTAGCTCTGCCTCTCACATCCTGAGTCCATGATCAACCACCTCCGTGATCCAAAGTTTCCTTTTCTACAGGACAACACGTTGGGTTTCTACTTGGGTTTTGGTGAGAATTCAGGGAGTTAATACATCTAAGTGCTTAGCACAATGTCTGGCACATAATAATACTACACCATATCTTTTATTGTTATTATTTTTATTGATTTGGTTCCCAAATAAGTGCTCTTAGATGAGAAAGGTTGAATTTGTTGGTGGAAAGTTTTGTTTTTATTCTGCATTTTGTCCTTTGGTTCTTCCCAATTTCTCGATTTACGTTGGTTCTTGGATGGCCCAACATAATCGCAGGTGCCTGACATCCTGAGAGGAAATGGTCATGGGAAAGAAATGTAAGCTCCTAGGGTGTTGGTTTTTGTTATTCTTAAGAAATAACAGTGCTTTTTGGTTTCAGTGGTTCTCCAAGGTTGGTGTGCATCCTAAGAACTGTGGATTTTGAAAACTTCAGATGCCTGACATTACTTCTAATCTATTGGATCATAAGTTTCTGAGAACAGACTGTTTTTTCTCAAACTCCACATTTGGTGCTGATATTCACCAATTTGAGGATCACTAGTGTATTATATTCTCTTTGGTTAGACTTGAACTCATATTTAAGTGTATTAATAAAGTCACTTATTCATTCAACATGTATTTTTTATTGACAAGCTTTACATGCTAGGTATTGCTTTTTAGTGGGAGAGATTGATGATAATCAAACAAATAAATTAACAAGAAAATATAAAATAGCAATAAGATCTGTGAAAAAACAATACTTCATGTGAGTGACTGGGGAAAGAGTAGTCAGGGAAGGCATCTCTAAGGATTGGGCTGGAGCATGAATGACAAGAAGATGCCAATCATGGGAAGATATGGAGGAAGAGACTTCAGGCAGAGGAAACAGCAAGTACAAAGGCCCTGGGGCAGGGATGAGTATGGTTAGTTTGAGGCCAGTGGTGGAGGAATATGGGTCGGGGAGGGAGTGTTGGGGCCTCACTAGAGGAGATCAGACTGTTAGAGCCTTGTTGGGCTGGGTAAGGAAGTGGAATTTTATTCAAAGCCACTGAAGAGTTGTGAGCAGAAGTGTGATATGATTTGATTTATATTTTTAAACGATTGCTCGATCCACTCATTTAGTGGAGGTGAGGTTGGGTAAATGTTTTCAGCCAAGGGGGCTTGAGTATGCTGTAGCCACCAGCCCTGCAGAAAAACATCACAGTTCAGCTCAAAAGTTCAATTAAGTAAGGACAGCAGGCAATGATTTCTAGGAACCCAGGGAGTCAACCACTGCAGTGATCCTGCCTTGGGGATGGGGGTGAAAAGTGAATGTATCTTAACAAATTAATTAAAATCACGATGTGCTTTTATTTCCAAAAATTGAGCATTTTCAAACCTGACTGTCTGGCTGCTTAAAATGTTCAGTGGGTTCCCTCGTGAAGATCTGAGAGGGTGGTTGTGGAGAAGACAGTGACAACCTAACACTCGGGGTTGTTCACCCCCAGAAGTGGATGCACTCCCAGGGCTACCCACAGACTTTGGAAAAGTATAGCAAGTAGAGTGATTAGTTGTGCTTCTTGGTTTTTATGACATCTCTGTTATGAACATCTGGACTCATGAGTTGTAGAAATATGCATTAATGTCTCCCTCCATGGCAGCGTATGCCTCTGATGTCATTAGGTCTTGGCTCAACTATCCATCCTGTTTCCATGAGAGGTGCTGAGGCATCAGGGTTGGACTCGGGGCTGCGCATTGGACAGCCCAAGTTTGAATCTCTGCTTCTCCACTTGTGGCTGAGTTTTCATAGGCAAGCTGCTTAATCTCTCTGAGTTTCAGATGCCGCCCCTGTAAAATAAGGTTGATCATAGTATTTACCTCCTGGGGTTATTTCAAGGGTCCAAGAAGCTAATGCCTGTAAAGTACTTAGCATAGTTCCTGGTGTTAGCATTAGGAGTCAGCACTCTGCTCAGATGCAGATGAGTACTTTTGGCTTTGCATTATGCTCATTTGCAAGTCCTCTATGCCCTTGTTATTTAAAAGGTGGTTGCCAGACCCGCAGCCTCATACCCTCGGAGATTGTTATAGTCAGAAACGCAGAATCTTAGGCTCCACTCCAGACCTGCTGAATCAGATTTTGCCCTTGAGCAAAACCCCAGGTGATTCTTGTGGGCATTTCTGTTTGGAAGTACTGCTCTAAGCTAAAATGCATATAGGGAGGAGAACTGGGTGAGTTTTGATTATGGTAACTTGTTGGCAGCATCATGTTGGTGCAAAAAGACATCAGCACTGGGACAGAAAATGTACTGTGACCCTAGCTAGCTGGGCATTCTTGGACAACCACATAACCCCTCTGGGACTCTTTCTTCATCTGTAAAATGACTCACCTATTTCAAAGAATTTGATTCCCCATTTTCCATGTTTACTTGCCGAGTGGCAATGGATAAGACCTATTATTTGGCGTCTCGATTAAAATAATGGAGAGTGACAGTGGCCCAGGAACTATAGCCTAGTATTTTTGGAAACTAAATGGGAGAGAGTTTTGTAGTTTGGCTAAAAGGCATTGCCCTAGAAAACACTAGCACTGTGGTCAATGGAGATGTTTATGCCATTTATGAAATAGTCAGAATTGCAGGGTAACATACGACGGCCATGTGCAGAAGTCACCAGCATGGCTCCAGGTGGTGTATTTTAATGTGACACATGTTTAGCAGCCACAAGAGCCTTTTATTATTTCCAAACATCACAATCAAAGCAAGAAACAAAAGATATTGCTTACATCAGCAGGATAACTTCAAGTACAAAAAAACCCCAATATATTCCAGCACAAGAAAAATACACAATTGTACACTAAAGACACAGCATAATATAAGAATTCATGAGTGGGGGCTGTGAGCATAGCCAGAAAGCACGACCTGAAGTTATCTAGGGCAGGAAAGGGTCTGATGCATACACGCAGCACAGAGCCACAGACAGTGCTGGTCAGCAAATCTCGCCCTGTGCTCACAGGAATGAATCGCTTTACTTGATAAGGTACAGACGGTGAAAACACAGTCACCCCAACTTTAACACCATGTCCAGCAAAAGGAGCAGTGAGCCAAAAACATTCTCTTTCATAGATAACATTCAAAAAATCATGTGATAGAGACACAGTCACTATGAGCAAAAGCAGCTTCCACGAAAGCCACATTCAGGTCCACAATTTCTTAAACTCTCTGAAATGACGGTAAAGCAATTTCTTGAGACACAGGCCCTCCCACCCAGATTGCCTCTTTTGTTTTAAAGACAGAAAGGGAATAATATGAAAAATATTTTTTCAAATAGGGAAATTTATAGTTTAAGATAGCAAGGTATCAAGATACTTGGTACAGAGTTCTATTGTGATTTTCCAAAGCACTTTCTCTCTCTTTCATCAGAATTTTGAAGGCTATCCTAGATTTAATGCATAAAAACGCAACAACAACAACAACGACAAAAATAGTTGCATTCTCATGCTATTTCTTGGGGGGAGGCCGGGGAGGGGTGTGGGGGTGAGAAGTGGGGCAAACAGCATAGCATTGCTTCTTTCACAGAGTTCCTTGCTCTTAGAAAACTGTTTTACTGTAAGTAGAGTAATAGGAGAGAAACTCAGTGTCTTAGGAAACAAGGGCAAAGCCATCGGAGCAGCTGGCAGTTGGAGGTTGGCAGCTGTAGTGGGTTTGCTTGGGGGAGCTTCAAACCTCCCTCCTGTGAATGAGAATCCTTTAGTCTGGTCTGACCTGAAGCATGAAGATGTGGACAGGACGCAGGTGAGCAGGCAGGCGTTACAAACCCCGGGTGTATGGAAATGAATGCAGATGGCACCCAGAGCAGCCCTCACTGATTTCTCTCAGTGACTGGGAAATCAGAGTTTGTGACTTACCCACGTTGGAATCCTTTCAGAGAGCCTGTTACACACCATTTTCCCGTTCAAAAGACTTTGCAAGCTTATAAACAAAAGATGTGCGATCCCGGCTGTTAACACATTTTTATATCTTCTGAGTCTTTTTTCCCCCTTCTTCTTTCTAAACACTTTGGCTGGATGGAGGGTCAAAAGTGACCAGACCGATTGCCATTTGCCTGGCCCCGGCGTCCTATCCCAAGTGCATGCCGTTGCAGCTGCAGAGGATCTCCCTGAAGGTGTCGCGCAGCTCCAGGCTGCGGAAGGCGTAAATGAGGGGGTCGACGACGGAGTTGCACATGATGAGGACCAGGTAGGTGTTGAAGTGGGCGGCGTAGCAGACGCAGTAGGGGTTGGTGGGGCAGGTGATGATGAGGATGAGGTGGAGGAAGAAGGGGGCCCAGCAGAAGACGAACACCCCGAGCAGGATGGTGATGGTGACGGCCCCCTTCATGCACGAGTGCTGCGGCGGGGCCGCCCCGTCGGCAGGTGGCAGCGCCGCGATGCGCTTGACGTGCAGCCGCGCAAAGAGGAACATGTGCACGTAGAGGGTGCCCATGAGGAGCAGCATGGCGAAGAACATGGTGATGAGACACACGATGACCATCTTGCTCTCGGAGTAGACGATGAACACCACGCCACAGATGCCGCAGCACACCCAGATGGCCGCGATCACGGCGAGGGCCTTCCTCACGGTCATGATGCTGTGGTAGCGGAGCGCGTAGAAGATGGTGACGTACCTGTCCACGGCGATGGCCAGGAGGTTGCAGATGGAGGCCACCAGGGAGATGCAGATCATGGAGTCGAAGATGTTGTCCATGTGCTGGATGAACTGGTCATGGAAGGTCAGGTAGTCGCTGTTGACGATGGCGATCATGACGGTCTCCAGGGCGTTGGACACGCTCACCAGCATGTCGGCCACCGCCAGGCTGCAGAGGAAGAAGTACATGGGAGAGTGCAGGTTGCCGTTTTTGACCACAGCCAGGATGACCAGGATGTTTTCCATCAGGCTGACGATGCCCAGCGCCAGGAAGACCTCAGGCTTGATGAAGACCTGCTCGCAGAAGCCGGTGCTGCTCTGGTTGCTGAAGGAAGGGGCTGCCAGGTGCTCCGAGCCGTTAGGCAGCGTTGGCTGAGCAGAGAGCAGACAGCACGAGGCATTCATTGCTAGCAGACGGGCGGATGGGAACGGGGGCTCCAGCAGGGTCCAGAGGATGCTGCTGCTGCTTACAGGCAAGAAAATCTCCCTCCAGTTACTTGTTTTGGATGCTTGCCCAGTCTTTACTTAGATTTCATTCTCCCCCAGAATAAAAGGATGGAGAGAGAGGGAGAGAGAAAGGCATCTTGGAGACATAGAAAACTTCCCTCTGCTTCTCCAGGATAAGTAGTTTCATAGACATCCTTATCAGCTCTCTTCCTTCTCACTCCCTCTTACCTCCCTCACATCCCCATGTGGAAATAGAAAACCTACCACTGTTTGCTACAGTTACAGCTGTTTTTATAGCAAGACAGGGGATGTGGTACCTGTTGTTAGAAGTGAGGGGTGAACACTCAGTTTTTATACATTGGCTGGAGGCTAACAACTCCTACTTAATCTTCAGCGCAGCGAAATAACCACTGAGCATTGGGCGCCTCTCTGACTGACAGCAGGTACCAGCTCCCAGAGCTTGGGCAGGGAGATTCAAAAGCGGACTGGTGCCCTCTGCAGGCCAGACTGCTCATCTGTGCGCTGGCTTGGCTGAGCAGTTTTTATTTATTCTAGAAACTGCCGCAGGCATCCATTCATCCATTTATTCGTTCATTCATTCACTTTTTTTTGGTAGCAAACATTTATTGAGCACCTAGTATGTGTCAGGTCTCTGCCGGGTGCAGGAAATATACTGGTGAGCAAGACAGACACGCCGTCCCTATTTCCCCCAAACTCAGAGTCTTGGGTGGGAGCGAGAAATCAGGCAATTATATTACAGTATGATGAATGCTTGAATCAAGGAAGGTCAGGGGGCCGGGGGAGCATGGGGGGGTCCTAACCTGGATGCTCAAGGAAAGTTCCTGGAGGAAGGGTCGCCTAAGATTTGACCTAAAGGAAGGAGAGGCAATACCCAGTGGTGAGGTGGGGGCTGGGGTTGAAGGGGTAGAAGAGGATTCCAGGTGGAGGGAATAACATGCTTGCAACCTGGAGGCAAAAAGCAGTGGTTCTCCACTCTGGCCGTGGGAATCATCCAGAGAATGTGAGTGCCGGGATCCCACCTGACCTCCTGGATCAGAGTCGCCCAGGGACAGGACCCGGGCCAGTGCTTTTTCAATTTTTGGCAGGTGAGTTGGGCATAGCCAGGGCTGAGATCTATTGGAAAGGAAGCTTGGTGTTTTTGAGGAACTGAAAGTAGTTTTCTCTGATCGGAGTGTGGAGCTGAGAGACACAATCTGAGAAATGAGGCTGCAAAGTATTTTTTTTTAAAGCAAGAGGAGCCTGGGTCCTGAAGCACAGCATCAGCCTATGTGGGAGTGTGGACTGTCCCCTGAAGGCAGAGGGGGCTGTGGAAGGACGAGTTTTAGACAGGACAGGGACGAGATGGAGTCTGTATTTTAGCAAGATTCTCGGTTGCAGAGTGGAGACTGGACTGGGAGGGGATGAGTGAGGAGCCAGAGAGACCAAGGCTGTAAAGACGGTGGCCTGAAGCAAGGAGGCAGCCATGGGGCCATGGGAGGAGTGGACAGAGATAGTTAGGAGGTAGGTTCATGGAGACTGGACTTGGGGGTGACATTGAGGAGCTCATGGAGCCTGGTTGGATATGGGACTGTGGGAAGGGGAACAACCAGGGAACACCTCCACTTCCTTCTTAGGTAACAGGGAGGATGGAGATGCCATTTGAGCTGGAAAATGTAAAAGGCAGAATTTAGCAGTTGACTTTGATCCTTGGTTCATGTCAGGTTTGATGCTGCACACACGGGTCATATAAACTCTGGAAACACTTAGTCCCCTTGTCCCTACACACACACATTCCAGATGGATTAATGACCCATCCAACTATCATATAGCTTTGTGAGTGTGTATGTGTATAAGATAGATGAAATATGCATAAGGAAATAGAAGAAAATTTAAAATATGTATAAAACTTTGGCATGGAGAGATCTTAACAAGATGGGAAATCCAAAATTTGGTATGGAAAGAAGCACCATAAGCAAAGTCAAGAGACAAACAGGAAGAAAACATTTGCCATAGGAAAGGTTACTATCTCTTATATACAGTACTTTCACATTAATAAGAAAAAGATGAATTACCTCTTAAAGAGTTGGGCAAGAGATGTGAATAGAAATTCACTGAAAAGGAAATGCAAATGGATAACAAACATATGAAAAGATGTTCACCCTTTTGGGGAGTCAGGGAAATGCAGGTCAAAGCGAGGCTTCAATACCATTTTTTCCAGTTTGATTGACAGGAATTAAAAAGATCAGGAGAGAATATTGAGAGAAGAACAATCTCATGCACTCCTAATGTTTGTGAATAGTTTCATCATTTGGCAGTTTGCACTAAAATAAAAAATGCACCTGGGTATAGATCTCAGTCTATGAACTGAGGGGTATGAGAAATACCACTTCTATTTATTTTCAACAGAGCAACTTAATTTCTGATGCTAAACCACCCATCTTCCAGGTTGGGAAAAAACACAATCTTAATCTTTTTGGGGGCTTCTCCTCCTCACTCTCAGGGTCACATCCAGAGGTGTATTTAGACTGTCTTGGTCTCTGGTTTCAGGGCACTGGTCTTACCTGCAAAGCTAGATCATAAGACAGGGACCGTTCATTATCTGCTTGGTCTGTCTCCGCTCTGTGCTTGGCATGGGCTGAGCACGGACCATCTTTCCCTGCTTCCGTCCTCTGATTATGTGCATCCTTCAGAGAGAGCAGATGGGGCCTGGCACTTCAAACCTGCGTCCTCAGAGGTACCCTCATTGCTAATGAGTGTTGATTTAGTCTTCTCTAAATGCCACTCCTTGCTTTCCTGGGGGAGCTGCATAGCAGCATTACTTTTCAATTGAATTTTCTGTGAATGAATTGGCTTTATTAATAACAATCGCAAGACACGATGGTCTCTGTCAGTGTTCCCACATGTTGTGGGCACATGTAGGGGTGCCTGTTTTGAATCTGTTATAATAAAGTATAAACAAGGAGAGTCTTATCCTAGGAGATAACCCACCTGCTGTTCTCCCTGCCCAAAAAGCTCTTCCTCAACTTTGTGCCTGGAATATTCCTCTTAGCCTTCAAGACCCAGATCAAATGTGAACCACTTTTTTACAGCTTTCCTTGAATTTCACGCACCAGTTTATTCTTCCTTCAACCACTCCCTCCTCTCCACAGACTGACAGAGTTCAGCACCCCGCCTCCACTCTCAGGATATGCAGGATGTTACATAACTGAAAGTCACATCCCATGCCTCTAAAAGGGACAGAACTGGCCAGAGGTCATATTAGAAACAATGATTCAATTTTATCATTAATCCTAATTGTTTCTGAGGAGGTGATGCCCCTGATGCCTGTGTCCCCACCCCCAGCCCACCCTTGATTTCAGCCACCTCTTGCTGGACAGTTCCCTGTGAGAGCTGTTTCAAGTCGCTCCGCCAGGTGACTGCCCGGGGCTCCGCCCACATGGTGCCCCAGGATCTTCCCTGATGTAGAGGTGGGGTGATGGCCCTCCTAGCCTCATCAAGTTTGGCTTGGAAGTAAGGAGGAGTGAACACCACCTGGGGCAACCCTCAACTAAGGAGAGCTGGAGCCAATGGGTACATTCTCCAGCCTCCTGTCCTTCAGGTGAGTGACCTGAGATGCCTGTTACGCTGCCCCGATGTCCGTGGTACTCCGAGCCCTCCTTGCCTACAGCAGCAACCTTGATAAAGTGTCTTTTCCTTCTCACTCATCTCATTCTTCCTCCTCCCACACGCCTGTTTCCTGGATCACCTCCCAGATAAGTTACCTGCTCCCAAGACCTTGTCACAGGTTCAGCTTCAGGGAGAGGCTCCAAACTAAGGCATATGGAACGCTTGCTGTGTGCCAGGTGTCTCTGGGTGTGCTCCTTCCCTCGCTTTATTATTCGCTCCAGGAAGGCAGGACTGTGAGTTGGGGGGTTAGGGTTTCAACATATGAATTTTGGAGGAGCACAGTTCAGTCCATCGCATATAGCCTCCCCATAGCTCGGCCCTGCCCTCCTTCACGTTAGGTTCCATGTGGGGTCAAGGCAGCTGCCAGCAGCTCTAGACCCGCATGCTCTGAACTCAAGTCCAGCAGAAAGGCGTGAGAGTCTCTCTCTCAACAGATGCAAGACTCCCAGATCACATCCTCCTGAAGGTGGTTGGACCAGGGGCACATCCCTGAGCCAATTGCTGTTGACAGGGGAATGCAATGCCTGGAATGGCCAGGGCTGAGTCATGTGCTCAACTCTGGAGCCAGGGGGAAGTTAGAGAGACTTGAATTCCGTGAACTGAGAGTAAAGGGTGATTCTCCTGAGGAAAACGTGGTGCCGTTCCCTGGAGATGCTGGACATCAGACCCAATCCAGGTTCACTACAACAGTGACAGCCAGTAATTAACTCTCTTCACGCTTTTCTCATTGTATTGACTAGACAAGGGTTTTAGGGGAATCAAAGAGGGGAGTGAGTTACAGAATGGCTCACAGATGAAATCATGTTTGGACTTAAAGGAAGTGAAAGAATTTTCTGGGAGGTTGAGGGAAGATTGGATGAGTTCTCGCTTTTTCTGGTTTTGGAAACCAGCTTTGCCACCATTTACTTGTGTGACTTTGGGCTGGTTATTACAGATCTCCAAGCTTCAGCTTTCTCATCTGTAAAATGTGTATAATTATGGTGCCTACTTTGTGGGGTTGTTGTGAGAATTAAATGATGTCATTCCTGCAACATGGTGAGCACACGATGGTCATTGGCCAATGACAATATTATGTGGGAGGGGAAGTAATTTTGTTGTTGTTGTTGCTGCTGACATGAAAGCCTTTGTTTTTAATTTGGTTGACACACATTTGACAAAATACTTCAGAATAAAATAATCCATGAACAGGCGCAAGGTATTTACAGTAACAGAACAGTGAAAAACATAAAATTGGCATATTCTCAAGCAGAAATGTCTATTCATAAAATTTTCAATTGTGAATCTGGACAACTTTCAGTTCCTACTCATTACCTTCGTCTGAAGCCCCAACAGGTGGCATGGAGCCCAGGAGTAGGAGGTATAAGCACTAACATATTTGGCAAGTAAGGATCATCTATTGGTGTGAGCTCACAGGGAATTGAAGGGACAGATCTTGGGGTGAGATGCAGAACAAAATAGGGAATGCTTCTTGAATTTGCGTGTCATCCATGTGCAGGGGCCACGCTAACCTTCTCTGTATCTTTCCGATTTTCATATCTGTGCTGCAGAAGTAAGCACTGGAGGGAAAGTAATTTAAAGAGATCTAAGGATATGTTGTATCCCTAATTCTTGGCAAAGTGTCTGGCACTCAATAAATATTTGTTGAATGGATGAATAAGTGAACGAATGTGCAAAGGAAGCACAGACTTGAAATATCACCGCATGTCTTGGTCTTGTGTTGTTGGGTTGGTAGCAGTAGAATTCAGAGGGGATCCCCACTTTCTCTAAGTGAAGCCTTTGCAAAAACGATGCTTGATTGTGTGCTACTAATTGTAATGCATTTTTGGACTCTTTCCCAGTGGTTTGCAGCTGCTTTCTGTTTGCGGGGCACAGCTCCCAGATGTGTGAGTGGAAAGGAGTAATGTTCACCTGGCTAGAAAAAAGACCATGATGCCTGGGTATTTTGGGACCTGATTACCTTCTCAAAGTGGTAGCCAGAATTCGAAACATCTAGGTGGCCATTTTCCTAAGTGAAAACCAAGCGAAATAATTTGTGTTTCAAGTGCTCAGGTGACTTGGGGTGTCTGGCTCTCCTAATGCATTTCTGTGTTTTGAGATCTCTTGAAACAGGACTGTTGGTGTTTCAAAAGCTGTCGGGCAGGAGGGGACAGACACAAGGGCAGGGGTTGGGGTCAGATGCCCTCTCCCCGTCATAATGTCCTGGACATATGTTGGTGCTGTCGTACGTGTGCTTGTCACGGCCACATGTCTGAGACAGGCCCTTGGCTCAGCTTGGAGCCCATGATTTCCAGGTTCAGGGTCCAAAGCCAGGTGACTAGGTATGACATGGTTGCCCTGTACTTGGGCAAGGACAAATCAGGGTCTGGGCAGGGCTGAGAAAGCCTCCAATATGTGTTTTTATGAAGTTGTTGTGGACATTAAATGAGATAGTGAGAAAGTGCCAGTCCTGGGCTGGAATGTGGTGGGCCCTCAGTAAATCCTGGTTTCCGTTTCCTTCAGTCTCTGTTAGGGACGTGTTCTGTTGCAAGTAACAGACAATGACCATACTAGAACAAATGGGGGGTTATTTTTCTCCCATATCATGGTGTCTGGAGGTGGATGGCGGCTGTGTTGGTTTGGAGGCTCAGCAGTTTCAGGGTCACTCTCTCTATGACTCTCTTGATGTTTCTCTCACTTTGCCACCTGATGGTCACAACAGGGCAGCAGCTCCAGATGTCACATCTATGGTAGGAAGAAGATGGAAGCCAACAGGATTTGTCCCCTTTAATGAAGAAACACCTTTCTTCACAAATGTCCCTCTATTCCCCAGTAGAGTTATGATTATGCCTCACTGGCTAGAACTGGGTCATGTGCTCTACCCTAACTGCAAGGGAGGCTGGGAAATCAGAATAAAGGATTGTACAACTGGTCATCTTGAACATATTGTTTCCCTACCCCCACCCAAGAAAGATGTCATAAATTGAGTTCTCCAGAAGCAGAGGCTGAGATGTGCATGTGGGATGTTTATTAGAGATCAACACCTGTGGGAGGGAAGGGGAGAAAGCAGGATTGGGCAGAGGAAGAAGCTGAACTGCGATGCAGCCCTGACAAGGCCTCAGCCCTCCCTGGGGAGCTCTGGAGCATGTAGGGTCCATCAAAGTCATCCCTGTTGGGCTGAAATGGTTGGGCCTGTGTATGGGCCCACCACGTGATCAGTCATCAGACGTGGGCTGGGTGGAAAGAGAGTGCTCTTGAGCAAGATGGTGTTCTGCAGCTGAGGCAAATCTTGAAGGAACTATAGCTAGAGGCTTCTTGCTGACAACCGGGGCAAGTCCCCCTTTGAAGGGGGACCTAGGTGGTGCAGCTCCTTGTTCGCTCCAAAAAGAAGTGGTGGCTATATGCCACCGTAGAGATGTGACTAGCCAATATCGACAGGGGGTTTCCCACTGTGTATAGGCAGGAACTGAGTTTTATAGCATTGCAGATTTTGTGGGAGAGCTGCTGAGGGGATATTTTTGTTCCCGACACCCCTCACAGAGTGACACATAACGGCTGCCTACACAAGGGTATTGACTGCAGCACTTCCTGTGACTAAAGTGCCAGGTTAGGTGTGCTTGGCTGGAAGCTCCTGTTATTGTAGGGAATGGTTGGTTAGGACAAGCAGAGGCAGGGTTACTCACTGCCCGAGGATGAGCTGACAGCAGGGGCAGCTGTGGGGAAGGAACAAAAAGATAGCTCATCCATAAGTGTTATGGGAAGGTTGGGCACATTTTGTGATGATCTAAATCTAATCTAAGAGTTTCTGATATCTATTTGTGACACTTCCATAGTGGCCAGCCACTTTGCTATGTAATTGAGTTTTAAAAAATCACATTTATGTATTTTATTTCAGAATACTTTTAGATTTACAACAAAATTGCAAAGATAGTACCAAGAGTTCCCATACTTCCCTCATCCAATTCCCCCCATTGTTAATGTCTTACATCGTCACGGTACCTTGGTCAAAACGAAGAAACAACATTGGTACATTGCTACTCATTAAACTCCACATTTCATTTTGATGTCACCAGTTTTCCATTTGTGTCCTCCATTTATGATACCACATTGCATTGACTTGTCATATCTCCCTAGGATCCTCCAGTTGGTGACAGTTTTAGTCTTTCCATGCTTTTCATGACTGACAGTTTGAGGAGTACTGGTCAGACCTTTGTAGAAGGTCTCTCAATTTGGGTTTGTTGATGCTTTTCTTATGCTTAGACGGGGGGTGATGGGTTTCTGGAGAGAATCCACAGAGGTGAGGTGTCTTCCCATCACATCATGTCGGGGTCAGATGATACCCACATGACATCACTGGGATGTTAGCCTTGATCATGTGTAAAGGGAGTGCTATGTAACTGAGTTTTGATTACTCACATTTGGCCTGAGGGGGTCTTAACATTTCTAGGTGAATTTCTTCTACTTTTACTCATGGAAGGGACAGTGGTACATGATACGTGAATGATACATGAGTATTAATTAGCTGTAATACTGATGTGAGGGCTGTACCCACATGGTTGTCCAGTGGTCTTCCTTTGGTTCCTTCCCACATTCTCTTTCCTTCCCTTTCTCTACCAGACCCAACACTGCCAAGGGCCAAAATGCCTACTCTGCCATGGTAATGTCGGCAACCACTTATTGAATATTTCAATGTTCCAGGCACTTTCCTTCTTTCCTTTCTTTCTTTTTGTTTATCTACAGGTTTAAATTTTTGTGTTTATACACAAGTCTATAAATACTATACTTATTTGTCTAAATAGCATGCAGAAGAAAATTTGGTCTATTTTCTCAACTCAGTGCCCAAATATTTTAATACTATGCATTGAATAAACTTTCACTTCTCAACTAATTTTAAGATTTATTTTTACTCATACATTAGGTTCCTAACATTTTCTTATGCCTGTAAACCTCTATCTCTTTACCTTTTTAAAATTGAAATATATATACCATAAACTTCATGATTTTAAACTATATAATTCAGTGGTTTTCAGTATATTCACAAGGTTGTGCAACCATCACTACTGTCTAATTCTAGAATATTGTCATCACCCCAGAAAGAAACCTCATACCCATTAGCAGTCACTCCCATTCCCTTCTTCCCCCAGCTTCTGACAACCATGAATCTACTTTCTGTCTCTATTTGACAGTAAAAACAGACTCATCTAGACATGTTTAACTTTTGGATCACAAAACCTCTTATTTTCTCACTTTTTCATTTTTCAAATTCAAAAACAAACAAACAAAATCCAACAACTATAAATTTTCCTGTTTAAAATTCAATATAGGGATTGGTGTCAAGATGGCGGCATAGGCGGACTCTGAACAACCCCCTCCCATGGACACAACAGACTTACAACTACTCTTGGAATGATTAACCCTGAGAGAGAACTGAAAACTGGATAAGAGGAACCCCTGCAACACGCGACAGTCCTGACTGAGGTAGAAGAGACAGAAATTCCCTTCTGGAGAGAAAAAAAGCCACCTTCACAAGCCACAGTGCTTCATGGCCAGGAGGAGCAATCCTAAGATACACAGCCTTCCCTGGAGGAGCGGGGGACCTGAGCGGGAGAACATTACTGCTATAAGCATCTTTTGGTCTCAGCACAACTGAGACGAGTGTCATAATATCTGGCTTTGCTGGCTACTAACAACAACGTGGAATACCCCCAGAAAAGCTATCAGACATAAGAAAAAAAATCCAGCTCTTAAAGTGCCCATGCAAATTCACCCATTTCAGAAAGCAACCTAAAATCACCAGAAAGAAAGGTGCACAATCCTTAGGTGAAGAGAGACTCATCTGATAGGCCCTGGGTGCATCTTGCTGAGAGGTGAGACCTCTCCAGGGACTGAGAGATTGGCACCAGCCATTATTGTGACCTAGTATAGGTGTACTGAAACAGATGCTGGCAGATGCCACTGAAGTTCTTTCCCAAGCCTCTCTACCTAGGGTCTGCCCCACCCACTAGAGCACCTATTTAATCCAGCTCAGCCAGGGCAAGCAGCCTGCCCTAGGCACTGGCCCCACACAACAGCAAGCCCTTGGGCAACTTGTGGGCCTGCATAGGCAGGGTGCCTGAATTCTCTGCAGCTGGGAGCATGGGTCCACCTCTGTGGGGCAGGGCATGCATGAGGAGCAGGTGGAATGTGTGGGGCATTGGTGGAGTGTGTGGGCCCTCTGCCTTGGGGTGACAGGGTCCACTTCATGGGGCAGGGCATGTGCATGGGGCAGGGCTATGTTGACAGTGTGTGTGGTCCTGTGGGTGGTGGGGCTTGGCAGCTGCAGAAGACTCATGCTTCTCAAACAGCCACATAGGGGATCAGCCCCACCTTTCAAAGCCTGAGCAATTGGGTGCTCCCCTGCCTGGGGCCAGCCCCACCCGGCTGCAATCCTGAGAGAGCTGACAAGAGCCTTATAGGCTGGAGGCTTATAGCAATTGTAAACCCCTGAGCCTAGCAACCAGACACACTGTGGGCCTACTCACTTAACAGAAAAACTGCAACAGGAATGTGCTATGAGACCTTGCAGCCAACTGTGCAGGGGCTCCCCACACCCAACAAAGAGACTGAAGGCTCCATAGCAGCCACACACAGCTGAGCATTACAAACAGCTGTCCAGGGAGACAGCTCAGCCTCCCTGGACATCTACAGCAAAAGCAACCCTGCCACAACAGAAGGACACATGTGGCCCACATGGGGGTCACTCCTGGAACACTTGGAACTGGTGACAAGAGGGAAGCACACTGCTGGGCCTCATAAGGCATCTCTCACATAAGGCCACCTCTCCAAAATCAGGGGATGTAGCTGACCTACCTAATACATAGACATAAGCACAGAGAAAGAGGCAAAATGGGGAGGCAAAGGAATACACTCCAAGTAAGGGAACAGGGCAAAACCCCAGAAAAAGAACTAAATGAAACAGAAATGAGCAATCTACCTGACAAAGAGTTCAAACAAAGAGTCATAGGATGCTTACTGATCTTGGGAGAAGAGTGGATGAACTCAGTGAGAACGCCAACAAAGAATTGGAAAATATGGAAAAGAATCAATCAGAAATGAAGAATACAATGCTGGAAATGAAAAATTCACTAGAGGGACTCAGTAGCAGAGTAGGTGATACAGAAGAATGGATCAGCAAGCTGGATGAAAGACTAGAGGAAATCATCCAAGCTGAATAGATAAAAGAAAAAAGAATTAAGAAGAACAAGAACAGTCTAAGGGACCTCTGGGACAACATCAAGTGCACTAACATCCATGTTATAGTGGTCCCAGAAAGAGAAGAGAGAGATAAAGAGGCAGAGAATCTATTTGAAGACATAATAGCTGAAAACTTCCCTAACCTAAGGAAGGAAGCAGACATCCAGATACAGGAAGCACAGAGAGCAGCAAAAACTAATAAACCCAAAGAGGTCCGCACTAAGACACATCATAATTAAAATGTCCAGACTTAAAGATAAACAGAGAATCCTAAAAGCCACAAGAGAAAGGCAACACGTTACATACACAGGAAACCCCATAAGGCTATCGGTTGACTTCTGAGCAGAAACCTTACAGGCTAGAAGGGAAGGGCACAATATATTTAAAGTGTTAAAAGGAAAAAACCTACAGCCAAGAATACTGTACCCAGCAGGGTTATCATTCAGCATGGAAGGAGAGATAAAGAGTTTCTCAGACAAGCAAAAATTAAAGGAGTTTATCACCAAGAAACCAGTCCTGCAAGAAATGCTAAAGGGACTTATTTAAGGGGGAAAGAGAAGACCACAAATAGGAAAAAATTATCTATTTCCATGATAAGAGGGTAACAGATACAAACACAAAGAAGAGGTTAGATATGATATCAAAAATATAAAATGTGAGAGGAGGGGAGTAAAAGACTAGAGCTTTTAGAAAGAGGTCAGACTAAAAAGACCATCAACTCAATATAGATTGCTGTATACATAGATTATTATATATGAACCTCATCATAATTACAAACCAGAAACCTATAATAAATACACAAAAAACTAAGAGAAAGGAACCCACACATAATACTAAAGAAAGCCATCAAACCACAAGGGAGGAGAGCAAGAGAAGAGAACTACTAAAACACCCAGAAAAAAAGTAAAAAAATGGCAATAAGTACATACTTATCAATAGCTTCTTTAAATGTCAATGGACTAAATGCTCCAATTAAAAGGCATAAGGTGGCCGATTGGATGAAAAAACAAGACCCATATATATGCTGCATATAAGAGACACACTTCAGACCTAAAGACACTCACAAACTGAAAGTGAAGGGATGGAAAAAGATATTCCATACAAATGGCAATGAAAAGAAAGCTGGGGTAGCAATACTCGTATCAGACAAATAGAGTTTAAAACAAAAACTACAAGAGACAAAGAAGGGCACTACATAGTGATCAAGGGAACAATCCAACAAGAGGATACAACACTCATAAATATCTATGCACACAACATAGGAGCACCTAAATATGTAAAGCAATTATTAACAGACATAAAAGGAGAAATAGACAGTAACGCAATAATAGTAGGGGACTTTAACCCTCTACTTACACCAATGGGTAGGTCATCCAAACAGAAGATCAATAAGGAAACATTGGCCTTAAAGGACACTCTAGACCAGATGGTTAGTAAATATATGCAGAACATTCCATCCAAAAATCAAAGAAAACACATTCTTTTCAAATGCCCTTGGAACATTCTCCAGGATTGATCACATTTTAGGCCACAAAACAAGTCTCAATAAATACAAGAAGATTGAAATAATACCAAGCATCTTTCCTGGCCACAATGGTATGAAACTAGAAATCAACTATAGGGAGAAAATCAGAAAAGCCACAAATACATGGAGATTAAACAAAATGCTACTGAACAATAATGAAAAAATCAAAGAAGAAATCAAAAAATACCTGGAGATAAATGAAAATGAAAATACGACATGCCAGAATTTATGGGATACAGCAAAAGTGGTTCTAAGAGGGAAGTTTATAGCAATACAGGCCTACCTCAAAAAACAAGAAAAGTCTCAAATAAGCAATCTAACAGTGCATCTAAAGGTACTGGAAAAAGAAGAACAAACAAAGCCCAAAATCAGTAGAAGGGAAATAATAAAAATCAGAGCAGAAATAAATGAAATAAAGACTAAAAAAACAATAGGAAAAATCAATGAAACCAAGAGCTTGTTCTTGGAAAAGATAAACAAAACTGACAAACCTTTAGGTAGACTCACCAAGAAAACAAGAGAGAAGGCTCAAATACATAAAATCAGAAATGAAAGAGGAGAAATTACATCAGACACCTCAGAAATACAAAAGATTATAAGAGAATACTGTGAAAAGCTATATGCCAACAAATTGGATAATCTAGAAGAAATGGATAAATTCTTAGAATCATACAACCTTCCAAAACTGAATCAAGAAGAAATGTACAATTGAATAGACCAATCACCAGGAAGGAGATCAAAACAGTAATCAGAAACCTCCCAAAAAATAGAAGTCCAGGACCAGATGGCTTCCCTGGTGAATTCTACCAAACATTCAAAGAAAACAATGTGTCCTTCTCAAACTCTTCCAAAAAACTGAAGAGGAGTGGAAGCTTCCTAACTTATTCTACAAGGCCAACGTTACCCTGATACAAAAACCAGACAAGGACAACACAAAAAAAACAAAATTATAGGCCAATATCACTGATGAACATCAACGCAAAAATCCTCAACAAAATAGTAGCAAATCAAATACAATAAAAAGATCATACACCATGATCAAGTAGGATTTATTCCAAGGATGCGGGGATGGTTCAACATCTGCAAATCAATCAACATGATAACCACATTAACAAAGTGAAGAATAAAAATCACATGATCATCTCAATAGATGCAGAGAAAGCATTTGACAAAATACTGCATCCATTTATGATAAAAACTCTGAATAAAATGGATGTAGAAGGAAAGTACTTCAACAAAATAAAGGCTATATATGACAAACCCTCAGCTAATATCATTCTCAATGGTGAAAAACTGAAAGCTATCCCCCTATGAACAGGAACCAGACAAGGATGCCCACTTTCACCACTCCTGTTTAACATAGTATTGGAAATCTTAGCCAGAGCAATCAGGCAAGAAAAAGAAATAAAAGGGATCCAAATTGGAAAGGAAAAAGTGAAACCGTCCCTATTTGCACATGACATGATTTTGTATATAGAAAACCCTAAAGAATCCACCAAAAACTTATATAAATAATAAATGAGTATGGTAAAGTTGCAGGATACAAAATCAACATACAAAAATCAGTTGTGTTTCTATACACTAACAATGAAGTGGCAGAAAGAGACATTAAGAATACAATCCCATTTACAATTGCAACAAAAAGAATAAGATACCTAGGACTAAACTTAACCAAAGAGGTGAAAGATCTGTACACTGAAAACTATAAAACATTGTTGAAAGAAATTGAAGAGGACACAAAGAAATGGAAAATATTCCTTGCTCTTGGATTGGAAGAATTAACATAGTTAAAATGTCCATACTTCCTAAAGCAATCTATAGATTCAGTGCAATCCCTATCAAAGTTCCAAGAACATTTTTCACAGAAATAGGACAAAGAATCCTAAAATTTATATGGAACAACAAAAGACCCCAAAGAGCCAAGGGAATCGTGAGAAAAAAGAACAAAGCTGGAGGAATCACACTCCCTGATTTCAAAATATACTATAAAGCTATAGTAACCAAAACAGCATGGTACTGGTGCAAAAACAGACACACAGATCAATGGAACAGAATTGAGACCCCAGAAATAAACCCACACATCTATGGACAGCTGATTTTTGACAAGGGAGCCAAGAACATACAATGGAGAAAGGAAAGTGTGTTCAGTAAATGGTGTTGGGGAAACTGGTCAGCCACATGCAAAAAAAAGAAAGTAGACTATTATCTTACACCATACACAAAAATTAACTCAAAATGGATTAGAGACTTGAATGTAAGACCTGAAACCATGAATCTTCTAGAAGAAAACATAGGCAGTATGCTCTTTGACATTGGTCTTAGCAGTATATTTTCAAGTACCATGTCTGACTGGGCAAGAGAAACAGAAAAAATAAACTAATGGGACTATATCAAACTAAAAAGCTTCTGCAGAGCAAAGGAAACCATCAACAAAATGAAAAGACAACCTAATAATTGGGAGAAGATATTTGCAAACCATATATCTGATAAGGGGTTAACCTCTAAAATATATAAAGAACTCATACATCTCAACAACAAAAAAACTTACAACCAAATTAAAAAATGGGCAAAAGACTTGAATAGACATTTCTCCAAAGAAGATATACAGATGGCCAACAGGCACATGAAAAGATGCTCAACATCATGAACTCTCAGGGAAATGAAAATCAAAACTACAACAAGATATCACCTCACGTCCATCAGAATGGCTATAATTAACACGACAGAAAACAAGTGTTGGAGAGGATGTGGAGAGAAGGGAGCTCTCATACACTGCTGGTGGGAGTGCAAACTGGTGCAGCTACTATGGAAAACAGTATGGAGAGTCCTCAAAAAATTAAGACTAGAATTACCATACAATCCAGCTATTCCACTGCTGGGTATTTATTCAAAGAACGTGAAAACACGAATGCATAAAGATACATGCACCCCTATGTTCATTGCAGCGTTGTTCACAATAGCCAAGGCTTGGAAGCAAACTAAGTGCCTATCAAGGGACGAATGGATACAGAAGATGTGGTCTATATACACAATGGAGTACTACTGGGCCATAAGAAATGATGAAATCCAGCCATTTGTGAAAACATGGATGGACCTTGAGGGTATTATGCTAAGTGAAATAAGTCAGAGGGAGAAGGTCAAATACTGTATGACCTCACTCATAAGTAGAAGATAAAAACAACAACAAACAATCACATAGAGACAGAGATTGGATTGGTGGTTACCAGAGGGGAAGGGGGGGAGGGTGAAGAGGATGATTAGGCATGTGTGTGTGGTGATGGATGGTAATTGGTCTTTGGGTGGTGAACATGATGTAATCTATGCAGAAATCAAAATATAATGATGTACACCTGAAATTTATATAATGTTTTAAACCAATGTTACTGCAATAAAAAAAGAAAAAATCATAATGAAATCTGGAAAGAAAAATTCAATGTAAAAATTATAAGAACATTCAAAACAACAAAACCACAAATTTATTCCTCTTAATCTCTTGAATTTCAAGAGAGTTTACACATAGAGAGTGAGCTGTTTTGTTTTCTGAACACTTCCGTGCAAGGAACCGGACAAGGTACTTTTTATGTCTTTTTTTAAAAGAACACTTTACTTTGCACTTTGTGGGACCCTCTTTTGGAAACTTAGGGTAAAAGCCGATTTGCTTCTCCAAGTCCATTTTCTTATGGTTGATTCACAGATTGCAGCAACTGAGTCAAATTAATGATAAAAGGCAGGAGTTTCCTGCGTGCAGAAGACAAAATGATCCATGTTGCCCCAAGCTCTTCCAGATGCCACCAAACCTAGTTGAAGGATCAGATATAATGAATAAAAAACCCTCCATGGCGTCCAGACGTAATCTCTCTATATTTCCTGGTAAAAAAAACAATCTTAGCACTTTGTATTTGTATTTCTTTCATCCGTCTCAAAATTGAGTGCCCTGCACTTTCATCAGCTCCTGTTTTCTTGGCCTGGTTAACACTTGAGTCTTTTCTTTTGAGTGTTGTGTTTCTGGGGCCATGACCTTGGTGATGTTATGGGGGAGGGGTCTGCACCACCGAGCTGTCTCTCACCAGGGTTGTGGGGTGTAGAGCAGGGCTTCTCAGCCTCCGCTGGGCATTCGAATCACCCAGGGGTCTAGTCAAAATGCAGAATCTGGTTCAGTAGATCTGGGAGGCCCAGTGCTGCTGTTCCACAGGCCGTACTTGGAATAGCAAGGAAAGAGACTGAGCCATTTTCAGACTTTGACTGAGAAGCAGTGCAGTGAGGAGCAAGCCCAGTGTGGGATTCACTCTGCGATGGTGGGGGAGGAGCACGCTGCTCTCAACGACAGCAGCAGGTGACCCAGCTGTTGTGTTCATACCAGTGCTTCCAATGTGTGACCAGTAACGGTGGCCAAAGGCTCCACACTGGGGCTGCCCAGAAGGGTAATTTGGACATTGTTCGTGTTGTGTGGCCTCCAAGCTCAGTGTTCTGATCTTCCCAGAGAGTCTGTGAGCCACCTGATATCCTTTAGTAAATTCTTTTTCTGTTTAATTAGGCAGATTGGGTTTTGTTGTTTACAGTCAAGAATCTGACCAATTTTTGCATTCCAATTTGGGTCAACAGGTATTGGCTACCTGGAGAGCTGGGTGGTGATGAATCCCAAGGCTTCATCAACTTGGAAAAAGAGCTCTGGGATCGACTAGCAATGCCTGCACTGATACAGGACTAGAGAATAGAAGCATGCACATTATGTTTTTGGCATTCCTGGATCATGGTCTGTGTTAGTTTCCTATTGCTGCTGTAACAGAGTACTACAAATTTAGTGACTGAAAACAACAGAAATTTATTCTCTCCAGTTCTAAAAGTCAGAAATCCAAAATGGGTTGGCAGGCCTGCATCTTTCCTGAGGCTTTAGGAGGGAATCTGTTTCCTTGCGTGTTTCGGCTTCTAGAGGCCACCTGCATCTCTTGGCTCGCGGTCCCTTCCTCCAGTTTCGAAGCCCGTATTGAGAATCTTTAAATCTCTCTCTGACTCCGACCTCTGTTTCTAGCACATCTCCTTTTCTAACTCTGACTCTCTTGCTTCTCTCATTTAAGTACCCTGTGATGTCCTTGGGTCACCAAGATGTCCAGGATAATCTTCCTATCTCAAGACCTATAACCTTAATCACATCTGCAAAGATCCTTTGGGCACGTAAGGTAATGTATTCACAGGTTCCAGGTATTAGGATGTGGACATCTTTGGGGCCCATTATCTTATCAATCACATGTCTGTTAATCAGCATTTCAGATCCTCCAGTGAGCATTCTTAGCACACCCATAGATGCTCAGTTCTTTGGTGACTGACTCATTCTAACTCAAGATTGAAGTATTCAGTTACAACGATGATACCGCATTTTCAGAGACCACAATACTTGAGCATTGTGTATAGAGGATCCTCTCTTTTTAGAATTCCTGAGAATGCAAATTATTATCCAGAGGTTACCTGATGGGTTAGGAATCAGAAAAAAGGAAGTAGGATAGTTGGGGGGGCACCTAATTCTGTGAAAGCTTAATAAAATACCTTTATCCTTAGAGCAAACCTTTCTACTAGAGCCTGGGAAACTCATTTCCTTTAGATAGAGCAGGGATTGGTAAACTCTGGCCCACCACCTGTTTTTATAGACAAAGTTTTATTGGGAGACAGACACACCTGTTTGTTTATGTACTGTTATGGTTGCCTTTGTACTAGAAAGGCAGAGTTGAGTAGTTGTGACATGAATGGCCTTCAACGCCTAAAATATTTACTATCTGACCCTTTATAGAAAATGTTTGCCAACCTGTGAGATACAGACTTACTAGACCAAAAAAAAAAAAAGAAAAAGAAAAAAGTGATTCTCTGACTTTAGTGTGTGTCGAAATCACCTGGAAGGGTCATTAAAACACAAATACCTCCCCACCCTTCCTCTCACTTTCTGACTCAGTAGGTCTGGAATGGGGTCCAAGAATTTGCTTTTCCATTAAGTTCCCAGATGATGCTGATGATGCCGCCTGAGCACCACACTTCGGGAACCATTCTGCTAGGTTGTAAACTCTGTGAAGGCAGGGAACCTATCTAATCGGTTCACTGATATATGCAGCATCCAATGAGGCAGTGACAACATCGTGGGCACTTAACACACGTAGTCGTAGTTAAACAAGGAGCTGAACCTGTCATCTTTGTCTGGAGCTAGATGAGTGCTGATACACTAAAAACACTTTCTATGTGTAGGCAAAATAACGTCTCCCTCTCCCCCAAGAATGTCCACGTCCCAATCCTAGGAACCTGTGAATATGTTACTTTACACGGCAAAAGGGAGTTTGCAGATGTGATTAACGTGATGGACCTTGAGGTGGGGAGATATCCTAGATTATGCAGGCGAGATGAATCGAATCACACGGGTCCTTCAAAGTAGACCACCTATCCCTGCTGCAGTGACAAAGATGTGACAGAAGAGGAGGCAGGAGGGCGAGGTGTGAGGGACTCCACCTGCAGTTGCTGGTTTGAAGCAAAGGGGCCCATGAGCCAAGCAATGTGAGTGGGGTCTGGAAGCTGAGAACAACCGCTGACTGACAGCCAGACAGGAAATGGGGACCGCGGTCCCACAGCTGTGTGGCACTGAGTTCTGCCAGCAACTTGAATGCACCCGGAAGCAACTCTCCCCCAGAGCCTCCAGGAAGGGAAGCAGCCTGCTGACACCCGGGTTTTAGCCCGGTAAACCCCGTGTTGAATCTCTGATCTGTAGAACTGTGAGATCATAAGCTGATGCTGTTTTAAGCCGCTAAGACTGTGGTAGGTTATTACTCTGGCAACAGAAAACTAACACGACCCGTTTTGTCTTCTTTTTGCTATTTTAGCTGATTTTGTCATAACAGAGATGGCACAGAGGACACCTCTGTTGCTTCTTCCTCATCTAGGACAGACGTCACCGACTGACTGTGATGGTCTCAATGACATCACTCTATTTTGAGTTTCTGCCGTTGAGCGCTTCGTAAATAAGCTTGATATAGAATCCCTGTGTTTGGTGAAGACCCTCACTTGAAGCTCAGCCCCGGGGGAGCGGGGATCCCGCTCGCTCGTGCACCGCTGTATCTACGACCGGCACAGACAGGAGAGGTGTTCAGTGAAGTTCAGGAAATAATAAAATGCTGAGCCCAGATGGCCTCAGAAACTTGCCAGCTCAGCACTGCAGGCGGCCGTGTCCACTGTGGACACTTGAGAGGCCTTCTACTTGCTGTCCTTCCACTAGCATTAGACTCCTCATGACAACTAGTGAGAACTGAGGTTGTCTGCTGTATGTCAGGCACCGCATGAACTCTTTGCAAAAATTAACTCATTTCAGCCTCACGACAGCCCTCTTTCGTGGGTACCAACATCACCTCCATTTCATAGATGAGGAAGGGAGGCACAGAGAGGCTCAGTAACTTCCCGAAGGCCACAGCTGGGGGGGTGGGAGAGCTGGAATTTGAATGCAGCCTGGCCCTAAAGTGCAGGGCCCTGAGCACTGGTTCTGCGTGCATTTCCTCCTGACTAGGTGCCGTGGGGGCCACATTTAAGGAGGTGCTGGCTCTCCGTTTCTTGTCCCAGCCTAGTCTGGGCCCTGCTTCACAATGACCCTATGAGGCAGTATTGTTTTATCAACTGCATTTCACAGAAGAGCAGCCGTAGAATTCCTGCGGGAAGAGCCAGACTTGAACCGGAGGGGCACCTTCCTCCAGGAGCCCCTGGCTTGGCTCACAAGCACGCTTCTTGGGTGTGGGCACCCTTTCTGCTCTACGTCCTGACTTACAGGCCTCCCCACCCTTCCACAAAAGCAGCTGGGTCTGGTATTGGTGAGCCTGCAGCTGAATTAGGATTGTCTTCTGAGAGCCTTTGCTTTCTGTGTTTAAAGAACGGAAATCAAATCCCTGTTGCAGAACCAGAGAGGAGAGGGAGCCGCTGTTCTTGGTGACACCTACGGAGTCAAGTGCATTTCTCGCCTCTTCCCTGACGTGAGTGGGCTGGGTTGGAGAACAGTGTCCATCACCCGCAGACTCCCTTTCCTCTTCCTCCTGCAGGAGGCTGGTACTTCAGACAAACGCCTGCGTCTGTAACCTCATCTCATTTCTCTCAGCCAGAGCTGAGATGGGAGGAAAGATGGACACAGTGTGGTACCTTCCTGCAGAGCCAGGTGCCAGGCTGTTGGCCCAGACTTTCTGAAAGATAATCCTCTGGGGGGTTGAGTTTGTCCCCAGTGCCAGAGCAGAGTTCCTTCAGAAACTGTACAGTTGCCTCTGGAGGTCGGGGTTGGGCCGGGAGCCAGAGCTTTGGGTACCAGTGGACGGAAGGGGGATCAGAGGAAGCCGGCTGGAGGAGGGCAGAGGTTCCGGAGGCGCGAGATCGAGTTCAGCTCCCGGAAGACACTCCCAGAGTGGGCAGTGCTTCTTGGAAAGTGCTTCTCTCCCATTTTAAGGAAAGTCCGGGCTGAAATGGTGTCCAGCATTGAATGGATGCCACTCGAGGGTGTGCTGTAGTTTTCTTTCATCAGCTATACCCCATTCTGCAGGGTTGGGGAGAGAACAGTGTCTCCAGTCTGTTGCCCATTCTCGCCTCTTCTCTAGAGTTGGGGCTTCCCACACAGAGCCCCTTGCAGGTGTGTTCTCCAGGGTGGAGACGGGCGGGCAGGAGATGTATGGGGGAGTGCTCACGGGATCAACGCCTGTGTGGGGGGAGTGAGCGAGGGAAGCAGGTGGGCCAGAGGGGGGAGTTGAACTGCATGCCAGTGGAAATAGTATTCTCAGTCAGTCCTACAGCAGCCAGCAGCCCCGAGCTGGGGGGGCCCTGCAGAGCTGTAAGGGGCCCGGTCTATAGCCCAGCATCCAGCCGTCATTCTAGGTGGGATTCCTCGCCTCCCTCTGTAGCCTCAGGCGGGATGTCTCTCAGCAGCTGAGAAGGACTCAGCTGACTGCTACTGGCCACCAGCACTCCCCGCGGCTGGGGAAACAGCGTCTCAGCCCTGGAGGGGGATCTGGGCAGCACACCAAAGCATCCGTTACAGCCCTTGTCTGTGGCATCTAAATGATGCAGGTGCGTGAGGTCACATACAATGATCCGTTTCCTTCTGTCAAGTCTGCTCATGGCCAAGCTCCTCTTGGAGCGGTCAAATTCTAGGACGAGATATGAAGAGAAAATGATGAGATGTCAAAGTTACCCTGTCAAACCCTAGTGAGATGCTCATGCCAGGAGAGGCTGCAGGGATGGAAACCACCTGAAGGAACAATAAATTCATGTCTTTCAACTCATGAGCACCCGGGCTCATATTTACTGAGTTGTGCGTGGTAGAATCTCCCTCACTATTCAGATGATTTCTCTCTCTTTCTGTGGAACATTCCAAGGACACATGGAGTTGAGTCTGTATATGTTAAATGCATGTATTATGTGACTCCAACACAACACCAATGCCTTCTTTACCTGCCCAG
This sequence comes from Tapirus indicus, assembly GCA_031878705.1. Classification (NCBI taxonomy): domain Eukaryota; kingdom Metazoa; phylum Chordata; class Mammalia; order Perissodactyla; family Tapiridae; genus Tapirus; species Tapirus indicus. Next base: position 48,704,715 of record CM062929.1, read on the forward strand.
GACATTCTTTTGTTGTTGTAGAATAATAATCCTTGCGTGCTCTGCTCTTGAGGAGCCAAGAAGTGGTGTCTGTTGGAGGAGGAGATGGACATATAATAAATATAATAGAGCATGACAAATAATGATAAAAACGTAATAGTTGAGACCAGGTTAGAGGAATTAATGTTGATGATTTGACACGGTTCCTCTATATTCCTCTGTTACTTTCGTTAATTTTCTCTGTGGAAAGACATTGTAAATGGTACGTACAGCCATGGAAGTTTTTTCTTATTAAGATAAAAATCACAATGTTTAGTATCCTCAGAATCCCATGAAGTTGACCATGAAGGTTTTCTCATTTTGTTGAATTCATAATTTAAAGGAACGTTGGTTGACAAAAATAGATCCTGACGTCTATTAAGTGGACATATAAAGTGGAATGGGATAGAATAGCATTAAGTGCTCCAAGGACAGTTGGGTTAACTATTTTGCCACTGGAATCTTTCTCCCTGAAGCAGAGGGATAAAATAGCTCTCCGATACGGTAACCGTGCTCTCTGAACCATGGTAACACGAGTGTTTTCTTTGTTAGGAAGGGATTTTTTTTTTTAAGCCAAGGCTTTTATGGAAAACATTCTTTTCAAAGAAAAAAAAAAAGAGTGGGCCCCTGGTTGGTGACTCATAGTCTAGGTTTTACCTAGAATGTGCCCATACTTTTCTGAGAATTGAGATTTGCCTGGTGGTGAGGCCCTCACGTGGCAGCTATAATGAAACTGGCTGGACTTAATGTCCAGGTGATGCATCCAGCTGGACACATGAGGACTGAGGACAATGTGTTACGATGGAGGGCGTGTCTTGCTGGCCGTCCTGTCCTTCAGATGCTGCTGTAGGCTGGCGTCTGCAGAGCGTTTGCTCCAAACCTTTCTTGGCTTCTCTGGTGCTTCTACACTCCTCTGCATTTACTAGTTTTTTCCTGTGGTGGTCAGAGGCATGTTTTGCTAGGTAGCATGTCACAAGCTGAGTGTGATGAAACGCCAAATGCTATCCATTCAGTCACGTTCCTAAAGTGAGAAAGTACATTTCCAGGAGATTTTTCCAGAAGTCAAACTTCAGTCATCTTTCCAAGCACATATTTTGGCTCTACATTAAATTGAAAACTATTGACTTTGTGTGTAATGAAATATTATCTAACTAAACCCCTGCCTCTATTCATTTGTTTGGTCATTCATTCATTCAGTTGTGCAAGTGCTCATTCTCTGGCTGTGCATGCACTCACTCACTGGTCATTCATTCGGTCACTTATTTATTCATTTGGTCTCTGCTCTGAACTGAATTGTGTTCCCCAAAATTTCAGATGTTGCAGCCCTAACCCCCAATGTGACTGTACCTGGAAAGAGGGTCTTCAGGAGGTAATTAAGGTTAAATGAGGTCATAAGAGTGGGTTGTAATCCGATAGAACTGTGGCCGTATAAGAAGAGGAAGAGATCTTTCTCTCTTTCTCTCTCACTGTCTGTCTCTCCCCTATGTGAGGAGATAGCAAGAAGCTGGCCATCAGCAAGCCAGAAAGAAGGTTCTCTCCAGAACCCCACCATGCTGGCACCCTGATCTTGGACTTCCAGCATCCAGAACTGTGAGAAAATAAATTTCTGTTGTTTAAGTCCCCCAGGCTATGGTACTGTTATGGCAGCCAAAGCTGACTAATACAGTCTCTCATGGATTCCACAACATTTACTCGGTGTGTCAGGCCCCCATGTGAGATACCAGAGATGAAATGACAGACATGGTCATCGGGACATTCCCTGCTGGTTGCCTACCAACAACTATCCCCTCTTGTTCCTGGTAGCAGAACCCAGACTTTGTGTTGGTGGCAATATGCCCAATCCCAGGAATTAAATCATGATTGGTCTAAGCCTGTCATGGCAATTCTACTCCCCTTTCTTCATTAATGATAAGGTGTGGGCATGTGCCCCCATTCTAGTCTATGAGTCATAAGGGGAAATTGTCTAGGGGCTAGTGGTAATTATTTTCCTTCTTGAAAAGAGAAAAGCACATAAGAAGACTTTTTGCCCCTCCTAACTTGCTTTTTGCTTGAGATGCATTTTGGTGAAGATGCAATGTGTGGAGCTGGGGCAGCCATATTGCAACCATGAGGAAAGAGCGAGAGACAGAGAGAGAGAGAGACTGCTGATCCACTATCACTGAACCATTAAAGCTTTAGACTTTTGTTAGGTAACATAATTCATTGCTTTTTTTGTCTAAGCCACTATTAGTAGGCTATTCTGTTATTTGTAGCCAAAATCATCTTTGCTGGTACAGTCCCTGCCATCAAGGAGCTTATAGTCTGATAAGGCAAACAGACTCTTAGACACTGACAACATAACATCATAAATATTTTAACACATGGATATAAAAAATGATGTGTAAATGCATTTTATCATACAAGAGGTTCTTTTTATCCATTAGCCTCTTTTGAGGAGTGATAGTCAAAGGTTTGCCATTTCTTATCTCTAATGTCACTTCCTCAAGATGACCAAGATTTTCTTTTTTTTTTTTTTTTGTGAGGAAGACCAGCCCTGAGCTAACATCTGTTGCTAATCTTCCTCTTTTTGCTGAGGAAGACTGGCCCTGGGCTAACATCCGCGCCCATCTTCCTCTACTTTATATGGGACGCCGCCACGGCATGGCTGACAAGCAGTGCGTCCGTGGGCGCCCGGGATCCGAATCGGCAAACCCCGGGCTGCCAAGCGTGAACTAAACCGCTGCGCCACTGGGCCGGCCAAGATTTTCTTTTTAATGAAAGACAGACCACGTTCTACTTTGGGGGCAAAAGATGTCAATATTGTGTAATGCTTGAGGATGGAGACTGTGAAGGAAGACTGCTTGGAGTCCAATCCTGGCTCCACCTGGTACTACTGTTACCAGAAAAACCAGTTTCTTTTACCCACCGCACAGTAGGGTCAATAACTGAAACATCAGGCTTGTGGCAAGGAAAGAGGTTTACTATCGAAAGGCAGGCAGATGAGGAGATGGGAGTTAGAACTCAGATCCACCTCCCTGAAGGGAAGAATGTAGGGGTTTTTATCTGGGGTTTTATGTAGGGGAGGGGGAGCAGGTGGCCTTGCTGGTTGGCGTCTTCCCACCAGCCTGCGTTTGGCCTGGAAGACTGAATCTTGATGCCTGGACCTTGAATTTCTGGGAAAGACAGCTCACTCATACACTAAGGAGGGACAGAAAGACCTGGTTAGTTTTTAACAACAGTTGATTATGCCGAATATGCACAGCTGCAGTTAGCAAAGCTTATCTCAAAGTCTTTTGCTGTAGGGAAGATTTTTTAACCTCTTCGTTCTCGGTTTCACTACCTGTGGGATCTTGACCAAGTTACCTAAACCCCAGTTTCATCATCTGTAAAATGGGGATAGTGCTAGGACCGAACTGAGGTACCCAGAACATGGTCATCTCTCAGTAAATGTTGGTCATGGTTGTTTATCAGACTCCGTTGGGTTCTGAGAATGCCCATCGCTTGTGGGGTGGCCTTCGGTAAGAACCTTCTGTCTTAGATGAATCTACAAGCGAGTTTAAAGAGGGTTGCCATCTTCGCAAAGTTGAGACTTCCTCTCTAAACAGAATAGGCTCTACTAGTTTTCCTTTATATGTCTTAATGAAGTTAAAATTTTCTGCATATTTCTTAAATTTATCTCTACGTGTTATAGCTCTGTTGCTGATGTTGCTGCGGTAAATGGGGGTGTTTTCTTCCATTTATTTTCTGTGCTAGGTTCATTCCACCTCAGGTTATCTGAGAGCTCTGAAAATGCAGCCAAACTGTTAAAAATCAGAATCCTGAAATGACCTAAACCACTGACTCTAAGCTAGTGTGAGCAGACTGCTTTGCCACACCCAACTCCAAGGACGCCTTTTCATAAAATGGAGTCTGAATGGTGACCCCGATTCTAGGAGCAGCTTGCTTTTCTCGGAGGGGCAGGTGGGGAGGCAGAGGCAGCTGAGCTGGGCTTGAGGGCAGCCTCCACTCTAGAGTCTCGTGCTCTTCGTCCGCAACATGGGGCTGATTGTCCCTCCCTCCTAGGTTGTCGCGCGATAATAATGTTAAGCACTGAATGTGAATCTGCACTAAATTAGTGACTAAAAATGCAGGTCTGGGCTCAGATCATATGAGTTCAAATTCCTGCAACCAGACGTTTCCTAGATGTGTGTCCTTGGCAAGTGACATGACCTTGCTGAGCCTTGGTTATTTTATCTGTGAAATGAAGATAACAATAGTATGGGCTTTGGGGACAGCTGTGGGAGTGAGGGGTGACAATCCTTGTACAGGCTGTGCTGAGTGCCAGGCAGGTAAGTCAGTGAGGGCAGAGACCTTCCTGCCTTGGCCACTCCTGAATGAATGAATGAATGCACAAGGGAGTGAAAATATTAAACTGAAGTAATACAATGGCCTCTGAATAAAACCCAGACCCAGGGTTACCAGCTTTGAGTCAGTCTCAAAACGCGAAAAGAGGAGCAGGACCAGTGGCTCCTAACTGGAGTCTGTTTTGCTCCTGGGGGACATTGGTCAATGTCTGGAGACATCTTTGGTTGTCACAACGGGAGATGCTACTGGCGTCTAGTGGGTGGAGCCGAGGGATGCTGCTAAACATCCTGCAGTGCACAGGACGGCCCACAACGCAGAATCACCCAGCTCCAAATGTCAACAGTGCGGAGGTTGAGAAACCCCGGTCCAGGCACGGAATCATTTCTGGTCCCTTAGGGTTTATCAAATAGACCTTCTGGTGTTGGGTGAGGTAATCTGACTCAGAAACTTCTGGTGAGAACTAGCAGTTTCTCAAACTAGAAAGCAGCTCACTGGTGCCTGCAGGTCCCCAAAGATGCCGTTTCCTCTTTGACTTGCTAACTTTCCAGATGCCCTGGTGGTGATTTACTGGCTCAACTTCTCGGATCAAAGACTCCTTAGGCATAGGATTCGCTGTAACTAAAACCCAAGGAGATTGAAACTTTTCCTTCTGAGAAGGATCCCAGGAGATGGATGAGCCACACTTTCCAATGACCCACCGACTCCCCGTGATTTCTCGTTCTGCTTTGGTTAGCTTTGCGATCCCCTCTCACTGCTTCTTCGCCCTGTGTTCTCCACTGACTGCTAAACTGAAGAGCAGCAGGTGAGGCTCCTCAGCCTGGAGAATCCTTCTGGCTGTGGGGAACTTCGAGAGAATAGCCAGCGAGTGACACCATCAATAACAGCTCCTTACACCCGCGGGTGGGGGAGGAAACGCAATGTGGGATGTCACCTTTAAATTTTCAGTGATGCTCACAATGCAGGGAGTGAAGTAATGAGCATGTTTAAATTCATCAAATTTCTCAATAGTAGTCTAAGATCAAACTGACACACTGTGGCAGAGACTTCTAGTTTGCCTCCCCCAACATCTACTCTCCGTCATTCCATAATAATAGCAAAATTGCACATGGCACCCAGAACAAATATTCTGTTTCTTAGCCTTCTTTGCAGCTAAATTCTGGTCAGTAGGATGAAAATGGAAGTTTTGTGGGGCAGCTTCCAGCAACACTCCCTAAAGGAGAGCTGGTGAATGCCCTTACCTCTGCCCCTGGTTCTTTCTTCCATCCTGCTGCCTGAAGCTAACTGTGATGGCTGGAGCTTCAGTCAACATCTTGCACCATGAGGATTAGGCCTACAGTCCAAGGGTAAGAAGTCCATCTGGAAAGAACTTGGGTCCCGAGGACTTACTGGCACAGAGTCACCTTACCAGCCCCGGACTGGCTGCCTCTGACCTTTTCCCTGACAGCGAGAACAATTCTATTTCTATAAAGCCACCTCAGTCACCCTCAGTAAAATGTCATCCTAACTGATGCGGAGACCGAGAGGACGCAGCTGCAGCTCTTGTCTTAATTTCTGTACTTGAGACTGTTTTCTTCCATGAAAACTCTTCTGACTTTATGATGTGGGCTCCAGAGACGCTTGAGAATGCTGTCCTAGGACAGTGCCTGTGAGATGACAGAGAAGGGGCATTTTAAGCTCCTCACAGAGTAGGTGCTCAAAAAATGTGTTAATCAGTGAACGATGCAGGGCGAGGAAACTAAACATCTGTGGAGCATCTGCCGGGAACCTGGAACTCTGCTAGGCTCAGGCAGGGGTGGCAGTGAAGGAAAAGATATTCCCCTGCTTTAAGGACACGCAGTTAAAGGGGAGAGAACTTGTAACACAGAATCACAATTTGGGGTGATAGGGGTGCCAGGATATTCAAAATCCTTTCCCCCCAGTTTTATTAAGATATAATTGACATATAATGTTGTAAGTTTAAGTTGTACCACATTATGATTTGAGATGTACAGAGAAATGATCACCACAGTAACTTTAGCTAACATCCATCACCTCACATAGCTACAATGTTTTTTCCTTGTGATAAGAACTTTAAAGATCTACTCTCTTAGCAACTTTCAAATATACAAAACAGAATTGTCAGCTATAGTCATCATGGTGTACGTTACATCCTCAGGACTTGTTTATCTTATAACTGAAAGTTTGTACATCCATCTCCTCCACCCCTGACCCTCTGCCTCTGGCGACCACCAATCTGTTCTCTGTATCTGTGAGGTTGTTTTTGTTTTTTTAAATGCCACAAGTAAGTGAGATCATACAGTATTTGTCTTTCTCTGTCTGACTTGTTTCACTTAGCCTAATTCCCTCGAGGTCCATCCATATTGCTGCAAATGACAGGATTTCCTTCTTTTTTACAGCTGAATAATATTCCATTGTGTATATATACCACATTTTCTTTATCCATTCATCCATCAGTGGACACTTGGATTGTTTAGGATATTGGAAATCTTAATCAGCTCCCCCATTTCCTATCTCTCCTGTACTCCAACTAATGTGATGTCCCTGCCTCAGAGGTTCTCCAGTATCTATTCTCCCTTCTTACAGGGCAGTAAACTTTGTAGCTGGACCCATGGCTTCCCAGTGAAAGACGTTTTCTGGCTTCCCTGGCAATGACTGGAGGCCACATGACTGTATTCTAGCCAATAGGACGAGAGTGGGTCCACATTGGACCCTTGAGAGAAATGCCCTCCTTCCTGGGGACTGGATGAGGAGGGGACGGTGGGGGCTCCTGAAACCATCTTGGACCACAGGTTGGGGGCTGTGTGTGGAGGTTGGGAAAACAACAAAGTAGGGACCATCCAAGTGTTGCTCTGATGGCTGTGCAGTTACCACACCAGCCCTGAGGGCTATTCGTTTATATTTTATTTAGGTATTTATACTACGCCTCTGTCCTGAAAAGGATGGGGGTTGAGCCAGTAAACGCTTGTATTAGTTTACTTGGGCTGCAATAGCAAAATACCACAGACTGGGGGGCTTACACAGCAGACACTTATTTCCTCACAGTTCTGGAGGCTGGAAGTCCAAGGTCAAGGAGTTGGCAGGGTGGTTTCTTCTCAGGCCTCTCTCCTTGGCTTTCAGATGGCCGCCCTCTTGCTGTGTCCCCATGTGGCCTTTCCTCTGTGCGTGCTCATCCCTTGTGTCTCTCCGTGTGTCCAAATTTCTTAAAAGGGCACCAGTCACATTGTGTTAGATCCTGCCGTAATGACCTCATTTTAACCTGATCACCTCTTTAAAGGCCTTATCTCCAAATACAGCCACATTCTGAGGTACTGGGGGTTAGGGCTTCCCCAGACGAATTTTGGGAGGACACAATTTGGCACTTCTGTGACAATATTAAATGTGACTTTCTATTGTATCAAGTTCCAACAGTCTCCAGACTGAGCCAGATGCTAAGATCCCCTTAGACCTGGTGAACTGGCTCTCCTCTGGCAGCCCGTCATCCGCCTCCACTCTGGAAGAGACTGTAAGGAGGTGAAGAGACAGCTAGCGAGGAAGTATTTGGAGAAGGTTGTTGTGCTTCCATCTCTCCTCAGATCAAGGGAAGCATTTCGGGAGATTGAAGGACGCAGGGGCTGGTGTCTGCATCCTGCGTTGGAAGTCTGAGAACCCAAGGCTGTGGTGGGCCGGGTGGTGGACTGAGGGCTGGGCTGGGCCCTGCACTTGGAGGTGTGAAGGATTGTGTTTCCTGTTGATCATCTGCACGACCCAGGGTTTCTCAGTTTCCCCACTACAGACATTTGTGACTGGATAATTCTTTGTGTGTGTGGGGAGTGGTGGGGGGGCTTTCTGGTTCATTGTAGGGTGTTTAGCAGCATCTGAGGCCTCTACCTACTAAATGCCAGTATCCTCCTCCACTCCCCTGCCCCCCTGTTATGACAGCCAAAAATGTCTGCAGACATCGCCCAATGTCCCATAGGGGCAGAATCGCTCAGGTTGAGAACCACTGGTGTATCCCATGGAAGTGAGCTAGACTGGGTGAACTTGAGATGCACTTGGCCAAGAGGACCACTTGGCAGGGGTGGCAAGGTGACTCTCTGAAGGGGAGGACCACTAGAGTTCACTAAAACTCAGGAGGAGAGCTGTGTGGTCAACCAGAGGGTGGGGTAAGCACCGCCCACATCGAGGGCAGTGCAGGGGAGAGACCCCCAGTGATGGGGTGGGGTGGGGTGGGGTAGGGGAAATCTCCGAAGAACCCACTTTATGGGTGAGAGACTCAGCACCTGGAATCTTCCTCCCGCCGTGGGCACCAGGGCCAGAATACGCTCTGATGATCCTGTGAGCTGAGCGCTCTCTGCCCATACGTGAGTGTGGGGAAGCTAGTGCTCGCGAATGATGAGGGGCCCGGTAAGTTCCCTGCCCCTGACTGCAGGCTTCTGGCAGCAGGCGGGCCCAGCCGAGAGGGGAGATGTTGTCATTGGCTTCGGTTATCATTTGGAATGTGGACGGGAAGAACTTTGGACGTGCCTGAAGCTTCATTTTGGGGCAGAGAGAACTCAGTCAACAAGGAATTCGAGAAGGGAAAGAGAATACATCTGCTTTACGGCCTGGATCCCGTTGATTCAGCTCATTCAATAAACTGGGTCAGGAAAAATGGTGAAAGATTCTGAAGTGGACCCCCAAAAAACACTGGAAGTTCTGTCTAGTGAATGCTTCTGGATTATCTGTGCTGTTCATTACCTTGGAGCTATTTTGTAACCCTGCAAATTGGAGAAAATTGAGAGAAATGCAGATGGATTTTGTCCAGTGGAATACAACTAAATCTTGCCCTAAGGATATTTTTACACCTAGTTGTCAATTCATTTCAGCATTCCTGGTTGCCTCTATGTGTGCGTGTTCTTGAAATGCTCCTTTGATATAGTGGTAACATCTTACTAGTTCCCTCATTGACGAGTTAAGTAAAATCTTTGACACATATTCATTTTGCATTCATATGAAAGGCATGAATTGACTTTTTAAACAAATGGTCCTTTAACACCTGGTGACACTTGAGGCTAAAGTGGGCTCTGAGATTCCTGGCTCTACATTCATCGCCTTGGGCTGGAATCTGAGATCCCTCAGTGCCTGTGCTCATAAAGGTCTTTGAACTATGTCCTTCATAAATGCCATTGTGCTTGAGAAGAAGGTGGCTTAGTGAGGGTCTTCCAGACACCCCCACTTGATCTACTTGCCAATGACTTGCACAAGGAAGGATGAGTTGGCCAAAAGGCACCATGATTTGCTTTGGTCCCTGCCAACTTTTCCTTGAAATACACATTGTTGCACATTTACTGGGCTGCGAATTGTTTTAACTGGATCTCATCTCTTCAACTCTTCCCAGGGGAGAGTTATGACACGAGGCTGAGGAGGTGGGTCTCAGGAAATTGAGACAGAGCCTCTTGGACACTTCGTCTCTGGAACAAGCAGTAGGAAATAGGAAAAACCCACCAAACACCCTGCTCGTCCCTTAGGTTGACCTCAGTGACATACCAGCCATTAGTGTGTCTTGTTGAAGCCCAAGAACTCAGCAACCTGGGCTTGGAATCCGTAGTGGGGATTTTTGATCTAAGTAGCCAGTTAGCTCAGTAATTCACGCTGAGAATCCATTGTAACAACAGCCTCAATTTTTCTGGAATGGCCTATAATTTGTGCATTATATTTAAAAGGAGAGATGTGCATGAGTTGGCAGATTTCTTTCTCTTTCAATTACCGTGTAAGCCTTCTTCTTTTTCTTTAAAAGCCCCAACACCCTAATAGGAAATAGATTAAATGAATAAATTCCGGTGCACTGAGAAGACACTAGACAACTCTTTTGAGCAATCTGGCCAGCCTCTCAGTGACTGCAATTGACCTGTGCCCACTATCTACAAAGTTGTTATTCAGTTCTACTGAGTGGTCCAATTTTTCATCTTCTCTCTGCATTCATTTTGCATCTATATATCTTGTCCACATGTGTATACTCTATTAACAAATGCTTAATTTTTTTCCCGTTTGTAAATTGAATTATATTCATTGTAGAAAAACAGTAACACAGAGAAGTTTAAAGAAGAGACTAAAAATGTTATTCTCCTGCTACCTAGTGTTTAATTATATTTTCTTTTTAGTCTCGATCTTATGAAAAACAAGATATATTTGTGAATAGGATTTCTGCTCCCTCCTTGATTTTTCCTCTTGCTTTTACCTCATTAAGGTGGGTATGGGCCCTGATCTTCCCTAACGGGGTGAGGAGCTTCTGGCAGGGGCAGGGCAGCGGCTGAAGTTGCCTATAGACCCTTCTGTCCTTTGCTATCTTTACTTTCACGTCAGTGCTCACTGGTGGAAGTTAAGGAGGGCTTCTTCAGACCAGTGAGTGATTGCCCAGCCCCCGGGGGTCCCAGAAGGACCCCAACCTGGGCTCCACCTGGCGGTACCAGGCAGGTATGGTAAGACCTCGTAGGGCGGTGCTCCCAGAATTGAAATATAGGCAAGAATCACCTAGGGATGTGGTTGAAATGCAGGTTCTGATCCAGTAGTGCCCAAGTGATGTGCATGCTGCTGGTCCACACCACACTCGGAGTAGCTGGCCCCCGGGAGCAGTCCAAGACTGCTCTTGGGCATCCTGGCATGAGGCTTTCCCCAGCTCGTGACCTTTCCTGGTCCTCACAGAAAAACCAGAGCAGCAGATCTGACAGCACCACGGGGCCTGGGACGATGGGCATTTTGGGATAATCATTGTGCACACATGAGCAAAGACACTTGGGTCCTGGGCGAGACCCAGAACCTTGACAAAATCCTGGAGGGTTTTGTCCCAGAACCTGAGCCTGACCAAGGCTGAATTTCGTAACAACCCTGCAGGATTGAGGCATAGAGATAAAATTAGGTTGATTTGTGAAAAATAAAGAAGTGTGCCCTTTCTTACAGACAGGAATTTGGGGACTGAAATTTTTCACACTCTGTGATGTGCATTTGAACAAACTTGCAACATGTTGCATGTACATTTTTGTCCTCTTTTCCTTCCATTTATGATGTCATGAAAATTTTCCCAACTCATGAAATATTCTCTGAGAATAAAACCTTTGACAGTTCCTTTCTAGGACAGTAAGGACCTGGCCCATGGCACTCAGTGTCAAGTCCTCAGTACTCACAGCTCCTGACATGTGGTGGAAGCTCGAGAACTATTTGTTGATTCACTCAAGTGTGGAAACCGCTGAAGAATGATTTCTCTGCCCTTGGCCACTTAGATTGCCTTTGGTTTTATAAATAGTGCTGTGGCAGACATCTGGGTGGAAACCTTTGTCCACGCTCTTGACTGTTTCCTTAGGGATCTGAAGAAGTGGATTTACTGAGTCAAGGAATATGCACAATCAAAATATTCTGGGTATTTACTGAAAAATTGCCCTTTAGAAATATCACTCCAATTTACACTTTCATCAGCCGTGCCTGAGAGCGCCCATTTTATCATACTCTTGCCAATGCTGGGATCCTCATTTAGAAAAAAATCTCTTGCTAGCCCTAAATTACAACTTATTTTTGTTTTCATGAACATTTCTTTGACTACTAGTGAAGCTGAGTGTTTTTTTTGAGTGTGCCCATTGCTCTTTGTATCTCTTCTTTAATAAATAGGCTGTTTGGGTCTTTTGTCTAGTTTTCTGTTGGCTACACCAGCATATTTTAATTGGAGAGGTGAATTTGGTTCATCTTTCAGTTTCTCATCTGATAACCGTTGCTCATTGCTCTGCTAAAAAACAGAATATAGACATAAACTTAACTTAATATGAAGCCGGTTCTTCTTGAAATCTACTCAAAGAATTAAGCCACTGAAATACTTGAATTCCAGCTCTAAAGTTCCTATAAGGCGAGCTCAGCACAGTGTCTAAAATAAGAACTTAGATTTTGGGAAAATGAGTGATTTTTTTCTCTGGTACGTGGCGCCATCTAGTGGTGTCTGAAGACATTGCAGGAACAAAAACCTCTGCGTTTGGGATTAAAATGGAGCTCATTTAACTTGGCCATCTCGAGTCCATGCTGCCCTCAGTTTTCCCCTGATTACTGATACAGCCTCCCAACTGGACTCCCCGTCTTCATTCTTTCCCTCCTCATTCCATACTTTACATTGCAGCCAGAGTGATTGTTTTAAGATTGTAGATCTGTGTCAGTTCTCTGTTTAAATCCATCCAGTAGCTCATCATTGTCCTTATAATAAAGCTTCGTCCGTTAACCTGGTTTACGAAGTCTTCTGTGATCTAGCTCGGGTTTGGCGAGCTTTTTCTATAAAGGGTCACAGAGTAAATGTTTTGGATTTTCGGGGCAAGGTCTTTGTTGTGACTTCCCAGCTCTGCCGAGGGGCTCTTGATCGCCCTCCGGACCACCAGCTTTCCCTCCTCAACCATTATGTTCTGCTTTGTCTGGTTGCTCTGCTCATGGTGCTTCCTGTTCAGGCGTTAAAAGGCCCAGGGTCCTTGTTCAATTAGAGCCAGAGAAGGGCAAGGAGCTGCTTTGGGGGTAAGAGGTAAACAAAATTGTGTGGTCTTTGGAGTCTTAATCTAGGTCACAAATAACCAGAGTTCTTCAAAGGGCAAGCTTTACTCCAATTCCTCTGTGTGTTGATGTGCAGACCCGCTAACACTGGTGGGACCCAGGCCAGGAGCACAGACGGACGCCCACCCACCACATGTCTCAATGTTGAAAGAGCAGAAATCAAGCTGATAACTGCTCATTCAGATGGGCTCTGTCCTGCTACCTGGTCATATATATACCTTCGTAGCGACAATTATAAACAAATATAAAGCTGATCTTCAATAATAAAAACCAAAATTCAGGTTTTATATGACCGAGTTGGCAAATTATTAAAGATAATGAAGTTTTATTATTATTGTGCTAGCCTGGATGTTCTCTTGATGGGCTGACAACGTTTGAGGATTGAGCAATAAAACAAAGATAGATGTAACTCATAAATCATATTTATTATGCAAAATTTATTTTTACCTTCTTTTCAACCAAACTGTTGACTATGTTGTGGAAATTAAGATTTTCACATAACTTATGTTTTATTGACAGTAATGACATGCAGTGCTATTCAAAGTGTGATTCCAGCCCCCAGTGGAAGAGACTTATCTCTAAACGGTTTCCAGTGGATGAAGATGTGAGAGAAAGAAGATAAACGCTCACTCTCGATTTCTGTGCCAATCTTCCACAGTTCAGACTGGCCATACCCACACTGAGAATCGTGGAAAGAAGTTTTAAAAGGTAATTGTAAACCAAAGTGTGGCAAAGTTGAATATATTTTCATAAAACTATCCATTAAAATAAGCAAAACTTAAGAATTTCATATATATTCTAAAAGTTATTTTCCTTCCAAAATATCTACTCAAAGTAAAAGCAAAATAAAAATGATAATTAAGGAATGTGATAATTTTAAACAAAATGGTTTAAATAAAGCTGGCATTTTAAATTTGAGGATTTAACACTTTAATTAAATATTTTTACATAAGTAAATTTTAAATAACTTTTTATATAAGTAAATCTATTGGCAGTTCTGGCATCAGGTGTCCCTCCAGGTGCCAGTTCTAAGGAGAACAACTTTTCACTCATGTTTTGTCTAGACACACACGTGAGTGTGCACAGACGTACTTAAGATCCTGCGAGACGGCTCATATTGCCAAATATTCTTCAGCCACCATGTGCAAGTGCTGTGGTCACCATGGTAATTGATGAGTTTCTCTGGAATCAGAGAACGGATGACAGAGAGGTGCAAGGAAATGGATGCTTGGCACTCCCAGGAAGTGGCCCTTTGGTGTTCCAGTACGCAGAAACGTATCGAGGAGAAGCACTGGGAGAGTTAATTTCCCTTTTCTCTTACCTAAACATTTCTGTTGCTCGAACCCTCTCCACACTCCATCGCCGAGGCCACACAACCCCCAAATCTTCATGGGGTTTCGATGCAGCTCCCTGCACTGAGTTAAGGACCAGGGCGAGAGGCAGAGAAGAGTTTCCCAGGGGCCTGAATCGTGTCCTGAGAATGGACGTCCAGGGTGATGGACGTGTCATCAGTTTGGGCACCAGATCCTGAGCGACTTGATTTGTTCAGGCCCCCACGTGATGATGACTGTTTATTTACTTATTCATGTGATATTCAGGGCCTGCAGAGCTGAGAGCAGGGACCCTCTTGCTTGGGGCCAAGTGTGAAGCAGTTGATATGCATGAAGGATTTCTTTTTTTTTAAAAATTAATTAATTAATTAATTAATTATTTTTTGTGAGGAAGACCGACCCTGAGCTAACATCCGTTGCCAATCCTTCTCTTTTTGCTGAGGAAGACTGGCCCTGGGCTAACATCCGTGCCCATCGTCCTCTACTTTATAGGGGACGCCACCACGGCATGGCTGACAGGCAGTGCGTTGGCGGGCGCCGGGGATCCGAACCCACGAACCCTGGGCTGCCAAGCGCGGACTAAACCGCTGCGCCACCAGGCGGCCCCTAGGATTTCTTTTTGAGCTGCTTTTCCTTTCGGCTTGGGGAGAAGAGTGGTCTAGAGCTTCCCTAAAGGCAGGATTAAAAAGAGGGAGGAGGACACGGAAAGGATGGCTTGACACTAGTCTCCTGCCTGGTCTTGTCCCTTGGACCAGTTTACAACCCCGATGCAGAAGGTCACAGCCAGCAGCTGAGTGAGCTGTTTCCCCAAGATTTTGTGAGCCGTGGGGCTCAACAGTGCTGCCTTGGGATTCAGATGACCAGGGGACGCACCCAGTGGTCTGCTTCCCTCTGGTACTTGTAGGGCTCCCCTGATCCGTCCAGGATCGGTAGCGTTGACAGCCCCACTGTAACAGACATTGGCCATTTCTTGGAGGACACCAGCCACAGTGGCAGCGAAGAAGCACTTCACAAAGGACGGCAGCTTTCCTTAAGTTGGAGGCTGTCGAAGAACATGAAAACCTTATCTCAGAGCCTTCAAGGACTCCCAGACGTAGGGTTGGTGTTGGTGGATTTGGTAGGGGAACCTGGGGGTCCTAAGTGAGCAGGTGGGTCAGCTCACCCCACCTGACATTTGTATTATTAACTTTGATGTGACTATACCCCTGGGCTGGTGAAGCATGGGCATTCAGATTATATTGAGCAATAGAACCTTCAGCAGGCGCTGCTTTAGGCATCTTAACAAGGAAAGACATGTACAGCCAGGCACGTGGAAAGCCATGACTATTCCCTTCCTGTTGGAGCCCCAGTGGTGGGGATTTGCATTGGAAATTAATGTTTCCACCATTCACTCAAAGCCTTAGGTGACACCTGAAAAAAAAGGAAAAAGGTTAGATCTGTAAGTTGGAGGCCAATTTTCCAAAAAAAGATACTGGTGGCGGAAAGGGAAAGCTCAGCAGAGGAGAATGACTATGTGAGGAAGGAAAAGGTCAAATAGCGAGAGAAAAAACTACATTTTAGTTCCAGGAAGAACCTTGCAGAGACAGGGAGAGAAAGAGCTGTCTGTGGGAGTGTGAGTATCTTGAGGGGTGTGGCAGAATAATGGCCCCCAAAAGGTCCTTCTTCTAATCCTCCGACCCTGTGAAGATTGTAGGTTGCACGGCAAAGAGGAATTAAAGTTGCAGATGGAATTAAAAGAGGGAGGTAATCCTGGGTTATCCAGTTGGGCTCACTGTAATCACAAGGGTCCTTAAAAGTGGAGAGGGAGGCAGAAGGGAGTCCGAGAAAGAGATGTGACCGTGGAAGCAGGGTCAGAGAGATGCCACGCCGTTGGCTTTGAAGATGGAGCCCCTGGGAGCTGGAAGAGGCAAGGACGTGGATTTCCCATGGGAGCCTCCAGAAAGGAGGACAGCTTGATGTCAGCCCAGTGAGACCCATTTTGGACTTCTGACCTGCAGGACTGTAAAAGATAACAAATATTGTTGTTTTAAGCCGCTGAGTTTGTGGTAATTTGTTACAGCAGCAATAGGAAACTAATACTAATAGAATACTGGTTCTCTGGGATTTGCCTACATTCAGAACAGTTTCTTTCTCTGGGGTACATTTGGGGTCACCCCTGACATGGGTGATGCATGCAGACTCACCGCCGGAGACCACTTTACCTTATTTCCTGCTCCGGGGGTGGGGGCACATCCTGCAGCCTCTTGTGGCTGTGTCTCCTTGCTGTGCAGCCACGCCATGGAAAGGGATCCTTCCAGATGGTTCCAGGTCCTCTAGGGGGACCCTTTGGCTTTTGGGAAGCCGACATCCTACCAGGCAGTAGGGGTGCAGCCACTTCTGCTGCCCTCTCCCTTTGCCCTAACGTGCAGACAGCTACACCTCTCCCCTCTAAACCTTTCCATCTCAGTACCCACACTCCCCAGAGGACTTGAGGTGAGCCTTCTGGGTCATTCCCTAAAGCCTCTCTCCCAGGCTGGAGGCAAGAGAGGGGCATCTGCCTCAGCCCCCGTAGGGCAGTGTTAGAAAGTGCCTCCAGGCCCCAGGAATAGCTTCTAGAGGCATCGATATCTCTCTTGGACTGTTCCCTTGGACCTTTTTAGCCTCAAGTAGGAGTTGAGCAAATGGCTTTTCTCACCCCTTTTTCAAGGCTGCTAGAGGTCTAGCCCCTGTATTTGCTACTTGGTGTCTTATTATTGACCTTTTAGGGCCTCCACCAAAAGTGAGACTGGAAGTTTCGTTTGGACATCCTATTACATTCGTAAGACCTTATTTCACATTCTCTTTGGGCACTACGTGATTTCCTTCTCCATCCTTGGAGAGAGTGTATGTCCCAGCATATTTACATGGACAAGGCACCGGGGAGGGAGGAGGGAGAATTTTATTCTCTTTAGGACCAAAGGAAATATCGAGGACCCCAAGACAGTGCCCCCAGAGAAGCCCCGAGGTAGCAGGCTGCAGTCCCTGCACTTGACCCCCATGTTGGTGAGTGGTCAGATGAGGGTCCCTCCGGGGGGAGATGTGGAGGGAAAGGGCTGCTGTCGTGACTCCATGCCCCAACAGGGGACTGAAGACAACGGGTTGAGAGGGTTTGCAAACAAATGGCTGGTGAAGGGGAGCTAGAGGAGAAAGAGAAGAAAAGTCATAAGATGGAGCAAGAAGCTGGGCTGGGGTCACCTGGTGTCACACTCTAGGCAGCTCTAAGAGACTACTATAGACTGGGTGATTTCTAAACAACAGAGATGCATTTCTGGTCGTTCTGGAGGCTGGAAGTCCAAGATCAAGCCTCCGGCAGGTTCAGTGTCTGGTGAGGCCCTGCTCTCCGGTTCACGGATGGCCGTCTCCTCCCTATGTCCTCACATGCTGGACGGGGCAGCGGGGGAGCTCTCTGGGGCCCCTTTCGTACGGACACTACTCCATTCACGAGGCTGCTCCTCCCAAAGCCTCCACCTCCATATGCCATTGCCTTGGGGCTTAGGTTCAACGTCTGAATTTTGTGAGGACACGATCATTTGTCCTACAGCACCTGGTCGCACACCAAGACTGTCAGAACAGACCGAGGCAGTGACTCTCTGACCAAGGCCAACAGATGCTCACCCTCCGAGCAAAAGCTCTAGGTTTGTAATGTTATTATACTGATAAAATTATTTGATACTTATTGAATTTACAACATATTTTTTAAAAATACCAAAAGACAAAGTCCCAGATTTACAAATTGTCTTAGACTATAATTTTATTGTTTTACTGAGCGCATAACTCTCGTCGTGAGCCTCCATCCCCAACGGCACGAACACGGGAACGTGCCTTGAAGGTCTCTCTGCTTCACAACAGTCTCTTTTGGATGGCTGTCTGTCAGCTTAAAGTCCCCCTGCCTACTGGGACCGCTTCTCTCCTCTAAAGGGTCCTCCTTCCTCCTCCGTCCCAGGGTGGCTTCTGAGGAAGCTCATGGATCTGTCTGCGGTCGGGGGTCCCTGCAGGTCCTCTGTATAGGCTCCTGCGGCCTCTGGCTGAGACGGAGTCATCTTGCCTGGGCTCTGCATGCGCTGGCCGCTGAGCATCCTTCTCCGAAATGTCTGGGGTGCCATATGTCCTTGTCTGTCAGCTCCCCAGGGCCTGGTGGTCCCCTCCCTCTCCCTCCCACTGGCTCTGCCTTTCCTCAGCTCTCTCTCCAGTCCCTGTGCGTACGTTCACACCTGGCCTTTGCCATGAGCTAACCCCGCCCTTCACCTTGGCAAAACGCTCTCAGGCTCTGCATCTGCCTGAAAGTGTCACGCCTCCATTTGCACCCTGTGGGAGCCGCCCCACGTTGGTGCGGGGAAATTCCCACGAGTCTGGCTCTCCCAGCGTTCCAGTGAGACACACGCACAAGTGCTATACTCTCAGCGTCCCCTCAACCTGTCCGCGGCTCCTATTTTCCTCGGTCTCCCTGTTTTTTAAGGCCTAGAGAGGTAGGGGCGCTGGACTCCTGAGGCATTTGTGTCCTCACTCCACTCTTCTCCCTTCTCATTCTCTCTTCCCCTTGCTGGAAGGGCTTCTGTTTTCCCCTGGAAGGTTCTGGAAAGATCTTCCCCACTGTGACATATCATCTTCTCTTCTGCTCTGTGACAAAAATGTCACTACAACCATCAATTCCTTTCAAGCTACATTCGTTTTTTTTTTTTTCTGTGTACCAAACCCTATGCTATGCTAAAATAAGATAATGTCCCCATTCTTGAGGAGTTTCCAGATTATTAGTATAGGTTCATAGCAAAAACAGTGCCACCCAATCCAGGACTGCCAGGCTGGGCTTTGCTATATAAAGGGAAGCGTTTAGAAATAACTTTGTATTTTTTTTTTTTAATTTTAGCAAAGCCTGGTTTTCAAGGTTTGCAAGGGACAAAAATCTCAAATTCAAAGCTAATCAGCGGCTTCTTCATTCTCTGCGTGGGGAGCCACAAGACAATTTATTTAAAGAAAAAAAAATGCATAGGTTTAATATTTTCAAAGTATTGTCCCAATCACCACATGTTTGCAACTGTTCTTATTATGCAATCATCTGCTTTTAAGAAGTAACATGCCACGCCCCAGACGTCAGCAAATTACAAGTAACATCACATGACGCACACTATGGGCACTAATTTCTAATGATCACTTCTGCTTTTTGTTGCCTACAAAATGCATCTACTGTAGATGTGGATTTAAGTAACAAAAGGAATGTGTGACCTTGGGGAAGTTAACCTCTCTGAACCTCAGCTTCCTCATTTGTAAAATGGGGGATTGACTAGGCTAAGAGACGTTCTGTCTAAATTAAATGAGATGACGTATGTGAACAATAATGTAATGTGTGTTCTGTCAATGTTGACATTAGGTGACTTTACCTGGTTTCTCTTAGGCCTTCCCAACGTGTGGGTCTAATGGGGTTGTGATAATTCCAACTCTGCCCTCTTCCTGATATAGAGTCAGCAGCCACTTGTAAAGATCTGTCCCCAGCAAGTCTATTTCCGATGAGTCTCCCTTTAGCTCCTTCAGAAGGATAATCGGTAACATTTATTGACAGCTTGCTCTGTGCATGATTTCCTTTAATCTCCACAACAATCCCACGAGACTGTAGAAGGGGTGACCGAGGCACAGAAAGATGAAGTAACTTGTCGCATGGCTGGGATGTGTCAGAAGCAGGCTTTGAACCCCGGCAGCAGAGATCCTGAAGGCTGTCCTCGTCAGCACTATTCCCTACAACTTGCATCCCTGCTTGCCAACTATCCCCGCTGCTCCACTGCAGACTTCTGTGGAGCACATGCTTGGAGGTTCTGGGACTACCTGTGGGAGAGACGTCTTTGAACCCAAGTCCTCGGACTCCGTGTCCAGTGCTCACTCTCTCACCAGCATCATCTTGACCTGCAGCATTGGAATTTGGCGTCCAAAAGGGCCATTTGGTGACCTGCTTATCAGCCAGCTGTCTGCCCTCTGCCAATCACTATACTCCTATCTCTTTTGTGCTGTGCAGACCAGATTGGAAAGCCAGTGTCCGGCTTCTGGAAAGTTCTTTTGAGAGGCATCAATTTGTTTTACTGGGAGCAGCTTTAAATATTTGACCGAGTTTTCTTTTGAGCTTTGAGATTCTTCTTAGTTGTAGAAATATTCATAATGGAGTCTCTTCTGTTTGAAGGAAAAACATATTTGTTTGGAGAATAATTTAGTGTCTGGCCAAAAGACAGACCCTCCACCTTCGGATTTTCTCCCAGACCACGAAATCTCCTTTCCTTGGGGAGCTGAGCTTTCTCGTGCATCTGGCATCAAGATGAGATAGAATTTGGTGGCATCTTCTGGCCCGGTCACTTCTTTGAATCTCTGGGACTTGTTTGTGAGGAATCTGGGGAGCAGACAGCTTTTTCATTATTAATGAGGCAGGGGTGCTGGTGAATTTGGGCAATTAATGGAGACAGTTGGCTGCACACTTGGCCAGACCCTGGCTCAAATGTGTTTGAATTATGCAGGTGTGCTTCTTAATTAAGAAGAGATTTTGCCAGAGGGAAAACACCAACCAAATTCCTGTGATGCTCTTTCTTCCCCAAGGGGTGGCCTGTAGCCTTTTAGACTAAGTAGGTAGGCCTCTAAAGGCTTCCTACAAAAAACATGGAAAAAGTTTCTGTTGATCCTTTATCAGTAGACGAGAGGAAATGAGTCTGTTGTGTCACAGTTGGGAGATAACTTTCATTTTTCACATTCTAATGTCTTCATGGTCATGCTCCTCATTAAAGTGTGAAAGCCAAGAGCCGTGGCTGGGGAGTTAATTACTGATCTGAGATAGTTTCAGAAAACGTTGTAAAGAACTTGCCTCGCTATAGATAATGACAAAAATTGATAGCTGGGAGAAGGTGGTTTTGTACAATGGAAATTCTGGCTGTAAACAATAACATCCATCTATTTCCAGACTGTGAGAGAATTCAGAAGACCTGGCATAGATTATCCTGTCGCAGGCAGATGCGCCTCAAGGAGTCACAGCGCTGCAAGGTGAAGAGAGGGACTGAGATTTGAGCTTAAAACCTACTGAGATCTCCTCGAATCTCAGTTATTTGACTTGCCCTCACTGGATAATTTAATCAGTTGTTCAATTCATCTTTCAGGAATGTCAAATATAAGAAGAAACATAATTAGAGAGTAAGAAAAAAATTTTAAATGGTGAGTGGGACTTTAGGGGCTTATCTTGAAAAGCTCAAAGAGGATGAAACCAGGGTGCTGTGTACAGGTGTTCAGGTTGTGTACTGCCCAACTCTAGGAGGTGCCATGCACATCGTGAGCATCTCAGATTTGTATATCCGTTAGGACAATTTTTTTCTGGCAAATGGCAATAAGATATCTCTGGGAAAAGGATACTTTTATCTAATTTGCATAACTGTGAAGTGTGGGCTAGGTGCCATCCCTGTCAGAACTATAACCACAGAGGCTGCAAACTAATGTCACAAGGGCAGAATGTGGCTCATGTTTGCTTGTCTGTTTAAACTGCAAACGGGCCTCCATGGCATTAAAAAAATGAAGCTTTGAATTATTTGCTAACATTTAAAAGTCAGCTACATTTACCTAAAAATCTGGATTCCTGGTTTCTCTTGGAAAAGAGATATTGGGGAGCCTAATTTTCTGCATAACAGTAAATAGCTCCAGCGGGTGCTAAAGTTTCCCTTTAGATCAGGACTGGGCCATCCAGTTTGTCATAGTCCCACCACACTTTATGGTACCTTGACAGTGAGGGCCAATGTCAGTTGCTGTTTACTATTACACTTGCCTTTTATTTTTCTCGCAGAATTAAGAGGAGAGTGATGTAATTCTTCTATCCATGTCTCTGTAAAATGTTTGAAAACCAAAAATAGAAGAAAGGGGCACAGTTTTTCAATAAAAACAAGTGGTAGAGAGCATATTTTTTGTGGAAGGGGTGAATATTCCTATGTGTTTAACACACTAACTGCCTCTGTGTCAAATGAATAAAATACCTGTACCTAGCAGGCATTTGAGTTTCTAACCTCTGCCGTGAAAAGACCTCTGAAAATGTAGTTTAAGGGATTCTTGATGGAAAAACCTGAGAAAAGGGAACACAACACCTCAATAGGAAGAAATGTTCCAGCAGCACTTCTGAAGTCACACGCTGTATCCTAACTGGTCATTCCAGCCATTGGGGAAAGTCTGGAGAAGGGGACCCCCCTCTCTCCAAGGAGCCAGGAGTGAAGCGAGAATTCTGCTGTATGTGTCCCCAGCACCCAATGCTTCTCTCACCAGTATGTATCGCTCTATGTGGTCATGGCGTGCATCGGTGACCGCGGGGACGCCTGCAATGTTCACAGCCTGGTGCAGGGCACGGAAGTAGTAGGTGTTCACTAAAAATCATTGAATGTGCCGTCTTCCTTGGGAGTAGAAGCAGGAAAGGGGCTGCTGGTGGCTGGGCCTGCAGCACAGAGACAGCGGGGAGAAGAGAATGATACCGTTTGGAATTCTTGGGTTGCAAGCAATGGGAACAAATCTTGGGTAACTTACACATAAGTCAACGTATTGAAGGGTTACGGGGAATAAAAGGAAACTCTGTAGGACCTTTTCTTTGGACTGGATTGGGCCCCAGGCAGCTCTGGGCATGGGGGTAGCTAGTACCAACGCTTCAGGACATCATCCCGTCAGGATCCACTGGCTCTGTTTTCTGTCCTTGGGTCCCTTGACGCGAGAGTAGGAGAAACAGAGTCTGATTGGCTTTAGTTTGCGTCACTCACCAGAGGTGGGCGGGGAAACATGATTGACAGTCTCACCAGACCTCAGGCGCGGTGGCAGGGTGGGGATCACATGGGAACGGAATCTGCACGCCGAGCAGGCAGAAGGGGGTAGGTCTGCGCTCCGCCTACGGCGCACCAGACGCCTGTCCCAGCCCTTCTTCCCTGGGTGGGGCAGACTCTGTGATGTTCTCCCCTCCTCGCCTCCGGCCCGCGGTGACCCACAGGTTGGTGTCTGACCTGAGGGGTCATCCGCGTCCAGCGTTCTGGGTGAGGAGGAACTTCTGCGGGGTAATGACAACCTCTGCTCGGCCCTGCCCACTCCTGGGCTAGGTCTCCGTCTTCCAGGTCGCGAGGAATCATAAGGTCTGGAAATGTGGCTTCAGGAATAAAAGTATAGTAACAATCGCTATTATTTATTGCTCATCTGCATTATTGCATTTGGTCCCCACGTCTCTGACAAGACACTCTTATTTCCCTTATGGTACAGATTATGATAGTGAGAATTAGAGTCAGCAACTGGTAGAGCTCAATTCAAATCCAAATCAGGTTGGTCCAAAGCCCAGGGTCCCACACAGCATGCAGCACCCTCTGCCCCACTCTAGCTGACCTAGAGGAGCCTTTGGACTCTGTGAATAAACTTTAGGCGTCTCTTAGGCTCTGGGTTACAGGATTTTTGGAGGCAGCTTGTGTAGTACATTCTAGTTCACTGAGGGCTCAGAATTTTGGTTGTCCAATATAATTATTTTCTGTTAACCTCTTTTAGCAATGGTGTTCTTTTCCTACCCGAACAGATGAGAGAAACCAGAAGTCTGAATTCTGCCCAAAAATGTGTCACATTCAAATATTCTATGTCCTAAGCAAGGTGACTTGATAAAAAACTGCCCCAACTGCCAGAGTTTAGCTGTTTCCTCAAATGCCAATTTTTTCCTGGCTGTTCAGATGACATAGAGAATCTTCATAAATCTAAATTTATTCTGTGTAAGGGACTGTTCTTCATTCTGGGATTATATCCATCCATCTGTACCTTTTGGTGATAAAATGTCCTTTCTTGTGAAAGATGACACTAGTAAATAATGTTTTATTTTTTATGTAGCAAAATAAGAAATTTATGCCATTTCCAACCGTCCTTGTGCCATTTTGGGGGTGGGGGGAGAGCGGAATTTTGAGATGTTACCAGTTTGTGATATACAAGTTTTGAACCACTGTCCTGGATAGCCTGATCTGCTAAAGGCATAATAAATATGGGCATCTACAGGATGCCAAAATCTAAGAATATGATGAGGAGTAAAATAAAATATAAACAAACTTTAGAAATAAGTACACATAAGAACAGAAAAATATTTTACTGCTTCCTAGTACTTCATAGTACCAAATATTCTGTCTTGTTCATCTCAGCCATTCTGGAGGGAGTATAGTGTGAAGTCTGTTTATTAAGATCAGTTATTTATTCGTTCTGGTGTTGAGAGACATTTAGGTTGATTCCAATTTTTTGCTGTAATTGCTATGATAAGCAATGTTACATTGAACATTCTTGTGTAAGTTATCTTGATTTTTTTCTATCACTAGTTTTTATTTTAATAAATTTCAAACCCAGAAAAGTAGAGAGAATAGTATAATGAATACCTATGTTTAATAATTGTTAATATTTTGCCATATTTGTTTAATCTATTTTTTTGCCAAATTTAAAGTGAATTAGACATCATAGCATTTTTACCCCTAAATATCTCAGTATGCATCTCTAAAGTATGAAGATGCTTTCCTACATGACCACAATCCCATATCACACCTAACGACCTTAACAATAGCTCCCAAACATCATCTAATGTCCTGTTCATATTCAGTTTTTCCTAATAGTCTCTCAAATGTTTTTCAAATCAGAATCCAATCAAGGACTCCACATTACATTACATTTGGTTGTTATATTTTGTCCTTAAAGTTCCCTTTAATCTAGTGTAGTAACATCCCTCACCCGCTTTATTATTTTTTTGATGACATTGTCTTGAAGATATAAGACCAGTGTCCTATCAGATGTCTTATCTTTTGGATTTGGGAATTGCTTCCTTATGATGGTGCTTAGCTTGTTCCTCTATCACCTAAATTTTCTGTAAACTAGAAGTTTTATCTAAAGGCTTGAATAGATTCAGGATAAACTTTTTGGCAAGAATATTTGGTAGATATACCAAATGTGTACTCCACATTGCATCACAACAGAAAACACAGAACATCTGGCTGTCCCACCATGAGAGATGCTGACGTTGATTACTGGTTAAGATTGGGGCAGTCACGTCTCTGCATTGTACGTCACACATTTCCCCTGCAAATAGGAAGTAATCTGTGGAAGGATATGTTGGCACTATGCAGATGTCCAGTTCCCCATCATTTGCCCTAATTGCTGGTTCTTGTCTCAATCCACTGTTTCATTTCGGATTGCAAAATGTTGATTTGCAAATTCCACCTTATCTTCTACATTGATTAGCCGACAATCTTCTGTAAAGAAGAGATTTCTTTCATTTACTGGGGTTATAGGATTACCCTAAATTATAGTTCCTGCTAGAAATGTAGGAAAAATGCTTAATTCCTTTCAATTAATTACCAGTTTTTAGAGTAAGGAGTTGGTATTATAGTTATCTTCAATGATGGCAGATAAACCTAAGTTTTCTTTGTTGGCACCCTCTTGTGAATCAATCTGGATTCTTGGATTTATATATATTTGTATATATTTGCAGCCATTCTTTTATTTATTTATTTTTTTGGTGAGAAAGATTAGCCCTAAGCTAACATATGTTGCCAATCCTTCTCTTTTTGCTGAGAAAGATTGGCCCTGAGCTAACGTCTGTGCCCATCTTCCTCTACTTTATATATGGGGTGCCTGCCACAGCATGGCTTGATAAGCGGTGCATAGGTCCACGCCCAGGAGCACAGGGTGTGAAATTAATCAGTACGCCACCGGCCGACCCCCAGCCATTACTATTTCCGATGCTCCGCTTGTCTCAATTTTGGCCATTGGGCACCCCTTCCGGTTGGCTCATACATCCTTTGGACATGAACCCATTGCTCATTGAACGTTTCCTTGCTTTCTGGCACAACAGTATGTCTTATACTTATCTTCTTGTGCAAAGATGAAAATGATTGCCTAGGATTAGTTCTGAAAATCAAAATTGTTGGGTTATGTACGTTTAATATTTTGAGAAATAATGTCAAATTGCCCTCCAAAATACAAAACCAACTTACTGTTCCACCTGCACCACAGGGAGTACCAGATCTCCCTTCGCTTCTGTCAGCTCTTAAGGTGATCAAACTTTAATAATTTTTCCAATCAGGTGGGTGAAAATGGTATTTAATTGCTGTTTTAATTTCCTTTTCTCCAATTACTAGTAATATTGAGCATATTTTAATATATATTTATTTACCATTGAAACTTTTATCCTTTCGTTTGCTTCCTTATATCCTTTACACATTTAAATGAGTGACTCTCATCTGTTTTTTTGAAAACTTGCTTACTAAGTTATTTAAAGTAAACCCATACACGAGATTTTTATTAGTAGCAGTTACCAAAGATAGTTTGTTCTCCACTGCTTCCACTGGGTGTCACTGCTTGACCTGCTTAGAGCACAGAGAATCATCCTGGGAGCAGGGATGTCTGTGCTTAAAATTTATAGATGGCCACCTGGCCTTCCTTCTACTTGCCTGGGCGTAAGATGCTCAAGAGACAACCTCATTCTATAAGCAATTCAATCTGCTGTGCATAAATATTTTTTTTGGATGAAACTTAGATCAAAATCAGGTCAATGGCAGTATGCCCCTCTCTTGGCTCTTTTAAGGCTCCAGAAAATGTGTCTTTCATTTAAAATAAGGGCAGGCGGAGGAATGAAAACCAGCCATAGGTTTAAAGACCTTTGATAGATCTGCACAGAGATTAAGACTCTTTCGCCTTTTGGAGGATGAAATATTTCCTCTTGATAAGAAACCTGTTGATGATAAAATGTGCATTTGGCTTTTGGTAAGACTGTGGGAGTGGCATGCGATCTGATTTTCCCCTTTTCATCTATAATCTGTCCATTTTCAACCTGCACGGGCTTTGCTTTTTGCTCCTTTGATATTAATTGGAGAAAAGTTCACTGAATGAATTATATTGATTAAAACGTAATCCTTCAGAGGAGTTGATATCTATTTTTCAAATGTTTTTGACTATAATATGCATATAAAAGTGCCCAGATCATAAGTGTACATCTTAGATTTTCACATGCTGAACACACCCATGTAAGGAGCACCAATAACAGGAAATGGAACGTGACCAGCCCCCCAAAGCCCCCTGCATTCCTCTTTCTAGTGACCCCTCCCCTGGTTTCAGCAAAAGTAACTACTATCCTGACTTCTCTCTGAAGATCAGCTTAGCCTGTCTTCTTACATTAGATGAATGGACTCAGATGCTCTCTCTTGAGTCTGGCTCTTTCTCTCAATATTGTTTGTGAGATTCACCCATATTGTTGAGTAGAGTTGTGATATCTTTTCATTGCTGTATAATATTCCATTGTGTGAACATGCAGTGATTTATTCTATTGCTGCTGAGCATTTGGGAAGTTTTTAGTGTTTGGCTATCATGAATAGTACTGCAATGAAAATTCTAGTGCACGTCTTTTGGGGGAACATATGTGGAATTCCTGGGACCTAAGGTAGCATGTGCTTAGCTGGGGTGGATACTGCCAAAGACAGCTTTCTGAAGTAATGTTTATCAACTGATGCTCACACTACCCGTGTCTGACAGTTCTAGGTGGTTCAAATGCTCCCCAGCACTTGGCATTTTTCTGTCTTGTGCCTCTGAGCCGTGCTGGTGGGAGTGTAGTGTGAGGTCCACGTATTCAGGTCCGTTATTTAGTATGGGGAGGTTGAGAGTTAAATTCTCTGCCCACCTGAGAAATCAAGGAAATATAGTATTCATAAAAGAAAGCAGAGGTGGAAAAAGGGATTACTAGGGCTTAAAACATTTATTAGCTCATGGACTGCTATTCAGGAAGACCTGTAAGTGAATTTTACTCTGATGGAAGACGTATTTTAAAGAGCTCCCACCCCCCACATATACACATTAGTGTAAAAATAAAAGAAAACAGTGTACTTTCCTTCCTTCTTAATTTTCAAAATGATAATTGCTGTTTTATTCTGATTATAAAAAAGATCCATGACTATTACAAAATTTCAAATAGTATATAGTACAATGGAATCTTGAGAAAATGTATCCTGAAATATCATGAATGGTGATATAGTCCGATCACTGATTGACTCTTCTTTCGCTTGGTTCTCAAGTGGGGTTGAGCTAAAGAGGTGAACTTTTTTAGGGGAGGAGGGTTATGTGGAGGGCGGTAGGCAAGGCAAGTCGGTGGAAAAGACAGTTGACCCCATCTCAAGATACCGCATGCAGGGAAGCAGGAGGCAGAGGGAGGGGCCGGGTGTCACCGGAATTCTCCTGGCTCTGTGCTCCTGGATCAGGCTGGTGGAGTGCGTGCCCGGGAACAGCAAGATTCCAGTTCCTGGCAGAACAACTGGGCTCCGGAGCCCAGAATTGTCCCTGGAGTTATTTCAACCAGGGCCGGCTCCTGCCAACAGGTGGCGCCCCGTGACAGCTGGCTCTGGATGGCTTTGGAGCCGGGACGTGCTGTGGAGGTCCGGGTGGGCTGGCTCTGAAGCCGCCGTGGGTCGTTACGTTCAGTTTGTAATAACTCCAGCCCGCCTCTGATGTGGTTAGATTTTAGGACCCAGTCATCACATTACAGCAAGGTTTTAATATATTAACCAGAAAGTGCCATCTGAGACTGCAACCCCACCTCAGCCACACAAGGCCACTGTTAGCCTTTAGGTGAGCATTATTCCAGAAGTCTCTCTCAGCCAGAATGAACTGGCTTTTCCAGAGCTCACCTGACTTGGAGAGTTTGGCTCTGGTATGGAGAGAACTGGAGAGTGGGGGTGGGTGGGAAGTTGCCAGCACCCAGATGTGTTGATGTACACTTACTAGGGTAGGGAGAGTGGTGCATTTCAGTGAGGGGCACAGACTGCGTGATGTGAAGCCGATCCTGCCCTCCCAGGGGGTCGCGGGGTCAGTGGGGATACACAACGTACAAAATGTGCAAACAGCACGTAGGTTTAGCATTTCAGTGTTGAGAACATCAGGGAACGCGTGGTTCCAAGGGCCGAGCTAGGTTAGGAAGGCTTCTTGGAGGAAATAGGCCTTAAAAGCTGTGAATCCTGACTTAGGTCCAGTCTGGTGCGTACACCATTGGACCGCAAGTGGCCATGCAGAGCTGGGCCCACAAATTCCCGGGCTTGGCTGACTGAGTCTCTTACCCCCCACTCAATCACAGTGAAATGAACAGCTTCCTTCTCTGCCTACAAGGTTACCTGAGGGCAGTAGGACTGTTCACAGTGCTACCACCGTGCCTGTCCTCAGTGGGTTCCAGGAGTTAAAATGCAACCCCAATAAATCCCAAGTGTCCCTGTGGCTCAGTTTAAGCATAGAGATGGAATTCTAGAAGCGTATTCCAGACCAAATTAAAAAGAGTCTTTAATATGTGAGTGCATTTCTAAGATAGAATAAAAGGGGTTCTAGTTTACAGGTCATGACAAGACATCTGACACGTTCTTTCCTCCCCCCATCCTTCTTCCCGTTCCTCATAATCCCCCAGAGCTACTCAGGTGCCATCCTCCCCCCACCCCACTCTCTCCAGGACTCACCAGCCTTGGTTTCTTTTTCTAATTCTGCTCTTCTCTTTCTCCCAGATGTTATCAGGTAAACTCCCAGTCCACTCTTTACCTCCTTCCTTTGGGGTGGATGGGAGAATAAAGGGGTTTTAAACTGTATTTAGATCCCTTTCAGTATCATTGGAGAGATGTGAGTAAAGAATGGAATTTGTGTTATTTACATCTTGATGCTAAATTATACTCCTTGTACTCGATATTGCTCTGAGACTGAACCATACGTGCCCCAAGATGTATAAGGTTTACGTCGAGAGCTCCTCTTGCAGATTCCCTTCTGAAGTTCTCCGGATTAATTCTCATTGTGCCCTCCCACCCTAGATGCTTGTTTGGTTCCCTGAAGGGTCCCTGGCCTGTCTCTTAAGGTAAAGGGAGGAGAGAGGAGTAGTGTCCAAGGGATGGGAATCTGATGAGAATACAATCTGCTGAGGCCCTATTGGGTCATCTCACCAAAATGTATGTGTGTATGAAAGGATGTGCAGTTCTGGGTCCTTTGACCTGTGAAGCTATTCATGCACTACGAGCGGAGAGGCCTGGGTGTCAGTGGCTCAAGCAGGCCTCATCGTGGTGTTACTATTAGCATTTGTGCTACTTCTGTCTTAGAACTCCGTGGAGAAATCTGTGAGAGCAGGGCAGCCTTTTTCTTCTGTCCCCTTAGTAGCACAGAGCTCCCTATGACCCACTCTCGAGTAATTGATGACTAGTTGAAGAGGACGAAGAGCACGGGGAGCAGAGACCCCCACGTGAGTCAGAAACTGCTCCAGATAATTCCTTCTCCTTGGGCCGTCAGAGAGAACTCAGGTAGGAGGCAGCTGTTGAGTGGAGCTCACAGTTGTGGATGAGTGGGACTTGAGAAAGAGGAACAGAGGCCAACCCACTCTGGGGCTAGGGAATGACTTTGGGATATGTGCGTGAGTGTGGGTGAGCCGATCACTTTAGCTGAATTGAAGGTTGTAAACATCAAATGGGGACAGACTGAAGGTGACCTTGAATGCCAAGGTAATGATTTTGGACTTTGTCCTGAGGGCAGCGGGGACCACTGCTGCTTTATAAATAGAGAAGAGGCAGGATCAAAGCAATTGTTTAGCAAGATAATTTCAGCAGAGTGAGAGGCAGGAGAGCATGCAGGGGTTAGGAGCACAGACTCTGCGATCAGATGGCCTGGTTCCAGTTCTGGCCTCTGCTGTTCCCGTAAGCATGGCGTGGCTCAGTTTTCTCATCTGCAGGATGGGGACACTTTTAGTGCCTACCTCATAGGGTTACTGTGCAGATTAAGTCAGCCGATTATAAAATGGTAAATGTTATACAACGCTTTGAACAGTGGCTGACACATGCTATGTTCCCAATAACTCTTAGCTGCCATTTTTGTTATTGTATTGAATGGACAAAGGGAAGGGAGAGCCTGCCTCTCTCCTTTTTTTTTCTTTCCTATTCTACAGTTCTCCCTGCCTGGGGGGAATATTTGCTTTCTTCTTTCACTATCTGTCAGATATTTCTCAGGAGTATTTTGTCTCCTCATCCTTAGGCTGTGGAGTTAGTTTTCTAGACCTCAGCTAAAAGAACCAATGGGGAGAAATTGCTGACATATTTCAGTTCTGTTACATGATGTCCTTGGATATTGACCTTTATCTTCCCAAACCTGTTTCTTCTTCTTTAAAATGTAGGATACTAACAGCACCCACTTCTTAGGGTTGTTTTGAGGATTAAATAAGAGCAGGTATGTAAAGTGCCTAATGCAATGTCTGCCACCAAGAGTTCATTAAAGTGTTAACTGTTGTCTTTCCATCCCTCTTCAGAACCATGGCTAAGCCATCTCTTGCACCTAGGACATCATCCTCCATACTCACTTCTGTCTTTCACCTATTGAATTACCACCTATCTTTTAGCCAGATAGTGTCTTCTTTATGAAATTTGGTTCCTTCTCTTTCTAAGCAATCTCTTCCTCTTTCCACCTTTATTTTCTCCACCACTGTATCAGTCTGCTACAGCTCCTATAACAAAATACCATAGACTGGGTGGATTAAACAATTGGAACTTATTTCTCACAGTTCTGGGGGCTGGGAGTCTGAGATCTTGGCGTCAGTGGGTTTGGTTCCTCTGAGGCCTCTCCCCTTGGCTTGCAGATGGCCACCTTCTTGCTGTGTCTTCATGTGGTCTTTTCTCTGTGTGCACACATCCCTGGTTCTCCTCTTCTTATAAGGCCACCAATCCTATTGGATTACGGCCCTATTGTTATGACTTCGTTTAACCTTAAGTACCACTTTAAAGGCCCACTCTCCAAATACAATCACATTGTGGGGTTAGGGCTTCAACGTAGGAATTTGGGGAGAACACAGTTCAGTTCACAATATCACTTGATACTCAGCTTGCTTCGCAGTAATTTGTGTGGTCATCATATAAAACTAAGATGGTTGTGCTAGATCAGATAGTTATTTGGCAAATATAATTCCTTCCCTCCCACCTCCATGGGTGGAATACTGCCCTTGACTTTGGTTTTGGCTATGTGGCTTGCTTTGGCCAATGGGAAGTTAGCAGATGTGAGCAGAGTCTTGAAATGTGCTTCTGGGGTTAGAGTTGTCCTCTTAAGCTATTGCATTTCTCCATGAGCCAAACCTGCCTCAGTGGCTACCCATCCAAGGAGGATGAGAGACATGTGCAGCAGACCTGGGCCCAACCTACATCCTGAGCCAAGTCCAGCTGAATTCCAGCTAACCTGTGGGTATGTGTGCAAGGAATAAATGCTTATTGTTGGGTGCCCCTGAGTTTTGGAAGTGGTTTGTTACAGAACATTGTTAGGGTAACAGCTGACTGCCACAATGGTAAGTATTCATTGAATTCTTACCTTGTTCCAGGACCAATGCTAAACAGTTTATATGCGCCATCCCATTTAATTGTCATAAGACTCCTATGATATAGATATGTTTATTTCTTCCATTTAATAGTTGGGGAAACTGAAAGTCAAAGAGGTTCATCGAGGGCCATGCAGCTCATCAGTCATAGAGCCAGGATCTGAACCCAGGCCAGTCTGATGGCTGTATTACAGGACCCTATACTCTGACCTTCAGGAGGACAGAAGCAGATCATTTTTCCCCAAGCCTGGACTGGAATTTTCCTGGTTTCTGACTTCCACTTTTTTTTTTTGCTGGGAGAGATTCACCCTGAACTAACATCTGTTGCCAATCTTCCTCTTTTTTTTTCTCTCCCTAAAGCTCCAGTGCATGGTTGTATATCCTAGTTGTAGGTCCTTCTAGTTCTTCTATGTGAGCCGCCACCACAGCATGGCCACTGACAGACGAGTGGTGTGGTTCTGAGACCGGGAACCGAACCCAGGCTGCCGAAGCAGTGAGAAGCGCTGAACTTGAACTGCTAGGCCATCAAAGCTGGCTCCTGATTTCCATTTTAATGATCTTTTCTATCCCATAGAAAGCTGCTATTTGTAGCATCTTCCCAAACCATCTTGGGGCGGAGAATATGGATCCAGTAGCTTTTTTAATTGTCTGGATCAAGCTTCATGGAATTGCTTTCTCTCTGAGATGCTACAGCAGCAAGATGCATCCTGCTGGCATTGTATGTGTTGCAAGCAGCTTGCGAAAGCTCATTTGATCTATAGAATGAATTTCCCAAATCTCTCACCAACCACCATTTTCAATAACTCTCCCACACTGGTCTTCTATACCTCACCTACCTAGCAGTCAACATGGCACATCTTTATCTTTGTCTTTTTTCCACTGCTGCTTCTTTCTTGGTCTTTTTCTACCTGTTTGCTGATTCGTGGTTTGGGGGCATACGGTTGAATCAATTAATAGAGGATTTGCAGAATCACAAGTGCAGTTATTAAAGGACGGTGTAATTAACTTCTCCAGACTAATTGAAAATTTTCATTTAGAAGGAGCAGTCAAGTGCCTCCTTGCTTAAATGGCTTTCTCACATAAAACAACCCTCATGAAAAGATTCTTTAATGTATATCCATAAGCCAGAGACCTTAGGCTGCCGCAAAACTTTGGGAAAAGGATGAAGTCATTTCTCTCTCTTCCTCCCCCTCTCCTAAGCTATCCTCAGAGTTATACAACTTCCTGCACTTTATTGTGCTGCTCCTCCAGTCACAGAACAAGGTCAGGAAAAATGGGCCAGAGGAAGGAGTTTCAGATGTCGGGGAGCAGAATTTGCCACCCCAAAATGTGTCTCTTTGGGATGAGGATTTTTTTAAGCTGATTATTTTTAAGAAATGGAAGATTCAAGAAGTTTCTTTTTACCTCCCGCTTAACTGCTAAAAGAATTTAGATAGAGGGCCTGTTCCAGGAGGAGAGCTACCACTGGGGACAACGACAAAGAGTGTGAGCTAGGTGTGGTCGACTGGGGGAGCTTTGCAAGGCCTGCGTATTCCAAGTCCTCTCTGTGTCCCTTTGTCTCCGCATGGCCTGCGTGCATTTGTTTACCGGACATTTGCTTTCCCCATCTTCCTGTGAATTGTCTTCCTCCCCTCTGAAGTTTCATCCCCCTACCCCCTTCTCCCTAGCTTAGGATGGCATATAAGCCTTAATTTCCTGACTGTCAGGGAGCCTCATGTCTTTGTGGGGCTCCTGTGTGTACATAATTAAATTTGTTTTTCTCCTGTTATCCGTCTTGTGTCAATTTAATTATTAGACCAGCCAAAAGAACCTAGAAGGGTAGAGGAAAATTTTTCCTCCCCTACACAGACATGATGTGCCTTTTGATTGGAGAGTGAGGAAAAGAGAATGAGATAGTGAGCATCTGTGGCTCTTGATTCTCTGGCATCTCACACTGCCTCCTCTGGCACTGGCGGTTCCTTGATTCCCATTTGGGGGGCCACACCTCCCACTGTCTCTGTCTAGGCCCTTTGGGTGGGGCTTTCCCATCCTCAGGCTGCAGGGTTGCTCACATGACCCAGGTCTGTCCAATCAAATGAGTGTACTTTGTCACAGGAAGTGATTGGTGCAGGTGTTAGCATGTGACCCCCACAAATGGACCAGTGAAGCACAATCTGAGATCCCTGCTAGAACTATGGAGCACGAGAAACTCAGTGTCAACTAGGATAGCTAAGCTGCTGGGACGTCTGCCTAGACCTTTTGGTCGCCATTTTGCCATTGGGAAGGAAAAGCGTTCCTGAGAATAAAGCTGACACCTGGGAAAGCAGGGTCAAGGAGCAGATGTTACAGAAACCATTTGGGGGTCTGGATCTTTCTCTGCCTGCATTAGCCTCTACCCCTGAACTTTCCAATTGTATGTGCAAACACATGGGATTTTTTTCTTTTAACCCAGATTGGGTTGAGTTTTGCCTTTTCCAACTCAAAGAGACTGTCTAACATAGCAGTTTTATAATAAAGTGTTAACTGTGGGTAACCACAGAGACAGGTTCTGCTATTCCTCACAGGTGGCAACATACTTGAGGCACGCTTCTTGAGCTGGGGGCATAGCTGGTTTTGGAAACCTAGAGGGTGCAGATTATTACTAGGGGGCTTTTGGTCTGGCCTTCAGGATTCTTGCGGTGAGTTCCACTTTCTATAAAAGATAGTAGAGGGCAGCAGCCAAGGACACACAGTCATGGACTCTCACCTCCTGCAGAATGGCTGTGATCTTGGGCTCCGTGGCCAGCAGAATTTGGTTTGAAGCCCAGTTCTGTTTCCTTCAGGGAATGTGGTTTAGGGGCAAAGAATGGCACTCTGTGTGCTCACATTTAAAGTAGGAATAGTTACCACATCTACGTCATGGTGATGCACTGAGGCTCACGTGTATGGAGTGCTTAACTTAATCCTTGGCATCGGTGAGATTCTAAACGTGTCGACTATTGTTGCTGTTGTCAGGCTTTGCATTAACTACCGTATTTAATGGAGAATTGGGATGGTCAGGAGTGAGTTGACCACAGGGGATCTCAGTCCATCAGTGTGAGGAGTTTTTAGTAAGGAGAAAGATCTATCGATATGCCTCTATTACCCACTCACTTATTTAAACTCCTAATAAGGAAATCAGTTTGGATTTCATGATGAAAAGAGTATCAACTGATGCTCACTATGTGCCAACCCTGTGCACAGATCTTCGGCATGCTCCAGGGCAGCCGTCCCTTTGGAGCAGTCGGTGCAGATGGTTTAGATTCCACCAGAGGGCACAGGCTGCAATGAGAAGATTTCAATGGGTGGCCACAGGGATTCTTGAGGCCAAGAACACTTGGGCGATGGAAAAACTATATCTGACACTTAAGAGCAGCAGGGGGGCAGTCTACAGCCTAATTCCTGCAGGCAAACTTGGAGCTTCAACTGAATGATAAAGATCTTCGTTTAATCCTTACAAGAACCCCAAGTGGTAGGTGTGATTATTTTCTTCATTTTACACTAAGAGGAAAAGTGCTTAGAGAGACAGTGTCACTTTCCCGAGGTGGCACCTAGCACATGAGAAGTGAGACTGGAATTTAAACCAAGGTCTCTGATAGCTTAACCACTGAGCTACACGGTCTCCATGTTTGATTTGTTTTTTAGTAACCAGAAAATGAAATGCTGGACCCCCAACTGATGTCAGTCTTTCCTTCAGAACAAGCCTGATTTCCCTCTGCCAAGATTGTATAAGCCTGTTCATGCAAGGAAGGAAGAGAAAGTTCTAGATGGTTTTGTGGTACCCACTTCATAGTGGCTAATGACTGGCAGCTAGTAAATATTTGTTAGATGAGTAACCGATTAACTCGAAAGTTGCCTTCAAATCATGTCCCTATGGACAGGTCCAGGAATTCATGGGATTTGGAGCCAGACTGCCTGGATTCAAATCCTGGTGTCTCCATTTATACCCGTTGTGACTCTGCCCCAGTTACTTGACCTCTCTCAGCCTCAGTTTCCTCACCTGTAAGGTGGAGATCCTGAAGACATCTATGTCTGTATAGGGTGGTTGTGGGCATTGAATGAAATAATGCACCGTGTCTAGCATATGGTAAATGCTCAGTGAATGTTAATTCTTATCACGATCACAGCTGTCTTTCTTTAACCTCCACGTGAATGGGTGCCTCTCCACGTGGTGGAATTTTCCATCCTAACTTCCTATCACTTATGCCCATTATCCTTGTCCCATTCTCTTAGACATGCAGGGAGATAGCAATTTAATTTTAAAATTAGCATTTATCTTTGCCTCTCTACCTAGGCCTTGCTTCATTATAGCGGCTGTTTGGTGTTTATCCGAAAAAGCTCTTTGGTTAATAATATGCTGTGGAGCGTCAGCTGTGAGGCAGCCGGGAAAGCAGCGCTAAGTAAAGTAAACACAGCCCTAACCTTTTCTTCTCTTTGCCTCTCATGCTGCCTGAAAGGACCACACAGCTTGTCTTTTTCCAAAGCTAACTCATAAATGGAAGGAGCAAGTAATAAATATCATGAAGCTGATGGATTTCCAGGGAGCCTGAGAAAGGGAGAGGGAGGCTGCTGGAAAAGCCAGAGCAGTATGTGAGTGAACCTAAAATCTGTGACCTCCTCAACCCTCTGCAGCCCCGGAGCAGGATGAACGCTCTGCTGGAGGAAGGTTAGGCTCTCTATCCCCATAATGGCTGGGGAGGCGTTTCACTGGGGAGGCTGATATGTCATAGTGGATGGAAATTTTATAAAATCAATGAGTGATGAGTTCTGGCGTGTACTTCCAACTGTTGGGGCTGATGAAATTTAGGGCGGACTGACATCTCCAGAAGGGTCCATGGTGTAGTGAAAAGAGCACCGAGGTCAAGACGTGTGGGACATTTTGTCCTGCATTTGCCACAGATCCTCTGTGTGATTTGGAAGAAGTCAGATTCTCCTTCTGCAACCTCAGTTTCTCCTGTAAAACGAACATATTGGGTTAGTTCTCAAAAATGACGTCCAACATTTACCAAGTGCTTAGTTTGTCTGTTCTAAGCACAACTTAAAGCCCTTTATACATACTAGTTCATTTAATTCCCACAACAAACTGTTTCCCTTTGCAGATAAGGAAACCAAAGCATAAAAGGTAAGTAATTGCCCAGCGTCAGCTGTGGAGTTGGGAACTGAATCCCGGCCGTTGGGCTCCAGATGCTGTAATCCCAACCCTTCCGCCATGTTGCCTTCTCAATGGGATTTCACGTCTGTCCAATGGGCATAAGATGCCATCTTTGTCCCAGGCTTGATGTGAGGATTGAGTGCACAATTACACAGGAAACGCCCTATTTCCCTGGCTCCAGATGTGGGCATGGGACGCAGGCCTGGCCTATGAGCATTCTATATGCCATGTCCTCAGTGATTGGTCCAGGGATGGTCAGGTGACTCCAGTGAGAAACTCAAGCTGATTCCTAGATCACAACACAACTACAGTATAGGGGAAGAGAAGCTCTCCTGCCCCCGGCGTTGCCGATTTTGCAGAATGTAAGCCTATGCTGCTAAGAGCCTCCATATGGAGACAGAATATTTGAGAATAAGGCAAAAAGGGAGGAAAGAACAGAGGGAGGGAGGGGGAGAGAGAGAGAGAGAGAAAGATTGATTCCCGATGACATCGTTAGAACCCCTGGATCAGCCATGCCTGGACTAATCAATTATGTGAGCAATAAACCTTTTATGCTGAAGATAGTTTGAGCATAGCTTCTGCTTCTCAACACGGAAAAGATCATGTCCTACACACACCGCGTCAGTGATCTTGGCGAAAAAGAGGAGGTTGTAGATTGGAGGTCCAACCTAGGCCACACATTTGGCCATTGTTCTAGATCATGGTTTCCCGACCCCGACACTATTGCCATTTGGGCCAGATAATTCTTGGTTGTGGGGCCGTCCTGTGTGTTGTAGGAAGTTTAGCAGCGTCTCTGGCCTCCACCCACTGGTGGCCAGTAGCACCTCCCCCCGCCCCGCGGTTGAGAAGTGTTCGTCTAGATAGATCTAGATCTGGTTTCTCTTAAAACGTGTGTCTTGGATTTCACTTCTTCAGTAGGAGTTAGGAACGTGCTTGGCAGGGAGAGTTGAGCTCTTTAAGAACTTTTGTGCCAGACAAGTGTGATCAATGGCAAGGGGCCACGGGGGTGAGGGAGGCTTTGTTATTGTTTGTTGCAGCCCGGAGTGCAGTAAGTCTCTGTGTTCGGAGGGTTTGTGATGAGCCACGAGTCGGCCACTGAAAGGTGGAGTCGTTTAGCTCTGAGGTTGTCAAGTGCTTCCCAGTAAGAGCCCTTGATCTCTAGTTATGGTGCATGTCACCAGTGGCAGCCATCAACCTGGCCACCTGGCACGGCTGCTCACAGCTTTGACAGAGCACATCAGGGCTGCAGACGGAGCCCAGATGGGAACGGCATCCTATGAGATCACCAGATTCACTGCTTTCCACAGAAATATGACATCTAAATAACCCCTTAATTAACCTCAAAGTGACCTTCCCCTGCTCTTTTGCCTAGCTGCTCCTACTCAGCTAAAATGTCACTTCCTCGGGGAAGCCTTTCCTGCCCTATTCTCATAGGGGTCAAGGTCCCCTGTGTAATGGACACTGTGGGAGCTTGGCCCACACCCTCATGATCCCTCTATTGCTCTGAGGACCCCTCCCTGGCTTCATGGGCTTCTGCCCTCCACTGCCTGCATCTGCAGCTCTGCATTGAAGGAATTCCCTTGGGCCACTGGAGCCACCTTGCCCACAACCAAAAAGAGCCAGGAATGTCTGGGTCTGCATCTCCCAGGGTGGCCCTTTGCCAAGGGCTGACGGGCATAGGAGTATGAAAGTCTGGCTCACTGGCCTCGGGTTGGGACAACTCTGAGCCATAACTTATACTCCCAACTCCCCTGTGGGGTGAGGTTGATGCTTCCTCCTTCATGACTCTGCAGGAGGTAACCCCTTTGCTTGGCCTCCTCCTCTTCCCTCTCCTGCTTCTGCCTTCCATCATCTTACTGGTCTCCCCAGGGTCTGCTTTCTTAACACATCACTTTCATGTCAAGACACCCCACCTCAAGCTCCCTATTATTGCTCTCTTAATGCTATGGACTCCTTCTTTGTAGTCCTTATCAGAACTTTAAATACTGAATTATTTATTGCCAGTCTCCTTCAATAAAACACACCCTCCATGAAGGCAAGGATCATTGTCTCATTGGCTGTTGACTCTCCAGGGCCTAGTTCAGGAAGTATTACCTACTATTATTTTATTGGTAGTTATGTAAATACCAGTCCTAGCTCTCTTATTAATAGACAGTAAATTATTTGAAGTCAGGACCCATGTCTGGTAAACTTTATATTCTCTGCTTCATCTATCACTGGGCTTTGCTGATAAGAGATCAATCAATGTTATTGGATGAATAAATGATATTGAATGCTAACATTTAGTGAGCCTTTCTCTGTGTCTGGCCTTGTGCTAAGCTCCTCCCCTGTGACAGCTCATCAGGTCCTTATAACAATCCTATGATATAGGAACAATGACCATCCTCATTTTATGGATTAGAATGGAGGTGCAGAGAATTAGGTGGCTGGCCCAAAGACACACAGCCAGTACATGGAGAGTGGGATCTTGAATTTAGGTTCTGTCTGATGTCAAAAAACCCTTAGTCTTGCTAGCTTTCTTAGTTGGAAGGAATTGGCATGTGTCAGAATTTCTTCCTTTTTAAGGCTGAACACTATTCCATTGTATGGATAAAGCACATTTAACTTAACCATTCATCCATCATTGGCTACTTGGGTTGCTTCCACATTTTTGCTATTGTGAATAATGCTGCTTTAAACATGGGTGCACAAATACCTCTTTGACACCCTGTTTTTAGTTCTTTGGGGTATATACCCAGAAGTGGACTTGCTGGATCATATGATAATTCTATTTTTAATTTTTTTGAGGAAATGCCATACTGTTTTCCACATCATTGCTCTCTTAATGCTGTGGACTCCTTCTCCGTAGTCCTTATCAGAACTTGATTCCAAACTGGACCATTTTACCACTAACAGTGCACAAAAGTTCCAGTTTCTCCACATCCTTGCCAACACTTCTTTTCTTTTTCTTTTTTTATAGTAGCCATCCTAAAGAGTGTGAGATGACCCATTTAATTTTTAATTTAAATGATAAAGATCAGTAGTTGAAAATATTTCTCCTGTCTTAATTCCCATGCCCTCCAAAAACAAAGCTTGTAACTACTGTTACAAGTTTTTTGTTAATCCTTTATGTAGTGTTTCTATTCATCTAAATAAAAAAATATTTATTCTTTCCCCTTTTTTAAATAAAAAAGTCATCCAACTCTACATGCTGTTCTGCACTTTTTTCTACTGTCAATATATATCTTATAGTTCCTTTTATATTTGAATACAAGTGCTTATTTATTCCTTTTTTCAGCTTTGTAATACTCCATTGCATGGCCATATCACGATTCATTTAACCAGGTCCCTAATGATGAACACACAGACTGTTTATAACCTGCTGTTCTTAGGAATAACGCTACAATGAAGAAT
The DNA here is from genome assembly GCA_031878705.1 of Tapirus indicus. Taxonomy (NCBI): domain Eukaryota; kingdom Metazoa; phylum Chordata; class Mammalia; order Perissodactyla; family Tapiridae; genus Tapirus; species Tapirus indicus. The sequence goes on from CM062929.1 coordinate 48,745,819, forward strand.
CTTGGGCATTCATTTCTTTGCACATGTGTGAGTGTATATGTAAATATATGCATATGTAAATAAATTCCTAAAAGTAGAGTTGTTGAGTCAAAGGGTAAATGCATTTGTAATTTTGATAAAAGTTGACAAATGTATCTAGAAAGGTTGTGCCAATTTGTATCCACATGCAGGGAATGGTACTTATCACCCACAGCCTCACCAGCACAGGGAGTTATCAACGTTTTTGACTCCAGCCACCGTGTGCAGTGAGAGATGGTATCACAGTGTGGTTCTTATTTTCACTTCTCTTGTGAAGAAGTGAAACAGTCCTTGACCATGTTTTATCTTGTAGGATGTTTGTGTTGTCTGCTCTTCCCTCCTAGCTCCGGGTTCGCAATTGTCATGAAGACACACTTTAACATCATTAAATGCATCTGCCTTTATGATTTGCAAGAGGGAACAAAGAGCATGCTAATGAACTTGGGAGGATACTGTATTAAGAACTACTACAAACAGAAAAATAGTGAAAGCAAGCATCAGGGTGTTAGAAGTGTGGTCAGGAAATGAAAAGAAGAGCTGCAGCTTGGAAAATAAATGATTAATAAAAAATATCGTTAAGATGGAATCAGAGTGGGAGATAGATGGGGAGATGGTGACATTCTTGGACTTCTTCAGACGAGTTCACATTTTCCTGAGAAGGTGGGATACATTGCTGGACGCTGAACGCAGTTTCAGAAATGATCAATAAGCACTGTTGAGAATCACTGCAAACTCTGCAGCAGTTTCCCGTCTACGGAATGGGGACTTGTTATCAGTGGGGGCTTGTTATTACGTGGCTGTGAGGGTAAATGAGATGATATGAGTGAAGACTTGGAATACAACTGGGCATCGTGTTTTATAAATGTGAGGCAGCTGTGCCAGAAAACAGATGAAGCGCCACCCTCTGGGACTGTCACGTGCCTGATCCCCTGTGAGTTCTGGGGTTGCTGGGGGTTGTAGAGTGTTCTCGGTGTGTGCCGGAGACCAGGCCACTTTCAGGAAGCATTTCTATTTCAGTATTTCTGGCAAATGACCTAGAGAGATCCAAGAAGAAAGGGATGTGAGTTTCCAAGATACTTATCATGTGTTTTGATTTCTTTTCTAATTTTAAATAAATATGCACTTCCATACATGGTGTTATGTTCATAATTTTGTGTTTTTCTTAAAGAGGGTCTCCAAAATTGTATACGGTCTCACGAAACTTAGCTCTGCCCCTGATGAATCACTATTATGATGATCAGAAGGCTTAGGGAGATTAAATGATGTCCTAGTTTTTGAAAACATAGATTACAGAATTTAATAGCCAGCCAAAGGGATGTCAATGCTTCGTAAATCTCTTTCCTCCTTCCCTGCCTCTCTTCTTTCCCCCCTTCCTTCTTTCCTCTCTCCATTCTTACCCCCCTTTCTTTTATGAGAGTGCTTTCCAAACACTGTTCTAAGTGCTGGCACTAGCAAATCCCTGCTCCCACGGATCCTATATTGTAGTTGAGGCAACAGAGAAGGAAGCAAAGCATAAATAATCTATTTTGTGTAGCCGTGAGTGCTGGGAAGCGAAACAGAACGGGGTGATATGAGAGAGCAAGTTGGGGGTAAGGGATACTTTAGGTCAAGTAATCGTCAAAGCCTTTTTTAAAGTGGTGACATTTCAGCTAAGACCCGAATGGTGAGCAGGCACCATTCCTGGAGGTTGGAGGAGTGTTCCAGGCAGAGTAAAGAGCAAGTGTAAAATCCCAAGGTGAGAGGAGGCTTGGCGTGTGTGAGGGACAGGTGGCAGCTGGGGCAGCAGGGAGGAGTAGGAGAAAGAGGAGGAGGAGGTAGCAGAGGAGGAGGAAGGTGAACCTTTAGGCAGTGGCCATGTAATGGGAGTTTCATTTGCCACGGTCAGAAGTTTGGATTCTATTCCAAATATTATGGGACATGATTGCAGGATCTGCATTGTAGGACAGATATTTATACAAAGCATTTATTAGCACACCGAGAAGAAAACAGTTGTTCTTAGGGTTCCCATGGGTTCTTTATGAACAAAGTGTGCCAATAATATTTCCTTTCTTGTGATATTTATGAAAGTAAGAGATTAAAGAAATTCTGTACATATCATGGATCATGTTTGTAAAAGCATTTAATGAAATAACCTGTGATAGGATAATAAAATATGGAGTAGACAATAATACTTTGCAGCAAATTTGCACCTGTTGGGGCAATAGATTGAGGTCAAGACATAGTTGAGTTCAGAGAATCTGCTTATCAAAGTTCTAGAGAGCCAATGCTGGGGAGGAAAGCTAACACATTTGACAATAGGATCTGAATGATAAAATAAAAATATGTGCACTTATTACCCTTTCAAACAAGTATTAATAAAGTATAGCTTTTAAAATTTCTCTTGTCGGTTTGTCCACATTAGTCATTTTCTATCCTACCTGCATCTTAAAATGGCTATCTAAATTTTTTTTAAAAGGAAAAGTAGAAATAAAATTGGTTTAGAATATTAGAAAGGAGACCCTAAGTGAGACCGAAATGACACTGAATGAAGGCAATTTGTTTTTCAAGCATGGTACTTCTGGCATTGTAAAAATTCTGGTTACAAGCAAGAGAAACCAGTTCTGTGAACTTATGCAAGACGGGGATTTATTGGGAGGCTGTGGGGCGGTTCACATGATGGAGGGAAAGCTGGAGCCAGGCTTGATGCGTACCATGTCTTGGTCCCTGCAGAGAGTCTTGGTACCAGGGTCCACCAAGAGTCCTGCTTGGGAAGACCCTCCTTTTGGAGTCTCCAAAGCCACCTCTGAGAAACCTGGCTCGGGGTGTGGCCTGCTCTTGTCCAGGCCAGGGGAGAGCACATTTGAGATTCAGTTCAGTCAGACTGATCTGATAGGGGCCAGGTGACTCATGCAAACGAAGTAGGGGTACTCTCCCCAAAGACAGCAGAATGGATTCTGAGTGGCCAAAAAAATGTCTGTTACAGGCATCAATGCACAACTTTAATACAGTGGTGTCATCTACATCCTCTTTCTGCTTTCTCAGTATTTATTTACTTACTTACTGAGTGTGCATTTTAATTGGAGATCTGGGAACCCTGAGCGCTTATGAAAGTTGGCATAAGATGAAGGAGAGAAGTACATGTCGTTGCAGAGTCCTTCACGATACCTCGATCTCTGTTGAATTGAATGTCCATCCTGATCGGGCCAAGAGGCAGATGTCCACGCAGACCACTGGGCAGCTGCTTCTGAGGTTTGGGGAGAATTGGAAATCCATTCTGTGGCCCACAAACATTATTTGTTTAGCAAATCAGTTTTTTTGCTACATCTCACTGAGTCCTGGAAAGTTACACCCCATATTTTACAGATGGAACACCCAGCCCCGGAGAGATGTAGCATCTGGGGGCTGCTCTGGAGCCAACCCCCCCAGCACCTCCTCACACCAGCGGGGTAACCTGAGGTAAGTCATTTCCCCTCCCTGAGCCTTGGTTTCCTGGTCTGTGAAATGGGTATAACAGTATTACCTTTCTCATTATGGGTGTATTTTCAGGGTTTATAGAACAGTGCTTGGCAGAATAAGTGTATAAATGTCAGCTGTCACTGTTGCTGTGAAGGTGGGGCCAGAGCCCAGACCTCATATGAGGCAGAGCAGTTAAGAAGACAGGATTTGAAATCAGACAGATCTGGTTTTTCGAAACCTCCTCTTACCAACAGTGTAAAATTGGTATTCTAGCTGGATCTATTCCATGGCTGTAGGAATACTAAAATGAGATGATGGGGATAAAGCAGTGGCCCCGGGCCTGCACTGGGTGGTAGACACCGTATGGTGTGTGCGTGGTCTTCACTGCTGTTAGCTGGTCTCAGAGGGTTTAGCAGTGCAGTGTTATGAAGCTTGAAAAATTAAAATGGGCTGTTTTACCTCCCATGGGGAGACTTTTCTGCAGTTTTTTCATTGCTTCTGTAAAGACTAGAAGAAACAGTCCAATGGAGAGAATTTGGGAATTCCAGATGTCTCTGATTCACTTGCCCCTCCTTTTCCTGAAGAAGAAAATAAAAGGCAGAAGGTGGAAGAGCAACTTGGGAGCGGGGGTCGGCAAACTTTTCTTGTAAAGGGTCAGAGAGTAAGTATTTTAGGCTTTGCCGGCCAGAGGGTCTGTGTGCCAAGCACTCCACTCTGCAGGCCTGGAGTGAACACAGCCACAGATAGTATGTACACAGGTGAGCACAGCTGTGTTCCAGTAAAACTTTATCTACAAAACAGGCATCGGTTCAGGTTTGGCCTGCCTTAGAAATGAAAAAGGAACACCTCGATGCCTACTTGGGCAAGGCTTAGGTCGAGTTCCACATTTTAAAGATCACCTTGCTTGACATATTATTCATGGGAAACCCTCTGAGGGTTTCAAAGCACTAAACATTTCATGGAATAGTCTGGTCGTTCCAGCCAAGTGTCCAGTCTGGGCTTCCGCCTGTTCTAATTTTAGGTGGAGTCTTTGTGTCGGTGGATTACTCCAGTGTCAGTTTGGGGAGCTTCAGTTCTGGGTCCTCACGATGAATTCCTGGCACACTTCAGTGTCGTCCCAAACCTCTCTCCATCTCCGTGGCCCCCATGCCCTCCCTCCTCAGACACCACCAGAGATGACCCACTGCTGTTCTCCTGCGGAAAGATGTGCTATACTGATAATCTCCAAACTTTGGTGTTTTATCCTCTCATTTTGTCACGACTGCAGGGGAGGTGAGCCCTGCCATTCTTGAGATGGTTACCTTTGAAAGGAGAGAGCTTTCCAAGCTCTCCCGGGCTGGTCGTGTCCAGATAATAGCTACTTTAGTCACAGGCTCTATTGTGTTTGCTTAACATTTGGGCTTCTGCCAGGTAATTTGCCTATAAGCTATGAGTAGAAGAAAAAAAAGAAACCATCCATCTAAAGTATTCAGATTTTGGCCTTAATTAAAATGCAGAATAAATATGTAAAGGCTAAAGAGCATGAATTATAGATACCAGAGTTTCTATATTAAAATCGGTTTTCATCTATAGAGAAGCGTGTGTGTTTATGGCAGGAGGGAGTGTGGATACAAGTCGGCAGAAGGCAATATAATTATGGCTGTGTGTGCTTAGCAAGACGGGAAATGCATCTATTGTAAGAGAATGAATCCTCGTCTACCTTTCTCATTCACTCCTTCTGCGGAGTTTTTTCCATCTCAATTCTATAAAGGGCTAATCCTGACCCTTGTTATTTAAATTGTTCCACCATGGCTAGAAAAGCCGCCTTCAGACTCTTAAAACCCTTGCTCACCTGGTTTGAGGAGCAAAGCCCTTTCCATTCACCGCTGCTCCGTGTAATGGGGCTCACTAGCTGTGAGGATAGGGCAGGGGACCTTTCAGAGAGGCGGATTGATAAGTCTTGGGTCCTAAACAATGCCAAGCCATAGTTCATTCACCTGGAAAGTTGGGGCTCTGGGTTTTTCCATTAAGGCTTCCAGAAGGGGGATGAAGAAGCCCTGTAGAGCTGAAATCAAGTGTCCAAGTATGTGGATATCTGCCTAAAGGCCAGGGTGGATCAAGGGCAAGAATGCTAAATGATCAAAGGGAAGATCAATGTCATAACTGGGATTTTTTTTTTAACATTTAAATTTTACAAATTGGTATTAATTGGAGGTTACGTTAACACATTGTTTTAAAGCATAGCGTTGGGAAGAATCATGCTGAGAATTAATTTACATTACTCAAGAACTTTGAAAAACAAATGAATTAAATGTGAAACTAAAAATTATGTCTTAATCGATATGGATGGAGGGAAGGTGGCTTTTTGTAACAGACAAAAAAGCCAGCTTTTCTAGAAAGCACTGAAAGTTTCAAGGGATTCTGTTTTAGAGAAAAGTGATACTTAAACAAAAAATCCCAACTCCTCAAATGCAAAAAGAATGCATTATCAGCCTGGGAAGTGGAGTCTCAACTCCACTCAAGTGATTCTACTTGGGTGATCTCTGGGGGATGGTGAATGCAGGGCTGTTGGAGGTGATGCTGTTTTGGTCACTTCGACCAGAGGCAGAAGCTGGGGTATTTCCTGGGATTGGATCGGACTCTAGTGGATGAGAAGCAGCTTTGCATTCCCTCCGTCTCTCCCTAGACCTGCCAAAGCTGTGATAGAGACTGAAGACTGCTGTCCCCTCATTTTGGGTCATTTCAGGCCACTCTGCCGTGAAATGTACCTGAAAATACCTGTTTTGGATTTGTATGAGGGAGGAAGATGGAATCCACAAAGTAAAAATAATAAAAGAATGAAGCTCTGTTGTGATTATAGTTTTTTTCTGACCGTTTGAAGCATAATTTCATAACTGTCACGTGGAGAGATTTCCCCCAAACCTTGAATAGCCAGTAGCATCTCTGAAGCTATGAAGGTATATGGAGCCAGAACAACTATTAGACCAGGAATCAGCTAACTCCCATGGGCCAAGTCTGCCCTTTACAGAAAACGTTCTCTGGCTTCTGTACTAGACCACAGAAAAAAATTAAATCCAACTTATTTCTGAAAAAACATCTGGGAATTTCAGCTTCTGGAGTCACAGATTCAGGAGGGCCATCCTCTGCCCACCACGCCTCCCAGTCAACTATTTCTTCTGGTGGCCAGATTGGTGTCCAGTCTATTGGACCACATAACAGGTTGACTTGATGATATTTCAACAGGGAAATGGACAAAAGTGGTGTTACTTTTTCCCCCTCTTTCTTTCTCTTTTGCTTTTTGAAGCCAGATAACAGAAATCACGGTGTGACAGGCAAATTCTTTACTCGTTATGAAATGATAAAGGTCAAGCTGCTCAGATCTTCTTTGCAAGTAAAGTACCTGGCTAACTGAAATATGTCAGGAACGTCACCCAGTTATCAGGCTGACAGATAATTTGGCAGATCCCACAGATAGGACTGTTTTTGTTTACCTGTTCTACTTCCCATGTAACCCCTGCTCCATTGGTCTCTGCAGCTCTTTGGCTGCCCCAGTGGCTCATATCTTTAACGACTGCAGTCATGAGGATTGAGACACTTGAAAGGCTGTCATCAACTGTCCCTATCATTGTTTGCCTTTCTTCCCTTGGAAAGCATGGAATGTCAGGATTCTTGCAGGGTAATTACCATATCTCCAAAAGTACAAGATGCTAGCCCATATGGGACACCCCATAATTTTGCAGCAACAGAAACAAACAACGGTTTCTTGATTATGCCTCATATGAACTATGCTGACCGCATCTTAAACTTCAAAGCATTGAAAATTGCAGCATCTCATGAGCAAACCTACTTGGCAATTTTTTTCAACTGTCCATGAACAAACCAGCTCGTTCTTTTGCTAAAAGCCTTCGTGATTACAGAGCTTTGTGTGTTTTGTTTGCAATTTAGAATTATGTGCTCTTCTAAAACCCTTCCCCTTGGTTGAAGATTTTGTTTTAGATCTGTAAAATGAAATCCCTGAAAAATAATAACCTGTAGAAGTATGCACAAAATATATTGCATCTTTAGCTTCCAGAAGAACCTAGAGTTTTGATAACTTTAATTGGGTCCCTGAAGCAAAATTATTCTTGGAATAACCAAGACATATTTCTTAAAACATGGCAGAATTTGGCCTTAGGAAATTTCTTTTAATTCTAATATATCAAAATTACTGGCTGTTTACATAAGAACTATTCTACAGAGGATTACCTACTTAAAATGTAATTGTGTACTAAGAATGAATTGCAAATATAGAGCGAACTTAAAATTCAGATATAATATGTAGACGTCATTCAAGTTCTTTAGAAACTTTATTTATTTATTTGTCTAAATTGTATTTATATTCGCTTTTCCTCTTTCCTTCTTCCCTCATTGTTTGGGTGACCTTAAAGCCATTTATTTTGGTGAGACTAGGTTTGAAAGTTTTGGAGGCTTCCAAGATGCAAGGCTTGTAGTTAGCTCCTTTAGCTGTGGCCAGGTGGGAAAGAAAAATTCCAAGCATGTGGTGGCAGACATGGAATTACTGTAACAAATTCACAAATTCACATAATTCACATAATCCTAAACCTGTGACAGTCAACCAGTACAGATTCAGTATGACTGGAGTATGGAGCCAGGAGGAACAAATCTGCTCTCTTGGTTAATAAAGAACTAACCTATGGTCCCACTCTACCCTCATGAAAAGGATTTCCCAATCCTCTCAGGCAACCCAGAGGAGTCTGGAGGGGGGAATTTAGGTTGGAAAGTCCCTCACTGAACCTACCGTTTCTCTTTGCACTGGATTTGGAGAGTTTAGCTGATGGGTAGTTTCAGTTGGGCAGGTGGGCGGGCAGATGACAGCTGATGTGAAGGGCTCCAGGAAAGCCACTCTTCTCCCTCTCGTTACTTCCCCTGGCTGGTTTACGAAGATTGGGAGCCCTTGCTGCTTGAAGCTTAAGGTGACGGAACTAGTCATTTGTGGAATTTTAGCTTTCCATTGACCATTACCCCACTGGCCCTTGATTTCATTTTGGGGGAATTATCATACTGAGTGTTGGGGACAATTTTAGGCACCACCTGCCTTCTGCTATGGAAGCTGAGCGCTCAGACCCTTCCCCCCACCCACTCCAAGATGGCCCCAGTATGTCTGAAGTGGGGCTCAATTGGGGACATTTGCTCTTGGGGACATTTGGCAATCTGGAGACATTTTTGGTTGTCACAAGTGGTGGGGGGTGTTACTGGTATCTGGTGGCAGAGACCAGGGATGCTGCTGACCTCCTACAATGCACAGGACAGCCCCCACAACAAACAGTTATCCAGCTCCAACTGTCAACAGTGCTGTAGTTGAGAAGTCTTGGGCTAACTGGACACACTTTTCTGGGACTTGGAATTCTGAGTAAATTGAGTAAGGAGAGGGTCACCACTGCGAGCCATTCGTTCCAGTCGTGGCAACAGTGGTGGCTACAGGGTAGCATTCAAGCCATCTGGCTACAAGGTGGTTGCTTTACTTCCTGTCTCAGTGGCTGCCCGCTCTCAAGCCTGACCCATCTGGGGTCCCGCAGACTCTGTGCGCGCCCCTTTCCTTCTGCTATTATGCTTCTTAAAACTCAGTAGCAGTTGGTTTCCTTTGCTTCTAACAAAAACCATAACTGCTGCATTGTTGCTTTTAAAACAAACATTGTGTTTCTTAAAAGTAGTGGAATCATTCCACGCCCCCCTGCCAAGTGGAATCTCACACAGAACTTTCATATAATGCAGGAGAAATTGGAGGTGGTCTGGTGAGTTATCCGGTCTTCCCTCCACTTCATTTCTCATTATTGATTTCCTATACTGAGAGGAACTTATTAGGAACTTTAGGCTTCAGGAAACCCATTTATAACCACTAACTTAAAGCACCTCTTACATTGTACCCTGAGAGGGACAGTATATGAAACCATGTTCATACCTTATTTAGAATGAATTTATGTGATTATCTGTCTAGTGAGCAATCAGATATCCAAAGGGGAGGGTAAGTTTCAGAAGCAGAAGCAAGTTAGGAAAACGTTCAGGTCGTGGGGCCCAGCCTTTGGGGACAGACCTAGTTCATGATGGCCTAGGAGCAGGGTCAAGCAGATCAAGACTTGGCAGGAAGGTTGTAAACCTGGGTCATGACCTCAGATGCCCATAACGCCAGGCAGGTACACAAGGGGGAGTCAGGCAGGGGGTTTGCATATTAAAGATGTAAGAGTATTCTTCATTTCCACACAAAAATTATTTGCCTCTTTTTACCTTGAAATTTGTGTCCCTCTTGGTCTGTGTTTGATTTTTCTTATGATAGACACTTAGTTACAAGAAGTAGCTTTCTGCTGCAGAGTACAAGAGTAATAAGGAATAACAACCTGACTTTAATGTTGAGGAGTAATAGGGAGTGGTAAGGACTGTGGCAAACTAGCAAGTGAATGCTCTGTCTAAAGGGAACAGTTGCTGGTCAGAACAGATAAATGTTGCCATGGGGAAATGTGGGTCCAGGGTGGCTAAATCTTTTAATTTTTAAAGAGAAGATAGGATTCTGAATTTTCATGTGAATTCTCCATATTTAAAAAAATTTATGAAGCAAAGGAAACATGTCTGTGGGTTATGTTTGATTTGTTGGACATCAGCTTGAAACTGCTGGTTTTTCTTTTTAAACCAGAGAAGGAGATGTTGTTAAATAACTTCAACACTGGGCTCACCGGCTTCCCTGTTTTATTTCTCTCTCTCTCTCTTTTACTCTATCCAGAAATTTGCTTCCAGATTTATCTTTCCAAGAATACTTCTTCTATTGCATTCTTTGCTCTAGTTCACAACCTGTCATTGGCCTCCTCAGTTCAAGACTCACCCATAGATCTGAACTGTGGACACTGAAGGATGGGTAAGGGATGAGCAAAGTCTTGACAGGAGCAGAGAAGGCATTTCTGGGAAAGTGTGGGTGTGAGCAAATGTGAGGAGGGAAGAGTGAAGATAGCTGTGTGGTGGTCGGGGTGGGACCAGGGGGACTGGAGGCGAGTTCATGTGGATGGACAGAGATGGCTTGGGTTGGTCCAGCTGAGGAAGGGCCCACAGGAGTTGGGCTTCACCCTGCAAGCAAAAGGGAGCTATGGAAGGGTTTCGAGCAAGTTGGGTAGGCGGAAAGTAATCTTCTAGAAGAGTTGATTTTGCGGTGATGTACAGGATGGATTAGAGCAGGGGGAAACCAGAATTTTCCAAGGTGATGGCAGCGGAATGGAAAGGTAGAGTAGAGTGAAATGCATCAAAGGAAGGAAAAACCAGCTGGACTTGGAGACTGCTTGGAATGAGGGATGAAAAGAATGAGAATTATGGACATTTCTTGGTTGCTGATGAAGTGCAGTGGTTAAGCGCATGGATTCCGGAGCCAGGTGTGGATTCGAGTCGTGCTCCACCATTGACGAGTGGTGGTCACAGGCACATTCCTTATTGTCTCCATGCCTCAGTTGCCTTATCTGTAAAACAGAGAAACAATAATATCAACCTCAAAAGGTTGTTCTGAAGATTAAATGAGTTAATATTTATCAAGAGCTTAGAAAAATGTCTGACATAAGATGCACTAAATAAGTGGTGGATAAACAAAATGTGAGCTTATTCTGCTAACCACTTCACATGTTATTATCGCATTTAATCCATACAGACAATTCTGGAACAAGAGTGGAGGGGGGGGGTGGTTTGTGATCTTTTATTCCTGTTTTGCAGAGGAAAACACCAAGGCTCAGAGAGGTTAGGTAACTTGCCTGATATGACACAGTAACTGGCAGAGCTGAAAATTGAACCCAATCTGAAATCAGAGATATAGCAACATTACTTAACCTTCAGCTGGAGGGCTGAAACAGTTTTCCATGGGCCTGTCTTAGGATCAGGAAGTGGCTGACTCCATGCAGTTATTGGAAATGAGGCTACTTGTGTGCAGGGTGGGGCTGGATACATGCTTTCAATTGGTGGCCAGAAATGGATCTGGAATTTCCTTCTCAGTCGTTGACTCCAGCAACGGCTGCCAAGAGTGGCACAGAGGGGCTGGTTTTGAGATGTAGTAACGTGACAACGACCTCTTTAGACTGAGCAGGTTTCCTACGAATGTGTCCTCTGACCCCTGGCCTTGGTGTTCCCATGTCAGACAGTCTGGGCAGGCTTATCTGCTCTGTGTTTCCTTTCCTTTGCATTCTGTCTCTGAAACAGTCCCATTTTTGTTTTGAGCAATCCGTAATGTTTCAAACCTGTTAACAGCTCTGGGCTTTGTTTATGCGTATCAGAGAGAAGAGCAATGCTCTGTCATTAACACATGTTAACAAGTGGTGATGGGAACCGGGAAGTGTTCAGGCTGCCTCCATTTTAGATTCATGAGTGCATGTGAGTGTGTGTGTGCGTGTGCGTGTGTGTCTGTGTGTGTGTGTGTAGGTGCCATCCCCACTTCATCACAGTTTTCTCTCTCCTCCCGTTGTGCCACACACACACACATGCACATCCACACACGCACATCCACACACACACACCATTGGTTGATATTCTCCCCTCGTGCTCGGCTGGGTAACAAAGACTTTGTCCTGGCAATTTCACTTCCTACCAGAGGCACCCTGTATTCTGAAATTGTACAGAAGCCCTGTGTATTTGATATCGTGTGGGCTCTCGGCGGGTTTCAAAGGTGGATTAAATTCACCAGCTAGGTTGTCGATAGAACATAAAATATGAATGACATTGTAATTTTCTGATGGGTTCTGGAGATGAAACTCTCTCATAGGCAACCTTCCTCTCCCTGGGTGGGATGAGGAATGGCCCCTTCCCAGTGTTTTGCTGTTTCAGATCAGCTAGGGAAAGAGCAAGAGAGTTATGAATATGGTGCAAAAGAAAAACCTGAGAATCCAAGAGTCCTTAGATTTGGTGGAAAAAGAATAATGCAGAGAGGTGGATGGGATGGAGCTGAAGCATTTCTTCACAAGGCTGTGTGTCTGGAATTAGTGTTCAAAAATGTAAGCCAGGGTTTTCGAGAACCTCAGCTCCCCTTTGCCATTAGGAGGGGAGAGACTTGGCTGCCGTGTTGGGTCTTGTTGAGACGAATGAAACCTGGGAAACATCCCTTCCCCCGCCCCCGACTCCGTTTTCATAAACAGTCCTTCACCGTGTCCTGTGGACTTGACCTCCTAAATGTGTCCTGACCCCTTGACTTCTCTCCGCCACCGCTACTCCAGACCAAGCTGCTTTCTTTCCTCTCCACTCTGTAGTGGCCTCGCAACTGTGCTCCCGTGCCCACTCTGGCCCACTCTGATCTGCAGCCAGGGTGGTCTTTGCACAAGGCGAATCTGATCATATTTTAACCACCCGTGATCTCCGTGCCAGCTTAGAATGTTTCATTCGCTCTGTTATTTTTACGGTAAACATTAAAACTCTTAAAGATCACACTTTTGTTTTGAGCAATCCCAGACAACATCACACCTCCTTCTCCAGCCTGGCCTTCCACTTCGTGCCTCCTCACTCTCAGTGGCCCAGTTTCATTCCTCCCTCGGGCGCTGGTCCCGCCTACCACTGCGTGGCTGTGACACCGGTTGCACAGCCTAGGATCTCATTTCCCCTGCACTTCCCCTGGATACCACCTAACGGTCCTTCAGAAACCAGCACAATTGATTCATTCTTTCAACAAATATTTATTGAGTACCTACTATGTGCTGGGCACTGTTCTAGTAGAACAAAAAGAAGACAGAATCCCTTCCCTCACGGGGCTTATATTCTCTTAGCTAAGAGAGGCAAATGGGTATGTGATGTAATTTCAGGTGGTGATAAGTGAGGAGAGGAAATTGAGGCAGAGTGAGGGATAGGGAGTAAGAAGAGGTGGGTTGACAGCTACTTCAGGGAGTCAAGGACATCTTTTCTGAGGAGACGAATTTCAAGCAAGACCTGTGTGAGTTGAGGATGTAAGCTCTGGGTGTCATAGTCCCTAGGGAAGCCTTCTTTGATTGGATCCAGTCCTGCTGTCATCCAGGCATAAGTACGCATGTACTTCTTTGTATTATTGATCATAATTGGACATTGTATGCATATTTGTGCGATTTGTGTGATCAAGTCTCTTGAATAGAGTTTTAGCTCCACGAGGGCATGGACTGCCATCTTTTTTTCTTTCCATCGCACCCTTTTATTCCCAGCACGCACCCTTTTATTCCCATGCTACCTGGCATATAGAACATGCTCAGTCAACACCTGTTGAATGAATGGTGCTTCCTTAAGGGGAGTCCCAAGTCCTGGCAATTCTCTCCCTCACCTGATCCTGGGAGGACCTGTTCTGTAAGGTTGAGCAGCTCAAGATGTCAGACCTCCTCTGAGCATCCCATCCTTCTGTGGCTGATGGTTTTGCATCATGGGACAGGGAGGGGTAGCTTGAGGCGGGAGATCAGGTGAGGACCAGGCATGGGGCAAAGGCCAAGGAGAGGCATGGATGGAGCTTTATGACTCTTCCACGAGGTAGTTGTTGGAAAATCAGCAACCCAATCTCTTATTTCTGAATCAGTTGGTGTTGAAATATACTCATCAATTTCAAACAGGAAGAGTCCTCTGCAGCGTATCCCCACCCACTCTTCTCATCTGTCTTTGTCAGAAAACCTAGCAGGCAGATGAGGATATGAAAGAGCGAGTGTGTTTCAGAGGCTTTGGGGGCAGCCGTATTCTTTTCTTTAACACTGGCCATGATAAATATTACATAAGCTGCATTAGTGAGATGAGACGGGGAGACCTGAACGGAGAGGCTGTGCTCTGAGTACCTTTCACTTGAAATAAACCAAGAACACAGGGAATCCTTACCTGTTGGGAGCCTTTTGTTATGTGATGGGGTCCAAGATAAAGAGAGGGAAAAGAGGCATACCTCACCCTCTCATCACATGCTCGGAGACAACACCTATATTTTGAGACGCGTTGGTAACATTTCAGAGCAATTACCATAAGTAGAACATCTACTGGGTTTTGATACATTTACTTGTGACATTTCACTAAGGGAATCTGTTGAAAGTGGGAGGATTATGCCTCATTCCAGATGCCTTTTAGCACTCAGGACAAAAAGCAGCTGGGCTGGTGGTTTACAAAATAGAATGGAATCAATAGAGGGCATAAGCCTAGAAGTTTCGAGGCCACCTTCCCGAGACTTTTGTTGTGTGCCCTGTGCTCCTGGAGGCTGAGCTGGGGGTCAGTCCTGACCGAGGCACGGACTGATAAACTGGTCGGAACCACCCTAGAGGCTGGAAGAAAGGGCCAGAACAGAACCCAGAATCTCAAATTAGCAGGGGCATAAAAAATACGGTTTTCTTGTTTATTTAAAAAATAAATTTACTAGGGTTTGGGAAGAGGGGAAGGATGAATAGGCAGAGCACAGAGGATTTTTACGGCAGTGAAACTATTCTATATGATACTACACTGGTGGAGACATGTGGTTATACATTCGTCAAAACCCATGGAATGTATAACACCGAGAGTGAACCTAAATTTAAATGATGGACTTTTGGCAACAATGACGTATCTGTGTAGGTTCCTCGATTGCAGCAAATGTACCATCTGCAGCAGGATGTTGATAGTGGGGGAGGCTGTGCCTGTGGGGGCAGGGGGCATATGGGAACTCTGTACTTTCTGCTCAGTTTTGCTTTGAACCTCAAACTGCTCTAAAAAATAAAGTATATTAAAAAATAAATTTATTGAGCACTCACCATGCACCAACATAGAGCTCCCAGGGGAGGCGGCTGTTAAAAAATTAATTACATAATTTAATTATAGTTGTGACAAGTGCACTGGGTTTGTAGTGGGTACATTGAAGCCCTAGCCTTATGGATGGTCAGCATCAATTTCTCTGAAGAAGGGATACTTGAGTTAAGTTAAGTAAACCAGCAAAAAGCAGGCAAACAAAATCAAAGGAAATTATTGTCTCATGGAATGGAATAGTCTGGAAGTATGCTAGCTTCAGGTGTGGCTTGACACAGGTGCTTCATCAGTGCCATCAGATCTCTTCTCTTCTCTATTTCTCCAGCACTCTGTTCTTCTGCGTGGGTTTTACCCTCAGGCAGGTTCTCTCTTATGGTGGCACCCACTGGACTGGAACCTTCTTCAAGGCAAGAACAGAGCCTTATTCATTGGGGAAACTTTAGTGCTAAGAGAGGGCTGGTGTGAAAAGGAAATTCAATAAATGTTTGTTGAACAAATGAGGGCACTTTTCTGTTTACACAACCTTCTGTGGGTGACATTGATGAGCACCTATATCAAGCCATACCTGAGGCTAGACCTATGCCTGGACTTTTCAGTTCTATTGGCCAGTAAATACTCTTTGTTTTGTTTGTTTGATTGCTTCATGGTTTTCTTCAGCAACTTCAACTGCAATACCACTTCTTCAGAGAAAGGTCCCTAACCAGACAATGTAAGATTTGGCCCGCTTGTACAGCCACTCATAAACCTCGGTACTTTTCCTCACTACTCCTTCCTTCCTCTCTTCACCCATTGAAATCTACTCCATTGAATTGTATCCCCCCTAAAATCCATATGTTGAAGTGCTGATCTGCAGTACTTCAGAATGTGACTCTATTTGGAGATAGGGCCCTTAAAGAGGTAATTAAGTTAAATTAGGTCACTAGGGTGGGCTCTAATCCAATGTGACTGGTAACCTTATAAGAAGAGGAGATGAGGACACAGACACACACAGAGGAAGGCCGTGTGAAGACACAGCGGAAAGGCAGCCTCCTGTAAGCCAGGGAGAGAGGCCTCAGAAGGAACTAACGCTGCTGACACCTTGATCAGACTTCTAGCCTCCAGAACTGGGAGAAAATAAATTTCTGCTGTTTCAGCCGCCCAATGTATGGCAGCCTTAGCAAACTCACACACAGCCCTTAAGAGATGAGCTCAGATTTTCTCCCCTCTGTGAAGGAATAGAACAGGGGTTGGCAAGCTGTGGCTTTTGGGCCAAATCTGGCTCGTAAGTTGTTTTTTGTAAAGAAGTTTTATTATTGGCACACAGCCGTGCCCATTTGTTTACTTAATGTCTGTGACAGGTTTGTGCAGAGTTGAGTAGTTGCAACAGAGACCTCACGGCCCACAAAGCTGAAAATATTGTCTGTCTGGCATTTTAAAGAAACTGTGTGCTGACTTTTGGTCCAAAAGAGTGGTTTGCAACCTGGGCTGTGGACTCAGACAGGCTTGGGTTCCAATCCTGCTTTCTTATTGACAAACCGTGTGAATTACTTAATCCCTGCAGCCTTGTTTTCCTTATCTGTAAAATGGGGATAATAATAGTTCATACTTCATGGGGTTATGAGAATCAAATATGATTGTGCATATACATCACAGCACAGGGCTCAGCACAATAGGGAGCAATAAAAAAATGTTAGTTGCTATTATAATTATTAATACTAACATCAATTTGTTAGTGGAGGTTATAACGTTGAATCCCCAGATTCTGGAGGAGTTGTTGAGTTGGTTTCTTATCTAACTGGCAATTTTTTCTTGAGTAGAAGATAATTGCTCAACAACTTAGTTTACGAAGCTAGGTAAACCGTGACTCTGAATTGATTGATTGAATAAATGCTAAAAAGAGAGCTAGCCTCCTCCCTTGGTTTGTTTCACTTTTTTCTTCCCTCTTCCTTTTTTCTTTTTTCCTGAAGCACAAGACACAAAAAAAGTCTCCTCTCAGTTCTCGGGGTGGGCTGTGTCAAACTCTACAGTGTGTTAGCAGAAAAATCTGAAAAGCTTCCAAATAAAGGAAGGTGATGGTGGCGGAGCCGGGAGGGGGATGGAGGGGACAGTGTCCTGCTAGGGGGCTGCACAAGGCTTTGTTTAAATGGCTTCACTGTGTGCTATTTTATCCTGACCAAACACGGTTTTATGAAGAGCTCTGTTTAGGTAAATCTGATTTAGAAGCAAAAAGAAAACATGAAACCTCAAAGAGCGTGTTAAGATTAGGCCAGTAACTACTGTTGGAGTTTAGTCTGCTTCTTTCAGATGTAAAGCCCCCACATAGTATGTGACTTAAAGCCCAGGTTAGGGACAGTCTGGTCAGAGTTCTAACCCTGACTCCACTGCTGTGTTACCTGGAACAGTTTACTTACCCTCTCTGAGCTCCAGTTCCCTGACCGTAAAAGAGAACTCATAATAATAGCTACTTCATAGGTTGAGGTGAGGATAAAATGAGATGATATATGTAGAAATACCTGGCTTAGTATCAGTCTATAGGGAATATTCAATAATTATTAGCTGTTGCTACTATGGTGGGTTGACAACATTACTTATATTTCCTCTTTGTATACCAACTCAAGAAATTTATATAGGTGAACTCGTTTGAGGTGTTCACTAGGTGAGTTGAGTAATGCGGTTTAATGGACCGCTCAGTTCTTATTCCTGGACAGTCTTTGAAGGCAGATTCGTGACTCAGAAGTCCTCATTTAAGAAGCCTGGAAACAGGTGCGATCTGAGAGCGGGAGAAAAGGAGAGCATCCTCCCGAGAGCCCCGACTCAGTTTGTGTGAAATTATTTTTCTTTAAATCAGACTTGCAAATGGTTTCTACAAATTGTTACTCCCAGAAAGCCAAGCCTGCAGAACGTACTGCGTCTCACCCCGGTGACCAGCCCCACCGCGTCTTCTCCTTCCTCTTCTGTCCGCTGCTCCGTGCGCAGCAGGTCCAGTACCTAAAGGAAAAGGCGAAGATGGCCGGAGGGTGTGAGGGAGGAGGGGTTCCTATGGCCGTCAGATCTGTGAAGGCTGGCAGTTCTCACCCTGAAAGCAATCTAAAGGGAATGTCATACTTACTAGGAAAATTGTTCCTTCAGACACGTTTCCAAAAGGACTCTATAGGATATCAGACATGGGGCAAATGGGCAATGGCCAGGTTATATTTGATTTTCTGGACGTATCAACTGATGGAATCAATGATGATTTTGATCACTGATACTGGTTAAAGTTTTGGAGCCTGATTCCTCAAGTCTGGTTGATTTTTCAGTAATCCAAGTAACTGTCCCCACCCGGTCCCTTCGAATTTGAGACCCTGACTGGTCAGCAGTGAAAACCTTCTGCACTGGGATGTGGCCTGAGCCACAGCGTTTGGTGAATGAACGGAAGGATATTATTAAGAAAACACATCGTTTGGTCAAAGTGGAATCTTTCTAATTTTAACTTAAGTTTATTTACTCCCTTTTGTTTCTTGCCCAGCTGGTTAATAACTGTACTATCAAAGATTTGAAGGCGGTGATTTGGAAATCCCTTAGGCATCTCTTCTCCATGCGAATCCATCCCTAATTCTTTTATCTTGTTCTTTTCTTTGAATCAGTTTTTAACTCTATTCTCGATGGGTGTTGGGCTACATGACCCCATTCACCTGCAGTGCTCCAGGGATGAGTGGGAGTAATAATTCCAGAGCCGCTGCAGATAATCTGCAAGGCAGAAAATCCAATTATAGGTAATTAGGAGTCACCCCAAGATTCTTGAGAAAGTAGCTTGTTATTGCCTTCTGGCCATAAACAACTGGATCTGAATAAAAATTAATTTGAAATAGCTTGACTACTAATTTCTACCATTATTTGTGCATTTCCCAGGAGTTTCCCATTGCCTTGCATTCAACTTTAGCATCCTCAAATGTAAGAGTTACAGACATCAGAATGTATTTTACAGGTTACGGGTACCTTGTCTGGAACTATATTGAGATTCTCTCCATCCTATTCACATGCTGTTGAGACTTATTAAGACTTTCCAGTTGTAAATGGGATGAATTAGCTCTTCAAATTTGGAGCAATAACTTACTGCTCTCCATCATTTCTCTCTCTTTCTACCCACAGCCTTTTTTCAAAACAGAAATAGCTTTTTTATTATGAAAATCTCCTTCACACACATTGAAAAACTTCAGAAAGTTGCAAAAAATATAAATCACTTTTAATTCACTGCCTAGAGATGATGACGATGAACTTTTTGAGAAAGTCCAAAAGAGGACTTTTTTGTCTGTCTATCTGTCTCTGTGTGTCTTATTCTGTCTCCTACACTATTTAGAAACATGAAATTATTCCATCTATTCTCTTCTTTAATATGGTTTTTTATCACTTTAGTAAGTGATAAATTTTTTTGTCACTTTAGTAAGTGATTATTTGTTAAGTATCTTTCCATTACTAATAAATATAGATCTTTATCATCATTTTAAATGACAGTGGAGTAGGATTCCATAATATGTATATTAAATAATTCTACAGTTATTTCAAAGTCATCTCATCACCACCTCTCACTCCAGCTACTGCTGTGGAGACCTCTTAACCTGGAAACTTTCACCAGCTTTGTGCAGAGGCAATTCAGTTAGAAAAGGATCGTCTGTCAACAAATGGTGCTGGAGCAACTCCATACTGATATGCAAAAAAATGAACTTTGATCCTCGCCTCATTTCATACACAAAAATTAAGTGAAATAGATCATGTTAAGATTAGGCCAGTAACTAACCATTGGAGTTTAGTCTGCTTCTTTCTAAATGTAAGATCTGACAATATCAAGTTTTTAGAAAAATAGGAGAAAATCTTTTTCACCTTGGGTTAGGCAAAGATTTATTAGACAGGACACAAAAACAATGAACCATAAAGAAATAATTGATAAGTTGGACTTTGTCAAAATGAAAAACTTTTCTTTCTCAAAAGATACCATTAGAAAATGAAAAGTTTAGCCATAGAAAGAGAGAAAATATTTGCAAAATAAATATCTGATAAAGAACTTGTATCCCAAGTATATATACAACTCAATAAAAGAAGACAACCCACTAAAACTATTGGCAAAATATTTGAACAGACATTTCACCAAAGAATATATATGAATGGCAAATAAGAACATGAAAGTGGCTTGACATCATTGGTCATTAGGGAATTGCAAATTAAAACCACAATGGATACCATTTCACATCCACTAGAATGGCTAAAATTAAAGACCGATGGTAGTAAGTGTTGACAAGGATAGGAATGCACAATGATACAGCCTCTTTAGAAAACACATAGGCAGTTCTTATAATGTAGACAACACTCGTCATATGGCCAAGCAATCTCATTCCTGGGTATTTTTGCAAAAGAAGTAAAAATGTATGTTCACACAAAGACTTGTACTTGAATGTTCGTAGCAGCTTTATTCATTCTAGCAGCAAGCTGGAAACAACACAAATGTCCATGGATGAATAAAATTGTAGTGTATCTGTAATGTGTACTACTCAGCAATAAAAAGGGCTGGACAACAAATACACTACAAACACGAATGAACCTTAAAGGCATTATTATAAGTGCTATAAACCAGGAACAAGAGATCTCATGTGAAATTCTAGAAGAGGCAGAAATTATGTTGACAGAAAGTAGACCAGTGGCTGTAAGGGCCTGGGGTGGGAGTGGGGTTGACTGTAAAGGGCCCGAGGGATCTTTTTAGGGTGATGAAAATTTTCTCGATCGTGATTCTGATAGTGGTTATGTGACTGCACGCATCTGCCGAAATTCATCAAATTGTACATTTAAAATAAGTAAATTGTATTGCATGTAAATTATACCTCAGTAAAGGAGATTAAAAAACTAAAGTCTTTATGGGAAATCAAATAGAAGAATGTGCCATGGTTCCTTCTCTTGTAAAATGATTCATATCTGTCTGCGCTTCAGGATTCTAGAATCATCCAGCAAGCATTTCTGAAGCAGCAACGATTTAGTAATAGCATCTATAAAAATCCAGTTACACACTGCTGTCAGGACTGGCGATTCTCTTTTCGTTAACTCATCATGGGGGAAACGTCTTGCCAGGAGCTTCCTGAGCAGTTTCTCTGCGTGATTAGAAATTAGTGGTGAGCTACGCAGTAAGGAGTTCTAAACTCTGATCTGGAATCTTGTCTTCCCTGAGCTGGGAGCGGGCAGTGGGAATTTCCCCTGGACATGTCCCAGCATGGCCAAGATCTTAAACAGCGTCGGAATTGCTCTTTCTTTTAGCCCTCTCTCTTTCCCTCCCACCTTGTCTGCACTGCCCCCACAGTGGATTTAACTCCATTTTTCTATCTTCATCAGTCCCCAGTCTCTACATGAAATATTCAGATGTGTAGGTAACGAATTCTGAGATGGTTCGCTCTCTTGAACTGGGACCTTATTTTCCCCCTTCAATTTACCTTTTGCATAGCCTGATACGCATCAGTGGCACTAAATAAATAAGCCATAATTAATACGTATTTGGCTCTTGTACTGTTTATTTTCCTCTTCTGAAGCTCAGATTAGAATGTGCACCCCACAGCTTGAATGTTTAAATAGTAAACCAAAGGGACTTTTCTACCCCTTCCTTCTCTTGTCTTATAGAAAACAAATTATTTTAACTAAAGGAATGGCACTGTCCCAGATCCCTTCTGTTTGGACCCTTAATAATTAGATGACTAAAGAGAATATACTGGTAGAAGTGAGTGGTTAGTGAACAAACCACAATTATATGCCTAAGGATAAAAGAGGAAGTACCTAGGCATATTAATTTGCCTTTAGAAAAGTATCCCAAACAAGCATTGATGTATTGTAGATCCATACCAAGAGCCTTGAAGAGCCACACCCAGAAAAAACACTTCTCAACATCCTTCATGAAGTCTACTAACATGCATTGCTAAACATATGCTAAGTGAAGAAATATGTCTGGTGTGGAAATATGTCTGCAATAATATCTAGGGAAGCATCATGGAATACACTTCCACAGCGTCTTCTGGTGAGTGGAAGGGAATTGTGCAGTTGTTATGGCTTATCAGAACAGAAAGAGCTGTTCAGTGTTTACTAAGTCCTAAGAGCTAAGTACACATTATCTATCTAATCTTTATAATAGTCTTACAACACAGGAACTAATATTAGCCTCATTTTACAGATAGGGAGACTGAGGCTCATAGAGCTTAAATAACTTGCCCAAAGTATAGTGCAGGATTTGCACCCAGGTCTGCCTGATTTCCAGTCTGGGTTCTTAGCCATTGCTCTCTACTTGTCAATGACTGGTCATATAGGAATTTGACACCATCATCAAACAGCAGTGTTGGTGCTTCACCATAGGGGCTGGCAAAGAATTTTATTTCCAGCAGCCAACAATCAGAGTGGCAGTCGGATAATTAACTTGTCTTCCCTGAAGGAGCTTTGTTCATGGGACAGTCTTCAAATGGGGCATGAAAAGGCAGTTGGCAAATTGCAAAAGGAAATAACGCTTCAGAATGAAAAATTGATGCACATTTATCAACTGTGAGTAACAAAAGAGCCAGTACCATCCATCTGGGGCCATCGCTGAGATCAGTTACAAAGAGTTATACCGACGATGAAAATGGTTGCAGTCCTTGATTCTAATCTTCTACCAAAGCAGAGACAATTTCCCGGTCATTGCATTACCCAGGCCCCACATGGGCTCCCTCTTTGTTTTATTTTATTTATTTATTTTTGGTTGCTGTTTTAATAGCGGTGAAATACACTGGGGCGTCCTAGCAGGCATTTGCAGTGTGCAATGACAAGCTTTTAAAATGATATCTTTCGGATCGATTTGAACATAAAACCATTTTTACCAGAGAGAGAGGGATCATCAAAAAGCAGTTTGCATTTTTCCCAAATTAAATCTGGTGATAGTGGAGATGGGGCGTGATGCCATACTGGGTGTCATGGGCACTAGGGTTATGAAATAAAGGTAACATCCTTGGGTCACAAAGGAGAAGGAAGTTTGAGAAATTTGTGGTGAACGTTGTTTTCCTGTTTGATTTGTCTGGGTATCAAATGACCAAACTGAATTATTTGTTCTCCTTGACTTTTCCCACCTCCCGTGTTCAGGACCTGAGTGTGAGGTAAACAGATCCCAGTCCATGGAGCTCCAGCCACAGAAATTAGCAGAGAATAGTAGATGGTTGGGTGTGCTGAGATGAAGCCATATGCCTCTGCTTAGTCTCATTAACAGAGCTGGAGAGAAGGGTATTTTATGCACATTTTAATTAAAGAAAGTAAAAATTGGCTTTAATTATAAAAAGTGAAATTGAACCTTTCCCCCAGTAATTAAATTAAACACCAATCAATCCAAGAGTTGTTTTTAAAAAATGTCAACACTCTTTTAGGGCCTTGGAAGAATTCAGCTCTCCTCTTTCCTTAGCACACTTGAATTCATCTAGGGCTTATTGAGTGGCTACTAAGTGGTGCAATCTACAATTTTTTTATTCCTACCTGGACTCTAAGAGGCTCATCTGAGGTTTCCCACTTGATTGCAGTAACTTCCTCCTCAGAATTTTCAACGATAGAGTTCTTGGCTGCTGTGAACTTCTATGCCAGCTCTTGGCATTATGTTGAGTATAAACAGACAGCTTTGCCACAAGCTGCTGTGATCAAAAGACAATAACATGCTTTTATTCTACATACAGAAATATATCTTGAAAATATACGTACTTTTGTATATAAATGGGATGAAAGAGATATTAATTTATAATTTTTTCAGTCTTTCCCTTGCCCTTGCCTTGTAAAAAGAAGTGATTTTTGCTTGGGTATCAGGCCCCCAATTTCCTTTATTAAGCAGAATCTGAGTAATGGGAATGGAGAACAACGAAAGAAGTCATAGGGGCCGAAGGGAACTACACAGTGAAACAAACGAAAACTGGGTAACGAGGAAGGAGGAGAAAGAGTCAGAAGGGCCATATGGGCTGGGTTTCCGAAAAAGATTTCAGGAGAAGTGAGAGTTTGAGGAACAGCCATTTTTCACATGGAGGTTGGTGAGTGGCAGAACTGGGTACAAAGTATTTTTAAAGATGCTTGCTGTATATGAATAATATTCTATGTTTTATCAAGACTTATGAGAATGGGTAAAGATTTGGATTCCTATTTGTTAAATATTTTGTTGTACTATTTTTTTGAATAGATAGGGAAACAGAGTGTCAGCCAGGGCCACGTGGGCCTCTGGTTATATCCGATATTCATCCTTTCTTTTTTTTAGGTTTATTTAGCTTTCTTCTGCTTCTTTTGTGTGAAGCATTAAAATGTCTTGGGTTCTTAGACATGTAGTTTTTTTATAGGATCATCAATTATATAACCTCAGGTGATACCCAAACCTTCCACGACCCCCCTCCAAACTCTCTCCTGTCCTACAGTGGATTTACCTTCTGAATAGGAGGGAGGGAGAGTAACCTGGCAAAATCCCTGTGGTTCAAACTCCCAATCATGGACGGTGTGTGGACACCGGCTGGAACTGGGGCGGGATGTTGTCCAGAAGATGAAGTAGGATGATGCTCTTTTCACCTGGAAGTCTTCTGTCCAGTATCCTTTTTAGAATCCAGTCTGTTGTCATGGTCTATGCAGTCCATTTGATGATGGGAAAGCCATTGACATCTCTGGGCCTGGGTTAGACTGTGTGACTTTCGAGGTCTTTTTCAACCTCAAAATGTCGTGACTCTATAGTATAAAAAATTTTTTTATTTGCAGGTGTAATGATTTTCTGATTGGAGGAATGGGAAAATAGGTTATTCAGCTCCTCCTATTAGCTCTATCTTCCAGCTCAGGTTTTGACATAGGACGTAGTTGATACATCTGACATGACTGTACAGCATGCTTTTGTATTTATGGGTCTCATAATGATTTGTTTCCACTGACATTTTATTCATATAGTCAGGATGGCAGATGTTAAGGGAAGTCTTGACTTTCTTTTCTTACCATTGTGAAAAGTAAAGACATTTCTCTGCTGTACAAATGTTCCAACATTCTCTTGACTCGATCTGATGCACAACAGTAATAACAGAAGAGAGAATCTGGTCACGATAGCAGTTTGAACTACAGAGCTGAAAATAGTAAACTGTGGTAACCTGAGACCAACTTAAAGCTAAATCAAATAGTAAATTATCTCTGTCCTGATAATGCTAACTTTGTATGTTAAGCTTGGGTGTTATTTTGTAGTTTGTGGATAATCTTTGATGTGCCACTTTGGTCATTGACTTGACCTCTCCAAACTTCAGTTTCTTCATTCGTAAAGAACAGGGTAATGCTGCCTATTTTATAGGAGGATGGTTTTGACCAAATCATTGGCTAAATGATGTTACATAGGGCATTTATTACCATACTGGCACATGGTGCCTGTCCACCTGTGATGATGGTGATGATGATGATGATGGTGGTGATGATGGTGGTGATGATGGTGATGATGATGGTGGTGATGGTGATGATGGTGATAGTGATGGTGGTGATGATGGTGATGGTGATGGTGATGATGATGATGGTGGTGGTGATGGTGATGGTGGTGATGGTGATGATGATGGTGGTGGTGATGGTGATGATGGTGGTGGTGATGGTGATGGTGGTGATGATGAGGATGGTGATGGTGGTGATGGTGATGATGGTGATGGTGGTGATGGTGATGAGGGTGGTGATGATGAAGATGGTGATGATGAGGACGGTGATGATGATATACATCAGCACCCATTCTTCCAGATATAGCCTTAAAATATCTAGGGGTGGTAGCCAGATGGTTAGGCATAGACTTGGGTTTGAATCATGGATGTGCCACATAGCAGTGTGATGGTGGATGCATTGCTTAATCTCTGTATTCTCTTATCTGAACAAAAGAGGTTAACAACAGAAGCCCCATCACAGGGTTTTTGTGAAGATTAAGTAGGTTAATATAAAGAGTCATAGCTGAGTGTTTGGCATAGAGAAAGTGCTCAGTAAATGGTGGCAGCAGTTTTTGCTGTTATTATTACTATTAACCAAATGTAATGTAGGATCATGCCCCGTCTTCCCATCCATGTTAGAACATTGAAGGTTTTGTTAGTACTTAAGCACTAGTGTTTCCAATGAGAGAGGGACTTGTGATGGAGCATGGGAAGGAGGCTTAGCTGCATCGGATGGGCTCAACCTAGGGCGTCCACGTTCTCCTAGGAGGGGATGTACTTTGGAGAAATTCCAAAGGCATGATGGGCCTCCCATTTGGACATCTTCTCTCTAAATACAAAGCAACATATGCTTCTAGTAAAATATTCAACAATATGGAACTGAAAAGCGAACAACTCACCCTCACCATTCTCTTAAACCACCACCCAAAGAACACCGCTGTCAGAAGTTTGGTGATTCTTCTCGCAGACCCTTCCCCATGCATATAGAATCATTTAAATTACATGTATTTATTTAAGTAAAATTAACTTCATTTATTATCATTTTAAAGTGGGGTCATATTACATATGTTCTGCTGCCTGCTTTCATCAATCAACCCCATGTCATGGATATCTTCCTATACTTTAGAATACAGGACACAGTATTCAAATGAAGAAACTGAAATAAGAGGGTTGGATGATACTGTTTCCTTTCTAGCTTTGTGGTTGGTTTGTGTTTGTCCTAGGTATTGGTGAGGCGACAGAGAGTAGAACCGAATTCCTATCCTGTTAGCATCAGCCAAGAGAAGGAGGGAGCAGGTCCAGAGCGTGTGTAAGAGCTATCAAGTGAAAGTGCTGCTAAACAAACTGCACTCCCAGCAATTTGTCCAAACCAAGGGTGGTGGCTGCTTCTAGGTAGAGCTTTCGTGCTCTCTCAGGGAATGATAACCTTAACACCAAAACTTTCAGTGTTATTCCACTGGTTGTATCTTAGTGGAGCATCATGGTTAACATTTTGCACTGTAGAGTAGGTATGACCTGGAGTCCGATCTTAGATTTGCTACTTACTCATTGTGTGACTTTCAGAAAGTTATGTAGTCTCTCCAGGCCTTTATCTCTTCTTCTGTAAAATGGGCAGAAGAATAGTCCAGACCTTGTAGAGGGTTGGGAGGATAAATGGAGATGTGTGTGAAGTAGTCAGTGTGGTCCAGGCACATGGCAGGTGCTCAGGAAGTGGTCGGTATTCTCTCAGAGTAAGCATTAAGCCATCTGAGTATGCTAAAGGGGCTGGAAAATGATTTGCAATGACATGGGGTGCCAGGGGATAAATTCTACCAGGGAATGTGTGCTGAATGTGCAGTGCCCGACCCTGGGTCCAGTAGCAGAGTGGATGCAAAGATGACGAAGGTCATTCTTTCCCTCAGGCCCCTGACAGCGTCCTGGGGAGGAGAGACGAATGACCAGGCCTAACAAATCATCCACATGGTAAAATAAGCCGACAAATAGACCAAATGCGCATGCTGGGGTCACAGGGGAGGGAGCCATGATTGATCCTCCTGAGGACATGGCTCATGCTCATCTTGTCCCTTCTTCCCCAGTACCCACCTCTCCAGCTGCACTGGCCTTCGTCCATTTCCTCCAATGGAGAGGTCGTACACTCAACTGGCTAACAGATGTGCTTTGTTTTTCATGGTTTTCTAATTTTTGAATTGGTTGTCAATACTTTAAAAAAATAGGGCATATTTTTCATAAAAATCTGAATTCTGGCTTCTCTTAAAAGTGGATCAGCTGCAGCTGAGTAGCTGTTGCCCTTTTTCTGGGACACACACCTCTCGTTCCCCCAGTCCCCCGGCCCACTCCCCTCATGAGTGTGCCTGTCTGGCTCTGCTCTGACCCTCCACCCTCTCCACTGGCCCAGGGTCGCTGCTCTTGCTGTGCCCTCTGTGTTGCCTGGATGACTACGACTCACTACGACTCTCCTTGCCACCCAGGCGCAAGCTGCCTATCTTCCTGGAAGCCTTACCTGAGTGACCTGATCAAATTCCCCGCTTGGGCTTTCTCCTCTCGTGGCGTACCTAAGATGCAGATTGGTGAGGGGTCTGTCCAAGGAGGGAAGAGCATTTTATTACCAATGGTGGTTAGAATTGCCAGCGTATGGTAACAATAAAAAGCAGGTTTACTTTTAAATCCCCCCCCAGACAATTCACCCACTTCCGCCTGCACCTGAGGGGCCACCACTCCCGCTGCCCCCACTTGGCCCACCATAGTTCTCCCCCAGTGTCAATGCAGCAAGTTCACCCCGATTTGTGTAATCATCTGGTTCATGTCTGTCTCCCCCACCCGACTGTAAGATTTGCTCACTGTTGTGTCTGCTGAGCCCACCACGCCGCCTGGCCCACCAGATGTGCTCAATAGTATTTATTGACTAAATGAAAAACTAAGTAGTTAGGTTAGATTCTTCCCTTGAGAAATTACACTGCATAATTGGCCAAGTTGATTTGGAAACAGAACGTTTCTGAATATTTATGTTCCTCCCGGAGAAGGTGGGCGGTGTCAAGGCAAATTTCCACTTTCTCCTCAAGAGGAAATTAGAATTTAGGAGGGAAATTTGCACTCCCGGGTCAATATATGGCAAAATTTCAGCTCTATAACCTTAAAACCCAAGCAATTAACTTTGTTTGAAAAGGTCAGCAGTGGTTGTGTTCTTTGCCTCTGACAAGTCGAGCTGTCCAACAGAACTCAGTTTAAATTAGAAGTATTTTTGGCAAAGTTAATCAGAACCTTGTTGATACTGTCACCCTGTAGGGGAGGTGTAGCGATCAGGGTTCCAAGCTACTATTGGGAGCAGTTAGTGCTTTCTTTTGCCATCCTGAATATAGCATGGGAATCTTGCCACCACCTTTGAAAGACCCTACCAGTAAAAGTAGCTATTTTTTTGAGTGTCTTAGAGCCAGACACTCTAATTCCTTTATATATATATGTCACCTTCAAACTTTCCATTACCTGTGAAGTTAATATCATTAATATTCTTATTTCAGGCAGATGAAACTGAGGTTCAGAGAAGTTAAGCCATGTTTCCAAAGTCACACAGTAAGCGCTGGTGTCTTTTACTGATAAAACCTAGAATGTCTGGTTCCTCCACCCACAATCTCTCAAATTCTTGGCTGAGGGAAATGGACCTTGGGTTCCAGCGGAAAGCTGGACCATTTTGTCATGTCACGATCATGTCAGCTTCTCACTTCCTAGTGTTGCACCCTTTCTTTCTTGTTGGCCAGACAGTGACATTTTAATTTCAGAGACTCCAGGTAGCCTGCAGGGAAGCTGTGGGTTGTGTGGGGGCTGGAAGAGAAGGGCAAGGTGTGGATTTAAAAAAACAACCATATCTGAATGGCCAGCACTTTTCTGAGTACTTGTCCCCTGAATTTCCTACGCATTTGTGGCTTTGGGAAAAAACAGTCCCAGTATAGCCAGTTTGGGCCAAAGAGACATTCAAAGGAGCTTGGGAGAGTTGAGGGGGTAGGAATGGCAAATTCTTCTGTGGGTGTCACTGTAGGGAAATTCTGCATTAACGTTAAAACTCTATTTCCATGTAGACAGGAGAGAGAGCAGGTTATGGGGGAAGAACATGGACTGTGGAACCACCTGGGACCCAACTTCAAATCTCAGCTTTTCCACTTACAAGCTGGGCGACCTTGGGCAAGTTACCTAACTTCTCTGAGTCTCGGATTCTTCTTCCACAGAAAGAGGATCTTTATCTCCCTTGCAAGGTTGTTGTGAAGATAGGGATATTGTTGAGAAGCCCCTAAAACACTGATTTAGCTTGTATCATGTGCTGCATATACAACGATTAACAATGCAAATGGTTCCTGTTGTCATGGGACTTATAATTTTGAGGGAGACAGACCGAAAAAAGACAATTATAATAAGGCGTGCTAATTGCTATTATGGGGGGAATGTTGCAGGCTGTGTGAGCACAGAGGAGTCCCTAACCCAAATTTAGGGTGTGGGTGCGGTGGGCGGGAGAATCCTGAATGCAGATTAGGAATGAACCAATGTGACAGGGAGGTGAGTGGCAGTGAAGATCAGAGGCTAGGCTCTCGAGAAATGGTGTGTGTTATTATTGTCATTATTAATATCCAACTACTTAATGGATCTCCACTTGTGTATCTTTCAAGTGTCTCAAATTTAACAAGCCCAATACTCAGTTCTTGGTTTTCCCCGACGCACGTTGCTCTATCTCAGTAAATGGCAGCTCCACTTTCTCATTGCTGATGCTAGAAATCTTGGCGTCACTCTTGATTCCTTTCTTCTCCATATCCCATTTCCAGTCTCTCACCACCTCTGCTACCACCCTGCTCCAAGACGTCATCCTTTCTGTCTGAGCCATTTTCTGATGGAATCGAAACTGGTCTCTCACTCTCCTCTGGCCCCTATCATCCACTCTCTGCCCACCAGCCAGGGTGATGTTTCTCCATAAGTTAGATGATGTCAGCTCTTCTGCTCCAACCTACCCGGTGGCTCACCATCTCCTTCAGAGTCAATGCCAGGGCTCTCGCCCTCTGCTCTCGCCCTCCCAGCTGACCCACTGACCGCATCTCCCACCACCTTCCCCTTCTCCTCCCCTCCTCCTCCTTCCCCTTGCCACTCCTCAAACATGCCAATCAGGCACTTGCTCCAGGCCTTTCTCTTGTTGATCTTGATGTTTGGCACATTTTTCCTCCTTGGTAGACAAAGGGGCTCATTCTTGTTTTATTCAGGACTTTCCTCAAATGTCCACTCTGTCTAAAGGCCCTCCTGGACTCCCTGTAGAAAATGGCCCCTTCCTACCTTCACTTTTTATCCTCATTCTCGTGACGTTTATGATCACCTCACATATTGTGCCTTGGCTTATGTGTCTTCCCCAATCACGGTGTAAACTCCATAGGAGTAGAGGATTTACTTGTTTTCTTCCCTGTTGTAGCACACAGAATAGTACCTGGCACACGGCAGAGACTTAATGAACACGTGTGAGATG
The DNA here is from genome assembly GCA_031878705.1 of Tapirus indicus. NCBI lineage: Eukaryota > Metazoa > Chordata > Mammalia > Perissodactyla > Tapiridae > Tapirus > Tapirus indicus. Next base: position 48,776,857 of record CM062929.1, read on the forward strand.
AACCGATGAATGAATCATGTCACACTGGTCACTCCAGTGGACCAGGGATTTGCCATGTTCTGGCCAGGTCAGCTGGATGGTTACCCTCACAGGTCAGTACTATGAGCTCTGCCAGAACCATCCAGCCTTCAGCCACAACTGCAGGAAGCATATGGGGCAGAAGCTTGTCTGGACCATATCCAGGGCTCCAAAGGAGGGTCCTGACCTCCCAGGAGGAGCACAGTGCAGAAATGGTGATGGCCTATTGGCTGCAGGTCCTCTGAGGACCCACTGAGAGTGGTTTCCATTTCCAACTCTGTCCCCAAGCCCTGGGGGGATCTTCACCAGAACAAGGGCTCTGATACACTCTAACTTCCTTTCTCCAGAATCTTTGGAGGGTAATGTCTCTCCGACATTGTTTTGGCCGTGAAGATCCCTCCAGCAACAGAAAGAGTGGGATCCCTTCACTGGGATGTGGTTCTGCACAGTAAGGTGGGGATTTCCATGGGCTCCTCACCCACGGGACATGAAGTCCAGTGTATCCTGGCATTTCCCAAAGGCTGGCAACTGTACCCTGGGGAGCAGACATGATGGCTTTAGGTGGTACTTGGAAGAGATTAATTGCAATAGTTATTTATTTTAATGTGTGTCAGCCCCACAAACCATGATTTATGGCTGTTATTGCTTAGGGCCAGGCTTCAGCAGTGTAGAGGAGCGTGCTGTATCCCAGATGGGTAACCCTGGGTTACATAACAAGATGATTGTGGACGTGTTACTAGGTGATTTTAGCATAAAATAAAATTGAATAACACAGTCAGAAAGTTAGCATAAAATAAAATTGAATAACACAGTCAGAAAGTTATTTTCCATTCTCTTTTAATGTTTCTGATTATAGGAGAAAAGAAAGTCTCGTGTGGTGCTTGAACACTTGCCAACCTCCCTTTTTTTATCAAGGAGACAGCAAGTGACAGGCTCAGACCATTCCACAGGAAACAGTGTCTAGCTGGAATTGAGTAATGATGATTGTTTTCATTGTATTTATTTTAATTGTTGCTTTCTGTTGATGGCAAGTGATGCTGGTTTCCGTTGGTCGTCGTGATATAAAATTTCAATGAAAATAAACTTATTTCAGTAAGACATTGAGTTGGCTTAAATAGAGAAAATTAAGTAAATAATACAAGAGTGGGATGTGAGCATGCAAAAGTCATGATGGGGAGCACAAAGGACTGACTGCCTTGGTCTAGCCTGCCTAATTGCAGGAAGGGTGGAGAATGCCAGGCTGAGCTGCACTCTGGGTTGGTTGTGCCATCCATCTGGGGACCCTCTGGCTCCTGGCCCTTTTTCCAGCCCACTGTCACTTTCCAGTGACTTTGAATTGGGTCCATCAGCAACTTCTCTGCCAATGATTCAGACCCTGCAGCCTGCCCTGTGTCCTTGGGAAACCACGGTGACCCAATTACTCAAGTCTAAGTGGCCCTCCTGTCAGCATTCAGGGACTCATTAAAACATAGTTGGAATGGCTGTAAACGCGGCATACAGCGCTGCCCTTTCTAAGAACCATAATCTCAAGTCAAAACGTGTTTCTGGTAATGTCACCAAGTGCAGATTCCCGTTTTCTTCTTTCCCTCTCTCATGCTTTCGCACATTCAAAAACCTGTGTGGGCAATGTGTGACCTCGGGGGGAGAATTCGCTGTGACAGGAACTCCATGACCAGTTCCATTCTCTGAATGCCACTGAGATGCTGAACAGTGGCAGCACTTGAATGAGCCAAGCGGTTCTTTTGAACTAAGAAGTCGCACACGGAGTTGGTGAGGGATGCTCACCCCGGCAGCTCTGCAGGGCTAAGGTGCGTAAAAAATGGGTTAGATGATATCTCTGTTGATGTTTCTGGTGTCCTCCTGTGCCTATTGAACTGATGATTACTGTAACCCCCAGGGCTGTTGACAGTGCATTTTTGGCATTTTGGGTGGGGTTGGTTGAGAAAATAAGACATTTTGCTGATGGAGTTGTAGTCGTGTTCATTTACTGGGCCCTAACTATGTACCGTGTGTTTTACAGAAGTTCCGGCATTTAATTCTCATAGCAGTTTTGTGTAGTGACTGGTAGGTATTGTTCCCATTTTACTGATGAAGAAACTGAAGCCCAAAGAGGTTAAATCACTGGATAAAGAAAGACATCTTTGACATTTTTTCTCCTTCTGTGTTTTAGTTAAGACACTTCTGGTTTTAAGGAAGAGCAACAAACTTATGGTGCATTTCGGGAAAAAAAAGGGAGAGTGAGGTACCTTTATTCTTTTTTAAAATGAGGCTGTAGTCATGTCTTAAGGAAGTTAAATGTTGGGATGCAGTCAGACCTCAGGGAAACAGGAGCCAGGAGGTGGGATATCATTAGGAAATCTGGCAGCAGCTCTAGTCCGCTTACCTCTCTCTGATTTCCCTGCGTATCTGCCTCACTCCTTCGTGCCTCCTGAACAACTTTCTTGGTTACCCCAAGAACATGCCACGAGAAGGCTGTTAGTAACGTTTGCAAGTTCACACCACCTCATGTCGAGCAGACCACGGTGACATGACTGGCTAAGTCTGAATGGTAATTCCAGACTCCTGAGAGAGAATCTGATCGGAAATGGTGTATGCCCGGCAGAGGAAGGGGACCCTGTGGATAGCGCACTTATGAGAGGAAAGAAGCGTCATCTTGCAAGACCCCTACAACACAAGTGCTTCATTTCTAGTATTATCTCATTTAATAGATGAGGAAACTAAGACCCAGCTTACCTTGCTGAGGTCACATAGCCACACCTATCTTTTCCTCTTAAATGAAGATTGTTGCGAGTAAATAATTTTATTTTGGATGAAAATTGGTGTTATTTGTGTTGCAACTATTTTTAAGGAAGGGCTTTATCTTTTGTTAACCGGGGTGCAGTGTTTAGCGAAAATTTTTTTATTTCGTCATTTTGTCAAAAGGAGACACACTCTCTCAAAATAAAGTGAGAGTAAATGGGAGTAAAATTTTAGTAGCAGAGAGAATGATTCCTAAAATAATCCAGGACAGTTATGTAATCATAAAGTTCTCTGGTATTTCCACATTAAAAAATTAAATGCAAGAAATGAACAAGAAGGGAATAAAAATTCTATACAAAAATCAAAGCCACACCGTTGACCAAAAGGTTGAGGTGTCTCAAGAGTTTTTATGAGGAATAAACTACTTTAAAACAAATGAAAACTTGAGCCAAGCATGGAATTGGGTTGTTAGGGAGAACACGAAAGAGAGGCCAGGAAGGTCAGAAGCTGTTGTGAGCTCACAGGGTTCTCAACCTAGTGTTGGGCGTTTGCAAAGTGACAAAGACTGGAGGGTGAAGGTCAGAGATCGAGAACGTTGTGGTGAGTGTAAGGAGCAGTCAGAGCTGTTGTTTGAGTCCTCCTTGTGGGGAGCTCCTCTCTCCGCTGACAGCTGTGCTCTGAAGTGTGTGTGTGTCAATGTCTCCCAAAATTTACTGTGGAAATCTAGAGGAAGGAGAAAAAAGATCTCTCCTTATTTTGTCTCATTTCTCTCAACTTCTGGTCTGACTTTTCTTACAATTTTCCAGTTTTCTCCCTCTTGTTCAGTCGCTCCACTAGCTTTTTTTCCCTGAAGTACAACATTAGGGCCTCCCAACTTGAGGATGTTTCCCTGTTCTGGGGAAGACCATGTTTTGATTTTTTAAAATTTAAAGGAAACTACCAATGAGATGGTTGTTTCAAGACGGTATGAGACAGCAAGGGTTTAAATGGTTTCCTGTGTCTTTTCATTCCTACCAAATGAACGCCTGAGGAACATTCAGACATTGCCCCCTCTGCCTTCATCCATTCGTCTGGAATAGTCTCATTAGTCCTGTGCTCCCTGGGTGACGGGGTTCTACAGTGGAGAGGTTGTGTTAGGCTTCTTGCCCATTCTATTAGGCTCTACCAGGTAACCTTTCCACCAAATGGGGAAGGGTGACTTGTATTACTTCCCCGGGGCAGATGGGGCCAAGGAAAAATCCGTCAGAAAAATGGCTTGTCTTCTGGGGGCTCATGAGAGTGTTCAGGAACTTGGCAGATGCTGGGCCTTGCTGCAGGACTTCTAGTCAAAGCCACTGCTGCCCCTTGGCTGCCCTCCTGACCTTGACACCACCCTCCAGGCTCTGCCCCCAGCTGCTCCCCAGGACAGTCTGCCTGGGTAGGGGAAGGCCTCACAAACTAACTTGAATGTACACATGTCTGCATCCTCCCCGGATGTGACTGGGCACGTCCCCTCTCTGTAGCATGCCAGTGTCCACACAGCTCTGCCGGACACCCGCTCCTAGAGGAAATGAGATGGAAAACTGGTTATGATAGAGTCAGATCAGGCCACCTATGTGGGAGCAACAGCATGACGGACAGCCTAGAAAAGGGCATCATTCTTGCTAGAGGACCCATTCGGGAATGTTGGCAAAAATGCCAGCTCCAGTCGTCCTGTGAACTTTGAGGGTTTTCCTTCTTTTAACAGAAAAGAAAAGTTAAGGTGAATGTCCCCAACTCAGATGAAAATCTTGTTTCCAAAGTTTAAACAATTTGTTCTTTCTCCCTTTTCCGTTCCGTGGTTCATGAGGCTCTGAACCTACAGCTCTAAGAAATACGAGAAAGAGATTTGAAGGTGGTTAGCATTTGCATTGTTAAGTTGTTAGGAACCGTCCAGTTTAAGTATTGATGAAAATACTGGGTAGAAAATGTATCAACATCACAGGATACTGTAGTTCACTTTTGTCTAGCTTTAATCCTTCTCCCCTGAATACATTTTTCTTACCTAAATTCTTGTTCTGTGCTCCTTTTTCATAAATTACAACTACCCTAAGGATTTTGTTTCTAATGAGTACACACTGACAGCACATTTTGATTAGCAACCTGTCTCAATTTGCCATAGAACCTTGCTTAAAATAACTTTTTTTTGCATGACTATTAGTGCTTTGAAGTCAATGAAAAATACACAATTTATAAATACATAAGAAAAGGCAATCTATTAACTTAACAAGATCCCCAGAAAATTTTCACACAAACACTGTAGATTTCAGTTCTGAGAGTACCGTTAGTGGACCAAAATCCGAAAAATGTTTAAAACTGTTAACATTTTGTATATATTTATTAAAAGATGTAATAAAGCTTATTTTCATCAACATCTGAAAAATCCAATGAGATTTCCATTTTACATAAATGGATACATTTCTTCTTGATCGGTACGTGGCGATATACATATAAAAAAGAGTTGAAGGGATCCTGGATCCCTCTACCTCGTGACTGCACTATCTCAACGCAAGACTTCTAGAAAAGAGTGAGTGTGGATGTAGCACATTGGTTCTTAAATGTCTCAGATGGGAAGTGAAGACTATATCACTTCTGCTCACATTTCTTTGGTGAGGACTAGTGACACGGTCACATCTTTCCTCTGCAAATCCTCCAGCTTTCCATCCTATGTAGAAGAGCATCCAAAGTTGTCACCAAGGTATAATGAAGTTATGCACACATGGCCCTAAGCTAACCCTCTGATCCCCTCTCCTCCAGCTCTCATCTTCAGTCACTGCTAGTCCAGTCTCCTGGCTTCTTTTTGAACAAGACAAGTACATTCCCACCCCAGGGCCTTGGTACCTGCTGTGGGCTCTGCCTGGCATGCTCTCCCTCTGTCCCTTTGCTTGTCTGACTTTCTTACTTCCTCCAGGTCTTGGCTGATATGTCACCTCATTGGAGGAACCTTCTCTGACCACCCTATAAAGTTGGTAACCCCATCAAATTAGCACGTCCTATCATTCTTACTTTATTTTGAGACAATAATAAAACATTTGAGATCATGTCCTTTAGGCTAGAGGCTCAAAAAACCAATTCTGGTAGTCAAAGGCTAAACAGGGACTGCTCTTTCTTTTCTTTAATGGCAATTCATTTGTAAGATTCCTAATCTTCCTAGAAGCAAATGGATGACTTTAGCAGAATGGGTGTGGGAGGGGGTGAGGTGAGGAAAAGCAATAGGAGAACATCTCATTAATACATTTCAAAAAAATTATCTCCTTTATGTCATTAAAAAAGAAAAAAATCTCACTGCCACTGGTGAGAAATGGCATCATGTCATGCTTTTCATCTCTTGGATCACTAGTGAGGCTGAGTACGTTTTTACATTTCCTTTGCCCTTTATTGTGAAATGAAATGCCTTTTCACGTCTTTTGTCCATTTTTTCCAGTGGGGTATTTGCCTTTTTCTTTCTGATTTGTGAGTGTTTTCTACGTGGTAAGGGATTAGTGCTACAGCCTGTAGTCTTTCATGGATGTGGCTTGCCTTTCAATTGTGTTCATTGTGGTTTTTTTGCTGAGGAAGATTCACCCTGAGCTAATATCCGTGCCAGTCTTCCTCTATTTTGTCTGTGGATCGCCGCCACAGCATGGCTGCTGATGAGTGGGGTAGGTCCACACCAGGGAATGGAACCCAGGCCACTGAAGTGGAGTGTGCCAAACTTAAACACTAGGCCATGGGGAAGGCCCCTCATTATGTTTTTTGACACGTGAATGTTTACAGTTTTTACCTAGTCAAATCTGTCAGATTTTCCTTGTGCTGTCGTACTAGGACATCATGCTTAGAAAGTCCTCCTCCACTCCAGGTGACAATAAACATTGACCATTGTGTGGTGCCTGGCCATAAGCCTGGGTTTGCTTTCCAGCTACTACTTTCCATCACCTACTACTGGGTGACCTTGGGTAAGTTACTTGAACTTTCCTGAACCTCCACTTCCTTACGAGTAAAATGGGCTAGAACTTGTGCTTACCTCAAAGACTGTGAAGATTGAATGAGAAAATGCATGTCAAGCACTTCACTTGGTGTCTAGCTCAGAGCAAGTACTGGATTCACTGGTAGCTACATTATCATTCCTATTCTTCTTTCTTGGTTTACACTTCGTTCCTTAGTAATTTTGAAACTTATTTCAGTATGTGGGGTGAGGCTGGTTTCCTCTCAAAAACAGCATTACTTTCTGTAGTGAGTGGAGTGGCCAAATCATCGTTTATTCCCCCAAAGGCATTGTGAAGACCTGGGGGCAGCGGGGGCTGTGCATGGGGGTAACTGACTTGCACGCTCCAGTTTGCCTTGTGGGGTGGGGATGTGAGGGTGCGAGGGATGGAGAGGTGTTTGGGGAGGAGCGAGTGAGGCTGAGAATCTGAGTATTTTGATGTCAGAATCTGACATTTTGATGTCAGAGGTGAAGGAGAGGATGAAGCCTGCCCAAAGGAGGTTTTCATGAGGTGGGAGTTCCAGACACGTCACATTGCCTAGAGTGGTGTGAGAGCTGCCTTTCTCTGAAGCCCCAGGCTGGCTGCTCCAGGGAGCCCGAAGCTGTCACCTGTTCAGTGCCCAAGAGCTGAGGTGCTGCTTCCTGTCTTGTAGCAACTCTGCTGGGCTCCAGAATGGGACTTCTGCACCAGGTCTGCGGACACAGAGGGCAAGACACGGGGCCGGCTTCATGAGCATACAGTCACCCATGAAGCATGTGCCCAGAACAGCCTTTCACTTGTTTCCATGCTCTGCTGTCTCCATCTTGAAATTCTTAATAATTTTTGAACTAGAGGCTCCACATTTTCATTTTGCACCAGACTCTGCAAATTATGTAGCAGGTCCCAGCAAGGCACTAAGAGATTAGGTGGACACAAGGCAAATCCATGTCTCAACTGGAACAGAACTTCAGTTTATTTTATCTTTTGCTTGAAGAAGACCAGCCCTGAGCTGACATCCGTGCCAGTCTTCCTCTATTTTGTATGTGGGATGCCTCCACAGCACGGCTGATGAGTGGAGTAGGTCCACACCCGGGATCTGAACCTGTGAGCCCCGGGCCGCTGAAGCGGAGTACGTGGAACTTGAACCACTTGGCCATGGGGCTGGCCCAGGACTTCAGTTTTTTTCTTTCTCTACGTCTCTGCTTTACCGTTTACTAGTCACTTGACTTTGGACAAGTCACTTAAATTCTCAGGGCCTCAGTTTCCTTTTATGTAACACGGATGATAAGACCTGTGAGTAGGTTATCATGAGGACTAAGTGATGTAAACCTCGGAGGGTCTTAGCATGTGGCCCGGCACGTGATGCATAGTAGTTATTATCATTGATATTGATTATATGTAAAGAATCCTTGGAAAATTTGGCAATGCATTAGTGCAGGCCATAATGGAATTGGATCTTATGTGGAGTTTGAGTCTAATGTCAAAGCAGACAGTAAAATTAGCATAGAGTAAAACTTACCCTTAATGACAGTACCTTAGGATTTGTTGGAGACAAAAAATGTTCCTCAGTCTGTCCCTCGTGGCTAGTTTTCCCTCCTGTATTTGCACAGATCACTGTTTCTTTGAGTACCAGTCAAGTTAGCTGGCTTGTGTTCAGCTGTGTTTTAGGAAAAAAAAAGAATGTGTAAGCACTAGAATAATTTTCAGCAAAGTGAGGGCACAGGGCACTGAGGGAACCTGGAGTCAGGACCAGGACTGACTTCTGCATTGGGTACAGGAAACACAGCGCCTAAGGCACACGACACTTCTAAGAGCTTGTGATAATGTTTTAATGTTAATTTCTTTGAAAATCAGAAGAAAAAATGACCATAATAATAATGCATATATAATAATGAATCTAGCCTAGATTATATTTGTCTTTATACCAATGCAGTAAGAAAATATAATTTTTAATGTTTTAATGGGGGAAGGGGCCTGCAAAGGCTAAAGTGCCCAGGGCCCAGACAATGATAATGTGGCCCTGGTCATGACAGCCATCCTACTGTCCCTTGTACTATACTTTGCTCGTTGACTAGGGTGGCAGGTGGAATCACCTGAAAGGTTTGCAGTGTTGTTTCTTTCTCTTCCTCCACCTTAGGTGAGTGTATTTGGACGTGTGTAAGTTAAATGAAATTATTGGGATATTGTACTCTGCTCTCTGGTATTTCACATACTAGGAATGGGAAGACTGATACCAAACCTTCTCCCGTGTGAAAGGGGGATTGGCTAAGAATGTGATGAAGATGTTGAAGGAATATTACACTATTTCGTACAAGCATAATTGTTTTCTTACCCGGTTACATGCAAACAATGACTAACAGAGCTTTAGAATCTTATTATAAAATCAGCACCCTTTGTGGCTTTGTTATGTAAAAGAACAAATTCACTTTCTTCCTAATTCAGAGAGATCTTCTCCTGCAATCCAATTAATATAAACTGTTTTGTTAATATTGAAATGTAGTGTTATTTACTGGAAAAACAAAAGTGTGTGTGTGTGTGTGTATGTATGTGTATGTGTATGTATGTGTGTATATGTGTGTATGTGTGTGTGTGTGTGGTGGGGATTGAGGGTTGGGATAGGAAGGGTGAGGAGGAAGCACCTTGTCAAAGTGGTGCTACTTCCTTGCAACAATCAGGTTATTCCTGTAATTCTTTGGCTCTGATGTTGTTTTTTATCTTAGCTTAATTTTTAAAAAGTTAAAATGCTTTAATAACTTTTATAACTGCAAAAATAATACGTCTGTTATAATTTCAGGCCCAAGTCTACTTTCTAGAAGTTATCACTTACAACATTTGACACATGTCCTTGAATAACTTTTTCAATACACATATAAACCTACACTTATTGATTAAATTTGTTTTAAAAATGAGAATATACTTTTTTCCTTATCAATATAGCATGACCATCTTTCCATGTAAGTATTTATTGTTTAACCTCATTCTTTTAAATGGTACATAAAATTCTGTGTATTCTCCAATTTATTTACTCCTTCCTCTATTGATGTACATTTAAGATGCTGCCTCTTTTAAAAAAGAAAAACAGGGCTGTAATAACTGACTGTGTAATATTTATCTTTATATTGATTTTTTATCGTTCTCATCCTTCTGTGTAAATGAAAAATTTCACTTTCTTATAATTATCCAAGTCCGAACAATAGGTCTGATAGTTGTTCACACTCTTCGAATGCTTTTCTTTCTTTTTTTTGTTTTTTTGCCAGTTAATCCAGGAAAATGTAGAGTTTATTCCTTAAGTGGAGTGGGCATTGTGTGAAACATTCTGTTGCTTAATTACCTCTGAATCACTTGTCATAGACCTAATAAAAATGTACACCCATCGCTGTGAATTCTTAATCACTTTAGCTGTGAGGAGAGTAAGCTGTTGAGAGAGAAAAACGAGAGGTTGTTAAATGTCGGGTCTTGTTTAGAATTCCAAACACTTTCCCCATGCTGGAAATCAAGCTCCTTGCTTGGTTGAGAATTACACAACTCTCATTGGTGGTCGCCAGAGAATCCCCAGGCCCTTGTCTGAACAAATAGGGGGTGGGGGTGGGAGGCTGGAAGGGAGAGGAGTGTTTTTAATTTTACAAAAGTATTCTGCTTCTTATAAAATCTCAGACTCCGGCCTTCTTTCAAGGAACCTGATTGTATTAGGTTCAGCACGTATTTACTGAAACTCTACAATATGCCAGTTACCTTCTTGGCACTGAGATCAAGTGGTAACCAAGCAGAAAAAGAATTTGCCTTCATGAAGCTTATGTTCTAATGGTGGGAGACAGACTGTCACCAAGGTGACGAAGATATAATGTCAGTGATAACTGCTGTGCCAAGAAATAAAGCAGGTAGAGTGGTAGACAGAGGTGGGATGGTGAGTGGTCAGGGGAAGGCCCTCTCCAGAGGGGACTTTGGGTGGGAACTGAAATGAGGTGAGGGAGTGGGTCAGGCAAGCATCTTGGGTCAGATCATCAGTTTAAGCCCAAAGTGTAAGCTGTCCTTGTGAAGGTGCTGTCTCCACAGACTCGATCCTTGGGGATTTCTTCCCTTTGTGGGGATGCAAAAGTTTTGTGAGATTTCCCAATCGGTGATGCCCATTGTTGGTGCTATGGATTGAATGTTTGTGTCAGCCCTCTCCCCAAGACTCCCCATTCATATGTTGAAGCCTAATTCCCAATGTGATGGTATTTGGAGGCGGGGCCTTAGGAAGCGATCATTAGACTCCACCTTCATGAATGGGATTAGGGCTTTTATAAAAAAGGCCCCAGAGAGCTCTCTCGCCCCTTCTGCCATGTGAAGACACAGCGAGAAGACGGCCATCTATGAACCCGGAGTCCTCACCAGACACTGAATCTGCTGGTGCCTCACTCTTGGACTTCCTAGCCTCTGCACTGTGAGAGATAAATTTCTGTTGTTTACAAGTCACCCTATGGTATCCTGTTGTAGCAGCCCAAACAGACTAAGACTGTCGGATTCCCTGGAGCTTTGCTGTCCAGTGCAAGTGGTCAATATCCACGTGTGCCTAGTGGCTACCATATTAGACAACAAAACCACAGAATCTTCCATGATGATGGGAAGATCACGGAAGATTCTGTTGGACAGTGTTGTGCTGGAGGATTTTTAGTGGTTAGATGCACTATTGCCAATAACAACACTGAGGGATGATGATGATAAAAATAGTAATGATTATGGTAATGATATCATTTACCATTTACTGGGCATGCAGCGTATATAGGGCACTTTACATATATTGTCTCATGTCAACCTCACATAAATCCTGTTTAAGCAGTGCCTCTCATTTTACAAATAAAAATCTACAGGGGGTCAAATAAGCTACCCAAGATAGTACTACTAGTAAATGGTAGTACTACTAGTACAACTGGGGTTGGAACACAATCTTGGCTGACATGAAGGCCCATGTTCGTAGTCACTACGGTATAATGCTTCTAGATCCATGGAATATTTCCCAGGGCTGAAAAAAATTCCCAGAAGGGGCAGCCATGATGGCTTCCAGAGGGGAGGTTAATGTTTATTCTGTTGTAGAATGAGTGGGATACTCAGTTGACCTATTTCAACCACTTTTAACTTCTCTGTAGCCAAAAGTCTACTTGCCAACATTAGCAAAAGGTGTCCCTTCTCAATATGTTTTGCTGCTGTCTGTTGGGCACTTGTCACAACTCTACAAATGTAGTGTCTATAGGGTGATAGGTGCCCCATGGAGTTGTGCAAAAAACAATCAGAACAATCATAGGTGGTGGCCCAGGCATATTTGGTCTTTTGTCAAGTGTAGGGAGACTTTATTTTAAATCTTTAAAGTGAGCGACTGAGGATTGTCTAAGAAAAGTAAAACATTTAACAGGTGCTCGTCCGTGATTCCTGCAGAAACCACCCACACACCCTGATATTTCAGGGCTGGGACTCATTCCCACTCTACGGACTCTTGAAGGCATGACTCAGCTGTCATGGGGCCCAATGCTTAACTTCAAGCGTAACTGTGTCACTGCAGCCCACAGTCATCAAATATTAGGGATGAACAGATCCAGAGAAAGGAAAGTAGAGGCCGGGAAGAAGAGGAGGAAGAGAGAATAGGCTAGAACAAGAAGTCTAGTGATAGTAATGACACCCATCATTTACTGGGTTCGTGTTATTTGCCAGTTACTGGAGAAGTTGCTTTACCGGTGATGGCATCTAATCTTTACAACAATGCTGTGAAGTAGGTTTTGTTACTTCAATTTACAGATGGAAAAATAAACTAATATGGTTAGTACGTGTAGCAACCAGCACTTGAACTTAGGTATTCCTGATCCCAAGGCCATAGTTTTTCTTTTAGCCGATCTAGAGAGACAAAAGGTGCTAGAAAGTGAATTCCAAAGCACAGAGCTCAGTTGGTGGGGAAAACAGTGAGTGGCCCTTATTAGAAACCAGAGTAGAAGAGTAAAAATTGAGACAGAAATCTCCACTTCCGACTAAGATGAAAGATTTATCCTCCTTCCTGAAACAATCCAGAAAAAGACAAAATATAGAAAACAATGGGTTTTCAAGACAGTGGACTTCAGATAATGAAAGATAGTGATCCCTTTGAGATGGGAAACAAACAAGGTGAACCCCACATTTGCCTCAGTTTACTACCTTGAGAGGGTTCCAGACTGTGGCACAGAGACAGGGAACCCAGGTGGAGCCCCGCAGATTCTCTGAGTTGGGCAGATGGAGATGAGAGTTCGGGGAAATCAGGGTGGGGAGAGTTTGCAGGATGGAGTGTCAGAGGGGAGAAAGATGCAGCGATCAGCAGAGGGCCTTCTTTGAGTACTCAGCTGAATACTGATTAGCACATGCAAATTCAGAGTAGAAGGAAACTTCCTCAGCCTGATGTAGGACATCTACTAAAAATCTCTAGCTAACATTATACTTAATGACTGAGTGATTTTCCTTAAGATCAGAAACAAGACAAAGATGTGCTCCCACCACTTCCAGTCAACAGTGCACTGAAGCTTCTAACCAGTGGAATTAGACAAGAAAAAAAAAACCCAAAAAGCATCCAGATTTGAAAGAAAGAAGTAAAACTGCCTCTGTTTGCAGATGATGTTATCTATGTAGAACCTTACAGAATCTGCAAAGAAGCAACTAGGACTAATAAGTAAATTTAGCAAGTTTGAGGCTTCGAGACCAATATACAAAAAGTAATTGTATTTTTATATCCTTGCTACATACAACTGGAAATTACAATTAAAAAACAATACAGTTTACAATAGTATCACAAATATGAAATACTTAGGGATAAATCTGGCAAAAATTTGAAAGACCTGTGAACTGAAACTACATTCGTGAAAGACCTATGCATGAAAACCGTAAAACATTGCTGAGAGAAACTAAAGATCCAAATCAATGGAGAGATGTACTACGTTGGAAGACTCTATTCTGTTAAGATGTAAATTCTCCCAAAATTTATCTATATATTCAACCTAATCCTAATCAAAATCTCAGCAGGAATTTTTATAGAAATCATTAAGATGATTCTAAAATTCATATGAAAGTGCAAAGGACCTAGAGTAGCCAAAACTACTTTGAAAAAGAGCAAAGTTAGTGGACTAATATTACTTGATTTCAAGGCTTATTACAGATCTATGGTGATCAAGACAGTGTGAAAAGATAATCAAAACTGGCAGAAAGATAGATCAACATATCAACGGAAGAAAATAGAGTCTGGAAATAGACCCCCACATAAATAGACAGCTGATATTTGCAAAGGTTCAAAGCCAATTCAGTGGAGGAGGGATAGTCTTTTCAACCAAAGGTGCTGAAATAATTGGATATCCATACATAAATAAATGAACTTTGTCTGTACCTCTGACCATATACAGAAATTAACTTAAACTGGATCATAGATTTAAATGAAAAACCTAAAACTATAAAAGTTCTAGGAAAAAAACTGTAGGAGAAACCCTTTGAGACTGGGCTGGGCAGAAATTTCTTAGATACTAGACTAAAAGCTTGATCCGTAAAGCAACAAATTGATACATTGAACTTCATAAAAATGAAAAAAATGTATCCTTTTTAAAAGACACTGTTAAAAGAATGAAAAGATAAGCAATACACTGGAAGCAAATATTTCCAAGTCATGTATCTAATAAAGAACTTATGTCCAAATTCTATAAAGAACCCTCAAAACTCACTAATCAGGAACCAAACAACCCAATTTAAAAAATGGGCAAAAGATTTGAAAAGAGACTTCACCAAAGAAGATGTATGTGTGACAAGTAAGCACATGAAAAGATGCTTAGCATTGTTAGTCGATATGGAAATGCAAGTTAAGACCTTATTTCAATACCATTGCACACCTATGGCTAAAATGAAAAAGACTGGCCAAGCAAAGGGTTAGTGAGGATGTGGAGACTGAAACGCTCAGACACTACTGGAGGGAGTGTAAAACGGCACCATCACTTTGGAAAACAATTTGGGAATTTCTTAAAATTAAAGATACACAGACTACATGATTGAGCCATTTTCAGCAGTTTACCCAAGAGAAATGAAAGCACGCATTCATAAAAAGACTTGTATGTGAGTGTTAATAGCAGCTTTATTTGTAATAGCCCAAACTGGAAACCACACAAAATGTCTGTCGGCAGGTGAATGGATAAACAACCGTGAAATAAAAGGAATAAACCATTGGTCCATGCTACAAAATTGATGAACCTCAAAGTAGTTATGCTCCGTGAAAGAAGCCAGAATAAAAAAGAGTACATACTGGATACTCCACTTTTACAAAATTCTATAAAATATAAATTAATCTATAGTGACAAAGCAGATGAGTGGTTGCGTGGGGATGGGGGGCAAAGGGAGTGGCTTGGGGAGAGATTACAAAGGAAACTTTCATTTTCGTTGTGGTGATGGATTTATGGGTCATGTGTCAAAGTTCTCAAATTTTACACTTGAAATATGTATAATTTGTTTTATGTCACTTATAACTCCTAAAGCTGTTAAAAAAGAAAGTTGAGATGATCAACAGGTTTCTAGAGACCAAACTGCCACTTCTGATCCCAGGAACACTGTTATTTTAAAAAAAGCAGTGATCACAGTCACTATTTATATGAGGCTTATACTATGTCAGACACTGTTCTAAATGCTTTACGTGGATTAATTTATTCAATCCTCAGACCTACCCTATAGCTAGGCTCTAGTATAGTCCCTATTTTACCCATGAGGAAATTGAGCCACCACAAGGCTAAGTAACTCATCCAAGGTTTCAGAACCAGTAAGTGGCAAGGTCAGGGTTTAACCCCCTGCAGTCCTGCATCCATTTCTGTGCTCTTAACCACTGGTGTCATCACCCGGGGTCAGGCCTAGTGCAAAGGCCTGAGATACACTACACGCTTGGGTGAAGTTGGAGCAAGAAGGATCAACTTATCTCAGGAAGATGATTCTAAGCTTTAGTCTTTTTTTCCCCAGCTTTATTGAGGTATGATTGACAAATAAAAATTGTATATATTTAGGTTGAACAATGTGACTTTTTAAAGTTGTACAACATGATGATTTAATATGTATATATGTTGTGAAATGATTGCTATTGCATCATATCATATGCTGTTATCACATCCATCACCTCACATAGTTACCATTTTTTTGTGAGTGTGGTGAGAACACGAAGTTACTCTCTTAGCAAATTTCAAGTATTTAGTCTTGAGAAAAGGATTGAGCAGTAGAGAAAACTCTTGTTCTTAAGAAAGAAGTGGAAATTTGTAGATGGGTACTGGCTATTGGTTGGGTTTTCCTTTCTTTTTTAAAAATTTCAATTAGATTTCATCTCTTGCTGAAAATGTTTTCTTATTCCAGCCCCACTTCCCTCCCTCCCACTCAGGCCATCCTCTACTCTCAGGGCTCTTGTGCTGATCAATATCACAGCATATATCACATAAGGTTGGAATTATGGTTCTTGTTTCTTTTCATAGTCTGAGGCCTCCTAGAAAAATAATAGTAAAGCTAACATTCTAGAATGCTGACTATGTATGTCAGCCACTCTTTTAAGTATTTTACATATATTAACGCTTATAATGTTTCCCCCACTCTATGATAGGTCGATTGTTGTCAGCCGGATTTTGTAAATGAGGAAAGCCACCAGATGTCACAGAGTAGGAAAATGGGCAAGGCCTTGACAGCCTGGCTGCAGAATCGGACTCCTAATAATTTCTGGGAGTTGTATCTTCCTCATCTTCGTAGTCTCAGAGCCTAGCACGTAGTAGGCACTCAGTGAATGCTTATTGAACTGAGCAGAATGCCCAGAGTAGTAGATCACCATTAGTGTGAACCTTGCAGTTTTTCGTGGTGTCTAAAATGTGACAGCAGGATCATTCAGTTGAATAGAACACAGGACTGCGGGAATGGAAAGATAAAAGAAACAAGGAAATTAAATATTGATGAACACTCACAATAAAAGGCTTGGGATTCGGAGCGAACGTGGGGTCTCAGGCAGAGGTTTTTATTTTTCTTATACTGTTCCTGGCTCTCCCATTCCCCTGAGTGGGGTCTCTATAGCTGAGAATAATTCATGCTTTATTTAAAACCCACTCTGTGCGTGCTGGCCCCGGCAGTCATTCTCTCATTATATTCCAGGTTTTTTAATCATGTTCTGGGTAGATGAGTAAAATTCGTCACTTGGGCCAAAGGTTGGACCTCCTCTAATGATAAGATTTCCAGGATATGTGAATGATCTCCAACCTGTAAGCAGCAGCTGCGCTTACTTTTTTGTTCCATTGTAATTGAAATCCACCAGTTACATACCATTAAGGAGCCCAATGAAAACTGTTAAAACTTTCTATAGGAAATGAGCCCTTCCCTAGAAAAAAAGAAGTCTCCAACTTAAATATTGCTTCTTCGTACTGTAACAATCCAGGCTTAGCTTCAAGATGCCGTTTGCTGCATTATTCAGGGGCCGTTGACAACAGGGTTTTGATCTCTGGTTACAGTTCTTGAAGCCAAGGAAATCCTAAATAGCATGAAACTTCCTTAGAGATGGGCTGATTTGAAACTGTCCATCTCTCCGCTCCTGGATTCAAAATTTGCCCAGGGGTAGAGCTGTTTATTCTTATCACATAGGCCCTCAGTCAGGGGCCTCTGGGCGTGTTGCCCTCTTCCCTCCCATTCTATCACCACCTCGCGAAGCACGCGCTTCCTCCGACCTGCCTTGAAGCTCCACTAAATGCAGATTCATTGTAAACAGTCTCAGGCACGAGAAAGAAGCAGAAAATGAACAGTCAGAGCAACCAGCCAACCAAAAGCCAATCAAACAGGAAAATCAGCAGAAATACGTGACGGGCTGGATCTGACCCAAACAGACTCTACTGTTTGTTTCCCACGTTACAGTTCGATAGCCTCACACATCATGATTTTGGACCACAGTCGTGTTGAAATGATCGATTACGCAGGTGTTCTAATGCAATTAGGCTCAATTATTTTTATACTTTACTTTCACTCACTAAAGTGGAGGCTCTCCAAGCCTCAAAGACAGGATTATTTTAGATATCTATAATTTCTATAAATGTCTCCTTTGAGAATATTGTGAAACCCTAGATATATAGAACTGTTTAAAACCTGCTTGTTTACTTCAGCTGGGAAATTTTCTTCGTGATTAAAGGATTCATTTTATTCAAGGCTTAGGACTGAACTTAACGAAGATGTCTGTGTTCCAGCTATTAAAGCAGAAAATTCAAGCGTGCAGACAGCTAAAACCCAGCCAGGCATTTGTGGCTGTATTAGAATATCTTGTAGCCATCAGTAACTACTTAAATGAGAAGCTGGGAAGGAGAAAGCCAAAGGATTCCGATTATCTTCTCTTTGCAGAGGGAGGTGAAATTTCCTGCCTCCGCTCTGGGGAGCTGTGGGGTCCCTCAGAATGCACCATTCTGTCAGACACACTGAATTTGCCTCCGTTTCTGGCAAAGCAGCTGTCAGAGGGAAGAGTCTGCTTTCAGAAGCCAGAAAACAATGCCCTGTTTCAGGCAAAGAGGAGCCAGTCTGAGACTTCCTCTAGGACTCCTGCAGCTGTTCAACTCGGGCTGCTTCTTGTTGCTGCTGCTGGTCCTCATCTTCCTCGTCTTTCCTTTCCTCCTCCTCTCTCTTCTTGCTCCTCACTTCCTTCTCTTTCTCATCCTTTTCCCATATCCTTTCTCCTTTCCTTTTCCTTCCTCCTTCCTCCTCGTCTCCAGATTCCGTACATACTTATAAAGAACCTACTATGTGCCAGGAACTCTTTAAGCACTGAGGATGCCGTTAGTGGATAAAACAGGGACTCTGCCCTTGTGAAGGTGACAGTCTAGTCAGGGAGCCAGGTAATAAGCAAACAAACTAATAAACATATGGTAGAATGTTAGGTACCTGTGAAGAGTGAAGAAGTTATAACAAAGCATGATAAAGGATGGAGTGACAGGGTTCTCTTTTCTATTGGTGCGTGGAGAAGGCATCTCTGATGAGGGGAATTTGGACAAGAAGAAGAGAGTGATCTATTCTGATGTCTTAGGGAAGAGCATTTTAGGTGGATGGAGCAGTGAATACAAAAGGCCTGAGATGGGAGCATGCTTGGTGTGTTTGGGGAAGAACAAGGAGGCCAGCAGGGCTGAACAGTGGGTGAGGGCAGGAGGGTAGGAGGTCGGTCCAGGAGGTAGCCAGCACGTGGTCAGATCACATGGGTCCTTGTAGGCCTAGTAAGAACTTTGGATTTTGTTTCTAAGCATGATGGAAAGTCACTGACGAGTTGAGAGAAGAGGAGTGAAATGATCAGATTCATATTTTAAAAGGAGCTTTTGGCTGCTGGTTGTCAACAGCACATTATAAGTGTGGTCTTGTATGCCACTGGGTCATTCAGTCATTCAGCATCTACTGAATGTAATGATACTCCAGGGCAGACAGTGGCTAGCACGGGGGCTATACAGTGAATAGACCATGATCTCTTCCTTCAAGAAGCTCAGAGTAGGGAACACATCAGATATTTAAGTTTATGGGGCCGCCCGGTGGCGCAGCGGTTTAGTCCGCGCTTGGCAGCCCGGGGTTCGCGGGTTCGGATCCCGGGCGCCCGCCGACGCACTGCCTGTCAGCCACGCCGTGGTGGCGTCCCATATAAAGTGGAGGAAGATGGGCACGGATGTTAGCCCAGGGCCAGTCTTCCTCAGCAAAAAGGGGAGGATTGGCAACAGATGTTAGCTCAGGGCTGGTCTTCCCCACAAAAAAAAAAAAAAAAAAAAAATTTCAACTTTCATTATTTAAGAAATACGTTTTGTAAAGCTATAGCTTCCATTGATAATGATTTCTCTGATGGATCTGGGCAGAGTAAATTGAAAACCTTCTGGAAAGGATTCACCATTCTAGGTGCTGTTAAGAACATTTCGTGATTCACAGGAAGAGGTTGAAACATCAACATTAACAGAAGTTTGGAAGAACTTGATTCCAACCCTCATGGATGACTTGGAGGGGTTCAAGACTTCAGTGGAGGAAGGAACTGCAGATGTGGTGGAAATAGCAAGAGAAATAAAATCAGAAGTGGAGCCTGAAGATGTGACTGAGTTGCTGCAACCTCACAATGAAACTTTAACAGATGAGGAGTTGCTTCTTATGGATGGACAAAGAAAGTGGTCTCTTGAGATGGAATCTACTCCTGGTGATTTAAGTTTATTCTTGAGGTCTGCTGTCTGGATGACAATTTCTCTGTTTCCATCCTGTACTAATTTTTTTTCTTTGGTGAGGAAGTTTTGCCCTGAGCTAACACCTGTTGCCAATCCTCCTCTTTTTGCTGAGGAAGATCAGCCCTGAGCTAACATCCATGCCCATCTTCCTCTATTTTATATGTGGGATGCCGCCACAGCATGGCTTGATGAGCGGTGTGTAGGTCCGCTGCCTGGGATCTGAACCCATGAATGCTGGGCTGCTGAAGCGGAGCACACAAACTCAACCACTATGCTGCCGGGCTGGCCCTCATCCTGTACTAATTGAGACACTGATTCTGGAACTTCTTTGCATTCCCCCAAACAATCCAACAGAAACCTTGGTAAATAATGCAGAATTTACTGAAGAATTCATAGGATAGATTTAAGGGGGGTTTATATCACACACTTTCAGGATCTCTGAAGGATCTAAGATTTTAACCCGTGTGCAAGCTAACAAGTGGCCTGCCATGGTTTCATGGATGGTGGCAGAAGATATGAGACTCCTGGGTCAGAGATGAAAGGATATATTATTGCCATAATAGCAATAGTCAGAGTGTCAGCATTTGCTTTGGTTTCCCGAGCCTCAGTTCCCACAGGGTGACACGAAGAGGGCCAGATGACATCTGTACGTGCAGTGGATTTATTACGGGAGAGGAAGTCCCAACTTAGGGAACTTGAATATTTTCTAATGGCAATAAACCTACCTGACATTTTCCCTGGAGGGAGATGTTGTCTTTATTTTACCGGAAATGAACAGCCATGCCATTTGCCCCAAAGAAAGATACTATCTCTATTTTCCAAAGCTCCTTGCTATACAAATATCCTTGAAAAGGTAGTCTAAAACAAAGGCCAGTGCCAAAACACAAGGGACCAATGGAGAACTAGCCTTCCAATACATGCCTGATAATAAACTCTTTAAAATGTTTACCACATTTGATTGGGCTCCGTAATTCCTCTCTCCTCCATGCCCACGAGCATTTTTCTTCCCTTCCTCCTTCCTCTACAGAGCATTCAGCCTTTTTTTTTTTTTTTTTTTATTATCTGAGCAATTCAGCTCTACTTCCAAACTTGACTGCCTACATGCTCCACAAAACAAAAGGTCCCCAAGTTAACAGGGTCCATGTTCCTTAGAAAGTAGTTTAGAATCTTTTCTGATTAATCTAGCAGGCTCTGGGGGTTCATTGTTCACCCAAGTGGCTTATGAAAGTATCTCTTTCAAACCTATAATTCCCCCCATAAGAGGAGAATTCCAGAATGCTATGAATGCGCGATAAAAAGTCTGTCCTGGGCATAGTAGGGGCCCAAGTAGAGAGAAGTCAATTCTCCCAGATTGAAGAGGGTAGGAAGTGGTGTGACTGAGTTTCAAGAGGAGAAGGTGCTGTAGTGTTTGTAATGATCATTTAAATGCTTCAGTTTCCCACCTCCTGATGTGTCCTAATTTACCTAACCATTCTTCAATGGTTGGGTACTTCGTTGATTCCATTGTCTTATGGTTATAGAGAACACAGTAATGATATCTGCAGTATTACTGTGGATGTCATTGAAAATGATGGGAGCCAGGCCTGGCACAATCCTGGAATTAATGAGGTGAATTAGGCATTGTCTTTGTCCTCAAGGAGCTTACAGTCTAGTGGGCAGACACAATTATATATGCGCAGAAAGATCACTATCATAGAAGGAACTTAATCAGTGATCGTTGAATTAATGATTGCTCAATGAATGGGTCAAATGAGTATTGCTTAGGTTCAGTACATGTTGGAGCCACTGGGGTGGGCTTCTATGGGAAGGTGGGCTTCAGAGAAGTGCTGAGTCAGGAGAGTGAGGGAAGGCAAAGGGAGGCACACTGGGCAGAATAAATGGAGGGAAGAGGTGAGGAGGTGAGACATGTTGGTGGATTTGAGGAACAGTTAGTAGTCTAGGTGCATAGTGAAAGGAAAAGTTGGGGAGCGGTTTGAGATCAGACTGTATTTTGAAGGATATGAGGAGCCCCTGAAGGTAACTTTTTTTAGAAGGTGCACCATATCTTTTCTTGGATGTGAGGTGTATTCAGGATTGAGTACCACCGATCTGTGTGTCAATATACTGAATAGGAAATTGTTCATGGGGTTGTGAATTAAACAGTGTAGGGGAGGTTCAAATTGTATGTCTTCTAAATCTAGCTGGGAAGCAGAATAGTAAGTTGTGAAGAAATGCAAAGTACTTCTTTGGGGGCAAAATCACAAAAAATGTTCCACTTAACTTGGTGCAAATGGAATCTCTGTGTTCTGTGGAAACACTGGCAGGAGAAGCTATTTGGGAGGAGTTGGGGAGAGCATCTCTTTCCTCATGGCTTTATAATCTCGCTGTTGGGTGCTTTAATTCAGGTGCAATCTAGAATTAATGATTTGCTTGTTACTCAACAAGTCCCTTTGGGTTTTGTAACTACGTTTGAATCTTACCAAATTTGTATTTCACACCAGCAAACCAGTCTCTCACCACTTTCACATGCTGGCTCCTGCAATCAAGAATGACTTAAGCATAGGAATGAATGTCTAATGTGATATTCCATAGCGTGACAAAGCTAAAAATAAAATAATGAATTTGTATTCACACAGACTGGGTTCAACTTCCAGCTCTTTTATTTACTCAGAGTGGAACTTGGGCCAAGTTACCTAATAGGCTTGAACCTCATGTTTTCCTCGGTACAAATTATATGAAACACAATCCAATTCAGGACTGTGAGAATTACCTGGGATAAAGGTTTCAGTATGTACTGGTCTCCATCCCTCCCTTCGCTGTATCCCTTTCCATTCTTGTCCCTTTAGTAATTGTGTTGGTAACACAGTTATGGAGAATCTTCTAGAACATCAACAGATGGGCTTGAGCCCTGACACCACCATATGATGGTTTTTCTTCTTAGAGATGAGTGGAAGGTACATTCTTTGAATAGATTATGACCACTGTTCTTAAGCTCTAGTCAC
Source organism: Tapirus indicus (assembly GCA_031878705.1). NCBI lineage: Eukaryota > Metazoa > Chordata > Mammalia > Perissodactyla > Tapiridae > Tapirus > Tapirus indicus. The sequence continues at coordinate 48,799,753 of CM062929.1, forward strand.
TACACTGTTTCCTACAGGATGTCTGAGGTCTTCATTGAGGAAAATGAGGAATGTCCATATTCCTCTGGTTAGAGCCCCCCATTTTTAGAAATATAAAGCTCTTGTATCTCTGTAAATAATATAGCAACATCCCAAGTAATGAAATTGAGGCTGGTATCAGAATTCACCCTGGGCTCATAATTCTTCTCTCCATAAGAGTAATAAAAAAAGATCAGATCATCACTTTCTTGGCTGGAGAATTTGCCTGGTTAACCCCAGACCAGGGTTTCTCCACCTCGGCACTGTTGACATTGTGGGCTGGATCATTCTCTGTGGTGGGGGACTGCTATGTGCACTGTAGGATGCTTAGCAGCATCCCTGATCTTTATCCACTAGAAACTAGTAACAACCCCCCACCCCGGTGTGACACCCTAAAAGTCTCCAGACATTGCCACATGTCCCTGGGGAGCAGACTCACTCCTGGCTGAGAACCACTGGTTTAGAGGCTTGGCTGCAGATTGTGGGGAAATTCCCTCAGTCATTACCCCACCCCACCTCCATCAGCGAGCCGAAGTGGGAGTCAGACCATTGTGATCATAGAGAGTCCCACCTTTGTGAGGAGGGCTAAAGCACTCTGCATTGAATTTAGATATTTGCCTTTGATATAGAAAAATGGGTTGGGTGTAACTCCATCATTGGTCTTTGCTTCTCCCTGCCATTTCTATCGGATTGGGTTTAAAATATCCAAAATCCAATATGGTCTAGAAAGAGAGGGCATCCTTAAATTTGGAGTACCTAAAATTAGGGCCTTCTCAGCCCAGCTGAAATCACAGTGTGTAGTTAGATATTCCAGTTGTCTGTAAAGGCAGACAAAGATAGACCAATATACACATAGACTTCCACGGGTATAAAATAAATTGTGTTGGTGGCACAGAGTGGCTTCCAATGTATGTAATTTGTTAATTCTTAATTAATTCCACTACTAGCTTATCTTGCAGGTGGCAATGAGCTTCTCTGTCCTCCATTTCTTGGAAGCACAGCCTTTCCCTTTCACATCAGGATTTACGGCAGAAAATGTCCACTCACTGCGAGGCGACTCACTCCTTTCCGTCTCAGCAGTAATGGAACGTGATCTCCTGATCCTAATGTAAGCATTGCATACAGATTCTCTAAGCTGCCTTGAACCTTTAAGAATAATACCAAATTACACCTAGTCTGTAAATAGGAGATGAGGGTTTTTCCCCTGCCTTCAGTTGCTTTCCCCAGACTTTCATATACGAGTGATTTATAACACTAGTGACAAAGCTGGAGCACAGCTTGAAATTTTTTATAACGGCTGTAATACCACATCTATCATAATGAAAAATGTCTACGAAATCATTTTCTGCCAAAGAACATCTTCCCAGATTCTATTAAGAACTTGCTATCTACACGAACGCCACGTATTGCTGAAATACATGGCTTGAAATGGCCTTCAGGGGCGGGGCCCACGTGTAGCCTTTGGAGGGACTAAAATCCCCAGCAGTCGCACTCAATTAAGATGCTTTTGGTGAGAATCTCCACAGAAAATTAGGAGGGTAGTGGAGATGGTGAGAAAATGTATTCTTTTGTTAAAAAACTGATTGTTAGGATATTACTGAGCTTGGCAATTGGTTGGATTTAGACTCGATTGTCTTTCGGTTCTTGTCACACTTACCTAGGAGCTATCAACTGCCTGCTGTTCCCAACTTTTAAAATAATATAATAGTCCCGCCTGCCTATTAGCGCTGTATCCTGTTCGTGGTTATCTCGGCTTCGAGGAAACGAGAGGAGCTTCATCTTGATTTGCGCCCTTGTTCAACAAAATCTCCTGCACCGGCCAGAGTGAGCCACGTTTCCTCAGAACGGAGAGAACAGAAGCCACACTTCGGAGTTGGACACCAGGAAGCCTCAGACGACTCACCCCTGGGGAAAGTTACTATAGCGTTTTGTTTTCTTTTTAATTACTTAATTTTGATGTGTTAAATGAAGCTTTGGAACAAATAGGATCATGACATACTGCACAATTGTATGCATCTTACCTATGAACTGTTGGAAGTTCTCTCTGTTTCTAACAGATACAGATTTTGGTTTTTTATCTGGGCACTTGGAGGCACGTAACTCCTCTGTCTCTCTCCAACCCTTTGCTGATGCCTGTACGTGGAAAGGGCTGTCACTGAGGGTCATTAATTAGAGAAGTTTATGGAATTCTAAGTCAGTATCAAGAGGGAGAGTGAGATGCATTAGTATCTAATATGTGTCAAAGATGCAATATACTTTATCTCATTTGTATTTCATCACAACCCTTGGAGGAGGTCTTATCATCCCCATTCAACAATGGATAAAACTGGGATTCAGCAAAATTAAATAATGCATCATTTGTCACATGGCTGGAAATTAAACTTAGGTCTGTCTGGCTTCAGACTCAATGGTCTTTCTAGTACAGCAGCCCCGACAGGGTCAGGGTTTGGGACAGGAGTCTGAATCAGTCCGTCCATCTCTGTGGTTGTGGTTACAATTCTCTTGACCATTGTCCGGGAATGGCCACACTACTGGCTGGTTTGCCCTTTGAGCTCCAAAGATGCCCTATTTCCTTCCCGTCAAAGCATTTAAATGCATTTAAATTTAAATTTAAATCAGAGATACAGTCAAGCTGCTGGTAATTGTTAATGGGACAAAAGTCACAGTAATAAAACTACCTCACATTGGACTTGTGATTTGTAAAAGTTCATTTTACATATGACAACTCACATGATTTTTGCCATAGCCCTGTAAGGCAGGGAGGATGGGGAGTATTGTTCCCCGTTTTCTAGAAAAGGAGGCTGAGCTCAGGTTGTACAACTTGCTCAAGTGGCTATAAATCATACATGCTCCTTCCTGTGAAACTACACTGCCTCTCAGTATAAGGATCGTTAGTGTTCTCGAGGACCCAACCCTAAAATATGCCTTCGGGTTCATTCGGGAACATTTGCATTTTGTCTAGCCTCAATTTATTGTCAAGTTGGTTGTATTGCATGTTTTATTGTACTGCATCCGAGTCCAGTGTAAATGATGCTGAGGGCGTGGCTCATCCTGCGACTATAACAACCATATTGGTAAGCAAGCAACACTCCCCACACCGGGGACAAGCCCGATAATTGAGTTAACTTTGCATGACCTTGGTTCAGGTGACAATTTCCTTTCGAGGAAATTCTGGGAGGTTCTTTGGCATTTTTACATTGTACAAGGAAATCACAGAATTCTATGCATGTATTCACACATATATTGTATATATATATAACAAAGTTAGGATGGTGTGAATATAAAGTATTCTCTACTGCTTTTGTCTTTTACATTGTGTCATGAATATTTCCATATGTCTTTAAATATTGTATGAAAATGTGATTTTTATTGGCTACATTCATAATATTCCCTTAAAGGGATGTACTATCATTTGTTTATTTCTACATTGTTAGACATTTTGATTGTTTCCAACTTTTTATTAAATTCTTTAATATTTTGGTGCATTTAAAAAATTATTTCTTTAGGACAGATTCCAGGAAATTTAGAAAAAAGAAGAGAGTTTAGAAGGAAATAGATTTAAAAATTTAACAAAGGGTAGTGAGATTGCAAACATATAGAATCGTGAGACCCTCACCACAGTTATGACACAAAATACTCCTCTTAGTCCCCAAAGTTCCGTTTACTCCTTTGAAAATACTCTCTCTCACCTCCAGCCTCAGGAAATCATTAATCTGCTTTCTGTCACTCTAGTCTGCCTTTTCTATGATTTTATATAAATGAGATCGTACAGTCTGTAGTCTTTTGCATGTAGCTGTTTTCAGTTAGCTTCATGGTTTTGAGACTCACCCATGCTGGTGCGTGTACGAGTAGTTAGTGTTTTATATTGCAAAGCAGTATCCTATTGGATGGCTGTCTCACAATTTGTTTATCCATTCGTCTGTTGATGGACATTTGGGTTGTTTCCAGTTTATAGTTATCATGGATTAAGTTGCCATGAACGTTGAGTACACTTCTCTGTGTGAATGTATGTTTTTCTTTCTCTTGGGTAAATGCCTAGAGATTGCTGGATCATACGGGTAGTTCTTTATGAGAAAATGCCCGGCCGTTTTTCAAGATGACTGTAATAGTTTACAGTCCCATTAATGCAAGTGAGAATTCTAGTTGCTTCATATTCTTTTTAATACTTGGTATTGTTAGTCTTTTTAATTTTAGCCTAAAATTTTGTTTGCTGTGTAGTGATACCTCATTATAATTTTTTATTTTAAATTTACACATAGGAATATTAACTTTTTTAGTAGTATTAACTTTTTGCAATGTACAATTCAATGAGTTTTAACACATTTCCTTAATGAGTAATGACATTGAACATCTTCTTATCTTCACAGTTTTCGTTCACATATTTTCTATGGTGTGGGTAACTATCCAAATCTTGTTCTCATTTTTAATCTTTTTTTGGTCTTCTTATTGTTGAGTTGTAAGAGTTCTTTATATATTCTGGATATAATTCCTTTATCAGATATATGTTTTACAAATATTTGCTCTTAATTTGTGGCTTGCCTTTTTGTTTTATTAATAATAGCTTATGCAGAACAGAAGTTTTTAATTTTGATAAAATCCAATTTATCAAGTTTTTTTCTTTTCTATCTAGTTCATGCTTTTGTGTCCCATCTAAGAAATCGTTGCCTAACTCAACGTCATAAAAATTGTTTCTGCATTTTCTACTAGTTGTTTTATCATTTTCACTTTTATATTTAGGTCTGTGATCCATTTTGAGTTAATTTTTGTGTGTGTTTTGAGGTAATGGATAAAGTTCTTTTTCTGAATGTGGATATATGATTGTTCTAGCACCATAGATAGACTATCTTTTCCCCATTGAATTGAATGTTTGCTGATAGTTGATTACATATGTATGAGTCTATTCTTGGAATATATATTCTGCTTCATTGATCGATGTGTCTGTAATGTAACCGATATCACACTGTTTTGATTATTGCAGATTTATAGTAAATTCTGTAAATCCCCTAATATTGTTCTTAAATTATTTTGGCTATTCTAGATCCTTTGAATTTCCATAAGAATTTTAGAATCAGCTTATTTATTTGTATAAAAATTCTTGCAAGGAATGTGATTGAGAATGCATTGAATGTATAGATCAATTTGGTGATCACTGACATCTTTGCAATATTGAGTCTTCTAATCCATGAGCATGGTATATCTTTCTGTTTATTTAGGCCTTCTTTTTTTTTTTTTTTGGTGAGGAAGACCAGCCCTGAGCTAACATCCGTTGCTAATCCTCCTCTTTTTGCTGAGGAAGACTGGCCCTGGGCTAACATCCGTGCCCATCTTCCTCTACTTTATATGGGACGCTGCCACAGCGTGGCTGACAGGCAGTGCGTCGGCAGGCGCCCAGGATCCGAACCGGCGAACCCCGGGCTGCCAAGCGCGGACGAAACCGCTACGCCACCGGGCGGCCCCTATTTAGGCCTTCTTTAATTTATCTCAGCAATGTTTTATTCTGAAATTTATTTTAAAGTATTTCATAATTTTGATGCTATTTTAATTAGTCTTTTTAAGAGTTCAATTTCCAGTTGTTCAGTACTAGTATTTAGAAAGAAATCTAAATAACTTTTGTACACTGACCATGCATCTTAAAACTTTTCTAAACTAATGATTAGTTCTAGTAGTTATTTTTGGTAGATTCCTTAGGATTTTCTACCATGTTGTCTATCCATAAACAGAGTTTTACTTCTTCCTTTACACTCCATATGCATTTTATTTGTTGGTGTTATATTAGGATGGCAAGAACCTCCAGGACCTTGTTGAACAGGACTGGTGAGAGCAGGCACCCTTCCCTTGTTCCTGATATTCAGGTTAAAGGTTTAGTCTTTCAACATTTCAGGATGTTGTTGGCTACAGGTTTTCCACAGGTGCCTTTTATCAGGTTGAAGAGATTCCCTTCTATTTCTAGTTTGCTGAGAGTTTTTATCATGACTATCAAGTGTGGAGTTTTGTTAAATATTTTTCCACGTCTTTTGAGATGATCACATTTTTTCATCATTAGCCTGCTAATATATTGAATTACACTGATTGCTTTTCAAAAGTTAAAACAACCTTACATTATTGGGATGAATCCCACTTGGCTTACATGTTGTTGGATTCATTTTTTTAAGGTTTTGTTAAGGATTTTTGGGGCCCATATATATGAGGTATGCATGTACATGGTAGTTTTCTTTTTAAAATAATGTCTTTCCTGGTTTTGTTAACAGGGTAATGCTGGTTTTCTAGATGGATTTAGGATGTATCACCTCCTCGTGTTTTTTGAAGAGTGTATAGAATTCACCAATGAAGCCATGTGGCCTGGAGTTTTCCTTGTGGAAAGCTTTTAAACCATGAATTCCACTTCTTTAATAGATGAAGGGGTCCTCAGGTTATCACTTTCTTCTTGAGTAATGTTTGGTGTTTGTGTCTTTCAAGGGATTTGTCCAGTTCACCTAAGTTGTAAATTTAATAGCATAATATTGCTCATAATATTCCCTTATTATCCTTTTATCTTTTTAGGAACTGTAGAGGTGCCACCTGTTTTGTTCCTGATTCCAGCAATTTGTGTTTCCTCTCTTTTTCTTGATAAGTTGAGTCAGAGGTTTTCAATTTTTAAAAATCTTTCAAAGAACCAGATTTTGTTTCATTGATTTTTCTCTTTTTCTATCATCAATTTCATTGCTTTCTGCTCTTTAGTATTTCCTTTCTTCTGCTTTTTTTGGGTTATAGTTATTCTTCAAGATTTTTAAACAAGGAAATTTAGATGATTGATTTGAAACTTTAATTCTTTTTTAATACTAGCAATTTAATGCTATAAATTTCCCTCTACTTAGAACTTTAGCTGCATCTCAATTTTTTATGTGTTCTATCTTCATTTTTATTCAGTTCAAAAGATTTTCCCATTTTCTTTGTGATTTCTTTTTAGACATAGGGGTATTCAGAAGTATTCAAATATTTGGGGGGATTTTTTAGTCATTGTTTTCTAATTTAGTTCTGTTGTGTACAATCTTCTGTTGTTAGGTAAAGTGTTCAGTAAATATAAATTGTGTCAACTTGTTCAACTTTTCTGTATTTATGATTTTTCTAATTGTTTAATTAATTACTGAAACCTGACTATTGTAATATCCAGCTGTGATTGTGTATGTGTCTGTTTGTCCTTTAAGATATAATAGTTTTTGCTTCCTATATTTTGAAACTTTTGGGAGTATTTCTTCAAATATATATATACACATATTACTGGAACTGCTTAATCCTGTCCTACATGTCATTGTCTATTTTATTCTCTCTTTTTTCTTTCTCTCTATCCTTTTTACTTTTTATCTATTGTTTTCTTTCTGTTCTTCATTTTGGATTGTTTCTATTTTATGTATTCAAGTCTGCATTGTGTAAACTGTTAAATCCACCCAGTGTATATTTCATTTCAGATATTGTAATTTTTATCTCTAGACATTCCGTTTGCATCTTTTATATATCTTCCATTTCTTTTATGATCATGCTTTCCTTTACTGTCTTGAACATATGGAACATATTTATAATAGTTGCTTCAACTTCATTTTCTGCTCACTTTCCTTTTCATCTCTTTCATTTCTGATTCTATTTCTATTGATCGATGTTTTTCATAGTTTTAGGTCTCATTTCCCTGCTTCCTTTCCTGCCTTGTAATTATTTATTGGATGCTGGACATTGTGAATTTCATACTGTTAGTTGCTGGAGTTGATTTTGTTATATTCCTTTAAATAGTGTTGGATTTTTGTTCTGGAATACTATTAAGTTACTTGGGATCAGTTGAATCCTTTTGAGACTTGCTTTTAGGCTTTCTTACATCAGAACTAGAGTATCCATTAGTCTAGGGCTAATTTAGTTTCATTACTAATGTGATATCTTTCAGAGGATTCCACCCAGCATCATCTGTACTACGGAATCTTTTCTCTGTGGTTCTTGGGAACACAAACTCTTCCCAGCCCTGTGTAAACTCTGGAAATAATTCTTCCTTCATCTTCCCAGTGCTTCTTTGTCCTTGGATAGTGTTTCCTCGTGCACGTGCTTATTGGATACAGTTGAAGAGCCTGCTGCAAATCTGTCTTTCTGTGCAGCTCCCTCCATTCTGATAGTCTGATATCCAAATTCTAGCCATTTAGACTTCTACAAATTTGGTTTTTTCCTCATTTCTGTGGGACCACCAGGCTCTGTTTGGTTCTTTCTCCCCACTCTGCAGCCTGGGAATTCTTTTAGGCAGTAAGCTGATGTGACTGCAGGGCTCAACTTGTTTGTTTCTCTTCCTAGTCCTGTGCTGCCTTCTGTCTGATGTCTGTAAACCATTTTTTTCTCATACAGTTTGCCTGGTTTTCTAGATTTTTAATGTTGGAGGGTAAATCTATTCCTTTTTTACTCCATCTTACCTGGAGACAGAAGTCTTTATTATTCTTTTTTCTTAATTAAAAAGAAGAAAATGCATGCTCTTTTGGCCTGTAGGTTTACAGGCCAAAAGTGATCATTTCCGTATGTTGCTAGCACATAAGCAGAGAATGCCACACTTGAGACCCAGGACTGAGAACTGAAATTTCTCAGAGGTTTCAAACTGGTGGCCAAGTCCTGCCATGTTTGAAGATGGGCCTTGTTTAGAAATTAGGAAATTTTGCTTTCTAGGCTTTTTCACTGTTCATTTTGCCAAAGCCCCCACTACTCCCTATAGTGCTACCCAGCCTACTCTCCTCTTTTATATCACCCCTCTGTGCCTTGTAGACATTTGACTGTTCTTTGTATCCTGGCCCATGGCATGGCATACAATACCTGCATTACCTGCTCCTACCTACTTCTACAGCTGCAACTTCTCCCAGGCCTTACCTCAAACTTGTTTTCTCTTCTAGTTAGAGAACTTGTTGAAGTTGCACCTGTAGGGGCTTGCTAGGATGAAATATGATTCCAAACGCTTTAATAAATGGAAAACGCTTCTACTGCCCAACATTCAACTCTTTTCAAATCTTTGCACATTGTTGGAACACACGCCCAAGCTCACTGTCTATTAATATTACCACTTAATTATAAGCTTACTGCTGGGGTTTTGGTCGTGTAGTGAACCTGTCTCAAGTCAACAAGCAATGGAAGATATATAAAAGATGCAAATGGAATGTCTAGAGATAAGAACATTGAACTTGTTGAAGACTTTTCATGTACATAACGTCACAGCCCCTACATGAGCACCAGCAATGCTCTGATCCGGAAGTTCGATGCCTAGGATAGAAATGAATACTGCAAACACATTTCACTACAATTATACCACATGGGATAAACGCAGTGACGAAGATGTGCTTAGGACACTTTGAGATGACACAGGAGGGGTGCCTATGCCTATACCATGCTGAGCTAAAGAAATCAAGGAAGGCTTCCTGGAGGGGAGGACCCCTGGACTTCCTTGGAGGATGAATAGGAGTTTGCCAGAATGATTAAGGGAGAACTCCTCATATGTGATACATTACAGATCCTCAATAAATGCTTGTTGAATTGCGTCTGACTCTGGTGTAATTTTTGTTACTTGGACTCCCTGGCTCAATAAAGGCAACTCTCACAGCTCTTGGGACTATTTTTCAGAGTTTTTTTTTTTATAGTCCTGAAGTTGAAAAATATATTAGCAGAAGGAACCCAAGATTTATTTTGGTGAGTTTGAGCATTCAGCCTGGTGATGTCAGAAAAAGTGATGAAGAATAGAGATGCACCTGTAGGGGCTTGCTAGGATGAAATATGATTCCAAACGCTTTAATAAATGGAAAACGCTTCTACTGCCCAACATTCAACTCTTTTCAAATCTTTGCACATTGTTGGAACACACGCCCAAGCTCACTGTCTATTAATATTACCACTTAATTATAAGCTTACTGCTGGGGTTTTGGTCGTGTAGTGAACCTGTCTCAAGTCAAGATTCTGCATTTATTACAGGATCTAATTTAGAAGCAGGAAGGAGACCTTTCTCAGCTGTCAAAAAGATGTGATGAAATGAAGAAATTCTATAGTGACATTCTAGTAAATGTTGTATTTAAAAAATAATTCAAATCAATCTTACTTTAAGAAAATCTATAAACTCTTTAAACTTTCAAACTTCTGAAATTGTTTCAATATGTCAGATTCGTATTAAAAATGTGAATAGCATTGCAGGATTTTAATGTAGTTGAAGAATTCCAGATCTCATTTTTATTTAATATACGGGGAATGAAATGCTTTCAATTAGCACTTGGATCCTTCTCATAAAGTATTATTTAGAACAAATGAAGTTCAGAGACCTTTTCAAAGAAGAAAGACCAAATCGTTTTCGCTGATTCAGAGCATGAAAATGGGTAGCTCTGAGAACCTGTATTTTTCTATGATGCAATTAAATTGACTGAGAATTTGATGAGGTTGGGGTGACCCCAGGTGACCTCTGTCAGAATGAAACCAGAAGATTAAAGGGGTCTGCAATCAGAGAAATTTAATAATGTTTGACTAAAAATATTCATGTGATAAAAGAAGAAGTACAAAGGTCTTCTGATGTCTCTAAATGATTAAAGAACGGATTTTAAGTCTAACACAAAATGAACAATAACAGCCGTTTTGTTAAGGGTTTTCGCCAGTGCCAGGCATTGTGCTGTGCGCTTTATATGCATCATCCTTTTTCACCCCCAGAGCTCTCTGAGGGGAACATGTGACTGCACAGAAGGACGTTTTGAAGTGGTTAAGATGCTCACCCAGCATCACTCAGCTCAGAAGTGGTGGAGCTGGGATTCAGACTCAGATGTATGTGATTCCCAAGCTGCGCTTGTGACCCCCACGTTCTGCTTTACTCACAGCTCGCATTCACAACGTCGGCACTGTCTAGTGCTTTATGTGTTAACACACTTAATTCTCACCATGACTCTGAGGCAGCTGCTCTTATTATTCCTACTTTTTTGATGATGAAACCAAGCACAGAGAGGTTAAGTGACCTGCTTAAGTGACACAGCTAATGAGCAGTGGAATTGGGATCAGAACCCAGGCAATCTGGTTCCAGAGTTAGCCCATGTGCTTTCTTCTGCCCTATGTGGCCTCTGAATCTAGAAGAGATTCACGTGACCAACATTCTATTATGTGTAAAGGAACATGACAAGATGGTACAACCATTGAAAGAACTGGTGAGGAATTCCCTTCAGTGGCTGGTAACATAGACTGGAAATAACAGTGGCTTAAACAAAATAGATGGTTATTGTCGGGAGGTGGTTCTGCGTAGCTCTTTCTTATTTCTGCATGTCCTGTGAGCAGAGGCCCGGACAGCTTTTGTTCTGGAGTGTCTTCTCCAGGAAATTTGTTGCAAACAGCTTTGGAAGATAGAGATAGTGTCTCCTTTCGGGGCAGAGGGAAGATTTGTTTGCTGTGCAGTATAATAAAGATAATGTCTCTTTTCAAGGTAAAGGTTGGACAGGTTTGCTCACAGCCAGTATGAAAAAATCAGGTTTCCTAAGTGTGGGGTTTTCAGCTGTGATGCAAAGCCACTGCATGCTTTGAATCCACCCGGGCTGTGCTCATTGCCTCCTTGGCACCAGAGGGGCCAGGGGAACGGATGCGACCATGAAGCTCATGCTGCCCATTGTGCCGTGAGTAATACATTCCTTTGTCTCTGACCTAGGAGTCTCATTTCTTCTGCCAGAATCCTTGAAACTGTGGCAGGCTAACTTGTTATCTGGCATGTGGGGTGGAATATTGGACGCTTCACAGTTCTTGACAGTTTTTTTTCCTCTCACATATAAAAGAGGGCTGGAGGTAGGCAGATGAGGGTTGGTGGAGCAGCCGTAGAGTCAGCAGGCACCCTGGCTCCTTGAGCTTTTGGCTCTGCCATCTTTAACATTTCCTAAGGTCACAAGCTGCCTGCTGGTGACCCAGGTAGGAAGCTGGAAAAGGTGGCACAAGAGCTTTCCCATGTATCCTACAAAGTAACTTCTGCTTGTATCTCAGTAGCTGCCCCAGCTACAAGGAGGGCTGGGACATGTGGTCATTTGGCTGGGCACAATTTCACTCAGAATATAATTGGCATTCTGTTTCAAAGAAGAAAGGAGAGTGGATCTGGGCAAGCAGTAAGCCATCTCGACTGTGGCGTTGCAGGTGTCGTACTGGGTATAAGCAGAACAGGGCTGTTTAGTGTGAAGATCTCCAGCATAAACAAATGTGCGATTCCAATGCTAAACCCCTCTCTCCTCGCTTTGAAAAATGCAAAGTGGAGTGTGTGAAGGCAAATCTTGTTATTGCGTGCACATCCCAACTGCTAATGGAGACCCTTGTGTGCACGAAGCATTTGGTGGTTGAAACTGTGGGCTAACAACCAGTCGAAAGGAAACAGTAGCCCCTGGAAGTGCCTTTGCACCAGTAATGACCCTTGTGAGCCATTAATCTGCAAGAGATGCCCTATCTCTAGGTCACTGCTTTATAAACCGAATATCAATAAAGGCTGCCAGGGGCATGTTAATTATTTCTATGGATGGAGCCATCGCAGTTGGTCTGTGCAGGAAAATGTCTGATGGGAAAATGCATTGGTTCAGTGAGTCTGTGAGAAGCAAACTCCCTGCCTTAAAACTGGGAGAGTTGTCAGTACCTCTCTCTCCAAGACCACTAAGGGGCTCCAGACAGGTGGCCAGCCCCAGTGTCCCTGGAGGTGTTGCAAGGCCCTTTCCCAGGGGTCTGGCTGGAGAGTTTTATCATCGTTTTCTCTGCTATGTGTTAGTGGCTCAGAAGACTCTTTCTTATGATGATAAATGATGCTAATGGTAATATTTAAGGCAGTTACCATTTTTGGGTGTCTAATATGTGTTATCTTTAGTGCTTTGCATAAATTATCTTATTTAATTTTCATGATATTCCCAAAAGGTTGGTGCTATTGTTGGCCCTATTTTACATCTGTGTGTGATTAGATTTGAGAGAAGTTATTACATAATTTGCCCAACTTGTTCAGGCGGGCAAATGTCGGGGCAGGTACAGAGATTCAAATATATGTCCATGTGACCCTAAGGCCTCGGCTCTTATCTTTATGTTATAGTGGCTTTCAGTGTCACAAACAAAAGGCCTTAAGCCCTTCCTTCCTTCTTTCCTCCCTTCCTCTCCACTTCCTTCCTTCCTTCCTTCTTTCCTTTTACTCTCTTTGCTTCTTCCCTACTTTTCTTCTTTACTCCCTCCTTTTTAGCTGCAGAAAAAAAACCTTTAATACATCATTACCATTTTAAATTTTTTGTACTTGACTTTCTAAGCCTGGTCCCGTGTTTTTATAGTCCATTCAATACATATTCACCTAGTGCTTACTCCATACTAGGCTTCAGCTATATAGTGGTGAATGAGACCAATATAGTCCCAGTTATTATGGAGCAGACATGTCATTTTGCATTCTATTTTTCTTGAATAACATTATAGCAAAACCCATTTCCATATCCCTATGCTGTTTTCATAATTATCATTTTTAATGTCTTCATAATATTCTATCATATTGATGTACTATAATTACCTTCAATATTACATGACTGTTGAGCAATTAGGTTGTCTCCAGTTATTTGCAATTTTAGACAACAAGCATCTTTAACCCTTCTCTAAAAAAATAAAATAACTGCAGATGATCCTGCAAGGATTATTTTTGTGCCTATAGTTTTATTCTTTTGTTTATTTTTCTTAGGAAAAATTCCCTAGAGTTCAGTTACTGAGCAAGAGGGAAAGTACGTTTCTATGACTTTACAGAAGTGTTAACAATAAAGCATTACTGTGTGCAGACCCCCAGCAGGTACTTTACACATATTATCTCATATAATCTTCACAATAAACTTGAAAGGCAGGTAAGATCACCCTCAGTTTACAGATGAAGAAATTGAGGAATGAAGAGGGAAAGGAATTATCTGACAGTCAAGGTCTGGTACATGGAAGAGGCATCTGAACCAAGTTCACAAGGGCTGAAGTCCATGTGCTTCATACAGTATCCAACCGGTTTCCACTTCTAAGAACCACTCACTCATCTTCCTTCATGAGCCAACGGTAGAGTTTCTTCAAAACTCCTAAGTTGAGAGCAATGTCTGCCTCATAGATTTTTCTAACTATATGTTAACCAGCTCATGCCTCCTGTGGTTGAACTAGTGCAAGGGTTATAGGAGTTAATCCAGGAACTGACATTGTAAACATGCAATAAATCGTAATCATTTATCGTCATCATTGACATGATGCAAAATTTAGGATGAGACTCTTCTACCCACATTTCCATTTCTTACTTGGATCTTTTCACTGAATGTTGTGAACCAGATACTCTGGGAAAAGATTTGATGGAGTCATCAAGGGCTAACACATTTGCCAAGACTGATTTCCCTCCTTCCCACCCTCCTTCCCTCCATCCCTTCCTCCTTCCTTCCCTTCTTTCCCTTCCTTCCTTCTTTTCCTCTTTCCGTCCCTCCCTCTTTCTTTCTTCCTTCCTTCTTTCTTTCTTCTCTCTCTCTCTCTTTCTTTCTTCCTTTTCTTATTGAATGCTTTCTATGGTCAAACACTATTCTAAGTACTCTTACATGTACTAAAATCTATTATTCCTCACAACAACCCTGTAAGGTAGGTACTATTGTTAATCCCCATTTTATAGATGAGAAAACAAAGATACAGAGAGATTAGATCTAGGCAAAGGCAAATTTACCCTGAAGCTAATGAAGCTTAAGCATCAAGGCCTCTCTCTTGCTTGAGCCACTGTGATTCTGGGAGTTGCTATGAGTTTATAGAATGTTCTAGGGAGAAAGGGAAGTTGGGGTGCAATCAGGAAGCAATTCTATGTAGCATTTCTGATATTGCTAAAGAGATTTTAGAAGAAAGGGTCGTGAATCTCTAAGTCTCCAGTAAACTGTTGTGATTTCTTTCTCAATTAAGGTAAATACTTGCTTTTGTCACCAATTTTGTATTTGCAAGTTTTTCTTCTTTTTCTTAAAAATGTTCCCTAACTGAATAAATTTCAGGCTCCTACAAAGTTTGTATCCTCTCCTGGAGTCTGATTATGGAGTCTCCTGGAGCCTAATTGGTATAACCAGTTTCGTTTGCCTCACCTGTAAAATGGGGATAAACATAGGCCCTACCTCACAGGTTGCTGTGAACATGAAATAAGACAGTACGTGGAAAATGTTTGGAAGATAGTTGGCTTGGCCAAGTCACTAGGAAGATCTTCTAGGGGTTTTGGATGTCATCACTTTTAGCTAAAAAAAAAAAGCTTTAATTAATTAATTAATTCTTATATTCAGTCATTGATTCATTGCATATTTATGGAGCACCTTATGTGCTGGACACTCTGCAGTGTCCTGGGGATAAAGTCATAAGACAAGTGTCCCTACACAAACAGGAAGGTGCTCTGTTTTGGGGCGGTGTTATGGATGGCTTCCCTTTCTGGGTCATTTGGCTGAATGCGTGTTGATGTGTCGCTGGGGATTGGCTTTGGTGACTCCCGACAGCCTGAGGTGATTAACTTCAGGGATTAACTTGGGGCCAGGAGGATGCTTTGACTTTCCTTGGTACCAAATGTTCAGAATATCTCGAATTGGCTCATAAGCTTTCTTTTGACCAGATTAATAAAAGCTTTTCCACCGATCAGCATGAGTCTGATGTAATTACAGCACGAAATGTTTTCAATATTAACTCTTTGATGGTGAAAATTGCCAAACTCATATTTCTCTTACCGACTGGAAGAAATGTTCTTGGAAACACACCCCTGTGAAACTGTAAGACCCCAGCCAGAAGGTGCTAAGTCTACTGGTGTACTGGTGTTGGGCAGATTTGTCCCAGCTCCTCAAATTTCTCAGACACTTCTGAACAGATTGGTTTATTCTGAGGGTCTCAAACTGAGCAGACTATGCCTTGCCTTGCAAAAAATCTACAAGCTTGAAAATATCTGCCAACGTAAAGCAGTGAAATGATTTTACTTTTTGCCGCTCTCAGGAACAATCTGGGGAACGGCCTGACCGGGATTCTCCAGGGCTGTTTGTCTGGATTTCAGTTTTTATCTGTGAGGTTCAGGGAAGCCAGACAGCACGGCTGTCAACTTGGCAACTGCTTTTCTAATCACTCTTGGTTCCTTGTGCCTGCCTGGCAATTTCACTGTAGCTTTACCATTACGTTTATGGAATCTGGTTTATTATAAATGAACTTTTGAATTGGTGCTAGATGATCATCCAATGACCACCTCATCTACCTTGAATCAGAGAAGCAGCCCCACAGAGGTCAAGGGTCACTCTTTGGGGAGGACTTTGAGGCATCTGGATAACATTGGATGTCAAGAAAAATAACTATATATGAGATTTTCTAGGATCAGATTTGAAAGGTGGTTAAAAGGTCAGACTCCAGAATCCCATAGGCTAAGGGCCATGTCCTGGATCTGACACTTGCAGATGTGGCCGTGTGGCATTACATATGTCCTGAGTCTTTGCTTCTCCTTTGTACAGAGTTGTTGTAATGATCAGATTAGACGGGAAGAACTTAAAACAGTGGAGGCACAGAGGAAGCCTTCAAAAATTTATTGTTAAGTGAATGAATGAAAAAATGAAAGAGATAATGAATGAATAAAAACAGTCTCTGGATATCTTTCACCACATCGCATTGAGGAAACTAGAACCGAGTTATATTCAGAGACTCATATATTTAGTATTGGCTGCATAATTGTGGGGCCCAGTACAAAATGAAACGTGGAGCTCCTTGTTCAAAAATTATTAAGAATTTCAAGATGGTAATGGCTGAGCATTAAGCCCAGCACGGGGCTCTTCTGCATATGGGGCCGTGGGTGGCTGCATGGGTCACATGTCAGCGAAGACAGCCCTGCTTACATTTTAAATATTTTCATTCATTCGTTCATCCATTTTACAAATGTTTCCTAAACTCCTTTGTAATCTGTGTAAAGACCTCCAAAACAACAGGTGTAATTAAAATCTTTGAATGCCTGGTTTTCTGCTTTCATTGTAGGAGATCTCTTCTGAAAAATATCTTTGTTTTTATCTCTACTGATGACATGTTGGAGGAGAAAAGAAAATCTACAATGTTATGAATTCCTGTGCTTTCTTTTCATTTTCCCGTATTATAGAGTTTGGAAATGATTTCCAGTTTTCTTACTAAATAATGTATTATCTGCCTTGTAAAGGAGATAACAGCAGCCTGTGTTTATTGAAGGTGTAGAAATGTTTAATATAGGTTTCATCATCCACAGCCCCTGAAGTAGGAGAGCTAAGAATACCTAATGACAAGAGGTTAAATTGGGACAGACGCTAACTCTTCTTTCTCCTAATGATCATTTTCCCAGTGTGAGTGGCTATCATTTCAAAAGAGCAAGGACATTATTTTTTCCTGCTTTTCCAACAGCCTGATCTGTAGCAAGATATTTCAGCTGGTAAGGCCGGTGCTAATGAGGCCAAGGTCATGAGCTTGATCCCTTTCTAGGGCAATTAGTTAACCTTAAAAGAAAATCCAGACTACACCTTCCCCTCTAGGCAGCCAGTTCACAATTCCTGACACAGGGGACGTGTGGGGCATGTGGATAAAATAACAAATTGGTCAGCTTGCAGGAACAGCAGATGCGTAGCTTATGTGCGGTAACCCTTCTTTCCCAAGCCTTTGGCAGACATCACTGATTGATTTGATAATCTTTCCTACCGAGCTCAGGCAAAGCCTCAGGATCCTTCTCAGTATAGTATTCTAGATCAGGGATCAGCAAATTATGGCCTGTGGGGCTAAGTCCGGCCCACTTCCTGTTTTTATAAATAAAGTTTTATTGAAATACAGCCCCATTCATTAGTTTACATATTGTCTATGGCTGCTTTTGCGTTGCAAAGGCAGAATTGAGTAGTTATGAGAGAGATTATGTGCTCACAAAGCCTAAAATATTTACTGTTTAGCCTTTCACGGAACAAGTTTGCTGACCCCTGCTCTAGGTGGTCACTGGGTCGAGAAAAGTTGGCACATATCTATTTTTTATCCCTAGACTTTGAAGTGATTATTCACATTATAGAATGATTCTTCCGTTTTAAAGAAGGATTGTATCCCACAGAAGGGGACTCCCTTAGTACATTTTCTACACAGTTAGAGATAATTAACTATGTATGCTTTGCTTTATATATTTATTTTTAGCAGCAAGAGCAGTGTGAGAAGTTGGGAAACATGAGGCCAGTATTTAAAGAGCCATGACTTGTAAAAGAAATGAAATGTCTTTGAAGTTTTACTGTGAGTTTTATTAATGGCCAACTTATTCACTAATAGTTAATTAAGGAAAGGGAATGTCTATTGAAAAAATGTGGAAGCGTGTGTGCTACTGATGAAAAGTCAATTTTTCCATTTTGTGTGTAAAAGGAGAGCAACTCTTATTTATTTGGATTTTACCGCATCCTTTTAATGTCCTTTCCGTATCCTCCCCATGAAACCTAAAGTTCTCTGTGGCTGGAGATGCTTCATTCATACTTTCTTCACTGTGCCTTCCAAAAGTCTTATTTGTTCTAACATTGAGTACCCGCATAATTTCTAGTTAATTGAAATGGCCTCAAAAGAGTTGGTTTAGTTGCCTAGGACAGAGAGGAAAAATCATTTACAATTCAGAATCATTTTTTTTCTGAAGAAACGAAGTCCATCTAATGGTGGGCTCTGGATTGTGGAGTCTGTGGTTTGATTTTCAGATGGGCTGGAAGTGAATCAGATTGGAAGCGGGGAAAATGACATGAAAGGAGGAGAGTCAGGAAAACTAAGAAAGTTGCTCTTTGTCCATCTATGAATAACAATTTGCTCTGATGAAAGCTTTAATTGCTCCCTTTTTAATGGGTGTTATTTTCTTTGGCTATGAAGAAAGCCTTTTCTTCTGGTAATAGCATCCTGCATTCCCTTTGAGGAACCAGCCCCTCCCACTAAAAGGAGCTCTGCTCTTTATTCCAAGGGTGGATCTGGTGGGCCAGATCTAGCCAATCAGGGATTCAAAATCCCCTGGCTGTGGTGACTGGTCCAGGAGAGACAGAGGATCCATGGTGACCTATTCTGAGAGAATCACAGGACTTGCGAGGGAAGTGCCAGCAAGAGGGTCTATTTCCTACCATCTTTAACCCAGGACGATGTAAGTCTGGAGTCACTGGGGACCACTGTACAAAGCCTGAGGGTGAAACCAATGTAATAGAAGGCAGAGCTGAAAGGGAGAGAGAAGGAAAGTCCTGATGACATCCTCGGAGTCCTTGACGTAGCCATGGCTGCAGCCTTCCCTGCATTGTTCAGTTGTGTAATAAATTGTCTTTTCTACTTAAGCCAATTTGAACTGGGGTTTCTGCCACTCACAGTTAAGAGCAATGCTGAATTCTCTAAGCAAAGAGGGCCAACTTTGTCAAAGTCTTGATCCTGGAAAATAATTCCAGTGTCATTCACCTTAGATTTATACTCTCTGTTGAGTTTCCAGAACAATTTTCTTAAGTTCTTCAGTCCTTTGGTGTCCCTTGTGAAGAGATAAAACTGAGAAAGGTGTGGAAATTCAATGCAGTAATCAACACTATATAGTTTTTAACTTGCTGGCAATTTTCCATGGATCATTAAATTCCCCAAATATGAAACTACTTCATTGATATGTGGATCATGTAAAATAGCCTTGAACACAATTGCTATTTCCATGGTATCCATGTCCCTGAGGTCCCGAACAGAATTTGTGCTCGTCATAATGATTTTTCTGTTTCTACCTTTGGCTTAACTCTTTACCAATGCGTGGTCTACTGCATTTACTGTTTCTATAAACGGTTTTTATAAAACTGTGTGTATTCACATGCAAACGCACAAATATTTTGTTTTCCTTTTTTCCCTTTCCGGACTGACTTGGTGGCAATCAGAAAGTGTTTTGCCATAGTTGTCAGCACCTGCATTGATATTCCACTATGTTGCACGGGAGGACACCTCATTCACAGAAGTCACTGCTGTTTGGGGTCTTGAAAAAACCTAAGAGATAAACGATAAAGATGAATTGCTTTTGTACCAACTTAGGAAATTTTACCATCTTCCAGCACCCGAAGAGCCACTGGGAAGGTGGGTAGGACTATGCCTTAAGTTGGCCTCAAAAGGTGTACCATGTTAGGCCAGGAGTTATAGTGGCCATAAGAAATCCTGTCCCCCAGCACAAGCCTGCACTCCTCTTCCATTTTAAGTCTCTGTCACCACAGTAACATCTCTATTATGTGATTGGAAATGGTCATGAGGAGAGATGGGATAAATCCTCTTACCAACGCATCTCTAACTTCCTAACTCTGCAGCTCCCTCCAGTCCTCGTATAATTTCTTGGTATCTCGTGAGACCCTGTCCATAAGCACTGGGGCAGCTTTCTGATGTTTTCCTCTGCCCAACATTTGTTTTCTCTTAATTTGGCAACAGCATCTTCATAGACCACGTCTTCCCAACACCCCATCCACACAGTCATTGAATGACCCTGTCCCACCATGCCTTAGGGGTGGTCACATGATCAAGTCCTGGCCAATCAGCATATTTCATTCCCTTGGCCTTGGTGATTGGTTCAAGGATAGACTTGTCCCAAATCAGCCCATTAGAGTAAATCCAGGACCTCTCCTGAAACCATTGGGAAGGAAGTTTCCATTTTGATAGGAATGTGAGCGTAGAGTTCCTGTGGGCCATCTTGTCACCAGCAGAAGACACCTGAGAATTAAGCCAATGCAAAGGAAAGCAGACCTGAGAGAGGGACTAGGTTCTGACGACATTGTTTGAACCCCTGAGTCTAGCTATTCCTGAAGTCAGCCCATCATCCTAGATTTCTCAGGTAGGTCAGTCAGTAAATAACTTTTTTTTTTTTGTGAGGAAGATTAGCCCTGAGCTAACATCTGTTGCCAATCCTCCTCTTTTTCCTGAGGAAGATTGGCCCTGGGCTAACATCTGTGCCCATCTTCCTCTACTTTATATGTGGGATGCCGCCACAGCATGGCTTGATAAGTGGTGCATAGGTCCACGCCCAGGATTCGAACCTGTGAACCCTGGGCTGCTGAAGTGGAGCACGTGAACTTAACCACTACCCCACCGGGCTGGCCCCAGTAATTTTTTTTTTTTAAACTGGTCTGAATTGGATTTCTGTCACTTGTGGCAAAAAGAGCCCTGAGTTATGCAAACAATCAGAGAACTGAGCTTTGTTTGCTAGGGTCTCTCACCTGTGTCCAGCATCAATAAGTCAGCCAATGAAATACTCAGGATTACATAGGCGGGAACTAGAGGAAATGCGGAAAGCAACTTAATACAAAAGGAGTGGAATAATTTCATGAAGGTGGCTCCATTTAATAGGTAAGGAAATACAGGCAGAGTGCTGTGAATTGCTTACTTCTGGAGCAACTGGGATTCTAAGACGAACAGGGGAGCTCAGCATACACAGAGGTTCTTCCCAAAGACGCCCTAATGTTCAGGCTTTCGTTGCACATCTGCGTAAGAGGAACTTCTGTGATGGGGCTTCCCAGTTCTTTCAGAGTAATTGAAATGGTTTTGTCTACTGGAGGTACATCTCAAATTGTCCTCAGGTAGCCTCCCACAGGGGGCTGGGAGCTCCTCTAAGGTGGGGACCACAACTTGCTCAACTTAGGTTACAGGCTGTGTGCTCAAGACCATTTATTAATGTTTAAGAACAGAGCCTGAGAGCTGTTAACTGAGTTCAAGTCCCTCCTGTGTTACTTGTGGGCCGTAAAACCTTGGGTGAGTTACTTAATAAATCTGATTCTCAGTTTCCTTCTCTGTGAAATACAGGTGGTATTAGCATGTCCTTCGTGGGTCATGGTAACAATTCAATGAGATGATTTACTCTTTCAGTCACAGGGGTGATGCGTACAAGTTTCTCAAGCCATGACTGGCAGAGAAGAATGCTCAATAACTGAACAGAAGAGCCTCATTTCATGGCTTTTAGGATTCCATTCACATCTTTGACTTCACCTCCAGCATCTTTTCCCATTTTGCCTCAATTTTTTAGGTAATAATTATTAATATTAACAATGATATGCATTATTATTGGGATGGC
This sequence comes from Tapirus indicus, assembly GCA_031878705.1. NCBI lineage: Eukaryota > Metazoa > Chordata > Mammalia > Perissodactyla > Tapiridae > Tapirus > Tapirus indicus. Next base: position 48,821,786 of record CM062929.1, read on the forward strand.
TTCTATTTATTGAATTCCTACTCTTTACCATACACTGCATGACCGTCTTATGGGTTCTGTCTTATCAGGCAAATCTGACAAATGAAATGGAGGCTCAGAGAAGGTAAAGGTTTGCTCCAGGTCATGGAGCCAAGCAGTGGCGGAGATGGGGCACAAACCCAAGTCCACCTGATCTCAAAGCCTGTGACTTTTCCATGATGTGAGCTTTATATTCAAAATGTGACCCATCACCTGGGAGATTGTTAGGAATGTAAAATCTTAGGCTCCAGCCCAGACCTACTGAATTAGAACTTGTGTTTTAACAGCACCCTCCCACCCCACCGCCCCAGGGGATTCACGTGCACACTAAGTTCGTGAAGCACTTTGCTATCTGAACTTCCAACCCTGTGTCAAAATACCTACAAAACATAAAATATTTCAGTATTGCTTTTCACCATGACATGGGACTTTGTTGACAATTTCCAATTATTTTCGAATGGCAATGGGACTGTGTTTAAAAACATGTTTAAAGACATGAGTTTGAAGGTTCATCCCCTGTGGCCAACGTTTCTTAATCTCTAAAAGGCTTCTCTTCTAATTGTTTTCACAAATGAGTTGAGTTACTCTGGGGGGCGCTTGTCGATTACTGTCCGGTTGATGAAGTGGATTGAAAAATGAGATTTTTGACTGTTCTATGGCTGATCCAGTTCCAACATATAGATGTGGTTTATGGGTCAGAATTCTTGACAGGTTCAGAAGTACTTTAATAATGTGAAATTTGAGGCTATTGATTGAATCTAAATTCCCCCACAAATATAAAAACTTGTTGTTTGGAAAACTCCATGCCAATTGGAAATGCTCCAATGAAGGGGGAAAAAACCCCCCTTGATTTATGGGAACCATTTCTCTTTCCTATTCTCCCATTATTTTTTACTGTTGTAAGTTTTAAAGAGTATTCATGGCTTAAAGCCTTGCACAGTCTGTCCCTTGAGCTTTTTAGATGAACAAAGGACAAAAGATAAATAAAAAGTCACCATGAAGTATTACATCTTAACATGAAGCTTCAGTGTATTAAGGACGAGGCGGTGGGTAAAGCGGTGATTCTGGAGCAAACTCCCCAGATTTGACTCTTTACTCCCCTTCTTACCAGCTGGGCAACCTTGGACAGACTTTGCCTATCCTGTCTTTGCCTCAGTTTCCCTGAAAGTAAAATGGGCATAATAATGCCACTTGCCCCTTAGGGTTGATGTAGAGATCAAAGACTTTGTGAAATGTGTAGGCACTTAGAGAAAGACTAAATAAATATTAAACCAGGGATCCATCTCACAGTGACTCACTGTGCACCAGGCTTCTGGGTCTGTCTGCTCAACTATGTACATTTATGAATTCCTGAAGGGTGACCATACTGAATCTGAGGGACAGAAAACTGGTAGCAGCTCCCAAATGCACCAGCGACAGTTACAGAACAGTTAAAACACTTTAGATCAGGCTGCCTGCGTTCAAATCCTCCCTCCACCACTTAGTTATCAACAAGTTTCCCAATTCTTGGGCTTCAGTCTCTTCATCTGTATATGGGAATAATAGCGCTAATATGAGAGGGTTGATGTAAGGATTATATGAAGCACATGTAACACTGCCTTGCATGCACTTTATACTCATTAAATGCCAGCTATCCTCCTTATTGCTGCTTTTTTATTAATTACATCCCTTTGTGAAATTTTGATCCAGCCAGACTCATGCTCCTACACTCCATCAATTCTCATTGAATACAAAGTTAAAACAAATGCCAAAAAAATGTACTGGCAAGGACATAAAGATGATAAATGAAAACAAGACTTAGGGACCATATCACATTTTAATATTTGTGTGGATTAATTTTTAGTTAACTTTGTCTGGTGTGGAAAATGGTGCTGATCGCAGTGAGAGAAGAAACAGAAAATAAGAAATGTCCACCAATCAAAAAGAATGCAATAAAATGTTCCACAAGGGCAGTGACGCTGCTCACACGCCTTCAAATTGGCATCTTCTATTATCTGCTTAATACATATCAACTGGTAAATGGAAAAATGTCACATACAAACACAAAACAAATGGGGGAAAAAACTCAACAGCTACAAAATTAAGTCATCTGAAGCCAGTCAACAAATGTCTTGAATTCTAAAAGTTTAGGAAATAATTGAACTGAAGACATATTGCATAATGTTGCATACTGACAGGTAGCCACAAATGCCGTGATGAAACATAAAGCAGGGCAGAGGAATAGAAAGTGGCTGGGGACAGAAGGGGTTTTGGATAGAGTGATCAGGAATAGCCTCTCTGAAGAAATGATATCGTGGATGACATGAGGAAGTGAGTATGTAGGTAGCTGGGGGAAACAGCCTTCTAGGCACAAGGAAGAACTACCGCAAAGACAGAGATAGGATGACGCTTGCAGTGTCTGATGGACATTCGGGAGGCCAGGTTAGCAGCAACAGAGTGAGCGATGGAGTGAGTGTGGGATAGTGGGAAGGGCATGAGCTTGGCAGTCAGACAAGCCTTCTTGGATGCCGAGTAATCTGGGCAAGTTACTGAATTCCCGAAAGCCTCTATTTCTTCATCAGCAAAATGGGGACAATATCACCAGCATGAGTTCGTGAGCGGTCAATGAGACAGTTTGTGGAACATGCCTGATAAAGTTCCTGCAGGGTAGCATGCACCCCCAAAATTATAGCTGAAAAACAAACAAAATTGAAAACCCACAGATTTAGCAAGGCCGAGTAGCCAAGCCAATTGCACCTTTCAGCTCCTTTGTGTTCATTTCATACTTTGTGTGCGAAGTGTGTGGTACAAGGGTAGGTTCATGCACGTCTTCGTCCTCAAGGAGCGCTCTGTCTAGCAGAGGTGACAGACGGATGGGGGCTTGCCTAGGAAAATAGGATTTGGGTTCCACATGGGGACTGTAAAGTCACTGAGGCCTCTCTTCGTGTCATGGGATCCCTTTAGTTTCTGGACAGGCAAATCTTGCAGAAATTGCTATTGTAGGAAACTGAATTTAGGTCTTAATAGAATTTGTGTTGATGATTTGATAAATAACCTCTTCGTTTTCCTACCGGCAAAGTGGGGGAGGAGCATCTACCAATACTTCCCATTCCCAGGTTTATCATGGAATTAGGTAGAAAATCCAGAGGCATTGTAATATGGCTCTGTGAATAAACAAAAGGATGTTTGAGTGACACCAGAGGAAGGAGCCAGCAAAAGACATTCTACAGAGCAATATTTAGTATTCATGAATTTCTCCAGTGATCGGCTGATGCTCTTAAAAAAAACCCAGCACATGTTATTGAGACTAGGAAATACACTCAATTCTTTAAAATAGGATTGCCTGGGAACATACAAAGGATGAGAAATATGCTTTGAAAATAAACATTCTCAGAAGGTTTAAGCATAGAAACCTTTGGTCTCCAATGTTCTCAAATGTGTTGCCATTGTGGGAATAAGATGGGGCGACGAAGAAATGTGGCTAATTTTTAACAAACATTCCAAAATTCATACATGAAAAAAAACATTGTGCCCCTTAGGATAATCTTTGGGTAGATGGAACATCTACTCTTTGCCACACCGTGGTGCGGTGACTGCGTGTGGAGAATAGATGGGCTCGGGGACTAAACTGCTAGGCGTAAGTGCATTTTTTGAGAGAAAAGTCTATAGCTTTCCTAGATTATCAAGGATAATTTAAAAATATCAAGAATCACGAATCAGAAGCTGAATGCTGTCAATGGTGGAATGTTTTTTCTTTGAAAGTGGATTTGATGTTTGGAAAGATCTAGAAGGCATTTAGGATCTTGTCTGATGATCTGAATGCCTGGCAGGCATCCCAAACTCCCACATCCGAATGGAACTGTAACCTTCCTCTCCACGCTTATTCCTCATCTCCGTAAAGGGAATCCCTGTCCACCTGTTGGTTAAAGCTCAAAGCTGGGAGCAGTTAAATAGAGGTTTTGAAGGGTCTGAGGCTTATGTAATTTGAGGACACTCCATTTGAAGAAGTATACACAACCATCTTACTTTTGGAAATATTAATAACAATATGCCCTCATGAAGTTATTGCCTAGACCCTTCCTAAAGCCTTGGGTGTGGCGTGTCTACAAGGAGGGACCTGAAGCTTGAGCTCCACGGCCTCCTGACAAGTCCACCTCCGCCCGGCAGTTGTCCTGGATTCTCTCTTTTCCACTCCCCATCTTCAACATCCAATTCTGCCTCTTCTGTTTCAAAAATATCTCTCAAATGCATACACTTCTCTCTCTAGCTACTAGTTGGATTTTTCCTGTCCAAGCTACAATCATTTCTTGCCTGGGTATCTGTAAGAGACTCATTACTGGTTTCCTCATGCACAGTTTTATTTTGTTTTTTTTTTTCTGCTGAGGAAGATTGGCCCTAAGCTAATATCTGTGCCAATCTTCCTCTATGTTGTATGTGGGTCACCACCACAGCATGGCCAAAGGAGTGATGTAGGTCTGCGCCCGGTATCCGAACCTGTGAACCCTGGGCCGCGGAAGCCACTAGACCACAGGGCCAGCCCCCACCCCACGCACACTTTTGCGCTTTGTTCATTTGTCTACAGAGCAGCCTGAGTGCCTCTTTGAAAATGTAAATCCAAATTTGTCACTTCCCAGTTTAAAACTCTGTAGTCAGTTCCCTGTGCGTTTAAGAGATTATCAATTCACTGCAATCTAAGTAGGAGCATCCCCTACCATCACTCTCTATTACTGTGCCATGTTCCTTTTCTCTCTAGCATTTGTCACAATGTATAATTATATATTTATCTATTTTATTTTCTTGACTACTTTTTTATTGTTTGTCTCTCCACTGTGTTGTAAGTACCAAAATGTCAGGGGCCATATCTATTTTATTTGAATACATACTCAGCTGTAGCTCTTCACACATAGTAAGTGTTCCATTTAATATTCGTTGAATAAAGAAAGGATTTAACAAGCTGAGTGTGGCCATATTGGTCAAAAACAAGGAGCACCTATAAAACGATGAGAGGTTTTCCTGGGTGAATGTTTGGACTGAACTGAAGGCAGTTTCCAGAGTGAAGTTCCAAGGATGACGTGACAAAGGATCTACCATGTGGAGGAAGTGTGCAGCCTTCACATGTGCCTTCGTGGAAGGAAAAATAACCCAACACACATGCTGGTGGGTAAACAGGTTTTGGTGTGTGTTAAGAAGTCAGTTTCATGTCCCTGCAGTCACAACATTCATCATTTGAAGTTTTGAAAAGGGCTGTGAAACAGGAAACCCGAGACAGGGCGTGGTGGTGGAAGAGGAGAGGGTTCGTGAGGGATGATGATTTGCGTTGCAATAAGAATATTATGTGATTTTTTTTTTTTTTTTGTGAGGAAGACCAGCCCTGAGCTAACATCCGTTGCTAATCCTCCTCTTTTTGCTGAGGAAGACTGGCCCTGGGCTAACATCATGCCCATCTTCCTCTACTTTATATGGGACGCCACCACAGCATGGCTGACAAGCAGTGCGTCGGCGGGCACCTGGGATCCGAACCCGCGAACCCCGGGCTGCCAAGCGTGGACTAAACCGCTGCGCCACCGGGCGGCCCTTATGTGATGTTTTTGAATGCTAACGATATGGTGGGCGCTGTATTAGATACTTTACCTAATTTTTCCATCAACCCTAGGAAGTAAGTGGTAGTATTTTCTCCATTTTATAGGTGAAAATCTGAAGCTTAGATAGCTTAAAGACCTTGTCTGAAGTCACAGAACAAGTTAGAGACGGAGCCAGAATTTGACTGGCAACCCCTCATAAATACTTCACTTCCTATGAAGAAATTTGAATCAGTTAAGTTAAAAAATCTGAACAAATGATAAGCATGGGTTATCTTGGCTCCTTTCAGTTTTTTGAAAAGTTCAGACAAATCTTTCTCCCCAGGGAGGTTAGGTACATGTGGCTGATGAACCTAATTCCTGAAGTCTGCAATTTCCCAGTTATCTTGGCAACTTATTACTAACATCAGAATATCGTGCATACCAAAATACTGCTGCTCTCTCATTTCCAACGCTGTTAACAAGAAAAATTGCTGCTATTTTAAGAATTGTCTTATAATATTGTCAAGAATTGCTGCCTTCCTCTTCAACATACAATTTTTTCATTTATAAACATCCTTCGATTTTTCTCTCTCTTTCAAACTTTCTTCTGCTCTTGAAACGACACATCGTTGATGCTGACGGTAGTAATGACATAGGCAGACTGTGTCATTGCTTCCAAATCAACAGAAGGCTAAAACTAAATCAGACATATCCAGTTAGATGTTGGCTCATAAACTTTGTTGGAGAGCAGCGGTCATCTTAACTTAAGATTCTCCAAATGACCACATCCCTGTTCGTGCCATTGGTCCAAGGAATCCCTGGGCTCTGAAGCACTTTGAGTTTCTTTTAAGATTCTTTTCTATGAGTGCTAGCATTGTGATTCAGATACAGCTTGATTTCTCATTTGGCTATCTAAATTAAAAAACTCAAATGGCGACAAGAAAAAAAGACAACGAACAGGAGATTCCTTTTTATTCTGGAACTTCCATTGCTAGAGTTTCCTTATCAAAAGAGAGAATGAACTGAGGCCCACCTGGTGGTGCAGTGGTTTAGTTCGCGCTTTGGCAGCCCGGGGTTCACGGGTTCGGATCCCGGGCGCCCGCCGACGCACTGCTTGTCAGCCATGCTGTGGCAGCGTCCCATATAAAGTAGAGGAAGATGGGCACGGATGTTAGCCCAGGGCCAGTCTTCCTCAGCAAAAAAGAGGAGGATTGGCAATGGATGTTAGCTCAGGGCTGGTCTTCCTCACACACACACACACAAAACAAGGAGAGAATGAGTGTGTTATTTTTGTTCACCTGCAGCAGGTCTCATGGTCAAGGAAACCTCAGCCCAATAGTTTGGCTTATAGAAGAGGAATGTCAGGGCAATTAGCACCTCAAGAGTCTTATCTCTGTGTTTGTTGTACTAAGGGCCATGGCTAAAGATTGTGTTCAAGGCCACGGGTTGTGCCTAAGTACATACCATAACTTCTAAGTAGTAGGGCTGACCATCCAACTTACGTATGATTGGTACCTTCTTAGTCACTTTAGGAATTGTCTTTGAGCCAGCCCTGATGATCTAGCGGTTAAAGTTCAGTGCACTTTGCTTTGGCGGCCCAGTTTTGGTTCCTGGGTTTGGGACCACACCACTCGTCTGTCAGTAGCCATGCTGTAGTGGTGGCTCACATAGAAGAACTGGTAGGACTTACAACTAGAATATACAACTGTGTACTGGGGCTTTGGGGAGAAAGAAAAGAGAGAGAGAGTAAGATTGGCAACAGATGTTAGCTCAGAGTGAATCTTAAAAAAAAAAAATTGTCTTTGCTCCTTTATCAAACATTGGCTGACTATATTTATGTGGGTCTGTTTCTGGCTACTTTACGCTGTTTAGTTGATCTGTGTGCCTGTTATTTCACCAATACCACACTGCCTTGATTACTGTAGCTTTATAGTAAGTCTTGAAATTGGGTAGTATAATTCTTCCAAATTCGTTCTTCATCTTCAGTATTGTGTTGGCTGGACTTTTGCCCTTCCCTATAAACTTTAGAATCAGTTTGTCACTATCTATAAAATAACTTACTGAGATTTTGATTGGAATTACATCGAGTCAATAAATCAGGTTCTATAGAATTAACATCTTATCAATATTGAATCTTCCAATCCGTGAGCATGGGATATGTCTCCATTTATTTAGTTTTACTTTGATTTCTTTCATTAGAGTTTTGTAGTTTTTGGCATATAGCTCCTATTTATATTTGGTTACATTTATCCTTAAGTATTTCATTTATTTTGGGTGCTATTGTAAATGGTATTGTTTTCGTAATTTTAAATTCCAATTGTTTATTGCTGGTATATGAGAAATAAATTGACCTTTGTATATTAGGCTTATATCCTGAAACTTTTCTATTTCTGTACTTGCTTATTAGTTCCAGGAGTGTTTTTTTTTCAATCACTCTTTTTAGATTTTCTACATAGATAATCATGTCATTTATGAATAAAGACAATTTTATTTATTTATTTCCAATATATATACCTTTTATTTTCTTCTCTCATCTTAGCACACTTGCAGTATGATATTGAATAGGAGTAGCAAGAGAGGACAACTTGATTTGTTCTCAGTCTTGGGGAGAAAAGTCTACTTTTTGACCATTATGTATGGTGTTAGCAGTAGATTCTTTGTAGATATTCTTTAATTTAAATTGAGAAATTGAGACATTTCCTCTCTACGCCTAGTTTGCTGAGAGTTTTTATCATGAATGGGCGTTGGATTTTGTCAAGTGCTTTGCCTGCCATCAATTGACATGATTGTGTGAGCTTTATTCTTTAGCCTGTTGATGTGGTGGATTACACTGATTGATTTTTAAATGTGAAGCCAGCTATGTCTGGAGTAAATCTCACTTAATTATGGGATTCTTTTTGCACATTGTTGAATTTGATTTGCTAATATTTGTTGAGGATTTTTGCATCTATGTGCACAAGAGTGACTGGTCTGTAGTTTTCTTTTCTTATAATTTCTTCATCTAGCTTTTGTATTAGGGTCATTCTGTTCTTATAGAATGAGTTAGGAAGTGTTCCCTCTGCTTCTATTTTCTTGAGTAGATTGTGGAGACGGTGCCATTTCTTCCTTTGATGTTTGGTAGAATTCACCAGTGAAACCATCTGGGCTTGGTGCTTTCTTTCTTAGAAGTTATTAGTTTTTGATTCGATTAATAGAAGTAGGCCTATTCAGTTTATCAATTTCTCCTTGAGTAAGTTTTGGTAGTTTGTACCTTTCAAAGATTTGTTCCATTTTATCTAAGTTATCAAGTTTGTAGGCAACTAGTTGTTTATAACAGGAAATCATACTTTCAATTACATTTAATTTTAGGTTGATGTTCAAATATTTTTTCTAGTCTACATGCATACCTTTTGTTTTTAAATTTTTACTTTACTTCAACTAGTTGTCATGAAAAAGAAATGGACTTGAATAAATGCTGATACAATAGTGGAGGACAAAGAAACTATTTAGCAAAGATATTCAAAGTCCAGAGGGGTGGGAGTTTAATAAAAGAAATCTTTATTAGGATAAAATTCTATATTTGGAAGTTAGTCAGTCTTTGCCCATAATCTTCTTTGACTCTGTTGTTCTCAATTAAGATAGAGGAATTTTTCTTCATTTAGAATATTTTTGAACGAAAAGGCCATAGAAAAAGTGCCCTGTTAATAACCTAGTTGTTCTACAAGCTGTAAATTTAGATTAGATTAGCTACTGTTCTGTACTAATACAGAATACCAATGAAAATGCAAATAAAGCCAAATGCAAAAGCAGTGCATTTATTTTCAAATCCATCCAGATTTCGTTTTTGACACCTCTGTAGCTGCACTTCGAACTCTGTCTTCCCCATCTTGTGTAACCGTTTGTGAAGTTTTCATTTTGGCATAAAATAACTTATGAAATTATCTACTCATCAGGAAATAGCTTAGGCCAGATGGAATTTGGCTTGGTGGAATATAATGTAAAGACATTTATTCCTCACTCATGAGCACACTGTCATCTCCTCTTCATCCATGCCCACCCCCACTCATGAATCTATAAAGAGAGTTTTAACATATGCATGAGGAAGTTTATAAATAATATCAATAAGAAATAATAGCTAGTGTTTGTTGAGTACATTCCAGGCATCGTGATATGCACTTTATGTATTGCCTCATTGAATACTTACAACAACGTTGAGGTAGGTTTTATATTATTATCTATTTTCTAAATTGAGAAAATGAGGGCCAGACAGGATAATTAGGTTATTCATGGTCACCAGCTAGCAAATGGTTGAATAGAATGAATATTAGTCTTTATAGTTGGAGTAGATGACAAAAATGACTCCAAACATTCTCCTTCCTGTATCCACGCCTCTTGCACGGTGACCTTGAAGCTCCTCCCTCATGGAGAGAAGTCTATTTTTCTGCTTTGAGTTAGGGCTTGCTCTGTGACTTGCTTTGGCTAATGGAATGTGACATCCCTGTATGTCAGTTCAAGCTTAGGCTGCAAGAGGCAGTGAACACTCCCAACCCAGTCTCTTGGACCCCTGCCTCTGCCATGAGAACAAGCCCAGACTAGAAGATAAACATCCAGAAGATAAATGTCCACGTAGAAAAGAGTCCAGTGGTTCCAGTGAAGGTCATCCTAGATTAGACATGTGTGAGAGAGCCCAACCAAGCAGTGCCAGCCACCTAAAGTTCAATGGATCTCAGAAGTATGAGTAAGCACGGCAGAGACCAAACAAACTTCTCAGCTGACCCTTAGATGCCTGAGCAATAGTAAATACTTATTATATTAAGTCACTGAGATTTAGGGTGGTTTGTAACACAGCAAAGCTAACTGATACAACAATATCAACAACAATAGTGTTATTAATTAATGGGGAATAAAGGTGAAACATCTTGTTTCTCAAGATAATTTCATAAATCATCACAGACAGATGATCCTATAATGACTGTATCCCTGATTGTGCTTTTAAAAATTTTTTACCATCCACAAATCTTGCATTGTATGGTCTTTAGGAAATAAATCATGTGTATGCTATTAGAGGTATGCTTTTGATGAAATAAAGCCCTTAATTTGCTTCACTCAGTTTTGAGTGTTGTCTTCATATTTAATCAGACCCTTCAGTTTCATATACCTTTTTCAGTTGCTACCTTATGTTAAACTGAAATAAAATTAAAGGACCCTTGAAATGAACCATGAATGCACTGTGCTAATCTTTGAATTGCATTCCCAAACCAGGGAAGTTTGATTCCTACTATTTCTTCCAAATTATTTATAGTCAATAGGTAGAAAATCCTCCAGACATTCAGAGAATGTTTAGTTGCAGGAACAGAAATCCATCAGGTTAGTTTATAGAAAAATGAGTTAAAGATAGAGGAGACACTTACAGAAACCAATTTAAGGGAAGAACTGGGGAGAAAGGCAGTATGTCTGCCTCTCTGTTCCTCTCCCTCACTTGTGATGCTTGGGCCCCTGCCTTTGCCATGCTCTACTTAATTCTTCTGTCTCTGTAAACTTCTTTTAGGCCTTTTAAACAGCTCCTGTAGTGGATGTGGTAGTGTGTCACTCAGATCCCCCTTTCAGGACTGAGGCATTCTTTCTCCAGGAATGCGGAGTGTTGGTTGATGGCTCTCAGTTAAGTTGCTCTCTGGGTTTCTTTTAGCTAAAGAGAGCCTCTGTGCCCCAAGGGCAGCCTGGATCCAACCAGCGTTGTCAAGGAGGTCTAAAGGCTTGGCTGCCTTTTCTCGAGGTAGGAAACCAAATGGGCATCATAACTTCAGAGCTTCCAGCAGTGAGTGGGGCCCAGAGTGAAAAAAGGATTTGCAGAGGTCCAGACTGCCTTCAATTCTCCTGCTGCTTCGGCCATGCAACCTGACAGCCCATGCGGCATCGGAAGTATCTGTTGTGGGAAAGATGCAAAGTGGAGTTTATGGTTAATCTAACAGGAAAATAACAAAGCAGAGCCCTAGGTTTCTGGAGAACAGCCATGCTATCTGCAGCAGAGAATTATACACATTAAAAAAACAGCTCCTGGCATGGTACTGACCCTAGTAGAGATGGAGTACCTGACTGCGGGATATCAAGTGACCATGTGGCCAAGGTTAACCCATCATGATCTATCAGGCCCAGCAGCAATACATTGTAAAATGTACATGGCATATGTGGGATTGAGAATGAGCAAGGCCAAAGGGTGCAAGTAAATTCCATAAGCAGGTGGCCCAGTCCCCCATGTCATTCACCAGGGTTATACCATTGCTTATCCATCAGTTCACACCCGTGGCCACATGAAGGTTCCCTTACGACTAGCTGATAAAGGATGAAAGGGACCGAATTTGTTTCATGGATGAGTTGGCTCAGTTTTTGGGAGCAAGCTGCTGCACACTCAAGGATGTTCCAGAAAACAGCAGTGAAGAGAAATCCTCCCAATTACAGAGCTTTGGACAGAGCACCCGGTTTCCACTGTGTGGAAAGACACGTGCCCTAAGGATAGACTATGGACTCTTGGATGGTAGAGACTGGCTTGGATGGTGGGTTAGGGGCCTGGAAGGAGAAAGCTTGGAAGAATGGGATCAAGATGGTTTGGGGAAATGGCATGTGGATGAACCATGGGAGTAGGTGCAAGTTGTGAAAATCTTTGTGTTGCATGTTGATGCTCATCGGATAGCAGCCACCAGGAAGAAGCACTAAATAATCAGGAAGGCATAAACTTGGCTAGCTGATGTCAGCCGGTATCTGTCATTGGGCACAACAAGTACATGATGAAGTAGCTGTGGTGGCAGGGATGGAAGCTATGCATGGGCCCGGTAACAAGGAGTCTTCAATCATCAAGGCTGACTTGGCTATTGCTACTACTGCTGGGTGTCTAATCTGCCAGCAGCAGAATGTGCACTGAGACCCTGATGGGGCACCATCCCATAAGGAGTCCAACCAGCCACTTGGTGGTAAATTGATCACATCAGTCCCCTTCCTCGATGGAAAGCAAAATACTTCATCTTGACTGGTGTTGATACCCACTCCAAATATGGCTTTTCTGGTGCTGTCCACAGAGCCTCTGCCAGCACCGTGTTCCAAGGTTTATAGTATTGCTCCATTAGCATGGAATCTTGCATAACATGGTGGTGGACCACATTACAGTGACGGATGTGTGGCCGTGGACACACTGGTCCCATTGCTCTCTGCAGCACCCAAAGCTGCCAGCCGGATAGAGTCAAGAATGGTCTTTTGAAGAAGCAACTGAGGTATCAGCTCAGTTATCAGCTTGAACAATAACCCAAGAGGATGGGTGCCATCATCCAGGTTTCAACATCCACCCCAAATCAAATCCACTATATGATGCTGTGTTCCCAGTTCCTAGAAAACACGGGTTTTGGAACCAAAGGGTAGAAGGATGAATGGCCCCACTCGCCACCATTCCCAGTTACCCACACAGGAAATTTCTAGTCCCATCCCGGCTACTTTGGGTTCTTCCTGAGAGTGAGTACCTCCTTGAAGTTTGCATCCTAGGCACCTCACTTGCCTCATCCTAGCCCCACCCCTCACCCACATTATCACCCAGTGCATAGTTTTACTATTAACTGCCTCATAGTCTGTTTTCCAATTCTAAATTTCCAAGACAGCAGGATCGAAGGAGGGTATGTGGCAGCTATCATGAATTACATACACCTGGGTTCCAATCTCAGCTTCCCCACATGCAGATTGGGCTTGTTACTTAGCTCTCTGGACCATAGTTAATTTTCTCTAAAATGACAGTAATTATCGTTCTAATCTCATCAGTTTGCTATGGGGAGTTAAATGAAATAATATATGTAATGGGCTTATCACAGAGCCAGGCACAAGGAGTTCCCAGACATTGGTAGGTATTATTATTACTGTTATTACCACTACAACAATTACTACTACTACTAGTACAACTGCTAGTTACTACTATTACTATTATTAGTACAACTACGAGAACTTCTTGGGTTACGGGGAGGATTTAATGGGTTTATGTATACCTGGTGCTCAGTGGGTGCTTGGTAAGTGGTAGTTATTGAATTAAACATAAATGCCACTAGAAAGGGTGGCACATTAAGCTTATTGACAACACTGTCTCTTTCACAAGGTTGCCGAGTACAGGACCTTCACACACAGATCAGTAGTATTTCTGCTTCTGTTCCTCTGTCATCATCGTCATGATGGTTGGTATTCTTTGACCCATATAAAGTGTGTCAAGCCCTTCATACGTCTTACCTCATTTAATCCTCATGCCAACTCTGGAGATAGGTACTATGATTATTCCCATTTTACAGATGAGGAAACTGAGGTCAAGTTTGCGTCATAAGCAGTCTTCCTCCACTGCCTGTGCATTTAGGCACTGTGCTTTGCTATCTTTGTTGCACCATTATGAGCTCATCCCCACGGATCATCTACTAAGCATTTACCCCAGGAAAAAAGGAAGAGAGGGCCTTAGCATGGCTAGGGCAATATGGAAAGAAGGACAGATTTTAAACTAGGTCCAGAGGATGACCATGATTTATCTAACTTCTGAATCTTAACAATAGGCAATTAACCTAGTATTGTACATACGACTCTTGCTAAGTTTAAATTCATTTTAAACTTTCCAATCTCAATGTCAACCCTCCATCATTCCACTTTTTATACAATTTATTTGACAACTTGACCAAATGAACCCTTCTGCACTTTTGGTATAGTCTACTTTGTGCTGAAAGAAGAGTGTGTGATGAGAAAGCCACAAAAGTTATTACCAAAAGTAATAAGAAGTAAAAGATAATTATAAATTGATATTAAATCTCTCTGATCCATATTTTATTAGTTGCTAGGTTGCATAGATCAGAGGTGGAGTGATTACCAGGAGTGTCTCTCATATTTTGAGGCCCCAGATTTTAACTTTCAGTCTGAAAAGCTTTTCTATCATGGCAAAATATAAGTGGTCATCTCAGTGCGTTGTTTCAATAGTCAAATATGGATTGTATAGATTTTGTATGTCTTAATGAAGTGGCAGAAATGTGCTCTGATAAAATATCATAGCATATTTCATCTCTGAATTATAAATTACTGTCATTTTCTGAAATGTTTTAGGGAAAGTCATTGTGGAGACAAAGTGGTCTCAAGTAATGTCTAAAATTTTCTGCCTATCACCACATTTCTATAATTCCCTATTCAAAGGTGAAATCTACACAGTGCTTAAGCTTAAAGCGACCCATAGACTTTATAGATGAATAAATCGAGTGTTAGAAGTGTGCAGTGATTTTTTGAAGTCATATAGTCACAGAATCTCATTCATTCATTGATTCATTCACTCATTCACAAATATTATTGTCTACTCTATACGAGGCACTTGTACTAGGCCTTAGGGATCAATATGGAACAAAACAGACCTGACCCTTGACTTCATAGAATTGGTGACTAGTGAGGGATATCAAAGATCAACAAATAAACATACTAATAACATATGGAATTTATGTGATAAATCCTATGACTAAAAAGTTTAGAGTTAACATGTATATCTTCCTAAGACTAG
Source organism: Tapirus indicus (assembly GCA_031878705.1). Taxonomy (NCBI): domain Eukaryota; kingdom Metazoa; phylum Chordata; class Mammalia; order Perissodactyla; family Tapiridae; genus Tapirus; species Tapirus indicus. The sequence continues at coordinate 48,836,867 of CM062929.1, forward strand.
AGGGTGAGGAAAGGCACTTGAGCTGAATTCTGGAGCTATGCTCTCCAATATGGCAGCTGCTAGCCATCTGTGGCTACTTAAATTTAAATTAATTAAAGTGAAATAAGATTTAAAATTCAGTTCCTCAGCTGCATTAGCCACATTTCAGGAGCCCAATAGCTATCTGTGGCTACTGGCTGCCATATTGGATAATGCAGATCTAGAACATTTCCATTATCATAGAAAGTTCTTTCTGTTGGACAGCGGTGCTTGGAAAAATGGATGTGATTTAACCACATGATGAGGGAGGTGGTCATTTTAGGATTAGAGAGTATTTCATGTGAAGTTCCTTAGGTGAGAAGGGGTGTGGTTCACTTGGGACCTTGAGGGAAAGCTGTGGTATTTCAGCATAAGGATGGAGAGGCAGGTGAGAGTCAGAACCTGCAAAGCCTTATAGTGGTGGGGTCAAGGCTTGATCTTTCTTCTATGAGCAATAGGAATTGTTGCATGGCTCTAAGTAGGGGAGGGGTGTGAGAGTATTTGGTTTTTAATATAATCACTTTGTTTGCAGCGAGGAGAATGGATTGGAGGGATAAAGAGTGTGGAGCACATGTGGTACCTGATAGTTGATAAATAAATATAGGGTGGATGTTGACTAAATGTCATTGAATGAATGGATGCTCTAAAATGAATTATGTGGGCCCCAAACCATTCACATCACTATCTTAATCAGCACTGTCTATCAGATTTAATTATGATCAGTATTAACTATAATAATTAAGTAATTATTATCAGTATAATCAGCATTATTAGTCAAGTTTAATTATCGAATCCCGGAACTTATCCTTTCTTTCACCACTTTGTCCAGAAACAATAGGAACAACCAACGTCATTTTATTCCTTAGTTTTCCAAAAATACTAGAAAGTATCATATACAGAATCACTAAGCTCCTTGCTTCTTAAAACTGGTTGATTAGGAGTATCCAATGCAGATATTTTGTGTACCTGTATTAGCAGTTTATGCCATGGACTGTCAGTCCTCTCTTTTCTACTGGAAATAGTCTTTAGATCATGTTAGAGAGCCAATTCCAGAAACCCTAGAGTCAATTCAGAAAACACATCTTTAAAATTCGGTTCCTCTAGAACAACTCCTGGTACCAAAATCTCTACCAGTCAGGGTTCTTCCGAGACACAGAATCAATAGAAATAATGTTTTGCAAGCTATCTGGGCTTCCCTTAGCCCAGTCAAGTTGACACATTCAATTAACCATCACAATGCTCTAAAGTGGGAGAGGTTACAATTCCACGTTCCATGTGTCAAACACTGTGCCTCTCCTTGTGATGGGGAGGAGATACAGATGTGAAGAAAACGGCCTCAGCGCACTCCTGGGCTGGCCAGGACACCCAAGAGGCCACTCTAACCCGGGTCAGAATGGGCTGAGCGCAATGGAGGAGGTGAATGCAGGTTGCTCTCCGTCTTTGGAGGAGGAGAGATGAAGGAATCAAGGAAACCACAGGGAATAAAGTCCAGCCCAACACGGCTCCTCTGAGCCAATATGTCCCTAAAGCAGGTTCTGGGAATGAAGAGAACACTGTGGCCCAGTTTGAGTACTTTCCATTCCTGGGTTCAATTCTGAATTGCTTGTCACAATGCTCTTCTCCACTCGATAATGGAATAAATGTGCTGCCTGTTCTCCCGTACCATCCCTGACCTCGTATTGGAGTTGTGATCCTTCTGCTATGACCTTGACTGCCTTTGCCAAGGTCAAGTCTACTTTCTAACTCCAGGAGGATTCTTCAAGCTGTCTTGGCTAACATCTTGTCCTTCTGTGTCTGGATGTGGCTTCTGGAATCTTTCACTCTCCGTTCTTAAGTCAGTCTCCAAATATAACTTTTCTTCTTTGTGTATTCCCTGCACTCACCCTTCCCTGCTCCCATCATGAGGGCAGAGGTCTGGACAATATTTAAGTTGGGACTTAATGGACACTTACATTTTGGGTAAGTAGAGATCCGGCTCAGGATATTTACTGTCATGCAGATTTATACTTGTGCACCATGCTACGTGACACAACAAGTCAGAGAACCAAAGCGTTATCCCTTAAGGGATCTACAGCTGGGGTGCCAATTTCCTGAATCGATTAATTAATTCACCTATTCATTCAACAAAAAGTTATTGAATTTCTACTGTGTGCTAGGCACCGTATGTGGTATAGGAATTACAATTCTGAACAAGACAGAGAAGATCATATAAACTCCTGGAGTTTATAAAACATCAGAAAATAAAATATGTGATTAATGAGAATTGTGACAGTTAAGAAGAAAACCAAACCTAGTGGGTCTGGGAGGTGAGGGCCTTCTGGGACAGGAGGAGGGGCTCCATGAGGAAGTGGCATTTAAGCAGTTCTGAGATGTAGAAGTGACCCAGTGAAGGGGCAGAGGTGGGCGTGGGGAGGAGTTATTTCAGGCAGGGGGACTTGTGTGCATATAGGCAAGAGATGGGAAGGGTCAAAGGTGGATGTGAAGGGCCACACTCAGCCTCTGTGGCAGGACATGGGGAGTGGAGCACAAAGAGGAGAGTGCGCTGTGCTGAGGCTGGGGGTGTGAGTGGACATCATAGGACAGGGGAGGACTTTGGATTTTGTCTATGGGTAATGGGAAACTAATGAAACATTCTCATCAGGGGAATGATATGGTCAAAGTTGGATTTTCAAAATCCCTCTGGCATCAGTGAGGGGAATGGAAGAGGAGGGGGTCACCTTGGATTTAGGTTGAGCCGTTAGAAAGCTCTTCAGTACCCAGGTGGGAGATGGCGGTACCTTAACCAAGTGATGGTGGTGAAGATGGAGTGGAAGTGGAGGCCCATCTCCTTGGATAAATTCCAGGGGACCATTGGAGAAGTGCCTGCTCTGCTTTTAGACAGGGCATGTGTTCTCCGTTTCTGCCGACTTTTCATCCTAGAATTGGAGACTGTGTTGTGGAACTATAACACTGATGCCTTATTTATTCCCAAGAAAGTTAGATTTTCAGAACTTTCTGACTAAAACAAAAACAAGGGAAAGGGGACTTCAAGCATTTGAGAGGAAGGGGGTGCTCAAGATACGGAAATGAATATTGAAAACCCAGGAAGGGAGCTGGGAGGAAAGTCTGAACGAGCAGTGGAAGCTTTATGACACTTTTCTATCCCACGTTTCATCTATCAAACTGGACCCCCTCACCCCTAGACCAAAGCAAAGTGACTTCTGCAGATCCTCTTTGTGAGGATATTTTCAACCATTTCCCTTTGGAAAAAGCTGCCTCATGTAAATCTGCAGTCCAGAGGATGAGCATGTGCAGGCTTCTTCCAGGATGTATGTGATGTGTGTGTGTGTGTGCACATGCATGCACACTCACACACATACAGATTCAACAGTTTGTATAGAACTTGAGAATAACTCCTGTGTGTTTGTTTGACTTGACAGTGTTTCCATAGCAACATGAACTTGAGTTTTTGAGAGGCTATTTTGATGGGGCTTTGGCAAGCCGTGTAAATTGTTCATTGCACATGCGTCTGGCTTCTTTGGCACCAGCTTGTTATAGTGGAAGCTCTAGGGGGACTGGACTGGTGGGCTTTGGAACGACATCTTTGGGTCCCTCATATGTTTGTGATGGAAACGACATTCATCCTTCCCTTCAATATTTGTGTCTCAGCTTCCTCTCTGTGCCTGCCCACACTGGGCCACAGGGCAACTGGAGGTTCAGGCAGCAAGGGTTTGCTCCTTTGGTCAAAGACTCGGGAAATAAAGCTTCTTGCTGGGCTTGTTATTGATTATATTTCATCATTTTAATTGTCTTTCTTAAGGGTATTGTTTCCCCAGCTCATTTGGGCTGAAGTCCTCACTTACTTGCCCTCAAAGGTCACTTTGAACCCACACAGCCCTTTTTTGTCACTGCATTGAGTCAGATTGGCTTCTTTATTAACACTTTCTTATAAACTTAATCAAGGTGTCTTCTTTGTTAGAGCTAAGAACACTAAAGAGTTAGTAGGCAAATGTTCATTTCATGTTGATTACCAAAATGCGGAAAATTCATTTGCCCTTGTGTCCTTTTATTTTTTTGTATTGAAAGCAAAATGCAACCTTTTCACTCCAGAGATTTTGGTTGCCAGGGGCAGAAATCCAACTTGATCCACTTTAAATATATGAAGAACGTATGGACTCTGTTGAGCAAGTGGCATCTGTTGCCTGTCACCAGGAGCAGAAGTCTGAACTGCCCACTGCATCTTGGTATCAGAGTCATTGAGGGAAAAGGAACGCAGTCAAGCACTGGATGGAATGAGCTTTCCTTGGATGGAGAAGAGACAGAGCAAGATCAGCTTCAGTAGTGGGCATCAGTCCCCGTGGCCATCGGGTCCCTCCTAGCAGCCAACTCAGAGCCATTGACCTGCATGTACCCCTCTTGTGCTATAGCAAAAGGACCTTGCCTTTCCCCACAGGGGACAGATATAGCACTGGTGTTGGCCAGGTGCCATGAGACACACACACTTAAGCAGAACAAAGGAGCACACTTTGAGTCTGAAACAGAAAGATATTCCCACACAGGAGATAAGCCTAGCACAGGCTGTGAAGACTCTTTGTCTCTTGGGAAGGAAGTGCTCCATGCCCAAGGCCCATCCTTATGTGGCTGAGAGGAGGTCAAAAGACTGCACGAGAATGTCCTTCCCACGGGGCTCCATTTTGGCCAAGTCCTGACATGGAGGGGGGCCTCATGTATGAGTGGTCAAAGACATTGCAAGAAAAATTTCATCTCCATCTCTCTGTTTCTTGTCTAAGCTTCCTTATCTTGGCATAATTCTCTAACACTGCTGTCAAAGAAAACTGCCATCTGGTGGCCTCGATTCCTGCCCTTCCAGATGTCTGACTCTGACGGCAAAGGCAGGACCCTTTCTCTTCTGCTTCCAAATATAAAATCCTCATGGAACAACTCTGATTGGGTTTGCTTGGGTGATATGCTCGTCTCCGGATCAACCACCATGGCCAAGAGCATGGGGTAGTGTGATTGGGGTCACAAGCCCATTCCTGGGAACAGGAGGAGGGTATTATGATCAGCCTTGCCCTTGTCAGTCAAGACATTGAAGTGGAATGGGAGCAGCTTGCCATGGAAAGACATGTGCTTGCATGTGAAAACAAGATGCCCACCATACTAAGCAACCTCAATTTAATCCAAGGGTACCACCTGCATCTTCAAAATTGAAAGATATCCACACCAGACTGAACATTAAAATTGCCGAGGAAGCTTTAAAATACAGATTCCCAGGAGTATTTAATTCAATAGATCTGGGCTTGCCCTCTGGATCTGTAACATTTTTAACGCTTTCTTAGTTATCCTGATAAAGATCTTACTCTGGGAAACACTGGTGAGTACAATTCTAGTAGGGAGATAAAGTGTAGAGTCTTGAAGGTAAGGTTGAGCCAAGTGTACTTTCAGAATGAAATATTTAATTCCACTTAAATTATTCAGAAATCATAGTCTATTTTTGGTAGACATTGTCTGATTCTGCCTTTGCTGATGGAGAGGCAGGAGGAGAATCGGGCTTGAGGTTGAAAACCTCTGAAGAAGGATACAGTGGAGAAGAGCCACAGAAATGCAAGGTAAGGGAGGGTAATGAAGATGTGCAATATGTTTTGGCCACGAGCATCTGAACCCCTGTCTATGTTTGGGGAATTATATATCTCACGAATCTTGATGAGAGGAAGGATGACTTCCCACTTTAGAAGCTGAAAGTGCCAAGAGCATAGTTGTCCAGCCTCCCTTGCAGCTACCATTTCAATGTAGGTCCCACCAATGAGACGCATCACCCCAAGACTTTCGCTTGTGAGGTTGTGACACGAAACAGCAAGGCCTGTGGTTAAGGTGAGAGCAGTGGTCCTAGTTGGAGGAGGAACATCAGGAGATGATTTAGATGCTTCTCTGAGACAGAGGGCAATATCTGAGGCCAGAGATTTTGCATGATTCAAACATTTTGATTGGGTGGGTGGGTTGGATCAGGACAGCGTGGGCTGTGGTGGTAGTTTGGAAGGAACATATATTATTTCCCATTCAGACCATCCTAGTCCCCAGCAGTTTTCTATTTAAATCTAAGAGTTAGCTAAGTTCCTGTAAAATGTAGAGCTCAGATGGGAAATAGGAAAGTTACGACAAAGAAGCCACTCAATACAGATATCCTGAAAAGCTTCTCAAAAGTAAAAAGTCAAAAAGAAAAAAAAAGTGAAGAGGATGCCAACTGGCAATCCTGGAGCTATGTGTGGTCCATCATCATGTTTTGGGCAACCTACAAACATTTTTGAACTAGTTGCTAACGTCTAAGAGGAGGGATTTCACCAAAAAATCTGAATTTATCTTCCCATTAAAAAACCAAATATCTGGCATTACTAGGTTCACCTTGTGCAAAGTTCACTGGCAGCTGCCTGCTGGAGATGAAGCACAGACTCTCCACCTTTTCACAGTCAACTCTTATTGATGTCACCTACTTATGGGCCCTGATTGGCCTTAGTATCCATCCAGACTCTTATCTGCAAGCAGCCCACGCTGACTCTGACTAATTTCAGTAGAAAAGGAATTTATTAAAATATATTCAGTGGTTCACAGAAAATCTTAGGGGATTGGAGAACCAGGTTGGAGGTGATACAGCCAGGAATGACACGCCAGCTCAGCTTGTGCTAAAGAACTGGGGCCATCAAGACAGGATAGCTGCCTGCTGAGCACATCACCTGCTCTCGATGGTTGATGCTGGTTACAGCCCCAGAACCACTGCACCTGCTGCCACTTTCCCTAGAAAGGGTTCTGCAAGGTCCCTGCTCCCTCTCACGGACTTCTAATTCAGTGTCTGGGGTGGGAGAGTCTGATTTGCAGAGCCTGGGTCACATGCTTGCACCCTAGCTGCAAGGGAAGCTGGGAAATGAGCATCTGCTGCTTTCAGCTTCTGTGGTGGGAGATGGGCTCTGCTTCAGAAGGAGGAAGAGTCCCCAGATATAGGAAGGGGTTTCTGATATTGAGCAACTAAAAAGAACAGCGAGCATTCAGCATAGCCCCAAAGGCACTTGAGTTTGCTGCCCTTGCCCAGTACACACTAAGCCCTAATTAAATATTGGTTGGAATATAAGATTAGGAACTTTAGGGGAAAATTATAGGAAGAGGGTTAGAAAAGAAGAAAAGCAGAGGAAACTTGGAAAGGCAAAAGGGAGAGAGAATGGAATACAGCCACATGGAAAAATTCAGTGACTCATGCTTTAAAAAGCTTTGCCCTAAAGCACAGCCCATCTATTTCCTCATTCACTTTGCTTTTCTTATCTATTTTGCTTTCTAATGACTCTACAAAGCCCATGCAAAGCCCTGTGAAATTCATTTTTTTTTGTGGTCAGGAAATATTGGACCCAGCCCAGGAGTTGTGCGGCTCAGTCAATCACCAAAACACCAGCTGCCTAAGTGATGAGTTGGTCTATCCAAGAGGTAGTTATTTAGCCAACAGACAGATGGCCAAGAAAGTCAAGTTAGTTGGTGTATTGTTTGTCATTCGGGAGGCTCACAGCCAGCTGAAATAGCCAGAAGCCAGTGGATTCAGAAGCCGTAGTCCATCACCTTGGATTTGTTCCTAGAATCCTGCAGGTACCCAATTAGCAGGCAAAGGACAGAGCAGGGCAGATTTTGCTTCACTGAGCCCACAACCTGGAGAAGAAGAGGCATTCTCATAATCCCAGTGGTAGATAACAAAGCGGCTGAGCCGGTAGCATGGCCAAAAGTAAGATACTCCTAACCCAGAATGAAGAATGGAAAACAAGGAACAGCTGTGAAAATGGGTGTCCAGGGAGAGGAAAGGCTACTTATAGCACTTTTCCCAGAAACCTATTCAATTTCCACATATAGAAGGATGGCTTATGACACATCATAAATAATTAGTGAGAAGTAGAGAAAACATAAGTCAATTTTTGAAACTCTCTACTGTTATAATTAGAAATATACCCAGAGAAGGTAGCCAAAGTTAGAATCTGTGTTACACCACTTTATTCATTACTTCAACAAACATCTAAGTGCCTCTACTACGTACCAGGAACTATTCCAGGAAATTGATTATGGTGGGCAAGAAGCACCCCACCTCTCCCCTTTCAGAGCTGACAGCATAGTAGGGAAGTGATATTGCAACTCTGTAAGTGCTATGGATGAAAAGCACATAAAGCATGAAGTCATAAGATGACCTAAGCACTCATCACCTAATTATATACATATTTAATAGATATAATATATATTTAATATAGTATATATTTTAATATACACATATGCGTGTATATACATATACATATATTCCCCCACCTCGGATTTATGGTCAATAGCTTTTATTAAAAATTCTATGATTTGAAGCCTGTCTTCCTCTGCCATAAGTTTCATTTCTGCTTGTCCTCTATTGATATTAATAATTCTAGGAATACGGCCAGTTTCTCTTCAAATTTGGTGTCATTAACTGACAAAAAATAGTTCTGAGCATGCTAGAAGCCCCTTGCATTTTGTTTCAACCTTTCTTGTGTAGTCTGGGGGGAAAGATCTTTGGACACAGAGACAGGTGCTCTGCAATCAGATCCAGCCCTGTCACTTACAAGTGGAGGCCTTTGGCTGCAGCCTCTCAGAAGCTCTATTCCCTCAATGTGAAATGGGGGTAATAAGATCTACCTCTCAGGTGAGTGGTGGCAATTAAATGGGAGACGTTATCAGCAACTGAGTTGTCCCCAAATAAAAGAAAAAACCAGTGAAGTTGCATTGTATTCGAGGGGTTGATTCTAAAGTTAGTGCACAAGGAGAAGATTGCTCAGAGTCCGACTTACCTCTGACAATCCTGCCGGAATTCTCGCTGTGGTGTCTGGCACTCCGGCTCTCGAGGAGCCCCCCGCAGCCAGTTTTCCCTTCAAAGCTGAAACAGATGGCTGTTTCTGCAGCTGAGCACCAGATAAAGTGGTTGGCCTGCATTGAGTGGCCATGTTGTAGGAAAATACTTCTCTTTAATCACTGGAATAACACTCAGTGATGCAAGATGCTCATGTCAGAGAGGCAGCGGGAACTGAGACTATCGGCTGTCTCAGCAGGTCACGCTTTCCCTCCCACACTCCCCCCGGGCAGGCGTGCATGGAGTGTGGTGGCAGGGAGAGTTACCTTTTGGGTGGAAGCTATTTCTCTCTCTTCCCTCAAAAACACTCCTGTTAAACTCAGCAAAGTTAAAAGTGTCTAGGACCTTCCAGCTGCCAAATAAACAGTTGCACTACCAGGTCCTTGAGACATCTCTGTCTGGCCCTAGGTATCCTCAGGTACTTAACAATTGCAGTATTTTTCTCCTGTCCCCACCTGGCTTTCTGATTCCTTTGTTGCTTTGTGATGACCGTTTCTGTCCAGCTATTCTTGGCATTTGGTATAATCTTCATTTTGGAGGATCTCTCTCTTTCTGCTAAATGCTTCACATACTCTGAGTGACGAGACCCAGTGATTAAGAGAATAGGAATAAAGAAATAAAAAGAAAATCAAACTCTTCATCCATCCCTTGTAGGAAGCTCACAAACCTGCCTGATGCCTCAGCCTCACTGGAGCGTTCCAGCCATGCAGGATCACTGGAGATGAACGCACTTCAGCCTCACCCCCCTAGAGCACAGGCGCTCATCCCACAGCTCGCCCCGCAGACTTGGCTTTGACTACCAACTCCGCACTGGGGTCTGAACCTTGAGTCTATCTCACTTGGGCACGTTATGTTCTCCCCACTTTAATGTCTGTGAGCTCAAGTTGTGGCCAGTGCTCTCCAGCAGTTGATGGGCCTCAGTCCAGGGAACTGTGGTGCACCACTCACCTGCAGCCATTGGTAGATTCCATAAATTAGTGACAATAATCGCTTCCTTTAATCAAGCACCTCCTGTGTGCCTGACACTGTGCTAAGGGTTCTGCTTACATTTCCCTGTTCAATCCCTATAATGAGTCACGGACTGGGTATTATTTCTATGATTGCAATTTTCCCAGCCCAAGGAAGGTTTTTAACTTTCCCCATGGTCATAAAGCTAGTAGGAGATGAAGCTGATTCTAAATACCCTGTTTTCAACCGAAGAGCTAGTCAGCCTGACTACAGATGGACCCTTGGTGGATGCAATCCCACCAGTGGCATCTACATCAGAGCACCATCTGCTTCAGATTCACCCGGGTGCTAGTTAATAAACATATTCCCAGTTCATGGGCAGAACCGTCATCGCAGAGTAGGGACAGAGAGTCTGCCTTGATAATAAGCTTCCCAGCAGATTCTTACAAGTGGGAGCCTTTGCTGAGGACCCTGCATTCAGACCCTCCTTCTGTACACAGCAGAAACTAACAGTGGCCAGGCCCGGATCGTGCACCAGGCACTGAGCTAGGCTTCCCCCAGTGCTCACACATTCCCTGAAGAGCTGAGCTGAATTTAAAATGTAATGAGAAATTTTGATACTGCTCATGAACTTTACCAGTTGCAATGAAATTTTTTTTCTTAAATGTGCACTGCGAGGTTTTATATATCTGGGCATCTTCCTAGACTTTGAGTGAATGATTTTTTCGAGTTGGATCAATATAACAAAAGAAAGAAAACTGCTGTTCAACCAATGCCACTGTGGAGAAAAAACATTAGTTCCTTTTCTCTCCAAACTTTGAGTTTAAATTATGAAAAAAAATTAATGTAGTAAATGCCTACTGGACAGTCTGCCCAGCACCTCTTTCCTTTAAAAACATTATTTTAAATGTGAATCACAATGTAAAATATGATTGCTGTGAGCATTCAAAGAATAAACATCTGAAGTCAAATTAATCGGGTTTCCTTTCCTTCTATTCCATCCTCTAAAATTGACAATTCGCTCTCGAGCTTTTCATATTTTTTCCTCTGCTTATTCACGCATACCTGTATCTTCACAGACTTATAGCCTATGAACACAGAGTCACACAATACAAATTAATCTCTACTTTTCTCTTCACTTCACCACATATTGCTTGTACCACTTTTCCAGGAATTGTCCTCTCCCCTTGACCCTGTTCTTGCTTACATACCCGGTTGCTGGGAATCAGCCTTGTGTGCATGGTAATTTTGCTTCTCTGGCCAAGGATTGGGCATTTGATACCAGATGGGGCAATGAGCCTTTTCCTTGTGATTTTGGGGTATCCTCTGGGTGGATGGACCTGATATATGTAAAATTGGGAGTGTCAGTTGCCATTGTCCATCATGTAGGCTTCAGAGAAAGCTAGAATGCAGTGGGCAAAAGAATAACACAGATGTGCCAAGGAGAGAGAGAAAAATGGAGATGGAGATAAAGACAGAGATAGAGAGATGGAGATAGAAAGAGAGAGAGATGGAGGTGGAGATAGATAGAGAGAGGGAGAGGGAGAGGGAGAGCAGAGGCAACATTTTGGGTTATACACAAGGCTTGATTCCATTCCCAAGGCTAGTTCTGCCCTTGGACTCTGTGAGATGGGGTCCTTCCAATAAATCCTGTTTGTGCCTCATTGGCCTTCCATTCTTAGGAACTAAGGGTGGATTAAACATTTCAAGCCCCTAAAAATTTTTTTAAGAATTTTACTTTTCCTATCACACTTACGTCATAGTGAGTAAATGGTATATTATTTCCCCTATGAGAAATAAGGGCAATGATAAGTTACCTTATTCAGTAAACTTTTTTTTTTTTTCCTTATTGACTCTCTGCTCCATCCTGTGCTCCTAAGTAGTTGATAATTCATGGAGACCACAACAAATAAATCAACAAGTTTAGAAAATTGGGATAAATATATTGATTGGGGCAAGCATAGGGTATTATGGGAAGGCCAATAAGAGGCATGAGAATGTGCCTGTAGCCCTAACCAAGAAGTCTAACTGCCCACTGATGTCTTAGACACGTCCCTTGTTGGCCAGTGTGGTGATTGGAGGAGCCTTTGTAGATGAACTATCTCAAACAATTTTTAAATTATAAGATCCATTAAAATGATTTTTAAATCGTCCAGACACTTTTTCCCACAAATATCATCTTCCTACAAAACAAGTCAGTAATTTGGCTGTCTCCAGAGGGAGTCCTGGGAGTTACTCGACACAGCTCTGAAACTGACCAGTAGCCACATATTGGTTATTCACAGAACCTTTTTCTCCTTAAGCTACTTATTTTCCCTTGAAGAATAGCATTTGCTTGGCTTGATAACTATCAGTATAGAGAGGGAAAAGTAATTAAGTGACCCTGTGGGCCTTTGTCTGGGTATGATATGAGCCTCACTGCTGTCTCGATTTTCCACCTTCTGCATGACTGACCCGTGCTCTGCCTGCCACACGACGTGTGGCATCTTCTTTCGTTCACTCACAGGGTTGTTTTTCAGGTGAGGCCCTTAGAGCTGAATACCTTGTGTATCTGTCTTTGCCTTCTTTGAGAAGGCATTTTCTTCAGAAACAGAAAATTGCTCATGGATCCTTATGGTCTTAGGCTTGCCTGAAACTTGGTTTCTCTAAGGGGTGGTCAGACCAGCAGTCACGGAATTTACTTGCCACAGGAGTATCACTTTCCTGTGCAAGACCAATTCAGATTCTAAGTTACTTTACTAACTTACTTTAAGTTGAGCCCAAGTGCAGAGAAGTGAAATCACTATAGGTCTAGCAACAAAATTCCTGGGCATCAATCTGGGAATCTCAGAAAGGGGGAACATTTGGGTCACAACTAGGTTTTCTAATAGTACATTTGCAACTGAAAAAAAAAAAAAAAAGGAAAGAAAAGAGAGAAAGAAGCAGATCTGTGCTGTGACTAGAATAAACTTGGACTTGATCCTCTTTCTTTTCTCCTGGGGATGTTGGGGCTGGAGTAGGGGGTGGGGAGCAGGTGATGCTTCTTTTCCTGAAATGTCAGGGAAACATTTCCCACAGGCAGGGGATTGGATTTGTTCACGTCTTTTGGCAGGAGATGCGTGGGCTTATGCGGTCTGATTTCTGGGACATTGTTCTAATGTGGATTCTGGATGGCAAGGACAGTTAAACTAGCTCGAGTGAAATGTGTTTTATTGCAAGGATACAGAAGGCTCTCAAGAAACCCAAGGTTAGAAGAAAGTGTTGCTGGACCCTTTGTGAGCAGGAATTATGAACTGGAGATTCACTATTCACTCCCTCCCTCCCTCCATCTCTCAGAAGTGCACAGTCTCCAGAACTGGTTTCTGTCTGCAAGTGTGGTCAGTCCCTCTGTTTCTTCCAGCATGCTCCTCTGCTTCAGCTGCAGGTGGCCACTTCAGGAGACTACAGACCTCTCCTCTGAGGGACCCAGTGCTCACTGGAAGCCATCCCGATGTCTCATTCAGATCCTAGAGAGAGAAAATCTAGCAGCCCTGACTCATCTAGCTGCAACAGGACATACAAGTCATGGGCTTCTGCTATCGAATGGATTGACCGCCCTAGAAGCCAGGGGCTATTCCTGCTCAATCAGCTGTGGTGGGAGAGGGAGACAGGATTCTGTGATTCACGATATCAGATAGCTTCTTTTTGTAGGAGTTGACAGAAAATGTGGTGTTCCACATCTTCAGAACACGCTGAATATGGGAACACTTTTTAGTAAGGAACCAAGACTTTCATCTCCAATTACCTGGAAGGCCTTGAATTTAAAGTTACTGAGAGTGATTCACTTAAACCAGTTTATACTATAAGGTGAGTGACTGATAATTACATTCTGTCTGGAAGCATCCAGTCATTCCACAATCAATTATTGAGTCCTTAATATGGTCACTCTGCTGGATTTGGGGGCTATAAAATGAGTGTTTTGGTGAGGGAAAGAGGAGGGAAGGAAGAAGTTTCTTTAAATCTCAGTTCTTGCAGGAAGAAAGAAACCTAAAGAAGAAAAGGATGTAGAGAGAATATATTGGGATTGGTGGAGGAAGATAGCTTATTGACTATTTAACAATTCTGTAGTCAACAGGGCTTTTTTCTCAAACTCCTTCCAGCCTGAAATTGAACAGCCCAGGTCTTAGGTACTAAACAGCTTACCCCTATAGGAGAAAAAGAGGAACCAGCCCCTGCCCTCAAAAGACAGCGTCAAATGAGAGGAAATTGCAGCTGCACTTCAGGCAGGGGTAAGAGCTGGAAGAGAGTTATAAAATGCAGCAAGGGCCATCTTCAGAAGGCACCAGTTCACCCTTTTTAGTTGTAGTTTAGAGTAGTGACATTCAACATTGTAACAAATAGCACAGCAGGAGCACCTGCCAGTCAGAACTGGTGCTGGCCCCATTGTAGCAGAATCTGGAGGCCTCTGGCTCTAGGAACCAACTCTCAGTCACAAGATTATAGGGAGGTGGAGGCCAGGGTAATACCCACCAGTAGGAGTATCTCCGATTTTAACAATTGGAACTGCAGTGCGGTGCCTATGGCTCAATACCCCGCCCTCCTGAAGGACCTCTTGAGGGGACAAGGCTGGAGATGCAGGTCTGGCTTGTGTTGTGGAGGGGCTTGAACCCATGCTCATGAGGATGTTTTTCATTCAGGAAGCAATAGGGAGCCATCCATCTGGGGGACATTGCTCAACAAACATCCCATCAATTAGTAGTCAGTTCATTTCTAGGCACTCCGAATGGCTGATGGGGATGCTGCTTTGATTAAAGAAGCCACGCCTGCCCTCTAACAGCTGGAAGTCTACAAGCAATTTGGGAAGGGAGTGACATGATCCCAAAGCATCACAGACCTGGAGGGCTGAGGGACCGTAGTTAGCAGAGTCCTGCCGTCTCAGAAGGGTAAGTGACTTGGCCAAGTGTAGGTAGCCATCACAGACAGAAACAAGCCCTCCTCTCCCAGTGGTGGCTGCAGAAGAGGAAGATACATCTTGCCAATCAGAGGCCAAGATTGCAGTGGGGGGGGGGGCACAGAAGGGAGAGCAGCACATCAGTGGGGAGAAAGGTGCTGCATCCTTATGAGTGGGGTTGGCTTTTTTTAGGGGTGCGGTTTCGGAGCACTTATTCTTGCTGAGTGAACTCTCTCTCTCTCACTCTTTTTCTGGCCTTGCCTGCGGTGGATTCGCGGTGTGGGTGGCAAGGAGCGCCCGGGCGGCTTCTGAGGCTCATCTTTCCGAGCGGAAAGCATAAGGCACCTCCTCCTAGCGGCCCCCACCGACTTTGGTCCGCCCAGAGGCTTCCCAGAGCTCGCCAGGCCCCAGGGCTCTGTGGGGCAGGCTCTGGGCCAGGGGCGGTCGGGACGCCGGCCGGTCCCCAGGTCCCGGGCAGCGCGCTGCGCGGGGCCGCCGCCACCCACCCAGCTCCGCAGCCGGGGCCGGCAGTGCCGCGCTCCGCCGGGAGGGCGCTCGGCGGCGGAGTCCCGCGCTGGGGAGGGGCGAGGAGAGCCGCAGCCCCCTCCGCCGGCCCAGACCGAGGAGGAGACGAGCAAGCGCGGAGCTGGGGCCAGCGGAGGGCTGTGTGCGCCTCTCTCTGGGCACACTCTCCGCGCTGCGCGCTCCCTGGTGCCGAGCGGCCTCGGACCTTGGCAGCCGGCAGCGCTGCGCGCCCCGCTTGCTCCTGGCTGCGTTAAGCGCCAGGCGGGAGCGGCTCCGCTGGGGTCACCGGACTCCTTTTCCCCCTTTTCCGGGAGCCCGCGGGTTGAGCTGGAAGCCAACCCCAGCCGGAAGCTGCGCTCCTATAAATAGCGCGCGTGTGCCCGCCTCGCGCTCTCCCGGCTGCGCGAGGACAGAGAAAGTTGTGCGCAGGGACTCCGGGCGTGCGGCGGAGGCAGGAGAGGACCCCGCCGGCCGAGCCGCCCTGCGCTCTGGAACCGATCCCGCGAATTTGTGCTTTCCGTGCTGGGGACCCGGCGAGCCGCTGCCTGCCTGCCGACGTCCGAGAGACACCGAGCTTTGGGGAATTTTTGACCAAGCGAAAGTGGGAGTCGCTAGAGTCCTGGCCATGAACACAGCTTCGCGTTCTTCTCGGTCGGGAAACACCTTCCGCCTCTGTAATTCGTCCCTGCAGCAAACCAGACGCGTATAGGACCGACATCGGCATCGCTCGGCACCCACCAGCCCTGTGGCTTCTCTGAGTCCCCTTGGTGGTTCACCTGGGGGGGGGGCGGGGTTTGGGTTTGGAGTGAGAATTTATTATCATTTTCCCCTTCGAGGTGTGAATGTGAGGGTTTGGTGACTTTTGGATGTCTAGGAACAAGGGTGGGTGCAGGGGCCCCAGACAGAGCTGATTCTTGGGCGGAGGAGGGTGGGGTAGAGGGTTCTGCATGAGCTCCTTAAAGGACAAAGGTAACAGAGCCAGCGAGAGAAAGCGAGGGGAGACTTTGACTTCAGACCACAGAATTGGTGGAAGTGTGCGCGCCGCCGCCGCCGTTCCTGCAGCGCTGTCGGTCTAGCCACTGTCACCTTCCCGAGCTCCGGGGTCCCGGGGTAGGAGGCGACGCGGGCGAGCAGAAGCGCCAGCCGGCTGCGGCTGCCCACGCGGCTCACCATGGGCTCCGGGCGCCGGGCGCTGTCCGTGGTGCCGGCCGTATTGCTGGCCCTCACCCTGCCGGGGCTGCGCGTCTGGGCGCAGAACGACACGGAGCCCATCGTGCTGGAGGGCAAGTGTCTGGTGGTGTGCGACTCGAACCCGGCCACGGACTCCAAGGGCTCCTCTTCCTCCCCTCTGGGGATCTCGGTCCGGGCGGCCAACTCCAAGGTCGCCTTCTCGGCGGTGCGGAGCACCAACCACGAGCCGTCTGAGATGAGCAACAAGACGCGCATCATTTACTTTGATCAGGTCAGACCCCGAGGGGTGTGGGACACCGGGGGTGGGGTGTGGGGGCGGTCTCCGGGCAGCTCAGACTGAGGGTTGTCCGCTCAGGCTAAGCTGGTCTGATTGGGATGTGGGGAATCATTTCAGCACTCGCCTCCCCAAATATGTCGATATCTGAAACTTCTAATCTCTCTCCCACACCACTCCGCCCCCATTCCCTCCAGGCCTCTGAAAGAGGCTGCTGGGGGCGGTGGGAGAGAGGCTGGGGGCGCAGATCCGGGCAGCAAGAGCTCAGGACAAGTTTAACAGCAACAGGTCCGCAGGAGCTGGCGGGAATCTGGTCCCTGGACTTCGCAATCTCTTGGCCAGAGCTTGGTCCCCTGGCTCAGCCTCCTCTGCAGATGCCGCCGAGGCCGTTCCCGCGGTACTCTCGCGGACGCCGGATCAATGATTTGTGTCTCCCAGGTGGAGAAGCTTCTCCCCAAAGAGAGCTTCGGGGATCCACACACTATGCGCAGATCTCGCAGGTGGCCGGAGAGGGTGGGCGGCGGTGGCGAGGGTCAGACCTCGCCCACCTTTCTGCTGCCTGGATCCCCATACACATTGGAGGCGCCGCTGCAGCAGACAGCCCTTCTCTGGTACTTGGAGAAAAGTTGCGGAGGAGGAGAGACAAAGAAATTGGGCAACTACACTGAGTCCCCGTAGGGTTCTCCCTTCCCCAGCTCCTGTCTTTTCAGAGAATTGTGAATTACTGGGGAAAGACAGGCTTTGGGGTTGAGGGTAGGGGATGGAGAGGAACTGATAAAATCCGTGTTTTCTTTTTAGCGACCTGGAGCTCTGGGGTTTGGCTAATGAGAAACCCCAGGATATCAGCTTAGCTTTAGCAAGGAGTCTTAGAACTGCAAACTGACTCTGGGGTTTGAATTCAACCCTAACCGCACCTGAAATCTTCTGAATTCCAAGTCCCGTGTGTAGTTCACTGTTGTATGCAAAGCCACACGTGTAGGAGTACAGGTTAAATGGTACTGCAGGATGTGCCAGGGAAGGGATGAGGTGACATTTCTATTCTTTACTTAATTGTTCCTGAGTAATGCACTCTCCCGCTGGCCAAAGACAGAGACTGTCTCTCTGGGGCTTACTATCGGATAGCCATAATTTTTAAAGAATTAAGCAGCCCCTTTGGGGTTTTGGTGCAGTATTTTCCACCTTGATGGAAATAAAGTCTAGCACCACCCCTGGTTTGTATTTCAATGCGTTAATTAAGTGTGGGAATGCTGTGGACACTGCACTATCTTCTGTACAGTACATTCTTTCCAATGATCTTTCTGTCAATTAGAAGAGGGGAAAGGTTTGTTCTTCTGTTTGGAAAGCCATGCATCTTAGAGACAACAGGACACGTTTAGTTATAAATCTCGACGAGCCTGGGTGCTCTAATTACCATGTGGAATCAACATCAGCCTTATGTGTAGTCAACACTAATCAGCCATTTCCATGACTGCTAATGAATTATGCTACTTGTGTCTGAGTCAGGAAGTCCCTGCTAAGTACCTCAAATTATTTTAAATGTGCTTGGAAAAGATCTTTGTCAAGCCTCTGTTAGCGATTATTGCATAGCTGGTGACTTGTTGAAAGATCATCAATCATCAAGTCAGAGAAAGAAATCAATGCTTATTTGGAAGAAGGTAAAATCTCGAAAAAATTATACACATACATGTATTTTAAGTCAGGGGTTGAACCTGGTGCATCTTCCCGACTGTCACTATATTCTGTTTGGAGGTAATAGTATGTCGTCAGGAAATCGTGCAAAGGGCTAGAAAATGTATTATTATTGGCGAGAATGCAATGTTTAAAAGAGACAGTAGTAGATTGCCATTGATGTGGGGGAAATATATCTTTTTAGGGACATCTGATTTTTTTGAATACCACTTATAGACTTATTTCTTGGAGAGAAATGGAAGAAACTCTAGTTATTCTACACCTGCCCCCCCAACACACACACACACACACACACACACATTCTCTCTCTTTCTCAAAGGAAGAGACTTACCTATGTGACATTTGCAAATTTAGTTTAAGAGGTCACATATTGAAGTTCAGAGTTAATTTCATAACCAGTAGAACTGAACATCTTGGAATACAAAATGCATTGTTGCTTTCTTGGAAAACAGTGCCTTATTTCACTTTTCACTTTTGACCCTTGAACTTTAAATAAACAGCAGGTGATTGATGAGAAGATAATGGATAACACTGGGGGGAACACAAGAGGGCCACCTATTTCACCGTCTGTGCTTATTCATGCTCTACTCTTTGGCAGATTGCAAAGGCTGAGTCATTGCCAAAATATTATAATTAAGGCCTAGATGGCATAGAAATGAAAAAAAATGGCCATGGATCTTAGGAGAGGCTTGGCGGAGGCTCAGAGGAGGGCCAGGCATTCAGATCAGTCTGTGCACCAACTGTTGTGTCATGGATTATGTCACACGGTGGCAGGAATGCCCAGGCCTCTGTGTGATGTGTCCAGGAACGACTGCAGAGAGCCCGTGGATGCGATTGGTTGGCTTGGAAACGTCACCTCTGGACATTGTGAGGGCGTGTAGAGGGTGGGAAGGTAAATACATGGCAGATACCTTTTATCTGACTCTCAAGGTAAAGCTAATATGTATAGGCCCTCACACGTTACCTAGATGTTTCCAGAGCCATCAGGCCTTGCTGGAAATTGAGGCATGAAAACAAAGCAGTTACTTAATTTTTTTCTATACCATTTGAAAGGCAGAAGAACCTTCCAATACACAAATCCATTTACCAAGTCACTAAAGAGGAAAGGAATAGAACTCAATGTTTTATTCTCTATGGTTTCTTAAGCTAGTTGGTGTTAAAGAAAGAAAGAAAGGAAGGGAGGGAAGAAGAGAGGAGGAGAGGGAAAGGAGGAAGGAAGGAGGGAAAGAAGGAAGGACAGAAGGAAGAATAGAAGGAAGAAACTTATTTTACTTACAGAAGAGAATACTGTAATAATTTTCTGTTATTTATTATCTTTGTTTGTAGATCCTAGTAAATGTGGGCAATTTTTTCACGCTGGAGTCTGTCTTTGTAGCACCAAGAAAAGGAATTTACAGTTTCAGTTTTCACGTAATTAAAGTCTACCAGAGCCAAACAATCCAGGTATGTGTTTTGACCTGTTCCCTCTCTGCCTCCAGACAACAGTGTTTATTGATAGTGGGTTATGTATTTATGCAAAGACATGTTTTCACTGTAAAAATAAACAACCATCTTTATAGTTTATTTTTAAGACACTTAATTTCCAATTTTCTTCTTATAACATCCATTAGGATGCATACATTATATGCATCCAACAAGAAGCACATAGAAAAATAAACTGAACTTATTACCTTAGTAACAACCAACCATTTAAAAAATGTGGCTTAGTAAAAACTCAGCGACACAAATCTCTTTATAAGATCTTGATTTCATTTAATGCATGTGAAAAAATTATTGGAACTTGTGAGGAAAAAACTTGTAAGACTAGCAGAGCTTTACAAGTGCATACTACATAAAACAAATTTGCTATCATTGTTAAACGTTATGAGATACAGTTAATCATTAAGAAGAAATTTGTAAAGGAACAATTATTCAATATGCTTTTTTTAAAAAGGGTGTGCTTTAAAAAGCTAATGCTTTAAATCGTTTATCCTCAGTCACTCGGATGCTAGTGAGTCCTTACCAATCTCAATCCCACAGTTAACAATATCTTTTGTGTTGTGCTTTCCAATGCGATGGGCTTGACCTTGCACTCAGAGGCAACAATGGGGGTAGTTCCTACAATCTTCAAATATGCTAGCACCCAGTAACACCAATACATGTCTATAGGTTTCTAAGATAACTTTTTATCTTATGCTCGGTGTTTGTATTGTGTACTATGCCTATGTGAATGATAGGTTACCCACTCATCTATCACTTTGACATACCCTAGTGAATCGATGATCAGCCTCAGATTTAATTTATTCAGTATTATTTTTAACATAAAAGGAATGAATATCCAGTAAACAAATTTACTACCATGGAAAAGCTTTTCCCAAGCCCCAGTATTTAGAAATTTAAGTAGTGTTTAACACAATATAATCAAAATTGTAGTATGCAGAAAAGTGAATAAATTTTGAGTTTACTATTTGTTAATAATTTTGAGTTTATTAATTATTAATTCTTTGCTAATTATTTGTCATTAAAATCTTCAGTGGTGGTGGTGATTATTATTTTTAACATACATTTCTTATCAGGGAAAACAAAAAGAAATCACAACACACACATTTCATAATTTCAAATAATTTTCAGCACTGTGCATGTCACAGCTGTATAGTAACCTGCAAGGATGTTGGTAGAATCTTGCTGTAAATCTGGGTAAATCTGGGTTTATCGGGGCAAAGGGCACTGGGTCTCTTTTTACTAATATCCTGGGAAGCCACAGGCTTGCTTCATTACCAGATGAAGCTGTTGAATACAAGATGTAAATCAAGTAGTAAACTTAATTTATGTGCTGAAAGAAGGTCAGCCTTCACATGGCTAGGTTGCTCTCCATGGATGGTATTCTTTTGTGGGCCTTTAAGGAAATTTCTATGGGCGAAATTTAAGCTTTTTAAAAAAAAATTAAAAAAATCAGCTCAGTAGGCTTGCTGAGTCTAGCCACCTTAGTTGGCTAATTTGAAAGGAAGGGGATATATTTACGGAACATCAGATATTTTAGCAGGTCATTCATTTTAGATATTATTCGTTATCCCCGGTAGATGTTTTGACTTTAAAGAGAGCTTTTCAGTGGTTTTCTTTCTTGTAGGTTAACCTGATGTTAAACGGAAAACCAGTAATATCTGCCTTCGCTGGGGACAAAGATGTTACTCGTGAAGCTGCCACTAATGGAGTCCTACTCTACCTAGATAAAGAGGATAAGGTTTACCTAAAACTGGAGAAAGGTAACTTGGTTGGAGGCTGGCAGTATTCCACGTTCTCTGGCTTTCTGGTGTTCCCCCTATAGAATTTGATTTCTTCATGATGTTTATCCAGGTGAGGGGCGGCCCACCCCTGAGTTATTGGAAGATCATTTTCTCATCATTGGATTAGTGTCTTTTTTTGGTTTCTCATGGGTGAATATGGATTCTCTTTAAGGATTCTAGGCCTGTCCGAACCAATACAGAGTTTCACAGATTATTTTTGTGTGTGTGTGTGTTTTAGTACATTTGGATCGGAACTCACAGCAGGCAACACCTATCTATGCTTAAATGTAACAGTTAAAAGCTGTCTGCAAGGTTTATTCTGAATTTAATTTCCTGGAATTACTGAATTCGTTGCAGATGTGGAATTTTATTTATTTTTAAGAGACTGGCGACTGGTCTAAGAATTAGAACACTTGAAAGTTCTGACTTCAATCAACAGTTAGTGTGAAACTGCCAAAGAACTGTATGCTGTGTTGATATATTGATTACACTTGTTTTTGTTCCTTTGGAATTAATTTGTTTTGTTCTCTTAAGGTAACTGGGAATTGTTTTTCAGTGACTGGCTTTGTGTCTTCTCTACAAATAGGGTAATGAATGGCTTGCCCGCAAATTTACCCTGACTGTGAGATCACCAACATGACTTCCCTTAAAAAAAAAAAAGAATGCTTCATAGTTGTATTTTAATTATATATGTGAAAGAGTCATATTTTCCAAATTATATTTTCTAATAGGAAGAATAGATCATAAATCTGACAAGGAAAAATTTGCTTATCCGAGTTCTAAGTGCTCAATCCCCTAACCTCGGCAAAACAGCTCCCTCCGCGGGAAATCTTATACTTTATTGCTCAACTTTAATTACAATGATTGATAATAACCACTTTGTTAAAAACCTAAGGGATTTTTTTTCCCTTAGAAACGACCACTTTATTAACTGGAGATGGGATGCCCTCGTTTTTAATTATACCTATTTTTCAAACCTTCTGTTGTGTTTGAAGTATCATCTGATTTTGCCTTAACTCCTTAAATTGTATATATTTATCTGTTTAGCTAATATTCAATCCAAATATCCCACATCTAAACTTAGTGCAATATCTTATTTTGTCTTTTGTACAGATCATATGAATTCATAAAATTATTTATGTCTCTGTTATAGAATAAAGGTTAATATATGTTGGTTGGATCGTTTTGTCCTTTTGGTTTTGGGAATATGTACTCTACGTGATTTATTTGCTCGCTCTCAGCCACCCATCCTTCCTTTGTTCCTTCTTTCCTTCTCTCTTTCCTTTTTCCTGGAGTTTAAGAAAAGCTTTCTGAATTTTCAGGGAATGTCCTCTGAACTGGTATAGGAAATCTTTAGTGTTTAATCTGTCCAAATCCAGGAGTTTTGAGCTTGCCAAAAGAGAATCAATGAACTTAAGTAAACTCTTCTTTCAGAAGGACTTCTTGTTAGGAAGTTAAGTTAGAAAATATCCCCTAAAATATCGTGAGGATGCTCAGTGATTGCATGAGTGGTGATGAATATAAAGACCATTATTTTCACACTGAAGACTTTGGGAAAAATTTCTGCCCTTTTCTCAACACTAAAAGACAAACAGGAGCTTGCAGGCTTCTTTTTAGGAGAAACTGATATTATAGATGTCTCATCTGGAGGTTTGGTTCAATTTCTGGGTCGGTAGTCAAAACAATTTTGGGGGGGCCTTTTGCAGCTAGTGGCAGCGAGGAGGGTGTTATGGGATCTTGTGGGAGGAAACATGCAGGCAGGTCTTCCAGTATAATTGTGATTAATCACCAAGTCACAATAGTCATTCATCACAGAAAGTCTCCCCTCCTTCCCAGAGAAGAATTGTCTGGAGATGTTGGCAGTGGATCCTCAATGTTTTGCTTGGCAAGTTATCCCCCAGCTGGCTTTCGGTCAAAAATCTTTCCTCCTTTGTAATTGTGTAATGTGAAAAACAATATTGCACAGGAGACTTTCATCTAAATATGAGTGGCATCCTCTGCAAATGTACCTACTCTTACGTAACCTTCTCCACATTTCTCTGTATTCAGAGTTTGCGTCTATACATTGCAACAGAGTGAATCATACTTGAATAAATATACTGTTAGTCATAGTTTTGGCAAAATGGCTCAAGGGTATTGGAATTACCAATAGACACCTGTGATGGGACAGAGAAAGTTTGGTGCTTAACAAAATAGACCAAGGTAGAAGTGTCTTTTATAAACATGCTTGTGGCCATCCTTTGGGACTTGAACTTATTTTTCTAAGGATCAAAGAACATTGGCAAAGGGCTTGACTTTAATTCCTAAGCTCCAGTGTATATATATATATAGGAATGCAAAACCCATTCAAAACCTTCAAGAGAAAATCTATATGAAAAGGCACTGAAGCCGTGGCTATCGAATGTGGGAGGGTACCTGCAGCAGGGGAGGGTCCCCCGTGGAGAGACGAGCTATCTGACTAATGATGTCAGAATGAAAGCCTTGGGTACTTATTCCAAACTGGTTCTAGGAAGTAAGAGCTACCCAGAACATGGTGGCTGGAAAGATAAGATTGAAGTGAGGAAACAAAAGCTACAAGGGACAGAATGATTTAGCCAGAGGAGCATGGATTTTGGACAGACGTAGGGTGGAATTCTACAACCTTCACTTCCCAGCTCTGTGACCTTGGGCAGGCTTCTTCACCTCTCTGAGCTTCAGTTATTTCATTTGTAAACGAGAAATAGTTGGTCATGAGGATTAAATAAGACATAGAAAGTGCCTGGTACACAGTCAGGAAGCTCAACTAAGGGTTTACCATTGTTACTAAAATGTAAAATCCTAACACGGGCAAAGAAGCAAGAAAGACGGAAAGAAGATATTAAGATTAGCATGATGAAGGGAAGAAAACTGAGTTTGAGTGGGACAGGTTGAAGAGCAGGAGGCAGTAGTGTCAGAAGTATTCCCAGAAATGGAGCCAGATGCTCCCTGTATATTCTATGACTTGAAAATAGTTTTCAGAAATTGCTCAGTCCACAAAAATGCTAACTGAACAGAATATTTGCTTTGGCCTGTCTGCATTCATCAATGCCGGCGCCACCCCTTCCTAGATGTTCCCTATCTCCTTTGCTCCTTGATCTATTGATCAACAAATGCAAGCAATTGTCTGTAGCAAGCATTTTCCCCCTGACAGGATCCCAAGAAAACAAAATTGAAGGAAATAAAGAGCTTGTGTGCATAGGATCTCACTGACTCCAGCTGCTTTTGGGGGGCTCCCCATGATCCCAGATTCTGTTAGACCCTGATTATCTACTCAAAATTTTGTTTTAATTGTTTCTTTTTTTTTTTTTTTTTTTGACTTAAGGCAGTCTTCCCCTTTCTTTTTGGTTTCTGGAAACCTGAATGGCTGCTCGTCTTCTTTTGGCCTCTACTTTTTGCCAAGTTACTGCTGTAAACCTTGATGTAAACATCTTCAACCGGCATTGATTAAGTTATCCTTACAATGTGTCGTATGCTTTGCTAGGTACCAAGTTTATAGAAGTGGTGACATCTGCCCTTTTCAGATTTCGTGGAACGTCAAGCACGGCTGGAATCTTTGCAAGGGGTAACAGAGGTCTAAAGGAATGGTTTCGGCTCACCTTCTGACTGAGGGCGCTAGGCTTTATCCATCCGCCTTTACTATAAACCACCTGTCCTCAGAACGATGGTAATCCATTGGTCCCCAAATTGGTTGACCTATTGACCATGGAGAAGTAATGGAAACACAGAAAAATGACAGCATCTGAGAGTGGTTCACGTCCACAGCTGTGGAGCTAAAGTTGAATTCTGGTCGTAAGTGGTTTCCCTCGGGAGGGAACGGGGTGGGGTTTAAGAAATGGGTTTCTAAATGGGTTAGTCTGTCTCCGCTAACACAGGCCTCCCTTTAATATGGGTTTCACGTGTCTTTAGAATCGAAAAGATGTGCTTTTTTGTTTGCCCCCTCTGACCTTTCTACAGAAAGCAACTTCTTTGTGAATTTGATCCCGAAGTCCTCCTATGTCATCTTCTCAAACTAATGTGCGTGGGTAAGAATCATCTGGGAATCTTGACAAAATCGAGATTCTAATGCAGTAGGTCTGGGGTGGGACCTGAGATTCTGCATTTCGAGCAAGCTCCCCGATGATGTGATGGTGCTGGCGCGGGGACCACACACTGAATAGCGAGACCTTCCATCACTGTTTCTTAAGGCCTTGTTTCTCAAAGTGTGGTCTGTAAACCAGTAGTGTTCACATTTGGGGGCTTGTTAGAAACTCCAGGTGGGGTTTAGACTCACCCCGTACCTACTGAGTCAGAATCTGCATTTTAGCAAGATCCTTCTGCTCCCCCCACCATAGTTCTTAGGCACAGTAAAGTTTACGACGCTCTGTCTTTAAGTAAAACCCAAAGACCACCTGCATCGGAGGCACCGGTGCTGGGCTCCGGGCAGCTGCAGTTTAACAAAATCCCTGGGTGATTCTTAGAAACTCAGTCCATCCAGGTGCAGGGCATTTTCCTTGCAGTGACCCGGGAGTACAAGTGCTCCTATTATCCTTCGCATTTTAAACTCAGCGAGCCACAGGCAGTTAGCCCGAGGGTTGAACGCGAGTAATCGCGGAGACTTGTTCTGTGATGGGAAAAGGCTCGAGGGAACGTTTCCGGTTTGTGCAGAGGAAGGACTCCAGGGAGACTTTACCTAGAGAAAGTGGGAAACGCTGGCGTGAAACCGGAGGTAAGTCACCCACAGAAAGTGGCTCTTGTGGGGAAAGAAAACCCTTAGTGGCATTCCTCATTTTGTCAGCATTTGTTCTGAAAAAGGTCTAGTTACATCTTGCTTTTCTTTGTAATTGAAGAGATTCTTCTCCAGGATGGCAATGCCTCTGTCTAAGTACACTTGGCATCTGCCTTCAGAAGACATTGCTCAATTGAGTAAAGTGTGTGTGTGTGTGAGAGAGAGAATATATTCAGATGGATCGATGACACCAGCAATTTCTAGTAGGCTGGTTAGTACATTTTACATTCATCCAAGGGCAGCAGCCTTTCTAAACAATTTTTAGGTCCAGTTGGTGATATTTACAGTGAAAAAATACATTGTCATAGGTACTGAGCTAAGGAAGTCCTTATTTCTTATGGGGTTATCTTGAGAACATAAATTTTGACCCTCTGACTTTCCAGGAACTGGAGTTTTTGCAGAGCCCTAGAGGGCATTGGTCTGGTCGTTTTCCAGGGAAGTTGAGGATTCTGGCAAATAACCACTCTGTGCTCACAGTTTAGGAGTATAGAAACGGGCTTTCTCTCTCTCTGCTGTTTTTTTGTTTTTGTTTTTGTTTTTTTTGGCATGTTTCAGCTTTGGTGTCAAGGTACAATCAATAAGAGGAAGAAAATATAGAGAAATTAATGGAGGCCGAGTGGCTATTTTCACATTACTCAGGGCAAGAGGAAAACATGACCTGCCCATCCGGTGGTTTTCTGGCATAGTGTTCCAGGGAGAAGGAAAATGGAAAGGCAAGAGCAGGCCTGGGGCCCATTTCAGGGTGGGAGTATAATAACCTTTGCACTCAATCAGGCTGAAGGTCATTAGGTTGGAAACATGCTCTGGTGGGTGTGGAAATGACGTCCAGCATCAAGGCGATATCAATATCGTCCTGGCTAGGGTGTTGCCACACAGGAAAGAAGGCCATTACCGTTGGCCAAGGAATTTAAGAAACTCATCTACACTGGATGCTCAGGTCAGAAAATGTCTCTAGGCCCCGAGTTATACGACAAAATCTCTTCTCTGTCCTATACTCTGCAGCCCACTGCTTTGACTGGCCAGTTATCCTGTTTAACCAGTAGTGATGCCCAGTCTACCCGATTCGGCTCTGAGGATGGGGTGAGGGGACTCCCATCATTCTCTGCGTTTACACAAATGGATCTGGCGCCCGTTGTAAGTTGCGTGGGGCTCTCGTCTTCTGTTTTCTTCAGCTATTGAGAAGCAAACAGTCACGAGTGTTTCTTTTAAAATAGCTTGCTTTTACTTGGAGTGTTAGCATTTTTAACACTAACTTGAAAAAGTGTCATGGTTTTTTTCCCCAATGTAAAAAACGGAGCAACTACTAGCATGAGAAGCATTCAATCAAGGAAGTCATGTGCAAGGATAAAAACAAATTCAACAAAACCTAGGAAAAAATGAGTGCTAAAACTTCATTGGTATCTGACATGACAATTAAATGGAAAGGAGTAAAATTGATTCTGGTTTCTGTTCAAGTGTTTTTTCCTTCTTTCTCTGTGAGTGTTAAGGTCAGCTCTCTGCAGGTAAAAGGCTGCTATTTCCCAAGCAAAGATTTCAGCTCCTCTTTATTAGGGTGACTTTCTGAACCATGGGCAGCGTCAGAAAGTGTGCTGGATTCTGCCCTTCTGTTTCTTGGCTAGCCTGATGGGAAGGGAAAATGCTGCTGAAAGAGTCTGGTAACTTCTTTCCAGGGAGAGGAACGCCCCACATTTCAGTAATTCAAGGAAGCTGTTTTTGAGCTTGGAAGGAAGCCACATCCAGCTCTGTCTGCCCGAGGAGAGATGCTCAGAACACGAGAGGCCTCGGGAGGCTTCGAGATCCAGGAGCTACTTCAGAAGCGCCTGGGCTGGTCCCTGGGGAGACAAGACTTTGCCCTTTTTCCCTTTCAGAAGATAAGGCAATATTTTATAAGTATCCATAAAGGGAACTCTGGAGTCCATAAGAGCCATTAAAAATTCCTGTTTTGCAAGATTTCCTTTTCTTTGACTGAACTGGTTGTTAAAAATTAAAGAAAAAATATCAAGTCCTCCTTTACTACTAGAAGTTGGCACAATGCTGTGAGTTGAAGTTGGCAAGAATCACAAAGTCACCCGTGATTTTCTGAGAGTTAGAGGCCAAGTCTCTTAGGAAGGAAATAAGGCAAGAAACTTCTTTTGGGGGTTTGGGCGTGTCCATTTTTTATTGAATAGACAATCACACACTTATTGTGCACCTACTGTGTGCCCCACGTTCTGTGTGCTTTGAATCTGCTCTTTCATCATTCCCACAAGTTCCAAACCTCTTTGCAAATGCTTCTTCACTTTATGGGTGGAAATCCTGCAATCTGGAAGGCAGAGCGTGGTGTTAGTGTGTATTGAGCCCAACAATCTGGAAGTTTTGAAACAGCACCCTGCTGTTGGTGACCCGCTCACTGCTTTCACCATAATGTTCTTTCGGGGTCAAGCCTTGTTAAAATGATGAAGAATGATACGGGGCTGCCACTTACAGTTGTGGGAGTTGTACACTGCATTATCCCTCGGGTGTCCTACTTTTATCATCGGCATCATAGAATTACTTGTATATTCGTTTCTACAATTCTCTAGCAGAAGACAGTAAGTAAAATGTCATATTCCA
Organism: Tapirus indicus; assembly: GCA_031878705.1. Lineage (NCBI taxonomy): Eukaryota > Metazoa > Chordata > Mammalia > Perissodactyla > Tapiridae > Tapirus > Tapirus indicus. The sequence goes on from CM062929.1 coordinate 48,865,928, forward strand.
GCAAACAAGCTTATTATGACAATTTTCTGACAGATGGAAATATCTTTAGTAAGGAATTCCTTTTCCTAATCTGCATAAAAATGCCTCAAAGGTCAGTGGTAGCCTAGGGAGAAGGGAGAAGCTTGCTTTTCTACATCCTGTCCCTCACGTCTTATTTCTAAAGAGTGTTGTTGTTTATGGGAAGTTGGGGCATCAGGCCTATGTACCACTGGGTCTGTTAGAAGATTTGTTCCCCATCAAAGCTTCCCTAAATCGGTTTGGAGTTCAGGTCTCTGGTCTGATCCCCTCCATGGGAAGTCCCCATTGATACCTGGAGATGGAAGGTGAAGGGAGCTCTTTCTCCAGGAGAGTCAACCCCCTTCTTGTGAGCCAATAAACACAGCTTCCTGGAACTTTAGCAGGTTAAATATGAATCTATTAATTTAGATTTGCAAGGAAAACAATTCTTCAAAAATATTCTATAACTTAACTTTATTTCTGCCTCTGACTCCCACCTCCACACCCACATTTGGGCTGGCTGGTAGAAGATTTCCCCTCAGTTTTTCTTGCTCCCAGCCCTTCTACCATGGATTTGGACAACAGTTTGGGGGGCTTATGAATTGTAGGTGGGGAGAGGCCTACTTGGTCATGGGTCCAAGTAGATTATGGCTGAGGTGGCTGAGTCTTACAGGCTATTTGTTTTCTGCCACATTTTTCTTTGAGGAGATGAGTGAAAAATGGGCTGCCTGCTTGAAAGATGGGGGAGGGAAGGAGGGAAGAGGAGAGAAGGAGCATGCTCACTTCGTCAAAATGTTCTCCACCACGCTGGCTTGTGACCAACCCTCAGAGCTGGCATGGCGAGTACAGGTGGTTCTGGCCATGTTTCACATAACTCTGCACCCAATTCCCTGACTTCCCGACCCATTTCTGTGCCTTGGGACTTGCTGCCATGCAATGTGCACGTCCATCTCTTCTTACCACTGGAGTCTGAGCTCATGGAACTGAAATGATGAGGGGATAAGTCACTTAGGACAACCCACCTTTCAGAAAACAGTTCCTATGGTGCAACTGGAAGGACTTCCCTCATAATCTAAGGGAACATAACTTCTAGAAGAATCTGGCTCATGCTGGATTAGAATTAGCTTCCTTATCGTCTCTCTCAGCAGGTGTTTGGTCTTCTGCAAATTGGATGAAACTTGTTTTGTTTTGGGGGCAAAGGTTATGCTCAGAGTCTGAGACCGTCTTTGCCAATAGTTTATTTAACCCGGGTTCATGCGGGATTTATAATAGTTTCACAAGCCCGTAGCACACAGGATAACATCTCTTAATAAGCCGGTGGAGAGATGACCTACTCCAAACAATGGTAGGTGAGCCACACTGTTGTTGCAGGCAAGGGGAGACGAAAGGAATAAAGTCCAAATTTAGTTCGAGGTGTACCTTCCTGTACAGGAGGCACTCTGGAGAGATGCTTGACCAACCGAGACCTGAAGTCCAGCTGCCAGCGGAAAACAAAAGTGAGGAGTCCCCTGTTGCTAGAGCACGTGGCTAGGGAAGGAGGGCGCCAGTGTGGCAGGCAGGCTGATCTCCTTCACGGGCCCCTGTGAGGGTTGTCACCACTGCAACAAGAGAGTCGCCCTTTATATGGTAGGAGCTAATGCTCCGAGGTCTTCAGAGAGTTTAAGTCAGCAAAGAGTGCCTTGCCCAGACCAAAACTCTCGAATAGTCCTCACAAACTTTTGGTATTTACAGTAGAAATGTCCCCTTGCCGTCGCTGCTGCTTCGCGTGTTCTTACTGCTCAGCGCCTGGCAGTGATCGTCATCAGCTGAGCACTGAGTGCTTATCGGTGACACCAGATGAGATGATGACATCCTGACACAACTTCATTCCTATATCAAAACAACTTTTTTTTTGTCTTTGTCATAAACAAGTGGATTAAAACAACTTAAGTCATAAATAAGTGGATTGGAAATCGTATCAAACCAACACACAATGAATCTGCCAAGAGGGCGAGCGAGATTTTCCAGGACCTGCTTCCAGCATGTTCACGAGGAATCGCTCTGCCCTGTGGCTCTGCATGTTCTTGGAAAGTGAAGGATCCCCCAGTCTATGCCTCAGTGATCTTGGGCGAGTGAACTGTCCTGTCTGCCTTGCCTCTCAAAGAGGGTTAGAATGCTCTTTAGTTGTTTTTGAACTTTGCTGTGCCTAAGAACCCCGCGGGCTGCTTATAAAAGTGTTGTAATGTCTTCCTCTATGCCCAGAGTTTCTGATTCATTAAGCCTGGGGTGGTGTCCAGGGAATCTGCATTTTTGACCAGCACCACAGGGGTTTCTGATGCTAGTTGTTTCTATACTAACAACCTTTAGAGTATTATTATTTAAATAAAAATACTGCTGGGGCTTTACAAACCATAAAGCGCCAAGCTAATGTGAAGGAGCTTGTTCCTGATATTATAATTAGGAACGACTGACCTGTCATTGCCTATTGTCTTTTTAATGTAGTCACCAAGTTTGAGCCAAAGGGATGAGTCACCAAGTGTGAGGTAACTCTTGAAATCCCCACCTAAAAAGTCACATCTGTTTGAATTGTTTTCATGGTGGTTTCTTTTTTCCTCCTTATGTTTTCTGAATTACCAAATTAATGCATGTTTGCTTAAAAAAATTGCAAACGAGGGGCCAGCCCAGTGGCATAGTTGTTGAGTTCGCGTGCTCTGCTTTGGTGGCCCAGTGTTTGCAGGTTTGGATCCTGGGTGCAGACCTACACACTGCTCATCAAGCTGTGCTGTGGTGGCATCCCACATACAAAATAGAGGAAGATTGGTACAGATGTTAGCTCAGCGACAATCTTCCTCACCAAAAAAAAAAAAAATTGCAAACGATGCTGGCACGTAAAAATGGACAGATCATTCTCACTCTCCCTGCTGACTCCACTAGCGTCTCTGACTTGCTGGGTCTGTAGGATGGGTTTGGAGCCACAGATCTGGCCTCTGTTGCACAGTTTCTCCAGGTGACTTCAACACTCAGTTAGCTGTTAGAGATGCTCTGGAGTGACTTTTCACATTGCCATCATTCGATCTCAAATGAGAGTTTGACCTTAGCCCATCTTTTTATTTAAAATTCATAAAAATATCTGCCCCCAATTCCAGATAGCAGTCACTAAACTTGCCATGGTGCAGGAAACAAAAACCTCTTGATGTGGACGGAATTCCTGACGTGTGGGCACCAGAATGCCTGCTTAGTACCACAGCTTCGGGGAGCAGCCAGATGTCTTTCTCCCCAGCCCGCTCTGGGTGTGAGTGACAGGACAAGAGGGGGCACTTGTTAACAGTTCCCGGCCCTCTGCCCTGGAGAACAGACTGAATGGAGGCCCTGAGAGAGCGCCCAGCCTCTTGGCGTCCTATGCACCGGAAATTCTTGTTGAATATGGACCAGCCTTACATTGCTCTGAGGATAGCCAGGAGAGTCACTCAGGGCTGCCCGTGATTAATGCTGGCAACATGCACAGCAGCCTGCTCACTGTGAGATTGTGTCCCAGGGGCTTCTCCTGGGGAGATTCTGGAGATACCTTCTGTGCAACAGGCAAAATTAGGCAAACCTCTGGATGTGCAGGGTCACACTCTCTCCTATAGGTATTCTTTCCTAATCTTGCTGCCTACGTGAAGCCATGAGCTCTGCAAGGCTGTGGCTGAGCAATCAAGATGCTGAGAGAACCCAAAAAGCATTGAGAACAACCAAGCCCACCAATTCGTTTTGCAAGACTTTCTTATCACAAAAGGAATACCTGTTCACGGTTGTGAATTTTAGATGATTCAGAGAAGCAACGATGACACAAATTCTACAGCTAATCTTACCACCCAGAAATGATCACCATTAACACAGCAGACGTGTATGTGTGTGTGTATGTTCCTTTTTTAAAAACAAAATTGGAGTCGTACCACCCAGCTCTGTAACTTTCTTGTGCTCTTAATATATCATTAATATCTTTTCATTCTTTCTAGTATAACTTTGCATTTTTTTGTTTTGAAGAAATAAAAACATATAAAAGTTGCACGTATAGTATTGAATTCTTTTTCCTGAGTCATTTGAGGGTAAATATATCTCCTCACCCCCAAATACTTAGTATGTATTTTTTACAAGCAAGGAAATTCTTTGACATAGCTACTATACAACCATAAAAGTCAGGAAATTAACACTGACATGTTACTACCATTAATTCTCTTCAATTAGAACCAGTTGTCCCAACAGTGTCCTTTATAGTAAAAGGTTCCAGGTCAAAACCATATATTGCATTCTGCTGTCACGTCTCTTCAGACCCCTCTGTCCAGGACTTTTCTTCTGTCTGTGGCTGACTTTTGTGACCACGCTTTTGAGGATGACAGGGCAATGTTTTATTTTGTATGCGTCCCTCACTTTGGGTTTCTCTGCTGTCTCCTTGAGACTGGATTCAGGTTACGTGTCTTCACCAGGGTTATCAGAGAAGTAGCTGCCGTGCATCCTAGCAGGCGGCACACGGTTTAACTTTGTCCAATCGCTGATAATGTCCCCCCGATTGTTAGATTATGGTGGTGTCTCCCAGGCTTGTCCGCTGTCACTACTCTTTTCCCCTTTGGAATTAAGAGGTATTTTATGGGGAGGAGCCTTGAGACCCTGTAAATATCCCATTTATCACCCAACTGTTTGTCTGTTGGTCTGTTTGTTGGTACTTATATGGACTCCTGATTTCCTGCTTTAGTCACTGGGTTATAATCCATTACTATCATTATTTACTTAAATGCTCAAATTGTCCTCAATTTGGTGAGAGGGAGCCCCTTCAGTTTAGTTTCATTTTTTAAAAAACATGTTTCTATCATTCTTTGAGCGCTTTCTTGTGCAAAAAGATGTTCCAGGCTCATCTTTTACTTTTTCTTCCCCAGCACAGGGAACAGCCCTTTCTCCAAGGCTCTGGTTCCTTTGAGTGGATATTGGTACTTAGAAACCAAGATCTGGGAGCCAGGTGTGCTCATTGCTGATATTTCTCCTTCTAAGCATTCTCAGTGGACAAGCTAGAGAATATAAGTATGTATAACACACTCACACAAATCTATCTATCATCTATCTATCTACCTACCTACCTACCTACCTACCTTCCTTCCTTCCTACCTATCACCTATCGAAAACTATAAGTTTATCCAATAATCTCTAATTCCAGTCCAACAGCACAGGTTTCATTTTCATTTTCTTCCTTTCTGTATGTGTACTTCACTTCTCTGAAAGCGAAAAACCAAATCCCATGGTTCTTAATTTTCTTATTGATCAGTCCCTCTGTGTCTAATCAATCTCTGCTTTCTACCACTGCCCCTTCCCCTATATGGATGCCCTCCTCACCTCACTCAGGATCCAACATTGCATGCTGGGCTGCCCCTCACCTCCCCACACCAATGTGGAAGCCTTCCTCACCCCACCTGGACTTCACACCTGGCATGGGATTGCTTCCCCTGAGCGAACTCTTTCCTCACCCATGCGGGCTTCAACATCTCAGGGCAGGCTGCCCATTCACGTGGATCCCTCCTCACCCTGCTTGGGCACCAATAACGCACTGGCCCGTCACACACACACACCTCCACCCCCACCTTGTATATATGCTTCATAACACTTGCATTATAAGGTTTATTTCTCTACTGACTTGTTTTTTCTTTTACCTATCTTGCCTTTTAAATATAACCACCATCATTGAGTGGCTTTGTTCTCTTGCCAGTGCAAGTCTTGCCATATTAATGGCTCAATAAATATTCACCCATTGATGGTATGGTAAAGCCATTTACCCACTTTCACAGGGTCGTGTTCTTATCATCAGTTGTCTTTGAGATTGAGGTTGAACATTTGGCATTTGAGGTAAATTTCTTGCTGTGGTAATCATTCTTGCTGCCCACAAAATGTTTCTGGTTCTTCTCCCTTCCAGGCACATGGGTAGGCCATCTGATAAGTATATGACTAAGTGACAGGCCAATAAAATGAGAGCAGATGTGACATGTGTCACTTCCATGAAGACACTTTCAAAGCCCGTGTGCAACTTACTTTCTTCCCATCTCTTTCCTCTGGTGCCCATGGAAGAACATGCTGAAACATCTTCATCAGCCTGGGATCTGAGTCATGATACACACAGTCTCCCTGCTGACTTGTAGTGTGAGCAAGAAATAAGTACTTGATGCATTAAGCTTTGAGATTTATATTTTGTTTTTATTGCTGTCGCATACCCTGGACTATTCCGATGAAGCATTCCCTAAATAAAACAAACAAATGACATCTTACTTTATAGTAACACTTCACTTCTGCTTGCAAGAAATAGTTTGCAGATGAGAAGAGCAAAATTTGGACTATGACCTTTGTAAAAGGGAGAAGCAAAGGAGAAAGTGTGAACTGACCCCCAATTTTCTCTAGGCATGCAAATCATTTCAACTAGGCAGTGCCTTAAAATCCTACAGAATATACACTACACACTCATTCAGTGCAGGCAGGTGATGGCTGCATGACCTGCCAAGACTTTCATTTCCTCCTCTAACTTCTGTGATTATCAGAATGATGGAGTGCGGCCAGTTCATTACAATCCTCTTTGAAGGCTGACCTGCGGCTCCAGGCAGGTCTGTCTCCACACTGTGTCTAAGCGGTCAGTGCCTGAGTCATCGTTCGCGTGACTTGGCTCCGAGGCCACAGGGTCACACCTCATGCCAGTGGCTTTTTGACCAGTTCTGTGGCTTTGAATCTCATCTTCTCAGGGTTCTTTAATTTATTCACTTACTTATGTTCCAGACATTTAAAGGACCTGAGTGGGACAGATGAACACAGCAAAGCCTGTGTTGATATTAGGGACGTTTAGTCTACTGATGGGGGCAGGAAAGTTGTGGTTGAATGAGAAACTGCTCCAGGCCTGCTCCCTCGACAGCTGGGCAGTGTTGTCATCGTCTTTCTTGGAGTATCATGCCTTTTCTCCAAAATGAAAGATTCCCGTTTTCTAATCAGTAGGGTTAGAACCCAGAGGTTCCATTCTCTTCCTCAAGATTTCTTATCCCACATTGAAGGTAAACTCATTCAGTCTTTAGGCCTAGGTCTTCACCCTTCCCATGTGCTCAGGCACGGACTAGCGGTTGTCGGTATGCACCAATGACTAGAACAGTGCTTATCAACTTTGATGTGGTCTTGTTAAACTTCAGGTTCTTACCCACTGGTCTAGAGTTCTACTTTACTAATAAGATCCACTAACTGGCACTGATGTTGTTGATTTGATGCACTTTGAGTACAAGAAATTAGAGGAGATAGTTCCTGCTCTCATGGAAATCACCATCTTGAGGAGGAGACAAAGCCAGAAAATTGGAGAGAGAACCACATACATGTAAACAGAAATGGAAGCAAACACTGTGGTAGGCATTTTTACATACTATCCTAAGGAATCAGATTTTAAGGAGGGCCTCTCTAACATGATATCACAGCTTGGGTTCTCAGGAAGTGGATGTTGAGACAGAGTTGGGGGTATAAAATATTTCTCAGAGATCAACATATGGATAGGAAAGGAGAGGAAGAAGGAATGGGCAGAAGGAAAAGGCAAACTGAGATGCAAGCCAACAAAGCTTCAGTTACCTCAGTGGGGAGCACTGGAGCTAATGTTACTCTTCACGTGTCCTGCTTTGGGCCAAATGGCCTGGCCCTCTACAAATATACACCACCTTGCTCAACTAAGGGAAAGGTGTGGCCTCGGGCAAGGCTCTTCTCTGCAGTTAAGGCAGACCCTGAAGGAGTTGGCAGCTAGTCTGATGCTGATGCATTCTCTGCAGCTGGGCGTCAAACACGTCCCTAAAGGAGGGGTCTGGATGGTACATTTCTGTATCCTTCACAGTGGAATTTGGAGAGCTCAGGAAGAATGCCTCTCCCATAATTAGAAACTGAAATATCTAGGGGCTAGCCTTGTATGACTGCCTTAGAGTTCATCAATACAGTGATTGATAAATGAATAACCAAAATGGGAGTTTCCCACAAGACGTGGCTCCTCAAAACCTCAGACTTCTTGGGGATGAAGTCTTCCCTTTATTTGTAGTAAGTAGAGGAGGGATCCAGACAGGCAGACCAGTCAGAGAATGAAATCCCCACCTGTGGGGGATTAATCTGGCAGAAGAGGCAGTGGGCATCATAATGGCTGTAACACCTGAGCTAGGAAAGACTAGCAGCTTAAATAAAATCAGGAAAAATAAGGTGTACGTAAGGTTTTCACAGAAAGATAATTCAGAGATTATTGGTCTTGGTTGTTTGGGGTTTCTTAGAACTTCAGTGAGATAGACCTGGTGAGCAGTTACTAGTGATTCATTTTATGGGGTTCAACTTCCCTGTGTGTGTGGTTCAGAATCACTCAGTGAGATGAGAAGGAAAAGGGATTTCTGTTGGACTTTTAATGTTGATTGATAGAACCATCAACAGAGTAGAGGTCAAACACCTCACATTAGGCTACTTATGAGCCAGACATGGGGATGATGAACCCTTTAGAAAGGTCTTAATTTCCAGGTGTATCAGCCACCTATTGCCATGTAACAAATTACCCCAAAACTTAGTGGCTTAAAACAACACACATTTTTTATCTGTCAGTTTCTACAGGTCGGTAATCTGAATACAGCTTCACTAGGCATCTCTGTCTCAAAGTCATGCATAAGGCTGCTGTGCAGATGTGAGCCAGGTCCATGGTCTCATCTGAAGGCTCCACTGGGGAAGAACCCACTTCTAAGCTCACTCACATGTTGTGGGCAGGATTCATTTCCTCAAGGGCTGGTGGACTGACAGCTTCACTTCTTTCCTGGTGGTTGGCTGAAGGCTGCCTTTAGTTCTCTGTCACGTGGACCTTGCCAACATGGCGGCCTGCTTCATCAAAGTGTGCAAACTGAGATGGCAATAGAGAGACCGTCTAGCAAGATGAAAGTCACGTGTTTTGCAATCTGATCTCAGAAGTGGCATCTCATCATTTTTGCCATATTTTGTTAATTAAAAGTAAGTCATTGACCCGGGCCTCACTCAAAGGATGAGATTACATGAGAGAATACCACTAGGTGGGGATTACTGGGGGACATAAATAAAAAATAATTGATCCATAAAGAAAATGAGATAATGGAGAAAAGCAGAGATTTTAGGAAACTGTCTACATCCAAGGTAAACCATTCAAAAGAGAATTCCCATGAATTCCAGGATAGTGGTGACTGGCATGATAAAGCTGGCTCTCAGGGTTAACCAGTTCTGAGACACCAGGTCAACAAAGGTAAATAGAGGCATCCTTACACTTTGGAGGTGCTGAGTTTGAACATTAAAACTTAAAGGTTACCAACTGATAAAATTTCATTTCACAGAACCTCACTCAGGGGCAGAACTCTGGGTGTTTGGAAGGAATATTTTGATAAGCCCTTGGCATGAGGGATTAGACTTACAGGGTAGTCAGCGGTTCATAAACTGCCATTGGGTCCTTGCTTCTGCAGGTCATTGTGTTTTGCTGAAAGCTAAAATGCAAGTTTGGGTGCAGAGTGGAATTGCTCAGCACAACAGAGTGGAGGGGAGTAAGTGTAGTCACTTGCTGGGAGGGAAAACCATCTGAAGAGGGGCTGTGGAGGTGGGGGATTGGGGAGAAAATACATTTCAAATATTTCTTCACTTTATAAAATCATCAGGACAGTTCTCCATTGATCACTAATGCTTTGTGGAAAAGGAATTTTACAGCGGACAGAAAAAGGAGGATGAGAGGGAAGCTTCTGAATAATGTTAGATAGTCCTAAGATGGAAAGCAGTGGAAGTTGAGTGTTTTGCCTCCTATTTATTCATCTACCCGTTCCTTCAACAAATATAATATTCACCCACTCATTGAGTGCTGGGGACACAGGATGAATAAGAGCGATACTGCTGCTGCCCAGAGTTAATAAAAGTGTGACAAGGAGAGGAAGGGAATGCCTCCACACACTCTGATACGTCACGACCGGGGCAAGAAGAGGATCACTGGGGAAGAGAGCATTAAGAAGCTGTGTGTGCATGTGTGTTTGCACGTGTGTGTTTGCATGCATCTGTGCACATACGTGTGCATATGTGTGCGTGCATGTTTGTGCACATTCCACAGTTCACTCCTGCTGCCTCAAGTGTTTGTACAACCCAGACTTGACTTTTTGCCCCTCCTCTCTGGAAGACCCGAGTCGTACATTTTTAATTGGAGTTTTGCAGCCAAGGAGCAAACTGGCTTGCTGCCCAACTTGTGGGTGAAGATGTCGAGAGAGAAACCTCACCTTCTGCCCTGCTGGCAGCAAATGAAAACAAACCACTTTTCTCGCTCTCCCAGCTGCTTTCTCTTCTCCACAGGCAGACTCTATTTAAAACGCTGACTCCTTCCCAGGTTTAAGCCAAGGGGTAGAAATCTACTGGGTCAGCCCCTGTCTTTCTCTGGCAAATTTAGGCTGGGAATGCTTGTATAACTGACTGTTTCCCCCCTATTTCCCACCTCCTATCCCAGCAAATTCAGCTTAAAAGTTTGTTGTTGTTGGTGGGGTATGTGTGGTGTGTATGTATGTGTGTTGGGGGGGGGGTGTCAAGGCTCCCCCAAAGCAATGAGTCAGTATCATTTAAATCAACAGCTGAAGACATTTATTTCTAATTCTTTAAAGTCATCTTTGAAACAAAATAAAGCCTGCAACCTCCACAGCACCCCCATAGGGACAATCTTTCTTTGGCTCAGTTTGGTAATTCAATTGTGATAGGTAAAGTTGTGCAGTCATAGCAAAAGAGAGGAGAAAAAAATAGCAAAAAGGAGGGAGAAAAAGCCTGCCAGCAGCTGTCATCTATCTTGTGAAAAGTAAAAAGTGCTTACCCGCGCCTGGATGGTAAATCCTACCTGCTTTATTAAATAAATGTAGTATTTCACCCAGGGAAGGAGACCTTTGGAATGTCTGGAAAATCCTGCAGGCTTTGAAAAGGAATAAAGATTGATTTATGTGGAGGTTCTCTTGTATGTGTGTTTTTCTTCTCCCTGACACAAAGAATGGTAACCAAGACACAAGATTCACTTTAAAAGACCAAGGGAAGGCGTGGGTATTGGGAATTTGGGTGTTTTATTTATGTTACTTAAAAAAAGAAGGATCATAGGGTTTATTGGCTAGCCAGAAGATTTTATGGTGTGGGCACTGCAGAGCTGTTTCAAGGAATAATGCCAATGTATGTCAAGGGCCTGGCCTGGAGCCTGTCACTTAGTAGGTGTTCAAAAATGCTAGCTATTTTGGGGCCCAGCCCAGTGGCATAGTGGTTAAGTTTGCACACTCTGCTTTGGTGGCCCAGGGTTCATGGGTTCAGATCCCGGGTGCAGACCCACACACAGTTCATCAAGCCATGCTGTGGCAGCATCCCACCTACAAAACAGAGGAAGATGGGCACAGATGTTAGCTCAGGGCCAATCTTCCTCACCTCCCCCCCAAAAAAGGTGGCTATTTTGCATAATTAAAGATTTCATCCATGGTTTTGACTCTGTTTTGTACCCTGCCTTGAACCAAAGATAATTTAAGACTGCCTTTTAGTCAGGATCATGTCAATTGCAGATGCTAGAAACCCAAATCAAACTGGTTTAATTAAAAAAAAGTTGGCTCAAGGAACTAGAAAGTTTGTGGGGCAATTGGCTTCAGGTATGGCCGGATCCAGGTTCTTAAATAATAGCAACAGGATTCTTTCTCCATCTCTTGGCTCTAATTTCATATTGTTGGCTTTATTCTAGTAAGTCTTCCTCTTGTGGTGGCTCTAACCAATTCCAGGCTCCATCCTCCAGCTTTACACCTTCTCCAGTTCATCTCCAGCAGGGAAAGAGTTTCCCTTTTAAAGAGCATAAGTTTTAGGGATCCACTTTAGTTGGATCAGCTGAGCTCGTGAACACAGCTGAACAAGTCATTATGGCCAGTGGGATGGGATTATTCTGATTGGCACAATTGCCCCTCCTCCCAGCTGTAGATGGAGTCAGCCCTGCAATATATCTTGGACTGTGAATGGGGGGGGGGTGGGACACAAAGGGAAAGAGGGGTGTGATTACTCAAAAAGGGGAACGAAAACAACAGATATCAACTTCGCGGCTGAAATAAATTCCGGGAACTTAACTTCACCCATCTCCTCCTTTCCTCACCTTTCACCTTTTCTTCTCCATTTCTCTTTCTTCATTTATTCAATAACTATTTCAAAGCTTTCCGTATGTCAGTTCCCCTGTTTGTGCTAGAAATACAACAATATCTGAGACTGATGTTTTTATTCCCTCAATTATTTGATAACTAATACATACTAAGTGTGAATACTTATAAGTGAATACTTACTGTGCCTTCACGTCCAATGTTCGTGCCTTTGGGCTTAGTTCAGTATCAGGCACAGATGGGAGAGAGGAAGGAGGAAAAGAATGACTCACTTTGCCCCTCAAAAAAGGAAATAATGATCATGTAATAAGTAACATTCATGTGCTTACTATGTTGCAGACTTGTGCTGAGCACGGCGAGTGTGTTATCTTTAACCATCACACAGCCCTTTGGAATGGGCGCTATTGTTATGCCCATTTCTCAGATGAGGCAACTGAGGCTCAGAGTGTAAGTAACTTGCCCAAATTTACCCGGCTAGTAAGCAATAGAGTCTGGGATTCCAACTACTCCTAACCACCACGCTACTATCTCACAAGTAGTTTTTAGTCTCTCTCTGCATCAATAATTTTTGTTGAATGTGCAGACATTAATTAATTCAACATATATTTGTTAAGTTGTACTGTATACCAAAATCTGTGCTGGGGATGGGAATGCAACGGTGAAAAAGACAGGCATGATCTCGTCCACTTGTTGGCAACTGCTGGTGTGTGAGCGCCGAACCAGCCCCTCAAGGGTCCACGGAACGGGGCAGGGGGCTGCAGGAGCAAGGATGGGAGCTGACGGAAGACCCAAGGCCTGCCCTGGAGAGAGACGGCAGCGCTCGGAGGTGATGCACAGGTCTTTGCGAAACATTGGGCCTGCAGGTAAGTCCAGAGAGGGAGGTCGCTCCTCAGAGATCTTGTTTGGGGAACTGTTTTCCCAGCACTGCCCTGGAGCAGGGGCCCTACAAATGGGGTGCAATGTCTCCGGCTCCCTGGAACTCAACTCTGGGGTCTGCAGGGCAGAGGTGGAGTGGAGCACGGGGACAGTGTGACTTCTGAGGATGAGAGGGCCAGGTGGGATCGTGTCCCGGAAGTGTGAAGAGGCGCAGGTCACAAGAAGCGCGAGATGGTCTGATGGATCTCCTCGTGACATCATGTCTGAGTGTGCTCCTGAGGGAGCCTGGTGTGCTCGTTTGCTAGGGCCGCCATAACAAAATGTCACAGACGGCGGGGGTGGGGGGGGGCTTACACAACAGACGTGTATTGTCTCACAGTTCTGGAGGCTGGAAGTCCAAGCTCAGGGATGTTTTCTCCCAAGGCCTCTCTCCTGGGCTGGCAGATGGCCGCCTTCTCGCTGCGTCCTCACCTGGCCTTTCCTCTGTGCATTCACGCCCCTGTTGTCTCCTCCTGTTCTTCTAAGGACAGCAGTCTTTTTGGATTAGGGCCCCACCCTTATGACCTCATTTGACCTTAATCACCTCTTTAAAGGCCGTATCTCCAATACAGGTACCTTGAGGGTTAGGACTTCAACATGTGAATTGGGGGAGAGACATAATTCAGTCCGTAACAAGGCACGCTTGATAGAGACCCCTTGATCTATTTCAGTGGGGGTATATTAAAATGTTGGGGCCGTGGCTTTGATGTTACAGCACTGAGCAATGCGTCCCTTCCGAAGTGTGGCCCATGGAGTGCTGATGCCACCGAAGCAGACCAAGACCCTCAGGGGCCAGGTGGGTAACGTGTGGATAGCGGGAAAAGCCTGGACATGAGAAAAGCAGGGATTTCTCACTTTCTCATGAGGCTAGAGGTGTGGCCACAGAGGAATTTCTCTGTAATAAATACAGCAGAACAAACACGCTGTGGTCACGAGAACCGCCGCCTGTGGGGCGGTTGGCTGGCCAGCTCCCCCCGCTGCTCTCCGCGGGCGGCTTCAGCATTTCCTGGACGGCGGCTCCACGCTCGGACCCGGCATTCCGGCTTCCTCTGCATCTCCTCTCAGCCTCCCTCTCTGCTTGCATCACCCCCTTTGTCCCTCCACATCAAAGATCCCACCTCTCTCAGGACTGGGAGGAGCCTGAGGCAAGTGCCCAGGTGCCCAGGGCACACACGCAAGGAGGCTGTCCCTCCCAGGGCCGACCTGCCCTTGCAGGGCCCTGAGAGCTAGTGCCTCACTCGCCCCACGTCACCTTCCTTCCCCTCATAATTGTGCTGTGTAGCCCGTCAGGAGGGGCTTCGATTACCCATTTAACCTGATTCCAAATCATTAACCACAAATAGCTTTTGCTTGAGGGCAGACAGAGTTCAGTCTTAAGAAAACACTATGGCCTGATATCTCTCTTCCCTTGAGTTGTCATTCCGTCCTGGGGAAGGAACGCACCCCAGGCTAAGACTTTAATGCAGTTAAAAACAGAAAAAGTTTTCTCTAAATCAGAACATGTTGTGCATTTGTATCCTCCTGTACTTGCGTTGTGAGTCGCCGGTGAAATGGTTTTAAACATAGAATTCGGAGTCACACACTTGATTTGAATCCCAACCCCGCCATTTATTAGCAACATGATTTTGACAAATTTATTGAGCCCCTGACTATCAGTTTCTCAGTCTGTTAACTGGTTGCATCCACTTTATAGAGTTGCTGAGGGGGTCAAATGGAATTAGGCGGTGTTCATAGAGCGCGTAGATAATACAGGACCTTGAACGCAAGGTACCAATAAATAGTTGTTCAACATGCAACACACATTTGCTGTGCATCCTACAGGGCAGGCTTTGTTCTGTGCTCTAGAAATGCAGCTGATGCAAATGTACATCTTGTCCCTGCCCTCAAGCAGCTGACAGTCTGGTGGGGGAAGAAGGAGGATTAAACTAGCGACAATAGAGCTTGTAGGTGCCCTATAAGGGAAAATGCTGGGTCCAGGTGGCGTAAGGTAGGAGTCTCCGATCTGGCCTGGGGAGCTGGGGACAGCTTCCTGGAGGAAGTGATGTTTAATCTGATTCCTAAAGGATGGGTAGGTCTCAGCCAGGAGTAGGGATTGGGAGGGGAGAGGTGGGAGGTGGGGATGGTCCAGGCAGAGGGGACACACTGTGACAGCATCCAGGCAGCAAACCTTCTTGGTTTTTGCCACTTGAACCTGTAGGAATGTTTCATTTTAGTTTCACTTTAAATAAAACTGCTAATCACAGGTGATTTCCAAGTGTATTTTCTATCAGGGCCTTTTCTATAGCACTATTTGACATGAGGTTTTAGAGAAATAGAGTGACATTAGCATATCTAAGAGAAATTCCTTTGGGAGAGAGTTTGGAAAAGTCATTAATATAACAGAGAGGAAGTAAAAGATATTTCTGAGCAATTTCCAATTTCAGATCCCCATTTCTGCTAACAGGATTTTGACCTTTCTGTTCTATTTATTTAAAAAATTAAATTTTTGACTGAATTCAGACCTTCACAATGGGGAACTCTATTATTGCTGACCCGAGTAAAAGCATGATTCAGTCTCCAGTCCCTCGTTCTCTGGAAGTTCATGTGATAGAAATGCAGAGCTTGCTCTCCTGGCTGCTGCAGATACTTCTCAGAGATGCCCCATCAGCCTCCAAACACCCCAAATCCAAGCTGGAATACTCAGTTTGTAATCTGTGGTTCTCCCACTTTGAAATAACGATAACGATATTAACAAGAACTAGCATTTATTGAGCCAATAGCCTGCTCTCTTGCTCCCAGTGTCTTCCACTCTATTCTCCACACAGTAGCCAGGGTAAACCTTACAACATCCCACCTTTGGTCACATCATCTCCCTGCTTAAGACTCTTCAAAGCCTCCCTATTGCTCCTCAGACCAAGAATAGGTTCCTTAATAGGCACAAAAGCCTTCTGAAGACAACTTTCCTGCCTCATCTTACACTAATCTCTGTGTTCTAGCCTCATTTGCCCTCTTTTAGTTCCTAAAATGGGACATGCTCCCTTCTGCCTCAGGACCTTTGCACACACAATTCCTCTGACTTAAGGCCTTAGTTTGCCTGAGACTGAAGGGTTTCCTGGGCTATGGGACTTTTAGTGCTAAAACCAGGAAAGTCCTGGGTGAAGCAGGACAAATTGACCACGCTGCCTGTAGGGAGGACTCTTTCCCCTCCCTCTTTGCTCAATTAACTAGTGCTCTTCCTTTAGCTCCCAGGTCAAGCGTCACCTCCTCCGGGAAGCTTTTCCTGACCACTTGGGCTCGATTGGAATATGCAGTCGGCCAGAACACTATTGCTTTTCTCCAACGCATTTATCTGACTTTTTCATCCCACGGTCACACAAATACTTGTAAAGTTGAGGTTTGTCTTCCCTGACAAGGGGAAGCTTTAGGAGGGTTGGGGCAGTCTGCACGTGCTGTCACAGGGAGCAAATACAACAGCATGGTGCTTAGTGCTTGCTTGGAGCTCAGCAAATGCAAGTGCACTGAATGAGCCCCGGCTGCGAGCCGGGTGTAGTGCTGTCTTCATAAAGTCTCTCATCTTATCACCCCTACGAGCTGATACTGTTATTGTCCCTGTTTTGTCCTTGTGGAAAGCGAGGCTCGGTGAGGTTAATGACGTGTTTGTGGCCACCCCCCCGAAAGCCCACGGCACACCTCAATCCTGTGGTGCAGAACCTGGGGTTCGGTGTCAGGTACCGCTGGGTCCCAATCTCACCTCTCCCGCTTGTTCTCTCTCTGACCTTTGACAAAATCCTTAACCAAAACCCTTCACCTCTTTGAGTGGTACTTTCCTTACATAAAGTGAGAATAATGAGTTTCTAGCTCATTGTGAGAATTAAATGAAATTTTGGAAGAAATGACAAGAGCTTTTAGCATGGTGGTGAGACATAACATACACTCTGTAAAGACTTACTTTATTTTATACCTGGTTGTCCTGTAACATTTTGGTGGCAAGTTTGGATTCTGGAGCCCATATCCCTATCCACTAGCTAAGTAATTTTTTTTAAAGGGATTAAAAGGTGCATAGAATGTGTTCAGCTCAAAATATGGCAGCTATAATAATTATAATATGGTTAATACACAACTGTTTTGTATCAGAAAAGTGTAGATGCGCCCAGTTCAGGATGCAAGAGCGTGCAGTTCCCCAAAGACGTTGAGATTCAGTTCCCACAAATAGCACTGTCAGATTGAAAAATAAGGACACACATTCACTCTTGACTGGAATCTATGCTTGAACCTGTAACGATATGAGAAAAGAGAGGGTCAGCCCAACTCCTACAGCATCCCAACCAGCTCCTCTTTCCCTTGAGGGGGAAGGGTCAGCTCAGGCAGTAAATAGAAGGACCTTTTTCTGTGGCTTTGATGTGCATAGGATGGAGAGATGCTATAAGGGCTGAAACTTCTGGAATTCTTTTCAACAGTAAACGTCAAGAAAAATTCTATCTTTTTCCTTTCTTTAAGCATCATCCCTTTCTTGTCCAAGCATGGGAGTTGCTTGTCGATTGGGGACAATAACATTACCCATTAGAGGCATGTCTTTAAGTGAAAAAAATGTGTGAAAGCACTTAGCACTCAAGCAGAGATGCAGTGTATTCATGCGGAAAAATTAGTTGCTGTTGTTACAATCGTCATTGTGATCATGATATGTGCATGGAGGACTATGACAAGGCAGAGAGCGATAAGCATATTATGAAAATACAAATGAGATGGGGTGGGAGTTTATAGAAGAAAGTTTGGTCAACTTGAATATGGGTCTTGAGGGGTCTTGAGGAAAGGAATTAACAATGATTCTAAGAGGAAGTGGAATTTCCAATGACCGTTGAATGATGGGAAGTATTTGGACATGTGATGAGGAAGAAACCAGTGTGAGCAGAGGTATTGTGGGGTGTGTATAAGAAGCTGGGCTTAGCTGGAGTGTGGATTCCATGAAGAGGAAATTGTAAGAATTAAAGTGGGAATTACAGATCATGGTTGAGTCACAGAGGGCTTTGAATGCAAGGCTGAGAGATACAGGATTGAATCTCTGGGTCAGTGGTTCATAAAGTTCTGTCTTGACACACCTGATGGATGGTAGTCACATACGCAACTCTTCCCTATGGGAAGAGCCAGGGGTTTGCACTATCCGATGCAATTCCATTTCTTCTTCTTCCATTCAAGGGAGCAGATTGGAAGGCAAGTGAGTGAGAATGACATTTTTATAGGGATGGATCCCATCTGATTCATTCTGAACGAATTAATCATTTCCAAACTTTGGGATTCTAATGACAATTTAGAGGCAGTAGATTATATAGCGGTTAAGATGATCTCAGAGACCAGATTGCCTGAGTTTAATTCCTCACTTGTCTAATTCACTGGATGACCTTGGCATATTACTTAACCCCTTTGTATCTCTATGTCCTCATCTGTCAAACGGGGAAAAAATATTACCTACATCACAGGGTTGTTGAGAGGATTAAATGAAGTATTGCATGTGACATGCTTGGCATGGAGTAAGTGCTATGAAAGTGTTAGTTATCATCGTTTGTAAATCACCGACACCCCTTGGGTGGTGGAAGCCGTTGCTCACAGCTGAAGAATTTTGAGCAGGATGATGGCAAGATCAAAGGTGCAGAGTGGGCAAGCAGCACAGAGCAGATGAAGAGTGTGGGCTCTGGGGTCAGCACCTCTAGGAGACTGGAGGATGAAAAAGAGAAACTTGGATTATTTATTTTCCCAGTTTCCCTTCTCCTCCATCTCTGTCCACAGCTCGTGTCAGGCAGTCTTTCTTCCACGACTAGAGCTTATGGTGGGTTCTGCTAACAGCTCCCTTTATTTGCATGTTAAGGTGGCACAGTCCTACCTTCTTTTTTTTTTCCAACATCCTGCTAACCCTGATGGGGCAACTGGACAGTCCCAGCTTGGCCTCAGAGCTGGCGGTCTGGTTGGGCATCTGAGTGCCCCCTGTGTCTCATTGACAGCAAACCAGGAGCCTGAGAAACCCTGGATCCTGAGCCCCTGCATCCCCCATCCCTCCTGGGTGGCCTGGTCTGAGGGCTGGGCACCGTCCCGTTTCCTCCTCTGTGTCTTCTGCCCCATCTCCTTACACCCTCTCCTCCACCATGGGGAGCCATCCTGCTTCTCCGAAGCACAGTCCTGCTTTCTTTGCTAGTGCCTGGGTGCTTCACTATCCTTTGTTGTTTCCGAGAACTGCCCACGGCTTTGTAAATAGTCCCTTCATTAAACTCTCGTCCATTGCCCCTTTGAATGGGTTGTTCTCTGCTAGAATCCTGACTAATAACTCTGACTTGTTGCCTTTTGACAACAACAGAATGATGCAAACACATTATGTTTCCTATGGTTGGCTTTTAAGCATGTGATTTGCTATAAAGGTATACGGAGGCTACTGGAAAATGATTATGCTAAAGATATTCCAGAAAACACACTGGCTGGAAGCTATGGCCTAGTCAGTCTCAGGTCCAGTATTTTTATAGAAAGATTCCTGTTGTGTAATCTCTCACCTATAAGTTTCTCTGATTGTTTTTATGAGGCATGTATTTTCTTGACAGTAAACTCTAAATTTTTAATATCTGGACTGTGTCTAACTTTCCCGAGCTTGAAGTCAAGGGGAAAGAACTGAGGAGGTTCAAGTGGTGTGGTCAATTGCATGAAGGGCCCCAGTGCTTCATTTCTCTCTGTATTCACGCCTCGTGTGGCAACTTTGCAGTTCTTTCCTCTAAAAGGGCAGAAGACATTTCCCTGCCCTGGACCTTGGGTCTGTCTGTGTGATTTGCTTTGGCTAATGATATGTTAATAGGCATGGTGCAACCAAAGTCCTGAAAAATGCCTGTGTGATTTGACTGACCCTTTTGCACCTCAGCCATCGCCGTGAAAAGAACATAGCTGGGCTGGCCTGTTGGTCCAGGAGGAGGACGAAAGACGTATGAACAGAGTCAAACTGCCCTCACCGATTCCAGTCTTGTTCTGCTGACTCTAGACGTGTGAGTGAGCTCAGCTGAGGTCAGTAGAGTCACCTGGCAGGGCCATGAGCCACAAAAGTGTGAGAATAAATGATCGATGGTTTGTTATGCAGAATTATCATGGCCGGAGTAAACTGATCCAAGTGGTGATGAGAAACAAACTGATAGTTTATACTGTATTCTTCTATTCATTCCACTAACAGGTATTAAATACATACTCTGTGGAAGGCACTGAGGGGAGAGTCACGAATGAGCCCAGGCATGGTCCCTAACCTCATGTCTACCCCCTCCTCGGCTCACTCACTGCCACTCACACTTCAGTTTCACACAACCACGGGTGAGACCTAGTCTTGTGTTGCATCATCTTCTGTCATCCTGCACTTACTCCTTGTGGCTATGTTTAGTCAAGGTGTTTTTTATTGCAAGTGAAAGAAACTCAACCTAATTGACTTAAGCCGAAAAAAAAAAAGGACTTATTGACTCATGTTAACTGTGACTCAGGGAAGATAACTGCTTAAGACGCAGCTGGATTCAGGTGTCATGAAGACTCAACCTGTGTCTGTATGTCCAGGATGCTTTCTTCTCAGCTGTTCGTCGTTCTCAGTCTGGCTCAGATTTCAGGGAGGCTGTTGGCAGTGCGTCTCTGTACCAGTGGGTCCCACAGTGGCCTTGTCACTGGATAGACATGTGTCGCCCGCCACCTTGGAACTAGTCACAGAGGCTGGTAGCAGCACCCCAAACTTGTGTGTCCCCTAGAGCCTGGGCAGGGTGGGGCCAACCCACCAAACCACACTACCTGAGCGTGGGAGAGATGGGTTTCCAAAACGGAAGAAAAAGAAAAGAAAAGGAAGATGCTGCTATTAGTAAAAGAGAGAACATGGGCGCTAGAAACGCAAAACCAACAGAGGTCCCCTGGAGTGGACACAGCGCAGATTTAATTATGTAACCATTTATGCATCCCCTTTGTTATATGTGTCTCTCCCACTAGACTACAGGCTCCGTGAATGGCAGAATGTAAATCTGTTTTGCTTACCTAAATTTCCAGTGTCCTATACAGGCTGCACATAATAGGAGATAATAAATATTTCCCGAATGAATAAACGAAGCTTATGGTCTGTTGGAAGAAGATTAAGGTAAAACATGGTTAAACTCAACGAGTTGTCAGATTTGAGATGGCAAGGAGGTAGAAAATTAGAGAAAAGAAAAGAAAGAAAACGTTTATAGTTATTAAAGCACTATACTGTGCTGTTTAAGGATGTATAAGCTTTCGCAAAAAGTATGGCAGCAACTGGATTTGTGTATGTATGCATACACACACATATCTACGCACAGAAACATACAAGTGGACGGTATTCTAGAACCACCTGGGGGAAAATAACTGAGTCCATTGTTCATTGGTTCCTTCCAGCCTGCTCTCGTCTATTATGTCCATTGTGATGTGCCAATATTATATGTTTAAAAAGGCTGGGCAGCCATCCTCAACAGCACGAAAGCTGGGCTGTCAGTGGAGTCCTGGAGAGCTGATGGCTTCAGGGGCATGGAGCAGAAAAAGTGCTCAGAAGAGCTGAGATTTGGAGGAAAAGTCTGTCCTTTGAATGAAAGATTTGGTGTGAAAATCTGAGATCTCTTGTCTGGGGGATGGTGGAGGAGAGTTGTCTTCAAAGTCAGAGCACCTGGACAGATCATCCCCAAAATAAAAAAAAAGTGATAACAAAGCATAGTGTGTCATCTCTCCATCTTTGCTCCTTGTAGTTTTCTTGATAGAATTAAACCAATCTCAGGGCAGAATGCAAGCCATGTTTTTAATGGGCTTACTAGACATAATCCCCTACAAAGAAGTTAGATTGCCTATGCTCTTGAAAAAGAATATTGTCTTAAAAATAGCCCTTTCTCCTTGAAGATGTGCAATATCATATCATGCATATCACTGAGCAATATCATGCATATCATTCAATAAGCTGCCCAGACTATACTATTTGATTACATCTAGGGACATAAGGGGTGCATTGAGAGGACAGGTTTTGGAGCTAGAGTTGAATCCATCTCTCCCTCTTACTCAGTGTGTGAACTTGGCCAACTACTTAATCTCTTGTGCCTCAGTTTTCTTATCTGCAAAGCGGGAATAAGAATAGTGCACATACCGTAGAATCATCATGGGGATTAAATAAGTTAGTAAAAATAAAGCACTAATAATGCACTTGGCAGGTAGAGTATACTATGTGTGGGAGCCATTATTATCGCATCAATACAGGAGATAAGAAGAAGTAGATTTCACTTTCAATCAAATTTGCTCATCTTCCTCAGCTGCAAGAATAGATGGGAAAGTGGGTCAAACTGAGGCTGGAGAGGATGCAAGCCACAGTGAACATTATTTGCATAGAGAAATGAGTGAATTCCTAGCCCTGATTCCAATTCTTTTCCTTCATGGTTTGGGCAGTTCTCTCCCAGTTGATGGTGGTGGCCACCTAACCGGTCTCCCTGCTTCCAATCTTATCCCCCTATTTCCATCCTCTAAGTTTCTATTATGACTTTATTTATCAAACATTATGATTATGTCACTCCACTGCTATAAAAACCGTAAATGTTTCCCCAGAGGCTATCAGTTGAAATTCAAACTCCATGGGCTGGCATTCAACAATCTTTACCAAAATGGCCCTAGTCACTCCCTCTGGTCCTGTCTCCAGCCACCCTTCTCCATGATTTGTATACCCTCACCGTGCTAGAAATACTAGCCACTTCTTGAAATGCACAAACTTTCATTTGTCCATGTCTTTGCCCTTGCTGTTTTCTGGACTGCCATTTCCAACCAAAAAAACTCCACCACCAACAAAAAACCCATCCTTGTAAATTACAATCTTTTGAGATTAGCCTCAACTATACCATCTTTACTTTGCATTGACCCAAAAGAATCCTCTTAGAAAAAATTACACTTAGCAATATCTAAATAGAGGTGCCAATTATGATGAGAAATTGGCTCCTATTTAAGCCAAGAAAATAATTCAAATATATAATGGTGATAAAAAGAACAGCTTCCCCCGAGTGCCTACTATACGCCAGAAACTATACAAAGTGTTTCTCGTGCGTTATCCCACGAGCTCATGAGACCAATACGGTGTGGTCTCATCGTATTCACAGTTCACCTACCAGAATTCAACTGTGAGTGCTCCATCGGGTGGGTGGGGAGGAGAGGAGAGAGATTGAGAGAGAGAGCAACAATTTAAATTGTGTAGCTGATACTGCCAGAGATTCTAATGAGTGCATTTCTGCCTGGAATAAGCATGTAATGGAAAAAGTTCGTCTCCTTTACCCTCAGTCCATTTTATCATCTTCAAGTATCTCACACAATCATTCTAGGATTTAATGATTTGTGTATTTCATACAGGTTGGCCTCTACATGTAAACTGCTACTTTATCTGGGGCTTTACTGAAAAAACAGCAACTTGTTCCAACACCGCATGGAAAAATCTATGTTAGACTTGAGGGATGTTATTTATATGTGGGAGATTGTGTGATTTTTCATCCAAACTAAGACATTCTGACAGTAAAAGAGGATACTTTTAATGATTATGCGGGGACAAAAGGTACAAAGTTGGACTGTCCCAATCTGACTGGGACATCTGGTCACCCTATTTATAGGTACCATAAAGGGTTTTTCAAGGGTAACTTTGTCCATGTTCGGCTCTCACTATGTTGAATTTAGAACTTAAGCCTGGCATAAAATGATTCCTCCACTGCTCTATCATTGTCCCCTCCTACAAAGAAACTAAATGTTAGTGAGAAGATGAAGTTTAAACACAGAGTGATAGTATGATTCACAGCAAATTTTGGCTATAATTTATTGAGCATTTTACTCTGTGCAAAATCCCATTGTATCTCAATTCTCATTGTAACTATGAGAAATGGTCATCGTTACCCCCGTACTACAGCTAAGGAAGCTAAGGTTTTTAGTAGTACGTTTCTCAAGGTCAGGCAGATAGTACGTAGTGGGATAAAGATTTGAATCCAGGGCTGAACAGAGCTGGTGCTTTATGGTTTTTTTCATGCTGCTTAAGGGAATACAGCAAGGACAACCCCAACAACATCTTGAACTTGTTTAACTCTACACTGCAGCAATGTATTTTCACCTGCCTCTACTTGTGAAAACTTTCAGCCGTGCTGTGGTTAGGTCAAGTCCCTTGCCTAAGTCATCCAGCTAGGAAGCTCCAAAACTAAGATTGGAATCCAGGTCTTCTTCCTAGTCCAGTGAACTTTCCATTTATCAACCTTGAACAGAGGTTGTGGAATCATCCGGAAACCACATAAGAAAGACATGTACTACACCAAAATAGGAGAGTTTAGCTCAGCTGGCTTGGTCATTGGGAACTGAGGGTCCACAGCTCCTTCTGTTCTCAAGAGTTTACACCTAGGTAGGGGATACAAGTCAGACCTAGTTGTGTGGCACAGAAACCCCCAGTCAGAGCCAAGCACTGAGTGAGTTCAAGGTTGGTGCCTGCCTCTGCCTGGGTCCAAGAGCCTAATGCTTTCATCCAAATCCGTCTTTTTAAGAACCAGACATACACAACCAGGAGAAGCACTATTGGTAGAGTGGAGGAGAATGAGGCCTCTGGAAGCAGACTAACCCGAGTCTAACTCTTGACTCCAACATTTATATCTCCATAGACCGGGATTTCTATATCATTGAAAACAGATGCCAGACTTGAAGGGCAGATGAAGAGTCTGTGTTTGGCCATTAACACTATAAAAACAGCGATTCCCATGATCTCTCTTCCTCCTGGAGTTCCTCGAGTCATTAAGCATCTAAATTTCACACTTTGTTCAAATTACACAATTTACATGTTAATATTCATTTTGGAAGAGGATACTTGACTGCGGTTTGCATGACATTGCCTGGACACTTCCATAACTGCCCGTCACTGCAAGTGAATGCTCATAAGTCAAACCAATTTTATTCTCTTCCTGTGGCTGAGTAGCAAGATTCAGCAGAGTCTGAAGTGCAGCACCGAGCATCTTGGTCACTGACTTGACCACGTTTTCCCACCAGCAGAGCATGTGAAGCCAATCCAACAGAACCTATGGTACTGGGGCAGAAAATGCTCAGTCCAGTCCATACACAGGAGCGTGTGGGGTGGGTGCTCAACGTATTTATAGTCCTTTGCTGTCATTCTCTTCTGGAATTGAATGTGAGTTCCATGAGGGGGTAGATTTACACGTAAACATGATAGTTGAGGAGGCAGGGAGATTCAAGGCAAATTTTGGCTACACTTTACTGCATTTAAACCGGAAGAACAGGGTTCAAGTTCTTTCCCTTAGAAAGGTCTTAAAACATTTTATGAAGTCACTTCACATCACTGACTTCCCCGTGGTCCTAGGTATATTCTACAGCAATAGGTTACAGCCGTGGTTCCCAAACTGTGCTTCATGGCGGTCAGGGGCCCTGCAGTGAACTCGCAGGGGAGTCGTGGGATGTTTTAAATTTTGACACAGTGCAAATCACTACCTTGAGGCAGATCACAGTTTCAACATTAGGTTTGGCTGTCTTCCCTTCCATGACATCATATCTTTGCGAAGCTGGGTTTTCAGCAGCTGCCGTAAGAAAAAGGAAGTACAGTGAAAAATCAAGCTGGAGCAGAAAACGGGGGTGGCAGGGTCCAATTTGATTCCAACGTTTGAGAAGTTGTACAATTCCCAATAGGCACAAATATGCCATTAGCAAGCAATTATGGTTTAGAATAAAATAAAACTGTTATTTTTAAATTTCAGTTTAGGTGTATTGTTTTCTACTAACATTTTAGGGCATAAATACTTACCAATTTGCTTTGACCAAACTACTTAATATATGGAACTATTAGGTATTTCTTTTGGCCTAGGGCCACTGTAAAAAAATTACCGGGATCCAAGGGAATGGAGAATGCTTGGTGTTATGGACTGCATGTTTGTATTGCTCCAAAATTCGTGTGCTGAATCCCCAATCCCCAGTGTGCTGGTATTTGGAGGTGGGGCCTTTGGGAGGTGATGAGGTCACGAAGGTGGAGCACTAGTGAATGGGATTAGTCCCCTCGTGAGAAGAGACACAGGAGACCTTGCTCCTCTCTCTGCTCTCCGCCACGTGAGGATGCAATGAGAAGATGGCCATCTCCAACCCAGCAAGAGGGCCTTCACTAAGAACCAAATCTGCCGGCACCTTGTCCTAGATTCCCATCCTCCAGAGTTGGGAGAAATAAACATCTGTTGTTTAAGCCGCCCTGTCTGTATTTTCGTTAGAGCAGCTCAAATGGACTAAAGACCCTGGGAACCTCTGCCCTATGGTGGGTCAAGTGCAGCAGCGCGAGAAAACCAGATGCCTCACTCCTTTGCTTAATACCCTCCCACGGCATCCCAGGTGCCACCACGTGTGACAAAGTAATGCAAAGTAACGCACGCTCCTTCCCACAAGCTGCAAGACCCCCAAGGCCTGGCTCCAGCAGGCTGTTCCTCTTCACGCTTTGCTCTGGCCACATGGGACTTCTTTTTGTTCTTTCGGCAGATCCAAATTTTTCCTGGTTAAACACCTTTGTTCCTTCCCATGCCCGGGACAGCCTCTCACCCCGTCTTGTCAAGGTGGACTCCTACGAATCCTTCAGAAATCAGTATGGCCTTTCCCATCTATGGTGGGTAACCCCCTTCGTGTCCCACAGCTTTCTGTAACCCACACATGCTGTTTGCCTGACAGCCCTTAACAAATGTTTGTAATTTAATTTTTTCCTTGTTGATTTCCCCCCACTGTGGGCTGTAAGCTTCGCGAGAGCAGTGTTCACGTAGGTCTTTTCTTCACCCTTTGCCCAGCACGGGACTTTGTTCACGGTAAATATTCAGTATGTGTTTGTTGAATGACTGTTCAAGGTCACATCAGGATTGCCAGTCTGCAATGTAGAAACACGACCATACAAGTTTAAAATTTTTTTTTAACTCAATATCTGATCATTAAAGAACAAGGTCTCTCCCCAAAGCAGGTCTGCAGCAGCCAGCTAGGTCTCACACCTACTAAAAGTAAAGTATCTATATCTTATTTAGAATTAAAATCAGAGATGAAGGAAAGATGATCCCTCCACTCCAGCCCCTCTGCCTCTTAGCTCTACAATGAACATATGGGGTATGCTGCCTCAGGACCTTTGCATCTGCTGTTCCTCCTGCAACACTCTTCCCTCCAATTATCAAGGCGACTTGCTTCCTCATCCATGTCAGATCTTATTCCTTTTCCTGACCACCCGTAACCTCTGTGATGCCAGGTACTGGCTGTGCTCTCTACAAAGGAAGGAGCCTGAGAGAGGTTGAAATCCAGCCCACACTCTGCCTTTCATTAACTCCTGGTGAGAGTGGGGAGGAGGGGCATCTTTTTCTAATTGATCCGCCCACTGGGGGGCACCTTTACGTGATTCAAAGATGCTTTTTGTGCTGGCTGCAGCCCTGTGGCTTTCTAAATACGGACATGCTGTACTTGTTCCCTGCACGTCACCTTTCCCTGCAGTGTGAGCTTCAGGATGGCAGAGATTGTGTCTGTTTTGTTTGCTGCTGCATCCTCAGCATGATGAGTAGTATCTGACACCCAGTAGGTGCTCCATAAGTATTTGTTGCATGAATGAAGAGATTTACATATTTAAGAAAGCAACAGAAACAAAGCTAAGCTTTAGCTCTTGGTTTACAGCCTTATTTCTCCTTATTTAGTTTAGTTTGTATTTGTAGTTTAGCTGCTCAACCCTTGAGATCCATTCACCAGGATCCTGGGAGTTCTTGGCAACATTGCAGTTTTCGTCCCACTTCACTTTCATTTAGAGATATGAAAATTGGCTGCTGCTTTTTTTCGGCTTTCGAGGCCTCTCTTTCCCCCTGCATCAGATTTAATGGAAACCCTAATGACGGGATGAAAATATCGCCAGGTTATGTTACGAAGGCATAAGCAACATAAAAGCCCCACATCTCCATACAACTAAGATAAACGTGAAATTCCGTCTCATTGCCTCACATGGAAAATCATTTCTTCCCTGAGGTTCCCGGAGGCTCCCTCTTAACTACAAGTTTGCTGGGAACATCATGGCTTGAGAATAAATATTTCCCAAGCAGCTTTTGGTGTCTGGCTTACTTGATTTTTCCAAATCTGCACTATTCTTAAAGAACCACATTTTTTGAACAACTTTTTATGCGACATTTTCAACTTGGCATTAATGTTTTTGTTTTTGCATGATTTCTAGCAACTCACGTGTTTAAATATCCGTGTGCACCGGTATTGGGGAGCTGGGTGCCCCTTTGATTATTGAGAATCAACCTCCCCGAGACGAATCAAACTATCAAGACTGAATTCAGTGCCGGCCTGGAATGATGCTACTAAAATGGAAAGATAATTCCCCAGTCTGTCAGCCTGACAGTCACTGCTAAATTTCCTCCCAATGAAAAAAGGTATAATTGTCAAACCCAGCCAACTGGAGACTTAAGACTGCCTTGCAAAACCAGATCTGGAGCCCACGTGGCCTAAATCCCCCGAAACTGATTCCCGCGGGGTCCTCTAAGGTTTTGACACTAATTTAATTGACTGCTGTGTGCAACCCCAGGAAAGGGGGTAAGAAATCCATTCAAATCCTCCAGCAAATTACTGGCAGCTGAGGGGTTTGCAGAGCAAGGATCACAAGCAAAGACCCAGTCCCTTAATAAAATAAGCACTTTTTAACTTCCCCATCCGGTAGGCCAGTTATCATGGTAGGCCGTAAAACACTCACAATGACTTTTATATGTTTTATTTCAAAACCATGTTTGCAGCAGTCAATCTGTAACGCGTTCATATGTGGCTGCTTTTATTAGACTCAATCAATGCCATCGATTTCCCTTTAAATGCAAAGATTGCACAGTTCGGCTTTAATTGTGGATCTGGTTGCAAGAGCTGTCTCTTGGAGGCAGGTTTTTCTATTTTTTCCCTAATAAATCACCTTTTACTGATGAACATTGGCTGGGTTGAAGCTGACTTTGTTAGCATTTCCCCCTTAATGTCAGGCCCCGGGGTCTGTGAACCTGCAAGGAAGAAAGTGCACAGGAGCCGTTGACTGAGGGAGGCATTTTTGCAAGGTTTTAATATGTAGGTTAGGTGTGTTATTATGTCTTAATAAAGGAGTTGAAGAGAAGGTTAAACTAAAGTGCCCTGGGGAATAATTTTAAAAGGGTGTAACCATGTTTGAGGTTGTTATATAAACCACCTGTCTTAAGGGAGGGGGTGCCCTGGGGCCATTAATGTTTTGGCTCAATAATAGAGACCCCGCTCCCCCTCAGGGCCTTGCCTCATAGTTTATCAATGTGCTGCTTTATTGGGGTCTATTCATTCACTGACTGACTGACTCATTGATCTAAAGCCAGAACTAAGTGAGTTTAAATACTGGCTGTGACACCTGTTAGCTGTGTGATCTTAGGCAAGTCTTTTCATCTGTATTCCTCATTTATCAATTGGGAATAATAATAATTACCTCCTGGGGCTTTACCGAGGTTAACTAAAATAATGTATATTCAGGGCTTAGGGTGATGTCTGGCTAATAGGGAGGACATAATACGTATTCGCCATTATCACTGTGTGGTGTCAGTGGAAACGGGAGAAGGGACCTGGATAGGTTCCACCCTGAGTGGCTGTAGTTGATGGTTCCTGTGTCTCAGGCACAATTCTATGTGCTTTACAAAGAAGCGTTCATTTAACCCTCGTGTCAGTCCCACGACGGAGGTACCATTACCATTATCCCATTTTAAAGATGAGGAAACAGGCTCTAAAAGGTGGAGACCTGCTCACGCTCTCATGACTGGTGCGAAGGAGAGCCAGGTCACCCCAGGTCCACACCTTTCGTGCTCTGCTATGACGTGCCCTGCTGGGTTATGTTGCGTTTGGGGATGACAGTTTTCAGGTGTCAACTGTCGATTAAATGAGGTGCCTGGGGCTACACTCCTTGCTCCTTCAATTCTACGTGTTTTGCTCATTAGGGAGACCTTGAGGCGCGGGCCCTTTGGAGGTCCTTGAACGGATGTTGTTCCCTCGCTGACTTGTGTGGGGCCAGCTGAGTGTGGCTGATGGTCAGAGGCCCAGAGATGAGAGACCCTGATCAAATGGTGGAGCTGATCTTTGATATCCACCCCCCCACCCCGCTCCGTGCCGTGGATTCCTCTTCCGGTGCCGTCTTGGTCTCCTGGTTCATTTTGCTTTAGTGCCATTTCATTTCCTCTCTTACTGAACCTCACACTCAGAGAGGTGTCCAGAGACTATTTACTTCCCCCTTTTCCCCTACTTTCCTCCTTCCTTCTAAATAGATTTAGGAGTTTCTATTTTGTGTCATGCAGTTTTCTCAGTATTAAGGATGCAGCTCTGAAAAAAACATTCATTCGTTGGACTATTTGAGTACCTATGAAGTTCCAGCATCCGTTCTGGGCACTGGGAATATAGCTGTTAATATTACCAGCCTGGACCCTTCTCAGAGCCCACGTTCTAGTGAGGCTGCAGACATTATGTGGGTAGACAATAAATAGGCTTTAAAAGGGTGGGGATAAGTGGTACAAAGAAATTAAGGACATATCAGGGGCCTGAGAGTGATGGGGTGGCCCTCTTTTAAATGGCCTGATGAGGGAGGCCTCTCTGAAGAAAGAGCATGTTAGCAGCGTCTGAACTGTTATGTGATTCTTCGTGTGAGAGTCCGGGTGGAGGGAACAGCTAATACGAAAGCCCCAAGGACTCTGATTCTTCAAGAAATAGCACAGAAGTCAGTGTGGCTGCAGCTGACTATACAAGGCCAATGTGCCTGGAGCCATGGGATGTGTTCCATGGAAGGATCTCGGTGTCATGCTCTGTCACTGTTGAGTGGGGTCTAGTGGTCACCCTCCAAAACTTACTCAGGAAGATTTCTGATTGTGGGTGTGGGAGGATGTCTGTTTCTTCACATCTCCACCAGCACTGGGTATTGGTAGTAGTATGCGGCAACTTTCAAAAATTTAAAAATTTTTAAATTGCCAACTTGATAGAGAAAAATGGCACCTGATTGCTGTTCTGGTCTGACTTTGTGATTGCTGTGGTGTTGAGTGTACTTTTGTGTGTTCATTGGCTTTCTGTATTAGTTTCAAGTCCAATCTCTATGTCTGTCCATCCTTCTGTCTGTCTCTTTCCTTTCTTGATCTGCTGGTGCACAGAGATGGGCTAGTCATGGCCTTTGATTCATGACACGCTCTCATCACTGGTCCACACACGGCCTCGGTCCCTTCCTCCTTCCCTCCTTTCTCTTCTTCTCTCATTTGAATAACACAAGTCTCTCTAATCCTGTCACCCAGGGCCTATTCTCTTTCCTTCATACCAAGTAAGGTAAGTGGCCCTTAACTCTGCTGCACCTTATAACCACCTGGGACACTTTTTAAGATTCCAATATCTGGCTGCACCCCAGATGAATTAAATTCCAATCTCTTTGGGAAGGGGCGGCAGGCATCAGCGTTTGTTTGTCTTTTAGTCATCCGTTTTATTACACTGTGCAGCCAAGGTTGAGAACTACTGCATTATGCCAAGTTGATGTCATTAAGGTGTAAAAGTGAATCTTTCCAGTGTCATAGATTTGGTCCTGCTTCCCTGACGGGCAGCTCTGGTCCTCTCTTTAGCTTGGATTTAGACATCGAGAGACATTCACCTACTCTACCAACAAATATGTATTGAATCCAGACAATGCTCTAGGCACCGAGGAAACATCCACAAACAAGGTGGGCTCTAGCCTTTGCAGACCTTACATTTTAGTGGGAGGAGACAGAGAAAAGTCAACTAGTGGAAAGATGAACAAGATGATTAGGCCTTATGGTAATTCGTAAGTAGGAAATAGAGTTCTATGGTAGAGAGTGATTGGCGAGGGGGAAAAGCCAAAGGAGCAGGCAGAGCAAGTGAAGTTGCCACGAGGCAGGACATGGGGGAGAGCCGGAGTGACAGGGGCGGGTGGCTGGGCATGAGAAGGAGGAGATGCCGGAGAGGCAAGCTCTGGCCTGGATCTCCCGCTAGCAGGGGAAGAGGCAGGTGTACACGTTCTGTATACTATGCCGGGGCTCCTGCTCAGCAAATGTGCATGAGGAGAGACTAGTGGGGACAGAGGATAGAACACAGGTTAGAACACGGGATAGAGGGATGTTCCAGACTGGAGGAGGATGGGCTTCTGCAAAAGGTGAAAGGGGAATGGGACGAGACGTTTGCTCTGATAAAGAAACTTCTAGGCAGAGGAAATATTGTCTGCAAAGTTACGGAGCTGGGCAAAGACCTGGAGTATCCTGGGAGAGGGGAGAAGATCGGGATGACGGGGATGCAGGAGTAAAGGGTGTGTGACAGCAGATGAGGTCAGAGAGGAAGGCTGGGCTCGGGCCGTGTGGGGCTGAGGAATATGTTTCATCCTGTAAGGCGCCAGCGACCTTCAGGAAGGAAGGATCAGCTTCGTTAGTCAGGAGGATAACTCAGGCAGAAAGGGTGACTGAAAGAAAGGTAAGATTCTCCTGGGGTCTGCAAACTTTTTCTGCAAAGGGTCAGATAGTAAATATTTCAGGCTTTACAGGCCATCCGGTCGCTGTCTTAACTAGTCCCCTCTGCCATTGTGGTACAAGAGCAGCCGTAGACAACGATAAATGAATGGGTGTACTGGTGTTTCAATAAAAATTTATTTACAAAAATAGGCATTGGGCTGGATTTCATCAGTGTGCCATCATTTGGCAACCCCTGGTATTCCAATAGAATATTTAAGCATGTTAATTATGATAATTATATTGGTCTGAAATAAAATTAGGAAACAAAAGATTTAAAGTTGTTCTTTATTTTTTGTTATTACCAATGATACATTTGTAAAGTGAATCTTGGGATCTCTCAGCTCTGAATTAAATGTTTGGCAGGGCTGACTCTTGACAAAATTGCCAAGAACTGGAATAATCTCTGTCACTTTTCTTTTTCTGCTCCTTCTCTCCTGATTCCTAGGTCTTTAGCACCTCAAATTTCCCCCAGTTTGGGGTAGCTGAATTACATAGAATGGTGGCCCTATGAGTTTCTACATAGGAGGGACTTGGGAGGAAGAGTTTGCCTCAAAAAGGGCTTGAGGCGACTTGTCCTGAAGCTATATCCACACAGCAAGTGTATTATTTTATTTACATTATAAGTGTGAGGAGGCTTCGAGGGGCTGATGGAGAAGCCTGACTGATAAAGGAACATTAATGATATGGCAGGTGTCAGGGACTGTGAGGGAGCTGAGATTTTTCTACTTGCAAGCTAACAAATGGACTGCCACAGTTTTACAGATGTTTCTGAAGATGCAAGTCTCCTGGGTCAGAGACAAAGGACATTTTACTACTCACAGCAATGGCAGTGTCCAGGGTGTCGGCATTTGTGCCGGCTCTCTGAGCTACATTCCCACTGGGCAACCCAAAGAGGGCCAGGTGATGCCTGCACATGCAGCGGATCATGGGTGGTGTTACAATAGAGAAATCCCAAGTTTAGGAAATCCACATCTTTTCTGATGGGCAATATCTGCCCTTGGCCACAGAGGGAGACATTAGCTTTGTTTTCTTGAACAGTAAACAAATCTGCCCATTGCTCTATAAAGGAGACACCATCTCTATCTTTCAAGGTGGTTTGCTGTACAAAATTCCTGAAAGTCTAGCCCGTTACAAAGGCAGTCACTGCCTCTGCTCGCAAGACATGAAGAAATGCAAGAGATGCGTGGATAATTGTCTCTCAACAGCAGGCTTCATATTTTGCATTTTATTTAGGAGCAAAACAGAAAGCTGAAAGAACTGCAATGGTGCTGCAATGGTGGAATTTTTCAGCAGCAGTGAGCAAGGAGGCAACATGCTTCTTTGAAGAACAAGATCGTCCCTGGAGTCCTGGCATGAGCTCCCCTTCACGTTCACTTTGTCTGCTTTGACCTCTAGCTGACTGTCCAGAGTCTCTGTCTGCTTGCCTTGGTGGTTAGAATTATTTTTATCGTGTTAAGGGCTGTTTTCACACATCCTAAGTTTGGAGAGAGATCTTTGTTGTAAACACACTTGATAAATGATCCCCAAACATGCCAAAGAGTTCCAACCAAGAATGAATCACTTTTGAAGAATGCTTCCGTAAAATGTTTCAGGAAAATAGCCTTTCTTTTCAGACCTGGGTGTTAAGCCATGACAGAGTTATCGTGAGTTATTGAGACCTTTGACTGGACAGCAATCTCCATGATTTCTACAGTTCCAATGACACGGGCTTCAATAATAGTATTTAATCATGAGCCATTAACAAATCATGATTTCTGGGTGAGTATAAAAGATAAAACTCAATGAAATCAGTTATTATTTTTCTTTTGGAGAGGTGAGATTATCTCCAAGTCAAGGGAGTTCTCTCTTGAAATTTTAACAGACTCCTGTGTTGGAAATAATCTGGGTTTGGGATATTTGAAGGCATAGGATGGACTTAGTTACTTTTGTATTTTCATTGCCCATGCCAGGCATAGGTATATTCAGT
This sequence comes from Tapirus indicus, assembly GCA_031878705.1. Taxonomy (NCBI): domain Eukaryota; kingdom Metazoa; phylum Chordata; class Mammalia; order Perissodactyla; family Tapiridae; genus Tapirus; species Tapirus indicus. The sequence goes on from CM062929.1 coordinate 48,900,433, forward strand.
GGTATATTGAAGGTGCTCAGTAAATGGTTGATGCAGTATATAGGGTGATGCAGTATATAGGTTCTTGTTTGGCAATAAACAAACATGTATTAAGTTCCTATCAAGTGCAAGCCACCAGAAGCATGGGGATTGGGGACATCTCTTCTGACACACATTAATTGAAACTATTTATCTAGTTAGGATTTAAATCTATTGAGCCCTTCCTCACTCCTTTCCTGGCAGTGTACTATGTGCTTTAATTGCATGATTAATTGTGCACAGTAACCCCATGGGGGTGGTACAACTAGTATGGATATTTTACAGATGGGAAAAATGGGGCTGGAGGGGTTAATCACTGACCAAGTTGCCACATCTAGTTAGTGGCGAAGGTTGGTTTAAACCACACAGGCTGCCTCTGGGGTTACACTGCTGCCCCTGTAACTCAAGTTTTTACTTCTGTACTAAAACATGGTGTGTGAAGAAGGCACCAGATATTCTTTATCTCCCTTGAAATTGTAAGAAGAGTAAAAGAAATACATTTCATTATAATAGATCCCAATGGAGTTCAGGGTTATTGAAATTGTCTTAATTATGGCGGCTGAATGCATACACTTCCTTCTTGAGAGCCTTGTTTTAAAATATAGTGTATTAATAGAAAATTTGAGATGTAAAGGCTAACCAATCAGAGATGATTGTCATTTGAAAGATAGTTTGTTGCTTACAGTTCCCAAGAGGAGGAGACTACACCACGCCATTGCAGGGGGGCCACACCGGGGAGCACTGAGGCTGGACAGAGGCAGAAGGAGAACTGGTGACCATGGCCAGAGCCTTTATTGTGGTTTCCGAGGGAAGGAACAGGCAAGGTAGGAGAAACAAGTTAGAACTGGCTAGTTTGAATAATTTCAGTAGGCTCTGGGGCATGAGGCTCTCCCTAGTTGTCTAGTAGGTGGCCCTGGGGTGATTAGGGCAGGTGGATAGTGGCCTAGAGTTTGACAGCCTGCTAAGGGAGGGAGTTAGAGACTCAAGATTGGTTGGTTTGCATTGAAAAGTGCCCCGGGGAGTGGTGGTAATGAGGGAAGTGGGAGGCCAAGGCAAGGCCACTCAGGTTGTCCAGAATGAGTTGTGTCCAACATCTGCATGCAGGGCAGAGGTCAAAGCATAAAGTTCACACAAGCTGAAAGTATGGTTAATACAACCCGTAAGAAGAGATGTGTAGTTTGGTAGAAGAGTGGGGTAGGGTGTAGAATGAGAAAACAGAACAGGGCCACGGACTCGGCTCTTCTACTGGTTTATCTGTAGGACTGTGTGCAAGTCTTTTTATTTTGCTTTACCAAGACTCAATCTCTCCATTTGTAAAGTTGGGGCATTTCACTAAATCACTCTTTCCCAAGATGTGGGACATATCACTAGTGTTACATTAGATGACTTCAGAGGGTAAAGAGACATGGCATCAAATAACAGTAAATCACAAAAGGCTGTCTACTTTTCCATTTCTTTCAGTCTTTCTAATTGCCCCAAGGAGAAAGTCTCAGTTTGGTGCTATTTTGCCATTAATGCCTCCTTAATCCTTGCTACTTTCATTTCAACAAAAAGTGGGTCTCAGCCTTAGACACTTTGACAGGCATTTCAACCTGGTTCTTGGTTGCAGACAAGAGAGGCCACTTGAAATAAATTGGGTAGCTTCCAGAAGGCCAGAAAATATTAATTACTAGCAGGGTGAGTAGATGTTTTGATCCAAGGCAAAGCTCAGATATATGGAAATCCAAATCACCAGAAGAGATATCCCCAAACCCTGTGTGTTAGTTTCCTAGGGCTGCTGTGACAAATTACCACAAACTTGGTGGCTTCAAACAATAGAACTTTATTCTCTCATAGTTTTAGAAACGAGCAGTCTGAAATCAAGGTGCCAGGAGGGTCACACTCCCTCTGAAGCCTCTAGGGGACAATCCTTTCTTGCCTTTTCCAGCTTCTAGTGGCTCATCAGCTTGTCTATGCATCACCCTTGTCTCTGCCTCCATCTTCATGTGGTCTTGTCTTCTCTGTCTCTGTGTCCTTCTCTCTTATAAGGACACTCACCATTGGATTTAGAGCCCACCCCAAATCCAGGATTTCATCTCAAGATCTTTAACTAATTACATCTGCAAGGTCATAGTCCCAAACAACATCACATTCTGAGGTTCAGAGTGGACATGAATTTTGGGGGACATTTTTCAAGTCACTGTATTGGCAAACAAAGCAAGCCAGGAATCTGAGAAATGCCACGAGAATGGCCTGCCTGGCACTGTGGATGACATTTGGCGGTATACCATCCACACTTGTGTGTGTCCCTTAGTGTGAATTCATTATGACTATCCCTTTGTCCTTGACTCTTTCAAGTTTCAAAGTCATGAGCCAGAGCATCTGATTGGCTAAGTCTCAGTCACTTGCCAGGAGATGAGGAGAGGAACTCTGAATCCTTCTTCAGCATCCACTTTGGAAGTCAAGACTTCCAATTGTAGGGCAGGCCCTACAATTTGGGCTTCCCTATAAAGGAAGAACTTTCAGAGACTAAGTATGCAAAGAATGACAAATATCTACTACAACAGCTAGCAGCCAGCTAAATTCAATGCCTTTCTCTTCACGAGCTCTATTTTTACCATTGTATTCTATTTATCACAAGTAATGTTACTTTTTCACTTATAGTAGTACTACTTTGTGAATCAAATTTACTTAGGTAAAAAACACACTATTGATTTACAAAGAGATGAGAAATTAATAACAGTATACAGTGTCATGTTGCTATGGACGGAAATGGAGTGGTACCCAGACAGGTAAGAATCATAAAGGTAGGAGGCAAATGTCCAACATCCAGGCTGAACTGGAATATTTCCCAGACATTTCCAGACCCTACAATTCTTTGCACTCATGGTTATTTGTTTAGAAAGACTTAGATGTCATGAGGCCCGGGGTTATTGATCTATAATTCAAGGCATCACAAAGAACCGAGAATAGACAATTCGTAAGCTTTAGAGGTTTCAGCAAAGCACTACAGTGCCTGTGTGTTTTAGGTGAGTTTTCCAGCCTGTGCTGAACAGGCATTTTAACAAATACCAGCCACTCTATTTGGATCTGGCTCCTCTATCTCCAATAACGTACTGGGTCTTTTCACCTGTATATCCTGCTGTTATCTCAAATTTAGCAGGTGGAGAAACAAATTCATCATTATGCTCCCCAAACCCGTATATTTTCCTGACTTCCCTGGCATCCACTCTCAGCCTGCCAAGCCTGCAACCTTAGAGAATTTCTGACTCACTCATCTCCATCACCTCCTGAATGCATCCAGTCACTGCATCTTATTGAACTCCCCCCTGGAGGGTATCTTGCATCTTCCCTTTTCTTCCCACCATTGCCAACGTGGTCTAGGTTTCACCTGCTCTCATCCCGTAGCTGGGGTTTCCAATCCTCCAGTGTGCATCTTCAGTTTCGTTGCACCTGTCTCTTCATCATTGTAGTGCCAAGAGGTGGCTGGGGTGAAATTTAGCCCCTTCTGTGATTTCCAGCAGTCCCACAAGCCTAAATAAGCAAGTGATCTGAGTCACACCCGTGTGCTTGCCATGCAGATACAGTTCAAGTCCACTTGTCTTGCACAACCTCCCAAACAAATTGTCACCGTCCCAGTTTCCCTGTATGGAAATTTTGGAGCCAGCCCTACTCTTCATTGTCCTTTAAACATGCCAAATTTAGGGCTTTCTCCCTCAATCCAAATTTTCTCTCTCTCTTCATTTGGAACACCCCTTGATTTCTTGATCTATATCCTTATTAATCACATGAAGGTCTAGTGTGAAAAGAACATTAGCTGTGAACTCAGAATAGATAGGGAATATTTGAACTTTGTTCCCTCCCCTATTTTTTCCTGGAGAGTACTTGTAAGAGAAAAATTTGAGTGACTAAACATTTGCATTTCTTATTTGTTTATTTCTTCCAAGTTAATTTGCATTAGGATACATCTGTTAAGCAAACATGCCCAAGGCTTTGGACCAGTTACAGCCCTAGGTAAACAAGGTAGGAAAGGTGAAGAACATCTGTTTGCCTCTAGCTGGTAAGATTTCTGAGGTTTAGTGTGGGGCACCAGCTGTCTTGCAAAGTCCTGATTTGTTGCTGCCGATGGAAAGATGCTAACAATCCCAAAATGACAAGAGCTGGCAAGGACAAGACGGGCAAGGAGAAGCATTCTGACAAAGGGGCAAATCTGAGACAGTAGCAACCTGTTTCTCAGGAAAAGTTTCCCTTCCCTCTCTTCAACCTTAAGAAAATGAGTCAGGGACTGGGCTGGGAAGGGGAGGAACATGCAGACATGGACTTGGGAGTTTAGGAATTGATGAGATCTTGGTGATAGCATCTCATTCCAATTCTGAGTTGACCTGGGAAATTGTCAGAACTCTTCGGTACGGGTGACACTAGAGAGATAATAAAATGTCCTGCTATTTGGCAGGCAAACAGGCTCTTTATTTCTCACATTACTCCAGGACCACAAGGCCATAGCTCTAGGTGGTTTTGAGTAGTTTTAACTAATTCTGACCTGTAGGTTGGTATAAATCCAACCTGCTCCATAAAGCTGTTTCTGAATATTCCAGAGCTCATCATTTCTCACTTCTCCAACTTCTGTAAGTTTATCCCTTCCATTCATAAGTAAACTGTTTGTTTGGCCTGTCCCACTGGAAGTTCATCTGGTCAACTCCACATGACCAGGAGCGTAAAACCTAATACTTAAATTGAATATTCAAGCACGTACTGGCTTATGTTGTTAGTTTCATCTTTTCACTGGGTAGATTCTGTTTCTTCAAATAGAATACACCATCCTTAAGGGCAAAGATTATGGCATTTAATTAGAAGCCTTTTATAAAGTACTTCGCCCCCCACCCCCACCCCATCAAAGTGTTGAATACAGCAGCACAGAACTCCATGAATGTGTTTCAGATTCATTTATTCTGCAAATAATTGTGTTTCAACTGTGCATCAGGCCTTGAGGTTGGGAGTAGGTCTACATCCATGAACAAGCTATAGAAGATTTCTGCTCTCGTGGAGGAGACAGATGACGAACAAGTCAACACGTGGATCGTGTAATTACATTTTGTGATTTGTGCTATGAAGGAAATAAAGTGGTTGTTCCAACAGGCAAGGCCTACTCTAGAGGGGGTGGTCAAGGAAGGCTCTCTATGGAGGGGATATTGAAGGCAGGGTCTGAAGGTGAAAAGGAGCCAGGGATGCAAAAATCCAGAGAAGAGAAAATGTGGTGGGAAAGAGGTTGTTTTCTAGGGTATAATAGAAGGTTCATGTGCTGATGATGGGGATAGGGAGATATGATAAGGTTTAGGAGTTACGCAGGCTCTCATCCTGCTGACTCTGGTGGGGAGTTGGGGTTTTAATCTAAGTGTAGTGAAAAGCCATTGAAGGAATTAAAAGCTGAGGGGTGACATTGTAAAAAAAAATAGGGGAGCAAGGATGGAATGGGGAGACTGGTGAGGAAGGTACTGTCATAAGCCAGGTGAGAGGTGATGATGGCTCATATCAGGCTGGTGATAGTGCAGATGAAGAAAAGCAGATGAATTTGAGAGAAATATTGGAGGTCAAACCAATAGGGCCCATGACTACGGGCAATAGGTAGGGGACAATGTGGAGCCAGAGGTGACTCCAACATTGCTACCTTTTGAACGTTAGGGTCACTTACTAAGATGGGGGAAACTGGAGGAGAGATTTAGGAGAGAAAAGTCACAGTTTTTATTTTGGACATGTTAAGTTTGAGATGCATATGAGTCATCAAAGTAAAGGTGTTGAAGGGACTATTGGTTACATGAATCTAGGGCTCAGAAAAAGAGATCTGGACTAAAAATTAAATTTGTATAGCCAAAAGATGTCCAAAGCCTACAGCTGCAAGAATGGGCAAAGTCAGCCAAGGGGATAGAATAATCTGCCACGTGGATTTGAAGGCACTTTGAAATCTGCAAACTGGTCTATGTGCTTGAGGGCTCCAGAAACAGGGTTTATGAGAGTCGAGGCTCATGTAACACACAGCAGGGATTATGAGGCAGATCTTTCAGGGCAGAGGCAGCTGAAAGCATGCTGGTTGGGGTGAGCGAGGGAATCTGCAATCGTCCACACGGGGTGAGTCCAGGAGAATTATACTTTGGATGCAACGCTCCATCTCATGAGGATGTTTCCACCATTAATGTCGCACTTCAAGGACTTTATGCAGATTACGGATTTAAACTGGGTTAAGGTATTAGATGAAAAACAACAGAACTCATCAGTGTCATTGTGAAATATTTTTTTTTGAAGAGAAAAGAAAGTTGATGATAATTTCCCAACAATATGCTACGATTGTGCCTAACCTGTTTTTTTCGTGTGGCGAGATCGTTCCACTGAGTGAGGATATTTTGAGAACAGATAATTGCAGTGTGTATATGGGACACAGCCAGTTAAAAGCAAAATAAATAAATAAATAAATAAAATTTTTAAAGCAAAAAACCCCCAAATTCAATCAATCAGCTTGGTTCCCACCATTTTGTTTTATATCTCAGAAAATGGTTGAATGTGTCTTTTCCCTATTCGTTCTCGTTTATCTTAGCACTCTGTAGATCAAGCAGGTTACTTTTAGCTAGAAGCAATCTGAGTTTACTTTCTACTGCCTAAAGTGTTCCCTTATTGTTAATTTCTGACTGCAAAAATAGTTCATGACCGAATTTTCATTGTTAAAAAATAAAACGCAGTAGACGTGACTAGTTTCTTTTCTGACCTTTGCACTAAATTCACTTATACTATGGGTTTTGTGTGTGTCCGTGCAAGCTTTTTTTAAAGTGCATTTCCATGTGTATTCTTTGGAAAGAGATTTATGTATCCTTTGGAAATATATATTGTTTTATTCTTTTACACATATGATTGTCACTTTTCTTTTTTTGCTCAAAAATATGTCTCATAGATCTTGCTGTGTCAAGCCGTATTGAGTCGCATAACTTTTTTTTTAAATCACCGGGGAGAATTCTATATTGTGGAGATGGGCTTTATTTTGCCATGCCTCTCTATTGGCAAATCTTTAGATTGTTTCTGATTTTTTGCTAATACAAACAGGCTGCCTGGAACATTCTCGACATGCCTCTAGTGCTCCCTGTGAGTCTTCCAGGAAGAACTCTCCAGTCAATATTGTTTCTCAGAAGAGTTTGATTTGTGCTTGCAGATTCAAACTTAACAAGCATTTGTCAGACTCTTCCTTTGATCTGGGCTTGGTGTTAGATGTGCTTGTGTCCATCATCTCATTTAAACCTTCAGTAACTAGAGAGATGGGGCCAGTTATTATGCTTATATAAGGGATAAGGGACAAGAGATTCCAAAAGGCTAAAAAGTTGTCTCAAGGGGAAATGGTGAGCAAACGATTGGGCAGTGCTTGAGGCTAGGTGAGCAGAAATGACCCACTGCACCACATCACCTCCACGCATGGTCCTGTGACAACCGCTTATAGTTATGGAGAAGGAAGGACCTGGAAATCATACTTCCTAGATTCTGAATTCAGATTCTTGCTCTTCTTTGAGGGGTATGCTGTGAGACTTTGTCATGTCACTTGATTTCTTATAGCGTTGGTTTCCTTATCTGGAAAGTGGAGCTCCGAACAACACCTTGGTCAGAGGGTGTGTGACCTGTGCGTTATTGCACAGATCTGACAACGTGAGCAAGCTTTGAAAGGTAGGAAGCATCAAATATTGCACAGCTTTATACTGGCATGGAGATGGCGTGAATGAACAAAGCGCCTGTTCTCTAGGAGATGAAATTCTCTACCAGCAGTGGCTGAGCACATCACCAGGACAGAATGGCCTCCAGGTCACCAGGCATCTGACCAAAAGGCCAGGGTCCTTTGTTTCTTTTTACCCCTCAGTCCCTCAGAATTGCTACTGCTTTCAACATCTCTAGGCCTTTCTATTAGTTCAAAGAGGTGATCTAAATCAGGAAAATTTGTTTTATTTTGAACCACGTCAGAAACTGGGAAATGGATCCTCTTTTCATGGACCTCTGGTAATTTGGAAAATAAACATGGCTTGAGAATTGGGGTGAGTATTGGAGCCTTCAAGAATAAGAAGAAATAGTTTTCAAGTGCCTTCAATGTATCGCAAACTATGTTAAAGCTTTACTTAAAGTATTAGAACTCTTTAGGTTGTAAGTTCCAAAAGCTTTACCTAAACTTTCATGAGCACAAAAGTTAATTCATTGGTTCATGAAACAAATAGTTTTCTAGTACAGTCTAGCTTCAGGCATGGTTGGATCCAGGAGCTCAGACAGTGTCATAAGGACCCAGTCTTCCTCCTTTCAGTGTTTTGTTCTGTGTTCCTTTTGTTGGCCTCCTTCTTAATTAGGTTCTCCTCTTATGGTGGTGATATGACTGCCATCTATTCTGAGCTTAGTCTTGTTCAAGTAATTCAAACCGAGCATTGCTTTTTCTCTGAAAAGTAAAATAAAGTAACTTGAGTTAGGCCTTATTTGGCCTGATTGGTCTGGGTTAGGTAATGTGTCCATCCTTAAATGGATGAACTGTGGTCAGGCGATGAATTGTTTTGATTGGCCAGGCCCAGGTCAAATGTCTATCCTTGGAAGCCAGAGATGGGGAGAGGTCCCCACTCAAATCACATGGACTAAGAGAAGTAAAGCCAGTTCTGTGAGAGAAAATCAGGGAAGTGGGAATGAGTATTGGGTTTGCAAAAATCTCAGATGCCTCATATAAATAAATATCACATTTAGTTCTCATAATGATTCTGTAGAGCGGTACTGAAAATCCTTGGCTTTTGGTTAGATGAAGAGGCAGATGCTTCGAGTGGTTACCTCACTCGCTCAAGGCCACCCAGCTAGTAATTGGAGAAGCTGGGTTTTGAGTCTGGATTTGACCGTATTCTTCACCATTTCACTCTAACTGCCCCTGTTCTAGCATTCCAATCCTACCCTCCTTCCTCCTCCCCACAAGCACAGAGGGTGGTCCGAGCTAACAACTGCTCCAGGACTCAGCAAATCACATTAGCATCGCTCTGCCTGGTTTCTCTGGGTGGCACGCTCAGCGATGCAGTGCAGGCTAGTCGGCTCATGGTCGTATAAGAGAAACCTTTACTAAACCAATCCATGGAGTCCGCAAAACCATCGGTCTTCCAACTTCCCATCGGGTGGCCTGTGCTCAAGGGTAGAGCAAGGGGCTAGAAATCACGGGAAAGGTTCCCCTTGACACATTTCTACAGCTGGGACGTGAAAAAAGTGTTGTTCACTTTGTTTAATACCACAATCACTGAAAAATCAAAATGTCTACAGATGCACTCACTGTAGTAAATTATTAGGTAATTAACCTTAATGCTCCCTGCTCTGAGTCACCAACCTCCTTTTGAGAATATTTTTCAGGCATCATAATATATGATTGCACCACAGCTTAATGTTAAGCACAACCAAGTTTTAATACAGTGAAGGGATTTAAAATGGAGCAGATTCCAGAAGAGGGAGGGGAAGAGCTTTGTGTACTGTTGAAGGAAAAATGCAGACTTGCAGTAAAGACAGAAGTGACAAAATTGGGAGGAGAGGTGTTCTTTTTAAGCAATCTCAAACTCATACTTTCTTTCTTTCTACCAGCAAGTTTAAGCCTTTATCATGTCATGCTTGGGCTATTTTAATAGAGAACTTTCTCTCTCCTCTCCAACCCATTGTACCAGATTAATCTTCTTGAAGCACAAGACTCATAATACTGCCCAATTCATAAGCCTTTAGCGGCCCCATCTTGCCAATAAACAACATCCAAACACCTTAGAGGAAATTTTTGATTCTTCCTTAGTCTAGCTTTCAGACCATCTCTTCTATTATGGCTCAACATGACGCCTTTGATCATCAGCCCTCTGCCTTGCACACCCTTCCTGGGTTTCTTGACTTCATTTATGCTGCTTCCTAGGGCTGGGAAGATGTGAATCGGTGATGGTTAACAGCGAAGACTCGGGGAGAGATTGCATGGATTTGAAAGCCTGCTTTCCTCGTTTCTGATTCTGTTACCTTGGGCGTGTTTGTTAACCTCCCTGTGATCAGTTTCCTCATCTATGCGGTGGGAATGCTAATGGAAATGACCGCAGAGGGCTGTTGTAAAGGTTAAGTGAGATAATGCATGGAAATACCTAGAAAATTACTCAGTGCTTTTTATATTTTAGCAAATCACCAGTACATTTTGATCTCACATTGTTTGTCATGTCATTAGAATCACACCCCCTTGGATTAGCAGCTTCCGGGAGCTACACCAGGGGTGGGAGCCGGGACTGTGGGAGCAGGTGCAGCACGGGCAGAGAGATAGAGGGTGAGAGCTGGCGTGAGTCTGGGGACAGGAATGAGGGACACTCAGTCAGAGCAAGAGGCTTGGAAAAATAAGTGATCAGGAGGAAGGGCTTGGAGAGGCTCTTAGCAGGCTGAGCTCAGAGACGGGCTTTTTATGGGGCAGCTCTGCCTTTGCCTATTGATAGCAAGGCTGCTGGTAATGGAGCTGGACAAGACAGGCCTAGATGACCATCACCCACTCAATGCTCTTTAAAAAGTGATTTTCATTGTATAAAAAAGACATATATTCTCCATATAACAAATAAAACACTACATATAAGACTAAAGTCTCCTTTGACCCACTCTCCCTCTCCTTAGAAATGACTTCTGTTATAAAAATACTTCTGGACATTATCAGTTTGTAAGTATATGCATACCCATAGAAATTATATAGAATTAAAAAAATTTGTTTATATACATGGCATCATGCCATTGATGTTGTCCTGGAATAAATTTTTTTTCCACTTGACAATAGACCTAGGAGAAGTAATAATATATATGTATATATAAGTTACTTCTTCTGTAAAGTCTATGATCATATAGAGCTTTTATATATCTCCCACTTCTTGAAATGGCTACACAGCATTCTATACTATAATCATGTCATAATTTATTCAGCCATTGCCTTACTAATGGGCATTAGGGTTGATTCATGTTCTTTTTGCATCTTAGCTCTTAAGCCAAAGCATCCGTTTTGATTTCTACTATATTCATTCATTTGTTGAATAAGTATTTATTGAACACATATTATATGCCAGGTGCTATGATAGCTGTTGGGGATGTAAGAGAGTGGAATTTGCTACCCCAAAATGTGTCTCTTTGGCTTGATTATTATTATTATTTGCTGGGAAAGATTTGCCCTGAGCTAACATGGATTGATTATTCTTAAGAATAAAAGACTCAGGAAGAAACTTTGACCTTCCCCCTAACTTAAGATAGTTAGAGAATTTAAGATAGAAGGCCTGTCCCAGGAAGGAGCGCTCACCATAGATAACTATAGTATAATATGAACTAGGTGTGCTAGACAGGGAGGAACGTAGCAAGGCGCATTTGATCAAAGTCCTCTCCATGTCCCATTGTCTCTGCATGGTACAAACATTTGTTGACCAAACATTTGCTTTTCCAACTCCATGTAAATTGCCTTCTTCCCTTCTGAAGTTCCAAAACACTAGCTCCAACATCCTCTTTTGTCTTTAGTGGAAGATGGTATTTAAGGTGGTGGCTTTGGCCATTTTGGCAAGTTACTCAGTTCTCTGGGTTTCCCATGTATATATGTTATTAAATTTGTTTTTCTCCTGTTATTCTGTCTCATGTCAATTTAATTCTTAGACCAGCCAGAAGAACCTGGAAGGTAGAGGAATATTTCTTCCTCCCCTACAGAGTACTGCCCTACTACCACCAGCTCTCCAGTCTCATGGGCAACTGATTCGGGGAGGAAGGGTGTTCTCAGGATAGGTGTAGTGGTGTTTCCCTTACACTGGGTAGGTTCTGAAGCCAGTAAGCATAAATGGCTAAAATATGTAGTGTCAGAATTATCCTTGAAAATCCTCTAAATTGTTTGTAAAGTAGTGTGTTCAAGGTTTTTATACTTAGTCCTCTATGATAAAGGAGGAGATAATTGGATAATTCTGCAATATTTCTCTTTCCTTCAGGATTTATTTTCTTTTTTTTAAAATGCTAGGCCTCTATAACCTTAATGCAGGTGTGTGTATGTGTGTGTATAAAAGAAATTATGAGAATCCGGCAGGCCTTGGCATGAGGGATGGTACATGGTTGGTTGTTAGGTTCTCAGATTAGCTATAAGTTAGATTTGCATACATAATATGATTCCACTTTCTATAAAGTGCTCACAGGAGCCAATGAAAACTTCTAAAAGTTAAAGAACCATTCCATTAGCTACTAGAACCAGTACCCAATTATTCCATGTGATGTTTCTTCTTGAAAACAGATTTTGATTTTTTTGGCTTTCAAAATTAGGGCTTTTTGTTTGTTGTTCCCAATAACAAAACTAATTTTCTGATGCCCAGAGATACAGCTTCCCCCCATGTCAATTTTTTAGACAATTATCAATGATGTTGTGGAATTCCTATAATTCATTAAACTGATATAAAAATAGGAAGGTAGGAATTGGGTTTTTATTCCAGAATGATTTGAGCCCAATTATTTTCTCCTTTCACAATATATCAATGGCTAAAAAGGAAAGACTTATTCTCTCTCTTTTTTTTTTGAGGAGGATTGGCCCTGTGCTAACATCTGTTGCCAATCTTCCTCTTTAAAATTTTTTTTTCTCCCTATAGCCCAGTATATAGTTGTGTATCATAGTTGTAGCTCCTCTATATGTGATGCCACCTCAGCATGGCTTGATGAGCAATGAGCAGGTCCGCCCCCAGGATCCGAACTGGTGAACCCCAGCCACCGAAGTAGAACGCATGAACTTACCTGCTCCACCACTGGGCCGGCCCCCAGACTTATTCTTGTTTCAAGATGTATGGTGATGAAGTTAGGGCTTCTGTAAATAAATGATTTAGGGGGTCAGTAATTTTCACTTCAAGGGAAAACCAAGACAGGAGGGGAAGTGTTTGGGCAAGAGAGGAGGTGTGATCCATGAACAAAAGGTTTGGAGAGTTTTCAGTAGAAGGCTGAAGGAGGAAGTTTGAATGATAACAAGAGCATAATGCTTGTAAAGTCACAGCAGGTCTCAAATAGGGTGATTTGTCACTGAATCGCTTGCAGGCATTGAGTTTCAAGGTTACTACACGTGCAGAGTCTCTGTCTCATCGCTGACTCCCGTTTTCCTTTGAATATTAGGTGGTTGTTGAGAACTTGTAGAAGGGGCGTGGTGTGCAAGGGTCTGCATGAGATAAAACTGACCTGAGTGCCGTGGGGGCGTGGTCAGAGAAGGGGGCACTGCTTGGTACACCAGGCCCCCCCTCTGAGAGGTGGGCGGGCCTCTACAGAGCAACTTGCCTGCACCCTCAGGCACGCCATGTCAGGTGGTGCCGAGGGCTGACCTGACACCCTTCTACGTGAGCGAGTGTGAGCTCCATTTCCAGGTCTCACCAGTCAGCCCAGGGAGGACAGGCCTGCCTGGAGACATGCCCTACCTATCAGCACAAACCGAGTCATTTGAATGTTTTAACAAACAAAAGCCAAATAGCAGAAAAGCTGGCATCAAAGGTCCACCAGTGGACTCACTGAAATGAGAGAGTGTGTTGGTCACACATCTTTTATTTGAATGTGGATCCTACTAAATCTTGCCCTTTGTTGCTAAAACTGGCAATAAAAGTAAGTTTTAAAGCTAATAGAAAAGATGATATTTGCTTGGAGTTCCCGTAATCAGAGCAGAGATACAATGTGGATATTAGAAAAATGGAATTAGGTCCAGACGTGTTAAATATTTATGGATCATTTATGGTATGCCAAGCCTGTTCTGGGCGCTCTGACCTGTGCTGTCTCATTTCATCTTCACTAAGAGCCGTCTCTTTGACTTCTTTACTGATATCACCATTAGTTTTCTGAAAACCTTACTCTCTTGGAGTCTTATTTCCTGTCCACTTATTATTATTTTGGGCAAAGGGAAGAAAAATTAATCCTCTAAAACTTTCTCCTACTTTATTTAATGTATTTACTTAATATTGAATATGAATGATTTGGAGAAAAGAATGAGGATAAAGGAAGGACTTGGAAGATAAGAATCTATAGCAATATGGCTTATATACCTATAATTATATCTTATAGATGCCATTAATAGTACCACATTTTAAAATTGTATAAAGGTTGTTTATTTTTACTATCAACAACAGTGCATAGTGCACTTCTGTGTGTATGCCTCTTTGTTATGTGTATGTCCTATTATTCTAGGACAAATGTTAAGTAGTTTTGCTGCGACATAGAATCTGTAAATTCTTAATTTTAATAGACACTGTCAAAATGCTCTCCTGTCTTATCAGTGGTCTGTGAGAGAATGTGCATGCCCACAGTCTCACCAGTGCATTGTATTTCAAACTTTGATGTGTTTTGCCAATCTGTTGGGTGTTCTTGCTATCTTGTTGTTGTGGATGGGACAAAGAATGGTGGTTAAAGTCATTTAGCCTCATCTGCAATGTTTGAACCTTTACAATGAACCCATGCATTCCTTATCAAATTTAAACTTCTTTTTTAAAAATACACTTAAAAATGCACCCATGTAATTTTTTTTTTTTTTTTTTTTGTGAGGAAGACCAGCCCTCAGCTAACATCCATTGCCAATCCTCCTCTTTTTGCTGAGGAAGACTGGCCCTGGGCTAACATCCATACCCATCTTCTTCTATTTTATATGGGACGTCACCACAGCATGGCTGACAAGCAGTGCGTCGGTGGATGACCAGGATTCGAACCCGTGAACCCCCGGCTGCCAAAGCGCAGACTAAACCGCTGTGCCACAGGGCTGGCCCTGCATCCACGTAATTGATGTTCACTGTTGACCCTTGTGCTGTGGTCACGACTGTCTGAGCTGTCAGCACCAAGATGTGAGGGAGAAGCCAAGGGCAGACCAAGGTCAGGAAGGAGAGAGTTCTTAGGCTGGTGGCCAAAACCTGGTGCATAGACTGAAACTGGAGTCAGTGTCCTGCTGAGATGAGATACTGAGTCAATAGCAGAAAAGATGCCAAATCAGAGAAGTCAAGTGAGGAAAGAAGAGTCTGAGAGCAAATCACCAAATCACCAGCCCCAGAGTTTGATGAGAAAGCATGGCAAGAAGTTGGGAAAGTTGCCAGGGGTTCAGATGAGTTCGTGCAGATGAAGATCCCTAGATGCAGTGGGGAGAGGAAAGTGGGAGAAGAAACATCTTTTGAAAGTCTCAATTCTCCCCCTGGGGGATGCCCTCACTGGCCTTAAAAACACAGATCTCTGCATTAAACAAACAATATTACCGATGCCTTAACAATTTCTCATGATGTCTCTTTTTATTCCTTTTATAGAACTGAAACCAGTCTGTAATATTTTAGTTTCTACCTCAACTCTTCAGCTCTGCCTTCATACTGGGAAAGCAGTCATAGACAATACAGAAGTGAATGGTCATGGCTATGTTACAATAAAGCTTTATTTAAAAAAAAAAAAGTGGCGGGCTAGATTTGGACCATGGGCTGTGGTTCTTGACCCCTCCCTCGTCCAGTTTGCTCAATGGGGATAATAACAGTACTAATCTCTGGTGATTTGAGGATTGAGTGAGAACATGCAGGTAAAAAATTTAGTTCAGTGCTTGGCATACAGCTTGGTTTTTTTCTATTTTCTTAGTTTAATGTTTAATAAATATAAATTAATTTTGTTATGATCACTGTAATTATTCTTTATAAGCCTGTTTAATGTATCTGCTCATGGAAATGTTGGTTGGGTCTGGTTCCCTGTTGTGAACTTTGTGTAGGTCACTCATTTTTATGGAATTCAGAGCACTTAGAATTCCCCCCCCGAGATGCCCAAGTGATTTTAATAAAGACGGAACGGATTCCCTAAAGCAAACCGATGATTCTCCTTGATAAAAGAGGTAGGAAAGAACTGAGTTTCTGATTGTTCTTGGCTGAGGACAGTACCTGCCATTTGATCTTTAGACAGGCCTCCCACAGTAAATGGATTTCAAATTCAATTGGGAAGCTCAGTGATCTCACGGAAGCATAATAAAGACACCTTTGCCCAGAACCGCCCGAGGTTAGAGTGTCCTAGAGCCGATTAAAAGCGATTTCACTGAATGTTACTCTTCAAAGTGAATGAATATTCTGATTAGCATGGCTGTTTGAACTAAACTATTTTTTAAGTAGTAGCTTGATTTGCTGTTTTGATAAGTCTGATGAAGTGTGTTTGAACATTAGAGAGATTTAGCAGGCATTCCAATTTGTTTGCACAATCTTCTCCAAATTGTAGGAATTATCCTCTCATTAATACTGTTGTTTGCTGTTTGGGCTGAGGCGTGTAGTGAGGATATTATGATTAGGATAACACTGGAAACAAATGAACATATTAGTTAATTGTTACAAGCAAATTGGCTCCAGAGTCATTTTATACCCCGTCAGGATGCAGGGAAGCGGTTGAGGGTGACTGGATACCATGCTTCAGGCTAATTATATTTGAGTTTGATACTTTGTTGTGACAAATCTATATTCACAATATTTGGTATCTTTTGAGAATACAGTGTCATGCCATTGGCCCCGAAGAAGGAAGGCTTAGAATCAGACGAAAGGATATGATCCTTCTCATGAAAAGAAATGTCAAAATCGTTTAAATTCTAAAGTGAAAAACTGGGAAATTTTCCCAGTTGTAGTTCTTCTCTTTGGAACAAGACTCAATGTCTAATTAAGGTGGTGGTCAAGAGCTCATTTTGGAGACTCCACTTTTATAAACTTTTACAAACTAACAATTAGCTGTCATGGTAGGGCATGGTAGAGGTTGTAGGAATAGAGAGATGTGGGGTGGGACCCTGGGACCACCATTAATTAACTGAATGACCTTGGGCTTCAAATAAATGTAAGTAAATAGGATGACCAACTTGTCCTGGTTTTTCCAGGTCTCTTCTGGTTTTAGCACTGAAAATACCACTTCCTGGAAACCCCCTCAGTCCCAGGCAAACCAGGATGGTTGGTCACCCTATCTGAAAATGAGGCTAGAAACACAAAAGATTGTTAAAACGATGAAAGATAATCACGGCTAGGGTCTAGCCTGGTGATGTCGAATGAGTTACTTAACCTCTCTGAGCTTTTGTTGCCTCATCTCTAAAATGGGACTTTAACATCTACTTTGTACTGTAGTTGTAAGGCTTACAAATAGGGTATGAAGTGGGTTATCAGGGTCCATGACATAAAACCAGCAAAAATAACCTGCAGCTGTTTTGCTGTCAATAAAAGATAAAAAGAACATATTGTGAGCCCCAAGGAAGGAAATTAGACTGAACTGGGGAGGGTGTGTGTGTATTTGTGTGTATATATTTTTTAATGAGTTAATACTTTCAACAAACATTTATGTGTCAAACACTGTGGTTTTCTTCATGAGGCTTATAGTCTCCTGAGGCAGATAGACGCTACCAAAAAGTCACACAAATAGATGGAAAATTGCAACTGTGATCAGGCTGCAGAGGAGGATGGTGTGATGCCACGGAGCATTTAGTGGGAGACTGGCGTGGTCAGGAGGAGATCAGAGATGTTTCTCTAAAGAGGTGAGGAGTTAGGCCAACAAAGAAGGGAAGATCCTTCTTGGCAGGGAAAAAAGTATCTGTGCTGGGAAGGAGCCTGATGAAAGAAGAAATAAAGGAATGTCAGAGATATCAGGAGAGAGAAGAGGATGAACAGTGTAACTGGAGGGAGGCAGGCCAGACCATGTAGGCCGTGTAGACCAGGGGAAGGAGGGGTTTTTATGAACCTTAACAGAGCAGTAGGAAGGCATTTAAATAGAATGAGTTAAAAGAAAAAAAAAAGCAAAACAAACAAAATGACTGAATTTGAATCTAATCAAGCCTCTAGATGAAACTACTAGGTTTCAGGAAATAAGAGGGAGAGAGGAACAGGCTAAAAGCCCTCCATGATGGGGCAACCAGCCAAATCCAGAATATGGGGTGTTCTTCAGAGCAAATGACCTGGTCTGGTTCTCTAACAAATCAATGACTCAAAAATCAAAAAGTGGGGAGGAAATTAATATAGAATAAAAGAGCCTTAAGTGTCATAACAACTAAATGCAATGCATGGACTTTATTATTCAGACAAACCAACTGTAGAAAGATGTCTTTGAGTCAATCAAGGGAAAATATGAATATGGATTTGTAGGCGATATTAAGAGATTGTTAATACTGGGGTGGCCCGGTGGCCTAGTGGTTAAGTTTGGTGTGCTCCACTTTGGTGGCCCAGGTTCATGGGTTTGGATCCCGGGCATGGACCTACATCACTCACCAGCCATGCTGTGGCAGTGACCCACATATAAAATGGAAGAAGATTGGCAACAGTTAGCTCAGGGCAAACCTTCCTCAAGCAAAAAAAAAAAAAAAAAAAAAAAAGAAATTGTTAATACTGATAGGCATGAAGACGTGGTGGTTATGTTTTTATAATTCCTTATTAGAGACTCACACTGAAGTACTATGAGAAATAGCATGACATTGGATATTTGCCTTAAAATTCTCTGGCAAAAAAAAGTTCAGGAGATGGAGGTTATAGATAAAATAAACTTGGCAAATGGTTATGATTTTTGAACCTGGTGGTGGACTTACGGTGGTTCATTATATTATTTCCTCTACTTTATGTACGTTTGAATATTACCATGGTAAAAAAATTAAGGTTAGAGGTGGTGACAGAGAGATGGTAACATGATCAGATCTGCATTTTCAAAAATTTCTCTGGCCCAATTTTTAAAGCACATGGTTGAAATGCACAGATTTGACTCAATGACAAGAGGACTCGTTCTAGGGGAAGGGATAGGTGAGCAGGGATGGAAACTCTTTAAGATGCAGGGGGACAGGAGTAGAGAATGGGGACAAAATCTGGTTAGTTGGTTGTTCATCCAGAGAGCTTGTGACATCAGGCATCTCTTCCTGTTTTTTCTGGAAACAACAGTTCGCTTTTTCTTCAGGAATCTCCCTCTCTATATCTCAGTGCATGACTCCACCCTTCCTCCAGAGGAGGGCGTGTAACTCCGATTTAGCCAATCAAGGTACAGCATTGCTCTGGTTACCACAGAGGTTGGTTGGGGGAAGACGACTTACTTCGTTTGAGCCAATTGGATTCAGACCTGGGACTTTTTGCGGAAGTTCTTGGGAAAGAAGTGCTCACATTCCACTGGGCATCCTCAGCTTTGAGGCTGCGAGGCTAGCACTGCTGGGAGCCATTTTTCCACCAGGTGGAGAGTGCCTGGCTGAGAAAAAAATAACCACAGAGGAAGGCAGGATGGGGGGCTGGAGAGAGCAAGAAGTTAAATCCCAATGACATTACTTCAGACTCTGGATCCAGCCAGGCCTGAAGTGAAGTTACACTTAAACTCTTTTTGGATTTATGAGTCAATAAATCTCTCTGTCTCTCTTTCCTTTGGCCAATTCTGGTATGTTTCTTTTACTTGCAAATGGATGAGTTCTGAGTGATACAAAGTTCTGGAAGGTTTTGTAGCTTTGCCACCTTCACAGCCATGTGTACCCCTCCCCATAAGCAGTTCATAACTTGTTTTAAAACTTTCTCAATTTCTGACAATAGCTCAATTTCTATTAGATGATCAGCCAGTGTTCCCCTTCTGCCCCCTATAAATCTTTCACAATTTCAAACTTATATGTTCACAAACCGCTTTTTAATGGCAACCCGGTTATTCTATTGAAATTATTGTATATGGTAATTAGTAATCTGCAAGATAATTTTAGTTAATTTTAAATTTAAAATCCATCATGCAAAACGAGGTGGATCAGAGTGGAGCTACCAACAAAAGAAATGAACCAGAGTGTGAGAAGCTGCACACAACCCTGGAAATAAAAATGTGCAAATTTCTCAGGGAATAATCATTGTCTCGATTTTTACTTGTAATTATAATTTAATTATGAACCTACTTTTGCAACATTTTAAAAGTACATAGTTAGCATTTAAGTACTTTCCATATAATTATCTGTTATTGAACCTGCTCATTATATAGCAGTTGCTGCATAAATTACTGTGCTTTGTGTAAAAATATTTTTCACTTCAAATTGACTTGAAATAAACTAAGACAAATCATTTGAATGGTATTTAGTGGCTCCCCAATATTGCACAGCAGCTTTGAGCATGACCATCTTAAAGAATGGAGTATAGATGAATGCTGGCTTGGTGAAGATCATTTCGGAAACCCAGAAAATTTTTCCTGTTCTTTTTTCTTCCTGAGAATTCTTTTTTCATTGTTCATCTTAAGAAATTCCTAGAGAATACATGAAAATCCTGCTTCAGATCCCTCCTGAGACCCTTCATCCTCGTGGAAGAGAGAGTCAGTGAGTATTTTATTGAGAGTCTACTGTGTCCCTGCAAAGCCTGTTCTAGGCCCTGATGGAATCTGAGTGGGGAAGAGTAAGCGTGAATATCTGAGCACTATCCTTACATAACTTTTCTAATTGAAACCTCCTGTCAGCCCTGAAGGAATGCAATAACAAGGTGTATTCCAATACTGCCACATTTTACAGATGAGGAAACTGAGGCATAGAGAGGTTGGCACCTTGAACAAGGTTGCATGACTGGGGGAAGCGGAACCAGGATTTTGACCTGAGCACTGTGACCCAGAGACCGCATACGTAGCAGCTGCAGTTCCTCGACCCAGGGGGTTGATGGAAGATGCTGAGGCCACTGCAGGGGCCACTGAAGGAATGGGAGGCACAGGATCACAAGGGGAGGAGAAGTACTCCAACTTGGCATGTGAATGGCTTTTTCCAAAAGGAATTGCGGGCCAACCAGGGGAGGAGACAGAGAACAGCTGGGCCCCGGGCCTCATGGTCTCCTCCTGCTCCCCCGGGGAAACCGAGCAGGAAGTAGGATGTGTTCTGCAAATTGTGAGTGCTATAGGGAAACATGGGGTCAGTGGTGTGACTGCTGCCTGTGCTGGCATGCCCCGTTTTTCTGGATCCCCAGGACTTGAGAATATGCCCAGGTATAGAACATCCAGTTAACTCCAAACTGCTGTTGTGGTGAAACTTCATTTATATGTGTCTATAGATCAGTTAAAATTAATGCTGTCATAACATCTAAACATCACCTATAAATAATGATTGCATCTCAAGTTTTAAAAGAAGGGAATATTATTTTCAATTATATTCAGGCCTACGCAGTCTCTGCAGCTCCTCGGTGCTGAGTTTAAAAACCATGGAAACATGCAAAGCAAATAAGCACTGGCATTTACCAAGTGCCTGTGGTATGCCAGGTATCCAGAGGGGCGCTTACCGCACATGATCTCATTTAGAGCAGGCACCCAAGGATTCATTTTTATTTCTATTTTGCAGATGAGAACACTGAGGCTTAACCAACCTGCTCCATTCGTTGGTGGAGCTGGGATTCTAGGCGAGGTCGTCTGATTCCAGAGGGTGCTTCCTAATTAATACTGGAAAAGTAGAGGATTATGCCTTGCCAGGTGTGAGGGCTGGATTAGGTTGGGTCCCCTCCTCTCTGAGACATGAGGGGTGCCTCCTTCCTGTCCACAGAGGACCCAGGTGAGACTGTGACCAAACAAGGGGACACCCCAGGCTGTCCATTTCTGAGATCGTTAGCAAGAGATGGACACAAGCCAGATGAGCAGTGGTGGCCTCATAAGCCCAAATATAGGGAGGAAACAAGCTATGGGACAAACAAGGCCTGGTAAGGGGGATGGGTGGGAGGGGCCCAGATACCAAAAGTGGAATGGAACAGAAGCAGAACTAGAGCCAGGTGGAAGGAACCCCAAATCCAGGCCGAGAGCGGTGGCAATGGGGTGACACGTGCTCTGTGACACGAGGGCTCTGTCCTCTCTTTTCTCCCACTGGGTCCCCCTTCCCTATCCCCACCTCCAGACACAGGGTCCAGTTCAAAGTGCCTCTCCTCTCCGAAGCCTTTCCTTCCTTCCTTTATTCCTCTACTGTCTCCTCCCCAAGATGCCAGCTCACACTGGAGCCCTCAGCACATCTATCACAATTGTGGTCTGAGCTTCCCAGGGGAGACCAGGGTGTGAGAACGGAAGGTTCTGTCTTTCTCCTCAGCACTGGTGAGGGGCCTGCATGTGGCAAATATTCAGCAGAGGGTTGAATTAACAATTTCCATCTTGCCTGGTTTGTTCATTTCCTATCTTCTCCCCCTAGAATGAAATATCCCTGGGAGCAGGGGCTTGATTTTGTTTATCATTGTATCCCCAGGACCTAACACAGAGTCTGAAACTGATATACATTAGGTGTTTAGTAATATGTGTTGAATAAAAGAATCAATTATTCCTTCACATCAGACATGGGTCAGGCTGGAAAGTTTTAATTTATTTATACCATTTAAGGGTCCAGCCCACGTAATCGCATCAGGGGACAAACCCACCAATAAGAACCAAAGGGACGTGGAAGCGACCCAAATGTCCATCAGCTGATGGATGTATAAGCAAGTGTGGTATATCCATACAATGGAATATTATTCAGCCACAAAAAGGAATGAAGTACAGATTCACACTACAAGGATGAACCTTGAAAACATTATGCTTAAATGAAAGAAGCCAGACACAAAAGACCACATATTACATGAAATGTCCAGAATTGCCAAATCTTTAGAGACAGAGAGTAGATTCGAGGTTGCCAGGGGCTGGAAGAAGAGGAGTATAGGGAATGACTGCTAATGGGTATGAGGTTTCTTTTTAGGGTGATGAAAATATTCTGGAATTAGATAGTGGTGATAGGCACAGAGCCTTATGGATATACTAAAAACTGCTGAGTTGTACGCTTTAAAAGGATGAATTTTATGATATGTGAATTATATCTCAATAAAGCTATTATTAAAAAAAATAAAAGAAGAACCAAAAGGAAGGTCATGCTTGATCTGAGCCTGTGAAATTCTTTTTCCCGGGACCCGTGTTCTGGTACTCTTCATTCTAGGTCCTAAAGAGACCCGTACAACTGCTTTGCAGGAGCATGCCCTTTGACACGAGCTGCCCTGCAGCCGAAGAAATGATAGTAGTAGAATTTGCTGATCGCCGAGGGAAAGAGTAAATAAGGAATCGGGCGGATTAGAGGAAGAAAGCTCTTGATTACCTCTTGGATAATGATTCTGGAACTTTTAAAAAATAGAACTTGATCACAAAGTTCATATTTGTTTACTTTTTAAAACATGGGGTTAAACAATATGTCCAGTTAATTTCACCTTTATATACCTCTGCATTCTGTCCAGTTTTCTCTAACACGTAAATCCTCAACCAGGGCAATTTTGCCCCCAGAGGATATTTGGCAAAGTCTGGAGACAGTTTTGGTTGTCACACCTGGGGGGAGGTTACTGGCATCTAGTAGGTGGAAGCCAGGAAAGGTAATAGATTTACCGTGAACTGTACAGGACAGTCCCCACAACAACAACAACTACAAAATTCTGGTTCAAAATAACAACAGTGTCAAGGTGGAGAAACCCTGCTCTAAACCCATTCCTAACTTCCTGGTCCAAACTACCGGCATCTCTCCACTGAGCTGCTTCAATAGATCTCTGCTTTCACGCCAACATTGCTAGTGAAATATTCAAAAAACACGAATCTGATCATTTATCATTGCCCACCGTAATGTTTCCTATTGCTGCTGTAACAATTTACTATAAACTTGGTAGCTTTAAAGAACAGAAATGTATTATTTACTATTTATCCGCCCACATTCTAGAGCATTTGAAAGACAACAACGTGCGGTGCCAGGAAATGCACATCGCTTAGGGCCAGGAGACTCAGCTCCTCATTTGCAGATGTGGGTAAAGTAGACATAAGCCTAAGCTGTGTTCCAGTGGCTTTCCCCACACCATCTTTTTGATGGTGACAGTTACCAGTGAAATTGAGAAACATCAAATCTGACGATCAGGCATCTTTGTATTTATTTTCAGTGGTGTGGGTTTAAATATGCAAGTCCTGACATGGGCTGCATTTTTCAACTTTATGGCCAAGCAAGGTTTCACTGCAGATTGATGTATAGAAGGACCAGTATCCATTGGTGGTCTTAGAGCTGAGATGTTCTCTTTCTCTCCTCCCATTATTCTAAGAAGTAGAAGTTTTAGGCAAAGATAGATGAAAATTATCCAGTAACTTCAAATATATTACTTCCCAGATTTCCTGTCTGGGTAAATCAGGGATACTCACAACTATAGGTAATGAGATAATTAAAAACTAGTAAATATAAATGTGAGGCACCTTCTACCGTTAAGCCCAGGAAATGTATCTGATTATGAAACACTGACTCTGTATTCTGAAATGTCATGTCAATTATACGAGACAATTTTACTGATCTTCCTGAGAAATATTTACATAAACCTATATTTTTATACACTATGTAAAGTACTGAAGTATAGATTTAATCAAAACTGTAAATAAGATTAAAGGTATGCTGTAAGTGTGAAATATGCAAGCATAAAGAATTTAAACAAAATTTTCAATCAATTCCACTCTGAGTTATATTGGCTTCCCTATTACTTCGTAAGTCTCAGCCCCTAATCTACTCTTCCCCCACTTCAGCTTACTACTCTTTCATTGGAGAGGAGATATTTGGGAAAAAGAAAAATCACAGTGGTTTTATGTTTCAGTGTTTGTTGGGTAAGGGGTGTAAATTTAGCGAGTGTATTTCTGCCTTCATTCTGAATTACTTTTTTCAGTCCCTCCCTCCTCCCAGGAGGCCGTGTGGGTAATGTAGGAACTCGGGCTCTGGTGTTGAGCTGAGACTTGCATTTGAATCCTGCCTCTGACCCCAGCTGTGTGCCCTGTGCAAATGACTTTGTAGGGGAGCAGCATTTTCTACCCCAAAATGTGTCTCTTTGGCTTGATTATTTTTAAGAACAAAAGACTCAGGAAGAAACGTTGACCTTCCCCGTAACTGCCTAAGAGGATTTAAGATAGAAGGCCTGTCCCAGGAAGGAGCGCTCACCATAGATAACTGTCCTATAATATGAACTAGGCATGGTAGACAGGGAGGAACCTAGCAAGGCCCATTTGATTAAAGTCCTCCCCATGTCCCATTGTCTCTACAAGGCATGACAGACATTTGTTTACCAAATATTTGCTTTTCTGTCTCCATGTGAATTGCCTTCCTCCCCTTTGACATCCCAAACCACTACCCCCAACGTCCTCCTTTGTCTTTGGCTGAAGATGGTATTTAAGGTGGTAGCTTTGGCCATTTTGGCAAGTTACTCAGTTTTCCTGGGTTTCCCCCGTATATACATGTTATTGAATTTGTTTAATTTTCTCTTGTTATTCTGTCTCATGTCAACTTAATTCTTAGACCAGCCAGAAGAACCTGTAAGAGTAGAGGACTATTTCTTCCTCCTACAACTTCATCTGTCTGGGTCTGAGTTTCCTCATTTGTAAAATGGGATTAATGGTCCCCACCTCTTGGAGGGTGGTAAGGATGAAAGAAGAAGACACAGGGAAGTCTGTGGCACATCTTGTGCACTGAGTTATTTTCCCGTAGAACTGCAGTATCCATCTCACCACTCTCGTTTCTTGGTGTAGTTGAAGTACTGACCCTCTGTCAGCATTGTGACTGGATAAAGATGGATTGTGTATAGGGACATCAAATAACCAGTGTCATCATTATGTCCCAATGAGTTAACTGGGACAACCAGTTGTTTTGGAGTCAGAAGGAGCTCCTTGCAGAGTGTTTCACTGCTGTATTTTCTTTGAATCAGAATGTTTTATAGACCTTGATTGCTAGGGGGTCTCCTGTGTAAGATGCTTTTGTCCTGACTCACCAAATCAGGCTACTTCAGTCGGCAGAGGTCAAACAAAACTTGAGAGGGGGAAGGGACACCAGGAAAGTTTGGTTTATGAAAAGCACTATGGTTGAGTGACCACCTTGTCTTGGTTTCCCTGGGACCATCCTGGTTTTAGCACTTAACATCCCATGCCCCTGGAAATCCCTCAGTTCGGGGTAAACCAGGATGGTTGGTCACCCTATGCTATAGTCAGCAATTTTAATTCTGGGATAGGCAGTGAGAGACAGGGGTTCATGGTTATGTAGGGCTGGGAGTAGGCATGGGGAGTGACTATAAATAGGCACAAGGTTTCTTTTTAGGGTGATGGAAATGTTCTACAATTAGATGGTGGTGATGGCTGACAATTCTGTTAAATATACTAAAACTCATCGACTTGTACTCTTAAAACAGGTGAATTTTATGATATGTATATTACATCTCCATAAAACTGTTTAAAAATGGATTTTGAAATTATATTTTCATAATAAAACATTTGATTGTTTTGATAGAAAAATAATAACACTTTGTCCACAAAATGAATGTGTTCATTAAGAATTTGAACTGAATTGCCCATCAAATTGGAAAAGATTTATTAAAATTGACAAAACTCAGATCTGGCAAGGATATGGGGGAACGGTCTCACGTTCAACTGGTCAAAAGTATGAATTAATAACATGTTTACACAGGCCGATTTGGCAGTATGGATCAAAATGTGCTCTTTGACTCAGCGTCTTCAATTCTGGAAATTTATCCCAAGCAGATAATTGTCAAGTGTGCAAAGATATATGTGCAAAGATGTTCATCACAGATGGCTTATAATAGAAACAATGACTTATAATTAGAAGCAATCTAAATCTCCATTAGTGATGGGCTGTTTAGATGAGTTATGGCAAATCCATACAATGAAACACTTTTACTATGACACCACTGAGATAGTGATGTAAATCCATACACACATCTAGGGTGACCGACTGTCCCAGTTTGCCTGGGACTCTTCCTGGTTTTGTACTGAAAGTCCCCAGTCCAGGGAAACCCCTCAGTCCCAGGCAAATAGACATGGTTGTTGACAAATCTACGGAAAAACAGCTAACAGGATGTCTCCAAAAAGTTAACACCAGTTGCCTTGGGATGGTGAGATTTCAGGTCAGTTCAACTTTCTTTGTTATGGATTTTGCTAGGATTTTCAAAATATTATTTGCATTTTTATTAAATAATTTTACATTTGAGGAAAAAACTTGCATTAAAAAAGAACCTTCGCTGACACATTAACAAAAATGTAGGCATATTAAATATGTCATTCATTTATTTTGTGTGGTTTGATTGCCACTTGCTGGAGATGGGTCTATTTGTGTATCTATCTAAATACGTAAGTATGTGCCCACACCTCCTCGTAAGCAGTGAATTCAGGAGAGTCAGGTCGCTTGTTTTCTGTTGTAACACGTGGGCCTAGCTCACTACTTGGCACACAAGCTGAAAAAGCAAGTATGTCCTTGTTAAAATGTGATGAAAACCATCCATCAAAATTGGAATGAAAGGTCAACATAATCCCTTTAAAATATTTGCTCGAACCAGTGCACAGGTTATTATCGTACAATGACGCCCATGGATTTGGCAGTTGTAACTTTCCTTCGCGATAAATCGGCTAACAGCTTGATTGGATTGACTGATTTCTCCCCTAAGGTGATTCTGATTTTTACTCCCCCTCTTATTATAACACAATGCATGCCCAGTATCTAAAAGTCAAAAATCGTTGTCAAGCAAAGACGTAAAAATTAAACAGCCTCTTTAAAGACAGTCGCTGTTAACGTCATCACATCCAGTCCCCAACCTTTTTCTATGCATACAAGCAATAATCAAGCATTTGATTTATAAGAATGATTATGATTTGATTTTTATGTATATATGTTTGTGTGTACGTAAAACATTTAACAAAAACAAAATCATCACATATTATGATCTTTGTTCATCTGGCCACAGTGTTGTGGCTTCTGTCCACATCAGTGGACAAACAGCTTTCACACTATCTTCAATGGCTCCATGGTATGGCATTGCTTAGACAGACCACGCTTTCACTGGATTGACTTACTTGAAAAATGTTATTTTCTTGCTGAAAACTGTCCAATTGGGAGCTCTTTTCAGAGGTCCTTTGGGCTTAACATCCAAGAAGTACATGCGTCATGCCCATTAGAGTGCCTGGCATACAGTAGGTGATCAATAAATGTGAATCCATTTCTCACACCCTCTATTTAGGGCACAACAGTTTTCAGGAGCTGAAAATATTATATAAATACATATAAATATGTAATTACACTGTAATTTTTAACTGCATCTATTCAAAAAGAGTTCTCTCTGTCCAAGTGGGGAATTAAAACACTTTCCCTCACTGCTGTCAGCCAAACCATCAGCTGGATCCATGAACTCCAATTCTAAAACCTTCCAGAATCTACCCTGAAGCCTCTCTTCTCCCCCAAGTTGAGCTGTCATCGTCACTGGCCAGTCTTTCCCCACTACAAAGGGCTTAGTCCTTGTCAGCTATGTCTTCCTGTGACAGTACATTCTAAGTGCTCAACAAAAATAAGGATGTTTGCCACTACAACACGTTAATATTATATTAGCTGTTTTCGAACATAATATTAGCTTGCTTTGGAGGCAAACATCTTTTTGTAATGTCCCCATTTAATCATCCTATATTTAATGTAATGCTATGAAGCATGCCAAAGAGGGAAGGAATTTCAGAAGATAATTTGCACATATTTCCAATTCTCTACAAAACCTCTATAATTACAATTTAATAGAACTAGGGGATAGATATTTATTTGTGCATACACTCTTAAATATATTTAAAACTCATCACTCTATTTGCCTATCATATTTTGTTTTGAGGTAAATTTTTCATGTTTTGCTGAGTTTCTGCATCTCTGTCATGCAATTTTTAAAGCTGTTCTCAGATATTTCTTATTAATGGATTGAGAATCTATGGTTTTGAGACTGGTCTTATCAGTACTGCCAAATGAGTAGATGGATTCATGGACTCGTTTATTTATTTACATGCCATTTGGTTAGTCACTGAACACCTACTGTGAGTCGGGCACTATTCTAGGCCCTAGAGCTACATCAGCGATGCATATTTTGTTTATGTAGCATATAGTCTGATGGACCAGACTCTTTTTAAGTATTACTTTTTAAAAAATATTAATAGATTTTTTTAGGCAGTTTTATGTTTACAGAAACATTGAATGGAAAGTGAGTTTCATATATTCCCTCTCTCTGCCTCAGTTTCCCCTTTTATTATTAACATCTTGCATTAGTGTGGTACATTTGTTACAATTGATGAACCAATTGATATTATTGATAACAAGGGATATTATTATTAACTCAAGTCCACAGCCTCCATTAGGGTTCCCTCTGTGGGTTTTGACAAATGTATAATGACATGTGTCTACCATTATAGTATCATACAAAATAAATAGTTTCACTGCCCTAAAAATCCTCTGTGTTCTGCTTATTCATCACTTTCTTCCTCCTTCTTCCCCTAATCCCTGGCAACTACTGATCTTTTTACTGTGTCTACATTTTTGCTTTTCCAGAATGTTATATAGGTGGAATCATACAGTATATGGCCTTCTCAGATTGACTTCTTTACTTAGCAATAGGCATTTAATGTTCCTTCACGTCTTTTCGTGGCTTGATACTTTCTTTTTTTCTCTGAATAATACTGCTTTGTGTGAATATATGACAGTTTGTTTATCCATTCACCATTGAAGGACATTTTGGTTGCTTCCAAGTTTCAGCAGCTATGAATAAAGCTGCAATAAACATTTGTGTGCAGATTTTTGTATGGAAATAAGTTTTCAACTCATCCGGGTAATTACCAAGAGACACAACTGCTGGATTGTATGGCAAGACTATGTTTAGCTTTGTAAGAAACTGCCAAACTGTCTTCCAAAGTGGCTATAACGTTTTGTACTCCCATCAGCATGAACGAGAGTTCCTGTTGCTCCACAGCCTCATCAGCATTTGGTGTTGTCAGTGCTTTGGAGTTTAGCCATTCTCATAGTTGTGTAGTGGTAGCTCATTGTTTTAATTTGCAATTCCCTAATGACATGTGATGTTGAGCATCTTTTCCGATGTTTATTTGCCATCTGTATATCTTCTTTGGTGAGGTGAGGATTACATGTTTTGCATGCAGATGTCTGAAAGAAAAAAATTTCACTGTGTATAGGAAAGGAAAAAAACCTCACTCCGAAATGACAGGAGTGTGTGTCCCTCTGTATCTGTGGTGGACACCTGTTTCTGTCTGCCTGGCATCTAGATCTCCTTCTGGTAACTGCCTCCATTGTCTTTGTGGAACCCCCTTTCTGATATCTATGCAGTCTTGGTGCTCCTGGCACTTAAGGTGTGACATGCATGTTACCCCAACTCAGCCAATCAGTCTCTCTCTGCAATTTGGATCTTAAGCAAATGAAGGCAAGGGCTGGGGCAATAGTTGAGTTTGGTTCATCGTAATCACAGCTCCCAGCAATGGCCTCCCCCAAATGACTGGCCATGGGTTCCTCCTCCTAGATTCCCAGAGCTTCTTTGGTTTTTGTTCTGTCTGCCAACTGGTTGTTTAGATTTTACATTATTTTAGCTCCTCCCCTTATCCTTCCAATAGAATCCTTCTCTTGCTTGTCACCCAGAGTGGATTTATGTGGATTGCATCCCAAGAATCCACAACATAGACTTGTCTTTTAAGACAAAGGCCATATCTTATTTGTGTCTGTTTTCTCAATGCCAAGCACAGTATCTGAGACCTGACAAGCTCCCAGAGAATGTTTGCAACTAAAATTCATTGGACATATCCTGGATGCTAGGCATTTTATAAACTTTATCTTATTAAATACTCAAAAGTGACCCATTGAGGCTGGCATTATCACCTTCATTTTCCATGAAACAAAGACCCAGAGGGTAAGTATCTTCCCCTAAGTCATCTGGTAATCAGTGGTGCAGCCCAGCTTGTTTGAGACCAGAACTTTCCATGAAGCCAAGTAGCACCTACAATATACTGTATCTATTGAATGAATCAATGGATGAATAAATCTGTAAGCAAAAGGTGAAACCTAGGAAAACCAGAATGAAAGAGATTTTTTTTAAATGAATCAAAATATTAGGATGGTTTATAATGGTCAGCTTCTACCAATATAATGTTCATTCCAAGTTTAGTCCACAGTATGACATCTTCTGGGGACATTTGTTAAAAATGCAGGTTCAAGGTCTCATTTAGACACAATGAACAACATCCTGAGAGGAGAGGCTCAGGAATCTGTATTTTGACACTTGTGACCAACTGATTGTGATGCACTCCACAGGTGGGAATAAGTTACTGGGTAAGGAGAGCTTCCAGTGACTTCAGACATGGTTTTTTACATCTGTCTTTGTGTAGGTAACCTCATCGGTTAAGCAGACACACACACTTACACTTTGAACTACACTTGGAGGGTGCATTTTCTCTGTGTGGCTCTTAGAGCGTTTTGTGGTAAGACCACCACTCCCTGAAGGGTCTCCAAGCCTTCCCAACACTGCCTGCCCTATATCACCTTCCAGAATACCCCTCCCTAAGGGAAAAAAATTCCGATAAACCCAAAATTATTCTTCCTCTTGCATTAGGAACAGAACCTTCTAGATTTTGAGCCTCTCAAAGGCAAGGATGTGTCCTATCTATCTATCCCCAGCAGTTAGTATAGAGCTGGCAAATAATAGAATAGCAGGTACTAGTATAGTCTATTTTTATCCACCTTGAGGAAGGGAATACCACAGTTTCGAAGAGGATCACTTAATACATTGATTTAAACTGGATTTGGGGTCATTATCAGAGGAAACAGCAATTTGTAGTTTCTTTCACTTTGGCAAATATTTCTACAGAAACTACAAAACTCTAAAGTCCTAGATGGGGCAGGTAGGGGGTCCCTCGGGGACTCTCTTTGACCAAGAGGCAATGTAGTGGGGCAAAATGCTCAGAGGTTTACTCAGCCAGACAGAGGTGGGTTCAGATCCCGGGTCTGCTTCTCGCTCATTGAACGCCCTTGGACAGGTCTGTGATCCTCTCTAAGCCTTTCTTTCCTTATCTCTCAAATGGAGAAAACAATGTCTGGCTTCCAGGGCTGTTGTGCAGATTCCTCGATGCAACAGTATATATAAAGTCCTCAGGAGGTGCCCGCCCCAGTCCTTGAATGCTGCATTATGTTCCTTTCCATCCTTCTTACATCCCATTTTGTCTAGGCAACTAAAAGCTCATTTGAAAACATCGGAATCTTTATCATCCATGCATGTTTTAACACATGTAAACCCATCGGTAGGTGGTATGACTTGTAAGAATAAAATATGTTTTAAATTTGGAGAGTTCTGTATTTTTTGCCATAGCTTGACTTCCCTGGGTAGAGACAAGGCATGATAAAATAGTTTTTAAATATCCTGAGTCTGTGAAACTCTGCTAGTTTTCACACAAAGGAAACTTGTATTAATAAAGAATTACTCCAGTGCCTTAGAAATCTACATAAAAGAAGGCTCTCTGATTATGTAAATAATCTCTGCCTAGCTGCTTTTCTGGTCGAAAGCAGACGTGGAGCTCAATTACAGAATTGGGGTGCCGGGCATCAAAATTACATGTTTGGTGTCTGCCACTCACAGGGCAAAATAATAAACTATTCAAAGCTTCTCAATGGTTCTCAAGCTTTCTGTTGTCTTACAGGTTGTCCCGCCCTCAGTTTAGGTCTCAGTGACTGGGGCACTTTATCCAAGGGCTCGTATTTCCAGATAAGTCTGCAATTGTTTTTTAAGAGATTTATTTATTTTTATTGTTTTCCAAATGTAGGCAAAGTCACGGTTGGAGAACAAAATTGCATTCACCCATGATTTCATTCACCCACCCTTCCTGTATCCATCCTTCCTTCTATCCATCACCCTTCCTTCTGTCCATCCTTTAAGTAATATTTATTGTGCTCAACTAGGTGACTCTTCCATTCATTCAGCCACGTTTTTGGAGTGCCTAGCATGTATTTAGGATGTTGCATTTGCTAAGTGCTGGTGATGTAATGGTGGGAAAGACAGTCATTGTTCTTTATCTCATGGCACGTCTGTTCAAACAGGAGAGACACATTAACAAAATAGTCATACGTATGTATGTGCATATTAAGGTATATAATGACAAATTTGATAACTGCAAGGAAAGAAAGCCATGGAGTGATGAGAGCTTATAATGAAAATTGGGGAGAGGTAATTTAATCAGTGGGTCATAGAAATTTTCCTCAAGGGAACGAAGATTGTGCTGAGGTCTAAAGAATAAATCAGACTTAACTAGGAAAACAAGGGAGGAGCAAGCGTTAAGGGAATAGAGGACAGCATGTCCTGTCCTGTGATGGGGGAGCAATGGTGGGCAGGAGGCCCTGGAAATCTGGAGTGAGGCTGGAGCAGAAAGAGAAGGCAGGAGAGGGGTGGGACAGGCAGATGGAGAGCCGGGTAGAGACCCTGCAGTGCTTGGTAGGCCATTTTAAGGAGTTTGGCTGTAATCCTTAGAGCATTCAACATGCACTAAAGGTTCTTCAGCAGGGGCGTCTATCAGCCGAGGGGAAGAACAGTAAAGGGGCAGGGTGGGTATGGATAGTTTGTTCAGGAGGCTTTATCAACAGCCCAAATGAGAGATGCTGGAGGCTTGAACTGAACATCATGTTACAACCGTGGGGCTTGATGGAGTAACATTTTATTCTAGGATCCTGCAAGGTAGCTGGGGACAGAACTTGTAGAACAACAAACTGGCAGGTAAACAACATAAGATGGTGTAACAACAAGTGGTGTGGGAGGCGTTTAAAACAGGGGTTAGAGCAGATCAAAATGGCTTCCTAAAGTCGGGGCTTACCGTGGGCTGTGAAAGAGATAAGGAAGGAGGAACTCAGAGGGCATTTCAGACTGGGGGAAACAAGTGAACAAAGCCATAGACAAGGGCATTTGCATAGTTTGTATAGAAGAAGCAGAGGAGGCAAAAGAAAAAAGAAATGCTGAGAGTGATGGTACACAGCAGCTGTGACAGTCTTTCCAGACAAAGTGATTAGTCATGACTCTTTTGATTTTATGGCAGGAAACCAACTCAAACTGGCTCAATGCACAAAGTAAATTTATTTGCTGATGTAAATGAAAATTACATGGGTTCATGGTTTCAGGTAAAGCTGGATCCAGGTACTCAAATAATAGTGCCAAGACCTTTTCTCTCTCCATCTCTTGAGTCTGCTTTTCTTTGGATTGTTTTCATTCCTAGGAAGGCTCTTTCTTCTTGGAGGAAAGATGATGCCAGCTGATCTAGGTTTACCTACCAGTTAGACAACCCAGGTGGTAGAACCTCCATTTACCAACAGTTTTAGCAAAGGTTGGAGATATGTGTCTTATTGGCCTAGCTGATGTCACGTGTCCATCCTTGAACCAATCACTGAGGCCAGGAGATGCAATACTCTGAACCCAGATCATATATATTTTTCTTTGGAACTGGGTCATTGTCCCATCCCCCAAGCCAAATGGATTGAGAGAAGGGAGGGAAGTTTCTCCATTGGAAAGTAGAATGCTGTTATGAGAGGAAGAGAAAATGTGCCCTGGGAAGGTGAATTAACAAACAAACAAGTAATGCAGACGTTTAGCACGATGTTAAAATGGGTAATTTGGTGAACTTGGGAGAAGTGCCGCCATTTTAAGAGAGTCCCTCTTGACTCAAGAGAGATGAATTGTGATAGCATCTTGGGACACATATTGGTTTCATTTTAAAGACATGAAGGGACTCTCCTTTATGGAACAACATCTGCATTTTATCCTTGAGACT
The DNA here is from genome assembly GCA_031878705.1 of Tapirus indicus. Classification (NCBI taxonomy): domain Eukaryota; kingdom Metazoa; phylum Chordata; class Mammalia; order Perissodactyla; family Tapiridae; genus Tapirus; species Tapirus indicus. The sequence continues at coordinate 48,934,981 of CM062929.1, forward strand.
GGTGGTGTTTCCTAGAAGCTAGAGAGTTTTCAGATGTCTGACTCTTCCTAAGACTGGGGTCAAATAGCAGGCTTAGACCTACGCTCTCTGTTCCTAAGTTGACATTAATTTGTTTGTCTGGTGTTTTACAAAATCAGCATGAAAGTTGTCATAGAATTGGGAATTGAGTCATAGCTAGAAGGTGAAATAGAAGTTGAGTTAGTCTTTCCTATTTTTCTAGTAGAGGAAGATTGATATGGGTTTTTGATCATAATTCAAGTAAGATATGTCCTTGACAGTGATTCAAGAGAGATATCTAATTTACAGCCCTTATTCTCCCGTAGGTTATTTTTTTCATCTTCTTTGAATTCTTTCACGTTTTAGCAAATTTTTTTAAATTTAATTTTATGTTCTTTTCATTTTATCTTGATTAAGCTTTGAAAGGCCTTTCTGAGGATCTTATTCTGGCTGATAATTAATTTTAAGGTGTTCTTTCTTGATTTGTAATAGCATTTGTTATTGTATAATTAAAAACAAAATTAAAATGTTTCTGCCCCTCACTTTCGTGAAGCCTATAATCCAGCTCCTAGTGACGGCTGGGATGTCACCACTGGGTGCAGGGCATGGAGCCTTCACTATCTGTTGCAACGAAATTAAAACCCCAGGAAGAGGAAACAAAGTAAATATTAAATCATTTCACAGGAATGATGAAACTTGATGCCAAATGAATTCGCCCCACCATTCAACATCCTTATCTTTGGTCTTTTCAGGGTTCCAGGACAAATGGTATCAGGATTAAATAATCTTTACCTAGCACAGCACTCACTACCCTCATGTGGCTTGCAGGTCCCCACTGAAGGGGAACAGTGCCCAGCCTCAGGCAAAGGAGATGGACATGAGAAGGAACTTTTGAAGACAGCCTTTTCCCGGCTCCCTCCTCTCTGCTTTCCAGAGGGTTGTGCTGGGCAGAATTCTAAAGATGCTCCTGAGATTCCCACGTCCAGGTTATCCAACCAAACACTAATCTAGGTACTGCTGTGAAGGGATTTTGCAGATGTAATTAAGGTCCCCAGTGAGTTGACATGAAGATATGGAGATTATTCAGGTGCATCTGGCCAATCAGGCGGGCCCTGTAAAATGAGAGCATTTTTACTGGCTGGTGGCAGAACAGGAAGTCAGAGATATTTAAGAATCTTCAAGAAGGATTCAAGGCACCAGGACAACCTTGTTTTGAAGATGGAGGGGCCACATGGAAAGACCAGAGAGCATTGTCTGGAAGCTGAGAACAGCTCCCGGCAGACAATCAGCAAGGAAATGGGACCTCAGTCCTTAAACCACAAGGAACTGACTTTGGCCAACCCCCTGAATAAGCCTGAAAGTGGATTCTCCCCCAGAACCTCCAGACGAGAGCACTGCCTGGCCGACACCTGGACTTCAGCCTGGTGAGACCCTAAACAGAGAACCCAGCCGAGCCCGCAAAACCGTGAGATAATGAGTGGGTGTTGTTTTGGGTGGCTGAGTTTGCAGCCATTTGTTACACAGGATAGACAATTAATTCAGGAATTAAAAAGACAGATATGTATGGTCACTTAGAGATAACTGGACACGAAGACTTGGACGTCGATCTCTGACTTCAAGATCAGCCTCTCAGAATGGCATCAATGTGAGCTGTTGAAGGGACGTGAAGCCACAGCATAACTGATGTCACACATGTCCCCATACTTGTTCAGCAACAGTTTTAAAAATGTATTTTTTCAACGAGGAGATTAAAAACGTCAAAACCCAATAGCACTCTGTTCAAGTAATCTCTCTCTCTCACCTGTCTCTTAATAGTTTGGTGACATTATATCCACAAGATCAAAGAGCAGAGTAGTGGAAAAAAGAAAATGTGAACTCTTGAATACAAGTCCCATGACGGTAGAGATGCGTCCTCTCATTCTGTTTATATCCCGAGTGAGAAATGTTCACTGAATGAATGGACAGAAGAGAGGGAGACATTTATCAATGTCTGGAGACGTTGTTGCTTGTCACAACTGAGGGGGGTGCTACTGGCATTCAGTGGGTGGAGCCCAGCGATGCTGCTAAACATCCTACAGTGCACAGGACTGTACCCCGCTGCCCCCCACCCCCCAAACACACAACAAAGGATTATCTGGATGAAAATATCAATAGTGCTGAGGCTGAGAGATCCTAAAGTAGAGAATCTGTGTCTCTAGGTGGGATGGACTCCTTTTCTCCTACTTTGTCGTGGTCCTGGTTTTCACAGATACCAAGTTCTTGATGGTTTTCCAGAATGTTAATCATCTGCCTCAATTTCAATCTTTGAAATCTATCCGATTCCTTAGCTTCTGTGCATTTGCGAGAACATTTGACCCTGTCATTCCCAGCGTGGCTCTGGGTGCTCATAGCAGCTAATATGGACGAGCACTGAGCTGTACTGAACGACTGATGGTATCCCCTCGTTGTGTCCTCACGGCGATTCACGGCAATTCGACAATACAAATTCTATTACCTCAGTTTCACAGACGGGGAAACTTGAAGACCAGAGAGTGTAGGTAATATGCCTAAATCGTAAAGCTAGTGAACGGCAGAGCTGTGTCCCGACTCCAAATCCTAATAACAGTGCTTTTTGCCTTTTTCTTTGCCCACTGTGACCATATTTGCTTCAACTTTTAGTTTTAGAAAATGCCCGAATGTTTTTGCCGGCTATGACCTTTGATTCTCATCCTGTTAACATTACCTCTGCTCATTCATGACAGAATTCATGACTTGTCTTCCATTATTTCCAACCTGTTGCCATTCATTCCTTACCATGGCATATCTCCGAAGCATCTGATTATATTGCCACCTCCTTATCTAATAGAGTACAGGGCCAACCAGGCAAAGTGAAATGGAAAACTGAAGAAATGTACCACTCCACAGAGCAACTAGGACCATCTTTTAAAAATATACATTTGGTCACATCTCACTGTCTTGCACAAAACCCCTCAGTGGCTCCCCATTTCTTAGGATAAACTCCAACATCTTGAATGTGACCCCAAAGCCCTGCACAGTCTTGCCTACACCCTTTCTCTCTTAGTTAAGGTAGGCCAGGCTGAGGAAATAAAGATTCAGAAACATACAATGATTCAAATGCAGTGGAAGTTTATTTCTCACTCAGACAACCCAAACATTACAGGTTGGCTTGTAGTTTCCCTGGGGGACACAGGCTCCTTCCATCCTTGGGCTCCTCCTGCCCCTGGGGCCTCATCATCATCTTTGTCCTGTAGGCCAAATGGAGAAGAGAATGTGGAGGAAGGCCAGCTGCTCCTGTAGAGTTAGGTGTGCCTCACTTCCTTCACATTCCACTGGCTGGACCTCTGTTACCTGTCCACACCCAACTGCCAGGGAAGCTGGGAAATGTAGTCTGCTGTGTGCCTCTGGAACAGGGGGATGTGGGCTTTGGTGTGTCTTTCTAAATCTATCTATCATCACCTTATCTTCTGTCTATGAGCTACAGCTATGCTGTCCCACCTTGTCTTTGAAGTCACCATGCGTATTTTTCCACAGGGCCTTTGCATGTACTTCCTGTATACATATAGACAGAGCCCATTCACCTGGTCCGGTTAACTCTCTTCAGCTCTCAGCCCATATGTCACTTCCCCGGGGAAGACTTCCTTGATAATTCTCCCAGGCACACCTCCATCAATCAGACTCTTCTTTGTTATATGTGCTCATAGAACCATGTTTATTTCCTCCATACCACTTACCTCCATTAAAAAAAAATGCCCTCCTTTGTGTTATAGTTTCATTAATGTCTGACTCACGCTTTAGATCACAAGTTCCAAGACAGAAGGAGCAGCGCCTGCTTTGCTCATATTGTATCCCAAGTACCTAGCACAATTCCTGTGGCCACTCAGTAAGTATTTGTCAAATAAAAATATATGGAGTTACGGGGGCCGCCCGGTGGCGCAGCGGTTTAGTCCGTGCTTGGCAGCCCAGGGTTCGCGAGTTCGGATCCCAGGCGCCCGTGGACGCGCACTGCCTGTCAGCCATGCCGTGGCGGCGTCCCATATAAAGTGGAGGAAGATGGGCACGGATGTTAGCTCAGGGCCAGTCTTCCTCAGCAAAAAGGGGAAGATTGGCAACAGATGTTAGCTCAGGGCTGGTCTTCCCCCCACACACACACACACAAAAAATATATATATATATATATATGGAGTTAGAATCCCATCAATGGATTCAAGCCATGATTCATTGACCATGTTCTTATCCCGGGCCTGCTGTTGTAAACTAAATCATTGAGTTACTCAGGAGACAATTGAGAAGTGGAGTTGTGACTCTTCCTCTAACACACAAACCAGATTTCTTTTTGTAGATCTCCCTCGTTTGGTTCCTTTGCTCCCTTCCTATTTATTTAATCATCAAACATATATGAGTCTACATCAGCCATTATACTGGGTACTGAGTATATACAAATAAATAAGCCACATTTTCTGTCTTCAGAGAATTCTAGATAGCAAAGGAAACTGACACACATCCAACAAACTAGACAATGGCATTGTTCTCATTGTAATAGAGGTACGAATGAAACGTAATGTTTTGAGGCTGGTTGGTAGAAAATGATTGTGTTCCTCGAACAAATGTTCTACATTGTCTTTGCAGACAAGCTTTAAGTGCAAAAAAATGATGTTAATTATCTTATGTTGATCTAGAGCTTTATATTCTGCAGAGTGCTTTTAGATATGTCCCCTCCTTTTGTACTCCAACAAACCCGGGGCCACGTAGGCCAAGTATTACTGACAACGTTTCACCAACGAAGGAAGAGAAACTCGGGGAAGGGATGAGCTTTGCTGAGAACTTACAGTTGCTGAATCATGGAGAGCTCAGGGGAGGGGGTGGTCCCCGAGGAGGGGCAAGTGTGGCCAGGCTGACAGGGGACACTTCTAGATGTTCAGAGCAATGGTTATTTACCAACAGGTCAAGATATATTTCAACATTTTGGTAACAGGCATGGCTGGCCCGTTTGGGATGCGAGCTGACCATGAGCCCAACTTTCAAACCATGTTATGTTATTAAACCCTGCTGCCTCACTCCATAAATCTTATTAATTTTCTTTTTCAAAAATACCTCTTTATAGTTAAAAAATTATGTATACACGCTGTAAAAAAAAACAGTGCAAGAGAATATAAAAGAGAAGTGAATTTTCTCTATTTTCCCAGAAAGTCAGTCCCTCAGTCCCCTTCCTAGAGGCAATCACGGCTTCTTCTGTATCATTTACAAAACACAGCATAAAACCTATAAACTGTTAAACACGAATGGGAGTGTACTATTCTCATGGGTCAGCTACTTGCATTTGCTGCTGTATATATCTTGGAGGTTTTCTGTATCACAATACATAGATTACCTCATTCTTTTTCACAGCTATAGAGTATTATCTTGTAGGGGCTATTTATTTATTTAATCGCATATAAAATAAATGTATTATATAACACAAAATACATAATAAATATATGCAGTTTAATATATATTATATGCTTAAACTATCCCAAATATCTATCCATAAACAAATGTATGAATAATCTATATACCCATATCCATATATCCATAAATAAATAAATAAATATAGATTCTTTATTTACCCATAAGTAAATCCATTAAATCAGAGATGGAAAAATTATGGCCCAAGTGCTAAATCTAGACCTCTACCTGATTTTGTGAATAAAGTTTTTTTTTTTTTTTCCTCCCCAAAGCCGCAGTGCATGGTTGTATATCCTAGTTGTAAGTCCTTCTGGTTCTTCTATGTGTGCCTCCACCACAGCATGGCCACTGACAGACGGGTGGTGTGGTTCCATGACAGGGAAGGGAAGCCCGGCTGCTGAAGTGGTGAGCACTGGACTTGAACCACTAGGCCATCAGGCTTGATTCTGAATAAAGTTTTATTGGAACACGGACACATCTATTTGTTTGTGTAACGGCTGAGCTGAGGAGTTGTGACAGAAATCGTTTTGCTTGAAAAGGCTAAAATATTTATTATCTGCCTCTTACAGCAAAAGTTTGGCGAACTCTGTATCATATATGGTTTACTGATTTAATTATTTAAACTCTGGATTAAATAAATAAACCTGTATGGATTGTTTTTGGTTTATTTCCTTACTGGGGGTCATTTAGATTGTTTACAGTCTTTTGCTGTCAATGCTGCAATGAACAGCCTTGTACACAGGTTTTTTGGGAGAAAAGAGTTTGTGTCTATAGGATAAATACTGGGCAGTGGAATTGTTGGAACCATCATTAAGTGCATTTTTACATTTTCATAGATGTTTCTGAATTTCCCTTTGGAGAGCTTGCACTCATGTAATAAAATTTAAAAAAATACCTGTTTATTCATATGCTCACCAAACACTATGTATTGATCTTTGCTGTTTTCTTTAAAATTATGAGTGTGGGTGAATGTCTTCATATATGTTCAAAAGTCATATTGTTCTCCCTAAGAACAACATGTTAAAGCTTTTTCTCGCTTAAAAATTAGGATGACAATCTTTTAAATTGTGTTCTTTTTGCAGTAGGGAAATTAGTATTTTGTCATATGGATTTTAAATACTTTTACTCTGTTAGTCATTTGTCTTTCAATAATAAAAGCAAAAAAAAAATTGAATAGTCAGATTACAACCTGTTTCTTTAGAAAGACTGTCCCTATTTCAAGACTAGAAAGATTTTGCTTAGAAAATAAAATTATTTTTTTAAACTCCCACGTTTTCTTCTAGTGTTTTTAAGGTTTCATTTCTTACTGTTCATATCACTGACCCAACTGAGATAATTTTTGATGGAAGAATTGATGTAGAGATTCCATTTTATTTTATTTTATATTTAGAAAACTTCGCAGGTGTCTCAAATCCATTCATTGAATAATCCATCTTTCCCCCACTGATTTAAAATGCAAACTTGATTGTAAATTAAATCTCCATCTGTATTTGCGTCTGTTTTTTCAGTCAATTTTGTTCCATTAATCTTTCTTTCCATTCTTGTGTCAGGCATTGTGCTAAGCAATTTACATTGATTATCTCATTAAATTACTCTAACTTTATAATGTTTTATCTTTCAAGGCTAATCCCACCATCTATTTACTCCGCCTTTTCAGTATTTTCTGGTTATTTTTGTATCATTATTTTTCCCTGAGATCTTAATTAACTTGTTTCCTTCCTAAAAAAACTCAACCAGTCAATGAAATACACTTCTTGGGATCTTAATAGAAATCACTTACATTCATACTTTCGGGAGATTTGACTTTTTTATAAGATTGAGCTATCTTAGAAAAGAGTGGCAAATATCTTTCCATTTATTAATATCTTCTATATTCAAATAGTTATGTTTTATAGGTTTTTAAAGATACTGTATATTTGTTATTAAATTTGTTTGCTAATATTTAAAAAATTTTCTTGCTTTTGAAATGAAATCTATTCTTCCTTTATATTTTCTAGCTGTTTTTATTTATGTCTACCTTAAATAAATAAATATAGAATTTAATCAAATATCTTTTTTTTTTTTTTGGTGAGAAAGATTGGCCCTGAGCTAACATTTGTTGCCAATATTCCTCTTTTTACTTGAGGAAAATTGTTGCTGAGCTAACATCTGTGCCCATCTTCCTCCACTATGTGGGACGCCTCCACAACATGGCTTGATGAGTGGTGTGTAGGTCCACGCCTGGATCCGAACCCTCAAACACTGGGCCCTGAAGTGGAGCTTGCGAACCCAACCACTATGCCACCAGGCTGGCCCCCAAATATATATATATATTTTTTGGTGAGGAGGACCAGCCCTGAGCTAACATCCATTGCCAATCCTCCTCTTTTTGCTGAGGAAGACTGGCCCTGGGCTAACATCCGTGCCCATCTTCCTCCACTTTATATGGGACGCCGCCACGGCATGGCTGACAGGCAGTGCGTCGGCGGGCGCCCGGGGATCCGAACTCGTGAACCCCAGGCTGCCAAGCGCGAACTAAACTGCTGTGCCACTGGGCGGCCCCCCAAATATCTTTTTATAATCTTTAGAACATCATAGGTTTTGTGGCTACTGACCATCTAATAGGGTAGATTATGTCAACAGGTTATGAACCTCACTTGCACATGGTGAATTATTCTTTTAATAGCTAATGTTTGTTAATATTTTATTTAAAACTTTTGCATTAATATTTATATGTCAGATCAATTGGTTGTTTTCTTGTGTTTGTCAAAGATTGGAATCAATGATGTCAGGGCTTTACAAAATGGTCTTGGATGTGTTTTTTTTTTTCTTTCCTTCTGTGTGTTCCGGAACAGTTTAAATGGGTTTGGAATTATCTGTTCACTGAAGGTTCATTGGATTCATTTGTGAAAGTCTCAGGCCCTAAGTGGCCTCAGGACCTAAGTGGTAGGGGGCAATGGGGACATCTTGGGTTGTATTCCTGAGAAGCAGAGCCTGAGACAAGGATTCTTGTGAAAGTGATTTGTTGAGGGAGTGCTGCCAGGAGAAGGAAAACAAGGGAAGCAGGACAGGGCAAGGGAAGGATTTAAGGAAGGATGTGGTCTCAGCTGGAGTGGAGTCTCAGCCTGATCCCACCGGGAGCTCTGGAGCAGGAACAGCATCACGGAGGTAGTCTTCTTGAGACTAGGAGGCTGGGCATTCAAGACCCCGGGGAGTCAGGCACTGGCTGCTAGCTGCTTCCCGGGGCAGCTCCTACCTCTTCAGGGCATGGGGCACGAGTATAAAAACAACCTCCCTGGAAAGGCAGGAGGCTCCCATTGGTCAGAAAACAATTCTCTGGAGAAGGGAGCAACTATGAGCTATTAGAAGCCAACACTCTCAGGCACCATCTGGAGGATGGGTGTCCCGGCTGTGAAGGGACCTGGTGGAGCACCGACGGCATCCACTCTGGGGGTAAGAAGCTCTTTGACAACTGGACTACTTAGATTTACTATCTGCCTGAAGATAGTTTTCCTGTCTTAAAATTTGGAGCATGTTCAATCCAATCCCTCTCAACGAGTAGTATATTCTCTATACTACCGATTACCACTAACTATTCTCTTAATTAAAAATGACTTTAAAACATAAGAATATTTGCTGTAAGAAAGGATAGTGTTTAGAGTAAAATGCAAAAATATCACTTTACTTCCCTGCTCTTCACCATTCTGTCCTCTCTTCCCCAAATCACACTGTCTTCCTAGAAATAACCACTGTTGCCAGGTTGTTGTGTGTGTGTGTGTGTGTGTGTGTATGCATATGTAGGTATGTGTAGAGTATGTATATATATATGTCTGTGTACTTATATGTGTATAAGTACACAGACATATATATATATAATTTTCTGTATGTACTTTTTTTCTGCTAAGTATTTGCATAATCACTTATTTTTAGGAGAGCTAGGAAGTGGATTTAAAGAGAGAACACAGCCAGCACTGTCATTGTCACATCCCCTGTTGTGGATTTTCCCTCCAGTGAGCGGGGATGAACTTTTTGGCTGAGTCTAAATGTGGAAAATAAGGGTTTGGATGTTTGAAAAGAAAATGTGAATTAATATCCAGGTTCTGTGAAGCCTGGAACATTCAGAACTGGAGTTAAGAGGATGGAGATGAAGTTGAACAGCAAATCTCTCATGTCTCAGTGGCTGAAATGGTCTCTCCTAACTTTAGAAGAGTCACTTTTTTTGGTCCTGTTCTTTATGGTTCTCATTTTACTATATTAATCTAGTGAGCATCTTCTCTTTGGCTTAGGAATTAGATAACCTGCTTTCTCAGCATATTCTCAGTGTCACCCGGGTAGGTTACTTAACAACATCTCTGAACCCCATTTACCTCACCTATTATTTGGGATTCATAATATACACCTTATAGAGCTGCTGTCGGTTTCAATGAAATGATGTTTGTAAGCACTTGGCGTAGTACCCACCATATAATAAGTACTCAGTGAATTATTGTTGATTTATGACATATATTTTCCTGTCCTTCTAACTGCTTAGAGATAACTTCAGACCTCATCCAGGACTGTCCCTTTGGACATTAAGGGAAGTTACCTGGTTTACATAGACCAATACTAACTCATCTTACACAAAAGTAAAATATGAGAAAAACTAGTGTCTGCTGTAGCTCAAGGGCCCCAGTTTTGTGCTGGCAGACCGTCCGGGTCTTAGTGAAGCAATTTCTTCTTGTAAATGAACAACCCAAAATAGTCAGCCAGTGCCTCGAGCTGTTCCTGTCTTCTGGATATGTGAAAGCTGAGTATTGATTGAGAAATGGCATGCCCAAAAGGTAAATGAAAAATCCACCAATTGTGGGCCAACCAGTTCCTCAGTTAAAAACAAATAAGCAAACAAACACTTTAAAGCAGCTAAACAGCATTTAACATGGTTTCCTCTTTGTCCGCTTTATCACCCCTCTTGGTGGTGGGAGTCAGTGGGGAGCTGGGGATTAGGGGTTAATTTTCTCCCCCGCTTGTCCTCTCAGCGGGCTCCTTTGAGTCAGGTGCGTGCTTGTAGGAGGAGGAAGCGTTTGTGAGAACAAATGCCCTTGGCACCCAATTCCCGCATCTGCTAATGAGCTACTCCATCTCTGATCTTTTTGAGGATGAGGCCTTTGAAGTGTGTATTTTTTTCCAGATTGTTAATTGTGTGTGCCCCCCTAGGGGAGATGCCAGCAGACGGGATGCTCCTGCTGCTTCTCAGGGAAGAGGAAACCTAGGGGAAGTGTAGGATGAGGGGAAACCTCTCTGGGTTTGGGGTAAGTGAAATATGTTCCCTCCTCCTGGTTGCTATGAAAGGAAAACCACGAAAGTGGCTTTGGTACCCCTTGGTGGCTGTGTCATTTGGAGAGACCCCAAAACGCACCTGAGGAGTGTGCCAGTTGCCACTCACAAAAGCTTCGCATAGAGCTGGTGGTCTTGACTTGAATTACAATTGTGCCTTTGTTTCGTGTCTGGCTTCTAAACCTCCCAGCGGATCTTTTGATGTGTGTGCATTTTCCCAGCTTGGAGATTTTGCTGGAAAACTGCATGGTTGGTGGGAGGCAGGCACAGCGCCGGGCCTCTGCAGAACTGGCAGGGAAAAGGGTAATGTACTCAGCACCCGCAGAGCCCAAAGTCACTTGAAAGAGACATTGATGGTCTCTAGACGAAGTTGGCAAGAAGATGAAAAGGACACAGGGCCTCAGTCTTGGCCACATTGTTTGGTTTTGGTTGATGGTCCCAATAAACATTTAATCAGTTTTCAGGCTTAGGGATAAAAATGTCTTTCCAATCCGTGTGTAGGAAGATGTGAAAAGACCTGGGAAGAGGCCACGAGGAAGGGAAGAATAGTAGAGGGATGCACATTTACAGACTGCTATGGTCTGAGTGTTTGTGTCTCCCCCAAATTCATGTGTTGAAATACCAGTGCCTGATGTGATGGGATTAGGAGGTGGAACCATTGGGAGGTGCTTAGGTCATGAGGGTGGAGCCTTCACGAATGGGATTAGTGTTCTTTTAAAAGAGACCCCACAGAGCTCCCTCGCTCATCCCACCATGTGAGGACACAGTGAGAAAGTGCCAGCTATGAACCAGTAAGAGGACCCTCACCTGACCACGCTGGTACCCTGATCTGAGACTCCAGCCTTCAGAGCTGTGAGAAATCAATTTCTGCTGTTTATAAGCTGCCCAGTCTGTGACGTTTTGTTATAGCAGCCCGAATGGACTAAGACACAGACCTTCAGCTGTCCTATTCTCCAGCCTCCTACTTACCGCAGGAATTCCACTTTATAAACCCGAGGACACATTCGCCTTTGCTGAATATTTCTAGTGATTGCAAGTGTAGTCTATGCAAAGTCATCTCCAGTTGTTAGCCAATCAACGATTGTGTTCAATACTTTAGTCTGTGCAAAGTCATCTCCAGTTGTTAGCCAATCAACGATTGTGTTCAACAACTTTCTCTGAGCTTCTCTTCCTTACAAACATTCTTTTCCCGTGTAGTGAGTTCTCCCGACTTGCATTTATGGTGTAGTCTTCTGGAAAAGAAAAGCCACAGGCTGGTCACTTCTTCCCCTTGTAGTATCCTCCAAAGGTCTCAGTATGTGAGACCTTTTTAAAAGAGAAAGCTGCCTTATTTCCCTTAATTTTGTGCATTCCCCTATAATTTTAGTATACGGCTGAGTGCATTCAATAATCAACATAATAAAAGTAGCTAACACTTATAAACTCTTATTATCTGCCAGGCATTGTGCTAAACACTTTATATAGGTCATCTCAGTTATCCTCAAAACAACCCTTCGGGGTAGAGAGTTTGCCTATACCCATTTTTCACATAAGGAAACTGAAGCATACAGAAACTAAGAAATGTGCTCAAGAACATACATCTAAGCAAACAGGGAAGTCATATAATCCTAGATCCTCACACTTGGAATCATCACAACAAAATTTAATTGTTGGACTGCTTAAAAAAATAGTGTGTCTATGACTCTCCCAGGACTGAACCATATTAGCAGTTCTTACATTTGGGATTGACTGTACAATTTAGATTATTATCTTTTAATTATTTACTTTGAAATAATTTTATACTTAGAAAACAGTTGCAAAAATAGTAAAGAATTACCATATACTCTTCACCTGGTTCCCCAAATGTTTACATTTTACATAATCTCGGTAAAATTATGCAAAACCATGCAATTAACATTAATACAATATTATTTAACTTTTACACATTGTCCCACTAATGTCCTTTTTCCTGGTCCAAGATCCAACTCAGGGCTGTGTGTTGCATTTCCCTGTCATGTCTCTTCCTTCATTTCCTAGGGCCGCTATAACAAATTGCCACACATTTGGTAGCTTAAAACACCAGACATTTATTCTCTCACAATTTCAAGGTCAAAAGTCCAAACTTAAGGTGTTGTCAGGATTGGTTCCCTGTGGGGACTCTGAGGGAGAATCCGTTCCATGTGTCCCTCTGTTCCATGCCTGGCTTCTTGGGGCTGCTGGCCGTCCTTGGTTTGGGGCTTCATGACTCTAGTCACTGCCTCCATCTTTTTTTTTTTTTTTTTTTTGGTGACGAAGACCAGCCCTGAGCTAACATCCATTGCTAATCCTCCTCTTTTTGCTGAGGAAGACTGGCCCTGGGCTAACATCCGTGCCCATCTTCCTCCACTTTATATGGGACGCCGCCACGGCATGGCTGACAGGCAGTTCGTCGGCGGGCGCCCGGGATCCGAACCAGCGAACCCCGGGCTGCCAAGCGCGGACTAAACCGCTGCGCCACCGGGCCGGCCCCACTGCCTCCATCTTTACATGGGCTGCTCCTCTCTGTGTTCCTATGTCTTCTTTTTTGTCTCTTATAAAGACAATTGTTATTGGATTTAGAGGCCCCCCCAGTCCAGAATGATCTCATCTTGAGGACCTTAATTACATCTGCAAAGACCCTTTTCCCACATAAAGTCCCATTCTGAGGTTCTGGGTGGACATATCTTTTGGGTCCCCTACTACAATGACCTAGATGCTTTTGAAGTGTACCGACCAGCTATTTGTAGAATATCCTTCAACTTGGGACATTCTCATGTTTCCTCATGATGAGATCCAGGTTATGCATGTTTGGAAAAATACTACGTAAGTGATCTTGTGTCTCCAGTGCTTTGAATCGGGAGGCATATGGTGTCAGTTTGTTCCTTTAGAGGTGATTAACTTTGATTACTTAGTTAAGGTGGTGTCCTGCAGGTTTCTCCACTGGAGTTACTAATTTTGTTTTGCAATCAATCATCTTGTGGTGAGATCATTTGAGGCTATGTAAATATCCTACTCCTCAGAATTTTCTTCTGTATTATTATTGTTTTATTGACATACAACCCACATACCATGAAATTCACCCTTTAACATGTACAGCTCAGTGGTTTTTATTATATTCACATGGTTGTGTAATCATCATCACTACCTAATTCCAGAACGTTTTCAACACCCCAAAAAGAAACTCATACCCATTAGCAGTCATTCTCTGTTACCCCTTCCCCACCGGCTCTGGAAACCACTGATTTACTTTCTGTCTCTATGGCTTTGCCTATTCTGTTGCCCACTAACTTTAGCATCCACTGGTAATTCTTGCCTGCAACAATTTTTACTGTGGTGTTTGCCAAATGGTGATATTTCTAAGCCATACACTTTTGAAGACTGGAAGTTATGGCGACCCATCCAAAGGGATTAAATTATATCTACTATTATTATGTGACTTGATTGCAGTCCTGGTGTCCACAGACATTTATTATTTGTCTCAGGAAAAAGCATCCTCTTTGGATGATAAATTATACGGTCACTCCAGTTATCTATCACCCAGGCTGTTTATGATAATGTTGAGTAGGGTAAATCCACTTCTGTGACCCCATGTGGGCCTTGCACATAGAAAGATTTATAGAGGACCTATTCTCTTTTTTTCTTAGATTGAATAGAAATTGTTGCTGCCCTGAACATACTCTCTTACATAATCAGGAAGCAGAGTGCTCTTTGTACTTCCATGTGATTTTTTTTTTTATTTGTGCATGATGTTAAGGTGATATCTCTTATTTCTCTCTTTTCAGCAAACTGTACCCTACTATACACCATGCCAGATGACCCATGATGCTCGTTTCTATATCATAGATTTCTTTGTAGGTGCTTGAATGAACCTTCAATTGTAGTAAAGATATATTGTACACAGTGAATAAAATTTCATATACTTTGATGGTTCATGGCCCACTACTTTTGCTACGTTGAAATCTACAGATGTGGAGGAATGCAGCCACAGATTGCTTTACCTTAATTTCAGCCATGTTCCCTGTCTACCCCATTGGTTCATAGGGATGCTTAAGTTTTCTTTTCACGAATCATTGCTAAACTTTATCTCTGGATCTTATGCTGCTGCAGTTGATTTCTGAACACTCTGCAAGTAATTTACATGGATTTCTAACAAACTTTATCCTTTTAGTTTGGCCAATATTACCAGATCTTAGAGATCTATTTAGCTAGAGTTCTTAGCTTTGTGCATTCTCTAAGTTTGTACATTCTGTAAGTTAGATGACCAGAGCAATGCTTGCATAAATGACCATTTATTAAGCATTTACTTATACCGGTAGTCACATTAGCTACTCTACATAAGTTATTCCATTAATATAAAGTTTCTTATCTGTGTCTGTTACTCTATCATATAATGATGACTAGATGGATTTACATGAAATTTGGAAATGTTGTAGGGATGGTTGTACTTTTATTATAGGCTATGTGTCATGTGGTAGGGGATCACTTTCACGAGGCTCTGGGTGATAAGACCAGGACAAGGGCAGTTGTCCTCCAGAGCAATGCAAGGATTGGTTTGTGATGGAGCAACTTTGCATAAGACTGTGCAATAATCTGTGTATATCCAGGGTAAGAAGCAGCACATAGATTTACTTATTACTATCCTGATCAATGTTAGGGAGACCAGTCAATAAAATAGAATAATAAAATACTATTTAGTTTTTTAAATCCCTACTGCAATACTAGAACTAGGTGGTGTTATTATTCACAGTCTATAGTTAAGGAAATTGAGTCTTACAGTGGTTAGCAAGATGGTCAAGTTCACATACTTATAACATGGCATTGCTGGGATCTAATCTGTGGTCTGTCAGCCTCTAGAATCCTTGCTTTCAACCTCTGCTTCTATGGCTCAGTGTGTTAGAACTACTGTAAGCACATAAGTTGGACCCAGGACAATCCTGGTGTCTGGTGACATTTAACATTTGTTCCAGACAAAATCATTTCATTTGGATGATGATTGGTCACTCTAGTTATCACCCAGGTTGTTCAAGATAAGGTTAAAACCACTTCACCACTCTGTGGCCCTGTGTGGCTCTTGCTGAGAAAAAAGATTTGTAGGGGAGCCATTCAGCTCGATTTTATCACATTCTTTGGCCATATTTGGTAGCTCAGAAATGGGATGCAAGAAAGTAGATGATGGGGGCTCCTCATGGCTGGGAACTGGGATCAGGAGGATTGGCAGGAGTTCCAGGTCCTGAAGAGCTGAGGAGCAGTGTCAACATTGGGAGGAGTTCACCAAGACCACTGGCTCCAGGCTTGGGGGAAAGCAGGTAAGTCATAATGGGGTAAAACCCAGAAAACTTGGAAAGTTTTCAAGGGTCTAGATATCAAGATGTGTTTAAAGAACAGTGTCAATAGCTATGAGTGAATGAGAAAGGGGAAAGATAGGTAATTATGGACAGAATTATTTCAGATGTCAGGTCTCAGAGTGTGGGCAGTTTGAGGTACACAACAAGGTGGCTTAACGTGTGGACTTTGGAGGCACACAGCTAGGCTGGAATCTTGGGCTTGGTGTGATTCCTACAATGGAGGTAATAATCATAATCATAAGCACTTATATTTGTATATTATCTCCCGTTAGCTCTCTTGAATTACATCATCTCCCATGCTGTTCTGGAAGCATATTTGTGGTTGGTGTTTAGTTTGAACTTAGTCTACTCAGTCGGAGATCTTTGGCCTGGGTTACAGCTTTTAAGGAACCAAGTTACTCAGAACTTGGCAAGGCCCCTCTTGCTGTCCTGGGAGCTCTGCCTATTCACGCTGTGTCAGCAAACTCTACTTGGGGAACGCAGTACTTCAAAAAACCCCAAAGTGCATGCGCCTCACTTAACACCTTTCCTGTGGGACACAGGAACAACTCATGCGTATCTGGATGGATAGGCAGCAGAGACAGCCAAATGGGCTTAGAAATATTAGTGTAATTTATGCAACAAAACCTTTTTATGTTCAAAGATAGAATCATAAATCTCTTTTAGTTATTCATATGCAAATCTTGAAAGGCTGACATACTCCTATAATGGATGAGAGTCCATAATGACTTGTGTCCTGTTCAAGTTTAATGGAGGAGAATAAACAGACACACACACACACACACACACACACACACACACACAGAGCCAGAGTTTCTTTTGATTATAGTACATAGTGGTGAAAGATGTTGGTGGAAGACATATGTCTCTTAGAGTATATGCACCAAACATAGGCTACTCTAAAGGTTTAATAGCAAAATAATTATGTATAATCAACAATTCTCAATTATTTATGGACCTTGCCTTGCCGACTCCTACCATTCAATGATTTCACTGCTTGCCATCATTAGATAGTGGGCAGGGAAAATAGCAGATGATAATAACTTCAGTTTGCACTTTTGTTTTTGTATAGTGTGTTTATACATTTCAAATTACTCTGAGAATTTTCTTAATTATTCAACAGCCTTGGTAATAAATTAGTTTTTATGTGATTGCCAAGACTAAGTGGCTTACTCCGTAGCAAGTAAGTTAAAGAAATGGGACCAAAAACTTGCCATTTAATTCTTAGAATTAATCAGTCCTCTTTCAATTGCTGGTGGCTGACCAAAAGCTCAGGACTTAGGCTCTTTGCTCTACCTTCCATTTCTGTGCACCTCTATGCTGGCTCCACTTTCAAGCAGGTTTTCCCGCATGGTGGCAGAGTGGCACCCACAGCTCCAGGCCTGCATCCTAACTTCTCAACAACTTAGAGGAGGAGAAAGGCACTTCTGCCCTTGGTCTTTCCAGCAAAAGTCCCAGGCTTGGCTCTGATGGAGTCACATGCTCATCCCTGAGCCAATCACAGTGGCTGGGAGAATGTGATGCTCTGATTGGACAGACCTGATCACAGGTACACTCCCGGAGTTGTCAGGCCCTGGACCCTGTGGCCTGAGTTGGAGAGAAGTGGTTCCCTGAGGAACATGAGGAAGTTGTAATCAGAAGGTGAGAGAGTGAATGCCGCTCGGGCAACAGTGGATCCATGGCAACACTGTCCGCTACACTGGATCAGTGGGTGGCAGGCGCGGCGTGCAAACTCCCCATCTGAAAGAAGCTGTGGAGGGGGTCTAGCTAATCACATGAGCCGAGAAGAGCTAACTCCATACATCCCAAAGTTTTCCTCTGGGCACCCTCTGTATTATTTTCCTATAGTCCCTGTGGTTTTAAAGGTAATTTTCAAACAAATTGCATTTCTTAAGTAGTAAATATTTTCCTATTTTTATTAATTGCTTGCTGACTAGTATAATTTGGACCACACAGAGTGGCTATAAAGTCACCCAAGCCAGAAAGTTAATATATCATCACCAATGCAAACTGCTACGTCTATGTAAAGTTTCTGAAAGGATTTTTGAAATATTGAAAGTAGCTCACATTAACCCGATGATGTCTTAGCATCTCGGAACCCAGCTGGGAATGCCTGGTCTAAATAACCTGCACGTCTCAGAGCCTTTCTGTTACAACCGCTGACTCGACTCCCCAGCCTCTTGTAACTTGATTCTTCATAGTTCTGGTGAAAGACTTGATGGGCAAAGGAGGTTGAAAGCAACGGTGTAGATATCATTTGAGGACCTGATTTGATTTTAATTTTCTAAGCCTTTTATTCCCTTGTTATCAATAATCTAGTAAATCGTTCAAATGGATCCTGAAAGTGAGTGTCTCGGGGAGCATAGTTAGGCTGCCTGGGGTTTAGGATTACGGAAAGTGATAAAGAAAAAGTCAACACTGTGGGTGGTAGCTCTCCCTGGATAACTCTCATTCTTACCAGATGTCAGAAAATTCTGTTGGCCCTACCTTGAAAATAGATTCCACTCTATGGAGGTCCAAGCCACCTTAATGTGTTGCCCAAGTTATTACAGGAATTTCCCAACTGCCTCACTGCTCCTTCACGTGCCCTCTCTGCAATCTCTTCTCAACCTCACAAACAGAATGATCTTTGTGGGACACACCTAGAGGTCCACATCTCACCGCCCCGGTCCAAGCCATCATCATCTCTCACCTGCGTTGTTAAATTAACCTTCTAACTGGTCTCCTTGCTTCTGCCTTTGCCCCCTGCAATCCGATCTCAGCAGCTGCCAGAGTAATCCTTTTAAAATACAAATTCCATCATGTCATCTCTCAGTTTGAAAACCCTTCTATGACTCCCCATCTCACTCGGGGTAAAAGTCAGAGCCCTCACAACTGCCCACCCTAACTGATCTGCCTCCACCCCCTCTGCCAGCCACCTCTGACTTCACCTCCTGCTACATCCCCCTCCCCTGACTCCACTCAGCTGCACTGTTGTCCCCATGTTCCTCCAATGTGCCAGATGTGCCCCTGCCTCAGGGAATTTGCACTTGCTGTCTCCACTGCCTGGAATGCCTTTTCCTTAGATACCCACATGACTCACCCCGACCCTCCTTAGATCTTTGTCCAAATGTCAACTTTTCAATGAAGCCATCCATGGCTGCCGTATTAGTTTCCTCTTCTGCTATAACAATTCACCACAAAGTCAGTGACCTAAAACAACACAAATTTATGATCTTACAGTTCTAGAGGTCAGAGTCCAAAATAGTTTTCACTGGGCTAAAATCAAGGTGTCAGCAGATCTTTGTTTCTTTCTGGAAGCTCTAGGGGAGAATTTGTTCCCTTGCCTTTTCCAGCTTCTGGAGGCCACCCGCATTCCTTGATTCACGGCCGCCTTCCAGCCAGCAATCACCTCAGTCCAACATCTGCTTCCGTCTCCGCATCTCCTCTGCCTCTCGTAAGGGCACCTATGATTATACTAGGCCAACTCAGACATGCCAGGATAATCTCCTCACCCCAAAATCTTTAACTTAATCACATCTGCAAAGTCTCTTTCGCCATATCAGGTAACATATTCACAGATTTCTGGGATTAGAACATAGGCATCTTTGAGGGACCATTGTTCTGCCCACCATAGCCACCTTATATAAATTAGCATGCCTCCGCCAACACACTTGATCCTCTCCATCTGTTGTGTTGTACTTGTTTGTTTATTATTATCATCTTACTTAGCTGCTTATTGACTATGGAGTAGCTTAGGAAGTAAGCAACTTGAGGCCAGGGACTTTATCTGCTATTTCCCCAGGGCCTGGAACAGAGCCTCATACATCATAAGTATTCAATATTTTTTTTGAATAAATTATTCATAAGTATGTATCCTCCCCAAAGATAAACAGGATAAAAGACAATTTCACAAACTTCCTATTTTGGGCTCCTGTAAATGTTGACAAAGACCAAAACTTCAAATGCCATTACTCACTCAATATTCGCTTTTCTGCTTAATACAGACAACAGAGAGGAAGAGAACCAGGCATCACATACCTGTGAGCGTCCTTGCTGCAGCCCTGCTGTGCACAGCTGGACTCGGAGATTCAGTAAAGACCATGTGACACTTGTCTCATTATCCCCTCCGTGTTATGGTTCCTGTACCTGGGAGTGAAAATCAATTTTAAAAGAGCAATTTATTATTAGCCTTTGAAACAAAACCAGGGCTTTGTACTTCATTATTATAATTAATACTTGCCTTAAATTATTTTTTAATTGTTATATTTGCTCTGGGGAGAGGAACCTATAATAGGATTTCTGAGTTTGGCCATTTAAGGGTGTTATATGAGTTGGTAATCCTAGTAGCCCCTAATGAAAGATGGAAAAATCCTCCTGAACTTTCCAATATAAATTACATAAAACTTTAAAAATTTTACATGAGTAATAATTTTAAGTTTTAAATTAGTAATACTTGCACATAGTACAAAATTTAACAGTTCAAAAGAGTATACTTTAGCCTCTCACCCAGTGCTGTTCAATAGAACTTTCTACAGTGATGGAAATGTTCTCTTTTTGTGCTGTCCAAGATAGTAACCACTAGCCACATGAGACAACTGAACACTTGGAATGTTGGCTAGTGCAACTAAAGAAGTGAGTTCTTTTAAATTTTCATTTATTTAGTTTTTTGAGGAAGAGTGGCCCTGCGCTAACAGCTGTTGCCAATCTTCCTCTCTTTCTTTCTCCCCAAATCCCCAGTACATAGTTGTGTATCAAAGTTGTAGAGTTGTAGCTCTTCTATGTGGGACGCCGCCTCAGCATGGCTTGATGAGCGGTGAGCAGGTCTGTGTTCAGAACCCGAACCGGTGAACCCTGGGCCAGTGAAGCAGAATGTGCAAACTTAACCCCTATGCCACCGGGCTTGTCCCAAGAAGTGAACTTCTAATTTTAGTTCATTCTAATTTAAAAATTTCATATGGCTATAGTATTGGGCAAAATAATTCTTGTCATTAAGCCTCTCATATGCCAAGCTACTTCTGTTTCCAGGTTTTATATATTCTCTCATAGGCACTGTACACATTTATATACACGTATGCATATTTTGTTTTTATGAAAAGCTATTGTTTCTGTTTTTCTTTTGTTTTCCATGATGTGATCCTGGTGCATAGAAGCTAAGTAATATGGGTCAACTGGGGTTGATCCTGCCCCTTTATTGATTGACCCAATAAACTGAGCCTTTGCTTGTGGAAGACCATTGACACAGAGTAAAGGGATATGAAGCCTGGAGGGTGGCCAACTACCCCGCTGTCACAGACCGGGAAATGTCATCCCTTCTTGGCCATTCTTTTCCCTAAAGCCTTCTTGGATCTATCCTAAGAAAACTTCCAAACAAAATTCAAAGTAGAAAGAGACTCTCTGGGGATGTTTCATCATCAATGAATTACTTTATGTACATGGATATAATGCTACTGGAATTTAACTGTGGCTCTCAGTAGAAGCAATGGATTTTTCCTATGTCATCAAATTACATTGCATTTTGCCCTTTGAGAATTCCCATTGTGAATGAGTTGGTTAGCGATAGAGTGCAGTTTGACAAGAATCCAAAGAGGAATTGACCTCCCCTCATTTTTCTGGCTTCAATTTCTCCAGTTACCTAGTAGCAGAGTTTCTCAAAGAAATCATTTAAAATGGGTAATAAACTTCTCTTTATTACATGGGAAGTCTCAAAGACACTCTTCAAAAGACAGTTGTATGGCAGCACAGGAATGGGGAGACAATTTCCTTTGTGCCCCGATGAGCAGGGAGGCCATTCCTTTGTATCTTTCATCTTTGGAAGGGGTCTCTAAAGATAAATTGCTCTGGATGTCCTTTTCTTCCTAATCTCTTTCTCTAGTAAGATTTCAGCCTCATCTACTGAATATGTGGATAAATGCTGAAACCTGCCTGGTGGATATTGATTTTATGTACAACTTAAAGGTTTCTGCAAGGTGACATATAGAGAAAAATACAAGACAAAGAGTGAGAAGTACTGGAAATATCATGGCATGGAAATAACAATTGTTTTCATTTGCAGAACTTCCTTCTGTATAACTTGTGTGCACAAAGACATGTAGAGAAGCGTGCGGGGGACTCATGTAAATGAGATCATAGTTTATACGTGGTTCTGCAAACTGATTTTTTTTTTTTTTTTTTGTGGGGAAGACCAGCCCTGAGCTAACATCCGTCGCCAATCCTCCCCTTTTTGCTGAGGAAGACTGGCCCTGGGCTAACATCGTGCCCATCTTCCTCCACTTTATATGGGACGCCGCCACGGCATGGCTGACAGGCAGTGCGTCGGCGGGCGCCCGGGATCCGAACTGGCGAACCCTGGGCTGCCAAACGCGGACTAAACCGCTGCGCCACCGGGTGGCCCCTGCAAACTGATTTTTTTTAAACTCAGCAATATCATGCATATATTCCAACTCAACAGTTTTTAAGATAAGAACATCTATTAAGTATTTATTTATTCATTCATTTAATAATTTTTTTGAGAAATTATCAGGCCCCAAGACAAGCATTTTAAGTGCATTATCTCGTGTAATTTCTACAACTCTCTGAGATGGTTACTTCTGGAGAGATGAAATAACTTGCCCAAGGTAATATAGCTAGTAAATGGTAGGATGGGCACTTGAACCCTGGTGTGTCTGATACCAATGTCTGTGACCTTAAACATGATGTTCTACTGTCTACATGATGATTTTTAGTGACTGGTTTCCAATCCATTGTGTTCTGTCTCATAATTTACTTAGCATGGCTGGTAAAATCATTATCACATTCAATTATCTAACTTTGGAGACAGGATACCATCCAGAAAGATGACTGGTCTATTCCTTGGAGTCTAATTCCTCTGCTTCAACTCAGAGTTGCCAAGCTTTAAACTTTCTAAATTTTCTGTTGCACTAAGAACTTAATAGAAATATTCTTGTGATGATATGAAAGAGAAGAGTTACCTTGAGCTGAGATAGGATTTTCCATGCCTCTGGCATTTGTCTTTCCATCTACAGAAGTAAAATTAATAATAACAATAACAATACCCTTAACACAGTAACTTGCAGTTCTTCATGCTCCCCACTCTGAGCATTCAAAACAAGCTTCCCATATAAGGAATTGCCAACTCATCATTAAGTGATGAGCAAATCTTCTTTGTCTCCAGATAAAGCTGTTAATCGTCCATTTTTCATTCCCCAATAGTCCCCAGTTGTTTCATTGCCTGACAAGAGAAAATGCCAGTGCATTTCCTATTAAAATACAGTGCCAGTGTGAAATCAAATATTTTTTTCTCAGGGAACATGTTAGTCTGTTTTTTTTATGGATAATGTCTTAGATTGTCCCCTCTCCTCCAATCCTGGTAAATAATAGAAGAAAAAAATATACTATGGTGATCTCTCTATTAAACAACCAAAGATTTCATATTTTGGTTAGTATTTAAGGAAGATTTTGAAAATACAATTACATCTGGACTATTGAATACTTGTCAAGACTTCATCCAAACACCGCCATAAAATAATTTCACTTTTAACTTGAAATTTTGTATAATGATATCTAAAAATGCTTTGTGTGTATTTTTATAATTGAAGGATGAGTTTCTTACATTTCACATGAATTGAGCAAAAAAAACTACAAACCTTATGAGAGAATAAAAAGTATACAATTGGGGGCCAGCCCGGTGGTGCAGTGGTTGAGTTTGTGCGCTCTGCTTCGGCGGCCCAGGGTTCCTGGGTTTGGATCCCGGGTGCAGACCTATGTACTGCTCATCAGGCCATGCTGTGGTGGTGTCCCACATGTAAAAAATAGAGGAAGATGGGCACAGATGTTAGCTCAGGGTCGATCTTCCTCAGCCAAAAATAAATAAATAAAGTATATAATTGAATTTCAAAGTAGGTCACACACTCCCATCGGCAAAACTTTAATACAATTTATAAAAATGAGAGAAGTGGGAGCTTATTTGTGTGTATGCATCTTAGTTAGGAAATGAATTGACCTCTTAATATAAATATAGTGGGACCTGATTAAAGTCTAAAGTTAAAATGCCCCTCCCCTTTCAACGAAGAGAGAGTCAATGAATTTCCTTCTGATGAGTTCTTACTTCTGGTACATCTTAACTCAAGGTTTGAAGGCTATTTGGATACCAACCCATTTACTGTAATGGCTAAAGATAAAAATGACTTGAAGTAAGTTTCTAAATTTGGACTTAATCACAATCAGTAATTATCTTGGTGTTTTTTCACTTTGCTTTTCTTGTTTCTCCAAGTCTCTTCTCTGATCATTTTTCCTTTCTCTAGGGATTTGTTAGTGACAAAAAAACAAACCAAAAAACAAAACAACAGGTACAAATGCAAATCACCTATGACTTTTGTTTTTAACCTAAAATTCTCTAGGGCCTGGAGCCATCAATTTGGTCCTTTCTTTGTCACTTGGAATCTGAAATGTTACCCATTCTAGAAAGGCAAGAAAGCAATCAACAGTCAGAAGTCACGGAAAACTCTAATGAACCTAGTCTTGCTGTTTGTTGATATGGTTGTTGCTGCTTTTTATTTTGGTAGTAGGGTCCACCCAAATGCAAAATTGCTTTTGTCTTCTAAGAGCTGATGTTTGATAAACCAACTCCTGAAATTCAGCTACATCCTCTTAATAGTGTTTATTTTTTTTAAACTCAGGACTTTATAAAAGGGTAAGGATGTGTTAAGAAGATAAAAAGGATGTGCTGGTGTAAGTAATGTGCTTTACGCCATTTACTACAAAGATGCTCATATAAGTGCACATACACGCACATATGCAAACTCACATTCATTTCAACCTGTAACAACTAGAATATCTATATCTTAATGAATATGGCATGTCTGGTTGCATCTAAGTAAGGAGATAATGCACACTGATTCAATTCTAAAAGTATATGTATATGTAGTCATGCCTCACTCAACAACAGGGATATGTCCTAAGAAATGCATGGTTAGGTGATTTCGTCATTGTGTGAACATCACAAAATTACACAAACCTAGAGGGTATAGCTTCCTACACACCTAGGCTATATGGTACTAATCTTATGGGACCACCGTCGTATACGTGGTCCATCATTGACCAAAACGTCGTTATGCGGAGCATGACTGTATATCTCTAAATCATATAGACAGAGGTCAAGGACTGGATCTTGTTCCTCATTATTTCAACAGAACTTAGAAAAGTGCCTGGTACATAGTAGGTAGGACATAAATATTTGTTGATTGAATAAATGAATGACTACAGTAGAGTTTTGTTATAAACTATCAGCTGTTTTTCACTAAGGTGTTAGCAAAACTTTTACCCATAAAAAGATAAAAGAAATTATTTTAGTTTCTAACAATAGTGCAGAGAAGATATTAAAAAATCTCCCATTATGAGCCAACCTTAGAGGGTACATAGATATACTACAACAAATGTCTTGTTAATGTAGGGCTGTATTTGCAAGAAAAAAAGGGAAATCTCTAAAGAGGGATCCAAAAACCAGAGCCGGGTTCTTTCTTTTTTTTTTGTGGGGAAGACCAGCCCTGAGCTAACATCCGTCGCCAATCTTCCCCTTTTTGCTGAGGAAGACTGGCCCTGGGCTAACATCGTGCCCATCTTCCTCCACTTTATATGGGACGCCGCCACGGCATGGCTGACAGGCAGTGCGTCGGCGGGCACCTGGGATCCGAACCGGCGAACCCCGGGCTGCCAAGCGCGGACTAAACCGCTGCGCCACCGGGCCGGCCCCCAGAGCTGTGTTCTTGACAGAGATGTAAGCTGACACTGTTGCTATGGGCACTGTGTATATGTCACCTGTTGCTCTCAGATATATTTCCTCTCAGTTTCTCAAGAAGACTGTTTCTTAAGATCCCTTGAAAACTAGTTCCTGGCTAGGTTGGCCAATTAGAGGCACTCAGAAAACTAGAGGGTAGAAGAGAGAAACTAATGTGTTTCTCTCCGTTCCTCATCAAGGGGCATTTTCCTGCAGTAGCTGTGTTTTCTGCGATTCCAGCTTCTGGCTGGAAAGCCGTCCCTCCATGGTCTCAGCTCCCCTGGAGGGCCATCACTGCTGTGGCTCTGGCTTTTGCCTAGTGGTTCTAGCTTCTAGGTTATGGTACCACCACCTTCTCCCAGTGTCCACCCAGGCCTTTGTGTGCAAGTGACTTCCTGCTGTTGAAAACCTTTAGATTGTTTCCACTGTCAGCCTTCCCGCCTCTTCCATCACTTAGGTAAGTAGTATGTGTAGCAGAATTCTCGGCCTCTACCCCTACTAGATGCTAGTAGCACCCAGCTGTGACAAGCAACATGTCTCCAGACATTGCCAAATGCCCCAGGGGGCGAAACTGCCCCAATAGAGAACCACTGTCGTAGATAAAGTCCTACTTCACATTACCTCACCATCTAAAACTATAAAATATATGAGGAAACAAGCCATCATCAGCAAGAATCAGCAGAATGATAGCCTCGAGACGTTTAGATAATGGAATCATTGGGAAAAGATTATGAAACAGTATTTAAAATATTTAAAGACATTAAAGAAAAAATGAAAAACATGAGGTAGGAACAAGATGTTCTTCAGAAAGACCAGAGAGATCAGATGATGATGTTGATAACAATAAGGAAGAGGAAGAGGTAGAGGGGAAGAAAGAGAGTTTAAGAGACCCGAAGTTAAGAAAGCAGAGAAAATAAAGCAGAGAGAAAACGTAGACGAGGGCAATGATACTGGCTGAGATTTTCAAGGACGGACAAAGAACACAAATTCTTATGGGCTTTTTGTGGTGTTTACAAACACGTCTTGACACATGGTGATGTTAACTCAGCAATGTTAACTATCGTTGTTACACTACAGTGTTTATTTTAATGTCAATACGTGCTACTGGAAGGATCCATGCAACTGTAGCACTTTAGGAGATGTGGCTTTGCTTCAGTGCGTGCTCTGAAAAATACTCTCTTCTTACTATTTGTCCCTCTCCTCTCCTTTTCTCTTCTATCTCTCCCTTTCTCATGGACTGTAACAGCAACAGGTTTTAATAAGCCTATTATTGGGAAAAGTCCACCTCAATGATACGGGCATCCATTTAAAGTCACCCTCACGATTCCACAGTGATGTGTGTTCTGGGACTTCCTGGGTACTCACAAATCCCACAGTCCCGGCGTCCCTGAAGGTTTTATTTCTTACCTAAATTGTGATTGCTTATGCGTTTATTGGATAAACATATAGTGGTTGTTTCTGAAATATAAAATTATGATCCATCCCTTGTCATCTTCTGGGTAACATATGACAAAAGAAATTTAATTCCAGTCCCTTCTAGAGTCCTCTGGATCTGACTGATTGAAGATAAAAATAAGAACAATGTGGGAACTGAGGAAAGGGCCCTGCATATGTCAGACATTTTGAATACTTTCAGCTGCATAGAGTGCAGATGAGACTAAATTAAATAGTTGAGAGAACTATAATACAATTTCCAGGAAACAAGTAGATGAGAATCATATAGAATCACAGGCCTTAATTCAGAAGGTGCAGGTGAACCAGAAAAGAGCCTGCAGGTTCATAAAACTAGGCGCTGGTACAGCAGAAATGTTTTTGTTAAAGAGTACATGAGACTTTCTACAGTTTTAAGTAGTGAATGACCCCAAAGAATCAGAAAATGCCCCTTTAAGACACAGATTGGCTACAAAAGTAGAGGAAAATTGGGAAAAAATGTTTGCATTATCAAGAAGATTCACTGGAATAGTGCATTTACACAGTTGGAATAAGCAAGGAGAAGGAATGATCTGCCATTGGGCAAGTCTGCATGTGAATTTAAATAATGATTGGACTTGGAGACAGGGAACTGCAGAGTGGGTACTGCAAAAAGTGGAATTTGTCCCATAGAAGGCAAATCAGTTAAAAATGATGAGTGTAAAAAATGAGAGCTATCAGGGCCGGTCCGGTGGTGTGGTGGTTAAGTTGACGTGCTCAGCTTTGGCAGCCCGGGGTTCGCAGGTTCGGATCCCGGGTGTGGACAGACGCACCACTTGTCAAAGCCATGCCGTGGCGGCGTCCCATATAAAAGTAGAGGAAGACGGGCACGGATGTTAGCCCAGGGCCGATCTTCCTCAGCAAAAGGAGGAGGATTGGCAATGGATGTTAGCTCAGGGCTAGTCTTCACAAAAAAAAAAAAAAAAAAAAAAAAAATGAGAGCTATGGAGGAGAGTTCGAGGAAATCTGTAAAACAAGAGCTGCAGGAGAAGAAAACACAGGCATAGTGAGTATAAATATCAGACATAAAGGAGAGAAACTTTGCTGAACTAAAAAATTGCAAAATCTACAAATCAAAAAGGGATCTACAATTATCATGCTGAATTAAATGAGACCATGTAGACAAAATAAGAATAAAATATTTGATTTTCAAGGATAAAGAAATAATCTTTGAAGACTGAAGACTTTCAGATAAACACGTTACCAAAAAATGAAGAAAAATCCTTTAAATTAATTGAAGACTGAACAAAACAACAATACAACAAGTGATAAAAATTTAGGGGGACGCGGCTAAAGTTATTCTTAGAGAACAATTTATTTCTCCAAATTGGTTTTATTATTAAGAAAGAAGATGAGAAATTGTTGAACTAATTGATAAATAATGATTTTTTAAAACTTCCAAGAACAAAAATAATGACTAGTCTTGTGTGTATATATATATATTTTGCATGTCCTTTTCATAGTTTTGACAATGTATCTGAGACAGATTCCAAGAAATGGGATTTCTGGGTCAAAGGGTAAATTTGCATATATCTTTGCTAGATATTGCCAAATCCCTCTCTGTAGGGGTTGAATCACGTGTGATCTCACGATCAACATTTGAAAGAGCCTCTTTCCCACAGCTTCACCAACAAAGTGTGTTGTCAACTTGAATTTCTGCCTATCTGATAGGTGAAGAGTGGATGATAGCATAACATGTGAGCTCATTATCATGAGAAAAGTTGACCTTTTATTCTTCATATCTTTAAGGGTCATTTGTGTTCTTTTTAGTAAATTATGTACTTTTATCTCTTAGTAAAACTACAAAAAAATAGGTAAGTTGTTATTGTTTGCAGACAGTAAGTTTGTCTAACTGGTGAACTTCAGAGAATTACCTGAAAATCGTTTAGAAGAATTAGAAGTATTTAGTAAAAAGGATTATATGCAAAGTAATTACACATAAACCAATATCTTTACATATAACAGTAATATATAATAACATTTATTAAATTTGCATTAATAATAACCCCCCTGCAAAAAACCCTAAAAGAAATGTGTACTTTTAAAATAAAGAAAATGGAAAACTTTGTGGAGACATAAATCTTAACTATGATATAGCAAACCATATTTCTGAATGGTAAATTTTAGTATTCTAGATGTGAAGTCTTCCCAAATTAATTTGTAGCTCTAAAACTCTTTTAATCAAAGTCCCAGAGAAATTCATTCTTTACCCCCTGTAGTTGACAGAGTAGAATCTGATGCTCATTTGAAAGAATAAATGATGCAGAAGCTTGATGAGATTTTTTTAAAAAGAAGCATAATTAAGTGGGACTTTGTTACCAGTTATTTAAGTGTCTATAAAGTTATAGCAATTTACACACTGTGATTGTGAACCAAGAAGATATGTAGAGATCAGTGGACAAGAAAGGAAATCAGAGAAATAGACCCAAATATTAGATATGTGATGAAGGGGCCTTTTCAAATCAGGGGACAATTTTTTTGGCTATGCTCTTTGAAGTGTAATTTACTTTTAAAATTTTATTTTTGCTTGAAAGTAGAAAAATAACCTTCAGCATCAGACTGGATATATCTATAGTAGTTAGGAACATTTATGTTATCAGATAATTCTGGTGTTGAAACATGTAGCTTTCTTTACCTCTTCATAAATGATGCTTATTCAACTCTTAAGCCCTTATTTCTTTTGACAGCAGAAAACTTAAACTTTCCAGATTAAAGCAACTTAGTCTCTTCTGGTGTAAAACTTAGTTATTCTCAGCATGAACGTGATTCTCACCTTCTTTCTGGGATAATCTGAGGTCTGGGGTGCATGTGGGAGGGGACGTGGGTGTATAGTTGTTATGTACCACCTGGCCTCTGGGAAGGGGCATGTGGTCCCTATTAAGACCCTCTCTTCACCCTACCAAGCTTCCAAGTCTTGACTTGTCACCACTGGATCCACAATTGACATCTATAGTCCTTTCATGGTTTTCTGCTTGAATGGTCAGTGCTGTACCCTTTGAAGGTATTCACTTGCCATAACTGAAAGTCATCTTCTAGTTCACCCACTCCCTCATCCATTTCTTCACCCATCATTGGGCGTTAGAAGCTCTCAGATGGTCTGCTTGGCCACACTGGGGTCTACAGCAGGAGTTGGCAAGCCATGGCCCACTGGCCATAATTTTCGTCTGGCCTGTGAATTAAGAATGATGTTGATATTTTTAAATGGTTGAAAAAGAATCAAAAGAATACTAATGTTTATGACACACAAAATTATATGAAATTCAAATATCTATGTCCATAAATAGAGTTACTGGAACACAACCGTCTGTTTACATGTTGTCTGTGGCTTTCCTGTTACAAGGGCAAAGTTGAGTAGTGACAGAAACCGTATGGTCTGCAAAGTCTAAACTATTTGACCCTTTGCAGAAAAGGTTTGCCGGTCCTTGTTCTACAGGATTGCGTGAGCCCTTGTTCACGCTGTTTGCATTTGGCTTCTCACCCAGCCACTGCAGCTCTGCCACCCTGTCCCCTACTGGATAAAGGCAGGGGAGCTCATGAGGGTTCTTCCAGTTCCTTGGGCTCTCCTATGGAAAAAGAGGCCAAACCTCTCTATTTTGTATAACTTCTCTGTGCCTTCTGCTATCTTCCTGCCAAGGCTGTGGCCTGCTTGCAAACTAGGACATGAACAAGAGGTAGAAACCCCACATTTGCCTCTAAGCTCTCTTTTCCTCTCCATCTCTCTCTAAGTTTTGCCTCACCACAGCCCAGAAAGGGTTGCCACTTCCACCCAGTGTGGTGGAAAAATTCTATTATCTGTTATAAACCCTTTGAAATATAACTAAACCTTTGAAATTTTTTAGAAAAAGAGAGAAAGAAAAAGAAAGAAACTTTTTCTAGTGCTCAGTTCTTGCAATCAAAAGACAAGGTTTTCCGGACTTCATTTTTGTGGGATTCTTTTATGTCCTGCCTTTTTGGAGGAAATCTACTCCAGACTGGGTCCAATTTTAATGGTAGGATGGCCTTCAGGTTAAAAAAATATTGAAAAGGAGAAATGCAATAACTACTCGTTCAAAATATTTTCCTGATACATATTAATAGTATACGTGTATATGATTTGTACTTATATCCTGTAGACGTTGTAAATCCTGTCGTTCTAATAAAAACCTTGAAATAACCTGATAATAGTTGCAGCGTGAGCCTGTGACATTTTGTCAGTATTTGGAAATTGTGCAAATGAATTCCAAGTGGCGACCTCTAAAAATGTATCTGGGAAGGAGGCATTTTTCCTAAGAAAATTTGTTCTTTTTAAATTAAAAATGAATTTTAATGCATGTTAAAGGGACATGATAGTAAATCAAGTAAAGATCTGTCTCCAACTAGTGCTGATCAGGAAAATATGAAAAGAGAATTAGTGTCAGTTACCTCTGAATATTACACAGCTCCTCCCAATTCCATCTCATATGAAAAAATTGACAAGATACATTGATCAGAAAAGGTGGTGGTGCCATTTATAACAAGAAATAATAAAAGGATACTTGGTTAGCAAAAGCATGAGTTTATCTCCTTATGTCATATACTAAAATAAATTCCAGATGGTTTAAGGAGTTAAAGTAAAAGACAGACCAAACAACAATAAGAACAAAAACAGGAGCAACAACAGAAAAACCTGAAAACAATGACACAGAAAAACTAGAAGGAAGATTTGAGGAATACTTAGCCAAAGATATATAGGTATATCTACACAATACCTAGGACTTCTGTAGGACAAGAAATAAACACCATAAAATTGAAACGCAAACAATAAACTGGGAAACATATTATCAGCCAACAAGTAATTTTAATATAGAAAGAATTCTTACAAATGAGGAAAGAAAATGAAATCTTAATGAAAAAAATGGGCAAAGGTTATGAAAGGAAATGGAAATTTATAAAAAAAAATACATAACGACCAGAAAATATATAAAAATCTTCATCTTCACTAGCAATCAAAGACATGCTAAATTAAAGCATGACACAAACCATTTATTATCAAATCAGCACAGAATTTTTAAAAGATAATCTTAACAGCGTGATCATATACTGCTTAAGGAAATAAAAGTTATCTCTCTGACAGACTGTTTGCCAACATGTGTGAGAATTTTAAAAAGGCTGATACCAGTTTCTCAAGTAGAAGCTATGAATTATCTGTTTAAGAATTGGCTGTGGTACTTCCCCCAAAATGCATATTATGTGGCACCACTGCAGACCTAATGAATCAAAACATTTGTGGGGGGAGTGGCAGGTGGATCTGTGATTTGTAGGTACATCAAGAACACAGTGATGAGGTTTATAGAAAATAGCACTGGAATTACTAGTTTGCCCAAACAATAATTCTGCACACAGACACACACACACGCATTCTTATATCCCTTACATTTTAATTTATTTTTAAAAAGGGTATAAAACTTTATGTATTGTGCTAAACCAAATTCCTAAAGCATGCATTTACACAGAGAAAGGAATTAACTAAAACATTCACATCGTATCAATACTTTCTTTTTTCAACTTTATACTTTTCTGTATTTTCTAATTTGTCGCTTTCAAAAGCATGATTTTTCGATATGGAAATATAAATTAGCATTTTCACAAAAAGCATCATTTAAAACAGATTAGAGCTCTGTTTATAGGAGAAATGGAATGCAGCACCTTTCAACTGAGCCTGCAGTCCAAGGGGGTCTCACCACCATCTTCCTGGGGTATAAGGAAGCCTTTTGTTATTTACAAAATGTGCTTTATTGACCCACACACTCTGCTGCCTTTAAACAGAACTCTTTCATCAACCTTGCTAATCATAAGTATTGTAATTATAGTGTTTATGCATTTATAAATGTGTATGCTGAGACATCTGATGATTACATTTTAGTCTACAATGCACCACCTCATCTATTCTAAGTTCATCTTACAGGACAAGGTACACAATTAAGTGTAGACCCAATGTATGACTATGCACCCTGTAGAGCTAAATATATACACCCCATGTTTGCTGACAACTCACCTTATTAAGTAATTCAGCCTGATGACATCTCTGGCAGAAAACTTGTGTAACAATTGGGTTTCTTCTTGGCTTCCTCCCTATTGATCAATGGATCTCAATCTTGGTTTCACAATGGATTCACCGGTGAACTTCAGACAAACAAATGTCTGGACACCACCAGTTGGGTCAGAATCTTTGGGGGTAGAGCCTTTGATTGTTGTTTGTTTCTAACAATCCCCCCCTCAAGTGATTGCAGCCAAGGTTGAGATCCTCTCATTTACGTAAATATATTGATGGCCCAGGATTTGAGGTCGGATAAATGGAAATAACTAAAGGTTATTTGCCAAATGCAGTGGAACGTTAAATATTGGGTTAGTGTAGAAAGCCTAAGATGATATTTCTTTATTAGGATTTCTTTTTGAGCCTCGTGTATGAGAATGAAAGCCTTGAAGAATTATTAGCAGTTAGTAAGAGTGACAGGGGTGGTGAAGAGCATCTCTGACTGAGACAGATGCCGCTGGGAAGATTTGGGAAGGGAAGATTTGGGAAGGAAAGAAACTAAGAAGGCCCCTTAGACAGGAGGAGAAGAGGGCTAAGGGGCTTAGGCAGGGGCTAGATCAATGGGTGGGTTGTGTACAGCATCTGACTCTTATTCAAATGGCAATGGGAAGCTACTGGAATATTTTAAATAGGAGAGTTCAGTAATTGTATTTTTAAATGATTACCCCAGTGGCAGTATGAAGAGCAGGTTTGGTGGGGACAAGAATGGAACCACCTAGACCAGTTAGGAGGCTATGGCACACAGCGAGTGAGAGATGATGACAGGCTTGATTAGGGAGGTGGCGGTGTAGAAGGAGAAAAGAGACAGATTTGAAAATTATTTCCCAAATGATTTTCAGATCAAGATTTTCATTTCTGAGCTACTCTCTGCCCATGTAGGGCAAACAGGGGCTAGAGTAATAATTTTCATTTGACAGATGCATAACCAAAACCATCAAGACAGGAGGCTACGTGGCCAGCTCAAGGTCATGGAAAGAATATGGCCAAGGAAAATGCAAACAGACTGCAAGAGTATATCAAGGAATCACCTTTCACCTGCCACCGGCCAGCACTATAAACATCTCACTATCACGTTATTCAATTCATTTTCCTTCATAACCTCAAATGCGTTTGATTTAAAGTCCTGTCTTAAGCAAAATATATGTCTCCCCTTTCTCTCCAAAGCTCATGGTATGTTCAAGCTATTTGCTTTTTCCAAGGCGGCACTATAAGATTATTTACCCAGTAGTTAAGAGGGAATGGATTCCATTGTTTTACTATTTTGGGTGGACAATTTAAAAAATTCTAGTTGATTTCCTCAATTGCTCATTTCGCTTCCCATCTAGTACAAACCTTTTCAAATGAGAATATTGGGGTAGTTGATCAAAGTGTTATAAATTGGTGTCATAAATCAGATGTTATAAATTGATGTCAAAGAGGATCCGACTTGCTCAGGTCAGCCACAGATGTGCTTAATAACTGTGTGAGTTTGGGCAAGTCAATGAACTGTTTGGGGGCCTCAATTTCATCTGTAAAATGGAGCCTCCTGCTGTGAAGATTAGATGAGATGCCTGTAAATTTGCACAGCACTTTGCATAACACCCAGGTCATCATCAGACTCCAGTAAACGGTTAGTTATTATCATCGGTAGTGGTAGAAGACGAAAGAGAGAAGAAGCATCAGCCATGGTTTTCGTGCGCCTCCCACTAATCCTTAGGCAAAGGACTTGGTCTAGAAACTTGTTCTTAGTGTGGAAGAATGCTTCAGTTCGAAGAAAA
Source organism: Tapirus indicus (assembly GCA_031878705.1). Taxonomy (NCBI): domain Eukaryota; kingdom Metazoa; phylum Chordata; class Mammalia; order Perissodactyla; family Tapiridae; genus Tapirus; species Tapirus indicus. The sequence continues at coordinate 48,970,087 of CM062929.1, forward strand.
CATTTTACTGAAACATGCTTTAGGGGAGAATTGGTTTGGTAAAATGGAATGAGCCAAACTTTGGTATCAGGGAAGACTTCTTACTGGCTTTCTGTCTCCTGAAAGTGTATTGTCCTCCATTGGTGGGGGTCACCAGGATTTCCTCTGACAGTAGAGACCACATATAGTCCTCGATTAGCAAATGCTTGACATTTACTTGTTCGGAAAGTGGAATAAGCCATCAGGTCATTTGGTGCTGTAACAGACACGCACAAAGAGACTCAGCAAGGATTAGAGGACCATCACAATTCACCGTGCCCAAACCGTTTCCACACATCCCCAGCAGGGGAGCTTATGATTTTAATGATTTTGTGCTCCTCGGTAGGGCTAGACAAACATTAATAATGTTTTCCCTTGTGTCTTTTCTTCTTTTTCCCTTCATTTCACGTTCTTGCTTCTTTATAGTTCTATCTTCTTTTCCCTTCTATCATTTTTTTCTTTCTCTGAATGTCTTTCTTTCCCTCATTATATTTATGCCACTCACCGTCTTTTTTCATTATTCAGAGTTGTCCTTACATTTACCAGCACTTGTTTTCATTCCATCCAAGAATCTTAAGCCCTTGTTTAGAACTACAGAACAATAAGTAAAGCTTACCTTTCTTTGTGAATGGTAGAAATTTATTGCAGAAAATTTCCACTTTATTAAGCTGACAGATTTTGCTTGAAGGCATACTACCCTGTGAAATTCTAAATTTGATTTAAAGGTCAGAGGAAAAGCCTGGCACCTACAATCTGCCTCCGAATTGTTTTTGTAACACTAAATAGAGTTTACAAGGAGAGGAAATTGCAATTGGTCAGCAAAAGTCATGCCAATCACGGCTTCTCTCAATAAACTCTTTGCCTTTAACCAAGCTAGGAGATGAAGAAAACTACTAGATTAACATGATCTTGCAGAACGTAGGAAACTTCAGGTTCAATTAGGTGTGTCATCTTGGGTGAACTACTTTGTGGGAAGAGAGAGAAAAGTGCTACTTCTCTGAAAGCTGGGGGAAAATAACCCTTAATCACAGTTGTCAACAACAAGGGTATTTTTATTTACATAAATAAAATAATGACTTCTAAAAGGATACACATATTTAAAATAAGCTCTATTTTTGTTTGTTCCTGAAGACTTAATAGCTTAACTTGGTACTGGTGATGGGCATAGGAAACTCTCTATTTCCAAATGATTTTTATTGCCACCCCCAAAATATATTACTTTCATAATTAAAATTATTTTGTACATAATCAAGCTGTCCATTTTAGCAGTAAGGAAGTTTAATGAAAGTTTCAAATTTACCGTATTCCCTAAAATGTGCAAACGTTAGTTATCTGATAATGGATTCTTGGTAATAGTGTGAGAGATGGAGAGAGAGAGAGAGAAAAAGTACAAAAACTCCTAAAATCTGTCAATATCAGACTTGTCATAAATCAGAAATGACTGAAATATGAATGCAAAATCTAACACCATTTTGAAGGTTGCAGAATGACAGTTTTGTGTCTGTACATCTTTCTGATGAAGGGTGATTCTTCAAAGGTCGCTTGAGGTTGAAAAACAATAATGTCACAGTAGGAGCAATGTGGAGTACAGTTGGCCCTCTGTATCCTTGGCCTCTGCATCCACGGATTCAGCCACTCGTAGATCACGTTTACGACTGCTTTATGGTTGGTTGAACCCGCGGATGTGGAACTCGCGGATATGGAGAGCGGACAAAGGGACTTAAGCACCCGCGGGTTTCGGTATTTGCGGGAGGTGGGAGTGGTGGTGGTGGTGGTCCTGGAACCCATCTCCCGCAGGTACGGAGGGCTGACTGTACTGGCTATGTAATCCAAAAAATAGTGTGTCAAAAATTGGTTTTTACTTAATTCCAATCTTCTGCCTGAAATCAGTCTGAGCAAAAAAAAAAGTCAAAAAGTGAACTTGCATTGATAATGTTGTTCGTAGAGGCAGCACGTCGGTGCTTTCACGGTGATGGCAACAACAACGATAGCAACGGCCTTCCCTTTGCGCTTTTTGGCTGATAACCCAGCTGTCGGTGGAAACTTCGCAAGCTTTGAGTGTGATTATTTATACCATCTGCAACTTGTTGTTGTTTTTATGACATTTGTTTTGCTGACTATAATGGCACGTGCTCGTTGACAATTTGGGAAATTCCTAATACCTTAAGGAAGAATGGAAACGTCATCCATAATCTCACCACCAAGAGATAAGCACTGTAAGTTTTTTGGACTGTTTATTCCAGCTTTTCATTCTGTGTGCTTATATACAAGTGTGTGCATGTGCTCAGGGTGTGTTTCCATGTGAAATGCTATAAAATTGGCAGCATAGAACATAGGTAATTTTATATTCTGTATTTTTAAATTGAACATGATATTGTGAGCATTTTCCATGTTATTAAGAATTCTTGAGAAAATGGCTTATAATGGCTGGATAATCTTTCATTATAAGGAGGAAGCATAATTTGTTCACTTGGGTTGGGTATTAAGGTTGTGCCTAATTTTTCCCTCTCAGAGATTGCCCTGTGGTGAATATCCTTGTACCTAAGTCTGTGTGTATCCGACAATGTTTTCAGGGTCTTTTCCTGAAAGTATAATTAGCTTCAAAGGACGGGGACAGCCTTCAGGCTCTGGGCATGCGTCGCCAGCCTGCAACAACGTACTCACAGCGGGGTGAATCTTGAGACCGTCTTTTCTCCTTTTTGATGTGGGTTACGCTGCACAGTCAGGAAGCGTTACTCCAGGGGGAGCTGAGTAAGTGTCATCGGAGCAGGCTTCCTCGGTGTGTTTCCCTCCTGTGAAGATTCCAGTTACATCTTCTGAGTTTGCTGACAAAATACATTTCGATTCTTGTTACTTTCTCAGAAACAAGATGAAGAAAACTTGGTCTGACTCTGGAATTTTATATATATATATATATATATATATATATATATATTTTTATGTAGGTAAACAATTAAAATTTGTGTCTTTATGATAATACATTCATGAAACAAAATCACTCCTGAAGGTTTCTTTTTTATTATGATTATTTTGAAGGGATGGGTGCCCTTAGTTAGAAGCTCAGTAGTGGGGTCGAGAAGTCTAACTGAAGTTTTCAAGCAATGACCAGTTTATTGAGAGTATATCTAAACAATACATCACTACATTTTCAAGCCTATAGAGGAATAATTAATGTTGTGAACACAATAAATAATACTGACTACTCGAAATAGGTAGTAGTTTGTATTATTTCACAACAAAACCCACAAGGTAGGTATTATTGTTATTCTCATTTTACATATGAGGTAGTGAAACTAGGAGAATTTAAATAATCCACCCCAGAATTTACCCAGGTAGCAAAGAACAAATCTGGAATTAGAGATCTTGAGTGTGTGACTCCCATATCTGGTCTTTACTTCATGTTACTATCTCATGGTGCTATATCACTGTACTACTTCATGGTACTATAACATGATACTACTTCATAGGACTACTTTGTGGTGCTACTTCAGAGTAGTACTTTGAGACTACTCCATGGTACTGCTTCATGGTGCTATATCATGGTCCTATGCCAACATACTACTTCATGGTACTGCTGCACAATATTACGTCAGAGTAGTACTTCATGGTAGAATTTCACAGTAGTACTTCACAGTAGTACACCATGGTACTACATCTCAGTAGTACTTCTCAGTAGTATTTCACAATATTATTTCACAGTAGTATTTCAGGGAAGTACTTCACCCTGCCACTTTATTGCACTGTAATTTGGGAGTTTATCTACAGTGATTAAAGGCTGTTAAAAGATAATTTTCAAAAAAAAAGTAAACCATTACTCTCAGATGTAAAGTGAACATGTGTTAGAGACTTTAACTCAAGCAATGAGGAAACCAGGTGGATTTTATAACTGATGCAATGGAGAAGTCTAAAAAGCACACATTCAAATGGAATAAAGGAATGTTGAAATGAATGTGCAAATGGAGGCAAAACTAGCTTCTTCCACAATGGGGGAGGGGAGTTAATTGCACTTCTACTGGACAGGACAGAATCTGTATGTCTGTAGACAAGAATTATTTTGCTTTCCTTTCAGTTATCTACAATTTACAGAGATGTAAAATAGCTACCACAGAATAGATAACCTTCTAGACTCGTCAATGCATAGGTTTCCATTGAAGCACAAATGTTCCCCTATAGTGTGTATTCTTAGAACACAGTAGTACAAATTCTTGTCATAGAGTACAACAGCTCAGTCCTTCAAATTCCTCTCACTTGAATTATCCAAGTTATTGAAATAAAAGAGCTTCACACGCATTATCTACACATTTTATTTTGTTGGTGGAGACTTGACTGAATCCATACTGTGCAATGACTTGACCAATGCCATTTCAGAAGGAGGTAAGAGGGGAAGTTTTATATTAATTCTCTGACTTTCATCCACAAAAATTCTTGGTTTATGAAGTCACAAGATAATTTTTCTAAATGCCAGCCTTGCAAATTCAAGCTGGGAATGAAATTCAAGCTGTGTTTTCTCTGCTTCTTATAGTCCGTCATTGCTAGTAATAAAGAGCCTGCAAATTTGTCAGCCAAGTTCTGACAGTAATATCTTTATTACTGATGATGATGTAAGAGGCAAAAGGAGCACAGCTTGAGTTTTAGATCCCAGGTTGAATATAGAAAGCTGATGTCTAGAAAAAAATAAAATGTCTTACACCGAACGAATTTGATCATTAAGGTAAGATAAATGTGGAACCCAACAAGGCCAATTTCATAGCCATGGAAATGACCATAACCACTGTTAATTGTTAATCAGAAGGTGAAGAAATTAATATAGGGATTAACTAGCCCAACAGAAAGACCTGGAAAAAACCCAGAAAATTAAAGCAACAGCTAGCGATACAAGTCCGCTTCAGTGTACGGCTGCAGGGAAAAATTGATAAAGCGATTTCTCAGAAAATCCATAAAGTTCTACAAAATTGCCTTGTAATAAGACTTGCAGAAGAAACAAAAATTTAGCCTGTTGAGAGAGGGAGGATTGTTTAATTAAAATTAAGCCAGATCCAAAGGGTAGGTTAATTACCACGGGTCTTGATCAAGTAGCATTAATAAAAAAGCAAGAACTAAATTGGGAAACAAAATAAAACTGTAAAATATAAAACAAATGACAAATGAAAACACAGTTTACCTGTAACCTCTTTAGCAAACGGAAGTGGAGGTTTCCTGTAACTATGGTGTTAATTCAACACATTAAACAGCAGCCTGAGATAGGTCTGGGATTACTCTCCCACCCCAACACCCACCCCAGCCAAGGGAAGCTTTTCCAAACCCTACTGTGTTAGAACATTTTATCCTTGAATTGCTGCATTGTTCAGAGCTGGTGAAGGTGCCTTTTTTTTTTTATTCCCTACTTGTTTAGCTTTGCCAGAATTCATTTCTGTTGCTTGCAAACAAAGGGTCTGACTAATATATATATGGAAATTGTTGGGATAATTGTAGGATTTTGGTTCTGAATTTTCTGGCCTCTCTATATCTGAAAGCCAGGGTAAGTGTCCAGCAAGAGCCTGGGTGGGAAAAGTAATAGACAGAATGGAGGGCTAAATATGGGGAGGAGAGACAGAAGAAGGGATTAGAAAGGGGAATCAGTTGTATGCTGTTCAAAGTTAAATGAGATATCACAATTTGTCTTTCTATCATGGCATAGTTTGAATTTCTTCTTTTTTGGTAGAGTCCATTGATCTTCTCTTTCATAATGTAGGGCAGTGGGTCTGGATTTCAGTGAAGTGGTCCAAAAGCCTCATCAAGTTGACTTTCAGAAATATCTTTGCAGTGTTCGTTTTAACCTGATATCAGGAATGCTCACTGCCCTCAGCACAGGGCCTTCACCCTTGTAGTAGGCCTTGTGTACATGTTTGCTGAAGTCTGTGAGGATAAAATGGATGTATAAATATTTGCAAGGATATGGCCCATGAAATTGCTGCCCTTGAAAGAAACTACTTCAAGGTAGAGATTTCATTAGTATGGTGGACAGACTCTTCATGTCGTCCCATCTCCACCTCCTGGTGTTCACAAGCTGGATGATCTTCTCCCCTTAAGTGTGAGTGGGACCTATGACTTGCTTCTAACCAACAGAATACAGCAAAGCTGATGGAAATGGGCATGATTAGATGACATAGGATTTAGTGGCTCTCATTACATGAGGCTAGAGTGCTGGAGTTTCTCTCTTGGTAGCTTTGAGGAAGTGTGGTCATGTTGGGGGACCCCATGTGACAAGAAACTGTGGGCAGCCTCTAGGAGGTGAAGACTGCCTCCAGCTGATGGCCAGAAAGAAATTATGTTTATAGCTGCAAGGAAATAAATTTTGACAATAGAGTGAGTTTGGGTGCTCTTCCCCAGGCGAGCCTCAGATGAAACCACAGTCCCAGGTGAAACCTGAATTACAGCCTGTGAGACACTAAGCAGAGGGCCCAGGCATGCTGTGCCTGGACACCTGACCACAGAAACTGCAATGATACAGGTATGTTGTCTTCAGCTGCCAGTTTTCTGGTAATATTGTTATTTAGCAATAGATAACTAAAACAGAAAGCTTGTGTCATTGTTGAGAGCCTGGATCTGGAAAGTCATTCTGACTGGTAGAGCCCCACCTTTGCGCTTTAATACTTGTGTCTTTGGGCAAGTTGGCTAACCGAAGGCTCGGTTTTCTAATTGGTAGAAAGCAAGATTTCTCAACCTTGGCACTTGATGTTTGGAGCTGGGAGTCTGCCCTGTGCATTGCAGGATGTTTAACAGCATTCCTGGCCTCTACCCACTAGATGCCAGTAGCACCTTCCCTGAGTTGGGACAACTAAAAATGTCTCCAGACATTGCCAAATGTCCCCTGGTGTGGGTCAAAATTGCCCCCATTTGAGAACCCCTGATATAAAGGTTAGTGGGGTTGATAATAGTAATAATACTTATTTCGTGGGATCATTGGAAGCTTTAAACCAGATTAACCATCTGGTTAATCAAAGACCTGAAAACCTGAACAATGAAAACTTAAACAACGATGTCTATCAGTGTTATAATGAATCAGGAGCATTTTTGTCTTAGTTGCAGCCATTGGCACAAGGTGGGTTTTGGCTGGCACCAAATTTTCCAAGAAGGGGGTCAATATTGCTTAGAATGAAATGAGGAAAGACCTGCACTCCTGATGGAGAGAGAGAGGAAGAGGAGAGACTGAGAGGGAAGAGGAGAGCAAAGCCCTACGGTGGAGGCCTCCTGCTTCATGGAGCTTCTGCTAGAGGTTGCTCATATATACTTGGGAGCTGGATCAGAACGGCAAAGCCCCATGGGCATTAGCAGTGATGTGGGGGAGACTAGGGCTCCCTAGGGCTCCCATAGGCTGTGAATTGGGATTGGGACAGTCCTTGATCTTGAGGGATGGGGACCCCAGGTGACATCTGATTGCATCGTTATTAACATCATCATTATTATTGGCCTTTGGCAGGATTACAGGTGAGGACAGGTACTAGCTGGAAGCCTTTCTTCTTCAAATCCAGACACTCGAAACTTCTTCCCAACCGAAAGCAGAAGTGTGGCAGTTTTATTTAAAAGGGAGCGAACAAGCACCTTGGGCCTCCTGGTAATTAGTTTAAACTGGAGCATCACTAGCCAAAAATAATAAAAAGAGAATCTCTCATCTCTTGATTAAGCTTGGCTATAGTGATTGGACACAGTTTAAACCAGCCTAAGGGAGGGAGGGAAATTTCCCTGAAGAAAGAGAATAGACAAAGCAGAAAAATGTACTCCTACTAATGGGTCATAAAATAGTCAGTAAGAGTCTCTCTGTTGATTTTCTTTCTTTTTCTTTTTCCTTTTCTCTTTTTTCCCCCGTTGTCCTAATTTCCATCCCTGGCCCCTTCACCCTGCACAATATTAGGCCCTGTAAATAGGGTCCAAAATGCACATAAGTCCACAAAATCGATAGCTGAAGATCCGTGACTCCAATAGGTCAGTTTCAACACTGTCTTTACAATGTGCCTCTAGGAGGTGAAGTGGTACCAGCTCACAGTGGCAGTGTCTCCCACTTGTGGACAAGCTTCTAAATGCTGCCTCTGTACCAGCTCATCTAACCGCACAGCAGCTCAGTCAGGTAGGTACAGTCTTGCGCCCATTTTAGAGACAATAATAAGAATTCTTGTAAACACCCATGTAATGACAAGCTCTGGTCTAAGGACTTTACACTTTTTAATTCACTTAATTTAATCCTCATGTATCAACCCTCTGAAGTTATTATCCCATTTGAAAACCAAGGAAACTGGGGCCCAGAGAGGTAAAGTGGCTTGCCAAGATTTCTCAGGCAGCCCGGTCCCCAGCATATCTGCTTGTTGCTGCGTTAACTCTCCAATCTGGCAGATGGCTCCATGCAAACCTGGACAGTTTTAGATATTTCTAGAGCTAACTCAGCACAAAGCAAGGATTAGAAGTAGGATGTGTATATGTGTTCCCAAGGAATGAAAGACAAATGCCCAAGTAAGATTAAATTCCATTTATTTTAGGGTGCATCTCCATCTCAAACAGGATTACTTATTGCATTTTTGCATACTGTAGGGGAGGATGTTGAAGTTTGTTTCCAGTAATAAAATGCTGCAATTTTATGTACTGTGAGATAAGTCACAAACCAGGAGATAAACATCTCTGTTCAGATATTGACAAAAGGGTATGACTGCTAAAAGCGAGCTTCTATTTCAGCCCCGTCTAATTAAACCCAGAATGTGTGTAAAATCATTAGCATAGAGTTTTGCGAAGAGAGTACATTATCAGACTCTGGTTTGAGCTACACTTCAGCAGCTTGTGACACCCAAAGACAATTCTGTGATATTTGTATTGTTAAATGTGATCTCCAGCAGCATCTGTAAAATGAGGCAATAAATAGCTCGTGTCTTTTGCTGGAGGCAGCAAGCGCCACTTTGCATGGGTAGTAAAATGACGAAAGTTGCAGGTACATCAAAAAGCAGCAGTGGTGTCAGATGGAAGGGATTCATACCTGAATGAGCAATTAGCATCAAACTTATCTGAGGGGAGATGACATATGCACATCCACTTTCTTCTGAAGAAGTAGAATTTTTTTTTCCCCGTTTCTAAAGTTATCTCTTAATCAGGGATTCTAAACCTTTTAGAGCACATCAAATCCTCTGAGATTTTTGTGAAAAGTGTGAACCCATACCCAGAAGAATCTCCATGGGCATATGTGACTGAAAGAGATTTTTCATTCTCCCTTTCTTTCTTGGCTTTAAAAAAAAAATCATTCAAGTAGGTGGCTGTGTTCTGTGCACTCTACCCTCATAAAAGGCTTCACTTCCAAAAGGCTAGATGGGTCGGAAGAGGGACAGAGTTCACGGGGAAGTGTCTTAGGGTTTGCCCAACTCAAGGATGTCTCTCCTCTTTGCATCAGACTGTATCTTGATAGAATTGCAGAGAGAAATTGTAGACTACAAGGTGACAGAATGTTACAAGGTGCCACGTTCACATTTTTCCACATGCAAGTTACATGCAGACATTGTGGTACGCTACCGGTGAGTGTCTTCAGTGGTCTGTCAAGTCCTGCCCACAGGGTCCTTGCTTGTGTATGAGAATGGACACAGTGCACGGTCACGTCCCTGGAGGTGGGTCAAGACTGTTGGAGCCAAGGGCATGGGGATGGGTGGAGTGTGCTGCCTGCTTGTGTTACTTTTGGAGCATAAAGTCACATCTAATCTCAAGTTACTTGTCTTATTGGAGATATTGAGGAGCCAGTTTCTCTCTATCCTTTGGCAGAAACTTAAAATTAAGGAAGCAAAGATAATTTCTGAACAAAGAGGGGTTTTGAACAGGGATGTTAGAGATGTCCTTTGGAGTGCTGCACAGGTACTGTCCAGGAAGAGACATTGATCCTAGCAGACTTTATTTAGGTAATAGTCATTGTCTGTTCATTTCATCTGCTTCTCTTCAGAAGGGAGAAGGGATACAGTGATGGCAGAGGGTGTGGAGGCCGGTGAAGAAGATTTCCCGGGTTTTCCTCAACAAGGAGGAAGAAGTGAGAAGAGGTTCATGGGATGGTGCAGAGTCCTTTGCAAGAAACAAGGGCAGGAGAGGAGCTTTCAGTAGGTGGTGCACACACACACAAACCACATACACTCATAACGCACAGGCACACACATACTCATAACACACACATATACACATAGACTTGGAGAGAGCGGGCGAGAACCTTCCCAGAGAAGCTGGAATGCAGTGTGAACTTCCGGGGAACACCCCAGGGCTTTGTGATGGCTTATTTGTACATATAAGCAGACACATCCAGGGTCCCCAGGCTTCACAGCCACAGCTTGCTCTAGATACTGAACTATTTATAATTTGAGAATGCATCCTGCTAATTTAGGCTCCATGTATAATGTTCCCTCTGTCTATAATGCCTGCTCCCCAACCCCAGGCCCAGCTAGTTCTTTATCCAGCTAATTCCCATCATCCTTCAAAACTCAGCTCAGGCAGCAGCACTTCTTCCGGAATCCTGTCCCACAAACCAGTGTGATCTGGATAAGTCTCGTCCATGACCCTGCGTCCACGTGCTGACATCTCAGGCTGTGGTGTACTAATTAGTTTGTTTCTTCCTCCTCTGGATTCTGAGTTTCCAGAGGGCAGGGGCCACATTTTACTCAACTTCACTTTGCATAGTGTCCTTCATAATATATGCGTATGTGTGGTGAAGGAATGGATGACTGAAGAAAACCCGGAGGATGATGAATATTGGATGAAGACTTTGAATAAAGTGGAGATTCAGTAATATCTGGCTTTTGAAAAGAATATCTTTCAGCAAAAATGCCTGATTAGACTAACAAAGCTAGGGGAAATAAAAACGTGAATCAGGAGCTTGCATTTGGCCCTGGCAACATTGATTACAGAATTGCCAGTGGTTACCAAGGGGCAGGGTATGTATTGATTAGGAGCATAGGATCCAGCACCAAATAGGTAAGCGTTCAAACCCAAGCTCCAACACTTACTAGCTGTGTGACCATGAGCAACTTATTGAAACTTTCTGATTCTCCATTTCCTTATCTGTAAAAGCAGAGGGTTAAGTACCTGTCTCCTTTGGGTGTTGTGAATAGTAAGTGGAAAGATTGCATGTACAGTGGTTAGTTGGGTGCCTGGCACACGGTTAGTAATCAATAGATGTTCACAGTGTGTAGGCAGAATGTAGGCTGCCATGGCCAAGGTGAGCTCAGTTTGAAGGGTGTTGTATTTGCATGGAAATTCTCCCCCGAGCTGGGATTCCAGGACAATACCAGAATATCAGTCCATGACGGGAAAGTGCCATCTTATGTTCTGCTTAATAAATTAATCTTATGGTCTAAATTTTGAGTAAATGCATGCAATTTTCATTCGTTCGTACTCATAACTTTGTCCATAGCTCTAACATTTCATAAACATCAAACCATTTAATGTCTACACATGACCATTTTTTTCTCTTTCTCTATAAATATACATAAATAAAGCTTTGGCGATAATTATCACTAGCAGTATTTTCTACTTATTATGAGTTTCTTTTCAGCAAGAGTCATCAAACTTGTTAAAAAAGAATCATGCTAAGAACATCTCATGTCTTTTCTCTTCTGGAATTTATGACCATAGTCAGGCTTCTGAATCCTTATTTATTTGCACTTTGCATGCCATAGGAGGTCCAGAACATGCTTGTTAATTTGCTTTGCTAGCTAGAAATGAGTATAAAACAACTGAATTATGGCAACGGTGGCATAATCATAGTATGACACTAATAGGGGATTAATCTGGGAGCAACTGTCTGGGGCATTTGGAAAATACTAGTCAACCCCATTGTTTTCAGTGTTGCCTGAGCTAGATTCAGTCAACTCCATTAGTAGGTTTGGAAGATCAGAGATGCCTGATAGAGTCCAAAAATGAGGAAGTAAAAGTGATTTGGGACTGGATAGAATCCAAAAATGGGCAGAGAGGTTGTCAGAATTTCTAAACTCTTATCTTGACTCTGACCTCAAAAGCTGCCTGACTTTTGAGCCTCAGTTCCTTCAACATGTACAAAGGCAGATTAGGAGGCAGGGCGTTCAAAACTTGGGGTCCATGAATTCATCAAGAGGTTTGTGAACTCTCTGTAATTTTTTGTGTGTAGGTGCATCTTTCTGGGGTGAGGGAGCATTGTTTTCATCAGATTCTCAAAGGGGTTCGTGAATACAACATAATCAGTAATCACGCTTCTGTCCCACCCTTAGGATTTCCTCCCAGGTCCAAGATTCTATGATTCTGTCAAAGCTGCAGCTAGAGCCTAATAGTCTAACAACATAAAGTTATGTAAGATTTTTTTTTGTATACATAATACCTTACTTCATCTTTCCTTAAATAGGAAAATAGCTGGATATTATATTGAAGGCTCAATTGATCTAGAAGAGCATATCTCAAAATGTGTTTTTTTTTCTTTTTTTTGATGAGGAAGATTAGCCCTGGGCTAACATCCATGCCCATCTTCCTCTACTTTATATGTGGGATGCCTGCCACAGCATGCCTTGATGAGCGGTGTGTAGGTCCACGCCTGGGATCCGGACCGGTGAACCCCAGGCTGCCGAAGCGGAGTGCGCAAACATAACCACTACGCCACCAGGCCAGCCCCTCAAACTGTGTTTTTAAGAATCATGATGATATAGTAATAGTTGTACCTTTGAACATTGATTCTGTGTTGAAAGACATTTTGGGAAAATCCTGTACTATTGTTTTCTCTTGGAGGTTCACAGATCATGTTGGCATATAGGAAACTCTAAGCAATTCTGCACTTAAGAACCTGTTAAATTTTTTAAACACAGTGTTTTCTAAATCACCTGACCATGGAGCTCCTTGAGCACCTGTTCCCATGGTAAAGGGTAATTCTTCTGAGGAAATGTATTGTTAGAAATGCTGGCCTAGACAGTTCAGGTTTAATTCTTTGGGGCACGTTGGTGGACTCCACTGGGTCTTTGAGGTTTAACAACGCTTACTTAATGAAGCACATACATTTCAGGCACCATTTCATGGTGTTTTAGGAAGACTTAAATAAGTGTAAGTAAAAATGACTCTTTTTTAGGTAGAAAAGGGAGGTATAATTAGAAAGAGTTGGTATTATGCTAGATAAAGATTAAAAAAGCAGGGATGAGCAAGAGTATGTGGAGAGTTGTAGATATATGCGAGTAGGAGCTCATTCATTCATTTATGAACAATTATTGCGAACCTCCTAAGTAATGGGAATCATAAGAATGCCTGATAATCTAAAGGAGACTGGGAGACAACGTCTGATCGTAATGTAGTGAAAATCAAATGGCACTGGGAGGCAGGTAATAGATAATTTCAATACAGAGTGATGCATGCTGTGATAGAGGTAGGTACTATTGCTATAAAAACACAGAAAAAGGAGCCAATCATTTTGCAGATCTGAAGAAGTCTTCAAGGAGGAGACAATGTTTGAATTGGCTTTGATATTCACAGTTGAATAAATTAAGTCTATGCACTCATGGGGAGGCTAAAATGAGGATAGGGAAAACAAAGCAAGAAGATATGCTGGTTAATAAAGTGAGAATTGTACTTAAAGTTTCGATTTTGGCTAATAAGTTTGCAGCACTTTGACTGCAAATATCAGAAACCCCAACTCAAACCAGCTTAAACAATAAAGAAATGTATTATCTCACTTAATAGCGACTTCACAGGTAGAGAGGCCTTTAGGGTCATTAACTCATTTCTTGCCATTGCTCCATTCTGCCATCTTCCATTCTGAATTTATTGCTCTCAGCAAGATGGCTGCAGAAGTTTCAGGCATTACATCTAGACAAACAATGTCTAGGAGAGGAGAGACCTTTTTTTTCCCCTCTGATTCCTTCTTAGGAGCAAGAAAATCCTTCTCAGAAGCCTCTCAAGAGATGTCACTTCATGTCTTATTGGCCGTATATAGGCACATGCCAATTTCTAAGCCAGTCTCTCACGAGGGATCCTTATACCAATGAAGTCCACCTGGAAGGGTGAGGGTTGTCATCTTCCCCCAAAGCACAGGGGCTGCATGGAGAAGAGGTGGACACCTGAACAAAGTCAGGATCCTATCAGGAAGGGGGAAGACGTGGGAGATACTTAGGAGGCAACCGACAATGCCTACTCCAGGAGGTCTGTGTTAAAGGACATTGCCGCCTGAGAGATACTTTATCAGTAGCAGATAACATTGTCTTTTCCCATCTCCATGACCAAGACTAACAACCTGGGCACAGGTAGCTCTCTCCCTACTCTTATCTATATTTTCATCCAGAAGACTGTGCAACACAATAATGTTAATCACTATGCTTTACAATATGTCCCCTACTGGCATACCAGAAGATGTTTTGGAACCACTGAAATCAGCCCCACCCTTGAGATTCATTCTTTACCAGCATTTAACACGAACATGAACTCTAATATCTGACATGCTCCAAGCCTCTCACAGTGCTACGTAAAGTTAGGTTTGTAGAAAAATTATCAGATAATGATGACGCTGATTTGACAGTAATTGTCATTTCAGCTAAATGACAAATCTCAAAGGCTGATGAACTAATTCAAATAAATAGAGTTTCAGTGTCTTCATTGTACAGAGAGAGAAAAAAAGCCCAACCACATCAATCTTTTGGCTTTCATATTGATTAACATTAATTGCTTAAAACCTTAATGCCAGCAATATCTTACTGATTTATGGTTTATGAAAGCTATTGACATATGTGGAGATGCAATAAGGGATATTTTTTAGGCGTGACTACAATAGATTGCTATGGGGATTATCTCATTATTGAGTAAGCACCAGTGATGAACTCCAGCAATAAAAATACCGTCTGCTCACCACGGGGCTGTGGGACTGAAATAATGGCCCACTCTGACAGCATAAATTGAGTTTTCTCTTTTCCCCCTTAACTAGAAATTCTCGCTAGTGTTCTTTTGGAAGGAAGGAATGGATGAGTTGAACAACTGCTATCCCACTCTGCACCCCAACTTTTCTTCTTTTTTTTTTGCAATCATAGCTTATATTTTTTGAGCACTAACTATGTGCCAGGACCTTGACAATTGCATTGTCATCAACAGGACCTAGTGGAGCTGGAGTATAACCATTCCCCATAATGAGTCCCCACAGGGCAGGTACCTGGTACAGCTTCTGTCTTTCTAACTGGTTCCTGACTGATACAGTTAAGTGTTATTTTCCCCACCTTTCAGGTAGAGAAACACATTTAGAAAGGGAAAATAGACCTAATGGATGGAGACCACGATTGAATCTAGGCAGCTTGACTCCAGCATCATACTCCCTTTCTCCCATTGCTTATCTGAATCTGAAGTTTAGACGTTTGACTTGGGAGTAACCATAGAAAATGTTTAGTCCAATGTCTCATTTTGTAGAAGGAAGCCAAAATTTCAGGGGAGTAAAGTATTTGCCAAACTAGGTCACATTCAGAAAGCAGTGCTTTCATTCGTTCATTCATTCGATTCATGGGACAAATATTTATCCAGTGTTTCCTATCCTAGGCATTGGCAACATAGCAGCAGAACAACGAAGCAGGTCCCTACTCTCGTGGAGTTAGGGAATTTATAAAGGGAGACATAGAGAATAGATAAACAAGTAAATGCTAGAGGCCAACAAGAAGGGTATGGTAAGTGCTTTGGAGTGGGGTGGTTTGCAAACTTGGGTAGAGTGATCTGGGTAGGCCTCCTGAGAAGGTGGCATCTGAGTGAAGACTTAAAGGTATTGATGAGATGAGGCGAGCTGCTCTCTGGGGATAGAACATGCCAGACTGAGGGGGAGCAAATATAAAGACCTGAGGCAGGAATACGGCTGGCCAGGCTAAGATACATCCAGGAGGCCCACGTGTCTGCATGGAGGGAGAGTGGAGGAGATGAAGTCAGTGAGAAATTGGGCTCAGGAGGCCATCGTAAGGACTCAGGATTCGCTCTCAGTTGGGCAACCATTGCAAAGTTGAGCTGAAGAGTGAGGGGATCTGACCCATATTACAAAATTTCCATATGTATTGTTTCATTTTATTTGAAAAGACTTTTTCTGTCCTAAGCTCTGACCTGTCCCCAGAGTTCCAGATTTATATACCCAACTGACATCATTAGGCATCTCAGACTTAAGGTGGCCAAATCCAAACTCTTGATTCCCCACGAAATATCCTCCTTTTCCAGTCATCCCCTTCTCAGTAAATGGCAACTTCTTCTTTTCCGTTGCTTAGACCCCAACCTTGAGGGAATTCTTTATTCTAGCCCTCCCGCCCCGTCTCGTTCCTCATAGACAATCCATCAGCCAATCTCACTGGCTCTACATTCCAAATTAATTCATATCCCATGATTTGCCACATGTACTGCTCCCATCATGTCCATATCATCTCTCTCCTAGACTATTACCCTCATCTCCTCACAGGTTTCCCTGTGTCTACTTTTGCCCACCCACAGTCTAATTCTCATCACAGTGGCTGGAGCGAAACTTAAAACATAAGTCAGGTGTTGTCATCACTGTGCTTAAAACCCTACACTGGCTTCTTATTTCAGTCAAAATAAAATCCAGTGTATTTCCAGTGACCAATATGGCCTCACGTGACCTTACCTGTGCCATTTCTCTGACCACATGCTCTACCAATCTCCCTCGTGTTGATGTTACTTTAGTCACAGTCGTCTCCTTGCTGTTCCTTAAACACACTTAGCACAGCTCTTCCTCTGGCTGTTGTTTCCATCATTTCCTCTGCCTAGAACCCTCTTCTCCCACATACCCACCCACTTGTTTGTCATATTTTATGTTACTGGCAGGAAAAAAAGCATCTTATCTGATTTAGTCTTGGTCATTGCTTCATATTCAGCACTTACAGCAGTGTTAATCATAGAAGTGGGCTCAATAAATTGTTGAATGGATAGAAGGATGGATGGATGGATGGATGGATGGGTGGATGGATGAAAAATAAATGGTAACCTGGTAATATTTGCCTGATTCATCTGGACATCATCCATGTGAAAGAAACTGTCTGAGATTATGAGATGATGATGATGAGGGGAGAGAGAGAAAGAGAGAGAGACAGAGAGAGAGAGGGAGAGAGAGAGAGACTGAAGACTTCTGGGGATAATTTAGTCTTTTATTCTGCCAGTTGACCTGCTCTCATGAGACACTCTCACAGTTGGTAAATGAGCCAATACTGACCTCATTTATTTATTTACTTTTGGCCTGAATTAGTTCAAATTTAATTTTGTCATTTGCTGCCTAAAGACTGCTAATACTAGACCACCTCACAGGATCGTCTTTATTCACTCTACTGAGAGCCTTCTATGTGCTGAGCACTGTTACAGGCATTGGGAACAGAGGAGTAAACAAAACAGGGTGTTTGCTTCATGGAGCTCACATCCTAGACAGGAAGACAGACAAATACATGAATAATAGAGTTGCATATAGTGATATATTCCATAAGAAAACACAGTGAGTGTGAGAGACTGGGAAAACATGAGGGTAGTTCTCTGGGGATCTTTAGAGAAAGCTTATCAAAAGGGAAGGTGTTCCAGAACAGGCAAATCCACAGAGATGGAGAACAGATTGATGGTCTGCCGGGGGCTGGGGGGAGGGTGGAATGATGAGAGACTGCTTAATGGGCATGGGGCTTCATTTGGAGATGATAGAAGTATTTTGGAGCTGGACAGAGGTGGTGGCTGCAGAACACTGTGAATGTACGGTACTAAATGTTGCTGCATTATTCACTTTAAAATGGCTAATTTTATGTTACGTGAGTTGCATCTCAATAAAATTAAAAAAGGAAAAAGGAAGGATGTTGAAGCAGAGACCTGAAGGATGAGAAGTTGAGTCAGGTAAAGGGGGAAGACCATTGGAATGCTGGAATGCTCCAGGCAGAGGGAACAGAAAGAGTAAAGATTCTTATTTGGGACAAGCTTGGGATACTTGAGTTACTCTCCGAAGACTGGGGATGGGGGCAGCCAGAATGCAGAGAGGAGGAAAGAGGCAGGAGAGGAGCCCAAAGAGGTAGCTGTGCTCAAATGGTCAGGTCCACAGGCAGAGCGGGTCCTAACCTATGTTGTAGCTTTGCCAAGTACAAGACAGTGGCAAGCGAGTGATCACAGGCAATGGGAAGGACAACTGAAGCTAAACTAGGCAAGGAGGGAAGTGAGGACATGAAGGTGGATGATGGAAAAGTAGCAGAGTTGTGGTTTGACGTCCCAGTAGGATTGGAGAATTGTTGTAGTGGGGATACTGGAGAGAAACTGAACTGGAAAGATTAGTAGTGGTGATGAGAAAATGGGACCCGTGGGATTAAGATTTTTTTTTTTTTTTGAGGTGGTACAATTGTGGTGATGTGAAGTTAAGGGTGTGACTATACCAGTGTGTGACTGAGGTGGGCTAGAGGAAAATGCTGAGCTTTGTGTGAATTCAGGTCATTGGATGGAAAGGCAAGTGCATTAGACAGAATGCCTATATGGTTGTTGAAGGTATCAAGGAAATGGATGGGAGAAATGAAGATACAGGCCACAGGCCACGATCTCCACTGAATGATGGGCAATGGTCTGTTTCTAGGAGATGGCAACAAGGATCAATATTAGGTGGCATCATTATATGGCCTGTACTTCAAAGAGGAAGGTGGAGAAATGGTTTGGAGGGGCCTTGAAGAGCCAGAAGCACACTTACCTCAGTCACAAACCTGGTGGGCATGGATGTGCAGAGGAAAGTCACGTTTACTTACATTATAGTCAAGCTTTATTTCAAGCCAGAAGAAGAAGAGAACATTCAGAGAAGAGGTGAAGGGTTGAGAGTTTTTTTCTGATGACAGATCATGAATTGCAGAGGCCCCAGTGGGGGATTTTTTTTTTTTTGGTGAGGAAGATTGGCCCTGAGCTAATGTCTGTTGCCAATCATCCTCTTTTTGCTGAGGAAGATTAGTCCTGAACTAACCTTCACAACAATCCTCCTCCACTTTGCATGTGTGATGCATAGGTCTGCACCTGGGATCCAAACCTGCAAACCCCTGGCCGCCAAAGTGGAACGTGCGAACTTAACCACTGGGCCAGCCCCTACAGTGGGGGATTTTGAAGTTGTAGATTGGCCAGATTAGGGGATGTACTGACCTTCCGGGGATAAAAGGAAGGATGCCTGGGGATGCTTGGGCTTCTGTTAGTCACTGGTTTAAAACTGGATGTAAAATGTAAGTCATGCTGGGTCTGTGCCTATTGCATCCCCCATTTGGGGGTTGGTTTCGTGGCAGTTCATGGGGCTGAGGCTGATGGCGTGTGGTTGAGTGAGGAGTAGCTTCAGGGGTGAAGATGAATGTCCCCAAACTGCTGCTCTGAATAAACAAACAAACAACTTTCAACTAAAACTTGGTAGACAGCTTCAGATGTTCTTAAAGCATACAATTCAGTACTAGCTGATGGTAAACCTTACAAACAGTTTCAGGAAAAACAATTTTGGTGAATTTGATTCATTTGGAAGAGGATGAATTGATTTCTGGCAAATGGGCCCTGAGTGAATTGGTGTTTGATGAACTGATCTGCTTCCCACCGTTGGGTCCAGCAGAGGAGTTCTGAGTGTACCCGAAACACGCCTTAGATACTGTCCCCCTTCCTTTCTCTCTACTTTGAAAACCTTGGAGAACGCCTCTGACTGGCTCATCTCGGACAGATGCCATCTCTGTAGCCAGAGGTGGGGGTTTTAGCATGAGCAGCCCCTGGGAGAACATGGGCAAGAGGGGAGAGAAATTTCTATGACAGAGGGGTGGGGTGGGTACTATTCCTTTAGGAAGGGAGAGATGCTGGACAGAGCAATATTCCTCTCCAGTTACCTTTCCAGGTGATTGTTCCTCAATTTGACCACACAGAAGGGGAGATTTGGCTCAGACCCTCAGAATCAGGGATGGCTTCAGTAAGAACCCAGAGTCCCTGGACTTTCATCCTCTGGTGTCTTTCTGCCTTAGATGGCTCTGAAAACGTCTGCTCAACTCCCACTCCTACATTATCAATTTGTGCGCTTGTATTTTCTCCTGAGGTTCACACAGATCCATTTTATGAATTCACCCACACGACTCAGTGGCCACAATTACTTCTGCGTAGGTCCCGACGTCTGCTGTAGCTGATGAGCCTGAAGTCTGAACCCCTGGCGTGGCGTCGAGGCAGCATGGGGAACTTGGGTGTTGGAGACTGATGGTAATTAACCAGGGCTCGCTGTCTGCACGGTGCCTGGGGGAATTTTAAAACATGGAGAAGATGCCTGACCTCGGGCTCTGTCCGTTCAATTTGTTCCTGTTCTAGGCGGCCAAGAGACACTTATCAATAGAGTACAATTTATTTTCCCTGTCGTCTGAGCCAGCTGTTATGAGAGTAGATGTCTTGATCATGTTTTAAATAGGAAGAAATTGATGTTATTTACTCTCCTGATATCACTTAATGTGTGAGTGGTTGAGTTCACACCAAGTTCTAGGCATTCCAGTTTATCATGAAGTATACCTTGCCCTTCACCCACTGGAAATCCAGTATAAATTGAGGGTCCTTATATTTGTCTAGCCTTGAGCATTGCTCAGACAACAGATACTAATTTAAGATCTCTAATATCATATCTTCAAGTGTGATTCAGATAAAAAATGCTTTCCAAGTGGGCTGGGCAAACCCCAGATGACACTGAAAACAACCATTAGCTTTGATGCTGGCTGTTTTCATTTCTTAAAACAATCCTTGTCAACTCAGGCTAGCCACAATATCAAATAACACTTTACAGAGGCGTGGAAAAAATCCTCCTTTTTAAGTGAGTGAAATAAATCATCGCTCACTAACAGTGATATTTAGTAAGATTAATTTGAATCGCTTCCTCCTCTGGCTACATTTCACAACAGTCAGTATTTATCTTTTGAAGGTTTCCCAATCATCCGAAAGAGATGGATTAAACTGAATTAGTTTCACAGGCAGAAATGTAAAAACAGAAATACAAATTGGAGTCTAATGACCATGGTTTGAACAACTTCATGTACAGTGCTCTGAAGACTACTAAAATAAATGTTTTTTGTGTCAAACAGGACTTGACTCTAATCCTTGATGACTGTGTTTGAAAGCAAGGAGGTTGAGTCATTATACACGGCTTGTGTCAAGTCATGGCATCACAGTGAAATGATAATCTGGGTGAAAAAGTTTTGACTTGTATTTGGCATGGTTTGAAACAGGAGGATTAAAAATTTATGCCATAATGATAGTCTTGAGGATGCTCCACACTCTTGAAGTTTAAGAATAATAGTCTTCCATAATCACGTTTTATTTTTTCATTCCCAGTAGGTATTGGCATCTTGTTTGCCATTCTGAAGAGTTTTGTGGTTTTTTTTGTTTTTGTTTTTTTGTGTGAGGAAGACCAGCCCTGAGCTAACATCCATTGCCAATCCTCCTCTTTTTGCTGAGGAAGACTGGCCCTGGGCTAACATCCGTGCCCATCTTCCTCTAGTTTATATGGGACGCTGCCACAGCATGGCTGACAAGCAGTGCGTCAGTGGGCACCCAGGATTTGAACCCACGAATCCCGGGCTGCCACAGCACGAACTAAACTGCTGCGCCACCGCGCCGGCGCCAAGTTTTGTGTTTTAAAGGTCAGTGAGCATACAATATTATCGTGGTTAATATCATAGTAGAGAGTTAGCTCCGATGACATCAGTTTGTGGACACATTGATCTCCTTGCCTTTAAACATTCCCCCATCTCCCTTTTTCCAACAGCACCCATATTTTTCTCTGGGAATTCATTCCTTCTCCATTCTTGATCCTGCAATTTGGGGAGGACTGATCTCTCCCTCAGTCCGTGGGGTGTGGGTGTATTCCTGTGATCTCTGTGGTTGGCTCAGGCACGGACGTGCCCTAATTCAGGTAGAGGTGTGGGAGGAGATGACTCTTGGGGACTCTGGGAGATATGCTACCTCTTCTTCCAGGAGGAGTATGAGCAGTTACACGTTCTCCTCTGCTACACATGAATCAGCACTTCTGGAGCTGTTGCTCAAAAGGAGCAGCAATGGAACTAAGCAGGTGCAAGAGAAGGCAGAGTGGAGGCCACAAAAAAACAGATCCTTGGTGATCGAATCCTTAACTGAAGACTCTCCAGTTATGTGAGACCCAGATGTATTCCTGGAGCTTGGAGCAGCAACATAAAGAGAATAGTTGCTCACTAAATCTTGTGATCCATCGACTACGTTAATGACTGAAAGATGTTAATGAAGACCAGAACTTGAGAAGTCATTCAGAGAACAATTGTTCTCAAAAAAGAAAGAGAAAAAAAGATTCGCCAATATTCTTCTTTAAATAAGGAATTCCTCCCAAATATTTTAAATGTAAATATCATATATGAATATGTGGGTTACACACAAATTTTCTGGAACCTGCTAATGGGCTGATATGACTATCTTTTTTTTAAAAAAAAATCTCTCTTGTAAACACCCACATTTTTACAAACATCAGATCTTGTGAGGAAACTGATAGCCATGATAGTAATTAGTCCTATTTGTCAAATACATCCCATTGTCCCATTTTCCGAGCACGTGCCAGGATTTGTCTTGGGCCCCGTGTGGTTGAGTGGGGCCATTGACCGGTTCTTGCCAATGAGTTGCAAGTAGAAGTGATATGTGTCACTTCTGGGATAAATATTTAACTACCAGTGCAAGACCCTCTAAAGCTCTTTGTCGCTGAGGCATGGAAGTGGCAATATTTGAGAGGGTGGCTATACCGTCAACCTGGGCCATAAGTGACAGATAGGAGCAGAGCTTCCCTGCCAACCCACAGTGTCCACGTAGTTCTTATAAGCCATGAAGATCTGGGGATTATTTATTACTACAGCATAATCTAGCCCATCTGGACTGATCCAACACCATGATCGAGTTATGACAAAGAGACTAAAGCTAAATTCCCTGTAATCTGTCAGAAAAACTGGCTTGGCAAGATTTCACAGGCCTAGCAATGGAATGACAGGTTGGATATTTATTTTCCTGGACTGGGTTTTGGCTTTGGAGAGCCGTGTCCCTAGTGTCCTCATGCAGTGTGGGGCACGGGGATAAGTCAGAGAGTCTCTGTAGAGTGCTAGAGGAGAAGAGAGAGGAGGGGACACACAGAAAATGCCATGTGGCCTGAGTGAGGAGAGAGTTCATTTCTTTTTTTTTAATGGGGAGAAGGAAATTAGAAAGAAAAGGAAGGGAGATTTTATAAAGTGTTGTGGAATATAAATTAGATCACTACAAACTTTCCTCAAGGGACACAAATAGATTCAACTACTTATGTAATTACTATTGGTTACCATTCAGTGTTATTACTGTTTTTACATAACTTGGTTGAAAGGCTCATCCACATAGGTTCTAACCTTTATTAGGGTTATGTGTATCATACTAAGAATATGATTCACTTGGGGTGAAGACTTGATTAAAATTTTCGGTAGTACTGATTTAGTTTTGGACATTTCTCCTTGTGGAAAAAATGGACACACAATAGGTGTTTTAATTTTTTTTTTTAGTAAAGTATGGGGATGCTTAAAATATGGCCCAGAAATTCCACTCCTAGGTATTTACCCAAGAAAAATGAAAACATATGTCCACAAAAAAACTTGTACTCGAAAGCTCATAGTATCATTATTCATAATATCCCCAAAGTATAGACAATACAAGTGTCCATCAACTGATGGATGGATAAACAAAATGTGGTACAGTGGAATACTACTTAGCAATAAAAAGGAACAAAATATTAATACCTACTACAACATTTTTAAGGATGAACTTCAAAAACATATGCTAAATGAAAGAGACTAGACACAACAGGTCATATGATTCCATCTATATGAAATGTCCAGAAAAGGCAAATCCATAAAGACAGGAAGTAGATCGGCTACAGGTTGCCTGGGGCTAGGGACGTGAATGTGGATTAACTTAAAGAGTCATGAGGATCTTTTGGGGAAGGGAATGATTCAAACTTGCTTCTGGTGATGGTTGCACAACTCTGTAAATCTGCTAAAAATTATCGAGTTGTACAATTAAAACAGGTGAATTTTATAATGTGGAAATGATACCTCAAAATTTAAAATGTTAGGGGTTCATCATGGAATATATTGTTTCTTTTAATAAAGTGTAAATAATTTAGAATCAGGGACCTTACACAGTGCCTGGCATGTAATAAATGCTTGATAAATATATGTTGAGTTGAATCAAAGTTGTATGCCCCAAAGGGCTGGGGAAGTCTGTGCACGTGCAGGGCTGACTCCCAAGGCAAGTGGACTCGGCGGCTCATTTGGAGTGGAAGGGGGTTGGGTGTCTGACTTTTCTCTTCCTGAAGTTTCTACATCTGCTCAGACAACTGTGATCATCAATTATAAAATCCACATAATTATAGTGAACATATGCTGTTTTATAGCCAAACAGCATCCATTACCTCTGCATTTGGCAGCAGTATCTGAAATTCCTTTTGGGGCAACACCCCTCCCTACTCCTAATCCATTTGGTTTGAGTGAGGCTGACCCCACCTCCAGTACCTGGAATGGGCAGGTGGGTCAAACCCAATCCAATCAGTGAATCCCATGCCCCTGACCATTGTGATTGGTCTAGGATGGACATGACCCTTGCTGGGTCTTTGAGAGTCAGGCTCTGGACTTTGGTTCACATTTTAGGGAAAAGAGACTCTCTTTGCTTGTGGGTTTGGACCATTGAGGATGGAGTACTTAGGGCTCTTGGCAGGTGTTTTTCATCATGTGATGCTTGAAAATGAAGCCAGCCTGGAGGAGAGCACAGGCAAGAAGTTGAGAGGGATGGATCCTTGTGGAACCCTATGAGTCCCTGGAGTCAGCCTTCCCTGGATGTTCCACAAGCCAATGACCACCCTCTTTGCTTGGGTCAGTCTGGATTGTGTTTTTTGTCAGTTGCAACCAGATCCCTGAAACAAGGTTGCTTCTTACTTTCTGGGAAAAGGAAAGCGCTGGGGTTATAAAGGCCCCACAGTGTCCATGCCTTTCAATTTTTAGATATGCATTCCAAGCAGTGGCTGGAGGAGCTAATGAGGTCAAATCTGAAATCCTTGTTGCTTTGAAGCCAGAATTGGGGCAGGTCACCCACCAGCTTTTATTAGTATTAATGATAATAATTACAGCTGCCATTTATTGGGTGCTTTGTCTGCGCCAAATTCTATTTAAAGAGCTCTATGTGCAGACTGTGCTGAGTGTTTACTTGCTTCATTTCATTCAATTGTCCCAGCAAGCTTGTGAGTTGGTATTATTATCATCCCCATTTTGCACAGAGAGAAACTGAGGCTAAGTTGCTGAGAATAATCATAGGCAATACTCAACGAGTCTTTGTTGTGTCCCAGGCACAGTTCTAAACGCTTGATGTGTCTTAACTCATTTAGTCTTCCAACAGTCTTAGGAGGCAGCTACAGTATTATCCCCATTTAACAGATGAGGAATTTGAGGCCCTGATAAATGGAGTAATTTGCTCAGGGACACATCGCCAGTGAGGGCTGAGCTGGCCCATGATAGAGGTTCAAGATCCAAACTGAGATGGATCTAACTTAAAACTCATGCTCATAAATATTAGGCTCTACTGCCTTTTTAAAAAATAGACTTTTAATTTTGGAGTAATTTTAGATTTATAGAAAATTTGCAAAGATAATAGAGTTGCTGAATGCCTCTCACCCAGTTTCCCCTAATGTTATCCTGTCGCATGACCATGGTACATTTGTCAAAACTCAGAGATCAACATCGGTGCATCACCATTAACTAAGCTCCTCACTTTATTTGCATTTTATCGGCTTTTCCACTATTGTCTTTTTCCTGTTCCATGGTCCCTTCCAGGATACCTCATTGCATTGAGTTTGAGTTTGCTGTCTTTTTAAAAATTCTTTTCATGTTGAGATCTTTTTCTTTTAGGGAAAGATTTGCCCTGAGCTAACATCTGTTGCCAATCTTCCTCTTTCTCTCCCCCTCCCCAAAGCCCCAGTGCGTGGTCACATATCCTAGCTGTAAGTCCTTCTAGTTCCTCTACGTGAGCCACCGCCACAGCATGGCTACTGAAAGACGAGTGGTGTGGTTCTGAGCCAGGGAACCGAGCC
The DNA here is from genome assembly GCA_031878705.1 of Tapirus indicus. Lineage (NCBI taxonomy): Eukaryota > Metazoa > Chordata > Mammalia > Perissodactyla > Tapiridae > Tapirus > Tapirus indicus. The sequence goes on from CM062929.1 coordinate 48,996,170, forward strand.
CGGGCCGGTGGAGCAGCGAGAGTGCCGAACTTGAATCACTAGGCCACCAGGGCTGGCTCTCATGTTGAGATCTTTGTCTGGAATTAATAAAAGCAATGTTGGATTTTAGTCTTTTCCTAGTTGGGAAAACAAAAAATGATTCTTTTTTAAACTTTCAAGCACTAGTATGTTAAATACCAGAACATTCATGTTGGGAATTAAGACCTGGAGTTTGGACCATTATCAGACACTGGAAGCCACTATTAGCAAACGTGGTAATTGACATTTGTTTAACCTTCTGTATTTGCTGTATTCGTTTGTTTCCACCAAGCCTCTCCAGTTTTAATGCAATCGTTGCTGATTTCAGCAAGGGGTCACTCCCTTGGATTTGTCAGATGTGAGGACTGGACCTCAGTGAGGCCTCTAAGAACCTGGTGATGCTGAGCCAGTGTTTCCATCTGTATCATGTCCCCAGGCCAATCCCAGTGGTAGTGAGCCTACTCTCGGGAAGTGTGGTCCCGGAATCTGCATTTTAAAGATGCTCTTCGGATGACTGGATCCACACTGATGTTTGAGAACCACTGGCCCAGGACCTCACATGTGCAGGAGACATTCCTAAAACAAGAATCTCAAACTAAAACATGAGAAACACACCACCTAAGACCGTGCTGTGGTCAAACACATTTCTTGTTTATTCTTCATACTAGTGTAATTTATGTAAACCACACTCTGTTCATTTAATTAAAACTTACACCTGGGGGAAGGAGAGGGCGGCAGAACGAGGGAAAGAATTTTAGGACGTGCTGGCTGTCTGAGCACAAGACGGGGGACTCGAACAAAACTGCTTTGCCTGGAATTTCTCTCATGTTTTACATGCCTCATAGAGTGCAGATATTTTACCACTCTGAGTGTGCAGCTAATATTTGTGAGTCAGCCACTGTATTTGTTGCTCAGCCAGTGAAACAATGATCTAGTTTACCATTGGAGGAAAAACAAGCCAGTTCAGACTTCTTAAGAGATGTTAAAATTCTGTCCTTCAGGGGAGACCCAAGGAATTTTTCAAGAGTAATTATGGCTAGATAAGACTTTAGAACCTGATTCTTGAAGAAGAAATAAACCCACTGAATTTAGAGCAAATATTCTCTGCAAAGTATAAAAATTATCTTATATATATGTATCATATACATATATATACATATATATGTATCATTTAAAAGTGATGTGTGAGCATCTAAAAATTATTATTCATATAATCCTAGTGACAATCTTTTGAGATGGGTTGATTTCATTATCCCCAGTTTGCAGGTATTTATCTCAAACTCAGGGAAATGAAGTGACTTGCTCAAGGTCACCTAGCTAGTGAGTCATGAAGGTGTGATGCGAAGCCAGCTGTTCTAGTTCCAGAGTCTGTGCTCAGAACCCCTGGTATATGTACATCCCTGTCAGAGAGGGTGTGATACCAGTGTGTGGCCTAATGAACACCAGGAGAGATGAAGCATTAGACCCTGGCAGTGACTGTCCCCATGCTGGCCACACAGAATTGCTTGTTTGTAGCAACTATCAAACGTGGTAAGTAAACAGAAATACTAATGATGTGGCACTTCCTAAGCAATGGCAGATGAACTGAAAAATGGAATTATCCATGGCTAGTAACTAATAGTGAGTATAAGAAGGTTAAGGCTGCTTCCAAGTGTCTACAAATGAAAAAGAACATGACAAGGGCACAACGGTACAATGAGGTTGTACGGAAAGTCCAAGGCAACAACTCAAGATGCATGCAGCTTGCCTCACCCATGACTTTCCCAGCTCCGGCACTGCCTCTCATCACATGCTCCGATTTCTCTGTCCAAATCTTTCCAGAAGTATGCTTCTTACAAAAGGACCTGGTCTTTGTTTTGCCTGCAAATAGTTATCCTTCTCAATGAAATGCAAACAGGACTTGTTTGTATTTTAACGAATGCTTCCTCCTTCTTTAAAGACGTAATAAGATATTGCCGTGCACATTGAATAAAATATCTGTGGCTGTGTAAACAAGACCATAATGAGTTCTGGGCTGATATGGGGAGCACACCACCAGCAAAGTAAATGCAAGTGTCTCCTGGGTTTTCGCTCACCTAGGTTGATTTACATGGGCTGCACGCCACATTTTATCCTGATGGCCCTGGCTCTCCTAAGGTACAGGTGCTGGAGAGACAGTAATGGGTGGTGTCTCTACCTGCAAGCCTTGCCCCTTACTGTACCAAGTACCATTACTGTAAGAAGGGGCATCATTCATTTCCTCTTAGGAAGCTTGTTGAAAAGCAACCGGTAATATTTTCTAATATGTTGAGCTCTGCTTTGCACGGCCTCTTCTTAAGGGAATTTTGCTTGACACATTTGAATGAATTTATGAGCAGGAAAAATATTTTAATATCCTGATGAAAAATAAAACTGTAAACAATGTTTCATTACTACCAAAAGAATATAAAGCATTAAATGGGTGGAAATAATTATCATTAGGTTTGTGAGAGACATTTGAAGTCTTTTTTAAATAACCTTTTTCAAAAACTATAATTATAGTGTGTGTTCATTGTAGACAATTTAGAAAATGCAAAAAAGTTTGAAGAACACAGTTCACCAAATAGATGACCACATGGAAACATGCTGCTCACGTTTTAATGCATTTTTTTCCTGGGTGGACATTCCTTTTTTTTTTTAAGTTTAGCTGCCCACTGTTTGAAGCCTCTTCACGTTTTTGAAGACTTCAGTTGCCAAATTTTGGCTTTTCCACTCACTTGTACAGGTGGATTGCAGAGCCATGGTGCTGGCTAGCCTCATCGGATGAAGACTCCTCTGCTTTGAATTGAGAGCTGCGAATGGAAGCTGCAGGGACCGTAGAGATTCTTGGTGGTGGCCTATGGCAACAGCACCAGCGTTATCACCAAATGGAGCAGTGTGGCATTTCTAGAAACACAAGGGGCCACTCTGCAGTGGAGAGGGACATGTTAGAGCTCAGAGCTGCTGCTGCCACTGTAGGGCTTTTGCCTGGGCCTGAGAATTAAGTTGACATAGGATAGACGAATAGGAGAAAAGCATACAAATTTATTTAATGGAAGTTTTACATGACACAGGAGCTCTTGTAAGGAAATGACAACCCAAAGAAGCAGTTCGAGTTGAACACGTATATACTGAATTGAACAAAGAGTAGTAAATTATGAAAACATGACAAGACAAAGGGGTTTTGGGTTATGGTGGAAAAGGAACTACGAAGATAAGGGTTAGTTTAACCAGGTCTGTCTGTACACATTTTTCTTGATCTCAACTCCCAGTCCCTAGTGATAAGAATATTACTTTCCTCCTGGTACAGGGAAGGCATCTTCCACGTGGGGGTTTTATCTGCTACGTTCCGGGGATGGAGTGGGGGTGGGGGTTCCGAGCATCCTTCTTACACCCGCTGTGTTTTGTAAGTGCCTTCAGCTCAAAATAATCCTTATGCCAAAGTGGTGTATTCTGGGGTGGCATATTCTGCCACTCTTCACCACCCTTGGCATTCAGTGTCCAGAAACCGACTCTGTAGCAAGATTTTGCTGTGTTTCTCACTTCTGCCTCTCCCTCTTTGTCTTAGTCTGTTTGGGCTGTGCTAACAGAACACCATAGACTGGGGGGCTGAACCGACAAACATTTACTTCTCAGAGTTCTGGAAGCTGGAAGCTCAAGATCAAGGTGCTGGCAGACTTGGTATCTGGTGAGCGCCTGCATCCTGGTTCATAGATGACCATCTTCTTGCCGTGTCTTCACATGGTGAAGAGGTGAGGGAGCTCTCTGGGGTCTTTTTTATAAGGGCACTATTTTTTTTTTTCATTTTTGGCCCTTCTAAGAGAAAAAAAAAAAATACGTGGCTGAAAGTAGCTCTTGCAGATGGATGGAATATGTCCTTTGTTTATTAAAAAAAAATCAATAAAGCTTTCTCTTCAGAAATTCATTCTTGTCATTTGAATAGCTTATAGATACTGAGCAGAAATTCCAAAGGTCTCCACAATGCTGAGTGACTCTCTGACCTAGGGGAGAACATTGGTATTTCTTTCTTTTCCAGAAGTGCTGCCTGAGGGCTTTGAAGGGAAGTACTAGAAGATCTGAAGAGCTATTTGTATTTGATTATTTCTGAGAACTTTGTCTGGGTGTAGATGGAAAGAAAACAGTCATAGGAAGATAAACCATTATTTTTGTCATTAAAAAGTAAAGAACTAAGTTCCCAGTAAAGCAAGGACAGATGAAAAATTCTGAAACCTGTTAAGTATTGAAATCCAGGAAAGTTTAGTCACCGTGATTCTAGAACAAATGTTTAAGATTGGACATTTTTTGGTTTTGTTTTTGTTTTATGAGGAAGATTGGCCCTGAGCTAACATCTGTTGACAATTTTCATCTTTTCTCCCCAAAACCCCAGTACATAGTTGTATATCCTAGTTGCAGGTCCTTCCAGTTCTTCTATGTCTTCTATGTGGGATGCCACCTCAGCATGGCTTGATGAAAAGTGAGTAGGTCTGTGCCCGGGATCCAAAATGGTGAACCCAGGGCTGCCTCGTGAACTTAACTACTACACCACCAGGCCTGCCCCGGATCAGACATTTTAATGTATGTATGTATCAGACATACATCAAGGGTAGGTTAAAAGGCAAGAGTTAAGAGATGAAAATGGTGTGCTTCCTGTTCCCTCACCCCCCAGACCCCAGTAGAGGTCTGCGACAGCCACTGCAGCTTCCTATTCAATATCCGTGCTCTCTGTTTTCCTTACTAACAGAATGAGTTTGTTTAGGGTAGCAGTGTGTCCAGAAAAAAGTTACCTTTCCAGATTCCCTTGCAGCTAGGCGTAAACATGTGAGAAAATTATCAACAATGTGATGAGGATACACCATTTTAATGAATTCAGTGCCTAATACATGCTTTGCGTCTAATTGGCACTTAATATATGTTGGATGAATGGATGGATGGATGAGTGAGTGAATGAATGAGTACTACAGCTCAAATGTAGTTTCTTCTATGTAGAGAGGGATTTATACCCCATCTTAGTCCCTTCAGGCTACTGTAACAAAAACACTGTAGATTGGGTGGCTAAACAACAAACATTTATTTATCACAGTTCTGGAGGCTGATAAGTCCAAGACCAATGTGCTAGTAGATTTGGTGTCTGGGAAGAACCCACTTCATGGTTCATAGATGGCCATCTTCTCATCTTCTCACTGTGTCATCACAGCAAGGCTCCACTCTCATAACCTAATCACCTCCCAAAGGCCCCACCTCCTAATACCATCACATTGGGGGTTAGAATTTCCACATATGGATTTTGGGGGACACAAACTTTCAGCCCATAACAACTCCCTTCCCATAAAATCATATGTGCACAATTCCGTACCCAGTGGTGTTCCTTATATTTTTGTGTGTACGTCCATGCACATCTGTCCTTGCCATTAAAGTGTGAGCCCCTTGAAGCCAGGGATCAACTCTTACTAAACTCTGCTTCCTCCTCAGCCCTTCGCAGTCTCTTGCACTAGTAGATGTTCAGCATATGTTTGTTGAATTGGAACAGGAATCTGCTAGTTGACTGGGATAGCTAATTTGGTAAACTAATTGCTGTTAATGAGTGAAAATGGCTGAATGTGCCATTCTTCCTAGTTAACACTTTTCATTTATATTGGAGTCTTCTGTCTTTAGAAAAATCTCAGGGGATTTGAATGATGGGAATCTGGGGAACTGAGATAGAGTATTTTTGCAATACATATCTTTGGTATCTCTTATATCACGTAGGCAAAGGTCTGTCTAGGCATAAAACTTGGACTAAATATGCAAGTGAGAAATAATGAAAGCTGCCATTTGCTAGCATTTACTGTGTACTGGGCACTGTGCAAAGCATTTCATATATGCGTTAGCTCCCTTTGATTAATCCTTACAATACTCCCATAAAGGTGGTACCATTATCCCCTTTTTTACTGAGAAGGGAATAAAGGCAGAGAAAATAGGTAATTCCACCAAGGTCACTCAGCTAATATGGAACACAGTTGGTATTTGAACCCAGGCTGTCTAACTCCACGTCCTCTTAAGTGGTCCCTGTACTTATTGCCTCCCAAAAGATTGTAGGGTTATTCTGCTGTGTTCTCTGGGTATGCAGTTGAATCGTGATATTGCACAGTTTGGGGAGGGAAGATAATATGAGGATGTGATAAATGCTGACACAGACAAGCCTGCTGCATGCAAGCAGAGTGTTAATGCCTTACCGATGGGGGACTTACTGGAAAAACGCCAACAGCAGGAGGAAACAGAGCCAGCCAGGGGGCCCCAGTGGAACATTACCAAGAAAGAGCAAAGTCAGGATGGGATGGAGTTAGAATATTTGTGCTAATGGAAGAATTGGAAGGGATGTTTTCTTTCTGGATGGGTTGGAGTAAATGCAGGGATCCTCTTGCCCTCTCCCTCTGTAGCCTGCCCTCATGTTTCGATGATGGGGTAATTTGTAGATTTTTTTTCTATCTTAATCTGATTTTCAAGTTTATAAAATGTTTTTAAAAATAGTAGAGGAGGACATTTCCTCTCCACTTCTTAAAAGCGAATAATGAAAAGCACTAGACAGCATTCCTTGGCATTCATGGAAATCTATGAGAGGGTGAATCTAGAAATAAAAAATTTGTTTTAACACCAAATATTTAAATATCCTTTAATGCTCTAAAGAGATGGATTTTTTTTTTAGTGACAAAGTATTATACCACAATTCTCAGTTTAACTTGTTGCCTTCATAAATTATTATTTATATTATTATAGATTATTTTGAGTGATTTGAAAATGTACTGAAATACCAACTAGCCACACTGGGAAGGAGTGGTGGTTTGGGACATATGTTGACAAATGTTTGCCCAAGGCGAAGCAGTTCTTGAAAGGAAGCTACACTTTAATTAAAAGCTATGCCTTTTCTATCTCAACGTTTGATTGTTTGTCTTTAATGAAAGTTTAGATAAAGGGGCTTGTTAATTATATCTCTCTCTCCCAATGTGGTCCTTTTCCATTTGCTTTTGTTATCAGGGCCTTTTCTAATTTCACTTAACTGATTAGGACTAACGAATATTCCAAGTTATTCAGGGTTATAGCACAAACTCTTAGTAATTAGTAAAAACACTTAACTAATTAATGCAACTCTCTGACCTCGAAATTGAAGTGTTTTGAGGTCATATGGCGAGATGGGTTGTAAGTAAAAGTGGAGAAAAATGTAGGATTGTTTAACCCCGTTAGTGCTATCATTTTAACTTCAGATAAGCAGAATAAATATATTTTTGGTTTATAAGAGGTTGTTGTTAGTAGAGTACTAAATGTTTGACAGATGAACCATAAAATAGCATAATGTCGTATGTAGTAGTCATGGTCATTTCAGATGTTTCTTTTAAAAATATATAGGGCTTTTTTTTTTTTTTGAGGAAGATTGGCCCTGTGCTAACATCTGTTGCCAGTCATCCTCTTTTTTCTTTTTTTTCTCCCCAAAGCTCCAGTGCATAGTTGTGTATCATAGTTGTAGAGTTGTAGCTCTTCTATATGGGATGCTGCCTCAGCATGACTTGATGAGCTGTGAGCAGGTCCCCATCCAAGATCTGAACTGGCGAACCCTGGGCTGCAAAAGCGGAATGTGCAAACCCAACCGCTACGCCATTGGGCCAGCCCCTACATAGGGCTTTTTAAAACAAATAAAATGAATATATCTATATGTAAAATACAAGAGAATATTAAAGTTAATATATAGAAAAATACAGAAAATTTCTTAATACAAATCATCTGTAAAGTCATGTCTCAACTAAAACTGCTTTTTAATATTTAAGTATACTTTCTCATGTCTTTGTATCTAGATATACATATATTTATATGTAATCAGATATATATTAATGGGAATCATAATACATATGTATTCATATAAACATCTATATTTATACATTCAGTTTTAGATTATGCTGGTATGTTTCTATTTTCTTATATTCTATCCTTTTAAGGTACTATGAATTATTTTATCAGTGATGATTCTTTGGTGGCAAGCAACAGAAACCTACTCTGACTAATATAACCAAAAAGAGAATTTATTTGGAGGGTTGTTGGATGCTCAAGGGTTGAAGGAACTAGAAAGGAATTTAGAAAAGCCAGGAACTTAGAAAGTTCCAGAAGTTGTTGATTGCAGAAACTCCTTGACATTTCATTCAGCTGCCTCTTCTGCAATGAATGAACTCCAGTGAACTTAAATCTTTTTCTGTCACTCGTGAGAAAAATTTCATGTAGAGTTTATTCCATCGGCCAGATTTAGTGATGGGTATTTCCCTTAGCTGGAGGCGGGAAGGTTCAGGATACATTTACCAACAGATCAGACAGACAGCATCCTGAGGAAAAATGGTAGTCTCCTTTAAAGAAATCTGAGAGTTGTTACTGAGATAAGATGGGTATAATGCCCAAACACAACCAATGTCTACGACCATGATTTCATAGCTAATTTTTTGTCATTTTGATATCTTCAATGAGATTTTGAGTTCCTTACGGCAATGATTCTCCATCTAGGGTGGTTTTGTGTCCCGGGGAACATTTGGCAATGTCTGGAGACATTTTTCGGGGTCAAAATTGGGGGCATCTAGCGGGTAGAGGCCAGGGTTGCTGCTAAATGTCCTATAATGCACAAGATTGTCTCCCATGACAAAGAATTATCTGGTCTTAAATGTCAACAGTCTTGAGGTTGAGAAACTTTGATCTAAGCCAGAGTTTATATGTTTTATTCCTTTTCACTCCTTGTATGTCCTAGTAGAGAATTGGGTATAGCAGGCCTTGGTCTATAAGGGAGTTTATAGACCCCTTTCTGCCACATTAGCTTCACTTTCAAGGAAGAGAAATGCTAAAATAATATGGCATATCATTATATATATGTACAATCTAGCATTCTTAATTGAAAAACAAATTCCACTGATCAGAAAAGGGAGAAACCATCTTTGACCAAAGTAATTTGAAGTTCTGCTGGTCATCATGTGATGGTTACAAGCCAGCTCCTGAGTGATCAGACAAATTCAGAGAGCTGGAGAGGAGAAAGGTAGGGAAGAAATTGAATTCCATTCTTACAGGATAGATTGTGACTAAAGACATGGCAGAGAGAATGATTGCGTGATGAGTCAGGATGGCATAGGCAAAATAATATATTGAGAGAAAGCTTTGACTAAGGCAGAGGATGAAATTTTGGTGACTTCAGGGGACAGACAGGTGACATAAATGAATACGACTGTGTGGAGTATGAAAATAAGAGCGGTGAGAACTGTGAGGCCGCACGCCCTGTCTACAGGAGGCAGCCCTGACTCAACTCTCAGCAGCTCTTTCCTTGTACGAACATGAGCTCAGTGTTTCCAGATCTTCTGAGTTTTCAAGGGAAGCTGGAAATCTGGATTTTGTATGTTCTCTCTCCATCTGTAAATGCTACAAACAAATTATAAATTTTTATTAGCATTTTGAAGACAAATTAAACATACAGGCAAGTCAAATTTGATCTTTCTCCACTAGTTTGGCCTCTGAAATAAGGTCTATCCAGATTGCAGAGGCCCTTGAATGCCAAAGGGAGAATTCAGATGCATAGGCTCGAAGAATTTTAGAGCCAATAGAAGCCTTATGTGAACAAACAGTTTTTCTTTCCCTCCCTTACTCCCACTTCCCCCTTCAAGGCAGAACTTCTTTCAGGATGGAAAAGGGGTTGAGTATTGCACAGTCACTCCTGGGTCAGGTTGTGCTGCTACCAGCTCCTCTGCCTTTGCCTGGCTCAGAACCAGCCCCTTGGTGCCTGGGACCATGTTTCTGTGTGGCTACATCCCATGCTAGAACCCCCCTCATTCCTCTTATCTCTTTCTTCATCCTTCTCAGATGAAGAATGTTGGTGGAGCAGAGTGTGGAGGAAGGTTCAGTGGACACAAAAGATAATTGCACACTAAGTGCTCGAACACGTTCCAGTGTGTAAGAGAATGGACTCCAGAGCCAGGCTGCCTGGTTTTGGATCTCAGGTCTACATCTTACCATCTGACGTTGGACGCCTCTTATAGGGTGTTGTGGGGGTTAAATTGAGTTAATGCATGGAAAGTGCTTAGAACAATGCCTTTGCTGTTCCTAAAAATATATCAGCCCATTTCCACTAAAGGCCGTTTCTCAATGGCCATATTTCCCACAAATATCTAACTTTTGTCATAAACTTACCTCCCCTTCCCTTCTCAAATATCCCTTTTCTTCCTGGTCTCCCTATCTGCCTCCTCCCCCCACCCCCATCTGCATTCTCCTTAGTCTTAGCCAGGAAACAACCCCAAGTTCCATATTATTCTTATGGGGAGCACTTACTGTCTGTTTTACTTCATCCTCTCTTTCTAGACCGGGGTTCAAGGAGTCCTCACTTTTCATACTCAGAGTGGACTGTTGGAGTTAGGGTACTTGGTTAAGGTCGTAGAAGACCTGGTTCAAACAGACCAAACATGAATGTAATTTATTGTCTCTTGTTGTGGAAGAAAAGGTGGTAGAATTGATGCCAAGCAAGGCTTGGTCCTGCAGTGTGACCAAAGCCTCAGTTTCTTTCTGTCTCCTATCTTCCTTCCCTAGTGTCTGGTTCATTCTAAGCCTGATTCTTCATGGTCCCCAAACGGCTGTTACCCACAAGCTACTTCCTCACTGGGAATGTTGCTGTCCCAGCAAAAGACTTGAAACTCCCTTTGTTTGGATTTGCTAAGGTCACATGACCACCCTGTATGACTGTAGCCAGAGAAATGGAATGCACTGATTGGCTTAGCAAAGTCCTGTGTTCTGTCCTTAGAGATGGGTGAGGTTAGAGTTGCTGGGACCCTGGGGACCACAGTTGGAAATGAGAGTGGTTAGATGTAAGAAAGACCACAAACCTCTGTTCTCTGCAGGGCCAGTAAAAGTGTTCTTTTAGACCAGAGTTTCTCAAAGACAAGCAGGAATCAGAATTACCTAGAGAGCTAAAGTACTAAGTCTGAGTCACATCCCCAGAGTTTCTGATTCAGTAGATCTGGGAGGGGGCCTGAGAAGTTTTGTTTCCAGTGAGTTCCCCAGATGATGCTGATGCTGCCAGTCCAGGGATAGCATTTTGAGAGTCACTGAGTTAGATCAAAACAGACAAAAAACAAGCAAAGATTGTTACTGAAATAATTCAGGAACTCCCTTGGAAATCAGAGTAGCTATCTTTCATTGTAATCTGAGTTATGATTTGTCTTTTTTTCTTCCCAAGACACATAACGTCATCTAGTCCAGTTGAAGAAATGAACCCAAGGAGATGATTTGACTTGTCCAAGATCCGATAGCTACTTTGGGGCCAAACTCAGAGTAGATCCCTTTTTTCACTACATTGTGCTGTCTTCGCAGAATGGGAGCCAGTCTGGGGCGTTTTGCAGAAAGCATCCTAGTAGGAGAGTGGTTACAGGGATACAGCAGATGTCTAGAGAACAAATGTAGCCATTTAGGCGCTCTATCCAATAGCCAAGCTTTAGATGGAAATGAGATTCGGACCCCACCTCTGAGATGCAGCTGTCTTCTTACAGGCAGAAGTGGCGCCCTTGGACTTCTGGGGACACGCTCAGCTGCCTCCTCATAAATACCAGGAAGACAGCAGAGGTCGAATGTCCTGCTTTTGAGCAGAGGCTGAGGCTGAAAACAGGGGACCTTAGAGAGATTGATTCCAAAGTAGCAGTTCACCTTTCACCAAGGTGAGTATTAAAGGAAAAAAAAAAAAAAGAATTTGTCTTTGAGAGGCACCCTTTAATAAGGCAGACCATCTGCTTCCCTGATTTAAAAGATCTTTCCTCGGGGCTCTTGGGAAGGCATGTCTCTCACTTGCTTAGCTTTGGCTTCCCGTGGTTTAGGAGCTGCCCAGTAGAGAATTCTCCAAAACCACCGTCCGCACTCCCTCAGACACTTGACAGCACGTCTCTGCTCTGAATTCATACTGACAGCGGAATCCTCTTTGCCACCAGCCCCAGCCCCAAGTTCATAGTTGCCAGTTTCACTGTATTGCTGCAGGAACGGTCTTTGCCCATCTGGTGACAGATTCTCCCATCTCCTTTCCTTCCTCTCTCTTTTCTTTCCTCCCTTCCTCCCTTCCCCCACTCCTTCCTTCCTGTACACATTCAGCAAACTTTCCCAATGCAAGGCAGAAGTGCTAGTATTAAGTAGAATTCAATGTTGTTTATACCACATGAGTTTCATATTTTACAGTCTTCCATTTGGTCTTCTGTTATTTCAGCCTATAGTTAGTGAGTTCTGTTCTCTTGAGTGCTGGAGATACTGTTAGGGATCAGGACCAAAGAGGTCTCCTGTTGGGAGTGGGTGAGAAAATAGACAAGAAAAGAAACAAATGAGCGAGGCTAGTAGACCCTGAAAAGTGGTATAAAGAGAATAGATTTACACAGAGAGTGACTGGGCAGGAAAGCTTTGGATGTGGTGAGCACAGAAGTTTTCTCTGAGGAGATGACTCGTGAGTTGCGATGTGAAGACCGGGCATGACAGGATCTTGCTGTCCAGGCAGTGGAAAGAGCAAATGCACAATTCCCTGAGACAGATGTGTTGGCAAGCCCAAGAAACTGAGAGAAATCCCACGGGGCTAGAGAATCGTGAGCTTCAGGGGGATCGTGGGTGATAAAAGAGGAGATTAACAAAAGCAGAGGCCAGATCAGCGGGTCTTATAATCCTTGGAAAAGGGCTTGGATTTTATTCTAAGTGTAAAGAGAAGGAGCCACTGGAGAATTTTGAACCACAAAGGTGACTCTAGCCAAATACATTAGCAAGGTTCAGGTGTCCTGGGACCTTCCAAATACCATTATGCCAACATAACCTACATATGTGCTCAATTACACCAGCTGAATTGACTACACCCTTTTACACAAACAGAGTATGACCCTCGACTCCTCCTTGGAGTCAGACCTACTTTGATTTCATTCTTCCTAAGAGAGGTTATAGAATGTTTGTCCCAGAAGAATGTTTAAGAAAATGGATTTGGGCCATTGGCAGTTTTATTTGAAGGTTAGGCTTTAGACTGTGTGATTTTGTGAGCCATCAGATGGTCATGACAATTTTCCAGTGAAAAAAGAAAAACGAAAATTGCCTTGAATTATCCATCTTGTTTACTAACAGAGGCCTTTTATTCACAGCTTCCTTAAACCCCCAGTTCGTGTAGCTTCTGTAGGTATGACATATGCTTCCCTGCAACATCATTAGTGCAAACCCTTAAAATTCCACTTTCCTGTCTCCGTCAGCGAATTGCTTGATATTCGGTATCAGTGGGCATACTACTCTTTATCCTAATGATATCTCACTACTTGCTTTGAATTATTTGGTTTTACGGATGAAGAAAGGATAAGAGTGTGAAGACAAGATCCGGAGAAAAAATAAGTTGCATCTTGTCTTGTCATATTCCCAAAGCAAGCAGGAAAACAAGCTAGTCAAAAAGTTCCCAGTAAATGTTAAAGGTATTTCCCCTCTGAGGCCAACTGCTCTTTATTGGTCTCTTTTATTTTTGCACCACTAGCAAAAAAAAAAAGAGTGAGAGTGAGAGAGCTTGCCGTTTTTACTTTATGGGCCAACATTTGCAGCGTGTGTCTTCCTGACCTTGAGAGAGAGATTCCACATGTCTACCCAGTGTAGGCTGGAGTCCGGTTTGTTTCCCAAAGCGCCCTGAGGGGTTTTGCTGCCTAAATTCCAAATCTTGCCCAACTGTGAGCTTCAACTTAAATCCTTATGCAAAATAATCGCTGAATTAAAATGGTATTTGTTCCAATCCCTCTCTAAATGCAAGCAAAATACAGTCTATAGAATTAGGAAGGAAGCGTTGATTAAGAGGTGACAGCAGAGATTTGCGATAATGAAGGAAGGAACGGCGGTCGTTTGGCAACCCACCAGGTTCTTGCAATTAATTTTGCTCAGCAGTCAGCAGCATGCCCTGCGGTGGCCTGCAGACCGAGTGGGCATTTTGTTTCCCAGCTTGGCTGGGACTTGGTTTGGTTTTTGAATTTAGGTCTCTTCCCCCACCTGCTTTGCCCAGCCCCTTTAGAGCAATGGGAGTTTCATGGGGAGAGAGGCAGGGTCAATTGTCTGTGTCCATGGAGTGAAATAGGAAAGGGGAAATGTATCAAAATAAAGGTGGCCTCCTTGGGAGGCCACCTATGTTGACATGACTCAGGTGTAAAGTGAGAATGTGGATTGTTCTCCAAGTCCTCACATGTTAAAATGTAAAGGGAGTAGTTTTAAAATGAATGGAAATGCTCGTGGTATGCAGTAAACCGAAAGGACATATCAGCTTAGCACTGGCATGGCTGAGCATATAATTAAATTCCAGAACTGTTTGGATGCACCATTTGGCCATGATTACAAACAAAAATAAGAGGAGTTTGTGCTAAAATCACTGGGTGAGTTTGTTGGGGAACAGAATATTTATATTATATCAGCGTATCTCCCCATAGATTACTGTTACAAAGGGGAAAAAAAAACCTTTAAAGCAGAGGTCTTCCGGAAAGTACCTCACCCACATGATCGAGGTTAAAATCACCAATAGGATGTCTGAAGAAAGACACACTGTGCTGATATGGCATGCATGTGTAGCTGAATCTAATCACGAGGAAACGATCAGACAGACCTAAATTGAGGGATAGTCTACAAAACAGCTGTCCTGTGCCCTTAAAAAAATGTCAGTGTCGTGAAATTCTGCTCCAGATTGAGGACGCTGAAGAGACAAGACAATTAAATGCAGTGCGTGATGCTGCATTGGATCCTGGGTCAGAAAAAAAAAACGGTGTGAAGTATGTTATTGGGACAATTAGTGAAATTTGAATATGGAATGTATATTAGATGATAGTAATATATCAATATTAACTTCCTGAGTTCAATAGCCGAATTGGGGTTATGTCAAATAATATCTTTATTCTCCCTGTGCTGTTATGTGTGTATGTATGCAAGCGGGTATGTGTGCTAAATACATACATGCCTGCTGATGCATTTAGGATGAAAGATCAAGATGTTCAGAGAATAATGATAGTGGTATGTACGCATATGCGCATTATATATGTATGCACACACGTATACAGAGAGAAAGCGAGACAAAATTAGTGGTCTAGGTGAGCGGTATAGGGAATTCATTTTAGTATGTAGAGTACTATTTTTGCAACCTTTCTGTAGGTTTGAAGTGTTTCAAAATAAAAAGTTAAAAAAGAAGCAGAGGAGGAGGCAGACGGAGAAGAGGATGAGAGGGAGGGGCTTGGAGACATTCCAGGCCCATCTGTAAACTCCTGTGGGGAAGCTGCAGCCTCCACCAGCCATCCGCAGAGACCTTATCCTGGCCGGGATGACCCTCCTGGCCGTTTGTTACGTTTTCATCACCTGTACTCTCCTTCAGATTCGTTGGGATGAAACAGTGGGCAGAGGGAGAGGCATGCTCCCCCTTTCCCTTGTGAGTTTGGAAGGTATGTGCGTAGAGGAAGAAAGCAAGCAGCTTCTTTACTTGGGTGGTTCCCCATTCAGGTTAGATTCCTTCACAATGGCCTCGCAGGCCCTTCTAAAGAGTTTGGATTCTCCTGGAAATATCCCGTTAGCTGCCCTTTTCCTAGGATATTTCTCTGTTCAGTGTTGACGGGTCCAACTAACCAACCAACCCAGGGTTTTTTTCTTTTCATGACAACCAAAGCCCACCTTCCCGTTGTCCTGAACTAGCCTTTGATTTGTGACAGGAATATTCTCTCCTCTCCTACCCCTAAAAAAAAAAGACTCAGGAAATAATGAAGTAGCACAAAATTCCTATCATTGAAAACCTTAGAAGAAAATTACCTTTATTGATTTTATGGTAGTCCTGCTGGAAAGTTGGGGTGGAGGTGGGAGAGGAAGTAGTTGCAGAAGTGGTAATGGAGAGAGAAATCTCTCCCAGCACCATCCAGCTCTAGGAATTTCTGGAAGTCTGAGAAGGAAGGAAAGGTAATTAACTAGTTAATTTTTTTTAAATGCTATTTAGCTATTATATTTTTCATTTAGGTTTGTGTTGCTTTGAAGATTTTCATTCCATAAAGCCATTTAAAAAACGTTTCAGCTTTATCATTATGCTCAAAGGAGGTACTCGGATATCTCTATTAATGGCCTCTCATTTGTAAATGAGTGTCTGGTAACCACCAGACTGTATCCTACTACTGAGACTCTAGGAACTGGAATTTGATTCTTTAGGAGGATGGGGTAGAGTTTATGCTCCCGAGTGAAGCAAGTTGATTCTTTGGGAGTGAATGACACAAACTCCCATGAACCAGCTAGCTGTCTTCTCAAAGAGTGGTCCTTGCATGAGGGTACTAGTCCCCTCACTAATTCCTACCTGTCCACCAGTGAAGGACAGAAACTACAAATGTATAGAAACTTTTATAACAATTTGTTAGAATAATTACATTTTTCAAATTTAATAATAAAAAAATTGAAGCCTTGTATTTTCTGTTTTATCTTTTTCATTTTGTTTCCCAGTATTTTATTTTTATTGTATTTTACAAAGAAGTATTGGTTTGTGACAAATTGGGGTTGGGAAGGAATCTGTCTCTTTACTATAGACAGTCGGTGAAGCACTGTCTTTGGGAACATTAAGGCTTGGCCTCTCTTAAATATTTTGAAAATTCTATTTCCGTCCCTCAGTTCTGCTTCTTTCTGGAAACACCCACTGCATTCTCCCTTCCCTGTAGACTTCCGGTCTCAACTTCTCAGTTCCCAGAGCAGAAACTGGCTTCTGACTGGCCCCAACCCTGAATCACAGACCTGCCTCTCCGTAAGTGGGTGACCTTGGGGAGGGTACTTAACATCTTGAGCTTCACTTTTCTCTGGGATATGGAGATAATACTAATACCTAATTCAGAGGATTGTTTTAGGGATTAAATGAGATAATATGTATCCAATACTTAGCACACAATGTGTGCTCAATAATTATTAGGTTTTATTCCCATTCAGAATCTAGTTGACTTACTTTTTAAAGGGTCTATGCATTAGAATAGATCAGTTAAAATGACTGTTATCAAATACTTATTTCTGGTAAGTCCATGACCATCTTCCCTCCACTACCATGTACAGCCTCACAGGTTGTACACTGCCCAGCTCCAAGGGGCACTGTTCACACAGATGATGATAGATATAGTCAAGATGGGGGTGATGCACAGCACCTAGGTCCTCATTCTCTGTTAATCTATTAATAAAACCCATCTTTAAATAAAAGAAAAAACATGTGGTGGGATCAGAAACAATACTCTAATGGTTTTTAGACTCATTTTCTTTATTATTATTTAAAAAACAAAATAAAATGATGACTATGGAAGTAAATGGTTTAAATACTTCCATATTATTTCAAATATTAGATGTGTCATCATTGTGGTTAGTTAAGAAGAACCATCTATCCAATTGAGGTGGCTTAATAGATTCCAGAATCTAATTTTTTTGTTTTTGTTCTTTTTTTTTGGTGAGGAAGATTGGCCATGAGCTAACATCTGTTGCCAATCTTCCTCTATTTTGTGTATGCGACTCTGCCACAGCATGGCTTGACGAGTGATGTGTAGGTCCATGCCCGGGATCTGAACCCACAAACCCTAGGCCACTGACGCAGAGCACACGAACTTAACCGCTATGCCACTGGCTGGCCTCACAGAATCTAACTTTAAGTTATGTTGCAAATAGAATACACTTGTTGAATGATTTGGATGGTCAAATGTTGGGGGAATGAGTAAATGGTTCCTTGATCCACACTTCTCTCTCATTATTCTCTCTTGGATTTCTAGGCTAATCTATTAGAGCTAACAAGGGGGAAAATTCATCCAAACAAAGCTAGATGAGAAAGGGATAAAATGATAGCATGTCAAAGAACTGAGTCTCTACTTATTTATCAGATAACAGGGAGTACCATTTAATCTCCTGTGCATGACCATGGGTAGATCAAAGTTTGGGTGCAAATGAAATGGGATGAGTAACAAAATGATAATTTTATGAAGTTAAGGCTGAATCACATTCATTCTGTATCTTCTGGACATGCACTAGATGTTTTGCAATCAAATTACTGTTTTAGTCCCACTTCAGGGGCAATGATTAGCATATTTATTGGGTAATGATGAGCTATCAAATTACCAGCCACTGGTCAGAAACATGTTACTTGCCGGGTCCATGGTGAATAGCCTACAGCCAAACAGATGGCTCTCGGCTCTGTGATGCCAAAGGCTTGTTGGAAGGCTCTGCCTTTGCCCCTGACCCAGAGCAGCTGGAACTGAGGATTTAGGGAGGAAAAACAACCTTAGAATAGAAAAATCAATTTGCATAAACAAGATAGACTTGTTATTTGGGAGGATTAGGTAAAAATCAAAATCACTGAGCATTATCAGGCTATCTGAAATAGAAAATCCCATAATTCTAAGGTGGAGAATCGCGTTTCGATATTTGATGTGGTAACATAAAGGAATTAAGTGCGCAGCATCTGGAGTCAGACAGTCTTGGTTTCAATATCTGAAGTAACCACCCCCAAACTTAGTAATTTAAAACAAGGAGCATTTATTATTGCTCACAAGTCTATAGGTTGGCTGGGTGGTTATTCTCATCTGGGTGGGGCTTGGCAGGGCTCCGTTGTTCTCTTCTGGGCTCTTTCATGCTTCTCTGGTCAGTTGGTGCATCACTTGGTGTTGACTATCTAGGATGACCTCACCTGGAAGGTTCTTCCCCATGAATCTCTCATTCTCCAGGAAGCTGACTTGTGCTTGTTCATATGGAGATCTCAGGGGTCTGAAAGACAGAACAGAATTTGAGGCTGAGACTGGGAACTGGTGCACTGCCACTTCCACCATATTTAACCACCATATTCAATTGACCAAGGTAAGTCACAAGGCCAACAAGATTCAAAGTGTGGAGGAATAGATCCCGCCTCTTGATTGGAGGACCTGCAAGGTTACATTGCCAAAGGCCTGGTTTTAGGGGGGAATTGTGGCCATTTTTCTGAATAATCTACCATGTACACTCATCAGCTACAGGACTTTGGATAACTAATCTTTAGTTTTTTTGCATTTAAAAGAGATAATAATTATATCATTCTCAAAATATTGTGAAGATTAAGTGATATAATGAATATAAAGGGTTTAGCTCATTGGGCACATGGTAAGCCCTCAATAAAGATGTTATTTATGCTCTAGATTATTACTCTTACTCTTACTATTACCAGAACACCAAATTATTTAGGAAGGCAGACAATGACTTCTGCTGGAGTTATTCTTTGTCCTGTCCTGGCTGAAGCTATATTACCACTTAATTTAGTTCAAGTTGTCTAGAATTATTTGAAATCCATCTTGCTACTGCTCACTATGTTCCAGGCACACAATATTCTTTCTGTTTCTCAGAACAGTGGCGATACAATGTAGATGCTCAATAAATGTTGGTTGAACAAATAAGTGTCCTTGTCGAAGGAATGTGGATGTTTAATTTGCACCAGCTTCCAACATCTATTTTATGGTGTTTGTTCCTTGTGTATCTCACAAGCACAAAGGGGGAACACGTTAGCTGTGCAATCTGTATTTGCCAAATTAAATTTTTCCTCCACTCTGTAGATTTTGACTATCTTTCTCTTTCAGACAATACCCCCCCACCCCCCGCACACACATACTTCCTCCCTCCACCCCCGGATGGATTTCTAACCTTCACATCCAGTATTCTGTCAAGGGAGAGTGTTGACTTTGGGGATGTCTTAATTTCTTAAGAATATTAGGACACTTAAAATGTTAGCAGAAATTTGGTGTTTAAACCAGGTGCACCTTCTGGGTAAAATGAAGAGGCGCACTCCCAATCTCTCTCTCTCCCAGTCTCTGTGTGTATAAACACATGTATACAGACACACAGAAACACTCTCTCTCTCTAAATACATGCATACATATATTTATTTATATGTATATATTATACATATATTTATGTTTTATGTGTAATATATAATACATTATCAACCCATCTAACTATATGTAACTGACTGGATTTGTCAGGTGTTTATTTTTAAATTCAAAATTAAATTATGCCTTTAAAAAATTTGTAATTTACTTCCTATCAGACCACTCTGAGTATTCAGTTTCATATTGCAGCTTTTCTTTAAGACAACTGTTTGAAATAATGTTAAAAGGACTTTGGCTGTGCAAAACCGTATGAATTGAAAGAAAAAAAAGACAAGCTGAAGGAACTGGGGATGTTTAACCTGGTTTAGCAAAGACTTAGGAGATGTGCCAGCCGAGTTCTAGTGTCTGAAGTGCGGCCCCATGGAGAAGGAGGTCAGCCACATTCTGTACCATGTCAGAAGGGAGCTCTGGGTGAAAATTGCGGAAAGGCAGATTTGAACACCACTTGAGGAATTCCCCCTTCTTTCTCTTTCTGTCAGAATTATCTGAAATGAAATTTGATTGCTTTGGTGAGGTAAGGGTTTGCTTACAAATAGGGACATTTAAGCAAGACTAGATGGTCGATTATTGATACACTGTTATGAGTTAGAGTAGATCTCTCTTGAAATTTGGCAATTCTCAAATATATCAGACACTGCTTATGGATCCACTTGTTATTGGGAAATTGTTTATTGTTGATAACGCTTTGATATTTTCCCAGCTTTATTTCAAAACCTTAGGACTATTCAAATCATTCCTTTCAACAATTCCTTAACAATGCCTTATAATTTGCGTAAGCTGTTACAATCAAAAGCTGTAGTTCTTGTCCTCGTGCTTAGTTTGCATATATTCAAAAAAACTTGTGCTAATGTTTCGGTTTTCATGAAGTACAGACTGTTAACTTCCAGTGCCAGACAAGACAACACTTAGGTCTTCTGTTAATCTGCTACATATTGATTTACTGCTGCAATAGATAAATATACTTTTGGGTGTCCAAATAGACCTTAGGGCAGAGAACCTTCTTTTCATGAACCTATTTACTGAGAAATGAGTTTCATTAGTGTCTCAACACCACTGGCCCAGAAGGTAAAATGTAAGATGAAGTTAACAGGATGATATGATAATCCATCCAATTAATGCTATGCCTCCAACTCCAAATATATTTAATGACACAGCAGCAGGGCACAGTTATATAAATATCTACAGATCAAAGTGTGAAAAATTCACATTTTAATGGAAAAAGTTTACCCTTTTAAAAGACAACATCTTTTAAAAGGTTTTGGTCTGTGTCTCTAATTTTAATAGCTGAATTTTGTGTGTCTGTTCTTGGTTTCAGTGTCCAGAGTCTTTGAGGAATCCTCGGCTCTTCTGTTACTTTTGATGAAAATTGTTATCCTCATTTGGCCACTGGTAGTAACTTCCAAACTGAAAGCAGGTCACCCTGTAATTCAAAGGAAGCAAACAAGAAAGTGGATATGATGCGGTGCCAGAGGAAAGTGTATCAGACCTGGAATTGCCATCAATTGATGGGCCTGCTGGCTGTTTTCTGAAGTGGTACCTCGGGGCTGAGCCAGCCCTGCTGGAATCATTTCAGAACTTTAATCCAATAGAAAGATCAGGAAGATGAGGGGTAGGGTGGAGGGGAAACGGTTGGGGTAGGTCTCAGGAATTAAAATTTGGGTGCCTTTTCCCTTTTAAGTAGAAAATATTAAAACACCAGGAGACCCTCCCACAATCCAGACAGAGAAAGTATCTTAAAATGCATTTTCAACCTAAGACATTTCCTAAAATGCCCAAATTCTCAATATTTATACTCTAAATATGAAATCATGAGCTTTACTGAACTGATCAGATTTGTGGATTTACTTAGAAAGGAGCAGGCTATATTTTAAGCTCAGAAGTACTTTTGGACTTAAGAACCTGTGCAAGCCTGCCCCAAAGCAGAGTTTAGCACGGGGGAGGGTGTTTATCTATTTTTCACTCCTTCTTTTATCTTAGGGAGTATTATAGGCTTTTTTTTGAGTCATGTAAGAAGTTTAGTGAATAATAAAACAACTGTTTTCTTAGGACTCAGAATTGACCATTGTTATGAATTTACTATATTCTTTCATTTTTTTTTCTAGAAATAAAACATTTCAGATAAATTTAAATTTCCTTTTGATACCAACCTCAATGTCATTTTTCTATTTATTTCCTCAGTGGTAACCATAATTATAAATGTGTTTATTTTTTTAAGCATATTGTTACATTCTCCCGTACATATATGCGATTGTATCTGTATTTTTTTGGTAAATATAAAATGGTATATTGTGCCATGATACTTTGTGGTTATTTTCTGATGTTTGTTAGTGCTGAGATATATCAATTTAGGTTATTTATTTTAATAGCTTCATAGTGCTCCGTTATGTATGTCACGTTTTATTTCTAGATCCCTATGGATGGACATGTAGGTTGTTTCTGATTTTTTGCTTTTGTTATATCCTATTATACTATCTATTACAAAAAATTCTTTAATAAGCCTTTTTGTGTAAGGTATACGCAGGTGTTTTTCCCCTCTGGAATATATTTTTAAGAAAGGAGTCATAGTGTCCAAGCATATAATTGTCCTCCAAATGTCTTTAGCAGCTGATAGTCCCAACATTAGTTTATCAGAGTATTCCTCTCTCCACGTGCTTACATGTACCTGATAGACCCGGAGTTCAGTTTTCTTACCTTTAACAGGAGGTAGATGAGTTAGAACATCACTAATTTCTTCTCTTCCTCTCCCCTCCCCTCTCCTTCCCTCCCCTCCCTTCCTCTTCCCTCCCGTCCTCTCCTCACCTCACCTCTCCTCTCCTCCCATCGTCTCTGCATTCTCGTCCATACCTGTGGCTTCAGTTCATGCTTCAACTACATGCTGAAGACAACCAGAATTCAAGAGGGGATAGAATTTCAATAAGGTGGTCAACTCTGGATTGTGAGCAATGGAGAACAGAGGCAGTGGTGTCTTCCCCAGTTGCCCAGCATTGTGTCCTTCACATAGTAGGTGGTCAATGAAATAGTTTGAAATAGATGAATCCTAGATAGCTAAAGGTAGAATTAAAGATATGTTGGAGCCAGCCCTGATGGCCTAGGGGTTAAAGTTCAGTGTGCTCTTCCTCAGTGGCCTGGGTTGGGTTCCCAGGTGCGGAACCACACCACCTGTCTGTCAGTAGCCATGCTGTGGCGGCGGCTCACATAGAAGAACTAGAGGGACTTACCAATGGAATATACAACTATGTACTGGGGCTTTGGGGAAGAGGAAAAAAAGATATGTTGTAAGATTCTATAATTTTCTCAAGTTGCAGGAAAGAACCATTAAAAATGGGTATTAGGTCAAAATATACAATATACAGAGGTCTTGCCTCTTCTTTTTTTTTCAGGTCTCCTATTTGCCAGATGTTTCCTCATCATGTTTTTAACCAAAGTGCTTAGTAGAAAAATGTCTCTGGTTTTTGTTCTCTGCTTAAAATGGATTACATTTAGTCACTTTGTTATTCTTTATGTTTGGAATGGAGACTTTTTTTCAAACTTTGAGGTATGCTGAAAATGACCAGAATTTAAATTTGAGTAGATTGAACCCATGGTGATACCTAAAACACAACAACAACTCTTCTGTATCTCTGGCATAAATGGGTTCTGTCTGGTTTCACTCTGCAGCACACTTGAAAATTTGTATGTGCAATTGAGCAGAGCTAGGTGGGTTGGTTCACCCCTTTTCCTGGGTGAGTGAAATACTCAAAGGGAGGATGCAAGTTCCTAATAAAATTGGCTAACGAGACACTTATTTTTCAGCTCTACAAGCAATAATTTTTATTTTGTGATTGTTTTCTCATTATTGCCCTGTTTGAAAACTTTTCTTATCAAACTAGGAAAGAAAAGCCATGGTAGAAAAGATACAATGTGGACCAGTGTTCCACAGCTTAGCTCAATTGAGAGCTGAATGTATGATATACTACCAGCCTTTTATGAGTTTCTTTGAGGCATAACAAAGGATGTTATTAATTTTCTATGAAAAATAGTGGAAGGAAGGCTGGTGTTTCCCCCTGGGTTTAGAGGTAAAATGATTGTAGTGGATATTTGTGTATTTATTTCTTTGTTTTGGTTTGCTTATTTTCTTTAATTAATTGACTTATTTACATGTCTTTGTTATTTTATTTGCTGCCTAACTTCCATCCACCCTTCTTCTGGTTGGAGACTAGATTTTATTGGGGGAAAATCAGTCTTTTCAGTTAATTAAGTTTCATTGGAATTGGTCCCACTCTCAGCTCCAGGGATGGCCATGTGACTTGGGCCCATCATTTCTTCCTCTTTATCACAGGGGCTGGTTTAGGTTCGGGCACTTGAAGTCCAGGACATCTCCTCAAAAAGTTGAATGAGAGGAACTCTCTTTTCTGCTGGTCTTGAAGATTCTGCCATAGATCTGAGTCTATTGGCAGCCATCTTCCACCAGACGAAATTTGAAAATAAGGCCAACTTGGAGGAGAACAGACATGTCAGAGCATCTATGTCCTGGTGACATCATTTGACCTACTGGATCAAGCCACATGGTGAGCCAGTTGGAATCCTGTACTTTTCAATTATATGAATAAAGAAATTTCCTTTTAGTCTGAGCAAATTTGAGACATATTTTTGTCATTTACAACCAAAAGAGCATGAACAGATCTGCTACTTCTAGTAGAGAATTATAAAACAATAAATGTGTTTTTTTTCTTTTTTGTCCCAAAGCCCCAGTTCATAGTTGTGTATCATAGTTGTAGAGTTGTTGCTCTTTTATATGGGACGCCACTTCAGCATGGCTTGAGGGGCGGTGAGTAGGTCCACACCCAGGATCCAAACTGGCAAACCCCAGGCTGCTGAAGTGGAATGTGGGAACTTAACTGCTATGCCACCATGCCAGTCCCTAATAAATGTGTTTTAACTCCATTCTCTAGAATCTAGAGAATCTAGAATCCAGAAAAATCTAGAAGCTAGAGTCTAGAAGGTTACATGATAAGATCACAAAGAGTAGTAAGGATTAGCAATTAGCCTATAAATGCAATCAGAGAATCTAGTAATTCTAGAGTTGGAAAACTGAGGCCCAGGCTCGTCCTTCTTTGATATTAGTTAGAAAATTTAGATAAAATGTTTGCCTCCAGTAGTTTTCCACTGTTTATGTAGTTCTCCTTCACCCAGTAATTGGAAACCTTCCTCTCCTGTTGGGGTGGGTATATAAGTTCTGAAGGAAAGACCCTGAATAAGTCTAACCACCTGCCTCTGTTATATAGAAAGTTCCTGAGGATTTAAACACATGATAAATAAGAGTCCTATTAATCAATAGGACTCACGGTGATGGAATGGCCATAAAAATGTAAGCTATTTAGGGAAAGATATACTGTTAGTAGAACGAGATTTGAAAAGCATTAAACACTGGACCATTTTCTTTACAAAACCTTCCCGTCTCCATCTCTGTCTCTTTGGAACATTAAACACAAATGAGGCCATGCGAAATATTAAGTCTTGCGATGATTTATGGTGAATAGTAAATTCACAGAAAAACACACCAATTTGAGGCATTATTGCTATTAAGGGAGAGTCAGTGCTTTTGTCAATGTTATCAGCATGTGAGCTCATATTGTCTCTTTTTCATATTCACGGTCATGGTCATTTTAGAGGCAATATACACAACCGGATTTCTTTTTTTATTTCTTCACCATGGTGTCTTCTGGTTGGAAAGATTCCGTAATTTAATATTTTCCCCAGCATACAAGCTTTAAGACTTTGTTTTACTTTCAGAGAAAAGATCTGAGATGTTGCTCATGCAAATGAGAAACAAGTCCAGGATGCTGTGTTATTGAGATCTGGTCCCAGAGGAATTTTCTCAGTTTCCCCCTGTACCATTTAGTGCACACATTTGTATTCTGCAGCTCTTTGTCATGGGTTCTTTTGTCCATCACTTCTCTCATTAGATTGGAAACTGTTTCTTATCTTTTCCCATCCTTTTTAGCAAAAATGTACTATGTGTACCAAGTCAACAAAACCTTATTTATAAACTCTGATAGGACTGAAAACACCTAAGTCTAAAAAACAGTGTGTGGTATTCTTTGACAAATTGAACCGTTTGAGGAAAACAGAAAACTTATCAGATGCTTGCTCCAGACATATGCACTGAAATATCCTGTGATTCATTCAAACTCTTCCACTGTGCTTTGGGCAATGGCTAAGAATGGGTAATGGCAATCCCAAACAACCAAAACCAAATAATCTTTCCTTTTTCCTAACATCCAAAACAAAATGGAAAGTTTTAAAATTATCTGGATGGACACTCCCAAGATAGCCACTATGAGTAACACAAGTAAGAAATCCCACTGACCAATACAAGTTGCAGTTTACTTGCCAAAGTGTGGCCCATCTAGTTCAGATAATCTTAATAATTCCCAATGAGCTTATTAGAATAGCAAAAATGTTTATGTGAGAAGAATACACCCTGAGTTTTGGAAGAGATTGAGGAATTAACAATCATATTGAAGTCTTAACATTAAAATATAATTGGAGTGGGGCACTTGCCCCATGGCCCATTGGTTAAGTTTGGCATGCTCTGCTTTGGTGGCCCGGGTTTGGTTCCAGGGTGCAGACCTACACCACTCAGAGGCCATGCTGTGGCAGTGGCCCACATACAAAATAGAGGAAGATTGGCACAGATGTTAGCTCAGGGCAAATCTTCCTGAAGCAAAAAGAGAAAGATTGGCAACGGATGTTAGCTCAGGACGAATCTTCCTCAGCAAGAAAAACAATAAATAATAAGTGGAGTGAACTCAGAGAGGTTGAAAACTTCCTTTTTCCTCAGAGAAGTTATTCCTAGTTTGTCCCAAAGAAGAATCTCTTGTTTCACATTCTCCTATCACAGTCCACCTCTTACTAAAAGCACTTTCAAGGTTGACATTTTTAAATGCATTTGTATAAATCCTCAAGGGCAGTGACTGCATAAGTTTTTGCACACCATTGAATTCCCAGAGCCTAATGCTATTCTTGATGCATTGTTGGCACATAAATATTTGTGAATGAATAAAAAGTTTATACAAAAGGATGTCCACTGAATATTGTTTATTGTGGTTGTTGGAAGGAGTTAATAGGAGAATTGTTTAAAATACATTTTGGTGCATCCATAATAATGAGATGGCATGAAACCCCCCAAATTAATGTTTTCAAAGAATTTTTAAGAGTATTGGTAAGTGGACGTAGTACTTAGTGAAGAAAGGCAGGACAAAAGTCATAACAATTTTGAATAACAATTCTAAGGAATTTGCACAATTATTTTCCTTTTATCTATTTCCTTTTCTTTTGCTCCAATTAATTGCTTTAGAATAATTTTGTTACTTTCCGTGCTCCTCAGATAGGAAGCTAATCCCATGGTTATGTAAAAGTGGGGCTTAAAAACTCTTTGTGAAACTGTCTTGCTCTTCTCTCAGGCTTTGATTTCCAACGTGTCTTGTAAATCATATAGACAAATAATTCCCCAAGGATTCTTTCAGACACTTAATTTTTGTGTAAGACATCTCAGAATTCCAAAAAGCACAAGTTGTTGAAAGGAGATTCTGTTCTTTGGGAACAAAACAGAATAAACAATACGTATACTTTGCTGATAAGCAAGTTCAACATGCCTATAGACTGCATAACTGGAACTAAACATAGGGATGACTTTAATTGCTATACAGTAGACTGCCATTTCTCAAACCAAATATCAGAGAACACTAATTCCTAGAAACCCTTACCTGGTGGTCCAAGAAGGAAGGTTTTTCTGCTCAACCAAACTTGGAAAATTCCATACACTAAGTCTCTTTGAAATTTACAAATTGCATTTGCATATTAAAGGTTCAGAGAAATCTCCCAGCCAATAAAAAAACTGATTAACATCATTCACAATTAAACAAATACACTTCTTTACACCAGATAATATTGTTTTCTAGGCATATTTATTAAATTAGTATTTAGCCACTACCAACCATTTTCTCTCAATAGCAAGTTAATAACATCACTACACCTTTGTCTTTCTGAAGGATAAAGCCCCAAAACCTTCCTGAAGCTTCCAGATTCTGGAATATCATTATAATATATTATTTTGTTCATAAAATCTAGTACAACATAATTTTGTAAGCATTAAGGCATACACGTTGAGGAACATATAACAAAGCATTGTTGAACTAGCGCTGACTCATATCAGTTGGGCCTATTCATTTGCTAAGGAACTTATCTCCCCCATGTAGTAGTGTCACAGATCACACAATTCAAATCATGAATAAGCAAAATTATAAATTACCATATATGTGAACATTTGGTGGGTATTTTGGGCCACTGTTGAAGAGGTGGTTTAATACTGTGAATTCTGGAGTATCTACATACAAGATGGGTTTAGGTAACACATTGCTTAGTTTTTCTAAATTGTTTTAATCACCAAAAACCATCTTGTGTACAGGTATCACACTTACATTAACACTGCACATTTTAATAAGTGTTAGCACACCAAACCTGTGATTTTCCAGATGCTATTGCTTAGAATGAGGGTAAAGTAGGTCTAAAGATTTAGAAAATGAGTTGATTTAAAGAAAAATATTGTAAGCATTAATAGTATGAATGATACGTGGCAAAAATCTCTAAGGAGCTATGTGAATGACAGAGGTTTGGGAAACTCTGAGTTTACTGTCTCATGAAACTAGTTTTAATTATCAGTCTCCCATGCCAAATGAAGTGGTTAGACTAGTGGTTCCCAAAACTGACTGCGTTGGAGTCATTCGGGAAGCTTTTACAAATACCAATGCAATCTCTGTCCCAGACCATTTAAATATGCATCTCTGGATGTGGGATATAGGCATCAGTAATTCTTTAAAGTTCTTTGGTGACTCCAATGTGCAGCCAGGGTTGACAACCTTTGGGTTAAGGTGTCGTCCTAATCCTGCTGTTGCTCCTGATTCATTTTTTTTTCTTCCAGCTGTTTCTGGATCTTTCTCTGATCTGACTTATCCACATCTACCCCATGCCAGCCAGTCCACCTAGCGCACACTTGTCAGCCATTTCCTTGAAACAGAACTGAAATATTAGCTGTAGGGAGTTCTTGATCTTTCTGTTGACATGGCTCGAGTTCCAGCGTTTATACTATGTTCCTGCCTCAATAACACAGATTTTATAATTGAATTTTTACTGTTCTAGCTATTTATGTCCTACACACTACTGTGCAAGTCCCATGCAAAAGCTGGAGATATAACATTTCTCTAGTGCAAAAGAATTCTGCAACAAAATTCTATAAAATATCTGAGAATGCTTTCTATAAGACAGTTTCTCTATAAAGTTTTAAAGTTTTTCTCTATAAGTTTTCTATAACTGTGGTGGTCAATTTATTTTGTAGATCTTTGTTTTAGGATATGAAGAAGACTCTTCTAGACCGTGCAAGAAGGAGTTTACCCTATTATTTCAAATTTCAAATTCTCTTCCCTTCTCTCTCCTCCACATGCTCTACTTCCATTCAGGACTCTGCCCAGACTCCCACCCTAAGCTTCTCTCAGCTATAGCAGAGGAGGCTAAAAGATGATCTATTTGCATAAAAAATGATCTTTCTTTTATTTTTTATTCTATAAATAATTACCAACTGTCCATTTAATGCACACAACATGTGGAAGTTACACATGCAAAAATAGATTTTGTCTGATATATCCAGGCTATGGTTCAAATACTGCATTGTGATTCTAGGACTGAGACGTAGAATATCAGTCCTTCAAACTACACAAAGTCAGAGACAGAAAGTTATTTCCCTGCCTCAACATTGACCTATTTATTCTCTTACACCTGCAACTCATTTGCTCTTTTCTAAATGCATGCAAATATAAAAAGTGATTTGGGTCTTCTCTTTTGATTCATCTAAATTTTTAACCAGCATTTTAGCTGCAATTCTTCCCCATGAATCTTTCCTTGTCTACGTTCTACTCCATCCTTATTAACCCCTTCCTTGTGTGAACCTCCCAGTTGACAATAGATTCTTGGTATTCAGAATGGATCCAGTATGAGGTTTTGTGAACTTCTGAACTCGAGAACATCTCTACAGCAGGTGTTGTCAAACCTTTTCTGCAAAGGGCCAGAGAGCAAACATTCTCAGTTTTGTAGATCACACAGTATCTGTTGCAGCCACTCCACTCTGCCACTGTAGCATGAAAGCAGCCATGGACAATATGTAAAGGAATGGGAATGGCTGTTCCAATAAAACTTTATTAAAAAAACAGATAGAGGGCCAAATTTAGTTTGTTAACCCTACTCTACAGTATGCAATTGTTCTCACAAAGCAGAAACACTGAGAAATCGTAGTGACTTCTTCAAATACTTACGACTCAGTAAATAAAAGACTAAAGTCACTTGTAAACTGTTAAAGTTAGTTCATCCCTTAACATGATCTCTGTACCGCTGCACATTATAGCAGGATAATTGTAGTATTGGCCATGAACCTACCTGAATCTGTGATGTGTTACCCCTTCACCAGAACTACTGCTGCAGGAAGACAAGCAGAGAACAACGAAGCTGTGCTGAGATGCAGAGGCCAGATTACAGACCCAGCACTAGCTCAAATGATTCGCTCCCACACACCAGGCCTTTAAAAGGGCCGTACCACTGCCTTCAGCACCCCTTATGAAGAATGGAAACTGCATAATTTAAACTTGTGCCTACTAAGCCTCCTATGTGTCCGGCAATTTAGCACTAAGTTATATACACCACCTTAAATCCTTCACTGATCTGTTCTGTTTGTCTGAACTAGTTATGTCTAACCAACCAGATCAGCAACTCCAATTTGCCTACCTCTGCCACAATATTTAGCAGAGGGCCAAATATTCTGTCAATAAATGAATATATTTTGATTATACAACCACTGGGTTAAGACATTGTCCTAGTTCAGACATTGCTTCTGATTCTAAATACATTCGTAAATGAATGCATTTTGATTACATGAGTGAGTGATACAGACCAGTTCTATGTGAATTAAGCTGAAGTGATGGGATCATCATATAGAGGGGATCTCTGCATTTACATGACATGGATAGTCATTGGTAATCCTGCCTTGATTCTTAAATAGTGTCACCAATCTTGGGACAAGTGGGAAGTTCAAATTATTCACATATTATTCATATTCATAGCAATTATTTACCAAGGTACCAGCATTTACTATACACGGTGTTCTGTGCCAAATGCTGAAACAACAGGGAACAAAGCGTGGTCTCTGCCCTGGAGGAACTCTAGGCAAGTGGGAAAGTTGAGCACTCAACCGGCAATGGTAACCCAGTTCTGCTGTAAGAACAATACAGGATATTGAGAGAGAGAGAGAGAGAGGAAGGACACCTGACCACGTTAGTAAGGTCTAGGATGGCTTTCTGGAGGGAGTGACATCTGAGCTGAGACCAAAGGATGGATGAGTGGGGGTTAGCTGGGTGAAGGACAAGGCTGAAGGTCAGAAGCAAGGTGTTCCAAGAAGAGAAAATGGCATTATGAAGGCCTAGGGCACAGTCACATGATCCCAGTATCTGATGAAAAATATGCTCAATAACTGTGCTGGCCCTAGGATATGTGACTTTTGTGTGGTGTGCCCTGAACATCGAGCAGCCTGAGAAAGGTGGGGAATCTGGGTCACTGTGTTGATTGATTTAACAAATGCCGACAGATATTTGAAAAATTGGAGCGAATGCGTTGGAAGTAATCTTCCCAATAAAGTTAAAACTGGGAGTTGATTGTGAAGGGAATTCGTGGCATCTCCTCCTTTTGATGCCTGTTAGGACATGATAGATTGTAATGGACCTTGGAGTGTTTGAAACTACATAATTCTCGCTTTGTCAACAGAGCTGACCTCATTGTATCACAGAAATAAGATGACTGTCAAAAGGCAGTTTATCCTTCCCTTACACTTCACCTCCAGACACCCATCACATGTTTCCTGATCAACTAACATCCTCTCCACCCCATGCCTCCATCCCTGCTCTGACCCTTCCCTTCTGTGCACATCTATTAGAGTAACACCCCATTATAACGCTGACTTGTTATAATGGGCTCTTGCTTTTTGAAATTTCACTCAGAAAGCCTATCCTTTTTTTGTGTGTGAGGAATATTAGCCCTGAGCTAACATCTGTTGCCAATCCTCCTCTTTTTACTGAGGAAGCTCGGCCCTGGGCTAACATCTGTGCCCATCTTCCTCTACTTTATATGTGGGATGCCACCACAGCATGTCTCGATGAGTTGTGTGTAGGTCCATGCCTGCGATCCCAACCCACGAATCCCAGGCTGCTGAAGCGGAGCATGTGAACTCAACCACTACACCACTGGGCTGGCCTCAAGCCTGTCCTTCTTGAATTGATAGCATATGTAGTGCTGAATACACACACACACACACACACACACACACACACACACACTCCACATGTATTCATTTTAGTATATATTTGGATTAAAAAGTAGGTTGTTCAAATAGGTATTAAGGCAATGGTAGTTTAGATGGTACCTGGATATTTTGATAACTATAGATGACCAATATTTGGGGAATATTATTTTAGTGAACAGAATATGCATTTTTGGGGTCTGACTGTAGTTTAAATCTCAGATTTACTATGGAACATCTTGGGAAAATTCCATCGCACTGAAGCTCGGTTTTTAAATTTGTGAAGTGGATTAATAACCTACAGCGTAGGTTTTTGATTTGGGGAGCATTTATTCAGACAGAAGAGAAAACACTAAGCAGAGTGTCTCATATATTGCATACAATGTAAATGTCGGTCCCCTCCCTCCCTCTCTCTCCTACTATATGTGGATGGTGTTCTCCTTTAGGGAGATCTGGGTCAAATCTTTACCACGTGCCCACCATTACCCAGCACACTGCTTTTCGCCTGAATTTACACATGACTTTTTCTCATTCCAGTTCCCAGCTCTTCATTTTATTTTCAAAATTATCGAGCAAAAAGGCAAATTACTTATCTTTTAGGACTGTTTCTGGGTGTGCCGTCAGCATTCTGACAAAGACCACAGCCTCGCGTTTCCATTTTCCAATTGCTGTGTTTACTGTGATGGTGTTAAGATATTTTTATTGTGGACTTGGTGTGAAAATAAAGTGTGCAGGGCAGAACTTATTGGCAGTGGAATGTGACTCATGCCTCATATCCCCCAGAAGTTATGAGGTTTTAGTTAATAGAAAATCATGATTTCCTACCAATAAACCCATTTTTAACAAAACTCTAAAATCCAGGCTTTATTTGGATTTCACTGGGTTTTTTTCATTAGTATCCTCTCTCTGTTCCATGATGCAATCCAGGGCACCACATTGCATTTAGTTATTACGTCTTCTCTGTCCCCTCTGGTCTGTGACAGTTTCTCAGGCTTTCTTTATTTTTCCTGACTGTGAGAGTCTCGGGTAGTACTGGCCCCATATCCCACAGAATATCCCCCATTCTGGGTCTGTCTGATGTTTTTCTCATGATTTGACTGAGGTCATGGATTTGGGGGAAGAAAAGCACAGAGATGAAGTGCCCTCCTCGTCACATCACATGAGGTTGCATGTGACACCTCCAAGACAACTCTGGTGATGTTGACCTTCCTCACTTGGTAAAGGTGGCACCTGCCAGGTTTCTCTGCTATGTGACACTATTTTTTCCTTTCCACACTCTCCTCTCTGGAAGCAGGTCACTAAGTCTAGCACAGTCTCAGGGGTGGGGGTGGGGACAGGACTCTGTTGCCTCGAGGTGAAAATATCTATATTATTTAATATAATAGAATGCTTATATAAGGAAAATTTATAAGCTCGTTAAAAAATCTGTTTTTGGGTACTTGGGCTCTATAAATCAACCTCCATACAATATATTAAAATCTACACTTAGAGTGGTCTTGATACTCCCTCTGGTCCTTATGATTTGAAGTATTTATATAACAAAGTGCTATTGAAATATATTCCTGATTTTCATCTGTAAAACAGAAAGCTCAGTCTCAAATACTAGTCTTACTGTTTTCTTTTGGGAAAAAAAATACCCATATTAAAATGTTGGAAGATACAGGGTCCCATAGGGATTTACGAAAAAGAACAGATTATGGGTTGCTGGCAAGTCTAGAAAGCATTTCTGCCAATATTCATGGAGCATTTTCATAACACAAACTTTACTTATCTAGAGTAGAGTCATTTCTTCAATGCTGTTTGCAGATAAACTGTGGCAGTTTGCACCTCCTGCTACTTCTTTGTTTCAAGAGGGTGGACAGGCATTCCAGAGACAGCCTCTACATTAGTAACACTTCCACTTTCCACAAAGGCATAACTGGTGTAAATCACTTTGAAAACATTAGTCAGTCAGAAAAGAAAAATTTACTGAATACTTGTAGTGGGATAGGCCTGGAGATCCACGGAAAAATGTACCCACTCTCCTGAACAGATGCCAGTAGCTCGTTGCTCCAAAAATGCTTCTTTGGAAATAGCAGGTTGAAAAGATATATGAGTTTTCAATGTAGTTACTGGCTTTTTCCTCTTTGCTTAGGGAAATCACAATGACAAAAGCTCTGTGACTGAATTTAATCTGGTGCTTCATTTTAAGAAGTCAAAGGCCCAGACGCTGCTCTGAGAGCTTCTACAGAATGAACTGCAGACTAAAGACAGCAAGCTAACTTGGGCCAGGGCCTGGAGACTATGTGGGTCT
Organism: Tapirus indicus; assembly: GCA_031878705.1. NCBI lineage: Eukaryota > Metazoa > Chordata > Mammalia > Perissodactyla > Tapiridae > Tapirus > Tapirus indicus. The sequence goes on from CM062929.1 coordinate 49,030,752, forward strand.
GTGGCCTCAGGGCCTGATGCAGTACCTGGTAGGTGGCAAGAGAGTGACAGTTAATTGAGGTCATTAGCCTTTGTATAAAAAAGGGAGAAGAATCCATTACATTTCCATTATTCTAAAACTGCGGAAAACATATTAAAAAAACCTCATAGAACACAAACCACGCAAAATTTATTTTTCGATTGCTAAACTGTAAAATTAAACTTTTACTCTTTTACTCAAAATTAAAACTTTTACTCTTTTGTAAAGTTACTCTTTGTAATTAACTCTTTTGTAAAATTAAACTTTGACTCAAAGTTAAAACTTTTACTTTTGAAAGACACTACTGAAAAAACCAAAGGCAAGACTTGAATTGGGAGAAAGTATTTGCAAATCATATATCTGACAAAGGACTTGCACCTAGAATATATAAAGAACACATTATAACGCAATAATAAGTAGATAAATAACTCAAAAAGTGAGCAAAAGATTTGAACACTTTGCAAATTAAGATATGTCATTGGTCAACAAGCTGAAGGAAAGTTGTTCAACATCAATAGTCAACAGGGAACTGCAAACTAAAACCACAATGAGATAACACTACACATCGATTAGATTGATGAAAATAATAATAATAATAATAAAACAACTATGCCAAATGTTGGAGAAAATGTTGAGTAACTGAAAGTCTTGTACTCTGTCAGTGGGAATGTAAAATGGGAAACACTTTGGGAAAGAGTTTAACTATTTTTTCAAGAAGTTAACCATATGCTTATCATAAGACCCAGCAATCCCACCCACAGGTGTTTACCCAAAAGAAAAGAAAAAATGTTACACCAAAACTTGTATGTGAATGTTTATAGTAGCTGTATTTATAATAGCCCGAAACTGTAAACAACCCAAGTGTTCATCAATAGGTGAATGGAAAAAAGTTCTAGTATATCCATGCAATGGATACTGCTCAGTGATGAAAATGAACTATTGATACAATATGACTAAACCTCATAATAATTACGCTGAATGAAAGAAACCAGCCAAAAAAATGCATACTGTATGATTCCATTTATACAAAAATTCTAGAGCATGTAAACTAATCCCCAGACACAGAAAGCCGGTCCGTGGTTTCTGGGGGTGGGGTGGGCAGAGCGATGGATCATGATGGGGTATGGACAAATTCTGTGGAATGATGAAAATATTTGTTATCTCAGTTGTAGTGATGGCTTTGTAGATGTGCACATATGTTGAAACTGATCAAATGTACAGTTTAAATGTACGTAATTTATTTACTACAATCATACCTTGATAAAGTTGTTAAAGAAAACCTTAAAATGCTTTAACGCTATGTTCAAATGATCTGATTATTTGTGGTAAAATCCAGTGTTTATTATTGGAATGTAAAATCTTCCTAGAGGAGAGAAATGATAACCTAAATAACAATAGAGATTCAAAGTGAGAACAATATAAAGACCCAATCATATCAAAATAATAATTATTTGTCTCATAACCTAACCTAGATGATTGCCCAGTCATTCCACCAGCCACAGGTACTGTGGTTTAAAATATTCTGAAATGACAGTTGATCCTTGGCATTTACCGTTTTGACATTCACAGTTTCAACAGCTCCCGAGATACCTTGAAGGCCCAGAGTGGGGTAGCAGTTGGTATTTTGCTGAGGCAGAGAGTTGAGGACACGCACAGCAGGCCAGGCCTGAGAAGCAAGCCACGTAGTTTCCGAGGCATCAGCCAGCAGCCGACTGGAACTTCCCATCACGGCTTTGTTCTTCTCTGATGCTCCCTGTGTGTGCAGTGGCCCTAATGAAGTGATTGTGTGTGTGTGCACGCGGGCACGTCTGTCTGTAACAGGTGACTCATCACAGAGAGGGGGAAAGGTGGTTAACTTGTGGTGTGAGGGTACATCAGAAACACGCCAGTCTTAACAGAAGTGTGCCTTATTCATTCCTTGATTCAAGAAATAGTCCTCGACCTTGGATCAAGTGCCTGGCACTGAGGATAGGCCAGGCTTTTTCCTCCTGGGCTCACAGTCCACCAGGGGAGACAGACATCGATCCAGTAACCACCAAAGCCCACAGCTGAAACCTTATTAATGCCAGCTCCCATGAAGGAAGCTGTGGGAGTGTGTGCTGTGGGAGGTCAAAGCAGGCTGGCCTGAGAGATGGAGATCTGAGCTGAGGCGAGGAATGTGAGGCAGAGCTTGAAGAAAGGAGTTAGGAGAGCGGACAGTGGGCTGGGGAGGGGGCGGGGCACAATCACATTAAATGTAACAGACTGATTGTCAAATGTACCTTAATTCTGGAAATGTTGTAATACTTAAATATCAAAGAGAAAGTGGTTTACAAAAGAAAATAACCAAGAGTAAAATCATTTCGAGAGACTGACTGTGTGCCAAGCACTTTCCTCGGCTATCCCCTGGAAAATCCTCGGTGACTAAGCGCTGTTTCTAACCTCATTCTACAAATGAGCAAGCTGAGATCTGGTGCAGCTGAGCAGCTGAGTCAAAGCTAGAAAGGCTTACATAAATTAAGTTTCCTTTACCAGCTCACAGGAAAGTTAGCGGGAGAGACGGGAATCAATGCAGATGGCTTTTGTCTCGATGGAGAATTTTGCAACACTTTTGCCTCCCAGGAAGTAACTTCAATGCAAGCAGTCTCCCAAAGAGACGAATCGGAAAAGAAAAAAGAAAATTGTAAACTAGCCATCTCATGTCCCCCAATAAACCTCAGTTCAAACTGATGTTGAGTGTTATGTTTTTGGTCTGCCAAATTAAATGTCTTTGTGATATCAGAACCATTAATCTCTTAAAAGCTGCACTTGCTACAAAGCTTCTACATCAGTTAATGAGAACTCTCGCATGGGGAATAAATGAAGATGGTGCATTTCTACAATTTCACTGTGTTTTAAAATGCTGGTAGTTTCATGCAGTTTAGGTCGAGGGAAAAATACAAGCGACCTCTTGGGATAAAAAAATTATGGTTGATTTATATGCGAGAACAGAAAGAGAGAGAGAGACAGAAAGAGAGACAGAGAGAGAAAAGTAAGTAAAAATAAGATGAAGATGTTTTTGTTTGTTTATTTGTTTTGTTTTTAATACCGGTAGGAAGGCTTGGCTTAAGGCTGGAAAAAAATGGTCGTGCACTCATTTAGAATATGCAAAGGGTAAAATTCAAGTAATGATTGCATTTAAACATATTCAGAGCATACAAGACAGGCATGATGAGCCCTACTTTGCCTATAGTGAGAAGTCCCAATGAAACAGGGTAGGAAAAGTGTTTTTTCAACGTAGGAGCCATCTAGAAGTAAGGGACTATTTTCACGATGGTTATCAATGTCTACCCCAGTGGCCAGAAGAAGTTCCGTATGCATTTTAATGAAATGTTGTATATCATCGAGTCTATGTATTCTTGCAGCACAGAAAATGGCCAATGGCCTGACTATGTGTTCTCCATCATTTTGTTGTTTCATGTGTCTAAATCTTGCTCGAGATATTTTTAGCTCTAGATATTACGTCTCAGGTCCCCAATCACGATTCAGGTTGTCAGAGAAGAAACTAATGAACTCCAGGGTCAGTAGGAAATATTCTTTGGGTGTTTTATTGCCTTTTGCCCTTGTGATACACAATTAACATAGGAGATGACAAAGTAATATTCCAATGCCAAGTCATGGAATCCCCATTAGACTGAGTGCCAGAGGTACATACCCATGTAACCTGGAACACACTGGACTCTTAATAAATATTGCTGCAATGAATGAACAAATAGATATCTGGAGACACTTACATGATCCAAACTCTCCATCAAAGACAACATTTAAAAGAAGGCAGCTGGCTCTTGATTAAGGAAATGGGTTAACAGGTTCAAATTCTGACATAGAAAGCTATACTCAAATTCTAGCTCTCTCACTGACCAGCTATGTGTCCTGGGAAGGTGTGATGTGTCTTTCTGTCTGTCTTTTCTCTCTCTCTCATTTTTATCATGTTTAAAAGCTTTGAATTAGTCATATTCCTCAGCTGATGGCCTGTTATTATCATTGGTCCTTACAAGGCTCTTCTTTTGTTCATTCATTCATTCATTCATCATTTTATCCCCATAATTTCGTCCCACTGGCCTCCTCAACCTATAGGCAGCCATTCAAATGTGTTTAATTTGAATCTTTTTGTTTACATGTGTTCTTGCAAAACTAGTATTGTTGAGCACACATGCTTTTTTACATGATGTAAACAGACTGTGATCTATCTATCCATCTATCTAATACAGGTGGCTAATACATAATAACACAGGTGGATCACTATGGTTCTTTTTCTAAATTAACCTTTATTCCTTCTGCACTAGAGATTTACCACGCATCCATGTTGCTTTCTTACCATTACATTTTACCTTTTTTCTCTCCCCGTGATGGACACACAGATTGATTCTTAATCTCCTGTGGTGAAAATTGTTATACGTGTTCCCTCTGGACCTCTGTGAGAATTTCTGGGACTCTTCACCCAGGAGCTGAATTGCTGGTACATCACCAAGCTCATGACAAGTGATCTGTAGGCCACAGTCGCAAATGACACGTCCCCTCCCTCCTTGGTCTTCCTGCAGCCAGGTAACAACCCACAGACGATGGTGTCCTGTGGCCACTCAGCCTGGCAGAGCTTCCAGAAATCTGGGTGGTCTCAGCCAGTGGTTCTTAAACTTTCCTGAGTCTCCAGACCACCAGAGGGGCTTGTTAGGAGAGACTCTGTGTCCCTATCCCAGAGTTCTGACTTAGTAGCTCTAAGATGGAACCTGAAAATGTACATTTCCAACACATTCAGATGCAGTTGCTACTGCTGGTTCTGGGTCCACAGTTTGAGAGCCTCTGCTCGAGGTCAGGGTCAGGGAGGAAAGGTGTGCTTGAGGCATCAGGGTGGCCATCACACGCACTGATGACCGTCACTCAGTGCTCATCAGTGGCAGAAGTAGCACATCTTTAGGGAATCAACAAAGAAATGATAACAAACCAGAGAGCATTTTTAGGATTACATATTTGAAACTTCCAGAAAACGCATCTAACTGTGATCTGGGGAAAACCAGTGTTTGGTTTTCCTTTGCTTATTTTTCTTTAGTTTCCCTCCCTCCCTCCCTCCTTCCTTTCTCATGCTGAGGATTTCTTCCCTCAATATTTGCCGTGGTGCCGCTCTTACTCACTTGATGGTGAGTGGATTACTTTTACAGCAAATCACTGTTTGGCTCAGAAATGTATCAAGGCAAAGGGTCTGATCGTGGCTATGTGCAATCAGAAGTCTGTCCACAACAATTGTGACTCAGTCCATCATACGTATGTCACTCTTGGGTCACTTGCTCTAGTGCCTAGTAACTGGACAGGATGTAAGTTTCAGCATCAGTCACAGCTCTTAGGCAGTTGTAAATGTGACTTTTGGCCATCTATCAGGCATTATTTCTAAGACATTTTAATAATGGGGAGCTTATAATCTGATCTGTTTAAATCAGGGGTTTTCTGGTAATGTGGCAATATGCCCTACTTGATTGAGAGATTCTTGGTTCTGGCTCCTCACTCAACTTCTTTTAAATCCAGACATTTTTCTTTTGGAACTCTGTAGCTGTGTCTCAACCAACCACTGCTGATCTTCCCCCTTTTCCTTAATACATTTATTGGCTCATAAAACACCTGTTAGTGGGTGAGGCCAGGTGTATTTTCTTTATCTTCTGTATACTTCATAGCATCCTGCACAGTGTTAGCACAATGATTCTTGAAAATTGGGATAATTATATTCTTAGAGTTGCAGCACACTGCCTGCCACACAGTAGGTACTCAATCAATGCTTGTTGAATAAAAGAGTGGATGGATGAATACATGGATAAATATTGATTAATTGTTGTTTTTGATTAGTTGACAAGTCATATTAGATCATTACTATTATTTTTTACATTTTTTTACAATTTGTTAATTGAAATGGACTTTTATTGCCTTATAGCTTAGGACTCGGGGAACTACTACATTGTAGGCAAATTATGTGCCTGAGAGCTTTTTCCACTTAAGTTGAGCTAAAATTAAGGGATAGTGCCTAGAAATAAAATCTACTCGAGTGAATTCCAAATTAAATGCCTGAAATCTCTTTAGTAAGTAGGTGGCAGATAAACAAATGCACATAAAAAGAATTCCAATTATCAGCAATGGTTACAAATGAGATACTCTGTTTTAAGTTAGTTTTCTCATTATTACAATGTTGTTATTAAGTTAGTTTCTCATTAATAGAGAGTTATATATTCCATGTAGTATTTGTCAGTTTTCCTTTGATAATTTATATTTTTGGCTCTGATTATGAAAAGCAATCAAAGCCCATTATAGAAAATGTGGGGAAAAAATAAAAGAACAATATGAAAGAAAAATACCTAAACCATTCAGATAACGCTGCTGTTAATTTCTTGGTAAACCTTCCATAGATATATAAGAAAATTTTAAATTCTTTCTGTATATATATATATAACACTTTATTATTGAGATTACTTTGTATTTTGAGCCCTGCTTTTATTTTATTCAGCATTATATAAGAATTATTTCGCCGTGCCAATAAACGTTCTTTGAGAACATTTTTATTTTCATGGCTGTATAACATGACATCACATGGATATATCAACATTTATTTAAGCAGTCCCCTTTGTTGGGCACGTAGGTTGAATATCCTTGCACATATATGTGCCTTTATTTTCCTCTCATTATTTAATAAGGCTAGATTCCTATGTGTGAAATAAGTGGTTAAAGGTTTGGACTATCTTAAGGCATTTGATATACTTTAATACATTTTTCAGAAAGTGCTGCCAATTTTGATTAGCCCTAGCACTGTACGAGAGTTCCTCATTGTCTTATATTGTTGTCATCGCTAAATATCACTATCCTGTTAAAAAGACGACCAATTTGATGGATTAATTTTATAAGCTTCCAGTGCTTTAAAACAGAATGCCTTCTAAAATAACACAAACCAAAAGGCATGTTCAGTTTTCAGAAGTCTGAAAGCTGTAGATTTTATTGTACAGGACAGTAGGTAGAGAGGTTAGGGGACCCTAGAAGGAATAGATCCTTGTCTCATGATAACATTTTGACTTTTTTTTAGATTAATGATCCTTGTTTCTCTGTTTTTAATTTCTCAGAAAAATAGGGAGCAGAATACCTTTCTATGAATATGGTCTTTTCCCCCCACTCCCTGTCCCATCCCTAATAACTTACCTTCTAGAGAAATGGTGATTTTTTTTCTCTTAAAATTTGCATACTAGACCTATGTCCACTCAAAACATAGAAACCATGTCATCTGGATTTTATTACGGGTTTGTGGCATCTAGTAAAAATTGAACATCAGTATTTTAGAGTCATTTTTACCTTATTCATCAAAAAATGAGAGGTTTATTTTCCAAATTAGTTTAGTAAAGTGTGACTCTCTCAAGATAAGGACCTAGAGTGGTTTTGTTCATAATTATATAACCTTGATCCTAGAAGGTGCTCAAAATACACCTGATATACAGAGAGAAACCCGCATTCTTTCTGCACAGAGGTCAGAATACCTTATTCATTTTTTTGTATATAATTTTGTGTATAATCATTTGTGTATAATCATCAACATCACTTTATCCATAAATTACTTAGCAGCAATCGGTTAGATGTCTTTGAGTAATTTTATTTATTCCATTCCTTTGGTACTTCAGTATTTTAAGCACCTTTTTATGAGTACAGAAGGTACTGGAACAAAACCACTCCTGTTCCCTACCGGTGGAAGTTACACATTAATAAAATCCTCTACCAAATGTAGATGCAATTACTACCATCATAAATGCCTTGAAGGAGATGTACGTGGTGCCATGAAATTGTTTAATACGATTTTTGATTCAGTAGGAAAAAGGAGGTAGACAGGAACACTTCTGGCAGAAGGAAGAGCACATTAAAAGCTCTGAGACATTGGGAGAATGAAAGGTCTTGACAGGTGAAGTTCAGGGATAAGGAAGGCCGGATTGATTGAGGCTGGAGGGTAAATAAGGACTAGACTATTCACAACCTCATAGGCCATATTAGGATTTGGGTCTTTTATCCTAAAAGCAAAGAAAAGTAACTGCAATATTTTAAGTACAGGCTGACATGATTAGTTTTGCTTTTAAAAAAAACTTTCTATTATGGAAAATTTCAAACATATACAAAACAGAAAAATATAATGAAGCCCCCATGCACCAACATTTTTCAATTCATGGTCAATCATATTTCACCTGTAACCCAACCCACATTCCCCTGCATCTCATCACATTTATTTTGAAGTAAACCCCAGGTATCCTATCATTACATCACTAAGCATATCTCTAAACATTAAGGACTCTAAAAGTTAAGGTTTCCAAAATAGCCACGAATACCTAAAAAAACCCGATAATTTTTATTTCCTGATATCATCGAATATCCAGTCAGTGTTCAAATTTTCCCAGTTGTACCATGAATGTGTCATGTGTGTCTGTATGTCTACACTGTTTCTTCAAATTAAGGTCCAAATAAGATTTATACATTGCAATTATTGATACGTCTCTTATAATCCATACATTCTTCTACCATCTCTAATTTTATTCTTTGCAATTAATTTTTAGGGAATTCATGTCACTTATGATGTCATGTTCCCCACTGTCCAGGTTTTGATTAGTGCATCTCCGTGGTGGCTTTCACATGTTCCTCTGCCTTCGGTATTTCCCGCAAATTGGTGGTGAGATCTCTAGAGGTTTGCCCCTTTACAGATTCAATTATGGGCAAACTGACTTCATCTGTGGTGTTCTGGCCTTCAGAAAGCACATACTTTCTGATTTTTTAAGCTCTTTTCATGATGTTAGTAGCCATTAATGGTCATTGTCTACTTCATTAATTTACTGGAATTTTAAAAATAATGATGTGTGAATTCTATCATTCTTCCTTCATTCAGTAGGTGGAATATTTTATAAACAGAAATTTCCTCATCAGCTATTTGGTTTCCCTGAGGTCCGATCCACACAGCAGAGGCAGGATAAATGCTTCCTTCTTCCCCTTGAGTTAACATTCTTAAAATAACGAATGTCCCCTAAATTGCTGCAAAGATGAGCAATGAGGTTTTTTTGTTTGTTTGTTTGATTTTGCCTTTAGAATCAGCATAAATTCATGGATTTAAATTTATTTGGTTGTTTTAATTCATTGTACTTGTTATCTTTACTGATGCTCCAGAGCCCAAAAGAGCCAAGCCAGCACTGGGCCTTACGACTACTGAGGATTCCCACCTCAGTCCTCAGTTGTGGGCTGGAAATGGGGCACAAACTACCTGGGCATTACGTAGCAGGGCCTTGTATAAGGAGGAATAAGGGCACATGGAACCCTTTGGCTGTGTCTTGAAATATCCAGCTTATCTCAATCAAAGAATCTAAGAATGGCCTGGCCCAGAAAGGGGAAGGAGGCAGTTCTAAGTGTAGAAGAATCATAGAACGAGGTCATTGTATTATTTTCCATGATATGTAACTTACCACAAATTTAGTAGCTTAAAAGAACACCCAGTTTTTAAAAATTTTACAGTTTCTGTGATCAGGAGTCTAGGTACACCTTAGCTAGGCCCTCTGCTCAGGGTCTCGCTGGGCTGGAATCATGGTGTTGAACTGTGGCTGCATTCTCATCTCAGGCTCAGGGTGCTCTTCCTGCCCACTGGTTGGTGGAAGAGTTTTGTTCCTTGCGACTATAGGACTAAAGCCCACAGCTCCTAGAGGCTGCCCACTGTCCCTGCCGTGTACCCTTCTCCACAACATGGCAGTTTTCTTCTTCGAGGCCAACAAGAGAGCATCTTTACTGCTTTAAGTCTCTGACCTCTAGACCCTCTTTGAAAGAGCTTGCCTTATTGGGCCAAATCCACCCAAGACTCTCCCTTTTGGTTAACTTAAAGTCAACTGATTAGAGTTTTTAATTATATCTACAAAATTCTTTCACCTTTGCCATATAATATAACCCAAACATATTCACAGGGGAAAGGATTAGACAGGAGTACAACCCATTGGGAGCCATCTTAGAATCCTGCCTACATCAGATATTTGTAGCTTTACCACGAATTCACCGTCTTGCTGAGTCCAAGGCATGCCCTATCTCTGGGCCTCAATTTCCCTGTTTATACAATGAAAGGACTAAACTAGATTATTCCTAAGGCCCTTCCAGCACTAACATTCAAGGAGTTTACTAATCTGCTGTACTCACAATTTAATGAATGTTGGCTCCATTGTTTAATATTAACACTTTTCTACAAAATAAAGAAGGAGAAACCAGTCTCCGAATCAGCTGCTATAAAGAAAGAGACATAAATAATTAAATAAGCTTCATGGCTTTGATGGGTGGTTTTTACACAGATCATAAGTCAGTCAGTGAGTTTAAAAGACTTGGTGTGCTTAAATCTAGATTTACAGAATCCATAAACTTGCCTTTCCAAAATAAAATACTTATTCTCATAGGACATGTTCACGTGTTCTCTTTGTCTCCAGTTCATTCTAAAAATAAAAACATGTGAACAAAACTTTTCATTGTTTCACAGAAATTGGAACAGATGCTACAGTGAGTAACTTTTAATAAGAGCAACAGCATAATCAGTAGGAACCCCAGTTAATAAAATATCTGTTTAATTTAAGCACTGGTATGCTACTTTTAAATAATCAGATTAGAGTTAAATACAGTACTTGTATTTTTATGTGTAATTTAGGGCTCTATAAAATAAGAAAATATAGTCGCTAAGAATCTGAAGTAGAATCCTGGGGAGATTGCCCAAATCTGGTAGCTACACAACAGGATGTCATCTGAACTCCTGACATTTTTCCCTTTTCTGCTTTCAGCCGTTTGAAGCAATGACTGTGTAAAACAGCATAGCATAGTGCAGGAAAGAAAGGATGGTTTGTAGTAAGTTATGCAAATTGACCTAAGACAATGTAGTCATTTTTTTCAAAGAGATATTTGCTGGTAATCTTCAATAGTTAGAGTTATTAAAAAGTTACGAGTATTCACCACAACTTTGCTAGATGGTGGTATATTAAAATGAAAGCAGTTTCATTCTGAATACATATATGTATATATATTATTAGTAAAGCCAACAAAAAGCAGGGCTATAACCTGTCTTATAAACAGAGCAAAGCCCCAGCTCTCTCCTCCTAGACCAGGGTTTCTTATCCTTGGCACTACTGACATCGTAGACTGGATAATTCCACGCATTGTGGGATGTTTAGCATATTCCCTGGCCTTTACCTACTAAATGCCACCCCTCCCCCTCTGCCCCCCAAGGTGTGAAAGCCAAGACACTATAGATAGTAGGAGGTTAATGGACATGTGCAGAAGGAATAAATGATTGTGAAAGGTATGGAAGGAACGCTGGGCACGGAGGGGAGGCTGGGTGTGAAAATTAGTTGTGATCTGTGATATTACGATTTATAAGAATTATATTTAGTCATTCAGATGACCAAAATATATTACTCATATATTTGATCTTTGTCCATGGTTCCTGGCTCATAGCTTGCAAAACCCTTGGAATTTCCAGAGCATAAGAACAATGGGAGCATCTTTTGTTGTAATATTTGGTCTCTTGTCCTTAGTTCCTGAAAATGCTTCAGAGCCATAACGGGGACATGGGTGTCTTGTTATTCGTAACCAGCCCCTTTCCACCACAACTGGGTTTATGTTAATGAGATGACTTTTGGAAAACACCTAAGGATGGGGGCTGGAACCAACATGAATAGAGGGTTGGAACTTTCAGTCCCAGCTCCCTCACTTCCAGGGACAGGAGAGGGACTGGAGGTTGAATCAATCACCAATGGCCAATGAATTAATCAATTGTGCCTATTGAATGAAGCCTCCATAAAAAACTAACAGGAGGGGTTTAGAGGGCTTCCAAGTTGGGGAACAAGAATGTTCCATGTGCCACCATATGGGGCCCCAAATTCCATGGGGACAGAAGCTCCTTTGTTCGAGACCTCACCCTAAGTATCTCTTTATCTAACTGTTGATTAGTATCCTTTATTAAAAAAAAATTTTTTTTAATTCTTTTATTTTGGTTTTTGCCATTTTTTTAAATTTATTTTTTTATTGTGGTAACATTGGTTTATAACATTATATAAATTTCAGGTATACATCATTGTATTTTGATTTCTGTGTAGACTACATCATGTTCACCACTCAAAGACTAATTACAATCCATCACCACACACATGTGCCCAAAACCCCATTTCACCCTCCTTCTCCCCCCCTCGCCTCTGGTAACCATCAATCCAATCTCTGTCTCTATGTGTTAGTTTGTTGTTGTTTTTTATCTTCTACTTGTGAGTGAGATCATGTGGTATTTAACTTTCTCCCTCTCACTTATTTCGCTTAGCATAATGCCCTCAAGGTCCATCCATGTTGTCACAAATGGCCGATTTCATCATTTCTTGTGGCTGAGTAGTATTCCACTGGGTATATATACCACATCTTCTTTACCCATTCATCCTTTGATGGGCACTTAGATTGCTTCCAAGTCTTAGCTATTGTAAATAATCCTGCAGTGAACATAGGGCTGCATGTATCTTGATGCATTCGTGTTTTCATGTTCTTTGGATAAATACCCACCAGTGGAATAGCTGGATTGTATGGTAGTTCTATTCTTAATTTTTTGAGGAATCTCCACACTGTTTTCCATGGTGGCTGCACCAGTGTGCACTCCCACCAGCAGTGTATAGAGTTTCCTTCTTTCCACGTCCTCTCCAACACTTGTTTCCTGTCTTGTTAATTATAGCCATTCTGAGGAAGGTGAAGTGATATCTTGATTTGCATTTCCCTGATAGTCATGTTGAACATCTTTTCATGTGCCTATTGGCTATCTGTATATCTTCTTTGGAGAAATGTCTGTTCAGATCTTTTGCCCATTTTTAAATTGGGTTGTTAGGCTTTTTGTTGTTGAGATGTGTGAGTTCTTAAAATATTTTTGGGATTAACCCCTTATCAGATATATGGTTTGCAAATATCTTCTCCCAATTGTTATGTTGTCTTTTTGTTTTGTTGATGGTTTCCTTTGATGTGCAGAAGCTTTTTAGTTTGATGTGGTCCCATTTGTTTATTTTTTCTATCGTTTCCCTTGCCCAGTCAGACGTGGTACTTGAAAATATGCTGCTAAGACCGATGTTGAAGAGTATACTGCCTGTGTTTTCTTCTAGAAGTTTCATGGTTTTAGGTCTTAATCCACTTGGAGTTAATTTTTGTGTATGGTGTAAGATAATGGTCTACTTTCATTCTTTTGCATGTGGCTGTCCAGTTTTCCCAACACCATTTATTAAAGAGACTTTCCTTTCTCCATCATATGTTCTTGGCTCACTTGTTGAAAATTAGCTGTCCATAGATGTGTGGGTTTATTTCTGGGCTCTTGATTCTGTTCCATTGATCTGTGTGTCTGTTTTTGTGCCAGTACCATGCTGTTTTGGTTACTATAGTTTTGTAGTATGTTTTTAAATCAGGGAGTATGATACTTTGTTCTTTTTTCTTAGGATTCCTTTGGCTATTTGGGTGACTTTTGTTCCATATAAATTTTAGGATTCTTTGTTCTATTTCTGTGAAAGTGTCATTGGAACTTTGATTGGGATTGCGTTGAATCTGTAGATTGCTTTAGAAAGTATGGACATTTAACGATGTTAATTCTTCCAATCCAAGAGTACGGAATATGCTTCTATTTCTTTGTGTCTTCAATTTCTTTCAACACTGTTTTATAGTTTTCAGTTTACAGATCTTTCACCTCTTTGGTTAAGTTTAGTCCTAGGTATTTTATTCTTTTTGTTGCAATTGTAAATGGGATTGTATTCTTAATTTCTCTTTCTGTTACTTCATTGTTTGTGTACAGAAACACAACTGATTTTTGTATGTTCATTTTGTATCCTGTAACTTTACCATATTCATTGATTATTTCTAAAAGTTTTTTGGTGGATTCTTTAGGGTTTTCTATGTATAAAATCATGTCATCAGTACATAGTGATAGATAGGTACTTACCTTCTATAAACATGTTATTCAGAGTTTTTATCATAAGTGGATACTGTATCTTAAATGCTTTCTCTGCATCTATTGATTTTTATTCCTCATTTTGTTTTTTATTCTCGTGATTTTTATTCTTCATTTTGTTAATGTGTATCATGTCAATTGATTTGAGGTTGTTGAACCATCCCTGCGTCCCTGGAATAAGTCCCACTTGATCATGGTGTATGATCTTTTAAATGTATGGTTGTATTTGATTTGCTAGTATTTTGTTGAGGATTTTTGCATTGATGTTCACAAGTGACATTGGCCTGTAATTTTCTTTTTTTGTCTTGTCCTTGTCTGGTTTTGGTATTAGGGTAACGTTGGCTTTGTAGAATGAGTTAGGAAGCTTCTCTCCTCCTCAATATTTTGGAAGAGTTTGAGAAGGAGAGGTATTAAGTCTTCTTTGAATGTTTGGTAGAATGCAGGAGGGAAGCTGTGTGGACCTGGACTTTTATTTTTGGGGAGGTTTTTGATTACTATTTCAATCTCCTTACTGGTGATTCGTCTATTCAAATTCTCTATTTCTTCTTGATTCAGTTTTGGAAGGTTGTATGATTCTAAGAATTTATCTGTTTCTTCTAAATTATCCAATTTGTTGGCATATAGCTTTTCATAGTATTCTCTTACAATCCTTTGTATTTCTGAGGTGTTTGTTGTAATTTCTCCTCTTTCATTTCTGATTTTATTTATTTGAGCCTTCTCTCTTTTTTTCTTGGTGAGTCTAGCTAATGGTTTGTCAATTTTGTTTATTTCAAAGAGCCAGATCTTGGTTTCATTGATTTTTTTCTATTGTTTTTTAGTACCTATTTCATTTATTTCTGCTCTGATTTTTATTATTTCCTACCTTCTACTGGTTTGGGGCTTTGTTCTTCTTTTTCCAGTTCCTTTAGTGCACTGTTAGATTGTTTATTTGAGATTTTTCTTGTTTGTTGAGGTAGGCTTGTATTGCTATAAACTTTCCTGGTAAAACCACTTTTGCTGTATCCCATAAATTTTGACAGGTTGTATTTTCATTTTCATTTGTCTCCAGGTATTTTTTGATTTCTCCATTGACCCAATCATTGTTCAGTAGCATTTTGGTTAATCTCTACATATTTGTGACTTTTCTGATTTTCTTCCTGTAGTTGATTTCTAGTTTCATACCATTGTGGTCAGAAAAGATACTTGGTATTATTTCAATCTTCTTAAATTTATTGAGACTTGTTTTGTGGCCTAATACATGATCAATCCTGGAGAATGTTCCATGTGCATTTGAAAAGAACGTGTATTCTTCAGTTTGGGGATGGAATGCTCTCTATATATCTACTAAGTCCATCTGGTCTAATGTGTTGTTTAAGGCCAATGTTTCCTTATTGATCTTCTGTTTGGATGATCTATCCATTGGTGTATGTGGAGTGTTAAAGTCTCCTACTATTATTCTCTTACTGTCTATTTCTCCTTTTATGTCTGTTAATAATTGTTTTATGTATTTAGGTGCTCCTATGTTGGGTGCATAGATATTTACAATCTTGTTGGATTGTTCCCTTTATCATTATGTAGTGCCCTTCTTTGTCTCTTATTACAGCTTTTGTGTTAAAGTCTATTTTGTCTGATATAAGTATTGCTACCCCAGCGTTCCTTTCATTGCCATTTGCATGGAGTATCATTTTCTAGCCCTTCACGTTCGGTTTGTGAGTGTCTTTAGGTCTGAAGTGTGTCTCTTGTATGCAGCATATATATGCGTCTTGTTATTTTATCCAATCAGCCACCCTATGCCTTTTGAGTGGAGCATTTAGTTCATTGACACTTAAAGTAGTTATTGATAAGTATGTACTTATTGCCATTTTGTTACTTTTTTTCTGGGTGTTTCAATAGTTTTTCTCTGCTCCTTTCTTTCTCTCTTGCTCTATTCCCTTGTGGTTTCCTGCCCTTCTTTAGTATTATGTTTGGGTTCCTTTCTCTTACTTTTTTGTGTATTTATTATAGGTTTCTGGTTTGTGATTACCACGAGGTTCATATATAATAACCTACATATATAGAAATCTGTATTAAGTTGATGGTATCTTTAGTTTGACTTCTTTCTAAAAGCTCTAGTCTTTTACTTCCCTCCTCCCACATTTTATGTTTTCATATCATATCTAACCTCTTTGTGTGTGCATGTGTATCCATTACCCTCTTATCATGGAACTAGGTAATTTTAGTACTTTTGTCTTTCGACATTCATATTGTCTTCACAGGTGGTTGATCTGCTACCTTTACTGTATTTTTGCCTTTACGAGTGATTTTATTGCTTTTTTTGGATCATTTTCTCGTTCCTATTTGTGATCTTCCCTTTCCCACTTAAATAAGTCCCTTTAGCATTTCTTGTAAGACTGGTTTCTTGGTGATAAACTCCTTTAATTTTTGCTTGTCTGGGAAACTCTTTATCTCTCCTTCCATTCTGAATGATAACCTTGCCAGGTAGAGTATTCTTAGTTGTAGGTTTTTTCCTTTTAGCACTTTAAATACATCATGCCACTCCCTTCTAGCCTATAAAGTTTCTGCTGAGAAGTCAGCTGATAGCCTCATGGGGTTTCCTTTGTATGCAACTTGTTGGCTTTCTCTTGCAGCTTTTAGGATTCGCTCTTCATCTTTACTTCTGGACATTTTAATTATGATGTGTCTTGGTGTGGGCCTCTTTGGATTTGTCTTGTTTGGTGCTCTCTGTGCTTCCTGTACCTGGATGTCTCTTTCCTTCCTTAGGTTAGGAGAGTTTTCAGCTATTACGTCTTCAAACAGATCCTCTGCCCCTTTGTCCCTCTCCTCTCCTTCTGAGACACCTATAATATGAATGTTAATGCATTTGATGTTGTCCCAGAGGTCCCTTAGATTGTCCTGGTTCTTTTAAATACTTTTCTCTTTTAGCTGTTCAGCTTAGGTGATTTCCTCTAGTCTTTCATCCAGCTCGCTGATCCATTCTGCTGTATCATCTACTCTACTATTGAGTCCCTCTAATGAATTTTTCATTTCCAGTATTGTATTCTTCATTTCTGATTGGTCCTCTTTTATATTTTCCAATTCTTTGTTGACATTCTCACTGAGTTCATCCATTCTTCTCCCAAGATCAATGAGCATCCTTATGACTCTGTTTGAACTCTTTGTCAGGTAGATTGTTTAATTCTGTTTCATTCAGTTCTTTTTCTGGGTTTTGTCCTGTTCCCTTACTTGGAATGTATTCCTTTACCTCCTCATTTTGTCTCTTTTTCTGTGCTTATGTCTATGTATTAGGTGGGTCAGCTACGTCTCCTGATCTTGAAGAGGTGGCCTTATGTAAGAGATGCCTTATGAGACCCAGCAGTGTGCTTCCCTCTTGTCACCAGTTTCAAATGTTCCAGGAGACCCCTGTGTGGGCTACATGTGTCCTTCTGTTGTGGCAGGATTGCTATTGCTGCAGGTGCCCAGGGAGGCTGGGCTGTTCCCCTGCCAGCTGGTTGTAATGCTTAGGTGTGTGAGGCTGCTATGGACCCTTCAGTCACTTTATTGGGCATGGGAGCCCCAGCACAGTTGGCTACAAGGTCTAATAGCACATTCCTGTTGTAGTTTTTCTGTTAGTTGAGCAGGACCCCAGTGTGGCTGGTTGCTAGGCTCAGGGGCTTACAATTGCTGCAGGCCTCCAGGCTGCAAGGCTGTTGTCAGGACTCTCAAGATTGTAGCTGAGTGGGGCTGGACCCAGGCACAAGAGCACCCAATTGTTTCAGTCTTTGGAACGTGGGGCTGATCCCTGTGTGGCTGTTTGAGAAGCACAAGTCTTTTGCAGCTTATAGGCCCCACCGCACACAGGGCCACACACCGTCAACACAGTCCTACCTTGTGCATGCACCATGACCCCCTGAAGTGGACCCAGTCACCCTACTGCAGAGGCCCCACACACTCCACCCACTCCTTGCACACAGCCTGCCCTGCTGAGGTAGACCCACTCACCTGGCTGCAGAGTTTCCAGGCACTCTGCCTATGCAGGCCCACTCATTGCCCAAGGGCTTGCTGTTGGGTGTGGCCAGTCCCTAGGGCAGGTTGCCTGCCCTGGCTGAGCTGGATTAAATCAGTGCTCTAGTGGTTGGGGCAGACCCTGGGCTAATAGGCCAGGGGAAGAACTCGAGTGGTGTCTGTGTCAGCGCACCTGTACTAGGTCACAATAATGGCTGCTGCCAATGTCTCAGTCCCTGGAGAGGTACCACCCCTCACCTGATGCACCTAGAGACTATCAGGGGAGTCTCTTTTCACCAAAGGACTGTGCACCTTTCTCTCTCATGATTTTTAGGTTGCTTTCCAAAATGGGTGAATTTGTGCATGGGTGCTTTAAGAGCCAGCTTTTTCCCCCTTATGTCTGATAGCTTTTCTGGGAGTATTCCCCTTTGTAGTTAATAACCAGCAAAGCCAGATATTATGACACTCATCTTGGTTGTGCTGGGTCCAAAAGATGCTTATGGTGGTAATGCTCCCCCCGCTCAGGTCCCCCACTCCTCCAGGGAAGGCTGTGTTCCTTATGATTGCTCCTGCTGGCCATGAAGCACTGCAGCTTGCAAAGGTGGCTTTGTTTTTCTCTCCAGAAAGGAATTTCTGCCTTTCCTACCTCAGTCAGGACTGTCCCTTCTTCTGTCTTTTTTTTTTAAATCCAGTTTTCAGTTCTCTCAGGGGTAATTGTTCCAAGGGTAGTTGTAAATTTGTTGTGTCCATGGGAGGAGGTGAGTTCAAAGTCCACCTGTGCCGCCATCTTGATACCTCTCCCGTATCCTTTAATATATTGGTCATCTAGTGAGTAAATAAGTTTCCTGAGTTTTGTGAGCAGATCTAACAAATTAATCAAACCCAAGGAAGAGGTTGTGGGAACCTCTGATTTATAGTCAGTCAGTCAGAAACACAGGTAGCAATCTGGGCTTGCAGTTGGCATCTGTCTATTGCAGTCTTGTAGGACTGAGCCCTTTACCTGTGGAATCTGATGCTGCCTTCAGGTAGATAGTGTTAGAATTGAGTTGAATTAAGTTGAATTTTCAGACACCCTGCTGGTGTCTGAGAATTGCTTGTTGGTGTGGAAAAGCCTACACACACACACACACACACACACGCACGCACGTGCGCGCACACACACACACACACACACATGGGAACTGGGTCCAGGAACCCAAAAGATAAAACGATAAAATAAAAGATCTACATGCATGACTTGGAAACCCAACAGCTGTGAAGCAGATGGTGTTGGAGAATGATCAGCCCAGACACGAGTGAGTGTCCTGTGTTACGACAGTGTACACACAGCAATTCAGAGTGCTTCAGCAAATGCCCATTTGGAGCTCTTGTATTGGGATTCAGGAAGCATACATGCTAAGCTAACCCAAAGGCCCTTTATTTCTCAAGTCTTCTTGCCTTGGTAGTTTCTACTCATATGAAAGAGGAATTTCCAAAAGGGCCCAGGTCTCAGACTCACGACCTAAGAAAAGTATTTCCTAAAATAATCTACTGTACCTAGAGTTTTCTGAGTATTTTTAGAAGTTCTTTTCCAAATTAGTGTGGGGAATTTGTGTAGAGTGGGCACAGCACCTGAATACAACCTAAATCAGGGTGAATTCTGAGCGCACTAAGAAGCAGCTGATCCTCAGTGTGCTGTCCTCCTGGTGGAACTTGGCCTGCACTCAACACTGATTGTGGATCACATCTGTTGATGATCAAATGTTACTAAACAGCCACTCTGCAAAAGAAGCCTGCCAGTGATGTATTGGCTTCACTCGCTGTTTGTTATTGATACTTTCTTTTTTTATTAATTAAAAAACATATGTACAAATAAGGTGCATAGCATTATCTCCACCTTCCTTCATGGGATAAATGAATTGCTACTACTTATCTCTCTTGAAATTCAAGGAATCAACAGATTAAGTAGATTGGTATAGTCAAGACAATAAATTAAGATGAACTGACAGGTATTTATTCCAATGTGAACCCTGAATGTGTTAGAATAAATTTCAGTTGAATCCAGCAAATATTTCTATCATGATACTTCTCAAGATTCTCCACTGAAGTCACCCTGAAATCGGTGGAGAATATACTTGAACCCAGAAGCAGGCTGTTCTGGGGGCAGCAGAAGCTGCCAGAGAAATGTCTGAAACCACTTTGAATGCTCTCATTTTATCTTCAATATGCCTAGAGATTTTATTCTATTCCAGAAAAATTTCATGAAGACGTTTACCGCCCGCCCCCCAGATATTAAGTTATATTGACATTTCAGGAAAATTTCACATGTTGATATATAGTCTTGAAAATCCCCGTATCCAGTGTTCACACCCCTGCTATGTACATCCCCATTTAAGAAGCACAGGGGAACAGGGATATGTGCTGAGAGCAAGAAAAAGACTATGAAAGCACAATCTTTCCCTTTAGGTGCTTAAATCTGGTGTTGATACTTGTGGCTAATTATGACTGAATACTTGGGTCCCGAGATGAAGGCTTTTGCATGCATCATCTTACTTAATCTTTACAATAATTTTGATGATGATAATTATTACTGTTTTTTGAATGAAACTGCCTCAAACTTAGAGTGCTTAGGCAACTTGTCCAAAGTCACAAAGCCAGAAAGTGGTAAAACCAGGATTTGGACCCAGAAATTCTGACTGCAGAGGCCACCCCTACACACTGGGCCCCTTATTCTCAAAGTCCAGTGAAAATGAGAGAATTCACTTAGATATGAAGAAAACAACAGTAGGACTTGTATTAATTTTCTAAATCTCATTTTAAATATCAAAGAATAATATCCACATTGTGAAATGCATGAATTTTAAGTGTGCAGTTTAATGAGCTTTGGCAAATTTATACACCTACGTTGATCATCCCCAGAAAGTTTTCTCTTTTGCCAAGATTCTTCCTGTCCAACCTCTGAACCCCCAGGGAAACAACTGCTGATTTATTTCTATCACAATATAAGTTTGGCTTGTTGAAAGACTTCTTATAAACGGACTCATACAGTATGTTCTCTATTGTACCTGCTGCTTTCCTCAGCATAACGTTTTTGAGATTCATCCATGTTGTTTGTGTGTCAGCAGTTCATTCATTTTTATTGCTGTGTCCATACTCTCCTCCTTTATTTCTTAACAAATAAGGAAGAGTTGTTATCTGTCAGTGGGATTGAGAGCCTGCAAAGGGGACTCAACAGAAAGGAGTCCATAAGTTTTCAAGGACTACCGTGCTACAGGTGTCTTTTCCTGGCCTGATCTGGTTTGTTCCCGTGCACATTCCTGTTGGCTCTGCCCTCAGAGCTCAAGCATTTGGCCACAACCACTGGTGGGTGAAGGATCAATGCATAAGCTAAAGATCTGTGATAGTCTGGACCAAGAGAAGTTAACTGCCTCTGAGCTTCCTTGACGCTAAATCGTGTCCAATGAGAAAGTTTTATATTTTATGGCAAACAATTGAATCCATTAAATCTTCACTTTTGGAAAACATACATACAAGGCAAATGAATGACCAAAAAAGGCAATCCACTGGAGTTGTGCTTCAGTCCAATGATGCTTGGCTATAGCTCTTGTTCCCTGGGACCCAGAATGACTGTGTCCTTATCTGTCTCACTCTCCCATATGTACCTGCCATAATCCCCTAAATGGAGAGGAACAGAGGTGAGCAGGATTTCAAGAGGATGTCAGAGGCTTTGGGGACAACATGGGAAGGTGTGGGCATTAGTGGTGCTTACAGGTGGGAAGCTGGATGAGTGTTTGGAGCACGATAATTAAGCTATCTTCATTAAGCTAAGGATCATGTAGTGGAGTAGTGGGCAATGATACTGTGCAGATAAATTGGGTTCAAATTAGAGAATTCTTGAAAACCAGAGTGAGGAGTTTATACTTAATTTCATAGGCACTGGGGAGCCATTTTGAGCACAGAATTGTGAACTGAAAAGTGCTCCAGGACAAATAATTTGGCAGAAGACTGTCTTGTGAGGAGGGAGGGAAGCAAGTGCTAAGTTGAAACCTGAGTTATGGCAGCTCATAGAGCTAAGAAGGAACGTGTGATTTCACTTCTTGTTGGAAGAATTTCTTTGGTTCTTTTTCCTCATGGGAAGTGTGTGTGTGTGTGTGTGTGTGTGTGTGTGTGTGTGTGTGTGTGTAATGGACCTAAAACTAGCTGCTCTGCAGATTTTAAGCATAATTAACCTCAGTGTGTTCAGACCTTTAGGTTTGTTATGTTCTAGACCTGAAGCCAAGGCACAAGTAAACCCAATTAGGCTAGTAATAGCTTTGGATTAAATTATATTAACCATTAAAAGAACATAATTCGTAGGTAGTCAGCATGTTTAATTCTTGTTGTAGAGAAAACCCTGAAACACTAACTTGATATTAAAACCTGAGAGAAAACAAATCTGCATAATATAATCAAATCACTTTTACTTTGTGATCGGGATAGGTTGCAGGTAGTGGAATTATTATAGAAACAAACTGTGCCGATGTCATTTCAAATCAGTGCATGAGAATCAGCGAAAAATTTGTTTCTTGGTTTGGAGGCAACAGGCATGTTTAATAATGAAATGTAACTAAAATAAGAAACTAATACTGTTCACTTGTGTCTCTCAAAGAGATGGAAGAATGGTGTGGGAAAAAACTGAAACTAGATACTTTACGTTTTGGATAATCACGTTACAACAAGAGCAAGTCAAATTTTAGGGAAAAAAAGAGCCAAGAAAGTTTTCTGTTTACTTATTTTTTTCTATTCTACTTTCAACTTTGTTCTGAATCTGTCTCTAGAATGATGGGAACTTAAAACATCAATCATAAATTGTCATCATCATCACTACTGTCATATATGTTTGGGTATTTTCCTCATGTTCTTTGTTGAACGTGAAGGATGACAATGAAATATAAGGTACATGGTTCAAATGTAATATATGGAAAAATTAATAATTATACTAGATAGCATAATATAAATATTAAATATCTTCTATAGATAACATGTGCATCTCAAGAAAAATGGACACAGTATTTCCTCAGCAGGATTCGATAAAGATGGTGACCAAAGACCATAGGGAATAATATCATCTCTAGAGGTCAAAACTCAGCAGGTTTTAATAAAACAGCCGTCTCTGACGTATGAGGGTCATTCAAGATCTAAGTTAAGAGGTTTAGTTAGTGCCTTTTATAATAGACTGTTTTTCTTTTAGGCCAAGAAGCAGTGCAGAGTGTTGCTTTGAGGTTAGGCTGACTTTAGCCTGAGTCCTGGCTGGGTGACCCTCAGCAAGTGCTTAATCTTTCTGAACGTTAGTTGCCTCATCTGTAAACTGGAAATAACAATGGTACCATCCGGATCTACCTCATGGGATTTTTGTGATACATAAATGAGATAGTGAAAGATAAGCAAAATGCCTGGCACGTAGTAAGCACTCAATAAGTATTCATCATCATCATCATCATCATCTTCATCATCACAAGAATTTGTTAGTGTTAAACTTTGTGTTAAAGAAGGTTTGGAGAGAGATTTCATTGATGTAGGGTGATGTCCGCTTAGACAGGGTCTCCCAATATTTGGGCTCAGATATAACTTATTCAAAGACATTTAGATTTGTCCAATTATACAATGACAAATTGTATAATTATATATATATAGCCATACTGTCATAATGAATATCCTTGTAAATATTTTAATGCATCTCAAGGCATATTTCTATAGGATAGTTTCACGATATTAAAATTTGGGGAGCAAATATTTATCAACACTACGTCAGTCTTGTTTTGGTTGTTTTAGATGCAAATGAGAAGCTATTATTAAACTAGCTTAAATTAAAATATTTATACATATTTTCCTGCATCAGTTATCACACTGTTCAAATACTGGGGCTTTTACCTGGTATATGCTGGGTCTAGCAAAGTAAGTTCTTTCTCTTCTTTATCAAAATAATTTTGCTGCTTCTCCTATATTTACTTTTTCAGATGAACTTTAGAATCAATCTCTCAAGTTCTAAAAATCATACCATGGGCTTTATGGAAATGTTATTGAATTGATATTGGTGAGATTAATTATTAATTTTGGAAGAATGGATAGATTTGCAATATTGAATTTATTTTTCATCTTAAGCTGCCTTCAGTAAATCTTTATGGTTTCTTCTTATAGTCTTGGATTTTTTTTAATTGAGTTTATTCCTAGATATTTGATATGTAAATATAATCTTCTCCACAATAAAATTTAATTGGTTAAAATGACTATCTACAAAAGAAATTGTTTTTTAATATTAACCTTTAAGTCAAAACAATGTAAAACAATAAAAACACCAATCAAATGAAATTTACAGTGTCTAAGTATATTATATTCAATATCTCTCATTTGATCTTCACAAAAATTTTGTCAGATATAATTATTTCTACTTTCATATTTTATCAGTAAAAAGTGTAAGGCTTAGAGAGGTTATCAGATGCCCACAATCACGCAGCCAGTGGTTAGGGTGTGGACCATGTTTTTAACCACTGGTCTATATTATCTCCTTTTATTTAGGACATAAAGATTATTTCTATGAAATCCAACCAGATTAAAGTCCAATAACTGGTATTTTCTAGCAAAGTGGTGGCTTATTCTACAGATGGTTAATCTCATCCATTATGTAGGCATCCACTTTTTCACTCTTGAGGGAACCTTATTACCATTATTTTGGGGTGCAGACAGGACCCAGCACTTTCCTGTGGACCACAGGTTAAGTGGGGATCACTAGACACTAATTTAGCTGCCATTTTGTAATTCTCTCGGTTAAAAATCTCTTTTCTTAAACCCATATTCCCTGCAGGAAGTGTTTGTTTCGTTGAAAGTAAAACATGTTTCTATGCAGAAACGCATCAACAACTGGTTTAAGTTTATGGAGGAGAATGTGTTAAGTCAGCGGAGTGTACATAATAGTGTGTAGAATTTTAAAGGAAGCAAGGCAGAGTACCCAGCAAACACTTCATCTGTAGAAAGGATCAGTTACAGCAACTCTGTGAAATAAACAAAAAAAATTGTACATCTGCTATGGCTGATCCAGTTTTCAGAGGTGCCCTGTATGATGCCAAGTGTTATATTCTATATAGAGTCACTGGACCTATTTGAACCATCTGATATTTCCTTGAGTTCAGCTGGAGGTTTTAAAAGGCCCCTGGGTCCCATCACAGATCTGGACTCAGGACCTCTGGGAAATGACTCCCATGCTAATGTTTAAAACCCACTGGCTTTAGAATTGTTAGCTCAACCTCTACTAGAAAACAATAGTGGCACTTAGCTGCCACTGATAGTAGAGAGCCCTCAACTTCTCTGTACATGTTTAATTAAACAGGTTTTTTTTTTTTTTCTGAAAAATGTACCACTCCTTAGTCAACTCTATAAAAATTTCTTATACGTGAATTAGATTCCAGGAATTTCTGCCACTTGACAAACAGAACGCAGAGCTTTAACTTGCCTTGTAGCAGATGATGAAAAAACCCATAACTTCATTTTGCTGCTGTAAGTACAAATATCCTGCCTTCGGTGCCTGCACAGTGGAAAATTCTGCAGAATAGAGCCCAGGCCGAGCCTTGCTGAACTGCCCAGGGCAAAAGGGCTTTGTTTACATGGTTTTAACAAAAATTCTGAGATGAATAATCATGGACAACAAATGCCTTTTTTGGTCTTAGTCAAAGAATGACTTTATAATTTGGAAGAAACGGGTTAGAAATTGGCTGTTTAGTAATCACTTCCTAAAGGTGGAGAATATGAATCTTAGGACATGGCTACTGTAAACAAAATTCCACAGGGGTCATGCATTTTGATCACCCATGCAGTCTGCTAGAAGGGGCTCTGATCTTCTTTGATTTAGTCATTTAATAGGCACTAGCTTAAATCCCCCCGATATTACTCAGATCTGCTAATTTCTCTCCATATCCATGGCTACCATTTGGTCGAAACTACCAGCATCTCTCACCTGACTGACTGGTCACTAACTCCCAACTAATCTTGCTTTCATGCAGCATCCTCTGTCCTCCACACGTTCTGGAACCATTCTCCAAACTGCAACCAGAAGGATCTTTGCAAAAGGCAGCCTTTTGAAACTCCTCTGTGACTTCCTATTGCTCTTAAGCCAAAGATCAAAATCCTTAATCTGGTCTATAAATCATTGCTTGGTCTGGCAACTCACAGTTCTCCAACTTTATTTTTCAATATGCAGACCCCGTCTCCCAGCATTGCCTCCATCTCTAACTTTTTCACCTAGTTAACTTGTAGTCATCCTTACGATCTTCACCTAAAAATCGCTTTCTCAGGGAACCCTGAGACAGAAGTCAAACTCTTTTGTTGTGTGTTATCAAAGAGACAAATTCTTCTCTTGCAGTGCCTTACATCAGTTTGTATTTAAATTTTTATTCGTTTGATAATCTTTATTAATAGCTGTCTTTTGTGCTACACTGTGAATCAATATCATTTTTATTTTTCTAAAAAAATATTGTATCCTAGCACCTAGCCATGTAAGTCCCTCAACATATATTGGTTAAATGAAGAAATAAATCTTCTACCCAAATAGAAATATCTTATTTTTCTCCCCAAGAGTACTTTCTTAGAAAAAAATACTTTGACTCAGTGGAATTTCAATTTGTCTGGAATCCTTAGATTAATTTCCACATACAAAATATCTTGCACCATATCTCCTTGCAAAGATAAAACTGGATTCAGATAATTTCACCTCCAAGGTGCTGACCTCATCCCTTGTTTTCTTTCTTTAGTGATTACAAAAGTGATGGCATTTCTAATTTTGAGTGTTCAGTACACACCCTCCGTTAGAAAATTTAATTGACTCCTAAGGTTTTCAGGCTCACACTTGTTTTTCTCTTTCTTTGGCACCAAAGCACTGCCTGTCCCATTACTTAATGGGAGTACTCATTGCAAGCTAGTGTTGAATAAATATTTTACAGGGCCATTTGCAATCACCTGCACGTTTCTGAAGTGCGGTTGGGTTCCACACGTGGCCAGAATACAAATCTTGAGAAGGGCTTCCTGGCAAAGCAGATCTGTGAGCGTCACTGACAACCCAAGTTGTTTCATCCTCTGCCTGCCTCTGGATGCACAGAACCCGCAGGCAAAGAAAAGCTGTTGGATGGCCTTTGGCATATCTGTTAGCCAAGGCCCCCAAAAACCTGGCCTGGGGGATTTCTGTGGAATAAAACACACTCAAAAATTGAGAACAGCTCTTACAAGCTGGTATTTCTGCTCTGTTCTGTGGAGCACAGACTCCAACATGGGAGACAGTGAGAAAAGCACAGATCTGACGCAGACCTGAAGATCTAGCTGTAGATCCCAAGTTTGCAATTAATTGAATACAGTGCAATGCACTACTTTCACCTGTAAAACGGAATTGGGATTTTGTTGCTGAAGACCTTTTCTTCTTTTTTTTCCAATTTCCTTTTCCCTCTCTTGTCAAAGAAAAATTGCACTGGACTGGGTTACACAGGCAAGGAGGACTTGATCCAAGACTGTTGCGATAGGGGAGAGAGACTGAATTCAGCTCTGTTGAAGCAAAAGGCGGGCGAGTCTGAAGTGCTGGGTGAGCTGGTGGAAGACGTCAGGGGGAGGTCGGTCAATGTGATTAGGCCACCTGCGTTTGCTAATTGGCGCTTATCTAAGTGAGGCTCCTACCCTCCCACAGAGACTGGGAGATGGGCGCCCTATCTTTTTTTTCCTTCTTTCTTTTTTTGTTAATTCTAGTAAGAACACTTAATCTGAAATCTCTTAAAATTTTAAGCACACAATACAGTATTGTTGACTATAGGTACAGCGTTGTACAGCAGATCTCTAAGACTTCTCCACCTTACATAACTGAAAACTTATACCTGTTGAACACCTACCTCTCATTTCTCTCTCCCCTCAGCCCCTGGCCACCACCATTCTACTCTCTGTTTTCATGAGTTTGACCATCCTCTTACCTCATGTAAGTGGAATCATGCAGTATTTGTCCTTCTGAGACTGGCGTATCCCCACTCTGCCCATTTTTCTTGATGATTACATTTCAAAGTGATGGCTCCCAAGTCCTTGAGAAAGACATTCCTGAGTTGTAAAACTGGCAAGAGGCTGAGAGATTTACATCTTAAAGAGACAGGGAAAGAATTTACAATGGCAAGTTTTCTAAAGTAAATGCTCTAAGAAAAGGGAGATATTAGGGGTGGAGGTGGGGGACAGGGAGAAAACTTCCTGGACAGGAAGTCAAGCTGAGAGGAGCATTAAGAGAACTTGATCTCCATCCCTCCCTTCCTCTCTCCCTCCCTCCCTTCCTCCCTTCCTTTCCTTTCCTTTTTAATCCTAATAGTTTTGTTATAACAGAATTAGACCTTGTTAAAGGATAATTTTATTGAGATATAATTGACATATAACATTGTATAAGTTTAAGGTGTACAATGTAATGATCTGATACATGTATGTATTACAAAATGATTACTACAATATGTTTAGTTTACATCCATCACCTCACATACTTACAAATTGTTTTCTTATGATAAGAACTTTTACGACCTACTCTCAGTAACTTTCAAACATACAATCTGGCATTGTTAACTATAGTCACCACGCTGTACATTACATCCTCAGAACTTATCTTAACTGGAAGTTTGTGCCTTTTGACCACTTTCACCCATTTCCCCCACCCCCAGCTGCCACCTCTGGCAACCACTAATCTTTTCTCTGTTTCCAAGAGTTCAATTTTTTTTTTTCAGATTCCATGTTAAAGGATAATTTTTAAGACAATGGCACTTTCATATAGAGATAAAAAAGTATGCATAGTAAACATTTTATTGAGTTCATTAATTAAATGAGGAAGCCAGGCAGATGTTATAACCGATTCAAAGGAAAATAGAAATACCAGACATTTATACATCAAGAATATTGACACAATGGTGCAAATGAAGGTAATGCTAGCTTTTTCCATAGTGGGAGTGGGAGGTCAATTGGACACTTACTGGACAGAATTTGCATATATATACATAAGAATTATTTTGCATTGCTGTTAGTTATCTCCAATTTACAGAGCTACAAGTAATTTCCATAGAATCAGAATTAGGTAACCCAGATGGGTTTGCTCTAGACATTACATTGTTTTCCAGTGAAGCACAGATTTCTTTCCTATAGGTCTTTACTACCATGACATATTATTTCCCTTCAACATCATTTCACACTCATGTGCTGAGTACCCATTATGGGTCGGGCATACTGAGGAAGGTGCAGACCCATGATGAAGGTCTTCTGCATTCAGGGCGCTCAGCCTTGTTCAGATATGCTCACCAAGAACTCCACTCCAAGAAGCACTGTGATGCCCCATAAGAGGTGGGACCTAATGAAAAGCTCTAGGATTTCCTTGAGGTGGTTTCTTACCCCTGGGACTAACCCAGAGCGCTTTCCAAAGGAGATGGCAGCCTGTCAAAGCTGGCTCCCTAAATATCAATAGTGCAACCTGTTGGTAAGACAAAACTTAGTTAATTGCTTACCCTGGTAATGAAGCCGGGCATCTGAGGGGTACCGTCAATATTAAACCAATTTGCTGTTTTTCCTGTTTAACTTGAGGGGTGACTCAGGGGTCTTAGGATTTGTGAGCTTGTTGTCCAGAGGACTTGTGAGCTTGTTTTGCAGAAGAAAGAGAATGCCTGCAGGGAGGTTGCGATCACTGGATGGCCATGTGGCCCTCAGCAGCTGTTGAAGCCCAGAGGTCAGACTGCCCAGAGGCTTACTGGGAGTGACCCCTTTGTTTCCCTGAAGCCCCTCCTGCCAAGCCCCTTAGCTCTATAAACCCCCCTGCTTTCCGTTCTAGGGAAGGTGGATTTGAGAGAACCCAGGCTCCCACCCACTCATTTTGGCCAAATCGAATAAATCTTTCTCTATCTCCAAGCACCAATGTCTCAGTGTTTGGCTTGCTGGGCATCGGGCACATGAACTTGAGATTAAGAGGTTCAGTATCAGTAAGAAAGAACACCATCTCTCAGACTTTGACAGCATCCCGAGGAGAGGAAGTTAAGGTCAGAATTTCTAATGCCCTGCTATTGCC
Source organism: Tapirus indicus (assembly GCA_031878705.1). Taxonomy (NCBI): domain Eukaryota; kingdom Metazoa; phylum Chordata; class Mammalia; order Perissodactyla; family Tapiridae; genus Tapirus; species Tapirus indicus. Next base: position 49,060,778 of record CM062929.1, read on the forward strand.
ACCTGGAAAGTCTTAATAATTTTGAACAAGGAGCCCTACATTTTTGTCTTGCAAATGATGTAGCTGGTCCTAACTATGACCAAGTGTTGTATTCCTGATATGGCTAGTGTTATACAATTACAGATGAGGGGTCCATTAAAGTTTCCTGGGAGGGAAAGAGTGACAAAGACGGTCAGGTGAATCAGAGCCCAGTTTGCAGAGTGAGTAAAAGTTCATAGGGCAGAGAGACGGAATTGCATAGTAGGGGGCACAACAGGGTGGAGGGGCCATTTTTGTGGAAGGCCACAAAAATCACCTGCTAAGTTTGGAAATGATAAGTCCTTTGTGTAACTTCTGTGTACCACGGGCAGTGCTGGGTCACAGGATAGAGTAAGCCAGATGCTGAAGGACTTTGAATGCATCAAGATGCATGGTTTGGAACCTATTGTTTGGGTAATGGGGGGAACCTTGGTTGTCATTTGAGAAGAGCACTGACAGGCTCAGCCACAGATTTTGGACAGCCACTCAAAACTGGTTGAATTGGGATTTTGAAGGGTAATATTTTAGTTCAAGCATGGCAGATGAATGCATATGCAAATTCTATTCAATTCTGTCATTTTTATGCAAAAAGAACAAAAAAGGTCTGCACAATTGCTCTCTGGGGAAAATGCAAATGTTGACCACCAAAGGAAGAATCCACAGATTTGCTGAGAGCTGTGTTCAGACTTTAAAGTAGAAGAATTAGCCTCAAGAACCAGAAAAAAAATCTAGAAGTAAATAGAATTCAAGTCTCCAGTTCAAACTCATAACATACAGATGTCACAGTCATCCCTAAACTGTAAATGTGACTGGGGGGAGTGTGGGTGTCACAAGATATTTTATTGAGCTGTTAACTTATGTCTCTCCTCGCTTTATTTTCCTCTTTCTGCTGATTTGTTTCAAGCAGGTAACCAGGTATTAAAGGATAATTTTCTAAAAGTTAAAATCGTGACTTCCATACAGATATAAAATGAACACCTGCCAAAGATTTTACTTAACTCATTAATGAGAGAACCAATAAGTTTTTACAATTGCTTCAAAGAAGTACTCAAAATATTGTACTTTTATAGATTAGGAAGGCTGAAATAAGTTTACATGTACATGAAAACTGCATTTTTCTACAGTGGGGAGAAGAAATTTCCTCTGCTCTGGACAGATTTTGCATCTATACGGGCAAGTGATATTTGCATGACCCTCAGTTTTCTAGGGTTCGCTTCTATGTCTACAGAGTTGTAAAATAGCCTGGTCAAAACAAGGATGCACACTCCCTTAGGATAAAATAATCCCTGGAAAGTCTCCAGCATTCCGCTGAAGGATACCTAGTAATCTCTTTCACATCTTCCAAAGTCTTAAATTTTTTCCGTACAGAGGTCCTTTTGAGCCTCTTTGCCTCAGTGGAAGTTTATGTTTCACAGGCTTACAACCAATAGCCACCTGCCATTTTCTTCCTTTCTTCCTTCCTTCTTCCTTTGGAAGAGGTTATACTTGGAATCCAGAAGCAGCAGAGAAGGGTGTGGAGGAATTCTTCAATATAGTCAGGAAAGCAGGGACCCTTTAGAACTTGGTGGCAAAGTCCTGTGTAGGCATCAAGGTCTTTGGGGAGATGGCTTTCCCCAGGAGTGGCACAAGAGTATCTGAGCCCCCATACCTGGAAGGCCCGGGCAGACAGGGATGGGACATCTAGCCATAACCTGTATGGATTGATGACCAGGATGATCATGAAATTCATCATCCAAACCAGGACAGGTTTGAAGATGAAAGGCAGCACTATGCCGGGTCAACAGCATAAACTGGGGCAATCCCAGGCACACAAGGACGTGATACTTTAGCACTATGAGAGACCCCAGGATGGTTGCATGACCTTAAAACAGGAAGGTCACATCTAGGTTGGTTTTCAGGGGACAATACTAGATGATCTTCAACACCTGAAAGGGAATTTCATTATACTTCCCACAGGTGAGGGTTTTAGAAGGCCATTAGCATGCTTGAAGGTCATAAAAAAAATTGTTTCAAAGGGATGTTTTGGGTTGTGTAATGGCAGAATTTGAATATTTAAGAGCAATGAGTTAAATTGATTCTGAAAGAGTGTTTCTTCAGGGATGATGTGATAATAACAGAAGAGGTAGACTTTGTTCCTTGAAGTGAGTGTGCAGAATTTTAAATGGTTGAAGCATCTGAGTTATCTTGGTTGAAAAAGTGTATATTTGAAACTGGTTCTCTGTAACCCCCAGCAGCAACTGCTGTCACTGATGAAAGGCCAAAGGTAACGCCCAAAGGTAACACTACCAAGGGGCCATTTCACTAGACAGGGCCAGTTCCCTCCAGGAAACTATAATTTCTTGGTGCTCGTCTTTTAAGAAACATTTCTTGTCACTTTCCTAAGTTAGTTGGAGGTCAGTCCATAGTCTCTAGACCTCAGAATATAGGAGATCCAATCAATTGTCTTATTATTCACCTTTTAACTTTCCTCTCACTACTGTCCTCCACACCCATGACACATTTTGAAATCTAGGACTGTTTAAAATGAATCTTTTGTGGGTAGAACTATATCACCAGCCATTGTGCATTCCTGTACCCCACCTCCATTATATTATGGGGACCCCTAGGAGGGAAGGCATACAAAACTCCCTGTACAGATTTAGACTGTAGCCAACCCCAATATTTGATTGAAAGAAAACAAAGAAATACAATAATTCTTGTCTACTTGTATTGTGGACTAAGAACTGTGCCTGCTACTAAGAAGATGTACTGCCGTATTCCCAACTATAGGAGAATACGGCTGGGCTCTTACCAATTTGTGTTCCATGGACCTGTTAGGTGGTCTGGTGAAATCAATCCATGGACACCCTCCCAGATTACAGGTTTCAAGTGCATGCCATAAATACATAGGCTTACAAAAATCCTTAATATTAAAATATAATTATCAAATATTTAAACCACATTCATAACATAGTGATATATGTACTTCTTTATTAACACACTGAAAACCAAGATCTAGTAGTGGATCTAATAACTATCATAATTAAAAAATAGTGATAAGAGTAAAAGATATTTTGAGGCACCTGGAAGGACTGTATTATGATATGAACATAGGAGCGATTTCCGTTGGTGATAAAGTCATAGGGGCTCTCATTCCACTGTGGTCTGTTGTCCATACCCCCAACTAAAAGGAATGCTAAATTTAAGTTAGAGATAGTGAAAATAAGGGTGTGATCTTTTTTTTTTGCATCTGAATTTATAGACTCCCTGAATTCTATCTCTGCTCTCCTTCTGAGGTCTATGCACCCGTGATTGGGAACCCCTGGTACCGGGGCACCATTCTCCATCTCCATCCTCATCGTCTGTTAACTACCATCTGTGAATTAACTCATCTGTACCAGCAGCCAGCACGTGGAGAGTTTGCTCTCCTGTTTTCAAATCCATATAAGCCTGTGAGTCAACTCTGGCCCGCGGTGTTGATTCCGAGCATTGGTGGAATCGCTCTCCACGGGCCCACACGCCCGCCCGGGAATCTTTCTCTCCTACTTCTTCATCCTTTGCTCTCAGTCTCCTCCTGGGAATTCAGAGCCTTTATTCACTTTCCTCTCATGGCACAGAGCCTTGGAACATGTCATTCTAACATCTCTGCTGATATTGAACTGTTTCCATTTCATCTTTCAATCAGTTTGGTGGTTGTGAAATCCACTGCAGGACTGATAGTCGGCATGAGAGACATCAAGGCAGCGGGAGGCTGTGGGAGATCTCCGTGATGGCATCTCTGTGATGCCCCAGAGAGCCCAGAAGCAAATGCAGCCAGAGCAAGGCGGAGGTGGCCGCAGCAGCACCCCCGTTCTGGGGGAAATTATTTTCTTTTCGAGAAAACTGCAGCTAGATCTTTTGAGGGACTAGCGTGTTGTGAGGCCTAGTATACACATGTATCTAAGTAACCCGGCCCCCGTAGCACTTAGAGCAAACTCCAGACTGTTTTCTGGCCTATGATTGAGCAAATTTATATCTCAGTTTATCTGGGACACCCCTGATGAATGCCTATTTCCCCTGCTTAATTATGACTAAGAACCCCTTGCACTTTCAAAACTATCCCAGTTTGAGTGATAAGTTGTGTGGTCCTTGTAGTGGATGCTATAATGTCACTCAGATCCCTCTCCCAGGACCGAGGTGCTTGTTTCTCCAGCTGCTCAGTGTTGCTGGCCCACGGCTCTCAGCTGATGATGTCTTAGCTGCAATTGCCTTCAGTTGAAGAAAACCACTTTGCACAAGTTCCTGTCCTGTCCCCAGGGGGTGGCTGGCCAACGGAAGAGGGGGCAGGCATAAAGGTCTGGCCTCACTGACCAAAGGTGGGCCAGCTCTGCTAGGACATCCCAGCTCAGGGCAGCACATTGGGTCCGCTGAGGCCTTCGTTGCAACCACATTGTGGCTGAACTTTTCCCTCTGCTCAGTGCTGCTCCCCATGCCCCCCCCACAGGTGTTGCCCTCAAGGACTTCCTGCCAACAAGTGTCCACCTCAGAGTCTGTTTCCCCACAAACCTGAGCTAAGGCGTCATTCTATCTACACGGCCTTGTGAGGTCTGGTCCCTGATCACCACTTTGACTTTATGTCACACTGGCCTGTTGGCCTTTTCTCAAATATACTAAGCTCCTGATTTCCCCTGGCCAGTCCCTTGTCCCCTCCTCTACTCCACCGACTCTCTCCTGATGTCAAATGTCAAGCTCCTTCTTGCCGTTCAGGTCCTAGCTCAAGTCTCATCTCCTCAATGAGGTCTTTTCTTCCCTGATTCTGTCCAAATAGTCACTTTTCCCAAAACCTTTCTCTATGGTACTCTTTTTCTTTCCTCCATAGCCCCATCACTGACTGGAACTACCTTGTTTATTTATTTACTTTCTTATTGACTTTCTCCTTCTCTAGAATGTAAGTTCCTTCTGGAACAAAACCTTATTTTTCTTGTTTACTCCTGAATCTCCAACACCCAGAAGAGAGTCTGGCATATAGTAGGCACTCAATAATATTGGTTGAAAGAGTGAATAAGAAAAAAGGGAAAGAAACCGAAAAATGCAGTACAAATTCGTTTATAAAATTCTCCCTTATCTCTTCAAAAGCTGTTTTAACTATTCACTTAGCTTGCAATTTTTGCTCCATTTCCCAGGGAATGTCCTTGCCAATTCCTCCTGAATTTCCCATCTCCCGCTGCTTCCAACCCTCTACCATTTCCATTTTCAAGATTCTAACAGTGGATACTATCCACATGTATTATTAAAATTAACCATAATAATAGTAACTAGCATTTATTGAGTGTCTACATTTGCTAGACACTGTACTAGCCACCTTATATGTGTTAACATGTTTAATCCTCACCACAGGACTTTGAGGTAGTTATTACTATTCACCTTTTATAGACGAAGAAACTGAAGTTCCGGGAAGCTTTAGCACTTGTCTAAGGTCTCACAGCTAATAAATGGCAGCAGAGCCAAGACACGAACTCAGCTTTTCTGATAAGGAACTTGTTAACGTGGTTTCCAGGTTGATGCAGTAAAAAGCGCACACCACGGCAGAGCTGGAGACCCTGATCTACTACACTTGGGCATGTCATCTTGGACTTTATGCAGCCTCCTAGGACACAGCTTCTTCCAGGCTAGATGGGGATTATGATGATCCTTGTTTGCTGCAATAATTACATTAAAGGATAATGTATATAGACATCTGGCATATGGTAGGAAACCCAACGGGGTCATCGCCTTCCGATGTATGACACGGTAAAAACAGTACCAATTTCCTAGCTGCCATTCATATGAGACCAATTAGAAGCTGGGACATTTTCAGTCCTGCCGGTTAAAGCTCTACATATTGCATGAACTTCACCAACATGTATGTTTAACCATGCGTATTGACATACACATATGTATCTGAGGAGCAGCATTGTGGTTAAGACCTCAGGTTCTAGGGTCAGATGGACTAGAAGAGGATTCATCTTTGTTACTTGTTACCCCCTCCTGCTGTCTGAAGCCATCCCACTTACCTTGGGGGTAAATCATATACTTAATCTCTCTAATCCTATGTGTCCTTATCTGGAAGCAGATGGGTGTAAGAACTAAGTGAAATATTGCCTACTTAGTACTAAGTATAGGATTTGAACCCTGGCGACTCATCTATTATTATTAACAATGATGCTCAAAAGTAATGTTAATAGTTATGACTCTCTCATTTTATTACTTGGTTATATTTTACTATGGAATATGTTTTTGATTGGGCTTCTTATCATCATGAATACAGAACCACGAGATCTCAGAGTAAAAGGGATAGAAGACGTGAACGCCGTGAGGACAGGCCCCGCGACCTTACCCCCAACCTCAGCCCTAACCTCTACTTTGTAGCCAAGGCTTAGAGCAGCACTGGGTCCACGAGAGCTGCTCAATAAATATGTATTGGGTGCTGAGTCGGGCTCAGGGTCCGGCCACATCAGGCTCCCTGGAGAGCTTTTAAAATGACCAATTTCAGGGTTCCACTCCTGGAGACTCTGATTTGAGATTCCAGGACACTACATTTAAAAAGGAAAAAATAAAAACCCCACAATTGGTTTTGAGGCCCAGCCAGATTTGGAAACCACCTGCTGACACGTGGGATCCTTGAGCACCTTACCCTCCCACTGCGGAGTGACCCTCAGACCCCGCCTGCGAGCCCCAGTAAGGCCAGATGTATTCCCTTCGGAGTGGTCTCTCCACAGAGTCGTCTACTTTTTCTGGCTATTTGAGGTAGCCATCTAGGGCATCTCCAGTTTACTGGGATCTTAGTTTAATAATCTTTAAAGGTAAGTAGTCTTAGAATTCTAGAATAATAGGGTTGAAAGTGGCCTTCCTGGTCTTTTTAGGTGCAGATGAAACCTAACTCCAAAAGACAGAGTTCATTCCTCTTCCGTCCACGAGTCTGTAGAAAAAGCAAACCTAGTTTTTGAGAAATTGAAGCAACTCAGATTCTTATTTTAATTGCTATCGCGTTAGGCAGAGTGTCTCCTGATACGTGAGTTCAAAGGAGGCCTTCTCAGCACTGGACTTTGGATGTGAAATTGTGAGGGACATTTTCCTGGCTTTTCTCTAATCTGGAAGGAAGCAGCTGAGAGAGATTTAAGAAGGATTCTTTGTCATATTTGTCTTCACTTTAAAAGATCGTTGTGTCTTCCTTTTATCTGAGCAATGGCCTCGAACAGGCTTCTTCGCTGCTGGAGGAATTCTTACCGACTCACTCAAAAAGGCCAGGCAAGCAACTTGCTGGCGTAATTGGCAAGGATATTGCATCTCATTCCACTTAACATAATTAAATCTGATTATATATGATTACTCCCTTCTACAGGAAAATTTCCTTGAAAGGTTAAAAAATTGACTGCTGAGAGTGGAGATTTCAGTTTCACATGTTGACCATATATAGAAATAATAATCTGTTGAACCACCCTTATCCAATGTGTTTTAGTCTACTTTCCTTTTTTTTCCTCCGAGGTATTTAACTTCTCCCCAAAGAACTATAATCAAGATTGACTCAAATGAAGGAGTCCAAAAACGGAACCACATTTTCATTTAAAAAAAAAAAAAACCCACGTTCTTTCTGTTATTTTTATCATCCTATGCTCTGAACACATAAATCCAGTTGATTGTGATAAAGAGATAAAAGGAAGTGATTAAACTCATTGAGAAACTTTGGCATTGAATTTTAGTTGGGCAAAAGTAAGCAAGGGGAGGAAAATAGAAAGCAAAAATTAAGCTGTCAAGACAACGTTTTCCTGCCTTCCCTCCATCCTATTCCCTGTCCTTCTCCTTCATTTAATCTCTAACTCAGAGATGTGTTTGCTTTCCTGACTCTGAAGTAAGCAGAATAATCTTTAAGGTCTTAAGCAATGAGTTCCCCATCACAGAGAGAAAGCCCAGGTCCTTTGCAATGGCTGACTGCCTGTTGTCTGGCTTTCCTTCCCTCTTTCTGTTATTTTTTACCTATTGGGTTCCTATTCTTTCACTCTGCTCCAGCCACACTGGCCTTCTCAGGGCTCCTATAACATACCAGTCAGGTTCCTATAAAAAAGCCATTGCTTTATTCTTCCTGGAATGCTCTATCCACACAGCTTGCTCCTTCCCTTTTTACTTCTATATTTAATTTATTTTCTGTCTTCCCCAAGGAGAAAGGAAGCAGGTTGACCATTGCTTATTTCTGTTCTCATTTGCTACTGATAGCACCTAAAATTCCATATTATGTTCTGTTCTGAGAAAACCATGCAAATAGAAACAAATTAATATTCAGATTTATTGATAATTACTTCTTTTCACCATCACCATGAAATTGATTTTTAACTTCACAATAAGCCAGAAGACAGCCAAAATTAACAATTGGAAAGAACACTGGGTTACAAACCAAGACACTTTTGTAGGACAACCCCCTTTTTAACTATGCATTCTAGAAAAACGGGGTTGTATGTGACCTTCATGATCTTTTAAGCTTGCAGATGAAGTCCTTTAGATGATGCATTCTAGATGTTAACTTCTGACATTTGCCAAAGATTCCCATTTAAAGTATGGCTTTAGAAGTCATGCAATCCAAGCTCCTCTGTATGTACTCATCCAATTCCCCAATGCTTAAATGAATTCTACAGGTTCATTGTGAGTTATCTGTTTTACTTCTTCCTGAATCCTTCTGGGGGTGTGGAGCCCATCATTACTTACTTATTTAATTAATCAAATATTTATTGAATACTCATTGTGTTCCTCGTTTTGCATTATGTGCTGGGTACACAAAGGAAAACAGGACATAGTCGATGATTTTCACCTATGAGGGTGGCCCAGCAGATCTGATAAGTTGCCGTGATGCAAACAAATTCATAATGTTTGAAGATTACAGTCGTGTGCTGCATAACAATGTTTTGGTCTGTGATGAACTGCGTATATGATGGTGGTCCCATAAGACCAGTACCATATAGCCTAGGTGTGTAGTAGGCTATACCATCCAGGTTTGTGTAAGTCCACTCTATGATGTTTGCACAATGACGAAATTGCCTAACAATGCATTTCTCAGAACATCTCCCCATTGTTAAGTGATGCTTGACTGTATAGTGTTTTAGTTAGGGTACATTCCATGCTGCTATAACAGAGACCCCCAAAATACAGTGGATTAATGAAGACAGAAGCTGATTTCTCACCCACAAAACAGTAGAGGCAGGGGCCGGCCCGGTGGCGCAGCGGTTTAGTCCGCGCTTGGCAGCCCAGGGTTCGCTGGTTCGGATCCCGGGCGCCCGCCGACGCACTGCCTGTCAGCCATGCCGTGGCGGCGTCCCATATAAAGTAGAGGAAGATGGGCACGATGTTAGCCCAGGGCCAGTCTTCCTCAGCAAAAAGAGGAGGATTAGCAACAGATGTTAGCTCAGGGCTGGTCTTCCTCACCAAAAAACAAACAAACAAAAAAAAAAACAGTAGAGGCAAAGGAGTCAGAGGTGGTCCAGGGCTGATGGGATAGATAGATAGATCAATGTGTACATTCTAGAGTGTCTGTGCTTGCACCTATACATCTATACAAAATCATAGTGTTTGTGACAGTTACAAATGCAGACTGATTCAGCTGGGTTGTATGGGCCACTCCAATACCCCAAGTGTTGGTGTCATTTTACATGATTTTCCAAAATGGTGAACAACTAACTTTTGGTAAAATTCCTAACAAAATACATACCTCCTAAACAAGATTAAGGAAAAACACCTCCTTTGATTTACACGATAATTGCGTTACTGGAAAATTCACTGTTATTACAAATCATCCCAAAATACATTGTTTCTGTATGTTAAATGGGGTCATTCAAAAGTCGTGTGGATATGGAGTGACCTTTTGTTAGGTCAGGACTGTACAATGTTTCAGAGCACATCTAGCATCCTTGACCTACACACTAAATGATAGTAGTGCCCCTAAATATTAGGACAATAAAAAGGCCCCCGTAGATTTTCAAAACGCCCCCTAGAAGATGGCACTGACCCTTTTGAGAGCCATTGCCCTGAAGGAACTTGGGTGGAGTGTTCTTTCTCTGACTTTGGAACCAAGGTTCATTCTGAGCAAAAGCACGATGGTTACCATTCATGTGCCTTCTTCCAAAGGTTTAGGTTGTAAGAAAGCTAAGTTCTTGCCCTTAGTGCTGACACAGGTGGAGATGAATGGGCACCTGTGTGCAGACAAATTAACCGAATCACTAATGCTTTTTCTAATGCCCACTTGTACTTGATGAGTATGATTTTCTCCACGTGGAATTTAGTTGAGAAAAAAAATTTTGAGGGAGAAAAGGCAAAAGCAATCTTCTTTTGCTGCAAATGTCTTAGACCCATTATTATAAGATGTGTGAAAGTACTAAATTTACAGAAAGGTCTAAGGAATAGCAAATAAGGTGAGGAAATTTACTCCTAACTGGCAAGGTATAATCTCCCTAAAAGGAACCTTAAAGTAGACTTATTCAGCTGTACATTTAGGTTACTTTGCTATCAAGGGAACCTGGAGGAAGATTTGAGGGCAAATGTTAACCTGAAATACACACACAGCTGCATGCAAATATCTAGGGCACAATTTTGCCTTAGTTAAGTAGAAGACCTTAATCATTCTTACAAAGTTTTAGCTCCTGTAATAAACAAGTTTCTTTCTAATGATCAGATTCTCCTGTCTTAGTCTTTTTTATTTTTCAGTTAGTTTTCTTTTTTAACATTCTTGGCTACTGGATCCTCATTTTTCAGGCAGATATAAGATTAATGATTACCTATGACTGTAACAAGCTGTCACTTCTTGGTGCCCCAAATCCTTCAACTATAAAATAAGGGGGGAAGTTTGAACTAGACACTCTAACGGTCCTTCCAGTTCAAGATTTAGTCTTCAGGAACCCTAATTACAGCTGAATGAGCCTATATTTAATAGCAAGGATATTCTCCTAATAAATGGATAAAACGACTGATTTTTCCAGTGGGAAATTAGGAGACCCTGCAAATTCAATTTGCTCTTCTGCAGTGTCTTGTTTATCTCGGCTTAGTGTCACATCTCTGCAGCACATCATCTGGGCTTGAATCTCAGGCACACTACTCATTAGCTACATGACCTTGGGACTATATTACTGAATATCTCAGTGCCTCAGTTTTTCCATGTATAAAGTGTAGATAATATTCATCTCTATAGAGTTCTCATGAGTAGTAACTAAGTCTGCACAAGTTCACTGCTTGGAAGAGTCCCCAGCACATGGCAGACAACCAGCATTATTTGACGTGTTATATGAATCCCTAGTTCCCTGCACGTGGTGGAAATTTGGTCGATATTCACTGAACCAAATGAGATCATTTCATTCCTGGACATTTCTCCAAATTCACTTTTGCCTATTGCCAGGGCTGATGTAGAAAATTTTGTATTCAGCATTTCAGAGATTTGGGTTTGTAACGAGTTTCTGAGATGACATTGAATCTGGCAGTGCCTGGCCTCCACAAATACTATGGAGCATTTTCCCAGCCTGTCATTTGCGGCTCTGTTAGCGGCTCCACTGACACATTTCAGGAGTTACCCCTTGTGACAGTTTTATAGCACAGTAATTTCACTTTGTCCATAACCTTGAGAGAGGTGCACTCGGGGTTGCTATTATAATGTACCAAATGAAGGCTCGAGTCTTCCCATTCACATCAAATATATGGATTTTTAACCCTGGAGAATTTTACTTTTCCATATAAAAATGCTAACCATTATGGGCTCCGGTTTTCCCTAAATTGATATAGTTCTGCTATATCCTTCAAGTGCTAAGGGCCACTCGCTTCACTCCCAGCACAAGCACAAGTTCATCAGGCCTTGTGGGAATTTCAAACATGAGTCAGAGGTAGCAGGGCCAAGAGGAACGCTATAGACTGAATATTTGTGTCCCCTCAAAATTCGTATGTTGAAACCTAACCCCCAATGTGGTGGAGCGTGGAGGGTAGAGCCCTCACGAATGGGACAAGTGCCTGTATACACGAGACAGTGGTGAGCTCCCTCCCCCTTGCTGCTATGGGAGGACACGGAGAAAAGACAGCAGTCTATGAGCCAGGAAGCGGGTCCCCACCAGACAATGAATCTGCCTACGCCTTGATCTCGGACTTCCCAACCTCCAGAAGTGGGGGAAACAAATGCCTGTTGTCAAGGCACCTCGTCTATGGTATTTTGTTCTAGTAGCCCAGATGGATTAAGACCGCTGAGGTAAAGAGACTATAGCTCTTGCCTCAGCACAATATGTAACGGGGAGACCAAAAACTAGTAATCCAGATACATAGGGTTTTAATGCAATATTTTTAAAATTCAAATTGAATGCAAAAAAATCCCATGATGAATGAAATATCAAAACTTTAAAGAAAGACTGGGTCAGTAATAATGCCATGGCAAGCCAAGAGTCAAAAGGAATCAGCGTTACTGATCCTGTTTTTTTCTTTAATTGTGATGTTTTGTTCATCAGGGATGTTTGGTATTGATTTTGTTTTTTGAAATATTGCAGTGTAGTATTATTTATCTAGATAAATGAATATTTCGGTGTTCCCTCTCCCATCCTTTGATTTTGCGCCTGAGGCTTGTACCTCCTTTCTCTCTCATTAGTCTCTGCCCAGAGAGAGAGGCACACCCATCCCTTTTGTCTTCAAAATTATGTTCAGGAAACTTACAGGTGCTCCAGAGGGGTGGGGTCCATCAGAGCATGGGTGTGTGCGAGAGAAGACCTCCCAGGGCTGGAGAAGGAACTCAGGAGGCTTGTTCTGTCTAAGATTGATCTCAGAGCCTCTAGGGAGTTCTATAATCTTTACTTGCTTCGGGATCACTGACTGTGAAACCAAGGGGTCAGGGCTGGGCAACAATAGAATAATCTCTTTCTGGGGACCACCGAAGGAAAGCTGATAAGCAGAGAGAGACAACAATGAGGTATCTGCTGATTGATGCTTGGTGGGTACATGCAACTAAGAGTGTCAGGATTCCATGCACTTTATTTTTTTACTGACGTCTCGAAAGTCAATGGATTCTCTAAGCCGGGGGTTGGCAAACTTTTTTCAGTAAAGGGCCAGAGAGTAAATATTTTAGGCCTGCAGACCATACTTTCTCTGTCACAACTACTCAACTCTGCCATTGCGGTGTGAGGGCAGTCAGAGACAATAAATGGATGGGCGTGATGGTGTTCCAAAAAAACTTTACAGAGGGAAACTAAAACTTGCATTTCATGTAATGTTTACATTTGCAAAATATTCATCTTCTTTTGATTATTTTTCAACTTAAGGAAAACAAAACTGTAAAAACCACTCTTAGCTGTTGGCCTTTATAAAAACAGGTGGCAGCCGTAGTAGTTGGCTGACCTCAACTCTAGGCCAAAATAGAAATACCCAGTTACTCTTAGCTCTGAGACAATCCATGAGTGTCTTTCAGCAAAGTGTTTTAAAGAATATTCTAGAAGGTAATTTAAAAATGTGTTAAATTACTAAGATGAGAGTCACAATTTTCATATGGATGTTGAGAGGGAGGAGATCCAAGAGGACCACAGATTTGTTGTCCTAAATAACTGAGTTGACTTTAGGTACCCCAATGGACCCCTCTAACACTGTGTGAACATTTAAATTGTAGCTATGTCTGTTTCCTCATCTAGACTGACGTTTCTGGGAGGGCAGAGGTTCTGTCTGTCTTGGCTCCCAGGATAAGCTTGGCACAAACTGGGATCTCAATATTTGATGAATACATAAACACAAGCTTCCATCCCAAGAAAAATAGCAGAATATTTCCATATTTCAGGCTCACCAACACATACTATGTTTGTAAACACAAGCATACTTCTGCAGAGATTTATGCTGACATTAATCCACTAGGAAAAATAACATTGTTTTATTCTTCAGAGGAAAGATACTCTTAACATCAGTAGACAGTAATAAATTACTCTTTCGTCTGACATAAGTTATTAACTACCTACCGTAAAATCAAAATTGTAAAATGTTACATTTTTGGTTATATTTGTATAAATATATTTTGGGTTTATATGAGTAAAAGGAAGTATTTCCTTGCTTTCAAAATAAACCAGGAATCCCAAAGTATCTAAATGTCCCAATGGGCTGGTTTTCGACAGGAATCAGTCACCCTTTGTTAATGTAAAGGAAATGTGCTGGGTCTGGTAATTCAATTTTAAGATCAATGTTGTTCAATTATTTAGTAATAAATCCTCCTAGAACAGCACTACACAAGCATTGTGCTATTTTTTTAATAGGGTTGGGGGGAGGATGAGATGGCAAGTTATCGATCAGATGAGACTATGGGGGGACTGATTTATGCAAATACCAGAATATGCCCAACAACACTGAATGTTGCTTAGAAATTATTCTAGTATTTTATCTGTACATTAAGAGCTAAATTGCAAAGTACTGACATCTTTTTAGTGCAAACGCCATCTCAATGGATTCTCATCCTATCTGAAGTAAAGTTCGAAGGTCAGTACATAAGGCAAAAATCGTCTGCAGAGATCTCTTTGAAAATCTCTTAGGGAGGCATCATATTAGAAGCTGACATAACATAGGTCAATGATTTCAACCTGGCCACTTTTCCTCTTGGGTAGGAAGAGATTTCTGTTTTTCCAGGTAAGTAGTTGGTCTGTGTTTTTAGACAATGCTGTGGAAAAGCGAGTTGTGCATCTTTAAGCCCTAGTGACTCTGATGCTTATAATATGAAAGACAATTGAGAACGGGGTTGGAGGAAGAAACAGCAAATTTGTGTCTCCCGTATCACACTCACTCTGGAATGATCCGCTCATTGGTTGGATGGAGGGAACAATTGCTTGCACTGTTGAAGGGATAGCTGAAGCTCTGTTAATTCACCTCCACTCAAGCAACTTGCTGGATTAATTGACTCTCCTTGTTCCCTCTGAAAAGCAAACTGACTGCAACTCCTTCCATGCTAAATGCACTTGACTAGTAGGGTAATCTCTAGTTCCGCACACTCGTGTTAAGCTCTGTGCTTACCAAGTGTTAGCTCTGTTGTCTTAAATCTGTTAAGGGTAATTGTACTTGCTATTATAATTATACAGTTTAATTAAGTACTATGTAAACTGATAAATTATAAGTGTGAAAAGAGAATTATCTCTAATGAAAACTAAATTGAATGTTTTGGAAAAAATTGATAAAGGCAATTAGCTAAAAATGCCGTTAAATTAAGTGTGAGGGAGACAAGTGTTAGGACAATGAAAATATCATAAAAATGTAGTAGTCTGAACTCTAGATGTAATTTAACATTAAAAGTTTTTTGTAGTCTTGCAGCATTTTCAAGGAACTGAAAGTGGAAATTAGAGTTATGCATTTTATTTCATGTGAGAAAGGAAATGTGGAATTCCAACCAGTAGAGACACACTCAGGGATTGTATTCTACATCACAAGAATGGGAAAATTGTAGATTTATACATTTTTAGAAGTTAAAATAAGCTGCCTGGGGCAGAGACTATGAATTGTTTACTAGTGTTTATTCTTTACGTCTTCCTTTAATAATAGAATCCAACCCTGAATTCTAGCTGGCTCACGGCATTCAAACTAGAGAGTAAATTTCTAAGATGCCCTTGCAGCTCAGTATGGCCATGTGACTAAGCTCTGGCCAAAGGGATGTGAGCAGAAGCGATGTGTCCCATTTTCATCATGCCCTTAAGAGGAATGGGCATGTGCTGACTTTGATCTTCCCCTTCCTGTCAACTGGGACACAGATACAGCAGCGGGATCTCGAGCTACTCCCTTGGAGCTAGAGGTGACAGAAGCTCTGTGCTGAGATAGATGTATCCCTTCAGTCCTGCACCACCTCTGCCTCCTCTGCTTGTACTGTTTCGTGGGTGAGAAATCTCCTTCTGTATTCATTAATCCACTGTATTCTCAGGATCTCTTTGTTATAGTAGCATAGAAGTTACCCTAACTAAAACACACTGTTTTATATGTATCTATGTATCTTTATATGTATCTTTTTATATGTATACACATATATTTAATTTATATTTTTATATATGGCATATCATACATATATTTGTGTAATTATTTTCTGATTTTCACTTTAAATGACCTTTTCAATTAACTGAGCAATCTACTAGTTCTGATAACAAGGCTTCTACTATATTATTTTTCGTCTCCTTTTAAACTGGGCATGAAAGTTGAGTTTGTCTCAGTTAAAAGTACATTCTTCCTGGGAGACTTTGTGATGAAGGTGGTAAGTAATGTGCTTTGTGTTTTTAAGATGGGGGATTTCTGCAATCATACAGGGCTCCAAACTTACAAGGCCCCAAGCTAGGTGTAACACTGTGCTGTCACTGTTGTGAAATTCTTAATAATTTTTGAACAATGGATCCCATGTTTTCATTTGCACTCGGCCCCACAAATTCTATAGTCATTCTAGATGGGAATATTCCTGAAACAAATGGCCTGTGATTTCAAGTTTGCATATAAAGAAGATGGTATTTTTGGAAAGCCTAAGGGAGCAGTCAGATAAAATTGCCCTCATTTTCTAAGCCATAAACCTAGGCACATTAACACCAGCCTCAGTGTCACTGGGAATCTCTCAGTGGATGCAGTAGGTGGCCATGCATAGGAGGTAATGGAAGGCATCACTGGGTTCTTCTAACCAAAAAAGAAAAAAAAAGTGCTAAAATTATATAACTCCCTAGGGTCCAAATGGGCACTCAGAGTTCTCATTATGGCATTCATAAGCTTTCCATATGCCCATCAAGAAGAAAAGGCTTTCTACTTGCTTGCTTTTGGAATGAAACTGGCAGGAAATAAAACAGCTCTGACTTGTGTGTCTCCTCCAAATACAGCAAATATCATGCTTGTTAGGTGGATTCCTGCCTTATTAAAACTGTACTTTCAGCAGAAGGTACTCAGCTCCACTCCTGTTCGCTGCCAGAATGGTACCCTCACTTAATGGAGAGGAGAGGCAGGTGCAGAGGACGGAACTTAAGTTTGTCAATTACATTATCCCAAACACCCAGGCAACATGCCATTGGATTTGACCTGTCATACTTTTGAGGGCTGTAGTACAGTCTCTCACTCTCCAAATAATAAAATTTCCAGAAGGAATATTCTTGGGGTGTGCAGACTAATCTTCAATGGGTTCTGGCTTATATCGCATTATCTGCACATCTTTTATATGGCTCCTTCAAATCAAATGATACTCTGTTGTCTAGTATATCCCAGTATGGAATTTGTCTTTGAAAAAGTTCAGTCCTCTGGCCTAGTACTTCCATGTCTAAGAATATATCCCAGGTAAATAATTAGTGATATTCACAAACATTTAAGTACAAGAACACTCATTTCAGGATTGCTTAAAATCCTTTTTAAAAACGATGCCCAACAATAGGAAAATGATTTTAAAAATTATGGCAAGTCCATATAAAGGATAGTTGTGCAGCCATTAGAAATCTTATTATAAAAATTGTTAATGACGTGTGGTAGTTATATCTCGACATATTATTCTACATGTTGCTTGATATATAGCTACCCAAGACCACACTGAAGTAAAAATAGTCAAAGAATCTAAAAGGCTAACAATGAGATAAAGATTTGGATCCATGCTTGGAGAGGCAGTTTTTTTTCTCGCTCAGAGGCCAGAGGAGGGAAAGATACAAAATGGGCTGGAGACTCAAATTCTGGAGAATTTGGATAGCTGGACGAGCCCACATGTCCTTGAAATGGGAGGGAGAAGGAACGGATATTGCATGGTGAGAAGCAGGGAGAGGAAAGAAAGATGCCCGGTGACCAGTATTAGTCATCCCTTGAGGAGCCACCATTCTCTAGGTTTAGGTACACTTAAATTCCTCAGCAGAGAGGATCAGGGACATGTACTCATTGTGAGAGGATGGGAAGGAGGAAACCTTGCTGTCCTGGTCAAGGTAGAACTTGGTGGAACCAGCGGGGAATTTCTCTACAAGTATGTCAGCAGTAGATGAATCACGAGGTAATAACCTCATTATGTACTTTTTTTTTAGGATATATGACAGTTCTGAGATTTGTTGATTCATTCAGTAACTGTTTCATGAGCATCTATTATTTGCCAAGCACCCTGCTAGGTACTGGCTATACATTGTTGAACAGGATAGGTTTCTGCCCTCAGGAGATTGTGCGTTTTCATGAAGGAACTCTCACGTCAGTACAAACAGAACACAATAGGAGAGCATGATAGTATTACATTAGGATAATATTTTCCTTGATGGAAATATAATACCATTAATGTAAATGGTTTCACAAAGAATTTTGAGTTCTGCTAGTCCAGCACATGTCAGTCTTTAGTAAATGCTTGGAGGGGGGAGTGATGGATAAGTTCTGATTTGATTTCTTTCAAAAATTGGTTTTGAAACTTGGGAAAGGATTCTCTCATAAAGTTTCTAAACAAGCAGTTCCCAGTCATGATGTATTGATATGTGGTATGTTGAAGTCAGTTTTGAGATCGATGTATTACCAATAATTAGTAACTGGTATAGAGCACCAAAGTTTTTTTTTATCACTTACTTTAAAAAATGTAGTCAATCACATTTCAGGTAAAATAATGACTTGCATCATGATGCCTAGGAGAGGAAAGACTGGACTTATAACCAGAGAGCTGGGAATTGTCATGAGACTTATATCCATTTTATCTCCACTTCAACTTACTGTGGATTCCTGATATGGTGATTTAATCTATCTGAAATTTTTTTTCAAAATTGGACATGTCTATGAGAATTAGTGGATTTGCTTATTATTTATTTTGTGACTGGTAAAGCTTTGTCTTGTAACCATTGTTTTTGCTTTTGTTTGTAAACAATTATAAATATAAAAGATCACATCAAAAAGCACGCTCTTCCATTTTTACTTATAGGCAACATAAATTTTAAAATCAGAGATATCAAGCAGAGGCATACAGTGTTATGTGTCTGGGCTGAATTGACAAGGTCCATCTGTAAGATAATTAAGAGTAGGTACTGCGGTGAATTTCAGAATGTATGCCAGATGTGAAGCAATTCATTACAAAAAGAAAATTGTGTGCAGAAATGACAACTTCAGGTCACATTTGGCTCACCACCTCTTTGCTTAAATACCACCATCATCTAACTTGCTTTTAATGCCTTCTCTTCTGTTGATATGGTTCTCATAATTTGATTTCTTTTAAAGTTTTACTTTTTCCTAAGATATTTATGTATATTAACAGGAATGTGTAACCAGTAATCCATAATCAGTAGAGGACTATTTAGCCCTGTTCTGGCAAAAGACCCGGAAGATATAAAGTGGAGTTTTCCAGAAGGCAAGTGAACCTAGGATCACAGAAATTTCAGTGACTCTTCCATCTTCTTTAACTTGGCATCCTCAAGGAGTTAGTCTAACGTCTCCATTAGCTAAGACTTTTGAGGGCTAGTGATAGAAATTCTCATTGTAACTAACTTAAGCAGAAAAGAGAAAATCTGTTTTTTTGATTTATATAATAAAGACATCCCAAATTAGCGTTGGTTTTCAAGGAGTCAAACAGTGTCAGGGGGCTAGTTGTCTGCATTTTTGTCTCTGCTCCCTTCCGTGTTGATTGCGTAGTCAGGTTCTACGTCATGGCAACATGGTTGCCCAGAAGAACTTGACCTACTTTATTCCAGCTTTAAGTCCAGTGGAGAAGAATGTGTGCTTCTCTTTAAATATTTTTCTCAGTAAACTTGTGTCTGAACCCCTGACTCAGGCTCTGCCTCTATGGAACCCAACCTAAGACAGCAAGTAAGAAAAAACCCCAAAATTGTGCCTGGGAGAGTAGCTTCTCATTGTGCGAGCTCGTATAATAGAGGACGATGGTTTCCACTTTTCACATGCTTGGACCAATTGATGGATAAGGATCTCGGAAATCATTCCTGCTGATCTCCTTCAGAACAAAGAAAATCTATAAGAGCTTCTTTTTTTTTTTTTTTTTACTATTTTCTTTCTTTCTTTTTTTGGATGAAGATCCAAATCAAATGCACATGGCTATTTATGAGACACTTATAATGTCAAGTCATCCAAGCCCCTACTTGGGTGACACTGGGATTCAGTGTTCTCGGAAGAGTGGAGGCCTGGATTTTAGGGACTCTGTAACTGCTCTATGTTTTGAATGGGTCAGAGGTACTTCAGTTGAAAGTTTAACGTTTAGTATGACTCTAACGTTTAATATGACTCTACTAAAAATAAGACGAACGTGAGTAGAAATTTTGTGACTAAAAAAAATTCATCTAAATTCCATGTATTTTGGAGGTGACCTCTTTGAAGCTTTCTGGCTCTCTGATTTCACATTCCAAAGACCAGGAATGAAAGAGGAAGGGCCATAATTTAAGGACACAGTATAAGCACAGTTGATTGTAAAGAACAATAAATTGCCATCAGAAATCAATACATTATTTTGCAAAGCTTGTCTGGCGAGAATCATTCCATCTTCACAGACACAGTGAACGTTTGCCAGATTTATCGTTGTGTGCTGGGGGTTTATACAGCATCATATTTCCAATGGAATCTGTAAGGAAAAGAAGCTTGGTTATTCAGCCTCCGCTTGCAGTGTGGGAAAACTGCACAGAAATCTCAGAGAAGATGCATCTAGAGTTACAACAGAGCAATCTTTTCCCTGTGCAATTAATTGGCCAATCAAAGAAAAGATTCCTGAGATAGTTCATTTAACTGTTTACATCTTACTACTTGATTTTGCATTGCAAATAGGGGTCCAAATTAGATAAGTTGATTAACGTAAATAATATTAAAATTTAGGCAGTCCTAATATATGATGCTTAGTTTTATATTTTTAAAGGGAAAATTTAACATATATTAGGACACTGAAAATATATAAATATGTGGATAGTACCCACAGAATGTACCAAATCCTAAATTATGACTTAAACATAGTAGGAAAGTAGAATTTGAAGATTTTGGATTCAGGCACAAATAATTCAAAGGAGAAATATAGTAAACATTGATTTTTTTTCCCCTTAAAATCCTTACATAAAGATACAGAGAACTTTAGATACATAGTGAAAACTGATTTAGTTGTAATTCACTAATTTGGAGTTCCTAATGATCTGACCTTAGCTAGACTAACATTTACTTGTGCCTTCTATTCAAAAAGAATTAGCTATGCTATGTGAAAAGATTTTGCCAGGGAGCATCTTACCTATTTATTAAAGTACTTGACAGCACGGAAATTGCATTTCATGGAAATTATTTTGTAATTTACCTAGACTTCAATTAGTCCAAAATTGTGATGTGTGACTATACTTTGCTTTATGCCACAAGATCACCTAGTTCAAATCTTAAATATAACATTCTTTTCTAATTAAATATTTTTATAAAATTATATTTTTTCCTCTTTTAATGATCCTTCTTTTAATTTTTATACCATAAATAATAATGGAATGTCATCATTGTATAATAAAACATTCACCTTTCTGGGTAAACTTCTTGGCTCTTATTACTTGTGTCCTGAAATAGAGTCATTTTATTAATTGAAATCATAAACTGTCTTTGCGCTAAGTATAAATTAAGCAGAAGCAATAAAATGTTGGCTGGCCATTTAAGTGATGCTTTGGAGAAGACTGGATGTTTCCAAAGTCCTATATTAGATAAAATAATCAATGTTCAAGGGTCTTGTGTCAGGTGATGCATAGCAAGGTGATTTCTAAGACAGACTTTAATAAAAATAAAAACATTCAAAGAGTAACTTTCCTACCTGAGACTATTTCCCCATCTGAATGCAAAAAGAGGTGGAACTGCTCCATCTGTAACTGTCTCCATCCAGAGCATAAAATCCAACTTCTGGACAGGTATCAGGGAAAGTGAGATTTTCTCATGATCCCAGGGGCCTTGTCTGACCTACCATGCCTTCTAAGGAATAACCACGAGGCTCTGAGGCCGCCTAGTCTCTAAGATCAGTCCAAGAAGACCCTCAGTCTCGGGGTGACTCACTTCTGAAAAATCCTGTCCCTATAAACAAAGAGTAGATAGGAGAGGTGGAATGGAAAACTGTGCTTATATTCTGACTGTTTCCATTGAAAATATCATGGGTGTCAGGAGCACTGATTTTAATCAGCCTCCCACAGGTTGTGAGGACATCGGAAATCCTGGCAAGTTCCGAAAGATGTAAGTTTCTATTAGATACTGTATAACCTAGGGCCACCATCTCAGAAGATATACTCACAATATTTAACAGTTGCACAAATTCTTCTGTTTATCTGCACTTCCCTGTCTTTATAAGTGCCCTTCAGCTTAAAATTACTGATCTGTAAGATAAGGTGACATTTGGTCATTTATTCACCAAATACTTATTGTTCTATATCAGGCATTGTGGGTAGGCATTGGAGATACAGAAATTAATGTGATAGACAAAATTCGTGTCATCAGAGACCTTATATTCCTGGGTGCGGATGTGAGGAGACAATAGACAAGTCTTTAATATAAAAATTAAGAGCCATAAGAACTACAACAGGGGCCGGCCCGGTGGCGCAGCGGTTTAGCTCGCGCTTGGCAGCCCGGGGTTTGCGAGTTCGGATCCCGGGCGCCTGCTGGACGCACTGCTCGTCAGCCATGCCGTGGCGGCGTCCCATATAAAGTAGAGGAAGATGGGCACGGATGTTAGCCCAGGGCCAGTCTTCCTCAGCAAAAAGGGGAGGATTGGCAACGGATGTTAGCTCAGGTCTGGTCTCCCTCACAAAAAAAAAAAAAAAAAAAAAAAAGAACTACAACAAACAAAGCAGGGGGAGGTGTTACAGTGATGGGGTCGACACAGCAGCTGTTTTAGTTAAGAAATCAGAAAGCATTTTTTGTTTAATATTCAACTTTTAAAGTGTTTCATGAAAAGGCAGATATATTTTTGCAAGGTGGTTGTTTAGTCAGAGTTCTCCAGAGAAACAGAACCAATAGGATGTAGATTCAGATATAGATATAGATGATCTTGATATAGGTATAGATATAAATATAGAAATGAGGAGACTTATGATAGCAATTGGTTCTTACCATTAGGGAGGCTGAGAAGTTCCATAATCTGCTGTCTGCAGGCTGGAGAACCAGGAAAGCCAGTGGTATAACTCAGTCCAAGTCCAAAGACCTGAGCACCAGGGGGCTGCTGGAACCGGGAGCTCCAATGTCCAAGCGCAAAATAATATGGACATTCCAGCTCAAGAAGAGAGAGAAAATTCACCCTCCCTTCACCTTTTTTGTTCCATTCAGGCCCCAAGGGATTGGATGGTGTCCACCCACATTGGTGAGGGCGCATCTCTTTACTCAGTCCACCCAATCAAATGCTGATCTCTTCTGGAAACGCCCTCACAGACACACCCACAAAGAATGTTTTACCAGCTGTCTGGACATCCCTTAGGCCAGTCTAGCTGACATAAAATTAACCATCACAGTGGTACCAGAGCTGATCTTTGTTTCAGCTTGTTAATCATATTGATGTCCTGCTTATACATGGACAAATGTTGGTTATTTATGGTAATCTGACTTGGAAAGGTCAGTGAGTCTGAAGCTTCAACTTGTACAATTTTGCCTTTTCCTTTGAAAAAGAATGTGTCTCCTCAGTCACATGTTAGAAGGAGAAGAATGGATGCTTGACTTTGCAGTCAGATATGTGGCCTGGGGTCCTTCTGTGAGGGGTAGGGTACCTACTGCCCATGCATTACTATTGGAGACATGCTCCCATCACCTTAAATCAGCAGAATTCCTGTTGATTTCAAAGGGTGTGCTATAAAGGTAAGGTTGCATACCAACTGACAGGTCAGAGCCTAAGAGATTCCACGTCAGCAGTCTTTCTCCTTAAATATGCACTTTTAGTCTTCAAGTCTTTCAAACAATATAGTTGTCAATAATTTAGTAAATAATCTCCAATGTCTTAACACTTTTACAGCACTTTGGGTTTGCAATCTGATAATGTTTTACATCCTGAATGCTGCTACAAATCAAAAATATTTATTACATAGCCGAGTATTTACAGAAACAGAGCTCTTCTAGGAAAAGGGGGAAAAAAGGACAAATGTTTGTAGATAAATATTTGCAAAATAAAAATGTTTTAACGGGAAAACCTGTTGCAGAGAGAATGGAATCGATACCCAACTTGAACGAAAAATCGAGTAACCTTCATCTCATTTGCCTGGTTTATGATGAGATAGTCAAAGACTGGTTTGATCACATTCTGATGAGATCTGAAGATGCAGAAAATGGGTTCTGTTTATTACTTAGAATAGTACCTTGCACTTAATAAATGCTTAATGAACTTGTGTTAACTTGATGCCTCCCTTGTTTATGGTGACACAGGGTATAGTCCTGAAAAGTAGTTTTATTCTTCTAGTCAGCAGGAATTCACAGACATCCTGCTTTAACTACAGCTCGTGCATGTCAGGGATTATTAGAGAAATACAAAGAAATGCATGGAATATTGGTGCTTTTATTGATATTTCCTATTATTTTTCACTACACCAGTGGTTCTTAACTCTATCCAAACCAATGTCAATTTTTGTAACAAGTATTTCGTAATATATCTTTTCCTCTCCTGAAGTGAAATGCATGTGTAATATAACCTACTTACCATATAATTTAAAAATATAATGTCCTAATCATAAGTGAGAAATAATAAAAACCTATTGTGATTTATAACAATAATAATATAATGTGTATTTCAGTACAGGAACATTGAGGCCTGACCATGCTAGAAGACAAAACTATAGTCAATGTTTGCACTTGGAATTGCCTGTTTTTACACATCTATGTATTGATCCAGGTGTATGAGTTGGTTATTGTATTTGGAAAATACTGAAAATTTCCAAAATGCTTAATGAATGACTCAGTTAAGTTCTAAACCAGAGTAAAAGTTACATCAATTTACACAGAGATTGTGCTTCTGGAAAACTGAGTGTTTAAAATTGTGAAAAAGATATTTTAGGTTGTATGTGACGTGCAGTTAGTTTCTAGGCTCAGAAGATTATGAACAAGTTTGTCACCTACATGGACATTCATGGGACATTTCAAAGTCTTTCAGAATGCAGGAGCATCCTTTGCTCTCTGAGACAGAGATGTCTAGTATCCTCCAATTACAGTCATGCCCCACCCCATCCCTCTTTCACTGTGACAACAAAAGGAAGTGACCCTTCATATTTCCAAAATGTTTCCTATAAAACCATACCATGCCTGTTGAGGGACATATCTGGGGTACTTCAAATCACACCAAAAGTAATCACTATTTGAGAGTCTTCTCTCCCATTACAGCAGGCGTTCATGACCCATCTCCAAGTTTTTGTTCTTTGCTTTTTTCCCAAAATGGAGGTGATTTTTATTGTAAAGTGATATAAAAGTGATGTATGTTTACTGTGAAAGCAATCTCACATAACCCAGGCTGTGGGGGTATCATTCTTCTTAGGAGGAACCCTTAATCATTGGAGATAGTTTTGCAAGATGAAAAACTACATTTCCCAGCCTCCCTTGAAGATAAGGGTAGACTATGAAATATACATGGAGAATTTGGGTGGAATTTCCATAAAAGCATTTTCCCCCAGCTTTAGTGAGGTATAACTGGCAAAAATTGTATACAAAGTGTACAACATGATGATTTAATACTGTGAAATGATTACCACAATCAAGTTAATTAACACATTCATTTATTACCTCACATAGTTACCTTTTTTGTGTGTGTGGTGAGAACACAAGATCTACTCCCTCAGCAATTTTCAAGTACATCATGGGTTGTTGTGAGAATTAAATTAGAAAATATTAAATGGCCAAATAGGACTTAGCATAATCAATAAATAATTATTAAATAAATATTAGAAATGATGATGATGGTGATGAAGATAATGATAATTTAGAATTAGAAGATGTGGGCTACCTCCCCAGTTCTCCCACAGCTGTGTTGGCTTGGATAATCTGTTTAATTTTCCCGAGCCTCCATTTTCTCCTCTACTCAGTGAGGATAAACATCTACCTCACCTGATTATTTTGATAACAGATGTACTCAAATGAGTACCTGGGATGGAGAGGGCATTTGGGTAAATTAAATCTTATTTTCATCCTGAAAATATGCAAAATCAGCATCCTATCAATATCATAATTAATATCACAATATCACATTTTTTTTCTCTAATTTAGCTTTCCGTTCTAAAAGTCAAGATCAGTCACTGTTCTTCAGATGCAGTTGTCACCTATGGTTTCCTCTGCCACACCAAATTTCTTGTTTATCTGGAAGAAAGAATCTGAAGCATTAATTGTGCATAGGAATGCCTTGTCATTTAAAAAAGATAGCCCCTGCTCCTTAGCTTAATTCTTCTGTTCTGAAGGGAAACCTCCTTGTCCAAGTCTCTTTTCCTCATAGGTGCAA
This sequence comes from Tapirus indicus, assembly GCA_031878705.1. Lineage (NCBI taxonomy): Eukaryota > Metazoa > Chordata > Mammalia > Perissodactyla > Tapiridae > Tapirus > Tapirus indicus. The sequence continues at coordinate 49,087,110 of CM062929.1, forward strand.
AGTGTCATGTTTCCTTAATAACCAACACAAAGCAACCATGTGGCATTAAAAATCATCCACCAGGTGTCAAGATGGCGGTGTAGGCGGACTCTGAGCTCACCTCTTCCCATGGGCGCAAGAAATTTACAACTACTCTTGGAACAATTGCCCCTGAGAGAGAACCAAAAACTGGATAAAAAGAACCCCCGCAACAAAGGACAGTCCTGACTGAGGAGGAAGGATAGAAATTCCTTTTGGGAGAGAAAAAAGCCACCTTCACAAGCCACACTGCTTCACAGCTGCCTGGGAGCTCCTAAGGTATGCAGCCTTCCCTGGAGGAGTGGGGGACCTGAGCAGGGGAGAATTACCACTATAAGCATCCTTTGGACTCTGCACAACCTAGATGAGTGTCATAATATCTGGCTTTGCTGGCTACTCATAACAATGGGGAATACCCCCAGAAAAGCTATTGGGTATAAGGGAAAAACAGCTGGCTCTCAAAGGACCCCCACACAAATTCACCCATTTCAGAAAGCAACCTCACATCACCAGAAAGAAAGGTGCACAGTCCTTTGGTCAAAAGAGACACATCTGTTAGGCTCTGGGTGCATCTTGGTGAGAGGTGAGAACTCTACAGTGACTGAGACATTGGTAGCAGCCATTATTGTGACCTAGTACAGGCATACTGACACAGACCTTGGCAGACACCACTGAAGCTCTTCCCCTGGCCTGTTAGCCCAGTCTGCCCCACCCACTATAGCACTGATTTAATCCAGCTTAGCCAGGACAGGCAGCCCCTCCTAGGGACTGTCCCCACCCAACAGCAAGCCCTCGGGTCGCTGCCCAAGCAATCAGGCAAGAAAAAGAAATAAAAGGGATCCAAATTGGAAAGGAAAAAGTGAAACTGTCACTATTTGCAGATGACATGATTTTATATATGGAATACCCTAAGGAATCCACCAAAAAACTTTTAGAAATAATAAATGAATACAGTAAAGTTGCAGGATACAAAATCAACATACAAAAGTCAGTGTGTTTCTGGGGCCGCCTGGTGGCGCAGCGGTTTAGTCCGCGCTTGGCAGCCCGGGGTTCGCGGGTTTGGATCCCGGGCGCCTGCCGACGCACTGCCTGTCAGCCATGCCGTGGCGGTGTCCCATATAAAGTAGAGGAAGATGGGCATGGATGTTAGCCCAGGGCCAGTCTTCCTCAGCAAAAAGAGGAAGATTAGCAATGGATGTTAGCTCAGGGCTGGTCTTCCTCACACACACACACAAAAAATCAGTGTGTTTCTATACACTAACAACAAAGTAGCAGAAGGAGAAATTAAGAACACAATTCCATTGATAATTGCAGCAAAAAAATAAAATACCTAGGAATAAACTTAACCAAGGAGGTGAAAGATCTGTACACTGAAAACTATAAAACATTGTTGAAAGAAATTGAAGAAGACACAAAGAAATGGAAGGATATTCTGTGCTCTTGGGTTGAAAGAATTAACATAGTTAAAATGTCCATCTTCCTAAAGCAATCTATAGATTCCATGCAATCCCTATCAAAAATCCAACAACATTTTTCACAGAAATAGAACAAAGAATCCTAAAATGTATATAGAGGAAGAAAAGATCCTGAATAGCCAGAGGAATACTGAGAAAAAAGAACAAAGCTGGAGGAATCACACTCCCTGATTTCAAAATATACTACAAAACGGTAGTAACCAAAACAGCATGGTACTGGCACAAAAACAGACACACAGATCAATGGAACAGAATTGAGGCCCCAGAAATAAACCCACACATCTAGGGACAGCTAATTTTTGACAAGGGAGCCAAGAACATACGATGGAGAAAGGAAAGTCTCTTCAACAAATGGTGCTGGGAAAACTGGACAGCCACATGCAAAACAATGAAAGTAGACCAGTATCTTACACCATACACAAAAATTAACTCCAAATGGGTTAAAAACTTGAATGTAAGACCTGAAAGTATGATACTTTTATAAGAAAACATAGGCAATATGCTCTTCCACAGTGGTCTTAGTAGCATATTTTTAAGTAGCATGTCAGACCAGGCAAGGGAAATGATAGAAAAAATAAACAAATGGGACTGCATCAAAATAAAAAGCTTCTGCACAGCAAAAGAAACCATCAACAAAATGAAAAGACAACCTAACAATTGGGAGAAGATATTTGCAAACCACATATCTGATAAGGGGTTAATATCCAAAATACATAAAGAACTCATACATCTCAGCAACAATAAAAAAACTAACAACCCAATTAAAAAAATGGGAAAAAGATCTGAACAGACATTTCTCCAAAGAAGATATACAAATGACCAACAGGCACATGAATAGATGTTCAGCATCATTAACTATCAGGGAAATGCAAATCAAAACTACAATGAGATGTCACCTCACTTCCATCAGAATGGCTATAATTAACAAGACAGGAAACAACAAGTGTTGGAGAGGATGTGGAGAGAAGGGAACCCTCATACACTGCTGGTGAGAGTGCTGACTGGTGCAGCCACTACGGAAAACAGCATGGAGATTCCTCAAAAAATTAAGAATAGAACTACCATGTGATCCAGCTATTCCACTGCTGGGTATTTATCCAAAGAACATGAAAACACGAATGCATAAAGGTACATGCACCCATGTGTTCCTTGCAGCATTGTTCACAATAGCCAAGACTGGAAAGCAACCTAAGTATCCATCAAGGGACAAATGGATAAAGAAGACGTGGTGTATATACACAGTGGAATACTACTCAGCCATGAGAAATGATGAAATCTGGCCATTTGTGACAACATGGAAAGAACTGGAGGGCATTGTGCTAAGTGAAATAAATCAGAGGGAGAAAGTCAAATACCATATGATCTCACTCATAAGTAGAAGATAAAAACAACAATGAACAAACGCATAGAGACAGAGATTGGATTGGTGGTTACCAGAGGGGAAGGGGGAAGGGAAGAGGGCAAAAGGGGTGATTAGGCACAGGTGTATGGGGATGGGTTGTCATTAGTTTTTGGGTGGTGAACATGATGTAATCTACACAGATGAGAAACATAGTGATGTACACCCAAAATTTATATAATGTTATAAACCAATGTTACCACAATAAAAAAAAAAGTAAAAAAAATCATCCACACTAAATGCAATCTGGTATCCTGGGCTGTATCCTGGAATAAATGAAGGATATTACTAGGGAAATGGGTGAAATACAAATGAAGTCTGGAGTTTAGTTAATAGCGATGTTTCAATGTTGATTTCTTAGTTCTGACAAATGCATCAGGTTGTGAAATATCTTAACAATAGGAGGATCTGGATAAAAGAGATATAGGAAATTGCCACACTACCTCTGCAACATTCCTGTAAATCTAAAACTTTTCCATAGTTCATTTAAAAAATTTAAAAAGTTTAAAAAATAGTCATCCACAAAAAATATTAATAAATGTCCAAATTTCTGTTTGAATACTTTTCCTGCCTAGTGTTGTTCTTCTTAAAAAAAATTCTAGAGAGTGTGTATATCATATGGACCTGAGATTATTTTTCATGACTGTATTCTCTCCTGGCTTCCTCAGCCAAGGTAAGATTTTCTATTATAGCATTTAGCAATAAAGTAATTTTATTTTTCCTTTGTTATTGTTCCAAAATTTTTACCTACAGGATTTTAATTTATGGAGGTGACTGAGTAAGGATACAAAGAGGCCAATGCCATTGAAAGGAGATTTTTATTACTTACATTTCCCTGTGTGACCCACACAGGGTCACATGGGGAAGGACCAGTTGCTGGCCAGGAGGCAGAAGCAGGATTGAAGGGAAAGCTGAGGCCAGAGCCTTTACTGGGGTTTCTATGGAAAAGGCGAGGCAGACCAGGGAAACAACTTAGGATCTGATAGTTTGAATAATGTCAGTGGACCCTATAGGGGCTACAGGGGTGGACCCTAATTGCTGGTATCTGGCCCTGGAATGATTTAGGGTAGGGGAAATATTGGCTTGTGTGTGAGTTAGACAAAGGGAGTTAGCAGTACAGATTTGGGATTGGGATTGGGGTTGGTATAGATTTGGAATGGTTTTCCTATGAAAGGCATGCTTTTAGGCAAGTTGTTATTATCTTTAGGAGGTGGCTAACCCTGGGAGGGGCAGTCTCTCCTTGGGTCTGTAATGCTCTCAAATGCTAGAGCAACAAGAATATAGAAGATAAGAATATATAGTTAATATAATTGATCCTGTGATGAATGGATGCCAAATAGACCAATCTAGAATCTAAGAAAACACAGACAGTTATTTTATTTGGAGGAAAGTTGGGCTACTTCTTGGGAGCTATATTTCTTTGAATATTTTTTTAAACATCCTTCGATTCCTCTCTTCCTGCAGACAGATAGAAAGGTTAAGATTTCCAGTCTGGACCACGTTAGATCTGGGTTTGATTTGCAGCTCTGACACTCACTAATCCAAGACCTTGGGTGAACCACTGAGCCCAGTAACCTCCATGTCTTCATCTACATCATCTACATCTATAATAATCCCTGCCTCATAGCTTTGTTGTAATAATCATGGAAAATAATCACTATAAGATATCTTGTAGAGTGTATGGCACATGATACCTGCTCAATAAACTTTACCTATTAATAATAATAATGAATTTAGTTGGAACTCAGAGAAACCAAAATTCCTGAGGACCTGGGGACTGTGCCTGTATGTCACTATTTTAATCCCAGTTTGTTTGAAAGTGTGGGCACAACAGGGATTTGCCGTAATTCTAAATTTGCCATTATTCAGAATCTTTAAATCTACAAGAGAGGAAATCTGTTTTATCCTTCTGGCCTTTATATACCAGATTAAAAACAAAATCCCTGTTAAAGGTGCTTTATCTGAATGACTTAAAATCTATGGACTTAGCTCTAAACCCAGCATTCTTGCTCTTTCGTGTCCCCTTGTCAACCAGTTCTCGTGTTTAGTCTCAGGTGGTGACCGCCCAGCATCGAGACGCCTGTTCAGTTCAGACAGTTCAGTAAAATGAATGAACTTTTGCAGCTTACCTTCAAATTGAGGGTGACATTTTTTTTGACTAATGAGGGCTTGACTGAATGCTCTATTTTGAAACCAGTTAAAATCAAGGAAAGATTCTCCCAAACTGTTAGCCAAAAGTAACGCTTCTTTTCTCAGAATTCCTGTTTTGCTTTGTTTTATGACTTTCTAATGACCTTTGGCACTTCTACCACAGGACATCATCGTTGGGGGACTCGAGTTCTTTTACTTCCTAGATAAAAAGTCTTCCCTGGCCCAGATCTGCCTTGTTTCTTCTAAATCACTGGCTGCCGCATGCTGCGCATAGTAGGTCCTCAATGGCTTGTCGGCACTGGGAATGGTTGCTGTGTGGGTGGCAGCCTCAGCAGTGAACCTCAAATGCAGGCTCACTCCCAAACTGTGCTAATTTACTAAAGAAGTGTTTAGTCTAATTTCAATTCTAGAATTTTCTGATTTTAATGTCATACAGAGGCCATGGCGAATGATGGAAGAGCATAAGCTTTGGAGCCAGGTTACCTGAGCTCTGCCTGTTAACAGTGTATGCTTGCCTAATTGCCTCTTTATGTTCTGTTTCCTCACATGCAAAATGCCGATAAGGGTAGAGCCCTCTTCATGCAGGTGCTGTGAGGACTCAATGAGCTTTACTACACACGAAGTGTCTAAAACAGTGCTCTGCAAACAGTAAAGCTACAAGTATCATGTTAAAGAGATTAATAGAAGAAAATCATAGACCTTAAATCATATGTCAACTTTGTCTAGAGGTAACATAGAGGGAAGAGAGAAATGTGGTATGAAGGCATTTGTATTTCACACACACACACACACACACGTGACTAAAAGATATAATTAACCTATTAACCAAGAGGTGGTGGGATGTTTTGGAAAGAGTAGTGGGATGGAAACTAAAAGACCTGAGGTTTAGATTCCTCATCTGAGAAATGAGATGATTATAGTATATAAATAATAATAATAATAATAATAAAGTAAATGTGGTGAACTCAACCGTGTGTAAGGCACTGTGCTGAGAGCTTTGCACTCATGTCACCTTCTTCTTCCAACACTGAGGGAGGTGTTACAATTTTATATTTACAGTTTATCCTTTTTCAGATTTAACTGAGACTGTCATCACCCTCCTTGGGCATGGAGCTTTGGAGTTCAGCTTCATCTGTCAGTACCCAAATTGGGGTCGCTTCCTCTCTGACTCCAAATCCCAGGCCCTGCTTAGCTCTCTTATCCCGGCCACATCCAGCCAACCCTTGTGATGAGGCATGTTTCCTAAACCCATTCACAAACAAATGTATAAATGGTTGATGGAGAAATGTGCGTAGGACCACAGCATCAGTTTGAAAGCCTCCAAGGTATCCTTGTAGACCCAGCCCACTCCTGACTTCTCCTTTTCTCATGACAATTAGTGTAATCTGATGATTCAGAGACCTGGTTTGAATTTTTTTTTTTTTTTTTTAGAGCTTAAGTAGAAAGATGGGGCCAATAGGTAACATTGCAAAACACCGCATAATTTTGTGAATTGAGAGCAGCATAGTGAAAACTATTTAGTACATATTTGAAAAGATTCATGAAAAGCATCTAGGGTGTGTAGAGATAATTGTCTGATTGTAATGGTAATGCTCGAGATGGAGCCTTGTGTAAGGTGTTTGGTATTTCAAACCTTTGGAAAGAATTTCACTGTCTAGTCGACATTAATTTGTGAGTATTCACAAATAGGGTATGGATAGGGAGAGCACAAGGATGCATGCAGCAAAAAAGACACTCAAATGGGAGAAATGCTCAATTTGAGTGAGAAATGCAGTGATCTTTATTGCCATATAAAGTCTCAGGATTATCACTCGTTTTGTTAAGCAAAAATACAACGTGAGCTGAATATCATCTTTAATTATTTCATTTCATCCCAAGGATGGATTTAAGTGATGCAAATCCCAAAAAATATGTGCACTTGGGTGAGATTAAAGTCTTTAGCCTACACATGCTAAGAAAATCATGAATTCACAGTATGATATTGAACACTGTAAGCTCTTACACGCGTCCTTCTCTCCTCCTCCCTATGGCCTGGGTCTCTACATACACAGCTCCCTGTGCTCCACCCTAGGCAGAAGGTCCTTCATACATTTGACAGCTGTGGTTAATAGGCTTTATTTTCTAATTGAAGAAGTTAGCATAAAAAAGAGATTTCAGATATTTCTAACCACCTAATGAAACCCCTAAAAGGTTATTGATGGAAAGGTTGCAGCTGTTTAGATGGTTGAAGACAGAATTTTAACTGAACCATATATACTTCTTCATTTGAAGATGGAAGGAATGAATGCAATGTTAGGATGCCAAGGAGTTTATTTCTGGCAGAAAGTATTTGGGATAATAAATATGAAAGAACTTGAGAGTGAATTTGCATTTATAAGTGCTGTTCAACGTAATGAGCCATTATTATCACTATAATTATGAGAAGCCCAGATTTTCAATCTGGAATTTATGTGTTTTCAACAACCAATCTTTTTTTTTTTTTCTTTCAGAATTTATATAGTATATATACATCATAAGGAGGAGGCTTTTGAAAAATTCCTATGGAGTGAGGCTGTTTCATATGATATTTACAAAACTTCACAGTCCTTTAAATGGAATTAGACTATTTACATACACACACACACGTGCATTTTTAACTTTCCTCTCTTGAATGTCTTGAATTTGTTCAATAGAAATTTAATGAATGTGGCCTATGAACTGGAGATACACGTACCAATATGATTCAGCACAGTTTTAAACAGTTAATATTAAATGGATCTATTACATAAGTAACACAGACTCATTTAAGAAAATCTGGACAACTGAAAAATCGTGAGGGGGTGACTCATCCATAATCCCACTCCTTGAAGATAAGTACCAGCAAGACGGTGGTGAGCCTCCTTCTGACTTCCGTTCATCTGTATCACTCTCTTCATTTTGTGTTTTATAAGAAACGAGATCATGGGATGCATCCTATTTTATAGGCTGTCTTTTTCTTCACTTAATGTTGTCAACATTTCCACAAACCAAAGAACATTCTTCTATAGTGTGATTTTGAGCAAGCACATACTGACTCATCTTATGGCTATCCTATATTCTACTTAATCTACCCTAATTGGACATGAAGATGATTCATAGTTTGTTTGCTATGGTAAATAACACTGTAACATTGCCCTTGTGAACACATATTTGAGCATATCTCAGTTTCCTTAGAATACATTTTTAGCAGTACCATTTCTAGATTAAAAGGAATGAACATTTTGAGGACTTGGATACAGATTAGCAAATTGCCCCTGAGAAAGTCTGTAGAAAAACCTCTCTGTATTTGCTCTTATACTCTCTCATTCTTCTCCTGGGCAGCATTTATCAGAATTGTTAAATACTTAATTCGATGCTTTATGTCCATCTCTTCTACCAGAATGTAAGTCCCATGAGGGTCAGGGACTGTCTGCTTTGGACACCGCTATGTCTGCAGCACCTGGAACTGTGCCTGGCACAAAGGAGTCACTCAATAGATGTTTCTAGATTGAAAGAAAGGAAGAAGGAAGGAAGGAAGGAAGGAAGGTAGGAAGGAAAAATGAGCAAAGTGGGAGGGAGAGAAGAAGAAATCAGAAGTGAAGGGAGAAAGAATGGAAAGATAGAATCATTCTGACTCAGTTTTTAATTTGTAAATTAAGTGGGGAGTGGTTAATGGGTATTCTTGAACTGTTTTCAATCCAACATTTTTCAGCACTGGCAATTATAAATGGTGTAAATAGTATCTGTCCGGGTCAGTAAAAATGGCTTTCAGAAATGAGAAGGATTTAATACAAGAGAACAGATAGAAATGTGTAGCTTAATGCCTGATTGCACAAGCCTGAACGTGACACAGATTACTTCCTGGTGGGAAAACCAAGAATCGCTTTGCAGTGTTCATGCAACACCTGGTGATGAACACCGGAAATGCTGGGCTTTCTTATGGCACAAGGGACGTGAATGGAGCATGGGGTGGCAGTGGGCTGGAGAGATAAGAGGGAAAAAAATAACAAGTAGATAAATATTTGCATTTATGCTGCAAACACAGATTGGCAAAGTGTTAAAGAAAATAAATGTCTTCACTCTGAGGACAGTTGGAGAGGATATGGAGAAGAGCCTTTAAGATAAGCAGATGAGGAAAGATTCGTGCAGATAAGAAAGACCGTTGGTTCAAAGACTGGAACTCAGAATTTTAAGCTAATGCGTGTTTATTGGGTTGAAGATTATTCAACTGACATAAAGGAAATTGTTTTTCTTATACAACTTATTTCACAGCCTCTCTTTCATCCCCCCGCTTGTCTTTCTAAAAAATATATAAATATACTTTTTTTTTGCCAGGACAAAAGGATTTGGCCCCTTAGAGCAGATGTTGAAGGTAATACTAGGCTGTGAGGGAAGGATGATAAATAAATTGACATGGAAGACAATCTGATCACAGTATCATTAGCTTGGAAATACCCGGCGGGTACAGTGTATAACAGGGGCAGTTGAGGCAGAATTGTATATTTGGCTGGTGCACAGTAAATATTAAATATTAATAAAACGAATTCCATTGTTTTCAACTCTGGGGAGGGGCGGGATTTGTTTTGCTCAGGGATTTTTGTTTTGAATTCCCTAACTAAAATTAGTGTTTGAAAAAATACTGTTTCTCCACGAAATGATGGAAATTTAAATTCTCCCTGTTAGGCTTATGCTGAATTTAAGAAATGCAAAGGTGATACTTCAAGAGAGGAGGTCAAGATAAGATCAGTAGAAAAAATCAAGCAGAGGGCATTTAAATACCATACTATCAATGAGTAATATTTTTAGTCCTGTAAGAAGGCTGCAAGATCTACAGGAATAAGCAGAACTGTAGATAAAAAGGAATTTAAAGTGGTGGAGGCGCTTTGGAGACTTCAATGATTAAAGGGCACAATTCATAGTCATAACAACATGAAGCAAATAGCTTATTCTCAGTGTGCGGGCTCTTAGATGAATTCATTCAATATTTCTCATTTCTTTAAGAGGATATAAGAAAGTCGTTTACTTTGTATTGCGCAGGAGACACTGTGTTCCAGAATGAGGCTCTCAGGATTCCAGTTCTACAAGCGGAGGGCTCTCTGTCCATGTGATGCTTTATTTAACTTCATCTTCCCACCTGCATCTAAATTCTGGCTCCCTCCAGAGAAACCTTTCAGGTTTCTGCTAGGGGTATCCATGCCATGACACATTAACCCAAATATAGAGAGACACGGCTCAAGGAAGTTTTGTGATGATGCTGGCCATTTTGAAAGGGGAGAAGGTGTAGGTAGAGGAATGCAGAGCATGCAAAGTTGTATAAGGACTTCATTCCACGGGTTTTTGAGTTACGTGGACCTGAGCTTAAATTCAGCTCTGTCGTTTGTTGGGCAGCCCTAGACAAGTTACTGAAACTCTCTGAGCTTTATTCTTCACCAGAGGATAATATTTGTACATTACAGATTGAATTCAGGATTAAAAATAGTTCTGTATGTAATGACCTTAATAAGCCTGATGCATTATAAGCATTTAGGGAATGGTAGTTTAAAACAGAAATAACAATAACAGAATAGCGGCTGCTTCAATATCAATTATCACATGATTTAGCACTCTAAGAAGCATAACTTTTAAATTTAATTTTTGTTTTTCTATTTAACAAGGAAGTGTGCAAGCGCAGAAAGAATCCTCTTTTGAAGTTAGAAGACTGGGTGTCTCTGAAAGACCTTGGGCAAGTTATCAGACCTTCTGAGTCTTAGTATTTCTGTATTAGTTTTCTTTTGCTGCTATAACAAATTGCCACAAACTTTAGTGTCTTAAAACAACCTAAATTTGTCATCTTACAGTTCTGTAGTTGGGAAGGCTGACACAGATCTCATTAGGTTCAAATCAAGATGTCAGCAAGTCTGTGTTCTTTCTGGAGGCTCTAGGAGAAAATCCACTTCCTTGCCTTTCCCAGCTTCTAGAAACTTCTGCAGTCCCTGGCTCATGCCTCTTTTCCATCTCCAAAGCCAGCAACGGCTGGTTGAATCTTTTCCCCATCACATTACTTTGACTCCTCTTCGGCTTCCCTCTTCCACTTCCCTCTTCCACTGTTAAGAACCCTTGTGATTATATTAGATAATCTGGGATTATCTCTCTGTCTCAAGGTCAACTGATTAGCAACCTTAATTCCATCTGCAACCTTAATTTCCCCTTGCCATATAAGGTTAATATATTCACATGTTCTAGGAATTAGGACATGGACACTTTTGGGTGGCCATTATTCTGCCTACCACATTTATATTCATTAAATGGAAAGAATAGCTAATAGAGTAGAAATTATTTTAAATTAAAATAAAATTAAAAACATATAAATTTCCATTCATTTGCTAATCTTGTTGTAGGACAGGGGCTTTTTCTCTGAGTATTGGAGTTTGGCATCATTCTTATGTAAATCATACCTTAACACATATTGATAGTTTTTAGTTTCTTTTTTTTTTTGGGTGAGGAAGACCAGCCCTGAGCTAACATCTGTTGCTAATCCTCCTCTTTTTGCTGAGGAAGACTGGCCCTGGGCTAACATCGTGCCTATCTTCCTCTACTTTATATGGGACGCCACCACGGCATGGCCGACAGGCAGTGCGTCCGCGGGCGCCCAGGATCCGAACCCGCGAACCCCGGGCTGCCAAGCGCGGACGAAACCGCTGCGCCACCGAGCCGGCCCCATTTAGTTTCTTTTTTTAATTAAGAGGAAATTTAAAAAATATGTACTGTGAAGCAATGTGTGTAGACTATTTTTAGATATTTTAACAATTTTCCCATTTTCATATGACTTTCTCGTTCAAACCTAGTTCAATTCCTTTTCTATCTTTCCAAATATTTCAACCTAATTTTCATAGAAAAATTATTTTTCACTAATATTCACCAATTTCTGTGAAGTTTAACTAAGTTGTATGCTTTTAATAACAGGAACAAATGACATAAGCAATTACAATTGATCTTGGTTTGCATAGAATTTACCCAGCGGAAGCACAGGTGTACAGGCAAACGAGCGAGGCAGGGACTGGTAAGCATCAGTCACTATGTTTGACTGCAGCAATGGAGATTGTCAAGTCGGTTAAGTGGAGACTGATTAAAAGAGTTTCTATTATAACAGGAGCTGACATTATCACATGCTCATTACACACCAGGCACCATGGGATATGTTTACATGCATTATACCTTTTAATTTTTATTACAACCCTTTGAGGAAAGTTGAACTTGATAAGAGAGGTAATTTCCCAAAAGCTGAGTAGCTGGTATGAAGAAAGTTAGGATTTGAAATTATATAGTCTGACTTGGCAGTTCATCACACAGCCTTACTCCCAGTCTGTTGTCCACTCTCTCATGTAAACCTCAGAGGGCTACCTGTAGGATTAAAGGAGATAATTCATATGAAAATGTCTGGTAGATGCAAGGCTTGGTCATGGTTGGTGTTTAATCATGCTTGGCCGATTCAAATCTGAGTATGTAACTTAATAATTATTAACCAAAGGTAATTGATCAATTTTAGAGCACAGACTATAGAGGAAGTCCTGTGCCAGGAAGTGTTAATTTAAAAAAAAAGATACAATAGATAAACTACATATAATAAGAGTTACCATTTATAGAGCACTCATTCTCTGCCAGACCCTGGGTCAAGCTCTTAGCACACGGTGTCTCATTCAATCCAATGTCCCCAATACTATGAAGTTGACACTATCGTTATCCCATTTTACAGTTAAGAAAACCAAGCAAAGGGAAGTTAAATTATTTGTTCTAGGTCACAGAACTGGCAGATGGTAAAGCTCTGGAGGGACTGATGAGGTTTATAAGATTCTAAAATTCAGTTCTTGGAAATCTTTCTTTGAGGAGAAGGGTAGGTGGAATAATATAATAAAGAAAGAATTGACTAAATTTAGCCAACATTAAAATGTGAAATTGTTTCATTTCCCACAGGGTACCTTTTTGTTTCCACTTTGTTATTATCTCCACCAAAGGGCTATCATACCTGTAGACATAGAAATAATCTGAGTCATCTGTGTGATTTATCAAAAGCCTATTGATAGTAAACCAACAATAATAGGATGCATGCATGTTTTGTAAGTCTATTGTTTCTGTTAAAAATTTTAGAATGAGTGACTATTTGAATATAACACCAATTATGTTGAGATGAATATCTATTTGGGTAGAATACTGGGTTTCTAAATTCTTGGTCAGTTACCAACAGCCTTCCCATTTTTGAAGGAGAAGGAGATGCAAAAGGGATGCTCTGGGGAGAATGCACAGCCCATACCCTTACAGAGAAGTTGTGACGCTGGCGTGTGAAGCTGAGCCAAAATGACTCTTGGTCACACTGGCCAAAGACTGTCCTTAAAAATAAGTTGACCAACATTTTTGCTCTTTTCCCTGGGCTAGGTCTATAACTAATCAAGGCCATTAGTGGTTTCCAACCCAGCTCTCCTGAGCCTCCATAGTTCCATGGACATCTGAACTACGCCACCATCAAAGACACCAAAGAGCAAAATAGAAACAGGCAAGCTGATTGGAATCTTGATCCTCTACTCTCTAGACAATCGGAGTGGCTCTGTCTTTATCTGGTGTATTTATTAAATGCAGGATTCCATTTTGTTTGATTCAAGAGTTCTGAGGCTTTTTTTCCCCTTTCCTCTTTATAATATAGCTGCTCTAGGTCTTTCTAATCTGAAGATAGAGACAAAAAGAAAAAGATGAGGCAAAGGAAGAGAGTAACAAGGAGGAGGAAATTTTACCCTCAAGGGCTTTTTTGTCTACCGGAAAGCAGCATCTCCTGATCATGTGACCCCTTTGACCTTTGTCCAAGGTTGCGTTGGCTCTTCCCTTTCTCCTTTCCTTCACACTTCTCTCTCTTTTCAAGCAGAATATGAGCTCCTGGAGGCAGGGCCATTGTCTATCTTCAGCACTTTAGCCTCTGTTCCCAGAAGAGCACCCGGTTTTGGGTAAGCACTTACGTATTTATTTGAATGAATGAAAAAAATCTGGACGTATAAATTGATGAATGAAGATTCTTTGGGGAGGAGCAGACGTGACAAAGGAGGGGAAATTAGGGCAAGGAATGGCTACATTTTAGCATGATCAAAGTGAAATGACTGACACAGGAGGAGGGGGGCTTTCCACTTTGGTCCTATCCTGATTTTCAAGTTCAGTATCACGATCACGTCAGCTTGAAAAAGTGGACATTCCCCTTTCCCTTTCAACATAGCACCAGTTAGATCCAATTTAAATGGGACTATCTATTTCCCGGTATAATGTGGAAGAAGAATCTCTAGGAGGTGAAGGGGCAGAGTTTATATCCCCTTACAGTAATTTTCTGGCTATGAGATTTTGGGCAAATCACCTAAGCCTAGCTGTATAATGAGGTTCGTAATGCTTTTGCCTCCTATTATGGAATCAGAAAGTTAACTCTCCTTTTTGAGAAGGGAAATGTGAAATAGATCTCTATCTTCCCCCATCGCTAGCTCCATATCTGTTTTGGCCCAAACTCAATGAAAGGAATCATAAGTTAGGCAAGGGATTTTTGCAAAGAGAAGAAACAATCCTAAGAACCTAAAAATACCTTGTTGTTCAGGTGCTATGATGTGCAGTATTCTTCTCTATACACAAGATAGAGAAGGATACCAATATTTACAACTCATGAATGAAATGTGGGGCAATGGTTCGAGGTAAAATTAAATTTGATTATGATCAGTTCTTTTTCATAAGTTAGATAATCTCCCCACATTTTCTCATGTTCAATGTAAAGAAGATAAAACTTTTCAGAGCCATCAAACTCTTAGACTATACAGATTTTCTTAGTTCTAATGTAGGACTCCAACCTTTATCCCTTAGACTTGTATTAGCTCCAGAATTACAAAACATGTTTTAGAGAAAATATATCATAAAACTCTGTTGTAGGAAAAGTGTTTATAAAGTTTGTCTTATCACTTGTATTAATTGTAAATAAACATAAGTTCTTCCTCCCCACTACCCTTTTTTTCCCAAAACCTATAGTGAAGGAGAAAGCAGTTCAGCTTGTATTAAAAAACAGGACTCTAATGTGTCACTAGTAATTCAATCATTGCCAGAGCCTCTTAGTCTAGGTTACCTTCCAGGCTTGTTGTGAAAATCAGATAAAATAATGGTCCCCAAAACTCTTTTAAAACTATAAAATGAAAAATACATGTAAGGCATTGGGTAACACTGTAGGTGGACTGAGCTTGGAGGAAGGATGGGAAGGAAGGACGAAATACTAACATTCATCAACCATGGTCTTTGGAATAAACCAAGGCATTTTTCATACATCATCTAATGTCTCCCTGTAACAATCATTAGAGATTAAGCCTTTTAGAAACCCTTAATATTAGAAAGACTATGACCTAAATTCCTACTTCATGTGAAGTTCAAAATAATCTGTAAATAATACAAACATGAATGGATGTCCAACAAATTTCTCTTTCTCCCCACAATTATTATTTAGACTTTTTAACATTGTAAAATATCTATTTCTTACAAAAAAATAATGCCTCTACCTTTGCTGGTGACGCAACCATCTACATAATTTACCTACTGGAGACTCCAGCACTGGATTTATCATTTTCCAGATAGTGCAAATTAAATAATAGAATCCATCCCAAATTCATCTAAGCACTTTAATCCGAGAGTTTGGGCATCTTCTAAGACTGAGTTTTTTTCCGGTCCCAAGTTCGGTTAAGTGAACCATTAAAAAGGGAAACAAATGGAACCACGTAACAAATTGAGACAGGCCTCGGGCACCAGCCCACTTCTCTTTAACTCCCATCTGCCAAGCTCGGGTTTCTGATGTGCAATCAGCATCAGAATGTCAGTGTGCTCTTTTATTATTTTTTTTTCTCTCCTTGAAGGTCCATGTCCTTCCTAATGAAGCCAGAACATAAGGTTAGGACCCACCGCCCCAATGCAGCCGGAACATGCCTGCAATTCTGATGGCTGGGTCCCTAATTCACAGACCGCATTGGGGGACCATGTTCCCTGGTGTATTTTGCTTTTCTTTTCCTGTGCCTGTCCTCGCAGGGGTCCCTTCACACAGCCTGTGTCTGCAGGCCCCGTCTGGCAGTATTGATGATGGGGGCTGGAGGAATATTTTCAGGAAGATTGAGGGAAAAGAAGCCCGTTCGTTTCTGCGGGGTAATAAAGAACCCAGGAAGGGTCCTGTTTCTGGAACACAGGTGCAGCTCGCGCTTTCAGGCCTCGTCTTGAATTTATTCGGCACCTGCACTTGCAAAGCAATCAACATTCCTCTCGAGTCTGAGCTTGATGTATCGGGAGATGTGCTGTTTCCTTCTCTGTAAAATGAGGATGTTGGAGTTCATCCTCCGGAGGTCTTCTCTAGCTCTGACACCTGTGAGATTCACATTTGTGGTGAATCCCTCACACTTTCCCCTCTCCGAGTCTCAGAAAGATGTGCTCGCTTGTGGTGACCTGGATAAATGGCTCCAACAGCAGGCAGACTTGTCTTTTGAGACAGAGGTTAAAAGATGTTATTTCCAAGCTTGTATGATTCCAAGGGCTTCCCATATAGCTGGCATAGAAGCCAACTTCTCACCCTTGTCCATGACTGGACCTGATGCTGCGTCACCTCTGGGACCCCATCTAATCCTTCTCCCGGAGTGCAGTGGGCTCTCTCCCGTCTAACAAGCTCATATATTCCGGGGCAAGACCCTTGCCTTTGTTGTTCTCTGTGTATGTGGGAGAATCCTTTCTACTTCTCCCCCGGGCACATCCTTCTCTATCATGCAGGTCTCACCTCCAACGTCCCCTGCATAGCGAGGCTTCTCCGATTCCCCTGACCTGCCTCAGCCCAAGGAGGCATCCTCTCCCATCCACCCTTTTTATTGTCTTTATGACTGTTAATGGAAGCTGAAATTAGCTTGTATATTTATTGTCCATATTCCCTACAAGAATATATAGCAAGGAAGAGAGGCCTTGTCTCATTTGTTGCTGTATCCCTCACAGCTAGAAGAGAGTATAGAGGGTGTCCAATAATATATGTGAAATGAATACATAACGACAACAACAACACAGGAGCTTGTGTTTGGCTTGCTGTGTGCTAGGTGCCGTTCTGGGCGTTCTTCACATGTTGACTGGACTCTCTCACTGGCTTTCTGAGATGGTGACAATTGTCATCCCCATTAACAGTCGAGGAAATTGAGGAACGGAGAGGATGAGTAACTTGCCAAATGTGTTGATGGTGTGACTGGAGGGACTCCTCTCTGGCTTGATGCTGTCTGGGTGGAGCTTAAATGACCACCTGAAGAAACTTCTAGAGAATGTGAGCCGGAAGCCGGGAGCTTTGACTGTGTCGTGGTAGCCCCCACTAACCCGAGAAAGCTCACGATCCCTTCGTCAGGTAATGAACAAAGCTCTGTTAGGAATTCAGGATCTTTTTGAATTCTCTACAACTCTTTCGCGTTGGAGGGGGAGAGCAGGAGTTACACAAGGACACGGCCCCGGGTCATCTGTAACCACCTCAGACTCCCAGGGACTGAAAGAGTTTTTTCTTTTCCTTTCATGTTTTAAAAATCATACCCTTAAACCCTGTACAATTAAGAAAATCCCCTCAATATGTTCAGATTAATAAAGCAAATATTTTACAAGCTCATTTTCTTTCTTGAGTATTAGAATGAGTGATTCAGAGCAACATGAACCCTACTGGCTTTATTGAAATATTAAAACATATAAATAATTTATGTGGAGATGGAGACTCACAGAAGATATGAAATCTTCAGAACATCACATATGTAAATTATATACACTATTTGATTCCAGAAGTTTAATGTGTTAGAAAATATTCATCTCACCCTTCCATGTTCAGCCCACTCTTAATAGAATTTGGGGGGGAGGGAGGTTGAAATGAATTTGGGGAAAGAAAATTCAGATTCCAGACTGCCAGTTTTAGCAAAGAGCAAAACCAACCATTGTCCTCAAATCAGCAGACATGTTACTTGGGAAAACAGATGCGTGTTTATGAGAGGCCATATTACAAGTGTTATTGCTGTAATAAAAAAATTCAAGTTGGGGCCGGCTCAGTGGCGTAGTGGTTAAGTATGCAGACTCTGCTTCGGCAGCCCAGGATTCACTGGTTCGGATCCCAGGTGCGGACCTATGCACTGCTCTTTAAGCCATGCTGTGGCAGCGTCCCATATTCAAAATAGAGGAAGATGGGCACAGATGTTAGCTCAGGGCTAATCTTCCTCAGCGAAAAAAATAAAAAATTCAAGCTAGGTTGGGTCTTATTAACTTCCCCTGCCCCAACTCCATGCATTTCCTTTGTAACATTTATAATGCTTTCAATTCCTCGTTTAATGCTTTCTTCCCTCCCCAGACTTGAAGCTCAAAGAGGCCGTTGCCTGACTCCCTCCTGTATCCCAGTAGCCATAGCTGTGTGATTTTGGCTTCAGTACTCAACCTCTCTGTGCCTTAAAATTCTCATCTGTAAACTGGAAATAGTAAAAGTAGTTAACCCATTGGGTTATTATGAAGAATACACAGTGCGAATAACACACTTAGAACAGTCCAGACCTCCAGAGTAAAACTCAGAGTTTTAGTTGTGTTACTTGAGAGAAGGGACTTTATGTATTTTGTTCACTGACGATTCCCCAGTGCCTATAACAATGCTTTGGACATAATTGACACCTAGTTAATAATTCTTGTATAAATGAATTACTAAATTAATGTTTTAGATCCTTAATAATTAAATTTTGATGCTGGGTTGCAGTATGGTAAAGAGTACACACTCTCTTAGTCCCATGATTCTCAGTATAAACTTTTGATGAATTACATTGGCCAGCTATTGGCCAATAGCCCGAGACACCCTCACAGCACTGGACATCTGGGGAGGTGGATCATTTGCCTTCAGCTCTCAGCTGCCTTTGAACTCTGCCTCCTCCCGTTCCCCAGATGCTTCCTTATGCTCTGAATCAAAGCCAGAGCTTGCTTTCATTTTGCAAGGGGGCAGTGCACTTACCATCACAAGGTTTGGAGCAGGAAAGGCAAGAGCCCCTCACCTTAAATGCCAATTTATTGTTCCCACTCTGTCACACTTGATTAAAATACAGAGTTTGCCTCCAAGGCTGAAATTAGCTTTTCATTTTGACTGACTGCCATCGCGGTCTGAAAAATAGCAGTTCATTTGTTTCAATATTTACCCCATCCATTCAGAAGAGGTTTACATTATTGCCAATTAGGACTTAATTGTTATCCATAACTCAAACATTTGCTGGCTGTTTACAGAGCAAAAGGCATCATTCTCTTCTTACTGCCCTGACTTCCACAACCCCTAGACCCTTGCGACATGAGTGGAGGGATTTCTTTTCTTTAAGATGGGGCTGGTGGAGAATGTAACACTCCTTGCGGCTCTTAGCTTCGGGAGGTGGCTGGTGGCACGCGTTAATTGTCCAGTTCAATGGAAGATGGTTAAGCCCGTGTGTCAGGCACCTGCTGTTTTTACCTCCCTAGTCTACATTCCCCGATATTCTGCCAGCAGAAATCTGATTTGGCTTTGGAGACATTCTCTTGCCTGGCTGACTGCAGTATCCTCCTAGCTGGGCTTCCAGCCTTTACCACTGGTCCCTACAGCGTGTTCTCAAAACAGCAGTTCTCAGTGCAGAGCGGTCCTTTTAAAATATGTCACATCATATGTCACTCACATCATATGTCACTCCTCTGTTTCCAAGCCCCTGACACCTGCTATCTCACTCCGGACTAAGGCCAGTGTCCGGGCAATGACCCAGAGTCCTTCACCTCTGTCCCCACTCGCTGTTCCCACATGACATCCTGTTACTCTTTCCTCACACACCCTCGACATTATGTATTTGTTTATTGTCTGTCTCCTCCTCGAAGATGTAAATTCCAGGAAGGCAGGGATGTATTGATGTTTATTTATGTAGCCCTGTGTCATTATTATTTCCTTCTCTCTTCCTTTCTGTTAATCTGTCTGCCACTGTCTTCAGGTGCCCGGTGCTCACGTGCTGGACCCTGGCTTCCTAGCGCCTCTCAGCAGCCCCCCCATCTCACGATGCTTCAGGTGGCAAAATAGCCTATCTTTCATTATCGTTATCCCATGTAATTCTGTTTCCCTCAGTGCTTATTACAGTGAACTAATTTACTCTAAAGTATGAGAGTACTTTCAGAGTAAAAAGTTTTTGTTATATTCAAATGCATATCTGATTGATGGAATTTTAGGCAACATGTCAAAGTTTTATGTTTGCGGCAGATGCTAAGAAGGGGACATTGATCAACTGATCACAGAGAAAGCTTCTCAGGAGTGGTTCAGATCACTGCATCTGGAAGTCTCTGAGCCAGGAGATGTCTCACAGATGACATGGCCCAGAGACACGTGTCTTTTAGCCTGCCCTGTGTTTAAGAGGAGAATGAGTCAATATTGAAACAACAAGAAATTTCATAGAGAAATCCAATTCCCAGCTTTTCCTGAAAAATTGGACAATCTGGCAGATTTCCTTCTGATACCACATCTGAGCCTCATCGGGCCCTTTTGGACAAGGCATAGCTTCTCCATTCTCCACCGTCCCCACCGCGACCTCTTCACTCATCGGTACGGACCTGTGGTCACAAGTCTTCAAGCTGATTTACTGTATCCCAGACTTGGTCTGAGGGTATGTTAGAATCTCTTAGCAGGATCTTAGGAAAAGTGCCCAACTTTAGTGATGGCCTGAGAGGATACCCCTCCCTTCAATATGCAGAGCTGGTTTGTCTCAAAGTGAGTCTGGTGAGCCTACATTTTCTTCCTGTTCTGATAATTTTGAGACCACTTGCTCAGCGGCACTTTAAAAAATTACAATGCCTAGGCCCAAGCCCAACTGAATAGAAACCGCTGGGATCGGGGGCCCAGTTGTGGTAATTCTTTAATGTTCTCAGATGATTCTAAATGTGCAGTCAGGGTCGAGGCCCACTATGACAGCGCTCTTTGCTGTTTCCTATCACAGGGGGAGTGTAATTCAGTTAGGGTGGCGTGAGATGACTCTGTGACCGAGAAGGAGCATCTCCAACCTTTACACTGTCTGTCCAGGTGTGATCCAGGGGTCCTTGCCCCAGGGTGAAGCAGCAGCTTTTGCCACTGAGATTCTCCTTGGCCTGCTTTTGTCTTTATTGGAACAAAAAAAGGATATGAAACACATGAAGTGGAAAAGAAAATTGATTAGAATCACCAATTCCTGACCAGAAGACTGTCTCCTTTGTCTGATGGGGTCCCAAGATGACTTAATTTTTGGCCATCATTATTTTTGCATTTGATTCAGGACAGGATTTGAAAGCCTTTATTCAGAGCAGGTTTTCTCTCAATCTTGTGTCACTTACCAAAGTTTACCAGTAACTGGACACTGTGATTCTCTTTTCTCTCTCTGAGTTGAAATTTATAGCACCTCCTAAGATGATCCCTGACTGTCAGCTGTGTGCCTGAAGATGTAGTTGGAGACAAGTCCCCACGGCCTCAGGACCAGGAGAGAAATGGCTAATCTTCTGGGACCCGAGAGGTGGCAGGGGCATCTACCAGTCCTGCCCCCCTGGCCTTCCATCTTAAGCAGGTAGTTTATTGCAGGTGAATTTCAGAAAACTATCCTTCCAAGATTGTTGTCATTGCTGTGACGTGCTTCAGCCTGCTCTGGGGCCATGGAAGAGAAAACTTTCAAACACCTTTATGTTAACAGATTTTTCCAGTGGGCCACAATTCACAGGAAAACCTGCTCGCGGATCAAGCTTGGAGCGCGATCAATGGGACGAGGAGGAGAAAAGTTAGCTCTCTTTAATTAGCTGTGGGTTGGTGACAAATGAGATAGAGCAACGGTGAATGTGACGCACCTGCTTAATTTCCGCCTGTTTTATGTTCGAGCATCACTCTTCCCTCCAAAACTTTGTCAAGATCGTTTTAGCAAGAGCACTTGCTGGAAAGCCCTTTCTGGAGAAAAAGGCAAATAACGCGTTCTGTCAGGCAGTAAAGCAGCCACTTAGAGACACAGCACTTTGATTATATTCTTTGAAAGAAAGAGAGAATTGGATTTTAACTACTATTCTGAATTCCTCACCTAAGGGGTAGAATTATAAAACAGCTCTGCACCACTCTTGTCGTTACGGCATATTTGGACAATGGCAAAATTAAAAGTCGGGTTATTCATCAAAAATGGCTCATTATTTTCATTAGGGCCTGCAATATGTGGTTTGTTAACACAGATCGGAGTCTAGTGGCCCTGTTTATCAGATTTGGCCCGAGGAGCTCTCCTAATGGTTTAGGCAAGGGAGGAGTGTTTCTGGATTCACTCCTTCTATTGGTTTTCTCAAATAAAGCCGGTGAGCTTTAGAAGAAAGGTTTCAAATGAAGTCTCCCCTATCTCCAAATCATTTACATTAAAGAGCTTTGCTGGTCAGTGGGGAAAGCCTTTGAATAATTTTCTGAATTTATTTGTGTCCATAGTATGCTAGTATAAAACTCCATGAGAAAATAAAATTGTTTTAATCCAAATAAATATTATTCATTCTTCACTAATGTGTACTGGTGAACAGAGGGGCTACAAAGCTGAAGAAGACATCATTTCAGCCTCAAGAAGATCCTAGCCCAGTGGGAGAGATAAATGTAATGAATACTTCTTTTCTTCTTTTGGTTTGTTTACCCAGTGCCTTTTCTGGAAACGGTACCTCCGCCCCCATCAACACAGCTAGTTGTGAGTAGACTAGCATCAGGTTAGGACACGCTCCTGCCACCTTTGCCATAGTCAGTTGTCCAGGAATGAGCACCCTATTCTAGTTGTGCGAATGAATCATTTTCTTAAGAATTTTGGATTTGAGACGAAAACAAGAAATTGTCTAAAGTAACAGAAGTCGTGCATCTGTTGATTCAACACACAGTCAGTGTTGAGTCCATCTACGTGTTAACAACACAACAGGGAAGAAAGAAGTCTGCTTTCATGGACCAGACGTGTGCTGATGCAGCAACTCCCTGGGAAGATTTTAAAAAGTTCTGATTTGAGGCATTTGTCAATTTTCATGGTGTAAATATTCCTGCCGTGACCAATTTCAAGCTACTAACAGTTTAACAACCTGCTCACAAAATTCCTTATTATTTGACCGTTGGCTGTCATGAGCCTGTGTGAGCTAGCCCCAGCACACCACTGCATGGAATCTCATTTTAGTGTGATATGACCCAAGTTACATGGGTAAACTAATAGATAAACATGAGACTTTCAATGCTATAAAATAAATAAGCAATGGAACAAGACATGAGCAATTAAATGAGAGCTGATTGTCAAATATTCAGGGATTTTGTGAGCCACAATTACACATGGTAAGTACCTAGTAAGTATTAGCTAGGGAATTCCTCTCCTAGAAGTTGGTATTTGAACTGAGTTATAATGATGGAGAAAGAAGCTGTCAGGCAAAATGCTTTCCAGGCAGAGGACATAGCAAATGCTGAGATCCTGTTCCAGGAAGGAGTTCAATTTAGTGTGTGTATGTGGGGGTAAGAGTGGGAGGGGGGTAAAGAAAGGAATGGGAGGTCTCTGGTTCTTTGTGGACCAGAGAAGTCAAGAAGTTTATTCTGCAGTGAGAGAGAGAGAGAGGCAGGGAGGGGAGGGGAGGAATAAAGCAGACACTCACAGAAAGATAGAATGACCTGGATAAATAACGGAGGGAGATTCTCACAGCATTTGAGTTCCTCATTCTGGATGTCTCTGAGACCAATTGGTTTCCTGACTTGGGTCTGTGAGTATCCAGTATCCTTTACAGTAAATGCTTGGTTCAGTTAGAATTTTGTGACTTGTTACCAAAAGAGTTGTAACACAACTTGTGGGTGCTCACACACACACACACACACACACACACACACACACACACACACACACTTCATCTTTCCCCGAGGTTTTAAAAATTCAGAGAAATCCTGTTGGCAGATGATACATTGATGATCTAAACCCAGAAAACATATTTGTGCTACTTGGAAGGTATCTTTTACCTACCCATGTTCACCACACACCAAGGCCTCAGAAAATACTTAATGGAAGAATGAATAAGGGCCTCAATTATGTTTAGGAGAATGGTTATGAAGTTTGAGTGTGCATCAGAAATAGCCTTGTTAAAAATGCAGATGGGAGGACACTACCCCCTGGGATTCTGCACTTTTAATAAGAACCCCGGTGATCTAGAAGCCAGGGAAACTGAGGGCCATGCTTTAATAAGCTTGGATTTAGCAGAATTGAGACATACTGAGAATTACTCAATATGTTGTCTTTCAGGAGATGGCATGGTCTGGCGGAAAGAAAGTCTGGGTCTCCAGTTTTGCAACTGAATTCATAGATTTTGGGGAAGCTATTTTCCCTTTGGTGGGCATTGGTTCTGATATGCATCAAATGACAGAGTTTGATGATTTCAGTTGCTTCTTCTAGCTCTGACCTTTTGTGACTTGCTTGGTGATCTTAGGAAATGTACTTACCTTCCCTATACTGTAATTTCTGCACAAGCCCCTTATTTCCCTTAGACAATGATTGTTAGGATATCAATGAAAAAAAGCCTCCTGAAAAGTGGTCATTTTGTCTTAGAACTTGGGCCAGGTTCTCGTTTCTTTTCAGCTTCTGTTTTCTCATCTGTGGAAAAATGGTGTTGGGCTAGAACTCTGTTAACCAAGGAAAGAACACGAATCTCAGGTAATTTTAGATGGTAAGAGGAGACAATAATAAACTTGAATTGTATTCAAGATTGTTGGTACTCTTTTAAATTCTTTTCCAATCTTTTCAAATAATCTAAGGCTCACTTTGCGGTTATTGTGGCTCTAACACCTTTACCACAGATAATTATCTCTTTTTTAACAAAGAGAGGGCTAAATTCAAGTTTTGGGTTTTATATACCTACATCTTCAAATATTTAAGAACTTCCGATGGCTGTCTACCTTTTCTTCCCCCCATTTAGGCGGAGAGGCTAATACATGGGAAATCCGTTTGAGTCTCCCAGAGAAAGTAGGGCTGTGTGGTTGAGATGGGAAATCACCGGCTAAACCACTCTGCAGAACCTCCTTGACTGAAGAAAGCACTCAAGAGGATGAAAGCAGGGAGATTATAGTTCAGCTTTTATTCAACTCATTCAGATGTTTGTCCATTAGCAAGAAAGCTGAGGTCATTGTATTTGCCGACTTTAGTTGCCCATGTGAAAAATTTAGACAGCTAAGGAGAGAATCATGTGTCTATACTAGAGATATGATTCTTGTTACATGAGTTTTGAGTGTAGTTTGTGTAGAGGCCATTCCTATCCGTGTGAATACAAGCTCTAAGGAAAAAAAAACTCCTCCCCACCTCCACACACAAAACCTTTACTTCTTTTTCAACTCTAGCTTAAGCTGAAGTAATAATTATTCAAGTCATTCTTTACTTTTCCTGAGTACCTCATTCTGCAGCTAGGATGACTAGATCTAGCAAATAAAAGTACAGGATGCCCAGCAGAATTTAAATGTTAGAGAAACAGTGAGTAATTTTTAATATAAGTATGTTCCATGTAATATTTCTTCCATGTATGGGGCATGTTTATACTAAAATATTATTCATGTTTACCTGAAATTCAAATTTACTTGGTGACCCCAACCACATGGATGCAGCAAAGATAAAATCAGATGTAACTGAAAGATGAGGTGGATCTTATTCTGATCTGGTGTTGGGGATGTCAAATAGGAGGAACAGAAATTTCCTATTGCTTCTTATTAAGAGAATTATATAGACTAAATCAGTGGTTCCTAAAATTACTCCACGTACGTAGCAAAATTTACACTGCTTCACGGCAGGATGACAAATAAAGATAAACCATGTGATAAGTTTCTTATAACACTGAACGTACTTAATTTAAAGAATGATCATTTATTTTGAGACTTTTTTTCCTTTATCCAAAAAAATTTTTCTTTCATAAAATGATAATAGTCTACGGTAGGATGTTATTGCTTTGGTGAATGTTTTCATGTCCTTATTGGGTGACACAGAAAGTTGGCAACATTGTTTTAGTCCCAATCCATTTTTTAAATTGGTCTAAAAATCCTAAAAATCAGGAACCACTGGATTAAATTTAAAAAAACTTACTAAAATAGGTGACATGGTTTTATTCAACAGACCCAAATCAGGAACATTGCATATTAAGTATTTGAGAGCTACTTAGGGAAAACTGCACTTGGGAAGACCAGGTTCTATATGACTACATCTGCTGAGAGGTAGAAGAAAAAATAAAAGTCATGTGAAAGGAGCAAAAGAGTATTTGACTGTGTTCCTTTCTATTTGTAATCTTTTTATTCCTCTCACCAAAAATACCATCCGTTAGAGTACTTATGGATTCCATTTGTTCTTGACTCACCTAGAGCCTTCTCTCCTTTGCAGTGAAATGAAATAGCGAAGTTTTGTTCTTCACCTCATGAAGTGGTCTTTTTTCCTGTGCTATTTTTATTGTTTGGTTTTAGTAATCAAGAATGTATTTTTCAAGGGTTTCTTTCAAAGGTCACTCTCTGGACTAGCTATCTGTTACTATTTAACAAATTGCCTCAAAACTTAGCAGCTTAAAACAGCACATATTTACCACCTCACAGTCTCTGCGGGTCAGGCAGGCTGGGCTGGGTTCTCTGATTCTGGGTCTCTCACAAAGCTTCAATCAAGATGTCGGCCAGGGCTGGGGTTTCATCTGAAGTTTCAACTGGGGAAGGATCTGCTTCCAAGCTCATTCAGTGGTTGTTGGCAGAATTCAGTTCCTCACGGGTTGTCCCTCATGGGACCGACCTCATCACGTTCTTTCTGGGTATTGGCTGGAGGCCATCCTCAGTTCCTGCCATGTGAGCTTCTCCATCATGGCAGCTGGCTTCACTAGAGCCAGCAATAAAGATAGTCTGTTAGCAAAATGAAAGTTACTGTCTTTTGTAACCTAATCCCAGCAGTGATTTCCCATCACCTGTGGTGTATTCTGTTAGTTAGAGGCAGGTCGTGGGTCTCACACACTCAAGAGAAGGCAGTTACATGAGTGTGAATACCAGGATGCAGGGATTGTTGTGGCCGTCTTAGGACTCTGACTACCACTGTCAATCTTGCCTCCTCAATCCTATTTTCCTTATAACATCTACTACTGCTCCACACGTGATGGGTGGATGCATAGACCGTGGTCATATCTAAACTAATCTCATCTATAACAGGTTGACCATTTCTGCTGACAATAATGTTGTAACAATTTCACAGCATCAATTCAATAAGAAAAGATTTTAAGACTATGAAATTTAAAAAATATATATACTGAACTGAACCAATCGTGGAAGAGTTCTAGACTATTGGTCATGCCTTCTACTATCACATCTTTCTACCATCACAGATTTATCAGGGACTTGCTATACAGTAATAGGTTCTTTGAGTCTTTTATCAACTAAATTCCTTTTTTTTTTAATTCCTTTTTTTTCAGAATGCTGCCTTGACCTTCCGTACTTAGTGACAGGCAGAGTAAGCAGCCGTCCAAGGAATGGCAGTAAAGCAAGTTCCACACCAATTTGCTATAAATTATTAGGACAACATGTCAACTCTTGGGATCATAGACCTTTTAATGTAGGGGCCTTAATTATATGTATGTTGCTTGTGTTAGATGAAAGAAGGAGTATAGAATTTTAATGCAAGTGGTTAAACATGATCTTCCACAGAGAACACTGTCATTCGGGGATAATTAATTAAGCTTTTACACAAATGAAAGGTTAGTAAAGCAAGTTAAACACCACTGCAAGATGTAATTTGTGAATTTTGGACTCTGATAATTACACAATTAGGACGCAAGTCTCCCTGACATAAGAGCATTTTCTTTCAGTTTTACTCTATACTTCAAACTTCCTGTTAGGGATTAATTCGGGAATGAGGACATTGCAAGTGTTGAAAATAGAGAAAATGTTGTTAAATAGCCAGATATTTGATTTACCATTTCTTTTGTGGCAGAATATGTATAGTTTATTTTGCCCATGCATGGAAATCATTTAATTTAACAGAACAATAAACATTTAGAAAAACATTAATATTTGATTACAAAGTTATATTATGATTATAACATCATTTCTTTTCAAAATATATTGGCTTTAACTTCTCATGGAATTACCATTTTGAGAACAAAAGGAAGAGTAAATTCTCAGCATACGTCCTAATCTAGAAAGCAGATATCAGTCATACCTAGAGTTTTAGAGGTAAAGTTAAAAAGAAAAAAAAAAGCTACAACTATTTAGAGCTTTGGAACAATTAATGTACTTTTATAATGAAAGAAAATGTTTTTACATTGATTCTGTTAAATATGTGTTTTAGTCATTGAATTCAAGTTACTCAAATCAGTTGCTTCAGTGAGTTGAAAGTGATTTTAGCTGAATTGACTAATAAAGTCTATCAACTTCTGTATTTTAGTTTTAATGAAGTTTGAAAAAAATGTTTAAAGTGAAATACTCTACATTAGATTTTTATCTATTATTTATAATAAATTTGCTTTATACAGTGGTTCATAAACTACTTACATAAGAAGATAAGCCAAATTAATTAGAATTTTTGAGAAAGTAGTTCTTGTTAACTGAAATATCTACTTAGCTCAAGACTCTGTAGCAAAGACTTTTTTATTTCAAATTCTGTCGTGGAAAATATTACTCCAATTTGTTTATTCAAAAATTCCACTAAGCATCTGGTATATTCTAGACACTGGTCCAGGCACTTAGGAGACACTGAGAAACAAATCAGACACGAGTCCTGTCCTCAGGGAACTGACACTCTGGAGAAGAAGACAGACAATAAACACGTTAGTAAATTATATATTTTCTTAAGAAGGTGATGGGTAGTAGGGCAAAAAGAAATATTTGGACATGGTAAGGAGAATCATCAATGGCACAGTGGGCAAGCGCTGACTGCTGTATTAAATATCACGGTCAGGGTACAAGCTTCATTGAAGGGTGCCATTTGAGCAAAGCCTTTCCTTATGGAGGTGAAGGAACAAGTGATGCAGATGGATATCTAGGAGAAGAACTTTCTAGCAAATGGAGAGGCATGGCCAAGACCTTCAAGTGGAAGTGCACAAGGGGTCAATGTGAATGGGCTTATTTTGATTATATTGCATATAATGGCCAAGATGGAACTGTAATCTAGTGACCAAGGGTTTTAGAGAGCATCAAGTCAATTTAAACAGGAATGTTCATTGTTTAGTCCTATGCATAGGAAAGGTCGACAAGTTGGGGTTGAATTTACACTGACTCCGTGTATTTAGCACATACTAGGAATTTTAAAGAATCCAAAAAAGAATTTGACATAACCCTTGCCCTCAAGGTGACTAGACTAGGTTTTGTGAAATAACAATTGGGTAAAATGACATTGCTAAAGTAGAGGGGCACAAACAAATGCTGTCAGCATTCATAGTAAGGAGATGATTGAAGATACATCTTGTCAGGGAAGCTTCTTGGAAGAGGGAGGATTTGAGCTGGATATTCAATTAATAGTGAGCTTGTGAATTCAAGTGGGAGGTGATATTGCTCTCCATCCTCACGTATCACACTCATCTATTTTAGTATGAATTACTGGGCCAGGAACTGCGGTAGCCAGCCCTCAAGATGTCCCACAATGGTTCCTGCTTCCTGTTATTCATACCCTTTGTACAGTCACCTCCTACGTTATACCAGTTTGATCTGCATGACCAATAGAACCCAGAGGAAATGATGGTATGTCACATCTGAGATTAGGTTATAAAAGACTGGCTTCTCTCTCTCAGATTGGGTTCAAGCTGACAGCCATGTGAGTGAACCCTCTTGGAAGCTGAGTCTCCAGCCTCAGTCAAGCCTTCAGATGACTGCAGCCCAGGCTAACAACTTGGCTGCAATCTCATGAGAGACCCCTAGCCAGAACCACCCAGCTATGCTGCTACCTGACCCCCAGAAATTGAGTGAAATAATTGTCTTTTGTTTTAAGCTACTAAGTTTGGGATAATTTTTTTTACACAGCAATAAATACCTGATACCAGGCCAAGTACAGATTTTGACCTTAGCAGATATATCTGGCTGTGAAATAAAACTGATCATAAAAATTAGAATCTCCTCTTCCTAAAGCTCTTACAGCACAGGAAGAATTTAAGTAGTAACCAGAGATATACTCTTTTGGCTGCTAAGATCTGTAGCGAAGCTAATGTAATTAGCCTAAGCCAGGATGCCAATGAACCACTGTGGGAAATTGTTTTAAAACCATGTAGATAACTGAGTGAAATTGAAGATCATTCAAGACTCTTCAGTTCTCCATATACTTTTCCAGATTCACTATACCAATGAAACAACAGCAATTCAATAATAACTACCATTTATTTAGAACTTAGTAGATTCTAGGCAATTCATGAATGCTGCACAAATAATACACTGCCTTATTTCATCCTCAAATAATTCTATGAAGCAAGTGCTAGTATTCATTATTTTACATGAGTGAGGCAAAAAAGATTTAGTGTAGTGCCTCTCAAAACTGACATTCATCTTCAAAATCTCCCTGAAAGGGCAGATGTTACTATCTCCATTTTGCAAGTGAAAAAACTGAGTCACAGAGAATAAGTGATTTTAAATAATTTTTCTCAAGGATGCACAGGGACTTAATGAGCCGCTGAGCTGGAATTTGAATCCAGGTCTATATAACTTGCAAATCTCACATTCTTTGCACTATGTCACATATAGCAAAAGCAGTTGACCATCAGTAAAGATGTTTGTTGTAAAAAAATACATAACAAAAATGACTACAACTACTACTACTAAGGTCATGGTGATACCTGCCTTGGGTCCAATTGTGTTTCTATGCAGGCAGGCAGTGATGGAGCCTCAAAGATCTCCTTTGATAAAAATATTTTGGTGATTCCTTTCCCTGCTCTCATTTCCAGGTATTTTGGCATTTAGAATGGGATCGGGGATGGGGATCAAGAATTTTTCTCAAAATACAGAAAACGGCTCATTTGCATGGGGAATGCCAGCTGGGGAGAAAGGAACATACGCTCGCATTCAGGAAAAGTTTCACAGGATGTAAAAAGAAACCATCTGCTTTTTCTTTTTGTTCTTGCTTAAGAACAGCTTGTGTTTGCAACTCACAATTTGAAATGTGGTAATAAGCTACAGGACTTTGTGAAGCATGAATTGTACTGCTTTTTCTCCCTGCTTATTTTTTCACTCTGTGTTTGCAGAAAGCAGAATGCAAAGAGGATATTTGCATGTTGCAACTTGGATAATAAAATTCTTCTGATCACGGCCTGAGTCTGCCTTTTTTGTGTTTTCTGGGCATCCCAGGATTCTGTGATGAAATCCAGCCAATATGAATCAAACACAATGCTCGACTTAGCCATAAGAAACACCCTGGGCTAAGACTGTGGCTAATGCACCTCCCATTCTTCCTGTGCAGAGCAGCACTTCTGCGACCCTGCTTTATCTGCAATAGCACCTGGTGGGGACTTGGAAATCGTCTTTGGAAAAAAAAAGCAGTTTTATATGTTTACTCTTCTCATTAGCATTCATCTCTATGGCTTTGATGTGTGCCTTCTTTCCCTGCTGAAGTTTTCTTAATGATTCAGACCTCACCACTGCTTAGGTGCCAACCAGTGCACGAGCTCACTGTTTGTAGAAAGAAAGGTGGAAGGGTTGGTGGAGTTTCCAGTGCAAAGGGCCTTAAAGGTCTTTTTGGGTCAGCAATCAGATAATATTGCAAAGTGGTTAAAATCAATTTGACTGTCTGGGTGACACTCTTGGATCCTCCACTTACTAGCTCTGTGACCTCAGGCAAGCTACTTAACCTCTCTGGGCCTTAGTTCTCTTATCTATAATAAGGGAATAATGATATTACCCACCTGGAAGGGTTGTTATGAAGTTTCAGTGAGTTACTTAGAAAGTGCCCAGGATGGTATCTTGAACACTGGAAGCACTAATGGAAAGAACCAGGGCCTATGGCAGGAAATTCCCCAAATTTAATAAGAACTATCATGTTTCCTATAAGGTACAACACTCCTATACATACACACACAGTGATGTGATATACGTACATTAAAAAATATGTGCGTATTTATATATAATTACACATCAAGTTTATCAAACACCTCTCAAATGGGGATTGTAAAGTCTACCCCAGGATTTCTCATCCTCTGCCCTATTGACATTTTGAGCCAGATAATTCTTTGTTGTGGGGCTGTCCTGTGCACTGTAGGATGCACAGGATGCACTGTAGGATGTTTAGCAGCATCCCTGGCCTCCACCTACTAGATGCTGGTAGCATATCCCTCCCCTGTTATGATAACCAAAATGTCTACAGATATTGTCAAATGTACCCTGGAAGGCAAAATTGACTCCATTACTGCTAATTATCTTGCCCATCTTTAAAATCGCCAGTATTTGCAATCCTAAGTCCTGATGAGGAGAAAGCAAGGAATATGCAAGCCATCTTTGGGCATTGCAGTGGGAAAATGTCTGCTTGTCCTGTTTGTACTTAGGCTTTGAGAACAAATTCAAGCTTCACTCTTTGTATGTATGCCCAGTAAGTGCCGATGTGCTAAGTTTATTCAAAAGGAATCATCGCAAATTCATTAAGCACTCAATATCCTGTCTCTTTGTATGCACCTCCTTTAAATTAAGATGTTATCTTCTTAATAAGTGCTGGATGGGGTAGCTCAGGCATGTACACCAGATGAGTGGATTTTCTTTAAAACTGGAAGGTTCTGGGAAAAAATGTAAGGGTTAAAACAATTTTTGCAGTGATTTTCAATTTTAATGTTTTTATACTGCATTTTGAAAGTGGCAACAAAGCCCTTATCAGTTTATGGATATAAGTGAAGCATGCATTAGGCTTTTCTAGAAATTCTTTAAAATTAATTATCAAATTCCCATTCGTGAAATATTTTAAATTATTCCTATTTATTTACATCTTTCCAAGTATCTAGTTGACTCTTCCATCAAATTCAACAGAGATGCAAGATTTTATTTCCTTTTTTAAAAATATTCAAATGAGTCATTTTATGCAGTGTGAACAATGCGCACAGTTGTGGTCAAGATAGTATGGAATTGTCATACTTTGACTTAGTCTCTCAGCTGCAAAAGCATAGCAATGATAGATGAACTAGCAAACAGTAGACAAAAAAAGACATGGCTACCCTTGGAAACAGGATACGCATCCTCTCAAGCAGGGCTCCTGGCCTGGAAGCAGGCAGCCCTCCCTGGTAGGACATTGTCTGCAGGGAATGGAGTCAGAGAACACTGCCAGGGAGGTAAGAAACCAGAGCCATGTTTGTTGCTTAGAGGTGAGGGCTGGGGTGGGGCTACTCTGAAAGGAACCTGAAAAGGAACTGTGCAGATTGACATCAGGGGCCATGACTTTGGGAAAGCTGAAGACCTAGGGAAAGATGAGACGGTAGTCTCAGCCTTGAAATCAGAAACTGAATAAAAATCATCCTTGACTGAGTGGCTGGATAGGGGATATCCTCTCTCTCCACAGACATGGACTCTCAAATTGCCATTAAAAGACCAAGGCTAGATTGGAGACTCAGAGGATTAGGTAAAGGCTTACACAAAGGTGTGTGTGTGATCACAGATAGAAAGTGAAAAATATAACAATATAATAATCCATTCCACTCAAAGATTGTGTATGCATGTTGTCAATGCAAATAATCCATAATCAATCTATAAATCAAAACTGGGGTGAGTTTATTATCTTCCAGATCTGAGGACTAGCCCAGGGCCTTCCTTCCCCAAGGAAAGAAGGGCACCAAATAAGTGAGGTGTACAGAGTGGTTATATACCATCTTGGAACAAAGAACATACATCACATATGGTAGGAATGTCCTATTTACAATTGTCATGAGATGTTTAGCTGGCACAGCAGATCGGTGGTCAGCAGGTCAGTGGTCACAAGGTGAGCACAGTGGATCGGTAATTAATCCTTAGTTCCCAGGAAGAGATGCTTATCCTTAAAGAAATGCTGATGTGGGGGGAAGTTACATCCCTATCTTTAAGGGCATCATTCTTGTCTTTGGGACATAGTGAATATTTAAAGCAGATACACAATGCCTGCTCAACAGGCCGCATCAGGCCCTTTTGGAAAAACAAGATCATATGCTCCAATATATCCTATTGCTTTTCATTTAATTATCAATGTCCAGTAAGTGCAGATGCACTGTCAGGATGGTTTGCAAACCAAACACATGAAATCGTCTAGTGCCGGGGAAGCTGCAAAATAAACAAGTAGAACAATTAAATCCATCTGGAAAATCCTAGCGTAAGGCAGCAACTCCTCCTTGAGTGTGTAATACGTGTCACGCTCTGTCCAGGATGCTCTTATGCAGCTTATGTTCCTATGGCACGTTTAGCAAACTCAAAGAGGTAAGTTCAGAAACTGCATCCAGAAGGACCAATAAGAACTCTGAAAACAAGCAGCCACGACGCAAGACACGTGGATCTCAAATAGAAGTCTTAGAAATGAGAAGCATCATCATTCAAATGAGGCATTCAGTAAATGACAAAATTCTAGAATGAACATTGTCAAAAAGAATTTGTGTTGCCAACCTAATACTGAGAATTTGCCATGATACAGAACAAAGAGGTTTAAAACCATGAGAGATCAGTTAGATGTCATGAAGACTGAGAGGTTCCAACACATGTATGTTAAAGGATAATTTTTTTAAAAAGATGAAATCATGATTCTCATATGGATATAAAACGAACACATGTTAAAGATTTGATTTAACTCATTATTAATGAGGAAATTTGTAAGATGTTATAACTGGTTTGAAGAAGTCAAAGAAAAACAAATTTGTATTGAGTAAAGGAATGCTGATATTAATGCACAAATAGACGGTGCAAAACAGGCTTTTTCTATGCAGAGTTGAGGGGCAAATGAATTGAATCTCCCTGGGTGAGAATTTTCATGTCTATGGACAAGAATTCTTTCACATTGCTGTTAGTCCTTTCCAGCTTGTGGAACTGTAGAACAGCTCAAAGGTAATGAAAGGCCAGAAGCAGCTAACCCAGAAGAGTATGCTCAAAGCCAGGGGTTGGGAAACTGTGGTCTTGGGTCAAATCCAGCTTCTAGTTTCCTTGGAACACAGTCACACCCACGTGTTTACATGCTGTCTGTGGCTGCCTGCATACTAGAGTTGAATAGTTGCGACAGAGACTATATGACCCACACAGCCTAAAACATTCACTATCTGGCCTGTCACAGAAAAAGTTTGCTAACTCCTGTTCTTAAAAATGCACAGTTTTCCATTGAAGCACAACATTCTCTCAACATGAATAGCAGAGTTCTAAAAGAAAAGGATGGAGAAAATGGTAAAGAAGCAATATTTAGAGAGAATGGTTGCATTTATTTTTCTAGAATTGAAGCAAGACATGAGTCTTTAAACCCATAGTTCACTCTGAGAAAAAAACAGAGACATGAAATTAGACCCACCCTGACACATTGTAGAAAAACTGCAAACATTAATGATGCAGGAAAAAAATAAGAGAAGAAAGGGTGGTAAAGGAAAAAAATGTTAAATGACAGAGAATAAATTCTGAATGAGAAGTATAATGGAGAAGTATTCTACATGTATTATCTGATCAGATATTTACAATTATTCTAGGAGCAGTTACTAATATTACCACCGGTCTAGCAATGAAGAGATGGAGATCAAAGTCACACAGCTAGTAACTCGTAGAGCAAATGTTTGAACTTGGGTCTTCTGGCTCAAGAAACACTGAGACTTGGCCACTCTGCTCTGCTATCTTGTTATTATAAAGGAATAGATTTTTTAAAGAGTGAGTAACACAGATCCTCGGGATACACAGTTTGAGAAGAAGCAAACTAGCTGATTGAGTTATGTGGAGACTTTTGCAGCCAAGAAACAGTATATGCAAAGACTTCTGGCTGGAGGGAGGCTGCCACAGATTCAAAAATTGGAAGAAGAGTTACAGATGGAGAATGGAAGGAGTGGGGGCCAGTGGGAGATGGGCCCGAAGACCAGGTGAGGCTTTGCAGGCTTTGTGGGCTGAGCTAAGGATTTCGCATTATTCTAAGAGCAAGGAGAGGATATTGAAGTTTTGAAAACAGTGAAAGAGGTTGGTGACTTGGTCTGATTTGCATTTTGAAAAGAGCCTTTGGGCTGCAGTGTTAAGACTGGATTGGAGTTGGGCCAGAATGGATGTGGGGAGACCAACTAGAAAGCTGCTTATATATAACAGCCAAGATTATTATATGCCCAAAGGGAGCTGCCAATCAAATCATGATAAGAACTTGTGGTATTCAAACTGGAAGGGGAGAAGTAAGTATAGAACATAAGCTTGACTGTTTCCATATGGAAGCTTGTTTCCTTTCCCTGGCTTGTTTTTGCATTTATTTTCTCCAATATTTGGCCTTATTAGTAGATGGAATAAACTTCTATTGTTCTGGGTGCCTGAATTCCCAAGGCATTCAATGCGATGCTGTGATTAATTCTCTTTTTGTTCTTTATGCGCGTGCATTGCGCTTCTTATCTCCAGTATAGCACTTTTTACACAGAATTTTAATGTCCAAATCACCTTTGCCTTCTGGACTAAAGAGAACCCCCTGAGAATGAAGTCTTTGTCTTATTTACCTTTGCATCCCCACTGCCTAAAATTGCTGACCAAAAATAGTCATTCAATACAAGTTGTTGACTAAATGAATGGGATTCAATTAGGTGGAACAGATCATTTTCTTCTGCCAATTTTAGCAGCTCTTTTCATTTACATGTTTCTAGATTCATGCTAATTCCCAGGCTCCTTAGGAATTAAAAACCTTCCCTAATAACTCTATCACTCATTTAAAACAATAGTGTTTCTTACATACAATATATAGGCCATTATCGATGTTTTGAATAAAACTTGCAAATACACTCGAATTCTGCTATAGAGATTATCTCAATATCTCAATGATAAATTAACAATGACTCTAATCCACAGGGTCTCATACTGTGGACTCTTGAAATGTGTTATTTTTTTACATTTCCTCCACAAGGTGCTTTTCGTGTGACCTCCTGAGCACCTCTCTGGGTCTCAATGTCCTCATCGATAAAACAGACATAATATTTATCCACTTTGACCAGCTTTTTAAGGATAAATGAGATAATACGAAGTATGCTCAGCATATAGTAGGTGTAAAGGTATTAGATCCTCTTCTACTATTTTTGGACTTCTACTTATTTTATTTTTGTCCTCCATGTCCCCATCATGCCACAGATTATCTAACTGGCAGGGTCGCCTTTTTAATTCTCTTCCTTGCATTACTGATTCTCTTCCAATATTTGCTCAGATCTTACCTTTTCTGCCTCTCGATAGAATGAAATCAGAATACCTACTCCCCCATACATCGTGAATATTTTGATTTCAAAAATGCCTCCCAAATTTTCCCTTGGGGGAGAGCAGTTCAAGTTTTTCTAATGCATCCATTGTTACCTCTTTTCTGCATTGCATGAAAATCTGCAGATGGTATAAAGCTCTCTCCTTCTCCTATCCTGTTTTATCAGATGCACTGTTATCCAGGAACACTGGGAAGTCCAGCTTGGTGAATAACTAGAAACAATAAAGCCTTTGATTCCAGGCATTGCTTTGTAGGGTTGGCATGTCTGAATTTAGGATGGGCAGATGCATTTATTATTCCCTCTTCCCCATTCCTCCCTCCCTCCCTCCCCCATTGGCCCTGGACTTTCTTTAATCCTCCAGTTTGCATGAGTTTCCACTCTCACAAAGTAATTTTTAATTGGCTATTATTTTGAGTCCTAGGTGAGAATTTCTTACATTCAAATTTCCAGTAGCAATTTTGTGCACCTTTGTCGTTTCAATTGTCAGATGAAACCCCTTTTAAGGTAAACATTTTAATAAACAAACTGTTTTTGCCTGGATGGTAATACTAAGCTGAAATGAATGCATTAGCAAGTCCTGCCTTTGTTCACTGGTCTCTGACAGCTCATTGGGTGCATTATTTCGCTTTGTTCTCAAAGTGTCATATTAAGGAGTTGGAAGGGCCCTCACCTTCTAAGTTAGAATTTGGGTATCTTTTTGTTCTGAATTCTCTTGGAATTTGTGTTTCTGCTAACAATATCTCACAGACTTAGGCAAGACAGAGGAGAAGGAGCACTTTATACATCCTGGTAAACACAAACGTGGGACCGAGAAGATACTGCCAAGGTTGCTAATTGAAATTGTGTAGGGTAGGGTTTCTTACACTTTAATCTGTACACGAATTGGAGATCTTGTTAAAATGCAGTTTCTGATTCAGTGGGTCTGGGGCCTCAGATCCTCCATGTCTAACACATTTTTAAGAAGCTCTCCGGTGGTGTCAATGCTGCTAGTCTATGGCTCTAGTGGCAGCTGTAAAGACTTGCCCTTAGCTCTCCTCTCCACTTATCATGATTCTCATCATTCATTATGCCACCCAGATCATGCTGAGAGATCAGATTTGGGAACTGTATTAATGTCCTAGGGCTGCCTTAAATTACTGCAACTTGGTGGCTTATAACAACAGAAATTTGTTCTCTTACAGTCCCGGAGGCCAGAAGTTCAAAATTAGGGTGTGAGTGGGGCTGTGCTCCCTCCAGAGGCTCCAAGGGAGATTCCGTTCCTTTCCTCTTCCAGCTTCTGATGGCTGTCAGCATTCCTCGGCTTCTGGCTGCTCACTCTAATCTCTGTCTTCGTCTTCATGTGGCCTTCTCCTCCTCTGTGTGTCTCTTTCAAGGATACTTGTCATTGGATTTAGGGCTGTATGCTAAGATTCTCTAGAGAAACAGAACCAATAGGAGATAAATCTAAATCTTTGCTAATTACATTAGCTAATATCCCTTTTCCATTTGAGGTCACACTAATAGGTTCTGGGACTTAGGATAGACATATCTTTTGGGGGGGGGTCACCATTCAGTCCATTATAGGAACCATGTGACTAAAAGACCTTCATAATGTCCCATTCAAGCCAGAGATCCTATAATTCTAAATAGAAAAACTGTTCATTTTAACAGTACTCTTAGTGTAGCAATGAGGATGTTTTTGCCCTCTTAGACTTGAGCGCCCTGTAAATGTCTGTAAAGGACAAGGGGAGACTGGAGAGGGCTAGAATATATCAATGCAAGTGTTAAATTCAAGGAACAAAGTAGGAAAGGAGGAAGGTGGAGGTGAGTCTAAAAGCCAAAGGCAATAGAAATCAAGACAACCCTTAAGAAGCTGGATATATGGCTTCCACCTTGAGTCAACATGCGTCTCTACCAGCATTTCTCTAAAATGCATGTGGATCACCTGAGGATCTTGTTAAAATGCAGTAGGTTTGGGATGGGGTCTGAGATTCTGCATATCTAATAAACTCCCAGGTGGTGTGGACACTGCTCATCCATGGACCAGACTGTGAATAGCAAGGGCTCACGCTGGATATGGGTAACCAGAAAGTGTAAAAGTCACTAATTGGAGTGGGTTTACGTTGCTAGGGAGCAGAACCTTCGGGTCTGTGAAGAACTGAAGAGAGTGTGTCTTCTTTTCAGCCTGCTTACAGAATTCAAGTCTAGTATTGCCAAACTTCTGACTTTTCAAATGAATCTGTATTTTTATATAAACTCTCCATATTTATCAGTGTGGGCAACTGATTCACAAAATTCAAAAACAACCAGTGGGACAAATAAATCAAAAATATATTCAAAAAATGATTGCCATTGTTTAACCTCTGGCAGGTGGGTCTTTTATGCCCCATTTGTAAATTGAGCAGACCTGTAACTCCTTTTGTATAAAATAGTAATTATTAAAAACTTTGACAGTGGTAAACTGAAGAAAAAAGAAGCCCAACAATTTAGTGTTGTGTTAAACTAGCTTGTATTCTCTTTTACACAGTACTCCAAATGGGTAGCTGTTCAGAACACACCATGTCAAGAAGGAAATGAGACATTCCAAGGGCTATTAACTACTCCACCAGAGATCTTGGAAGATCACTGCAGTGTTATTTAGTGTCGATGTTTATTTAATATTGGTGCAGAAGGGCAAATTTACCATGCTCAATGGTCCTCAAAGTCACACTGGCTTACACGAGTGTGGCTTAATGACCCATCGACAGTAGACTATGGCGTTACCTTATAAAATAAATAGTGAGAGGAGAGAGGATAGCCTGGAGTAGTTGATTTTAATATATTATACATCTAAAGAATTTCTTTGTTGGTAGAACTCGGAGTTAAAATGGTTTTAGCAGCTGGTTTGTTTGATAGTATAAAGTTAAGCTGGTCATGGTAATTGACAGCCTCCCATCTCTCTGTGGTCATAATCTGCTGCGTTAAGATTAATGAATCCCACTCTATTGAATCTTCTGAACAGTGCCAGATAATCCATAAATGGCTAAATGGTATAGCTTAGGAATCCCCAGAAGAACATGTCCTTTTGCACATATGATCTAGATCTTGAGATTTTAAAAGCTACAGACATTGATGTAAATGCAACTTCCCAAGGGATGTATAATAAACAGTTGCTGGAGGTGCGAGAAATATAGCAACGATGTTTGCAACTCTCCATGCAAAGTTAGACACCCACACCAGAATATTTCACTGTAAGCTAGTAAAGAGAATATGATTTAAGCAGAAGAACCAGCATCATAATATAGCCACGCATTTCATAATATAGCTTTATTATGTAAAGCTTAGAGCCATTGAAGATGTTCCTGGAAGACTGTGGGAAACTATCCTATCTATAGCAAACAGAACATTTGTACTTTGCAGAGCTCAGAAGTGCTTCAGGATCTATAGTTGAATTGAGGCTTTTGTGAACTTTACAAGGATGTTTGAGTGAGGGATTGAAATACAGAAGAGGATTTTGGCTTTATTTTTTACCTTGTTTGGTTATTTCCAAGAAGTGCTTTATTCCTTTAAGTAAATAAGAAGTAAAAAACTCATCAGCAAACCCAGTTTGCAATCTGTGAAGTTTAACATAAAAAAAAATACAAGTAGAAAAAGACAGGCCAAAGCACGTGGTCCTAGCTACCTGAGCAGCTGACTGTGGATTGCCAATATTGAAGGCCTGCTACCTGCACTTGATTAATAGTGGCTTCCTGGGACTCTGACTTAGGAGAAATTCTGGGACTGATTGTGAGTTCATTAGGGAAGAGTGCCATGATCAATTAGCAATGTCTGCCTTGGGCATGGGAATGGAGTGGAGGTAACATATACGCCATAGATTTGTGTGGCTGTTTTGTAATTATTTGTAAGTATTAATAATACTTAAGGGATTATTAAAGGGATTCTTTTACTTGAAACTTTATAAAGAAAAGTACAAGGATCAGCTGAAAATGCCTGTACTCTCTCTATTGAAAAAGAATTAAATATAATTTATTAGACAAATGGTAATAAATGGGATATATACAGACCACATAGAAAATAACAAAAACTGATTCTTGACATCTGCAATGGATAAATCCTATGTGAAAATCCCATTCGAGCAGTTCATGAGAGTTACTACACAAGCAATAGCGGAAGACAACGCTGAATGGCATGGGTATGAGGATGCTGAGTGGTTGACTGGCACCATCCACCTAGCCAAGTGACTTTCTCTCCATATCAGTGATCATGATGTAATTGTGGGCCTCTGAAAACTCACAACTGATTTAAGATTATGAAACTTCAATGTCACTCTCTGGTAGGCAGAATGAAGTTTAAGTTGCTCACACCCTAATCCCTGTGAACCTATGAATATGTACATTACATGGCAAAGAGGACTTTGCAGACTTTAACAATCTGAACCTTGAAAGTGGAAGATTATCTGGGATTTTCCAGGTAGGCTCAGTCTAATCACATGAGCCCTTAAAAGCAAAGATCTTTTTCTGGTTGGAGGCAGAGAGATACAGCAGAAGAGAAGTTGGAGAGATTTGGAGTGAGAGGGACTTGACACCCATTGCTAGACGGGGCCACATGGAAAGCATGAGAAGGAATGTGGCAGCCTCTAGGAGCAAATACCCATGCCCAGCTGACAGCCAGCACAGAATGGGGACCTCAGTACTACAATCACAAAGAACTATATTCAGCCAATAACCTGAATGAGCTTGAGAGGGAAATCTTCCAGAGCATCCAGATACAAGAGCACAGCCTGGCCAACAACTTAGGTTGTGAAACCTAAGCAGAGGACCCAGCTGAGCCATTTTGTGCCCAAACTTCTGATTCATGGAACTATGAATTATAAACAGGTGTTGTTTTAACTTGCTAAAATTGTGGTAATTTGTTTCAGCGACAATAGAAAACGAATACACTCTCAAAAAGTTGAACTGATATGTCAAG
Organism: Tapirus indicus; assembly: GCA_031878705.1. Classification (NCBI taxonomy): domain Eukaryota; kingdom Metazoa; phylum Chordata; class Mammalia; order Perissodactyla; family Tapiridae; genus Tapirus; species Tapirus indicus. The sequence continues at coordinate 49,129,431 of CM062929.1, forward strand.
GTCTTGAATATCAAAGATTATATTAGGGCATATAACACCTGTAATAAATAAACCCTGAATCTTAGTGGCTTCATACGACACATTTTCTCACTCACATCATGGCCAAGTGCAGGTCAGTAAATTTTTCTGGATGACTCTCATAAAGAGTGAGTCCAAAGGGTGAGGCCACCATCTCTCGCACTTGGAATTCCTAATTGCTGCAGAGGAGAAAAGAGAGTGTGCCCAGTCATACAGGGGCATTTAAGGCCATGCCTGTAATGTGGCATTGCTTCCTCTAATATCTCATTGGCTAGAAACCTGTCACATGACTCCAAACTGCAAAGGAGAATGGGAAATTTTTGTTTTTTCTGTGTGCACAGGAAGAAGAGATGTGATCAGTGAGCACTGAGCCAGTCACCGCCACAAGTATATTCTTTATAGAATCTGGCTCTTTCATTAACTAGCAATCTTCCTTTACTAGGGGAGCAATGAAATATACATATGGATTTGAATAAAAAAATTGCTTTTCTTGGGGTCTGTTGGAAGTCATCTATTCTCCATCATTCTGATCACTCATTATTTGCTAATTCTTGAAAATGTCCTAGGGTAGTCCATATCCTCTGCTACCCTATCACTGGTTGGGTTGCTGCTGTGGTTCGTTGGAGCTCTATTCTTGCTGAAAAGTATTCTTTGCTCACAATTGCTCCACATTTTTTAAAAAAGACAATTTTTAGAGCAGGTTTAGGTTCACAGCAAAATTGAAAGAAAAGTACAGAGATTTTCTATGTGCCATCTGACCCCATACATGTGTAGACTTTCCCATCACCAACGTCCTTCACCAGGAGTACACTTATTACAATTGATGAATATACACTGACACGTTATAGTCACCCTAAGTCCATAGTTTACCTTAGGGTTCACTCATGAAGTTGTGTATCCCATGGATTTGGATAAATGTATAACAACATGTATCCATTATTATAGTACCATACAGAGTTTTTTCACTAACTTAAAAATCCTCTGCTTTCCACCTGTTCATCTCTGGCAACTACTGATAATTTTACAGTCTCCATAGTTTTACCTTTTACAGAATATCATATAGGAGATCATATGTGATCAATCTACCTTTTCAGATTGGCTTATTTCACTTAGTAATATGCACTGAAGTTTCCTCATGTCTAGATAGCTTATTTCTTTTTAGGCCTGAATAATATTCCACTGTCTGGATTACCACAGTTAATTTATCCATTCACTATTGAAGGACATCTTGGTTGCTTCCAAATTTAGACAATTATGAATAAAGCTGCTGTAAACATCCATATACAGATTTTGTGTGGACATAAGTGTTCAACCCCTTTGTGTAAATACAAAGGAGCATGATCACAGGATCAAGGTATCAGTTCTTCCCAACTTGATCTATGGATCCTATTCAATCCTAATTAAAATCCTAGCAAGTTATTTTGTGGATTCTGCAGTTTATATGGAGAGGAAAAAGATCCAGAATGGTCAACATAGTATGAAGGAGAAGAACAAAGTTAGGGAACTGATGCTACTGCATTTCAAGACTTACTATAAAGCTACATTAATCAAAACAGTGTGGTATTGGCAAAAGGATAGACAGATCAATGGAACAGAATAGAGAGTCCAGAAATAGACCCACATAAATATAGTCAACTGATCTTTGACAAAAGAGCAAAAGCAATACAATGGAGCAGACACAATTTTTCTATCAATGGTGCTGGAACAACTAAACATCCACATGCAAAAAATAATGATAATCTAGAAACGTGCCTTACACCATTCAGAAATTTAACTCAAAATGGATAATAGACCTAAAAGTAAAATGCAAAACTATAAAACTCCTAGAAGATAAAATAGGGGAAAACCTAGATGACGTTGGATATGGAATAACTTTTTAGATCCAGGACCAAAGAAATGATCCATGAAAGAAATAATTGATAAGCTGGACTTCATTAAAATTAAAAACTTCTGCTCTGTGAAAGACAATGTCAAGAGAAAGAGAAGACAAGCCCCAGACTGGGAGAAAATATTTGCAACAGACACATCTGATAAAGGACTGTTATCCAAAATATACCAAGAACCCTTGAAACTCAATGAAAAGAAGGATAAAAAAATAGACCAAAGACTTTAACAGACAATTCACGAAACAAGAGATACAGATGGCAAATAAGCATATGAAAAGATGCTCCACATCGTGTGTCATCAGGGAAATGAATATTAAAAAAACAATGAGATAGAGCCAGCCCCGATGGTCTAGTGGTTAAAGTTCCATGCTCTCTACCTTGGTGGCCTGAGTTCATATCCCGGTTGTGGAACCACACCACCCCTCTGTCAGTGGCCATGCTGTGGTGGAGGCTCACATAGAAAAACTAGAAGGACTTACAACTAGGATATACAACCATGCACTGGGGCTTTGGGGAGAAGAGAGAAAAAAAAAAAAAGAGGAAGATTGGCAACAGATGTTAGCTCAGGGCAAATCTTTCTCTGCGAAAAAAACCCCAAAGAAACCCCCAAAACAACATTGAGATACCACCACACATCTGTTAGAACAGCCAAAATTTAGAACACTGACCACACCATAGTTGGTGAGGCTGTTGAGCAACAGAAACTCTCATTCCTTTGCTGGTGGGAGTGCAAAATGGTACAGCCTCTTTGGAAGACATTTTGGCTGTTTCTTACAAAACAACCAATATTTATTCACGTTTATTTTTAAAAGTCAGCCTTCACCGTGGTGCTCTTCATAGTTGGAGCTTCTCTTTTGGCTTCTGTCTCTCTTCCTTGGCCCTATGATAGTGAGGGGGAGGGATTGTGAATACAACACTCCCTTTAACCCTGCACTTGTCTCTCCCTCTGCTTTTGATGTGAAGAGAACATTTTCCTGACTGGCAGGGCATGAAATAGCATTCAACACTGCAGAGAAGTCATTGCTTCTGTGATGATTCCTCTGTCACGACTCTCCTTGTCTCTACCCTCCTGCTCCTGCTGCAATTGACTGGGCTGTTTGTATTTAATCCTTTATGTTTCAAAGGGTAGTCTTAGTAAAACCAGAGAACCAGTTTTTCTGGTTCTGCTCTTCCCTGAGCTTTTAATAATTTAACAGATTTAACAGGTTCATCTTCTACAGCAGGGTTTCTCAACCTCTGCACTAATGACTTGTTGGACTGAGTAGTCATTTGTTGTGTGTGTGTGTGTGTGTGTGTGTGTCCTATGCATTGTAGGATGTTTTGCAGCATCCCTGGAGTATGCCTACTAGATGCCAATAGCAGTCCTGAGTTGTGACAACCAAAAGTACCCCCAGACATTGCCAAATATCCTCTGGGGGACAAAATCATCTCAGGTTGAGAACCACTGGTCTAGTGAAAAGCTACCAAGTCTGTTGGACTTATTTCCCTCATCTGTGGATCATGGTTTTAAGTAGACCACCATTCCCTCTTCAAGAGAGCCCACTCAAAGCAAAGCACATTCTAGGCTAGGTCAGTTTCATGATGAAGGCAAAAATCTGTGCTAACAGGAAGTCCTCCACATAGTCAGCAGATTGGGACCCAGTGAAGTCTTTTCTTCAACTTTGAAAAGCCTAATTAAACCAGCAAATTCAGCTGGAGGATTTGCAGTTGTTAGTGATCACTTCCAACTCTGCTGCAGTCGCCGCCAAACAGAACTTGAGCAAACACAGCCTTATCCTGCCCACAGGACTGAGTTCTGAAAGGCCTGATGTAGCCTCTCTCCTTCTGGGCCACTGTTCCCCCAAATGCGATCCTCATATGCCTTAGTATGCAAGATGATCTTAAGTGGTACAATGTAGACCTTTAAATTTCAATGGATATGTGTTTGCCTTAGTAATATAGTGTGTATGTGTGTGTGGGGGCACAACCACCACGTCAAACTCCTAGCACAAGTCTTCTTTAAAATAAATGTATGGCTGTACATATGTATGTACAAGAAGTGAGCTGATTTAGCGAGAGCAGTAGGACAGAATATATACATAGGTATGGTTTCCTATTGCTGCTGTAACAAATTACCACAACTTAGTGACTGAAAACAACACAAATTTACTATGTCGCAATTCTAGAGGTCAGAAGTCCAAAGTGGGTCTTTGGGCTAAAATCAAGGTACAGTACTGACAGAGCTGTGTTCCTTCTGGACTCTCTGGGGAGAATCCACTTCCTCTCCCTTTCCAGCTTCTAGAGGCTGCCCACATTCCTTGCCTTGCAGCCCCTCCCTCCAGCTTCGCTCCAACCTCTGCTTCTGCTGTCACGTCTCCTTTTTCTGACTTGAATGCTCTTGCCTCTCCCTTATAAGGACCTTTGTGATGACTTTGGTCCCACATGGATAGTTTAAGATAATCTCCCAATCTCAAATCTTTAATTGAATCACATCTGCAAAGCCCCTTCTGCCATGTAAGGTAACATTCACAGATTCCTGGGTTTAAGATGTAGACATCTTTGTGGGGAGGGGCATTATTCAGCACATCACAACATATAAAGGGAAAGTTGTTGAGGTGATATATGACTGAGTGAATGACATTTGGGAAACCGTCTTTTAGTTATCTCTTACTATGTAGCAAATTACCCAAAAACTTAGGGGCTAAAAATAACACACTTATTATCTCAGTTTCTGTGGTCAGGAATCTGGCAGCAGCTTAGCTGCATTCTCTGTCTCAGGGTCTCTCTTAAGGCTGCAGTCAAGGTGTCAGCTGGGGCCACAGTCGTCTCAAGGATCCGATGGGACAGGATCTGCTTCCAAGTTCACTCACGGTTGTGGATAGGATTCAATTCCTGTGGTTGAACCGAGGTCTTAGTTCCTCACTACTTGCTGGCTGGAGGCCCCTCTTTGCTGCATGGGCCTCTCCATAGGGCAGCTCACAAATTCTGTCTTCATCAAAGTGACTGAGTGAAAGAGTGAGAGAGGTGAGCAAGAGGGAAGCCACAATTTTTTATAAGCTAATCCCAGAAGTGACATCCCCACACTCTTACCATATTCTCTTCATTAGAAACAAGTCCCGAGGTCCAGCCTACACTCAGTGGGAGAGGATTACACAAGAGCAGGGGTCTAGGTAGTAGGAACATTGGGGGTCATTTCAGAATCTGCCTCTACACTTGTCTTAGGTCCTAGTTTCTGCTGACCTGGCTGACATGTAAATGCTGCCCTTTAGCAGAAAAGTGACTATGGTATAGATTTGCTTTCCTCCAGAAATCTTGGAGTTTCCACCTCTCTGTTTTGAGTGTCTCCACTATGAAGGGCTATATTGGCACTAACTGGCTCTCTCAGTTTCCCTCGGGGTCACAACCATTTCCCTGTGTACCCTTCCCTGTTTCCAAATGTCCTCTTTGTGTTCCCACTAGATCCCTAAGTCATTGATTGTCTTTTTTTTTTTTTTAATTATGTAATGCTATACATTGTTTAAGAAGACTCAGGTACAAGAAAAGAAACAGATAAATAAACACCTTTTCCTAAATTAAATGAAACCCAAATCAGAGGTCCTGCTCTCTAGGGTGTTCTCTGGGAAATTCAATCCCAGAAATGTTTTGGGCAGGAACAGAGCTCTCCACCTCCAGTTAATGAATCTGATCTTTAAGTGTCTGTGTCTTTCTCCATTACTTTCTCTTTCTCTCCTTCAACTTCTCAGTCCCCTTTGTCACAACTTTTTGGATTTCATTCTGAGAATCAAGGGTTTTTGAAAAATGCATGTTTTACAACTGGTTAATTTATGTTCTGATTTGCGTGGACTCTAAAATAGTCAAAGGAGCTTGGCTCTTTTATGAAACCAGATGGTAAAAAGGATTGGAGGATGTTCCTTACAAAGTGTGGGGTCAGTTAATTTCTCTCTGTCTATTATGATGCACTGGAGATAACCCTTATGAATTTAATTTGGTGACCTTTTGCAGCTGTCAGGCCTCAATAATTTTTACCTGTTTTGATATTCCCCAAATTGCTGAGGACATTACAGCATAAAGAGCTAGTGAATATGCATAAATCTGTGGGATCTTGAGCGGTGGTTTATGTGGGTGGAGGGATACAGAAGTCAGGTCGTGTCCTTTGCCCCCTGGAGGGGTTGCATTCTTGGGAGATAAAGTAGAGTTTGAAAATAAGCAGTGCCTTTTTCCCCTTTGCTTTGATTCATATTTAATAATAATAACCACTTATCCGGAAAATTTAAAAAGCTTTAAAATAAGAGCATACAATATTTTCTATATCAAAGGGAACATGGGTTTAAAAAATAATTGGGAATCTCTGTTCTTGCTAGTGGTCTTTGAATCCAATACTAGGCGTATATCAAGCTCCTTTTAAATTTCAGGGGGCAGCAACCCAAATGGCAGAACCATTCTACAACATTCTTCAAGCCTTACTAGCTCCACTCTACCTCTTGTGAAGGATTTCATGTTTCAAAACTATTGAATTTTCCTTGATATAAAAATAAATGTAGAAATTAGTATGAGGAAAGCAACAAACACATTGCATTTTTATTGAACTTTAAATAGTTTACAATTTTTTTATAATCTTGTAGAATGGCTCCAGAGATAATTTTATAAAAATGACTTTCCTGGCAAATCTCAGACGAAGATGGGAGAGTGTCTTATGTTCAAAGTGATCATTTATATCCAGACTACTCTGTGTTAAACAGACCTAGTAAAAAATATTACTATTTTATACTAATAAATGTTGTTTTTACCTGGGTAAGACATTAAAAAAGAAAGAAAGAAACTGCAAAAGGCCTGTTCTGAAGTGGGAATATCATTTTCTGGAAATAATGGCTTTTTGTTGTTTATGCTTAATAGATTATATATTACACCCGGATCAATGACCAAGTTCTCCTGATTAAATCATCTTGAATTTCCTCAACATTCAGCCAAAAGACAAAACAAAGCAACAGCAACACCACCAACAACAAAAATCCTAACTGTGAATCATTTTAGAAAACAGAAAGTCAAGATCTGGTGTCTTAAGGGAAACTGTTTTCCACATGCAAATTGAGATACTCCCGTTCTCTGACATTCAAATTGGAGGAATTTTGTGCATGTGAATAACCCCAGCTGGAGATGGTCTGCAACAGTCTTGGGGTAGATGACATTTTATTGTCTAAGAACAGTAAATGATTACGTCCATTCATTGAGTGACATCTACTGAAGCCAATGGAAAAGACTGGAGAGTCCCCAGCGTCCCTCTGACTTCTACACTTGCCTGCCCTCTCTTTCTTTTACTTTTTATTCTGTTTTATATTTTATTTCATTTTATTCTAATTTCTTTATTTTCCTCAGCCTGTGAGCCTTGACTAACTAACATATCACAAGGTTTCCAACACAGTTCTCTGGGTACCTTTCTGATGTATTTTGGGATTGCACCGATGATGCCCATCAAGGAGGCAGGAAAACAGGACCCCTCTCCCAACTCCAAGTTCCCATTGAAGACACCAACGGCTGCCTGAGCTTAAGCCTCAAGGGCGTGTGCCCAACCTTCCCTCCCCTGTGGAACCCTGGCCCTGCTTTAACGGTGAGTCTCCTACTCCTCATCACTCCCTGAGGTGCAGAAGCTGAATAGAGATTTCCACCTCAATTTGAATCGTTTAAATCAGTTTTTTTGATACCAGTTTTGTCTCCTTTCCATTCTCTGGCCTTAGTTGTAGATCTACAATCTCTTGTCTTTTAATTTCTACATGAGTTTAGAAGTAAATATGATTATAAAACATTAATGGCATCTTTTCTCAAATACAATTTAGTTCAACCTATTGGTTTTTTTACTCGTTTAAAAATTAATTTATCAATGTCACATTTCATTCTTAACTTTGACATTTCATTGCCAGCTTAGGCCCAGATGCTTCTTTCCTGAGCCATCTACTGTTTCTGCTTCCATGTCTTCTCTAAAATACGTGTTATCGTCCGCATTTTGATTACTTTATCTTTAACTAAATTTGCTATTTATGTAAAAAAAATTAAATGGAGTCAGTACAAATGAGTCCACTGTGAATAAGTTAAATCATGTTTTAAAACTCATGTAAACCCATCAGACTTCAAATGTTGCAGTAAATTTTGGCATTTACATTTATGATTATTTATACATTACTCTTCTCTCTTCCTGAGGGAAGAGGCCATGTTATTTATCTTTGCATCTTCAACATTTAGCATGCAATAGGCATTTTGTTAAGTGAATAACTAAAAGTAATATCTAAAATGAATATGAGAACTTTCTTACACATGAATCATTGTTAACAGCCCTGAATCGAAAAAGATAATATTTAGTCTGCGCTTACTACGTGTCAGATACATTTTCGAGTGCTTTGCCTGAATTAATTCATTTATTCACCAACAATCTCATGAGATAAATCTGTAATTATCCCCATGTACTGATGGGTAAGTCACAGCTAGTAAGCAGCAGAGCCAGGATTAATCTGGATCTTTGCTGCGCTCTGTTGTTTCCAAATAAACCTGCAAATGTTTGTTTCCATTCTGTGGCAGAAGGCTCTGACCCAAGGGTGTCACATACTCAAAGGGAAACTTACCAGGGGTATTTATGTGCAGACTCAAGGATTTGACATTCTGACTCGCTCCACATTTCAGAAGCATCTTGAGTTTTCAGAAGCATCTCAATCCTTCATTTATGAAGGAGAGAGAAAGACGGGGAGAAAAAGGGAAAGTGTGAGAGAGAAAGAATGTTTGTCTCTCTAATATGCACATTCAGATACCACCCACTTTGGATATCCAGTCCATTGTTACAAGTTTTTTTCCACTGGGTAGTTTTGAGCAAAGTAGTGACTTCACTGGATTTGTATTTTAAAAGGATCCTTCTGTTTCCCTTTGTGTGTGGAGAGAGCAAATGCTGGAGCAGCTGGTGGGCTAACTCAGTCATCCAAAGGAGAGTTTGTGATGGTTTGGGCCAGGATACTATCAGTAAGGGTGGTGAGGAGTGGCTGGAGTATGGGTGTAATTTGAAGGTAGAATCAGCAGGATTGGATATGAGACATAAGAAAAACCCTTTTTGTGCTAAAGCAATTGCGAGGATGGAGTTGTCACTTGCTGACATGGGAAGACAGCAGGAGGAGCAGATTTGGGGAGAAAGATCAGGAGTTTGATTCATAGATGTTAGACTTGGTTTCCACTAAACATGCAAGTGGAGGTCTTGAGTAGAGAGTTGGATGTAACTATTCATTCTAAGGAAAGAAGTCTGAGCCAGAAATATAATTTGGGGGATGTGTAGATTAGATTTAAGGCTCTGAGATTTGGTGAGATCACATAGGGAATGTCTGCAGAGAATGGATCTGCAGACCTAGTGCTGAGGTCCATTCACACTAGATGTGAGAGAGATAAAGGGTCATCCACAAGGATAATGAGAACGAGTGGCCTTTGAGGAAGGAGGACAAACAAGAGAATGTGCTCCAGAACGCAAGTGAGGAAAGTGTTTCAAGAAAGGTAAGGCGATTTACAGAGAGAAATGCTACCTTTGTAGCTAGCTTCTAGAGGCCATGGTATTGAAAACACATATTGGGAAAGAAATGTTCCAGAGCATCAAATGGTCCTGTTTGCAATTACCTTACTTTCCTGCACAAGGGAAATGATCTTGGGTGGCAATCCAGCATAGTGTCTGACATATGGTAAGAGCTAACTGCCTTTCTGGCTCTTAATAGAGAGACATATACAACTATAAATAGATCTCTGGCCAGGACTATGACCAGGACTGTAAGTACTACTATGTCTGTATCTGTGTCTCTATGGAGAAGTGCAAACTCTTGGCCATCAGGAATTATAGAGGAAACTCTTTTCACGGTTTGAATGTGGTAACTAGACAGATAACATACAGGCCTCTCCTGATGACCCACGATGTCTTCTCTAAGATATTTTCTGGGACACATAATTCAAACCTGGAATATCATGCATTCATTCATTTTAGCAGTTTCTCCTCTGTCTAGCAATAGACCTGTCTTGGAGTGGATGAGTGAAGGAGTACTCGTAGGATAGTTAAAATTAATTTAAGTTTTGGTTTAAGCTGTATAGGTAGACAGTGTTTAATGAAGGAATGTTGGATAAGTATTTATTGGATTTCATTGCCTGGAAGATAAAAAAACCAGTGAGGATGATATCAGCCACATAAGTGTGCTAGTCTGCTGTATCTCACTGTGGAAAACAAACAGAAACTGGAGGACTCTTAATCAAGACCCCTATTGTCATTTGTGATGCTTTCAAGATATGTCAAAATGTTTTCCTTATCAATTTTTTTCTGAAGTGATGAATGCACTTTCTTCTTATAAAAAATGTTAAAAATCACTAAATGTTTTAAACGGCAGGATGGAATAGAAAAATAGGCTGGGTCCTTAGGCACAAATTATTTTCAATTCAATACCGAGAAGTCTTTACATCCTGACACTCAGAAAATGAATGATCCCAAAGAGCACATAGAACTGTGCTGCAGGGCTGCTGGAAGCTCCTTGGAACTTGTAACCAACCCAAACATTTTTATCAGCTCCCTAACAAAACACAAGTCAATAACAGAAAGGGGTGATTCAGTAGCCAATCCAAATCCAAATGACAGTGGCCTTAAAAACAAACAGCCCAATCAAAGTGACATTGATGCTGCTTTGAAACAATAAATATTAGCTCTGTCACTGCTTAACTGCATCAAAGTACCATTTTCTCTCTGGCTGTCACCTTAGAAAACCTCCCAAGGAAGGAAAGAAAAGCGCCTCAACAGATTTCATTCTGGTTGCAGCTGTAACTTCAAGTTACCTTGAACTTCAAGTCAGTCTCCACTTGCTGTTTTGTAGATGCTCATCGTGGATGGTATCTTGGTTGTTCTAAACTGAAAGAGGGTTTTCATTTCTCTACCATATCCCTCTGATTCTCTACATCTGTGAATTTAAAGGCTGAGGTATATTCTGAATAACAAAAGGAACACCTTGTTTACTTCTACACCACAACTATATTCTCTCATCTTGACCTTCAAGTTTGAGAAGAAAACTTAAATTTTTTCCCCTTTTCGTCACTTCAATAATGATCAATTGCAAATTCATGAGTAGTGTGAAACCTTGATCAGAGTAATTGAAACGACTGAACTAGTTTACTAAGAAGAATCAATTATATAAAAATAAACATGAAAGATTTAAAATGAAAAGAAATATATTCTTATATATATGCATATATATATATTTTTTGCCAGCGGTGGGGGGGCTGGGAGAGAAAACGTCTATCCTGCATCAATTAAGACTTTGATGGTCTTAGACTGTAGCTCTTTTCTCCCGTTTATTTTTAACATTTGTAAAGGAAGTAACTAATCCATATATTCTCTATTCCTAAATCATAATGGTGAAATATCTGCTCTAATTTAGGAATGCTAATTTCAGTTTTATAGACTATATCCTTCCTCTCTGTTACCCCAAGATTCTTTCATTTGCTATTCAGACATTCATTTCTTTCTTTCATCACCTATTTCAGATAGTGTTTTAATGACTAGGGATGGGAAATGTCTAAAATATGTTGTCTGTTTTATAGTTAGGATTTTGATTGGCAGATAGACATATGAATAGCTGGTTATAGAACCAGGGAAAATAAGATAAGTTATTAAAAGAATATAAGCAGCAACGTATATTGTTAAAGAAAAAGAAAGTAGTTGTGATTGCCTTCTTCTAGTGGAAAACCACAACAATCGTCAAGACAATTTTACATAATTTTCTTTGCTAGTGTAGAAACAACCCCCATTGTCCTGGCAACTGACTCTGTTAGTAACAGTTACCCAGAGAGAATATTCAATTTCCCTGATCCTGGTTTCTTTGTTAAAAGGAAACCAAAACAACCTAATCTGAGTCAAGCACCTGCTTGACTTTTGAAGTTCGAATCTTCTAAATCCTTCTAAACCCACAGTCACAACAGAAATGCTCAGCAACAAGCATTTCACAAATAAACAAAACATGGTTATCAGAGGGGCTAGGGTAGTGACATGGTGGCTTCAAGGAGAAATGCGAACGTTGTGCCTAATGTGGGTGGTCTTCGGAATCCCAGATGAGGACATCATGATGGTGCCCGACGTGCTTTCTCCTTCGTTGACATCTACCTGATGCATTTGCTGTGGGATAGATTCTGTTGTCAGAGAACTTGTTATAAATCTATTCTGTGAACTCATTTACCTTATTTTATAGAGTAAGGAGAAGAAATGTTAAGCATTGACTTACGAGTCAATTCTCATATTTTAAGACTGAAAATATTAATGTACAGTAATTATAGATGTTGACATCTGCCTCTTTCCTTGTTTTCATTGCCCCTTGCTATCTTCTCTCTGTGTGTTTTATCAAACAACATAGTCAGTCCTAAACAAACTGCTTAAACAAGATTTAACTTTGGACTGTTCTTTAAAAAAAAAAATCGCCACTATGTCAGACCTGCATAATAATGCAGATTTCTACCCCCAGATGGAGTAAAGAGCCTCAGGGTGTGCAACATGCAAGCTAACATTTAATATTAATGTAAATTACAGAGCCAAAGCTGATAGTGTGGGGTAAATCCTCTCTGACTTCACTTCCTCTCCAATTACATTCCTCTGGACTTAAAGCTATCCTTTACGTGGTACACCATTGAAATAAGGAGAGGTACCCATGTTTCAAACCAAAAATATAATTACACTGAAAGCTTTTCCAATGATTTAAGACTTACTGCCAAGTCTAAAGAGCATTATAATCTTTAAATGGTGTTTATTTATTTTGGAAAATAAATAAACCAAGGGGCAACTTTTGAAACAGGAGATTGTGGCAAGGTGAAGATGGTGGGAATGCAAAGTGGAAATTTTTAGAGGGCCTGAATTCCTCAATCAAACGGACAAATGCTATTCAGACATTGTAAATGTTATACAAGATTACCGGCAGTACAGCGGGTTGTTTGGAAGGGCTGTAAACCCAGCTTAATCTGCCTGAGCTCCCCCTACCCCCAAGCCACCGAATGCAAAACTAAAAGCTGAGTATAATACAACTTGCAAAATGCAGATTCATGATAACACAAGCAAATATAATTTAGAGTTAGCATATAGAAGGAAAAAAAAAACCTTTAAGGTAACAAAGGGCAGCTCAAATGAAGGGAGAGTCGGAGTTTAGGGAATCTCTATAGTTCTAAACCCTGCTGTGGTCAATTTTCTTTGGTATGAATGCTAAACTGGTGAAAAGGCTTGTCTTTAGAACACTGGTGTTAGTGATTAGCAATAGATGATGTATGGTTAATTAAGTACTTCTTGCAGAACTTACATTATTTGCTCTCACACAAACGAATGTTGTAGTATTATTTTCCTGCTTAAAAGATGAGAAAAGGGGCTTTAGTGGTATTAACAAGTAGTCCAAGCCGTATAATTAGTGATGAATAAAGGCAAAAGTTAAACCCAGGTCTTTCCTTCCAACTCCATACTCTGTCTCACCACTAAGATCACTAGGCATCTGCTATCATAGTGGAAGAGCTTTGGGTAGTTATGCAAACAAACCTCCTTGGGATGAATCAGGATGTCAGCCTCGTTTTAAATTATTTTTAATTCTACTTACCAACCTTCTTAAACAAGATTGGGGTAGAGCAGGAAATAATTTGACATTAGTCTATTCTTAGGAAAGAAACTTCACTATGTCTTGAGCTAGTAATACATAAAAATGCAGATTTCCTCCTCAAAATGGAATATATTAAGTGGAGCTGTAGTGAGATCCTAGTTGTAGATATTAATGAGATTGTAAAAAGTTGCAATGATTGTTGAGCAAGTAAAATGCTTTTAATGTGCTCTAAGAATATTTTGAGGCATTTATGATTCCTGGCTGCTTGTTATCCATTTCCATCCCCTACTCTCCACTTTTTGGTAGGGTAACTTATAGTGCAACTTCTTTTTGGAGAATTATTGCTGAAATTGGCAATAAAGATATTGAAGGGGAGAAAGAGTATTCTCTACCCACTCTGGGTCCTTTCTGGCTGGGCTACAAATCAGATTGATATGAGGCTGAATAGCAGGAGAAAATCAAACAAGGCTTTATACTATGTATACATGCGAGAGACCAGGGAAACAGTTTCTCTTTACAAAATGGCGGAGGTTCTCCTCTTAAATAGACAAAGGAGGATATTGAGGGTTGGGGGTGTCAGCTATGGGGGACTACAAGAAAAGCACAGTAAACAAGAGTATGCAGATTTAAGTCTTCGTCTTCCCAAGAGTTTCTAGAGATAAAGTCATCTCCCCTTCTTCCTGGTACAGAGAGGGAGATGTTTTTACAAATGGAGATTTCCCTTACAAATGTAAATGTCCAGTAAACAGAACTTCAATAAGAGTGGGCCCAGCAAAGACCCTCCCAGTCTATTGATACCCAGAGTTATCCACAGTGATGGCCTATCCCAGGGACAGGCCTTCCATCCCAAATCCCTTCAGACAGTTAGTGAGGGCGGAGAAGGTCAGAGCCTCCTTCAGTGAAAATATCAAGGTAAAGAGACACATCTTGAGGTGGCCAATTATCATCCCCCACAACATCCTGATCTTCCTTAGCCAGTGGGGAACCCATGACCCCAGCTTGGGCTCTTAGACTCTTTAGCTATGGATGTTGAGTCTTGAACAGACTCTAACAAGGATGGAGAAAACAAATAATGAAACTAATTCCTCCCAAGTAGCCCATGCCTAGATGTGATGACTGATTAACGTCTGCTACCTGGATACCACTTTTTGCACCATTTTGCACTCCTTTCAAGCGAGGTCCTTCAGCTCTTCAGTGAGTTTGATCATGTCCTACCTTAAATTTACAATGGGCACTTCAACTCAAACAGCACCACTTCCAAGAAGCCACCCTTGACTGCCCCCCTGAAGTAGCTGCTCTGCTTCAGATCACACCATATGTGCCATTCAGATTCAGTATTTAGACATTAGGAAATAATTTTCTTGAATTTGAGAAAATGAAATACATCAATCATTGATAGGTTGACAGCTGACAACGTCAATTAGGAGTAACATGTATAATTTCTTTTTCCACATAAAAATGAGTTTTGAAACTTCAGAGCCAAATTGCTTCCTGTGATCAAGAGGCCACCAGGGTAAGATGAATTGTTCCTATATGAGTCGGTTCCTTGAGGAGAAGAATGAACTTCCATTAGCAACCTCACGAAAAATCAAAGATACTTAGTGCATGATTTCAGAAATTAAAATTATGTACTAGAAGTTTATTCTCTGATCAATTACAATTAGAGAGCTCTAAACCAGAACAGAGTAATTAAAACCCCCAAATTTATTCTTCTCTAAGAACTTTTGGTGTGAAGAGCCAGAAAAAATACTTTATTATTATTTTTTTCTCTCAAAAACTATCTGCTGAAATAATCTAAACCTCCAGTGTACCTTAGGAAATACACACAGTGAATTTCTTTCAATGGTAAAGTACCAAGTATTTTCAAGTTTACCCAACCCTTTCAGAGAGGTTGTGCCTGGCAAAGAAACTTCTGAGAGTATCAGAATCAATGCCGGAATTTTTAGGTTATCATTCATGTTATTTTTTTTTCTCATGACCAAATGTAATTGACTGAAACTTTCATGGTTGAGAGAAAAAAAAAAGTCAGTGAGTGTAATTTCTTTCTTTTTTTTCCTCTTTTGGTGAGTGAGATTGTCCCTGAGCTAACGTCTGTGCCCATCTTCGTCCACTTTGCATGTGGGACACCACCACAGCATGGCCCGGTGAATGGTGAGTGGGTCTGCACCCGGGATCTGAACCCGCGAACCCCAGGCCACCAAAGTGGAATGAAATTAACCACTACGCCACTGGGCTGGCCCCAATGTAATTTCTTGAATAAGGGTTGTGTTTAAGAGTTAGGGCCATGACTCTACCCCAGGTGTAATTAATTGGTTTGAATATTCATATAAAACCAACATATAGCAAGTGTGTATGTGTGCCTTAGTCTGTTAGGGCTGCTATAAGAAACTACCACAGACTGGGTAGCTTATAAACAACAGAAATTTATTTTTCATGGTTCTGGAGGCTGAGAAGTCCAAGATCAACAGCTGGCAGATTCAGTGTCTGGTGAGAGCCCTCTTTCAAGATGACCATCTCTTTGCTGCAGACTCACATGGTGAAGGGACAAGGGAGATTTCTTAGATTGCTTTCATAAGGGCACTAATCCATTTATGAGGGCTCTGCCTTCATGACTTTATCACCTCCCAAAGTCCCCACTTCCTAATACCATCATCTTGGGAGTTAGGTTTCAAAATATGAATTTTGAAGGGACACAAACATTCAGATCATAGAAATGTGTGCACATATATTCATATAAATACATGTCCTATTTTTGTTAAGCTAGTTGTTTATATGAATGCATAGTGATGATAAATACCTCACTTAAATGACATTCTACATAAAATCCATTTCCACTCTTTATGTAGGGTGATAAAACTAGTGCTAATTTGTGTTATTACAATTAGCCAAATTTCTAAGGATTTAGTGGATAGTTGATGTAGCCTATAATATGTGAATAGCAAGGCAAGATTTTGCAAGTATAAAATGTACATTTTCCGTTTTTATAATGGGAAGGAAATAGACTTGATACTTTTTCTCCTTCTCCTTCATGACCTAAAGGATAAAAAGAATCGGCACAGATCAACCAAGGGATGCTGATGTGGAGGTGCAGGGAAAGGCAGTAATTGTTGAACTCATAATTCATCTGAGGTCCTGGGGGATGAGATCATATAGTGCAACAGAAAACACACTGCTGACCTAATCTTAGAAACTGCCAAAAGAAGTAAGACTTACAAGGCAATGAACAGACAGAACTGAATCTCCCCTTGGAGCAGAGACGCAAGACTAATTATGGTAGGAGGCATATTTCAGACAACGGAGGGAGAGAACTGGCAGCTCTGGCAGAAACAAGCTGGATGGACCCAACAAGTGTCAGCTTGGTTTTCCAAAAGCGTTGCATCTGGGATGGAGTGATTGAGCTTAATGCTCTTACAAAGAACTTATTCTTTTAGAATTTCCCTCAGACATTAGGAAAAAAATGAGATTTGTAATCCAAACAGTCAATATGGAAGCATTTATGTATTGAGTGGACTACAAAGAATTGAGCGTGTGTGGTAAGCAAAATGGTAGCTTCAAAGAATTATGAAAAATGGTCTGTGATTAGGACTCTGATTCCGTTTTTGAAGTCTGAGTGCTGATAGATTTTAAGCCTCACCCCTCCCACTTCCCCTCGTACCCTGTACAAGCTAATAAGAAAGTCTGGTGCTCTCTCCTTTGGCACCAGTGAGACATTCAAACCATGGAAACCCCTGTCCACAAGGGAACTTTCACCCTGGTCCCCCCTTAGCCATAATAAAAACCCAGGCCAGTCTCCTTTCCTTGCTCTCAAGCCATTTATGACCTGCTGGGGAGGCCTGCCCTGCTTTCCCAGAGACCTCAATTACATAAGTGATAAAACTTTTCATACCCTCTTGGTATGTGTATGGCGTCATCAGCTGCGACATCTGAACCAAACTTTGGGTGAGGCTCATCCTGATTTTTGAGAAGTGACCATAACATGACTGTTATCCTTAGGGAGATTGTAATGAAATGGGGGCTTATATCACCTGCATAGTCAGTCCTGTGTAGAGCAACCTATCAGCACCTGGTAGGTCTTTAATGAATGCTGTTGAGAATGACAGTGTTTGCACTTGTTAATATCCTGTGACCATATCAGCCAAAGAGCAATCAACTGATTTTTTGAAAAATCTCTTTTTATCTCCTAAGTAGAAGTTGTTCAGTCTGGGAGGTGTAAGGATGAAGATGACCTTCGCTGAAAGTGAAGCCATTCCCTCCTTTATAGAGAGCGGAGATTAGGCTGAAGATTGGAATTTCCTTATCCTGAAGAAGGAGGAATTAGTATTTTCTAAAGTTTTGAAGTCATATTCTAATGAACTAATGATGGGCTCCCTGATTGAAGGGAGTAAAAGTAAAGGAAGTAATGGAGATTACAGCATGATGGGTAAATGGGCATGAGGCAGAAAGTTCTGGAAAACGAGAAGAGATGTGAAGACAAGGGGGACATTAACCCAGAGTATCCTAAGATGGAGGAGTGGACTCAGTTTGGAGGTTGGTACCTGGCAGGTGCTAGGCAAGTAAACCAACTAAAAAGACCGTTGTGAAGGATGCTATTTAAGTTCTTGCGATCTACTCGTTTCTGCTCAGCGTTCCATTCTTCATTTAAGTAGAGACAACTCCATTTGTACCAAGCATCCCGCAGGTTGACCTAGAAGCAATGATCATCCCACGGCAGGTGCCTCACGAAATACCTGTACAAAGGTAACTATCTATATGGCCAAAGAGGACCACTGCCCACACACCCTGGTGCTGAGGAGGAGACCCCAAATCTTCAGTTAAGGAATTAAGGAGCACATTGGTCAACCCTGAGCTCAGAGAGTGCAGAGGAGACACTGCTATTAAAGCTCCATATTGATAATTAAACCACATTTTGTGAGGCACTAATGTTCTTAGCATAGACAGAATTATAGAAAAATTATAGTTCTCCAGAAAAAGAAGAGTTTTATTATAGCCTTGAGGAATATTATGAAAAGTATAGAATAAGATGAGAGGGTTTTTCCACAGGTGGGACTGTCATTAGCAAAAGCAGAGGGCTAGAACGTGCGAAAGGGGAAACGATCGTAATGGACACAGACCAAGTAAAACATGCAGATTGAGACAAATGTTGATAAAGCAGAGCTTGGGTTAAAGAACCGAGAAGAGGAAATTGGATTCAATATGCCTGTCCAAAGGGAAACCTAGGTGTTTGTTAATTGTATTTGTATGTGTTTGTAGAATATCTATCATCCTTTTAGGTATTCAGATCCCATTTTGTATTTCACGGGCAAAGGATATGTTCTCGTGTTAACTGGGAGTAAGCTCTTGATGAAAACTGTGTAATATGGGGGCCTTTACGTTATTTGTCAGGTAAGCCATAACTGTATTTGATATCTGCATCATCCTATAAAGAATCTGGTTTTGAATGTACAAAAAGAAGAGATTTGCTTCAATTTGAAAAAGCTTTTTTGGGGGGGTAAATTATAGAAAGTACTGGGGATCTGCCAAAAGTATGTATGTTTTGATGTCAAGAAAGAGGCATGGGTGTGGAATCTGAACTTTTACTAACTGCAAGGTAGGAATCTGAAAGAATCAGTTACTGTAACTCTAGACTATTCCAAGTGGTGAATGCAAATCAAAGCACACACAAAAATCTTCTATATGGATTCTTCCAAACCCAGGACATCTGGGAATCCAAGAGGAAAAACAATATATGCCTGTACCAAACAGAAGCTCACAATAAAAAATTGCATGAGAACATGATCCACCATGGCAGAAAGTCAACAGAGACAACTGTTGACAAGAGGGGAATCTGCACCCCATAAGATGCAAGACACTAAAGCAATTGAGAAGGATCTAAAAAAATAAATATGTTCAAGTGATAGTATTCCATTTATTTGAAGTTCAAACGCAGGCAGACTAATGTATGGCGTAAGAAGTCAGGATAAAGATTATCTTTGGGGCAGGGAGAGAGGACAGTAACTCAGAGAGACACACAGGGCTTCTGAGATGCTGGTAAGCTTCTATTTCTCGATAAGGGAGCTGGTTATCCAAGTGTTGTTTTTATTAGTAGTAGAAGTAGCAAAAATGTGTTGAGCTACATGATCATTTGTGCTGTTTCTCTATGTTTGTATACACCAACAAAATAATTTATTTAAAAAAGAAATACAGTCAAAAAGACATTTTCAGATACATTCAAATTAAGTTTACCTCTCCAAAATTTATTCTGAGAGAACTATTAAATGATGTACTTCGATGGGAAGGAATCTGAACCTGTGAAGTTTGTACCTTTTGACTCCCTTCACTCGATTCCCCCACCCTCTATCCCCCCACCTCTGGCAAGCACAAATCTGATCTTTTTTTCTATGAGCTTGTTTTTTTTAGATTCCACATCTACATGGAATCATACAGTATTTGTCTTTCTCTGTCTGATGTATTTCACTTAGCAAATACTGTCAAGGTGCATTCATGTTCTTGCAAATGGCAATATTATTCCCTTCCTTTTAATGGCTGTATAGTATTCCATTATATATACATACACCACATTTTCTTTATCCATTCACCTGTTGGTGGACACTTAGGAGACTTTTTAATTTTTTGAGGAATCTCCTGATTTATGATTTTCTCACTTCTCCTCACCCCTTTTTTCATGGGGTAGAGAACACAGCCTGGGCTATGGAAACAGGCAGACCTGGATCAACCCTGATTCTATTTTATACATTCCACATTTATGGAATGCCTACTGTGTTCCAGGCACAATATGTGCACACTTGAGGAGCCCACTTAATCTGTCTCTGTCTCAGTTTCTTCATATAAAGATAAATTTGATGATGGCAGGATGTGCTGTTTCACCAGAAATCTGAACAGCATTTGACACGTAGTAGGCATATAAATAACATATCTGACACATTTGACACACTTGATACATATAGCCCTCAAAATATAAGCTAAATGGAAAGATTATACGTCACATGTTGTCAAGATTAAATAAGATAATGCATATACAACATTTAACACAGCAAATAGACAAGATTCAAAAATGTCAATTACTTTTCTTGCTTCCTAGGAAAATGTAGTCCAAGAAATTTGACTGGGATTCTTTTTATTTTTTTCCATTTCCCCTAACGGATTAAATAAACAAATAGCCTTGTAAAGTAGACTCGTATAGATATGGTTAATCAGATTGGAGGAAAATGACATCAGCTAAAACAGATTTGAAAAAAAAAGCCATCATCACCAGGGTCGCCTTTTCAAATGCAAAGCTGAAAATACGTAATCTACCTGCAAAAGATCTCTGTGGCACACACACGTTTTTCTGCCGCCTCTTGAGGAAGATGTGTCTGCTGTAGGTACCAATTCAGCCATGGAGAATAATTTAATCACACTTGTAAATGACATTCCAACAAAAGATCATCAGATCTATCAGGCCCCCATCAACTTAGGAAAATTAGACCTGCTTTATTGATGCTGGAAAGTGATACAGTGCCTGACTGCTTCGTAAGGAAGCTGGGGATCAAGAAAATGTGTCTGAGCTGAGCGGTTGAGCTACTGGAGCCCACACAAGCAAAACAGACCATGGACCTGAGCCGTGCCAGCTGCAAATTCACACACCAGCTCGGGGCTGTCTTTCCGTCCATTTTGTTTTTTTATTGTAACTGAGTAAACATGTTACAAAGTGATAACATAAGCAAAATCACTTCAAGAAACCAGAGATCTGGATCCTACTAAAGAAGGCAAGGAGAAAAAATAATATGAGAGAATTGCCAACCTCTGTGGTTTAGTCAGGCAAGAGGCATTTGCTGTGATGATGCGTTTACCTTCTAGGGTAAGAGTGGTTGGGTATAGGAGGGGGAAGGACACAGACTCTCACTGATCGAGCTGGAGGAGCAGGTGGGCGGGTGAGGGGTTAGATCTGGTCTCCACCACTTACTAGCAGTGTGTCCCTTGGAAAGCTACTAAACTCTTTCTAAATCTCAGTTTTGTCCTCCATAAATTAGGATCACACAATACCTTTCAACGTCCAGGGTTGTTTGGACAGTTAGATGAGAAAGTGTAGCGAAGAACTAAGCACAATGAATGGCAAAGAGCAAGAAATCAGTAATGTGAGTTATCTTTAATATTATTCAAATAACTAAGTTCTAGAAGCTAACTTCTGTAATATTCCTAGTCTTTGGTTATGAGAGTCAACCCAAAGAGATGATCTTATTCTGAATGTTAGTCTTAAGTTGTTAAAACAGATCACCGGGGAGGATTTTTGCATTTATGTTGTACTCAAATCTGCAGTCTTTGGACACATTGTGATTTTACTTGTGACTGTGGAGGAAGAAATAGTTCACCCAATTGAGTTTAGGAATTAAGCGTGGATGGTGTATTGTTTTCTATTTCCGTGTAACAAATTGTCACTTAGCAGTTTCAAACAATACACATTTATTATCTTGCAGTTTCCTTAGTCCGAGAGTCTGGTATGTTTCAGCCAGTTCCTCTGCTCAAGGTCTCATAAGGCTGCAGTCAAGATGTCAGCCAGGGCTGGGGTCTCATCAGAGGTTGGGGTCCTCTTCCAGGCTCACGGGCTGCTGTCAGAATTTAGTTCATTGTGGTTGTAGGACTGAGGTCCTCTGCCCCAATGCTCCCTACCATGTGGTCCACTCCACAGCTCAACAGTTTTCTTATTCAAGGCCAATAGGAGAGTGTCTTCTGCTGCTTCAAATCTCTGACTTCTATCCTTGACTGCAGAGCCTCTTTTAAAAGGGCCCACCTGTTTATGTCAGGCCCACCCACACTTAAGGAGAGGGTGTTAGGCTGGGCATGCACGCCAAGGCATGCGGATCTCAGGGGCCAGTTTAGAATTCTGCAGATGGCAAATGGAAAATTGCATAAAGTTACTGGAAGTTTGCTTAGTTATTAAAGCAGTAATGGACAGATGGGTCTTCACAGGCAGAAAGTCATAGTTGGTCTCTAAACCTAGTTTCTCTCTCATTCTAGAGATGATCTCTCCCTGTACTACAGCTCTGCAAGGAGGAATAATGTGCTTAAGCTGCATCTGGGAGGGATGAGGAAGCAATCACTACGGCCATGCATGCCGAAATATCTTAGCCCAAGATCTATTTTTCCTGATTGTGCCTGAACCCATCTTTGCAATCCTATTTCTAGCACATCCAAAAGAAGCACCATTCAGTCTCACCTAAAGGGAAAAAATATAATTGACCTAACTGAGTAGGCAAGTCTCCAGTTGTGCAGTCTGATTCATTATGTCAGAGTTCAAAACCCTATCCCTTGTCTCACTTTTCCTGCAGTTTAAAAGGATTCTATGCCCAACTGGATTCTCCCAATTGTTTGAGTGGTGGCTTCAGTTCAACACTAGTTTGAATTATCACCAAGCCTCCAGCTTGACATGTTGATCTATCCAGACTCCTTGCTGAGGCTGCCTAATAGGAGACCCGATGATAACAGGGAATAAGTCATGTCACCTTTCCATACCTGGAAACTATAGAGTCTTAGCCAGTGTTTATCCAGAGCTTGTCAGATTTATCTTTCAGATTTTGGAGGGAAATGCATGAATGATATGAGCACATGGAAAAGTCTAAATCTACATGGGTGCACCATTCAGGGCTTCAGTCAATTGTCCGGGATTCATTATGTAGTGGTTTGATTTTTTTTTTTTTTATATTTCTTTAGAAAAATTTTCAGGCATTTCTAGATATTTCCTCCTGTAATTTTGTTCTCCTAGTTTTGTAGTATTTTTTTTTAAATTTTATTTATTTATTTTTTTGCGAGGAAGACCAGCCCTGAGCTAACATCCGTCGCCAATACTCCTCTTTTTGCTGAGGAAGACTGGCCCTGGGCTAACATCCGTGCCCATCTTCCTCCACTTTATATGGGACGCCGCCACGGCATGGCTGACAGGCAGGGCGTCGGCGGGCGCCCGGGATCCGAACCTGCGCACCCCGGGCTGCCAAGCGCGAACTAACCCGCCGCGCCACCGGGCCGACCCCTTGTAGTATTGATTTGAGATGTTGATCCTGGTGACAGCACACAACACATGACACAAACACCCGCATGCATCCACAAACACAGATGCAAACAGACATTATATATTTTGATGAGATAATAATTAAAAATTTTAATAATAATATTGGATTCCTGCCATGGACACTCACAGCACTGTCTCCTTTGATGTGCTTATGATAGACGGTAATAATACATGTATTTGTCTGATTCTTCGATTATTCCCCCCAAGCCCCAGCACAGCTCCATGAGGGCAGGGCCTGAGTTTGTTTTCCTCACTGTTGTATGTTCATTGCCCTCCACAGCGATGATCACAGAGTAAAAGTTTAGTACATATTTGTTGAGTGAATTCGCGGTTGTGTGATTAAATAGATGAATGGATGTTCATCCTCAAATGCATTATATATTCAAAATTATCTATATAATGGCATTATTTAACTTCTCAGTATTATAACAGATCCCAACTTCAGTCTGCCTAACTTCAAAACCAGCGCATATTTATTGTAGAAAATCTAAATTGCTAAAATCACAAATAAAAATTTACCACTGTGCTATTACCTAGAAATAATTACTGTTAAAATTTGATGTATATACTTCCACCCTTTTTAGTCGTTATTACACAAAATCGAACGTGTATGATATTTATTTACTTGCTCTTTCACTTGATATGTTGTGAACATTTTCCATGAAATATTGTCCTTAACTCAGTGTTAATGATTATCAGGCATTCCATGATATGGATGAATAATAATTTATTTAACTGGTCCTCTATTTTCTTGCATGTGAAGTTTCTTTCTAAAATTTTAGGGCCCTTGAGATATCATGAAGCACCGCCAGACAGAAGGGCTTATAACTTATGGTCCCCAGTGATTGTGTCATCCATTTTACCCTCGTATTAATGCTGTCTTAATATTTTAAGACAACTTGTAATATATTAGGTGAAAACAATATATTTTTAAAATTATTGTTCCTTTCCTAGATTATTAGTGTGACTGAACAGTGTGATGGTCTTTCTGATGTGTCAGCATGGCTAGGCTACAGTTCCCAGTCATTCAATCAAACGCTCGTCTCAAGTGTTGTTGTGAAGATTCTTTGTGAATGTGATAAAATCCATAATTAGTTGATTTTACCTAAGCAATATTATCCTAGATAACCTGGGTGGGCCTGGCTCAATCAGTTGAAAGCCCTTAAGAGCAGGGCTGAGGCTCCTTGAAGAAGAAATTCTGCTTGTGGACAGCAGTCTCAGCCCGTGCCTGAGAGTTGCAGCCCTTTCCAATAGCCTGCCTCATGGATTCTGGACCTGTGGAGCCAGCCCCCACGTTTGCCTAAGTCAACTCCTGGCAATAAATCCCTTAATATATATCTCCTACTGATTCTGTTTCTCTGGTTGAATCCCAACTCATACTTTTTTCATGTTTTCATATTGTGAGTTATCCGTTTATTTCACTTGCCCATATTTCTGTGGGCTATGCTTCTGTTTATTATTAGTGGGACAAATTCCTTATAAAGTAAGGCAATCCTTTCCCTGTTTTTCTATTTGGCAGTGCCAGTTCTCTGTGTTATCCTTTTTCAGAATTAACTAATTCATACATGGTATTTCATTAATTTCAGACACATCTCAATGGGAAATAGATTGGAATGAAATTAAATTTATAAATAAATTGGGGAGATGTCGTATCTTGATAATATTGTTTCCCCATCCAACAAGAATAACATGGTAGAGAGAACAATGTTCCTCCCTAACGTGTCTGTGCTTTAAGCTCAGAAATCTGTGGCTATTGTGATGTTACCTGGCAAAAAGAAGTTTGCAAGTATGATTAAGTTGTGGATCTTGAGATGGGAGATTATCCTGGATTATCCGGGTGGGCCCATTGTCATTGCAAGGGTCCTCGTAAGGAAAAGTCTATTTTCAGTTGGACTTTTCATGACTTGAAATTAAATTTTCCTCATAGATGCAGTTCTCAATGTGGATTTATGTAGCACTTCAATTTTAGCTAAATAATCTGAGGAATAATATTTTTTAAAAATGGCTCATCAAATACTCCAGGTTGGTCATTACTTTTACATTTATTTCGTCTTAATCTGAAAACTACACAATCCAACATACTTTATTCTGAAAAGAAAAGATTGGGTCTTTAATTCAAGGATCTCGACACACTAGGAAGACAGAAATCCAACAGCCAAAGTACCTGGAGGAAAATAAATATTTAAAAAGATGGTGAGAGAAAAGAACAACTCTGAAAAAGTCAGAGATTTTATCACTTGGCCTGAGGACCTTTTTCCTGTAAGGAATCTATAGGCAGTAATACATATGTCATAATCACTACACAGCGGTCAGGAGAAATGAGAGAAATTTGAAAATAATGTCATCTTTTCTGTCCAGGATAAGCAGAAATGTTGAAATAAAATACTAGGAACTGACACAAAGGCAGGTGAGAAGGCTGGTGTTTCACAGAGTAATTCAAGACTTTGGAGAGCATAGAATGAAGGGAAAGAGAACCTTCCTCATTCCCCGACAGTGGCCTGGACTGTTTAATGGAAGTTTCTATTTGACAGTGGAAAGACAACATTATAAAGATGGGAATCAGTGGGAAGCACGTGAAATTGCATTCATGGTTGAATGGCAATTGCTTATATTTAAGAGAGATTCTAGATTTCTTCCCTTTTAAATAACACAAACGCTATGGGGGGATGAAATTTAGAAATGAAAAACAAAACAAGTAAGCAAAAAAACTACCTGATCGTTTAGAATCTTATCACTCTAACAAATCAACTGCTTTCGTTCTATTTGACTAGCACATCCGGTCTCACCACATATACATCATGGTATAATGTGACTACTCTTAGCTACACTGAAATAACAGTAATAAGAGGAGCTAATGTTTACTCAGAGATTACAACATACAAAGTGTGATGGATTGAATTGAGTTCTCCCCAAATCCATATGGAGTCCTAACCCCCAGAATGCACCTCAGAATGGTCTTATTTGGAGATAGGGTCTTTACAGAGGTAATCAAGTTAATAAGTGGTCATTAGGGTGGGCGTAATCCAATGTGACTGGTATCCTTAAAAAAAGCAAAAATTTGGAGACAGGCGTGCACACAGGGAGAACATCTTATAAAGATGAAGATAAAGATTGGGGTGATGCTTCTAGTAGGCAAGGAATGCCAAAAATTTCCAGCAAACCACTAGAAGCTAGGGAAGAGGCGTGGAACAGATACTCTCTTCCAGCCCTCAGAAGGAACCAACCTTTCTCTAAGAGGGAAGTTGGGGACGCTCCTCCAGGTGGATCAGATTCGGGGGTAGGGATCATATCTCGTTTGGTTTTACGTCAGCTTTGTGCCCGTCGCTCTTAGCATAGCATCTGATACGTGCTCACTCAGTACACAGAGGATAAATAGAGCTCCATGATTCTCATATAAATTGAATGATAATACAGACAACACATTTTATTATAGGAATGTTCCACGTTCCCACATGGTCTTCATAGTTTTTATTTTTAATGGCTGTACAAAATTCCATCAATTTCATGCTATAGTAATTTGTTTGGTCATTCTCCCATTGCTGAGTATTCATGTTGATTTCAATGTTTTAGTATTATAAATAACACCATGATGGATGTCTTCACGCCCAGATATTTTTCCAATTTTTTTAGACAGAGTGTTCCTTATTTCCTTATGGTAAATCATCAAGTTTATGAACATTTGTGAACTTATTATAAAATGTGTTATGAAATGACCTTACAAAAGACATCTGCAAATGAACTTTATTGATAGGCACGCATAAGTGTAAATATTTCACAATATTTACATCAATATTGGGTTAACATTCACAGTGATTTTTCAACTCAGTCAGGTTATAACTGTTTTGAATTCTATTCTTTTGATTTAAAATCTATTTTAACAACTATCCTAATTGTGCTCTTTCTCATTCTCTTATTAGAAATGTAGATTAATTTTGGACTCCCAATGACAAAGCTAGTTTTAAATCCAGAGGTTTGTTGTATAGAAAAATGAAAACAACAGGGCCACCCGGTGGCGCAGCGGTTTACTCCGCGCTTGGCAGACCGGGGTTCGCGGGTTGGGATCCCGGGCGCCCGCCGACGCACTGCCTGTCAGCCATGCCGTGGCGGCGTCCCATATAAAGTAGAGGAAGATGGGCACGGATGTTAGCCCAGGGCCAGTCTTCCTCAGCAAAAAGAGGAGGATTAGCAACGGATGTTAGCTCAGGGCTGGTCTTCCTCACAAAAAAAAAAAAAAGAAAAATGAAAACACCAATTAAATGAGGTAATCAACTGATAAAATTGATGAAACTGAAGTCATATTGAACTAGCATACCAATTTAGTTAAAATACTTGTCGTGATTAATGTAAATAGATACAAATAAAATGTATATATCACAATTGATCAAATGACAGTATCTGGTGTTCAATTGGAATTTCATAAAACTAACAAAGATAAGTTGTAATGTGTTTCAGAATTATAATATCAAAAACACATACACACAGCCCTATTGTTAATTAGTTTGAAACTGTTAAATACTTAAAATGTGAAAGTAGATTAATCAGAAAAGCAGCCCAAAGATCTAATTTTTTCTGACCTCTAAGATATAGAGGGAAGAATTGAGTTTGCATTTGGAAAATTAAAAAATTGGATTCTTGGCCACATCAAGTTTTCTGTTTGTGATCTATTACGGTCAGCTCAAGAAAAAGAATAAATTAGACATGCTGGCCTGTGCTGGTGTTATCTGAGCGAATGTGCTAAAGAAAGTGATATCCTTTCTTATTCACTAGCTCTTCCTAAGTGGCTACTTAGGGATGGGAGGGAGAGAGAAGGGGCAAGAGGGCGAGAAAAGAGGAGAGGAGAAAAGGAAAAAGCAAGAGGGAAGAAGAAGAAAGAAAACAGAAGGGAGGGAGGAAAGAAAGAAAGGTAAGAGAGAAGGAGAGCAAAGAGGCAGGCGGAAAGGAAAGAGGGATAAAGAAAGACAGGGAGAGAGGAAGGAAAAGAATAAGGAAGAAAACAATTTACAACATACTGATAGTTGAGTGAAGATTGTTGGCACCAAAAATCACTTCACTATGAAATATCCAGTTATTTTTAAAAGCCCAGTATTTTAATTGAATTAATTGATAGTGTATTATGAATGGAAATTAATTAAAAGAATAATTGCATTCAAAGCAGATATTTTGTTTAATTTTTTTTTAAAAAAACAAGGAATCTTTAAGCAGTAACTTCATTTGTGTACGTTCTAAGCCAGGGATTTCTCTGAATTAGTCAACAATTTGCAGAGGATTCGATGCCTTTGCAACTGCTGAGAGAAAGTGAAAGCTGGCAACAAACAGACTTTGTGATCTAAAGGCAGAAACCAGCACAGCCTTGAATCCTTTTAAAAACATTTCAAATGTTTCTAGTATTATTTAGACTTAGCTAGTTATTGTACACACTTTAAGAAAGATTATCCTTAAAAATGAATACCCCATGTTTCCCTCGCCTGCTGTGATAATGGAAAAACTAAACTGATTTTGGTCGAAGTTTCCAAGGTTTATTTTCTTCCCTTTGGCATTACAATAAATGATTAGGCAGAAACAAAACAAGGAAATCTTCATTCTATGTGAGTTTGCAGTGGCTCACAGGGAAGTGAAAGCAAGGGTTGTCTCTTAGCCGCAATCTGCTTCAGCTAACACCAATAAAGCTTGTCTGGACTGGTGTATTTGTGGACTCTGCAGAGAGAGAGAGACAGTAGATATAAATATTTGAATACCTTTTATTTAGTAGCAGTGTCTATTCTAATGTTGGTTTTTGTCTTTTCCAGTAATTGGTGTGGATGCCCAGAAGAACTGAATTAATTGCATGAGCAAGCTTATTACATTGTTTAGGTTAGTTCTAGGCCAAGTTGGGGAAAATGTAATTGGCCTAGTGTATGAAGAAGGTGTTTTTCAGTTCAGTTGTTCATTCTTTCAAACATCTACGAACAATTTTTGCTAATCAAAATATTTTTCTCTGTATAGAGCACCGCTCTAGTTTCTTGGAGTGGTTAATCTATCTACTGTCACTATAAAGGTGTGGATCAGCATCAACAGTAACCAAGAGCTGTCTAAAACACTAAGCGGTTGTGATTGCTCATGAGCCTACAGGGCATCTGGGTTGCTTGCCGCTCTCTCCAGGCTCATTCGCACACCCGCAGTCAGTCACAGATAGGGTAGGCAGCTCAGCTAATCTTGGCTGGGCTCTCTCATGAGTTTGGGGTTGGCTGGCGTTGGCTGGTCTAGGGTGGCCTCGCCTCAGACAGTGGGACTCTCATCTGCGTGGTCTTGCATCCTCAGCTCAGCCAGGGCTTGTTTGCCTGGTAAAGCCAGAGTTCCGAGAGAGAGTGGAAAGTCCTTGAGCTTATGCTCAGAAGTGATTCACTATCCTTCTGCATTCTATTGGCAAATCAAAGGCCAGCCTAAATTCCAGGGGTGAGGGAATAGAGTCTCTCTGTCTTGAGAGGGAGTGCAAAGCCACACTGCAAGGGACGTGGACAGAGGAAAGGGAGTAATATATCTATAATAATTGTGTTTAAATACATAAACATTATTTTGTGTTTTTTGTATTTTTATACACACACATATATGATGAGCCCATTTGTAGAAAATGCTTTAACTAAGGGATAGCAAATACCTGGCCTACGTGCTTGAAATTGCTCTTCCGGCACCCATGGCAGGCCTTCGTTGTCAGTCACTGCACTTTCTCCTACTTGGCTTCACTCCAGCCTCACAGTTATTACTATCATTTTCCTAGCAGCACTCAGCAGCCACTACCCATCCTCTAGAATTGATCTTAGTTGTCATCTCATTTTTCACCCAAATAAAGGGCTCTAAGTTCATGCCAGGGGGATGGATGTTTTTGAAAAGATGGTATCTTGTGGCCCCCTCAAAAGAAACTTCTTTTCTCTCTCTCTTTTTTTTTTTAAATCTTTGGGACTAATTACTTCTTCTTGGTCTCAGGACACTGGTTCTCAACCCTGAAAGCACCTGGGGAACATTTAACAGGTATTGATTCTGGACCTCATTCCAGGCAAGTTAAATCCGTATCCCTGGAGATGGCCTGAGCATCAGTACTTTTAAGCTCTTATAACTGGTCCTGGTGAGTCTAACTTGATAAGGTTGAGCCACTGGTTTTTGATACCACCTGGGGGCCGTCACTAAGGGCTTAGAGTTGGTTCTCTCCAAGGGTGGCTGTAAGGCTTTTGCTGAGTCATCTAGGTATTTTTATTTTTATCTCCTGCAGAGAGATCATTAAATATTTGTTTAATTGCTCAAACCAGGAGCGTATTATTATTTTACAGCCCCGTATAACTTTCAGAGGTAGAACCTTAACACTAATGGATAATAACTAGTAATCCCAAAGATAAAAGTGATCTCATTTCCTCTTTATTAGAAGTATAGTATATTGGATGTTTTAAAAGAAAAATATTGCTTAACATAAAATAGTTTTCTTTTTGTTTTTGTCATTTCAAAAGCTGTTAATTGAATATTGCTCTCGGGGCATACTGAACACGTGAACCTCTGTCCTGTGTTTAGAAAATCCTTCAACAATGGATGACAAAAGCTCAGATGCATGTTCTCATCAATCCCTGGCAGCCTTGTCTTGAGCATGTGAATGCTCCTGAAAGAGGCAGGGTGCATTTGGGATTGTGTCTGAGGTGGAGACACGAGTCTTCAGTACCCAGCGTGCAGGGTGATGGTGGCAGCGGAGCCCAGCGACATGTCGGTGAGTATCCAATGGTGGCAGAACCAGGGCTTCCCCGTCCTGCAATCAGGTTTGTGCTCAAACTCTAACCCTTCATTCTTGCCCCCTGCAAACTGCCCATTGACTCCACGAGCTAACTAATATCCTTTCCACCAATCCCTTTTCTGCTTTAATAAACCAAACATTTCTAATTTGTTATGATATTAACAAAGACAAAAATAAATAAGAATAGCTTTAATAACAAAGGTAATATTTTTCTGTGTTATCCCCCAATGTTAAGTTCATATCTTTGAAGGCAATATGGGGTTAGGATGAAGATCTGGTTTCTCTTGTAAGATCTGGCCATATGTGTCACTTTGCCACATGGCACTGACTGGACATGAAGAATGGCTGCTCTTTCAAAGAGGCTCTTCTCTAGTCCCCACATGTGTGCTTTATCCATTTCTGTCACTTGCTTGGCTCCCATTAGCTACTGACTTTATTTCTCCTGATATATTTATGTCACTATTTGTTCCAGAAAATATGTGTTGTACCTTATAAGAATATATAAAATGTCCTGAACTAATTCAGATGCAAGTAGAGAGTAAAGAAAAATCAACCCATGTAATAAGAATCCTCACCATCAGCAGTAAGTTTTCTGTACATTTTCTTGCTAATGGTAGGACCCTAGTATTCTCTCAGAGTTAAAAATAAGGAAACATTAGGGAAACATAATTGGTTACACAAGTCACAGTTTCCAGAAGATAGAATTGAACATATTTCTCTGGAAAATCATAACTATTCTTGATGCTAAGAGCAGATAAAAAGTTCTCATATGGATTCTAAAAAAAAAAGGAATTATGGATATACCCCAAAATACCACTTAATAGAACAATAATATGCCCTGAATAATATCTTCACAATAAACATGATGATTATGTCTAGAAGGTTGTTTCATTCAGTCTTATAAAATAGGCCAGTTACACAAAAGCGCCTTGGAGAGAGGAGAACTAATGAAGTGCAGGAGCTAAGATTTCCATTCATATTTCTAATCAAGGGAACGATCTTAGAATACCTGCCCTCCCAGGACTCTTGGTCCAGGTGCTTCAGGTGGAATTGACTCCACTCTTAGGTACAGGAGGGATTTTGTGAGTTGGGCCTGGCCAAACACAGTATCACATTCCCCTGGGGTTATTTTATGGAGATATTTCCCTGAAACCTATGAAAAATCCAAGAATATATATATATGAAAATCAAGACTATTATTTGGGGGCACAATTGCATATCAGACTGATTGTCTGAGTTTAAGAGAATCCCTGTCTGTCTATTGGCTTCAATGACTGGTTTGCATGAACTCTCCATCCTGCAGTCCTACACAAGGATGTCTTTCAACATTAGATCTTGTCTCCATTGGAAACAACAGTATTAATTCAATGGTGAGGCAATATTTTGGGTAACACTTGAATGTGGATTTAAAAATCCAGCCACTACTAGTAACTCTTTTTCCTTGAGAAACCATGGTACATGTAGGATGTCTCTGTCATACTCATTTAATATATTTTCTGTGCTTTGACAATGTAATTGATGTACAATTAAAATAAAGTTTATGGGCCCTTTTCATGCTTTTCTAGTTGAAGGGGAATGTAATTAGATTTAATTGACAAATGACACCCCTAGACACAGCAAACAGCATACACACCTCTTATTCTCCTCTTGAAGAGAACATATGCATAAAATCATTTAATAAAAGAAGATACACATCGAAAGCTTTCAAAACAAAGTTGATAAAAGTAAGATGTGACAGATTCTTCCCTTTATTTCTTAGAGCTCCTGTAATCATGTCTGATTTTCCAGGACGTGGACTAATAAATGATATTTTATGGGGGAGAGGGAATGCAAGGGAAAAAACCTTATAATTTAATCTTTCTCAACATTTTCCCATAAGATAATAAGATTGGGCTCAGGAAGAAGTTTTATAACTTGAATATAGAAGGTTTGTGTAAAGTTTGATCTGTAGGTGGCCTCAGCTCCCACCAATTATGTTGTTTATTAGAGAAATAATGAAAGACCAATATTAGAATGATGCTTTTAAAATCACCTGCTCTTTGTAAAATGTGTTTCCCAAATTAGCTTGGAAAAAGTGGTTTGCAACAGCTTTAAGAACATCTTAATGGAAGGAAATTAGGCAGCTAAACAGGACAATAATGGGCTTTTTGAGCCAACAATCTTGTGTTTAATTGTGGCCAACTTGAACCTTAGGCAACATAAAAAGCTTGAACAGGCAAAATCCTTGAGATATTATGGGTGTACAGAAGTTTTCAAAAGCCCGGTGGAAATTGGAATGTTGGCAGTTACGTGGTTAATTTCATCAGTGTGGGCAGTTCCTCTAGATAATTCAAGGTTCAAGGAGACACAATGATTCATTTGTGTTATTTGCCACCGAGGAACTCAAATGTACAGTTGAGTCATCTACACTGATGAAATTAACTGGAAAATTGTCTAACTTTCACTTCACATTCTGTTTGATAGACAAATAATGAAGGTTTTCCCCACGGCATCTGACAGGATTCTGTTCCAGCCATTACATCTGTGGTCCTTCCTACTTGGAAATGGTTATGACTGAGCTGCCGTTAAGAGACACCCACGTCCATCTGCTTTGTTTGTGAACCTGGTGGGAAGACATTTCATTGACACAGCTGCAATCTCCTGAACCATTTCCACATTTGACCAATGACACAGGTTTATAAATATCGACAGATTGTAATATGTAGTATGTGACTTTTGATCAGATCAAAGACACTGCCAGTTTGGGTGTTGAAAAATGGATGAGTAACTGTAAAATTACATTTGAAATGAAGTTTTCAAATTAAGTACTTTTCCACTGAAGATTTTAAAGTTCCGTTTAAAATTTATTTAAAGGGTACAATTCTGAGTACGATCCCAAGCAGAGAAGGATACGTGTCAGAATATAACCATGCCTATGAGAGAGAATGATGAGAACTTTAATTCTATATTTTGTTTTCATTTTTTCCCAATTTTTCCAAATAAGCAAGAATTATTTTATAATGGGAAAATATTTTAACGTGTTATGTTTTCTCCCTGAATAGAGTTAGTGGAGTGGGTAGAGGCCTTTTAAGAAAATATTTCCTGTGTAAGCTCAGATTCAAATGCGAATTGTGTAAATTATTAGTTCCATAGCTAGCAACAAGGACAGTGAAGGGAGCAGTTATTGAGCACCTACTATGTACTGACTGCTCTGCATATGTTATTTATAATCCTCAAAAGACCTAGCAAGATGTGCTTTATTGCCCCCACGTCACTTTTAGAAAATGCTGGACTTGGGTAGATTATATAATTGGTCATGATCACCTTGCTAATACCTGGCTGAACCTTATTTGCACCTGTATTTGTCATATTCTGAAGTCCACACGCTCCTGTTCAGACTTCTATTTTCCTTCCAGGAGTGACTCCCTTCGGTCAAAATTGAAGGCTGTTAATTTGGAAACAAATCATCATGATTCATTTATTTAGTAATTGATTGAGAGTTTTATTTATTCGTATCATGTTAAAACTTTAGCAGCTGTATCTACTTTATGACAAGTGACATATTATAATATATTTTATATTAATAAATATAGAATTGGCTGCTGAACTCTATCAGATAACTTTTTGGCACTTATTGATATAATCATTTTATTACTTTCTTTTCTACTTATTTATATGCTGAATTAAAATCATTTTTCTAATATTGGATTATTTTTGAATCTCGGAACTAAAACTCAGTTAGTTCAGTGTATTATTTTTGAAATTTACTGTGGATTCTATTTGCTGATACTTTGTGATTTTGGAATCAATGCTCATGGGTTTGGTTTACAGGTTCTGTTTTCAATGCCATCCCTGTCAAGCGTAGGTATTCATGCTATAATGGTTTTGTGAAAGGAATTAGGAAGCATTAATTCTAACTTTATGCTTTAGGACAATTTGAAAAGCTCATGAGTTATCTGTTTCTTGAAGGTTTGAATGAATTCATGCATGAAATTGTCTGAAACTTTATTGAGAAGTAGATCTTTGACAACTTTCTCAATTTCTTCCTTGGTTTTGGGTCTATTCAAGTATTCTATCTTTTCTTGAGTCAATTTGCAGTACAGTACTTTTATATTTATAGAAAATGGTCTATTCACATTCTCAAATTTATTAGCATATTTTTGAGCAAATGTTCTTTTAGAATCCTTTTAATCAGTTCCACTTTTCACATCCTTAAGTTTGTATGTTAATGTATTCTTTTTTTATTAGTAAAGTGGTTTATTTATTTTTATTGAAAGAACTAATTATTTTGTGTATTTATCAATTGTACTTTTTCTGTTTTGCTATACATGAATATGTGCTTTTATATGTATTAACTCCATTTAGAAACTCCAATTATTTCATGCCCTTATCATTTCTACTTTTTCGCCTTTCCTATAAATAAATTTATATTTTTATATTTATTAATTCTATTCTGCTTTTCTCTGAGTTCTTTTTCTTATATCTTTATGTTGAACACACTATCCATTTCCATTCTTTCTGTTTGGGGTAAGGAAACTTTGAGTCTGCTTTTCCTTTTAGCAAATCTTTGGCATAATACTACACTTTAGAAAGAGATCTTTCAGTATTAGTGTGATCTAATAACTCAGAAAATGTATTTTTATTGTCTCTATGGCCTAAGATTATTCGATATTTAAAAGAAAATATATTCGTTTAAATTCCCATTGGTTGAGAGATTTGGTTTCTTCGTTTGTTATGTGTTTCTGGGTGTATTGCATTTTTGTTGAGAACTATGGACTATTATGTATGTCTTATTTCTATTTTTTGGAATTTTGAATTTGCTTTGAGCCTAACTTATGGCCAATATTTGTAAATAACCTACGGATGCTTAAGAAGAAGCTACATTCTATTTCTGTCTACAGAAATATTTATATTGTATACTTGTGGATTATGTTATTCAGATTTGTCTATATTTAACCTTTGTTCTATATCTTTGTGATTTGTCAAGGATGGAATGTTACGATGATGCTTCCAATAACTAGTATATTTATACGATTTTTGTGTTCTTGCTATAGCTGGAAGGTTTTATTATATATTCCAAAGTGTGGGATCCTTATAAAGGTGGTGGGCAGATGGTTTTAAATGGCACATAGGCATAGAATAAATAACATTGGATAACATGGTGAGGAGGTTATTTTCTTTCATTTATCTTCACATTTATGTTATGATGGAAGAAAGTCTCAACTCAGTGGTGTTAGCATATTTTCATGACCTTGCTAACTGCTAATTCCATGTGGTACTAGAGAAAGGCAACTCGGGTAAGAATATTAGGCAGAATATAGAATTGTTCTGAGAATCTCCACTCTTCCTCCCTCTGATCTCTGTCCTAGGAGGTGACCAGTATATTCTGAATGATTAGACTTCCTTGTCCACTGTTTTTCTGTTAGATCTCACCAAGAGGCCATGGCAAGAGATTGGAGAATTGTGAGGCGGGGTCTTTATTTCTCTGGCTCCTTCTCTGCTGGGTTATTTTGAATTGGCTACATTCCAAATACCACAGCTCCTATCTGTTGGTCCTCCCCATACAGCTGCCCATTCTGTCTCTAGTTATCACTCCGTTTCTTTGTCCTTCCGGCCAAGGGCTGGTAACTGCTCCCAGCTGTGGCTATCTCCATGGTACTGCCCTATTCCTGGTGGATTTCTTTAAACTTGTCTCCACCAGCCCACAGTTTTGTAAACAGTCATTCTTCAAAACCTCCTTTCTTATCCAGTTTGAGTGTGCTTATTTCCTCCTGTTTCTTCAGTGACAATAGCATCTGGGGAAATTTGCTAATATATTTTTTCTTTTAATAGTTACCTTTCATTTACAGCAGTAGGAATTTGTTTTGTAGTTTTGGTAGTGATATAGAGCTTCTGTTTCAAATGTTTTTATTTAATTTAAAAGAATTCAATTAAAAAAAATCATATTAAGCAAATTAAAAATTTTATGAAGACATAGCAAAACTCATGAAACTAGAATATGAATTATCGAAATTTGGAGAATGCTGCTTTATACATTTCAGTGCTACTTCATTTAGTATATATAGTTTGTGTCTATTTTAAATCACCAAGACAAACTGACTTTTCCCTTTATTTAGCACTTTATTTCTTTACACTTCAGTCAGTAATACCAGGCCGATGCTATGATCCCAAGTTGTTTTTATTTTTCTGGCACATTTTTGCCTCTCCTTTTATTTTAAAATAATTTGAGTCACTTTGTTTTAGTATATATTTTGTGGTATAGCATATTTTGATTTTTTTGGCTAGCTCTGAAACTCTTTTTAATTCATACGTAATTTGATTTACATCAAGGCATTCATTGATCCTATTTCTGCCATTGGCTTAGTTTCAGCACATCTCCTTGCTGCTTCCTCTTCTTTCTATATTTTAACCTCTTATCGATATGTTCCCACATGTATCCTCTCTGGCATTTTGGAAGTATCTTACTGTTAGTTTTATTTCTTTAATTAGTGTATTTTAATCCTACATATCTTAATAACTTCAGAATAAAATAATATTCATTGACTGCTTTTGTAAGAAAATTAGGCAATTAATGCATTTACTTTCCATCCTCCTGGTTTTGTTGGTGAGTTCTGAGAGTTCGTCCTCACTGGGGCCTTGGACAAGCACTAAACTTTCCATTGCTTTATGTTCTTCCTCTGTTAATAATGCTGCAGTCCTCGTAGCATATTTGTGAAGATTGAATGAGTTTCTATCTGCGAAGTACTTAGAACAGAGCGCACTGTAAGCACCCTATCAGTTTAGCTATTGTTATAATTACTGTTACTCTTCTTCTATTATTATTTTTTAACAGATGAAGCTTTTCTTTCAGGAATGACCTAGGGTTATTTAGACCTGTGTTGTCTGATATGCTACGTCCTAGCCCCCCGGGCATATCAGACAACACAGGTCTAAACAACCCTAGGTCATTTGAGCATTTAAAATGTGGTTAGTCTGAATTAAGAGGTGCTCTGTGTATAAAATACACATCCACGTTTGAACATTTAGTTAAAAAAACAGAATGTAAAATATCTCATTTAGTAAAGGTTTAGATTGGCTATGTTCGTCCATGCCGTCTTTCTTTTATAGAGTCTCAGTTCTGTTGAGTGGAGGGCATATTCTGCTCCATGGGGTGTGCCCCTCACTTGCAGATCCACTGCAGGGTGAGCTGTTGTGCCCGATTGAAGCTACGTGTGTTGGTTGGTGATTAGACCATGAATGAAGAGGCACTGTGTTCAGTTCCTAGATTAGTGGGTGTTAAAGGCAAGGAGAGAGTCATCTGTTGGGCTGACAAAGGGTGTGATGGACACAGGATGGTCTTGGATGCATGAGTTATGACAATGACTTCCTCATCCCCAAATCATCAAAGAGGTGGGTCAGTGGCCTCCTGATTCCCTCACTCCTGTCTGTGATAAAGGTAGCACTTGCTTCGTGGGCCCGTTTTTGTGGGGTCCTGAGATTCTCAGAAGCTTCCCTCAAGCCCAGTTCTACATACTTTAGAACAGTTTTTAAGTACATAATTTCATATATTAAATTCTTTTGTGCTTAAACCTATGGTTCTCAAGTGGGGGAAATTTTGCCCCACCCCCTATCCCCCAGGGGGACCTTTGGCAACATCTGGAGGCATTTTCGGTTTCCATAATTGAGAGAGAAATGCCACTGGAATCTATTGGGTAGAGGTCAAGGATGCTGCTAAACATCTTACAGTGCACAGGACAGTCCCTGCAACAAAGAATTTTCTAGACCAAAGTGTTGATCACGCTGAGGTTGGGAAACTCTGACAGCTATTTTGGAAGAGCTCACTCCAATAGAGCACTTTCTAGAGTAGGAGTAACCACGGTGAAAACGTGTTTCCACCATAGTTATTTACAAACCAGATTAATTATTGGGAAGTTTTTTTCAATTGTCACGATCTGCAGATTTCTGTGAAGATAGCAACCTTGCACTTTTGATTTTAGTTTGCCCAGAGAGAGCATGGAGGATGTTTTAATCAGTGGAGATTGCACATTAGGTGTGATGAGGATTTCACTACGGGACAGCAGGGTGTCTGAGTCCTGTGTCTTAGATGCGGGACACAGAAGATGACATGCTAAGCAACCTGCTGGGAATAAGGGGCATATTGGGTGAATGCACTGGAGGGAGATTTGCCGGGGCGTTAGTATGTTTCTTAGACAGTTTGTGAGACATGGCATGATGGTCACAGAGGTTAAGGAGCAGCACAGTCAAGATGAGGCCTGAAAAGAAGAAAAATTCATTCTTTGCTTGCCGAAACAAGTGAAATCTTCCCTTTCTTTTCTATTCCTTTGTAATTTTGTTATGATAACTTAAGCACACAGAAAAATATAGTGATTGATATAATAAATATGGAAACACATTGTTTTTAAAAGTTCTCTTGGCTCTTTTGAAATAACTTTTCCATCATTTCTAAGGGTTTAGTGAGAGGGAGAAATTGCGTTGGGAGTGCAGATTTCCATCTTGAAACTTGTGCAACATCACTGCATATAGCCTTCCTAGTTCATCTGTGAAATTTTTGCATTTAAAATATTTTAAACAGGCGACTGTGTGCAAAAATTGTCATTTCCCTTTCCACACACACAATTCATACATCGTTTAATGAATTCATAATTTATTATATTTGCACAACCAGCTCTATTCTCTTAATCTGCGTCTGCGCAAAGCCCTCTTGATGCTATTTTCTTGGAGTAATATTTACTGGCAAATATTGCTTACTTGAAATGTGTTAAAATGCCTTAGGTGACTCTGATTCGTCATTTGAACCATTCTGATGGAACCCCAGTAAATGGCCCGTCAGTCACAGCTCAGGGACTATATGAATGACATCTTGTCGACATGTTAATCGGAACTAACTATTCCCTGTTCACACTCTGGCATGCTGAGTTCTTGTCTATGACATCATGCATCATTTCAGAATTTCATATCCAGGTTTCTCAAACCTCTTTTCTTCAGTACTTTTCCTTTCCATCAATATCGCTGGAGATTTCATGTGTATAATGTAAGTGTTGAAATCATAATACCGTACTTTCAAATCTAAGTATATTTCACTTTGTTAAAAAAAATTATATTTACATAGGACAAGGCAGTGTCATTATTTTTATTTCAGAACAAATCACAAAAGCAACCAAAAAGCACAGTTTTCACCTACCTTTGGTTAAAATGACTTTGAAGTAAAAATAGTTTCACCAAATTGAAAAGAAAAAGAGAAACACAAACACATATGCCTAGGTGTGCATATTTATTAAGTAAAATTCATGGAAAAAGCATGCAATATATCAGAAATCATTTCAGATCTGTTTACAAAAATTCTATAAGTGAGTCTCTAAGATCAAACCCAGTGCTCCTTGAATCAGTAGGATGTTACATACATTATTTATCAGTTAATTCCCAAGGACAGTCATAAAAGGCTTGGT
The DNA here is from genome assembly GCA_031878705.1 of Tapirus indicus. NCBI lineage: Eukaryota > Metazoa > Chordata > Mammalia > Perissodactyla > Tapiridae > Tapirus > Tapirus indicus. Next base: position 49,170,146 of record CM062929.1, read on the forward strand.
CTTATAGTCTTCCCATCCCAGCTTGGTTCCTCCTGGCTTCCAAGCAAGTCATAGGCACTTAAGTGCTACATGTCTAAGCTGTGATTAATTATGAAATAAAATATGCTTCATCCTATGCAAGCTGAAAAGAGGATGTAAGTGCCTGAGATGTCCTGGCACATTTGACTTTGTATTCTGATGTCAACTTAGCTTTTCAATGCTGCCAGTTTAACCAATTTGACTTTTTTTGGGGGGGATAGGGGAGATGAGGATCCAGAGTCTGCATCTTTTTTTTTTAAGGGAAATTGGCCCTGTGCTAACATCTGTTGCCAATCTTCCTCTTTTTTCTTTTTTCTCCCCAAAGCCCCAGTACATAGTTGTGTATCATAGTTGTAGAGTTGTAGCTCTTCTATGTGGGACACCGTCTCAGCATGGCTTGATGAGCGGTGAGTAGGTCCACGCCCAGGATCCAAACCGGCAAACCCCAGGCTGCCGAATCATAATGCGTGAATTTAACCGCTACGCCACTGGGCTGGCCCCTCTTTCTTTTTTCTTTTGAAATTGAATGAGTGGTCTAAATGGAATCTTCAAACTATGAGGTTCCCTGTGTATGCAAGCCAGGTGGACGGGGTATCATTTCTATGTCAATGATGCCGATATTTAAAATTGTCTCATCCAAACATAAGGAAACATAAATACAGAGTATTTTTAATTGGCTCTCTGGATGAAGGATGTGCTAAGACATAATTGGTTTTTGCTGCTGCTGTTGCTAAAAGGCAAGAAAGAAAATCACACTGAATCCTTAAGCACCAACTTATTAGAATAAATACAACTCTAAGCTTTTGTTCTCCACAGGTTTTTTTTTTATCGAGTGCTTGTGTGAAAAACCTGGTGGCCAAAGTTCTTTATAGGAGAGATAATTTCTTAAAAACACCTGTTCAAAGAGATGAACAAATGGGTACTAGGATTTGTAACATTAAAAACGTGAAGTATTTCAGAAGATGTTTGAAGAAAGACTTGTATAAAACAAATATTGTTTGGATTAAATTGTGAAATACACTGAAGCTTATTGACCAGATTATGCTTCTCCCTTGATGTGCCAATTATCATTCTCATTTTCCTGGATGCATTTCAAATGTTGATAGAAATGTGCTGACAGTGAAAGCCTTCGAGGGCGGTGAGGGCTAGGTCATGGGTCATGGGGTGGAGTGATGATGTCAGCCTCCGGTCTGCAAATCCTCCAGCTTTTCTGTACCTTCTGTAGAAGATGTTGGTAGTGTCCCTGTCATATCTCTTTGGCCCACGGTTGGTTTCAGCTGCAGTTGTGGTGGCCATTTCCAACTCACCTCTCACTGAGAGTGTCCCACCTAAAGTGTGCCTCTCTAGTCTTTGTAAATTATGCTGTAGGGCCGAGCTGAGAGTCCCCTAGTCCCCCGGGCAGGGACAACCAGCAAGTATGGGGTGTGTGACCTAATGCTCCAGGAGCACCCTCAAAAAATGGAAGGCAAGAGTCCTAGGATAAATGCTCCAGCCTCCTGTCCGTTGGCTAGACAACATTGCGAAGCATGATTTCCACTTCTCGGAGATCCTGAAGAAATTGATCTGCTTTTCCCACAACAGCATCATAGAAAACTCATCCTTAGGTTGGCTTTTCCTCCTTCGCCATCACACTCTGCCTTACTCTCGCTTCCCAGCTTCACCTTCCAAATAAACCTCTTGCCTCCAAATCCTTCCTCAGATTCGGATTTGGGGCAAACTCAAACTTAGATTCCATCTCAAGACATAAGTACCATCATCAGCTGACAGGGAATGATAATTGGATGTGAAAGAAGTGACGGATACCTGATCAGGGAGCAGGCTTAGAGACAAAGCAGTTAGAAGCTAAGACGAATTCCAAGAAAGTATCAGAGGAATGGTATTTAATAATGATGATGATCATGATGATAATTTGTTTTATAGCAAATGTTTCTCCATATAACAATAGTTGTGTTATGATTATTATTGGTCACTTGAAGTGCTTTTTTATGTGCCAGACACTGTGTGAAACACTTATGCTGGTAGGGTAGATTGTTCGCAAAATGGCCACAGTAATTGCCCCACCTCTATCCACACCATGGATAGTCCCCTCCCACAATTATTCTGGGATTATTCATGTAACTGACTTTGCAAATGAGACAATAGTAAATGTGATGCAAGTAGAGGCTTGAAAAGTGCCTGCACATCTGGGTTTGTGCTCCCTGCTTCACCTGGACACCAAGGCCACCACGAGAATGAACCTGAGATAACCTGCTGGAAAAGCCACGTGAAGGAGAACTGAGACAGTTCAGCCTCCAGCCTGCCGACTGTCAGACATGAGAGTGAGGCCCTCTTAGACCAACTGACCCCAGAGTCATAAGAAATAATAAATGTTTACTGTTTTAAGTTGCCAAATTTGGGGTGGTTCATTATGCATCAAAATCTAACCAATACAAATACATTATTTCGTGTAATCCTTGCAGTGTTCATATAAAGCAGGGTGTTATTATGACTCCCATTTTACAAGTGGGAAACTGGGGTTTAAAGAGATTGTTTTCTCCAGTCACATAGCCAGTAAATGTAAGAGCAGTTTCAAAACTAGATTTGCTGAACCCCAATCAAACAGTTTCTCTTATTTGTCATATAGATCAAGTATTTTTTATGAAGTCATTGATTAATTAATTCATTCATTCACTCCAAAAACCTTCTGAATACCTGCTTTGTGTCAAGTACTGTGTAAGATACGGATGATGCACAAATGAATAAATAAGCCTTCAAAATAATATCAGAATTGATTAAAGGAAGAAGACATGTGACCAAATAAAGGTAGTGCAGTGCAATAATATAGGTATTTTCAAAGGATAGTAGGGACATACTGACAGTCCTGGGAGTTAGAACATGGGGGAAAAACAGAATTTAACAGGCCGGCCCCAGTGACCTAGTGGTTAAATTTGGCACACACCGATTCGGCGGCCCGGGTTCGACTCCCCGGTGCAGAACTACACGGCTCTATTAGTGGCCGTGCTGTGCTGTCAGCCCACATGCTAAAAATTAGAGGAACGTTGGCACGGATTTAGCTCAGGGCGAATCTTCCTCAGACAAAAAAAAAAAAGCAAAAACCAAAACCAGAACTTAACAGTATACTGGAATTTTGCTGGAAAGGTATTGCTCTGCCAAGCTCTATCGCTGCTAAGCATTTCAGATTTATCTCTGGGGCCCAAACATGAAAATGATCTAAGCTCTTTTCACTAAATCTTATTTCAGCTATGTCTCATAATAATGCACTTCCTTGTACCCAACTATATATTCACATTTTATGTTTATGTGTTAATTGCTTTTTAAAATTCTAAGTCCTTCAAGTACATGCAGTTCCTAACTTAAAAACACTGAGACTGTAAACATACTCTCTGTGAGAACTATTTTCCCAGCTCTGATCAGCACAATTTCCACAGCCATGTGGGTCACTGTAACAGAAGCTCCAAGCATTTATAGAACACTGGGATGTCCATCAATTTATCGTGGAATATTATACAGCAGTTAAAAAGGATGAGGAAGATATCTAAGACTGCAAGATAACATATATTGTTGAGTGGAAGCACTGGGGCATAATTATACATATATATGTAACGTTTACCCTAAAACATTAGCCAAATATGTGTTTCACACACACACACGCGCACACACACATACACGCATGCTCACATACACGGATTTGAATCTAATTCTCTGCTTTAAACTATTTTGTAGTGTAGCACTTTTCAGCCATTGTTGCATGTTTTTCTATTACTTTTCTTGAGGACTGTCTACCATAATTATATGTATGCTTATTTTACTCCATTAAACTGTAAAATTCTTGAGTTCCTATCTGCTAGGTGAAGTTATGCATTAATGGGGGCCTGGAAGGGAATGATTAGTAAGTAAGAAGAGGTGCACGAGGTCAGGTGGAAGAGACTGACCTGGATAAGACATGCTCTCCACCTGTTTTTAAAAATGCCTGCAGTGTCTGCTTTTCACCTAAGAAAGGAGACATCAGAAACTTCTCTTTTGCCCCAAATGTCTGCCTTTTCCCATGTCTACTAAGATTGTTAGTTTCTTCTTAACTAAACAGATTCGAGAGTTGGTTTGGAATTTAACAACCAGATATGACATTCAAGCTATGGGAAAACACAGTCTGGGGTTCTAATAAACCAATTTTTGTAATAAAACTTAATCTGATTCTGGATGCTACCTGCCCTTATTAGAATTGGACAAGTAGATTAATCCCATCCTTTCAGACAATAGCTCCTTCATATGTCTGTTCTTATATCTATAAATAAATATATATATTTATATATATATCTGTATATATATATATATATTTTTTTTTCTTTGGTGAGGAAGATTAGCCTTGAGCTAACATCCGTCACCAATCCTCCTCCTTTTGCTGAGGAAGATTGGTCCTGGGCTAACATCCGTGCCCATCTTCCTCTACTTTATATGTGGGACACCTGCCACAGCATGGCTTGATAAGCCATGTGTAAATCTGCACCTGGGATCCGAACCTGCAAACCCTGGGCCGCTGAAGCAGAGCATGTGAACTTAACCGTTATGCCATCGGGCTGGCCCCTGTAAATATATTTTTAACTCTATCTAGTTTTGTGATCCATATGTAATGGTGGTTGTGAAAATAATATTTCTCATTTTAAACAGTGAAGTGTTTTTCTGGAATATGCCAGAGAGATCTCTGCTCCAGTTTATCTTCTGCTGAATTTCTTCGAAGACATTCATTCATTATATGAGCACCTGCTCCGGGACAGCTAGCCTGCTAGGCCCTGGGTGTGCCAGGATGAATGAAAAGACATCCCAACTGACATGTAGCTCCATTCTAGGGCTGGCAACACGAAAAGAACGTAAATGCATGTAAGAAAGAGGTCAAGGAATGAAGCTTGGACTACTTAGCTGGGGTGATCAGTGGAGGCCCCTCAGGGAAATGACACTTGAACTAAGGCCTGAAAGATGAGCAAGAGTCCCCGCAGGAAGATACAAGGAGGTGAGGGGAGCAGCATGTGGGAAGGATTAAGGCAAAAGGAAATGAATGACCTGATCTTGGAGCAGAGAAGAGACCAGTATGACTAGTGCAGGGACGGGCAAGCTTCTTCTGTAAGGAGCTGGATAATAAATGTTCTAATCTTTGTGGGCCATGCTGTAGCCCTGTCTGTCTCAACTACTCAACCCTGTAGTTGTAGAACAAAAGCAGCCAAAGACAATATGTAAACCAACGGGGTGGCTGTGTGCCAATAAACCTTTATTTACAAGAACAGTCTTTGGGTTGGATTTGGCCTTAGCTTGCCAACCCCTGGATAAGAATGCGAGGAGTGAAAGGCAGTGCTGTTCAACACGAGGACACTGAGGAAGGAGATGGCCAGAGCATGCAACGTTTTGGATTTGGAACCTCCATGGTAGAATGGGCAGGGTAAGTCCTGGTCAGGCCAACCTGGGATGGAATGTTCCCTGCCGCTTACCAGCTCTACGGCCTTGGGAAAGTAGCTCAGCCTCCTTAGATTTTTGTGTTATCAAAGAGATAATCATATCTGTCTGGTAAGGTGGTTACTAGGACTAAATGAAACAACACTTCTCTGTTACGTAATAGACACATTCAACAAATACAATAAACTTCAGTTCCCTGTCTCACACGAGGTTCCTGTTACGTCTTGGAAAACAAGAGGAGAGTCTTCTGCTTTCAGGGTGGCTTGGCTGAAAAGCTTCAGGTAGTGCCACTCTCTATGGGGCTTCAGAAGGTTCCCATGATCTTGCCTTTGGAGAATGGCTCCCTAACTCTGTTGAGCTCCTTTATAGGTGGTAGGAGGGTCCTGGCTGCACATCTCACCTTCCATTAACTCTAGAGGAATGACGTGAAGAGGTTTTTTGGTTTTTTTTTTTTTTTAATTAATTGCACAGCACAGGTTTAATTTAATTTCTCTTCCTTTGTTAATTCAGTAATTAAAAATAATGAATTTTGTTTTTAATTAAGTGAGGTCAAAGGGCATTTTCCATTCTGTGTCAGGATGGGTCAGACATTATTGCTTCTAATAAGCAAGAATGAGGAAAAACATCCTACCCATTAATGTTATTAAAAGGATTACTTCTGTTTCAACCTTTAGGGCCCCCTGTGGAATAGCTAGATAAAATATGAAGGGATTTTAAAATATAAGATACAGAAAAACTGTCTTTTTTTGGATATATATACACATATATAATATATAATTAATTATAATCTATAATCATATGGTCTATATTTGTAAAAATAAATTTAATTTATTTAATATACAATATGTAATTATATAATATATAATTAGTAATATATATTAATATATATATTTTGAAATGTTATGATTGGACATCTCAAAGTTGTGTGTGTGTGTGCACAGTCTCATAAGTGCCTATGTTTTCAATACACCGAAGAATCATTACATTACTAACATGAGAAATGTACGAGGATTTTACCATGCTTGCCTAGTGACTGACTTAAATTTAACTACAGGCAGACTTAAGAATTTTATTTCTAATCCTTTTCTCTAAATGACTGCCCCGAGGACCATGAATATATTAGAACTAAGAGGGGAAAACTGCTACCAAGGGGGGAAAAAAATCTCTTCTGGCTCAGCTGGTGTCCAACAGGTTAGAGCGAGGCAGCAGTGGCTTTCCCTTCTCCACCTCGCACGTGCTTCCACGGTCCTCAGTTTTCTCTTACTGAGACCTCGTGCTAGGATGAAACCTGGGACTGCAGGTGAGGAGCAGAGAAATATTTAGAAAAGGATCTGAGCAATTCTGAGTTGAAATCCAACCAAACGTAGACTTTTTCTTAATCGAATAATCAGAAAAGATCTGCATACGTGCACACGAGTTTATTAAACCATTCAGCTGTTGACGTCAACCCTATTTTGTGCCTCAGAGCCAGTGAGTGTAATTTAATCTGCATAAGTATCACTTGGGGTTCCTTTTACAAATGAAGATTTCAGGGCCCTATGCTCCAAGATTCTAATTTAGTACATCTGAGACAGGACCCTGGAATTTGAATTTTTATTAAGTACCTTGGGTGAGTTTCATAAAGGTGAGCCATGTGCCGTGTTCTGAGAAACCCTGTAAGTAATGAGTTAACTCTTGAAAAATGACCAGTTTTATTAAAGCCAATTTATTTACAGTATTTTCTCTCTCTCTCTCTATTTTTTTTGCCTAATGATCAGAACATTTCAATATGCACCCATGGATGCCAGCCTGTGAATCTTCAAGAATTAGGCCCAAGTTATTTTTCTTACAAACTCGAAGGATCTTTTTTAGACTTAATTGGCCAAGAAGGAGGGAGAGTCCAAATGCCTGCTTTGGTGTAATTGCCACCCACTGTTCATTCTCTCCACCTCAGAACAGGTGTAGAAGTCATGAATCATCCCTCCTGATTACTTTTGGCATTTTGCAACTGATTGTTTTAGAGGCCAAACTGTTTTGCGAAAAATTTAACTTGTCATGCTGTCAGAAAGCTTTCAGGAGGATATTCGACATTTAAAAATTTTTTCAAGTCAATAATCTAGGAGACTCTACACATATTTCTTTGGATATTTTGAACATGTACATCCTGAAAGGAAACAATTTCCAATGGAGGTTAAGCAAATAGCTTCACATATAATCCCAGAAAACCTGGTCTCAAATGCAATAGCCCTCTGAGTGCTATAGATTCTATCATTTTTTTATTATCATGAACTCATTTAAGAGACTACATTTTTTTTTTTGATGAGGAAGATTGGCCCTTCGCTAACATCTGTGCCCATCTTCCTCTAGTTTGTACGTGGGATGCCGCCACAGCATGGCTTGATGAACGGTACATAAGTCCATGCCTGGGATCTGAACCAGTGAACCCTGGGCCACAGAAGGGGAGCGTGTGAACTTAACCACTACATCACCCGGCGGGCCCCTTAAGAGACCACATTTTTGCTGGAGAAACAGAAAATAGTGTTTTGATTTTTCTATAGAAAATGCTTATGCTGAGGACTACACACATCCGTTGTTGACTACGGAAAAAGAAAATACGTTGCATAAAAACTTCTGGAGTGAGAATGAAAATAACTAATACTAACAGCTACCATTCATTGGAATGGTTTTGCAGTTACCATCACTGTGAACTAAGCACTGTGGTCAAAGTCCTACACATAGTAACTCATTTGCTCCGTGGAGGGCCTTATTACAATCATTTACGGAGTTAGAAACTGAGGCTTAGAATGTTAAGGAACATTCTCCAGACTGAACAGGTGGAGTCCAGCTCCCAACACACCCTATTAATCATGATACCCACTGAGTCCATATTTGCTTTTGTCTGGCTTCCTTACTTCCTACAAGCCCCACAAACTTAGATAATTCAACCTCGCTAAACTACTAATTCCATCTCCAGAATGAACACAATAAACAACTTTGAGTTCTTTTAAAGAGTGGATGACATGATGGAATTTAAGTGTTTCATGAAGTTCTATGTACATACAGAGCATTAAGAACAATACGAAAATAATTGTGACACAGTCACATTAGCATGGGTGCATCCAGTATCAATTCCTGCTTTGAGTCTGTTTATCCACTTGACATTCAACCATGGCTACGCAAAACCTGCCTTAATTGGAGGAGCCTGGTGGTGCAGGCGGTAGGGATTTTCAAAGGTCAATGACATGATCCCAAGCTGGTCATTGATATGACTTATTTTGACAGCTGGAGTCAACTTCCCTTGCCTCTTCTTCCCCCCAGAGCATTTGTTTAACATTTGTATGCAAGGGTTGATGACCAAATATACAGTTGCTAGTAAGAGCAGGGACAAGGGTCACATTCACACGGTATCGGGAAACTTAATTCTGACTGTAACTTAAATTTTTTTAAGAACAAAGCAAATGAAGCTGATCTTTAGAGTCAAAGAGAGATTAAATTAAAAAGAGGCTATGTTTCTAATTTCCCAGAGGAGCTGAATTGGCGAGCTCCATATCTAGGCTCTTGCGTTTTCCGTTGTGTTGTTTGTATATTTGTTTCCATTCTGAGTATTGTCTATATACTGGGGAGAGCTCAGCCATTCAGAATATAAGATTGATTTCTCTTTTTGCCAAGTGCAAAGTTTGTTTGCAAGAAAGTAATTATTTTCTAAACGCATTAGGGTGAGCAATTAGAACTGTGGTCAAATAGCCAGATGTGTGGACTTCACACACACCAACCTGTGAAGGCTTTATCTTGCACCTATTGACCTGAATGCAGTGGAAAAGAGAACATTGAAATCTATGCTCTCTTGCGACTTGGGAGAATATTTGGTAAGGAGGGTGGAGGGAAGGAAGCAAAGATATTCATTAATCATTGATTCATTGATCACTTACTAAGTGCCAGGAACTGTGCTCATCAGCTGGGGATATTGATGATAATAATAATTACACACAACATCAGCAATAACCACATCAAATATTTATTGAGCACTTACATGTGCCAATTTCCCATGTATTATCTCTAATTCTCCCAACAAGTCCACGAGGTGAGTATTTTTTTTTTAACTCCACTTGACAAATGAAAAAAAGGATCTGTGGCCCAGAGAAGTTGATTAACTTGTCCAAGTTGAGGAAAGTGGAAGAGTTGTGATTTGAACCTGAATTAGCCTGCTTCCTGTTCTAGAAGACTGCTAGAGAGAGGGATACAGTAAAACAGTACAACTGACTGGTATTTAACCACAAATAGTATCAGAATTTATTAACTGATCCATCAATTAAAAATTTTCATATTGCAATTTTAATACAGCTTAACACTGTGATTTAATTAAAAGGAAAAAAAAAAAAGACTTTCTGTGGATGTCAGGGAAGGTCAGGCAAGATTGTCTCAGACTCATAATTAGTAGTGGATATCTGCTGTTTTTTGGATCTATTATCCATCATCCTCTTTGTAACGGCATCCTAAACCTTTTAGGGGAACCGCTTCTCCACTTCCAATCCACGTGGTTTGGATGGAAACCTAGGTCTGGCCAATCAGTGTAATTTCACCTCTCTAAGCAATGTGATTGGTCCAGGGGTGGGCACATGATCCAAGTCATCCAATCATGGTGACTCCTGAGCTTTATGATAATATTTTGGGAAGCATGTTCTTTCTTTTCCCCTGGACTGGCTAGGTGCCCCTACTTTGAACCTGAAACTAGAGCCAACAAAGCAGAAGGCAGAAATGAGAAATGGAGAGAAAAATTTGTGATGATAGCATTTCTGCCTCTGACCAAGTCCAGTCTTACTCTGAAATTACTGAAGTAATTGATTCCCCCTTTTGGTTTAAGCCAGGTTGGGTTGAATTTTTCTGTCACTTGTAATTGGTGAAGTCTGGTTTATTATTGCATCTACCCCATCTAAAGTGGGAGGGTTGCAGGGGCACACATGAGCTGTGGACTTCCAATTTGCATACCTACATTTGACTGTCTGCTCCATCATTTATTAGCTATGTGATCTTTAGCCAGTGCCTTAATCACTCAGAATGTCAGTATCCATTTCTATAAAACATGGACATAAAAATCTATTGCTCTGATGTTGAAGGTAAAGTAAGGACCGAATGATTACAAGAAAGGGCTTTGAGAACAGCAAAGAACTGAGAGATTCTTTTCTACAATCTAGGCCAATTAGGATTGTAAGATACTCATTGTGTCTCTCAATTCAAGCATTTTCTTTAATTAAGATCCTGGAGAATTGCTGGTCACTTTAGGTGCTGTAATTTGGCCCTATGCTTTCCAGGGAAATACAAGAACAATGATAATGTTTATCTTATTCTGAGATAAACCAACATTTCCTGTTTCCATTATTCAATTATGGGAAATGTAACATTTATTTGCAAATGCAGTTAGGAAGCTTAAAAACCAAGCCTCAAAATTGTACTCCACTAAAATGAATATCGACCTTTATGTAGAGGAAGGAAGACTAAGAAAAGTTTTCTTAGTCATGGATGAGTAATTAATTATCTTCCAGCTCATTTTGGGAAATGGCACCTGTGTCGTTTTGAAACAATATAAAAATAACACACAATCTGGGTTGAAATTAAGGTGTGGCAAATCAACAAATATTTTTCATATGCAAAAAAAAAATCCACTGCCACTTGTTAAATTGTTCTTCTTTGAAGGGAGAATAGAGTGCCTTTCCTTGATAGACAACTATTCAGCTTTCCAACTAGAGAAAACTTGTAGATTATGCTTGTCAGAGCTCATCTAAAATTTTAGCACCCACTCAAAAATATATATAGATTAAGGAATGCAAGTCCTAATAAAATGGCTATGTATGTGTAGTTGTTAACTGGTATATTTCAAAGTAGATTTATATATTTCAGCCCATGTCCACTTATTCCCCAAAGCAGATTTGCCATCTGCAGTACATTTAGGGGGATACTAACTGCACAGATGCAGATACACAGCCTCTCACATCACCCACTCTCATCAGAATTCTGTGCAGAACTTAACTCCCTCCACCTACCCCCTGCTATGGACTGAATGTTTGTGTTCCCTCAAAATTCATAAATTGAAATCCTAACCCCCAGTGTGATGGTATTTGGGGGTGGGGCCATTGGGAGGCAGTTAGATCATGAGGCTAGAGTCCTCATGAGTGGATTTACTGCCCTTGTAAGAAGAGGTTCCAGAGCTTGCTTTCGCTCTCTGCTCTCTGCCACGTGAGGATACAATGAAAAGACGGCCGTCTACAAGCCAGGAAGTGGGCTCTCACCAGACACTGGACCTGCCAGTGCCTGGATCTTAGACTTCCCAGCCTCTGTGTATTAGTCAGGGTTCTCCAGAGAAACAGAAATAATAGGATATATATGTATATTAATGTATATGTGTATATAAGAGAAGATGTATTATAGGAATTGGCTAACTCAGTTATGGAGGCTGAGAAGTCCCAAAGCCTGCCGTCTGCCAGCTGGACAACCAAGAAAGCCAGTGGTATAATTCAGTTCAAGTCCAAAGGCCTGGGAACCAGGGGACAGATAGTATAAATCCTAGTCTGGGTCTGAAAGCCCAAGAACCAGGAGTGCCGATCTCCGAGGGCAGGAGATGGATGTCTCAGTTCAAGCAAAAAGAGTGAATCTGCCCTTCCTTCACCTTTTAATTCTCTTCAGGCTCTTAGTGGATTGGGGTATTCCCACCTGCACTGGAGAGGGTGGTCCTCTTTACTCATTCTATTGATTCAAATGCTAATCTCTTCCAGAAACATCACCTTGTGGACACATTACCAGCCATCAAGGCATCCCTTAGCCCAGTCAAGTATATAGCCCAGTCAAGTTAATTTTTCTCTCAGCCTTCTCCAAAGGGTCCTGTGGCCTTTTACCAGAGTAACAGTGGATCAGGGAAAAGGAAATAATCAGATATTTGGGGACTACTGGACACTGAACTTACACTGATTCCAGGAGACCCAAAATGTCACTGTGGCCCTCTAGTCAGAGTTGGAGCCTATGAAGGTCAAGTGATCATTGGAATCTAAGCTCAGGACCATCTCATAGTGGGTCTGCTAATCCATCCTGTGGTTATTTTCCCAGTTCCAGAATGCCTAATTGAAACAGACTTAGCAGCTGGCAGATTCCTACGTTGGTTTCCTGCTATTTTCCTGCTAGTAAGGGCTATTATTGTGGGAAAGGGCTATTATTGTGCGAAAGGCCATGTAGAAGCCATTAGAACTGCCTCCACCCTAGGAAAATGGTAAATCAAAGCAACATTGCATCCCTGGAGGGATTGCAGAAATTAGTGCCATAATCAAGGACTTGGAAGATGCAGGACTGGTGATTCCCACCAGATTCCTATTCAACTCTCTTATGTGGCCTGTGCAGAACACAAATGGGTCTGGGAGAATGACAATAGATTACTGTAAACTTATTCAGGTGGTGACTTCAATTGCAGCTGCTGCATCAGATGTAATTTCATTGCTTGAGCAATGAACATATCCCTGGTATGCAGCTATTGATCTGGCAAACGTCTTTTTCTCCAGACCTCTCCATAAGGTCCACCAGAAACAGTTTGCTTTCAGCTGGTAAGGTCAGCAATATACCTTCACCATCCCACCTCAACTCTTTAGCCCCATGTCATGATTTACTTTGCAGGAACCTCAATTGCCTTTCCCTTCCACAAGAATTCACACTAGTCTGTTACACTGATGACATTATGCTGGGTGGACCCGGTGAGCAAGAAGTAATAACTACTCTAGAGTTTTTATAAGACATTTATGTGTCAGAGGATGAGGAATAAATCTGACTAATATTCAGGAGCCTTCTACCACTGTGAAATTTCTAGAGGCCCTGTGGTGTGGGGCATGTCAAAATATCCCTTCTAAGGTAAAAGATAAGTTGTTGCATCTGGTCCCTCCTATGGCTAAGAAAGAGGCACAATGCCTCTTGGGCCTATTTGGATTTTGGAGGCAACACATTCCCCATTTAGGTATGTTACTCTGGCAACAGTTTGCAGAATAGTATGTATACTCTCATCATATTTTTTCTAGTTCCAGAAAATTAGAAGACTATAAAAGAGTATAAGAAAAAAAATAAGAATCACTCAGAATTCCACATCCAGAGATTTCCAATATGTAGTATTTTGCATTTAGTAACATTTAAAATAATATTTATTTTTAATAATTAACAAAACTGGGATCATAATGAAGGGCATGTTTATAGTATATCCATTATATCATGAATATTTTCCCATTTTATCAAATATTTCTTCAAAGCATGCTTCTAAATGGCTACATGCATTTCCATCATAGCAATATACAAAATTAAGTGATTTAAAGAAAAAAAGTATAAATAGGTTTCTAATTAATACATTCATTTTTATAAAAATAAACATAGCTCTCTTAAAGATAAAAAATACCCCAATTCTTCATTCAGAGATAACCATTATTCACTTTTCTGTAAACAGCTTCAATTTATTTTTCTGAGTACACATACATTTGCATTTTTTTAGAAAAATATGATCAGAGTATACATTCTATTTTGCAACCTGTTTCTTTTTCAGAGATTATACCTGTCTCTTCATATAAATAATCATGCTTCCATAACACTACTTTTCATAACTGTACAATGTTCCCTTGTGTGGGTATACTATAATTTACTTTAAAAAATTATCTGTAATTGAAGATTTAGGCAATGGAGCATAGCGATTAAAAATAGAAGCTTCGGAATCAGAGAAACCAGTCTTCAAATCCCAGACCCATTACTTGCATTTTGTTATCTTGTACAGATTCCTACCTCCGCTGTAAAAGAATCATAATTTCCTCTGCTGTAAAAAATTAGATTCTAGGCTAATTATTTCTACCTCATAGACCTGTTCTGAAAATTGAGAGAGAAACTGTATGAAAAGCACTTAGCATAGTGAATGACATATTAAATGCAGTTTACGTATGTTGTTGTTATTTATTATTGTTATCATTATCATTATTTTTGGTTGAAAATGTGTGGATATGAGAGAGAGTAAAAGAGCACAACACGTATGGGAAAGGAAATGCTTACCCATTGGGGGGAATAATGGCTAATGTGATAAAGTGTCAACTGTGTCCCAGATCCAGCTCTAAATTTTCTGCACATATTAACTCATCCAATCTTCATGAAAGTCCTACTATTATATATATCAACCTCATTTTACAGATGAGACGACTGAAGCACAATGAAGTTAAGTAACTGTCCCACCTAATCTGTTGCAGAGTTACGATTCAAGCCCACCCAGTCTATCTTTGGAGCTCATGTTCTGAACGACTATGTTCTGTGACTTCCTGACAGAATTTCAGTCACAATTACTTCCCAAATCTGAACTTGGCCTGGCCTATTAGGTTGAAAACGCCACTTTGGCCCCTAAATTTTTGCCAGTATTGTTGCAAAAACATATTATGCAGGAAAAGGAAATTGAGTTTCTAAAAATTTTTTTTTTGCTCTGTAGTTTTATATAGTTAACTTTATTATTACGGGTTTGCTTTGCCTATACTCTTCTACACACAAAAAGAGGAGGTCAGGCACGGGAATGTCACTGAAGAGTTGCCCCACATAGCGTGTCATCCATGAGGCATCAGAAACCTGTCTGTAACCACGGCCAGTTTTGGTCTGGCCAGGAGATGGCTGTGTTGTGATGGCTACTTTCCGCGTTAGGCTGCACATCAGGTGCTGCTGACCAACCCTGCTGTCAGCTGGAGAGAAGAGTTCAAATGCAGAAATGGCCATTATGTGGTGAAAGGGAAGATTTTATGACAGAATGGTGCTATATTTTCCCTAAAATCAGTTGGAATTTGAGCCTGAGGTAAAGAGGAGTGACCAAGGATCTAATATCCACCACTCCTTTTATGCTCATTTAGAAAATCAGTTGGGATTGAGTCCCCAGTCCGTGGCAATCTTGCCTTCTGTGTTGGTTATTACAGGATCATCTCTCAGCTGTAAACACTCTTTAATACTTTACTTTGTGTCTTTTGGAGCCGGGATTCTGCAAACCACATTTCTGCTTTGCCAGTTGGCTCCAAGTTAGGCTGTGTGAGTAGGAGGAAATAGAGGGAAACAAAAAAGCTGGAGGATGAAGAAAAGACTTGCTCCTTGCAAAGCTGGAGCGAATACAGGTGTATGGCTCTTTCTAGTCTTCTTACCATTCCTATCAGTGTCACCTGTATAACAATCCTTTCCTTGACTGTTAGACTTGGTCTCAATCTCCCCACACACCCAGAAGTAGCCCTATTATATCCCCTTGGGGATACCAGGGCTATTAATGCAATGATTATTCCTCTGCCAAGCTTTTATTACACTAGAACCAGCCTCAGGGCTAAGTGCCAGCTCTGTGGGGATATTCCTCCAAGTTTCTTCTAGATTCTTATACCCCCAACTACTTCCTCTGTTCCCCATGCCTTCCTATGGGTATGGTTACCATCTCCATGCTACCTCGCTGTCCTCCTTTAAATTTTCAATTTTCCAACATCCTTGAAACTAATTCCTTACATTAAATTCTCTCTGTTGAAACACCTTCATGGTTTCTGTTTTCCTCCCTGTACCCTGGAAGATACACCTTCCCCGTGAAGGAGCCATTCTCTGTCCAATCACAGAATAGTGATCTCAAAAAAATCACAGCCAATAATGTCCAAAAATATGCTCTTATAAGGCAATGTTTCCCGGAATTCTGACCTTAAATTTTATTTTGTCGTATCCTCATATTATTTACTTAATATTTTTAAATCAACTCATTTTACTTGAATATATTTATTTGATAGAGAAATTTCATATTACTCCTGCAGATAAACTTACCGTAAATAGAAGGTACTTTTTATTATGCATTAAAATAGAGATGCTTTAAAAAAATAAACAATTAAAATTCACCTATGTGCCTCATCCTCTGGAGTGTAAGTATTCTCTACTTTTCTCCAATGATCTCTTGGTTGACAGGGAGGAGTAGGTGGGACCTGCTCCAAGTAGTTATTTACAGACCCAGATTCCTTCCATCTCTGACCATCTTTGATATGCGGCCTCCATGGACATGCAGAGTGAGAAGAGAAGAGAAAAGAGGAGATTGTGCATAGGAGTCGTGTATGGTTCAGTCCTGGGCGTGATGCCCACCATTTTGCCCACATTCTCTTGATTGTGCATAGGAGTCGTGTATGGTTCAGTCCTGGGCATGATGCCCACCATTTTG
Organism: Tapirus indicus; assembly: GCA_031878705.1. Taxonomy (NCBI): domain Eukaryota; kingdom Metazoa; phylum Chordata; class Mammalia; order Perissodactyla; family Tapiridae; genus Tapirus; species Tapirus indicus. The sequence goes on from CM062929.1 coordinate 49,186,788, forward strand.
CCCACATTCTCTTGGTTACAACTCAGCTGCATAACAACAGCTTCACTGTAATGAGGCTGGAAATATAATTTTGCTATATGCTCAGGTTTTCCTAAGTGCTCAAGAAGAAGACGAACACAGGTATTGATGAGTTGCAGAATTTTCTGCCTAGCAGGTGTATTCCTCAAGGGGCCAAGTCACATTATTAATTCACTTCATCGTGTAGTGTTTTCCTGGTGAACAGGCGTGGTGCTGGATTCTGGGGATAAATAATGGTGAGCTAAATGGACCCTGACCTTGATCCAGAAGGATGCCAGAACAAAATGTTCAATGATTCTGCTTTCAAACACAGCCCACTAACTATATGAATCAAACAATTTGGGGATCTGCTTATAGAAAGCCTTATGATTAGGGGTCAATAATATTATCTTTCCTAGAGACATACAGAATGTATTATTACTCTCTTTGAAAAGCATTTCTTGGTGGACAGATGCTTGTAATGAATGAATGAAGAAAATAAAACCAGTCTCACATGAAACAAAACATAGAAAAAGAAAAATATCAATCATAGCTTGAGATATTATAAGTTAATATAAGATGAATCGTCATTGTAGCCTCTCTTGGCTAGAAACATTTTTCTCCCTGTTTTAACTGGCAGACTGCAGTTTTTCCTCAGATCTTCAAGTCAAATGTCACTCCTCCAAGAATACCCTAACTTTTAGCTCTCCAAACCCTCCTCCCAGACACACCCTGCTAGATCTTTGGTTGGTTGTCCTCTACTCATCTTTTGCCGTGTTTGTCCCAGCATTGTGTTCAAATAACATTTTTTTCTTATCTATTTCCTCAAGTAGGCTTTAAGTGCCTTGAAGCATGGGTCTGCATCTTTCCTGTAATTTTTCTCATGTTTGTGACTCAGAGAGTGCTTGATTAATGTTTGCTCAATGAATAAGTGGTTGAAGAAATACTAAATACTAAAAGTGTGTCACTGATACTGGATTTTACCAGATTACTATATAGGTAGAGATATTTTTAGAATGGAAGGACAGTGGGTCTTGAAAATTAGGTAGGATTTGGTTAGGCAGAGAGGAACTGGGAGAAAATTCCAGAAAAAGAATGTGGGATGAGCAGAGGGGCCTTGAGCTAGGGAGAGATCTGGGAAGGGCACTGTGAGTAGAAACACCTGACTGGAAGAGAGTTTTCCTATGGAGCTATTGAGGGCATTGATAATGCTGACAGAGAAACTGGGAGCACTTCCAACATGGAACTTACTATGGCAAGTGCTTTACACCTGTAACAAGGTATGCTAATGGGACGCATCCTGCTTTAGTTTTGTCTGAGTTGCCCATGCAGTGGACATTGGATGCTTATGAGTGTGAGCTGCTTATGGGGATTATGAAAGGAGAGGGTCCAGAATCTGCTCCATACCTTCTGAACACCTTTTCCCACTTAGAAATTAAGGTGATTAGAGAGATATTTTGTGACAAGGATGATGGTGGGGTCCCCTCCTCCCCAAAGTTAGTGAGGAATGCTCTAAGAGGACCCATGAGAGAACTTTGGAAGGGATTCCCTGCAGCTGGGAGACAGAGAAGTTGGGTCTGCATTGTATTTCCATCATTAGTCTCTTATCTCTTTCCCTGAATAAACCTTGGGTGTCTTGAAGATGGGGACTGACTTTTCTCTTTAATAAGGAGCAAAGGAAGATTACTCCCCGTGAGTAAAATTTCAAAAGACAATAGGAAAAAAATAAAATTGAATTTTGATTATGACCACATTCGCATCTGTTCAACACACTAGTTGCACATTTGATCCTCACAAGGACCAGATGAAGTTTCTGTTATTTTCTCTAACAGATGAAGAAACTGAGGACGGGAGATGCTGAGTAACTTTCTCAAACCAGCACAGCCAATATAAATGGAGCTGTGATTTGCACCAGGTCTTAATAGGATACCAACCTAGACCTTCAATTGCTGCCCTGTACTGTTTCCATGGAGGTGCACCTAGTATATGATGGCTATGGGATTGGTCAACTAGAACGTGGAAAGCCTTGAATGCCAGCAGAGTCAAAACATTTTCTCCATAGTTGGTGATTCGTCACACGGCTAAGAAGCTTTCTCAATAGACTGAGATAGTTAGTTTCAGAATGGAAGTGGTGGTATATGGCCACAATTCATTTATTTGTTCAATGAGCATTTTTTGAGTGCCTATGATGTGCAAAATACTGGATGTAAGGATGAGGAAAATTGACAGTGTCCCTGAAGGCAGGCAGCTTACATTCCCAGGAGGGAAGCTTCACTAGACATTATAGTTCAACCAGGTGCCATTTGCAGAACTTAGTATGCTGTGCACTGAGTATATTAGCTTTATTTTAGGAAGTGTGGACAAAACTGTGAACCCAAAGATGAGGGCTGATGCCAGTGGCTGACAGATTCTCACAAATGAACTGAGATGCTAGAGAGGAGAGAGCCATTTTGTCTGCGTTTTAAATATTCCCTTCCTGTCAAATTCCTGCTGCTGTGCCTCCAATATCATGCACAACAGAAGAAAATAGAAAGGAATGAACACAGAAATATTGTTTTTGCAGCTTGGGCTCCGTAAGGCATCAGAAAACATTCTCATTTCCCCACCAGCAATGCTGTTCACACAGCTGGGTCTGCAGCAAGCATTCATCAGCAATTCGTCAGGGCATTATTTGGTGTCTAATAACACCACCAAAGAATTTGCTTCTGGAAGAGAGAGGTGTTTTAACTCCAAAATATATTTTCTGAATAATTTCTAAACTCCACCAAAATACAAAGCCACCGTGGTAAGTTATAGTCCCTATTTTTTATTTTATTTTTAATAGACTCCTAGAATTATAAAATCATGCCCAATTTGTGGGTTTTCATGTTAGAAACTTCCAGAGTGTCTCTTGCTGGATCATCATTAGCAAACAGAACAAATTTATGAGAATGTGGGATGAGTCACTGGAAGGTCACACCTAATAATTGAAATTCTTCTGCAAAACCAGCACATTCCATACACATGTCCCCAGACTGAGGACGATTGAAGGAATTTATTTGTATTGTTCTAAGGATGCGCATTCTGTACAGAAAATGAGTTGCACATGCACTTTTCCATACATCTTAGCTGACTAGTTTGCCATTTAGAAGATTCCCCTACAGTCACTGAAGACTAGATGCTGCTATTTGTGGGACTCAGAGCTACTGGGAGAGAAGCTTGGACCTAAGTGAGCATTCCATATCTGCTTCCCAGGAAAAGTTCTTAAAGAAAGAAGGAATGCATTTCCTCCTCTGCACACAGTTGAGTATTTTCTATGTTCTGTTGGAGCCAATGATTATTTTAATTTGAGAGCATCTTCAGTTTTCGTAATGATAGGCCAGCAAAAGGATGCCCTAAACAGCACAGGGGAGAATGCCTTGAAACGGAGGAGGAAATGGCACGACCTAACGCTCCCTGGCCTAGAATTCATGGAGCTCCACTTTCAGTGTCCACAGTGGACACACATAGAGAGTGGGAAGGAAATGGTGGGTAAGGCGGTTGATGGAAGAAATGGCCCCTGTTCTTCTCTCCTCCGTGCACCTGCCCCCGTACCATTGCTTAGTCCTCATCTCTTGCCTTTGAGCTCTACTTGCTCTGGCTAACATCCCTTGGGGAGTGTCAGCATTCCAAGTGTTGCACATTTCTGCTTTTCCTCTTGTGCCTCTGCTACTGCCGCAAAAGGCACGTGTCTGGCTAGACCACTGGTCCAAGAAGGATGAGAGGCATGTGGAGAAGAGTCACCCCAGACCTGAGTGTATGGTGGTCCCCTCCAGTGGTGGCAACTTGTGGCAGAGCTGCCCAGCTGAGCCCAGGCTAGAGTAACCACACCTCAGCTGACGTAAGTCTTATCCATGAGAATAAGTGATTTATGTTCTAAGATAATGAATTTGGTTGTGTGCATGTGTGTGTGTGTGTGCACGTAGCATTACTCTGGCAATAACTAACTGATACAGTTTTAATTCATAATTCCCTTCATTCATGTTTTTACTTGGGGGAAGGGAGAAATATATTTACACTCAGTGGAGCTTAAAGGAGGAATTAGGGAGAATTTTCTTTCGTCAAGTCAATGAAATAACGTACAAAACTCTAAAAAGTGGTAACAATTACATGATATTATTTGAAAATCATATGATTCTCTTCCCTTACTGCTAGACTGATTTGAGTTGTTTTCTTTGCTATCGAAATGGGTTGGAATGGATTTCAAATCCTTCCCTGGGAGTTGTTGACTACCTGTGGGAGTTAAGGCCAGGCCAAAAGGAGTGGCTCTGATTAACCAAAAGTTCCTGGCCAGACAGAGCTTCAGTTTCTCTTCTGCATATGAAATTTCTGCTCTTGGACTGTGGGATTTCCAAGGGTGGGGCTGTGTCATCTTTGCCTAATGTGCAGCCAGCATTGTCCTTGGCACACAGTGACATGGATGAAACATGGACGAAACTTGAGGACATTATATTAAGTGAAAAAGCCAGTAACAAAAAGACAAATCCTGTAGATTCCACTTACATGAGGTATCTAAAGTAGTCGAGTTTATAGAAACAGAAAGTAAAATGGTGGTTTCCAGGGGCTGGGGGAGGGAGAGATGAGGAGCTGTTTCATGGGTACAGAGTTTTAGTTTTTCTAGACGAAAAGAGTTCTGGAGAAGGGTTGCACAGCAAATGTACTTAACACCACTGAACTGTGCACTTAAAATGATTAAGATGGCAAATTTTGTGTTACGTGTATTTTACCACAATAAAAAAAATGTTTCTTTCTAATGTGTATAATCTCATTCTCACAACTGTGGGTGAAGGAGAGCCGAGATGGTCTGAAGGTGTTTGCCAGGCAACTTTTTCCTAATCATTTTTAAAACTATTGACAGAAGTGCAAGGGCCCTTGTCCCATGCACCCCCCAGATTAGTTGTCGATGCGTTGACATATGCCTGTATGGGCAAGGATTGCATTCCGATGACTTGAAGTTTCCTCAATTGTTTCGTTTTTGGCAGCCGAATAAAGAATGACGTAGCGTGAATGAATATTTTATAAAGGGGACGTAGCAGGTGTGCAACATGAATAGCTGCTTGACTTTTCCTGTAGCGAGCAATGTAATGTCAGGCTCTGTCACCCTGTTTTAGCTGACAAGTTCAGTGCCGACGAGGTGAATGGGTCTGATTATCTAACAGAGAAATAGTTTTTATTACAATCTGAAGGCATTTGATCCAATACGGTGAGTTAGGAACTAAAAGATTCGATTAAAAAGTAATTAAGAAATGGCTGTACTAACTAATCCTTTAAAAGAGGGGTGAGTCAGATTTCATTGCATTAGCTCAAATTATATGTCACAGGTTCCGACTGGAGAAAATCTCTCTCATTTAATAGAAGGGAAATAATTGTTTGGAGCTGAAGTCAATTATATTGTTTGGAGGATTTGTGTTCTTAAAAGTGGTTTTAAATTTTTCCTGATTCAGCACCAGTGGGAAAATATAGGAGTCCCGGAAGTTTCTTCAGGTCTATCATTGATGAATATTTTGCATCAACATGATCAAATGAGTTAGCATAATACGCAATGAGTGTTGCACAGAGTGCATGTAATCAGGGTTCAACTCTATCCTTCCCTAATTTTTCTCACCTGTTGAATGGATTTGGCTAAGTAGCTGACAGGCTCTTAGATGCTGAGTTCAGAGGATCTAAGTTCCAAAGTTGAGTTCACAGACCAGCAGCATCACATCACCTAGGAGCTAAATAAAAATGCAGAATCTCGGCCCACTCCAGACCTGCTGGATCAGAATTGTATTTTAACAAACTCTTTAGGTGAACTGAATGCACATTAAATTTTGGGAAGTGCCACTTTAGACCAGCGGTCCCCAAACTTCAAACTTGTTGCTTATCACTCTCACAACCTCTTATATAACCACGCACTATGATTTAACTGATGTTAATCAACTAATTTCTTAAACCTAAATACATTTATTGAAAACTAAACAGAAGTATCATTTGCTTTATGTAGAATGTGATCACCTCCAAATTTACAATGAAATAAAATAATAGTTATTACATTTCTACAGGTTATTTGAGACAGTTGTTGTGAAGATTAAATGTGTTAGTAACTGGAAAGTACCGGGAATCATGCCTGGCATATAATAACGTGCTACGTAAGTTTTAACCATTCTATTACTATTCAAAATGAAATAATTATTAATAATAAGCCTTCTCTTTTTAATCAAAAGGGAGATTACTTGGCATTAGTAAAGAGTTAAGATTAGCACCACAAAAGTCAAAAGCGAATTTCAGAGGGGCCAAATTTCTCTCTTTTTTTAATGGTTGTATCTCTGGCTTCAGCATTGAAGGTACTCTTGTTTCACCTCCCAATTTATTTATTCATTTAATTGTAGGGTCTTTTTTAAACTCCACATCTGACCCTTATCTGTCTTAGCCTTTTTTTTGAGGAGGATTGGACCTGAGCTAACATCTCTTGCCACTCGTCCTCTTTTCTTCCTTTTTTCCCCCAGTACATAGTTGCATATCCTAGTTGTGACATCATTCTAGTTCTTCTGTGTGGGATGCTGCCTCAGCATGGCTTGATGAGAGGTGTGTAGGTCCACGTCCAGGATCCAAACCAGTGAACACTGGGCCGCTGAAGTGGAGTGTGTGAACTTAACCGCTACACCACTGGGCTGATGCCTCAATTTTTTATTTAACTTTATATAGTCCTGTGTCCACGTGCCATCTAAAACCATCCCAGGGCCACCAGTGACAAGTTCATCCTGCACTTTGAGAAATCCTTGTTTAAATTTTAATAGATATGACTGTAAAATGGAATAACACTCAACGGCATGTCTATTTCAAATGTATCAGGATAACATTATGTTGCTTGAATATTCCACAATTAGTATAATCAATTTTCCATAGTCAAATATTTAGTGTTTTGTTTGTTTCATTTTTGCTGTTGTAAATAATGTTATAGTGAACCATTTTCTCTTTCCCATTGGCAGAGATATATATAATATTCAGTGTTCATGCAATTACAGGGAATGAGACATCTTTAAACTCTTGACGGTAGGAATTTAACATTATAACTGTTACAGAGAATGATCTGTTAATGTGTCTCTAAAATAAGCCTTTGTGTAATCTTTGATCCAGAAATTTCATTTCTAGGAATTTATCTTCAAAGATAGAATTGTTTATATGAGCAAATTTTTTACATATAAGAGTTTGTCTTAGATTCTTATGGTAGGAAACATTAAAAAATTTCAAATGTCTAACAATGGAGGATTAAATGAATGGTAGTACATTGAGACCATGCAGCCACTCATAATCATCTTACACAATAATTCTAAACTCATGGAAAACTGAAATATTGTTAAATGAAAATGTTACTTATTAAACTGAATATATAGTATACTCCATAATATGTAAAAGTAGTAAAAATATAGTATAAGGACACATCAAAATGCCCACAATGATATCTCAGAGTAACAGGATTATGAGTTATTTCATTTTCTTTTTTTGTGCATTTCTCTTTTCAAATATTGATAATGCACAAAACATGAATTTTAAATGAGAAAAGCAATATTATCTATTTCTCTAGTAAGATATAATAGACATAAAGTTGGGAAGTCCAGGTTTGAATCCTAATCTTACTTATTTGGTGGAGAGAGACACAAGTGAATGTGTACGTTTCGTGATTTGGGAGCTGTCATTGGTTTTCTGTGAGCCTTTAATTCTTCACTTTTACACTCAAACAACTGTTGCTAACAATACTGGCGGCAGTAACTCTGCTGGGGAATGCTGAGGAGTTTGGATGCATAATGTTGACGAATGTATGTTTCCAACTGTACAAAAACTACCCCATAGTCATGATCATAGTCATCTGAGCACTTCTCATGGCCTCATCCGCTGGTGGCCTCCCCAGGCCACTGTCCACTCTCCCCTCCACTCCTGGCAGTGACCTCCTGATGGGTCTTCCCGACTCTACCCTTGATCCTCATCAGCCATCCTTCTAAATGTAAGTCATACCAAGTCACCACTTTGCTCAAACCCCCCGTGGCTCCCCATCTCTTGCATAAGGCCATGCAAATTCCTCCAGGCCCTTTGTAACTCAGCCTCCAGCCTCCATTCTGACCCAATCTCTTACCATTCTCCCTTCTGCTCACTGCACTGCAGTCACCTCAGCCTCCTCGCTTTCCCTGGGATATACCAGACATGTACCTCAGGACATTTGCACTTGCTTCCTTCTGCCTGGAACCCTCTGGCCCCAGGTATCAACTTGACTTGCTCCTTGATTTCACTGAGGTCTCTCTTCCAAAAAATCCTGTAGGAAATAGTACCCCTCCACACCTCTGTCAGGCTCTACCCCTATGCTTTTTATGTTTCTTTCTGGCATTGGTGGTTGATATTTATGTTTTGTAATCTCTCTCTCCCTCTCTCCTTGTGTATGTTTATTTTTTGTCTCTCCCCACTACAATATAATTTCCACGAGGAAGATTTATCTCCCTCACAGCTAAATGCCCAGCAACTAGAACAGACTTGACACTTAGTAGGTGCTTGATGAATTACTGCTGAATAGACAAATCAATGAATGATAAAAAATTATGGTAGGGTAATTGTTTCAGTTAGCTGTTGCTGCATAACAAACCTCTCCAAAACTTAGTGGCTTAAATCAAAGACAACTTTCTTTGCTCAAGCCTCTGCAATTGGGAAGAAAAAGCTCGTTTCTGTGTCACTTTGTGCCAGTTGGGTCAGCTCAAATGCTGGGGCAGAAATTAATAAATTGTTTAATCCCAGTCTAATCAGGTAGCTTCTATTGGGCTTATAGCCAAAGAGTAGACAGCTCCAAGAGTAGACACTTTCAGCTCAATGTGAGAATAATCAAAAGTTAAAGCAGTCTGAAGATGAAATAGATGTGTAGGTAGGAAATGAAGTGAGTTTTGTATTTCTAATTCTTTTTAAACATACGCTGAGTGGCCGCATGGTGTGAATATCATGGGGGATTCCAACACTAGAAAATATGTCCATTACATTTTCTTGTATTGCCATGCCCCAGCTCCTAAGAACCATCAGTGCATCCTACTGCTTCCCCAGACTTCATAGCTAACCATGCTGATGAATTTTTTCTATTCGGAGTCCTAATATTCTCATCACACGGAAGAGTGGTTGAGGGTCTTATTAGTCTGCAAGGAAGACACATATCCTGGTTCAATTAAATTACACAGCCCTGCAAAAAACAATTACTTATTTTTTAATACGTACAGTCATATGTCTGGAAATGGTGTTAATTGAAGTAGAAAGTTAAAGCTGGAGACAAAGGTAGTATAGTCCGTGTGTTGTTTCATGATCAATGATTAAGGTACCGAATGTGCCCGTATGAATTGAGGATCTCCTCAACCATCTCTAACGCTACATGCTGCATGAATAATCGATAAACACAAATCAGGCGAGGAGGGAAGAGTTATTGTCACAGCTCACAGCCTTTATGAAGTTCAAGCTTTGTATGGAGTCTTATTTTTCAATACCTTGAGAAAAGTCACAGTGACAGAAAGAGTACTCTATACTCAGCAATGCTTTTCAAATTTGTATATTTAATCATCACAAAAATGTTTATGTTTAGCAGATTGGTGAAGAACTCAGGGTTGAGACAGACACAGTTCTGCTTCATAGCAGCCATGTGACCTGAAGTAAGTTATCAACCTCTCTGATCAAGCCCTATGTCCTTTGTCTTCAAGACGGGCATAGAATAGTGTCAGCCTGCTGGGGATATTATGAAGGTTAAATAATTTGATGCATTTAAAGCTCTTAGGACATGATTGCCGCTCAGTAAGTGCCAGTGATGATCAATTTGTCATGACTATATCAAGTTGTTATGATGTACATATACTCAAGACTCTTTTCAAATACCCTGCAGTCCTCAGGATTTCTTAGCCTATATGTTGGATGACACTGATTTGTACGTTTATATCTCCAGACACTTAAATTCTCGCTATTATTTATTTCAGAAAATTTGAAGAGTTTGATCTTCTACTATCTGCTCTACACAAACTACTCACTTCCCAAAATTAGTGTAAGAGCCAGGCATTAATAAAATAAATAAAATATAAAATATTATGTATGATTTTAAAGCATAAGGAGATTATTGTCCTGGAATGATACATAGCTGTTTGGATGAATTAAATAAAACTGGGAGATTTGCAACTTTAAAACAGTAAATAAATTAACCATTTTCAATTCCATTTGTTAATCTAACAAAACTCATTGCTAGTCAACCAGCTAATCATTTGTTTATGAAGAAACCAATGTTAAATACATTCTTCACCAACAATTTCACCCCAATGTGTGGCATTTAAGACTATTTTGAATGGTTAAAGTTGAGTTCCCTAATCAGTTTACAAGCCGTGACTAGTGAACTCAACTTTAACCATTCACTGGCATTTTGATAAATCAATTTTACCAGGCTGCTCATATTCCCCAAGAATTACATAATATTATTAGCCATTTTGCAACTGTATCACAAGGCATCTTTAAAGATTTATTTGAAATTTGAAAAAATATATAAATACATGAAAAATTTTAAAACCTTCTTTTGAAGGTATGGCTTCGCATGAACAGGGGCAAAATCATTAAGTCCGTTGTCCTGCACCAGGGTTTCTCAACTTCGGCACTGTTGACACTCAGGGCTGCTGTGGGACTGTCCTGTGGACTGTAGGATGTTTAGCAGCATCCCTGGCCTCTACCCACCAGACACCAGTAGAACCTTCTCCTCAGTTGTGACAACCGAAAATGTCTCCAGATACTGCCAAGTGTCCCTTGGCCAGGGGGAGGAAAAATCATCCCCTGTTGAAAACCACTGTCCTAAACCAACCATTCCAACAATTTTTGAAAGAAACAAAGAGCCCTGCTGATTTGTATAATTTGAGGCAATCCTGAAGAAAAGCAAAATCTTATACTGGGACTCTTGCTACTTTATTCTTCAGTCTCACCTCCTCTTTCTCTGTCTCTTCATTCCTGTCTTGTACTAAGAATTTTTTTCATTTAAAATTTCCCCTGGATTGAAAAGTTAATGGTAATAGCACAGTTTATTCAGTAAGGCATGTCCCCTGCTGAATAATAGGTGGATAAAATTTATTGATTTGCAATAAAAGTCATAAATTTATAAAGTGCCTAGCATTTGAGAAAATGGTTATAAAAATCTAAATCCCGACTGCAATACAATGAGCAAGTAATAAGGTTTGAGTTGTATGATAAAAGGAGGAGTGAAATATGTTGCTAGAATTTGTATTAACTATGAGGTCTGCAAAGCTGGTTGAAACTGAATAGAAAAATGCAATAAGAAAGGTGAAAACTCCACTAGTGGAGTGGTAAAAAGAGTTGTGGGGAACAATGGCTCGTGCCTCTTTCTATCTAAGCCTCTTTTCTCTTGGGACCTAGACACTGTGGCTCACGTGCTTAATATGTTCTGTGCCTTTGACATTGACATACTTCAAGGAATATATGATAGAGCACTAGTACTTTCTGCTTGGAGTCGGAAACCCAGAAAAACAATAAATGTTTATGGAAGGTGGTAAAATTTTAAGGCTCCATTCACAACAAATGTTCAGCACATGAAGTCTTGCTGAAAGCATCAGCGTTGTTGGAATTCTGCGTTGTCAGAATCTCCTTGCACAGAATAGATTTCCGTTTCGGTTCTTGCTTGAGGGAACTGACTTAAGGTGAAAGGAGGATTTTTTTCTCTCTTTGACAACAGACAGCCCCCGTGCCTAGTAGCTGCTGCTGTTGGAAAAAGCCTCGTGAGTCCAAATGTCTTAAATGCACTTCCTAATTTTTTCTTGTTTTAGAAATTCTGTTCTGGGCCTCCCAAGTTTTCTAACTCTTCTGACAACTCCTCCAGTTCTATCTCAAGTCCTGAGCTCTCCCCGGAGTTCCAGAATTTTATATTCCACCGCCTTCACGGCAAATCTGTGAAGACACTTAGGCATCTTTCTCAAGCTTAGCATGTTCAAGATTGAACCAAACCTGTTTTCTTTTTCAGCATTCCCTCTTCTCAGTTAATACTGACTTAGTAGATCAAGTAAGAAACCTCGGAATCAACCTTGATTCTGCTTTATCCTTCCATCCTCCTCCCCAAATTTTTAGTGCAATCACTTCTACTTCCAAAATACAGCCCATATCCACCCATTTCTCTGCATTTTTGCTTCTGCCTCCCCTGTTGAAGCAACTCCCCTGGCCCGAGTGGTGACAGCTTCTGGCTGTCTTTTGACAGTTCATTATCTCTTCAGCACACAGCAATCAGAGTCATAAAATAACAAAAAGAAGCCAAAGTCAGATCACATCATTCCTCGGCTTAAAAAGAAAAACCAAACTCAGAGAAAAGAGATCAGATTTGTAGTTACCAGAGACAAGGGGCGAGGGAAGGAGGAATTGGATGAAGGTGGCCAAAAGGTTCAAACTTCCAGTTACAAGATAAACAAGTGCTAGGGATGAAATGTACAACATGGTGATGAGTATGCTAGCTAGCACTGCCATATGGTATGTTTGAAAATTGTTAAGAGAGTTAATCCTGAGAGTTCTCATCGCAAGGAATAAAAACGATTTTTTCTTTTTCTTTTTTTTTGTATCCATATGAGATGATGGATGTTAACTAAATTATTGTGGTAATCATTTCTCAATACATGTAGTCAAATCATTATGCTGTACACCTTAAACTTATGCAGCGCTGTACGTCAATTATATCTCAATAAAACTGGAAAAAAGCTAATTAATTTTTGGCTATTTTAATGGAATTCTGATGGATAGGGGCTGGGAATCAGTCGTTTCAATATATTTTACAGTTATCAGACCCTTGTTAAAGTTTAGGTATTCTGTTTTGTCCTCCAAATGATGAAGAAGGGGGAAGAAAAATAAGGTTAAAGGGATAGAAAATAGATCATTTGGAAAAGAGTTTAAAAAAAAAAGATTGTCTAGCCTGAAGAAGAAAAGTAAAAAAGAAGAAAGAAAAGAAAAAGAAAACCACTGCCACGATCCAGTAGGGTTTATATCATCGCGCTCCTGCTTACTCCTCAAATCTCAGTCCTGAGACCTCCTCCCCTTCAATCCATCCTTCACAGCTCTTCTTTCTGCCTCCTGATATCTGAGAATCTGCTGCCATCAGGGTTTTGGCTGTTGTCATTCCTTCTGCCTGGAATAATCTTCCCCAAGAGGGGGCATTGCAATCCCAGCCCACCATTCAAGTCTACCTTACAGTGGTCCCTTCGGAGAAGTCTTCCCTTACCCTCTCTGTAAGGTAGTCCTATGTGCCCATCAGTTACTCTCTACTGTATTGTACTTCTCATTAATTTTATTTAGAAAACTCTTCACTGAAATAATCTGATGTCTCTGTTGTTTGCTTGTTTAGGGTCCTTGCTCCCAGCAAGGACGTGACCCCCCTGAGCATGAGGACAGCACTTCTTCACTCTGTCCCCAGCACCTCTGTAATCTTGGCACCGACACTGTGCCGGGCACATCACACGGTAGGCAGTGAGTAAGTTCTCATGATTGAAAAGTCTTCCTTGATTCTCACCCCGACACTCTGTCTGGAATTAGTGACTTCCTCCTAGCAGTCTCCTAGAAACATGGGTTAGGGGAAAGTGATTTTAGTATTAGTGACTGGCAGTTATTGAGGGAATGGTCCTGGAAACGATGACCTGAAGTACCCAGTTGAAAAAAATAAGCGATATGAAACTGAAGGGCATTACTAAGGAAAGAAATAATGTTGAAAACAACTGCTGGAATGAATAGTCTGATAATTTGAAAATTGCTGAAGACTAAAGACCAAAATTCGTTGGAACCATGTAAGCATGTAACCTGACAAATTATCTCAGTAGCTGAGAAAGCACACGCATTGTAAGGGTATCCCACAGGACAATACACCCTTGTAGAGCCCAGGAAAATGAATTTTCTGGTAGTTTGTGGTCACACAAGAGAGTGGCAGGATAGCAGGCCCTACACGTGGACACAGTGAAAGCCCCAAGGCCAGCCATCCTTGGAGAACAGTTGGAGTTCTCAAGACAGAAGTCTTTTCAAGGATCCAAGTCGCTGTGGAATTCAGTTATGATGGGATGGAAAAATGGTCAATGGTAAACCAGAGGGCTTATGTGTGTGTGTGTGTGTGTGTGTGTGTGTGTGTGTATATATATATATATATTTACGGAAATATATGTACACACATATACATATACACACTGGACTTTCACGACTCTGAGAGCCTTGAATTGGAGATCAAAAGGCCTTGCAGACGTAACTTTTGTGAAGGCAGGTTCTACATCTATCTGTTCTCTGGATTCCTGAAACTTCTCTTACTACTTGTCACATGGTAGATGCCCCATAAATATTCACCAAAATGACTAAGGCAAACAAGCAAGTGTGGAATCCCGTTAGACTTTGGTGTAGTTTATATTTTCCAGAAATCAGACGCCATCTCTTCAGAGGCTCCTCTACTCAGTGGGTTACATTAACTCCTCCCTGTGACAGCCTGTGCCAGCCTGTGCCTCTCTCACATTATCTTATTCCTGGGCACTCACCTGTCTGTCCCTACCACTAGACTGTGACATCATTAAAGGCCGGAATCCTTCTTGATTGACTGATATGGGTATTGTCTGACACGCCGTGGGATTCAATATAGGCCTGATTAATAAATGAATGATTGGTCTGTACTTTGTAGTATTATTCATTTCTGTTAATTCCAGGATCTAGCATAGTGCTTGGTACATAATAGGTATTGAAAATTATTATTATTTTTTTATGAAGGCATGGGTCAAAAGTTTCCAGTCTCTAGAATTAATATGAAAACTGGAGTAGTTGGAGATAGAACTCTGGAGGCTGGAGATCTGCCACCCCTCACAGCCAAGACTAGATTAACACCTTTAGAAACGCTAAACACTGAAAATGTGCAATTTAAAATTAAAATAAAACTTATATGGATAGTGAAATCAAAACTGCTTGTTTCTAGGATGTGAGATTGTGAGGTTCATCACAGGTGAACTGCTTCTTTCTCCCTTCGGGGGTGCCTTTGGGTACCCGCAGTTTAAGAACATGCTGTCTATTTCGTGATTCATCTTACACTGAAAGTGACTTGTCCAAAGTCACTCAGCTAGTTAGTGGGACAACTCAGCAGAGGCCCACGATCGTCTTGACTTGTCATGATGCCCTGCTCCTGATTCTCACCACCAGGTGTTCCTGGACATGTGTCTGGGATTACAATTAATGCCACCAGCTCTGATGTCGTCATCTCAGAAAGTTGGATTCAATCGAACTAAACCAAACTTGAAATGACCGTCTGGCTGACTCCGGGCAGGGCACCCTGAAGTCTCACAGCACAGCAAAAGGTCCTTCCTGTTCCCCTCCTGTGGAAACATCCAGTTGTTGCTGCTGCCTGGAGGTTAGCTCAGTGCTGGAGAGAACAAGCTCAGTGCAAAAAATAAACTTGGAAAAAGTAAACTGTGCTGCCTAGTGCATCTGAAGAAAGCTAACTGTGCCCCATCTCCGAAGGATACATAGACATGTGGCTGGAGGAGCTTTCAAAGGAAGCTTGGAAGTTACATAACGGGGAGATAAGAGAGAAATTAAAACCATCTGTGAAGGGTAACTGGGCAGGGGTAGGAAGGTGATGGAAAGAACGTTCCATCTGCCTTATAACCGTGTATTGCCTCCAGCAAATATAGTGTCAAGTCAGGCCTCGGTCTAGTGGTTCTCCTGAAACAAAGACAGCAGCTGAAGTGTGTAATTTTGATTTCTGCTTCTTTGAATCAGAATTTCTCAACCTCAGCATTCTTGACATTTGGGGCAAGATGATTCTCTGTTGTGGGGCTGTCCTACACATTGTAGGATGTTTAGCAGCATCCCTGGCTTCTACCCACTGGATGCCAGTAGCATCCTCCCCAACCCAGTCGTGGCAACCAAAAATGTCTCTAGAGATCGCCAAATGTTCTCAGGGCCAGGGAATGGGGGTGTGAGGGGGTGGGGGGAGTGTCAAAATTGCCCCCAGTTAAGAACTGCTGCTTTAAATTAAGTGATAATATTCATGGTAAGTGAAATACTCAGAAAACTCTAACTTTTACATATCATCACTCAATATCTCATATTTGGGATTGGAAGAAATTTTTTCCCTTTTCCTATATGTACAAGGAATAAGGGAGAATGGAAAAAAACTGGCTTCAGTGGGATTTTGAAGCTCACAAAGTAAATAATTTAGCATACAAAAAAGAGGAAAAAAATGTTTCAATACTACCAGTCTCCATCCATTACACTGTTATAGTGTAATTGACCTTCTATTAACTTCCAAGGGAGATAATAACTAGGAGGCAAATTTAGTTTGTTATGGAAAAATCTCAAAGACATAGTTAACTACTATTGTCAATCCAAATGACTGTATCATTCTCTGAGCATAAAGTGCAAAATAGAAATTTTCTTACTACTAGTCTATGTCCATGCTGTATCTGAGCCCAATTTTCTCCATTTGGAAAATGGCACTAGTATTTGTGGGAACAACCTAACTGTCCCTTGATTAGAAGGTAGAGAAATAGACTGTAATCTGTTCATAGAATACTTTTCTATAGATAAAATGAATGAACCAGATCTATGTGTGTCAACCTGAATAACTCTCAAAAGCATAATGTTGTGCAACAGAAGGCAAACTACAAAAAGATACTTTACAGGGATACTATTATGTAAATTTTGCAAACACACAAAACAAAATTGGATATTGTTTGTGGATATATACATATGTAGTACAAGTTAAAAAAAAGTTAAGCCCATGAGGATGTTAAGCACAAAAGCAAAGATGGTCTTGCTTCTGGAGAGAGACAGATGAAGAGGAAGTTATAAAAGGATGGCTCTATTAGTGTATGTGTAATGCTTATTGAGAGAGAGAGAGAGTGAGAGAAAGAGAGAGAGAATGCCCTTAGGGCAACATGGTAACATATGTAAAAGTCTGGATGGTATTTATGTGGGTATGTGCTCTTTATATTCCATTTATTTTCTGTTAAATTTCATTTTTTTAAATAGTAACATTGGGAACAACTGGACATCCACATGCGAAAAAATTAATCTAGATACAGACCTTACCATGTCACAAAAATTAACTCAAAATGAGTGACACACCTAGATGTAAAACACAAAACTATAAAACTCCTAGAAGATGACATAGGAGAAAATCTAGATGACCTTTGGTTTGGCGATGACTTTTTAGTTGTGACACCAAAGGCACGATCCATGAAAGAAAGAATTGACAAGCTGAACCTCATTAAAATTAAAGACTTCTGTTCTGGGCAAGGCACTGTCAAAAGAACAAAAAGTCAAGGCAAAGACTGGGAGATAATATTTGCAAAGGACATATCTGATGAAAAAGATGAAGTCTCCACAATAAGGAAACGAACAACCTGATTAAAAAGTGGGCCAAAGACCTTGACAGACGTTATCACCAAAGAAGATAAAGAGATGATAAAGAAGCACACGAAAAGATGCTCATATGTCATCAGGGAAATGCAAACTAAAACAACAATGAGATACCACTACATACCTGCTAGAACGGCCAAAATCTGGAGCACTGACAGCACTAGATGCTGGCGAGGCTGTGGAGCAACAGGAACTCTCATTCAGTGCTGGTGGGAGTGCAAAACGGTAGAGTCACTTTGGAAGACAGTTTGACTGTTTCTTACAAAACTAAACATACTCTTACCGTATGATCCAGCAATTGTGCTCCTGGGTATACACCCAAAGAAACTGAAAATTTATGTTCACATGTAAACCTTCACACGGACGTTTATAGCAGCTTTATTCATAATTGCCAAAATGTGGAAGCAGCCGAGATGTCCTTCAGTAGGTGAATGATAAACTGTGATACATCCAGACAATAGAATATTATTTAGCACTATTTAGCACTAAAAAGAAATGAGCTATGAAGGCATGAAATGACATGGAGGAAACCCCAATGTATATTACTGTATGAAAGAAGCCAATCTGAAAATGATATGTACCATATGATTCCAACTCTATGACATCCTGGAAAAGGCAAAACTATGGAGACTAAAAACATTAGTGGTTGTCAGGGGTTAGCAGGAAGG
This sequence comes from Tapirus indicus, assembly GCA_031878705.1. Lineage (NCBI taxonomy): Eukaryota > Metazoa > Chordata > Mammalia > Perissodactyla > Tapiridae > Tapirus > Tapirus indicus. The sequence goes on from CM062929.1 coordinate 49,204,868, forward strand.
GAGATTTAATTATATGTTTTTGCCCCTCCTACCCCCCTCCCCTCCACCACTCCACCCCGGCCCCCACACTTTCTTCCTAAGGATTGCTATAGTGGTAAAAAGAATAGCTCTAGCTTGCCTAGTTAGTGGCCATCCCTTCTTTAATTCTAGTTCTTTCTAGAATTTTCCTGGCAGAAATTCTCACAATTTCTCACATCTTTGAAGTCTCTAGCTCTAAAAGTGGTTTCCCCCACATCTTAATGTGTCTTTTTAGGCATATCAATCAATCAATTAATTAGGTTAGGAGACATAACATAGAGGCTTCTTAATGGTCTTGAAATCAACCTTACTTTGAGGTATAAAATATTTCTCATATAGTGATGGGCTGGATTGGCTAATAGTTTATTTTTGTATCAATATTAACACATCAGATTGATACCTTGTATCTTCTCATAGAAAGCTTTGTTAAGTTTTGATTTCAAAGTTATGCTTCATAAAATAAACTAGAAACATTTTATTCTTTTGCTCTGCTCTAAAGCAGATTGTACAGCGTTGGAAATTTGAGTTAATTAGTCACAAAGCCCTCTAGAGATGTATTCATTTAATAACCTGTTTTACCTTCCATTTCTTTCCTTTTATTTTTTACCATATTTTTTTCCTTGGATAAATTTTGGAAATTTATATTTTTGGAGAATATCATCCATTTAAGAGTTTCCAATTTGTGAATATAAAGTAAGTGTCTGCAATTTTTTTGTGTATTAGGCCAGATATTTTTGGCTTTGCAGGCCATATGGTCTCTGTCATAACTACTCAACTCAGTAGTTATAATGTAAAAGCAGCCATAGACATGGACATGCTGTGTTCCAATAAAACTTTACTTACAAAAACAGGTGGTGGGCAGTGTTTGCACCACGACCCATAGTTTGCAAACTCTGGCATAGAGTTATTTATATTAGACTTTATATATTTTTTAATCTATTCTATTTCTCATTTTTATATTTTTAGATATAAATTAAAATTTCATGTTTTATTTTTATATATTTAGTAATTAAATTATTTAAGTAGTCCTCTAGGCTTAAATGGTCTTAATGCTAACCTTAACTTTTCCTTACATTCCTTATTCTTTGTTGGCTGCAGTACATATTTAAGTAATTTTTTTTTGTAAGGAAGAAAACATGAGTATGATAACTTGATTTTTGCTCAACTGAGAACTCTATTGCCTTCACAAAAGCATGTTTTGTTTCTTTAGATAATTCTTATGTGATATTATTTGCCATGCTAATTGTATGAAATCTACTCCATTGTCCCCTATTCATAGCGGCTGGGAAGAAAACAACACACACTATGCATACCTTCTGAGTTGAAGGGCATCAACTTTTTTTAAAATTTTTGCTGAGGAAGATTCATCCTGAGCTCACAGCTGCTGCCAATCTTCCTCTTTTTTTTGTACGTGAGCCGCTGCCACAGCATGGTCACTGACAGACGAATGGTGTAGGTCAGCGCCTGGGAACCAAACATGGGAAACCGAAGCAGAGTGTGCCAAACTTAACCACTAGGCCACTGGGGCTGGCCTGGCGTCAACTTCCTTGAAGGCCAGGACCATGTCTGCTTGATGCTCAGCATTTTCTCCAAAGAACTCACCACTACTTGATAGCCAGTCAGTGAATTAAAACATATTTGTTGAAGTAATGTCAAATAAATGAGTCCAGAAAAAAGACATATGTAAATACCTTTGACATTAATTTGCCTTAATGGGTAGGTCAGCCCTCCACCCATCTAGAGCAAATGAAGGAAATCCATTCTGAACTCCCTTCTTCATCTCTGGGCCTGATTTCTCTGGTTTTGATGAATTTACCTGCTGGGACTCCCTGTTCCCCAAATCTTCAGTCATCTATTTTGTATGATCATGTAACAAGTCTAGGCTACTGAGGTCTCTGGTTCTGCTTCTTGCTGGTTTATGGATAAGCCCCTGTATATTGTATTAGTCACCTATTGCTATGTAACACACAACCACCAAATCTCAGCAGCATAAACAAAAAGCATTTATTTAGCTTTGAATCCTTGTGTTGGCTGATCTAGGCTGGGGTCCAGCTCTGGAGCGTTGGCTCTGCACCACCTGCCAGGACCAGTAGGTTGTTCTGGGCGTGTTCTTCACCTGATGAAGCCAGGGGTATGAGAAGCAAATGAATCACATGAGTTCTTTTAAGGTCTAACCCCAGATTACACATCAGTGGTTCTGCCTGTTCTGTTGGCCAAACATAGTCACCTGGCCACACTCCACATCAGGAAGCAGAGTGACTTATTCTGCTCATGAAGTAGGCAGACAGGGGAGGAGAGCTGCAATGTCCCACGGCACATGATGTGGGTATAGAGAGAAGTGAATTGGAGACCCAAACAAAATCTGATTTTCTCCTTGTTATAGCTGTGGGCACCAGGTGTGACCCTGAGGTTTATGCTCCTCTCTACCTTCTTCAGTCATAATTTCAAAGGGAATTCACAGAACATGACCTGATTCTGGCTCCAGTCCTTTCTTCTCCAGGTTAGGTAATGTTCATAGGGTTTCGCCACGGTCCTCCATGCTTTCATCCTGAAGAGATTTCTTAGTATTGGTGGAAAAGTGTAGGTGGAGTCTGCCTGCTGTGCCTCCCTTCTTTCAATCTAGTTCTTTCTAGAATTTTCCTGGGAAAAACTCAAAATTTCTTATCTGCTAGTGGCCTCCTTCTGAAGTCCCCAGCTCTGAAAGTGGTTTCCCCACTTCTTAATGTGCCTTTAGGCATTTCAGGGAGAGATGGGGGAGGTCTAGATACTTGCTGTCAGGTCCTAGGCTTAATCAGAAATCCCTAAATTGCTGCCAAATAGCCTTTTTTTTTTCCTCCAAATGTTGGTTTTTCTAGCTCAATCATGAGTTGATTTCTTTATTTCTTAGTCTCTTGCTCCCATCCGTCCCAGATCCTCAAATCCTCTGTCCTCTACTTGGTTGGGTAGGACAGGCTTTGGTCTGTGTCACTTCCCCTTTTCTTTCCTATGGACCCCAATTTGCCTTTGAACTCCTTTGATCACACTCATGAAATTGTCTCATTGGGCTTTTGAGGTATTCTCTTGCACGATCTATCTGTGGGGTGCCGTGGACATTAAAATAGGACTTCTAAAGACACACATATGAAAGGAAAAATGTCCTTTTGCCAGAGAATAATAAATCATTAACTCTCTACCATCCATCGAGTTCAATTTCAGGGCAAATTTTAGAGGAGGAATGAAGAGAAGGAGGGAAATTATCAAGAAGAAAAAGAGAATAAAATAAAGACCAACAGTCATATCCTTTCTTGTTGCCTTTATTTATGCCTTTGCCTCCATCTGCAGTTTGACCCTAGAAGAGCCCAGGAAGGAAAGAGTTGAAGAAAACTGTGGACACTGAGCCCATGAACGGAAAAAGTACTAGGAGGCGTCACGTGAGCAGTGACATACGAGCCACAGCAACTTCCTCCCACTGCAGCTTGCTTTCTCCTTCTAAAGTGCAGGCCGAGGAAGCAATTCTCTGGTTAGGCTGCCTTAAATGATGACCTTGAGCTGAGAGTTGCAATAATAGCAGTCAAAGTGCAGCCTGAAGTTCAGCTTTGAAAGGGAACTTCACCTCGTCAGAAACAGAGCAGCTGCTGAGAAATAAAATCGGGCCTTTGGAGAGATGAAGAGAATGGAAGACGTTCAAGTCTGTGTTTGTAAAAAGCCAGGAGAAGGTAGCAGTGAATAAAGAGGGAGAGTAACCAAGTTCCGTGGGCATCCACCACACAGGGAAAACGCCTCGGAATCATGTTTGGGAAGAACATAATTGCTCTATTCTCTGTAGATGGCTTGGCAAGGTTACATGATCAAGAAAACATTGATTTTCATTTGAAGCCAGAGCATTTCCACATGCAAAGGAAACAGCTGCTGAAATAGAGCTCTTGACCATATGTAACTTGGAAGGTTTTTCCTCTTTTATTTTTTTAATTAAAATTATTCCTGATTGTGATTAGTTCTCAATCTGGATGTCTGATCAACTTTCCAGTCTCAACGTATTCATAACCTCTGTTGAAACTTTTACCCCTTCACTTTGATGACCCAGTTCCATCCTTGTGTTTATCCTGAAGCAGCTGGTCTCTCTAGCCCTGTCTCCTGTGGATCCTCCTCATCTCTCTTCCCCTGCATCTCTATTTGAGGTGCCATGATCTCTCCAGCTTCCCCCATGGCTCTTAACCACTCTGTGTTTGTAGCTGTCACTGCAATGCAGATGGTGCCACACCTCACCCTCATCTACCTTGCAATCACATAGCTCTTTGCATCACATTTGCACATAATATAATTTTTTTGACATTATTTTTATGTAATCCTCCCTCCTTTCATTTTTCTTAGAGGAGGTATTTCAGGCATCCCCTCCTGAATGGAATATTAATTTCTTGAAATTAAATTGTTCAAAATGGAAGATATCATTCCTGAAAAAACACTATTCCATATAGTGTAATTACCACTCCCCATTGTTACCAAACCTTATAGTTGAACTTTCTTTGGCAAATCTGAGACAAATTCAGAATTGATCTCTAATTTGACTTTAGCCTTTTGGGTCTTCATGTTGTCCCTGTGACTATTGCCCTTGTCAGGGTCCAGCCTTCTACTGATAAGTCTTAACAAAACTTACTATTCAGTGTCCCATTTTCTAAGGCTCTATTGGGGCACACACTTCTAAATTCCTTTATCTGGCATGAAGTTCAAAATGGAAAGAGCTGAGGACCTGGGTTGACATGGAAGCTCTATCACATACTATCTGTGTGTCCTTGGGGAACTCTCTACCTTTCTGCAAATGGAGATGATAAAAACCCATTTGAGATTGTTGTATAAATAAATTAGGACTCTTGGCATACAGACTTCCCTCCAAAAGACTGGTTTAAAAGAGGAACATGGTAATTAAAGAATTATGTGCTGCCTCTCATGGGAAACTTTTGTATTGTAAAGAGAGATTTAAAATGAAAACGAGTCTCAACCCACTGGTGAAATTTCACCCACATTGACAGCCCAGTCTTGTTAAAGGGGGTATTTTGAATGGGGGCTTCTAACTGAAACCTTCAAATCATATGATTTCAATAACAAGCTATTCTAGTACAATGGGAGACTAGCTGTGGTGTTAGGAGATATTAAAACTCAACTAAGTAGTAGAAGGTGGCAGTGGTTCACTTTGTTCTAGTCAAACTATTGGATCTGATTTCCACCATGATTCAGTGTCATTTTCACCTGGCCACATTTACCGGAATATGCCTTCTTTCTTTGTGTCAGAATTAAAGTCTCACATTCATGTGATGGTTCCAAGCCCAAGCCTTCTTCTTCTTGTCTTCTTTGACTTGCTACGCAGAGCCACAAGGAGTACAACATGGTGATTAGGAATTCAGGCTTTGGAGCCCGGCAGGTCTGCATTGGGACCCTTGTTCTACCAAGGGTTTACCTGTCACAGGTTCACCTGTGATGTTGAGCAAGAGGCTTAACTCTTCCAAGCCTCCCTGTCCTGTCTTCGGGGCAGAGGACACAGGACTCCCCTCCCCAGGTTGGTGTGAGGGGTAAATAGGTTAATGTTATCAGTCACTTAGGACCTAAGATGTGCTCCAAAAAAGTAAGCCAAAACTCCCTTAGCTGTTTTTTTGATTTCATTTTTCTGGTGTTGAGTTTCTTTAAGGCAACTTTTTATTTAAAAGTGAGCATTTCTGAGGCAGAAAGATGTTGTAAATCAGCAATTCTTGTACTCCCACTCTGACCACAGGTCATCATGCTCACTGTTTAGTCAGTACTTTGTCATCATGTTTTAACAGCAGGATTAGCCTCAGCTTTCTAATGCTCAAGAAATGAGAAGTAATTCAGACTGACAACATATATGCCATATGATCAGAAATGAAGATCTGCAAAAATATTGATCGACCCCAGGAGCAGGAAGGGGACAGAGAGGGCAGAAGACATACGGAGGAAATGGAGAGGAACAAGGTATCCTCTGGAGCTTAATTCCTTCAAAAGAACATTTCTCCCACAGATTTGATGTGATTTCTGAGTCTCAGAAAAATGACACCCTCGTGACCAAGCTGATGCACATTTTCACTGTCTCCATTAATCATATTAACTGGATAATTGCTGAGTACTGATCTACAGACCTAAAAGACGCGGTCATCTGATCCATGAAGTAAGCCGCACCCATAATTCAGCTAATAAAATCACAGAAGTGAAGAGAAAATTGTTCCATTAATTTGTCTCTGTGAATTTCAAATCTTGGCTTCAATTTGCATCCTATCGAGTAGTGCTTTTCAAATGCAAGTACACATCCTCTGGGGGTTGTGTGCTGAGAAAATGGGAAGCCTAAGGATGAACATGGCATATTAATTACTTAATTCTTTCATTCACTCAACAAACATCTATCAAGTATTTACTCTGTGCCATGTACTGCCCAGGCCCTGGGGACTCAGCAAGGAAGAAATGAATCACAATTTCACTTCTCTTGGTGCTTACAGATGGAATAGTGCTGTGAAATGGATATTAAAGTGATAGTCACACAAATCTAGCCACAGCATGAATTTTTACTTAAAGACTTGGTGGAAAAGGAAGTTAAGTGGGAATAAACTCAAATAAACATTGGTACATTATGTTTTACATTAAGGAAAGCACCCTTATTCGATTGTATAAAAGCCAATATGTAAATTATTTTTTCAGCTTTATTAAGGTACAATTGACAAGTAAAACATGTATACATTTAAGGTGTACATGTAAGTTACTTTTTAAGATAAAACATAAAGCTTAAAGGGTATGTCATCACTTTGGGCTACCACATGCTTGGGGAGAGCAGCTTGTTTTCCATCCTTAGGGGCTTGTTAGTGGAAATGTCTAAAAAAGTACCAAAATAGATAAAGCTACACAATGTTTGGGAAGAAGATTACTTAAGTTTGGATTGATTACACCTTCAGGTGGCTTTTCCTTGTGGCACATCCTGGGCCACCTCTGTGTGTGATGACAGCAAAAGGACCAGGACAGTGACTTGGCTAATCCCCTCATGTTTGGATATCTCGCTTGGCAGATGTTGCTGCTTACAGGAAGCAGAGATTTTAGCCTTTTCAAAATCCCTGGGCTTTTTTCCCACTTCTATCCTTGGTTCTTCCAAAACCTGCATAGGGATAGGATTTCGTGTTGTCCAGACATATTTCTGCAATAGTCTTTGTTTATTTAATACCTCACTGAAATATATTTGTTGGGGAAGACACCAAAGTACTCTTGCAGGGCTTATTTTTTTCAGAAGCCCACAAGCTAAATGGCATCCTGTAATCTCACTTTTGTCAGCATGTAAAAATAAATGCTATGCTTGGTAAAATTTAATATCAAGTCAACTATTGAAGAATCATATTTGTTTATAGGCCTATTCTATCTCCTCAAATAACAACAAAATATTGTCAACAGGCAGCTTCCTTAGGTCAGCATGCCGATCCCTTTTACCTTTCTGGGGTTGTTGTAATAAAACATACCACAGTGGACATCTCTGGGGAAATATGGGGAGACACAAAGGAGAAGGGAAAGGAGCAACAGATTTAATATTTGTTCTTTTTTGATATTATATATACAAATGATAACTCTACCACAATATTACCTGTAAGTTCTCTTGAGTCAGGGGTAAGTAGAAATGGGAAGGGTAAAATATTATTTGTCTCAAGGCATAAAATATAATTGTTTTTCTTCCTCCTTTATATACTTATTATATCAAGTGACAAAATTATCAGTTAATTCCTAATATCAAAGGGTCACATATTTTTATAAGAAAACAGATCAAGTATGGAATTTCATTAAATAATACTTCTCAATTTAATTTTATAAAAACACAGGTATTGAATTAAAAATTATTTATATTATTTATATTTGAACCCAAATCAATGGATATTAAATTGTATTATTTAATCATATGAATAATCAATTAGGTTTTAATAGTAAAATATAAAACAAAAAATTAAATTTAAATGATAATTCTAATACTAATCGAATAATGTTTTAGTGGAAAGTGTATGCCTAATCTTTTTTTTAAACAAAAAGAGACTATGCAATTTACATATATTTTCTCATCTATTCCTCTTCAAAATCCCTATGTTATTATTCTCAGTTTACATTAGAGGAAATGGAAGCCCAAGTAATGATTTTCTCCAAGGTCTTTCAGCTGGTACATGGCAGAGTCAAAATTTGAAAGCAATTCTCTCTGACTTCAGAGCCAATGCATTTCCCAGTATACTCAGACATTTCATTCATGTATTCATTTATTTGATATTTACTCTCGTTTAATATGTGTATAATGGGCAGATGCTGTAGGGAAGGGGTGAGGGTACAGTAAGAGGCAGGATGATAATCAGGCATAGTCCTGCTCTGTGAGGGATATGTTCTCTTTGCCTGCCCCAAATTCATCCCTCTTTCTTCTAGGAAAAGAACATTTTTCCCCTTGGAAGACTCACTCTATGTGTTTCCACTGGAGCCATACAGAGCACCACATTTGTCTGCCACAATTATTGGCTCACGGATGGGACTATGACCCAGGCTGAGCCAATGAGAGTCCTACTTGAGATGTCTACTGAAATAATTAAGAGAAAGGCACTAGCTCTTTGGTTGATAAGCTGGTGGAATGTAAGGCTGGGGTAATAAATGGCTTTCTTACCGTACATAGAGAAAGGCTACCTGGGAATTAAGTCAGTCACGATGAAAGCAGATCTGAGATGGAGAGAAACAATTTAATATTGTTCCAATCTGAGCTTCTGGATCTAGCCCTACCTGAAATTCTATTTATGTGAGTCAATACATTCCTTGTTTGATTAAGCCAGTAGAATTGGGTTTCTGTCACTTGCAGCTATAAAAGTCCCTTCTAATACACATCCTTGTTAAGATTAAATTCTGGTAGATAAGACAAACAAAAAAAATTATGATAAAAAGGGATAAGTACCCCCAAATGGTACAGGTAGGTTCAGTGTGTGGGGAGGATCCATATCAGCTATGATGATTAGAAACATCTTCTTGAACCATCAGATTTGAATTACATGTAGCTATTCCAGGAATTGAAACATTGACTTCAAAAGCTATCTTTAAAGCCATGATGTTGGAACTAATTTAGAAGAAACACTTTAAATACATACAGTTTTAGAGTAATGTAAGGTGCTAGATTATGTATTATGGATTTTCCAAGTGATGAATTTCACATTGGAGGATTATTTTTCCTCTAGTCTACTACAGTCAAACTTCTTTTCTCCAATGTCCAGTTTCTTAAATTGTCCTTACAAAAAAGTGGACTATTAATATAAATGCAACTGTTTAAATGGAGAAGTTCTGCAAATAGTACATTATTATCCATTTTGCTAACATTGCTGTGTCCCTAATGTTCTCTGATAGTAGTTCTTAAAAATGATTCTGGCTGTGACTTCCAAACAGAAAACGTTGGAGAACATTGGCAACCTCCTGGTGAAATTGACTGGACTGCCACGTTGAACAATTAATACATTTTAACACAATCTATTCTGATTATCTCTCTATAACCATCAAATTAAAGAGGTACTTGCCAAAGTTTCCCTTTTAGATTTGCTGTGGTCATGAAAACCACAAGTCCACAAATCCATAAAGAATAATATGCATGTAAAAGAGTGAAAGAGGCCATAAACAAAAACAAAAACGTAAATAAAACATGTCTCCAAGCAATTTACCTATCAGAAATGTTAAATCAGTTTATTCAGGGCTCTGTAAATTCATAGCGTGATCCTAACCCTGAGGTCAGCCAAACTCATCATGCTAATAAAGATGAGTTACCAGCTGGGTTTTACAAGATCTATCCTGGGATGGACGGAGGTGACAAGGTAAGGAGCCTTGGGCCAGGCTTCACATACATTAAAGGCCCCAAGGTTAGGTTTCTAATCACCGGGTACAAATGAGATTATGTACTCAGTTACAGAGAAACCTTACAAGATTGAAAGAAGGCAGTGTTAAACTTTAAACTTGATCCTCCAAACTGGACAAACCATCTAGTGCTCTACAAGTTAGTTTTGTGGGGTATTTTTTAATCAGAAATTTTATACAAGTTTCATGTATAGCACACATATCACACTGCAAAGCTTTTGTTAAAAGCATTAATTTTTGTAAAGTGAACATCAAACTACATCACAATTTTGATACTTCTGATTGGGAATTTATTATGATGTTTAAAATACTGAAATATTCAAGAGACGGAAATGGCCAAGACCTTTACTGATCTCTGAGATGCCCTGGTATTTGAGGGCATTTCTGGAAGATCTGACCTTTGCTCATCTCCCTACTCCCCTTTCCTCAGTGTTCTCAGTCCTTGGCTTTATGGCTGCTGCCTTGATCCCCTGTTCCAGCTCCCAACTGACCTGGGGATTTTCTGTGCTCTCTTTGGTACTGGAGCCTTGGTTTTCCTTATCCTTTCCTGTATTTTTTTTTCACCATTCGAGCTCTTGGTATTATCTATGGTAGGAATTCCCCACTCTATATAGCTAGAGACCTACTAAACCCTCTTCTTGCCCATAAAACTTAGGCAACTCTAGTTTTCCACGGAGGTTCCCACACTATACTCATCAACAGGGCAAAGAGTTAATTGTCCACTTCCTCTTGGATATCTAGAATGAGGATGATAATTAGTTCTAAATTTAAATATGCCTCACAGGGAGTATATAAATTGGCTTCAGCATGCTATGTATTGTTTTTGGAAACTCTAATTAATATTTTTTCATCTTTTTTAGGCCCAACTGACATATGATGTAGATCAGTTTTCATATAATAAAAGTCGAGATTAGAGAAACACAGTGTTTTTATTTTCTGAAGACTGAAAATTGATTAGGAAGATGAAAGTCTACTGGGTCCTCCAGGAGCATCAGAGAGGAGGCTGGCCCAGCCCTGAGTCCCTTATGATTGTTTGGAGAAAGATAAAGTTAACTTCCAATTTGTTCCTCATCACTGCGCCTTGTACTGGTTTCCAGAAACAACTTTATAATTTTTTTTTTTTTTTGCACAGAAGGACGTTGAGAAAGGCTCCAGGCAAATGAAAACATAAAGGAGAATCTGCATGAAACAAAGTAACATACAAAAACAAACAAAACATGATTCCAGGGAAAGCTACCTATCCCAGATGCACTAGAGATGGAAACCAATCTTTTCAGATAAATGTTGTGACTGTAAGCCACTAAGATTTAGGGGTTGTTTGTGATGTAGTATCATCACAGAAAAAGTTGACTGATACATAAATGTGAAGAAAGGAGAGAAACAGAGAAAGAGGATCTTGCATAAGTCACTGAGAAGAGAGCTTGAGAAAGAAAACTAGAGGAGAGAGATATCAGAAACCATGGAAGAGAGCATTTCAAGAAGGAATCTGGTGACTCTTTTAGAGGTCCTTTGCTTTTGATCAAAGAAGAGTTCACCTTGAACTAAAAGAGGAAGGGACATCTACCTAGGCAGCCAGATTGGCTCCATTAGTCCTGGAGCTAATCATCCAGACTGCCACAAAGTAAAATATCACGCAATTATGTTAAAAAAGTTCCAACCATCTGTATCAACCTAGAAGAATTCACATGTTGTATTGGGAATGGAGAAAAGGCAGCTGCAGAGAAACACATGTATGTTATATTTTTTTTTGTGATTTTTTTTTTTTTGGTGAAAAAAGGAACACATTAAAATCACCCCTCATGTGTGTGTACAGTTTTGTGCATGGCAGCATGGGTCATGGAGAAAGATACGGAAGAACACACACCAGACAGTTAACACCATTGGGCTTAGTTGGATGAGGCAGGAAAGGCAAGGCAAGAAGTATTGTACGAGAAAGAAACTGGTGAAAACGCAGTGAGGAGTAGACCAACAGATGAACAAATAACATTCTGAAATTGACACAGATTGGTGTTATGAACTGTCATTTTGGTCTTGGATTGTGTTTTTAGTTTGGCTTGTCTTGCTGTTAATATGATTTTTTGCAACGAGTACAAAAAACCAAGAATGAGAAAGAGGAGAAGAGCACACGAGGTGGAAGCAGGTTTTTAGTGAGAAACTGAAGAGCAGCTATTGGATTTAGCAATGAGAATGCCACTGTGACTGCTGAAGGGAGCTTCAGAGCAGCAGTGGAAGCAGGTGCTAGACTCACCGTGTTCACGTGCAATGGGAGGTGACCAAGTGGAGGTAGCACGCTTTCTAGAAGTTTGTAAGAAGAGAGGAGAGAGGGAAGGGACTGGAGGAAAACCAGTGCAGGGAAAAGACACAACTAGGCTGACCATGTTTAGTTTGCTCCCTTTCCCCTAGATTCACTCTGCACTCTTCTCTGCTCACTGTGCCGTGGGTTGCTACCCTCTGCTGCATCACCCTAGCTACTTTGCCCTCTGATCCAGTAGCGATCAACCAGTGGTGGCTCCAGCAAAAATCTAGAGAACAAGAGAAGAGATCGGAGTATTTATTCCTCACTGCTCCCTCTCTGTCTGGTCAGTTTGGGCAGGAGCTGTCTTCTTCTGTGGCTGCAAATCCTGCATCTCTTTCACGGTGCCAGCACTTGCCAGGTTCCAAGAACCTTCTTCCCTCCCTTCCCTCCTCCTCTACCCCGTTTGTGTCATCAATCCCTGACGGCCTCACAGTCCCCTATTGGCTCTTTGAACTTATTGAGTGAGCCACTGTTTCCTGCTAGACCTCTAGTAGTGATACACAGATATTCCTTTTTTATTTAATTATGGGAAAGAGGAAAGACCAGGGCTGGTTCCTTGGGATTGGATATGGAGCTGGGTGGAGGAGTAGTTCATGCTCTCTGTGTTACATCAGACCACATACAAGTGTTACAGAGCTGGTCTGTGGAACACTGAGATATTCAGAACCCAAAATGCCATAATAAATCAGGTGTGTAAATAGATAAAGACAGAGAACAGCTGTCTATCCTCATGGTGAACACGGGAATGGGCCACATGGCGCTCCATTGCTAACCATGTGTGACTGGGCTTCCTATCATTGGGAGCAAGGCCCTGGATGGCATCTTGCAGGTCATCTTGGCTGTTGATACACAGTAAGTATTTTTGCCAAACTTCCCTTCCATAGGCAGAGAAAATAAACCACTATCATCATCAGGGATGTAGGCCAAAGGCCAAAATGCAGAGTGATTTCATAAGGATCTGAATCTGGGGAGCTCATGCTCAGACACAACTTTTTCAGGGAAATGACAAGACCTTCTTCCGTGAGGATTATTAGAGTGAAGTAGAAGTTGTGAGACAGTGAAGAGAATGTTAACAGTATAAAATAGAAAAGTTGTGACAAAGCTCATCATAGTTCTATATATTTAATTATGTGGTGCCTGGGCATGGACCCAAGTCCACTGAATGCAAAATTTCATGCCTTTCCCGCCACTCCAAACTTCTAGACACATAAGTATATATATGTATATATACACAGAGTCATGCTTCACTCAATAACATCAATATGTTCTGAGAAATGCATCCTTAGGTGATTTTGTCATTGTGCGAACAGTGTAGAGTGTACGTACACAAACCTAGATGGCACAGCCTACTACACACCTAGGCTATATGGTACTAATCACTTATCCATGTGGTCCGTCTTTGACCAAAACGTGACTCGTGGCTAGTGACTGTATATATACTTACATATGTATAAATATATATATATATATTTTTATCATAGATTTATTTATTTGAATATTTGTTGAGCATCTATTCTGTGTGAGATAGTCTTCTCCATCTATTGGTCATCACTGGTACATGGTAGCTGTTTAATAAACACTAGTTTCCTTTATTTCCTCATTAGACTTTTACCAATGGTACTTTCAGCCAAGAGGAAGACCATGGGGAGAACTCCATGCTTCCATGACATCAACTTTCCTCATGTCATCCCACCTTCCCAAATCTGTGAAGTCTGGTAAAAGAGAAAAGAAGACAGGAGCAGAAGATACGTGCTAGTTTTTCTTAATCTTGCTGCTGCAACCTCATTGGTCAGGGTCTGACTTATTTTCTGCTGGAGGACTAGCTCGTTATTGACAATGATGGTTAAGCTATTGAACACTTTCTCCAAGCTAGACAGGCACTGAACTAAGAATCGTACATGTGTTGTGTCATTAGCTGATTTCAGGCACAAGTTGGGAGATAGGATGATGAACCAGCCATGTAATTACGATTATATGCTTCATTAATTCCAATCGTTGTTTACCCCATGTTGTCTAATAGATAAAATCAGTTAAAGTAACTCCCTTCTATCCCCCCCAATCCCCACTCCCCCTCCTCCAGTGTACACTAACTCCTTGATGGAATGTTTGATATGAATTTTTTATTCAGTATAACTCCAAGTGACTGACAGTCCCTAAATGTCAGATCTGTGCTGAGAGAAGCATGTCTGAGGGTCTCTGAAGGCTAATTAATGCTTCAGTCACACTGTGCTCTCAGAGAAGGCACAGAATGACTTAATAAGAGATGAAGAGAGCTCTGAAAATTAGTGTAATGGAACAAAGAGAAGTCTTTTCAAAATTTCCTTCCTTAAAATAAAATAAAATGAAATCCAGACTTAGAAACTAGAACATTTCACAGCTTGGAAGAGCAGCGCGATGCACAATTCACGGTCTCTTGACCATCAGTGATGTCACAAAGCCGGCGACAGCACGAACTGTTTCTCGTGAAGTCTCACTTGAAATGGCTTCTCCTAAATACTAGTGACTGTAATCAAGCTAAATCATAACCTGAAAATGATTAAATATCTAAGGAAGGCTCCAAGAGAAATCAACAAAGGCACAGTGTTCAACTTCTAAAAGATTCTATGTAGAGAAAATCAGGAGTAAGGGCAAGACCTCAAACCTAAATGCAGAAGTGGTCTGCAGGGACTACAAACCTATGTGTAGTCATCTTATGCCATGAGATAAAATGCCACAACAGGAAATGTGTCACTATACATCTTATTCTGTTAATATGTTCAGTTAGTCAAAGTCTGTGTATACTTTGTTACTCTGAAATCATTTATTTTAGTCAAAGGCAAGAAAAGAAGGTTCTATTCTGTTAAGTGTTTTCAGCAAGTGGGAAGGAGGTGACAGGACCAAAGGAAGGGATCAAACAAATCTCTGGTAGGTCCACATTTGATGAGCATGGAGTATGTACAAACCATCCCTTTTGTGAATGTTCTTGGAGGCAAAAGACACAGACAGATTTGGCCAAGCTTCAAACAGCATGTCTTGAAAAAACTTCTTCCTTTCTGCAAACCTGGACTGGGAGTTCAAGGAGAAGGCACGTTGGGGAAGCTTGTACAATTTCTGGGCCCATCGTCTGGAAGGGAGCAATTCTAGGGCCATATTAAAAAAGTCCATAAATAACCATTTTCTTGTAAGGTTTTTTTTTTCATGGCAGTTTATAGTATTAACTTTGTGTCCACTTCTGAATATTTTTCTTTTCTTTGTACCTAACATAGCAGGGAGACCCTCTATAAAAGCAGTTTCCATCAACCTGATGTGAAATAAGTGATTTCTCTTCAGGTTTTCATCACCAAAACCTTCCTCCTTTCTTCTCCATGTCATTTCATTGTTCTTTCTTTTGTAATATCCCTGTGCTTCTACCAAATGGATGTCAACCCAGTGAAGTCAGGGCCCACATCTGCTTGCTCAATCACTGTATCCCCAAGGCCTAGATTATGTCACATAGAAAATACCTCAAACAATCTTTATTTATTTGTGAATGGATGTATTAAGCATTTATAATTACAATTATTTGTTTTAATATTTTCTTGCCCTCTCAACTGTATATTTTTGAGTTTGGGAGACGTGTCACTTTTCCTTTGTCTTTCCCAAACCACTAAAGTTAATACCAATTCTGAAAGTTACATGTCTGCTCTTTTTGTATTGGGGATATTACCCCTTGTCAATCAACAAATGATCCTGTTATTCGTTTACTGTTTTTCCACTTGAATTCTACTTCATCCCACATCGATATTCAAACCTCTGTTTTCTTTATGTCTATGGTAAACTGGCATTTCTTTGCTTATCATTTTATTTAGAACCTTTTGGGATCATTTAATTTAACTCATAAATATCTTGTAGTGTATATATATTATATACACTATATACCTGAGCTAACATCCATTGCCAATGTTACCCTGAGCTAACATCCATTGCCAATCTTCCTCTTTAGCCCTGGGCTAGCATCTGTGCTCATCTTCCTCCATTTTGCATGTGGGACGCCGCCACAGCATGGCTTGATGAACAGTGTGTAGATCTGTGCCCAGGATGCGAACCAGTGAACTCCGGGCCTCCATAGCAGAGTGCACGAACGCAACCATTATGCCACTGGGCCAGCCCCTTGTAGTATATTTTTTGAATAAATAAATTCTATCTTAGAGTACTCATTTTATTTATAATCATAACACATATGTTTGGTGACTTTTGTCATGTAGTTTTGCACTTTCTTACTATGTGTCACCTTTTCTCCAACTCAAATGGTCTGAGTTGTTGACATCGATTACTTATAATAGACATTAAATCCTATTAACAGCATCATATTATACTTTTACGTACACATAGAAGTATACACACGTGTGCTTTCCTCAACCTTTATTTCTGTCCTTAGTACTAATAATATTGTGATAGTCTAAATATAGAATCACTCTCTTAGCTGAGGAGTTTATGTTTATTTTCTTCCATTGCACGCCAAATTAGCACAGACTATTATCATCTGGTTTTTGCTGTTATGTGCCTTCTCATTCAAGAGTAACTTTTGATATATGCCTCCAATATTGTGTCTAGATTTATAATATTATGTAGTCTCAAACTATGCTCAACTGGTTTAAGTGTTTGTCTCTAAATACTTTCATACTAGGATTTTCCTGTTCTCAAGCTCTTAATTTTGCTTCATCCCTCAATAAGTGAGGTGTATATTCACCTATCATTATTTTTTTCTCTAAGAATGCTATATTTTCTGAGCCCTAGATTACCTGAAAATCACCTTCATCCATGAGCAACTCCATAGCAGGGTACTAATTCTTGGGTTGACCACATATCCCTTCAGAACTCTGCAGCTGGCCTTTTGTGGTATAACTCGAAGTGTTGTCGGTAGTAATTCTGCAGCCAACCTGCTTTGTCTTGCTTTCTTAGGGAACTTTTCTTTTCCTCACTAGGATTCTTGGATGCTGTTTCACTTCCCTTGTATAATTTAAAAATTAAGACCATGTGTACTTAATTGGAGTTCTCTTCTCTCTGATTTTGCTGAGAACACAGTACATTTTGTCAGTTTTCCTTTTTATATTTTGCTAAAATCAGAGAGATGACTGTTGTTGTCATTATAGGTAGACAGAATAGTTTTCCATACTTTCTGTTAGCTCTGTTTCGATCTTTTCTATTGGAACCCCGAGCACAGATCTCTTAAATCTTCATCCAGTATCTCTAAATCGATTTCATGTTAGCGACTCCTTTTTCTATATTCTTAGAAAACTTTTCACATTTATCCTTAATGTCAGGAATGTGTTTTTGCTACAGAGGGTGTTCTGTTCCTCAGTGTCTCCGATGTGGGTATAATTCTGCTTCTCCATTTTTAATTTCCTTGAACCATTCCTTATCTCATCTATCTCTTCTAACACAAATGAACTGCTCAGAGTGGCTTTTTAAACTCATGACTTTCTGCTTGTTTCAGAGAATGTCTTTTTGCATTTTATTGAGGACAATAAATGCGTTCATACAAATTTCTGCTCGTTCCTGCACAGATAATTTCCAGAGGTATAGTCTTTATGACACTTCAGGGTCATTTTCCCTTTCTAGAGTTTATGGAGATTATTTTTCCTAGACAACACTCAATTTGTTTTCCTCTTTACTCATATTTGAATGAGCTGAGACCTCTCAAAGTGAGTGGGGATGATCCTTGACCTTTCTCTATAGCCGCTTCAGAAGGATCTCATCAAGCTCTTTTTGAGGGCAAGAGAAACCCAGACCACTTCCATTTTTCAGGCTTGCAGTATATTTAAAAAAAAAAAAAAATCCCTATACAATATTACAAATGTTGTGGTATGTTTAAAATGTTTAGATTTAACAAATTACTGCTTTTTAATATGTACAGACAGAAAAATAACTGCATGTATAATCTCACTTAGAAAATTTCTAAGTGTAGGGTTCTTTGTGAATTTTATGTAAATGCCTTTCCTCACATCCTTCGATGAGAGTTCTTTGGTCAAGTCCCTTTTCCAGATATACAGCTTGAGATGAGTTAATGCACCAATCACATTGACCAAATATATTTAACCTATATTCATTTTAACCTAATACATTCATTTTTAACCTAATTTTCATTTTTAGTGTTTGTTACTTAACTGTATCTTATTATACTCTTTGAGGCACAAAAACATCCCCCTTCTTTCTTGATCAAGGTCTGAATCAGCTGTGAGATGAGGCAAAACAGTCAGCAGCTGGACAACCAAACATGACTTTCATTACTGACAGCATTGAGGTTGGAGGATGTCACCGCGGGAGAGCCAAAATGGTCTCGAATCCAGAGAGACCCCAAATGCTCCTCTTTCCTCTCCAGCTATCAGGTGGAGAGGGGAGGAGGATGTGATGCTTCCATTGATTCAGGAGCTTGTTAGAGCAGCTCCAGCCAGTCAAGAATCAGAGATCCCCAACTGCCATCCGTCAACTAGGTTACTGGCCTCCCTTCTGTAGGGAAGATGACAGGGACAAATAAGAGACCAGGAACATTTTGCAAACAGGGGAATGGGGAAAAATGATTATTCTTGAATGTACAATCTTCCTCTACCCACAGTGCTGAACTTTCTGATTATCTCAATGAAAGAAGTTCTTGAAACTAAAGAGAAGAAAAAATCCACCATCTCCAGGAAACGATGACTAGAGAGCTTCCTGTTTTTACACAGTCCTTTGGGGAGATAACTCCCCTCTCAGGGCACCTGCCCCTCTGGCCCTCTCCCCACCTCCCCATACACTTTCTGCTCTAATGTGTCCCGTGAGCTGCTGTCCCTATGTGGATATAGGAAGGGGCAGGGCCAGAAAATTGCCTCATCTTCTGCTTTTTTTTTTTTTTTTGCAGCTAATGCCACGTCCTAGAACTTAAATGCCAGGAAAAAACTGTCTAGTTCCCCTCCTTCCCCAGTCCTGTTACATCCACCATACATGTCACGGTGGTTCAGTTTTCTCTCAGAGCCTGGCAGTAGGTTCTTGGGGTGATAATTATCATTTTTGGTTGTAGCATCAGTATTCCTCTTTTTCTATCTCTTCATAGATATTTTAATGGAAATGATGTTGACTCAGGTAAATTTGGTGCCAACTTAAATATTGTAACTTCCATTTTTGTTTCTTTCACAAAATATAGAACATGAGGGTTTCAAACTCTTTCCCACTTTTAGAGGGATACAACTTTTATTTTTCTTTGAGAGGCTTACCTTTGGAACATCATTCCTAACTGAATGAACAACGATACCTTGATAAAAAATGTTCTGTTTGAGGGCAAAATTTTTTTTCACATTTTATTGTGGTTTTTTTTGCCCTGATTTTCAGAAATTGGATGCATTGGAATTAAGCAGTTTCCCTCCACTCAGAAGAAAAGGGAAATGGATGATGGTGGGTATGTAGAAAAGTAGTGTCTGCTCATTGGAAGAGAGTCCTCACACCTACTGTACAAGACTAGGCTTTCCTGACTCAGGACAGCAAACAGTGGAGCCAGAGCACACAGCTGTCATGTACGGACCAGACCCCATTGGCACGGATGTCATTTTTCATCAGCTAATGGGAGACAGCTATGTCATGCTCTTTAAGATATGTTCCCACTGATGGCTAAAAAGAATGACAGCATAACGGAAAAGAGTGACAAGCTGCATTATGTCCCAATTAGCACATCTTGCTCTGATACCATCACAATGGAAACCGAAGACAGATTTGAACATACACCGTCCATTTTATTACGGGAAATGTAGGCTTTAATTTCATTAATAAAACAATTGGCATAAAACTTCTAAGTCAGAGCTTCTCAACCTCTAATATGAACACAAGTCACCTGGGGACCTTGTTAAAATGCAGATTCTGTATTTTGGAGGGAAGCCTGAGACTCTGCATTTGTAGCATATTCCCAGGGGGCCGATCCTACTGGCCCATAGAGCCCACTCTGAGTAGCAAGGAGCTAAGATATATCTCCTGTGTGTGTATACACACACACACAGACACACACACACATAAAGATGCTTTTTAGAAAGTGTGGACAACCCAAATGATTGATAACATTCTTCCTCAATGCAGTAGAAACAAAGGAAGCAGGATTTTTTTTTGATGTGTTCCTTCCAGTATTTTAATTAATAACACTAAATGGATTTATAAAAGTCACCAACCCCTTCATCTTGAATATTGGCCTTAAAAATGGCAAAGGCAGGAAATAGTTACCAACATGTAAAACTTTGTGGGAGGTGAGGGTGATAAATGATTAGCTTGTGAGGAGGCAGTGATTTAGAAAACCAACCGGAGCATCGAAGGCACTACAATATTCAAGCTCCCATCAATCGCTCCCTAAACTCTAGTTTTAGCTCTCCCCTGGAAGAGGAGGGAAAAGTTGAGGAACACACTTAAGAAAAAGAACTCCACTGTAAGCCCAGGCATCTTCCTCTGCATAAATGAAACAAATCAGGCATATTTATGGCATGCCTCAAAAATGAGTCACATCTGGACTTGCTTTATTTTTCACACCAATAAATCTATGCATAGCACTCAACATTCTTTCCTCCTCATAAGTTGTCTTTGTCCACAGTCTATGTCTCCAGGATCAAATTAAATGCAGATGCTCACCTCTGAGAGGAAAGGGAATCAGGGAACTTCCTGGGGAAAGTGATATTGAGTGGTATTGATAAGAAAAGACACGTTGCGTTATAGAAGAAGCAAGCTACCCTGAGGTCTCTCCCTGGAAGGCAATGTGATTAAGAGGAGGCAGATAAGACAAATCGGCAGAGAGCCTGCTTCTCTAGATGCTTCCACGTCCACATAATTTCAACTTTGATTGGTATTTGATTTGATTGGAGCCTTCTGGGATTTGTAGAAAATCAGCTGGGAATTATTTATGGGGAATTTAGCAACTAAGAAAAGGTCTCTGAAATTGAAAACAAAGTCCATTAGAAGAGCTTGTAAAGAATGGTAGAAAATTCACAAGATGGACAGTTTTGTTTCCCACCCTGATTTTTATAAGAAACAGCTCAAAGAAAGTAGACAAGGGGCTGAATGGGATCTCCCTCGCCTTCTCAAACTCCCATATTTTCTCCAGGTGGGTGAATGATGGCAGTTTACACTCCCAACTGGAGTTTTATAGGCCTGCGTGCACTAAAGTGTATTCAACTTTCATTTCACATTTCCTTGAAGTAGGTATACTTGATCTCCATAGTTTCTCAAATATGGAAGAGGACGCTGAGGCACTGAGGGGTAGAAGTCACGTCATCAGTTCATTGAAAAGTCAGGGATCCGCTTCTGGGCACCCTGATGGGAGGGCAGCCTGCTTCCACCTCTGAGTCCTGCCTATTTCCATTATAGCGACAATATCACAGTGATCTCCAGCCGGACCAAAGTAAATAGATTTATCATTTCTGAAATATATCATCCCTAAGAAACAGGCTCGGCTGAAGGAAATAAGGCATGTATTTTCAGGCATAGAAGTCTTTAAATAAAGGCAGGGAATGTAAAAATAGATAAGGAAGAAAAAGATTTCTTCTACAGAAAAATAATCAGATTACTACAACATTTAAAATTTATGGGAAAAATTGCTAAGTGCCATAGGTCGGAATAAAAGAAGTAATTATTTCCTGGAAGACTGTTGATGTGAGTGGAGGATGGGCAAGCAGGTGCTAGTCTTTCACTCGGGTACTTTTCACCTCATTTTATCCATCTGTCAATTACTCATTTGTCAACGAAATTAGACTAAATCCCACTGTGAACCTAACTGCCTAAGGAACTTCCTGTGGATCCAGACCCCAAATTCATTCTTAACTCCCAGTGACTCAGAAGGTCTAACTCTTCCCAACCTAAATCACTAATCGATCTGTATTTCATTTTATGGCTTCAGTGTCTATGAACTTGGATGCTTTTCAGCTTGCTACAAATCAATGGAAAAGCATTGTGAATTAATTGTATATGCTCAATAAATAATTTTTAAGAATAAGCAACAGAAAAACCAAAAAGCAATAGAAATTGCTCTCAAATGAGCATCTTGTAAAGATTATAAAAAAGCAAAACTTTGAAATATTTTTAGCGTCCAAAATTAAAACCGAGGGTCAGCAATAAGGGTATCTGAACAAATCATAGATACAGATCTTAACGGTCTTAGTCACTTTCTAATATTGTGCAAACTTTCAGGATCATGGTATCCATTACAAAACGGGGGACTAATCCTTGGGATATCCACAAGCTTTAAATAGACATTTTGCCACACGTGTCACAAAAAAGTTCAGTGCTAGAGGGAAGTTTGAAGTCATCTAACCTGGAACATTCACAAACATGAGAATCTTTTTGAGAGACCCATGACAGGTAGGTGTGCCAATTACTCATCTTTCATTTACAAGTCTTATCCAAACTGCCTTAAACAAAAGGGAGATTAAGTAGGTCAAATAACTAAAAAGATCAGAGCTGTTAAGCTTCAGGCATAGCTTGATCAGGGTTTCAAATTATGTCATTAGTCTCTCACTCTTTGTCTCCTTTTTCTCACTTGCATTTCCACATGTAGGTTCCAGTCTCAATAAGATTCTTTCCTCAAGGTTGCATGGTGGCTGACACAGCTCCAACCCTTCCATCCTCTCCTGTTCTCATCCAGAGAGCAAGGGTGTCTGCTCTCTCTTGGAAGCTTCAGCAAATTCTCATGGCATCTCAGTGACTCTGATAGGCCGTATACTTATCTCTAAACCGATCCATGTGGCTGGAGGAATTAGTCTCAGATTAGTTAGGACCAAGGAGCATGACACATTTGAGACTGTGGGGTAGAGTCAACTTCACAGGAACAATATGAACCCAGTGAGGGATGAGTAGACCTTCAACAAAATCCAGGACGATTACCTCCAGATAACTTGAATCTGAGAGAATTCAGGTTTGGAGCTTCTATGTACCATCTTGCTCCCAAATGGAACCTGAATTTGAGGCCAACATAGTGGGAACAGCAGGGCCAAGAGAGAGACTGATTCTCATGACAGTATTAGGACCTTTGTCTTGCATATCAGTTTCATGTTTTCTTTTGCTTAAGCCAGTCTGAGTTGTATTTTCTGTCAGTGTCTCAACATCATAAAGGAGCTCTGTGAATCATATGGGGCCATAGGATGCTAAGATACTGCACAGAATTTCAAATCTTTTAAGTTACAGTTTTCCGAAAACTGCCACCATCAGACATTTGGTCGAATAGATCTTTAGACTTTTCCCTTATTGGCCTTAGAGAAAAATACACATCCCGATATTAAGGGCAAAATATTTTAAGTGTGTGTGTACATGCCCTTGCGTGCATGTGTGTGTGTGCATGTATTTTTCCTGGGAGAGTGTCCAGAGTTTTCAATAGAATCCAAAAAGGGATTGATGATCCCAAAACCTATTATGGACTCTGGTGTAAGCGTTTTTCTCTAATGTTGGTGTGATTATTCAAGCTAGCTCTCAAATGGTCAAGCAACAGCTCATTTTTCCCTGGGGATGTTTAGCCAAAGTATCACTAATACTAACCTTTGCTCTAATTCTTGATACTCTCTCTATACTGAAAGCTCTTCCTTCTCTCCTTGCATAGTAGCTCCTCATCCCTCAACACAAACACCAAATTTCAGTTTCTGACTATCTAAATTTAAACCTACTGTTCTTCAAGGCTCAGTGTACACGGTACCTCCTCTACAAAGTCCGCCTCCTTCTACCTAGTATTCAGATCACCTGGGAGCATAAATCAATTATTTTTTAATCCTTCAAGGAATTGTGGGAATTAATGAATCCATCCATTGTTTTCCTGAAGACTGCATAGGATTGGTGGGATATGTAATGATATCTTAGGGAATATATGGAGGAATTGCTTTAATTATAGTAGTTATATATTTATTTTGATTTGTTAGAAAAATAATTATCTATAGCTAGTATTACTCACCCATGGTTTCTAGAAAATCATGGCTTAGGATGAGACTAAATTTCGAAACTCATCTGATTTAATGTTGATTAAAAATGAAAGGTAACTTAGTACCTGAGTATGACAAAAATTTTGAAGGTACACCAATGACTTTTTTTGTGTGTGTGTGAGGAAGACCAGCCCTAAGCTAACATCCGTTGCCAATCCTCCTCTTTTTTGCTGAGGAAGACTGGTCCTGGGCTAACATCCATGCCCATCTTCCTCTACTTTATATGGGACACCACCACAGCATGGCTGACAAGCAGTTTGTCAGGGGGTACCCAGGATCTGAACCTGCAAACCCCGGGCCACCAGAAGCAGAGCGCACAAACTTAACTGAACTTAACTGCTGCGCCACCAGGCCGGCCCCCACTGATGACTTATTTTAATGGTTAAAAACAGATGTCCAAAGGGTTTAAGTGATGCTGTCATCCAGCTTTTAGAGTTTATTAGTGGTAAAGCCAGTTCTAGAACCCCAGTCTACTGACGTTTATCCAGTATTAATCTCTCCCATAAATCTCCATCCTCTTATGTCTTTTATCTCTTCTGCAAGACTCTGGTCCTTACCAGGCATATCTCTAACAACGAATTTACAATCTAATTAGCGCTTGCTAAGTATCTGCATTGCTTCACAAAGATGTCACAGCAGCCTCAACAATCTCGTGAAGTGAGCGCTGTAATAATCTGTAGTCTATACCCTTGCTACTCAAAGTCTGCCTGGGCCACGTCAGATGTGCTGAGTCAGAAACTGCACTTAACAAGATCTCTATGAGACACATACGCACACTGAAGTTTAGGAAGCAGTGATGTACTTGGCAGAGACAGAGGCTTAACGAGTTACATAGCAAGAAGCTTTCCCTCCCCCCCCAGCTTTATTGAGTAAAGTTAACAAAAATTGTATATATTTAAGGTGTACAGTGTGATGATTTCATATAAGTACACATTGTGAAATGATCACTACAATAAAGCTAATCAACATATCCATCACCCTGCATAGTTACCATTTTATTTTTTCCTTCCTTCTTTCCTTCCTTCCCTCCTTCGTTCTTTCCTCCCTCCCTCCCTCCCTCCCTCCCTCCCTTCTCTCCTTCCTTCCTTCCTTTCTTTTCTGGGAATACTTAAGATCTACCCTCAGTAAGAGGCTTCTGTAAGCACCTCCAAAGGGTCTAGCAGAGAACCAGGCACAAAGCATGAGGTACATTTGTCAAATAAATAAGGGATAAATTTAAAAAGTTTTAAAATTAAAAATAAATTTAAAAATCAGTACCTAAGTTTGGGTGACTTGAGGATACTCATCCTTCTGACTCTCACTCCCCTGAATGCCTTTTATGGGAGAAAAAATAAGGAAAGACTGTAGGTTGAGAGTCCTACTTTTGTTTCTGTTAAGCTTGGGGTGGATTCCACAGTGGACAGGGTGGTCATGCTCAAACTCTGAGTCAGCATGGTTCAGTTCTGATTTGCCAAGACCATATTGTAAGTGTTACCTTGTAAACACGAGCTCTTCTGTGAGAGGCACACTAATTGATTCATTCAGATAGCACTGTGGGTTGGACTAAATGAGTAAGTAAGAATTTGATTGCTAATTACCTGCACTGGGGAATAAGCACAGGCAGAAGCCCGAGGTGAGAAAGTGCGAGATTTTGTTGGAGTCAGCCATGAGCGCAGGGAGAGCTGGGTCTCCCTTGCTGTGAAACTGTTTGACTTCTGCCACAAAGGATGACTGAATAATCGTCCCTTTCGATATCATTCTTTCTTCAGCAAACTCCTGCTGCTGTTGGTCATTTGAATCAACTACTCTTATCTTTTGGATTTTTAAAAAAATGTATTTCTTTGTATGTATGGAATTATTTATGAAAATTTAAAACTAAGTAGAAATATTTAAATTGCTATTAATATTAAAATTTGATAATAATAATAGCAAACATTGATCTTGTTTGCATAGCATACGAAGTGCTAAGTACTATACATGTATTAGTAACTCATTTATTCTTTTCAACTACCCAGTGAGATAGATAGATAACCTTTAACATTCCTAGTTAAAGGGGCAGTATATTGAGATATGGAACTATCGAGTAGCTTGTTCAAGGGTACACAGATACCGAGTAGTGGAGATAAGATTTCAAATCACGTTGTCTGATGCTACGACCCGTACTGTCAGAATATTAAATCTGTTGTCCTACTGTGTTCTGGCCTCCATTTTTTTCCAGTAAGAAGCAAGTGGATAGAAAAATCATTGTTCCTCTGTATGCAATGTACCACTTTTCTCTGGCTGCTCTCAAGATTCTCTTTTTATTTTTGGTTTTCATCAGTTTAACTGTGATGTGCCTGGATATTAATCCTGCTTTGTGTTTGCTGAATTTCTTGAATTGATGTCTATCACCAAATTTTGGAAATATTTGACCTTTCATTTTTGTTGTTGCTATTGTTCCAATGTCTCTCTTCTTCTTTTGAGATTCCAGTTAGACATATATTAGACTTCTGGATATTATTTCAAGGTCTCTGAGACTCTTAATTTTTTCACTTCATTTTCTTCTCTCTGTTATTCAGATTGGATAATTTCTGTTGATCTATCTTCAAGTTCACTGGCTCTTTTCTTGGTTACCTCCTTTATGTCATTTAACTCATATAGTGAATTTTTTATTACAGATGTCATACTTTTAAATTTTAGAATTTTAATTTTTGGTTTGAGATAATTTCCCTTTATCTGCTGATGTTTCAAATGTTTTCATTTATTTCAAGCATGTTTTTCCTTATGTTTTCAGCCTAGTTATAAGCCTTGTTTAAAATCTTTATCTGCTAATTCCAATATTTTGGTGAACTCAGGATTGGTTTTCATTGATTGTCTTCTCCCTTGATAGTAAGTCATATTTTCCTATATCTTGGAATAATGAATAACTTAGATTATATCTTTGACATTGTGAATAATATACTATAGAAACTTTAGATTCTGTTATGCTCCTCTAAAGAGTATTGATTTTTCTTTCTTTTTTTTTTAAAGCAGGTGGTCAACTTGGTTGAACGCAAATCACAAAATTCTGTCTCTCCTCCTTTGGAGAGCAGCTCATAATTCAGTTCAGCCCTTCTAGACTTAGATGGGCTGTCTGGACTCTGCTCCATGCATGTACAGTTGTGGAGTCAGCTAGCAATTCAGGCATTGATAGAATTTGATGCTTCCTCTCACTGGCTTTTTCTTTTCTGGTGTTTTCCCCACTTCACTTTTCAGTAACTGTGATTGCCTCATACCCTATATTCTAGTCATTACAGCCAGCAAGACTGCAGGTTTTATATCATAGTTTCAACTGCCCTGCACAGTGGAGACTGAGCATGTCCTCAGGATAAAAGCCATTAAAAAATGAGAAACTTACCCAATGGTACTCCTTTCTCCCATATATTGACTTCCTTCCATTTTCAGCCTACTTTGGTTCACTCTCCAGTGTCTTTGGTTGGTTGTTTTTCTATTTTTCCAGAATGTGTGGTTGCTGCCTGAAGAAGAGTTGGACTGAAAGGAGCTTCTCAGGCATACTAGAAGGTCCTACAACCCACACTTTTAATCACTGTTCCTCTACCATATCCAGTTGATACCCATAAGGATTAATCCAACTGATAGTACTGAAAAGGATAAGTTTCTTAAAACACTGAGTTGATCTTCCTATTATCTCTGATTGGAAGGTGGAATGGATTTTTTTATTAATTCTATAAGCCCATCAATTTTTATTGTCTTCTCAGCTCTGAGATGTAAAGGGGATACAACAGAAAAAAACCCTAATATTTATATAAAACTTTACAATGATGTCACATATTATCTCATTTTGTTTTTCTTGGCTCCATCAGTTAGGCTTTGTTTTTATGCCCATTTTATACAGAAGTATCAAATGGCTCCAAAGTGGTTGCATCTCTGGCTTGTTTAAGACATAGAAAAGCTAAGTCTTTCAATAACTGTGATGTATAGACTCTAGGATGACCCTCAATAATCCTTTCTTCCTAGAATCCATGCCTTTGTGTCATTTCCTCCCCTTGAATATAAGTGAAACTGATGACTTATTTCTAACAACACATGATGGCAAAGGTGATGAAATATCACTCCTTTGACTGGATTTCATTCTAAGGCAAAAGTAATGGAATATTATTCCCTTGATTAGAATACATTTTATAAGACTTCATCTTATCAAACTGGAGCAAAGGATTCTCTTTGCTGGCTTTGATCAAGTGAGCAGTCAAGTTGAAGAAGCCCACATGGCAAGAAATTGTGGAAGGCCCTTAGAAACTGCAGATCTGATGGTGGCCCTCGGCTTAAAGTCCCAACAAAACGAGAACTTTTTGCTACAACCACCATGTAAATTCTGCCATCAACCTGGGGGAGCTTGGAAGCAGATCATTCCTCAGTCAAGCCTCTAATGAAGCTGCAGCCCCAGCTGACACCTGGGCAGCAGTGTGGGGAGGTCCTAAAGCCGAGGACCCAGCTAAGCTGTGCCTGAATTACGGAGGCACAGAAACTGTGAGATGATAAATGAGTGTTATTTTAAGCCACTGATTTTTGTGGTAATTTGTCATACAGCATAGAAAACTTACACAGCTACAAAGCCAGTTCTCTTTCTACAACACCACTGCAGACTTTGCCATAGAAGCACGTATAGCTTTGTTAAGGATTCAAGCCTTCTACACAGGAAACAAGAAAGGACAAAAAATGTCTGCTGATTGTGGATGTTCTGCAGAAATGGAGACACACACAGGCTAGAGCAATACAATAAGATATGGAAAAAAACCATTTTATCCAACACAATCTCATTAATCATTGTTGATTGTTAACAAATCATTGTAAATCACTTTGTCTACATAAATAAGTTGTTTTGCCTGTCTTTGCTCATTACCTCACTCAGGAAAAAACAAACAAACAAAAAACAACCCAGTGTGGAATACACTATATTTGGTAGGTATATTCATAATACTCTGATTTAAGTATAGAGTTGTGGCATCCCCAAATATATTTTGTGGGACATGGGGTTGGGGGCCATGTCAAGATCATAGCAGTCATCCTCCAGAGCAAATCAAGGGATGGTCCACTAAGACTTGAGTGCTCAAAGCATGGTCTTTGAACCAGCTGCCTTGGTAACATTTTGGAGCTCGTTAGCAATGCAAAATTCTGGGCTCCACTCAAAATTACTGAATCAGGACCTGCATGTCAGCATGATCTCTTGATGATTTGTATTCACATTAAATTTTGTGAAGCCCTGCCCTAAGAGCCTGTGTGATTCTCATCAGGGAAGATTTGCTATATCTATTAAGATGCCCTGAGCACCTTAATAGTGGTTTGAAATATAAGCCCCAAGTTGGCCATCAGGAAGGCAGGGACTCTAGTTAGAGTTGATCATTTGCTGCTGATCTGCTGTTTGCTGTTGAGCTGCTTCTCCCCTGGGCATCTCCGTATAGTGCATTCCAGGGGGAGAGGCAGGACCAATTGTGAATGAGTCTCCTGAGTAGTCGGGAGGAAGCCAATTTGTATAAAATAGAGCACGTCTGCATGGACAAGCCATTGGTGGGTGCTGAGTGAGTTTTTGAACCTCTCCTCTGACCCTGAGACATGAACCAGCATCCAGGTTCCCAGTCCTGCGAAGCCTGTGATAAACAGATGCTCAGGCCTCACATCAGACAAATTAAACCAGAATCTCTGGGCGGGGTCTTGGGCATGCGTATTTTCAAAAGTCCTCACGTGACTACTCAGGTTTGGGAACCACGATTGGATATCAGGTGTATCAGATGGGAGTCTCTTACTGTAAGGTAGTGATCCACAACGTCAATCAACAAGCTAAATCTGGCCCACTGGATGTTTTTGTAAATGAAGTTTTATTGGAACACAGCCGTGTGCATTTGTATACATATTGTCTATGTCTGCTTTCATGCTACAACAGCATGGACTGCAGGCCTAAAATATTTACTATCTGATCCTTAAAGAAAAATTTTTATATCTCTGCTCTAAGATGATTTTGTATAGTAACTACTAAGAAGGATTATCTGAGAAACTACAATCCAAGGGAAACTGAATTTTTGCTTCCTTGGTCTTAACAGGGAGAGCACTGAAAATTTTAGCAAGTTTTTGTGTGAGTTCACATACTGAGATTGAGGTATACTTTTTTGCCAGAAATTCTAGTGAATACAGCCTTTCCTGTGAAGAAAAAAACGTGGTATTCTATCCAGCAACCAGTCACAAGCCCTCCCCTACTTGTTTCAGACAAAGCATTTCTTTCCAAAAATAAGAATAGTTTTTTTATATAACCCTGGTTGGTTTCTGTTTACTTTTTTAAGGCAAGAAGTAAAAGAAGAATGCATGTTGTATGAAATAGTGCAGAAACAATTCACCTCTTGAAACCACACAAGCTCAGGAAAACTTGGGCAAAAGCATCATCTAATAAGTGATTCTCGAGAAGTGGTCCCCTGACCAGCATCATCACATCGCCTGGGAATTGTCGGAAATGCAAATTATCGAGCACCACCCAGGACCTAATGAATCAGAAACTCTGGTGATGTGATACAGAAATCTATGTTTTAACCAGGTAACTCTGATGCACAGGAAGTTTGAGAATCACTGATCTAATAATTAGCAGGTTTAATGACCTAATAATTATTCATAATTACTTGTTTTAAATGACTAATCACTACACTTCCATATGAACCAACAGTCTTGGTTCAACAATTAATGCATTCCATACAAAGTAATAATAATGACAATAATAATAAAAACCCTGCAAACTCTTTTTAGAGTTAAGGCATCTACTCCCACAGGCTAGGTCAGCTTTGGACTGGCCAGAGAGAAGGGGGGTTCAGTGACAGCCCCCCAGGGCAGCCACATCAGTGCTTTACAGCTGGTCCTTTTCTGACCAGTATAGTGGCTTAACCATGCTGAGGGGTTTAATTCATGGTCAAGTATTTGGGATATAGTCCCGCATGCACTGATTCTCCTTTGTGTCTCTTCCTTGTATTTCTTTTCCTCCAATCTCACCAATACCCTGCAGTGGGGATCAGGAGGCAAGAGGCACAAGAAGAAACAGAAAGGTCTTCCCTGAGGGCCCGTTAAAGAGGCCTAGTGTTGCGCTCCCCTCTCTGGGCTTCTCAGTGGAGTGGAGGCTGCCTCTATCTCTAAAAGGGAGGTGTAGATACATCGTACTTATATCTTTGGTCACTCAGGACACCTCCCTTAGCCTCTGGGCATCCAACCTTTCTGTTGAGGATGCCTCATCCATCCAGATAACCCTTTTGCTTAGGATATAAGACAACTCAAGGTCCTTCTCTTTCTCTGGGATGGTGCCCATGTTGATCATGGAACATTGACACGTCTTTTGTTGTGACAACCTTGGGGATTGAAGGTCATCATCCCTTCTCCTCCAGGCCAAGTGAATAGCTGTGTACAGATGTCGGCCTTTTAGATTTCTCAGATATAGTTATGACAACTGCCCCCTTTGTCCTGTAAGCTCAGGCAAACATGAAGCATCCCCCCACCCTTTCACTAGGTTTTGAGTGAGGAAAAGTACTCCTGTGCATCACAGCACTATGGCTCTCTCCCAAAATCTTCCTCTCCTGTCCAGCTCTTCTCTCTCAGCCACTTAACCTTTTGTTACGGCTGGAGGAGGGTGCGCAGGTTCAGGGCACAAAAGTGGTTCCTGACTACATCCTTTGTAATTTCAGCTTTGGCATACTGCTTTGGAATATCAAAGTAGTTTCCATATTGTCTTATTGCTTCAGCCAAACTGAAGGTAGGAAGAATCCCATTTTAATATATGCTCATAGAAAAAGTGTTATTTTCCTGTGAAAAATCAAGTTCTTTTTTCTTTCTTTCTTTTTTTTTTTTTCCTATTGGCTCTCCTGTCCCAAAACTTTACCTGGGACTTATCTTTTAATATTAGTCTGTTCTATTAAAGCAATTTTCTTTGCAAAGATAGAACCTTCCTTAAGAGAACTTGGAAGCCAGTTGTGTGAGTACACCTAAGCTATTTGCTGTCCCCTCTCTCCTCCTTAAGAGTCAAGAGACATTGAATATTTTACTTAACCTCTCCAAGTTTCCCTTTTCTCTTAAGTACTAATAATGACCTTTTGGGAATGTTTGAGAATTAATCATGAAGGTTATAAATAATCAGTTACAGTGCCTGGAACAATGACAGCTTTTGCTATTTTCAGGAAGAGAATTTCTCTGTAATTCCTCCATCTGATTGTCTCTCAATTTCTCCCCTATTGACACTGGGGGCTAGATCATTTTCATGGGGGCTGTCCTGGGCATTGTAGGATGTTTAACAGCATCCCCACCCTCTACCCACTAGATGCACCTCCCCCCACTCAGTTGTGACAACCAAAATGTCTTCAGATATGATCAAATGTCCCCAGGGTTGGGGAGGGGAGTCATTCCTGATTGAGAACCACTGCTCTAACAAGAAAAATCTGACAATTCTTATGGGTATATATGTATGTTTATGTGCATGTACGGGTGAGTGTTTGTACGGGTTGTCAAGAAGCGCGTGGTTTTAGTAGTGTTTTTTAAGTTCCCTTTGATAAATGCAATCTGATCCATGCCTTGCAGTCCCTATTTTAGTCCACATTTTCCTTTATGAAAGGCTAGATGGGACTCACTTGGTTTCTTAACCTCAGACAGTGCTGTCTCTACAGGGGGCGCTGATCATCTGCCTGTCCTTCACCAAAAAGCATCCTATTGCAAGCTGGGCTCTCTTCCCGTTTCTGACTCAATTCATCTGCTCTTGATCTTCAACATTAGGTAGCAGCTGATGTCGTCAGAAAGTCTTCAGGGTGGTCTTAAAAAAAACTTTATAGATTCAAGATTGTTCCCCACCCATCAATATATCCATCATCTAAAAGTCATTTCAGGCCAGAAGAACATTGGACAGGTCTCAAATTCTACAACACCTACAGTATAATAGGAGCTCTAAAGTGCCTCCCAGTTCCAAAATTCTGGGATCTTATGATTCCAGTATCTATTTCCACAACCACAACGTCCCTACTCCTTCTTCTCTCTCACAGTACTTTCCTACGTGCCTCCCTCCTGGACCCCAAGCAATTAAAAATATTCCAAAATAGCCTCTGGGTGAAAGAAGTAGAAATTATCCAGAAGGCAAGGAATCTCTTCAGTTGAATGGCAGGGTCTTTTTATTTTGACAATATTATCACATGGTTTAATTTGTAAATAGTTTTCTTTATACCCTTCTCTACACTTTATATTTCTCTTGAGCTTTTTTCTGGACAGGAAGACAGTTTTTCCAGCCCCATATTTTCCTCAACTGGAATTTGCCCTCCTGTCTTCTGGGATAAACCTCCCTCTCCCTTTTCCCTCCCTGTCCCCCTCCCCTTCCTTTTTCCTCTCTCCTCTCTCCCTGTCCAAACAGGCATTCCTAAGCTTCCTCCCACTTTTTGCCCTTGTTACCTACAGCAGGCACTGTGGACTCTGCCACCAAATTAAACGCAGTGCTACAGATGTTATAGCTTATGAGTTTTAGGACAACAATTTATCTTTTCTTCCCCCCTGGTGTTGTCACCACTGCCCTCCAATTCTCCACCCTTCAAAATTAGGGACAGAGAAGATGAGCAGCTGCTTTTCCTGCTGCTCTGAATAATTCATGCCAGTTTAGCTTCAGCTTGGTAATATCATTGGCCTTGTTTAATACCAAGGGGAAGGAAAGCCTTCCTGAGATTTTCCAAAGCATGAATTTAAAAGAAATAACATTTTTGTAAACCTCTAGATTCTTCAGACTTTTTCTCCAAAGCAAATACAACAAAAATTAAATTGACAATGGAACTTTAGTTCTTTTCAAAACTCTTCCTGAAGATAAAATTAATTGAGCACATTACTTATTTTTAATTTGGGAACTATGTCATCTAGTCAATAATATGTATTGGGTATTTGCTATGCAATAGGCACTCTGCTGGGCACTGGAAGGGTGGCGGGGAGGAGTAAAGACATATGGATCCCACCCTCCGGGAGCTTACATGCTAGAGGAGGAAACTGACATATATGGAAAAAGCTATTGAATAATCATTTAAAAGAGGATCTGTGCACATCCTCTGCCGTAACAATGGGATTCACTACATTAATTTACTCTACAAATGCTGTGCTATTTGTAGAATAACCCCAAATGCTGTTTAAGGGCTGTGCACCAAAGCCTGCAAGATGGTGAGAAAATAGCAATAAGTGAGCAAGAACAACACAATGGCTGCCTTTATGGAGCTACGGTCAAGTGCAGGATCCAGACATTAATCAAATAGTCATATGCACATAAAATCACAGTCTGAGATGAGTGCAATGAAAGTTTCCCAGCATGAATATTTTCTAGGAGTGAAACTGAGCATGGAGAGGTTAAGAAATCTTCCCTTGGCTAGAAGAGAGCAAAAACTTTGAGACGAGCTTTGCTAACTGCAGCTGTGCGCATTCAGCACAATCAACTCTTGTTTAAAACTATCCAGGTCTTTCTGTCCCTCCTTAGTCTACAAGTGAGCTGTCTTTCCCAGGAATTCAAGGTCCAGACACCAAGATTCAGCCTCACAAGGCCAAATGCAGGCTGAAGATGAAAACTAACCAGAAAAGTCCAGACAGTCAAGGGAAAGAAATTCGGTCTTCAAGGCCAAACACAGGTTGGTGGGAAGGTGCCAACCAGCACAGCCACATGCTCCCCCTCCCTGACCTAAAACCCCAGTGCATGCTCTCCCTCGCAACCTTTAAAATCCCTTGCCTCCCATCTTTCGGGGAGACGGGATGAATTTGAGAGCTGTCATCTCCCAGCTGACGTCACTTGAAATAAAAACACTTTCCTTTCCATAAGCCTGGCGCTCCAGTTTTCATTTGGCCCCTCTTGTGTGGCAGGTAAAGAACTTGTATATGTGTCCAGTAACAAGAGTTCACATATATCCATTCATTCATTTAGGTGATGTTTACTCATTTTCTTCTCCACGCTCAGCACTTAGATTTCAGTGTCAGCTAAGTTAGGTGTGTTCCCTGTTCTCATGGAACTGCAGTCTTGTGGAGGAGTGAATAATTAAAGAAGGAAAGACATAAATGCTTACATATTTAAAATTGTGATGAGTTCTGGGTCAAGGTTACAAATAGGAAATATGCTAGGCTTTTTACATGAATTATCTTGTTTAATGCTCATAAGTGACCTTGCTATATGACTAAGCCCTTCTTATACATGCAAAACCTGAGTCTCACAGTCAGAGGAATGTTTTAAAGACACAAAACTGATCAAGTCACATTCAGGCACCACCATCCACAGCTTCCTATTGCTTTAGGATAAAGCTCTATCCATAACCCTGGCTACAAGGCCCAAAATGAGCTGTCCTTGTGTTGAGAATGGACTGGTGGGATGAGGAAGAGACTATTGGCCATTATACATGAGGCCAAGACTGAGTGTGAAGACCTATTTTTTTGGCTTATGTTAAATTGACTCCTTGACCTACATAATTTTGTGCCTATAAAAAGAACCCATTCAGCTCTAAAAGTCCACAAAACTTAATTCTCGTTTACTGCGACAACGTATTTTTTCATGTTTGCATCTTTTGCTCAGATTTTCTTATTTTTATCTCTGGTTTGACAACATGGCTCTTGAACAGCTGCCAGATGTTGCACTATAGCTTTGGCCAGATTTCACTCTAAGTAGCGCCGACTCTGCATATAAAGGAGCCCAGAAATTAGGATTTCCTTTCCTGCCAAGAATCCCTACAAATATTGATCTCAAAACATTGTAGACGTGTTGCTCCTCAGAGTCACCAAGTTTGGCTTTTAAGGCATCTGCTTGGTTCGTGAGCGGTGGGGTTTCATACTGCAAAAATCAAAACAGAATGGCATGCTTTCAGAATGAAAATTGACACTTTTTATCTAGCTGAGAAAAAAATTAAGTTGGCCTTATTTTGGCTACTTAACAATGCTAACTGTGACCAATTAAGCTGAACTATAGAAGTGGCATATGTGCTGAACTAGACAAAATATTTCTTCCATGAGGTATATTTCTATTCCATCTTTTTCTCCTAATGTTCAGTTATAGTATTTGATAGTAACGTTTCATGAGTCTGCTTTACACCATCAGTATTAGAGTGGTTGACATGATACATGACAATTAGGTTTGGAACCTATGAACTCATCTGAAGAACTGTTTGCATTGATTATGTCATTGCTGTTGCCAAAATGATTTTGAGTTTTTACAGTGCCTATAGTGTCCTTTAGGTTAATCTTTGAGTGTGCAGTTACTTAAAATATGCTTATTAGTTAGAAATAATTTTAAAAAGACTTAATTGTATATTTTAAAATATATACCTATTTATGCTTTAATTCTTGAGTTACAATCTTTATAGCAAAGGCTGAAGAAACCCTTCAGGTAATATATGGATATTAATTATAATATAATTAATTATATAAATAATTAAAATAAAAATTAAAAATAAAAATTAAATAATCTCTCTCTCCTTCAGAGGAGAGACCATATCAATAGTTTTTTTCCAACTAAATCAACTTAAAAATATATCCTTCAATTTATTCATCAAGTATCTGCTGAGGACCTATTATATAGGTTATGTTTTTGTTTGTTCTTTTGTTTTTTGAATAGCAAAAAAAGGAAAACCAAACTTTCATTATAAAGGTGATCATGATATATTGGGAGGAATATTTGAGCAGATAACTAAAATCTGATAGGATTACTTTTGTTCTGAATTTTTTTCTATAAAGAAAATCTCATTATTAAAATCCCTGTAAAAAAACATCTTTGTTAACGACGGAATTCTAAAGCCCTTTAACCCCAACTTGATTTTTTCCATTAAAACAATTGTTTTCTAATGCTCTTTTTGGAAAATGCAGCCCTCGTATTGAGAGAAGCAGAGTGTTTTAATTAAGAACATCGTCTCGGAGACTCCTGCCTGGCCGTAATTCCATTTCTGCCACCCTCCAGCTGCCTTTGGACAAGTTACTTAGACATTTTTGCCTCAGTCTTTCCATCTGTAAAATGAGATAATAATAGTAGCTAGTGTCATAAAGTTGCTTGAGGGTTAAATGAAGTGTTTAGAGCGAAGATTTGCATATCATAAACATTCAATAAGGGTCATCTATCATTATTATTAATATTATCATTTTACAGCATGACCCACTTTCCTGCATTTGATATTGTTTTTAATTTTACACAATTCCTTTGCATCCCTTATCCAATATGATCCTAAAACAATCTGGTGGGATGAGGAAGAGAATATTGCCCATTATATATGACGGGTCTGCATCTGGGAAGTTGAGACCCTCTCAAGTTTATTTCACAGAACACAAGTCCTTGTTATTCCTCCTGTGCCAGGCTGTAAGTCCAAATGGGCTTGATCTTTCTGGTTTGTTTAGTCTTCATTTTACAAGTCTCATCAGTCCTTGCACAGTAACTAGACCGAACAATGAGTGTGGGGGAAGGTACAAAACTACCTTTTAGGAAGTAATTGGAGAAGGCATTTCTACCCATCTATCCAGAGGAGATAACTCCACCTGTCCCTGAAGCAATTCGATAATACTTACTATACTAGCAAATTAGAATGAAGTCTGATGTATTTAATCTGGATCACCCTTAGGTAATAACCATTGATGAGTAATTATATTTTTTATTAAAATATGTTTATATATTTTAATTAATTTTATAATTAAAATAATTTTTATTATATTATATTATATAATTATATATATAATATAATATATAATTATAATATATAATTATATTATAATTAATAATTTTTAATTATTATTAATTATAAATTAGCTAATTTCCCCAAATCCAGAGGAATGGATCTTACAGGAAGTCTGCAAGTCTTACAGGATGGCTAGCTGCACCTGCGAGATGGAAATGCTATCTTAACACTCTGCCTCCATCTCAGTCATCAGGCAGTGCTTCGTCTGCATTGAGTGCTAATAAATATGCATCTAAATGAATTAATTATGACTTTGTTTTAGCACTTGAATTCATTGATTTAATTGAATGTTATATGTTAAAATGCCTGGTACTAAAAATGTCCAGTTCTCCTTTTCTTTGTAAAAAAGATAACAGTACTGCGCCATTTCAATAAGACGTACATTTTTTTTCATTTAATGTTAAGGGATGGTTATTCACTGAATGACAAAAATTTTTTGCCCGTCCGATTTATGACCTAGAGAAATGGTTATATTTGGATGCATATGGAAGCTGAGTAACCTCATACTCATTAATATTGTTTTCTACCAACTGAATCACAAAGTTGAATTGGGTAAGTGGTTAAGTAACCAAACCAAAGGCCACACTGCTCCAGCCTGCCATTTTATGCAGGAACGTGACCACTATGTGGCCAGATAATTTTTTCAAGAGAATCTAAATATGTAGATTATTGTGTGAAGTCTCCAGATTGTTAAATATTGGCCATAAAATAAATTTAAAGTAACACACCAGGCTTCTGCTTCTCACCAAAATGGAATAGTAGGGACTAGATTTACTAACTTCCTTGAAACAACCGAAAAACCAGACACAATATCTAAAATATATTTTTCAAAACACTGGACAGAAGTGATGAAGGACAGTGATCCCTGAGAGATGGGAAATATAGGAGAAAATACACAAAAGAAAAAATTGATAAATTCGACGTCATCAAA
Organism: Tapirus indicus; assembly: GCA_031878705.1. Lineage (NCBI taxonomy): Eukaryota > Metazoa > Chordata > Mammalia > Perissodactyla > Tapiridae > Tapirus > Tapirus indicus. The sequence goes on from CM062929.1 coordinate 49,243,592, forward strand.
GTTAAAAACTTCTGCTCTTCAAAAGGCAATGCTAAGAAAATGAATAGACTAGAAGAAAATATTTGCAAAGCACATATCTGGTAAAGTACTTGTGTGTGGAATGTATAAAGAACTCTCAAAACTCAATAATAAGAAAACAAATAATCCAATAAAAAAGAGACAAAATATTTGAAGGGACTTCACCAAAGAAGATTTACAGATGGCAAATTAGCACATCAAAAGACACTCAACATTTTTAGTCATTAGGGAAATGAAAATTAAAACCCCAGTGAGACACCACTACAACCCAGTAAAATGGCTTAAATTAAAAAGGCTGGCAATGCTAAGTGATGGTAAGTATGTGAAGGAATTAGAATGTTAACAAACTGAAGGTTGGAAATCAAAAGGTTACAACCTCTTCAGAAATGCAGTTTGGTAATTTCTTAAAAATCTAAATATATACCTATCATATGATCTAGCCATTCCACTCCTAGGTATTACTTGAGAGAAGAATGCATATGTCCATACAAAGACTTGTACACAAATATTCATAGAAACTTTAACAGTAACCAAAAAATTGAAATAACCCCCAAATCCATCAATAGATGTATGGATAAACAAATTGTGGTATATCCATATGATGGAATACTTTTCTACAAAAAAGGAATAAACTATTAACACCTGCTACATCCTGAAGGATCTCAAAGTAATTATGCTCCTTGAAGGAAGACAAATAAAAAGGGTGTATTCTGTATGATTCTTTGATAAAAGTCCAGAAAATGCAAACTAATCTGTCTTAGTCCATTTAGGCTGTTATAACAGAGATACTATAGGCTGGGTAGCTTATAAATAACAAAGATTTATCCCTCAAAATTTTGGGGGGACATAAACATTGTCTATTGCATAATCTATAGTGACAGAAAGCAGATGGGGGGTTGCATAGGGATGAGGGTAGGCCAGACAGGGGCAGGAGGAGACACTACAGAGAGCCACAAGGATACATTTGGGGATGGTGGGTATATATGTTCACTATCTTGATTGTGGCGATGGTTTTGCACTTGTATATGTACACAAAATTCTATCAAATTATACTTTTTAAATATGTCTGGTATTAAATGTTAATTATACCTCAAAAAAGCTCTTGGAAAACAACAAAACTACAACTGGCTTAAAAAACAAACACCATGCTGGCAAACACAGAGGCCCCTGGGCTGTGAGTTTGCAAACTCCGACACATATGTGTATGACTGACTTTCAGGGAAATGCGCGTGGCCACAAACACATATACTAACACGCAAAATGAAATGTTTGCTAATTGGGTGCTGTTTTGTTGGCCTCTTTCAAACAAACCAAGTACCATTTCCAACTCTTTTTTGAATGGCTCAAATCAAAGCTCCTCTGTCTGAGTGGTTTGATGGCCTCTGCGCAAGTGATTAAAGTCCAGAATATCTTTTTTTGTGTGTGAGGAAGACCAGCCCTGAGCTAACATCCATTGCCAATCCTCTTCTTTTTGCTGAGGAAGACTGGCCCTGGGCTAACATCCGTGCCCATCTTCCTCTGCTTTATATGGGATGCCGCCACAGCGTGGCTTGACAAGCGGTGTGTCTGTCTGCACCCGGGATCCGAACCCGCGAATCCTGGGCCGCCAAAGCGGAGCACGCGAACTTAACTGTGACGCCACTGGGGTGGCCCCCAGAATCTCTTAATAGCAAATGATGGCATGCGAGGCAGAACTCATTTTCCTTTTGATGTTCACACATAATTCCTGTTCCCAGTGGCAGGAATTATGGGTTTAATAGTGACCTGAATCTCTGCTGACCAAGTGTCTTCCCTCACGTGACTTTCCTGTGTAGAAGAGACTCTCTCAATGACACTGGGCTATTGTTCACCAAAGGACTGTGGAAGACATCTTTCTGAAAGATTCCACAATACTTTAAAGAACTGAAGATTTTCCTCAGAGTGGTTTTCAGAAATGTATGAAGTAGAGTAAAAACTAGATCAGCATTTAGGAACTAATTTAAAGCAGTAACACACAACCAATGGACTGAACAAGCTGAACTTGCCAGAGTGTGAATAGAAAAATATTTTATTCTTTCTCCCTCTGCTCCTTCACATTCCTTCTCCGTGCAGCTCCTTTTGTACCCTGGGTGAAGTCTTTAGCAAGACATAGCTTTTTCATGGTCTTTCATTTAGAACAGTCATTTTGGTAATTAAAAGGATCCATCCAAGCTCTATGAAACCCTCAGTCTTTCAGTCATTGCAATGCTTGTCTCTCTCCACTGACCTGCAGATTGGCTTCTTCTATCTTCCTTTTTGCTGTCCCTTCCTCCTCACCAGCTGCTCTGTCCAACTGCCACAGGCTTCAGAGCATGGAGGGGAGAGGGGCTGTAAGGAGAGAAAAGGTCTTACCTAAATGGAACAGTTGTTACCTGGCTTTGGGCCTTCCCAGCAGAGTGGAGGACCAATTTTTGGCTCTTTCTGCCATGGGGAGGATTCTTGGGTTCCTAAGAGAGGTCCTGCTGGGAGTTTCCAACTAGGTCACCTTGAAAAGAGCAATGCCTTCTCTCTCAGTCGTCAGACCTCCAGACGTCCACCTCTCTGTGGGCATCACAAGATCTGTGGGTCTTCTTGAGTGGGTCAGCTAGGACAACACTAGGATAGTTCCCTGCAGACATGGCAACATCTGGCCCATGAGAAGCACACATCCTTGTTCCATACACAATAAAGGCAGAGTCAGCTTGCAAGGCAGCCCCTCTCTCTTTGCTTCACTAGGCTCTCCTTCCTCTTACCTTTCCTCCACTGAGCATCTGATGCCGATTTCTATGTCCCCAAACTCAAGGAGGACATAGGTCTAGCTCTCAAAATGGTTCTTTTAAAAATCTCCCTCTCACTTGGCTAAAGGTAAGAAAGAAACACTTTATTTATTTCCCCATTGTGAGGTGCAGCTATGGGATACACAGCACGGCTACTCTTCTCCCCCAGATAACCCCAAATACTGGTCCTTCAGTCTCTTCTACGTAGCCGGTAGGTGGGAGATAGGCTACTACTGGCAGGACCTCCAGGGTCATATCTCTTGGCAAACCCTGCACCGTTGGTGGAGAACTTGCTTAGGATGGGACAGAATCTGACTCCTCTTCTGTTCTAAACTCTGGAAAACAACAGGGAGTCAACCGAAAAAGTCATATTTAACTTCACAAGTTTACACAGAGAAAGACACAGAAAAATGAATGTTACCGTCATAACTAGCTGATGTCTTTCTATCTCCTTTCTCTGTGCTCTAACCACCCAACGGTAAGATCACCTTTCAACTTAAAATTAGTTCCATGAAAATCTACTTTATGGGAAATTTTGAAATTGTTTTTTGAATTACCATCAATAAATGAAAATTTATGAAAATGTGGCTCTGAATTACTTAAACTTAGTATTTCAATGATTATAACCTCATTTTAAATTGTCTACTACATGCAAGTTAGTCCTGTCAATCATCCAAAATTCTCTGTGCTAAAATATACAAATGTTTAAAAGGAAAGTAGGTTGTTGGTGGTGGTGTGTTGTTTTGTTTTATTTAGATTAAACAAATAATTGCCCAAATTACCTTCTTTAAGATTTGGGGAGGTTGGGCTAGATCAATTTTCACTGCCTGTTTTATATGGGATATGTTCAAAGAAGGTGGGGCTCACTGGATATTTGCTAAGCTGCCACTTCTCTCCACTACCTTATGATTATATCCCTGTTATTTTTTTAAAATGATAATATTCAGGCTCAAGTTAAACAAAAAAAGAGTGTAAATGTAAAAAGGCATCCCTCTCCCCATCACTGTCGGGTCTCAATACCATGTCTTAAAGGGGACCATTGTGAACAGCTTAGTTCTTTAATCTACAGACCTCTTGAAACCATACACGTACACGCACACATGCAGGTACAGACACACACATGCACACTTACATATACATAAACTCCCATTAACACACAAGCACACACAGTGCTCATTTTTAAAAAATAAGGACTACTCAAGTATAATTCTGCAGTTGGCTTTCTGCTTTTTATTTCATTTCATCATATTCTTCCCCCCATAAATCATGGCCCTCTTTTGCATAGGTATGTATGGTCCATGTTTCTTTTTAATGTGGCTAATATAGCTAGTATTTATTAGGTTAATTTGTTTAATCATCTATTCTTGCTGGTCTTTCAGGCCATTTCCAGTTTTTTCAATGCTACAATAAATACCAATAATAAGACTTAAAAATGTGTATGTGGCATTTTCTTGTTTAGGTTTCCCCTCACTCTTGCCTATATTTTGGTACTTTTTAAAAATATAAAATCTAGACATTAAGAATAGTGATTAATTCAAGAGCGAAGAAAGGGGACCGTGTAGAAGGAGGGAGTTTTATGATATCTTTGGTAGTGAGCAGGCAAGTGAAGTAGAGTGAAATTTAACCGAAACTCTCTCCCAGTGGGGGTAACACGTCTGCCCTTTGCTCAGACTTATCTGCAGATACTGCGTTGTAAGTACCAGATGGTCTATGATACTTTGGATTTATTTTATGATTTTCAAAGGTTAGAAAGAATCAGACATTCCAGGCTGCTCCTCTGCTGGACATAAAAGATGTTACAAACTTTCCCTGGTCCCAGTGAGAGCCAACTGACCTTCGGTCCCTCTGAAAGTCCTAGAGGGATATCTCTGTCCTTGGGAGAGGGCCAGTTTGCCTTTCTGCCTATGCTCATTAGGGAAAATATACTCTTTTTTAAAATCTTTTTATTAATCCAGACACAGTACTCAAGCAAATGGAATGAGCAAAAAGGGACCACCAGATCCATTATAATCGGAATCTTCTGTGTATGTAGATAGGATAAAATGGATTACATTATCTACATGTGTACATTAAATGTTCATTTTTCATATAAATAGTCCCATTTAGTAAGTAATGGCACCTTAGTCCATTAAGTTTTGTGGCTAATATATCCCTCCTCCCTCTGAATCTTGTTTAAAGAAAAACATTTGGTTGCGTAATGTGCAAGATGCACCTTGGGGTAACAATTTGTAATACTCTCTTATCTGAAATTGCTTCCAAATGCCTCATCTCCATATTTGAAATTCTGTAAGCAATGATTTCCCTAAATCTCACTCGTGGAGCTACCTGGCAGATTACTTCAATTGAACATATCGAGGGTCAGCTAAGGAGCACACGGATAAAACACAGGAAACCAAATAGAAACAATATGACTGTCAATTTTGACAAGATTGCTTATTACATAGAATTTTACATAAAATTTAACATTTAATTAGCATATTTAAAATCAGATTTTATTTATTAATTTTATAATCCCTAGAGTAATGGCTAGAACTATCATTTTCAAAATAAATTTTGTACACAGATATTATATAAACGTCTTTAGATTTTCTGTTTCTTCTGTCTTTATTCCTGGAAATCCCTTGTATGTGGCTGCATCCTACTCATCATTTAGCTATCAGTCAAAGTCACCTCCCAATTTTAGAAAAGACAGTTCTGGGCCAATTGGCAAATTTAAAACATGGACCATATTTTAGATTCTTGTTTTGTGTCAATGTTAAGTGTCCTAAATATGATATTGGTCCATGGTGATTTCTAGATTTGCACTGTTTTTAGGAGATACACGCTGAAGTATTTAGAAGTGAAGGGTCAAGATGCCCATAACTCTTATTTGGGTCAGAACAACATAGAGATAGATATAGGGAGATATACAGCAACTATGGAAAAGCATTAGCAGTTGGTTAGGCAAAGTGAAGGAAATTAAAATTAATTATACTATTCTTGCAACATTTCTGAAGATTTGATGTTTTCAAATAAAAAGTTAAAGAAAAACAAAATTACCTCCTTAGAGAGACTGTCCCACCCTGGCTGAAATTGCCCCATCGATGCCATTATTTACTTCGTAGAACCTTAACATAACATAATTAGTTTGTTTATATCTTTACCTGCTATACCTTCTGGATAGAATACATGCAGGGTCTTTATTTTCATCACCCCTGTATCTGGAACATCCAGACTGGTAAATGATGCTCAATGAATGTTTTTTGAAGATCTTAATCCATGGCAAATTTATATCAATCACTCAACATGTTTTTGAGATTTTTGTCCTTACAATAGTTGCCACATTCTCAGGAAATGCAAACCTTTTGACATGAAAAAAGTCTATATACAGCCTTTTTGATATACAAAAAGCCTAAGGACTATGCATACACACATAGCACTAAACCAACAAACATGACAGAGAGCATGGTGCATCACAGAATCCAACTTATTTTTCAATTCATCCACTGTTTTGGATTATCTATGCTATTGATCCCATTTAGTGGCATCCACTGGCAAAAATCAATCATAACTGATTAGATTTCCTTTAACATGGGCACATCAAAAGCCAACATTTAGGATTGTTCGTTGGCAGAACCGTTAGAATACTAAGGCAATGTTACTAAATATTTACATACTTTATTAAAAGTTTCAGAAAAATGACGTGTATTCACAAAGATCTATGCTCAAAACAAGCATTTGTGCAAAACACATCCCTCATTGTCTCATCCATATTTAGAAAATTCAACCAGCATGTGGTTTGTGCCTTTTAACAGGAATTTGTGGCCAACGTCCAACCTCTTTCTTCCTAATCTTACCTAATTTTCCAGCATGAATGATACACTTGAATCCAATTTGTGCTCATGTCATTATTTTGGCTATTTCTAGAGTCCTAAACTTGCATCACTCCTTTAGATAAGGAATATTTATTTTTCACCAAGATAATAGATGCAAATGACATGGCCAATGTTAGTTATCAAGTCAAGTTTACATAACACATGGGGTGCATAGTTTTATGCTTGAGGTGTTTTGATTTTTGTTGGGCAAAACAGACATCTGGCTGATCAAAGAAAACAATTCTAATAAATTAAAAGGATCCCTCAACCTAAAAATAATGAGCTTCATGTATGCAGCTCATTTTTTAGCTAATTGCCCTTAATTTATTCAGCTGAAATACCTTACAGTTTTCCATGATTAAAGGGCACCATGTTTGACTTGTCATTGAATTAGTTTGATATTGATATAAATGGGCTATAAAGTGTCTTCATGATTGCTTCCTGAATAATATGAATGTATTTTCTTTTGTTGCTTACTTAGTAAGAATGAAATATACCTGATCTTTGGGTTTCGAAGCAAATCTTCTGCAGTTTAAAAATGAAGGAAAGATGGAATTAATCAGCAAGGAATGTATTTCCACAAAGAAATTAAAACTTCTCCTGGTAATGAAGCTTATTTACTGTGATGCAAAATGAATAATGGTACAAGTTTCCATTTCCACCTTAAACATGACAGAAGTAAATCTCCATCAAAAAAAAAAAAAAGATAATCAGCTAGACAAACAGATACCCAACCCTAACTCCTTTGTTGAACAGAGAGGTCTAATCTATATTGTATTTATGGAATCTACTGCTGTTTGCTACAAAAGTGTATATTACAAACATATATTAAAAAATCAACTTATTGTATGATGACTTAAGAAAAAATTCAAAAATATACTTTTCTTAGGCATTTCTCAAGTAAAAATAATTTATCTTTACTAAAATTTTCTCCATGAGCCATGTTGGAACCTATTTGTCAATGATCTTAGGATGCACACAGTTCAAGGATTATAATCTGTATGTAATACTTTTTTCCCCTGTAGAACAAGAAAGACACATTGATAGGGGAACAGTTGGTAGCTTCTAAATGATGATAAGTTTTGCCCCCCAAACACTGAATGAGACACTCCCATTTTCTTTCATTGAGTGACTTTTCCATGTTTCTAGAAGATGAAACCTTTGAAAAACACGCCTAGAATTTCATACCTGACTACATAGATCTGAACCCCCTTTATTTTGTGAAGCTTTTCTTTCTTTATTTCTGACCATGTCCTTGTAACTTTTAAATGACTGTAAATCTTTTTAATTGTGTTTCCTGGTTTCTTTAATTTATCTTGGTGAAAGGAATCTGCGACAGAGCTTTCCAACAGAAATATGAACCACATGTGTAATTTTAGATCTTCTGGTAGCCACAATTAAAAAGGTAAAAAGAAGAAATTAATTTAATAATATATTTCACTTAACCCAATGTATCTCCAATATTATCATTTCAATATGTAATCAGCGTAATGATTAATAACATTGTGCTTCAGTTTTTAAAATTCAAGGTATATGCCACACTTGCAGCTCATGCAATGGACTGAATGTTTATGTCCCCTCAAAATTCATATGTAGAAATCCTAATCCCCAGTGTAATGGTACGAGGAGATGGGGTCTTTTTGAGGTGCTTAGGTCATGGGGGTGGAGCCCTTATGAAAAGGAACCCCAAAGAGCCCCCTCACTCTCTTTTTGCTGTGTGAGGACACAGTGAGAAGTCAGCCATCTGCAACCCAGAGTGGGACTCTTATCAGAATCCGGTATGCTGGCACCCTGATCTCAGACTTCCCAGCCTCCTGAATTATGAGAAGTATATTTTTATTGTTTATAAGCCACCTAGTCTGTGGTACTAGCAGCCCAAATGGACTGAGACAGCACATCTCAACTCAAACTAGCCCCCCAGTTCGATATTTCAAAAGCCACACGTGGCAGGCTGGCCTGGTGGCATAGTGGTTGGGTTTGTGCGCTCCGCTTAGGCAGCCTGGGGTTCGCAGGTTCGGACCCCAGGCAGACACCTACGCACCACTCATTAAGCCATGCTGTGGCAGAGTCCCATATACAAAATACAGGAAGATGGGCACAGATGTTGGCTCAGGGCCAATCCTCCTCAGCAAAAAGAGGAAGACCGGCAATGGATGTTAGCTCATAGCCAACATTCCTCACCAAAAAAAAAAAAAAAAAGAAAAAAGCCACATGTGGCTCGGGGCTGCTGTATTGGAAAGCACAGTTCTAAGAGAAATACAAAGGGCACTAGAATTGACATCATCGTGCCTAGGAGCTTGTAATTGCCTTCCATCAACCATTTATTGGATTTAAATCTTTAAAATAAAGAGGGTAGATGGTCTTAAGTGTTTATATTAACTCTATGACTATGATACTATTATCATAATGAAGAAACTTTTGCTTTCTGGCTTCCCTGGGGTTGCTCTGAAAAACCATTACCCATGGTTAAGTAAATAACCATTCCTGCTGTGACCCAGTGTGGAGCACTTGCACAGGCTTGCCCTGCAAGGAGCAGTTGCTTTGTAAATCAGAGCCTTCTGCCGGGTGGGCCTGCCCTAAAGATTCTTTTATTGGAGACTCACATTTGAAATTACTGTCTTTCAAATTTGTTTTTACTCTTTAATAGCATCTTAATAAATATGAGGTGCCTTCTCCAAATGTGTTCACAAAGGTTTCTTACTGCATCCAGTTTCAGGCGCCCTGGTTGTTGCTCTCTTAGAGCATCTCCATTGGGCTTATAAAGTGCATTTTTTGAGTCTCACGCAGTCTGTATTTTAAGTGAGACCATCCCCCAAATATCCTCCAAATTGTGAAAAGTCAGTTATTTTCGTGTTATGGCACTGGATGCAGAAACTTAATTGCATTTATGTAGATCTTAACTATATTGCATGTTCTTAATATTTGGTCGGTAAGTGCATGACATCTATTATTTCATTTAGTCTTCACTGAGGAAATGGAGGGGTTGGAAAGATTCAACGATTTTCTCAAGATCACCCAGTTATTTACTAGTGAAGCTAGAACTTGAACTGAGATTTTCTTTCTGATGGAATAGCCACTATGTCATTCCACCTGACTGTCTTTTTTGTTCAGGTGATTCAGGCGTATGGATAGCCAGATTAAAGTTCATCCCTCTGGGTCAGTGATTCTTAACACTGGCTGCATATTAGAATCCCCTGAGGGGCTTTTTAAACATATTAAGGCCCTGGCCCCACCCAGGGCACCCAGACCTACTAAGTCAGAGTTTCTAAAGTTCGTTTGGTCTGGGGTGAGGAGATGGGCATTATTTCCAAAGCTCCCCAGATACTCAATATTATAAACCAACGTTGAGAACTATTGTTTTACTGAAAAGTAAACCTAAGGAATGGATATTTTCATTCTGCCTGTTAAATGTATCGGCCTGTACGTGGAAAGGAAGTAGAGGACTGAAATTACTGTGTGAATATGGGTGTGTGCCAAATATACTATCTTTCTCTTAAAAATTTAAAAGTGTAGGGATTACGTGTGTGTTTTTCTTAAGCATTTGCTTGTCTGTATAGATATTACCAGCCAACATCGGATACTTGATACTTCTATGCTTCATTCTATTCCTTCCTTCTCTTTTCCTAAGCAAGCTCTCAGCACTCGCTTCCCACATTTAATTAGAAATTGCATTTGCCTATGAGTAACTGAAAACATGACTAAATATGTTTTTACATAAATTTGGTGTACCTGTTTTCTCATGTAACAGGAAGCCCATGGGTAGGAACCCAGATTCCTTTCATCCTTACACTCGGCCTCATGCTTCTTGGCTCAAGGTCACAAGATGACCACTCTCCACTCCCGAATTTTGTCCACGTTCCTGACTGAAAGAAGGGTACTACTGAGGGTGTAGTCCCCTTTGGAGGCAATGTCTCCTTTTATCTGATTGGCCAGATCTCTGATACAGGGCCACTTTAGTTGAAAAGGATTCTGGGAAACGCAGTTCTTTTAAGCAAGCTATAAACTCTCACCACTCACCACCCCACTCCCCAAACAACAACAAAAACTATAGTTTAATTGTTAAGGAAAGAAGGGAAAATTGGATAGGAGGGAAGAAACAGTGTATGCCATCCGCTCATTTTGGTATCACTTTTTTTTTGTTACCGCATTCTAGCACTCAATACAAATTGTAATTGAATATTCATTATTTACTTATAAGTTTCTTTGTTTATTGTCTGTATATTGCCCTTTGTCCTCATAGGGTCGATGTCTGTTTTTCTCTCCAATGTCTACATACCACCTACCATATTGTTTGGTACCTAGAAGAAAGTTAACACATATTTGTTCACTGAAAGTTGAATGAATGAGATCGGAGAGGCAAGGAGAGGTGGGTGAGAACAAGAGAGAGCACAGTCTTTTCCTTATCTAATTTAGATCGACTCTATTCTATTTAGTTAATTGATTTTTTAAAATCAAAATATCTTTAGTATTTTAGTACTACTAGGTTTTAAAGCACGTTTTTATTGTGTTTGCTTTCAATACAGGTTTTGGAATAAATTACCAAACCCTGAATTGTAAGGAAGACCAACAATGCTTTATAAAACAAATTAAGTAAGGATTTGTTTTCAGAGCTCATATATGATTCAGAGCATTACATTAAGAATTCCATAAAACAGCACAAGATTTAATGAACTATTTTAAGCACATATAGAATAATATTATCATAGAAATGAAATTTACATAACCCAAAATATTAATCAGTCATATCGAAGCTAACTTTAAAAATATTGACTTGGACTGTTCTAGAAACTGGTAAATGTTGCATCAAGGTACATTATTTCATTTCACAAAAATTCAAACATCATAAAATCCTTTTTATACACCTCTGGCATCATTGAGTCAGGCTTTCTGAAACCCGCTGTGTGGTCACCATTCCTTCTAAGTCCTGTGTTCCTTCAGCTCTAATCTCTCTCTTGACCAGATTGCAGGTCATCAGCTAACGCCTTAGAAATCGGCATGGATGGTGCATATGCAAACTCAGCAAAGACATGGGTAAAAGATAGGCTTGGAAGAAAAATAAGGAAAGGCATTATACTTGTGCTGCTTTGAAAGATGAGTTTCAGCTTACTTTGCAAAGAGTATTTAAAAAATCGTGCTACCACATTGCGTCTTTTAGCAGCAACTTTAGAAAGATCCCGTTTCCCTTCCATTAATTGTTAAACAAAGAGCTCCAGTTGAGAGGAGGCCAGTTCTTTCTTGCCGTGTTGTAAAATCCCCAATTTTTCCTTTTACCCAAATGACCTTGGATAAAGTAAATATCCTCGCTGAGCATCAGTTGCATTCTTGTAAGATGCAGTACTAAAAGCTTGGAGTCCAGGTTTGTGGTGATAGACAAATGAGACATAGATGAAACAGACATTTGTTTATTGGAAAACAAACACTTATAATAGGATCGTGCCATTCCCCTGTTTAAAACCCTCCAAAGGCTTCCCATTGCTCCCAGAATAAAATCCAACTCTTCCTTGACCTCTCTCCACATCTCTGAACTCACCTTGCACCACCATTCCCTGTATCCCATTCAATCCACTGCACTCACCTTTTTATCCCGTCAACCTCATCCTTATCACAGTGCTCCTCTGTCTAGATGGCTTTATCCCCAAACTATCCTATGGCTAATTCTCATCATTCATGTATCAACCCAAAAGTCCTTATTAAGTGGCCTCCCTATCTAACTCCCTGCCGAGACCTTCCCTAACCAGACACCCTCTTTAATACTCTTGGTAGCACTATGTGAAATTATTCTGTTTGTTACATGTGTGTATTCTGTTTCCTCTGCCTAACATGAAAGATCCATGAAGGCAGTATTGTCTACCTGAAACAGTGCATGGTAAATATAAGTGTTAAAGAAAAAATACACTGAATAAATAATGTTTGGATAAAATGAATGTATTTCAAGCAGTCCAATTCAGCACACTCCCATTCTCATTCAGCTAGAGAGGCCAGTTGGAGAACTATGAATGATGCCTGAATAGTTTGCCAGTAAATACTACTTACATACACAAGGCCTGAGACATATGTAACCCAGATGTCAGCTGTGATCTCATTCATTCATTCCTTCATTTTTTATATGCCAGCTCCTAGACTGGGCACAGAGACATGATTGTAAGATCTAGTTAAGATGGGCATGAGTCTTCCATCCCATGCCTTGTGGACATTTGAAACATTCAGTATTTTCTCTATAATTCTGCATTGGGTAAGGAATGAGGCAGAGCAATCCTCTGGTTCTGAGTTCCTTTTTCTACGTGTGTGTCATTTTTTGCCCACAATCCAACACCCAGGCAGGACATTCAGTTTCTTAATGTCCACACGTGAAAGCCCCTATAGGTCCAACATATTCAGGAGTGCAATAGACTTTCTCATGATAGGGGTGGGGTTGTTGGAAAGAGGAGGAGCTTTCAGCAAAGCAAACACATTACATGTGAACATGCTTATTCTTAGAACATGCTTATCTACTCCATGCTGGTTCCCATCCTGCAGCTTCACACACCATCTGATAATCATTCTCCACTCTTCCCTCTCCTCTTGGCCCTTCTGATCTCCCTCCTCTTCCCTTTTGGGGACATTTTCCATAATCTCTTAAGCAAGGCTTGTTGCTTGAGGTCTGTTAGCCAAGGTCTCAATATTTCAGCCAATACTCCACGTGGCTTTTTAAAAACCTTTACAGCCTGAAGCAATATCCTCTCTAGATACACTCAGCGCCCTCTGTCACTATATCAATATTGATTTCATCTTATTACACTCAGGCATTCTCTCTGAAAGAAAGAATAGTTAGGGAAAAGGCTAAGGGCAAGGGTACCAGGATACCGGGGATTAATTATATGTTTCATGATAATTTCTTACACTGATAATAACTGTTAAAACATAATAATGATGAAGTGAATGCTTTCTATGTGCCTGCCACTGTTTCAGGCACTTTTTATGTATTATATTACTTGATCCTCATATTTGCCTTATATGGTAGGTACTGTATTATCCCTATGTTACAGATGAAAAATTTGAGGCAAATGTTGGTTAAATAACTTGCCCAGAATCACAAAGCCCACAAAGATGTTTCACCACATCACTGCTCTGACCAGAATTTTGGTTTCCAAATTGTATCTGTGAGCACTGGGGTCTTCCCTGCAGAGAAGGGAACGGAAGGAGAAGCCTGGGCATAGAATCTGATGGAGAGATTCAAGATCGTTTTGTCCCCGATTTGTCATTAAAATGAGAAGCCAGCGTTTACCCCTGCGTAGTACATGCCAGACTCTGCTAAGCACTTTCAAAGTTTAGTCATAGTTTAACCCCTCAAGTTTCTAAGAATTACATATCTATTTTACAAATGATTCTCTGACACCTTAAAACTCTTAGGTCACAACTCTGGTGAGTGGTGGAACTGGGCTTCTACTTCAATGACAAGAATTTTTAACTGCTGTGCTGTACTGCTTCCCTCCATGCTCAGCTCTGAGTTTACCTGGGGTAGCGTTAAGACATTTGTCACCTGCTGGCTTATGGTTACTTCCCAAACTTATGTCCCTACCTCATCTCACCTCTTCCCTTGGGTTACGGGCATCAATGGCATACGACTGTATTTCTCCGCACCTCCCCCCAAAAAATAGTAAGAAAGAAAAAATATCTATAAAATCATTCCAACTAAGCAGCTCTTTTGCATTTCCACTGCATTTCATAATAACCTAATAACAAATTCATGGAGGTAGATGTGATAACTTGTTGAGAATTTAATTTTTATTCAAGATTTTAAAACATTACAGAATCTTGGAAAATTTATAACAAATCTTTTCTATAACAGAAATTTTAGGAATGTCATCTTGCTTCAAAGGCCTAATATTAGTAATCTATTAATATAAAGGAATCCAAAGTGTTGATATTTGGTGAGGATAATGTTGAGGTTTTCTCAGTTTACCTGGGTTCTGGTGTATTGGTTTGGTATGTTTCTCTCTCCTGAGAATTCTGATGTACTCTAACCAGCCATACGTCTGAAATAATTGAGAAGAAGCAGTAGGTAGTCCTTAAGTAGTAAGTAATCTTTTAGAAGACATAAATCTTATGGCTGGTGCCCCTTTGAGAAACGTCACAACGGCTACTTGAAAAATGCTGTTTTTCTGCCAAGAGACATCACTAAGGCTTGAAGTTGCAGGTGCTGGACCATGCCTTGCAAATCAGAGGCACACAGTCAGTGTTTGCTTTTGTGTAGTTGTTTGTACATGAAATGCCCCTAGAAAACTGAGTTTCAAACTGCAACATTTAACAGAGTTCTAGATATCTATTGCCACAAAATAAACCATCCCAAATCACACTGCTTTAAAACAACCATTTATTGTTAATCCCTCATGTTTCTGTGGATTGACTGGGCTCAACTGGGCAGTTCCCACTCTGATTCTCACATGCAGTTGCCATTAGATGGTGACTAGGATAGGAGTCATCTCAAAGAGCCACCTCTCAATTGAGATGGACGTTACCTCTCAATTGGGACGGACATCCCAGATGGCTCTGGAGTTACTGGCTTCTGGCAGGGAGCTCAACTGAGCCTGCTAACAGAGCACTTACGCCTGGTCTTTCCATGGGGCTTAGGCTTCTCACTGCAAGGTATTTCAGTTCCCCAAGGGAACGTCCCAAGACTGTCTGTCCCAAGAGATTCCAGCAGGTTTGAGGCTTATTAGGTCCTGCCCTCAAAAGTCCCCGAATGCCTTTCTGCCACATTCGTTTAGTCAGTGTCAATAAGAATAGTACAGATTCAAGACAGTGGGAGACTCCAACTCATAATGGGAAGAATAGCCAAGAATGTGTGGTTATCTTTAATCTCTACACTGAGGTTCTATACAGCAACAGTGGCATACCACCACCCCTTTACTGGAGCCCATGGAAGATGTGGCACTATTGCCCTCGAAAGGAGACCTCACAATCCCTCTAAGAAAATGGTTTTAGGAATTTTAGATTGGCTAAGGAAAATGACATGCCGTCTCTTAGAATCTCACATTTGAGACTGAGGCAGAAAAGCTTGTGATTTTTTTTCACCCTTCTGGTTTAGAATAGATTTAGATTTATAGAAAAGTTGCAAAGATAGTACAGAGAGTTCCCATATACCCCACACCCAGTTCTCACATCTTATGTTAGTATAGTACATTTGTCACAGTGAACCAATACTGATGAAGTATTATTAACTAAAGTCCATGCATTATTCAGATTTCCTTCGTTTTTATCTGATGTCGTCTTGTTGTTGCTGTTCCAGAATCTCATCCCGCATCCCACAGTACATTTTATCATCATGTCTCCTTAGGATTCTCTTAGCTATGACAATTTCTCAGACTTTCCTTGTTTTTGATAACCTTGGCAGTTTTGAGGCATACTGCTCAGGTATTTTTTCAGACTATCCCTTAATTGGGATTTATCTAATGTTTTTCTCACAATTAGACTGGGTTTATGGTTTCTTGGAAGGAAGACCACAGAGGTAACATGGCATTCTTACCACATTATAACAAGGGTACAGACAATCAGCATGACCTATCATTGTTGTTGACCTCGATCACCCGACTGAGGTGGTCGTCAGGTTTCTCCACTGTAAAGTTACTCTTTTTTCCTGCTTTCCGTAGTGTCCTCTTTGGAAAGAAGCCATATGTGCAGTCCACACTTAAGGCATGGGGGATTAAGCTTTCCCTCTTTAAGGGCAAATAAATTATTGGAATTCTTCCACACAGAAGACTTGCCTACCCTTCCCAATTTATTTATTTATTCGATCATTTATTTATACCAGCATATATCATGAATATTGACTTTATACTTTAGGTTATGATCCAATACTACTTTGTTTTGTTGCTTAAATATTCCAGTTTTGGTCATTGGATGCTCTTTCAGTTGGCTCTTATGTCCCTTTGACATATTCCTATCAGTGTGTGTGGTTTTATTTTTTGAGCACTTCCTTACTGTCTGGCACTACAAGACTCTTTAGGCTCATTTTGTATATTTCCTGCCCCAGTCCTAGAATCAGCCTTTTTTCCAAGAAGCCATGATTCCTTTTATTGGAGAATGGATTAGAAATGAATATCTGGATATTAGATGTGCTCATTGCGGCAAGTGAATTGTTGGTTAGAATATATGTGTAAACACTAATCTGTGTATATACACATATCTATAAGAATTTCTATACATGTTTATCTGTATCTCTGTTAAGCTAAACAAGAGTTCATGCTAATGACTCCAACTCTAATCCATCACCACATGGTTCATTCTAACCTTCTCCCTTGCTTGTCTATCACTTCCCACTCCAACAACAAGAAACCTGGTTCTCCCCATCTGCCATCCATTTACTTATTGTTCAATTCTAGTTGTATACATGTATCATGATTTCAGAATTATTAACTGTCATCCCTTTGGAAAACACCTTTATCAACTACATTTATTTGTATGAAATTCCTTTTGCCTTTAGTCTTACAGACTCTACTTATTTCCAAAGTTACTGAGATCAGCACCTTTCTCTCCCATCCCCTTTGGCGAGTTTGTTTCATATATTTGTAATACAGTTAGATTCTTTTTCATTTTGTATTCCATCCTGGGATCCTTCCAACTGTTAAGTGCTTTATTTTCAATTTGCATACATTAAGGTTCACTCCTTGTGCTGTTAAGTTCTACGGGTTTTTGACAAACACATAGTGTCATGTACCTATCAATTAGAGCATCATAGAGAATAGTTTCACCTCCCTAAAAAAAAAATCAACCGTGCTTTTCCTATCCCATCATGCCTCTCTCCAGTCTCTGGCAATCAGTGATCTGATTACCATTTCTATAATTTTGCTTTTTCCAGAATGTCATATAAACGGAATCATACAGTATATAGTTTTTAAAGAGTGGTTGGCTTGTGTATTTTGAAAGTAAAAATTAAAGAAACAGGGAAAATGGAGAGCAGGGTATTCTTAAAAACACACGCAATAAAATGGTGAAAGAAATGAATTTTTAAGGAAAAAAATGACATTGGCTTTCCATTGCAATATAATATTCATGCAGAAAGGTGCCAAATGATAAGGGTAAAGTGAATGGTATTGGAGAAAGGATAGACAGATCAATAGAACAGATTAGAAAGTCCAGAAATAGACCCACACATTATGGTTGATTGATTTTTGAAAAGGTGCAAAGGCAATTAAATGAAGACAGGATAGTCTTTCAATAAATTATTCTAGAATATGTAAAAAGAAGTTGAGCCCTGATCCATATCTATACAAAAATTAACTCAAAATGGATCATAGACTTAAAAAGCTAAAACTGCAACACCTCTAGAAAAAAACATAGTAGAAAAATCTGTGACCTTGAGTTAGGCAAAGATTTCCTAGATATCCCTCCAGAAGCATGATCCATAAAATTTTAAAAAATTGATAAACTGGACTTCACTAAAATTAAGAACTTTTGCTCTTCAAAAGACAAAGTTAAGGGGCCAGCCTTGTGGCACAGTGGTTAAGTTTGTGCGTTCTGCTCCGCCAGCCCAGGGCTCACCAGTTCAGATCCTGGGCATGGACCTACTCACCGCTCATCAAGCCATGCTGAGGCAGCATCCCACATAGAAGAACTAGAAGGACCTACAAGTAGGATATACAACTACGTACTGGAGGCTTTGGGGAGAAAAAGAAAAAAGAGGAAGATTGGAAACAGATGTTAGCACATGGCCAATCCTTCTCAAAAAAAAAAAAAATATATATATATATATATATAAGACAAAGTTAAGAGAATGAAAAGACAAGCCACAGACTATGAGAAAATATCTCAAAACTCATATATGATAAAGGACTTTTATGTAGAATATATAAAGAACTCTCAAAACCTAACAGTAAGAAAACAAACAATTCAATTAGAATATGGGCAAAGTACTTAGCAGACATTTCACTAAAGAAGATATAAGGATGGCAAATGAGCACATGAAAAGCTGCTCAGCATCATTAGTGATTAGAGAAATGTAAATTAAATCCATAATGGGATACTACTCCACAACAAATACAATGGAAAAAAAGAAAAACTAACCCGACACTTTCAAGATGCAGAGTGACTGGGACACTTATTCATTGTTGGTGGAACTACACAATGGTACTGACACATCCACTTTGGAAAACGTTTTGGCACTTTCTTATGATGTTAAACACACACTTACCATTTGACACAGCAATTCCATCCCAGGTAGTTATCGAAGTGTTATGAAAACTTATGCTTACACCAGAAATATTTGTGGTGGTTTTATTCATAATCTCTAAAAACTGAAAATTGTCCCTCAACTGGAGAATGGATAGAAAACTATGGTACCTTCATATAATGGAATAATGCTCAGAAATAAAAAAGAACAAACTATCGATACATGCAACAACATGGATGAATATCAAATGTATTGTGCTAGGTGAAAGAAGCTAGACTCAAAAAGCTATATGTGTGTGATTCCATTTATATGATGCATTTGTAAAGGAAAAACCACAGGGTAGAAAACAGATGAATGGTTGCCATTGGTTGGTGGAGGGAAGCATTGACAACGAAGGAGAAACACAAAGGAATTTTTGAGATGCCAGAAGATTTCTGTATCATGGCTGCGGTGGTGGGTTCATGATTCTATGCATTTTTCAAAATCCATAGAACTGTACCCCACAGAGTGAATCTTTATGTACATTAAAAAAAAATCAACCAACAACAATAAAGTTGCCACAGAGTCTAAATAGTAGACCATAAGGATGACACATGACTCCAGTTCCCTGCCCCCCAGTTCCAAGAACTTTGTTAAATAATTTCCAAGCCGTCACCTATATAGGGCCAGTGGGGGTTGAGAAGAGTTTGTGGAAAAAGAGCTAGTATCTAGGCTGGCAGTCTAAAAGGGTCCTAGGCCAATTATTTTGCAGATCAATCCAAATCCACTCCGGTTGTGGACTCTCTTTTTCTTTCTTCTGTAGGGCAAAGCTTCACTTTGCTGCCCTCACATACGTGATAAGTTCCCGTCTTTATCCTTCAAGTCAAGACTTGTTTCTAGATGATATTGCCTATGACCGGATCCCAAAGGGGGACTTTCAACATATTGTCAGAAAATGTACTTTTTTGCACCTGTCTTTTGTCTTTTCATTGGCATCCTGATAGATTTGTCAGGTAGAGGTTCATAAATATCTGAACTTTCTGAGGCTTGGTTTATCTGAAATAAAAACTCATAGACATATACTGGTGGAAGTAAGTGCTAGTCTTCCCATCAGATACTATTTCAGCATCATTTGGCAGATGGGTGGATGATAATCATAACAATTAGCATGCACTATAGTCCACACCCGTCCCCTATATTCCTGGTAAACCCTGGAAATCTGAGCTAGAAAGAAAGGAGATATTCCTTCTTATTCATCAAAGGGCTCTGTGAGTAGTTGTTATGAGATAGACTTTTCTTGGATCAATATTTTACAGTGAAAATTCAAATCAGTTATAAAAAGAATTTTAAACATCTCAACTCTAGCTTCATTCCCCTGTTTTCAGGAAATCCTGAAAGCAGTTTCTGAAATCCTTTCATTCTGTGTCAGTACACACCAGTATGCCTTGTTTCCCCATGCTTAGAAGAAAGAGCCTCCGGTTCCCATGTCTTAAGTAAGGTCAATATGTCACAGACACTGTCCACACACACAATATAAAATTGTGCCCAGGGTTTGCCATGGCTGTGAACCGCAGGAATGGAATGAAAGCCAGGACAGAGACAAAGCCAAATTGCTCTTTTAAGTGAGTGCAGAAGTGCCCAGGAACACAGAGAGGCATCCAGCATCTCCTAATTGTATCCAGTCTACACTGGGGACACCACTCCCCAAGGCTTCGTCCAACTGAGACCATCCCTGAATGAACAATGAGGACTTTTACTTTATATAATTTTTCTCCTGTCAATGTTGCAGATTCATTTCGACAGAAACATGGCAGGGTGATATTGTCCAAAAGGCAATCTGACAGTGATACACAGACTTTCTCTGTAGCTTCTTGTCCACTGAAATGATTTAGGGGAAAAAGGAAAAATAAGGTGATTTGTAGTTGAGAGAAACCAAATAATAAATTAGTATCTTTTCAGAGGGATGTAGTAGGAAAGCTACTGGAGAAGAAGGCAAGAATGTGGTCTCTAGTCCTACCTCTTTTCCTTACTAAGCCCATGAACTTGGATAGGCTGCTTAACCTCTAGGAATCGCTATTCCTGTGCAGATGGTAATGATTCTCTTGCCTAATTTAGAAGGTTATTTGGAAAAAACCCAAAGCAAAGACAAAATGAATATTTGATTTCAGGCAGCCAAAGCATCTATTTCCCTTCCGAATAGCAGCCTGTTTTTTTCTTGGGGAACCTTGTCCCTCCTTTATTGGAGGGTGGGCTAGTACACGCAGGTGCCTGCCCACTCCTAGAGCAGCCAAATAGGCTTCTGGAGGGTCCTTGCACTCCATCCTTTCTTTTCTTCAAAGTCAGTATAACAAGTGTTATTGAGATCTGCCATGGTATGAGAACTTGTTTCCAAATTATATTTTTTCCAGACTAAAAACAGCTGTGATTGCATTCACAAAACCTCCTGGCCTTTAACAGCATTTTATATCTGTATCTATTTCTATCTATACATGTATCTATCTACATCTACATATACTGTACCTATATCTAATACATCTACATCTATACTGCATCTATGAATATATAGCTACATGGACATCTATGTCTATATATCTACAACTACAGCTACATATACATCTATCTATCTATCTATCTATCATCATCATCATCAATTATCTATCTGCCTATTAAGTTCCTATTTGTACTCAAAAGAACTGGATGGATTTTCATCAAAGAATGGTCCTACATGAATTTAGACAGCATACTATGTATAGCATGGGTATAGGCATGTGGGGAGAGTCACATAAAAAGAGAAATTGTTATTATTTACCTTTAGTGCACATGACATTTTCCTCCACAATAAATCAAAGGATTTTTTTTAATCTTTCTCGATCCCAGAAGGAACTATCACATTGTATATATGCAGCAGCTTGCACCTCTGGATTATAGAACAGTTGACAGATAGGTGCCACTAATCCCTAAGATCTCACTGAGGGATGGGAAGGAAATAAAGAGCTTACTCAATCAGATAATTGATATTTATTGAATGCCTACTCTTTGCCCTATATAGACTACATCATTTCATTTAGTCTTCATCATGAATCTATATGGAAGGTATTATAATTCCCATTTTACAGACAAGAACATTGAGATTCAAAGAGATTAAATAGTCTAGTCTACATAACACATTCATTCCAATGCCTATAGCTAATTTTCCCTCTCAGGACAGAGAAAATGTCTTCGCAGATCTTCCCCAAATCACAGAGAGGTTGCTCTGCAAGTACATTTCCTTCTTGACTTCAAGTAGATGCTTTCCTCATTAGATTTCTTATTTATCACAGAGATTCCTAATAACTAAGAATGTAGGATCCTTGGTCAAATGACCTTGATTCAATTTTAGCTCAACCACTCGTTAGTTGTGTGACCTTAGATAACTTATTAAACTTTTCTTGAGTTTCAGTTTCCTCATATATAAAGTGGGAAACCAACAAGATCTACCTTATAGTATCATTGTGAAGACTAAATGAGATAGTACATAAATAGTGCTTAGAACTCTGCCTGGTATATATCAGCACTAAATTCCCAGTAAAGTTAGGGAATAATATCATTATAAATGGGGACATTTTAAGACTAATACTTAAACATGTGGTCATGCATTCACTGACTTCATCCATGACATAAAATTTGAATTGATTGTTGACAAAAGAGGAATATGGAATTTGGTTTATTTCCTTTTGAAATGTTGTTAAATATGACTCAGATTTAGGACTTAGACAGGTGTGCATTTAGTTAAATTTGGAACTTAGTGATCTTTCCTTCTTTAAAGGGAAATCCAAAGATAGAAAAAGAAAATTACAACAAATATTTATAAATTTGTTCTTTATTTTGATAAATACCTTTTGGCAAAATACTTTGCAAAATCCAGAAAACAAAAACAAAACAAAGAAAAAAACGTTTGTAGTAGAGAAAAAATGATTAAGGAGGTAAGAGTATATAGAAAGCCATCCTTATGGACTTACTATGTCTGTCTGTTGTTTTCTTTCTTTTCTTTTTCTCTTGCCCTCAAATCCCTAAAGCATATTTAGGTGATTTTCTCATGCCATAATGTAGTGAGGGTGGCACTGCATTGCTGTGTAGGGTGAGGTGATGTAGGACTTCAGCGGATCATGTGAATTTTGAGACATTTGGGTTTGAGAGGTCAAGAGTTATTGCAATGTTGTGAACTAGTAGCTGACAGATACATAACTTGCCTGCAGCCCAGAGACTAGTCGTTACATTTGTTCACAAATCCTACCTTTATCCTGGCCTGCAAAACCCCATGTTATCTGGTCTTGGCCTGCATCTCTACTGGTATCCTCTACTGCTAGTCATTCCCTGAATTAGTCAGAATAAGTTAGGTTGTGGTGCTTTAACAAACAACTCCACCATCTCAGTGGTTTAACAAAAGAGGATTTTATTTCTTATTTATATAGTTTCTTTCCAAGATGAGGCACTCTCAGATATGTTTCCATTTGATGAATGAGCCATCTCTACACAAGACATTTCACATTCACTTTTACTGGAAAAGAGAGAAACTGGAGAATCACAAATGGCTTTTCACTGCTGCATTGAGGAAGAATACACGTCATTGTTATTTGTATTTCATTGAACAGAAAAGTCAGATGTCTCTGTCTAACTACGAGGGAACCAAATGATGTAGTCTCTCTGTGTGCCCAGAAGAAAAGGAGAAATGAATATTGGTGGGTATCACACCTGCTCTTCCTCTGTGCTCCAATAACATTGACCTTCTTCCTATTTCTGGAACACTCCAAGTTTATTTCCATCTTAGGATCTTTGTACTAGCTCTTCTGTAGTGCAAATCAATACAGCATCCCATGCACAGAGAACAATCAGCAAACACCCCAAGCTGGGAAGAATGCTCTTACCTATGTTCTCACAAAGGTGGTCCCTGCATGTCACTCTTGGCAAATGCCACTTCCTCTGAGAGGTCATCCCAATCACACTCTGTTACCTTATCCTCCTTTAATTTTAAGGAGAGCATTTACAACTACATAATGTTTACTTGCTTTTTAAGATTTATTTCTTATCTCCTCTCCCACTTGGAATATAAACTCTATGAGACCAAGAATTTATGTTATCTTCTTTATCAGCTGGAATTCTGGTACCTAGCCTGATCCTGGTACATAATGGGCAGTCAATAAATATTTTGGGGGATAAATGAATAAACCAGAAGGATATGCAAATCAAAGTCAGTTCATATATGATGATCAGAATTTATTTGACCAAACAGTCTAATCCAACCTCCAACTCAATAATGGTATCCCCTATATACTATTCATGGCAGGAGAACATCCAGACCCCACCTGAATACACCGGAGGATTGAGAGAGCACATGACCGCATTTACTGAGCATGGGCGCTTTTCTAAGAACATCTCATTATAATATAATTTTATCTTTGTAACAAAACTGTGTTATAAGTATTATTGTATTGTCACTTTGAAAAGTAAGAACTAGTGGCTCGGAGGAGTTTAGTAATTTGCCCCAGGTCACACTGTTACTTATTTTAATTGCAAAATTAAGCTTTTAACTACACTGATATTTTTCAGAAGGTGATGTATTCAGTTTTTGGATATCTGTAGTCATTAGAATATTTCTTCCTTTAAACCAAATAATGCCTCCCTGTAACTTTCCATCATTAATATTTTTTTCTACTGATTAGAATCACTCATAATATTGTTCCCTCTTCCATCTGGAAGCCACTACAAAACCTGAAGACAATCTACAACAATATGACATTATTTCCAGACTATTCACTATTATGGTTGCCATCTTTTTTGATGTAGAGGAGCTTGTCAACATCCCTTTAAAAATATGGTGCCAGGTTGGGAAGGAATTTTCTTAATATGATCACACTGTATGATGGGACCTTTATTATTGCTGATTTGTACACCATGCTCTAGTTTTGCACCTGTTGTTGCTTTAGCTTATTTAGCAAATGAGTCTTACTAACAAGTTTTAGTGAGCCTCATCTAAAATACTAAAGATTATTAAGAACAATCAGTTCTTGTGTAATGTATTCTTCTAGGTTAAATTATCCCACAGATTTATACCTATTGAACACAAAGAAGGAAAACACAGAGAACAGAGCCTTGATTGTTAGGAAAGGCCCAATCTCATACTATAAACACCAGAAGACTGTTTGCCAGAATAAATTCCATTATGATCAAATGAAAGGAAACATATCTATCCAGCCTAGAAGAACAGTGAATTTTCATGGCAGTGAAGACCCAAAGGAATATCATCCAACCAGAGAGGGTGAGGCCTGGGAGCACTTTGAGTATAGATATCACAATCCACCTCAACCACATGTGCGTGCACACACACACACAATCCATTTTCCTACTCACAAGGTCCAGGGGCAGAGTTGGCAGGGCACATGGACAGTGTACTGAATTTGTCTGTGGGCAGGGGTGAGCTGGGAGGACATTGGAAGGAAAGTCGGCCAGGGTTTTTAGGTGGAACTTTTGCTGAGAGAGCTCCACAGTAGTTTCCAGAAGTGACACATCCAGATTCATGAACACCTGACCAAAAGACAGAAAAAATCCTTACAAATTAAACAGCTTTTATTCCAAATAACATCCTTAAAAAGTTAAGCATTATTCTTAACGACATTCCAGAAGATATTGTATCATTAAAACAAGACAAGATGCTAAGAAACAAGAGGAACTGAGAATAGGATATTTTGGAAATAAAAAATGTTGGTTTTTGAATTAAAATATCAGTAGAAGCAATGAATCACATTCCTGCACAGTGTATAGCTAATATAAAGACATGATAATAGTTTTTTTATTTGATGCTAGATAAAAATGTTGAGGGAACAGTAAGATATGGAGAGATGAAAGATACATCCAGGAGATCCTGTATCTATATCGTTTCCAGGGAATGAGAATCTTCTACAAGAGTTAGCAATTTTTTTCTGTAAAGGGCCAGATAATAAATATTTTAGGGCTCTGCAAGCCATATGATCTCTGTCACAACCACTCAGATCTGCTTTTGTAGCATGAAAGTAGCAATAAACGAATGCATGTTGCTGTGTTCCAATAAAACTTTATTTACAAAATCAGGTGGTAGGCCAGATTTGGCCTGCGAAATGTAGTTTGCTGACCCCTGAACTATGGGATAGTCATGTCTAAGCATATTAGAATTGTGCTTAGACATAAGTTTGGATTCAAAGGAGACCCAACTTTAAATTCCAGCTCTATTGTTTACTTGCTGTGTAATCTCGAGCAGGTTCATCTTTCTGAGTTGCAATTTCATCCTTTGTTAAGTGAGTATCTTGCACAGTGTGTAACTAAGAGAAAAGCGTGATAATAGAGCATG
This sequence comes from Tapirus indicus, assembly GCA_031878705.1. Classification (NCBI taxonomy): domain Eukaryota; kingdom Metazoa; phylum Chordata; class Mammalia; order Perissodactyla; family Tapiridae; genus Tapirus; species Tapirus indicus. Next base: position 49,269,725 of record CM062929.1, read on the forward strand.
TTATTAAAGTAAGAAAATTAAATGGCATTTGAAGAGCTTACCATTGTGCTGGGCTCAATAAAAAATAGTGCTTATAATTTGAATTTTTATCATTAACAAAGGAACACATTTAATATGTAAAGCATTATTAAAAATCAGTAGGAAAATGATAGATGCCCAAATATTTTAAGGGCGTTAGAATCAAGGAATTGGCACTTCACAAAAGAAGAAATATATTAAATTCTCAATATGGTGAAAAAAAGAATCTTACTAGGAATAAAAAAATAGAGATATAAAATAATGATATCTTTGATTTGATAAGAGAAAGAGATATTAAAACTTTTTTTTCCTATTTCTTGGTTTTGGTGAATATATAAAGAAATAAGCACTTTTATCTACTTGTAATGGTGGTCAAAACCGAGAACAATCCTAACTGAGGGCAAATTGGCACTTTCAAGGGCCACCAACGTGTGTATACCCTTTGAGACTGAAATTCCCCTTCCAAAAATATATCCTAAGGAAATAATTATGGATGGGAAAGAATTCACCTCAAAGCCGTTTCTTACAATTTTGTTGGGTATCATTACCAACAACAGTGATAAATGATTTAAATACACAGCAATAGAGTTTGGTTCAATAAGTAAACTATATTATAGAATACTCGGCAAAATCATTAAAACGACATCCTAAGATTTTTTTTTCCTCTTTGCCTTTCCGTATTTTCTATAATATTTTTATGTAGTGAGAAAACAAAATAGATTTTATTTTTCAAAATAAATGTTATTAGAGTATATATTAGAATTTTTGGTTGCAAAGGGCAGACACAATGTATTCTTCACTTAATCAAAAGGAGAATTTAATGTTAGGCCTTACTGAAAAAACAGAGGAGTGGATTTAATAGCTTACCTTACTAAATGTCTTACTAAAAAAGAGGCATGGTTGGATTCAGAGTCTGCCACATGATGGCCTGAACCAATTTCCCTCTGCTTTCTCTTGTGTTGGCCATACTTTCTGGCCGAGTGTGAGGTGTAAGTGAATAGCAAATTCTCAACTAACGACAAGGCTGGCTCATTCAAACTCCAACTTGTCAGCAAGAGCCTTCGTGTCAACCCAGCTTAAAATAAAAACCCACCTCCCACACTTTATCCCTGGCTCCTGCTTCAATTTCTCCATGGTGTTCATCACAACTGGTATTCTAAATACTCGGGTAATTCTTTCTTCTCAGTCTCCTTTCTCTAGATGCTATCAATTTTTTGTTTGTTTGTTTTCACTACTAAATCTCTGACACCCAAAACTGCTTTGCATTGTAAGTGCTCAAGGAATACTTGTTTAATAAATGAGTGAATCAATAAGAGGCTAAAATGGAGCAGGAAAGCACTAAAAGATAAAGTTAGAGGGACTTTCCTCAGTTAGAGAGCTTCCTAACGGAAACAGCTGAGTCCCAAGAGCGGCTTGCTCAAATTCTACCAACAACAATTATTGGTAGTAATAAGGTAATGGGAGGTCATAGGTGGAGTGCAAAAAAAGCAGTATTTCTGCTTTAGAATCCCCAGGGAAACTGGCAAAAATTCAAATACCTGAATCCTACCACTAACCAATTGCGGAATTAAAATCTGAGAGTGGGGCCAAGGAATGTGCATTTTATTAGACTCCCCAGTGACCCTTGAGTAGACTAAATTGTGTGAATCACTACGGAAAGCATCACAGTCAGTGCAGACTGACCTTAGAAACATGAACAGCTTGAAAATGGTTTACGAACTCCTCTGTATCTTCAGCAGAAAAGAAATGTTGACAATCTGCTCCTCAGGGTTCAGATCTCGGTGAAAATCAACCCTTCATTTGCTTTGCTTAAGATCCTTCCCTGTCATCGCAAGTGTCAGGAAGGGCAATATTGGTTGAGATGGTGAAAAAGTAGGAAAATTGAAAGTTTATGGAAATTCAAATAGATTGTCGTTACTCCTGAGTACTATACTTGCTTTAATCAAAGTGTTTACCGGGACAATGGGAGATTAAATGGCACACTAATTAAGGAATTTTCTAATTATCCTTCCTTGTTGAGGATATCAATGGCAGATGGGTTTTTAGCCCTGACAAGATCGATTGTGTTCCAAACAAAGCTGAGTGGTTGATTACTTGAGGGAATCTATTGCGGCTTTTCATTTGGCATCTGAAAGCATTCCTGACTTTCTCCCAGTGTTTCCTCTCTCTTCCTCTTTTTATGTGCAATTATAAATCTTGTGGAAAACAAACCATGCAAATAATCAGGATCATTCAAGGGACAGGGTAGGTGTGCCTAATTGATTAAAGGACTCAAAAACATCCCCTCGTTGAACTTGTTTTAACAGAGGAGAACTTTAGAGCTGCATATTTAATAGGGGATGATTTGGGGGATGTCTCAGTCAGCTGGGTTTTTCCATAGTGCATGAGGAAAAAATAACTTTAGGAGAATGTAGAAAATAACATGTATCTGTTCCAAAGTGTGTGTGTGCACACTTAGTATAAATATATCATGTAGGTACAACACACATATTTAAACCAATGTAATTCATCTATACATCTATATGTGCTTAGCAGCTAATTTAAAAAAAATGAATTAAATGAGATAAAGGGCTAATTTAAATAGTGCTGGCTATTTTGCTCCAGGCAGCCTTGAAGTGAGCAGGAAATGGGAGGCATGAATCTTGTTTTCTCTACTCTGGTCTCAATCTTATATCCCTCTCATTGTGTGAGTATGATGCTAATGTTTAAAGATAAGTCATTTGTTTGTTTGTTTTGGTCCCTAAACACATCGCCTACTTCATCTGGTGTTCAACCAAAGAAATAGCAACTGTTCCAACACTGGAGGAAAAACTGGCTGTGCTGGATATTCTACGATAAATTCTCAAGGGTAACTGATTGGACAAGATGTTTGCCTTATCTACTGACTAGAACTTAACCATCTTCTTACACATGCACACTCACACACGTACCTGTAAAAACCAAAATAAACTGGGCCTTTCAGCACCAGGTTTCAAGATGAAGCTATTTTCATTCTTTCCAACAATATTCTCAGGAAATATTGCTCATCTGTAAGCACAGCTGGTGAGGCTGGAGGCTAAAATTTAGTCTGCAGATATTATGAATGTATAGGAAGGAGCTAATATCTGAGAGAAAAAACAAGAAAGAATAAAAAGGTGTTTATTACCGTTACAACTTGCTCCATTCTCAAGTCCAAGCATTTATTAAATTCTAGAATATGAATGTGCCAACAAAAGCTTTTTTTTCCAAAACTGGAAGTATGTTGGGGCACGAGGACCACATCTATTCACTTTGCTAAAGACTAGGGAGCCAACTGAACCCCCAGTCACCAAGAGAGGTTTTGTTGAAGAATCCTCTCGTATGGATCATTAAAGATCAGGCAGGAAATGCTCTGACCTCTTGGTGATTATTATTCAGAGGAAGAATCTTGTTTGGCTTTAGAGCAGGACCACTCACTTTTTTCATCATAACCATTAAAAAAATGATTCTTCTACACACATTGACCTTCCTAGCAAAGAAAAGGAACTTCTGGTTGCCTTTCAAGGACATCAGAGCTCCAAGAAAGAAAGAATGTTTTTCTTCATGTTTATACACATAATTGTGCTTAACTTGTTAAAAGAAAAGGAGAGACTCAAGTGAAACTTTTTAGATCCTCCCCGATAGCTTTCTGAATGGCCTAGTCAGAGATGTGACTCTGCTGAAAGGTCATTGCTGTTTAAATCCACTGCAAGTTCATCCTGCCTCCCAGCTGTTAACAGCACAACTGATAGCCAGTTGGGGCTTTGATGTGATGTGCAGGTGGTCTGCATTCTTCTGCTATCAGGTAGGTGCCTGCATCACAGCTTGAGCCTTTGTCAAGTCTCAAATCAACCTCCAAGCCCTGCTTCTGATGGTCCAGGGAAGTTGATACATCATCTTTCTGGATTGCTTTTCAGAATGACTTCTTCTTCCTTCTCAGTAAAAGTAGAGCAGTTATGGAGAAGTTTCCAACTATTTTCTGGCTTCCAGCATTAAGCATTCTCATGAATTAGCCTTTCAAATAGGTCCTCAAATATTACATTTGGCCTGGAATTAGTGTCTGGTTTGCATTCTCACATTGGAGTCTTTAACCAAGTTCAACACAGTCGCATTGCAAGAGTTCTCAGACAGAAATAGAGCTCCAACTCAACAATGCATGTGAACTAAAGGAAGCAGACACCTAATCTCACTGTGGAGTTTCTTTTAGGATGCTTCTGATTTCTTTAGTCAAGAATTTACCTTCACAGGAAAAAGAAAATGTATTTTTTTTAAAAAAGCAAAATTCCTTCATATAAAGTCCTTCATAGCATTATGAAATAAGCAAAGCAAAGTGCATTTCTGAAATGCTGACTCATAAAATAAGCCCCCAAATCTAGTTGTATTCATTAGGATTCTCTGCTTTTAAGGAACCAAAACTGGTTCTAACTTAATTTTTGGAAGAATATGAGATAATTCACAGATTCTAAAAGAGGTCTCCAAAAGCTGAATCATGGCCAAGCAAAGAGATGGGCAAATCCTCTCCCCAAAGAGCAACTATAGAGATGCACAAACAAACACACCATTTAAGCCCTCTGGAAGTCGACTAACACCATACAACAATCTGAGAAGTGTTGACTCTTAAAAATCTGTGCAACTGTGGATAAAAAGAGTGGGAATCTGTAGCATTCTGGATGGGCCTGCTCCTAGCTTACCCCAGCTTGGTAGGCATGTAGGTTTTGCCAGATGGAACAAGCCATGGGATTGGCAACGTCTCTGCCGTGGTTGAAGAGTTCAAGCTATGTGGAGCAGTGGGTGATGGCCACACCCAGCAGCCTCACTGTTAAAAGTGACTATCAAAGAGTTGGTCAAGTGGGGCGGGCCAAAAGCTACGCTAGCCTGAGGTTGCTTGGTCAGCGCAGCGTATTCCAGACTGAGGTTGCCCACCTAGACAGTGGAGACTAGAGACGGCCTGAGTCAGCCACACATTCCTGGTTAGCCCCGAGGCTGCACACTTTTGCATAGGAAATAGGAAATGTGAAAGGGCCCAGCAGAAGATGAAATCTAGGGCAGTACAGAAAACCTTCTGAACCTTGAATGGGATTCCTCCTACAGACAGATCCATTGGTAGAGATGGGAGTCTTACTGGCTCAAGCTGCTGTGAGCATAACCTCTGTGCAATCATTGGCTGACACAAATCTATGCAGACACAGGGGTAACCCTTAGGAAGTCAGGATTAAAAGCAAAATCAAGAGTTTAAAAAAATGAGCAAAGACATCAGCAGCCATACATCGTAGAGAGAGAGACTGAACAGATACACCTAGGCAAGTTATGGTAGAAAGAAAAAGGAAGGAAAGAAAGAAGAAGAGAAGGAAGGAAGAAAAGAAGGACCACAACCACAAACTTCAGGGGCAAAAACATTTGAGTCCAGAATGGCTCCAAGATATTTTCTAAAATTTCCAGTTTTCAACCAAAAAAAGGGGGACCTCAGAACTACAACCTCAAGAAATTGAGTTCTGCCAACAATTTGAATGAGTTTGCAAGTGGATTCCCCCCCAGGGCCTCCTGATGAGGGTGCAGCCCAGTCAACACCTTGACTTCAGCCTGGTGAGACCCTGTACTGGAGAGCCTAGTGGAGCCCACCTGGACTTCTGAAGTACAGAACTGATCATAATGGAAAACTACTAGAGACAGAACAAACACACTTAGCACACACTGCTAGGATGGCTCTTAGAAGTGGAAAGTGGCTCGTAGCAAGTGAAGTGGAAATGCCACACGCCAGGGCAAAGAGTGGAATAGAAGGCTCGGTGAAGGGGGCAGCTATGATGCGTATGTTCCGGTTAGTCTGCAAAACCCACCTGATAAACACATTCGATAGGCGGCCCCAAAAGATAAGCCCTTTACCAACGCTACAGGGAAGTTTCTGTTGAGAGAGCCACCGAATCGTGAAGAAGCTCAGGAGCGGCTATCCAGTAGACCAAGGCTAATTAATTGTGGGAGATACCATTACCCAGCTGGATTAATAACAATAGGGATAATCGAACCGCAAAACTATGGAAGCCAGGTGGCAAAACTTAACCATCAGAAGCCAGGTGAGCAAAACATTGCCATGAGTGGCAAGGTCAGAGTCACAGCCTGAGGGCCAGACCCAGAGAATTATGGGACACCCCAACAGGGCCATCTCAGCTTTAGAGGTCCCCACGGGGTTGGCCTAGACCTTCATCATGACTGTGTCTCAGCCCATCTCTCTCTCTTCCCAGTGCAGTTTTCTTCCTCTTCCTTCCCGAGAGTGCACTGTGATAAGCTTGCTGTACGTTCATCTTCATCTCGGAATCTGTCTGCCTGGGAGCCCAACCAGCAATAACATACTCACAAGTGCTTTGTAAACTGCAGAGCACCGTGCACTTATAAATTATCATATTTCAGCTCTTGTGTTGTTTTATGTTGTTTTCTTAGCCACCTATTAAACAAAAATCTATCAGAAACACGAAAACAGCTGTTACGAAGTCTTTAGGATTCTCCTTCTTAAGAAATCCTTCTTAGGGTAAATAGAAGTACGGCACAGACTATCTTTTAAAATCCAGAAATGAAAGAAGAGTCATCAATTGTGCATCTCATTAACATTTTATGTGAAAAATTAATGCCAAAATATCTTCCAGTTTTTATTGCTACTATAAAGAAGGCCATGTAGACCCCAAAATGGTGTTTCTTGGTGATTAACTGAGCATTTGCATCTAATCATTCATGCTTACCCATTATGATACCTAAGGCCTTTTTCTTTTACAGTTTTAGTAAAAAAAGCAATATAAAAAATAAATGAAATAAGCTAGGATGTCATTTACTTTTTCATGTTAAATGAGCCAGTGATTAGAAAAAAATAAGGCTACTTAATATTCTGCTCTTCCAAGATTTAGAGTGCATGAGAGTTTATGAAAATATGCCTTTGACAAGAATAGGGGTAAATGAGCAATTGGGTTTGCTGAAAGCCCAGATTCTTTTTTTCCCCAGCTTTATTGAGGTATGATTGACAAATAAAAATTGCATATATTAGGTTGCAGGCCACAAAACAAATGGCTTTCATGTTCCTCTCCCTGGGGCATGTCAGTGGGTTCTACACTTATAGAAAGAAAAATGGCAATATTTCTGACACTGGAGATAAAGGGAAAGAAAACATCATTGATATCATATCATCAATAAAAAGTCTCAAATAAATGTTTAATGTTTTTTGAGTTAATTTTCTAGTTTGAATTTGGGACAGTCATTTCCCCGAATAATGTGGCTATATAAAAGACAATAGAAATGGATCTTGCTTTTGCTGTCTGCTGGGTTACAAGCTCAAATGGTCACAGATCCTGGCAGGTATTAAAAAAAACCCATGTGAATCAGATTGGGTATAAGCAATAGGGAATGGTGGGGTTTGTGGCTAACATTTACCTTTTAAAAGCATTAGAATTCCATATTTGTACAAAAATCACAAATACAAACAAAACACAGCTGTAGACAGAAGATCGAGGCAATCATTCGCCACCTCTCTTTTATATTATTCTGAAATCTTTCACTTTAAGAGAACAATTTTAGTTCCATTTCACTGGAGGAATGGGTGAGACGCTTTTAAGTTGTTTACAGATCTTTCAAGTTGTGACAAACTATTTTCAGGATTGGTGGATATGACCGTTATCATTACAGCACGCTTGTGTATGCATGGAGGATTCTATGTTTTTATATTCCAGAAATGATTTTGGTTCTGATGCTAATTGCCGATTTCCATTTCATTGATCTATTTCTTAAACTTAGCTTATTTAACCTCTTTATACCTCATGCCTCTTACCCCAGAGCACAAAGAATAATATAGATTTGAGAAGATTATTTCAGGAGAGGGACAGGTCCTGAGTGAGACGAATAGCTCTTACAAATTTCTCACAGGAAACCTCACCTCGAGGATACCTCTTATTCAAAGGTAAGCTGATACAAATTCTGTTTTGTACTGTGTTGTCTTCCTCAGTTTATTCCAATACTTCAGCTACGACAATTATCACAATATCCAGTGTGGGGCCACATGGGTACGAAGAGAATAACAGTGTAGAAAGTGGTATGAGAACAGGAAAATATAATTAAGTGGGAGCAGAAAACAGCAAATACAATGTTAGCTAACCCTTACTAGTTACCCTGAGAAAATTACTTTTAAAGTACTTAACTCATTTACATAACAGAGTGATGTAGGTAATATCATGACACCATTTTACCAATGAAAAAGTTGAGGAACAGAGAGATAAAGCAATTCGCCCAACCTCACAGATTTAGTAAGAAATGAAGCCAGGATTCAACCCAGGCTGTCTGACTCGATGACCTGTGCTCCCAGCCAATACAAACAGTACAAATGTTGACAGTGTTGAAGAGAAGTCACTAAAGTTTCCACAGTTCATTGGAAAGGATACAAAAGATAAATATTGACCCCAGAAAGTTAGAATATTCAAGGATAACCAGACTATCTCTTTATCTATTTCTTTCTCCATCTCTCTCTATTTTGATAGATATATTCCAAATATATATATTCCAACATTAGAGCTTTTGAAACGGTAGCAAAATCAATCCTTATTTCAAGTCTCTTGACTTCCATAACACTTTAGTGTCCTGACCCTCCCCTTAACTCAATAATAAGAGTGACTTCAATAATTGTCAACTTTTCATTAAACACATGTCCTCTGAAGCAGGTGCTGCGTTAACCTCTTTCTACGCAATAACATATTCAACTCTACGTGCATGCCTCTTCATCTTCTTCTCCCTTCCTCTTCCTACGTGTGAGCATTCATCCAAGTTTCATTTCCGGTATGTGATTCAATAATCTCCTCTTTTAGACCCTTTCCAATCTACATTCTGGCTCTACTCTCTCTGCCAGCTTCCAGCTCCACATTTGTGACCATCTGCTCCCCAAGTTCATCTTGATGTTGGGCTGGCAGAAATTACGTTTGTTTTTTATCAAAATTGAAGTTGTTTTCTTCTCACAAATTGTTTGTTCTAATGTCTTTCAAATGACCATCAATGCAACTTCCATCTTTTCAGTCTGTTATCTGGAACCATCTTTGACACGTTCCTCTAAGTCGTGCCTCTATACGACCGGCTCTTAGTCCCACCGAGTCATAAGTCTTTCAATCACGTTCCCAGTTAACTCTTCCTCTTCATTCCACTTGTTACACCTTCCCTCGGGCTTGAACAAGTCCACCAAAAGGGTCTCCTTTTTAACCTTTTAATCTTATTGCCAAATTAGTTTTCCTAAAGTTCAGCTTTTTTTCTCAAATGCTTATATATTTATGACAGTTTTATACACAATAAGATACAATTATGAACTCACCATCAAATTTTAATTTTACTTATTTTTCTGATATGTGTATGTTTCATCTTTTTTTCTGGTTTTATTGAGATATAATTGACACATAACATTCTATAAGTTTAAGGTAAACAAAATAATGATTTGATATATGTATATACTGCAAAATGCTTACCACAAGTTTAGTTAACATCCATCACCTCACAGGTACAAAGATTTTTTTTCCTTGAGACGAGAACTTTTAAGATCTACCCTCTTAGCAACTTTCACATATACAAACAGTATTGTTAACTATAGTAATCATGTTGTACATTACATCCCCCAAACTCATTTATCTTATAACTAGAAATTTGTACCTTTGACCACCTTTACCCAATTCCCCCACCCCCACCCCCATCCCTGGCAACCGCAAATCTGATCTCTGTTTCTACGACTTTGCTGTTTTTTTTTAGATTCCACATATAAGTGAGAATGTACAATGTTTATCTTTCTCTGTCTGACTTATTTCACTCAGCATAATGCCTTTAAGGTCTATCCATGTTGTCACAAATGACAGGATTGCCTTATTTTTATGGCTGAATAGTATTCCACTATATATACCATATTTTCTTTATCCATTTCTCATCACTGGACACTTTGGTTGTTTCCATGTCTTGGCTATTGTAAATAATACTGCGATGAACATGGGGGTGCCGATATATCATTGGGATAGTGATTTTGTTTCCTTTGGGTATATATCCAGAAGTGGAATTCCCGGATCATATGGTAGTTCTCTTTTTAATGCTTTGAGACGACTATACTGTTTCCCATAGTGGCTATAACAATTTACATTGCCACCAACAGGGCACAAGGGTTCCCTTTTCTCCATATCCTCGCAAGCATTTATTATCCCTTGTCTTTTTAAAAAAAAATTTTTTTTTTTTTTTTGTGAGGAAGACCAGCCCTGAGCTAACATCCGTTGCCAATCCTCCCCTTTTTGCTGAGGAAGACTGGCCCTGGGCTAACATCCGTGCCCATCCTCCTCTACTTTATATGGGATGCCGCCACAGCGTGGCTGACACGCAGTGCGTCGGCGGGCGCCCGGGATCCGAACTCTCGAACCCCGGGCTGCCAAACGCGGACAAAACCGCTACGCCACCGGGCGGCCCATCCCTTGTCTTTTTGATGATGGTCATTCTAACAGGTGTGAGGTGGGATCTCATGGTGGTTTTAATTTGCATTTCCCTGATGAGTAGTGATGTTGAGCACCTTTTCGTATAACTGTTGGCACCGTTGGTAAATGTCTACCAAATTTCTAACCACTCCAACATTTGAGTTCAACTCACCCCGGCCTACTTATTTTTACTCTCCTTTTTATTATTTCTTTCCATGTATTCTATACCCCAATAAAACTTAATCACGGTTCCCCGAATAAGACATGCCATTTTCTTTCCAGTGTTCGCTTTTTTCACTATTTCTTCCATTTGAAAATGCATCTTTCCTTGCTGAAATAATGACCATCTTTCAAGGTCCCATTTAAATGTCTTCCATGAAATCCTCCCTGATGGCCCAAGAAGAAGTAATTATAGCATATTAGTTGTTTTTATATGGTCCTTACTGCTTTTAACATGTATTATATTTATTTGTGTATGTCTTATTTTTATACATGACTGTATAGAACTCTGTAGCAATAGGCATCATATCTTGTAAATCATCATCATTGAGTCAATCAGGATCCAGGGTTTGGGGCACAGATGGCATTCTCAAATTAAGAGATCTTGGAAATGTGTGGGCAAGGTATAGAGAAACCACAGGGACCATGGCATATCCCGGGCTTATAACAGCACAGCTGTTACCACCTCCACACTTTAGGAAGCAAGGAAGGGAGTGATTCTTAGAAGGATTGATCTGTGAAGTGAAGGCCACACTGAGAGGTGCTGTGATGTTTAGTGGAGAGTCCAGCCAGCCCAAGACAATCCTGTAGGACGGGTCCAGATGCAGTAAATGCCACCCCTTCATTCTCCTCCTCGTCTACAATCTCCTGCTGGCGCTCCAATTGGCCAAAAGCAATCCAGAGCCAAAGGACAAAAGAGCCTGTTGACTCCATATAGACCAGTCTCCTGTGGCAGAAAACTGGGTGGAGAAAGGTGGAGAGGGGATCTGGGGCCAAACCAAAGAGATCTGACACAATCCCTAAGATTTTACATTTAATAAATTTATTTTGATTTAACATTTAATAAATATTCATGGAACACTCTTTCAATTTGCAAATGCAACTTCATGACAGTTTGAGGCTGAGATATTTTAAAGTTTGTAAGATCTAACTGATCTCCTTTATTATTTCTTTCCAAGCACAGTTTTTTCACTCTGCTCAACTCAGCAATAAAGGAAAAACCTTTTTCTTTCTTCCCCCAAACGTGTACTCTTATGATCTTTCTTGAGAATGAGATGACTTTCCAATATTGAACTGATGCTGACATAGGGATTCTCTTTTAAATGTAGATTTAAAAAATGACAATTTTCTTGGAGGAAGAAAAGGCTAGTGAAAAATGAGCTACCTGGTTCCTAAATTTTACGTGTCTTTTGCCAAAGATTGTAAAAAAATCAAGATTTCTTTTCTTTTTTAACTTGCTATTTACCTTGAACTTTCACTGGGGTTATCTATTTTTGTAGACCTCCAACATGTGCTAAGTCAAAGAAAGAGCAATGCGACATCTGAAGTACAAGGGATTCAATTCTTTATGCTGAGTAGATTTTTTGAGCTTCTAATACTATCACTTATATGCATTTCTCTCTGTTCAGATGTTATGATTTTAAATAAAGAAAAAAACCCACCAACAACCAAAAAATGAAAAACACAAACTTAATGTTGCATTAAATATATGTATTATATACTATATTATGTATTTATATAAACTAAAGAAGTCGCAAAATAATTCAAAGAAATATCTCTATATGAATAATATGTGATGTGATTAAAATGTCAACATGAAGAAAACATTTAATATTTTATATGATGACAATGATGATGAAGAATGATCATTTTCCTTGTCTTCAATCCAAGTTTGATTTTAGTTGCTGTCTCAGGATATTATTTTTCCTCTTATCATTCTTTTGAATGGCATTGATGTCAACTGTTCTTTATTATTGCCACTAGTTACTAATGTGATCTTATAAATAAGAAAGTAATAAATGCCATGTTGTCCAAATAGATAATTTATGCTAATTGTGAGGTATAGGTTTGACAAGATTCATGTTTCGTTTTTAGATTTCTGGGCTGAAAAATTCTATAAAACAAACAAATAAAAAGCCACCTAAACTTTCTCACCTTAAATGATATTCAGAGGGATCTAATTTATCAAAGATTACATCATATTAGAACATTCTCATATGTCTTCTCTTTGCTTTTCTCTATATAGAAGAATTCTGAATTCTTTCAAATATCACCTAGGCAAAGAGCATCAGATACTGATATGATTGCCTTTGACCTTGAAATGTTTATTCCCTGTAGCAGATAGCTGGCTGGCCACCAAAATGGCATAGTTTCCTTACATAGAACAGAGTTATGTTGGAAGGGGATGGCTTGAGTAAACATGGGCTGCATTCCCCAGGCCTCCTTGCCTCTGAGAGGCGCCATGTGCCTAGTTCTCACCAATAGAATGTGTGTAGAAGTGATATGTCACTTCCAGGCCAAAGTAGTTAAGAAGAAGATATGCTTTTTCTAAGACCCTAAAGGGAGTCAAAGTTATAAGGGGGAAGAAACCTGGGATACTGAATGACCAAGGAAAACCATCCATTGACCAGGTATATCGGCAATGGACTGTGACATGAGTGACCCAAATTTTCCATTTGTATTATGTCTCTGAGATAATATTTATCATCTCAGTGAGTGCCATGATATTGAAATATAATATATATTATATACAATTTATAACAAATATAAATTTACAAAATACAATTACAAAAAATATTATAAAATACAAAATATCATATATTTATACATATACATTTGCCAAAGCTGTGTGTGTGTATATATATATTTTATATATAATTTATATATATGTTTATATATGTGCATATATATGTAAATATACACATACACATGATATATTTTTATTTTCCTTCATTAAAGAAAAAAGTTCTGAAAGACAAAAAATGAAATGAAAAAGAACATTGTTGCTTTTACTTCTACCTTTAGTTAATACACATCAATGTAAAAGTGGAGCCAGCAGAGACTACAATTGTTTTGCACCCATTACCTTAAAGAACTGTCTCTGCTGATTCTTAATTACAGCTAGAATGTGAATAGCTTGTAAGCAAGAGAGCAAGAAAAGCCTATCAATTTAGTATTTAAGTATCAGTATTAATTACTCTTTTGAAGAAATGTGTGATTGTACAAATTGCTCAGTGATGATTACAAAGGAGTTTGCATTTGCAAACAAATGCCTGTGCAATTTGCCTGGTAAGCACCACTTACAGAATTAAAAAAGTGTAGCCCTTGATGTCAGACAAGCGATTCACGCAGTGGTTGCTGTGCCTGCTTCAGAGGTGTTCTGTTTTGACTGTCCGCTTCTAACGGCTTCATTACTCAGTCTCCCAAATGTGCTCATCTGAGTACCACCTCGGGGTTTGTCTTCCCTCGTTATGACCTGTACTATTACTTACTTGGTGTTTTCCCCAGAAGAAGCCCGCTTAAAAATTTATGTAAAATATCTCTCTTGACTCCACTTCTGCTACCAGCGATTTCCCCATATATTTGTTCCCTTGTGCTATAAACTCCTTAAGAGACTTGTTTTTATTCCTTGTCTCCAATTCATCTCTGGCCATTCTCTTTTAACTTAACATACTTCCATGTGACTTTTGTCTTCATCATCCACAACCATTACGTTTTTACACAGTCATCAAGAGCTTCACACTTCTAAACCCAAAGGTCCCGGTCCTCATCTTCATGACCATCAGCAACATTTGACACAGTCGATGAGTTCTTCTTCCCTGATACCTTTTCTTCACTTGGCTTCCAAAACCCCACACTCTGTTGATTGATGGTATTCATTGTCCTCCTGTCCCATTGGTCACTCCCTCTCAGTCTCCTTTGCCAATTCCTCCTCTTCTCCCTAACCTCTTCAGGCCCAAGTGTCTCAGATCTCAGTCTATAGTCTTTCTGTCTACACTCTCTCCCTTGGTAATCTCATCCAGTTTTGTAGCTTTAAATTTTTTTATTTCCAACTATCTTTAAATTTATATATCATACAGACTCTGGACTCCAACAGCGTACTTGACATCTTGAGACACTTGGATGTCTAATAGACAAGTATGACTTAACATGTCCTGAACAAATCTCACGATCTACCCCCATGACCATATAATCTGATCTACCCACAGCTTGCAGCATTCTAGATAATAGCCCTTTTCCAGTTGCTCAGGCCAAGAACCTTGAAAGTTTCTTCAATTTATGTTGCTCTCTCTCAACCTCATACCTTATATCCAATGTCAGGAAATCCTGTTGATTCTGCCTTACAAACATACCTAGACTCTGACTGCTTCTCACCTTCTCCATTACTACCCTCCTGGTTGGATCCACTGTCATCTTTTACCTGGATTGCTGCAACAGCCTTGTAGTCCTTTAAAATATAAGTAAAGCCATGTTAGTCCTCTTTTCAAACTTTCAGTGGCTCCTATCTCATTCAGAGTGAAAGTGAGTGAGTGCTCACAGGGGTCTGCTTGGATTCAACTTGCCTCTTTGTCTTCATCTACTCACTTGTCTCTCCTTCTTTCTCTTTCAGACATTCTGGCCCACTTGCTGCTCTCAAATATACCAGATACATGCCAACGCAGGACTTTTGCACTGGATGTTGCCTCTACTAAGAATATTGCTTCTCCACATATCCACATGGCTAACCTCATCTCCTTCATGTCTTTGTTGAAACAGCATTTTCTTAACTTGAAGCTCAATTTGACCATCATATTTAAAATTTACCCTATTTCCTTGCCCTGCTATACTTCTCTTATTTTTCCATAGCAATTTTCAATCTCAAATAGCTTATTTATATCTATTCTGCATCAACAGTAGCCCCTTTTAGAATATAAACTCCCCATGGGCAGGATTCTTTGCAATTTTTACTCACACATCCTTAGCAGTTGGAACCATGTCTGCAACAAGACAGACATTCAACAAATATTTATTGCATGAACCAAATACAGGAACGGAGCAAGCTTGTGTATTACCTGATCCACTTGTTCTTCCACAGTATTGAACTTAATTGATCATTGAACTTGTGCCCTCTTCAAATGAGTAGGTATGGATTATCTAAACATTTTAGTAATTTTTCACTACTCCATGTGAGTGGTTTATGGAGTATCCAGTTATTTAATAATGATATAATCTAATACTTTTCAAATATCAAGAAAACCAAACTGTAGATAGGTTAATAATTTGCTTAATGCTCTAAATCTTGTAAGAAATGCAGTCTAAATCTGTCTCTGCAATCCAGTTAATTGATTCTTCAAACTTTCTGTGGTGGAACTCACAATCGATCACAGAACTTTTGTAAAGTATAATAAAAATAACCAGAAAAATAAAAATTAAAAAAGGCACAAATAATACAAAGTCCATTTGTTTAATATTAGGTTCAACAGAATTGTCAAGTTGTTAAACATTTCTAAATGCTTACTCTCAATTTCTGTATTTATCTTATCATGAACAGTAATGCAGTGTTGGCAAACTAGGGGTCCTAGAACCACACTTGGTGTAGTGCCACCCTAACCTGTAATGCCTCCCCATTCCCATCTCTTTCTCTACTCTTGATCTGAATCTGCAAACTTCATACATGTAACTAACTACTGTTGTATTGTCACCTGTCACATCCACACTAAGTAAACTGTGCCATATGCACCTTAATCTATTACCAGTAGTGTAGTCCCTGAGAATATAGGATAAAGATCTAATAAAGACTTTATACAGGGGCCAGCCTGGTGGCGTAGTGGTTAAGTTCCTGCACTCCGCTTTGGTGGCCAGGGGTTCCCAGGTTTGGATCCCGGGTGCAGACCTACCCACCGCTTGTCAAGCCATGCTGTGGTGGCGTCCCGCATATAAAGTAGAGGAAGATGGGCACAGATATTAGCCCAGGGCCAGTCTTCCACAGCAAAAAGAGGAGGATTGGCAACAAGATGTTAGCTCAGGGCTAATCATCCTCACCAAAAAAAAAAAAAAACTTTATACAAACTTCTTCTCAGACAAGATGACTTATTATGCCAAACTTGTCCCTTCTAGAAAATCTTCCAACAGAGTTAGACAACTCTGTGTACATGAACCTGCTGACTGAAGGAGGCTAGGAGAGCAGGGCTCTTTTCATCTCCCTGGTCACTCCTTTGGTCAAGATGCTCAACAAATTGGCAGCAGAAGCAGCAGTTTCCCTGTCAGACTTGTCATGGGGAGAGAGCACATTTCAGCATAAACGATTGCGTCCAATGGTTGTCCGGGAAACAGTTTTGCAATCTGAGTTTAATCAAATTCACTGGGTTTCCACAGCATTACAAGCAGTTCATTACTGTCATTTCCCCGCAGATGACTCTATTCCTCAGTACCACTTACCCACTTAACACCTCCTGGCAATGGCCAGTGCCAGCCATCTGCCTCTGCGGTGCCAAAAGTAATAACTTCTGGTGCAGAACATGAACATTATGTTATTATATTTAATCTTTCCTCTGTGTGTTATCATTCAGCATAACCACCCTTCTGGATTATAGAGAATTAGATGGCAAATAATATTGCTTCCATATTGTTTTCCCCTCCCAGTTTCTGTGGTTGGCTGCCAACAACCAGCCACTCTCTGGACCCAATGCGAACCATTAGCTACTGTTACAACGCCCGCTCATTGCTCAAGGCCTCAGTGAATCGGATGGTGTGGAATGTACAGGCAGCACTGTGTCTGTTGTTGAGTCTCCCTGCAATGAGTTTTTGAGGTTTTCAGCATGGAACACCGTCTAGAGCATGGCTTATAGAACACATAATTTTGATTCTCTCCATCATGGTGGGGTATTTGTTTTCCATTCCTAAATTCCTGTGGGGAAAGAATTGTGGGATGAATTGTACATGCTTATCATAACACTCTGATGATTCCACTGTGAAATCTTGGGCAGATAAGATGTGGCTGATGACATAAAAAAAAACCCTCAAGTCAGCATAAGGGAAAATAATAACAACAACAAAAACCCCACAAAATTGATATGTAGCATCTTGCAAGCAAAAGCTAGTTGTTTGACCCAGGATTTTTATCTTTCACCTTTAATGTTGTGTAGAATTTTGGTTCCCCAAAATTTGATATAACAGGTGTCCCTGAGTCTGAAAAGTGACTCCTCATTCATTCACTTAATGTTCTGTCAATAAATATTTATTAAGTGCCCACTATGTTTTTCTTTGTAGTATTTCAAGATGTCTAATGTAACATTTTTCTAATGTGGGATCATGGGTGTTATAAAAAGAAATTATTGTATGGTCAATCAAGTTTGAAAAAAAAATTGGATTAAACAAAGGTAATCATGCTCATTTATACCATGGTTTTGGAGAGCTGACAATGGGCTAATGTGTATTGAGAATTTCCAAGTGGAGAATTTAAAAGGTCATATTATCAACAGTGTTTTGGTTAACTGGATGTCCCTGCTCTTTTGCATTTTCCTATAGAATATCTTATAGCCCTAGTAATTCTCAGAATATATTGTGGTAATTTTATCTTTACAGTCTACTGCTCACTGACTATCTATGTGACTACCCATCCCCCAAATGGGTGTTATGTCTAGTTTTTGTCTACGATCTTAAGCAAATTGAAGGATAACAGAATGGATGTGAGTTCTACAGGCTCTGTACTTGCCTGTAGTGGTGGTCACAGATGGGGCATAATGTGATGTCAGGGTCAAGAGATGGGAAGAGTCTGGATCTCTGAGTCAGCATTTGAAGAGAGTGGTCTTGAAGAACTACAAGACTAGAGTGAAATTTGCATGAATAAGAAATAAATTGTTATGGCTAAGCCCCAGAGATTTGGGAGTATGCTACTGCACCATAGCATAGCTGATCTTGATTGCTTTATCCATAATGAAGCTACTGTGGGTGACCTTTCTTATCTATGGCCTGGGATTGTATCCTTACAAAAGGGATTATCTTCCTGATCATGATTCCGTGTTCAGATTTTACTAATTCATCATTACCTAATAAGTATTTGGAAGAAAAAAATTTATTTTGAAAAGGTTGGAGGAGAATCAATACAATAAGTTGTGTTTCTTACAAAAAGATTTCCAGTAGGTGCTGCATCTGAGAGAGAATGTGTTGGAGCCTATGAGTGCCCCATGTCTGAGGGAAGATTCTTTCTTTGACTCAGATAGGATTTTTTCCACTTAATTTATGAGTCTGGGCAAAAACATAAATCCCCTTCACCTTCAAGGAAAGCCTTTGGTCCTAAAGCGATTGCCTGAAGAAAGAAGCCATTTTATCAGAAACTTAAGTATCTTCATTACAACATAAACAACATTTATTATGTCCACTGCTTGGCAGGACACTCTCCTGAGCTCCATGAGAATTTACATAATTTGGCCCCTGGGATTTTTACAGTCAAAGCAGAGGCACTTAACATTTCCTCCCCTTCTCGGCACACGTGATGAATGAGAGTCACATGAATGATGCATCTACCTGTTCAAGCCCATGATTATACACCATTTCCAGTGAAAAGTTGGTCATTCCTCCTTTCCTCTCCCACTCAGGAGAGCATATCGCAATGCAAATGAGCAAGAGGGTTATTCAAGGTATAGCCTTGAATGTGTCCTATTTGTTTAAAGGAATACTCTGTAAACTTTGGTATTTTAATATTATAAGTGAAAAGTTACTTGGGACTTGCACAACAGCTGACCGTCACATGATGATGATGATGATGATGATGATAGTTACTATTTATGGAATTTCTGTATACAAAGAATTGCTCCAAATATTATATGTAAATATAGACGCAGAGTTGTTTTTTATATCAATTTACTTAATCCTTAGTCCTCACTGCAACCATCCAAAAGGGCATTATTACTTTCTCCTACTTTGCAGAAGAGGAAACTGAGGCACAGAGCAGCAAGTAACTTGCCCAAAGTTGTGCAGCTGGTAATTAGCAGAACTAAGATTAAGTCATCTGCCAAGATGTCTTCAAAGCTCATGCCATTTTACAACACTAAAATATTATAAAATAGCACTAAATATCATAAAATAGTATGTCATAATATTTACGGTTGAGAACAACTAAGCTGCTCTTAGTTAACTACTAGATTTTGGGCATCAAACTTTCCCTGTCTCTGGAGGAGCTGGGAAATTTACCATAAAGTCTTTTGCAACCTGAAGAAGTTAGAGTTCTTTTAAGAAACAAAGACTGACTATTGCCACCACATTGGGGGACTGGTGGAAAGAAAAATGGCACATGGGTTACTCTTCCGTTTTATGTTGGAGAACGCCTCTGCAGATTCAAAGCTCTGGGATTCAACAAGTGGCTCTGCCTCTTGCTCTGCAACTGCTCTGATTTTCGTGTATCCATTCATCCACTATTATTGATTGAGTGTGCACTCTGTGTCTAGCACCATTCCAGGGTCTGCACACACAGCATTGGACAGACAGGTCAGATCCTTGCCCTCATGATGCTTACCTTCCAGTGGGAGGAGACAGAGAATGCACCAGGACACAGGTTCATCAGAGCACTGATTTCAGAGAATGATAAATTAATTAAAGAAAATAACACTGAGTAATGTGAGCCACAGTAACTGTGGAGAGGGTAAAAAAAAATCACTGAAGAGAAACAGAAGAATATGTGGGGCATAATGTTAATGGAAAGTATAGAATACAACGTTCTATCTATACTGCTTTTTTATGACATGAAATTGAAGATGCACGTAAATAAAACATTGATGTTTTCAGAATGACATTTGTAGGTAATTCTCTTCTTGTATTGCTATTATTTTCAAGCTAGTTTTTGTAATAACACAATAAATTCAAAGTGTTTTTGCTTCAAAAACAATGTAAAAGCTTCAGTGATATTTTAATAAAGAAAAATTAGGGAAAAATACAAAAATAAACCATCACACAATGTTGATATGTACTACTCAGTTGTCATAAAAAATGAAAACAATGAAGACAATATAGCAACCTAAGAATGTTTGTGATACAGTAAGAAAACACAGAATGCAAAATTATTTATGATGGCTATTATCATAACCACATAATATTTTACACGCATAAAACAAAGAGATGAACGTTGCCCAGACAATGAAGTCAGTTGAATAGTAGGGAAATTGGATTATAGATGATATTTTCTTACTTTGGGTATTTAGGAAATAATTTTTAAACTGTTCAAATGATCTTGAAACAAAGTGAGCACTCTAACGATTTTGGATGATCCTTGCTGACTTCATTGAGGGGAAGCAAAAGTTTTCCTTATTTGACTTTCATATAAAGTGTTATTCTATAAAAGTTTTAATATATGTTGCTCTTGCAAATGGGCCTCCTAAACTTCACATAAATTCATTTTCAATTCAGTAGTTAATCATCACCAGACAGACACACACTCTAGGTAGGCTGCTTAATCCATCAAACAGTTGATCTCTTCAAGGTTAGATACAAGTGGTGCTTGACTTTGTTCTTTTCTGTTTATTTTTTGTCTGTGTTGAGGTTACTTCCCTATAAATCTAATTTACAAGTTTTCTCCTCACTGCAGTGCCTGGAAGATGGCTAATTTTCTCCCCTAAGCTTGTGACAATGATAATTTTAGAAGTTTTTCTAATTTTAGCTTCTCTTTGTCTTTTCATTTTTCTCTATACCTACCACCGTTTATACTAAGTTTTGATATTAGTCGTTTGCATTTTACCATCACCACTTACCATGCAGGATACAATGGAATTTCCATTTAGAATAGGAAATATTTTATCCTCAGAGGCAATGGTCACCGACATGTGATCTTGTAAGTCTTTCTACCTAGTGACTCACAGATGACTCTGGACACCCTGATTATTTGAGGAGTTGTAAGGTCATGCCATTTTAAATGTGAATGTGCTATCGTGTTATTTTTATAGTTTGCATGGAATGCAGATGAGTAGTGTGAACGTTTGTATCTCATCTGATCTTCATTTGCTTCCAACGGTCAATGTAGAAGCTAGATGAACCACTAACAGTGCTTCCAGGCCCAGAACAAGTTAATGACAGGCCTGAAATGGATGTTCCTACCAAGCAATTACAAGGTTTCAGCTGGCTTGGGATCCCAGCAGAACAGCAGGGGAATCTTTCAGTGTCTGAAACATCGTTGTGACTGCAGTGTCTTCTGCCCAGCCTTTGTTATACTGAACATGCAATATGTGGATAACAGTAACCATTTTTTTCTCTCATCAGTCATTATTGATTCAAGTGTTCATTAAAACATCACTATGTGCCAAGCAATGGTTAATTCATCAGATTAAACCAAACACTAACCCTCTGTATCACGGACCTTTGACTAGAGGTGCAGACAGGAAAACATTTAAACAAATACATAAGTATGATATTGTAGAGAGTGATAAGAACTGCAAAGGACGTTACGCTGGGTAATAGGATAGAAAGAGGCCGAGTTGGAGGCTGGCTGCTTAGATAGGGTGGTCAGAGCGGGTATCCCTAAGAAGTGACCAGCCAGGTGAAGAGCTGGGGACTGTGTACCTGGTAGAGGCAACAGCTAGTGTTAAGCCTCAGCAGCAGGAAGAAACTCGAGGTGCTTGAGCAATGAAAGGAAGCCACTGCGGCTTGAACAGAGTGAACCAGGGAGTGGATGGCAGAGACGAAGCTGGAGGGGGAGACATGGGCCAGGTCAGGGACTGGCAAGCTAGGGCCCAGGGGCGAATCCCACTACCCACCTGTTTTTGGTGAACTGAGAATGTTTTTTGCAGATGAACACTTGCAATCAATATGGTGATAGAGAACATTGACTTTGAATTCCAATTAAGCAAAATGTTACCCCCCACAAACAAGAATTTCATTCTTGTAATTATTAGTTGAGTATTACAAAAATTATACGTTTATATTTTAATAACATTTTGTTATTCAATAATAATAAAATTATTATTTTTGCATTTTGAAATTTGCTAAAGACTTTTGTCAAAATCTGTTTCCTCTCTTTTGATAAAAGTGGCTAATAATATCCTTGATTTTCCCTCTTGGCCCACAAAACCTAAAATATTTACTTACCAGCTGTCTTTACAGATCAAGTTTGTTAACCTCTGTGTTATATTATGCCAACTACTGTGGGAACACACTTTTCTTTTTTAATCATTCTAAGTTTTTTTTCCTTAATGACATCTGGTTCCATTTTTTTCTTATAACAAATATGCTCAATGAATGACTACATGTGATATTGTTAAGAAATAATACAGAGTGAAAAAATAGCACTTCGGTTTATAGATGATGCTAAAATTCTGCAGTTGATATTTCTACTTCTGTTTCTGTTTTTTTCTCAGCCCTGTCAATCCAGTTTCCAAATCCACATGTAAACACCTCCCTTTGGATGTAATTGACATACAACATTGTATTAGTTTTAAGCTATACAACATAATTGATATATGTATATACTGTGAAATGATCACCACAATAAGTTTAGTTAACATCCATCACCACACAGTTACAATTTTTTTCTTATGATGATAACTTTTAAGATTTACTCCCTTAGCAACTCTCAAATGTACAGTACAGTATTATTAACTATAATCACCAAACAGGACATTACGTTCTCAGGACTTATCTTACTAATTTGTAAATTTTTACTTTGACAGGGAGAAGCCTGACTGCATTACCTACAATATATTTGCTTATTTAATCCTCATACGTATACACATAAAATCATTTCAGAATTGCTTACCCATTCTTCTAGAAGAAACAGATTTACAAACTAAAGCCCAGCATTTTTAAACAGTTCTTATTTGCCTTTAGCCTCAGAATATCTAGTCAAAATCCTGTTTTCCAAAGTTACTTAGGTAACTTCCTTTCTTCCTCTCCCCTTCAGTGAGGTTCTGCTATTCATTTGTGACAGAAGTAGGTTCATTTATTACTGCTTATATTCTACATTGGGTTCCCCTTCACATGCTGGTTGGTTTTGCTTACATGTTTATTTTTGTATATTTTTTGTTACTATGGTTCTAAGAGTCAAAGTGCTGCAATAAAGTAAACTCCTCTCTTGCCTGCTCCTCTGTTCCCATTCTCCACTTCTTTCCACCCTTTCCCACCCCACGGAGGTTACCAATGTATTTAGTTGCTTCTTTATCCATCCTGCATTTTTTTTGCACAAATGAGCAGATATAGGTATATTTTTATAGCCCCTTTTTCTTGCATGAAGGAGAATATACTATAGATGTTTTTCTGTACTTTGCTATTTTCACTTTACAGGACATTCTGGAAATCACTCCAGATCAATATGCAGAAGCGATTTCATTCTTCTTAAAGCTTCACAATACTACATTTGTGGCTGCACCATCATTTATTCAACTACTCTCCTACAGACAGGCATTCAGATTTTCTCCAAAATTTTGCAGTTACAAATAAGGCTGCAATGGATAACCTCATGCATATGTATTTTCAGATTGTTGGAAGAACTACAGGACAAAAGGTACATGTGTGTGTAGTTTTGTCAGGTTTTGCCAAATTCCCCTTGTGAGGGGTTCTACCCAGCGGCATTCCCACCAGCAAAGAGCTCCTGACTCGCACAGCCTCGCCAACAGAATGGCTTATCAACTATTAATTTGTGCCATCTGATAGGGGATGAATTCTGTGTCAGGGTTTTAACTTTCATTTCTCCAATTATGAATGACTGGTTCTTCACATCTTTCAGGGCGATTTTTACATCTTCTTTTGTGAATTGCCCTTGTCTTTCCACATTTTTTAAAATCAGATTTTTTGGCCTTCTGTGCCTCAATTTTTAAGCGTTCTTTACCTATTGGAAACATTAGCTCTTTGTGGCATATTTCATGCATATTTTCTCCCAGTTTTTCAGTTGTCTTTTGACTTTATTTATATTGTTGTTGTTGTTTTTGCCACGTGACTTCCTTTTTTATTACAGTAAAATGTATCAATCTGTTTTTGTATTGCTTTTGGATTTAGAGTCATAGCTTTCTCTAAAGTAGAGTTTACCCATGTTTTCTTCTAGTACTTGTATAGTTTCATATTTTAACATTTAGGTCCGTAATTTGTCTGGAGTTTATTCTTACACATGGTGTGAAATATGGATCCAATTTTATCTTTTTCCAAATGGCTACCCGGTTGTCCCAATACCATTTATTTAAAAATCCTTCTTTACCCCCATGCCTCAAGATTCTACCTTCATTATACACTAAATTTCCATAAGTGCTTGGACTATTTCTAGGCTTTCCTTCTATTCCTCTGGCCTATTAGTCTATATGTGCACCCATTCCACATGGTTTAGTTATAGAGGCTTTATATAGTACGTTTTAATGTTTGCTAGGGCTGGATATTCTCAGAGTTTTTCTTTTCAAAGTTTATTTTTTTCCTGGGTATTCTTATATATTTGTTTTTCCATATGAACTTTACTATCAATTTGTCTAACTCCACAAAATAGCTCATAAACGAGAAACTTAGGTAAAAGTTAAGAAGGAAATAAAAAGGACAGGGACAAGGAAGGACAAGGAAAGGACAGCCTGCTTCCCCAAGCCTCTTATATCCAGATAGGAACACTGCTCACCTCCAATAATAGACTTGTTACTGGGCACCTAGTCTGTGCCCAGGCATTACAGCAGGCTCTGAGAATAGAGCAGTGAACCCGACAGATAGAGGGGCCCTTGCTATGAAGACATGGACAAAAGTCTTAGCATTGCGAAGCACAGTTTGGAAGTGGTCCTTATGTATGCATGCTTTTCTCTTCTTGCTATGAATTCCTAGGAAATAAAATAGAGAATTTTGAAATAACATGATAAAGTCCAAAACAGAACTCATGATCTCCCTAGATTGCCAAGTCATTCATTTCTAGGTCACTCTTGACACTCACCTCTTTTTACTGCAAATATCTAATCAATCACTCTCTGTATATTTCACTTCCATAATGCCTCTCAAGTCCATACGTTTCTCTCCAGCTTACTTCCACTCTTCTGATCCAGGCCTCCAGGCCAACATAATTTTCATCTGGACCACTGCATGTATGTCTAAATTCTCTCTCTCCACTTCTCACTCAGCAGCCGGAATGACCATGATGTTTACAAACGTGACTCAGATCACGTCTCTCCCCAGCTTCACACACTTCAATGGCTTGTGAACATCCTCGGGCAAATGTCCCAACTCTTTCATGGTTCAGGAGATTCTGCACGGTCTGGCCTCTGCCCATGCCACGCTGCTGATACCCTCAGTCACTATGCTATCACCACACTGGCTCTCTCCAGCTTCTAGAAAGTGCTCTGCTCTTTCCATGGGCTCTTCCAATGCCTGTAACCTCCTCCATCCACCCTCCTGCTAGATAAACTACTGGTCCCCTCATCCAGGTTTAAACATACCCTTTTGGAGGAAGCATTTCTTGTATCCCCATCCTTCATCCGGATTCCCTATTCTGCACTGTTGTTACCGAGCAATGGGCTTGCTCTGCTCACCACGATCAGAGCCAATGAATCACAACGAGTTAGGGATCGAGAAACGAATTTTTAATTCGATTAGCCAGCATAACCAGGAAGACGGTAGACTAATGTCTCAAAAAATCACATCTTCAAAGATGACAGAATCTTGAGGCAGTTATATAGGGAAAGTGGGCAGTAAGGAGCGGGTGCAGGGATGTTGGTCTCCAGGCATGACAGGCTCTAGGCATCACGTTGATCCATCCTTCTGTCAGCTGTGATGGATACTTGTAGGTGTGTTTTCCGCCTGTGGTCAGCCTGTTCCTGGAGAGAAACTCCTAGAACAAAGTTTTCAATTTATCAAGCTATTGGGGAGTACATATGTAAGCAGAGGCCATAAATCAGGAGAGCATGTGAATTTTTTGGAGTACATGCAGAGCAGTGAATAGTTACACAGAGGAGGGGCTGGGGCCATTTAGTGTAACAAGATGGCCTCACTTATACCGTCACTGAGCTGTGTGTTCTTTCAGATCACTTACAATAAACAACTCTAATATTTATTGATTGAAGACAAGAAAGAAGAAAGAAAGGAACAATTGAACCCCAAACTGAATCTTTCCAACATCTGAGCAGTACAGAGTCTGCAGTACTTTGGGTGATAGTGTTGATGGGGTACTAGCTGTCGAAAATTGAATACAGTTTTCTTCCTTGCAGATAGACTCATTTAGATTTACGAATTTAAAATGTATACCTTTTTATACAGTCTTCTATAATTACTGTGGTTTGGATTACAACTTGCCATTTGAGATTTTTATTTCAAGCACTCGAATAACAAAAGGCGACCGTTTCTCACATTATCTCCAACACTGCCAGGTGTTCTTCCATCATCAAATTGTTAAAGAAAACACACAAAACATATGTTTTCCATTGTTGCCCGCATAATCTGGAGCTATAGAAATGCAGGATGCTTACACTCTCAGCAGAAATGAGTGAGCATGAAATATTCATGAGCTTGGTGTTTGTGATTATTAAGTAAAGGCCAATTCTGGTGAGTTTGTCATTTTAAAGAATATGTAGTTATTTATTAAACAACTGAATATTTACTATATGATACATCTCATTATAATAGAAGCTGAGACAGATACCTCAAGAGGTCTAGTGAAGACTCTTGAAAATAAAGGACAGGAAACCCTAGGAAATCTAGGTGCATTTGGGATTCAGCATAACCAATGCATATCATCTTCAAGGTCTTAAAAGGTACCCGTATCTCATTTATTTTAACTTCCAGTAGAGAAGTAGCATTAAGACTTTGGGCTTTGGAGACAGTCATATCTGGAGTTGAGTCTTCCTTTGTCACTTATTAGTTCCTGTGATATTAGGCAAGTCACTAAACCTTGTTTAGCTTTGGTTTTCTTTTTCTAACCTGCAAAATAGCATCAGCAATAGAACGAGACTCCTAGGGTGACGGTCACCAGTATGTGAGGTAATGCAGTGCCAAGCGTTCACCTCCATGTCCCACACAATTAGCATTTAAGACATGTCAGGTATCATTTTATTTTTATTGCTTGTTGTATCTAATATTTTCTCCTGCAAGTTGGCATTAATCCTTTACAAGTGGATAGAAAGTGGGGCAATCCCTGGGTCAATACCTGCTGAGTCAGACCTAGAGGAAATAGTGTCTAGATTCGGATTCTGAAGAGCTGAAGTTCAGAGATGACTCTGCTAGTTCTTATCTTTGAGACTTTAGTCTTACTTCCTGACCTGTAAAATGAGGATCATGTTGATTGGTTTATATAAATTTAATGAGATCCGATACAAATATTATATACATTTTGTGTAATTATCCAAAACATGGCAGCTTTTGTCTATTTATTTCTTTCATTTAACAAATATTTACTGAGTCCCTGTACTCTGATGGAACCATTTTGAATTGGCTTCAAGAATAGAGACACATCAGATGTCATCTTCAGTAAGCCTTATTCATTCCCCCTCTCAGTGAGAAGAAAATCAGCTTTTGGTTTTCAAAAAGCAGCAAATCTACTATTAAAACTTGATTAACCGATACTACAAATGTGTGTAAAGAGCACAAGTACAAAGATATGTGGGCGTAATACTGAAAGATTGAAACACTGCTTGCAACAGCAAAAATAGGGAAAAAACCTAAGACGTCATTAATAGTCAACAGGATACATTAATTAATATGATACATCCATTCAAAGGAATATTATGCAGCTCACAAAAAGAATAAGGCATACCTAATGAGAGGCAGTGATTTCCATCCTGAGAGGTGATGTTGCAGAATGGTTTGCGGCATGGAGTCTAGAGCTAGATTGCCTGGATTCAAAACACATTCCACTTCCTACTGTGTAACTTTGAGCAAGTCACTTAACTGCTCTGTACCTCAGTTTCCCTGTCTCTCAAACTAGGTGATCCTAGCACCTCTCCCATGGGATGTTGTAAGGATTACATGAAAAGAACCTACAACAAGGTCAGGTTTAGAACAAGTGCTATATATGTCTGTGTTTGCTGCCATCACTATTATTATTATTGCCATCATCATCATCATTATTATTCATCACTACCCTTACTGAGGTAGGCTATCTCAAAGATATATCGTTAAATAAAAAATCAGGATGCATAATTATATCCACATGCTACTATTTACATATAAAAAAGTGTATGCCAGAGGATGGTAAAGATACGTTTGTAGGCACAACACATATTTCTGGAAGAATTTAGAAGAAATTTGCCATGTTGTTAACTCTTTGGAGGGTAAATGGAAAACTAGGTGACATGGGAGAGAGGGAGGGAGAATTTGAAAAATGATTTAATCTGTTTAGAATATTTACCATATACACAGATCACCTCTTCAAAAAATAACCATAAAACTAAGCTAGATAAATTAAATGAACACATACAACCATTATTTAAGCAACAATGTTGTATTTTCAGCATCTCTCCCATATGCACCACACTGATGAGCCTTGGGCTTGTCTTTGTGAGTGTGTGTGTGTGTGTGTGTGTGTGTGTGTGTGTGTCATTGTTCTATGCTGGCATCTCAGTCCCCCAGGGTCCATTTTCATCAAGGTAAAGCGGGATAAAACCTCTAAGTGCTGCCTAGATCTTCAACAAAATCTTGAATACTTTTAGCAATTAAAAGTCCTGGAATGAATTGAAGCATCTCAGGGCCCAGAAAGCATGAGTCATGGAGAATGGAATCCTCCAGCAACAGCAGATCCAAGCCCTTCGGCACTCAGCTGGCTGTATGTGGGAGGCCCCAGAGAGTCGCCCAAAATAGGGTCAATTTGAGTCTGCCTCAATAAATTTACAAGCAAGTTTTATTAAAGGGAGTTGCTTCTTCAAGGCCTCTATAGCTATTAAAACTAAGGGGAAAAGAAAGTTTACAAAAATTAAAACCACCTTCTCTACCCTCCTCGAACAGCACATCAATTTATGTAAATTGTTTTTATAAGTAGCCACAGAGTCACTTAAAGCATTTTGTTTAATCCGTGTGGGCGAAGCCTCAAGGTTTCAAGCTTTTGTGCTTGTGCTGGATGGAAGCTTCTCAGCACCGCGTGGCTTTCAAAAGTTGCTCACAAGATTTTCCAAGAATTGTCAGCATGCAAGCAATCCAGAGTCAAGGATCTCAGCCCTTGAGACAGGAGGCTGGCCACATGTTATTTGTAGTTTTAACGGCAGGACAGGCTATCTTGAGGGACCATGATTCAAAGCACTGTACCCTCTCTAACATTTGTGATATGTTTCTCCTGACCACGAAGGCGTAAGACACTGCCTAGATCCTGCTTTCGGGGGAAACACACACGACCCAAAGGAGGATCCACAGGTCCTTCTCTTCAAGGATGTACAGGAGAGGCAGCAAACCTTTAAACTCTGCAGGAACGTGTGATTTGTACTTGCTGTGCCCTCTCATCGGAATATATTTTTGCTTCCTCTTTGGACTGGAGACAGAAAGCTTGGTTCTAATTGTGGCTCTGCCTCTAACTGTCTATATGGTTCTAAGTACACGATTTAACCTCTCTAGGCCAAATTTTCTAATGTGCCTATTAGGAATAAATAATAAATTCACTCGACTAATATCTGAGTTGTTAGTCTTGGCAGGATTGAACCTCTACAGTACCTCTAGGCACTAGTTACAGAGGTACAAAAGAGAAGCCCAGGGAGGCTCCGTTCTAGGGGATCGTAATGGAATATTCTTCCTTAGGTTATTGATAATGATGGAACAGTCTCCTAAGTTTATAGATGATGATGGGGTACTCTTCCTAGATTAACAAGGGTTTGAAAGGATAATGCCGACCTCCAAAATTTGATGTGTGAGAATTATCGGAGAAAATGCAGGTAAGGCTGGATCGCCCAGCACAGATTATGCACTAAGCAAGCATGGATGTTATTCAACTCAGCCCAATTTTCAGTTTCACAGGGAAGCTACCCAACTGGTTCAAATCCTTCTACTACATGTTCTCAGAAATCCCGCTCTCTTTCCTTCATGCCATTATCAATCACACTGGTGGTTTTCTATTAACGTGGGTAAATATTTGAGTAAGGTCTGACTCTCCCACTGGATGTTCAGCACTATCATGACAGGACACTGGCTTCTTGTGGCTGGTGTTTTTCTCTATTCTCTTCCGAGGGCATTGTCCAATGCCTGGGAAACATTCATACTTTTAATGACTAAATGACCACATTGAACAATGCTGTCTCTCACTCTCTTTCATTTTAGACGATCAGACCAAATATTTCTCTTGGGTACTCAAACCAATATCTAAATATCTAAATCTAAATATCTAGCTTTACTACAAGGTAACTCACTGTGAGTCAACTGCGGGACTGGAATGGTACCTTGGAGCCTGAATTTCTCAGGGCTGTACTGGCATTTTCTCTGCCCTAGAACCATTGCCTCATCTTGCTGGGATTCTTGGTTCCTCCTGCATCATTTGTGCTGTTAACTGTATTGTGAATATGTTTAGCTTCAGGACTGGCTTTTGATAGCCTTATAGGCTTTCCAAGAGGTCTTATGATGGAGAAATTGTCCCTCAAATTCTTTTGGTGCACCCCCTGTACATGCCTTCATAATGTCTACCTGGCAGGTGCAGTGGCCATACGACGCGTTCAGCAATAATTACCTCTGAAATCCTGAACCGCATACTGTTTCAGCACCTGGGAGGGATTTAGCTGAATGCCCACGTTAGCTTGAAGCTCAGAGTGAAGGAAAAGAAAACACCTGCTTTTGACATTTTAACAGCATTTGTGCAAATCCGTGGGCATACTCTGCGTGCCGTGGCAGGGCACAGCGCTCCCTCGCAATCCTGCATTCTCTACGTCTTTTCCGCTGTGAGTTATTGTCTTCCCTGGGATTTACACACATTCCATTTTCGTTGTTACTCCAAACGGCATTTCATTTTGGATCTATGGAAGACTGAGGTCATGTCAGAGAATAAAATCAAATTAACAGAGGGTCAAACGTTCAGGACAATGAAGGCCAGGCATGAATGTGAATTCGTTAACAAAAGGGCAACCTTTGAAGGTTTATGTAAACACAAGGAAGAAAAATGCAGATGAGGACAAGCTAAAGGACTGGCTGACCAAACCATGAGTCTCCTTAAGGGACGTGCTGGCACGTAGTAGGCACTCAAAATTGTGTTTGAATGCTTTTGCAGGGTGACCCACCATCCCGGTGTGCCTAGGACATATGATTTGCAGTGTTAAAATCAAGAAAGTCCCAGGAAAACTGAAACAAGTTGGTCACCTGAGATTAGCATACACAGATTTTGGAATTTTCTGAGAGCCCAGACTCATCCACACAGCACCCTATGAGCACCGATGTCTCATATACGATCGTGCTCCCTTCACTCATCCTCTCTTTCCAGCTGTAAAGTTCAAAGCACATGCCCATACTGTGTCCCTGTGGACAGTGCACCTGGAGATGGGAGGGATGGGCGAGGGAAGAAAGATGTGTTGCCCTTTGATATATCCAGCATATCCTTTCTCTCTTTTTATTCCCTTTCAGGCAAAGAAATGTGGACCCAGACATCTAACAGCTTTTAAAATATAATTTCAAAGGCAGGGTTGACTTTCTGAAAAGCCACCAAATGCACTGTCTGAGAGCTGTTCATGCCCAGCAAATGAACGAGATACCCATGGCACTATGGTATGACTACCATGGTTTCCGGGGCATGGAGATGCAGACTCGGTCAGGGAAGCAATAAAAATGTAACTCAAAACAGAAAACCATGCAACCTTGGACGCTGGTCCCTGGAGTATATTTTTCATTCTTGCAATTAGGAAACACTTGATCCATCAAAGGCAGGAAGGAAAATGGAGAAAAACAAAGAATTGAAGTCAGTGTCTAAGAGATAAGACTACAGTTGCTAAATGTATAGTCCAGAAGGAAAAAAAAAATGAGAAAGCTTCAAGGTGAGGAAAGGAAACTGATCAGAGTTCAGAAATCCCTCCAGGGCATCAGCAAAACGAAGTGAGAGCCTGCTACACAGGAAGATAATACAGACAGTGATGGCCTGAAGCTAACAAAGAAAAGTTCCGGGCTTGATATCACAGAGTTACTATGCAGTTAAAAAAAAAAAAAAAATCCCAGGATCAAACCCTGCAGATGGGCAGCTCACTCCTCTCCAGGAATTCAAAACAAAGAAAGTGTTCTGGAAGAAGCCAGAAGCGGAGCATGTGACTCTGTTGCAAAGTAAACAAGGCTTCTGTGGCTGGCACTGTCCCTGGGCACACCTCTAACTCTTTGCTTATTTGATTTTTAATTAGATCTCAGCAACACCACCAGAGGAGCAGGAAAAGCTAAACCGGACCTGCATCCAGGAGCACCATCGCCCACAACAAACCCAGCTGTGTTCCCCCAGGCTGCAGTGGACAGCAAGCTGGGGGAAGAAACAACCACAGGAAAACCGTCAATGCTTTCCTAGGTGATGACTGCATACAGCTGAGAAACAGAATATGCATCCAATTCTTGTATCATAGCAATCGCAGGCATAAATTGAGGCACATTTACAATGTTGCTTCAGGATATCTGATGTGTTCTGGATGAGTGCATGCAACGCATTGTGCCTCGTGCCAGCCACACACGTATGCAACATTCAACACATATGTATTGAACACCTATGGTATATGCTGAACTATTCTAGGCACTGGGGATAGAAGAGCGAACAAAGGAGACGAAATTTCTGCCTTCGTGGAACTTATATTCTAATTGTCAAGACAGGGTAAAAACAAATAAGTATACAATAGACATTTTATATAAATATGTGAAAAAAGAAAGAAGAAAGCAGGGCAAATTAATTGCCTATGATAGGAGCAATATTTTAGATAGGTCAGCCAGGCAAAACCTCTCTGGGAGGGATTGAGTCAAAGTACATGTGCCACAACGCATAAAGATTATCTCGGGCAGAGAATGGTGGGTGCAAAAGTCCTGGTGCTTATCGTATTGGGGGGACTACAGGGAGGCCCCAGAGATGATAGAAGACCAGAGAGCTATTCATGGAAACGGTGAGAGGTGTCAGTGATAAGTAAAATGTGGTTTGAGGGTAAAGTTGACTCGGCGTGACTTCCTTCTTTCTAACACAGAAAATCCGTACACCAGATTTCTCTTGTCATGCAGACATTTCTGACAGGCTCTCTAAATTGGGTCCCCTAGGCAATTAACTGAAAATGAGCCTGATGCTTAAAAGAGAGAAAGTAGAGAAGTACCTCATGACCTTATGCCTCTGCTATTTAATTCGTTCATCTATTCCTTCTTCTACTCGTTCATTTTATGAGTATTTATCTAGCATCTAATACCTCACTAGCACCAGGCTGGGCCTTGGAGGAGAAAAGTGAATACAGCATAATCCTTATGTCCAAGGGCAGAATCTTGCTGATGAAGACAAACAGATGATTACAAAGCTTTATGGTAAGTGCTGTCGTCACATGTTTATGCCGAATGTGCCATATGATTTGGGGAGCCAAGGTCAGCTAGGGAACTGTTTCATAGGAAGTGAAAATCGGAATCAAATGATATCAATTGAAGCCCAAGGAGTACCTTGCCAGGTAAAGTCAGGGAAGGAACCAGAATGGGGAGAGGAAATTCTAGGCAGAGGGAGGTCTGATTAGAGGCACTGACGGGGTGGGAAGGTGGGGGGGGGGTGTCATGGTGCACAGCAAGTACAAGGACTACCAACAGTTTGGTGCTGCTAGAATGACATTTCTCATACTTCACTGATGACTGTATTCCTTGCTAAATACGCAGATTCTCAGACCCCTCCCTGGGAGATGCTGATTCAGTAGGTGCATGGTGAGAAGTGGCTGTGTGCATCTTCATAAATACCCTGAGGAATTGCGATTGCTAGGAAGTTTGGGATCCAACTGTCCTAGAGAATAAAGCAAAGAGTCAGAGGTGGAGGGATGTGCAACTGGAGAGATGGACAGGATCAGAAAGGCCATACATGGAACATGTGTAGAGACCAAACGCATGGACAACAATTAAATTTCATGAGACAGTTTGAAAAAGGAAGGAAGGAAAGGAAGATTAGAGGACTAACGAAGGATGGTTATATTTTATTTTGGCAAGGAAGAAAATAAACCCCCTCAACACACACATACCGTCATTTTCTATTATTTCATAGAAAAAAAGAACATTTTAAATACCAAAAAATCAAAAGGCATGATCTCACAAAAGATAATAAAAATATTGTATTAGTTTCCTGTGCTGCTGTAGCAAATTACCACAAACTTGGTGGCTTAACATAACACAACTTTATCATCTTACAATTCTGTAGATCAGAGGTCTGACGTGGGCCCCACTGGGCTAAAGTCGATGTATTGGCAGAGCTGCATGCCTCTGAAAGTTCTAGAGAGAAATCTGTTTCCTTGCCTTTCTAGCTTCTAGAGGCTGCTCACATTCATTGGCTCATGGTCTCTTTCTCCATCTGCAAGCCAGAGATGATGGGCTAGTCTTTTTCACATCGCATCTCTCTGACTCTCCTTTTGTCATCACATCCCTTTCTCTGACCAAAACTGAGGGAAGTTCTTCACTTTTAAGGATTCAAGTGATTACACTGGGCCCACTTGGATAATCCAGGATAAATTCCTGTCTCAATGCCTTTAACTTAATCACATCTGCAAAGTCCTCTTTGCCATGTAGAGTAACATAATCGCAGGTCTGGGAATTGGGAAGTGGACACTTTGGGGGAGAGGGCATTATTCTGCAGACCACAAATGAGTTAAATTGAAAAAATTCTAGCTTTATGAGAACCTCTTTCCATTGTCCTTAGTTTCCTCCTCTCACCATGGACCAGCAATGGCCCCATTAGGAAGGAACCTGCATTGGTCTGTAGAAGGGTGTTTAGGACCACGGACCACCAGCATCCAGCAAAGGTTTTTAAGCTTGAGAGTCACAGGGTCATATCTCTTTCAGTGAAGAGAATCCCACAAGTATCCAGTTAACTCAGATATTATGCAGTTATTAATCAAAAAGAGGTGACCTGATTCTTTTTTTAAAATTTCTAATTAAAATTGACAAATTCCTTCCATGTTATTTTATACTCAGTATAAATTGATGCCCTTCAGAATGAAAGTTTTCAGTAGTTCTGCCCCAAAGTTTGCTGCTAAAAGTTTTGCCTTAGACATATGGAGTTCAAGTTTATAACATGCAGTACTCTTGCGTGTAAGTGTCCTCCCTTGTCACCTATCTCTAGATCTTGCCTTTTCACAAGAAATTCTTTGTAAGTTTGAGTTGATGCAGACAAATAATCCCAGTTAGCACAAAAGCTGGTCTGTGCAAGTATATTAGTCACTTCTTCGAAGGTTTTTTTTTAAATTACATCTCACTGCATAATAAATGAATCTAAAGGGAGTGAAGGAAGTTCATTTAGAGGCAAGAAAAAGAGCACAGCGTTACATGACAATATTTAATAGCTGAGAGAAATGACTGAGCTCAGCATAAAGTCTGGTGCCTCTCAATCACTCGGAGTTTGCAAGCCTTGTTTTATTCCTTTGTGACAGACGAAGTTTAATAAAGTGTGTTTACTTTTATGATTTCCTTTGACTTTGGTTCTAAGTCACTTTTTACCAACTCTGTATTTCTCTTAGATCCCAGGAAATACCACTTAGCTTAAGAGTTGAAGAAGGAGCACAGTCACTGAGAACACGCAGGTGCCCAGCTGGTGTCACCAGGGGTTAATGTTTTGGATTCAGTCAAGAGGGAGATAAGCAGGAATGTAGCAGCTCTATGTTCTGTGTTTCCTCTGTGTCTTCTGTTCTTAAGTTTATCTTTTGGGTGAGTCACAGAAGCCCCTCCCGTCTTTCCACATACAGACTGTAGAATGATCTACTGAAAATTTTCCCTCCCTGGAAAATTTAACTTTTTAAAATAAAATATGCAAAAGAGTATAAGGAAGAAAGAGATAATTCCTACCACTACCACTCATAACTGACCGCTGTTAACATTTTGTCCTATATGTGTTCAAAATCTTTTTAAGAAGTGACAGGTCTCCAGTTCTGGGTAAGATGGTGTAAACACATTCCACGTGTCTCTCCCACTGCATGCGGCTCTGAAACCTGGACAGAATGCCTGGAACAGCTGTTTAAGGACCCTGAAGAACTTGAAGTACTGGTGGGTATATATATATATATATATTTTTTTTTTTTCTTCTGGTATATTTAGGACTCAAAACACTGTAGCCCAATGCCTGGAAGTTAGTTTCAGTCTCCAAAAGAGGGCTTCAAGTGAAGCCCCCAAGATCTGGCTTGAGGATGGGGATGGGATCTTAACACTCAGAAAGCAGATTGCCCTCCCTAATGTGGGTGACCCTCATCAATCAGTTGAAGGCCTGAAGAGAACAAAAAGGGTGACCCTTCCACAAGTAAGAGAGAACTCCCCATGCTTGACTGCCTTGAGCTGGGATACTGGTCTTTTCCTGCCTTCCCACTGGAACTACACCATTGACTCTCCCAGATCTTCAGCTTGCCAATGGCAGCCCTTGGGATTTCTCAGACTCTCAGCCTCCATAATCACGTGAGCCAATTCCTTATTATATACATATCCTATTGGTTCTGTTCTCCAGAGAACCCTGATTAAACACTATGTGATTCCGTTTATAAGACAATTGCAAAAAGACGAAACTATAATAATAAAGAACAGATCAGTAGTTGAAAGGGCTTAGGGACTGGGGGAGGGTGTCACTACAAAGGGATAAATTACATTAAAGTCTTAAATGGCTGGATGGTGTTGCCAAGTTTTTTTTTTTTTCAAGGAGGAATTCATAGGCATTTCAGATTGAGAAAGTTGGCCCATTACCTTTATACTTGAATAACCTCTTGACTGCGTATAATGTCTTGCCTTACATCTTCCTTCAAAACTTTGTTAACATCCCAATTTTCTTCCTAACAACCTACACTGCCTGTTACCACTACACCTTGCCTGCTTGCTAATACCACAATCTTCCATTAAAACCAGGACTAATGGATTCTGAAGCATACCTTCTTTAAATGTAGAGTTTCCTCATGCTCCTTTTAGAAGCAATATCCTATTATGATGAACTCATGAAATCATTCATTTGATAAACTTTTATTGAGTGTGTACTACATGCCACACAATCTAAGCACTAGGCACACAAAGATAGAAATGATCTCGGCCTGGTCCTCAGTGGGACATCATCACCTCATGAAGAGGACAGTCAGGTCAAAAGAAAATTATATGTAAAGAATATTATATTATAGGGTGTGCAATAGAGATATCTGCAGAAGACTGGAAGAAAACAGTGTTTAGTCTCATATCCATTTTTCTTATCACCTTTTACTATCCCACACGGAAAAAGGAAAAATGTCTGGTGGAGGTTTGTAAATTATAACACCAATCAAGCACATCAAATGTCCCTAAAAGGGTTCCTTGGCACTACCAATGTTTTGGGATAGATAATTCTTTGTTAAGGAGGGCTGTTCTGTGCATTATAGGATATTTAGCACCACCTGGCTCTATCTATTAGATTCCAGTGATGCCACTTCTCCCAGTTGTGACAATCAAAACTGTCTCCAGCATTGCCAAATGTCACCTGGGGATGCAAAATTACCCCCAGACAAGAACCACTGCTCTAAATCAACCCTCCTTTTGAATCTCCTTTTTTTTTTTGTTTTGTTTTATTAATTGCCTTACAAAGTGGAGACATCTTGTGGTGAGTTCTTTTTAACTTTTTTGAGTCATTTATTCACATCTCATTATACCTTTGAAATGTTATGAGGGTAAGATTAATGAATTCGTTATCTTTAAGCATTCATTTTGCCATCATTTTGAGAATTAACATTGTTCTAAGTTGATGGTGAGGGGTCCACATTTTCTGGTCATCAAATGTGCTGTTTAGCAGATCGCCAGTACTAATGGCATATCTGAGCCTTGAGTAATTGTATTATTATTTTTTATGTCTTTATCCCATTTCCCTGATTAAATACAACACAGTTGACATTTTGTTGATGTGACCCAGGGAGCTTATTGGTCCAAAAGTGGTGCAGGGTGGGGGTCCAGGTAAATAGTCGGATAATGCTCAACGGAGGGATCAAATCCGAGCATCTGCATTCTTGACACAGACAACATAATTATAATAAAATATAGACTGCAGGGTTTCATCTTGAAATGTATGGATTGAAACTAGAAAAAAAATTGCTAAATGTTTAAATGGAGAGCAACATTTCAACAAATTGAAGCATTCATATGGTACATTTTAAAGGAGGTATTATTTTAACTTCATTTTTTTTTTTCTTACAAAAGTACTCAAATTCTTTGTGATCATTTGCAACTAGGATTATAAATCTGTAAGTGTGTCAGACTGGAACTCACAAAATAGTGAGAGTGAATTTATTTTCATTTCATAAACTAGAGTCAGAAGAAACTATCCAAGAAATTTAGAAAGTGAATCTATTTTATAAATGCCATTGAAAGCACTGTTGTGTGTGCTTTACAAATATTAATTCATTCAGTTCTCATATCCACTCCCTGAGGTAATATTTATTTTTATTCTTATGTTACAAATGAGGAAAGAAAGAAACAGAGAGGATTAGTATCCTGCTCAGTGTCACACAGCAAGTGAATAGCCCAGGCAGGATCTGAATCAGTCACTCTGGGTCCACATGGGTCTCTGTTGTTAAGCACTTAATCACGTCAGGCTATTTCTCAACAAAAAGAAGCTCAAGTTCATATATCCTTAATAAATTAACTGGGAATTATATTTCTATACCTATATCATCTATATCTGCATCTACATCTATATGTATATATCTATATCTATCTTGGGGAAAGTTGGAAAAGGTAATTTATACTCGGGGATACGATCGAGAGTAACTGCAAGCACCCATAAATCTCACAGTACATGCCCATGGGAGTCCCTTTGCCAGAGAGGTTAATGCTGCAGCTGGGGCTCAGGAAAAGACAAGAGTTCTCCCAGCCTTTGCCATTGAGTCAATGCAATGGGTCTTCCATGCTTTTCTTTCATATGATTTTGTAGCAGACAAATCATACACATACCATCGGGCCCCCTGCAGTACCTAACTAACCCTGAAAAATAGTGTCAATAAATGCCAGTGGATTTAAATTAACTTAATTGCACAAATGACCTGTTAAGACCCAAGCTAGTATAATTGTTTTTAAACTTAACTTTTTATTTGAGATCCTTGTAGATTTGCACACAGTTGTAAGAAATGATACAAAGACATCTCTGTACTCTTTACCCAGTTTCTCCTACGGTAACATCTTGCAGAACTGTGGGATACCATGACGACCAGGATATTGACATCGATCCAGTTAAGATGCAGAACAGTTCCATCACCACCAGGATAGCTCCTGTTGCCCTTTTATAGCCACCCCCACTTCCTTCCCATAACCATAACCCTTTGTAACTCCTGACAACCATTAATCTGTTATCCATTTCTGTAATTTTTTCATTCATCTCAAGAATGTTATATAATTGAAATCATACAATATGTACCATTTTAGGACTGGCATTTTTCACTTAGCATGTTTCTCTGGAGATTCATCTAGGTGGTTGTGTATACCAACAGCTCATTCTTTTTCATTGCTGAGTAGTTTTCCCCAGAAGTACACAGTTTGTTTAACCACTCACAGATAAAACATCTGGGTTATCTTCCATTTTGGGCCATTATGAATAAAGCTTCTATAAACTTTTGCATACAGGTTCTTGTGTGAACATAGATTTTTTTTCTTTTTTCTGGGATAAATGCTTAGAGGTGCAATTGCTGGGTTATATGACAGTCACATGTTTAGTTATTTAAGAAACATTCTACCAGCAATATATGAGTGATTCAGTTTTTCTGAGTCCTTGCCAGCATTTGGTTTTCTTGCTGTTTTTTTTGTTTTAGCCATTCTAACACATGTGTAGTGATATCACATTATGGTTTTAATTTTTATTTTCTTGATGGCTAATAATGTCAAGCATTCTTTTATGTGCTTCTTTGCTGTTTGTATATCCTCTTGGGTGAAATATCTCTTCATATCTTTTGCTCATTTTATAAATCGATTTTTTTTTCTTTTGTGAGGAAGACTGGCCCTGGGCTAACATCCGTGCCCATCTTCCTCTACTTTATGTGAGATGCCACCACAGCATGGCTTGACAATCGGTGCATTGGTCCGCGCCTGGGATCTGAACCTGCGATCCCAGGGCCACCAAATCGAAGCATGCAAACTTAACTGCTATGCCACTGGGCTGGCCCCAAATTGATTTTCTTTTTTAATGTTGAGTTGTGAACACTCACTATATGTTCCTCAACCTTCGTCAGATATGTAGCTTGCAAATATTTTCTCTCAGTCTGTTGCTTGGCTTTTCATCCTCTTAACAGAGACCTTTCAAGAATAGAAGTTTTTAATTTAGATGAGGTCCAATTTATTAATTTTCCCTTTTATGGACTGTGCTTTCAGTGAGAAATCCAACAACTTTTTGCCTGGCTCTATTCTCTGAAGATTTTCTAAAAGTTTTTAGTTTCAAGTTTTACATTTCAAGGGTACATTTACCACTGTGATCTATTTTGAGTTAATTTTTTATAAGGGGTGCAACTTGGGTTGAGGTTCATTTTCTTTGCCTGTGGATATTCAATTACTCCAGCACTATTTATTGAAAAGACTATCCTTCCTCCATGGAATTGGTTTTGTACTTTTGTTCAAAATCATTTGGTAATACGCATATGAGTCTATTGCTGGCCTCTATTCTGTTCCATTGATGTATGTGTCTGTCTCTTTGCCAACACCATATAGTCTTGATTACTGTAGCTATATAGTAATTCTTGAAATCAGGTAGATTGATTCATCTCGCCTTCCTTTACTTCTTTAAGATTGTTTTAGCTATTCTAATTCCTTTGCTTTTCCATATAAATTTTAGAATAATTCTGTCTGTGTCTACAAAAAATCTTGCTGGACTTTTGATAGGAATTGCACTAAATTTGTATATGAATCTGGAGAGCACCAATGTCTTTACTAAGTTGAATCTTCAAAAACATGCGTGCAGTATGACTCCCCGTTTTAATCTTTGATTTATGTCACTAACATATTGTATTTTCAGTATACAAGTCCTATACATGTTTTGTTAGATTTACACCTAAGTGTTGATTTTTTGAACAATTACAATGGTATCGTATCTTTAATTTCAGTGTACACGTGCTCATTACTAGTATAGAGACATGCAGTTGATTTTTTTATGTTTATCTTGTATCCTATGAACTTGATGAACTCACTGATATGT
This sequence comes from Tapirus indicus, assembly GCA_031878705.1. Lineage (NCBI taxonomy): Eukaryota > Metazoa > Chordata > Mammalia > Perissodactyla > Tapiridae > Tapirus > Tapirus indicus. The sequence continues at coordinate 49,311,353 of CM062929.1, forward strand.
TCTAGGCTTTTCTCTCCTTTTCTTTTATAGATCCCTTGTGATTTTCCACATAGACAATCGTGTTGTCTAGAAATATAGACTAATTCTTTCTTTCTTTTTGATATGTATGCTTTCTTGTTTCCTTTTCTTGTGTTTTTGACCACCTAAAACTTCCGGCATGGTTAGAGCAGACGTCATTGACAATAAGAGAGAAGACATCAACTGTGTTCTGAGGATGACAAAGTCAAATGTTGGAAAGACCCTGGATATTTAATGGCAATGTTGACTTCCAGAATATTCCTGTATCTATTTCTTCTAGACTTCTTGTAAAGTGAGATAACAAAATGTTTTTATTTTATATGGCATTTTATCTGCAAGCAGAATCATCATACCTTATATATTTATATAGTCAGTAAGTTTGAGAAACATATATGTGTATGTATGTGGTATGGCCACTGTGGTATGGCCTCTAAAAGCTAATTAAAGTCAAGTTTTCAAGTTGTATAAATGGAAGAAGGGAGGAGAAGAAGGTGAGAAAGTAGAGAGAGAACATGTATCAAGTTCTTACTATATTCCAAGCATTTGGCCAAGAGATTTTTTTTGTTTTTTTTTTTTGTGTGTGTGTATGAGGAAGACCAGCCCTGAGCTAACATTCATTGCCAATCCTCTTTCATTTATTTATTTTTTTGCTGAGGAAGACTGGCCCTGGGCTAACATCTGTGCCCATCTTCCTCTATTTATATGGGACGCCGCCACAGCATGGCTTGACAAGTGGTGCATCTGTCCACGCCTGGGATCCGAACCAGCGAACCCTGGGCTACTGAAGTGGAGCAGGTGAACTTAACCGCTACGCTATCGGGCGGGCGCCCTGGCCAAGATTTTTTTAAATAAACTTTTTAAATTTTAGAATAGTTTTACATTCATAGAAAATTTGCGAAGACAGTGTAGAGAGTGCCATATATCCCACATCTATTTTCCTGTATTGTTAACATCTTACATTATTATGGTACATTTGTCACAACTAATGCACCAATATTGTCACATTATTAAGTAAGTTCCATACTTTATTTGGATTTCATTAGTATTTACCTTAGGTCCTTCTTTTTCTTTTCTTTATGTATCAGGATCCATCCAGATACCATATTACATTTAGTTGTAATGCCTCCTTAGGCTTCTCTTCACTATGACAGTTACTCAGACTTTCCTTGTTTTTGATGATCTTGACAGTCTTGAGGAATTCTCACCAGGTATTTTATAGAATACCCTCAATTTGGGTTTGTTTGCTGTTCTTCTTATAATTAGACTGGGGTTATTGATTTTGGGGAAGGAAGACCAAAGAAGAAAAGTGTCATTCTTATCTTATCCTATTAAGGGTACATCCAATCTACATGATTTATCACTGTTGATGTTGACCTTGATCATTTGGCTGAGGTAGTGTTTGTCAGTGTTCTCCACTGTAAAATTAATTTTTATTTTCATGATTTTTATACTGTATTCTTTGCAAAGAAGTCACAATAGACAGTTCACAGTTAAGAGGTAGGGAGTTATGTTCCACCTCCTTGGTGGAGGGTAGAGGGAGAGAGTATCTACACAAATTGTTTGGAATTCTTCTGTACATGTGCAAAGCATTTTAACTTCAATGTCTCATTTAATCCTCATTATAACTACTATCCCCCTTTAACATATGAGAAAATGTAGGCACTGATATGTTAAGTCACTCACTCACAGTCACAAATCAAGTAGGATTCACACTGTCGCCTGAGACTCCAATTCCCATTATATTTCTGTGCCCGAGTGAATTACACCATGGAGCATCTAGTTTGACTTCTTGATTTCTGTTCAATTTCTATCAGATGAAGAATGCCTCCCACGCCTGGACATGGCAGGGCCTGGTCACTGTGCGTCTCCTTCTTAACCTAAGGTTGGCATTTCCATCCTGGTATTTCACTTGAGCTCCTCAGGATGTTGCATATCCCTTTATGATATTAGCCCAACCCTGTAAAGATCTAGCTATACAGGTTGGTGTTATAATTAACTAAGGGTAGGATTGAAGTTACCTAAATGACTGGTTGGTCTGGTTATTGCATATTTAAAGCTAGAGGTCTAACATGATAATGAAAACTACAGCTCTAGTAAGCTGCTGGATGCTTACTTTTGCAGACTTCCTTGTTTTGATTGGCAAGAAATGCTCACCTGTCTATTTCACACACGTATGATCCCCAGGTCTGAGACAGAACATATAGGATGATACAATGTGTTTGTTTCCACAAGATGTCCAGTCTGTGACTGCAAGTTCCAATTTTTTTGGCAAATAGCCAGAACTTCACCCTTAATTCTGGGGTTTGTCCTACTCACCTGGCACTCCCTCACTCTCATAAACATCAATCCTTAACACATCATTTGTGTTCACAGAGGTACAAAACCTCCTCAATGGAAAACGTAGGAGCTGTAGATAAATAGTGGAAGAGTCATAGCATTATGGCTAAAGTGACATGAAATGTCGATTCTGGTGTGAAATATGAGTAATCCCCTAAATTTATGGTCGTATCAAGGGCTTATCCATTTTAATATCCTGAGTACAATTCTTATTTGATGATCTTGTGGGCTATTATATACACAACGCTCTGCCTGTGTAAAGCATTTATTGCTTTTCAAAGGACTTTTATAAACCTCTTTTTGTTGTTCCCTACAACAGCCCTGGAAAACATGAGAATTGGAGATTAGCAAGAGCTTCTCAACCCTGAATGAACACCCAGATCACCTACAGAGTGCAAAATGTCGTTTTATTGGCCCCACCTATGAAAAGTTTGATTCTACAGGACATTTGCACATGCTATTTCTTTCTAGGCACGGTATTCTCCTCTTATGCCTAATTAGTTTGCCCCTCTTTTGCCTTATCCTTGACATCTCTGTTCACCTTTCACTTCCTCCAGGAATTTACCCTTTTAATAAATTGCTTGCCACTATTGTAAGCTCTCCTTTGAAATATTTATTTTATTTTTTGTATAGTGATTATTTGTTATGTTTGTCTCCCCTAATATCATGTCATGGACATTTAATTTTTGCTCCCAGTTCCTAGCACAGTATCTGGCACATACTAGGTGCTTAAGAAATGTGTGCTAAATAAAAATATGCTGAATTAATGAATGGATAAATAACACGCCTAAGGCAGGGCTTGAGCAGCTATTTTTTTAACAGCTCCACATGGGTGATTTTGAGTTGAGAATCTCTATATTAGTGTGTCCTCATCGTACAGATAAAAAATAAGACGCTAAAGCGAGAAGAGTTTGGGTTTAAGTCACACAGTCAGGGAGAGGCAGGGAGGAGATGAAGCTCAGAGGCAGCTGCCTCTCCTGGGATCCATCATTCGATTGTCCTCTGTTTCTATATTCCAGGCTTTGCAATGCAATACTCGGTCTTCCCATCCTGTGCTGCTTCTTCCTAGTCTCCCAGGCTGAGCAAGGAGACCTTCTTCTGTGCTCTTGGAAAATCTTTTACCTGTCACCATTAAATACTTACCACATTACATTAGGTTGATGAGCTCATTTGCACTAAATAGTGAGCTGCAGGCGATTGAAGATACCCATTTCTGCATCCCCAGCACCCACCACAGTGCCTATGATGAAGTAAATCTTTAAGCAATGTTTACTGGGTGGACTGATAGACAAGTGAATGTATGGATGAATAATTATAGCAAGTTGCAAAAATAAAAAAGAAGCACTTTATTATAAAAGAGTATTTTGGACCTCTTTAGTGATCACTTTTTTTTTTTCTATGAGAATAGAAACTCAATGGAAATAAAATCTTAGGAGAAAATGCACAAATTCACCACCTGTAGGAACAGCATATTTAGGTGCCTGGTGCTCTATTAGTCTTTAACTTCCATCAGATCAATCAGGAGTCCACATGCCTTAGCAAAGACAGGATGGGAGGACATACTCTCACTCAAAGAGCACTTACTGACATGATCTCAGTTAACTCCCCCAATAGACCTATGAAGCAGATGCTATAGTCGATATCACTGTACTGTAGAGAAGACATCGAGATTCAGAGAATTTAAAGATCTTGCCCATGGTCATCAGCAAGAAGAGGTAGAGTTGGGTTAAAATGAAGCCAGTCTGATTCTCAAGCCCATTGACCTTAGCCACTATGTTAACTGCCTCTCTGAATATTGACCAATAAGTTAACAACTAAATTACATCAGACTCATAGAAAATATTAAACAAGGTTCTCTACATTTAAGTAACCTAGTAAGTAACCAGTGAATAGCATCTTAAGTAACAGAGACAGGATTAAACCCAAGCCCACTACTTTTTGAGGTCCGTGTACCTCTTTCTCCAATACAGGCTTCACACAAGAACGGCCCTGAGACACTTATTTCTCCCATGCATATCAAGTTGCCCCCAGTAACTGATATGTTGGAGCAATAATGCAGACATGAGCAATGTTATAATACTGATTTGCCTCTACCCAAATCATGCATGATATTCCAAATGTTTGCCTTCCCTCAACAAATCAGCTCATGCTGCAGTTCTCATGGCTGAAATATTATGTCAGACTGACAGAGCCATTAATGAGGTAACTGCCAAATTTATAGACCAGCAAAGAGGGCCAGTATTCCAATTATCAGTGAACCAAAGAAACTGTCTCCAATAAAAAAGATATAGTGAAAGGTGGTTGATGAAGGGAAAGGATGAGGGCAGTGGTTGAATAATGGGATAAATATGCTAGTGGTTTTGCCCTCTTCTGGCCATATTCAATATAGTAGGGCTAAGACTTTCACTGATTCCATGGCATCCACAAGATATCAGCCTAACTTGACCTGCCTTTGAGATGTACTTAGTTCACAGTGTCATGTTTTTTAATTTCTGAGGATAAGCACTATAAGACAAGCACCCTTTCCCCTTTCTTTCTCCTTAGCAGTTATAGTAAGAATTTAAGAAACTTTATTGCCTAAATCCCTGACCCTTTGATCCCAGGGATCTTTCCTTTGTGGCAACTATAAAAGATATACCATGGAAGACCTCACAGCCATTCCTTGGCCTCAACGTCAAGATTAGGGTTGCTTTCCAGATAGCCCTTAAAAATGTCTTATTGATCAAGCACTGAGATAGTCACCAAACTGTTTCTGAACCCGTTGACACTTGGAAGTAATTTTACTTCATGGGATGATGAGTTTTCTAACAAGGTGCTTGGGTTTATTTGTCTTAGCAGAATATCCTTTTTTCAGATTTCAAGGGATATTCCCTGAGTTGTAGTGAATGATTCCGTCTCCCCTCTGAATGCTCAGCCTCCCTCATCTGCATTCTAAAGTCTTTGGAATGCCTGTCTGTTTCACAAATACCTTCTGACTGGTTCTCTCATAAAGTGGGGGTTGGAGGGCAGCCATTTTATTTTAATATGAAGGAGTTTCATAACCAGTCAATAGGATCAGGGACAAGGATCTTTCCAAGTGATTTGAAAATAGTGAGAGGGTAGGAAAAATACTTAGAGGGAAAGAATAGTAGGGATATAGGGGGAGAGAAAGTATATCTATCAGGATTAAGTTAAGGAGTTAATACCACAAAAACCCAAATTAAGAGTAGTTTATAAAAGATAAGACAACTCTCACATCAATTTCCAGGAATTTGGCATTGCAGGGTTGTTATAGTGCTGTATGGTGTCAGGGTCTCAGGCTTCTACTCTTTTGTTATTCATTTACTATCTTACCCCATGGTCCTTTTTGGCCCATGGCTGCTTCACTTCCAGTTATCAAACCTGCAACAAGATGGAGTGAAAAGGGTAAAGGCTCTATTCCACATGACACTCTTTAAGAGGACTTCTTGCAAATTGCACTGTCCCTTCTTCTTACATCCCATTTGTTAGAGCTTAGTCACATGCCATAGGTAGCTGCAACAGAGGTCGAGGCATGTAGACACTTCAGTCAGCCATGTACCCTGTTGATATTTTGGGGATCTGTCAGGGGAAGAAGGAGAGAACAGACTTAGGAGCAAGTAGCATGAGAGACAGAGAGAAAGAGAGAGTTTGTCTCAGAGAAAATATATGGTGCCAATCTTGTACTTAACCTGTGGAGTAGGAAAGGGAAACAAAAACAAATGAAGTGAACATGAGAAAAAGATCAAGATGAGAAAAGAAAAGATAATCTTTGGGGCTATTTTCTGATTCTTTCATCTACTTGATTCCCAGCCGTCTTTCAGTCCTTGGTTCCTTGAGATATCCTGGCACACCATAGAAAATACTCCTTTCCGGCTTCAGCTAGCTCAAATGGATTTTATTGCTTGAAATCAGAAATCTCCAATATACACAGTCTTTATTATCTTAGAGATCTTGACCATTTCCTTTCCAATGGTAAAGAAAACTAATGCCCTCTGACCTGAGAGAACAATATGGCTTGGCTTATTCACGTGAGGAGAGGAATGGGGTGAAGTTGTGGGGATCCTCATCTAGCTCCTTGAACAATCTGCCAGAAAAGTTCTGGTCTATGTCCCTGGAGAAATATCTGTGCCCTCAGGCAGCCATCATGGACTGTCTGCCTCAGATGGATCCCATCAGGCAGCGCCTGGCAAGGATATTTACTCAAGTTTCTGGTTGGGCTGGATAAATACGACAGTTACATAAGTTCCATACATTTTTTTGAAAATCATAAGTAGAATTTAAGTTTACAATGACTTAATACAGAAGAGAAATTCAGGTCTGATATCTTATTTCCAACATCTGCTATTTGCAAACTTCTTTCTACCAGTACCCCACTAATTATTACTTATTCAATGTCTTTAGACTTAACTTGGTTAGGCCATTTAATGATAAACGTATATCTATCTTACTCCTGTAAGAGCCACTGGAATATTATGTCAGTCAGTAGATGCTTAATAGTTTAAAATTTTTTTGGCATTATATGATCATTGAATCAGGACACTTGCCATAATATACATTATCAATGGAAAATATCAATTATGTAAGAATTCTAAGAAATTAAACTAAAATATAAAATAAATTAAAATATTCATTTTATAGTTACTTAATTTGTATTTGGTGCCAGGCAATGAAAATCCAATGAAAACCAAAACATAGTGCCTGTACAAAGAAATTTGTGGTCATATTTCTTCCCTATTCCCCAACCAGTAAATTTCCCAGCTCTAATTCTATATGTTTATACTTCTAACATATAGTGTTGTTTTAAAAGGTAAACCTGAACACTTTTAATAGATATCTTTATTATGGACATTAAGAATTTCTTATTTAGTCTTGAGAAACCATGCAAATATGTACACAATATACTTTATATGTTCAATATTTATGGTGATTGGCATAGCCTTATGTTTATTCATGTTATCTTTTACAAAACCCATTCATTCAGCAAATATTTGAGGCCCATCTGGGTGCCAGACACTGGGGATATTGAGGAGAATAAGACAAGCCCACACACCAAAGGCACAGTAGCCCGTGGGGAAGTCAAGCATAAAATAACAGATGATAAAGTGTTAAAGACACTATGATAGAATTTGTTCATAGGTGATATAAAGAAGAAGTGGTGTCCATTTATGTTATTTTTGTCTAGTGATAAAGCTAGGGCCAAATCTAGATGATTAGGTGCTTAATGAATGATTTTTAGTGGTGACAATAGACTCAACTTGGAAAGCACAAGATAGGTAACTCTTATTCTGGAGCTCTCAGGACCTTCAGTGCAGAGAGAATTTCCCCAGCAAGAGCAAGATTCAATTGAAGAAAATTATTGTTCCGTGAACTGTTGCTCAGACTTGACCCACAATCTTGCAGCTGGGATACACTCACTTCAGTGTCAGACAGAGAGTATCTGATACAAAAAGAGGAAAAAATAATAAACTTTTGGCACAGTGAGTCTTCTCTGTATAAACCCAAGGAGAGCATTTGACTGTATTTTAAAATTTCTTTGTATGGCTGGAAAGAACTAGTAGATTCATAGCACTGAAGATATGTATAAGCGAGTGAGATGCAAAGGTTAGTCATTATCCTAGTACTCACTGAATCAACATACATCTTGCAGTTTCTATGCCATGTCTGTTCTAGTAACCCAGAATGCCTCCCCCTCTACCATCCAGGCGCAATGCCACATCCTCTTTGTAGCCTTTCCTGATTTTCCAAGGAAGAAGCACAAAATGTCATCATACCTTATCACTGACTTTCTTATAAAGTGATATTTGACCATTAATTTATACTTAATTAATTCTCTCAACAGTAAACACATTTATTGATCAACTACTATATCCTAGTTTGGAAGGATACAGTGGTGACCAAAACAGGCTGTGTCTTAGGCCTCATAGAACTAACATTTTAGACCATGAATATATAATTTAATGATAAAATAAACACAGTAATTCAGATAGTTCATTGTGACAAGTGCAGCAAAGCAAATAGAATAATGTGATAATGAGTAAATGGTTGGGTGGAGAACGGGGTCAGGGTTAAGGCTGATTCATAAAAGGGGAGTCAAGAATGGCCTTGTTGTGAAGCTAAAATGGATTAGGGTTCAATCACACAGATTTGACCTCCTCCACTGAACTATAAGATTTTATATTCAATAGTACCCAGCACAAGACTTGGCCAATAGTAGGGACTCAATAACAATTGCTGAAATGAATCCTGTGAGATAACCCATTTTCTCAGTGGTTTATTGCAGAAGTGTGGAATGCAAGGCAGGGAATGAGGAATCATTAAGGTCTGGGAATTTCTCCTCTTGGAGCTACAGCACCAATTATTTATTGACTTGTACGTTGAGATTTGAGAGATAATGAATCATGACGCTTCTCTTCCTCTCTGAGTTCTGAATAAACTGAAAAATAAAGAGTCAGATAGATGGAAGCCAAAGTTTCAGCCTTTCTATTAGGCTTTTACAGTAACAGGCTGGGAGTTTGGCGAGTTTCGTTTCAATCTGCAGCCATGGTCAAGCTCTGCAGCATTTCCTGAGTTGAACCTGTGGTCCATCCCAAGAAGAGCTTGGGTCTCAAGAACAGCAGACTCTTATCCACATACCCAGAGTCACTTCCTTACACCCTTGGGTGCTGACAGTGGGTACACACAGGCCTGATCCTTTACCCAAGGGTTCTTACAACATGGAAGCAGAAACACAACCAAACACGCAGGCACGTCCAGGGAAGAAAGAAGCAGCTGAATCACCACATATGCTCAGATCCAAATGGCCCCAATCCAATGAGTGTGGAATTGGATAACAGACCAGGTACTGCTATTTCAACTACTTTTAAAAGGGGGAGAAGTTCCTACTTAGGGCCAAAATAGTAACATAGAAAAAGAGGAAAAAAATGCTTCTCCTACTGAATAGTCTATGATAATGTCCCAGCTATCTTGGTCACTTTTCAGTGTTTTCAAAGGGTGTTTTCTTCTAGCTTTGCAGTTGTGATCTATGGGGACGAGGTTGGGCGGGGGGAGGGGAGTGGGGAGGGGAGGTCAGGAGGGGAGATTGGTCTGATAGAAACCATTCTGCCATGGCCAGAAGCAAAACTCTTACATTTCTCTAAGTTTGTTTTTTAAAAAGTGAGATTTATTATTCAAAAAAATTGTAAAATAGAATCCCAAAATACTAAAAACATAAAAAAATCAGGAGCTCCAATTCAACAGGGCTGGGCATACTCAAGGTCTTGCCATTCAGCCCTACCCTCTTTTCCTGATATAAGCCTCTGGGACCCTTTTAAGAATTTTAAGACGCTGTGAGAAACACTGAATATCATAGATCTAGGAGGTTTGTGAAGATCATTCACCTATTTTTTAAAAATCTCAGCAATCAAATTCTAGCTCACTTGGGCATTAAGTCCTCAACGCAGAGCTGAAAAAATACAAGTCTTGCTGTGCCTACATTTCTGTGCTCATCTCCATTCACACTCTCATTTTCATTATAAGCTCTAAGTGTATCCACCAGTTCTATTGCCTGAACATATTGTGTGTTTTCAGGCTTTGCCCATGATGACTGGACTTCATGTCTTTCTCTTTACCTGTTTAAGAAGCTCTGAAATGTCATCAAGGCTTCTAAAATATTACCCTTCTGTGTCACCTTCCCTAATCTCCAGTATTTGTCTCTTGCTCCCAGCCTTCTAATGCACTATGTTCTGTACACCTAAACTCACTACACATACTTCCACTGGAAGCACTTACCACCTTACAGTGGAATTTTCAGTTTGTATGGTAGTCTTTCTTCAAAAAGGAAGAACAATCTCTGCCTCAAATACTCTCCTCAAAATCTTTTCAGACTGAGCTCCTTCTCGTTATTCAGCTCCAGTAACACTTTTTCAGAGATGCCTTTCTGTGCCATCAAAATGAAAGTAGCACTTCTCAACACCCTATCATGTTGCCTGTTTCATTGTCTTCATAGTATTTATTTTTTTTTTGAAAAGTACTCATTACTTTATATGTCAGTCTCCCACAAACTCCATGAGAACAAACACTGCCTTGTTTGCTGCAGCATCCTCAGCACCAAGATTAATTCCTATCACATGGTAAGTACTCAACAAAGATTTGTGAATAAATATATGAATCTTGGAATCATCTTTTTATCCATGCTGATAGGATAGAAGAAAATATTGGTATTTGTTGAATGACTGACTGAGTGAGTGGATGGATGAATGACTTCTTTGTGCAAAGAAAAATAAAGCAGCAGGACTCAGAATTGGATAGGATACATTAATAATGGGGATTTCAGGGTCAAAAGTTTGCCTTTGGTGATAAAGAAGCCTGGCAAATTAGTCAGTGAGGCACACTTCCCCATGAATCATGCATTTCCTCTCTCAGGCACTCCTGCAAACCAATGGGCTTTTAAACCCCACTATTGAGCAACTGTCAATGTTTCAAACACGTGCATTTGAATCCCTGAGACAGAATTTAGAGTAAATTTGTATCTGGCATCAGAAAATAAAACAGAGTAGGGTGTTAAGGAAATTGACATTTCCATCATTGATTTTTTGTTGTTGTTGTTAGATGTGTGTAGTTTAAAGTCTTCTGCAAATTCTATTAAATCTAACAGTTTTATCTTAGTTATTTATTTGTTCTTCGGGTAAGATTGAGGTAGAATACAAACTGAGCCATTGTGAGAACAGTGCTGATGTCCCCATTAGACATCAATTTCCCCTGCTTCATACTTTTGATGCAGTTTATTCTTCTCTTACGACATTTATCATAGTCTTTTCTGAGGTAGAGTTATTAACTTGGCCTTTCTGCTACAGCACAGTCCTTCATTTTTGGTTGAAAAACTATGACATATATTTTTACAACCCTTCTCACCATCTGTGCCTTGCCCAAATAAGGTGCTTAGTATAGAAGTTTCTAAAGGGAAGATACACATAGCCATTCACTAGGTTAGGGTAACACAACTGTGATGCTGGTCTCCAAAAGATCCTAAGAGGGAAACTCGTTGGTTGACTAGCAATTTTAGATTAAAAGAGGCTAGATGTGGTTCATAAATGGAGTGATCCTGAAATAATATAAGTTCACTAGAAATGATCTCCCTGTGGGATCACTAAATTCATTCATTAAAAAAACAAAAAATAACTTCATGACTGCCTTCCTTCTTTTCTTCCTTTCTTTTTTTTTACAGTCAGTCTGCTCGGCAGTTGTGGTCCATCTGAGGAGAGTATTGGAGTGGAATCAAAAAATAGTCCAGTGAGCTCTGTCACTGTCTGAGAAGAGAGGAATGAATATGGAAAGAGGAAAAGCTAGAATAAACTTTTTGTTGTTGGATTGGAATTGGTGCTATTGTGAATTCTTCACCCTGAGGTATAAGATCATTGGCATCCCAGCAGCAATGAGAGCACCTAGTGTCCAGATCCTGGTTTCTAAATACCACTTCTCTGTTGAAAGGAACCGGGTTTCATCAGAGAAATGGTAGATTCCCAGATGTAGGTCAGGAAAGTAACAAGATAGCCTGGAACTTGGTTGTACCAGAAAGTAAGAAAATGCTCAAAGAATATGAGGAGATGTCAAAAGGATGCACAGACAGCTTGAAGCAGCTCCCACTGGCCCAAGCCAGGGACAAGTGGATCCTCAAAATAAAAGTAGTAAGAAATTATAACTCACTAAATTAAACTGGAATCCATAAACCCTTACTAATCTAAACAAATAAATGTTTGAATAAATCGGGGAAGATGTTTTTCTATATAATAAAATGCAAACTAGTAACTGTAAAATAAATGATGTAATTAGAAAATCTCCATTTCATAGTGATAATCATACTAATGATTAATTCAGACAAGACATATCAATGGTGCTAAAACCAGTGGTAAAAGTGAAAAGAAGAATGGGATTTTACTTAGTCTCAAGGTCTCTCTCCACAAAATATTATTAATTACAATGTGGGTGCTACTTTGTAGGGGCAACAGTATTAGGTAGACACCATCTTAATCAAGTGATCAGAGTCAGCACCACCAGCAATGAAACAAATTTTCTTCACAAGCCATGGGGTAGGATGCAAGTAGAAGAACGAAAACATTGCATCTGTGATAATCTGGCTGAAAAAAAAAAGAAATTCATACTTGGGTCTAATCATGAAGAAATACTGGAGAAACCTCATTTCACAAAAACACTGGCCTGCAAGCTTTGAAAATGAATGTCAGGGGAAGATTAGGGGCCTGTCCCAGATTGGAGGAGATCAGAGAGCCGACAACTGGTGCCGCGCCTTATCCTGGACTGCATCCTTTCTCTTCAAAGGATACCAATGAGGCAATTAGAGAAACTTGAAAGAAGTGTCTAGGCAAAGGATGTATGGGAGTTCTGCACACTCTTCTTTCAACTTACCTGTAAATTTGAAATTGTTTAAAATTATATATTTCTAAATGCTAGGGACACACTCATGACAAACTGCTCTTTATTCTGCATCTTTTACAGTTCTGTGTATCTATTTTCTCCTGTTGTTCTGATCCCTTACACAACAGTTATTGGATGTATTATAGTCAGCCCCTCATATCATAGTTCTAATCTAAGTAAACGTATCAAATTTGTTACCACGTCTTAAGGCACACCTTATCTAGCCCCCTCCCGTCCTCATCTTGTTTTATTACACTTTATCTACCCTTGTCTCCTTTTCATACCACCATTCATGGAACTGGATTTTTGCAGATACTGTTCCTTTCATCTAGAACATTCTTTCCCTGTCTTTTCACATGGCTGTCTTGTCTCCCATATTTCAGTTCCTTCAGTTCTCAGATCACAGAGTACTTTTTCAGAGGTCTTCTCTCACTACCTCATCTATTGAAAATAGCCACCAACTACTTTCTATCACATTATGTCATGTAGGACTCTCATGGAAATCATTGATCAATTGTTTATTTAAGTGTTTGTGTTCTGTCTCACTATTCTTTAATTTTGGTAAAGACAGTGCTTCTTCCTTTCTTGTCTCCAGCTATATCTCCAGAGTCCAGCACAAAGCTTGACGATCAGGAGATGCTCAACAAATATTTGCTGATTTAATCAAGTCTGTGTCAGCATGCGTGAGACGTGATGTTCCTTCTCTGCATTTGTTTCATTCAACTCTGTATCTCCAGCGCCTCATCTCATGCTCAGTACATGTTTGTTGAATGAATGAAGGAAAGAATGAACAAGCAGATAAATGAAATGAGATAGGCCTGGGATGAAGAGGCAATGTTTAACTTGAAAAGATCATTGCCAGTGGTAATAATTTTAGTCCATTAAAAACTAAAAATTTTGGATATTTTGAGACAAATTTTAGGGCAAATCCTGCCCCTTATTTTTCTCAAATTATCCCGTATGGGTTATATATGATCCTCTATTGAAGGAGAAAAGACGCAGAGCAAATGTTCCTCATCTTTCAGTTACCTTAAAGTTCAGACATACAAAAATATCATAACTTTAAAGTTCTGAAAACTTCAATGTTCTCACTTTAAAAATGAGACCAGGATGTCTGAAGTATCTGATGGGAAAGGCTGAGAATGTATTTTTTATTTTTTTCGGTACTTCCACAATGAAGAATAAATTCCCAGGGCTTAACAGAACATATTTTAACAAAAGAAAGAAAAGTAATTTTGTAAAGTATAAAAAAAATCTAGATAGACATCTTATCCAGAATTTGAAATATTCATGCTCTTTAGAAAAATATGTCAGAAGACATGTACTATAGTAGATTAAACCGTCACTCAATAATTATTCATTGAGGACTTACTTTGTTGAAGACATCACGTAGGCACTTTGGATATGGGAGAAGTGTGTGGGAGACACTTGCCACATGCCCTGAGTTCCTGGATCCAATCCCTGGACTTCCCGATTGTGTGAGCTTGTGTGTGTGTGTGTGTGTGTGTGTGTGTGTGTGTGTGTGTGTGTATTTAGCTTGTTTGAAATGGGTTTCTGTCATTGACTATTTTGAAATCATCGTAAGACAGTCTTGGTTATTACCTGATTTTCATGGCTGGGGGTGTGGGCTATCATCCTGGGATAAATAAAATATCCTAACATTTTTCCAGCAAGTGTTTTCCTAGAAGCTAAGGTTCACAGCTATAGGGTGAACTGGTCTTAACCTCAGTATCATAGATGTAAACTTGGTCACCTGAGATCACACCTGGTGTTTCGAGATCACTCCACTGACAGTAAGAACATTGTCGATAGAACATTGTAACTATCCCCATATCTCTATAGTTCTTTAGATCTTCTCTTTCAATTTTCACAATCTTTATGGAGGGGAGGCAGAACAGAAAGGGATGGCAGAAAGGTCAAGGATTTTCCTCAAGTTTGCCCATTGGATAAGGGATATTTCTAGAATTCGAACCCAAGCCAATTGGTCCACAGGTGGAGTGCTTGATTTTGACACCACATAGCCCTCTCATTGACTTACATGACCCAGGTAATCTCTATGTAATGAAATGCTGACTGTATTTGAATTAACCTTGACATTATTTTCTGATTGTTGACCATGACTCTGAGAAACCAGGTCCTGCGAGTCAGACTGAAGGTTACATATACTGAATGCTACTGGGTAGGTGTAGTGACATGTTCTCAACTGGCAAAGCCCATCAGGATCACTGAATTTAAAAAATGTCAGGTGCCTGGGTCCCACCCTTCATTTACATTATACCCTCTATGGGGAGTGGGGCTTAGGCATGTGGACTTTCCAAAACTCTATAGATAATTCCACACAAGCACCTAAGTTTGAGGACATCTGGTATAGAGTTTCCTACACTTGCTGCATCATAAAAATACCTGGAAAGATGGAGAGGGGAGCATCAAGATCATTAAAAATGTGTACTCCTGTGATTGACTCTAGATTTGCTGAATCAAAATATCTGTGGCAAGGAACTGAGAATCCATACTTTTAATAGGCACTCTCAGGTGATTCTTAGGACTGGGCAAGTCCTAAGGATTAAATAACTAGAATGGAAAGAGGATGACCTCAGGAGTCAGACCTGGGTTCAATAAGAATGGCAGGCAATGACTGGTCCGGTGGTGTAGTGGTTAAGTTCACACACTCCACTGCGGTGGCCTGGGGTTCGCAGGTTCAGATCCCGAGCATGGACTTAGACACTGCTTGTCAAGCCATGCTGTGGCAGGTGTCCTACATATAAAGTAGAGGAAGATGGGCACAGACGTTAGCCCAGGGCCAATCTTCCTCAGCAAAAAGAGGAGGATTGGCAACTCAGGGCTAATCTTTCTCACCAAAAAACAGAATGACAGGCAATGCTTAGCGCTTACTGTGTGTCAAGCAGTGTTCCAAACATTTTGCAAGTATTCACTCACTAAATTTACTTCTCATAACAATCCTACGAACCCCATTTTACAGATAAGTGAGCTGAGGCATGGAGAGGTCGAGAACTTGCCCAAAGTCACACAGCCAATAAATAGCAATGCTGGGATTTGATTCTAGACCATGTGGTTATAGAGTCCAAGCTTTTACTCATGTTGCTGAACAGCCTCTACCATTCATCGGCTGTATGACTATAGGCAATTTATTTCAAAGTTTGGGGCTTTTATTTCTTCTTTCATTCACACCCACCTTGCAGAGATTTTTAAGGATTAAATGGGAACATGATTAGCACATCCTAATGATAATTATGGCTGAAATATTGCTCACAATAGCTAGAAATCTCTTGGCATTCTTGTGTAATTTCTCATTTGATCCTTAATATAACTCCATGAGGTAGATACTATTACACTCTAATTTTAAAGATTAGGAAACTGAGGCACAGAGAGGTCAACATATCCGGGGTTACACAGCCAGCAAGCAGTGGAACTGGTTAGTAGGTGCCTAGTGACTGTTACAAGAACTACGAATTGTTGAAGCAACTTTTAAATTTCAGATCCACAGAGGCCACCAGATTCTCACTCTTCTTCCCTTGCTATATTTTCTAACAACTCTGAAAGTGAAATAGTCACTCGTTTAAGTTCCAGCCTGGGCTCGAGTGTAGTGACAAACTGTTCCTGCTATTTGTGTGGCTCTCTGCAACTGCTTTAATATCCTACTTTCCACACACACTATAATTCTGAAAAATCAAAAGAATAAGTATGACTCTAGTTAGGGGAAGGTGGTTGTATGAGCTTAAAAATGAGACATTGCAGCTGGATTTGGAGAGGTGCCAAAGCCTGCAGGTCGCCGGCACCAGTGCTGCCTGCCTGAGTTTGCGTCATTTTGTGAAATGTGAAATCACTCCCTTCACACCAACAACGGGGATATTCTTAGAGTGTGGATTCTGTTTGTAAAGTTGAGAGGGGGAAAATGCGTTTTATTTGCAAGTGGAATTGTGCAGTGATCAGAGTTAGAGCACATCCCTTCTGTTTCACCCCAAGCTAGAGAACCAGCTGCTCCTCACTGAGGGGCCAGGGTGTGGAGTCAGCAGTTTGGGTTAGAAGTCAGGAGACCTGGGACCCCTGACCTGCAGTGACCACCACAGGTCTCTGTGTTCTTGATCATCAGTTTCCTCAACTGTAAAATGAGTGATTTGGACTCTGTTGTGATTGTGGGGAAGGTCTTAACTCACCTTACATCACAAATGCATTTATGCGTCCAACTTTAAGTGTGCTTCTGATTTTCATTATGTGGCTACATTATTATTTTCAAAAATACATTTCTAGAATGTATCAAGAACGAAGAAGTAGTTTTACATATATATTAAACTTTATATGATATATATTTTTGCACATATTTATTAAATTAAATGCTCCCCAAATCATATAGATACACACACACACACACACACACACACACACATATATATATATATATATATATATATGAATGATATTTTGGGCATTTAATTAAGATTTTTGTTGAAATGAGCCTCTCAAAGGCTATACCAGGAATCATTGTTTGTACTCAGATTGCCAACATCAAGTAATATATTGCTTTATTTATCTTAAATAAATTTTTACTACCTCTGAATCAATGTATCATGAATGAGAACTTTATTAGAAATAAATTCCTTAATGAAGCATTTTTACTCTTCTCTTATGAGTTAATTTTCTACATGTGTTTGACCTTTGGTTAAGACTTTTGTTCATTTGGAGGAATTTAATAATTAAGAGTAGTTTCACAAAGTAAAAGGAAGGGTGATTCTAATTCACAAAACGCTCAGGCTTAAAATGTGTACTGATGACCTTTTAAGTGATCAATCCATTTCTACTTTCATTCTTACCTTTTAGGTATTTTGTCCCTCTATTTTTTTGTGTGTGTGAAGGAGATTGGCTCTGAGCTAACGTTTGTAGCCAATCCTCCTCTTTTTGCTGAGGAAGATTGGCTCTGAGCTAACATCTGTGCCCATCTTCTGTCATTTTGTATCTGGGACGCTGTCACACATGGCTTGATGAGCGGTGCATCAGTCCACACCAGGGATGCCAACTCTGGGCCACCAAAGCAGAGTGCGGGAACTTAACCTCTATGCCCCAGGACCAACCATTATTTTCTCTCTTTTCATGCCAACTTCCTGATGAAGATGGTGCTGAAGCAACATGCACGTTGATGAAGATTTCCATGCAGCGGTGTCTTTGATTTAAAACTTTGTGCAACAAAAACTCCAAATCAAGCTGCCCTTGCACTTGTATTAGAGATTTATTAGGGAGGTAGCCATCTAAAAATAGTGTGATAAAAGCTCCACATCAATCTTTTGAGAAACAGATAAGCTTTAGCTTTTTAGAACTTTAGAGTCAAACCTTTTGCCCTGATCCTTTTTATCTAACAAAGGTGGGAAGAGATGGAAACACACAGTGCCTTAGAAAGGGGGTGAGGAGGTAGAATTGGGATCACTTTGGTCAGGAGAATGAGCTTCACATTTGTTAAAACCGTCTCTTCAAATGTTAAGAGTGAGAGAAGCAGTTGCATAACTCCATACACCTTTGAAAGACTCACTGGAAGGTAACACCGCCAGGAGTGCCCAGGCAACCGCATTGTGGGTTGATGGCCTTCAGTCTTCAGTCTACAGGTGCCAGGTGACTGTGTATCAGTCAGGATTCAATCAAAGAAGTCGACCTTTAGATTGGATATATGTATGGATTTATTACAGATTCGGCCTTATGTAACCGTGGAAGCTAAGTACACAGTCTCTCTAAGTCTCTCTCCGTTTCTGATGCTGGAGCTGATATCTGCTGGACGGGAAATTGGAGTTGGGAGAGGAAGACGGATGTAAAGTGGGGGACAGTGAGGAAAAGCTGGAACCCACAAGGATGGACAGAAACCCATGTCAATTCTTGTTGCCTCTGACCTCTGACCATAGTGGTCTGCAGAAGCTGAGCCCTTCATCGCGGAGCTGAATGCATACCTGGCCCAGGAGTCAGAGAGCTGAAGGAGGAACCAGGGGAAAGTGGATCATTAGCTGACAGCCGTTGCCCAGGCAAATGAGGTGAGCCAGCTGAGGAGCAGCAAGGCATGTGAGCCACAGAAGTGCTGCAGCTTCACTTCACCCCCCAAATCTCACAGGAGAACTCTCTGTGGCCCGGTCTGACCACACACCTGCAGAGGAGGGGATTCTGGGGGACACAGTTCAGCCTGGCCACGTTGGCACATACAAAATCAACACAGGCATCCTACTGCCTAATATTTTACTGGAAATTTTCCAAGAAGTTCAAACATCTGAATCAACTTGAGATAAGGCATAAATTTCCCAGATTAAATGCCTTTGAGCCTTCATCCCACTGATTGGGGAAGTTCACTCTGTTTTTTCAAGGTCTCTTTCCCAGGATCTAGTAGCTTTGGAGTACTAAAGGTGATAATAGAAAGGATAATAGAATAGGCTACCTCCTTAATAAATCCCTAACACAAGTGCAAGGGCAGCTTGATTTGGATATTTTTTGTTGCACAAAGTTTTTAAATCAAAGACACCGGTGCATGGAAATCTTCATCAATGTGCACGTTGCTTCAGCACCATCTTCATCAGGAAGTTGGCATGAAAAGAGAGAAAATAAGGGCCGGCCCTATGGCTTAGCAGTTAGGTTCCTGCGCTCTGCCTTGGCGGCCCAGGGTTCGCATCCCTGGTGCAGACTGATGCACCGCTCATCAAGCCATGTGTGACAGCGTCCCAGATACAAAATGACAGAAGATGGGCACAGATGTTAGCTCAGAGCCAATCTTTCTCAGCAAAAAGAGGAGGGTCGGCAACAAATGTTAGCTCAGAGCCAACTTCTTCACAAAAAAAAAAGAGCGAGAAAATACCTAAAAGGTAAGAATGAAAGTAGAAATGGATTGATCACTCAAAAGGTCATGAGTACACATTTTAACCCTGAGCCTTTTGTGGATTAGATCCACCTTTCCTTCCTAGAACCACTTCATTCTCTATTGCTGCTGCCACTGCCTCTGTGTGTCATTACTCCCCAATCAGGAAGGCCACCAGTGTAGTATAAGATATAAAACAGATCATACAGGACCTTCGTCTCTCAAACACACTCGTGGTGCCTGAGTAACTGGGTCAGGAGGGAAACAAGCGTAACTCACCTGTTTAAATCTCCTGACATGAAAACCTATGGGTTGGTGTTGTGTCTGGGACTCTAGCCCTAATTTTTCATTACGGTTTTCTCTGTTTAGGGATTCGTGTTTTGTCTCCTGCCAGTGGGTCCCAATCATAGCTCCAATTCCTTCCAACATGGTTTAAAAACATAAAAACTCAAAGAGAAGTCTGGATCATTATCCTTTCACTCCCAGCAAGCCCCTGGGCTCCACATGCAAATTTGTCCACTCTCTCCCCAAAGTATAAGGTGGAGAAAAAAGAAATTTCACCCCAAGATAAATGGATGGTACTATCTCTAAAAATGGAACAAGCAAGCACTTTTTAAGTGTACGTTCCCGTATTTAAATACATATATACATACATAATAAATACTAAAGTTCTACCTCACTGGGCGTTGTGCTTCAAATGATACCAGGAAAAGAAAAAAGACATCACTTGAAAAGGTTATTTTGTTAGTAATTCCAGTTGAACATTTTGTGGTTAAGGTTTACTGCAAGCAAGAAAAATTGCAGTGGGAAGAATATTACTCATTGCAGGCAGGAATTATAAAATACCTCTCTGTTAGCACATATATAACATGCCCTCACCTATCATTATCGAATCTGGGCACTGTTGGGGATATCTAAATTTAACATGACAAACAACAGATGGAGAGAAATGTCACCTCACCTAGGCTCTCCTGCTGTGAATCGTGACCTGTTAAAGGGAAATTAAGGGTCATAAACAAGTTGGTAGCATAGTACCAGGCTGTGCCAAAGATTAAAAGAAAGGATGGATGGATGAACAGATGGATGGATGGATGGATGGATAGTTATTAAATCACCATTGTATTGTTATAAAGAAAGACATAAAAGGATTTTGTAGGATTAGAATTCAGATGACATGGAGGAAGTAGATATTGAATGAAGAAAATTGAAATAAGATTTCTCCTTAGAAAATTCTTACTCATTTTGGGGGCTATTCTTAGAGTGTAAAGGATGAAAGTTGCCTCAGAGACACTAGAGAAGAAAAGAAACGCTGGTTTATTATTTCAGGTCTTTTAAAAAAATTTGTCCGTTCAATCAACAGAAAACCAGGAGATGTGCTTGGAAAAGTGACTGTAGTCTTCCCTCACTACGTATTTTTTCCAGACAGTTTGGAGACTGTGAAGCAATCTTTTTTTGCATTTAAAATTTTCCTATTCCTGATCAAATCATATTTTGTAACAGTTCATATCCAATTCTATTCCTCTCATTTTATTTTGTTTCAGCAAAAAAAAATTTTGTAACAACTTAATATCTTGAAAATTAGCTCAGAGTATGTTGTTATAATTCAGAAATACTTATTGTATTTTTCCATCAGTTTAATTCACTATCTTTGGGACCATTGAAGAAGAATTCTCTCTGCACTTTCAAATATAATGTGGTACTGTGTTTGTATCACCACCGGCAATTTAAGAAGAAAAAAATGATTCAGGCAAACATTAAAAGTGGTTTTAATACACTAAACTCATAATTAAATGATTATGACTGTTCCTCATACATAACTGTGGAAATTTCTTTAAAATTATAAATTAATTTTAGAGGAATCTTGCAAGTTTCTCTTGTTTATTTAAGTGAAACTGATATAACTGCTAAATCATAACTCTTCAAATTATAATTCTTCAGTAATCTTTGAGTCTAGAGACTGTGATATTCTACATCATCACGGTTATGAGATATAGTAATTTTATTAAGTTTGGGGAAATCAATAGTCAGAGTGATTTACCAGTGAGAATGAGAAAAAAAATCAAATGAAAATCATGACTGGCAAGTTTCTCACTGATAAGTCCAGGAATCTGGCGCAAAAAGTAGCAAGTTGTTGGGGGTGGGAGAAGATGTCCCTCCTCCACCCACTGACCTACTAATTTTAGTATTAAGGGACTTGTTTATTTTATTTATATTTTCCGCTAGAAACTGAACATGATATGGATGCAAAAGAATACAAAGAAAACAGAATGCGCACCTTCATGGTGTTTACACATTTAGTGATAAAGACAGCCACATGAACAGTCAGTTATGATGTTCTGCAGAAATGTGGTAAGTGAAGGTGGAGTAACTATGGGATGTCGTAGCATCACTGAGGAAGGGCACCTAACCCAAGTCAGGAGTGAAAGAAAAGATTCTAGGAGGAAGGAATATCTATGCTGAGAACTTAAAGAAAAAGGAGAGGTGGTTGGTACTGAAAGAGTGTTCCAGACATAAAGGAATAGCCAGAGATCAAAGAAAGCTTGATGCATTAGAAGAAGTGAAAGAATTTTATGGCCAGAGCTTACGAAGTGAGAGTGTAAAGGAGTTTGGTCTTTACTGAGGGGTTCAAGCAATAATAGTAATAAAAAAAAGAACAACTAACGTCTATACAGTGCTTACATAGTATGCTTTTCATTTATTAACTCATTTAATCTCAAACAACCCCATGATGTGGGTATCATTATAAGTACACCCATTTTATGGAAAAGATAATTGATGCATAGAGAGGTTAAGTAACTTTCCTAAGGTCATAAATGACAGAGCGAGGATCACACCCAGGCAGTCTGTCTCCACAGTCCATGCCTTAAAACCTGTTCCATAACGGGAACAGGGAGTAACATGTTCAGATTTTCATCTTTGAATATTTACTTCCTTTTTACAGCGTGGAGTTTGAATTGGAGGAGTGGACTAGAAAAAACAGAAACCCCTTTAGAAAGCTAGTGGACTGATTCCTGAGGATAGATGTCAGAGACTGTACAACATTAGTGGCAAAAGCAATGGGGAAAAGGATGCATATTTGCGAAATATATAGAATATAAAGTCAATGGGTCCTGGTGATTAATTGGCTGCATGAAATGAGAGGAAGCAGTCAAATGTGGTGCTCTGGTGTCTGGTTGGCCACAGGTGCTGGTGATGCCTTTCACTGAAAACTGGGACACAGAATGTGGGACACAGAATGTGAAACTGGTCCCTCCCTCCCATTCCTTCCTTCTTCCTCTCTCTCTCTCTTCCTTATTTTCTTTTTATCCTTTCTTCATCAAATTTATAACATTTATTTTGCAGAGACGTGACTGAGTCCAGTTTTGGACTTGAATTCTAGATGCCAGTGAAATTTCTAAATGAAGAAGAAAGCGTCGGACTCAAGAAACTGGAGCACAAAGAAGACAAAAGGGCTGGGAAGTGAGATTTGAAGACAAGCAACATATACATAGTCATTAAGCCCATGGACCTGAATGAGATCCCCCAGGGAACGCAGATAGAGGAAAAATATGAACTAGACTAGAATCTTGATGTTCAACAATCCAGTGTGAAAAATGAAGGTATAATGTTGAATTCCATTATTAACAGCTTCTATTTTATCAGCAGGATTTTTCAACTCATTGAATGGAAGTTGAGAAGACAAAGCTGTGGAGAAAAACATCGTAGAGTTAACTAGACCTAACAACTTTGGCTCCTTGGTATGCATTTTATTTTCCTTTCCATGTTTAATAATAATATTCTGTGAGGAAGAATAAAAGGTTAACAGGTTAATATCCAGTAATTCTTAAGCTTGTGAAAGAATAGCAACCAAGTGAGTTTTGAGAAGATACTCCAAATGGCTAAATGCGCAGACATGTAGGATTTGGGGTCACAATGAGTTAGGTTCAAATCCCCATTTCACCTCTGAGTGACTGAGCATCTGAGTTACTTTGAAAATAATACCACCTCATTGAGCCACAATTATCTGTAAACTGAGATTGTGATACCTACTACCAGTACCAATGCAAGGAGAAATGACATAATGTTTGCAAAATACTCAATGATTAATGATTATTTGCTATTTTTCTTTTCTTTTCTTTCTTTCTTTTTTTTTTTCTGTGAGGAAGACCAGCCCTGAGCTAACATCCGTTGCCAATCCTCCTCTTTTTGCTGAGGAAGACTGGCCCTGGGCTAACATCCGTGCCCATCTTCCTCTACTTTACATGGGACGCCGCCACAGCATGGTTGACAAGCAGTGTGTCGGCCAGAGCCCGGGATCCAAATCTGCGAACCCCGGGCTGCCAAACCGCGAACTAAGCTGCTGCGCCACTGGGCCGGCCCTCTTTTATTTCTTTTTTAAGTGCTGCCAATATTTTATTAATTCTGCTTTTTATGATATTAAAAGAAGAATTTTCCTGTCATCATTTGGAAAAAAACAAGGGTCTATCCCCTCAGTAATGCCCTACAGAGTTGTTTAGGGTCATAATTTGAAAACCAATAAACCTGTAATTGCTAGACTTTATAAAGAAAAACATCATCTTTAACACTTTAGATGTTGAATTCAGAGGAAACAATAGCTTAATCCTTTTTTTGACAAGGGAAGCATGAGGGAAGGGCCAACAGTGGCTAAGATTATTCATCTAGCAAACAATACCTTCCTCAAGGTTAGACTTAGGTGTTGACATTTTAGTAAGGGGGAAAAAGCACTAAGGGACTTTTATATAACTTTTATATATCTCTTTCAATGATTTGATTTTGAGTATAAAGTGTACTGTCTATTTAAGGTTCAAGACGGTGAAAGAAAGAAATCTGGCATTGTAAGAAAGTTTTTGCCACTATGATATGGCGGTTGTCAACAGTCTCTTATTTAAAGAGTGGAAACACAGACTCTTCTAAATTTATAAACTCAATCCTCTGTTTTTCAAAGAGCTCAGAACACATCCCTCCTTCATCTCATGCCCACAGGTCTTGAAAAACAGCAGTCGATGTGTTTGAAACACTCCTAAATTTGATTAGTTCATTTAGGTTGGAGTAATTAACTACTTAGATATGTAAGTGGGTATTGAGGATCAGCTCTACGTCAGGATTCTGTCTATATACGGCCTAGTGGTTAAGAGCCTCAGTTTCCTTTTTTGCAAAATAGGAGGGAGGGTTAATATTGCAACTCCATAGGATTATTGGGCAATGAGGCAGTGAGGTTATGGCTGGCACTTAGTGTGATTATTACAGAAACAAGTTAATAAAAAACATATTTTGGCACATTTAAGGGTAGACTTTATGTTTTCATGAAAATTCATTTAGGTGAAAGAACTCTTTCTCATGTGTATACTATTTCTGAGTAAATATTTAAAATATTTTGTTGTTATGTCTATTAATATTTGTATTACATCCATCATTGCTAGAAATATTTATATTTAGCTTTTCTTAGAGAACATAGTAATATAGGATAAATGGAATGAACTCTCACAGCAAGTTGCCCTATATTTTCATGCCAAAGACAAATGGGAATAATAACTAACACTGGGAGTAAGGTTGGTCCTTTTAACAGAATACATGAATTCTAAAGACATATGAAATCCAGGATTAACTGTAAAATGTGAACATAATTCTCATCCTCTCTATGGACAACACTATTGAATTTCAGAATGGTCTATAAAATGTCCTATTTGGGATTAAATAATAATGTTTAAGTATGATACTTTCCTAACCCATTTTTTTCGATCCAAATTTACACAGAGTGCAATGCACAAATCTTAAGTGTATAATTCTAAGGGGTTCTGAACCCAATTCGAACATGTGCATGTGGGAAGGTTTTCCCCTCACCTTCAATAATTCTCTGGACACCAGCCGAGTGTCCTACAGTTCGACTTAATTCTGTCACTATGTACCCGGAAATAGCATCAGAGCCCCCACGAGACTGCTCCAGCCTCCACTTCAGATGCCAGTCACATGCATAGATTATCACCTGTGTTTCTGACCTACCAGCTATAGATGGGTGGTTCCGAAGACCCCTCCTTAGATTCTATTAATTTGCTAGAGCGGCTCACAGAACTCAGAGGAACATTTTACTTACTAGATTATCGGTTTGTTACAGAAGAGTATAACTCAGGAACAGCCAGATGGAAGAGATGCACAGGGCAAGGTGTGGGAAAAGGGCATGGAGATTCTGTGCTCTCTGGGAGCATGCCACTCTCCCCAAATCTCCGCGTGTTCACCAACCTGGAAGCTCTCCAAACCTGTCCTTGTGAGTTTTTATGGAGGCTTTATTAGATAGGCATGATTGATTAACTCATTGACCATCGGTGACTGATCCAGCCCCTCTCCCCTCCAGAGGTCAGGGGGTGGGACTGAAAGTTCCAATCCTCTAATCACATGGTTGATTCCCCTGGCAACCAGCCCCCATCCTTAGGTGCAGTTCAAAAGTCACCTCGTTAACACAAAAAAGACACGTTTATTGCTCTCTTCACTTAGGAAATTCCAAGGATTTTAGGAGCTCTGTGCCAGAAACTGGACCAAGATCAAATATATATTTCCTATGATAAATCACCATATCACAAATTCAATAAAATTTGACAAATGCGTACACTATGTAATGCATTCCTCTATCAAGACATAGAACATTTTTGTCATCCCAAGAGTTCTTCTGTGACTTTCTGGGCCATTACTGACCACCAATTCAGAAGCATTGTTCTAATTTTTATAAAATTGGACTAATTTTAACTGTTCTAGAACTTTATATGATAGAATTATCCAGTATATATTCACTTTGATCTGACATTTTTCATTCAGCACTATATTTTGAGATATATCTATATTGTAACATGTATTAACTTGTTCCTTTTTACTGCTAAGTAGTATTCCATTGAACAGATAGACTTCATTTTTAAAAATTCCATTCTCCTGATGATGGATATGTGGGTTATTTCCCATTTGGGGATATGAGTAAAGTTGGTATGAACATTCTTGAATATTCATTATGTGAACATATTTACTTTTGAGAAAATACCTGAGTGGAGTTGCAGGGTCACAGAATTGGTGTATGGTTTACTTTATAAGAAAGTGCCAACTGGTTTCAAAGTAGTTATATAACTTTACACTTCTTCCAGTAATGTACGAGTTTCAGCTGCTGTGCACACTTGCCAACATCTCATGGTTGATTGGTTGGTCAGTCTATCTATCGTCTATCTATCATCTATCTACCTACCTATCTATCTGTATATCTTTTATTTATTATTTTAGACATTCTAGTATATGTGCAGTGGTGTTTTATTGTGGCTTTACTTTGCATTTCCCTGATGGCTAATGACACTGAGCATTTTTTCATGTGCATTTTGGCCATTTTTCGTATTTACCTTTGTGAAATACCTGTTATTACATTTATTATTGGTTTGTTCACCTCTTTATTATTGTTATAGGATTCCTTCATTTATTCTAGATATATTCTCCTAGTCATGGCATGCATGTTAATTTTCTTAATAATATCTAATGAAAGGAAGTGAAATTTGTCAAATTTTTGCTTCTATAGTTAGTGTTTCTGTGTCCTAGGAAATCTTTGCCTAACCCAAGACCATAAAGATATTTTCTTATGCTTTATTTTAAACAGTTTATAGTTTTAGCTCCTATGTTTAGGTCTATGCTTATCTTAATTTAAATTTTGCATTGAGGGTGTGGTAGGGATTGAGGTTCATCTTCTGTTCCATGTGTATATCCAATTGTTCCAGCATCATTTGTTGAACAGACTCTCTTTTCCCCATTGAAATGTTTTGCTCTCTTTGCCAAAAAAATCAATTGAGCATATACATATGTGTCTATTTCTGGATTCTCTATTCATATACATTGATTCATTAATCTATTTTTATGCCAATGCCACCCTAGCTTAATTAACATAGAATTATGGAAAGTCTTAAAATCAGGTTAAGGAAAGTCTTTGCTGTTTTTTTAAAATATTGTTTTCATCTAGGTCTAGGTTAAGATCTAGATCTTTTGCATTTCTATATAAATTTTAGAATCTGTTTGTCGAATTAACAACAGAAACAAAAAACATTCCGTGAGATTAGGATTGGATTAATTAGGATTGGATTGATTCTATAGAGGAATTTAACCACAATGTGGAGTCTTAACAAAACAGTTACATCTCTTTATTTACTTAGTTCTTTATTTTTTCTCAGCAATACTTTGTAGTTTTCAGTATAGATGTCTGGCACATCTTTCATAAAATTTATCGCTAATTATTTTATGTATATTGATGCTATTGTAATTGGTCTTTAAAAATACCTTCTAATTTTTGGCAAGTATATATATATAGATAGATAGATAGATAGATATACAATTTCTTTTCATGTATGACATTGGATCTTGCAGTCTTGTTAAATTCCTTTATTAGATTTAGTAGTCTTAGAAATATCTACACAATTATGTTATCTGCAAATAAAGATACTTTTACTTATTTATTTCTAATTTTTATAGCTTTTATTTTTAAAAATTCATTTCTTTATTTTTTTATTTGTTTACAGATGTATTTATTTATTTTGGCCTTATCACACTGGCTAGTGCCTCCAGTACAATGCTGGAGGGGTAAGAACAGACATTTCTGCAGGTTCCCACTCTTAAGGGAAACTTGTTCTGTCTTTCACAACTAGATATGAGGTACCTGTGTGTTTTCATAGATTTCCATCAAGAAATCTTACAGATTGAGGAAGTTGCTGACTTTGTTAAATGCTTTCCTTTATCTATTGTGAGGATTTTCCCTTTTTATGTCAATGAGGTGAAATGAATTGATGACTTCACATATTTTATCTAGTTCTATGGTTCTATTCAGTGGGTAAGGGGATGAGTCTGATACATGTTACCCATTATTTTGTTATGGTTGAATTGAAAGTCCCTTATCCACTCTTCTGTGTGAAACATAATGTTTATGATTGAATTGGTGAACATTTAATAATAAAAATAGCAATAACAATAGCAGAACCAACAAGTAATATATATGAAATACTATGTGCTTATACACATTCTCTAATGCAATGTTGATCACAGCCCCACAGGTGAATCTTGTTAAATTCTTTGTGGAGATGTAAACTCGGAGACTTCACTCAGAGAGAATAAGTATCTTGCTCAAGGAAGCATAGCTTGGAAATGGAATATTTGGAATTTGAATTACTTTATCCCCAAAACATACTTGTTTTAACACTATATAATACTATGGTTTATTATCTTTGTCATTGGAGTTCTTTGCATTTCTCTATTGCCGATGTCCACAGTGAGGATTATTCAGCAAAGTATAATGGATACCTACTAAGTGTAAGACATTGTTGAGTTATGGCCTTTCCTTCCAAAGATCTCTTTGAACTTGCTATGTCTCCTTCACTCTGGGTACATTAATTCTCTTTGTAGACAGATTTTTGTATCCAAATGTCTGCCCAAATTCTGAGTTTGACAGTGTAACCTTCATTTTTCATTTCTAAGCCTTGGCTTATAGAGAACATGAAATATGTATGGCTATTTTACACAATTCGGCCATGGCTCTGTATAAGTAGATGCATTCTATCAAGAATATATTGTCTCACTCAGATATATGCAAAATCTGTATATGACAAGCTACAGCCTCTCTTTCACCCTAAGTCTTTGCATTCATGGAATGTTCAAATTTGATGCAAAAAAAAATCATGGTTTAATTCAAAGGGCCTTTAAAAGATTGTCATCTAATTGAGAAAAAATATGAAAGGACATATCACCCATGAGCTACAGATCACTGGAAATCAGCAGGTAAATGCTTCAGCTAAGTCATTCATCAAATACCTACTGAGCACCTGCTTTCTTCCTGTCATTACTTAACAAATATTTATTGATCGCCTACTATGTGCAAAAATCTTGGCCCAGCATTGGGAAAAACAGTGATGAAAAGTTAAATATGGTCTCTACTACCCCCAAAATAACTTAGATCTTGCAAGTACTGTGTGCAAAGCCCTCTGCCATGATAGAGTCTATCAGGTTGATGATGATGGTGGTGATGGTATTATAAAGTCACTAACATTTAAGTATTAGGTTCCAGGCTCTGAGTTAATGGCATATCTTGGTAAAGCCTCATTTTAGAGACTGGGAAACTAAAGCTAAAATATAGGTAACTTGCCCAAGGCCACGCTCCTTTACCTGACAGAGCTGAGGTTAATACCAGGGCATCAGATTCCAGATCCCATCTTCACCGCTGTGCTTCACGGCCTTCATAAATGATGTACTTTAGAGCCAAGCAGGCAACGAACGGTTAGAAAACATTTTATTTATAACAGTTTATAAGCTTAAATCTCACTAGAAAGGAGTCCTCTCCTTGGAATTGTGATTTTATTTTCTCTCCTCAGGCTCTCTTTTTCTTCTTTCCTTCACCTCAAAACCAACCAAATGCTTTTCACTGTGTGAAAAATCAAATCCAACCTCTGTCAAATGACCTCCGAGGTGTTTCATAATCAGACCCCTTACTAACTCTGAATCAATCACATACTGCTCTGGCGTTTGCTCCCTGGACTTATGTCACAACGGCCTCTATCTGTGCTCCTAAGCCCAGAACTCCTCGCCCTCCTGGCACTAGCTGTTCCCTTGCCTGCACGCTCAGCCTCCAGATCTCAGCACAGCTGGTTCCTCCTCACCAGGTCTAGGCTCAAAAGCTATCTCTTCAGATGGTTAGGACTCTAACATATCTTTTTAGAGGAACACAGTTCAACCATTACACACTCATTCACCGATAGCCCTATCTTACAGATGAGAAAACTGAGAATTGGGTAGAGTAACTTGCCTAAAATTATACATCCAGCAAATGAGGCAGCCTAAATTTGAATCCAGTCCATTTGAATGAAGAGTCTGCTCTCCCACCACGAGGCTCATAACTTGTATAGAAATCACATGAAATTGGGTAGGAAGTGGAGGGAACACACAGTCAGCCCCAAACATCAGAAGATAGATTGTAGAGCCTTGGTAGTTCTCAACTGAGGTAGGATCACCCTCTAGGGAGCACTTGGGAAGAGGTAAGTAGTTCCTTGTTATAAGGGCTGGGTGTTTTTTGGGTCATGGAGAAATGATAAATGGGTAAAACTTACTGGGATCCAATGTCTTGAAGGGTGTCTGTGGCCTGTGTACAATTGCCTTTCCTGAGAACTGGTGCTTCTGCCATTTGGTGCTAGGGACCGAAGGTATGAAAAGCTCTGCTAATGTTTGGAACATTCCTACTTAACAAAGAATTGTCCCTCCCAAGATGCATCTCTGTTGGTAGGTGGTCCTTACACCTCTCTGTTCCAATGAGATCTGCATCTTTGATGTCTTCTGCCTGTATTCACCATTTCTCTCTGTGCCTTTATTCACAGTGTTTGCCTTTTCATCTCCCTTAGGATGCCCTTTCCCATACTCCTTTCATCTGAGTCTTACTCATCCTTGATAATTCAACTCAAGCCCCATCTTCTCCCGTGGACTAATTCCTTGATACCTCTCCTTCATGAAATCCGAAAGCAGGAGTCACAGCACATGATTATATAACATAATATCTCATCATACTGTATATTATTTCATCTTGTTTTGATGGTATCCTGTATATAGGTTTCATTTTCCCAATTAAATTGATTTTAAACTTGCAAGCACTGAGATTGTGAACTTTTTCCTAGATCTCCATGGTTCTCAGGACAATACTGGGCACCGAGATAATTTTTAGAAACATAAGCATCATCTAGGGCAGCTTCCTCAGAGAAAAGTTAATTCCCCTCAGGTCAGAAATCTAGTGTGTTTAGTTTTCAGAAATCTTGTTGTGCAGAATTTAGAATTAGGAAAGGACTTTCTCTGGTCTGCTTGGCCTACTCTGCTCTTTATTATGTCTTCTGTAAACTAACAAACAAAATTTGCATTATAAAAACATTGCACATGCTAAAGTATAATTAAGTATAAGAAGAAAATAAAAATAGTCTGCAATCCTGCCACCTATTATAGCCACAATTTTTGCACACACTTCAAGATATATATTTTTTCATACCACAGAATGGGAATAAATTAGACATACTTTTTGTAATTGGCTTTTTTTACTTAATATTTCATGAGCACCTAATCATATTAATAAACATATCAAAATCCTCCCTTTTAAACAGCTGGATAGTATTCTATTTTATAAATGGAGCATCATTTGTGTTGGATATTTCAACTGTTTATTCATTTCACAAATATTTACCAATTGCTTGCTATATGGCAGGCATTGTTCTAAGTGCCAAGGGTATTGTTTGAGCAAAACAGACAAACCCCCTGCCCAACAGATGCTTACATTCCAGTGAGGAAGTATTTCTAGTCCATGTTTCTTATCAAGACTACTTCAGTGATTCTCAACTGGGGTGATTTGCCCCCAGGGGCAATGTGTCCCCAGTAGATATTTGGCAATGTCTAGAGAGATTTTTAGTTGTCACATCTTGCCAGTGGGCGGGTAGGAGGTGCCACTGGTATCTAGTGGGTAGAGGCCAGGGATACTGCTGAACATCCTCTAATGTACAGGACAGCCCCACCCCCGCCACCAACAAGACAAAAAATTATCTCGTCCAAAATGTCAATAGTGCCAAGGTTGGGAACCATGGCTGTATTTTGAGATAATATACTTCTAGTCATACAAATACATTTATAATTTAGTCTCCCTGTGTAGAAGCCTTAATATGTTTAGTTGCTCTGTGAAAAACTCTGATCCCCATGACTACTTTCCTCAACTCTTGGAAGTCCAGAGCCTGCCAGTTAGAACCTATTCTTTAAATAAAAGCAAGAATGTTAAATAACAGAATTTTAGGCACCAAAGAATAAATGAGGGAAGGTGAGTAGGCCGAGAGTTATCAGAGGACTCCAGTTATCTTAGTATTTATCATCTGATTTATATTTAGTACCCTGGTCTGTGAACCTGACAGAGGGGATGTTGTCTGAAGATTATGGGCTAAGTATAGTTTAATTATAGGAAAAACTAACTTAAGTGCTCGTTCTCCTTGTTGCTGTGAGTTTTTAAAGATTTCCTTCACAAAATGAGCAAGTATTGTCCTGAAAGTATAAATCAATATTTTAAATTTCTTTCTTTTTTATGAAGAAAAGTGTTATTTCACATACACTTTGAAAATATATTTTGTTTGACCTAGAAAGGAGATGGATAATTTAAGGAGAACATGGTGAAGATTACCCAGGTGGCCATCTAACTGCCTATATATCTTATGAACACAGATATGGTGCCAGAAGTGAACCATTTATTAATATATGGCTTGGTAGATATCTGTACCCAAATTCCACCCTGAAAATTCCTTTTCTGGGGGGCAGCAGGGTAAGAAGAAAATATTACTACAACCAAAATAAAATTTTATTACAATCTCTCAAAATTTATTCTTTTGAGGAATTAATCATTTTTGTTTATTTTGCTGTCACAACTGATAATTTCTTTAAATGGCTTTATTGATTTTAAAACATTTTCTCATACACAATTTACATGTATGTGAGTTGTGAAAGGTAGTTATTATAAACACAGGAAGTCACTATCAAAATTTAATAATGGGCTATATCTGAAGGTGGAAGGAGTTGCTATATTATATTCCTTTGTGTTAAATAAAATACAAGATTTTTTTAATGATAAATGATCCCACTTAATTATGGGCTTGAATATGTAGGCTTCATAAAATTACACATGGACAGCCCATGTGAATATTTCCTAGAGTGAAATAGTCAAGTAATATTTTTAATTTTCCTTTCCACTTTGTGCAGTAAGATTGCTATCATGGAGTTCTTATATGCAGCTTACAACAATACAGTCTTTCTGATTCTTTAAACCTGAAAAATTCAATGTGTGCCATGAAAATCTCTAATATTCAACTATATTAAATCAATTCTTCTGTTTCCTAGAAAAATGGAAACATTGATATAGTGCATTTTATAACTAATGAAACAACACACAGTGACCCTCCAAAACTGAGCATATTCTTGAACATTTGCACCTGATATGTTGCTTGGTATTATGGAGTATGATCTTGGCAAGTTGTTTATATTTTCTAAGACTCATTTTTTTTCCAAATGTGCAAGAAAAACAAAGAAAATAGGAAAGATAATATCAATTTCTTAAGTTTATTGTAAGCTTATATAAATTAGAAAAAGTAAAGTGGCTTAGCATAGTGACTAGTATATACACTGGGGCTGCAGATATATGAATGACACTTTTTAAAAAATCATACATTGTTTGAATTAAAGCTACATTTATTAACATAAATAAACGTTGGAAACACCTATTGAGTCGTAAGAAGGGTAAGGGCAGGGAGAGGGAGTGATTGGAGAGGACAGTCCAAGGGGACTTCATCCATGTGAGTAATGAAGTGGGATGGTAAAGTCCATAAATACTTGTTGTATTATTCTTTATAATTTGCTGCATGTGTTTATTAAGAAATACAAGTGAGTATAAAATTGAGCCTACTCTCTATTTATTGATCACCAGAAAATGTGGTTAATGTTGGCCATTTCTGGTATTGTTTCCACACTATACAGCACCTCTAACTTCATCATACCCCAGTGGGCAAAATTTTAACTCAGTGTATGTATTTCTGTAGCACAGTAGATGCCGTGAATATTCTTCATATATTGTTCCCCGTATATATTTACTCAGTGATTTTTATACTCAACAAGATGGTTTTCTTTGTTGACTGCCATTGTAAGGTTTTTTTCCCTGCACTAATCTCTGTAGCCAGGTGCTCATCTATCTGTTTACCTGTTGCAGCTCCCCACAATAGCTCATATCAAACAGGAAAACTAGTATGTATTTTTAATATAACTAGAGAGAACCGTGAGATTCATTGTCAGTCGCCCAACAATTGATGGGGTGTTTCTGGCATTCCAAGCCCATGAGTCACCTCCAATTCAAGTATGTTTGAAACCTTTACTAGACCTCGTTCATGAGTTTTGGAAAGGCCTGTTTTAGGTTTGCCACAGTACTGGTTAGAAAAGCAAGATTTTTGTATAATCCAAATACAATGCTCATAATATAAGAAAAGCTTAACTTCAGGTTAGTATTTTTAATCTCTATTATTTCTAACCAGATGCTCAAATGAATATTTGACTGATTGACAGTTAGTAGGTGTTACCTTGTAATTTGAAAATGAATTTTAATTTAACCTTCACATTGTTGAAGAAAAGTATTACGTTCACTCAACAATCAGACTTAATTGGTCTGATTATTTAACTGCTGCCTTGACACCAAACATTTCAAATTGTGTATATTTCACAACTTTAAATGGATTCCTAAGACTACAACTACCACATATATTTTATCCGCTTGTGGTATACTTCTGTAAGCAAGCAAATTTAAAAGCCCGATTGCTGATATTTGAAAATAAAAATCAAAACCAAAGGAAAAATGACACATTTTCTATTCTGATTTCTAGACTGCAAGTGATATTGATTTTTTTCATACTGGAGATTAAGTATCTAGATTGCTTTCTTACCTGTCTTTTAATTAGCATTGTCATTAAATCAATATGACACCAAAATCACAGGCAACAAAAGCAAAATTTGACAAGTGGGACAACATCAAACTAAAAAGCTTCTGCACAGCAAAGGAAACCATCAACAGAGTGAAAAGGCAACCTAAAGAATGAGACGAAATATTTCAAAATTATATATATTATAAAGGATTCATATTCAAAATATGAAAGGAACTCCTACAACTCAATAGCAAAAAAATCAAATAACCATTAAAAAATGAACAAAGGACTTGAATAGACATTTTTCCAAACAAGAAATGCAAATGGCCAACAGGTATACCAAAAGGTACCCAGCATCACTAATCATCAGAGAAATGCAACTCAAAACCGTGATAAGATATCACCTCACGCCTGTTAGAATGGCTATTTTCAAAACAAAACAAAGCAAAATAAAACTTAACACGTGTTGGTGAGGATGTGGAGAAACCGGAAATCTTGTACACTGTTTGTGGTAAAGTAAAATGGTGCAGCCACTATGAAAAACAGTACAGAGGTTCCTCAAAAGTTAAAAATAAAATTACCACTGATCCAGCAATCCTGCTTCTGGGTATATAGCCAAAAGAACTGAAATCAGAATCTTTAAGAAATATATGCACTCCCATATTGATTGCAGCATTATTCACAACACCTAAGAAATGGAAACAGCCTAAATGTCCATTGATAGATGAATGGATAAAGAAAATGTGGTATATATATATATATATATATATATAATATGCAATGGAATATTATTCAGCCTTAAAAAAAGAAATCCTGCCATATATGACAACATGGATAAACCTGGAGGATATTATGCTAAGTGAAATAAGCCAAACATAGAAGGGCAAATATTGTATGATTCCACTAGTATGAGGTATTTTAAACGGTCAAACTTACAGAAACAGCAACCAGAATGGTGTTACCAGGGCTGGAGGGAGGGGGAAATAGGGAGTTGCTGTTCAAAGGATATAAAGTTTCAATTATACAAGATGAATAAGTTCTAGAGATCCGCTGAACAACACTGTGCCTATAGTAAACAACACTCTACACATAAAATTTTTTAAGAGAGTAGATCTCATGTTAAGTGTTCTTGTCACAATAAAAACATTTAAAAAAATCTACCAATTATAATATCTACCATTTATTAAACAACTCCATTTTTCAAATATTCTGTCAGACTCTTTACATGCATTAAAACTAAGCCTCACAATGATATTTTATAAGATAAATTATCAGTTCTATTTCAAAATAAAGAAGTGAATTCCAAGAAAGTGTGAGAAATGTTTCTTTTGTCAAATACAGCTTTCCCCCGCCCCTTCCCCCACCCAATTCTCAAGCTGTCTCCACAAAGATGGAGACATGGCCTATGCTGGGATCATTGTAACATCTACAGAGAGTGATTTTTGTAATGGACACATGATCAAACTTAGACCAATTGAATTAATTCTCTTGTATTTTTCTGACTGAAACTGATGAGGAAGGCTTCTATTAGGTTATAAAAGTAGATATAAATGAATGTGATGTGGACAGCAGCCGTATTTCCTGCTATGCAGAGAAAGATAAAACCAAGCTTTGATAGAAGAGATGAGAGAAGAAGACCAAAGAATTCCTGATGACTTTGAGTGGGTCTAGCTACAACCAGAGTTTCTCAGTTTTGGCCCTACTGACATTTTGGGCTCAATGCTTCCTCACTGAGGGGGTTTGTCCTGTGCTGACCTCTATCTGGCACTAGATCCCAGTAGCACCCACTTTCTTGCAGTTGTGACAACAAAAATATCTTCCGAAATTGTCAGATTTCTCCTGGAGGGTGGGATGGGGGGAGGCAAAATTACCCTCTGTTGAGAAACACTGAGTTATAAGCAAGAATATCATCTACCATTTACCAGTTATTTGAACTGTGAAATCTTCCCTATTTGCTTAAACTAATCTGAATTTGGTTTTTGTAAATTATAACCGAAGGAATCTTGACTAATATGAAAATGACTGGTAGCTTGCCCAAGGTCACAGAGATAGTAAGCCCTAGAGCAGTGTGCTAAGGGTGGAGAGTGTATGCCATAAGGAAAACAGAAGAGTTCACATCAATACATGTATGGGAGGGTGCAAAAGAGGGACCAGAATGCAAAGAACTTTAAAAGTGAATTTTCAAGATCATTGACCCACGAAATATGTTCCATGAGGAGTGCTTCCAAAAAATGTATTCTGAGTTCAGGTATACTTGGGAAATGATTGGTTAAACAAGCAAAACTGCTTTCTTTTTTAGAATAGGATGTCTCGGAGACTCTAGTATGATAGGGTTGTTTAATAATGTCTACCAATTTCTTACATTTCTTTGATCAATTATTTTTAAGAGCTCCAGTTAACATCTTTCATGACTAACATTCTGCGGAACTCAGTGTGGTAAATGTAATGGCCTACCGATACAACAGGCAGGCCAAGGTAGGGTGGACAGAAAGTGAGCAGTAAAGAATGAAATGTTCCCTGTATGTGGCGATGTAGACAGAAACCCGACCATGTTGAAACTTGTAGGCCCCTTGTTGAGTAGGTTTATCTGCATTTGGAGAGAGGTGGGAAGTTATAACAGACCATCTAGTCTATAACAGAGAGTTGGATATTTTCCCCCAAAGACAACGAAAGATAGTTCATGAAAAGAATAAACTGACCTGCTATGGCTTTGGGATATCTCTGCAATGGAGAGTGGATTACAGTGGGGTAAGACAGTAGGCAAGGTAACCAGTTAAGATCCACTGAAATGGACCATAATGGAAGTGGCAAGGGTTTCGACCAAATTAGTGACAATGAAAATGGATGAAATAGAAGAATGGATGAAATGTTAATGCAAAAGATTACATATCGCTAATCTTCCACGTTACATTGCCATTTTTAACCACTTTGGTGTGCCATTTTAATTTCAAAGACCATAGACTTTTTTTCACACCAGTGAGCCAAATTCTATGGGAAGGTAATGAGCATAAATGTGGTTTGCTTAGAATCTGGCCTCACTACAAGAAGAAATCTCTTTA
This sequence comes from Tapirus indicus, assembly GCA_031878705.1. Classification (NCBI taxonomy): domain Eukaryota; kingdom Metazoa; phylum Chordata; class Mammalia; order Perissodactyla; family Tapiridae; genus Tapirus; species Tapirus indicus. The sequence continues at coordinate 49,349,476 of CM062929.1, forward strand.
AGAAATGTTTCTAGAAATTGATTCTACAAGCTCCATAAGACTCCAATTTTTATCGATAAAACATAAAAATACTAATAATATCTTATCCTGATATTCCAATACATAGGCACCACGTCTGCGTTGAGCTTTTCTGTGTAGTTTTCTTAGTAAATTTGCAAGTGGAAAGCATCACACCACTCCCTCGCCTCCTCTACGTGTTAGAACCATTGGGGTTGCAATGGGCATCTTTGGATCAGATACCTTCTGGCTCTTGCTGTCTTTGTTGCCTGCATCCTGGAAGATAAGGATTTGGCCAACCAGCAAGGGCTTGCACAGAGGAGCTCGCAGGGCCTTGCTCACGCCTGGCAGCATTTAAACACTCGGTGTCATTATGCAAGTTATCATCAATCAGCAGGCAGCTGCTTTTAGGACTTCCAGCCAGCAAGGCAAACATTTGCGCTTGTGGCTTCCTCCCGGAGCTGCTGGACCCAAGGCCCATTAGACAAGAGAATTGCACACACAATCACTGCCTGCTGCTCTGGACCACTTGAACAGCTGTTCCAAGCCGGTGTTGGGATGCTCACCTGGTAGCCCTGTTGGAGCTTGGAGGAAGATGTGCAGATTAGAGTCTGTTTGCTCAACACAAAGGGCTTTCTGTGAAAGAACCATGGGGAGGTCGGGGAGGGAGAAGCGAAGCTTAGGATAAATCTAACAAAACATTTCTTAATAAAATAGACCAGATGATATAGACACAGGAGTGTACAAGATCAGCCTAAAACAAAATGCAAACAACGACAAATAAAAACCATTTGGATCCTGATGGAATGACAGTGAGGCTGGCCAGCTGTGTGAAAAGAAGAGGAAGAAAGAATACTGATTCCACAACCAACTAATAAATACTTATTAGGAACACATCATGTGCCCAGCCATCTGAGGGATACAAGATGAGAAGCTATGACCCAACAGCCCGAGGAATCTTCAATCTCCTTGGGCAGAGAAGACAAACCCACAGGAATAAGGTAGGCATAAACCGTGCTTGCTGTCAAAAGCTGAACTTCCCTACACGGAACTCAGAGGAAGGGTAAGAATTTAGGTACTCTAGGTGATTTTCTGTAAGTGAAGTCTTTTAGGCCTCTCAGCATATGTGAGTGTGCAAAACTCCTAGTTTGAAAGGGAGGGGTCACAGTAAGTCCAAATAAATAGGAAATTCTCTGGGGTTTAGGGTGTGGTACCAGAACCTCCTGGGAGTTCTTAAAGATTTCAGTGCACAGAATCACAGAAATGTCATTGTTAAAATTCAGAGCCTTGGACCCCACACTAGAGCAACTTTTTTTATAGATCTGAGATGGGGCCCCAGGAGTCTTCATTTTAAGCAATCTCGGGTGTTTCTAATGCAGTTGGCTCATGGTCTTCCCTTTAAGAAACACTGCTTTAAAGGTGGAAGTGCACACAGGGAATTTAAAGTTTTCCTAGATTATTACCTGCACCTGCTGTAAGGCTTTCTGCGATCTCCTTGGAATTGCATTAATAAAAATCTGTTAGTTTATTTATGGACATTATTTTCTTGAGGGAGAAAGTCTATAAATTTCATTACATTCTTCAAAGGATCTGCCTACAACTCCACCCCTAGAGCTAATAATCTCTAAAGATATTTCTGTTTCTTTTGAAAACCACTTGTTCAATTCCTCCATCCCCAGACCTAGACCTAGAAATCTCATTCTACTTAACTTCTATGGTTTCCACCTTCATCGAGCCTTCTCTGGAATTTAATGCAGCTAGTCACTCCTACATGTGAGTCTCCCAGCCCTTGATATTTACCTATATTATAGGACTCACCCCATTCCATCCTGATTATTTGCTTAAGTGTCTGTTTCTCTAGTGGAAATATGAGGCAGCTGACAGCAGGGACCATGTCACTGAATTCTCCAGATATTTTAGAGAATGGTTATTTACATAACCATTACCTAATGTGTGTCTAGGGCATAGAAAGAATTCAAGTCATGATTTCTAATAATTGAATGAATGAATATGTGTGTATATGCTGAATGTTGAGAAATACAGAATCGAGGAAATTCACTCCTGTTTCTTCTTCTAACTTGAAGCTGTAATTGAAGAACAGTTTGATGTTGAAGACGATCCAAGATAAGCAGATTTCACTAACGCAGTTAAGGTCCTTATGTCCTTGGATATTCAACCAGAAGCCTGACACCTCCAGTTCCCATGGTGTGTGGTCCAGTTTTTCAAGGTGTCAGGTGAAACAGCGCCCTTACACCAAATATGGTGCAATTACCCATTATAGCCAAACAGCCGAGAGAGGTTCTCTCTGCAATAGTACAACTGACGCCATCTCACATTGAGAGAAATAGCTAAATCTTCAGGCTCCCAGCCTTGGTGGTTGTCAGACAGGGAACTCCATGGTTTGAGGAATGGCTGCTAGTTATCACTCCCCACACCTTCCCCAGGCCTGCAAGCCATGCTCCCTGCCACAAGGCCTGCCTAGATTTCCCTCAAAACACATTTATTTTCAGCTGTGGTAGAAATTTACTTTCCTTCAAACAGAGAGCTTTTTCTGGCCAGAGGCTTTTAGTGGATGAGCAAGAGCTATAAACAACTCTTCATCCCCTCTGCCTGTGGTCTGGAGTTTTCAATCACTCGACCTCAACTTTCAAAGACTTCAGCTTGGCAGGAGCAGTGACTTCAAACCATGTTTGCAGGTACCAAATAATGAGGCTGTTTGTGAGGCTGACAAGAATAGACTTTATTGGCACTGCTTCTATCGTGTGCCTGCGATTGTGATCATGTCTCTGGAAAGGACAAAAGATACCATCCTGGAAGTGTTGGGGGCCCCTTGCGAGAAGACAGCTGTTCTTCTTACTGTTGGGAGACAAATGGCTATAATTGTTGCTCTGTGTGTCACAGATCTTTCTACTGGGAGCCTGTGGTGGTAGGATTCTGGGGAGAGCATTACTCTAGGTGGAAGAAACAGCCAAGGGGATCACCTGAGAAGAGATGGTGGTAACTGAAAGACTTGAAGATGGCCCTCAATCCAGGAAATATTTGAATCTTGCAACAGGAAGAGCAAACAGCAATTAGACTAGATAAAAGCCATGGTTATTCAACGCCTGTGTTTCCTTGTTGATTTGGTTGTTTATTTGTGTATTTATTTGAACTTGATTTAGCTAAAATACTTTCAATTGTTCATTGGTCTGTTTTTTCTTCTGATTTTTGTTTGATTGGTCTTATTGTCTTTTGTTGTTGTTTATTAACCAACAAATGACACAGGAGAAATTCTCTCAGGGTTAAGAATCTGGGAGTGCCCATCTATTGCAGGTTGCTGTTCTTTAATTAATTAATTTTCAAAATTCAACACATATTTATTAAGCATCTACTCTGTTGTGGGGCCTCTTCTAGATACTGAGGATTCTAGATAGGAACAAGACATCATGACCTCACTTCCAAAGATGTCACATTTTAGTCAACAATGGCAGACAAAAAAATGTAAATTATCATTGTAATTATCAGGAAGAAAATAAATCAGGATATGTGATAGTGACCAGAGTTGGGAGGGCACTTTAGACTGGGTAGTCAATGAAGGTTTCTCTTAGAAGAGCTGCGATCTGAAAGATAAGGAGGCAGTAAATCTTTGACCTATGGGAAAAGATTTAAAATCAGAGGAAATCATAGCAAATTCAGCCTGTGAGGTGGTTATGAACTTGAAAAACTCAAGGAAGAGTAAGACACACTGCATGTTTGGAGCAGAATGCTCTAAAGAGTAAACGGTATGAGATAAGGCTGAGCACTAGGCAGGAAGAAGATCTTATAGGCTTCATAGGTTATGACGAGGGACTTGAGTTGTGTAACAAGAGTAATGAAAACCACTGGAGGGTTTTAAGCAGGAAAGTTGCATAATAAAATTTAAACTACCAAAATTATTCTTATAACTTTGTAGAAAAGGACTGTAGAGGGACAGAGCAGGAAAACAGGTGGATGACTGAGGGTACAACTGTAGTTGTCCATGGTGGAGATGATGGGGGCTTGAACAAGAATGGAGGGGGTGTCGATGGAGAGAAGAAGGTGGATTCAAAATATATTTGAAGGTATGTCTAACAAGATTTGCTAATGGATTTGATGTTGAGAGTGAGAGAGAAGAATCAAACATAAATCTTAGATTTCCAAGCTTTTAGATTTAGCAGACTTGTATACTGCAAATTTACTTTTTCCTTAGTCAATATTTCTAGGTTGCCCTTCGGTGTGCTTAGGGGTAACTTTGGTGATCACAATTATCTCAAGCATACTCAGCTTATTGATGTGAAGGAGAGAAATAGCGTAAGCAGATGAGTAACTTGTGCATATAGAGTTGGCAAGAAATTATATAAATCAAAATGTAGATGAATGTGGGATTGAGAGAAAATGGATTTTACCTAATCACTATGGAGACAATGCTTCCAAATACATTACTTCTGTGTCCATTTGCTGGAAACCATGAACTGTAGTGATTCTGTAGTCCTCTTTATCTCAAATAGTTCATGATTTCATGAACACTGAAGAGAGTGTCATGAAGTAGAGTCATGCAGGACAAGAGTATTTAAGTTAGCTAGGGTATGTTCAGCTGCATACGGGAAATTCAAAATACCAGTGGCTTAAACAGGAAACTATTTCTCCCACATATAATTGCACAGAAGAAAGCAATCAAAAAATGATATGGTATTCTCTGTCATGGAACCAGGCTCCTTCTATCTTGGGGTTTTACTCTCATGCACACATTCCAAAATGATGTAACACTCTGTCCACATTCCAGATGGCAAGAAGAGAATACTCTTTCCCTTTGAGGGCATAACCAATGGGTTACATGCATCACTTTGACTCATACCCTGGTGATCAGAACTTAGTCATTTGTCCATACCTACTTGCAAGTGAGACTGGAGCTAGTGTATTTATTAATTTATTTTTTTATTCTAGTTCGGTCTTTTGTTTAGCAAGAAAAAAAAAAGTATTCTCTAGAAGGAATCAAGTGGATGATCATAGGGTTTAAGCAGAACTATATCTTTGAAGATAAGATAAGGGAAACTTCCTTTCTCAGGGGACAGAGAAATCAGCCCTGACCACCTTGTTTATTGTTTACATAGTAATGTCTTTTTTCTCCCCATAAGAATGTAAGGTCACGTAAGGCTTTTTTTTTTTTTTCTGTTTCCCCATCCCTTTGGGCAGTGTGTGTTCATACTACACATTCAATAAAAATTTTTCTTGAAAATATGAATGGATGGATGGATGAATACATGAATGTTATTCAGTCTATGAAAAATCAGAGTAAGAGTGGAAAATAGCTGAAGATTTATTTGTTCATACAGTCTTTCTTTTGTCTTTGTTTTCTTTTTTTTCTCCCCCCCAAAACTGAGCCCAGTCCTCAGGCTACATGAAGGAGGGTGAAGGAGATATACTCCTATGTATAGAATATCTGGGAGACAAGAAAGGTTATTCTTCCTTAAGGAGAGGTGGGAGGCAATGGTCATAGTCTATAGTAGGTATTTTAGACATATTTGTTGAATATTTAAAGGAGCAACATATTGTATAAAAAGAAATTGAAGGATAGAAGGGGTCTCCATGGCCTCATAGGATAAGGCAGAGATAAGAAATCTCCTTCCTCCTCAGCTGCGGGTGTCTCTACTCAAAACACATTTCCTCTTACGTTCCTTGCTCCAAAGTATCTCTCCATCCAATACTCTATCTTTTCTTCCTTCTTCTAAGTTAGAGTTTTGTGGGGCTCAGAAGCCCGAGATTCTCCTAAGTAAGTATTTGCAGCAGCATTTGGGCTTCAAACTCTTCCATCTCAGACACCACCACTGCAGAGGAAGAACCCTCCAGGGAAATAGGCACCTAAAGGCAAAGAAAATTCAGGAGAAATCACATCTTATGATGAAGCACTGTCAAGTCAAAACTTTTGCTGAAAGAGTTTCCGAAGAGAAGAGACTTCACAATAAAATATCCCTGGGGAGATACAGCCATCGCTTTACTTGTCTGTAGGTGCTGCATATAAAGACTGCAGGAAAATTTCAAGGTCCTGGTACTAGAATGCCAACCAATAGCTATGGATCAGGCCAAGTCATAGTCCCACCACTTTTCATCAGTATGTGTCCTCTGCTCAGTCTTGGTGGATGATGAGTTGGCATGAAGAATATCTAAGTCTCTTAGAAACCACTGTGTCAGATCCTAACCTTTCTGCAGTGGCAGACTGGTGGAGATGACTTGTCTTGAAATAACCTTAAGCCTTGTTCCAAGTTCTCAAACTCAAGGGTCATCATGGTCTTCTGATTGGTTCTGGCCATGGCATACACACTCATTAATTAAATAGCACTTGGTAGTTCAGAGTCCTCTGGCCACCTTATGGTGCTGATAGGAAGCCCCTTGCCTCCCCTCCCCCCTGGCCACACACACATACTCACTTGAAGGCTACAGTGTGGCTGCTCTGAGGGCCATGAGATTTTGTGCATAGGGTTCCCAAGATGCCAATCACTCGTGTTGTCATCCCAGGTGACTGGACACAGTGGACCTGATCATAGACATAGCTATGGGCTAAAGCATCCCTCTTAATCCCTCTTGCCGTTCTTTCTTTAAATATTTGCTTCTATCTTCTCCATGCTGGATGCTGTGCTAGACATCATAAATACTGAGATGAACACGTCCCTGCTTTCAAAGAGTACAGTCTAGTGGGCAGAAAGGAACATAGACATAGGTATGTATAGTGGCTGGTCAAGGAAAGAATAGAAGGCAATCAGAATTCCACCGGATTTGATAACGATATTCTCCAAGACTTGTGTCTGAGTAGCTTTGTCTAGCTCACAACACAAATGGAATTGTGGTGATGTCATGAAATGGAAACAGTATTAACCAAGCATCTTTGTGCCAGACTCCAATTGTATTAAGAAAATAAATCTGTGCTCAGGAAAAGTTCTTAGTCTATTTTATTTTTCCAACCCTGGGATGAGGCAAAGTGCACCACAGAATTCTTCAAACACGTCTATCAATTGGCTGTCTTCAGATTGAACATCCTCACCAGCTCTTCTCTCCATTTGCTCTAAATCATTTGTGGTTTCCAGGAGTTGCTCTCTCCTCCCCTTCCTTATCGTTTTCTACTGGAGCAATTTCCCTAAAATGCACATTAAATCCTAAATGAGGAATGGCAAACTGCTCATGCTTTGAATAAGAAAGAAATCTGCCCACTCGTTTGCTCCAATCCTGCAAACAGCCAACAGATGGGTGGCATAGGTGACTGCCAAATAAGGCCCATTAAAACAGCAGTGTCTAATACTGACAGTTGTGTCCCAGCACAATGCTGAGACTTTTACATTCAGTGGGCATTTGAGTTCCTCCCACTACTTTCACGGTAACTGTTATCTGATGATTCTCTGTGTCTAAAGATGCAAGAAGTGAATTTCAGGTGTTGTAAAAAATTGCTCCCCTGCCTGCATCCGCTTCCCTGTAGGGCTACAGGCAAACTTAATATACTGGCTCTTTCCTTTATCCCCCCTTTGGAAGACAAGGTACAGGCTCCCTACTTGGCAGTTCTTTTGTCATTATTATTGTGATCATTGGTAATAATAGGTTCGTGTTGTAGAATGCCTTTCTTAACAGCTTGAAGCCCTTCCCTTTGATATTAACTCAATTACTCTCTTAAGTTATTATTATTATTATTGAAAAGATATCCTAAGGGTGGGGTGAGTAGTGGAGGTGATGGAAGATGCATAAATAGGTTCCTTGAAATTTTGAAATTACATTATTTACAATAAAATCCATTCTTCCTTCTGCATTGCCACTCCACGGCCAATTCTCTATTTCAATCAAATACTATTCATTTCTTTACACATCACATTTCAAGAACTGTTAACATAAAATGTAAGTACAGAAATAAATATCCCTATCTTAGTCCAATTGTACCTATTTTCTTGCCACTTCCACGTAAGTGGGGATTATCTTCTTTATACTTAATAGTCTCAATTTCAGAAATGATCTTTTGTGGTAATGCTTTCTCTGGGTTCACTGCACATCTGAAATGATTATTTTCACTTGTCCTTTTTAGCCTTAGAGGATCCAACAGAGATCTCATTAAGAATGTTTTAACCTTTATCCCGGTCTTCACTATTAATGTTTTTCCTTGTTTTCTTAAGGTTCATAGTCACCATGAATTTATCCTTCTATAATTTGACCCAAGTCAATTACAGTCTTCTTACTTTTTTCATGTATTCAATATTCTTTTCTAGGACTATGTACCTATTCCTAGTACTCTTCCACCCTCTTGTCTCTATGCAACTGTTACTGCACAAAGGGCACGATCTGCTCGCTGCAAGACAAAAGCCAATCGTCAAGAGGCAAGAGGGTGGAAAAAAAGAAAGGGTTTATCACAGTTTGCCAGCAAAAGGGAAGATGGCTGACTCATGTCCAAAAGAACCATCTTAAGGGGGCACAGAATCTTACAGCAGTTATATAGGCTGGTGGGTTACAGGGGAGGGGGTTAGGAATGTTGACCCTCGGGTGCTACAGACTGGGAGTCGCCGCACCAGATCTTTCAGCTGTCCTTGATGATGGCTGTTCGAGGGTCATCACATTCCTAAGGAACTCAAAAGAACAAAGGTATCATCTTATCGCAGCTGGGAGGTACATGCACAAGCAGGGGTCGTAAAATCTACAGAGCGGTTAGATCTCCTGGAGGGTGCAAATCCAGCTGGGGCAGTCAGAGGTCATTCGAAGTTACAGTAGGTTTCTTTTCCACAGTATGGCTTCCCTTATGTCAACCTTGTGTTGAGCCAGTATCACAACTTGTCTTTTCCCCTTACTAAAATATTCTATGGCCTCCCATACCTAACTTGTTTATTCATCTTTGAATAAAATTCACCCTTTTGCTTGATTATTTCTGGACATTCACAATCATGAGAAACATCACCCTTCTATGAACTTCCATATCACATTATTTGTAGTTTTCATATATTATACTCTATTTAGTGTGATATTCACTTATATTTTTGATGTGTACATAACTATGCAAACTAAATGCACCTTGAGGGTGAGAAAATAATCTCGGTCACTGTTGTATCTGACGTATAATGATGATCAACGAATCCTTGTTGAATGTATTAATGCCTAGCACATTTTACTTAATAAATATATGCTGAATTTGAGATGTGTCAATGAATGGTTTAACAAAGAAAGGTCTCAAAATTAAATGTTGTCCAGAAATGTTTTAGCTGACAACGAAAGAGAATGACTTTGTGGAGAGGGATAGCTGAGCCTTATTGCCCCCAACTCCTATGTCTGAAGTTTCATCACCACTTTGTGCATATATCACCCTATGCTGGCTGGTGGTGGCATTACTCCTCCAAGTTTAGCATCATAAACATCCCCTTAGCTTCAAGACCAGGCTGGGTCATGTCTTCAAACCTTCATGAGACCTTCCATTATGATGGAAAAACATAAAATAAATCTTTGTTTTTGTATTTTTAAGACTTTCTTTTTTTTTTTTTTAGAGAATTTTTAAGTTTACAGCAAAATTGAGTGGAAGGTACAGAGATTTCCCATATACCCCCGACCTCTGCCTCCACATATGTATAGCTGCCTCCATTATCAACATTGCCCACTAGAATGGATATTTGTTATAATTGATGAACCTACACTGACACATTGTTATCACCCAAAGTCCATAGTTTACATTAGGATTCATTCATGTTGTTGTACAATCTGTGGGTTCGGACAAATGTATAATGACACACATTCACCATTATAGTATATAGTACCATGCAGACTATTTTCACTGCCCTAAAAATCCTCTGTGCTTTACCTATTCATCCCTCCTTCCCCTCAATCCCTGGCAACCATTGATTGTTTTACTGTCTTCATAATTTTGCTTTTTCCAGAATGTCCTTTAGTTGGAATTAAACAGTATGTAGCCTTTTCAAATTGGCTTATTTTCACTTAATAATGTGCATTGTTTCCTCTATGCCTATTCATGGCTTGATAGCTTATTTCTTTTTAGCATTGAAAGATATTCTATTTTCTGGATGTACCACAATTTATTTATCCTTTCACCTACTGAAGGACATCTTGGCTGCTTTCGAATTTTGGCAATTAAGAATAAAGCTGCTATAACCATCTATGTACAGGTTTTTGTGTAGATATTAGTTTTCTGCCCCTTTGGTCAAATACCAAGGAGCATGACTGCTGGATCGTGTGGTGAGTATGTTTAGTTTTGTGAGAAACCGCCTAACTCTTCCAAAGTTGTTATACTATTTTGCATTCTTCCCACAATGAATGAGAGTTTCTATTGCTCCACATCCTTGCCAGCATTTGGTGTTGTCATTGTTCTGGATTTTGGTCATTCTAATAGGTGTGTAGTTGTATCTCATTGTTTTAATTTGCATTTCCCCAATAGGGAGCATCTTTTCATATGTTTATCTGCCATCTTTGTATCTTCTTCGATGAGGTGTCTGTTAAGGTCTTTGGCTCATTTTTTAATTGACTTGTTTGTTTTCTTTATTGTTGAATTTTAAGAATTCTTTGTATATTTTGTCCTTTACCAGAGATGTCTTTTGAAAATATTCTTGCCTAGTCTGTGGCTTGTCTTTTTATACTCTTGATATTGTCTTTTGCAGAGCTGAAGTTTTTAATTTTAATAAAGTCCAGATTTCAATTATTTATTTCATGGATTGTGCCTTTGGTGATGTATCTAAAAAGTCATGGCCATACCTAAGGTCATCTAGATTTTTTCCTATGTTTATCTTCTAGGAGTTCTATAGTTTTGCATTTTACATTTAGATCTGTGATCCATTTCGAGTTAATTTTTGTGAAGGGTGTAAGGTCTGTCTCTAAATTCATTCTTTGTCCAGTTATCCCAACACCATTTGTTGAAAAGACTATCTTTTCTGAATTGTATTGCCTTTACTCCTTTGTCAAAGATCATTTGACCAGATTTATGTGGGTCTATTTCTGGGCTCTGTATTCTGTTCCATTGATCTATTTTTCTGTTCTTTTGCCAATTTCACACTGTAGTTTTATAGTAAGTCTTGAAGTTGGAGGGGTGTCAGTCCTCCAACTTTGTTCCTCTTCAATATTGTGTTGGCTATTCTGGGTCTTTTGCTCTCTATATAAACTTTAGAATCAATTTGTTGATATCCACAAAAAAAATTCAGATTATATTGAATCTGTAGATCAAGTTGGGAAGAACTAACATCTTAACAATATTGAATCTTCCTATCCATTAACATGGAATATTTCTCCATTTCATTTAGTTCTTCTTTGATTTCTTTCATCAGAGCTTTATAGTTTTCTTCATAGAGATCTTGTGCATATTTTGATAGATTTATACCTAGCTATTTAATTTGGGGGCAATGCTAGTGTAAACAATATTGGTTTTTAAATTCAAATTCCACTTGTTCATTGCTGCTATATAGTAATGTGACTGACTTTCATGTATTAACCTTGTATCCTGCAAACTTAATATAATTGCTTATTAGTTCCAGGGGATTTTTTTGTTGATTCTTTCAAATTTTCTACATAGATGATGGTGTAATGTGTCAACAAAGACAGTTTTATTTCTTCCTGCTCAATCAGTACACCTTTTATTGCCTTTCTTGTCCTATTGTGTTAGCTAAGACTCCAGTACAGTGTTGAATAGGAGTGGTGAGAGGGAACATTCTTGCCTTGCTCCTCATCTTAGTGGGAAAGCTTCCAGTATCTCACCATTAAGTGTGATGGTAGCTGTAGTTTTTCTGTGGATATTATTTATCAAGTTGAGGAAGTTTCCCTCTATTCCTAGTGTACTGAGAGTTTTGATCATAAGTGAGCATTAGATTTTGTAAAATGCTTTCTCTGCATCTACTGATGTGATCATGTGCATTTTTTTCCTTTACCCTGTTGATGTGATGGATTACATTGAATAATTCTGAATGTTGATCCAGCCTTGTGTATCTAAGATAAATCCCACTTGGTCATGATGTATAATTCTATTTGTACATTGTTGGATTCCACTTGTTCATATTTTGTTGAGGATTTTTCCATCTATGTTCATGGGAGAAATTGGTCCGTAGTTTTCTTTTCTTATAATGTCTCTGTCTTATTTTGGTATTAGGGTAATGCTGGCCTCATAGAATTAGGAAGTATCCCCCCTGCTTCTATCCTCTGAAAGAGATTATTGAGATTTGATATAATTTCTTCCTTAAATATTTGCTAGAATTCAGCAGTGAACCCATCAGGGCCTGGTGCTTTCTATTTTGGAAGGTTATAAATTATTGCTTTAATTTATGTTAGATATGGGCCTATTCAGATTGCTTATATCTTCTTGTGTGACTTTTGGCAGACTGTGTCTTTCAAGGAATTGGTCCTTTTCATTTAGGTTATCAAATTTGTGGGTACAGCATTGTGCACAACATTCCTTTATTACCCTTTTAATGTCCATGGGATCTATAGAGATGTCTCTTCTTTCATTTCTGATATTAATAATTTGTGTCCTCTTTTTTTCTTAGTTATCCTGGCTAGAGGCTTATTGATTTTATCGATCTTTTCAAAGAACCAGCTTTTGGTTTCAATGATTTTCTCTATTGATTTCCTGTTTTCAATTTCATTGATTTCTGTTCTAACAGTTTACCTTTTTAAGCTCACAGTCATGGAATCCTATCTCCCTGACTAGCTCCCCATCTAAGGACATTTCCTGTTATCACTTGGGGATACTTTTCAAAGTGCAGACCTAGGAGAACAAAACCACAAGAAAAAGGGTCTTGCCTTTCAAGTTCTACTGGCTACTCTGAGGACTTGACTTTCCCTGTCTAGGAGCCTGATGGTGGGAATTGTTCCCTCTCTGTAGGGAAGGTATCATCTCCTACTCACAGGGGTGTCTGGGCCTTTTATTCTGAGGAAGACAGCCAGATCAGAACATAACAATATATTATCTATAGAAAAAACTTTCATATATAGAAATGGAAGATTAATCAATTATTAATTGAATTATAATTGCATTATAATACTATAATTATTCAATTATCCAATGGAGATACTCAGTAAATATTAATTGATCAAAGGAATAGATAAAAGATTGAGATTTTGCATAGTTTCCCCATCCCTTACATGATTTACTTGTGACTGGCCACTTTATCTGAGAAATCCCACCTCTTATCATTGCCTTTGACCTATTCACACAGTTTTGGTTGTCTCTTCACCACGCACTTAAAATTGTAAAAATTATTTCCATTACCCCTTTGCTCTTGCCTCTCCTAAACAGCATTTATGACCTATCCTCTTAAGGAGAAGGAAACATTATATTCATAAAAACAATGGAAAGTTTCAGGAATAAAAACAGTGACTATATTGGTCTACAGAGAATGTTTCCTAACCCGCAGTTCAGTATTTTTTTTTTTTTTTTTTTACCACAGATAAACTACAATCGTGTGCCATATAAGGATGTTTCGGTCAATAATAGACCACATATACAACGGTTGTCCCATAAGATAAGTACCATACAACCTAGCTGTGTAGTAGGCTGTGCCATCCAGGTTTGTGTAAATACACTCTATGATGTTTGCACAATGATGAAATCACCTAATGACGCATTTCTCTGAATGAATTCCATCGTTAAGAGACATGTGACTGCATGCTGCCTTTCTTATCCCTGATGTTACATTTTCAGCTATGACTATCTCCACATCTGGGGCATTAATGGTATGTTAAGGCTCAAGGCTAACAGAAGGATTATGAAATTAATCACCTCCATCCTGTAGTCACTAGAAGAGTCTCCCAAATGCCACCAGTGTCACCAAATAATTTTGGATGGTTGAGGCCTGCCTATGAAGAAAGCTGGAAATATAGAGATCCAAGGAAGAGAGGAAGAGTTGAAAGAAGTGAATGGGGAAGATAGAAAATGTACAGAAGGAAGAAAAGTGGTTGGTGGGGGGGAGTAATAATTCAGAAATTGACAACTTTTGGAGGCTCACCACGGTATTTAAGTGCTTAGGACTTCCCTAGAAGAAAGGCTTTTGGCCTCACCAGGACATAGGTCTTGTATTCTTTCACTTTCTTTTATTTCCAGAGCTATTATTTTGTTGCCATTTCTAGGATATGATGCCACCTGAAAATTGCTCCTTCAGTGCAAGGTTATTATGGTTGTTGAATGGTTCACCTCTGAATGAATGAATGAATAAATATCATACATACATATAATTGTACTTACATACTATATAAATAGGCGTTTTCTGTAGGAAATTTGTCCAAAATATTATTTGGCTTTTAAGGTTTCTGAATTTTATTTACTGAAAGTAAACTCCATCATTTCCTAATATGTTAATATATTCCCTTCATTTTAAGGGAAAGTTCCTAATATTCCTATGTCAGTCCTTTAAACTTGAGGGTATCCAAAAGTGAAAAAGTAGATGTTTATGCAGAAACTTCAAAACTAATAAAAGAAACTTAAATTATTCAGTTTTCAAAATGAATAGACATTGTCAAGCCAGTCCTAAATCTATCCACAGGAAATCAGATGGCTCTCTGATATAACAATATATTCGTATTTTTAAACTATAAAATGTTAGATCCAAATATTTTTAAAAGTAAAATAAGGCATTGCATCTAGTTATCTCTCCCTGCTATCTCTCACACACCATGAGACAGGCAAACTTAGAGCTGTCCCCTAGCATTTGCTTGTTATGTACCACCAAGTCAGCTCCGAATGCTGGTGACCCTGTGAATGAGTGATGTCTACAATGTCCTGTCCTCTGTGAATGAGTGATGCCCAGATTACACTAGACAGCACAGGCAATCATCATAAGTGAACAAGAGAGTTATATTTTAGTCCCTCATAAACCTTAAAATTTTAGAGCGTTGTCAGCTCATATTTGTTCTACTGGATGTTCTGATAAGCCTTCCCTTGGGTGTGTCTCACCCTGTAGAGAAATTTTGAGGAGTTATAATGTATATGCATCTGTGGGTATTATTTGTGTGATCCACAACCACATTCACATCAATTGAAAAGTAATTAAAACATTTGAAAATGTTTTAAATTTATTTACTCATTCCTTTAATAAATTTATAGTGCTTACTACATATTAGACTCTACTCTAGGTTAGTGGAAAGAGACCCACTCCTGTATATTTGGAGCTTGCGTTTAGAGCAATAGATTCCAAACACTTATCCTTGTGTGACATCTTATCCACAAAACGGGAAATGTAGAAGAAATTCATATATTTTCAAAGAGCTATATATATGTTTAATGTTTGGTGCTAAAATATTTTTGTTACTGTTTGCAGTCACTCCCAAAAGCATAAAAGAATATTAGATATAAATCTAACAAATATGTAGAGGATCTGTATGATGAAAACTACAAAATGCTAATGAAAGAAATCAGTGAAGACCTAAATAGATGGAGACATTCTGTGTTCATAGAATGGAAGGTTCAACACAGTAAAGATGTCAATTCTCCTCAAATTGATCTACAGCTTTACACAATTACTGCCAAAATCCCCAGAGGATTCCTTGTAGATATAGATAAATTAATTCTAAAATCTATATGGAAAGGCAAAGGAATTAGAATAGCAAAGATAATTTTGAAAAAGAAAAATAAAGTTGGAGGAATCACACTATCTGATTTTTAAGGCTTACTGTATAACTACAATAATCAAGATAGCATGGCGTCAGCAAAAGATGAAAGACACAGATTGGTGAAACAGAATAGAGAACTCACAAATAGTCCCACATAAGTATGATTTTTGACAAAGGTGCAAAAGAAATTCAATGGAGGAAGCAAGTCTTTTCAAGAAATGGTACTTGAACAATTGGACATTTATAGGCAAAAAAAAACCAAACCCTGAAACTAAAACTCATACCTAAGAAATTGAACATGAATGGATCATAGATCTAAATATAAAAGGTAAAATTATCAAACTTTTAGAGGAAAACTCAGAAGAAAATCTTCATGACCTAGGACTAGCAAAGAGTTCTTAGATAGGATAGGACACCAATGTCACGATCTATAAAGGGGAAAGTTAATAAATTGTACTTCATCACAATTCAAAACTTCTTCTGTGCAAAAAACTTTGTTACAAGGATGGAAAGGAAGGCCACAGACTGGGAGAAAACAACTGCAAGTTGCATATCCAGAATATATAAAGAACATTCTAGACCAAAAAGTAAGAAAACGCATAATCCAGTTAGAAAATGCACAACGGACTTGAACAGACCCTTCACCCAAGACGATATATAGACAGGAAACATATATTTTTTTCATATATTCAGCATTTGTGACAATTTGATGTGTCAACTTCACCAGGCTAAGAGATGCCCAGATAGCTGGTAAAACATTATTTCTAGGTGTGTCTGTGAGCATGTCTCAAGAAGAGATTAGCATTTGAATCGGTAGACTAAACAAAGAAGATACATTCACCAATGTGGGTAGACATCATCCAATTCACTGAGGGCCTAAACAGAACAAAAAGGTGGAGGAAGGGCAAATTTGCTCTCTGTTTGAGTTGGAACTTCCATCTTCTGCCGTTGGATGTCGGTGCTCTGGGTTCTGGGGCCTTCAGATTCAGACTGGGATTTACACCATTGGCTTCCTTAGTTCTCAGGCCTTTAGGTTTGGACTGGAACTACTCGCCAGCTTTCCTGGGCTTGCAGAGAGCAGATTGTGGGACTTCTCAGCCTCCATAATCACATGAGCCAGTCCTTCACAATAAATCCTTATCTATCTATGTATCTATCATCTATGTATGTATGTATCTATCTATCTATCAATCTATCTGTTAGACTAATTCTGATTCTTTAGAGAACTCTGACAAAGACATACATTTTTTAAAAAGCTGTGAAGCAAATTCCAAAGTCTGAAAAGATCTGGTGTAGTGGATATTGACTGTTCCTCACAAATCTCTAAGTCCACTTTCTAATCCTTGTCTTTCTGAAATGCTTGAAATGTGATGATCCCAAGAAAGTAACTATAATGTGATCTTATGAGGGCAGAGGCATATCTAGTTTTTCAACCATCTGTCTTTTGACTAGTACACAGATCATAGCAGATGCTCTTTTGTACAATGGATGAATGAATGAATAAATGAATGAGTTAAGGCTTATGATTTCATGTGTAATTAAGATAAAATGAGGGTTATCAAGTTTTCTTTCTTTGGGAATTTCCAGACATGAGACTCCTCAGCAGATACAGCATGATAACCCATAGTTAATAATACTGTATTGTATACTTGAAATTTGCTAAGAGAGTAGCTATTAAGTGTTCTCACCTTAAAAAAAAAAAGTAACTATGTGAGGAGATGGATATGTTAATTAACTTGATTGTGGTAATCATTTCACAATGTGTATGTATATTAAATCATGTTGTACACCTTAAATATATGTAATTTTTATTTGTCAATTATACCTCAATAAAGCTTTAAAAATTTTTTTAAAAAAAGAATCTCGTCAAGCATTAAATATAATTACTAGCAGAGTTTTGCATAAAACATTTAAATGTTATCAAAATAAAAATAGTTAGCTATCTTTAAATTACAATTATTTGAATGTTTTAAAAAATCTTTTAGTGAAAAGAGGCATCTTTTTCCTAATTTTTTACTTTCTCCATCTTAGTTGTCTTTCTTTTTAAAAATGCTAGTTCTATCTTTTTTGTTGCAAGGAAGGCACAATTGTAAAATCTAATCAGAAATACCCCCGTTTTCTCTGGTACTTATTTCTCTGGTACCTACTGTGTTTAAAAAGTATTTTAACCCCTAACATTCCTCCAATCATGCATGTACTGTAATTAGCTAATTTAGAACATTGAGCATTTTAAAGTAATTGAAGTTGTAGATACTCTGTCCTACATTTCTAATGTATTTTCACAGGGATTGATATTAATGTAAAAAGAGCCAATTACAGATAGGCAGAACTTGGGGATTTCACACTGCCTCTCTAATTAGAAATCAGTCTGGAATTTCTAGAGCTGTAGTTAAAATAAAGACAATACATCTCAAAGTGGTACAAGAAGCAGATGGAAAAAGGAAATCAAAGCAAGAGAAGTGGGTTCTTACGTTTCCAGGCTGGGCATTCTAAGCTGCATTTCAGGTCGTGCTGAATGGATGGGAGGGACGTCTGACGCTGAGCACAGCAAGACAGTAGATGGGCCTAGTCCTCCTCATTCTTTTCACTCAACTCTACGTCATTCATCTGTTGTACTGTAGCTTCTCTGTTCAAGACAGATTTACAAATTCGTAAATACGGACATCATTTTGACACACATTTGTCATCCTGTGATTGTCTGTAGCATTCAGACAGCTGCTATGGTAGTGGCACAATTTAAGAGGATCAAATACACAAAAACGTGAACCTAGGAAACACGCAAATTGGGTACGAATACTACAAGAAAGACCTTCACCAAAGAGATTTATCAAACAAGTGTCTCTAAAAACATGGCCTGTAAATCCCTGCATCACAATTGCTTCCTGTACTTTTCACAGACTAAGAATTCTGGGCCTTGTTTCAGAGCTCTGGAAGCGGAATCTGTGGGATTGAGGTGCAGCAATCCAATTTTTAACACGTTTCTAGAACAATTCCTCAGCACCCTAATATTGAGTGTTACTGATTTAAGGAACTAATTTCTGGCTATTTCAAAGGTGTGAGTCAATTACCAAAATTTATTACATTTTCATCTTCAAACAATTAACAAATATAAGCACAAGCACCTACCATTGTTTGACAATCTAATAATTACCAGGAGGACATGGAGGGACTCATTATCTTCTGTATCCTCATTCATTTCCTAGGTTTTTGGATTTCATACAGTTTCATGGCTTTAAATATAATTACCAAGAAACAACCCAAATTTATACAGTAGTCCCCCCTTATCCGCGGGGGATACTATATTCCAAGACTCCCGGTGGATGCCTGAAAACAAGGATAGTACCAAGCCCTATATATACTCTGTTTTTTCCTATACGTACACACCTATGATAGAGTTTAATTTACAAATTAGGCACAGTAAGAGATTAACAATAATAAGTGATAATAAAATAGACAATTATAACAATATACTGTAATAAAAGTTATGTGACTGTGGTCTCTCTCTCTCTCTCTAAAAATATCTTGTACTCATCCTCCTTTCTGTGATGATGTGAGATGATAAAATGCCTACGTGATGAGATGAAGTGAGGTGAATGACGTAGGCATCGTGATGTACCTTTAGGCTACTACTGACCTTCTGCTGACAGGTTACAGGAAGGATCATCTGCTTCTGGACCATGGTTGACTGTGGGCAACTGAAATCTTGGAAAGCGAAACCACAGATAAGGGGAGACTATTGTATAGCTACAGTGAACTTTTCCCTTTGGACACCAGGTTCCTTCATAAAACTGCCTACTCAAATCTCCACTTGTGTATCTAATAGATATCTCAAATTTTAGCAGATCTCAAACTGAATTTATGATTTATCCTCCACACCTGCTCCTCCTATGGTCTTTGTCATTTCATAAGTGGTTAACTCTGTTCATCCAGTACTTTAGGCCAAAATCTTGGAGCCATTGTTGACTCCTCTCTTTCAGATTTTTACTTTCAGTTCTTCGGTACACTAATCTTACACCCTAGATTCTGCCTCTTGTCCCTCTGTAGTTATTAATAGCATTCCCTCTTACTGTGGAAAGTGTTCCTGGGTTGTGCCACCCAATCCAATGCAAATACAGTTGTCTCTACCTACAAAACATAACCAGAATCTGACCACTTCTAGCATCTCCATCTCTACTGCCTCAGTCCATGTCATCATTGTCTTTCATACAGACAATGTACCTCCTTCTTCCTCACTTGTCCTCTAGAGTCTTCACACAACATCCAAAGCAATTGTATTAGTTTCTGAGGGCTGTCACAACAAATTACCACAATGAGGTGGCTTAAAACAAAAAATTTTTTCTCTCATAATTCTGGAGTCTAGAAGTTCAAAACTAAGGAGTTGGCAGGGCCATGGTCCCTCTAAGGGCTCTAAAGAAGAATCCTTCCTTGCTGTTTCAGTTTCTGGTGTTCATTGCCTTGTAGATGCATCATTTCAACCCTTGCCTCATTTTCACATGGCCTTCTTCTCTGTATTCACATTTCCCTCTTCTTACAAGACACCAGACGTATTAGATTATGGCCCACTCTAATCAAGTATGACCTCATCTTAACTTTATTACATCTGCAAAGACTCTATTTCCAAATACTGGTGATTAGGACTTGAACATAGCTTTTTGGGGGACACAATTCAACACTCAACAGCGATTCATTTAAAATAGAAGAAAAAGAACAAATCACTTTTCTGCCTCAAATCCTATAATGTCTTTTATCTCCCCAAGAATAAATCCCCACCTCTGACATTGGCCTACATAATCTGGCCCCTGACCACCTCTTGGAATTCATCCTTGTCATTCTCAGCTCACTTACTCTGCTCCAGCTATATTGACTTCTTTATTCTTTCTCAAACATGTCAAGAACACTACCACTTCAGCCCTTTGCACTTGTTGTCCTCCTACTTGGAACTCGCTTATCCCAGATACATACAAGGCCCACAACTCCCCTTTGTCAGTGAATGTTACTCACTGGGTTTTCTCGTGGCTACATCCCCAGTGTATAGACAGAGCCTAGAAAATGCTATTCATTTAAAAAACAAGAAAAAAAAAAAACACTGAAAGGATCAAGAGGAGAAAGAATCCACATTTATTGACACTTACCATAGATACTATATTAGTGCATGAGAAAAAAATATTGTCTCATTTAATCTCAAAGCAACCTTGAAAGTTGAGTAAAATTATAGCCCTTTAACAGAGAAAGAAGCTGAGATTCAGAAACTTTAGACAACTTTCCGAAGATTACACAGCTTATAAGTGACAGAGTTAGGTTCCTCTCCAGGCTTACCTGTCCCTCCAAAGTTGCTCCAAATACAAGATACTATTTGTGCTAAAGGATCTGAGTAAGTGACTAATATTTTTCTGCAAAAAGCAAGTGGGAGAATTGTCAAAGAACTTGAAACAAGAATGCAAAAACCTGGGTTCTAACCCCAAATCCAGCATGTATTAGGACAATTCCTTTAACCTGTTGGTTTCCATTCACTCATATGTCAAATGGGCTAAAAATATGTGTGCTTATTTGAACAAGTTTATGGGAGGAGTGAAAGAGAAAGCAGATATGAGAAAGAGGATATCCCCCTTTCACCCTCCCCTCTCCCCTCTTCCCCTCTGGTAACCACCAGTCCATTCTCCATGTCTATGTGCTTGTTTATTGTTGTTTATCTTCCACATGAATGAAATCATATGGTATTTGTCTTTCTCCGTCTGACTTATTTTACTTAGTATAATACCTTGAAGCTTCATCCATCTTACTGCAAATGGCAAGATTTCATCTGTTTTTGGCTGAGTAGTATTCCATTGTATATATGTAATCACATCTTCTTTATCCATTCATCCATGAGGGGAGGGTGAAGGGGTAAAGGGGAACACTTGTACGGTGATGGATGGAAACTAGACTTTTAGTGGTGAACACGATGTGGTCTACACAGAAGTTGAAATATGATGTACACCTGAAATTTATATAATATTATAAACCAATGTTTCCTCAATAAAAAATAGAGAGAGAATTAAAAAAAGAACAATCCCTATGTTTAAAAATTGTAAAAAAAAGAAAAAAAGAAACAGGATATATACAGTGGACACCGTCTTAACCTTGATACCACCTTAATCAATGTTAAGGTAATGATCAATGTTGCCATCAAAATTAGGACAAACCAACATCATGGGTGCTCTAACATGATGCAGTAAAAAAGATAAAAGAAAAGTGCACAAGCTGAATCTAATCAGGCAAAAAAATCAGAAAAACCCAAATTGAGGGACATTCTACAAAATAATTAGTTTATACTCTTTAAAAATGTCAAGGTCAGAAATAACAAAGAAATACAATGCAACGGTTCACCAATCAAGAAGTCCGAAAAGAACAGACAGCTAAATCTAATGCATGTTGCTGGAGGTAACCTGAGCCAGGGAGAAAATAGTTTAAAAATAACCCCATTGGAGCAATTTTAAAAAATTAAACAAATGGTTGATTGCATAATTGCATTGTTTCAATGTTAAATTTCCTGATTTTGATCACTATACTACAGCTATGTAAGAAATGTCCTTGTTTTTAGGACTTACACACTGTAGAATCTAGAGAAAAGGGCACAATGTCTTTGACTTCCCCTATAAAGAGAGAATGATAGAGCTAGTGGGGTAAAACATAAACAATTGAGGAACCTGGGTAAAGAGAAGTTGCTTGCACTATTCTTGCAAATTTATGTAAGTCTCGTAATTATATCAAAATAAGGTCCCAAAGAAAACGATGTTTTATAGACTCATTTTGAACTTGTTTTGATATAAAAAAATTCTCAATTGACAAACTTCATCAATGTTGTGCACAAAATTCCAGAAGGCAAGACTCTGATAATATGAAAAGCCAGGAAGTATTTTCTGCTAACAGTATTGAGTTTAAAGAGCTTAACCCATTATAAGGCTTGGAAATTATATAGAAAATTCTAATAAGTGGCTATTTAAACACCTGCAATCAATACAATACTGAGATTTCTGATGCTTTGCCTAATTAAATCAAGATATAGTAATCATTAATGAACTGTTACCTAAGCAAAAAGCAAATGCAGACAATTCAGTTAAATATGGTGTCAATGGAAGGAAATGGTTTTTGTGAAAATACGGTGTGAAGAATTAAAACGTCAGAAGGGCAAAATTTAGTGATAGTCACCCAGAACTTACTGGGGGTGTGGAGAGGAGTGTGCAGATGAGCCTACTTGAGTGACAGCCTTCTATGCGGGTATTCCACCACCACTGGAATACATTTATTGAGCAATAATTGTTATATATCACAGTATGTCCTTATGTAACTCATTCCCCTGAGTCTGGCTTCATGTTCATTTTATATCCTACTGGTTTTAATTTATTTTTCCACGTAGCTTTACACAAGGAGCTGGTCAATGTAGCTCAAATTTTCTAGTCAACCAACAAGTCATATTTCTTAGGGACAATTAATAAGCCAGAGTTCTAGTTATGTGTCAGTCCCTATGAGTTGGTTTGGCACAAGCCATTATCCCAGAGACCAAATGTCTCCTGCTGCACTAACAAATTAGGTTTTTAGATCTGCAAATCTAACAATCAAACTCTGGGCCAAAGTGACTTTTTTTAGGGCAAAGTCACCATGAGGCCCTAATTAGGTAGCAAGGCGATCTCCTCCTGTTTGTGTCATACAGAGGGAAACCGTGTGGGTATTTTTGGTTCTATCTGTTTTCTGGTAACAACAATCAGGTTTTCCTTTGGGAAACTACTCATCTCCCATCCTGGTTTTGCAGCTTAGATGGGGATGACATCATACGTGATTTCAAACCTAGCCAATTCCATTATCCCCTTGAATCAGTTAAATGAATGGACAACTGCCCCAATGCGGTCCAGTGAGCATCATCTCCTTGACTTTTGTTATAATCATTGGGACAGACACACTCTCTTTCCCCAGGGGCTGCCTGGAGCTGCTGGTAGCTGTCTTGCCAAAATTTGAGAATAGTTTGTTTGAGAACAAAGCCTGCAAATGGAAATCAGGGCTGGGAGAGGGTAAGGCACAAGTTCATGACAATATCATTTATGCACCTGGATCCAGCCTTGCCAAGATCTTCCAACTATGGGAGCCAATAAAATCCCTTTGTTAAATGACTGTTCAAGTTGAATTTCTCTCATTTTTGGCCAAGAAATTCCTCTCTGATGCATATCTTCAAACCGCAATCTCTGAAACCAGGATATGCTTGAAAATAAAATAAAATCACTTTTCAAAGAATCACTTCATATCAGTCTCTTAAAAAAATTACTCTCCAATCAGCATTTGGTGTTTATTAAAATTATATTTGAATGAGAGAGGGCCCAAGCTCTTCTAGGACATTCTGAGAGGAGGGGGAGAGTGATGCCTTGTAACTGAAGCAACGCTATGTGTTTACCACATGCTGTTTCCATCTCCTCCTAAGGACACATTTAGATCACATGTGGCAGAGATAGCTAGTCGCCAACAAGTCTAGTTCTCCTCTCCTTCCTGGGTACATGTGAAGACCTCCTTCCAAGCCCCTGTGCAGTTAGGTGGAGTCATGTGACTATTTCTAGCCAAAAAATGTGGGCAGAGTGAGGTGTTGCTTCTCAGTTTGAGGCATTTAAACCTGGTGTATATCTTTATGTTCCCTCTTTCCCTTTGGGAGTAACCATGGAGACCATGATGTAGATCCACAAGATGAAAGCATCCTGGATCCTGAGTCACCACATGGAGGCAAACTGCCCTAAAGCATTGCTCAAACTGTTTTTAGGTTGATCCAGCTGCATTAGAATTTGTGAAAATGGGAAATAAACTTCTCTTATATCAAGAATCTGTGGATTTACTTGTCACCAAGCATACCCTGCCTAGTTTAGTCTAATTATTAGGCACTATTTCTTAAAGTCTCTTGCAATTAACTGCGTAGAACGTGGTGGAAATGATGCATGCTACTTCCAGGTCTCCGCACTAAAAAATAATGTGCATGGTTCCCCACATTCTTTCTCTTTCATCACTGGCTTAATGGGGGGGATCTGGTAGATGATCCTGAGGCCTTGGAGAATAACAATCTTCTTTGGTTGAATGGGCTCGGGTCTCTGAATGATTTTATGGAGTAAAGGCCCTCCTCTCCAACATATCCCTTCAACCCATATTAAATTGTGATGTGAACAATAATTAAACTAATTTGACATTATTTCTTTGACCAGCTGGTACATTGTGACTAACAAAGTCTGGAGATTCTTGAGTGTGAATATAAGACCAAGGTTTAAAAGGGCTTGAGGTTGTAGAAGTTGTAGCTATGGATGGAATTTCCACAGATTGGATTTATTCTAAGATGAAATCAATAGGTACTGATGACAATGGGGCCTCATGGGATCCAAATGAATAAGACCTGAGTGACCTTATGGGGCTTTGCATCTATGGACACTATGAATACTTAGTTATGGATGCAAATCAATGGGGCCATCCAAGGAGTAGGAGTAGACGTTGCAAATTCCAAGCAAGGATAACAGATCGATTTCCTCTTAGGTCAGTACTGACTGATTTATTTGGCTGCCTGGACCAGTATATTGAGAATGAGTCAAAGGCAATTCAGTGAGAAAATGTATTCTAAACTATGACCAATGTCTGCCATGGACAAAGGGGTAGAGAATGGAGGCAACCTTGATCCATACTGGACGTTTCTGTTCTGGAGGTCCCTGGGGCTTGTCGCACAAGCAGTTCTGCACTGCAGGGTTCCCAGAGTACATGTTAGACCATTAGGTACAGAAAGGGTTGAAAATATCTTCAAAAAATGTGGGCAGAGGCTTGAATGAGCCCATGTGCCTGCAGAATTTGAGAGACTAGATGCAGATGAGGCCTCAAAAGGAGCACTCATGACAACTTTATGCCTGGTTCAGAGAAAAGAAGTGGTCAGCCTGCTTGAAAATATCAGGTTGGAGGGAAGGATGTCTGAGTTCCCCAGGACATATGTATGAAAAACACCGTTCTTCTAGGCAGGCATCTTGTCTGTTCTCTTCGTCTTCGTATGTTCAGCATCTCTGCTATCTCAACCATAAGTATAGGAATATTGGCCTTCAATGAATATCCTTTGAATAAATGAAAGAGCAAATTAAGAATGGCAGGGAGCTCATATGACAGTGGGTAGTGTGAAATCTAAATCTATCTGCATAGACCATATTTTGAGAACAATACAAGATCAATGCCAGGGGTGGTAGTGCATAATTAAAGAAATAGATGAAAATCTATAAAGAACCTTTTGTGAATCCTGGTGAGTTTTTGACTTCCCCAGATTAAGAAGGAAGCATCTAGTAGCTGTCTGCAAAGTGCCAGCAGCAGCAGCAGTAGCTGTAGCAGAGTGCCAGATGTTTCGCCTTGCCCAAGGCATTGCTGATGCAGCTGTAGGGCATTTAGTGCTGAAAAGGACTATTCTCTGTGCTACTGAACCGCACCCCAGAGGCCCTCCTCCCTCTTCATTCCTGATCAAAAAATGTAGCTGGAACTCTAGTTTCTGGATCAGATGACATTTTCTCATCTCTATCTTCTAACAGGGCTGAGAAAGCTGTACCTTTAAAATTGAACCAAACCATCAGAAGGGCTTTAGCCGTGTTCCTCTCTGATGTGGCAGGCAAAGGAGAGAGTGCCTGTGTGTTTGCTGTTGCTTTGATGATTTATCTGCTTGGCCTGGCTTTATAAGTGTGGTTTATCAGACTTGAGCATCAATAACCGAATTGGAAGTAAAGATACACAAACCTACATTTGCTTCACTTTCATATAGAATCTTTAGCATCAAAAGGCAGATATTGCACAAGAAAGAGCATTTGTGGCTACTGTTCCCAAACCCTGGGAATACCAGGCAGTGCCACATGGATCCTAGTAAGTGAAGCTGTTTCTGTATGTAAAGAGCATGACCCCACATTGACAGTTGCATGGACAGAAGTGTTTCTATACATACCAGATGCAGTGTTTTTAAGCTGCACATAAAAAATGCAGTGCCTTTCAGTAGCTGATGTTTTCCTTGCCCCCTTTGAAATGAGATGTTAGGCTGCAGTTCAAAAGAAAATTCCCAGAGGAAGGATTCAGAATAAATAAACTATTTATTGGGCTGTCTACACAAACTGGAACCCATCTAAATAAGATATCGGTGGTGACTGTGTTTGAAGTCACAAAGGCAGATGTAGCTCAGGTATTTTCATAAGGAAGATTTCCAACACTCTGGGGTCACAGTAGGAGCAGTGAAAATGGCTGGAAATGGGTAGCTGCCAACTGCCAAAGAGCATCAATAAGGCTGATTCAATGGCACTTTTTTTGAAAGCACATTCATGTGTCTACTATTCTCTTTCATAGCCTCACAACACTGTGGGATAAATGGGGCAGATACTACCCCCAATAAGTGGAAAATAGACTCAAGAAGTGAATTTAACTCAAGGACATATTTCAAGTACAGTAGAGTCTATACTTTAATATATTCATCTTGACTTACTGCAGTGTTCTACTGTCTGCCAAAAGACATCAGAAAGCATGTTAAATAAGAAGATTAAAAAATATATTACTTAAAATATAGATACTTTCAGCTTGTAGTGGCAAAAATGAACACAAAAGTTAGTTTATAAAAAAAGATATTGAATAGTCTATGTAGAGGAACTGAGACGTGTTAATTAAGGAGCCCAAACAAAGAGGTACACAATGAGGTATAAAACACATAAAAGGAAGTTTTATGTTTATACATTGCTACCCCAATTGTGGTCCATGAACTATCAGAATGAGTATCACCTAGGAGCTTGTTAGAAATTCAGGAACTCAGCCCCACCTCATAATTACTGAATTCAGATTCTGCATTTTAGCAAGATACTGAGATCAGGCCCATCAGAATTTGAGAAGCACTGGATCAGAAAATGTATAATGTTGGTTATCCCAAGAGAATGTTTTGGATTAAAAACCAAATAACATTATGATAGGTTTGGTTCAACTCAATGATGGTGGATATACAATTTGCTACAAAGGGAATATGGGGCAATTGATACACCAATTACTCTTCTAATTACATTTTTTTAAATTCTTTTTTTCATATAGACTTTCTCTGCCCTGCTACTCCAAATCCAGATACCAGAAAACATGGTCATCAGAGGCTTTCCAGTTCCCCAGCAGAAACAGTTCCCAGAAAAGAGACTGTTTGGATACATTGGGGTCTTTTGCCCACTTTTGGTCCAATCAACTCTGGCAAGTAAGGAGGAATCTCAATTTATAATTATAAATGCTCCCCCACTGTATTCACGTAGATGGAGAGGAAAGAGGAAAGAAATACCAGAAAGAGAAGACCAAAGTGCAGACCCGACAAGTGTCCACTACACACTCTAAGAATTCTCTTCTAACCACCAGTTGTTTTTTTGTGTGTGTGAGGAAGACCAGCCCTGAGCTAACATCCACTGCCAATCCTCCTCTTTTTGCTGAGGAAGACTGGCCCTGGGCTAACATCCACGCCCATCTTCCTCTACTTTATATGGGACGCCGCCACGGCATGGCTGACAAGCAGTGTGTCGGTCTGCATCTAGCTGTAAGGCAGGCTGGGAATTTAGTATTTATTCTGAAAGTCATTTTCCCAACTAAAACTGTATGTGTAGGGAAGGTGAAGTTTTCATTGATGCAGATCATAAGCCAGGACATGGGGAAAGCCTAGAAGTGTCTGAAGTAATGGTCCCCCAAGATAGATATAATGTATTCATTTTTACATAGACATCCTCTTTCTGAAGATAGTTTCTTGGACATCTTTTAGGAAGGCATTACTGGAGTATAATCCTTCTAAAGAGGAAATATTATTACTCTAAACCAAGGGTCAATAAACTTTTTCTGCAAAGGGCTAGATAGTAAATCTTTTCAAGTTTGTGGACAAGAGTGGCTCTCTTGCAACTGTTCAACTCTGCTCTTGCAGTACAAAAGAAGCCACAAACAGTAACTAGATGGGTGTGGCTATTCCAATAAAACTTTATTTACAAAAACAAGTTGCTAGGAGGCCAGATTTGGACTATAGGTCATAGTTTGTTCACCCTGCCCTACATCATAATATCATCTATCCCTCTCTGACCTACAGGCTGATCAGCTAGTTAGCAATGTCAGAAGAGCAGAGCACGTGCAGAGTAATGAGAAAGAGATCTAAGCAATGTAATTTCTCATAAATCCATAGCTGAACTGACAGCCAAAGATCATCAGTAAATACACATGGGAAAAATGCATTCAAGTGTCCTAGGTTGCTTGTAACAGCTTATCTGTAAAATTTATCTCTTCTGTAACCGCCTCATTACATTGCTTCTATTAATTTCACTCTAACATTTTTAGGAAAATCAAGAAGGTCTCCTCTACATTCTACCAACAACAAATGAAAACAAACCAAAAACAAACATGAAAAATAACAACGGCCTATTTTATTTGCCTCAGCTTAAGCCTCTTTCAGTACGTTAGGATATTAATTAAAAAGTCTCATAAAAGACTTCAGATCTTATACCTCAAGGAGCCTTCTCTTTGACTGCTAGGCACGACCTTCCCTCAATACTGACTGACAAGCTAACTGTTCTAAGGTAGATTTATTACAGCAAATGCCAGTTGTAAAATGGTGTTATTATGTAGAGTGGGGAGCTGTTTGGAGTTGTAGTGGGTAATTTTGTTCAAACAGTGGCCCGAGGCAGGCTGACAGTAGGTTTAACATGAGAAAAACCGATTGTCCAGGAGGATTATGAAAATGCTTTTTGTTTTGTATGTGTGAACCCAATGACAAAACACATTATTTTACAAATTACTATTTTATTGTCTGGAAAGGCTTGTGGGTAAGTGCTTGCTGACCAAAGTTTGAGACGAATACCTTGTTTCCTCCTTTATTCCTTTGAATTATGTGAACGTTATCATATTTGTGAGGTCAAAAATGTACTTAGGAAAATAAAAATCTCCACTGACCACTTCAAATCCAGATTCAGAGACTACATTTATTTGTTCCATGAGGGTGGACAAACCGGGTTCTGGTTTCTTATTATCTGAATATGTATTTTATGGTTACCTCAGATTCTTGAAAGTAGAGGGCCATTTACTGATTTCTCTGACTACACAGTCGAGACAGATGGAAGTTCTTGACATTCTTTTTCAGTATCTCTTCTCTGTAATGAAAAGTGTGATGTACCCACTCAGGGACACATCCAGCTATGTGTTCATTATAAATTGGTTTTCACATGAAATTTTCACTGAATATCACTGTTTATATACATTTTTAGTTGGTGAATGAAGCAAACCAAATCGGACTTAAAGTATTTTATCAGAACAAAGTATGCTGGGTGCTGTTTCTTAAACAAAGCTCAAATATATTTACCTCAGTAGTAGTAGAAAAATGAAATAAGTTAACAGTCTAATGTACTTAAATAGGACATTATGATTTGGGGTTTCTATTTTTTTCACAATTAAAATCCATAAAAATTATATACATTGACTATCAGTATTATTCTTCAGAAATACAGCAAATTAATTAACTATTAATGACAATCAGCTTATTTTACTCAGTCAATAGAGAAAAAAGTACTTATGAAATTATATATAATTATTTTTAAACATGTACCATAAATAACTTTCTCCTTGACTACTGGGCATTACGTATACAAACTTCCCTCAGTATTGACTGACAAGTAACTATTCTAAGGCACATTTATTATAGCAATTCAGCACTTAAATAGCTGCAGAAGAGATTTCTGTGGGAAAATGTTTTGAATAGACACTTCATAAAAAAAAGATATATGAACGGCCAATAAGCATTTGAAAAAGTACTCAGCATCAACAGTTATTGGGGAAATGCAAATAAAAACCACAATGAAATGCCATCGCATGCCCACCAGAATGGCTAAAATTAAAAAGACTGACAACATCAAGTATTGGTTAGGATGTGGAACAATCAGAACTTTCCCAAGTTTTGGGTGGAAATGTAAAATAATACAATCACTTTGAAAAAAATTCTGGCAGTTTCCTGTAAAACCAAATATATACCTACCCTGTGGACCAATAATTCAACTAGGTATTTTCCCAAGAGAAATAAAAATACATGTTCACAAAAAGAAATGCTTACAGCAGCTTTACTTAAAATAGCCCCCAAATGGAAACAGCTCACATGTGCATCAAGAGAAGAATAGATAAAGAAATTGTGGTTTATGTACACAATAAAATACTACTCAGCAATAAAAAGTAATAAACTATTGAGGCACTCAATGAAACTTAATACCTCACCCATGAATCTCAAAACATCACGTTGAATGAAAGAAACCTCCCACAAAAGAGTACATATTGTATGGTGCAATTTAGATGAAATTATAGAATAGGAAATTTCCATCTATGGTGGAAAAAAACCCAAAACAGTGGTCAATTCTGGAGTTGGGGGTTTTGACAAATACATATACATGGTAACTCAACCCCCTATCAAGATATATGTATAGAACATTATCATCACCCCAGAAATGAGTAGGTGGGTACTCTCCCATGGAACTAGAGCACCACAAAATAGTGATTTTTGAAATAGTGACTATATATCATCTCTTTTGTAGGTATATAATGCCAAACTAAAAAGTGTGCTTACAACATCATGGACAATTTATATAAACAGATGTGGGAACAAAAATACCTGATCATATATTTCCAGAATGGTGTTGGGGTGCTGAGAAGTGTGCGAGATTACCAAAATTAGTTTACTAATCCAGCATTGATTATGCTTTGAGCAAAAATCAAATGCTTTACAAAGGATATTATGAGAATCAATTAATCAGTTAATCCTGGTTAAGTGGCAAAATGGTAAATGTGGATTTACTGATTTTTTTTGAGCTTGCTCTATTTTCTTGGCCCTAGGAGATTGTTGGAAGAACAAATTTTTATATTCCCTAATATCATAACCTTTCATAATAGGCACTTTTCCAATCCAAATATATATATATAGTAACTCTTAATCCCTAAAATAAAATCTTATAATTAGAGTGGATATTTGAAGCAAGTTAGTGATTTCAATAAGTATATAGTTGAGGGTTTTTTACCGGGATGTACCTCTAGAGGGGTTTGCAAATATGCGGGGGCTGTATTTGCTGTCACAGTGACTGGGATTTGACACCGGTATTTAGTCGGTGGATCCAAGGATCTAAACATCCTATAATCCTCACATTTGTCTTACACGGCAAAGTATCATTCAACCTCAAATGCTAAAAGTACCTCTTGAGAAATAGTACATGGGGTCTACCTCATCTAAACTCTAAATTTTGACTTTTTTAGCCACTGCAAGGCTTGATCTTATTCCTTTTTTCTTCTCCACTTATAGTAGCTCCTTGGGTGATTCAATTAGTCTCATGGCTTAAAGACTGTCTATATGTTGATGATCCCAATAATCATATCTCCAGTATTGAAATCTTGCCTTAAAACTGACTCTCTATGATCCATCTGCCTATTTGACATCTCCCTTGGGTGTCTTAGAGGCATTTCAAATTTACTATGTCCAAAACAAATTCCAAATCTCTCAACACCAACACTTGCTACTTCCAGAAAGTTCACCAACCTAACAGCTGGTGTCTCCATTGATCAAGTTATCATACCAAAGGTTTAAAGTCATTTTGGAATGTTGCCTTTCTCTCACAACACACAACCAATTAATCAGCAAGTTCTATTGACTCTCCATCTTCAAAAATATACCTTGAGTCCAACCACTTCTCACCTCCACCACTCCTATCACCTACATAATTATAACAGCATAGCCGTGTAACTGGTATCCCTACTTTCCACAACCAAAGTGAGACTTTGAAATCTGATCTGATCGCTTCTCTGCTGTAATCGTTTCAATGGATTTCTATTATCCATAGTGTAAAATTCAACCTCATTATCACTGTCTGCAGGGTCCTGGGTATCTGATCCATGGATGCCTCTTGGACCCCATCTTCTACTGTCTCCTTCCGTGCTCACTGCCTCCCCAGCCACATTGACCTCCCTGCTCCTCTATGGACCTTCCTGAAACGCATTCCTGCCTCAAGATGTTAGGAATGTTCTCTGTATCTGGATTGCTCTTTTTATTCTGGTCTCATCTCAGAGGCTTTCATAATCACCATATTTAAAATAGCATCCGCATCCTCCACCAGGCACACACTCTCCCTCCACACTCTGTTTTATTTTCCTTTATAGCGCTTATCACTATTTGACATATTATTTGTTTAGTTTTTACTTTGCTTGTTTATTTATTTGTTTGTTCTCTCTCCACTAGAACGAAAGGTTATGAGAGCCAGAACCTGAAGAAAATAAATTAGAATAGTTTTAGGACTATATAAGCTTTCTGCTACTTGTTGAGTCAGCAATTAAATAAATATGTGTGGCTGTATCCCCAAATATGTCCTACCAGAGTTCCTTTGGAAGACTTAAAATACAGATTCCCAGATTAAAAGCCCAGGAGAGTTTACCTCAATATATCTATTGGCTCTGATATTTCAGCAAGGTTTGGAACCACTAAAATAATGTAATACCCTACTTGACACTACAACCATCTCTGTAGCATGCAGATAAGTGACCATACAGATGCTGATGGATCTAAGATATTTCTATCTTCCTTACAGTTGTGTGTGTTACTTTGTTCATCCTATGATAACCAGAGGTTTTAATTCTTAACGAGATACTAGGTTATTGGTTCTGCTATTTAGATTTTGTTAACACACTGTCTTTTGAAAAATCCCTTCTCTTTTCCAATCATAGGTAATTCATCTTTTGGATATTCAATTACCCTGGATGCGTCTTCCTATCTGATGTCGCCGAATTGGATTCCTCCACCTTCTCATGCTCATTTCTTGCTCTGAGAAAGGTTCGGTAAGGCGATAGTCAAAGAAGAAAATAAAGAAAATATCCTACTCCAACTGAAATCCTCTCTTTCAAGCCAGACGGGCATTACTCTCTTTCTAGGAACTGAAATGCAGTCTGTGTTAAAAGGGACTTTATTAGCAAGCTGCATATCTGGTATATTTTAACCCTCTTGGAAAGAATGTAGTGGAGAAAGAGGTCTACTCAGTCCTCTCCCAGGCTATAGAGCACAGACCTCTGGGGAATCGGTTATTAGTAAATATACAAAATTTTCAAACGGTTAAAGCAGGCTTGGCTGCATTGAGAAACTCAAATTAAATGTTCAATATTTTATGAAAGCTTTAAGTGGTAATGTTTACTTGATCTGATATGTTCTTACTGCAAAGAAAAATGAGAAGGTTGGAAAGATGAGAACAGCGCAGCAAAGACTTGTAAGACTGTCAGCCTGCATTTCATTATTTAGATGCTACTTCATAGGACACATGGACTTCCCTCTGTGAGATCATGGTTGAGGTGAAATCTGCCACCATGTGACTGTCATGAGATTATTACCCCCAGAAAACTTCCAAGTAGGTGTGGTCAGATTTAGCAAATAAACATTTATGATGCACGGTTAAATTTGAATTTCAGATAAACACCAAGTCGTTTTTTAGTCTAACCATGTCCTATGCAATGTTTTCAACATATTTACACTAACAGGAATATTGATCATCTGAAAGTCAAATTTAACTGGGTGGTCTGTGTTTTTTCAGGCAACCCTACTTGTAAGTAAAGAAAAATAACCTGAGTCTACGTAGGACAATGTTTCAAGCTCCCAAAGAACCCTCAGTAGAGACACAGGCAGTTCAGGCTAAGGGGAGGCAAGTGAGGCAGGAGGGCACACAATTTAAGGAGGCACTCACTCTCAGGATGGCCCAATTGCAGAGTCACCACTCGCACAGCCCTGAGAGGAAGAACCTCCTTAAAATTTGCATCCTAGGTACCCTTGCCTCTCTCAAGTCCAGATCTGGATATGGGTTTGTAATTCTTTTTCTGTTGTCTTTTTTATACCCTAAGATTGAGGTAAAGCAGCAGGAAGAATAATCTTATTTCAATTCTTATTAGGAAAGTTTTAATTTTGTTCTACTGTTCATACATGGGTGCCAACTACCCCATCCCTCGCTATTATAGGAATGAGAAAGGGGGAACACACATTAATTTTTCAGAAAAGATTTTTGAGAACCCATTAAGTACTACATATTCAGCTCAGAGCTGAGAGAATTAGCAATGAATGAGTCACAGAAGATCTCCACTCTCTTGTAGCTTATATTCTAATGGAGATGAGTGAACCAGCGAAATTTAAAAGGGTAACGTGGTACAGACTGATGCAGTTGACAGTTGTGGTGGGAAGTGATATTTGACCTATGTCACAAAAATCCCAAGAAAGAGGGGCTTAGGCCCCAAATAAAAGTAAGAATAAAGGCAGTAAGAAGGGAAAAGCTCAGTGATTTTAAGGAAGAGAAGGACACCTGGGCAGCTGCAGCAAGTCAACAAGGGGGCGGGGGCAAGAGAGAGATTAGATGGAAGCATCAGATCAAGATTTCATTTATGCATTTTTGGATTTTACTTAAAAAGAAAAGTAGAACCACCGTAGGGTGTTTATCAGGGGAGTTGGGGGAAAATGTGAATCAAAAAAACAACAGGGAAGAAAGAAACACCATTAGTTATTTTCACACCCCCTTCAAACTTGGCTAATATTCCCCACGTGGTCTTTGAGGTGAAGTTTGAAGTGCTGCTAGAGATGGCACCTCAGAGAAATTTCCTTATGGTGAAAAAAATTCTGGCTTATCTTGTGTAACTTTGGGTCTCAATTTCCCATAGTCATCCATCATTCATTGACAAAAATAACAACAACAAAAATCCCACAGAAATACAAGCAAAACACCAAAATTGAGACTCTATACAAAAAAGAAAAGAAATATGTAGATGTCCACATTGTCTTCCCTTACTTCTACTCTCAGATGGCCGTTGTAGACGTAAGTTTGGGTTTTAAGAGAGTAGAAATAAGATGTTAAGTATTGGATGAAGAGAGGATTTGTGTCTAGGTTACAAAGTGAATGATGATCCAAGGCTGGATAATTTCTGACTTGTTTCCTAATGAGATGTTGCAAAAAAGCATTGGGAAAGATCTTATCTTTACCATGATCACATCAAATTCTAGCTTTATCTGTCTCCAAACCACTCTAAAGGCACACATTTAAAAGGTACAGTTTCACTGGAAAATTATTAGAGGGAAATGAAGGAAATATTTGAACACAGAATAAGGACAGAAAATAAGAGCTGAGCTCCTAATGAGAGATTTGAGAGATAATAGAAAGGGAGAAAAGAGGAAAGAGAAATGAAGAACTCTGACCAGTTATGAATGAAAACATAGCTCTTTGAAAAGATAATTCCTTGAGATTGTCAGTCTAGCAAACCACATTGAACCAGTAAGGAATAAGTGAAATTGAATATATTAGCATGAGAATAATAGTAGTTGATAGGTAAATGCCTGCTTATATATATAGTATGATAATTAACATCTGCATTTTGGAAAAAAAACAACTTTTAAAAGAGAAAAATATAACACAGAGAGATGTCAGAGTTTGGAAGACTTTATATGTGATATAGGTTGAATTGTGTCCCTAAAAAAGATTATGTTGAACTCCTAACCCTCAGAACCTCAGATTGTTATCTTATTTGGAAATAGGGTCATTACAGATGGAACCAGTTAAGATGAAGCCATACACAAATAGAGTGGACCCTTGATCCAGTTGGACTGGAGTCCCTGTAAGAAGAGGAGAATTGACACAGAGACCGATACATAGGGAACGGCACGTGATGACAGAGACAGAAACTGCACACCAAGGGACACCAAGGATTGCTGCAGCCACCAGAACCTGGAAGAGGCGAGGAAGGTCCTCCCTTAGAGGCTGCAGACAGAGCATGATCCTGCCAACATCTTGATTTCAGACTTCTGTGCTCCAGAACCATGAGAAAATTGATGTATGTTGTTTTAAACAGCCCAGTTTGTGGTACTTTGTTATGGCAGCCACAGGAATCTAATACAATGTGGTTTGTTGAATTTCTCTGGTCATCAAGCCAAGCCTAAAGAATTCTATTTATTTGATAGCAATGAGTTAAGAACAAAAAAGGCCCAGTGTTGTTTGCACATCTGTGAACACCAGAGTAAGCTCCATCAGGGGTGCAGGTGGAGTTCGGCCGAGAGAAATCCAAGTTTCCAGCAGTTGCTGTTTTCCTCTGTTCTGCTGACTGAGTCCTCTCCTTAGGTTAAAGATATCAAAATGAGAAGAACTACATAACTATGAAATAAACACCAAGCAAGAGCAAAACAATATGTGAGCTAGTCAGTTTCATTTTGGTGAAAGGATTGGAATGCGATAGGCAAGAGTTTATTCCATAGACCAGCGATACAACTGCAAGAGTGTAGATTTAGTCGGAAAATAAAGAAATTTCCCTGAGTCTGTCTGCTCAAGAGATTCCTGAGAACTGTCCATGGCTCATCCAGATCACAATCAGTAAACATGGGTTTTACCACTCACACTGATGTACCCATTCTGCCCGTGGCCTCTCACCTGGCAGACAGTAGTTTTCCTTCTCTGCATAGCCAGCGTGAATTAGCTGGGAATATTGGCTATTTTACAAGATTAATGCTAAAATTGCTCTCTCTGATCTTCTACATCAAGGGTTTTGAGCCTGCCTCAAAGAGTTAGAGAAATAGAATAAAATAAAAACAGGGAAAGATTGCATACTAGGCACTATTTTCATTGACATTAATTCTAGTGATATATAATATTTGAGGAACTGGGTTATTAAACATCAAGTAGCAAGTGCTGTTAATAAAGTGCTTTGTAAATAACTTAATGTCTTCTGAGTACATTTTGATGGTTCCTCAGACATTCGGTTTATATATGTGGGGCCCATGCATTAGCTTTTTAACACTCTGTAACATTCTACTTTAAGATTTTTATGGGATATTTTTTTCACCAGAAAAATCGTTTTGGTTTATGATGTTTAGAAGTTTCAGAGTTCTGAAGCCATTGTGAGAATGTCACGTCAATATTAAGTGGATGGCACTGGATGGTATTGGAAGCTTAAACTGCATAGGAGACAACTTTAATTACGTTGTTAGTTATTAGTAGGTACTTAGATACTGTAAAAATTCAAGGTTAAAAAAAAATACTGGTTATGCTCAAGTTAAAGTATAGGATGCATCATCATTCAAGTCTCTGCTCAAATGTCACATCACTTCCATGTCCGGATGCATGATATAACAAGGACAAGACTTAACCTCCTACTAGAAAACAGGACGAAATAGAAGAAACCACTTCTAAAGTTTAAAGACACTGGACAACAGGCAGTGTAGGTTTGTGGAGATCCATGAGCGAAAGGACACCAAGAAGGTGAGCGCTTATGTCTTGACTTTCTATCTGGAGGAAGTTTTCTGACCACAGATATTGAGCGGGGGTGGGAGGGGTGAGAACCAAAGAGAAATTGACAAGAAATCCATTTTAAATATGAAGATATCAATAAGATATAAGGATAAAAAATAGATATACCATGTATACACTAATCAAAAGGAAAGGAATAGCTATATTAATGACAAAGTAGACTTCAGAATAAGGAATATTACTAGAGATAAAAAAGTAATATTTCATAGTGATAAAAGACATGGTACTATGTGTCATGGTAAACACTTTCTGTAACTTACATCTCAGTCTTCCCAGACACCTTATTGGAGAAGTATTTTTATTCCCATTTTACAGATAAGAAAAATAAAGTTCTAAATAGTTCAGCAAATTGACCAAAGGGATTTAGAGCGGAGAAGAACAAATTGAAACCCAAATCTCTGTCACCTGTCACTGGCCTACTGCTGTAGCCACCAAATTGTTTTTCTCTGCATCTGCTCCTGCTTTCTTCCACCGTAGTCTTCACCAAATAATTAGAGGTATTTTAAAATGCAAATCTGATCTTTTCCCTTCCCTATTTAAAATCTCCCAGGGCTTTCTAGTGCTCTCATGATCTCTCCCCTGGTCTCCCTCCCCAAATTAATCTTAGTCCCCTCTTCCTTTCCTTCTCTAACTTTTAGCCACACTTTCTTTCTGGCCCTCAAAGAAAGCTTGTTCTCTTTGGCATCAGCAATCTTTGTACATGCTGTTCCCTTGTCTGAAATGCTCTTCCATCTCCTCCCGCACATGCAAGCATCCCACTTGTCTACTTAACTCCTTTGTACTTCAGGTCTCAGCATAAATCCCACTCCTCGAACAGCCTTCCTGGTTCCCCAGTCTAGATTAGGTAACGCAAATTCTATTTTCACACCAAACTGTACTTTTTGTTATAATTATGTATACATGTGCATTTGATTATTTGATTAATGCCTTTCTCTTTCCAACTAGACTATAAGCTCATGGTGACAGAGATTATTAGTATGTTGCTCACTATTTCCAATGCCCAGAATAGTGTCTGATACATAAATATTTGTTAAATGAATGAATAAATAAATAAGGAAAGCACAAAAGACAATGGAGAGAGAAGGATAAGAAAGGAAAGGAAACAAGTGAAATGTGTGAAAGAATGAACCATCAAGCTCAAATTATTTACAAATTAATTCAACTAGAGGATAATAATTTGATTTATATGAATATTATTTTTTATCAGCAGCGCCTCTAATATACTTTAAATGTATAGATGTTTTGAGATACCAATCTGACATATAAAATGATTTCAAATGTGTATTTAAAGTCACCAAAATATAGCAATTATTTTAAGTTTTAAATCTCTGAATTCTGAAAGCAGCAAGATCTCACCAACTAGTTTCTTTTATTTAAAGACTGTCTGGTCTTAGGATTAAAAAAATAGAGTGGTGAGATCAGACTTTTTAAACAGCTTATTTAATTTTGACGTGCTGTTTCAGGATACGACTGTTACCAAATCTTTTCAGACCTCTCTGCTCTGGACTACCTTTGCTTATTTCGATCTGCCAAGGTGATTTTTACATGATGCCATCACTGGTGTTAATGCTTTCAGTTGCAAATGATAGTGGGAAATTAGGAATGGTAGACAATCCTTATTGCCTGAATTTAAGAATCTATTATCCAAAGAGTCTGATAATCAGGAAGCTTCCAACATGTATTAGTATGCCCCCCACCAAGGTAAACTTAAATACATAAACACTATTATTTTCACATATTATGTGACACAACAGTATGAAAACTATTTAAACAACTTCAGCCCAATGGTTGACTTGCCTGACTTTTGTTGCAAACGCGGCTGTTCTAGGGCTCAAAGATGCAAGAACTGTGTAGGGAAGATGGGGCTTTATAGGCGACTGAGCCCATTGGAGGAGCTATTTAGCATTCATTCCTTTGGTAAACACCCCACCCCTTACTCCATGCAGATCCAATGAGTTGCCAACATTTGGACCCATACCTCCTATCAAAAAGGTAAACAAAGAATCCAAACAAGGCCCACAGGACATTTATATATTTCTGGGAAGGGAGGAGAGTTGGCGGCAGCAATGAAAAGAAATGGACCACATTATCCCACTACTAAGGTCCCCTGATTTTACTGATTCTTTTCTCTCAAAAGGCCTGCTTAAGGCCTCTCATGAGAACTGCTTCAGCAGTTCAATTTTGTGAACTATCCAGTAGCTTTCTAATAAATGCCTTTATGTGGTCCCTTTTGCAGGAAGGTAAGGTTATATCAGTCAGCTGGATTCTCTGCTTGCAAAAACCTCCACTGAAACACAGGCACTGCAGCCAGGCCGACCTGGAGCAAATCTGAATCTGCTGCTTCCTAGAAGAGCCTGTCGGGGCTCTCGTTTCTTAATTTCTAAACCGGGGTTAAAATTATGCCTCTCTTTCTCTTCCTCTTTTAAACAGCTTTATTGAGATATAATTTACATACCAGAAAACTCACCTATTTAAAGCACACGATTCAATCGTTTCCAGTGTACTTACAGAGTTGTATAATCATCTAATTTTAGAACATTTTCGTTACCCTAAAAAGAAACCTTGTGCCCACCAGCAGTCACTCCCTATCTTCCCTCCAACCCCAACTCCCACTAGCCCCAGGTAACTGCTTCCTGTCCCTATAGACTTGCCTAATCTGGACGTCACATACAGGGAATCATACCATATTGCGGTCTTTTTTCACTTAATATAGGATATTTGAGGTTCATCCATGTTGTATCATGTACCAGTGCTTATTCCTTTTTATTGACAAATAGTATTCAATTGCATGACAATACTACATTTTGTTTATCCATTCATCAATTGATGAATGGTTGGGTTGTTTCTACATTTTATTATGAATAATTCTGCTATGATCAGCCATATACAAGTTACTGCATGGGCATATATTTTTGTTTCTCTCATATTCTACCTGGGAGTAGAATTCCTGGGTCATATGGTAACTCTATGTTTAAGCTTTTGAGGAACTATCAAACTGTTTTCCAAAGTGACTGCATGATTTTACATTCCCACCAGTAATGTATGAGGGTTCCAATTTCTCTACATCCTCACCAACACTTTTGATTGTCTATCTTTTTGATTATAGCCATTATAGTAAGAGTGAAGTGGTATCTCATTGTAGTTTTGATTTGCATTTCCCTAATGACTAGCAATGTTAAGCATGTTTTCATGTGCTTATTGGCCATTAATGTATCTTCTTTGGAGATATTTCTATTCAAATTATTTGCCCATTTAAAAAAATTCAGCTTCTTGTCTTATTATTATAGAGTTATAAGTTTTTAATGTATTTTAGATACAAGTCTTTCACCAGCTATATGACTTACAAACATTTTTTCCTAGTGTGTAAGTTCACTTTGTAAGCACAAAAATATTTTAATTTCAGTGAAGCCTAATTTTTTCTTTTATCAATTGTGCTTTTGGTATAGTATCTTACAAATCATTATCTAAACCAATGTAATGAAAATTTACTCCTATGTTTTCTTCTAAGAGTTTATATTTTCAGCTCTTATATTTAAGTCTGTGATATATTTCAAGTTGATTTTGATATATGAGGTATGAGGTAGGGGTTCAACTTCATCCTCTTACTTGTGGATATCCAGATGTCCCATTACCATTTGTTGAAAAGACTCTTCTTTCCTCATTGAATTATCTTGGCACCCTTGTTAAAAATCAATTGACCATAATTATGAAAGTTTATATCTGGGCTCTCAATTCTATTCCACTGATCTATAGGCCTATCCTTGTGCCAGTACCACTGTCTTTATTATTATAGCTTTGTAGTAAGTTTTGAAATTGAGAAATGAAAGTCCTCCAACTTTGTTCTTTATCAAGATTGATTTGGCTATTCTGGGTCCCCTCCATTTCCATATTAATTTTAAGTCAACTTGTTATATTATACAAACACGGCATCTGGGATTTTGATAGGGATTGTGTTGCATCTGTGGATAATTAGAGGAGTATCGTTATCTTAATATTGTCTTCCTATACGTATATATTGGATGTCTTTTCATTTATTTACATTTTAATTTCTTTCAACAATGCTCTATAGTTGTCAGCATACAGTCTTAAACTTATTTTATTAAATTTAATTCTAAGTATTTCTTTCATTTTGATGATATTGTAAATGAGCTTGTTTTCTTAACTTAAATTCCGGATTGTTCATTACTAGTATATAGAAATATAATTGATTTTTGTATATTAGTCTTATATCCTGTAAGCTTGTTGAACTTGCTTATTAGTTCTAGTAATTTTTAGTGTACTCCTTAGGATTTTCTATATATAAGCTCATGTTATCTGAGTAGAAATAATTTTAATTGTTACTTTCCAATGTGCACGCCTTTTATAATTTCTCCTTACCTGCTTCCCTTCCTTGAACCTCCAGAAAAATGTTGAGTGGAAGTGGTGACAATAGCCATCCTCATCTTGTTCCTTATCTGAGGGGGAAAACATCCAGTATTTCACTATTAAGTCTGAGGTTAGTTGTGTTTCCAAATAGACTAAATGACATAACATATGTAAATTGTCTATTATGTTTATTTCAAATACAATATGTGGTAATCACTGAAATCCAAGTTGTTAAGACTGGCATCCAATACCCCCTCCCATATAGGCTGCATTTTACCATATTCCTCAACAACCAAACACCAAATCTCAACTCTAAGAAAGTTACTGTTTGTTGAACAAGCTGATTCCCACTTTAATGAAATCATTTGTTTTATTCCCTTAACAATTGTATTTGAGCACCTACGACATTCCTGAGATTGTGATAGGCAAGCAGGTCATGCTGGGCAGGGAGTAGATAGATGATACCAAAACAGATTTTCTCCTACCTCCATGAAGATGACAATCAAGTTGGGGAGATAGTTTGTAAGCATATAAGTAAAATTAAATAATAATTTGACAAGTTGTTGCAAGAACTATGAAGGAAACAAAGATATAACAATGGGAAGAAGTTTCACATGAGATTCACGGCTCAGAGAAGGTCTGTAGAGAAGGAAATTAAAGCAGCACGAAAAGGATAAGAAGGTGACAACCATCCAAAGAGAGAGTAAAAGAAGGGCCTGAACATGGGGAAACTCAGGGCTGTGAGAGCTCCTCTATAGGGAACTTGGAAACATACAGAGTAATTGTAGAATAATGAGCAAGGGAGGAGGTGGGGAGAGAGGAATTCTGACAGGTAGTCAGTGGAACCATAATACAAGGCTTCGTAGGCCATGCAAGACACTTTAATTAAGTATTCAAGTTGAAGAGTGGCTTGTCTCTTCAAGTATGTTAAAAATTTTCTCTGATATGGATAACATATTGGAAAGGATGCTAACAACTGCAGTGTATGCTCAGGTTGGAGGCCATTACAAGCATCCAGGCAATAGTCAATGTTTTTATAGGCTGGAATGATGGCAATGGACTTGGAAAGAAGTTGGTGAGTCTGAATTCTTGCTGATGGAGTAGATGGAGATGAGGAAGAGGATAGAATGGAGGCTAATCAGTAGATTTCTGGCTGGAGAAACTTGTAGCTAATGGCGGCATCTACTGAGGTGAGGAAGACTACAGATGGAATATATTTCAAGGAGACACATTCCCTGTCTTGTCATTTAGATCTTTACTCTCTTGGGAAGAAATCATGTCTTATTCATTTTTGTATTTTGTCCCATGTTAGTATTACTTAGCTCTCTAATTTGCAATTTACTAAAGCCCAGCATAAACTAACTTAAGTAAAAATAGGAATTTATTAGAGGATGCTAAAGTACTTCCTAACTAAACAAGCTTCTGGAAAGGCGGGAATGCAACAGGACGCCAAACACAAGTGAAAACTGAAACTTGAATGCTGTCAGGACTCTGTAATATGGTCTTTCTCCCTTCTGAATGCCTATTTCACCTGTTTCTCTTTTTATCTTTTTTACAAACCTGCTTTCTTCACATGGCATGGAACATGGATTATATCAGCCCTTATGCATTTCATCTCACACTATATGGAAAGACTGGTATTTATGGATGTTAGATCATTTAGCCAGAGGAGTAGATTGTCACGTGTATAAATATATATATAATATACACATAAATTATATATTGTATTACATTATATATAGTAATAATAGATATATTATATAATATAAATAACAAATATAAGCAATAATTTGTATTATATTTGTAATATAAACACTTAATATGTGTAATATATAATATATAAATAATATGCATATATAAGTATATATAAATATAAATACATACATATAAATAAATAAATATTTAATAATATTCATAAATAAATATTAGCATTCGTTCCCTCTAAATTTTCCCTACCAACTGTGCTTTGATTTTTCTTTCAATTTTCCATCAATATTCCATATCCAGACAGGATATTTTATAAATATTGGCACAACCATGACTCCAGGTTTGGACACAGATACACTTAAATTAGCTTAAACTAATCAGCACATTTCACTCGCGCATCCCAATTTTAAGCACAGTGATTGGTACAAGGACGTACACATGGTCTAATTTGGACCGATATAAGAAAATGAACACCAAATAATATTTGAGAACCATTAGAAGATTCTTTATTTCCCTGGATTGTATGGTATAAGAA
Source organism: Tapirus indicus (assembly GCA_031878705.1). Taxonomy (NCBI): domain Eukaryota; kingdom Metazoa; phylum Chordata; class Mammalia; order Perissodactyla; family Tapiridae; genus Tapirus; species Tapirus indicus. The sequence goes on from CM062929.1 coordinate 49,393,963, forward strand.
TATGAGGTTTGTAGTTGCTGCACCATTTGGTATCAAAGGGAAAATGTCTGGAAGTTGTGGGGTTCTATCAAATGGAATTAGAAAACGAAGATTCCACCATAGGGTAGAACAGAGATGGAGAAACTGGGTTCTGAACAACATCATTTGAATTTCTTAGTCACTACTAATAGGAATCCAATACTAATTTAGAACTTTCACTTACATGGCACTATGGATTCCTTTACTGTTAAAGCCAGTGTAAGTTGAACTTATATCAATTGTAACCAAGAGTCCAAAATAATAGTACAGATTTAGTCACCTCAGTTGTCTGGCTCTTAAATCCAAAATGTTATGAATGGGACTCATTGGCGTGGGTCAAGTGTCATGCTTGAACCAATTGGTGTGAACATGATAATACAATCATGTAAGAATATGGCAGCTTCCATGGAGACCATGAGTTTAGAGCCTGAAAACAGGTAGTTATCAGAAGAAGATGGGGACTGGGCTATGAATAGTATAATCTCATAGCTAGCTACTGCTACCTCCGAGAGATGCTTGCATAGTGTCTTACCCAGGACACAATAACGTGATTGAATTATGTCCATTGCACATTTCTCTATGGCTTCATTGAACTTCTCTGAAAGTTAATGACTGCCACACGATTATAAGTGCAGCATTGCTGTCAAAGACAACTATGTTTATGCTCCAGATGTAGCAGTCTATTTTTTGTGATTGATAAGCCTCCATTTCCAAGTCTGTAATACAGGAATTTTAAATGCACCTCATGTTGATTTGTTTTTCCTTATTGTTTAAGACAGTATTTGAGATCAGATATTGCCAATATTTACCATGTAGTACGCAATCAGTAACTGTTAGCTTCTATTTTTATCATTCCATTATTTTTTCTAATTGCTCTATGGCATTGATGTATGACATATAGAATAGAAAGGGTAAAAGTTCTCTATAAATGTGCATTTAGCTGAATAATAGGAATTTTATTTTATCAACAATGCATTTGGCTTCCCTCTTTTTGTTGTAGACCCATTTAAGGAAGGGGATGATTCATCTTTGTATTCCCAGTACCTAAAACAGTGCCACAGTACATATGTCTATTGGATCAATAAATGGATAGAATAATGAGTGGATAAGCAATAGGTCATAACATATTTTTGACTGCTTATATATGCTAGGAACTGAGTTAGATTTTTAAAGATTATTATTTTATTTAATCTTGACAAATTTGGAAACCACATTTCATAGTAAAAAACAGCCTTCAGTGGTCCTATCACTTGTCCAAGATCAAGCCACCTACCAGTGAACGGCAGAACCAGATCTCACCTTCCCCATACCGTTCCTATTGAATCCAAAGCCAAAGCTTTGCTAGGAAAAATTGAATTATAAGCTTCTGAAAGGTGATGATCATATTTTAAACTTTTTTTTTTGTTTCTTTACCCACAGCTTCTAGTCATACTAAGCACACAATATGGAATCAGTTATTTATTTATTTACTTACTTACTTATTGGCTCAGCTTGCACGGACATGTGTACAAATGGAAGAAAGTGTGAGTTTGACTATACTGGAATTAGTTGTGTAATAAGGGTTGACCAAAATCAGTGGAAGAAAACTTTTGACTTCAGCATTAGAAATACTAATTTTTAAATAAACAAGCTATAAAAATAGCCTAGTGTGCTGCTATTATTCAACTTAAAGCCTAAGGAAAAAAATGACTAATATTTCTCTCTACATTGAATACATTCAAGCATGTTTTTACACCTAAATCCGCTCTATTTTCTTCTCAATAATAGATGGCCAGTGACTTTTAAAAGCACCAATATGTCAGTATAATTATCTAAAATCTAACAAAAAATTGTATTCTTTGTAGAGTAGAAGGGCATATTTTAAATGCAAATGGAATATTTTTAGAACTTGTACATCATCCTACCCTTTGAAAAAGTTCCCATATTTCTTATTCTTCACTGTTGAAAATCCCCAGCTTCTCTTTTCCTGTCACCATTGTGGGATAAAAGAATTCTGGCTGTGAATTGGTCCTTCTTGAAGAATCCATTAAAGTTTAAGCTTATGCCTTGCATCAAGTAAGTAACGTGTTCATTTCCCCAGGGCAGATGACAATTCTTTTGTGTCACTTAATACAAGAGGAAAAATAAGCAAGAGAAAGGAAGGAAAAAAATGGTGTTTGCAGCGGTGGTCTGCACAAAAAGGGTTTGGCAGTCAGATTTCACAACAGCATGAAGGATGCTAGGTAAAGATCATAAGTATGCATTAAATTCACTAATTGGGAAACAGTACTTCTAAATTCCAAGAAATAATGCATAGAAAATAGAAAAATTAGAGAGAAATATTCATGACTCCTCTTATGAACAGATTATCTATTTTTTGGAAGTAAATTTTGGGGGTTATCCTGGGACAAAGGCACATACCCCATGCTAAGTCTTTCAATCACTTTTTTTGCTTGTGTTTGTTTTGGAAAAAAACAGAAAGTCAGACTTCTCAATGGAAATATCCCAAAGGTCTACTTTGGGAATATGTATAAAGTGACTCCTGATTTGAATACTATAGATATGCAAAGCACTGCACACCCAGCAGAAGGGTCAGTACCTCTGACTAGGGAAGGCTACTTGGCTGTCTAGAGTGATGTGTTCAGTCCAGTCCAGGGTCTGTCTCTCAGTCTTCCAAGCTCGGATACATGCTCATGTCATTGTCCTGGAGCTGATCTGACTTGGGGATACTGAATCATACTAATAAAGCTCAAAGAGACTCATGGGCTTTGCCAGAATGGCAATTATTGAATTCAAATGAGAAATAAAATTATCAAGTAAACAGGATGCTAACATTAGCTTAACTGCACATTCTTTCTCTGTAGGCAAGCTGTGCCCAAAGCAAAATGATCAGAGGTTTATTCGGCTTTTAGCATCAGAATGAGGGGAGTTGATAATATGTATCTGCATATTCAATGACTCACATAGCTCCACAGTGAGACACAGCTTCTCTTACACAGAAGGACCCTCCTGTCCTCTCCCTGGGGTGGACATTTCTGACATTTTCCTCTGGAAATGTTCTTATTGTGTTAATCTCATGAACTCAGTAAAAAGAATCTATTATTCCTTTTCATTGACCCATTCTTTCTTTATAGATATTACTACCTTTAATAATGTTTTAGCTGATCTAGAAGGAATTTTCTCTCTTTAAAATTATGGGGAATTATAGCCTGAATTAAAGTGCAGATAGGAGATTCATAACTTTGAATAATGACCCATATAATGTTGACTTTGCCCAGTATCTCAGTGATAAGAACTTCTACACCTTCCATATTGTTCTTATATAACTCCATCTTATTCAGCATTCTTTCAGCAAATTTGGTAAACAGACAGAAGGCAGTGTTCTCACATTTGTGGACCTTACCCACACTGATTAGTGATATCTAAAACGAAGTCAAATTGAGTGAAGTTGAGAAGGCGCATTCAATTATTCAGCAATGTTTCTTGAATGCCTACTGTGTGCTAGGCACTATTCTAGGCACTGGAGAGTCAGCAGTGAACAAAATCAAGTCCCTGACCTCATGGAGTTCACATTCTAGTGGGAAAAAACAATAATATACAAATAAACCAAAATGAATATAATAAAATAAGGAAATGAGAAGTACTATAAGAAAAAAAACTAAAACAAGACGAGGAAATAGAAAATAATGGGGGAATGTTCTACCAGATAATACAGTCATGGAGGCGACCAATGAGTAGAATTAATGCAGATTTTGCCTCAGTATGAGAAAGAAGTCATTATCAATCCCAGCAAGAGCTGTTTGGCCACAAAGCACTTAGCTTGACTCACTGAAATGTTCTGGGGCAGAGGACTAGCCAAGACTAAGGTCTTTTCAAAGAAGATTCTATTAATTCTAAATAGATGAAATCTGACAAGCAGTCCTCACGTCAGTCGGTTCCAAAATTATACTGAAATATTGATAAAAATTTGGAAATAAATATAAACTCACAACTCCAACCAAAGGTAAAATCTTACTGGCCAGGATTTTAAATTAATTTTCATTAATTAAACATATTTGGGACACAGATTCATTGCATAATAAGTTTCTAACATACATTTAACCATTTGATAAAGAGAAAACTTGCCATCATGAAAGTTGCTTCCACTCTCCCCTGCTATATTCTCTCTGGTTTAGGAATACACTGTATGGAAAAAAAAATAGCCCCCTCTCTATCCTCTACAAAGATGTTGTTTCTTTGCATGACAGGACACAATTCCCTTTCTTCCCCACCCATACTTACCTCTTATTTATCATCAGATAGAAATATTATTATATTGACCTTATATAGTGTGGTAATTAAATGAAATATGTATGCAGTATTTTCAAACAGGGCCTGACACGTAGTAACTGATGGTAGATTGATTGCATAAATGGCCTCAGTTCACTACCCTTCCCTGTGTCTATACCCTTTGCCATGTGGCTTTGTAGCTCCTTTCATCAAGAGGTAGAGGTTATGTCTCCACCCTGTGAATCTGGCATGCCCTTTTGACTTGGTTTGGCCAAAAGAATATGGCAGAAGTAATGGTATACTAGTTCCAAGCCTAGGCCTTAAGAGGTCTTGAATGCTTTTGTTTTCTCTTGGAACCATGCCTCCACCATGAAAATAAGCCCAATCTATCCTGTTAGATAATGAAGGACCACACAGATGAGAGATGAGTAGATCCCAGTGAAGGTTTCGATTAGCCTATAGTTAGCTGACCTTGAACTGACTATACATGTGCATGTATGAGCAAGCCAGCCAGCCTAAGTCAGCCAAATATAAACCTAATCTGTAGAATTTACTACCCAGCCCATAGACTCATATCTTTAATCCAATTTTTGTATTTAATCTAATAAATTTGAGATGATCAGTTACAGTGCAATAGTTAACTGAACCATATGTGTTCAATACATGTTCTCTCATCGTCATCATCATCATCATCATCATCATCATCATCACCATCATCATCATCATCCTGCTACAAATACATAAAGATCCTGGAGTTCGTGCACTGCCTCATAAGGTATATCATCTCAAGAAATGAAACACTTGGGATATAAAACATAGATGATGGAGATTATTGTTTGTTAACATATTCTATTGGTCTATAGTGGGAATAGGAAAAGATTAACCCACAATTAAGATATTAAGTGAATATCTACAGGATTCTGGACTTGGTCAATTACGCATGTAAACATTTTTCCAGGTTTTGAGAGTCCAGGTGTGTTGTTAAGAAATGTACATGCAGGACAAAACCATCCTTTGTAGTGACTCACTTGGTCTGCTTCTTCTTCATAAAAGTATTGTGTGTTACTTGGACAGTTTGCTGCTTGAATATAGTTACACAATCTTGTTCCCAAGTTTGCACTGGTTACAAAAAAGAAGTAACCCTGCTCAAATTGTCAGTGGGTAGACCCAAGAGCAATTGAAATATTTTCTCGGTTGTTAGATACAATTTTGTAATAGATCTCTCCTTCTTAAGATAAATAAACAGAAGAAAAAAAAAAACCCCACAAAGAGAACATGAACCTTAATACTTTAAGAGATGGTTTCTAGAAAGTCTAGAATGAAGTAACCAAAATAATCCTTTTAAATATCTTCAGTAGGGTTCGATAAGGTGTCTGTAATAAACAGGAAAAGAAATTTACAGTAATCCTAAAATGAGAAAGAGGAAGCAAAGGGATGAGCTAATGGGATTCTGGAGTAGGATGGCTCTTTGAACAAAGCATCCATCTCCTCTCTCAGATCCCACTGAAATGCCCAATGGAATACTGAAAAATTGGTATCAGCACTAGGTGCAAGACAGAGGGCCACACAAGTATCAGAAACTGGGAATAACATTGGCTATAAAGTGGTGCACAGAAAATGGTACTGAAAAAAGTCTCCATTCATCCTGAATATGAACAAATACATTCCACCTGGAGGAGCAGAGAGAAAAACCATCTAGAATTTAGGGAGGAAAGGAAGGTGTGAAAGGCCACCTGGCCTTGGGGGGGAACATCTGGATCGCACCCCGTCCTGTGCAATGTGCACCAGGTACCATGGCCACCATGAAGGTAGAGTCAATATCACTTTCTCCCTTCTTACCTTCAGCAGGTATGGCCAGATGAGGGCTGCTACTAAGACTTACTGCAGAATGCTGCAAGAGATGAAAAGAAAAATGCTTTACTGTGAAGGCAAACTCAGTCTGACTGCTCCTTGTTTGACCCCTTCCAAATTCTCCTAGGCATCTAAACTGAGAAAATTAACTCTGAATTCAATCGCCACTTTTCCCTTATCTCTTCATCTGTGCAGAACCCCCCAAATTCCTTGAGAGCTCTAGTAACTTTCTCAAGGTCACATGGTTTGACATTCATTCAAAGAATGAAAGATTAATTCATTCTCAAGATCATTTGAATGGCCTACACCAACTTATAGTTTTTAAACTTCAACATTAAAAAAAAGCCTATCTCAAATCAACAGCCAACATCATGTTTACTAAGTGCTAATGGCATTACAATTAAAGTGAGGGAAGTCAATTTTTAACTCTATTATTTCAATTTTGCCAGTCATGGAAGACATACATACAAAATTACATTATATTTTTGCCTAGAAAATATTCAATTATTTAAAAACAATAGCCATGCACATTTTTGGTGAAGATATGGAGATGACAAGATACCCAGCTGATGGTGAGAGTATTAAGTGATACAACTCTTCAGGATGGTAATCTGGGTGTGTTTATAAAAAGCTCTAAAAATCATTATCTCATTATCTCTATTGTCCTGGCAATTGTAATTCTAGATATTTACCTAAAGGGAATAATTAGAAATATGTGCAAAGATGTGTCTGTGCACAGGGCATTCATAACAGCACTGCTCATAACATTGAAAAAATGGAAACAAACTAAATGTCCAGCAATAAAGAATTGGGTTAGCAAATTTATGTGTATACACTTATCAGTCAATTTTTGTGCTACTGCCATTTGGGGCCAGATGATTCTCTGATGTGGGGCTGTCCTGTGCATTTTAGAATGTTTAGCAGCATCTCTGATTTCTGTCCACTGATGTCAGTGGACACCTCCAAATTGTAACAATCAAAAATGACTCCAGACTTTGCCAAATGTCGCCTGAGAGCCAAATCACCCCTAGCTGAGAATTATTGATTATATATTTTCACACACAGCAATACACTTTTTATCTGTTAATGATACTTCAATAAAACTAGAATCAACTTTTCACAATAAATCTTACCTTCTTTTTTCCCTCTTTTAAAGAAAAGAAAAAGAGCAATACTGCTGGAGAATGTTTTTGAAATGGGAAAATATTGATGATGTATCGTTAAGCAAAAGAGCAGGCAGAAAATCAGTAAATAATGTGATCTTATTTTAGTATATGAAATATGAGAAGGATATACACCAAAATGTTAAGATCTGTAGTCTCTAGATGGTGGGATTATTGCTGGACTTTTTTTTTTTTTGCTGTTTTGGTTATATATTTTCTTCTTTTCTACAGTTTAGCATGGATTATTCTGATACTCAAAAAAAGTAATTTGAAAATAAATATCTACAAATGCTTTATCAGTCAGGTTCTTAGCTGTAAGAAGTAGAAACCAGCTCTTGGTGACATAGTGGAAGGTGTGCAATGGTTGGCTATTGGCTGGCTTATAAAAGTGACGGGAAGTCTGGGGAACAAGGCTTGAAAGGAGCAGGAGCCAAGAAGCAGCTACATCTATAGCCAAGGCCAAGCTGTAGAAAGAACCTCAACAGCATGTTGCTGCTGGACCCCACAGTCACCACTGCAGTGGGACACCGTGGCCACCAGACTCACTTTGGGTGCCACCTCCTGAAAATCGCTGCTCTGAATGAGTTCCAAAGGTCCTCTCACTTTTGCATCACTTGTTCAAAATTTAGCATTTTCATGAGCCTAACTCACATGCCCACAGCTTAGCATCTGTGAGGGGGAATAATATGTATTTATATGTTCGCTTTATGCTTCTGAAAGAAGAAGGTAGGGCCTTCCTCCCACCAAAGTCTTCAAAGCAAGAAGTTCTAAAAAATGGAATGAGGGTTTGTATACTGGTAACCAAAAAAAAAAAACCCAAAAAAACAAAAAAAGGCAGATGTCTTTTTAAAGGTGATATTTTCATCTGTGGACATTTCTATATTTGCTAAATTTTATGTAATAACAAAGCGCTTCATAAAAAAGAAAAAAGTAACCAAAATGATTCCTCAATTCTATAATCAAGAGTAGCATCTGTTTGTCTATCTACACATACACGCACACACACACAAAATAATGCATATAATCTAACAGCATCAGTCACTCACACGTATTTCTAAGAAATAGTTAACTCTGAATATCAGAACTTGTTTGTTTTTAACATTAATTCAATTCAAATCCCAGTGGTCACCCTGACATTCAAGGCAAGAGAATTGTTCTTCACTGTGGATGAACAAAATGCATGATGCTGTCTGGTACATGAGTATTATCAGTGAGGACAGCCACAGAAATTACAAATCTTTTGTTTCTCTCTTTCAGGAAGAGCTAAGCTAAATCATTTAGTAAATAATTTCAAGTGACCCTGATAAAAAACAATTTTCCACTCTTCTGAAGATATTTAAAATCTCTTGAAGCCCTGCTTCCAAACCTCAGTAATAGGACTTATTTCCAGATGAAAATATACACTATTAACTTAATCCACATGAAAGGCAGTTGTCAGACTTTTTTCAAGTGGATTAGGTTTGTGTCAGCACTTTTCACGTTTCCAATCCTCATCTTTAGGGGTTTGGTTTCTGTGAGAGGTAATAGGTTGCAAAGTCCATGAAACAAATCAGTTGTTTTTTTTAAGAGGAAATTGTAAAGCTTTTGCTATCTCTTTTCTTCTGGCCAGTGGAAAGAATGCTCTTTATTGAATGGAGTGACCAGGAAACTAAAATCCACAGATAATACGCAGACCTCAGTCTGCTATGAGTTTTATTCTGCACCACCCCTGCATTCTTTCTTTAGCCAGTGACTGCTGAATGTTGCACCATCTAAAAACATCCTTGAAATAGAGAAAACTTTTCTGGTTTAAGTTTTATCAACTTTTCTGTACACTTTTATCCGTTCTGAAAGCGACAGTTGGGAAGTAGGAATGAGAGAGAATGAAACTCTAGGGTCTGGGGTAGAAGGACGGATGGGGTGGGACTTAGAGCAGTATACTGTGGGACCAGGAGTGGGTTTGAGAGTCAAAAGGCTCAGTTTCAAATCCCAGCTCCACTATTCTCTAGAAGTGTGACTATAGGCAAGATTCTAAACTCTTTTGGACCTCAGTTTCCTTGCATGAACATGGAAAATACATAGCACAGCCCATGGAACGTACAAGACTCTCAATAAATTTTAACTATTATATTATTATTATTACTATTATTATTATATCTATTTATACCTCTACCAGCTATGGGTAGAGAAAGGACCAAGAATCTGACACAAATAAGAGACTTTCTTCATTCACCATTAAACAAACATCAAAAATTCCCAAATTTTGGCCCACAGAATAAAATATGTATAAGCCACAATTAAATTCCCATTCTGATGACTGTAGAAATGGAAATCTTTCTAATAATGGAAAGTAAATTCAAGACTCAAGTGGTAAGACTGACAATATGTGCTCATAATTGCACACTACAGATAATGGTAAATGCCGCCATTACACTAATACCATAAATAATTCCTAAAGCAACTGGGATTCTGGTAGCAGCTGCAAGTGCCATCAGCCCTCTTCATTGTTTTGTGTAGTTGGTGTGGAGGTGGTGATTCTCATACTCTATTGAGAAACTATTTTTATGCTAAATGTGACTTTTTTAATCAAACAATGTTTCAATATAAAAATATTGGTTATTGGAACATACTGGCAGAAATATACATAAACTAATGCTAAGTATGAAAAACATGATGGGAATCGTAATCTGTGTACCTCTAACAAACTGGACTGAGGCTTCTATGCAGCCTCACATCTATGTCCAGCCACTCACTCAAGCTCTCTGTTTGGATAAGTAAAAAGCATCTCAAAAATTAAGTCAAGGAGCTGGCCTGGTGGTGTAGTGGTTAGGTTCATGCTCTCCCTGCTTCGGTGGCCTGGGGTTCATGGGTTTGGATCCTGGGCACGGACCTACACACCACTCATCAAGCCATGCTGTGGTGGCATCCCACATACAAAGTAGAAGAAGATTAACACGGATGTTAGCTCAGGGCCAATCTTCCTCACCAAAAAAAAAAAAAAGTCAAAACTGAGTTCCTGATATAGCCTCCTGCCTCCCAAACCTGGTCTTCTAAACTGCCCTCCCCAACTTGTTAAATGGTAACTCCATACTTCCAATTGCTGAAGCCAACTTTGATGTCCTCCTCTCTCTCACACATCCAATTGACCAGCAAATCCTGTCAGGTTTACTGTCAAGTATACGTCCAGAATCTCACCACTTATTTCCAGTCTAGTCCAAACTACCATCATCCTTTGTCTGTATTGTTACAGTAATGATAACAAATAGGTGACAATGTGATATGTGCCTGGCATTGTTCTATGTGTTTTTGTTTTTGTTTTTGTTTTTGTGGGGAAGACCAGCCCTGAGCTAACATCCGTCGCCAATCCTCCCCTTTTTGCTGAGGAAGACTGGCCCTGGGCTAACATCCGTGCCCATCTTCCTCTACTTTATATGGGACGCCGCCACAGCATGGCTGACAGGCAGTGCGTCGGCGGGCACCCGGGATCCGAACTCACGAACCCCAGGCTGCCAAGCACGAACTAAACCGCTGCGCCACCGGGCAGCCCCCTATGTGTTTTGCATATAATATTTCATTTCATTCTCACACCAACCCTATAAACTAGGTACCATTATCCCTAACTTGTAGATGAGGAGACCGAGGCACAGGGAAGTTAAGAAAGTTTCTTGAGAATGGCAGAACTGGTGTCCCGGGTTCCACTGCTGTCTATCTCCACCGTCCAGGGCCTATTCTCAGCTTGGCAGCCAGAGTCTTCATGTAAGTCCCATCATGTCAGCCCTACACTCAAAACCTTCCAATGGCTTCCTACATCACTCAGAAGAAAGTCAAGCTCTAAGGAAGGTCCAGAGCATTCTAAATGACCTCATCTCCCACTACTCATCATCCCCTTCACTTGATCTCCCTCTGTACCAGCCACAGCAATGCTTCCCTTGTTGTTCTGGAACATTCCAGATGTGCTATGTGTCAAGTCCATGCACAGATCTCTGCATGGGCCCCTCCCTTTCATCCTCCAGCTCTTTACTCAAAGGTCACCTTCTCTTTGAACTCAGCCCTGGTCGTTCTATTTAAATTCGTACCTCTTCTCACCCCAAAATTTCCAATCCACCTTTCCTGACTTATTTTTCTCCTCAGTAATTGCCATTTTCTAACATGTTATATATTTCACTTCTGTTTCATTCATTATCTCTCTCCCCAGACCAGCTACAAAAGGTCACCAATTTTTGTCTTCATAGCTGTATCCATACTGCAGAGAACAGAGCCTGCTACATAGTACTTGCTTAATATCTATCTGTTGAGTTAATGAATAAAGCACATTATCTTGTATAAGATAAAACAATTATCTAGCCTGAAAAATTGCTTATGTAAGGGCTGAACTTACATAGGTGAAGCCTTGTAAAGAATGCACGTGTATCTTTGTGATGGTTATAAAATGGGCGAGTGGCTTATGGACATTACATTTAGTTGGCTACAGCCCACTCCTTTCTCTGCTAATTGCATCTATCTTTAACTTAGCACATACCTTTATATTCCACCTCATTCCTTCGTCCCTCCAAGACTATAGACTGTTCTGTTTTACGTCCTCCTTTCTTCTTCGGAGCTTCTTTGATTTCAACATTAATCTGGTTTGCTGTTAAAAAGACCGGTGAGTGGAGTTTCACCCAAAGTAATTTGCCAGCAACCCTTCAACACTAGGCCCAGCCCATGTAATCTATGAATTGAATGCTCATCTGTAAATAATCAGGAAATAACTATAGTTTGAATATACCTCTCCTAGGAGGATTCTGAAAAGCTAGTCTACTCAATCCCAATTTTCCATTTCTGTCATTTTTCTCTAGCATTCCATATCTTTGGGCACTTAAGCTGTATTGTAATTACTACAACATCGTCTTTCCTAGCCAGGAAGTGGCTTCTACTCACACGATTTTCTTTAAAATATATTCAGGTTAAAATTGTACCGAATATTTGAATGTAGGTCTTCATTTTCAAAGACTAATGCATAAATTTGCCTCCCTTTATAAGCTTGCAGCATCAGTATGTGATAAAAATACACCATGCGTTTGAATTTAAGGCTTGTGATAACTCTAGAAAATCTCTTACATTCAGAGGACATACCAGATCAACAGGACAAACCAAAGTAAACTGAGATTTCTCTTGATTTTATTTAACTATGTCTACACACCACTTAAAGCTTAGACTTTTAGCTTATACTTTTGCTCATTTATTTATGTCTCACTCATAAAACAACTCATAAAGATCAGCCTTCTATACTACCCCTAATGATCTTTTGAAATAAAATTAAACTAAGCTGCAACACAATGTCTAAAGTCTGCAAATGTTCTAATTTACTGGAGTAATAATTGTAAAAATTGTAGAGGCTCGTTCCTTACATATCAAGGTATCTTAGGGGCAGACAGCTTTGTATTAAATTCATTTCCACTTGCATCTTAACACCTTATGAAGTGAGGAAATTTGATTGTTACTTTTAGAGAGGTTTTTGTTCTTGTTTTTACTGTCTGCAATATAATAAATTAAAAGCCAAAAATATAAACTGCTAAATATGAGTTTTAGAAGGTGTTGTATCTAATTCTTTATATTAATTAATGCTATGCATTAAAATTTTTGTTTGTATCAGAACAGAAAAATCCCAAATACCACGATGATTAAGGTGTTACCTAAAAAAAATAACATTTTAAAAAGTGATTCTATTTTTATGAAAATTTTAACTCCTTTCTTCTTTTTTAAAATACTGTTTTTACTATATGCAATATTTAGAAATTATTTACCTAAGTGCAAACTATCGAATGAAAAGTATGAAACTGAGATCAAACCAAGATATTTAAGATATGTTAACATTCATTTGGTTTAACTATTTTTTTCCGCATAAAACCACCCAGGTCTAATTAGAGATAAATAAAACAGAACAGTGTTAATTTTACAGGTTAGATAGAGGATATCGTAACAGGATTATAGGCTTAGATTTTAGCTATAACTTTAGTTGATCAACAAATGATTTTTAATTTTTCTATTTTACTAGCTACTGTATATTATTTCCAAATTTTCATCGTTCAATGTGATCAAAATATGTCAGTCTCCTCAGAGGATATACAATGGACTTAGGCAATGTGTATAGTGTGTCAGGAATTTAATTAAAAACTACATTTACTCACTATACTGAGATCACTACAGATTCCATGACCATTGAAAACGTAATAAGGGAATATGATAGTATGGTAATAAGGAGATCTTACAATTTAGATGGAAGGGAACAATTCATCAAAGAGCACAGACTATTGGGGCCGGCCCAGTGGCATAGTGGTTAAGTTTTGCGCTCTGCTTTGGCAGCCTGGGGTTCACAGGTTCGGATCCCGGCTGTGGACTTACTCACCACTCATCAATCCATGGATGTTAGCCCAGGGCCAATCTTCCTCAGCAAAAAGAGGAGGATTGGTAACAGATGTTAGCTCAGGGCTAATCTTCCTCACACACACAAAAAAGCACAAACTATGATACCTCTCCCAACATGATATAGATAATTTATAGCACACTCTCTCTATATATAGCTCTATAACCATTAATGAAATTTAATTCATAATTTTAAAACTCCAGTTTAATTGATTTCCAAATGTTGAACTAGCCTACATATCTGGACTAAATTCTGCTTTGTCATGGTATGTAACTCGTTTTACACATTGCTTAATGCTACTTGCCATTTTATTGAGGATTTTTTTGGTTTTAAGTTCATGAGAGATTGGTCTATAGTTTTCTACATTCGTTTGTGTCTATTTGACTGTTTTGTGGAGTTTTCTGGTGTCAGGGTAATGCTAGCCTCATAAAATGAGTTGGGAAGTGTTTCCTTCTCTTCTATTTTTTGAAAAAGCGTGTACAGAATTCGTGTTAATACTTCTTTAAATGTTCAGTAGAATTCTCCAGTGAAACCATCATAGCCTGGAGATTTCTTTAACTGGATATTTATACTATTACCATTCATTTATATTAAAAATAATCCAACATCTAATTCATATTGGTATTGGCACCGGTTGATTTTCTCACTCACGATGTTATTTTCTTGGTATAAGTAATTCTCAATTCTGTCCTTACAACTTTTGATACTATGAGACTCTGGGTCCTATTTAATCTTCTAGTTTAGCTGACAGTCCCCCCTGCTGAGGTGTAATGCAAAGTACATGTAAGTACATTCAGCTTCTCGCTGGACCTTGCCAATCCATCCTAGAAGTGGGGCATTTACTCACATTGATTCATTGCAGATGAGTGAGGTAGAAGTCCAGCTCCCCCTTCAGCCTGGCTGACATGTGGGATTGTAAAATCAGCCTCCCACTAGGCTGACACCACAGTAGGGGAGGGAGAGAAGTGGAGTGCCAACCAGCCAGCCTCCCACCACCTCATTCTGCCTCACTGATGCTGGGCAGGCGGGAGGCTTAGCTCCCCCTGGGATCCACTGACGGTAGGAGAGGGAGGAAGTCAGTATCAACTACCCTACCCTTCCTGTTTCTGCTTGATTGATGCCAGGTCAGGGTGCAGGCTCAGCTTCCCACTGGGGTCTTGCTGACATGAGGTGGGGGTGAAGACTAGTGGTCACTAGTCCAACCTCATCCTGCCTTATTAAGCCTAGATGCTATGGGTGAGGTTGGAGGCTCAGCTGTCACTGCTGGATTGCTTCTCCCAGGAAGATCATTTCCCCACTCAATCCAGCCGATACTGCCCTGTCATGGTAATTGGAGCACCACCAGATTCCACCAGGAGCAGGGGAGGAAAGTTCAGCTGGATCCCGACGACACTACCTCAACAGGGAATCTGATCTGATTCCAGCAGCCTGCTTCTTCCACGTGGAGGATGAAGATCATCTCCCAGCTTAGCCTTCCCACACCACCTTGCTGGGAAAATGGAACACCACCCTTTTCCCTTAGATGGGAGATGGAGGATAACCTTCCATGTTGGCCAGTCAACACTACACGAGCGGGATTGGAGCTCAAACCCTATTTCTGTGGGTCAGCTGATGAGGTCGAAGATGAATTTATGCTGGACCAGGCTGAAACCAAGAGGGTGGAATGGGGGCAAGCGATTTTCCCATTGGTGTTCAGTTTGAGTATGGCTGTATTGCCACAGCGTTTTTCTATCATTAGGCCATCCTTTTCTCAGGCTTTTGGCTAGGGGGACAGGCTTTTCTTAGAGCTTTCTTTTTTTCTGTGCCTGTTAGCGGCTCCAGGTTGGAGATAACCTCAGTGTCCTGTCTACACAAATGAAAGACAATAAGGAAACCCAGAGAACTCACTTCTGTGTCGTTCCTCAATTCCTGAGGTCTCTAGGCAGTCCCTCTTCTTGTTTCCACCTTTCAGAGACTTTTTGTGCTTGTTATGTTATATCTAAGCTTTTTCAGTTGTAAAGGGGAAGTCTTGGGAGGAATGGGGCTACGGTATCCTGGCAGAGGCAGATGTCAGCTATGTCTGTTAATGTATTTTTTCTCTCCCCCTTTTCTCTTAAATTATTGAATATAATGGTCATTATCCTATAGAGCGTCCCAGAGTCTGAATTTAGCTGGTTATTTCACTCTGACGATGTGTCACAAGCCCACATGTCCCCAGGATTTCCTGAACATTGGTATTTAGATCTGTAGGCTTTGTTAGATTCAAATTCAATTGGAGGGTAGGAAGTGCATGATTAATTCACAGTTGGAAATACAAAATATCTGGCTGCCATTTGATGATTCTTTTCTGAATCTATTAACTCATTAGGTGCTATAAAATGATGACATTCTAATTCCATCATTCCTTATTCATTTATTAGCCAAAATGCTCTATAAAGAGAATCTTCCCTCATCAATCAATTGGATACCTGAGGATAGCCTAAGATAGAGATCTCTCTCATTTTTTACAGCTGCGTAGTACTCCATTTTGTAGATATAAGTTATTTAACAGGACTCTATTAATGGATATTTAGATTACTTCTATTCATTGGTTATTAAAATAATGTTGCAATGAATAGCCTTGTGCTGAATACTTTTGTGTTTTCATCACTGGTGTTGGGCCAGATTCATAGAGGTGGTTCAAAGGATAAATGCATTATAATTTTCCTAAATATTGCCAACCTTCTCCCCATATGAATTGTACCACTCTGTTTTTCAGGTAGGCCAATCCTAATAAAATAATGTCTGTGCGAAGGGGTTCTGAAGGAAAGGAATAGAGAGATAGAGAAGAAAAGGATGGGAAGGATGGCAAAAGAGACAACTGGGAGAGTTCAAGACGTCACAAAGAAGAAGATTTGCTAAAGGAAACCTTAAGAGAGGAAGGAATTGCCTTGGAGATGTTTAAATTTCAGAAACAGCCAAACAAGAAGGAGCAGAAACTCAACTAAACAAGATTATTAACAATAATAGTCGTTACTTAACACTAGTTTAACTCTTTTAACTTTTGCAAAAGCCTTTTGCATCTACAATTACATCTTTACAGCAATTCCTGGAGGTTGAGGGAAAAAGATAAAAGGGAGATAGACAAGTGATTTGCTAAAAGCTGTGCAAATAATTGTAAAGGCTCTTAACTGTCAGGATAATCACAATTCAACAGGCTAGTTTGTGAGAGGTTTTTTTTTTTTTCCCCAGATGGAAAATGCTGGTATTTGTAATTGAAATTGTGGGCACTGTTTGCCTTATTAGACTATTCTCTTGAATTAACTGCCTGGAATGCAACACTTAGACGAACTCACTAATAAAGCACAAGGAACCTTCCCAAGATAATCGTTGAATAAAAGAAACCCTCCTCTTAGGCTCTGACAGGTAAAATACATACTCATTGGATCAGCAGTACAGAATCATAATTATATTATTAAAACACAGTTCACTTCAATGATTCCTATTACTGGTCTTTAGTTACTGAATAAGAAGTAGAATATTTAGAGGCTGGAAGCCTATTCTGTCTAGAATATTATGATTTTGTTATCCCTTTTCTTTACATGCAGATTGCTTACTGCAACAGTGTTTACCTGAAAACAAAGAGTATAATTTTTAAAAAATGTATTAACTTTCTATGCTGCTGTAACAACAAACTTTGTAGTTTAAAACAACACCCACCTAATATCTCACTGTTCTGTAGGTCAGAAGTCCAGCAGACTTGATTGGATACTTTGCTTAGGGCATCACAAGGCTGAAATAAAGATGTCAGCAAGGCTGTGTTCTTTTCAGGAGGTTCTGAGGAACGAATCCTCTCCCAGGCTCCTTCAGGATGTTGGCAGAATTCAGCTGTATGTTTTGTAGGACTGAGGTCCCCAGTGACCTCACTGGGTTGTTCTCAGCTTCTAGAGGTTGCCTACATTCCTTGGCTTGTAAATCCCTTCTTCCATCATCAAATGCAGCAAAAATGGGTCAATTCCTTCTTATATTTCGAATCTCCCTGGTTTCTCCTTCTGCCTCATCTCTCTCTGATTCCAGCTGGAGAAAGTTCTCTGCTTTTAAAGACTCAGTGATACACTGGGCCCACCTGGACAACCCAGGATAATCTCTGTATTTTAAGGTCCAAACCTTAATTCATCTGGAAAGCCCCTTTACAGCAGTACCTAGATTAGTTGCAACTGAATAACAGGGAATGGTGATCTTGTTAGATTGGGGTGGGGAGTCTTTATAATTCTGCCTACAGCAACCAATATGCATGTCACATTCCAAATTTTTCCTTTTTTATTCTTAGGTGTTACAAGGCATAAAAGAGTTCTCTTTATCTGACTGAATCCGACCAAAATGTGAAAGCTTCAGTCAACAAGTATTTATTGAGCACCTGCTGTATGCCACACTGTTCTGGATACCAGACCGACAGAGAACAACAACAAAGGGCCTTGCTTCATGGACCTTACATCTTAACCATGAGACAGACAAGAAAACAAATAGACAAATAATATGAGAGATGATGAAAAGAACTTGGAGCAAAATAAAGTATGCAAGGTGGCAAGAAATGGCATGGGGTTGGGGATCCCTGCTTCAAATGAGGTAGTTTGAAAAGGTCTTGTTGATAAGGTGACATAGGAGCAGAGACCTTAAAGAATGAGGGAGGGGGTCACATGGGAAAATAGGGAATATGCTTTCTAGGATGAGCAAAGAGTAAAATTCAAAGTCCATGGTCAGGAGGGTGCCTGGAGTATTTGATGAAGAAAAAAGCTGAAGCTGAGTGATCAAGGGAGTAAGTGGTAAGAAAAGTCAGAAATGCTGTGGACAGACAGATCATGACCCCTGTCGGAAGCTCCAAGGACTTTGACTTCTATTTTAAGTGAGACGGGGAACCCTTGGAGTTTGGAGCAGAGAAGTGACATGCCCTGACATATGTTTTAAAATGATCACACTGTGTATTGTATTGAGCATAAGCAAGAAGTAGGGCAAAGACAAAACCAGGGTGGTCAATAAGAACCCTGCTTAAATAATCCAGATTAGAGGTGATGGTGGTGTGAAAAAGGACGGCAGTAGTGGTGGCGGTAAGAAATGTCAGATTCTGGATACACTGTGAAGGTAGAAGAGGATGGACTATAAAGAGAGAAATAAAAAATAACTCCAAGGTTTTTAGTCTGGAGAACTGAAAAGATGGTATATTGGATGCTCTGATACACTGCATAGATCCCTCTGTTGGACTGATTGACTTATTTCCCCAGTTGTGGGATGTGTTACCAGCAGATAGCCCTCAACTCCCAGGCCTCTCTGGAAATTGACTTCAACTGAAGAGAATTCCCTTGTTCAAGGTCATACCCCTCGCCAGCAGTGTGCAACCAACTTGATGCATGGGGGGTTGATATGGGGGTTGGGAGATAAAAGCTGACCACACTTAGTCCATCAAAGAATGATTCAGAAGATATGTTTCAACTCCAGAATTCCCTGTGAGACAGCTGAGACCTTTGCTGAGACTGCATCTCAGCCCAACTTCTCCCCATCCTACCTCCTTCCCTTTCTGCACAGTCATTGATTTGGAGAGCTCTCTCTGATCAAACTTCCTGCACAATAATTTCCATCTTAGAGTCTGCTCCCCAGAAAATACTCAGTCTGCAACAGATAGAGCCGCCATTTACTGAAATGGAGGAGACTGTAAGAGCGGGTTTAGGTGACAGAATCAGGAGTGCAGTAGTGGAAATATTTTGAGGAAATATTATCAATAAGTCTAACACTTATTGCATATTTACTACTTAACAGACACTCTTTCCAATATTTTATATAAATTAATTTAAAAATCATTGAGTAAGGTAAAGACATTATTTATGCCCCCAACCACTCTGCTATAATGCACTCTCAGAAAGCATCTCTGGCAATTCAATGCACATTGCACATGAGCGGTACTTATATAAAATCTTCTTTACCTTTTTGTAGCTCATCTGGTTACACATGTCCACAACATCAATTAGAAAAATCATTCCACTTATAAATATGCAGTTTATGTATGTCTTTCTGATGCTGAATCTGTCCTGTTAATAAATACTTGTTGGATGGTCAGATAAATAGATGAATGTACACATGTATGAATGGATGGATGAAGAGTAAATAAACAATAAACCTGTAATGAGGGTACCACTTATGCAAAGGCATGAAAGTGTGACAGAATACAGCACACGATGGAAACTTCAGTAAGTTTGGTATGACAGGACTGGGTAGTGAGGATTAAAGAGGAATAAGAGTTGGGTTGGACCACTAAGCAGTAATCTGATCATAATGGGCCAAGTTTCGAGTCACCTAGTTTCTCACTTACAGATATCTGGAGAAAATGCTGAAAACCAAAAGGATAGGAGTAAATGCCTAATTATTAGTGATTGTCTACAATGATGTGCCAGCTTAGCTGAGTATCTTTAGCGGACATCCAGAAGGCTCAAAACCAACTAATACAGAACAAACAAAAGCATGGAAGCAGGAAAAAGCCCAAAGTCTAGAGTTGAGCTGTCTAACATGATGGCTATTAGCTACATATGTCTATTTAAATTAAATTAAAATAAAGAAATCATTTTCTCAGTCTCATTGCCTATACTTGAAATGCTCAATATCCACATGTGGCTAGTGGCTATTGCATGGGACAGTGCAGATTTTATAGAACATTCCCAGTGCAGAAAGTTCTGTTGGACAGTGCTGGAATAGAGCCATAAGTACCCATGACATTATTGCTGGATAAAAAGCATCATTTATTATTTAATGGTTCACTTAGGACTCTTTGTTGCAGGTAAGAGAGACCAACTTTAGCTCACAAATAAAAATGGAGGGTTTTATTTTAAAGAAACAGTAATAACTCTATTCAAGGGAGAAAAAGGGCCCAATTTTGGGAAGGGACTGTGATCTGGAACTGCTCTCTTGTATTTCAGTCTCTGCCTTCTGTTCCTTTACTTCATTCTTCCATTTCTCTTGTGATTAATTTCACAGCTCAGTAATTGACCTTTTGCTGCGTACATCCCAAGTTTTCAGTAAAAGGACCTGACTGACCCTTATTGGGTCATGTGACTACCCTTGGTCATATTAGCTAAGTTTGGATGTGGGAGAAGTAGACTTGGGGAGGTTACTATGTAGACATACCTGCCAAAAACACATTCCAGTGAACTGGGGGCCAATGCCCCTAGAAGGAAGGCCATTGTGAATTGGGAAATACCTTTAACAGTGACTATAACTTGAATTTGTTGTTGTTCATCAGCATCCTTCTAATGCACTTTACTTTGTCTCTGTAGATTCTTGTTTTTGATTCCTGGTTTGGGGTACCAGAGAGATCTGGCTGCAGTGTATGTTACCCCATGTGGATCAGAGACCCACAGAGAACTAACACAGTTTTATAAAGAGGCTACATACAAAGATGTGGGCCGAGTGTTGGGAAACCACAGGGGATAGTGGAGAACTTAGGGCTGGTAAGAGAGGGCTATATTATCATTATAAGGGTTTGAAGGGGAAAAAGGAGGAAGCAGATTCCCAACCCTGGAGACAGAGAGGGCCGTGGGAGGAGAGCTGATCTGCGACAGAGGAATGCATTAGCCCACAGGAACCCAGAGACCAGGGAAATGAAATAAATACTTCAAACTTATTCCTTGCTCTATTTCTGATATGCTAGGCTCTTCTCATTAGCTGGCTTCAACTCTCAGTCAGAAGGCAAGGGAGCTTGTTGATTTCCATACCAATTAGCCTCCTGAGGGACAGAGTAGGGTTAAGAAAAAGACTAAAGAGTAATCCACAGGCTAAAGAGTAATCTACAGGGGTAAATGGACACTAGTACACACCCTAGAAGCCACTCCATAAGGTGGAATGTGGCTGAAATGGCCAACCCGGCAAGACTCCGTTTTTCCTCCATTGACCTAGAATTTCCATTTTTAAGCTTCAGCCTCTGTTGAGAAAACAATTTCAGGTTTTAGTCATGTTTGTTTAAAACATAAAAAGGCATCATATTCTTGAGCTTATCTGGAAGAAAGCAAACGTGAAATAGATTTAATCTGCTGAGTATTAGTTTCAGTGAATTGCAACTTCACCACTTTATTTGCAATGAGCAAAGGGAACCGGTGAGAAAGGAAGCTGCCCTGTCTCTGTTGATAGGGTTAGACACAGGCAAGGTTCGTCAAGGACAGCTGTAGCTTAGACCTGGAAAAGCTTTCCAGTGACAGACTAATCCCAGTCACCAAGTTGAGCTAGAGATGCTCTTGGTTTGTGTTTGGTTTTTGGATTTTTTCTCTTTTGCAGCCTCAGGCTGCTGTGTATTTCAAATGACATGTTTGTTCAGATGCTCACCTGCTCTCAGTCAAAGAGAATTTAGTCAGCTCACTCTTGGATTCTTCGGCTCTAATAGGTAACCTAGGAGCCACACTTTACTTAGAGTTTTCAATTACGTTCTTCAGAGGTGTCTTGGGATTCTCGGAAAACGATTGGTCAGAGGTTGATCATCATTAGACGTGCAGTGACTGACCTGTGGTTGATGTGCTGGTGCATGGTGAGAAATTTGTGTTTCAGCAAGACTCTGGAAAAAGGAAGTTTTAAAAGAGAACCAGAAGAAGGCAAACCATTTTGTTTTCTCTTAAAAATGTTCCTTTTGCTTTCAGAATGAAAGAAATTCTTCTGCTCTCTCACTTCAGAGAGTTCCTTTTCCAAGCAAGAAGTTTAACGGAAGCAAGCTGTATTTGACAATTTTGTCAGATGTTGATCTTCCCTTGACTACAAACTAAGAATATTATTTATTCAACTCATTAATGAATTCTCCATTCCACAAGTATTATCTACTGAGGCTTATCCATCAAGTCATTAAATATTAGAGTACACAAGGCTGGTTTTTGTGTCTTCTTCTACTTTATTCACTTTTAGGTAAATGTCACCCACACTCATGACTTCACTGACCACCTCTAGTCCAGAGTTCTATTTTAGACTTGTTATTCTACTGCTTGCTTGTCTTCTTTCATTATTATTATTATTATTATTTTAGTTCTCAAAACACCTCAAATTCAACAGGTGTAGAACCAAACTCATGATTTTCCCAACACACTTGGTCCTCATTTAATGTTTCTTTTCTCAGTAAATGACGTGACTATTCTTCCAGTTGTATACATCAGAAACCTACGACTAAACTTTAGCATCCCCCTTTTATACCCCCTCCCATCAATCCATTACCAATTCTTGTCAATTTTTTGGACAAAATATTTTTAGAATATTTTAAGTTTTGTTTATCTCCATCAACAACACTCTAGTCAAAGCTGCCATCAGCCTGTTCTACTTGCAATAGGTCATAATTTGTATTTTCATTCTGTCCTCCATTCAATCCATTCTTCATTCTAAAACCAGAAGACTCTTTTAAAAACCCAAACTAATCATGTCAGGCAAATACTGCACTCCCATCCTTAATCTCACTTAAAAAAATTAATGGTTTTCCATTGCTTCAGTGGGTTTTCATTGCTTATCATGATAAGGACAATCCCTTTAATACAGGCAACAAGGTTCTGTCTGTTCTGTCTCCTGCCTCTCTTTTCAGCTGTGTCTCTCTCTGGACTAGCCCCGACTCTCTCCAACAAGCCACATGGACCACACTTTCTTTGGCCACAGGCTTTTTGCACCTGCTAGTCCCCCTGCCCAGAATATTTTCTTCTCCTCTTTAGCTCAAGGAAATCACATACCTGTATTGCAGGAGCTTATAATTTTTGTAAGTCTTCATTGCCTCTCTTATCACAGCTAGAATCTTACCTTCATTTCACAGTAGGTGCATGAGGGCAGAGACTGTGTCCACCGCATCTTCAGCAATTTGCACTCAATAGAAACTCTTTGTCCTTCTGTTGCTTCATCTATAAAACAAGAATAATAATATGTACTTCACAGGGTTTCTTTAATTATTGAATGAGATATATCAACTTCTTAGGATGGTGCCTAAATCATACAGAAACCTGCATTAAATGGTGGCTATTGTTATTGAGTGTCTGTTGTTTTATAATCCCTATTCTCAAGGGCTCTACAGTTTGTAAGCAGTGAATGATTACTCCACTTATCTCAATAAGACTGGAAGATTGAGTGACTTTCTAATTTAGATGCCAGGTGAGGCATCCTTAAATTAGCCTTTCACAGCAGAATTGAAAGTTTGGGTCTAAGCATTACACCTAATTGTACACCTATTCGGAGCTCTTGCCATTGGTTTGCTTTCCAAGTACTATTTAGTATCACATGCATTTCCCTTAGAAGCTAGTAGGGAGGGATTCAACTGAAGCATGGAACTTTGAGACATGTTGTTCCTTAATGGGAAATTCTGCGCCGCTGCTTAAAGCTCCTCTTAACTGACAAACACAACCTGCCATTTCACAATATTGTGACCAACCCCGCAGACAATAAATCATCAATGACGTTTTCAACCTCAGCAATTATGCCTTTTATTTGGAGCTTCTTGATGTTTCAAGCTCAAGCTGAGCCATTTTAGGAGGGAATTAAAAAGAATCAGTTTACAAATTGGTAGCTATTCACTGTGAAGGGAAATTGCTTTGGAAACATGGCTGGTTTCACAGCCCAGGATGTTTGACGGCAGGAAAAACAAAATAATAACAACAAGGCAACGTGTTGTGGTTGTGTGGAAGGTGTTGTTGACTCTCTGCTTGGATCCCCTTTGCCAGACTCATGGACCCACCTCCTAGTTGCTAGGATTGTTGAGCGCTCACAGCTCACAGCTGTGCCCTTCTCAGGAGAACCTCCGTGGTCCTGACAGGAGCCACCTCACCCCAAAACGCCTGACAGACAAGTTACCCTCTTCCCTCAGGGAAGGCCCACAGCTAATGACTGACTGCTGCAGTGGTGTAAAACCCAATCTTCTTTTCTCAAGCTGGGACAACTTTGGGGTGCTATTCATGCTCCAGAGTTCCCTGTGGGATCGGACTGAGGTGAGACAGCACCTAAAACCACATTTTTACTTAGCTTTTCCCTCTGCCCTATCCTGCTTCCTTTGCATCCTTATAGGTTTCTCCTCAGAGCACCCCTCAATAAATCAGAATCTGTCTCAGATACTATATCAAGAGAGCCCAACATAAGTCCCATTGCGCTTATTTCAATCCACCACCCAGGCATATCTAAGCACAGAGACTAGAAGCTCTGAATTCCACACTGGAGGGTTTTAGAAGGAGCCATGACAAACACAAGTGAGAAGACAGAAGGCAGAGTTTGGGTCTGCATAAAGCAACAATCTCCAGATGTTGTGTCTGTATGATCCCGCTCTGCTGGCATGAACCAGACAATCTTTTAAGACCTAGAAATCCGTGTTGTCCAACAGAGGACCAACTGAAGGAAAATTCAACTACAGCTATTTTTTTGTTGTTCAGATCCTCTGTCTTCAGACTGGAGAAATAGGAAGTCCCCTTGAGTAATAAAACAAGCGAGAAGACTATAAAGGTGGCCATTAGGGACTGTCTCAGCAAGAGAGATTTTCCCAGATTGAATCAGCAGAAAATGATCATTCATAAAATCTGGCAGACATGAAGAAGCCCTTGTTAAAACAGTACCAATAGCTTTCAGAATGCCTAAAATACGGCAGGTAAAAAAAATCAATGAGGAGTTATTTTTCCGGCCTTTGTGTTTGTAGATGTTTAAAGATTCTGTCACTATGATGATGCCTTCGAGCAGCTTTTAATAAAAACAAACATCTTTCCCCAGCTGTGTTTTGAAGTACATTTTTCATGTATTTGAGCATGTTATGATCCATTTAGCATAGCTTTTAATTTTTTTTTTGAAACAATGATTGAACGTCAATTGCTGAATGTTTTTCTGTTGTTTGTTTGTTATTCCACCTATTCTTGGGATCTTGAATCTGGAGAAATTTAAAACTAATTTTGCAAAAAGCAGTGTCTCTTGCCTTAAAGGCAGAAGTGAAAATCAAGCCTTATCCCCAGACCACTGTCAACAGTTACCCTGAATTAGGGGGGAGAAGAACTATCAAAAGTTGCTAACCACATGGGAAGTATTTTCTGTGTTGAGGAAAAACTGGTAGAATTTTTTGTTTATGTGTTTTCAGAATGATAGAAATTTAGGTAGAATGGGTGAAATTAATATGACTTCAAAGAGGGAGAAACACAGGTTGTAAAAATCAGTATGGGTGGACAGCACAGTGGCGTAGTGGTTAAGTTCACACTCCACTGTGGTGGCCCGGGGTTTGCAGGTTTGGATTCCGGGCACAGACCAACTCAACACTTATCAAGCCATGCTGTGGTAGGCATCCCACATATAAAGTAGAGGAAGACGGGCACAGATGTTAGCCCAGGGCCAATATTCCTCAGCAAAAATAGGAGGATTGGCTACAGATGTTAGCTCAGGGCTAATCTTCCTCACCAAAAAAAAAAAAAATATATATATATATATATATATTTTGTAGTTGGCTCTATCTCCAGTGTCTAGAACACAGTTTGGCTCACGGTAGACATTCACCAAATACTTGGTTGAATAAATAAAGAATATCCCCATGAGACTCTAAGTTCCAATGAAAGAAAGGATTAGGTCTCTTTTGTTGAATGCCTTGATGGTATCCTCTGTGCCTGGTGTGTAGTAGGTGCTCAATAAATATTTGCTGAATAAATAAATTATCCTGGATTCTGAGGATAAGGTGGGAAACAAAGAAGAAAAGGTCCCTGGCCCTGTGGAAGTTGTTAAATCAATGAACAATACTTGAAGTGTCTCATTGACGCTTGACTTCATGGAAGCAGAAAAAGAAAATATGTTTAGAATGAATGGGCCTCCACTCTGCAATGAGATTTAAATATGTTTAGCTGTAAATGGCCTGAAGCCTGAGTGTGTACAATTGTAAATACTGTTTAGGAGTATCTGATGTCAATTTCTATTTTCTTCTCACAAGACTCTGGGATAAGAAAATGTTCTCTGTTTTCATGTGGTCAGATCTGGTCTGGTCTCTTCTGAAAGCCTGTTTTGTGGACCATGCCTGACACCTCTTCCATGTCACCTGCACTGGGACTGGTTGATTCCTTTTTTCAGGAATGTATTATTATATGCTCCTTTTTCTTAGACCCTATTACTTCAATTGCTCAGAGTTCACTTTAGCTTCAATTTTCATCAGCTGATATCTATGAAAGTTTTGCTTCTTCCAATACACACTGTAAAATGTCAGAGTAATTGTTAACCCAAGAAGGTGACCTTGATCCATTTGCTTGGCTCTATAGCCACTGCTCTTGCCCGAGCAATTAATTCTCTCCAATGGTTGTTTTCATTTTTCTCAGAGAATGGAGGACAATTCGACCCACTTTTTTACTAGTATGTTTCATTTTCTATAAGCATCTTTGTTAAAAATAGACTTTTCCAGTGTTCAGCTCCATAACCCTTCCTGTAGATCACCATTAAGTGTTCCCTGGGCAGGAGAAGTCTAACCTGTTTAACCATTTCATGCCTGACAGCATGCCAGCCTCTCTGGCCCACCATCTGTGCTGCCTTGAATGCTTCCCTCAGTCTCACCCTGTCTCTGCTGCCCTGAACTTTAGCTATTCCAGATCTCCTGGTTCTCGTCTAGAAGCTCAGATATCTGATGACCCTCTTACCATGTTACTTAACATTTGTGATTCTGAATCCTTTACATTTATATAACATTTTTGAAATGACATAATTTTAGTAGTAGAGGGCATATTAGTGGTTGCTAGGGGTTGGGGATTAGTGCAGGAGAAAGATGGTCGTGGTTATAAGGGAAAAACATGAGGGATCTTTGTGTGTTGGAACTGTTCAGTATCTTGACTGTGGTGATGGATATACAAAACTACACGTGATAAAATTGTTTAGAACTAAATAAAGCAGATAAACACACACACACACAACAATGAGTAATCATAACTGAGGATATCTAAATAAGACTAGTGGATTGTATCAATGTCAATATCTTGGTTGTGTATTACAGTATAGTTTTGCAAAATATTACATTGGGAAACTGGATAAAGTGTACATGGGGTCTCCTTATATTATTCCTTACAGTTGCACATGTATCTGCAATTATCTGAATAAAACAATTAAAAATGAATTGGAAGTGAAATATAAAGACACATGGAGTGGGGAGGACAAAGAGGAAGGAAATAAGTAGGAAGAGAAAAGGGTGAAGGAAAGAGGGATGAAAAGGGAGAAGAAGAACATAGTGGAGGTGGAGAATACAGAAGAACAAGTGAGGGAAGGCAGGAAAATAAGGAAGGGAGGGAGGGCCAGGGGAGGATGGAGAAGGAGAGGAGGAGAAGGAAGAGGAGGAGGTGAAAGAAGAGAGGGAAAGAAAAGGGAAGGAGGATAATTGGGAGAAGAATTGGGGTAGGGAGAGAGGAAAGAGAGGCAAGAAGTGATGTGAGGAGAAGGAGAGAAGGAGGAAGGAGGTGGAAAATGAGGAGCTGGAGTTGAGTATCTTTGCTGACTGTACATCTCAAAGGGGAAATCCACAACTCAGTGGAGATACCTGACTGTTTCATTCCATCATCATTCAGTAAATTACCAGCTGCGGACACAGAGTGTCCCTCAAGTTTAGAAAAGAGAACTCCTCTCCCATAGCTGAACACGTCCCAAAGACATGTCACCTTCCATGTGGAAGATTGGGCGTTTCCCACACAGGTAGAGCCATTAGAGCAATTAGTCATCTTAATAGCTCCAGTCCCTGACAAGTACTGCTCTGGTGGCTTTAAAATGAAATTCAGCAGAACAAATCCAAAACGTAATCAACACACTCATGTCGCTTCTGGGTATTCGGATGGCCCTTGTCTGTTTTGCCAACACTTTGCCAAGGGACAAACTAACTGCAATCCAAATAGTTTTTGGCTGATAATAACTGACTAATTTGAAAATTTTGTTGGTTGATGAAAGAGTACTGTGTTCTAATTTAGACACTGCTAATTAACTGAGTGACTATAGGCAAAACATTTGACATTGGGAATCTAGTATCCTACTTTCCTCATCATGATCGCAGTGTGGTATACTTTATGACAGCGTGTTTTCAAAGCCAGACAGATCTGGGTTTAAATCCCAGCAATGCCACTAGCTATGTGACTTTGGGTAAGTTACTTAACCTCTCTGAGCTATAGGTATTTCATTAATGGGGGATAATAGTTCCCTCATCACAGAGCCATTACAAAAATGACAATATTATTGTATATTGAGCCCCTGACACATGGGAGCTCCTAACAAAGATATTTTGCCCTATTTCTATCCTAAAAGGAGTTATACAATAAAAGTTAAATATTTTGAGCAATTACTATGGAGTTAGGCAATGAATTAGGTATCATATATGCTAAATCAGTTCATCTTCAACGTAGTTCTGCAATGCAGGTATGCCCAACTTTGTTTTACAGTTGATGAAACTGAGGCTTAGGGAAGTAGGGTAAATTGCCCATGACTGCAGAGTGTGTGCACCAGAGCTCCCTTAACACCCTGGTCTGTCTACCTAAATTTCTAGAGCATCTCTAGTGGGGCTCTGTCTGCAGTTTCATTCAAATATTTGATATTGGGTTCTTTGGCTAGCAAGAAGAAGAAGAGAAGGGTTTGGAAGGAAAGGGAATTGAAGAGAATAGAAGAAAATGGGTAGGAAGGGGAAGGGAGGGAAAGAGAGAGGAGGAGGAGGGAAGGGAAGAGGATGGAGAGAGAAGGGAAGGGAGGGAAACGTGAAAGAGAAGGAAGTGTTCCCTGTTGCTGTATGTTGTAGTGCTAATGCAAATCTGCTAACTACGGTTTTTGCAACAGCATTCCAGTGGTGGATTAACTAAGAAAAAAAGTTCTGACACATGCAGTGATGCTCAGAGACCAGGTTAGAGCCCCGGCTCACAGAAGAGTGGCAGCCAGGAGATAGGAAGCCAATGAGAAGACAACATAATCATCTTCCATCATCCAACCAACCAGAAAGTACAGCTGACTGGTCCTCCTCTTCCTACAGCAACCTCCAGTTTCCACTTTCATAAATGATGCTAGGTGCGAGACTGCACAGGTCGGGATAGACGCTACAAAACCTCCACACTTTGCAGTCTCTCCATTCTCTAGTGTCCATCTTGCCAGGTCTTCCCTGGCCCTTCCCTGACAACCCCAGTGCTCACTGCTCTGTCCCTTTTTTGATTCATCCTTTACCACTTTGGTTATATCATCTCTTCTAGTACCCCAATATATTTAATTTAGAGGTTTTTTTGGTTGATCCAAGCAGTCAAGTTTCACCCTCCTCCTCAACAGTCTTGTAAGATCCTTAGATTGAGGGAACATACTTTCCTTATTTTCTATTCTGAACAATGGTTCTAGAGTGGTGGAATGTAGTAGGTACACGAGTATATTCTCAGTGCATTAAATTATAAAATTAAAAAGCCAATTCTGACACCAAAAAAATACAATACCATTCAGAGCAATGGCTAGAAGACAGTGACATATTTTGAAATTCTGGCTAATTAATGACTAATAGGATCGTATTGTTTGGGTGTAAATATTGGAGACTACTACTGTCAGTATTGATGATTGGTATCTGGCACACTTTAGGAAATCAATTAAAATCATTATTGATATCATCATCTCATGGAATATAGGAAAGCACTTATTTAATCTATTGCATTTATTCATATATTTTTTCAATAAAAAATTATTAGGCATCTATGTGCCAAGTAATACGTAGGTGAAGGGAATATAGTCCCAGTCCTCAATTACTCATAGTACATGGAGTAAAGAAGACACATAACTGAAAATAATCAAGGATGTTTCCCTCTCCGACCACTCTGGATAACAGGAAGTTTACTGTTCCCGGACTTTGACATATCGATAACTATGTATGCTTTTCAGATATATTAACTTAAGAGAATGCATCTTTTCTCATGCTGTTTGACTCCAAATCAGTTCCATTTCTGTAGTAATGCCAGAGAAAAAGAAAGCATTACTGTCAATGTTTTATTAAAGCCACCGACATTGCTGTTCTTCATTACACAAAGCACTTGGGGGTACCTAAAGTAAGAATGCTGACAAAGAGAAGCCAATTTTATTCTCTGTTCCGTTGATCTGCAAGGAAAATAATTCCAAAGATACGCTGGTTGGGGAGGGAAATTGAACTTCCTGGGTTAGCTTCATAATAGTATTTCTAAATAGAGCCATCTACATGAGCACCAT
The DNA here is from genome assembly GCA_031878705.1 of Tapirus indicus. Classification (NCBI taxonomy): domain Eukaryota; kingdom Metazoa; phylum Chordata; class Mammalia; order Perissodactyla; family Tapiridae; genus Tapirus; species Tapirus indicus. Next base: position 49,424,761 of record CM062929.1, read on the forward strand.
TCCCCAAAATGGATTGGCTCACATTTCCATGATGAAGCATAATTTCTCTGCGAGTAAGAATATGGTCCTGGAAATCAACTCAGAGAGCAAAACAGTCTTTAGAGGTTGTAACCTGATTGTCAGTCTTTCTTGTCTCCTTAAACATTTTAAGACACACGAAAATCACATTTCAGCCAACTTAGACTGCTATTATTACTCCTATTTCTATTGAAACTTCATTTTGTAACTAGAAATTTTATATAAATTGGCAAATGATTAGAAAATGTTCTCTTTGATTTTTTAAAATACATACACCAAAGCGATCACATTTGCATATCATGAATATATGTAAATATATATCATGAACACAAAATTCAATGTATTTTTACAATTTTGAATAAAATTATGTAAAGATAGATTAACAGAATATTATTATAGCTTAATTAAACAGCATCTATCAGGAACTATGATAGCCTGTTCAGAGACTTATTTTAAAAAATTATGTTTTTTAAAAAACATAATAAAAAACAACTTTTTTAAGAAAATTTTGTCTTAGGATATATTTACTGGAGATTTTGTTTATCTTGATTTCTCTATACCACACCCAAATAGGGAGCTATATAAGCCACTGTTTGAGAAGGGAAGTGGAGAAAATAAACAAATGGCTCTGTTTACTGTTACCATGTCACTGCCGGTGGGGCCACAAATTGGCACAGCCATTTTGCAAATGGTACAGCGTTGATAAAACTGAAGATGTACATAACTTACAATCTGACATATATTGTGGAGAAAACTGTACACCAAAAGACTGGCCCAAGGGTGTTTATATTACAGTGTTTATAGTAGAAAACAAACAAATAGAAATACTCAAAGGCCTTCAACTTGAGACTGGATATTTTACAATTGTGGTTTATTCAAAAAAGAAAATTCTTGCAATGAAATTAATGGCCTATTGCATGGGTCAGCAAACTTTTTCTTAAAGAGCCAGAAAGTAAATGTTTTAGGCTTTGCAGGCCAAGAGGCAAAATCTATTATTTAGGTACTTATACAGCTATTGTAATTAGATAACTATTTAAAATATAACCATTTAAAACTGTGAGGAGAAAGAACGTTTTTATCTGGCTGTAAAACATTTTAATTTAATTTAATTTAAGAAATAAAATAATAAAATAAAATACAGGTCGTGGTTTAGATTTGACCTGTGGGCTGTAGTTCATTGACCCTTGGCTCAGACAGTTTCCCATCAACATAGATGAATCTGAAATATATATTGTTGAGTTGGGGGGAAAGTAGTTGAAGAATACATTTGCATAATTCCACTTACAGAAATTCCAAAAGCATGCAAAACTAAGCAGTATGTTGCTTAGGACTAGATACACATGTAGTATAATTATAAAGAAAAAAGGAGGAGGATGAATCACAATATTCATAATAGTCATGATCTGTGAATGGGGAGGAAGATGAATGGGATCTGTGAGGGGTGTAAGGGGGTGTATTAGTAGAGTTTTATTTCTTAAGCTAGAGGGTGAGCACAGGGGTGTTTATATTTTTCCTCATATTTTACATGTGATACAAATATCCTTTTATATGTATTTATTAATTAATAAAAATTTTAAATACAGGTTAAATATTATTTTATGAATATCATGCTAATTTTAAGTGACAAAATAAAATGCAGCTGGCTTGAAAATCAGAGATACTGCATCCAACAACTTATATAAATAAGACTTACTATAACAAATCAGGGTGGGAGGGAAAAAAATCTGCTTCATTTCGTGTTTAAAGCTTTGCCCTAAAATTTCCAAATGAGGGGAATGAGTCACTTTCCTGTGACCACACCCACTTGGCTGAATCACCAATGGGGCTGAGCCACATAAACCCCTTGGTCTGCTCTTGTTTTTCTTGGTTCCAATGAGAACTTTGAACTTGTCTGAATATCACGTCCTAGGAACATTTCCACAGGTAAAAAAAATAACACAAACATAAGAGAGTGCCCTCCCTGGGTCCACAGAGTGGCATCGGTGATGATTTCAATCAGGGCTCACATTAACTTAAAGAGGTCACTGTATCTTTATCATCCCTTTATCTCTGCTCTCTGACATTCGTTCATAAGTGGTGACAAGAACACTCGAGAGAGGCTTTGTGGTTCAGGAGAATGTGGGGAGCAGCCTGGGATGGTGCACTTGATCAATGTCAGGACTGGTGTCAAGAGATGGTCGTTACTGGCCAGCAGATTTATTGCCTGGGTCAAAGCAAATTACTTTCTCTTCCTCTAGCTCTGGCTGATGGGGTTTTTAATCTTTCTCCTATGTCTTGTCTTCTCTCTTGCTTGTGGCCAGGCTATGGGCATCACCAGCACTTTTTTCTTTTTTTTGATGGAGGGGATCAATTAACCTGATGATTGACATATTGGAAATCTTGAGTCCATGAGAGATGGATACAATCATTGAATTAAAGGATTGACATTCCTGAAACAAACAAAAAACACCCTCCTCAATGCAATCACTTCTCTATAATTTGCACCAATCCCTTAACTGGGTATTCATCTACAATGATCATGTCTTCTTCTGTCACCACCATTCAATTCCTAATCATTCATAAGAATTGCATATGAATATTTTTCCATCATGTTATTTTTTGTGTGTGAGGAAGATTAGCCCTGAGCTAACATTCATTGCCAAGCCTCCTCTTTCTGCTGAGGAAAATTAGCCCTGGGCTAACATCCGTGCCCATCTTCCTCTTTTTATATGGGACTCCACCACAGCATGGCTTGACAAGAGGTGTATCTGTCTGCACCTGGGATCCAAACCCGTGAACCCCGGGCCGCCAAAGAGGAGCACACAAATCTATCGCTATGGCACCAGGCCGGTCCCCATCATGTTATTTTTGTAATTGATTCATTCTAAATTCATCTACTTCAGCACTGTTGGTCTTCAATAGTCAGCTTCCAACATATAGTGACTCTACCTGTTAATTATTTTTCCACCACAGAAGTCATTCCATAAATGCCCTCTCACAAATATGCAGGCATCTGATGTCTGATGTGCTCTAGGACTTTCTGAACGAGGGTACACAAACTCAATGACTGAACAGACCAAGCTGTCCCATAAATCGTGATGTGATGTGTTGACAGGAGACTGTGGCTACGAGGAGAACACATTCCTCACCTAAAGGGGCAGCTACTGCTCCACTCCAGCGGTGGAGTCAGAGTTGCCACATCCGCTTACTCTTCAACAGAAGGCAGAAATTTATATTTTTCAGTAAAGTTTCTCATTTTTAAAACTATCAGGAGGGTTCAACAAAGCATGTGAGTTAGCAAAGCTTAACTAAAAGCGGCTGATTTCCCATTTCCGATCTATGATTAATCTTTTTCTGCACATTTGCTGAGCCATTCTGTAATTCTCGAATTCGGTCCCTGTCTCCTTCTACATATGAAATCCATACCCAAGACCCTGCTCACAGGTCACCTCCCAGTCATTCCTCTGTAATATTTCTAAAACTCAGCATGCTTCACTTTTGGTATACATCTTACCAATACTTCCTTAACAGCTATGTGCTTGTCTGCCTGTACCCTCCCTCCATGAGATGGTTCAGTCATCGGGATCACATATTACTTATCTCCTTGGCTGCACGGACCTAGCTCTGTACTTGGGTAGATTAGAATCCACTCATGCCTTCAACATGTGGCTATGGAGCTCCTACTGTGGGCCAGGTATTGTTATTGGCGCTGCTGAATCAAAGTCCATGAACTCACGAAGCTCACGTTCAAGTAATGGAGACAAAAAAAATCAAAAAATGTAGCAAATTAAAAGAGAATCGAGGGCTCCTAAACTGGTTCATAATAACCAGAAATTATCCTCAAAGTTTTTCATTTATTTTATACACATGGGCAATGTTCAGAAAGAGTATCTGTCTGTAATCATATTCTCAAAGGGATCCATGACCGCAAATAAACAGAAACAACTATCCGATGGCAATATTGTTCTACAGCAAGTTAAATGTCTGCTCCCTTACTTTGCTTCAACCTTCTTTAACAAGTGGTCCTTAGAACCAGCTACTTCCTGGTAATAAGAACTTGAACTTATATAACTTATTTGCAGTTTTCAAAGCCCATTTCCTTGCATGATTTATTCTTGCCCCATAAAAATACTATGAAAGAGTTACTATCATCACAGGGCTTTACAGATGAGAAATTGAGGTTCAGAGATGTTAAATAGCTTACTGAGAGTCACATGGCTTGTCTGGAGCCAAACCAATCCCTAACTCATGGCCCAGCATCTCACTACATTACATTACTTCAAATTGCCTTTGTGACTAACCCAAACCACTGCCCACCCCAGGAGCCACTGTGAATGAAAGATGTCATCTCAATACAGTAAATTTTCCTGCACGTTATTAATCAACTCTAATTTGTTTCATCCCCATGTTTCACTCTTATTCATTGCACTTTTTTTCCATAGGCTCAGTTATCTGACCTAATTATTATTTACTTTCTTTACCTCAAAAGTACTGTTTAAAAATCTTGGAAGGAAACACTTCAAATAACCTAGAAAGCTTTGTTTTTTTTTTAAACAAATAGTTCCAGAACCCAATCCAGATCTACTAAATCATAGTGCCTGGATGATAGTTCCTGGAAATCTGTATTTTAAGTAGTTTTTCAAAACAATGCATCCATTTCAAGGACTAGCATTTGAGAAACAGTGCTCAAACCATTTATTCTATGCTCCATCATTTTCTCCAAATTCCAGGTGCCTCCAACTGAGAATCCTACACTAATGAGGTTGTGTGTAAACCTCTAAATGTGTGATTGAAATAATTATCTTAAAAAAAAATAAACATTATATATATACTATACACAGATATGTATATAAAATACATATATAATATATATTAGTGAGACATATTTTTTTAGTGAGACAAAGGCAGTTTTGGAGACTTAAGATACTTAAAGCAAAATAACTTACACAAAGAATGACTTTTGAGGGGTGAATGACAGGAAAGAATAGTTGCCTAAGTAACATCTTTCTGTTGAGGCGGTAAAGGAGTGGGGGTAAACCTCCTCAGATTGCAGAATGGAGGGATGAAAGTGTCTCCTCCCCTTCCTGGCCCTCTACCAGGGAGAAACTGGTAAGGATGAAAGGCCGGGTGGATGGAAAGTTGTTCTCCCAATGCTAGGAGTCACAGTGATGGTAATTTGATTAGCAAAACACACCCAAAGATACAACCCTTACTATGATCATTGCATAAGCTAACTTTAACTGGATCATTTCTATCAGGAGGAGGAGAAAAGTCCTAAGGGATTTTAACCATAAGTACAACAAAGAAGCTGGATGGAGTCGAGGTAAGTACACTCTTCAGACTCTATAAGTGATGTGAAATGTGTTCTTGTGGTCAGCTCCTTCCTGGTTGCAGGTGGCAGAAACCAAACGCAAACTTGTTTCAGCAAAAATTGAAATGCAGCACATCATGTAACTGGGAAGTCTGCTTCAAACACGGTCACCTCCAATACCTCAAAATTATATGTATATTTTTTTCTCCCATTCTTTTTCAGCTCTGCTTCTTTGGATCAGTTGGCTCTGCTCTCCCCTACCAGGAGGATTTCTCCATTTGTCTGGAAAGATGGCCACAAGAACCCCAAGCACAGATGCTTATACCTCATTATACAAGAGCTGCAGAGATTTAACTCAAATTCCAGTTTGTAATGTTCTAGATAAAGCATATTGGCCTGGCCTGGGTCACTTGCCCAAAAAGATGTGATCCTCTGATTGCCCAGCCTGTAGGTCACTGACCAACTCACGTGGGCTTCACCAGCACCATATAGAGTGAAGGAGGAATTTCTTTTCTATATCACCCTGATTAAGAATACCTCATTTGTAGTAAAGACTGATAGCAGTTGAAAGTTAAAGCATGCACAATTGAAATTACACTTGTTCTTATAGCTTTTAAATTCTTGATATAAATAATATCAAACAGTTGATGTGTATAAATTGAAGACATGAATAATAATGACGTTGTTTTAAAGAGGAGTTAGATACAGCCAACAGCTGGAATGAGCTGGTCTCACTCTGTTTTCAGTGCTCATAGAACAGTGCCCATAGACGATGGAGGCTACCAGCATAATCAAACCCAACTGAGGGAGATAGCTCTCACTCATTCATGAATGCATGCATTCATTCACTGGACATGACAGATGGCATTAACAGTTGTGGCAGGACTTTATTACTTTTAGTACGTGAATCATTTACAAACCCGAGTACGTGAACTATCATTAACAATATATCCATATTTAGAGTGGCAGCAAAAATTAGTCAGACTTTAGAAATCCACACTCTAAAGTGATGGCAGAACTTCCAAAGGCTATGGCCGATGGTTCTTACCATAATGACATTTTCACTTCTATCTCAGGCCATCGTCTATACCCCAGCTTGGCCTCCCTTTAACAACATCCTCTTACTGACTCATGTCTGGATCAGGTTTTACACTGTTCCCAATTTATTTTCTGGTTTTTCTTGGAAAAAGCTACATTATGGAGTGACCCATTTTTATCAGCCTCTATTTATCCCCATATAGAAGTATTCATCCTAGAAAAGGTCTGAGAGAGTTGGAATAATTCTCTAAATAATAAAAGCTTGCAGCCCCTTTCTCTGACAATACCCATAGTGCAGAGGCGCGGAGAAGTTACTGCCAGGCGGAGCCAAAAGATAAGGTCAGACACTGCATTTATTCATGAAAATAGTAGCAAGATGGTTTGGAGTTATTATTTTTTAAGGTCCCTTGAAAATGCATTACAATGCTTTTAACAAGCATTCTGCATGAGGATATCCACACAACACTGCACAGGGAACCAGGGCTTCTGTCTGAGAAGGTGTTTTGGGGGGAGTCTATAAAGCTCATGGCTTAAGTGCAAACCATCATTGTATCAGCGGCTGCTGGCACAGCTTAACAAAACTCAAGCTCCAGGAGAAGAAAGTCTCCTGTTCAAAGAACACTTTCCCTTCTCCTGTCATTATAATATACACACAGGCATTGAGAGCAAGGGATAATCTATGGAGTTTTACAATGCTAAAAAAAAGTGGTTTTCCAATTGGAAATGTTCTGTGAAAGGTACCAACATTTTAATGTGAGTTTGTTCTCATGCAAAAGAATAACTGTCATACCTATTTTACTTTTTCTTTTTTTGGTGGGTGCTTGTGTAAAACTTTTTGATGAATATTTTTAAAACATGAACTTTGGGGATTTAACCATAATGAAATTTTGTATCTGTATTTTAGGTCTTGTTTATATTTGGGGACTGTATTGAGTAATGTATAGTGGATTTTTGAGAAACGCAGCTCTAAACAGCCCATAAACGTTGAGCTATAAAAATCATGGAACCTGGGGAAAATGACAGGAAGGACTAAATGTTGATTTCTTGGATAAAGAAAAGATAAAAACTCCTGACTTATGAGTAATTGGAAAGTAATTTTAAAAAACGGTCCCATTTTCACAAAGGCTAACAAAGTACCAGATCAACATATATAATTTCAGTATAAAGTACTGTATATTTAGGAGAAACATGAAGGGGTGTTATCATCCTAGGAAGTTCAAACATATCACATGCTAAAAGTAAGGAATCATAGTGTACTTCCTGACATTATTATGCAATTCGTTTGTTGGACTTTCGACCCAAAAATGAGAAAAAAAGGTAGTTTTCTGAACTGACGAATACTAACAATCAAAAGCTCCCAACAAGGCTCTGTAGGAATCTCAGGCATTTTTAACAAGGGTGAAAATATGATGAAAGTCTAAGTGGCCCTGGCAGCTGGAGATAAGCAAACGTAATTGTGAAGTCTCCAGGTGAAGAGATGGATTTGTGGGTCTCCGTAACAGGAGACGCCACGGTTTACAGCAGTTACCAAAGAGCAGGATCTGTTGGAAAACAAAACCCAGCAAAACCCTCTTAATCTTTACTTTAGTGGGCATGCTTTTTTCCTTTTTCTCTTAGGTATGTTAATGTATAAAGCATCCTCCTTAAAAAGCAGGCATCGCCATGGAGACCATGCAGGAAACTGTTTTTATCAGAGTCACCAAGATTGTGCTGTTCTATCAATTTAGCATGCGGTTGTTTGCTAGCAGACATTTGTGTGTGTATGTGTATGTGTGTACACGTGTGTGTGTATGTGCATGTATGTGTGTGTACGTGTGTGTGTGTCCACGTCCAGTCTTTTTAGATAGAGAGAGATATCCCAAAGTTTTATTCCTGTTGAAATTTCATCCAGACTGTAAAAGTCCACATGCAGCCTCCACCACCAGGCTTGTTTGTCTTATGGAATTATCTAAGGAGTTTGTCAAGGTAGATTAAAACAATGATGCCTACAGTTGGCATAATCAAGTAGATCAAGGGTGGGCAAATTCAGGTCTCCAGAACCCAGGAAGGCACTACAAATGAGTCTGGTGGGGACTGGGGAGAACTGCAACTCCGCGTCCTGTACACAGAAGGCAGTCCACACTCAGTGCGATAATCTGTTGCTTTGCCTCTTCCGGGACGTGGGGACTGATTCTTCAGGAGAAATAAAATCTGAACATACATATGGAATTTTCTGAATTTTCCTTGTTGGTAAATAATTCACACTTTTAAACAGTCGTCACATCCTCAGGCCAGATTTTGCAAATTCGGGTTGGTCTGCAACCCCTAGAAAATCAAGTTCCCATCTCATCCAAGAAGGAAGGACAAAGTCATGCCTGGTCCATGGTAAGTAAACACTGTTCCAGTGCTAGCTAGCAATTGGGTTGAAGATTTTATCAAAATAAAACAAAGAAATAGGAGCAATACAAATTGACCTTTAAGCCAAATTCTGGTAAACATTTTCACAAATTTATAGTATTGATTTTCGTTTCATTTATTCATTTAACAACCACTTATGAGGTGCCCAGACACTGCTGAGGAAATATGGGGACAATAGAAGTGTTTCTGTTTGTTTGTTTGTTGTTTATGTAAGAGCTCATTTCATGTTTGCAAGGGGATGGAAATGATCTAACTGAACTGAAAACAAAAGTATGACTTTGCTCAGCAGAAACTGAAAGACCACATATTATTTTTAAATGTGAAACACAGCATTCTCCTGCAGACAAATTTCCAGAGTACTCCACCCTCTGGGATGATATTTGGTTCCACTTCTGAGATTTCTCCCGGTGAAAGGCCTAAGGCTTAGATCTGGCAGTATCTCTTCCCTCCTCTATAGAGTCCTCCTCTTCAGTCTCCCTATTGTTCTGTGGTTGGTTAAATCATTTTTGTCGAGATAATTGGAGTTTGTAGAGTTTGATGCACCAATTTTAGGTTAAAGGAACACATTTACTTTCTCACATAAAGCAGGTGGACCAATTTTCCCCAGCAGCAGTCTGCTAATAAAATATTTTCTCTCTTCACTAAATGCACGTAAATACTCATAAATAGTTCTTCACCAGTAAAAGGTTTACCCTTCATCCCATTGAAAGCCTGGGAATTGGAGTGGGGAGGAGGGGAGAAAGGAGATGCAAAACTGATAGGAAAAGTTCCAAAACAGATGGCTTTCTTCAAAAATTAATTTAACATAAACTTACTTTTCTAATCTCTCCTGCCATCCTTCTCTTTCTTTTTGTCCTAAAGCATTTTTCATTAGACGTGGCAGAAGAGAAGGTGGAAGCATTTACCCAGAACACAGATAAATAGCTGCTGAACACAGAAGCAGACATTTTGGTTTCATGGGAACTGGGGTTTCTGAACCAGGGCTGCACTTCCTTCCCAGTATTGGCTGGAGATGTTAGCTTCTCCCATATTTGTGTAAAATATATGGAGTGAAGCTCCTTGCCTATAAAGATCGTATTCTGAAGAAAAAGACACTAGGTAGTTATCAATTCAATTGTCTTCATTCTTTTTTTTTTTTTTTTTTGCTGAGGATGATTGGCCCCGAGCTAACATCTGTACCAATTTTCCTCTATTTTGTATGTGAGTCGCTGCCACAGCATGGCTGCTGATGAGTGATGTAGGTCCGTGCCCAGGAACTGAACCCAGGCTGCCATAGTGGAGTGTGCTGAACTTAACCACTAAACCATGGGGCCAGCTCCATCTTCATTCTTTATGTTTATTGAGTAGGGACTGTACATTCACAGAGAGATAAAAAAGCATGAACCCAGACATAGTGGACACTGTGAAATACCCCAGATATTTCAGACCTGGAAGGCACATAGGAGACTGTCTAGTCGCTCTTATCTTAGAGAAAAGGAGATTGAGCTCCAAAAGACCAAGGGTCACATTGCTAGTGAATAATAGAATTTGGAATGAAATCCAGAATTTCAAAATTCCCATCTTGTAAAACTTGTACCTAAGTTAAGTACAGAAAGGGAAGAAATGATAATAGTAATAGAAGGAGCCACAGTACAATAACTGAGATGCATTTCCCATGTGCTCTGCACTGGGCATCGTGTAAAGGGTGCTGTGCCTTAACTCTTTTCACCTACACAAGGTACTATTCTAATCCCAATCTCACAGTTGAGAGAACTGAGCTTAGATGGGTTACGTTAATTGCCAGGACTCCATACAGTTCCCTATTATTCCTGGGACGATAGTCTTCGCCAGCGATGTAAGACATACTGGCCTGGGCCAGTTCTTTAGATTCATAAGTACGTAAAAGATTGATGGCAGTTCAGATGCCTTTAAACCCACCCAATTCAGAATGAATTGATACATTTTTTAAAAGCCATCACTTAATGTCATATGGCAATAGTTGACAAGTCTAGCAAAATTACTTAAATATTTTAAAATTTTGTTTAACGTCTCATTTTTCCTCCTTGATGAAATCAAATTGTTTAAACTAATTTTTATATCAAAAATGTGAAATTATAAGCCTTTTTTGTAATATCAAGATAGTCTGTTTTCCAACAAAACGGCACGTGCTCTCCTCTTAAGTATGATGGAAAGTTCACACAATCCCAACATGTCCAATGTCCTTTGTGTGTCTTCTGCACAAATTTCAGTATGAATTCCTGACCCCGTTGAATTCTCAATCACTCCATCGTCAGTTTATTTCCTGGGCTGTGCACTTATTTATATGCCATTTTGGGTAAATCTAAGGCTGTTGAGTGTGGTCTGCCTTCACTAAAGATTTGGGGTAGTAAAGGAAGATAGCACAGAACAGATGACATATTACAACAGTGTGTTTGTCCACACTCTTCTAATGCCATCGGAAATCTTTCGTTTCTCCAGTTACCTCTCAAAGCCATGTCACTCGACTCTTCTCTTCCTACTGTGAATCTTCTCTTTCTTCCTTTTTCTCTTCCCCATGTTTTTGAGTCTCCAAATTCCTGTCTCTCCTACCCACTAAGGAGAAGATTCAAAATTCCATCTAATTTAGTATGCAGAGTTATTATTTGTAAGTGACAAAATGCCCAAACCAAGTGGACATAAATGGAAAATGGAATACATTGTATCACATAACCAAGAAGTTCCAGGGTAGAGCTGGTTCCAAATGAAACTGAACACAGAGGTTCAAGCAGTGACCGGGACCAGGCCTCCTTCTCCAGGGCTTGGTTCTAGTTCCTCTGCATTGGCTCCACTTTAGGCTCCATGTGGTGGGCAGCAGTGTCAGTCCCCACAGTTTTATGTTCAAGTACAGTGGGGAACAGAGAGTGACTTTTCCAATAACTTAAAAGTCCTGAAGTTTATTCTTATTGAACTGACCATGGCCAACTCCAACAATCATGCTGGCCATGACGTAAGCCAAGATCACTCCTTCAGACCTCGGGAGGCACCAGCAAGATCACAGACAGAAATGAATAGTTAAGGGGGGTTTCAAATAACATTTGGGGATATTGTCAGAAAAATGAGGCATGTTCTTGAGGCAAACAGCAATGGACTACTACATGATTTTTGTCTAAGTTTCTCCCATACTAGACTAGCATTAGAGTAGGACTCACTTTATAACCAGCATGTCCATTGAGGTATTTTTCCCCCAACAAAAAGAAATTCTGTCAATAGTAAGAGAACTCATATATTCCTTTTAGCCTAACCTTCAACTCAAACTTCAGCTAGCTCTTAAAAAGTAATTTCTTTTTTCCCATTATAGTGAGAAACTTTCTAAAGTAATATAGATAGATTTATTTCTATGATTCTTTAATGTTCAAGTACATGGGCAAACTGAATGAAAGCAGACCAAGCATTGCCTAATGGAGGGTTTGTTTTAATGGGTTGATAAAAATGATTTGCAATTCAAGCACAGCTTCTTTGCAGAGATAGAAGAGGCTGGAATGGGCTGTTGCCATAATTTGAGGGTGCCCATAAATTAATATTCAAACCTGTTTGAAAATCAAGTCCTTGTTTTATGCTATGTTTAAAAATTGTGATATTTATCAGCAAAATGGATGACTGTGTTTATTACAGGTTGAATTTTGAAGGGTTTATAAGCTACAAATAATGATTATATATTTATAGCTTATATATCGACAGCCTTTACTATTATTTTCCTTTATGACTATGATGAGAATATTTGGGGTGCAATACATAAGAAATGCATTGAGTAATTAAATGATAGAATGGATGTAAAATGTATTGCACAGTTCTTGACTCAACAAGATTTACATCAGTTCTTGCTATTATTAATAATAAAATAATGATAATGATAATAATGATGATGAAGATGATTATGTAGCTTGGAGACAGAGGTCCTATGTAGACTCATTAAAGATTAGGTATCAGACATTGATTAGGAGGCTCAAAGGGTAAATGAGAGGAGTGTGGCTCCATCACATTTTTTCTGGCATACAATTTACAAACTCAAGTGCATGCTTGTGTGAGTGTATACATACACAGTACAATACAGTGTTCACACCCACACCAATACCCTGTGTTCAAATTACCAATGAACGCCTATATCGAAAAACATAAAATAATGACTTCTGACCCTAGCCTCTGGTAGCAGAGCACAAGGCTAAACACTAAGTGTAAGATCCTTACATCCTCACCGTGGTTTTCTTAACAAAAATGAGAAGCCACAGGCAACATCGCTGATAAAAGTAGAATTGTATTTTGCCAGAATTCTAACATTTTAGAACACAAATGTATTATTATGGTCTATCAGTATTCACTGCTACCAAATATATCTTTTCTTACTCTGTCATTGCATATTTTCCCAAGGGTGGCAAAATATGATCACCAATCTTTAACTTATGATTTCCTATCATATTCTAGTATATGTAAAGTACCTTTAATTCTAAAATACGTATGATAAAAAGGATTTTAATATTGCTTTTGCAAAGGAGAGCCCTTTTCATTGTACACAAGAGTGGTTTATGGGCTGACGAATACAGTGCTTAGCAGCTTCCAGTCTTAGTTTTGCATCTGAGAAATGGGTTGACTTCTACTTACCTGTACAGGGCAGTGGTGAGAGAATGTGCAGTGCTCCTGGTACAGGCGTAATGGAGACTCAAAGACACTTAGAGTATCCCCACGTCTTTAGATCCTTCAATTTTGCTCTTTGTCTATCCACCCTTCATCCTCCTTAAGTCAACAGCTCTTCCGCATTCAGCACTCTAAAAGCCATATTTCAACTAGCAACAAAATGACTTTAGGAGATGGTTTTGCCTCTTCTTTCTTCTACCAGACTCGTTCTCCACGTTACTAATGGGACATCCAGACAGTTTATTTTTCATGCATCGTTCTCAGTATGCTGTGGGAGCAAGTGTCAGCTGACTCAGCACATCCTAAACCAGAGAAGTGTCGCTCTATGAATACAAAGCTGGGACCTAAATAGCTAAGGGCAATGAATCATGGATACCCACTTTCATCAATCTCTTCTACCAGCTTATTGCACAGGAGGATTTTTCATTGTAGTGACTTTCCCTTGAAATTTTAAAGATCTGTGCATTTCTCTTGGGCAAGAGTCTTATTGAGCAAAGACTATTTTTCTTCTTTTCTCTGTTTGCCCTTCTTTCTTTGTGAAGCCTGGAACAAAAGCTCCTACATCTAGAATCTGTTTTATTGTGTTGCACAACGATCAGATGTGCAACAACTTTTATAGACATTCTGTCCATAAAACGTATTGCTTGTTTTCAAACCCAGGTCAATGCGAAGAAAAAACGAAGGCGGGGAGGGATGAAAGAGTAAAGAAGGGAAGGAAGGAGGGAGGGAGAGAAGGGGAGGGAGAAAGGAAAGAGGGAATATCACATGTCAAAGAACTTAGGTCTGAATTTAGACGGAACTTGTTTTAAACCTTGTCTCTACAACTTTACTTGCTATGCAAATCCAATAAGTAAGTTGGAAGTCTTTCTCATCTGCATGGTGGATATATTATTATTATCTACTCTATAAGGATATTAGAAAGATTAAATAATATAATGCACATGGAGCAGCATACTACCTGCTTCACAGAGCACAGGCCATTTTACCTATTATTAACAATTATTATCATATTTATAAAACAGCCATTGGTGGTTGTGCTAAACGGCTAAAGTTTAGAATAGAATATTTTATTATATTAAACACGGACACTAGAAATGGAGACTGAAAGACACAATTAGAAGTCTACGTGGAATCCAATTTATGACTGAAGGGATCTTCTTAGACTTTTCCTAAGATGTGAGAAATGGCAAAAAGAACTCAGTGCCTTCATGGCCAAAGGATTGACTGTAGGAAAAGGTGGAGGAATATCATTTACCCAATTGTTTTTCAGGCACCCTCGGAGACGAAGAGTGGCTTTATATGAAAAAGAAGGTGGAAGAACACAGAAAAGAGGTGTGATTTTAATTACATTATAAAGCTTGTGTAACACTGGAAAAAAATCGAATGCACATATGTAGTCTGTGGTAAGCATGAAAGCCACAGTGGAGAGAAAGAAGGAAGATATTTGTACCAACCACAAAAATGGATGAATACAAAGATGTATTCATTAGGTACAATCTAAAATGCTTCTGAAAATTAAGTCCATGTCCATGGTGATTGTCTTGATTATTATGAAATGAGGATGAAGTGACTACAATGAATATATTACGTTTCAAAGGAAGATTCTGAAATTCCATACTGACAGTCACTGAAATGCTTAAAGAGAAAATTCTGTGATTGAAGAGACAAAGACTATAGAAGAAATCTAGAAGTGTTATCAATATTTTACATAAAAACATTTATTTTATAGAAATAATATCTTTCTGTGTGTATGGACATGTGCATATTTCCAAAGTCATTATCAATTAATGACATTCAAAGGCCAATTATTGTCTCTCATTCCAGATAAGATGATAAACGAATGTGAGGATATGAAATGATATTCTATCTCCTTAGAAATGAAATGTGCTTAAATCTTAATCTAGCAGTTTGCTCTCATTTGTATTAAGAAGAATGACAGAAACATACATATCTTTCCATATGTACTCGAGAAAATGCAGAGAAAATGACGATAATAATGTTTGCCCTTGAGAGTAGGACCAAGGAATCGAGAGACTAGAGTGAAAAATAAAAAAGAAAGAAAAAGCAACTTGTCACTATATATCCTTTTGTGCTATTGAAAATTTTATAATGTTCATTTGATTACTAATCTAATTACTCCACAAAACAAGTAAATATTCAGTTAAGACTGTAAGATAATTGGTTAAGACAGTTATTTTCTCAATGGTCTTATTTTTTTTCATTTAGATTTTGGTTGATTCCAGGACAGTATGGAGCACAACCTATCAATATATGATCGTACAGTAAGATCAACTTCTCTTTTTTTCCAATATAATAGTGTTGGAGCCATAGACACAATCTGTGGATCCTTTCAAGCCAGATGACCGGATACTAAAAGTCACGAGGAAGTACCCGACTGATATCGGCCCAACCGTTTTAATTCCTTAGAGAGACTGAAGGGTGAGATGGTTTATTTAGGGATTCACTAGCCTTATTGACCTTCCGTGACAGATTCTAATTTCTTGGGATTCTTGCCAATAAGAAGATTGCAATCCCCTTTCCTCAAGTATCAATAATAACTAATGGCCGGGAAGCAACATGGTGGCTACCAGAGCAAACGGCCCTCAGTCACTATAACACCAAATGAAAATGTAATATATATGCCAGATAAAAGTTTTATTACTGTAAGATATTTTAGATTCAATTAGATAAATGAAACAAACAAAAAAAACCCCTCAGAAATTCCTTTTATTCCTGACCTGAATCATAAAGCTTTAATACAAGTAATGGTGAGAATTAGATCCCATTGAAAATATATACAACTCAAGTTAGCTTTTGATTATATATTATCTTGAGTGGGCAGCTGGTTATTTTATGATACTCTTTATAGAGAAATAAAGCTCCTCAACCCATTTCAAAGTGGCTATTATACCTAGAACTCAATTCCTGGCATCAATAAACTTCTTACTGCTAAACTTAAAGAATATTCTATTCAACATCTTATTCTCCTTCCTGTCTGTACTGGAAACTTGTCACCATCAATAGCATCCTAATCCTCTATTAGGTTATCTTAAGTAGCTTACTCAATACAACAGCCTTATTTTTTTCCAAATACTCTCTTTGCAGGAATGTCTTCTTCTACCCTTTATTTATGGCTGTAGGCCTCTTCTGTTCTCACTCTCCATGCTCTTCATGGACAGCCTCAGCTACACTCATGGTTACTATCACATTTTATAACCTGCTGGCTTCCCAAGGCTGCGCCTTCTAACCAGATCACTCCCCCACGCATCAGCATTTCCTATCCAACTGCCTGCAGGCCAGCTCTCTTTTGAAGTCTCACAGGCCTCTGAAACCCGACATATACAAAAATCTATTTCATCATTTTATCTGTTCCACATCGTTTATACCAGCTCATTCTCCTGGTATCCCTTGTAACGGTGAATACCACTACCCAGTTGTTCAAGTCATAAATGTGGACATCATCCTCGACTCCACTTTTCCCAAGCCTTCTGACCATCAGCATCACCTGTGCTATGTGTTAAACACAAATTCCCAGGTCCATCTCCTGAAATTTTGATTCAGGAATCCTGGAGTTTGGCTGAGTATCTGTGTATTAAAGTCATTTCAAGTGATTCTTATGACTGGACGGGTTTTGAAAACACTACTCTTTCCTCTCTCTCCCCAATTAAATCAATTTTAAAATACTGGATGTTCTGATTTAAGAATAGAACTTGAATCCATTCATTTTTCCATCCCCATGAAATGAATTGAGACGAGGCCACCATCCTATGTCCCCTCTATCACCACCCTTCCCACTTAACTTGTCTCTCACAGTCCTCCTCTGCCTGCCACTCCTAACGCCTGTCCTTCCTCCCCTGTTACCTCCTTCATGTTCTTGACTGCACTAACTTCCCCTCACCAGTCGGATACCAGCTTAGATATTAATTCTTCTAAAAAAGCTCTATTGACTTCCCAGTTCTGAAATAAGTGCTTTCTAAGTATTCACTTAAGACAAATGTTTCCATCGGAAGGCTCATGGGGCTATCTTCTCGTATATTATTGACTTCCAACATCAGATTTGAAGCTCCATGAAGACAGAAGTCACAGCATCCCTGATACCTTGCACAGCAGTTTGCCACACATATTAATTGAATTAACCAGTTAATTGATTAAATTACTCATTTTTGAACTAGGATGACTTTATGAACTAGGATTATTAATATGCAGACTATGAGTGAAGGTATCAGTTCATTGGCTGATTAATGAACACAGGCCAGGATTGCAAATTTAAAAGACAAATCAATAAAAAATGGAGGACTTTGGATGGATACACAGAAATGACAAGTGCCCTAGGGCTGTCATATATGGACACTACTTCAAAAAGATGAAACATTGACCTTCAAAAAGTATAAAACCTGCTTTAAACTTGTGTGTAAAGAGCCTTTGGTAACCTCTTGTCAAGGCATCTAGCACAGACACACAAATTTCTTTAAATTATAATAATTGCTATTAAAATAAAATTAATCAAATGTTACATAAATGACCCTTAAACATATTTAGATTTTGAAAATTGCCAGTAAACAGAAGAGAACATAATGGAAATGCACTTTTAGCATAATTGTCATTAGCATGACTAATTGCTTATATTCATCTAAATCCTAGTGTATAACTATTCACTTGCAGTGTGACCATTTCAACTCAGATCAGAGAAGGCGTTGGTAAAATAGAATAAAGAAATAGGTAAAGTAAAGAAATGTAATGTTATGAATTTGGAGATAATAAAAACTGAATTAGAAAAGACTTCTCCAGTTTAAGATAGTGGTGTCCAAGTGATACATTCTGTCTGTCACCCCCCCAACATGTCTTCCCAAATGCTTAGTAAAATATATGAAAAGATGCAACGTTGTGTCAGTGTTTGGAACAGTGGATGAGAATTACCAATATGCAAGTACCCTGGGCACCATTTCCACTTTGAAAAAGGAGTGAAGGAACCCCAAACAGAATCATGGGCTAATACAGACAGACAGATACACACACACACACAGACACCACTTACTCCACATTTTCATCTCTGCATCCGGCAAAGCCTTTTTCCCCAGGATGCCAGCAGCCACACTGCTGCATGGAATCTCCAACAGAGGTTTCAAAAACAATTTTACTCCTCCATCATTGTTCTCCCCACCTCATCACACAAATGTAGGTCCACAGACCATCTGTCCAAACATTTTACAGTTATAAATTCAGCTAACACTGTATTAAATAAAGTATATTCTATCTTCATATTTTGGCAAGTATATAGTCACAATGACAAATTTTTTAAATACGTAAATTTAAAGCCTTTATATGACTGAAAGTTGGCAAACTATCAAAAAGTCATAAATGTAATTGTTATTGTGACATCTGTGTGTTCTATTTGGACAAATAAAGAAATATATAATTCATAAAATGCTTCATATTTATAGCATGCAATGTATTTTTCCAGTCTTCATTTCAACAAAATCACAAATTACAATGTCATAATAAAGATCTTCACAAAATTTGTGCACTATTGACAGCAATGGGCTAAAAGATTTAAAAAATAAAATGTAATTGTGCAAAGTAAAGTAGATAAATTATAAAAAAGAAATAAAATTAATTTTTCTATGATTTAAAAAGTTGTCAAATTATTTAAATTATCTCAAAATTCAAAATGAACTACAACTTAAAATAAATGAATATCAACATTTTAAGTCAAATTATTTATATAAAGCTGAACAAGTTATGGCATTTGCACTACTGTTACTACTAGTACTGATTTTTTTTTTCAGTGTGATAGGAAGCTATTCAGGAAGGCACTAAGCAAAATTTGTAAAAAGAGACGCTCACTAAGACAAATCTGGGTAAAATTCAAGATTAATAAAATAAGAACATTGGAAAAACTATTGGAAAAACTAGCAAACTATTAAGAATGCTTATTTTGGAAGGGGGGTGGAGGGTGGGCACAAGGGGTGAAGGGATGCATCCACATGGTGATGGACAAAGAATAATGTACAACTAAAACCCCACAATGTTATAAACTATTAAGACATCAATTAAACAAAAAGAATGCTTATTTTGAGGTTTTGGAATTAAAAGTAATGTGTATTGTTTGTACCTTTCTGTCTTTTCCAATTCTCCACAAAGTGCATACACTACTTTTTAATCAGAGTAAAAACAATATGCTATTTTTTGTAAATTACACCAGCTCATCTTTATTAGCCACTTGCACCCAAGTTTTCCCTTAACTGTTATGCTTTCATATTAGAGCTATTTCTTAAGAACATTTCATTGTGAAAAGAACACATGAATAGGCATTTAATTGCGTGAGGGATTTGTACTGAAATCATTTTAATAAACCAAGCTTGGGACATCTGCAAACATTTGTACCTAAACTACATATTTGAAGAAACAACCACCAAAAAGCACAAACACTGAATCAAAATGAATACAAAATACTTCAACACAAACCTGCTGCCAAAACCACAGTAGAAAAATCAGTGTTGTTTTATACACAGTTCTGATTTGTTTAATGAAGTATTGGTTGTCTTGATGCAAAATAGCAAAGCTTTCCAAATAGAGAAACAAAGTTTCATTAATACACACTCAATGTGAAAAATTACAGAGAGAAAGGAGCATAATGGCAAATACAATGTTCTTTGGGGGTTTTTTTATTCCTAGAGGATTTGGTTTTCTTTCCAAACAAAAGCATGTTGCCACCATTCTCAAAAACAACACAATGCAATTGAGCTGCCACACCCAAAGAAAAGCACTGGAGAAGACACGTGCCATCTCCAACTGATAGAAAATAAGTCACTGAACTCCTTATTCACAGAAATTGATCTGAAAAATGGAGGTGCAAATACTATTTCTCCTGTATTTATCAAAGTATATGTGTTCTGTAAGACACATGATGCTTAGTCAGTTTTTAGTATTTCTCTCTCCAGTTCTGTGTCTTGATCATTTATTGAATAAACTAAAAGAAATAAATTTAGGGTAAAAAGAACGGCATTTGCTTACTCAACATAAACTGCCCTAAAGTTGCTAATGGTTTTCATACTCTCGTGGACTTGAAAATATCAGTTGATGATGTGAATACAGCAAGGTATAGAAATCAATATCACACTTTTCAAAGGTTAAACATACAGTTACCATATGACACAGCAGTTCCATTCCTAGGTATATATCCAGGGAGTTAAAAATAGATGTCCGTATTCACACAAATAAACTTTTACACAAATTTTCATAGCAACATTATTCATAATAGACAAAAAGTAGAAATAACCCAATGTCCATTAATTGATTAAGCAATAAACAAAAGTGGTATATCTATGCAATGGAATATCATTCGGCCCTATAAAGGAGTTAGTGCTGATACATGAACGAACCTTGAAAATATGAAAAGTAAAAGAAGGAAGGACTATAAAGGCCATGTATCGTATGTTTCTGTTTACATGAATTGTCCAGAACAGGCAAATTCACAGAGACAGAAAGTAGATTAGTGGTTTTCAGAGGCTGGTGGGGATGGGAGGGTGGGCAGAGACAGAGTGTGACTGCTAATTGGTATGGAGTTTCTTTTTGGGGTGATGAAAATGTTCTGGAACTAGACAGCAGTGACGACAGCGCGATTTTGTGAATATGCTAAGAGCCATTGAATTGTACACTTTAAAAGGGTGAATTTTATGGTATGTGAATTACATCGCAATAATAAAAAAGGAAAAAAAGAAATTAACGCCTTGTCAGAAAACTCCCTATGACATTGTTCCATTAGAACTCATATGCAATATTATATGATATTGTTGCAATGTTATGTTACAAAATAAAAGGTGTCATTGTCAAGAAAGTTTGAGATGAGCTGAATTAAGTAGATTGCATTTCTGAAAGACTCATAGAGTCTTTAGTTTACTAATGTGCTTTGTGAATCTCCATATTTCCTAAATATATTCTCTATCTTCTACTTGTGGACCTTCTCAGAGGACATATGTTCTGCAAGCACACTTTGAGAACTGCAGCCTTAGAAGAGTAGTCTTGGAGAACGTACTGATGAAAATAACTTAAACTTTCCTTTGATCAAAATGCAATTCATTATTTGTTCCGATGCTCTATATTGCTAACAAAGCTGCTGATATCTACACACTGTGTCATTACTGTAAGTACCGTTAAGTTTTTTTAAAATCTAACAGTCATAGAGTTTTAGAGGCTTCAGTACTTCATGGGAAGTATGTCCTTGACACACTATATTGGGGTGAAATAATCCAATAAAGTTAAGTGGCTAGAAGTTTAAGCAAGACTACGCATTATGAAATTAACCAGTTAGACCCTGTGGGTAGAATTTTGACAATGTCCATCAAAATTGCAAATGCACACATCATTTGATGTAGCAATTCCATATCTAGGAATTTATCCTTCTATATGAGTGAAATATTTTACATAGATGGATAAATAAATAGATATGAAACAGATCTGGCAATAGATAGAGATATAGATATAGAAAAAGATATACAAATATTATTTTAGTCAGCTTCTGACATTGTTCCTAATGATTCTCACCTTATGGTGTTTATGACCTTGTGTAGTCCCCTCCCCCATTGAATGGGGTTGACCCATTTAACCAATAGTACATTGTAGAAATGATGAAATGTAACTTCTAAGCTTAGGTCCTTGTGGCTTTCTCTTTACGTTCTGTCTCTTGGATCACTCACTTTGGGGAAAGCGAACTGCCATGTTGTGAGGACACTAAAGCAGCCCTAAGAAAAGATCAATTTAGCATGGAACTGAGATCTTCTTCCAATAGCTAGTGAGGAACTGACTATGGCTATCGCTATGTAAATGAGTCATGGAGAGTCAGGCAGGTTAGTATAGGGATCTGGCACTGCAAGGGAACAAGAGGGTCGGGCATCAGCAGGTTGCCCGGCGCTATGAGGGGGATCATTGCTAGGACACCGCTAAGACATAGTTAACCTAACATGTTCATGGAAATTTTAGGCTGCATTATAGCTTAAGCCGTTATGGCTTGAGTAACCACAAGTTTCCAGACCCACTGTCTCTCACTGTTTTGATGTGCAGCCTCATAAGGCCCAGGCCCTGCCTCAACAGGATGAGCTCCACTCAGGTGTGAGAATAAGAAGTTAACACGTATACTACAAACGAGGCAACTTGACATTTCTAAGAAACATCTAAAACATCTAGCAGTGAGGGCATTAAGAAGCAAGATAAGACCCCCTACCCAAAAGCAAGCATATAAAAGATGTAATGGCAAAACTGCTCAGGGCAGCTCCTCCCTTGGAGCGTGCCCGCGCTGTCTGTGGAGTGTGTATCTTTCTAATAAACTTCTTACTCTTTGTACCCGTCCTTGCTGTAGTGTAAATTCTTTTACAATGTGACATTGAGCAACCTGTATCGGCAGTGCGGTAACAATCGTGGAAGCAGAACCTCTACCCCAGTCAAGCCTTCAGTTGACTTAGCCCCTTGACTGCTAGCTCTGGAGATTCTGAGGCAGAACCACCCAATCAAACTGCTCCCAAATTTCTGATTCACAAAAACTGTTTTAAGCTGCTATATTTGGGGTAAATTGTTACATAGGAATACATGACTAATATAGTTATCTATTATTTTATTCATTGTAGCATAATTTATAACAAAAGAGTTTCAAAATCTAAATGTTTATAATTATTGAATATATAAAATTTAATGTACATACATTTAGTGAAATAATAGGCATAAAATTAAGAAATATTTTTTATATGTGGATGTAAAATATTCTAATAAGAAAAAATATGCAGAAAAATTTGTGAAAAAAGAAAATTAATGTATGTCCACACCTGCTAATATATACATAAAATATCTCTAGAAGGATATATAATCACTTACTGACATTTATTGATTCCCTTCTAGGGTGGCTGGGGGAGACAGATTTGAAAAGGAAACTTTTCACTGTAATCTACATGTTTACTGCATTTCCAACCATGTGAAGGTATTACTTTTTCATTTTTAAGTATTCATTTCTGCTACTGGTATGGCACCATGAGAAGCTCAGGTAGTCCTCCACAGAAAACAAACATAAAACTGTAAAAAATTATTTTTAAAAGAACAGAAAAAATAATCAAGCACTCAAGTAAGAATGGTGGATTTGTAGTCTTCTTACTTGGAGGTATGTCCATCTCTCCCAGCTTGAGCAATAAAAACCCAACATTTACCAGCCAGAGGTGGACTCAGTTTGGGGCAGGTGGCAGAGCAGTCAGAAATTTAAATGCGAGACAATGAGAGAGAGAGATGTAGAAGGGCCGAGGGAATATACCCTTCGCACATTTCTGTCTGACTTTTAAACCATGTGTGTGTGTGCAGGGGAGAGGAGGAATCTGACAAAAATAGAAAGTCCTGGGACACATGGGACTCAGCTTCACGTCTAAGTGAATTCCTTCATCCATACAAACTCAGGCAGCAGATAGTAAAAGACTTACTACCTTGAGGTCGCTGAGCATAAAATCTCTGCCCAAATCACGAGTTGACTGCTAATTACACAAGCAAAAAGTGAGGCAAATAGGGAGCTAAGAAACAAACAAGCGGATAAGCAAAACTTCAGCACAGATATCTGTCACTGCTCTGTGTGAGGCAGATTTTCCAGTTTGAGTTCAGACAGATTATGTGCCTATGAAATAAAAACAACAACAACATTTGGAAGAATAAAACAGAACGCAGCGTTGCTACAATGTATTGTCTACAATGTGTGGCTTTAAATAAAAAAATTATTGGGCCATGCAAAGAAACAGAAAAGTGTTACTCATGCTCTGGAAACAAGAAAGCAACAGAAACTGACTCGAGTGGAAACACATTTTGGTTTGAGCAGATGAATACTTCAATGCACATATTATAAATATGTTCAAATAATTAAAGGAAAATATATTCAAATAATTAAAGGGAGATAGGCTAATAAGCGAACAAATGGGGAATTGTGATAGAGGGATGGAGACTATCAAAAAGAAAAAAATTGAAAAATTTAGACCTAAAAAGTACAATAACAAAAATGGAAAATTTATTAGTTGGGCGTAAGAGCAGATTTGACATAGAGGAAGAAAGAATCGGGGACTGGAATAGAGCAATAGAAAAATTACAACCAAATAACAGACAAAAAAATATAGAAGAAAAATAAACAGAGGCTCAGAAATATGTAGGACAACATTAAACATCTCAATATACCTATGATTAGGGTCCAAAAAGAGACAAAGAAAGGGAAGAAAAATTATGTGAAGAAATAATGGTGGGAAAATCCCACTGTCTGGTGAATTTTGTGAAATTTGATGGAAAATATTACCCTACAGATTCAAGAAGCTAATGGAAATCCAAGTAGCACAAGCCCCCCAGAATGTTACCTAGACACATCGCACTCAAACTGCTAAAATCTAATTTGAAATAAATAGAGATAAGTAGAAAAATCTTTAAACAACAAGGGAAAAATAATCGCAAAAAAACACGGATCACTCTTAAATGCATATTGTTAAGTTAAAGAAGTCAGTCTGAAAAGGTTACATTCTGTACGATTCCAACTTACAACATTGTGGAAAAGGTAAAATTATAGTGACGATAAGAAGATTATTGGTTGCCAGAGGTTCAGCTGGATGTGGGCAAAGGTTGGATAAGTTAAGCACAGGCAATTCTTTGTGGCAGTGAAACTATTCTGTATGGTGTGATACTGTAATTGTGGATACATGACACTGTGTACCCATTTGTCAAAACCCATAGAGCTTTACAGGGCAAAGAGTAAATCTTAATACATGCAAATTTAAAAATCATTTAGGAGGTCAGGGGATTCCAGGATGGGATGCAGAAAGTGACAAAACCATCTAATTGCATCATAAATGTATGAAACAATTCATTGAAGGGAATGGGAAAAAAAAAAGATGCTGACCTAAGTAACTTCGGAAATGAGTGAAGTCTTTTAAGACTAGAGGCAAAAGAAACCATATATAAGCACTGTAGTTTAGTATGGAGTAGGGGTTATCGATTGTGATATTACTATACATGTATACTATAAATGAATAACTAAGGAAATAGATGGTGGATGGTGGGGACCAGATTTCTCACTGTTGGAATGGGAAATTACAGATAAGTAAAAGTAAGAGACTAGAATGATCCATGTGATAATAGATTAGAGTAGGAGATAGCAGTATGAAGTAATGTTTAGCTTAATATGGATACAGATAGTTATATAAATAAACATTTATAGGTCTGCATATATACATGTGTTAGAATATACATACATTCCCTTGCTCTGCTAGCTGAGAGCACTGACCTCCAGTAGCACCGAGCATACCTAGAGCCCAGATCTTGGTTTCTAATATCATCATCCAGTAAAAGGAACCAGGGATCCTTGGAGAAATAGTTGATTCCAGAAATGGGGCAGAAAATATACAAGATAAATCTGGAGTATCTTATAGTGCCAAGAAGGTCCTACAATTTATATGATAATGCAAAGGACTTAGGATAACCAAAATAATTTTTTAAAAAGAAGAAAGTGGGAAGATTTACCCATCTTATTTAATGACTTGTTATAAAGCTACCGTAATTAAAATAGTTTGGTACCAGTGAAAAGATAGAATTATAGATCAATGGAACAGAAAAGAGAGGCCAGGCATAGATTTACATATATATGATTAATTGATTTTGACAAAGATTCCAGATCAATTTAATTGAGGAAGAAAATTAAATCAATTTAATTGAGGAAGAAAATTCTTTTTAAACAAATGGTGCTGGGGGGCCACCCGGTGGTGCAGCGGTTTAGTTCGCGCTTGGCAGCCCAGGGTTCGCGAGTTCGGATCCCGGGCACCCACGGACACACTGCCTGTCAGCCATGCTGTGGTCGCGTCCCATATAAAGTGGAGGAAGATGGGCACGGATGTTAGCCCAGGGCCAGTCTTCCTCAGCAAAAAGGGGAGGATTGGCAACAGATGTTAGCTCAGGGCTGGTCTTCCCCACACACAAAAAAAATGGTGCTGGATCACCTAGATAATTCCATAAGGAAAACCCCAGACATTGACCTTTTCCTCACATCATACACAAAAATTAATTCAAAATGTAAAAATCTAGAACTGGAAACCTTCTATGTGAAAATACAGGAGAAAATCTTTGCAACCTCGGGGTAGGCAAAGGTTTTTAGAACATAGAATGTATAAACATAAAATAAAATAATGATAAATGGGACTTCATCAGATCTGACATAAGGAGGTGAGATATAATGATAACACCTCTAGTTGGTTACAGTTCTTTGCTTTGAATAGGAAACTGTTTAACATGGAGGCAGAGCGGGGGTATATTAAGGGGCATGTTAGGTATTTAAAGGATATATTAGAGAATACTAGTTGATAGAATAACCCTGAAATTTCAATGGCTTAACAGTAGGTTTTTTTTCCCCCACTCACATAAAATCCAATTGGGTGTGTGTTGGAGGGGGAGTTGCAGGGTCTGTTCCACTCGGGAATCCAGGTCGACAAATGCAGTGGCGTGTTCCACCTGCAGCTTCTAAGGTGACTCTGATGTTTAACATTCAGATGACACACAGGGAAGAGTGTGAGAGCCTCCCATGAGAGGTTTAAAGGGACATGCCTAAAAGTTGTGACATGACTTCTGCCCACATTCCATTGGCTGCAGCTCAGACATATAGCCATACCTAACCGCAGAGCAGGCTGAGAAATGTGGTCTAGCTATGAGGCTGGGAAGAGAATGACATGGGTTTGGTGAACAGTTAGATACTTTCTGCTACAGAGGAGATAGTGAACGGTGCTTGTTTTTGCCTGCCCGGAATCCACTTTCCCTTCTTCTGGTTAAAGCAACCTGATTTTATTTGCAGTGTCACAGTAAAAGTCTATGTCTTTGGGTGGGGCCTCAATGTGTCACATTATTTAATCAAGCTAACTGAAGCCGATGACCTTTTAGCCCAGAATTTTGTTGGAACTATTGAGAATTACTAAGCTGGTAGTATGTACACGTGGAGCTGATGGTGGCCATCTCCACCACCACTTATGGAGCAAGAACCTGATTTAGAAAGGAGCCAACAGAGATGAAAGAAGAGCAAGAAGAGATGGAGAGAAAAGAGTGCTGATGACATTGCTTGAGCTGCTGGATCCACTTGAGCCTGCAGCAAACACTACGCTTGAACTTTTAAGTTATATGAACCAATAAATTCCCTATTATTGATTAGAACAATTTGAAATAGTTTTCTGTCATTGGCAACAAATAGTTCGTCACGATACAAGGAGTAACTGGAACTAGGATCCAGATAGAGACAGAGACGAGCAAAAAAGACAACCTCTGATTGGGTCAGAGCAGCTAGTGGCCGGACTGGGCTCAAGACCATGCTCTTTTTCCAAAGGGTCAATGGCATGAGAACTTGGAGTTGTGTAACAGGGCAGGTGGCTGATCTGAGACACAAATAGAACCAACTGGAATTATTTAGTTTCTGCTCACATAAACACCTGGTGATACATTCACTCCAGGGACGTAGAAGCAGAACATTCTGATTCCTCTCACTGAATGGATCAATTGCCAGGGCACGATCTCCATGTGTCCCACGATGAAGCAGGGCTGGAACTGCAGCTTTCAGAGGAAGCCAAGTCCTTCTCCCTTCAGAGCAACTCATGGGCAATTACGCAGCATGGAGGAAATCCCACAACATTTAAACAAATTATTCTTATAGGAAGGCACTTTCTGGGGAGTTTGAAATTAGTATGTATGTATCTATACCGAGAGAAGTTAATTGACTAACCACCATAATTTACCACTCTTGATCTAATAATACCTGGTCAGAATGATTTAAATCTGAAATTACACTCTGACTGACAGTACCTGTTTCAGATGCCAGGGAAAAGCAATTTAAAAGAACCAAATGTTCAGTCTCCCTGTACAACAAGGAAAGAATGCCCATTCATAATTGAAATGGCAACTGACCATGCTAGGTATCACTTTTTTTTTGAATGACACAATGAACAACTAATTTGTCATTGTTTTAACCATCAACATGACATCATTTCAGCTGTTAATCCTTTGGTGTCATTCTGGTCACACTTAATCAGACTTTATTTTGTGTACATCAAATTTCCATTTGCAGTGATAGCGCTCTAATTATGCCGTCACATAGATCATTTATCAACTGGAGTCTCCACTGCCTGAAAATATTAATATGATGCAGTCACTGTGTTAAGATCTGTTTTGCTTTTTCTTACTGCCTCTTGTTCATTTCATCTTACATATTTGTACTGGGGTCAAATTCAATTAGTTTCTGAAACAGGGTTACTCATTATGATTCATAAATATTACCTGCTACTACTCAATGGGAGATATGCTTTACTATTTGGGGGACTGTGGTTTCTTTTACTTGATTCCTTTTATTTAAAAATCGTCAACATGCTTCAAACAGTAAATTGTGTTTTCAAGAGATTCATATCCTATTCAAGCTCCTGTAGTAACAATTTCCACTCACAGCAAATGTAGAGGCTTTCTATCCCATAAGTAGTTTCTCCAGTCTCTGAGGCTAATCAAGTTATGAAATTAAAAATACAGATGCATTTGCACTCATTAATTCATTCAACAAATATTTATTGAGGAAGTACTATGTGCCAGGCATTGTGTTGCATGCTGAGAAGAGGAACTAGAAAAATAAAACAAACACTGTCCTTATTGGGATAATTGTGAAAAGGCTGTAGGAACTTTCCCCATGAAGGACTATTACTGTGTAAATATTCTTGAGAATAAGGAGGTTATACCCACTTTATAGAATAGGAAAGGCCTAATGAAATACATGTACCTTCCGCACTGGTAATTAGGTACACTTTTACCCCTTTCAACATCAATTTTATATCATTTTTTGTAAGCAATAAATATAGTATCAAATTTGAAACTTTACCTAGTGTCACTTGTTAATGTTGAGTTAATTCTTGCAATGAACACAAAGTATGCACCTGTTGTTTGCTAAGGGAACCACAAAGGAAATAAAAAGCACAGATTCTATTGTTGAGAATGTACCATTCTCGTTAAAAAAAAAAATCTGTAGAGTCAGCATGTTTTTGGGCAAGACGTGTTCATTAAATAGAACTGTCATTTCAAATTATCAACCAATCATTTGATCACTTTTTTTCTCCTGGAGGCATTCAAAAGACTGTCTTGAGAACTCGTCTGGCAGAATACTGGATATTTCTGAAAAATTCATATCAAGAGAAAGATGACATGTTAATATCTCCGAAAATAATAAAAGAATGCTGAAAGTCGACATTCTGCCCACGTCTGGGAGGGGAAGTAGCACTCCCTGTCAAGGGAGAATACCAACTTCCCAGGATGTCGTGCAAGACGTTAAAAGGCAGATTAAGGATATTTTAAAGGGAATACTATTGGAAGAATTACTGGGTTTCTCTCCAAATTACTACCTCCCAATAGTATTGTCTCCTTTTGTCCAGCTCCATTTCTGAGACAATATCAAAGCAAGAGCATGAAGGGCGAAGGAAGAGATTTATATAAAATAATCTTTTTCATATGTCAACCAGCACTACAACCTGGCAACAGACAGTGCCTCAATATAACATCAGCCAGCATAGCTGGAAAATATTATGTAGAGAATAAAGTGCTTCAAAACACAGAATTTCTTCTCTCACTGCATTCATTCCTGATTCCGACAGTGACAGCTGTTGAGTCTCAGTTTCGGAAAGTGAAAGCACCAGGAGTGGGTGAACGTTATGTTTGGTTCACCCGGCATTTACCCATCCCCGCTTCTGTCACCAGGATTTTCTTCTCAGAGCCCATAGCTGACATTGTCTCCATCCTTGTGACTCCGTGAGACTCACACTTCTCTCATACAGCTCAGGACTGAGCAGGTATCCCAGGCCTGGGGACAGAGTCTGCAGTGCCCAGTGGTCACTGGGACCCTGGGCAGATGGCCCAAGCTGGCAACAGACAGCTTCCAACTTGTGACTTCATTTGGATCTCCTGGGAAATGAGATCTGTCTTTCCACTGGGGTTTCTGAGAATGTAAGGCTTGGGCTTTAGCTGTCATCTCATCACCATATGAGGTGCGCTTGTCACAGAACAAAGCTAATACAATGGAGGACAGAGTTCAGAAATCTTGATGCGAAGCCTGACATAATACATATTTAGACCTTTCATTTACTTTAATAATTATGCTAATTAATTAATTTTTATTTATTTTTTAAGCCAGATTGAAATGACTTTCTATCTTTCTGCCATTTGCAGTTGAGTTCTGGAAAACACAATGTATATATGCCATAGTCAAATGAAAGACGACCTTAAAACCTGATTAACAGGCGTTGCTTATGGAGTCTGGCTGCCTAATTTTCAAATCTCAAAGCTGCCACTTATCATGTAACCTTGACCAATGGATTTAACCACTCTGAACATTAGGTACCCCCATATACAAAGCATAGGCCCCAAAATCGTACCTTGCAAATTCTATGAGTATTTAATCAGGACATAGAGAGAGGCTGAGTTACACATTTTAATCCACGTAAATGGCTCCTTCTGGAATGTCCTCTAGAAGACACGATTTGTATAGAATACAGCGTGAGGAGTGTTGACACCAGGAATTGCATAATGGAGCAGCCTTAAAGATGGACCTAAGGTCACCTAGATCAGTGCACTCACAAATATTTTCCTTCCCGTGGTTGCCAGAATGTCAGACCCGGGAGCAATCCAAACGATCACGTCATTTAACTACTTCAATATAAGAAGGAGAAAACTAAGGTCAAGAACAGGGAAGGGAGTCATATGGCCAGTTCCTGGCAGAGATCAGCCTAGATTTCAAGCTCCCCGCCTCCTTATAGAGTGTTCTTTCTATTATATCCCTTTAGTTGCAACAACTTGGAAGACAATGGTGTTGCACTTAAACCCAGATCGAGCAACTCTGTTGAGAATGCGACCAGCTGGCTTGCTTATTTCTAGAGTCAAAAAAATTAGGAAAACAAAGAAATGACGTTGGACTAACCTTTTGCAGGTGAAGCTGAGTGTCGTTGCTATGCAACTCGACAGCGAGGATTTACAGTCTGCAGGAGTTGAGTGGGAAGCAATGGAGGAATCTGACTGAAAGCTGAGGTCTGAGTGAATAATAGAAGTGGGTGGGACAACCGAGTCTGCCTTTGCTGCACACATTTCTCATGGAATATGAATGGTAAAAAACATTTAGCTTTTCAGAGTTTTGGGGGCCACATGTTTAGCTAAAATATTTAGGTAATTGTTCTTATTTTCTTTTTCTAATCGACTATGTAGACACAGCCCATCACAGATAAGAAGTGTATTATCTTTATGAGATTCCCGCTTTTCCACTTTGAAATTCAATCCAATATTGAGACTGAAAATAGGGTCAACATAATCCCAAAGTAGTGGCCACTATGTTTTCTTTTAAAAACAAACAAATCAAAATTACATGGTTAATGAAAAAACACGAGGCAAATCAATTTTTTGATGCAAACAATGAAGAGAGAGAAGTTTACAATTTTCAATAATTATCTGATACACACAAGTAAATTTAGGTATTATTGAATTACCATTTTTTTTAAATTCTTTATAGAGATATTTGAACATTCAGTCAGCCATCTATTGACTATGGAAATATGCAATTGCCATCATTTTCCACCAACTCCTTTTCATGTTTCCCTTACTCTCTTGTAATTTCTCTTCCTTGAAAAGCGCTGGGAGTTCTTTACAACCTCATTAGTTGCCAAAGCCCCAGTGTCCTTGGCCTACTGTGTTTTACTTCTCATGTTGAAGAGCATCATTAACTAAGCTTTGTTTTTCTCCAACATTACATCAAAACTCATCTGTAACAGATCTAATTCTGCCAAGAATGTGCTCTCATCTTAGGATCTCACCAAAAACAAACAAACAATCAAGAGGCAAAAAAATCTAGCTCTTGAGAAGATGACAGGTAGTTCTCTGTCTCCTGGTTTCTAATTTGCAGTGTGAGGTCACTTCTAAGTATTATTACCAATAAATTCGTTTCAAAACTTAATGTTCTACTGAGGCTCTAACATATGTAGGACTTGAGCCTCATTTCTAAAAATACAGTAGGCCAGATATCCTAAAATCCTTCCTGCTACAAAATGTCTAAAACTCTGAATAAAATATATTCTAAAATAGCTCTTTAAACAGATCACTGTGATATGAAGTGGGGCCTACGTGCAGAAGGGCACTGAGGCAAGAAGTTGCCCTAAAGGCTTCTGCCAATCTCATGAGTTACATGAAGTATTCAGTTGAGTGTCTTGAGGAAGATAAGACACTGGCCTTAGTCCCTTGGAAGGCAAGGAGTTGGCACAGGGATTCTTCTATTTTCTGGAATCTCCAATTGTTGTATCTTCAGTGATAAGCTAAAATGAAGAACAATCTATCCCATTTCACAAATGGAGTTGTCAAAGACGCTTGCTGGGTAAGTTTTGACTCTACCTGCAGGGGAACATCTGTTTTTCTTGAAATGTGCAATCTACAACTGGCCCTTACATGGATTTAGGGTTTGAATTCACTTTACCCATGTGATATAAAAATTTCAATCCTAGAAATTCTTTTAAAGCGGTCTTGGTGTAGCAGAGCCTTCAGATGTCCACTAACAAACGCAAATCCTCACTGGGTAGCACGTTCTCAAACCAGGTCTCGGGGAATTCCCAGAGGTAATGTTTTAGCAAGCGTGTGATCATATTGAACATCATAAAACATGGGGAAACAAGGGAAAATCAGAAGACGTCACAAATAGCAGTATCAAGTCCATAATATTTTATATATTGAAAGTATCAAATATAGAATAAAATAAATGTATTACATTTGTTTAAAGAAATAAAAGAACAACTTGAAAATATTAATGGGAATAAGAAAATTAACTATGCATACATTGAAAAAAAAGAAAGAATACTTCTCAAATGAAAAGTAGATTTCATGTTAATTGAAATGAAAAAAATAAATGTATGGGTTAATAGTAAATCTGACAGATGAAGAGAGAATTAGGGAATCCAAAGATTGATATAAACATACAACTGATGCCTAAAATGTCAAAGCAATAGAAAAATATGACAAGACAGTTAAGAGCATGCAGGACAGAAAAAGTTTTGCATGTTTAACCAGAGTCCTAGAAAGAGAAAATGGAGAGAATTAGAGAAAGAATATGTGAGAAGAAAATGGATGAGAATTTTCCAGATGTTATGACAGGCATAAATCATTAGACCATTGTAGTAAAACTGCAGAACACCAAACACTAAAAGATGACTGTATGAATAGCCAGAATGAATAGAAAAGTGCCAAGAAAACGAGGCTGAGTAGGTCAACAGCTAACTTTTCCCATTTATAAGGGAAGCCAGATGACACACAAACAATATCTTCAAATGATGACAAAAAATAATCACTATCAATTTAGAATTTATGCTCAGTGAAATAATCTTTGAAGAATGAGGGTAAACTAAAAACATTCTCAGATAAAAACTGAAAGAATTTACTAACCTAGACAATCACCTCCAAAGGATATCCTTTACAAAGAAAGAGTATGATGTGCGATAAAAGATCTGAGGCGCAAATGGGAGGAGCGGAAAAGAGATATTGGTAAACCTGTAGATAAATCCATATCAAAGTGAAAATGTGTGCATATAACAACAGTAATAATGTATAATTTGTAAGAAACAAGTTACAGAACTAAAACACTGCACAGCACCTTCTGCTCTGAGAAGGGAGTGATCAGAATTAGTGAATTCTAGGCTACTTCAAAAGTACAGAGAGGGGATTAATTTTAGATTTAATTATATGTGCATGTTAAAATTTCAAGGATAAAAATGAAGCATAAAGAAAGAGGGTGGTTAACTTCTAAACCAGTAGAAGAAAAAAGTGTTAGATTAAGCAAAATAAATAAATTAATTAAATACTCCAGTATGATGAAAGGAGCAACAAAAATGAAACAGAGAAAATTAAAATAACAGAATGAGATTGAGGAATAAGCACGTATACATCAGGAATGGCAATATATGTAAACTTATCTGATTAAGAGACAATGATTGTGAAACTGTGATAAAAATTTCCAACTACATACAGTTAACATGAGACAGATTGAAACAGAAGAGTAAGTTTGAAAGAAAAATAATGAGGAGAGATATAACACAAAATATTAATCAAAATTTTTGGTGGCAATATACTGAATGAAATAGACCTTCAGGTAAAAATCATAAAGATAAATTGCACAAGTATGCTACCATAAAAATTTTCAATTTGCCAAGAACATAAAAGAAGTTGAAAATTATATGTCTCTAACAACATAGCTTCAAAATATATAAAGCAAAATAAGATAAGAATACAAAAATAAATTGATAAATTTTAATTAAATGTCATCTAATGGACGTGTATTGAACCCTGGACCCAACAATTAAATAGTACACATTATTTTTTCAAATCCACAGAGAATATTTACAAAAGCAGCAAAAAATATATTAGAACTTATGGGATGCAGTAAAGAAGAAAATATAGAGCCTTAAATTGGTTAAATGAGAAAAAGAAAGGATATAAATTTATAGAGAAAAGAGGTTAACTACACAGATATTATAGTTAAAGAGGATCATCAACATTTTTTTTGGAAAGATCAATAGCTTAGGTGATTTAGATAAAAGAAAAATATACAAGTAGCTGCAACAGAATTTCATAAACAATAAACAGGTGATGGGGAAGGAGGTGCTTCTTTTGTTATTCTGTATATACTTGTATGATTGAACGTTCAATAATAAAACAAAATTTAAAATGACAAACACCCCCAAAATGCATACAGGATCTGTTTCTTCTTTTTTTAATAGTTACTCTTAGTGATACGACACTCTTTCCATAAATATAGCTTTATACTACAGCTAGCCTGTAAAATAGTGCATTGTTTCTTTTTGTAACTCCTCTTTCAGCTTCTGTGACAATCTAGTTTTCTTCCTTCCTCACTTTTTTCAGTCTCCATTGCTCTTTGCTCCTCTTCTACTTTACCTGTAGATTTGGGGGGTTTTCTCGTCTTCCTCCTAACCTCTTCTCATTTCTTTTCTCACTATGATCTCAGTAAGGACCATGAGTTGAACATCATCTCTAATTTAATGGCTGTGAATGTCTGTTTTTATTCCTGACCTCTTCTCTGACTTCCTGACATATTCCAATTACCTTCCAGAAAGAGGTGAAAGTTTTTTAAATGTCCCCAATGTCTAGACAAGTACTGAAGACATTTCTGAAATTCTAGATAAGAAATTCTAGGATAAGAAAAAAAACTTGCCAATGATCTGATCAAAGAAAAAAATGCTAATAAAATAAAGGAGAGAGAGAGAGAGGGAGGGAGAAGGAGAGAGAGAGATTGATTGGCATATCCTACATTCTTATATGTTAAAAGGAATTCCCATGAGTCTGAGTATTTTGATACTCAAGAATTTTAAGCTCAGAAGTTCAATTTGCAAATGCAATTGAGAAGTGTTTTCTGATGAGTAAGTTCTCAGAAAGTATTACATTTAGTATCCTTCCTGAAAAAAATCTCTCCATCATTTTAGCCAGACATAAAAAAATGAAAATTTAAAAAATGGAATTATAAGACATGTAGCAACAAAGTAAATAAGGAAAAATGTTGCCTCAGTTATTGTTAACAAGGTTACAAAATTCACTGAAATATTAAAATAACTATTTTAAAAAGATATTTAAAGAAAATTATAATAATATTGTGGTGACAATAATAAGTAATAAAAATACCTTAAATATTTCATCTTTTGAAAGCTAATAGATGTTTTAATCTTGATGATTTTATTTTGTTTTATATTGAACCGGAAAAACTGTTAGAACAGAAATGGGGTAAAGTTTCAAATCCTTAGATAAAATAAATAGAAAAAGACACAGAAAGCATTTGAAAACAGAGACGGGAATGATGAAAAGAAAAGGGAAAACCTAAAAGAAGTTCATATAAACAGAATCACACAAAATGTACTCTTTATAAGGTTTCTTTCTCCCAGAATAACGTTTTTAGATTCCACCATGCTGTCGCGTATATCACTAGTTTGATTCTTTTATTGTGGAATAGTATTCATTTTATGAATATCGTAAAGTTTGTTTCTTCTTTCTTCTGTTGACAGTCACCTGGGATATTTCCAGGTTTAGGCTATTATGAATAAAGCTTCTGTAAATTTTCTCATACAAGCCCTTTTGTGAACATGTGTTTTCTTTTCAGTCTTGGGTAAATTTCTAAGAGAGGCATTGCTGGCTCCCAAGGAAATGTACGTTTAATTTTATTAGAAGCTACCAGAACTTTTCTCAAAGGGAGTGCACTATTTTACATTCCCATTAATGGTGTATGAGAGTTCAGGATGCCCCACATCCTCACCAACTTTTTTTTAAATTGATGTTATAATAGTTTATAATATTGTGAAATTTTAGTTGTACATTATTATCAGTCACCATATAAATGTGTCCCTTCACCCTTTGTGCCCACCCCCATCCCCCTTCCCCCTGGTGACCACGAAACTGTTCTCTCTGTCCGTGTGTTAGTTTATCTTCCACATAAGAGTGAAATCATGTGGAGTTTGTCTTTCTCTGTCTGGCTTATTTCGCTTAACATAATACCCTCCAGGTCCATCCATGTTGTTGCAAATTGGACGATTTTGTCTTTTTTTTATAACTGAGTAGTATTCCATTATATATATACATATATATATACCACATCTTCTTTATCCAATCAACAGTCGAGGGACACTTGGGTTGCTTTCACTTCCTGGCTATAGTGAATAAACCTGCAATGAACGTATGCCTCTTTGGATTGTTGATTTCAGGTTCTATGGGTGAACACCCAGCAGTGGGACAGCTGGATCATAAGGTATTTCTATTTTTAATTTTTTGAGGAATCTCCATACAGTTTTCCATAGAGGCTGCACCAGTTTGCATCCCCACCAGTAGTGTATTAGGGATCCCATTTCTCCACAACCTCTCCAGCATCTCCTATTTTTTGTCTTGGTGATTATAGCCATTCTAACGGGTGTAAGGTGATATCTTAGTGTAGTTTTGATTCGTATTTCCCTGATGATTAGTGATGTTGAACATCTTTTCATGTGCCTGTTGGCCATCTGTATATCTTCCCTGGAAAAATGTCTATTCATATCCTCTGCCCATTTTTTGCACAGGTTGTTTGTTTTTTGTTGTTCACTTGTGTGAGTTCTTTACATATTATGGAGATTAACTCCTTGTCAGATGTATGATTTGCAAATATTTTCTCCCAGCTGGTGGGTTGTCTTTTCATTTTGATCCTGGTTTCATTTGCCTTGCAGAATCTCTTTAGGCTGATGAAGTCCCACTTGTTTATTTTTTCTTTTGTTTCCCTTGTCTGAGGAGACATGGAATTCAAAATGATCCCTCTATGACCAATGTCAAAGAGTGTGCTGCCTATATTTTCCTCCAGGAGTTTCATATTTTTAGGTCTTATCTTCAAGTCTTTGGTCCATTTTGAGTTAATTTTTGTGTATGGTGAAAGAAAATGGTCTATTTTCATTCTTTTGCATGTGGCTGTCCAGTTTTCCCACCACCATTTATTGAAAAGACTTTTCTCTCTCAATTGTATGTTCTTAGCTCCTTTGTGGAAGATTAGCTGTCCATACATGTGTGGTTTTATTTCTGGGCTTTCAATTCTGTTCCATTGATCTGTATGTCTGTTTTCGTACCAGTACCATGCTGTTTTAATTATTATAGCTCTGTAGTGTATTTTGACTTCAGGGATTGTGATGCCTCCATCTTTGTTCTTTTTTCTCAGGATTGCTTTAGCTATTCAGGGTCTTTTGTTGCCCCATATGAATTCTAGTATTCTTTCTTCTATTTCCATGAAGAATGTAGGTGAGATTCTGATTGGGATTGCATTGAATCTGTAGATTGCTTTAGGTAGTATGGACATTTTAATTATGTTTATTCTTCTAATCCATGTACATGGGATATCCTTCCATTTCTTTATGTCATCATCAAT
Organism: Tapirus indicus; assembly: GCA_031878705.1. Classification (NCBI taxonomy): domain Eukaryota; kingdom Metazoa; phylum Chordata; class Mammalia; order Perissodactyla; family Tapiridae; genus Tapirus; species Tapirus indicus. The sequence continues at coordinate 49,463,115 of CM062929.1, forward strand.
TTCTTTCAATAATGTCATATAGTTTTCATTGGATAGGTCTTTCCCCTCCTTGGTTAAATTTATTCCTAATTATTTTATTCTTTTTGTTGTGATTATAAATGGGATTGTCTTGAGTTCTCTTTCTATTAGTTCGTTATTAGAGTATAGAAATGCAACTGATTTTTGTAAGTTGATTTTGTACCCTGCAACTTTGTTGTAGTTGTTGATTATTTGTAATAGTTTTCCAATGAATTCTTTAGGGTTTTCTCTATATAAAATCATGTTGTCTGCAAACAGTGAGAGTTTCACTTCTTCGTTGCCTATTTGGATTCCTTTTATTCCTTTTTCTTGCCTAATTGCTCTGGCCAAAACCTACAGTACAATGGTGAATAAGAGTAATGAGAGTGGGCACCCTTATCTTGTTCTTGTTCTTGTTCTCAGAGGAATGGCTTTCAGTTTCTCCCCATTGAGTATGATGTTGGCTGTGGGTTTGTCATATATGGCCTTTATTATGTTGAGGTACTTTCCTTCTATACCCATTTTGTTGAGTTTTTATCATAAATGGATGTTGGATCTTGTCAAATGCCTTCTCTGCATCTATTGAGATGATCATGTGGTTTTTATTCCTCGTTCTGTTAATGTGGTGTATCACATTGATTGATTTGCAGATGGTGAACTATCCCTGTGTCCCTGGTATCAATCCCACTTGATCATCATGTATGATCTTTTTAATATATTGCTGTATTCAGTTTGCCAATATTTTGTTGAGAACTTTTGCACCTATGTTCATCAGTGATATTGGCCTATAATTTTCCTTCTTTGGATTGTCCTTGTCTGGCTTTGGTATCAGGTGATGTTGGCCTCATTGAATGTGTTAGGAAGTATTCCATCCTCCTCTATCTTTTGGAATAGTTTGAGAAGATTAGGTATTAAATCTTCTTTGAATGTTTGGTAAAATTCTCCAGAGAAGTCATCTGGTCCTGGAGTTTTATTTTTTGGGAGGGTTTTGATTACTGTTTCTATCTCTTTGCTTGTGCTTGGTCTACTCAGATTCTTTATATCATTTTGATTCACTTTTGGGAGGTTGTGTGAGTCTAAGAATTTATCCATTTCTCCTAGATTGTGCATTTTTTTGGCATATAGTTTTACATAGTATTCTCTTATAATCCTTTGTATTTCTGTGGTATCTGTTCTAATTTTCTTCTTTCAATTCTAATTTTATTTATTTGAGCCTTCTCTCCTTTTTTCTTAGCGAGTCTGGGTAAGGGTTTGTCAAGTTTGCTTATCTTCCCAAAGAACCAAGTCTTTGTTTCATTGATCCTTTCTACTGTTTTTTGGTTCAATTTCATTTATTTCTGCTCTAATTTTTATTATTTCCCTCCTCCTGCTGACTTTGGGCTTTGTCTGTTCTTCTTTTTCTAATTCTTTTAGGTGTAGGTTAAGGTTGCTTATTTGATATTTTTCTTGTTTTTTAAGCTGGGCCTGTATTGCTATGAGTTTCCCTCTCAGGACCACTTTTGCTGCATCCCATATGAGTTGGTATGCTGCAATTTCATTTTCATTTGTCTCCAGATATTTTTTGATTTCTCCTTTAATTTCTTCAATGATCCATTGGTTGTTTAGTAGCATGTTGTTTAGCCTCCACCTCTTTGTCTCTTTCCCATTTTTTCTTGAGTTGATTTCCAGTTTCATAGCATTATGATCAGAAAAGATGCTTCTTATGATTTCAATCTTCTTAAATTTATAGAGGCTTGCCTTGTTTCCCAACATATGGTCTATCCTTGAGAATGTTCCATGCACACTTGAGAAGAATGTGTAATCTGCTGTGTTTGGATGGAATGCTCTCTATATATCTATTAAGTCCATCTCATCTAGTTTTTCATTTAAGTCCACTATTTCCTTATTGACTTTCTGTCTGGATGATCTAGCCATTGATATAAGTGGGGCTTTAAGATCCCCTACTATTATTGTGTTGTTGTTAGTATCTCCTTTTAGGTTTGTTAATAGTTTCTTTATGTACTTTGGTGTTCCTGTGTCTGGTGCATATATATTTATAAGTGATATGTCTTCTTGGTGGAGTGTCCCTTTTATCATTATAAATTGCCCCTCTTTGTCCCTCATTACCTGTTTCATCTTGAAGCCTACTTTGTCTGATATAAGTATGGCAACACCTGCTTTCTTTTGTTTGCCATTAGCTTGGAGATTGTCTTCCTTCCTTTCACTCTGAGCCTGTATTTGTGTTTAGAGCTGAGATATGTTTCCTGGAGGCAGCATATTGTTGGATCTTGCTTTTCAATCCTTCCTGCCACTCTGTGTTTTTTGTTTGGAAAATTCAATCCCTTTACATTTAGTGTGATTATTGATATATGATAGCTTAATGTTGCTTTTTTATCACTCATTTTCTGGTTCATTTGCATTTCCTTTGTTTATCATCCTGTGTGTTTTGGACTACCAATTCAGTTTGGTAGTTCTGTATCATGGTTTTCTTAGATTTCTGTTTATTTATCAGATGTGTCTCTGTTCTGATTACTAGTTTAGTGGTTACCATGAGGTTTGTATAGAAAATATCAGAGGTGAGATTGTCCGTTTTCTGATGGCTTCTTATTTCCTTAGACTAAGTCGATTCCCTCCCTTTCCTCTTCCCTTTCTAAGTTGTTATTGTCACAACTTATTCCATCTTGTGTTGTGAGTGTGTGTTTAAAGTAATGAGGTTATATTTATTTCTGGTGTTTTCCTTTCCTTAATCTTTGATGTTATAATTAAGTGTTTGTTAACCTATTCTGATCGAGTTGCAATTTTTCTGATTTTGTCTACCTATTTTCCTCTTTGCTCAAAGCTTTGCAACCCCTTTCTCTTTTTTTCAGGCATGAGGGCTTTCTTGAGCATTTCTCGTAGTGGGTGTCTTGTGGCAATGAACTCCCTTAGCTTTTGTTTATTTGAGATAGTTATTATTTCTCCATCATATCTGAAGGATATTTTCACTGGATAGAGTATTCTTGCCTGAAAGTTTTTGTCTTTCAGAATTTTGAATATATCATCCCACTCTCTCCTAGCCTGTAAAGTTTCTGCCAAGAAATTGGCTGAGAGCCTGGCAGGAATTCCTTTGCACGTTATTTATTTATTTGTCTTACTACTCTTAATATTTTTTCTGTATCATTGACTTTTGCCAGCTTTACTACTATATGCCTTGGAGACGCTGTTTTCATGTTGATATATTTAGGAGATCTATTGATTTCATTCACTTGTATTTCTAGCTCCTTCCCCAGGTTTGGGAAGCTCTCGGCTATTATTTCTTTGAACAAGCTCTATGCTCCTTTTCCCCTCTCTTCTCCCTCTGGAATTCCTATAATCTTTATGTTGCATTTCCTAATTGAGCCAGATATTTCTTGGAGAATTTCTTCATTTCTTTTTAGTCTTAGTTTTCTCTCCTCCTCCATCTGGAGCATTTCTGCATTCCAAACCTCAATATTGCTAATTCTTTCCTCCATATCATCAGCTCTGTTATTTAAATATTCCAGATTTTTCTTTATCTCCTCCATTGTGTTTTCCATCTCCAACATCTCCAATCTCTGATTGGTTTTTCTTTATAGTTTCAATCTATTTTGTGAAGAAGTTCCTGGTTTCATTATAGTTTGTTGAGCATTTTTATTATAGCTGTTTTGAATTCTCTGTCCTTTAGGTTATAAATTTCTGTGCCTTCAGGATGATTTGTGGGTGCTTGTTATTTTCATTCTGGTCTGGAGATTTAATATATTTTTGCATACTGCTTGAGGGCATGGGCTTATTTTTCCTCATTCTGAAAATATATGGTTGCAGCTTCCACCTGACACCATGGGGTGGAGGTCAAGAGCTGTGTATTCTATGCCTGTCAAAATCCGTGGGCTCTCTGGGTGACTGGCTGTGCTGGTGCTCGGGGTGCGGGGAGGGGCTCTTTCTTTTTCCTACATGATCCCAGGGGCTTCTTGCTTTTCCTTTTTATCTGCTCTCCTGGGGTGCTAGCATGATGAAGATATCCCTGCAAGAGTTCAGTCCCCTCTGTATGAGAATTTCCCACAGGCTGTGAGAGAACTTGGAGAGTGACAGTTTTGTCAAAGAGGGCCACCCCTCCCTCCCACCCTGAGAGCTGTGTGGTCCCAGTCCCAGGGTCACTGTCATTGGGGAAGGAGAGGAGTTCTCCTTAGCTCCTTCCACTTCCTCCAGGGGTACCAGCACTTCCACCTTCAGATGTATGGCTGCATGGGTCTCTTAGATGTCTTTTCTGTTGTGTGAATGTCCTCTGTTGGTAATTGATGTCCTTTTTGTTGTATCTTAGAGGGGAAGAGTCTAAGGGGGAAAGCTCACTCCACCATGATGCTGACATCACTCTAACTCCACATCCTCACCAAATTCTGTTGTTGCTGGTTTTTCAAAAATAGCAACTCAGTGGGTGTGAAATATTGTTTGCTGCTTGATGAGGAGTGCTTACTGCCTGTGAAGTATTCTTGCCAGAGGGGATAGCTAGATAGATAGATAGACAGGCATATAGATAGATAGATAGACATAGATAGATACATAGATAGATAGTTGATAGATAGATAGACAGATAGATAGATAGATAATAGATGCAGAGAACAGAGAAAAATGTTAAACTACATCACAGAAATGCAATCAACAAAATCCACACTGTGGGAAATTCTACAGAAAAAAATGATCTTGTTTCTTCAACAAATAAATTGTTGAAGAAAATGAAAAAGGACAAGAGTTGTAGGAGTTGGGGAAGCAAATCTATAGATTAAAAGGGTAGCTGGTAAAGTTTATCTCCTGACGAGTCTATCTGTCACAGGTAAGGTTTATCTGTAGACAAGTTACAAGGGTATTTCCCTTGTAATCACACTGGTTTTCTGCATTTGTTTAATATTTAACAATTGAAAATATTTTTGAGAATAATAATATCTAAGTAACAACAAAAGAACATTTCAATAAAGTCTCTGAACAGAGTGCAATAAATTTATGAATGAAAAGAAAAAGGAAAATAAATCAAACCAACTGAAAAATCTTAAAAGGTGAAAACCACCCCACAACACTGAAACTTCCATAACCACTTATCACAGGAGTCGAAATTTTGAAAGGTGCATACATACATCATTGACATCACCAAGTAATGCCACCTTGCTTTTCAAAGTAGCTATGGCAATTCACACTCCCAAGGAAAGAAATCACCACTTGGCATCATCTGACTCTTGAATTTTTGCAAATATAACATGTATAACTTGGTATTGCATTGTGGTTTTGATTTGCATGCATGACTACGAATGGTTTTGAGAATATATTACTGTGTTTACTCACCATTCCTGTTTTTATAATGCCTTTAGTGGAATGGTCATTTTTCTTTTTATTATTGATTTGTAGATGCTGTTTATATTTTCTAGATGCTAATCTTTGTTGGTTATATATCTTGAAAATATCTTCTCCCATTATGTGGTTTGCCTTTTCACCTTTATAATGTTTTTTGGTAAAAATTTATCTTTAACATAATCAAACATATTAATATTTTTCTTTATGGTTTCTCATTTTTGTCATATTTATAATTTAAAATTCCCTATTCCAATGTTATAAGATATTCTCCTAAGGTTTCTTTTAAAAATTAAAGTATTATCTTTCATATTTAAACCATAAATCTGGAATTGATTTTTGTGTCTAGTATGAGCCTGAGATTCAATTTTATATGTTTCTATACAGAAGTGAACCAGCATAATTTATTAAATAGCTCATCATTCCTGCAAAGATCTGCAATGAAGGCTGTGTAATACATAAAGTTTCACATATGTGTGGTTATGTTTTGTGGTTTTCTGTTCTGTTCTATTGGCTTACCTTATTTTGCCAAGTATAGATAAACTTAGGGAATGAATTATTTTAAAGTGAAGGAACAGATAATCCCAGCTTTTTTTTTACATTATACCAGAAAAAGAAAAAAAACTCTATAGAGAGAATGATCCTTATTGCATATTTCAAAAATTAGTACATCTTTTAGAGCAAAATTTGAAAAAAATCACATATATACAAACACACACACACACCCCCCAAAGTATTATCTATCTCTTTTATAACTACAGAAGAATTATACCTAAGTAATTGTTAGTCTACAGAATCAACACAATGGAATAGAAATCACATATATTAACATCATCTCTCTCTTTCTCTCCATCTATATCATTACCAAGTCAGGTTTACTCATGGACTACAAGCATAGTTTATAAAAATGAAATCCATAAATCTACTTTATCACATTAGAAAGTCATACTATAAAATCCATAGGGTCTATATATGAGAAAAAAGCATTTGATAGCATTTAACATCCATCTCTAACAATAAATTATATTAGCAAGCTGGTAATTTAAAAATTATTTGTGATAAAGAAAATCCATCTGAAACCAACAGCCAACATTGTACAAAGACAAATAAAACACAGAGGCGTTCTGACTGAAGTATAAACATTCAATTGCTGTTATCACCACACTAACTTAATCATGTCCTGAAGTCCTAGCCAGTGGAATTATAAAACACCACTAAAAAAATTTAAAAAGTGAAATTATTACCAAGGATTAAACAAAATGCCCATCATTTATAGAAGATATTATTAGCCAAATAAAAATAAAAACACAAGGGAGAGTCAACTGAAAAAGAATTTTAAAAATAGGAGCTTCAATACTTTTGCAAGACTCACAAATAAATATGAAACAGTAATAACATCTCTATATATTAATAATAACTAGGAAGGGCTGATGGGGAAAAAAACAAAAAAAAAAACCCTTCTCTTTGAGCAATACTAACACACGTGAAATACCCAGGGATAATATTAACCCAACATATGATGAATCTGTATGTATAAACTTAAAATTTTTACTGTAAAGAGTACGCAAAAATGGAATAAATGAAAAAATGATTGCTATTCAACTCTGAATATCAGTGGGTGGTGAGAGCCATGAAAAATTTTACTCTATGAAAGAAAGATACATTTTTACCTATAAAATTATTGTCAATTCTTTAAAATGAGGATAATGAGCAAAGTTGCAAGAAAATAGGTCTCATTCTGCTGACAGCATCATGCTTGGCATAGCATTTCTGGAGAGAAGTTTAGAGATATAGATCAAAGGCCCTTATAATGTACACGAATTTTGATTCCGTTTATTTGCTTCCAATATTTTATCACATGAAAATAATCATAGATGAGGATGAACATTATTTATTAGGCTGTCATTAAATGGCTGTGAATAATAACAAAAAAGGTTGAAGATATTTGACATGAATATATTTTAGGGGATTGATTAAATAAATTGTGCAACATTTAAAAAATGGAATATTATATAATTATTTAAAATAGTGTATAGGGGCCAATCCAGTGGCATAGTGGTTAAGTTTGTGTGCCCCATTTTGGCAGCCTGGAGTTCACAGATTCGGATCCCAGGTGCAGACCTATATACCGATCATCAAACCATGCTGGGGAGGTATCCCACATACAAAATAGAGGAAGATTGGCACAGATGTTAGCCCAAGGACAATCTTCCTAAAGCAAAAAAAAAAAAAAAGGGTTGGGGGATTGGCAGATGTTAGCTCAGAACAAATCTTCCTCACCAAAAAAACCCAAAATATATATATAGTGTATAAGTAGCTAATGTCATGGGGAAAATATTCATACCACCTTAAGTAAATACGAGTATGAATTGCTTCTAAAACATGTAGTTCTTTTTTAAGGAGTACATAACCATCTACTGACCTATCAATTGATCTCACGTATAATAAACAGCATGGATTACACTCCCAGTATAAGGCAATGATTGGGATTATAGACTTTGAATTCAGCCAGATATGAGTTTGAATCTTGCTTTACTCTTTACCAGCCATGTAATGGTGAGGAAGTTAATTAATCTCTCCAAGACTCAGTTTACTCATCAATGAAAATAGTATCACATCATTGGGTTGAAGAAAGGACTAATAAGATAATATATATACAATATCTTACATAGTTAATATTCAATATTCCAAAGCTTTCACTACACTACTGTTAGTAATAATAATTGGTTGCATAATTAATAATATAATGCATTTAGCAGTATAAGAAACAAACCATACAATGAATATCATTATATTAAAAAATATAGATTGATGTGTGAACCTTAAGAAAATAATGATATGCATAATTTTCACATTTCCTTGAAAAAGTATGGAGAAATATCACATTTCTCTAGCCCTAAGCAAAAGCTTCAGCAATTTCCCCCAAATTGTAAATTGTGTCAGCCACATTATCTGATTGTCATGCAACAAACATAGCAGCTAACATAAAATGATTAATATAAAAAGATTTCTCCAGCCTTCAGGAAAACAAAAAATGCTTAATTAACTATTGAGTAAGAAGTAATTAAAACTGCAATCAGCAGTTATTTAGAAAATCAACATAATGAAACACTAAATATCAGCATTATGAGGTATGCCCAAAATTGCAATGTGAGGCAAATTCAGCAACAAGGAATTTCATTATTATGTAAGGAAAAATGATAATATGTGAAATAAGGTGAAAACAATGACAATGGAAATTCATGAGAGAAAAAGAATGAATCAACAAAAAAGCAGAATTTTAGCATAAATAGAAATCAGAAATGGTAGTGGATTTATTGATTATGTTTAGCAACTGGTTCTTTATACTTACTAATTCAATGTTTATAACAGCCTTACTAGCCTAATTGAGAAAAACAAGAACTAAATCACAAAGCACAATGTTAAGATGGATAAGAGGGATAGTTTTTCAGATAAACAGAGAATATTAAAGTGTTAGCTTTCCACATTCACTGTTGGAGGGAAGCACTGGGGAGACTGATTTTCTAGATGAAAAAAATGTCTAAAGTGACTCAGGATGTAGAGGACCTAATAGGACATTAACTGTAATGAAAGCTTTTAAAAGTTATCAAAGATATGGCATTTGAAAAGATGCTGCTAAGACCGATGTTGAAGAGCATACTGCCTATGTTTTCTTCTAGAAGTTTCATGGTTTCAGGTCTTACATTCAAGCCTTTAATCCACTTTGAGTTAATTTTTGGGCCAGAGAAAATTAAACAAATGGGACTACATCAAACTAAAAAGCTTCTGCACAGCAAAGGAAACCATCAACAAAACGAAAAGACAACCAAATTGGGAGAAGATATTTGCAAACCGTGTATCTGATAAGGGGTTGATATCCAAAATATATAAAGGACTCATACATCTCAACAACAAAAAACTAACAAGCCAATTGAAAAATGGGCAAAAGGACTGAACTGACATTTCTCCAAAGGAGATACACAGATGGCCAACAGGCACATGAAAATATGTTCAACATCACTAATTATCAGGGAAATGCAAATAAAAACTACAATGAGATTTCACCTCACACCCATCAGAATAGCTATAATTAACAAGATAGGAAATAACAAGTGTTGGAGAGGATGTGGAGAGAAAGAAACTCTCATACACTGCTGGTAGAAGTGCAAACTGGTGCAGCCCCTATGGAAAACAGTATGAAGATGCCTCAGAAAATTAAGACTAGAACTACCATGAGATCCAGCTAGTCCACTGCTGGGTATTTATCCAAAGGACATGAAAACACAAATGCATAAAGATATATGCACCCCTATGTTCATTGCAGCATTATTCACAATAGCCAAGACTTGGAAGCAACCTAGGTGCCCATCAAGGGACAAATGGATAAAGAAGATGTGGTATATATACACAATGGAATACTACTCAGCCATAAGAAGGGATGAAATCTGGCCCTTTGTGACAACATGAATGGACCTTGAGAGTCCATTGCTTAGCCTTGAGGCTAAGTGAAATAAGTCAGAGGGAGAAAGTCAAGTACCATATGATCTCACTCATAAATAGAAGATAAATACAACAACAAACAAACACATAGAGATAGAGATTGGATTGGTGGTTACCAGAGAGGAAGCGGGGAGGGAGGAGAATGAAAAGGGTGATTAGGCACATGTGTGTGGAGATGGATTGTAATTAGTCTTTGGGTGGTGAACATGATGTAATCTACACAGAGGTCGAAATGTAATGATGTACACCTGAAATTTATGTAACATTATAAACCAATGTTGCCACAATTTAAAAAATAAGAAAAATAAAATAAATAAATAAAACAGAAAATGAAAGTTATCAAAGAATTACTCCCTCAAAAAGATCTCTGCACTTGGCTCATTTCCCTGATTCTTTTATTGAATTTATTATTTAAAAGTATATATATTACTGGGAACCTGTGAATGCCAGATATTGCTCCAGGACCCAGGAAGACAGCTATGAGCAAATCCCCACTCTAAGAGGACGGATGAAAACTAAACATGTAGATCTGAAATGTTGGGTGGTGATTAAATGCTACATATGAACAAATCCGAGTGAGGAGTAAGAGTAAAGGACAGTAGCAGAGGCGGTGATTGCATCTGCCTGTCTGGGCTCAGATCCCCATAAACTACTTAGCTGTGTGAATTTGGGCAAGTTACTTCAAACAGCGGTGCCTTATCTTTCTTGTCTACAAAATGGGATTGATAGTACTTACCCCACAGTGTTGTGGTGAGAATTGAGTTAACATGGGAAATCTTTAGAATAGTGCATATAAAAAACATATAATATACTGGCATATTTATTATATATAATAAATATATATGGCATATAATAAATCCTAGATATGTTAGCTTAAGGAAAATGAGGGGATGTTCTTGTACGTAGTGTGCCAGGAAGCTTTTCTGATAAGATAGCATAGAAGAACACCGGACAGAAGCAACATAAGACACTTGGTGGTGATCTGGGATCTGTTTCAAGAGAGAGAAGATTCAGCAGGAAGTCCCTGAGGTTAGAGAACACCTGGTATATTACAGAAACAAGAAAAGGAGCTCGAAGGGGCAGGAGGGAGTGAAGGAGCTGGGAGAAGAGCAGAGAGGAAGGGTGCAGACCAGAGCTATATCATTTAGGGTGACCCAGGAATCTTGGAGAGTTCTCAGCCGAGAAGTGGCATGTTCTGACATATGTTGCCAGGTCCATTCTGGCTGCTCCATAGACAATATACCATAGCAGACTAGGGGTGGAACCTGGGATGTCAATCAGGTCCAGGCAAGAGACGGTGGTGCTTGGACAACGGTCATAGCAGTAGCTGTTCATTTATACTTTCTGAGAAAAGACAATTTCCAGGTTATTTAAACTTTTTTAAAGCCCAGAAGAAAATTGAATTATAAATTTTTCAATTCAGCTAGAAATGCTAGTATTTCCATGTTGCCAAAATCTGAAATAGTATATGCGCATCTATGTACACATGTACACTCGCACATACACAGAAACACAAACTCATAGTCCCATCTCACTTAAAAATTTAGAACAAAGTCATAAATGAAATATTGTCATATTAATACCAGATGTAGCAAAAATACTATGGTTAAATTATAAATAAAAATATAAAATGTCATAGTCAACCTCATTTAGCATTTAATGAAAATACAACAGACATTACTTTTTAGAACTAACGGATAAAATAGGCATAATCATAATCAGCACTATTGTTTAACATTGTTCATCAGATTTTGGCCAAAGCAAAAGACAAGAAGGAAGGAAGGAAGGGAGAGAGGGAGGGAGGGAGGGAGGAAGAATTGAGGGAAGGCAGGCAAGAAGAAAAAAGAATATATCTCAGAGATGATAAAACAAAATGACCCAGTTTTTTAAAAAAGGAAAATTATTTTGTCTAGATAATCCACAAAAATTATTTGAAAAAGCATTAAAAGTTTTAAGATGGGGGCCGCCCGGTGGCGCAGCGGTTTAGTTCGCGCTTGGCAGCCCGGGGTTCGCGAGTTCGGATCCCGGGCGCCGCCGACGCACTGCCTGTCAGCCATGCCGTGGCGGCGTCCCATATAAAGTAGAGGAAGATGGGCACGGATGTTAGCCCAGGGCCAGTCTCCCTCAGCAAAAAGAGGAGGATTGGCGACGGATGTTAGCTCAGGGCTGGTCTTCCTCACAAAAAAAAAAAAAAAAAAAGTTTCAAGAGACTTTAATAAGTGGACCTGTTACAAGTGAAATATATGAAATCAATAGCTCATCCATGTTGTAACAACATTTATCTGATCGTATGGGGAAATGATCCACCTGCCAGAATAAAAAAAGGAAACATGACATCTTATTTAAAATAAAAACTAACAAAGGATCAATATGTAAAATCTCAATAAAGAAAATGAAAAATCATTAGTGAATCTATTATATATTATATACCTATATCACATATTATACATCATATATTTTATAACGTATTATTAGCTATAAGCTTCGTACTCACCTGAGATGACATTTATTGTATATCATTTATCATATATTATATATTATCTACCACAAGGATTGCAGAGAGGAAGGTAATTTGGCATATTTTATAAACATAGTTTATAAGATTATACAATAAATGTCATCTCAGGTGAGTGAGATTAAAAGCAACTCTTATTTTATTCTTTCACCAGTTTTTCAACATTTAGTGTGTACAAGTTGAGCAAATTTTTTAATGATTGAAAATTTCCCACTACTTATCAGTAGCTTGTATATGTCTACATTTTATTCCAGCAGTTTCAATTCCAGATGTGTATTCTGAGGCAAAAAAATCAAAGCTTTACCTTTAAAGCTTTAAAAGTACAAAGATTTAGCTTTAAAGACATGCCCTGAAGTGTTGTTTGTAATACTGAAGAATTAGAAATGATCTAAATGTCTAACCATAGGAGGCTCTTTAAATGATTTTTGTTTCATCCATGCAATGGAATTGTGCATATGTGTGTGTGTGTGTGTGTCTGTGTGTTTATGTCTGTATGCCAGTGTGTGTGTGTGTGTTTCATGAATATCACATGGCCTGGAAAATGGTCTCAATATATTGACCACGAAAAAATGAGTTCAGTGAATAATTTAGGAAACATGTTGTAAAGCATAGTGGAATTTTTATTACATAAATGTTTTGAAAAAAACTAAGGGCATTTAGTGCACCAAAATAGAAAGAACAAAACAAGTTTCAATTCATCCTTTTTTTATACTGTTACATATTTTCTACTGAATCTATAATAGATAGATATCTTTATAATAAAATATTATACTTAAATTTTTATCATTTCTAATCTTTAGAAACTAGGAACATAATAAAATGCCTGAAATAGTAAAATTACCAAGTATACGGTGTTATATTTACATGACAGATAACATTTTTCTATTTTTTATTCTGATAACATTTACATAAGAAGAAGAATAGGACGCTGATGAAACTAGCTGATAACACAGAATCTGTCTGCATTAAAGCAAGTACACCCTGAAGTAGACCTATCAGTTTTTAATGGCAATAAGCAAACGGAAAGTCATCATTTCCAGTTGGGGCCAGTGAAACAGGAACTGATATTTTCAAATTTGCCTCTATTTGGGATTATAAATTCCCAAATTCAGGGGATTATAATTGTGAAATCAGGAAAATCGCCAGGCCTGGGATAGACTTTCCCCAACTGGAAGTTTAAAGGGATGGATTTAAAATCAGGGATCTCAAAGTTAGAAACATAAAAATAATGTTTAAATAAGTTCTGAAAAAAATGCAAAGTTTCCTAACAGTTTTAATGCATTAAGGTGCATCCATTCACTGAGCCACCAAATGTTTATTAATCGTAGTTTTGAGGTAAGAGATGAGGTGGGTGTTACCGATACTAAATAAACAAATGTGTCCCTATCCTTGATGAGTTTATGACTTAATGGAGGGAAAGAGCTAGTATTCACACAGTACTTTATGTTTATAGACATCTCAAGGCTGTGTACAATAATCTCCCACTCACTGATCTTTGGAAGTCTTCCAAGCTATTGAATTCATTGGTCCATTGTGGTCCTTATTCTGCTTGACCTATTGATCACTTTCCACACCTCCCTGAAATACTGTTTCTCTCTTTGCTTCATGACATTGCAGACTCTTCGCTTTTCTCCTAGTGGCCTCACTGAGTTGACTAGCTTCCCTTCCTCCGTCCATCTTCAGAGTGCTGTCCCGGATGCTGTATCCCCTTTAATTCTATGCTTCTTTGGTTATCTGAATTACCTCCGTGTCCGATGGTTCCCAAGTCTACATCTTCAGCCCAAACCTCTCCCGATCTGGATATTAACTTCTTATTTGATATTCCCACGAATTATCTCACAGACATCTCAGAGTTTACATATCCAAACAGGAAATCATCATCTTTCTCCCCAAATCTGCTTCTATTTCAACATTTCAGATCTCAGTAAACAATACCACCATCCAAGAAGTTGCTACAGTCAGAAACCTGCATCATTCTTGTCATCTCCTTATGTCCCCAACTTGATTTACAATCAGTGACCAATTCTTGTCAAGTAAAATTCCTAAAGATCTCTCAAGCATATCTCTTCTGAATCCCACCCTCAGATGTTCTGATTTCAGTGATAAAAGAGAGCACATGGGAATGAATTTTCAAGGCCCTACGTTGGGATTTGTCAGCAGAAAAGAATAAAAGGTTTGCATTATATGGTAAAGTTGCAGCCCAGATCTCCAAACCAACTTATACTAATGTAAAAGGACAAAAAGGAATACTTACATTAATATCAATCATCATTATTAGTTATTACATTTTAAATAATGCTACATTAGCCTGTCTGTCAATAATATTTTCATTTTCCTTTCACATCTGTTTAAGTCATGGCATTTTTCGTGGAATAAAACTAACTTAAAAAAATGCTCTTGGCTCAGCACAGTATGAAACAATGTTTGTTTATTTACAAATCATAGCATATTTAGGAAAAAATGTTGCAAAAGTCATGTTTAAGATACTACACTAAGATTTTAACAACATAACTTATTCATGGATGCTCTTGGCCATTTTCTGTACAGTACTACTCTTCCCCAAAGATGAAGAAATGTGAAGAAAGCCCTTGAAGAGGATCAGGTCATATTAAACAAAATATCTCATGCTGATGATGGAAATCTTTCAAGTTATAACACAGCAACAAAAGACTCATGACAGCTACAGCAGAAATACGGAGGAGAATTTGACAAGATCCAGAATTAATTCGTTATATTCAAAAAGAAACCTGAATATAAATGGGTAATGTTAAAATTCACGAAAGGAACAAATGAATTTGATGACAAAGGGTAAATAGCTCACAGAGTCACAAGCTCACTAGTGAATGACAGAAGGAACAAAATGTAACCTTGCCTGTAAATAATCTGCAATAACATTTGCTCTAGGACCGGCCTGTAACAGAACATCCTACCCAGAATGTTACACATTCTCCCCATAGGTAATGGGATTTTATAAAGAACAACATATTCTTAGATTACCAGAACACACAAAAGCAACTCCTATTTAAATAATAAATGGGATTCAGCTATGTTCATACAATTCAACATGAACAAGAAACAGATACCTTTCTACTTGATGTAAGTCAATAAGATAATTTAAATCCAAAGAATTTACTTCAGTAAAATGAACCATTTTTCTGAAAGTGGCAGTAACTGTTGTTCAGAGAAACTGAGTTACAGGAAAATTTTCTCTTCCTTTTCACCCAGACGCCCCATTCCCAGCAGAGTTTGAGAAGACCCTCTGCCCACCTTTGGTTGGTGCTAATGTAATACGTAACACCATGATCCAACTGCAACCCTTATATGCATTCCACTCTGATCTTTTTGGAAAAGTGAACTAGACCTCTTGAGCTAGTTCTTCTACCAGGGATAGTAAGTAGGCTTCAACCTCTGAGGTAAAACACATAACTATCTGAAGGATGGGATTGAAAAGTATGCCTTATCAGGGCTCAGTAGCAGAGTGCCCAAGTGATTAATAATGCCTGTCATAGGCAAAGGAAGAGTACATGTGCTTCCCTGGACTTGCTGTCCTTCAACTATTTGGATCATGGATTTCTTGGACTCTGGATTTCCTTTTGAACCTTTATTGATACCAGGTTTCTGACCTGCTATTCAAGCTTTTACCCATGGATCAATGACTCAACCATTAATTAGGTCTCTGCTTCAGCATTCTAGTTATCGATGATGGCATGATTACTCTTGTTGTTCTAAAAAAAAGTATCATTTCTCGGAAGAAACAGATGCCTCCAAAGAATGAAGACTAGCAGTTAATCTTTTTGGAGAATTTCTATCTGTGACTTCTATTACCTCTTTCATGTCAAGTATTTAGCTTTCACCTGCACAGATGATTTGGGGCTCTGTACTGACTTATGCTGTATGAAGCTCAGGCATTTTGAAAAGCTGTTGACATTTCTGCATCCAGCTGTCCAAGACTATGTCCTGAGTCTTTGGGAATTTTTCCTGTATGAATCACTAAACAGATTTATGACTTAAATTCTAGATAAATAGTCTCAATTTACCAACATCAATTTCACCAACTCAGACAAATAATAGACTCTAAAAATTAAAGGAGGTAAGATGTCACAACATCTGTTTTCAGTCTTCGTCCCAAAGGTGCTTTATCTCAGCCAAGTTCTACATCACTCACAACAATAATTCAAGCAAGAAGGTGCCCAGAATCCCACAGTGGAGTGCTCAAATTCAAGCTCATGCCGCTATCACCAAACCAGACTCACTTCCTGGATTAGACAGATGTTGGCATGAATGCTGTGAGATTTTCAAGTCCGAATCCCCTTAATAGAGATGCCGAGTTGCTGTATTTAAAAAATTTTTTACCAAATGTTCACATACTTCCTATAACAGCTATATACAATGAGTAGCAAAGTACGCTATTCCTGCACACCGAAAAGAAAATAGTACCAGATAGAGTCTCAAATTGTTTTGTAAATGCAATCATTATCATATAAGTGACGACATGAATTAGTTTCCTCTGGCATGGAACTGGTTGGGCAAAAGTATGCTCAGATATTGTGCTCAACAGAAATAGTTTAAAATCACATTTAAAAACAATCTTCATGTGTATCTGCAGACTAATCCATAATACCTACAAATAAATTACGGTTGGTGAGAAATTATGGTTGATTAACACTGAATTTTATTTTTCAGTTTTAGGGGAATGTAGTTTAATAAATTTGCCAACATTAAATGGGGACTTCCTTATTCCCATATTCCTTGATGTATAATTCTTTTAACTAATTTGCCCAAGATAGTTTGTCTTTTATTTTACTTTGTATTCTCACTGAAAATGATTTGGAAGGCTAGGGTTTGAGCATCAGTTTTAACATTAGCCACTGAGTGATGACGTTGCAACTTTCAACTTTTCTTGTCTCTGTTTCCTCATGGGCAACATTCTCAAAGTTGTCATCACCCTGTGCTTTGACGGCTTGTGGAAATTCCTACCTGCCCATTTGAACTGCTTGACGGTAAGAACCTTATATCTTCAGGACCTAGCATTCTTCATTCAAAATATATTATCCCTCTGCCCACTCTGTGCCAGGCACTGTTCTGGGTGCTGGAGATAGAGCAGAGAAGAAATTGCCCTCATGGGATGTATATTCTAGCATCTGGTAGACTCTTGATTAGTATCTATTACATGAGTCATTCTGTTGATCTATTTTTGGTGTCTCAAACTCAAGTGTCCATGGTGGTAAGCAGGGAAACACAGGGAGCCATCCAGATGGAGCCCGACTTTGGCAACTAGAAATCATACACCTCATCTAAAGAGGGCAGTCACTGCTTAGTCCTAGCTGATTGCTAACATGTGAGAACGTGTACCCAGTACTGCAGACTCTCCTAAATTTTTATAAGAACAGCTGAAAAAGTCAGGTTGTTATGATAAATCTCCCTTTTAAAGAAATTTACAACTAACTAAAGTTATAATGAAATGTTGGGCAAGCAGCCAAACAAAACATAGCTAAGGGTAGATTTGGTCCAGGGTCTATCAGTGTGGGACTTGGAGTAAATGAAGTGAATTTCCACGTTTCCTTCCACCTCCAACATTCTGTAAGTCATAAATCCAAACCTACATATAGGAACTCTTCCATCAGGGAGCAGAATGGTTTAAACATTCTCTCGATTAAACTGAGGAAACTGAATTGGATGACCTCTAAATTCTCTTACAATTCTAGGAACCTACAAGTCAATTTCAAGAAAAAAATGATTGGTGAATTAGTGATAAATATAAACCACAAGAGAAAACAAAAAACAGAAAATGAAGTGTTGTTGTTTCTGATTCACTTTCTTTAGAATTCCTGCTCATTACCAGGCAACTTTAAATTTTTTTAAAAGAATATTTTGGTGCTCTATTGAAGTTGAATTAGCAAATAACACGAGTAACTTTTTTGAAATAGGAAAGACAGAAATATGTCACTTTCAATTCACTGGCAGATTGTTTTGTCAATTAAAAGTATTTAAAACATTATAAGTAGTTTATCTATCATCAGATGTTACCTAATCGAACTAGCAGGTAAACCCAAACAAACCAGAAATCCAGAAGATGGTTTAGAATATTTCTCCACCATTCCTGCATGCCCTCTTTAAGACCTTGCCAAGTCTGCCTCATACGTAGGAGATAAAAAGGTAAACAGTTTTGGTAACAGTGGTTTAGGAAGACAAGAGTTCTGTTCACTCAGCCCATTAGGAAATACAGCTTGAAAAGCATCAAGCAAACTAATTTTCTGGTCTAGGCCCTCTTGACCACCTGGGATTCCATTCTGGACCCACAATTCTTTTCAATCTACACATTTACTCTGGCTAAATAATCTACTCCCATGGTTTCAACTACCATGTTAATGACGCTCAAATACGAGTTTGTATCCAAAGTCTCTTACGACATTCCAAATGGTCCATCGGGGCCTGGACCTATTACCTTTCCCCTTAGAATAGGCCCTTCTCTATTCTCTATCTCAGCTGTTGGAATCATCACATATCTGCTCACTGAAGCCAAAATCTTGGAATTTATCCATGCTTCTCCCCTCACTGTTATTTCCCACATTCAATCAATCACCAGCTCTGCCAATTTTACAGAAAAAGTGTTTGTCCTCCGTTCTTATTACAACATCCCTACTTGCAATCATCATCATCTCTCGTCTTAAATATTTCACTATCTTCTTAATTGGTCCCCTTGCCTCCAGCTATGCCCCTCTCAATACAAACTCCCTTGTGGTTAATCTGAAAAATAAAGCTGATTAGGTGACATTCTGGCTTTAAACTTTCAAAATATCCTAATCATGTATGAAATAAAAATCCACTTTTAAAATACAACACACATGACTCTCCAGGTTCTAGCTACTCCCCACATCTCTATCCTTATTTCTTACTACTGTTTATCTCGTTGCTTCACAAATTAATGGAGATCCTACACACAAATACCAAAGAAACTCAGCATAGCTCACGCTGTTTCTCATCTCTGTGGTAGCCTTTTATCAGGGATTTCAAATAGCCAATTTTTGTTATCCTTTAGATATATCTCAGGCCACATATTCAACTATGTCTCCTCTGACTCCAAAAATAGAGAACTCTCTTTAATGATGATTTTTTAAACCAGCATTATTGAAGAATAATTTACAAACCATAAAATTTACTCATTTTTAGTGTGCAATTCAGTGGTCATTAGTAAATTTACAGGATTATGCAACCATCACCACAACCTAATTTCAGACCATGTCTATCACTCCACAAAGAAACCTCGTGCTCAGCTGCAATCACTCCCTAGTCCCCTCTCCAGCCCCAGGCTAATCTACTTTCTAACTACTGGTCATCTATTTTCTAACTACAGTTTTGCCATTTGCTGGACATTTCATGTAAATAGGATCATGCAATATGTGGTCTTTTGTGTTTTTCTTTCACCTGACATAAGGTTCTGGAGGTTCATTTATAATGTAGTATGAATCTATACTTTGTTCCTTTTAATTGCAGAATGTTATTTCATTGTGTGTACATATTATATTTTGTTTATTCATTCACCATTTGGTGGACATTTGGGTTGTTTCCACTTTTTGATTATTATAAATAATGCTGCTAGCTGGCATTCTCACAGAAGTCCTCACACAGTCTTTGTGTGGACATAAGTTGCCATTTCTCTTGGGTTTACACTTATTGTAAAATGCTTAACATTTTAAGAAACTGTCAGATTGTTTTGTAGAGTGGTCGCACCATTTTACATCCGTGAGATAATAGAAAATATATTTATTGGCCACTGCCCCCTGGTTCCTGGCACAGAGCTCCTGAAACCCTTGTAATTTCCTAAGTGATAAGAGCACTAGAAGCATCTTCTGTTCCAATGAGGTGACTCTGGGTGGGCTCCTGGGTGGCTCCTGGATGGGGGCTGGTCATCAGAAAGAACAAGCATGGTTAGAAGCTTGGAATTTTCAGCCTCACCCCTCATTCTCCAGAGAGGGGAGAGGGGCCAGAAATGGAGTTAATAATTGATCATGCCCATAGGAGGAAGCCTCTATAAAAATACCAGTAGTATGGAGTTCAGAGAGCTTCCAGGGGGGTGAACACATCCACGTACCAGGAGGGTGACACACTCCAACTCCATGGGGATGGAAGCTCCTGGACTCAGCACCCTCCTAGACCTCACCCTATGTACCTCTTCATCTGGCTGTTCATCTGTACCCTTTGTCACATTCTTAATAAACTGGTAAATGTAAGTGTTTCCCTGAGTTCTGTGAGCTGCTCTAGCAAATTAACCAAACTCAAGGAGGGGGTCATGGGAACCTGCAATTTGTAGCCAAGTTGGACAGAAGTTGTGGGCAACCTGGGGACCTAGTACCTGCAACTGGCATCTGAAGTGGAGAGCGGTCTCGTGGGACCGAGCCCTTAACCTGTGAGATCTGATGCTAACTCCAGGTCAATAATGTCAGAACTGAGTTAAACTGTAGGAAACCCAGCTGGCGTCACAGAATTGCTTGGTGTAGGGAAAGCCCCCACACATCTAGTGTCAGAAGGGTTGTGTGTGTGATAGTAGTGTGAAAGTAAGGGAGACTCACAGGAGTGATGTGGGTTTCTCTAAAACAACATCCCAATAACAGTGTATGTGTTAACGGTGATTTTAATGATCGTATTTATTACCACTTCTCTACCGTGAGCTGCATGCTTACAAAAACTGTTCAGTATTCCTAATGGTATCCATCACAGCATCTGGGTACATGATATGGCCTCAATAAAGTTTACTGAATAAATTAGTAAGTAAAGTTATTTGTGGTGCCTAACTTGCAGAGTTACTGTAAAATAAATCATCATTCAGGGCCAAAACTTATCTCACCACTAGCCAGGTTGTTAATGCTCTATTATTTAATTAAACCTCAGTTAAGGAAAGTATTAAGGATCATTTCCATCCAGGAGTTTAGGACACAATAAGACAGGGATTCTGTTCTCAAGACATCTATGGTCTTGTGGCAGAGACCACACATGAAACAGAGGATTTAAAACTCTGTTCCTTTTAGAAGAGGTATTTCAAGGACTATGAAAATGTTTTATTTGAATTTTATCAAAATATGATTAAATTATTTTAAAACTATAATAAATTATTCTGCTCCATCAAGTGTTATATACCAAGTGATAACACACTGCAACCCAAAAATGTGCTAACTCATATTGTCAGATTAATTTATTTTATGCAGCTCTGGGAACAAAGCTACTTCTGCTATATCTGTGAATATATACAGTGGTTGCATTTTAGCAGAAGCTGAATTATGCAATTATACAAAAACTCTGACCTTACGCAAAATTGAAAATAATTCTAATCTCTCTAAACTACCTTTTATTAAGAATCACATAATATCAAAGCTTGCCTTGAATTGTGGGGATTTTGAATCAGGTTCAGTTGTCAAGAAAAGTCTCTGAATAGAAGGTGCCCTCCATATAGTAGGCATAATCAGGATTGTTATAGTTCTACACTCTCCTTTAATTTAACATCCAAGCTCATACTAGACAGATAACATAAGGTAGTAGAAGAAAGTATGAATACACGCCTTCCATGTTCACTTAAAAACCCAGCAAGTACAGGTGTGGCAATAGTGGAGTAGCATATATTAGACCAACCAGTCTTCCAAGACAACTCCAAACTCTGGATAAATTTTTATAAACAGTTTGAAGAAACGTGTGATAGAATCTACGAGGCTACCGATTCCTCCCCTCTTGCATCCATCCTCTTGCAATGTGATGCTGTATCTCCTCCCATCAAAAGGTGGAGTCTATTTCTCAAGCTCTTGAACCTGGATTGGCCATGTGTCTTGCTTTGACCCATGAATCAATAACAATATAGTAAAACAGAGGCTTAGAAAGCACTTGTTCTTTGAGATTTACCCTTTTGCTATTTTGAACACTGATGACCATCATTTGAAGAAAAGCAAGTTAGCCTGTGGGATGAGAGACATATGGCCTGTCTGCCCCTTTTGACAGCCTGCCAGCAGCCGGATATGTGGGTGAGGCCATCCTAGACCACTGAGACACCAGTTAGCTCTCCCACTAGTCTCAGGTACATGAGTGAGCCCAGCGGAAATAAGCCAAGTAGCTTAGATAAAAACTGCCCAGACAACACACAGAATGGAGAGCTAAATGAACAGTTTGTGTTGAAAGTCACTAAGTTCTGGAGTGTGTTTGTTCACAGCAGTAGATGATTGAGATAACACAGGAGAGAAACAAAAAGTAGGTAAAAACGAAAGGAGATAAAATATGGAAAGAAGGGGTTCTACTGAGTGAAATCCACATCTGCATGGCTTTTACCCTGATGGAGCCCTCTGGTCCATTCCATGAATGGGAGAAGAAACGATCAGAAAATGACTGAGGAGGTAGTGACACAGGTCTGGGGATGCCAGTGTGGCTGGAAATTGGTGGGAGGGAGGATCCCAGAAGGGACTGAGGCACAAGGAGGAACCCTCAATTCTATATAAAACCACCCTGAAATCATTTGTTTACTCCTAAAATGTCCATCTGTGGAGTGAAACTCCAAGGAACTGAGGAGAAATATCTGTAAAGTTAACTTAGCAGACATTATTAGCTGATTAGTGCTGGGGAGATAGAGTTTTGAGTTTGAATATTGCCAAATTAGAGGGGCTTAATAAACATCTTAGCTATCTATTCAAAATGGCCATGCCTTAAGAGGAAGGACCACGTCCCAGGACTAAGGGATGTGCCCTATAACTAAGTGTAAAAATAAAATAGTCCTAATACAGACAACAATATTGTACTACAATCATCAAACTTGCTAAGAGACTAAAACTTAATTATCCCAACCACTAAAAAGAAAGGATAGTTATGTAAGGTGATAGAGGTGCTAAATATTGCTACAATGGGAATCATATTACAATATATAAATGTATCAAATTAACAAGTCGCACAACTTAAATTTACGCAATGTTACATGTCAAATATATTCAATAAAAATAAACAAACAAATAAATAAAATAGTCAGTAACAGCTTCAAACCAAGTCTCCACAACATCAAGGAACTCTTCCCATAATTTAAGTACCTGATGGAACAAAAGTCATTATTCTTCAGAAGATAAGAGAATCTAGAATCTCTACAAAGTATTATCCATAATATTTACTATACAATAAAAAAATTAGTAGGCATTTGAAGAAACAGAAAACTGTGATTTATAGTCAATTTTTTTTTAAATCAATAGAAAAATACTCATATGTGGTCCCCATGTTGGAATTTGCAGACAAGGACCTTGGTGATAAAAGAAAAAGATGCATCAGGATCCAATCAGCAGACAGAAACCACCCAGTAATTTGAAAATGAAAAGTTTAGTGTAAAAGACTTATTAAACTTATCAGAGGATTATAGTAACAGAGGATTGGCTAGTGAGGGGTAAAGAGTTCTAAAGAATATAGGAATAGCAGATATAGAAAGCAGCTATGACCAGTTGGGCTGAGATGTAGTGCCCAAGGAAGCAGTCTCCTGTCCCCCAGGGCTGTGATTCGACCTTGTTGGAGAGGACTGGGTCATGGTTCCTGGATAGTGGAGAAGTCTACTGGGGAGCTGTGCCAGCAGGACTCTCTAGGAATCTCTCTGGGGTTCCACGGGTAAGCTGTCTATGCGATGGTGTCATGCCTCAGCATTTTCTGTGAAGCCATCTGAGACAGTGATAGAGAAAGCTGTCCTCAGTGAGGTGCCACATGCTGCTGTTTGCCTGGTGTCAAATGCTGCAAAAACCAGAGCTACAGAAGGCAAACACCGCTGAAACTGTCTGCACCACAGAGCTGGACACTGTAGAAGCTATGCATTTTGCAGGAGCCTGCTGAGAGAGCACCAGAACGAGGGAGAGAAACTGCTTTCTCTTTCAGTGGCTCTCCGGGTGCCTCTACTAACAAAGCTTCACATTGTGTCAGCTGGCAAAGGAGAAATGTGCACAGGATCCAACCATGATTGCAGAACAGGTACTCAAGGGTGCATTTGGGGCTAAGAGACAATAAATTGACAGTTAGCTCCTATGATAAATGATCGACAGGAAGAAATTAATTTACTGGGTGAAAAGATGGAGGAATTTCAGGACAGATACAATTTGGATGCTGAGGCAAATTGAAGTTTCTAAATATCATTTAAAATCTTTTAATTTAAAATTTAATAATTTTGTGGTCACCAAAAGGGCTTAGTATTCTCACTGATTGAGTTAGAAGCATATAAGTGTTATATAGGACAAGTCAAAAAGATATACTAAAAAATGCTATTTTTGTTCATTTTTATATTTTGAGATTGAGCAAAGGATCTTGTTTGAAATTTGGGTTTTGCTACTAAAAATTTGAGTATCCCCGAAGTAAACAGTTATTGTCATTAGTGTAATGTTGTAATATTTTTGTTTGTTTGAAATAACTAAATCCAAGAGGAAGTTTATTTATGAGAACAACAGATAAAGTTTACGTCATAAGCACTCAGTGGAATGCTGGCACATAACTGATGCTCAATAAATGTTGCTTAATTTTTAATTGTTTGAGTAAAAGAATCATTTACTTGGTTAAGTTGTTAATAAAATTTTTAATTATTTGATTCTATCATTTTGCTTGATTTTTCATTGCTTAATTGTTTTAAAAAGATTTAATGAAATGAATGCAAAGGATCTGTTTCAGGAAAGGTCTTTGGTTGCAAGTAACAGATTGTTACTGTGGCTAATTTATTTAAAGAACAAGATGAGGATGACAGGTTGGGAGAGAAGGCCATCAGACCAGATTTGGAACAGACAGGAACCATGTATCATTACAGGAATCACTCAGTGGTCTTGCCTAGGGAATTGCCACTGGAATGACTAAACTCAATCATTTCTTCATTTATCACATTTCTCTAATCAAGATTCAGAGTCTAGTGAAGAACCTGATGGGCTAAGGTTAGATCACTTGACCTTCCCTGGGTCCTGCTGAGGTGACAAGACTAAGGACCTGGGTAAAGGACACTCTAAGGATCCCTCCAGCTTTTGTAGTGGGAGAACATGCACATGAATTCATCTTGATGACCCGGGGCGATTCCTCAAAAAGAAGTTGAGGCTTGCCTGCCCAAACATCTTCCCATGTCATCTACAACGGTGTTTCTTAACCAGGAGCAATTCTGCCCCAGGGGACATTTGGCAATGCCTGGAGACATATTTGGTGGTCACGATGTGGGAGTGGGGTGCTACTAGCATCTAGTAGGTAGGGACCAGGGTTGCTGTTAGGCATCTTACAGTGCAAAAGACAGACTCCCTGTGGGCCTAAGAATTATCCATCCCAAAATGTCAGTGGTGCTGAGATTGAGAAACCTCACAGATGGTCACTAGCATATAGGTAGAGTGCGAAGTTCTCTTGATTAGAAGACATTTATTGTTCTTTGGATAAATACTCAGAAGTAGAATAGCTGGATCATATGGTGAATACAATGCAGCCTACACAGAAGCCGAAATATGATGATGTACACCTGAAATTTATACAGTGTTATAAACCAGTGTGACCTCAATAAAATAATAATGAAAAAAATAGAAGACATTTAATGGATTGAAGCTATACTACTATGGTGAAAATAGTCTTTTTCTTGAGTACCACAAAACTCAGTCCTCCCAACACAGAACACAGAAGCTGGTCAGTTAGCATTTCTCTGTCTTAAACGACTCTTCATTTTTATCTCTGTTTACATTCATCTTTAGTATCTTCTACGGTGAAGGAGGAATTATATTATCAAATCATGCACGAGCTCATCTTTTGAGGTGAAGTTTGCTTTAGGATGAGATTTCCAAATCCCATAATATATCCTGCTAGAGTTTCAGTTAACATTTTATCCATGGCAAAGTGTTTGATTGATAAATATTGGCATAAGATAATTTCGAGCTGCTTAAGATTTCTCCCAACACTTCATCTAGGAGGAGAAAAAAATTGAAAACAGAAAACAGATGTCAAAGACCCTCTGAATGGCTATTTCCACATGCAAATTAAAGCCATGATCCTCAGACTCTAATCTGGACAATTAAATATATTTTTACCTGAATTGGATGGGTAATTGTTTGGGCAGGTGACTATCCTATATGTGCATTTCTTTTGCTTGCGTAGAAACAGCCTTTGTTCTTGAACTTTTTGAGTATGACATTTTAAAACTGTGTGTGAATGGTAGAGAGGTTGAGGGGGTTTCGCATTTACCAAAGCTTTGTTTTCTTTGTTCTTTGAGTTCATTTCATGCAGAAGTTGGTCTAAAGGGGTATTTTTAAAACTCCAACAGTCTATGTGGCCATTTTTGTGACCCAGGGAACTTTTCTGCTTCTAATCTCACATGGAGATGAAAAAGCCCCCCTGCCACAGCTGGCCTTCTCCGTGTTGTGGATAAAGTTGGTCTGAACTTATATCTGAGAGAAAAAGTGGGAAGAGAAAATGCCTGTAAGAAATACATCCAAAACCCAGACATAGGAGACAGAAATTCATTCCATGCAAATACACATTTATGTTATATAATATAATAAGCATACTATGCATACTATGCATACAGATACATGCATAATATGTTATATATACCTAACATGCATAACATTCCGTTCCTAACATACCTATTGTCACCACCCTAGTGTAAGCTGGATTTCAGCTGGATCCACTTTGCCTCTCCTCCAGTCCAAAAAATTAGTTATGAAAAGCTTAAATCAGATCTTATTAGACAATTCTTTAAAACTCATCAATGCTTTCCTGATGCCCTTAATATAGGCAAGCTCTTCCCGATGTGAGAAGGTTAGAAGGTCCTACATGATGGAGCTCCTGTCAACTTCTCTTTCTCTTTGTGCCCTCTCTCCTCCTCCTCCTCCTGATCCTCGTTCTTCTCTTCCTCTTCTCTCAGCACACTTTTTAGTTCCTTGAATTTGCTAAACTATTCCTTACCTTAAGCCCCCTTCTTCTTTGGCCAGCAAGGATCTCCCCTCCCCCACAACCCTAATTTTCACCTGGCCATCTCCTATTCCTTCTTCAAGTTTTATCTGCTCTCAACCTGAGGGTGGAATCCTCTCACCGTCTCCAGTGTTCTAGGCACCAGAGCTAGCTGTTCGCTCAGTTGTTAGGAGACGATGATGAAAAATGTACCAGCCAAGTGCAGCTAAGCTTCTGTCAGCACTAAACAAATCAGCATTTTGATAGGTGTACTAGTCAGGGCTATTCAGAGAAATAGAACTAATAGGATATATAGATGTTGATAGACCGAAAGAGATTTATTATGAGGGATTGGCTCAATAAATTATGGAGGCTGAGAAGACCCATGATCTGCTGTTTGCAAGCTGGAAGAAAACTGGCGGTGTAGTTCCAGTCAAACCTGAAGGCCTGAGAACCAGAAGCACCAATGTCCGAGGGCAGGAGAAGATGGATGTCCCAGCTCAAGCAGAGAGCAAATTCGCCCTTCCTCTACCTCTGTGTTCTATTCAGGACCTCAACTGATTGGATGATGCCCACCTGCATTGGTGAGGAGATCTTCTTTACTCAGACTTTCAATTCAAATGCTCTCTCCACCAGAGACATGACACACCCAGAAATTATGTTTTACTAGTTATCTTGGCATCTTAGCCCAGTCATGTTGACACACAAAATTAACCAACACAATGAGAAATGGAAGTTCTGAGCCCTTTTAGTTTTTCATCTGGGAAGAAATTATGGGTCAGTGGTAAAATCTCATCACACCTCTCTTATCTCATTGAGGACACTGACAAAAATTCTTGTTTTCCATGCAATCTTTAATAGATTAATACAAAGGTAAGCAATCATGGTATCTTAGCAATGAGGAGAAATGAGAGAATTTGTAGATACTATTGTCTTATTTTTGCAGATTTCTGAGAGAGACCACAAAGATCTTTATAACAAATAAGAATCTGATTGATTTTCCATAAGGAGGAGAAACCACAGCATGTTTTGGTCGCAGCATCTCAGGCCCCTGAAAGGGCATTTCCCTATAAAACTTTCTCAGAGAGGGGATCTTCTATATGTGGGACCCTTCTCACCCTGACTTTCACATTAGGGGATCTTTTACCTTAGTAGCCCTGCATCTCAAGGATGCTCCACTTTAGGACACCCTGCATGCTAGAGACCATGCATTTTAGAGGTCATACATCTTAGGGCCTCTGAATCTTAGGGTCCATGTCTGTACAGACTGTAGCTTAAGGACCTACACCTCAGGGGCCCTGCTTCATGTTAAAACACAGTTGTTGTTGTTTTTGTCTTTTCAACCTTATAAAAACATTTTTTGAAAGTTTGGTAATTTTTGTGAACAGGAATTGCAGGAAAGGAAAATTAGAGTCCCTGTCCTGGGACACCAAGAAAGATGGGATGCTTTGATGTAAATCCTAAAACCCAAAGTGGGTTTTTTGGAAGACTAGATTCTGCAGACACCTGTGCCTCTCTCTCCCCTCTGCTATCTGGGACTACTATTCTAGAAGAGTCTGGAAATTCTAAGTTGGGAAAGTGAGCTGAGAAGGAAGGAAATCCTCCTGTGCTGGACCCTCATCCCGGTCTCTCAGTGATTGTGAAGAGTGAGTCACCTGAGTGACTCATTTCCCAGGGGTCTGTTACCCCTCAGGCTTGCAGGTAGCAGGGCTGGGAGGTCAGGGAAGAGGAGTGCAGACCCTTTGATCTCTAGGTGCTGAGGAGGAGACCCTGGAAATGGCTGATGGTCCCTGGGCACAGATGTCAGCTGGGTTCTTGGCATGGCCTTGTTAATAAAGTTTAACTCTTTTAGATAAATACTACGCGTACTTCATTTGTACTCTTGCCTTAAGCCCTGCAAATGTTAGGGGCAGGGCCACTTTGCTTGTTGATTTCATTCTCATCAAATGAAATTGATTTGTTCATGTGGCTGAAGGAATGGCTGCTGGCACTTCTAGGTTCACCTCTTCTCAGGGCTGGGACAAGGCAGGTGCCTGGGGTACACGATTTAAGGATGCACTTACTTTCAGGTATCAACTCTGTACTTGCATGACCATAAGAGTAAGTGCTTCCTTAAATTCTGTGCCCTAAACACCTTGCTTGCCCCACCCTAGTTCCAGCCCTATGTATTATCAAGTGCCCAATCAGAAAAGGGTAAAAGGGCTTCTTCTCACCTTCAAGCCATTTCAGACACTTCTAGGAAGGCTTTGATTGGTTTCCTCGGGTCATGTGCCCACTCCTGTTTCCTTCACTATGGTGGTAAGAATGAAGTACTATTATTAAACTAATCTGTGTTACGTGCCCACCACCATGGCCAGGAGGGGAAAAGGAGTGCAGGTTGAGTTTCCAGAATAAGGAGGAAAGAGGACTTGCAGGAAAAAAGAGGAAATTAGCCTCCACAGTGGCTAACATCAGGCCGAACATTTGATGAGCATTCATTGAGAACCTACTGTGTGCCAGAGCTGAGACCATGGGGCCATATGCTCCGTATATCATGGACTATTATGAAGATTATACAAGGAATGAGTATGAAGAGACTAAACTCATTCCAAATACAAAGCACATGCTCCATACGTGGTACTTATGATTGTGGTACATAATTTGAGGGGGGGCAACAATATGATTTGGCTTATTTTGGCCTTAGGGTTGAACTTGGGTGGAAAAG
Organism: Tapirus indicus; assembly: GCA_031878705.1. Taxonomy (NCBI): domain Eukaryota; kingdom Metazoa; phylum Chordata; class Mammalia; order Perissodactyla; family Tapiridae; genus Tapirus; species Tapirus indicus. Next base: position 49,493,036 of record CM062929.1, read on the forward strand.
AAAAAAAACCACCTACCAATGAAGGAGGATGCCCTTATTCCTGATTGAGGCTCAAAGGGCTGGCATTTCAGAGCATATTGCCAGTCTACAAGGGCAATAATGAGCTCAGCATTCTGCTAATAAACGGGAAGCAGAGATTAGTTATCTGGCTTTGCTTTTGAGCCCAAACATAACTCCATGGCACATTAATTTGACACAGAGCATGGCTTTTCGTTAACAATCACCGTGGTCCACATCGTAGAACTACAGCAGCATGTTAACCTGAATCGCCATGCCTCCAGTATGTCACGGGCTACATAATTTAGCAAGGCACCAGCGTTTCTGATGAAGAGGTGGAATCAATGTGAGGGCTACTTGCCTGTAAATTAGCTGTGTGTCAAAGAAAGTGCATGAATTAAAGGTTATTAAATCTAGAATGGCAATGGCCAGATGCATTGTTGCGTAGCAACAAAAAGTACAAATTCACATTTTTTCCCCATATACTTACTGCAAACAGAATGTCTAGAACTTGAACAGAGGCCTGTAGAATTCCTCTTCTAAAACTATAAGGAGATATCTTAGAGTTTTCAGAACGGGGCGTCTTCCTGGCAGACATTCAATAACTTGAGAAAGGTTTATTTTAACAAGCTCTATTTCATTTCACTGGACACTGAGAAGGTTGGTTTTCAAAAGACTTTCAACTGAATCCCAGTCACGCCCTGGCAGTCACTGTATGCAGAGTTTTTCCTCTCTTCGTATTTGCCTACCCAAGCCCCAATTAGACAAAGTAAGGCTTAAATATTTTGGCAATACCTGAATATAAAAATTGAAAATTCATCTTTGGGCATCTGTGCTAAATTTGCTTATCTTTGTAAATTCCACTGGATGGAGATGAACAAGAAAGAACGGAGTGAAGAGGGAAGAAGACTGGGGTTGCAGGCTCAAATGCACCTGTGTCCAGGAGTAAGATGACGAATGATAATTGACATGAGGCCTCTATACTGAGAACATAATAGAAAACTGTGGAGATTGTAGGACTTGAACAGCCCACGACCAGTGTAAAAGGAACAGCCACTATGACCTATTCTCATTTTGCAGAAATCACTGTTTCATATATTTAAGAGAAGTTAGAAATGTGGATTTTCATTGAAAACTACCTTGTCAAATCTTGGCAACTAATTTAAATCTTAAAAACTGTGTAGGCTTAAAAAATACTCTGAGGTCTAAGATTCAAGATGTCAGTAATTTTCAATTTCGGGCCTATAGTGTTGGAAGACGGAAGAGTTGGGTGTTCTGGTACTCATAATAAGGGCTCCCCCAAAATACCCACATCCTTATCCCTGAAATCTATGAAGACATTGTTGCATTACAAGGCAAAAGGGACTTTGCAGATATGACTAAATTAAGGATCAATAGATGAGAGTAACCTGTATTATCTAAGTGGGTCCAATGTAATTACAAGGGTTTTTATAAGAGGGAGACAGGAGTGTCAAAATCAGAAAGAGAGAGAGAATGGAAGTTGCTACCCTGCTGACTTTAAGGTTGGAGAAAGAGACCATGAGCTGAGGAATGCAGAAGATATGTAGAAAAAAAGGCAAGGAAAGATTCTCTCTTCTGCCCCTAGAAGGAACGCACCCCTGCTGACAGTTTGATTTCAGCCAGTGAGACTCTTCTTGTCCTGATCTCCAGAACTGTAAGATAATAAATTTGTGTTGCTTTAAACCGTTAAGTTTGTAGTAACTTGTTACAACAGCAATAGGAAACTAATACAGGTGTGAATCATGTGCCTGACACTTACGTATTCCTTGGTGAAAATATGACTTAAACCTCTCCAGTTGTGGTTTCCTGATGGGCTTACTAATAGCTTGCCCATTTAATCCTACCGTGAGGATTAGAAGAGAAATAATAAGAAATGCTTAGTAGAGAGCTCAGTACTAGTTATCCCACTAGTAGGGCAGTGTGCTGGTTATTGTGGTATTTTCTGACACCACTTCTAACACCAAATGAGTGGGTTTTTTCCTAACAAAAATGACTTCTCTGATACCAACTAAGTATCTAACAATTCAATTCAATTCCAACACAAACTATCCAGAGTTAGTGAAGATTCCATAGGTTAAGGGTGCAGTCTCACAAGACTGTCCCTACTTCAGACACCAGCTGCAAATGGGGTGCCCAGGATACCCACAATTCTGCCCGGCCAACTACAAATTTGTGAGTCCTCATAACCTCCTCATGAAGTTCAATACTTCCCGAGAATGACTCATGGAACTCAGAAACGCTTTGCTTATGTTTACCAGTCTGTTATAAAGACTGTATCTCTGGAACAGCCAGATGGAGGAGATGCATAGGCAAGGTATGGGGGAAGGGGCACGAAGCTTCCATGCCCTTTCTGGATGTGCCACCCTCCCAGCTCCTCAATATGTTCACCAACTTGGAAGCTCCTGAACCCCATTGTTTAGGGGTTTTTATGGAGGTTTCATTTCATGATTGATTACATCATTGGTCATTGGCGTTTAACTCAATCTCTAGCCCTTCTCCCCTCCCTGGAGGTCAGAGATGGGTGAGGCTGAAAGCTATAACCCTCTAATCATGCCTTGTCTTTCTGGTGACCAGCTCCCATCCAGAAGCTATCTAGGGGCCCCTGCCAGGAGCATATAAAAATATTCTTATTACTAAGGAGATTCTAAGGGTTTTAGGAGCTCTGTGCCAGGAATTAGGGGCCAAGACCAAATATTTATTTTTTATTATATCACAGTTATTCTCATCTTGCCCCCACCCCAGATATTTCCTCTGCCCTTCTCTGACCTATCTTAGTGCCCTGAGAACTTGGCTCCATGGGCTTTTTTCTCCAGGCTCCCTAGGTGGCTATCTTCCAGTTGGATTTGCCAATGGAAGGCTCTAGAAGAAAATCAGAGGGCGGGAGGAGAAACCAGTCAGGATATGCCTTTCCCAATTTCTCACTCCCCAGTGTAAATGGTTTCTTCATTAAAGTTTCTTAAATTCTCTGAGTTTCCCACCAGCAAGACAAGCTACATAATTTGCAGATCTTAGTGCAAAATGAAAATGTGGGGTCCCTTATTCGTAAAGCCAGAAAATAAGTGCTACTAAAGGTAGTAAAATATAAACCTTTTTCCTTCCTTTTGTGGTCTCTCTCTTGACTTGTCATAGTGGTTTTATTGGCTATTTAATGTCATTCTAAGTAAAACTAAAATAATACAATAAAAATTTTAATTATCAGTATGAATTTTAACATTCCTTTTTATGTTATGCAATGCCAATTTTAGATGCAAATATATGAGCATTTGACTCACTCGCAGAATTATCAAAATTACACAACTGGTATTTTGTAGTTCATACATGCATGTGTGCTTTGTTCTAACCAGAACAGTGAAAACACTGCACAAAACTAACTCAGCTGTCTTTATTTCACGCACGTTCTACCAATGCCCTGTACCTTCAGCTCACTGATGAGCAAGGGCTGAAAGGAAAAGGAACTCTGGCTTTCCCCAGCTGTCCCCTTCCTTCCATGTCATCATTTTCAGCATAAGTGGTTGACTGGTTCAGGAAAGCAACATGAGTAAGAAAGGGTGTGATCGAGTTCCTTGGCCATTCATGTTTCTTAGCACACTATTGTCTTCTTTCTGAGTTCAAAGCTAGTTCTTGTTCAAAGGGAAAAGATGGCTTCTTGGGGCTATTGGTGCTCCTGCTTAATCAGTCATAGATGTAACACATTTACCTTGTACTTGTTTTGAGTCTTGTAAAAGTTCCATACATTGTGTGTCCACCAGAATTTTGTGCTTATGGGGCATTAAAGATGTTATACACCAATGGGATGCCAAAGAACACTGGACACTCATATTATATTCTCTCTCTGCTCAAGCCATGCTCTATTGTCCTATCAGACTTCACTTAGAAAACACAAGTTTGAAGATAAAATTATTAACAATATCAAGATCCAATAGCACTGCATTAAACGAGGTGTGGTCCCTTCTCAGTGCAGGTCCTATGCAAAAGCACAGGTCACACACCCATGAAACTTGCCATGCCTACAGGACCCTGCCTGATGCAAGAAGTAAAGATGAAAGTTACTCATTCCATACATGCAGCTCAGGCCACCACATATAGTTGTGTTGATTGCACTCTGTACAAAGACACAAAGCATAAATGGTACAAGTGGGACTGAGATTCCTCCCTCCTCCATCCCTGGTAAAGTGGGAAGGTGTCAAATCTTTTAGGCACTTTGAGAACCACTGCTCTGCTATATTACATTCCTTCTCACACTCCTCTGCTTTATTTTTTCATAGCCCTTATCTTTATCTGAAATTATTTTATTTTATTTATTTATCTTTGCTTATTCGCTGTCTGCCTCCCTTGGTGGAATGCATGTTTCTTGAGAGCAGGGATTCCATCTATCGTATTCACTACTCCAACCCCCTGTATTACTCAGAGTTCTCCAGAAAAACAGAATCAATAGGATAGATAGATAGATAGATGGATGATAGTTAGATAGATATAGATGTATGGACATATAGACATGTAGACATACAGATATATAGATATGTATATATATAACAGGAGATTTATCATTGGAATTGACTTATGTGGTTACGGAAGCCAAGAAGTCTCACACTCCGTCATCTGCAGGCTGAAGAATCAGGAAAGGCAGTGGTATAATTCAGTCTGAGTCCAAAGGCCTGAGAACCAGGGTAGTCAATGGTATAAGTCCCAGTATCCGAAGGTCCCAAAACAAGGAGCTCTGTTGTTCAAGGACAGGAGAAGATGAACTTCCCAGCTCAAGAAGAAAGAATTTGCTCTTCCTTCGCCTTTTTGTTCCATTCAGGCTCCCAACAGATTGGATGATGCTGCCCGCATTGGTGAGGGAGGATCTCTTTACTCAGTCTACAGAGTCAAATGTAAATCTCTTTCAGAAACACCCTCACAGACACACCCATAAATAACATATTGCCAACTATCTGAGCAACCCTTAGGCCAGCCAAGTTGACACATCAAATTAACCACCACACTCCTACACAGAGAAAAGCATCTGGCATGGATAATATTTGTTGAGTGAACACATAAATATGAGCAAGTTGGCACAGCTAACTGCTGTAAGCATTCTCTGAATCACTCTGTTGGGGAAGGCTCAGGATTGATGGTGCTTATTCTTTTTGAGCTGATTTTTAAAAGAAACTAAAAGACTCAAGGAATGAAAACCAAAAGTCCAACCTAAAGCAAATAAAGTAATCTCTTGGGAGATTCAAATAAAGTTAAAATTGAGGGTGATATTTTGGAAGTGATACGATTCTCTGTCAACAGATTTACGAGAACCTTTTTACCTTTCTGTAATTTGTGAATGGCATGAGGAATAATCCATATTTCACCAGAGTGAGAATTATCTAGTCAATTCCATCACTCCCCATGGTTTCCCAAGGGAGAGAAATACTCAAGAAAGCCATATACCCATTGGATCTCCTGTTTCCAACTTACAAGATGAAGAGTTAGTGTGACTGTGTTTGTTGGTAGAAAATTTCTGAATTATTTACTATATCACAGGCTCACTAACGAGAATAAATTGATACGCTAATTAAATATGCAATAGCAAGTTGGACTGTAGCCAGTTGGTAAAAACTCGGGCATCAGCAGGCAGCAGATAATTATTGCTGATTAGAACCCATAAACATTTTTAAAGTCTGGCTAAGGAAGGTAAAATATCAAATTGTTCCCACTGCCCTTCTCTCTCCTCTTGTGCTTATGAACACCTACAGTTATAGGATGGTATATTGGTTAAATAATAAGCTAATATTTACATCACATTTTTATCAGTAACAATCTAAGAAAAGAGATAAAATATTTATCTTCAAATTTAGTGTTACTGTCCCTTAGTTTTAACAGATTTTCTCTTTTCTTTCTTTTTTTTTCTGGTGAAGAAAATTAGCCCCGAGCTAACGTCTGTTACTAATCCTCCTCTTTTTGCTGAGGAAGATTGGCCCTGGGCTAACATCCATGCCCATCTTCCTCTACTTTAAATGGGACACTGCCACAGCATGCTTGATAAGCAGTGCGTAGGTCTGCACCCAGGATCCAAACCCGTGAACCCCAGGCCTCCAAAGGGGAGCATGCAAACTTAACTACTACGCCACTGGGTTAGCCCCTGATTTTCTCTTTTTTTTCAAATTACAACAGGAACATACACTGTATAAATATTGCAAAATAGAAATCAACAAAAAGAAAATAATAATCTATAATGTTGCTACTCAATGATAATCACTTTAAAAAATGGTGTGTACCCTTTCAGTCTTTGTTCCTCATGCATTTTCAAGAAAAGTATATTTCACAATGTGTTTCATAACCTGCTTTTCTCAACCGACCAAAATAGTATAAACACTTTTCATTTCATTGCATTATTCTATGGGCTTTTTAATGGCTACCTATTATTACATGCCACAGATATGAATTTTTTAAGTCAATTCTTTATGGCTAGATATTTAGCATGTTTTCATAATTTTCCATTGTAAATAATGCTGCAAAGAAAATGTAGGAGAGTACCTTCATGATTCTGTGGTAAGGAAAGATTTTTAAAACCAGGCAAAAGTCTTGAATAAAGTCTTCCTTGACTGTTTAACCCGTCCGGTGTAAATTTTCTTTGACAGTTTGTCTCTGTGGAAGCTGATGTCCCAATATTTGAATTATCTGGGAAGAAAAGTCATGTTGGTGTGAGTGTCAGGGAAGGATGAGGCGAGAATAGCAAGAAGAAATGCAAATAACTTACTTAGAATGGGTTATTCCAGAACATTGCCAAATTAACAGTGGCTAGGGGTGCTGACCTCCAAGGAATTTCCAGTAAGAAAAAGTCGTCATTGTCTCAGAATCTGGCAAGGAGAAGGTCTGGAGAGAGGTAAGAGATACAGGAGTGTGAACAAGGGACAAAGATTGAAAAACTGGAAAATGTCGTGCAAAGAGCAGGAGTGGCACTGGGAAGAGGCGAGTTGTCTGTCTTATCTGAGCCTTGCCAATTATTGTTAACCTTCCCAAGGGCGACAGGCGTGTACAAGAGAGGCTTGGGAAGTTGACTCAGCAACAGGGCAGGTGAGCACCAGATCCACCTGGGGGACCAGCCCAGGTGGAGAAGAGGAGGCAGGAGGCCAGACATTCTATTTAAGAGGTAAACACATCAATTATTACTCAACAACCAGATTTGCCGCTAAGCAAACACAGTAGTAACCCAACCCAGGGAAGCGCCATATTCACCTCCGTTCCTCTTGCCTGCACATGCATTTCATCAATGTTATATTACTGATATATATAATCACTCATATGATCCATTCTAAAACCTTTTGATTATATATTAACCTTTTAGTGTTTTCTGCTGTTTAAAGTGGCCAAACACACCACAAGCACATGCAGAAATGTTCTGACTGGCCCTTATGTTTTCACTTTGAGAATAATACTTTCTTCTCAATTATTTTTAACTGCTCCTTTCAGGATTCTGAAACCCTTTCCTTGACTCCTCGTTATTCCTCTCAAAGTACAACCTGATTTGCTGTGTTCAAGTTCTGTTTTTTTCAAAGATCTTCAGTTCCATAATTTGAAAGATCAGGTTCTCTACCAAATGCTGCTAAGTTTACAAAGCCCAGCGGGCTGCAGATTGAAACCCAGGAGTGGGTTGCATGGGGTGTAACAAAAGCAAGCAGACCACCCACGTGCTACCTTTGGGAGGAAGGCAGATACTCTCCCTCACGGGGACGGCAGGGCCAACCTGGATTTAGGCCTAAGAGTCAGACATGCCCTTAGCGGCCAGATCTTTGCAGTTTCTGGCTTCCTGCTCATAGGCACTACTGACTTAGTGACCTTCAAGATGGGGAAGGACATGCAGAGACAAGACCGGATGGAGAAGGTCAGAGAGAATTATAGGGAAATTTATTCTGAGTAACTTGGGAAGTCTATGGGTGATGAGAAAGAGGCAGTCATGGAGACTGGAGATTTACACAGATCAGTGCTTGTCAACCAAGGGGCATATTGCTTCCCTCCCCAACACAAGCCATTTGGCAGTGTCTGGAGATATTTTTGGTTGTAACTACTGCAATTGATGGGGAAGGGGCAGGAGTGCCACTGGCTTCTAATAAGTAGAGGCCAGAGATGCTGCTAAACATCCTATAATGTACAGGACACTTCTCTCCCCACTATGAAGAATTATCCAGCCCAAACTGTCAACACTACCAAGGTTGAGAAACCTTGATATGATACAGCTGGCACTTAATTTCCCTAAAATTTAAGAAACTGCACAAATATTTACACTCCCAAATTGACTGAGACAACTGCTGGAAATACGAACCAATAACATAATAATAATAACAATACTAGTAAACACTTATGAAGTACTTATTACATGCCAGGCATTTTACATTCATTAGCTTATTTCCTGCTCAAACAATAAATGTTAGGTACTACTTAATATCTTTGCACTACCGTGAGATAACTAAAAAACCTACAATTTGGAGACATTACATAATTTCTTCCAGCTATCACAATGCAATCATATTTTAGAATGAGGATTCCTGCCTCCTCATCCGTTGCCCCATTCTTTTCCCAAAGACAATACTTTCCACCATTCTGCTATGAATATAGAACAGGGAATGACAAGGGAAAGGCAGGGATCATACATGTGTTTTGTAATATACACAGATAAATGAGTTTGACAAGGTTGATGCATATGAGATCTTTGAGAAAAATCCTATACCCCAGCAACATCCAAAAATAAAATTTAAAAAGGTAACATTAAAAATAACACACATAATTATGAATATCTAAGAAAAATTCTGAGAAGAGTGCAGAATTTTTAGGTAAAATTATAAACTGTTGACAACTTAGGTAGAAGGCCTAAGTGGAGAGATATATCCTGTATATGGATAGGAAGACTCATTAGCATAAAGATGTACAATGTCTCCAAATTAACAAAAATTTAATGCAATTTCAATATAAACCCCAATAGGATTTTTGTTGTAATTTGGCAAACTGATTATAGAATTTATATGAAAGGACAAATTGCCAAAATAGCCAAGAAAATCCAGAAGAAGATCAAGGAGGTGAAATGGTTTTTTTCCTGAACACGTATCCAGCTAGGGGAATTAAGAGTGTGTAGTACTGGCACTGGAGAGATAAAAGATCAGTGGAACAGAGAAGGGAGCCCCATAACAGCATATTTTGAAGTTCAATATTGGGAACTGAATTGTAATTGCAGCAAATGATACTTGGACCATTGGTTATTATTAAAAAAATAAAATAAAACTGAATGAACATGACTGAAGACCAAGGTGTGAAAAACAAAACTTTAAATACCTTAGAAAGAGATATAAGAAACTATATTTGTGACTTGGGGGCAGAGAAGACTTTAAAAAAAAACACAATAAAACATAAATCATAATAAATTTTGATTATTTGACTATGCTAAAATATAATTGTTCATCAGAAGACATTTTAGAAGTCTAAAGACAGGCTATGGATTGGAAGAATATATTTATATGTAATAACAAAGGTTAGAGAATAAGTATCCAGAATTAAAAAACCTAAAACTCAATAAGAAAAATAAAAACAATCAAAAGAAAAATTGATAAAAGATCTATATCTACATCTATCTATAGATATAGAGATATGTATATAGGTCTATGTATGTATATCTATATATGAAATTCATAGAGAGGGAAATGTGAATGAATAATGAGCATATAAAAGATGGCTTAAGCTCATTGTAATCAGAGAAATGCAAAGTAAAATTGAAATGAGACACTATTTTTTGTCCAACTCATGGGCAAAAATCTTAGAAAGTCTGAATACCGTCTTTAGGCAAGGATGTGTCCCATGGGGAATTCTTATATACTGCTGGTGGGACTGTAAATCGGCACAACTACTTTGGGGATCAGGTTAGCAATAACTAGTAAAGCCAGTGATGTGAATATCCACAACTCAGCACTTGTCCTCTGAGTTGTTACCCTGGATAAGGAGACACGTTCAAAAATATTTGCAGCAGCATTTGCATGATAGGAAAGATGAGGAGAAATTGTCTGTTAATGGGAGAATGAATAAGTAAGTTAGAGGTAGTCATACAGTGGAATTTTTTTTTTTTTTTTTTTGCGAGGAAGACTAGCCCTGAGCTAACATCCACTGCCGATCCTCCTCTTTTTGCTGAGGAAGACTGGCCCTGGGCTAACATCCTGCCCATCTTCCTCCACTTTATATGGGACGCTGCCACGGCGTGGCCGACAGGCAGTGCGTCGGCGGGCGCCCGGGATCCGAACCCGCGAACCCCGGGCTGCCAAGCGCGGACTAAACCGCTGCACCACCGGGCGGCCCCATACAGTGGAATATTATACAGAAGTTAAAAATAAATGAGCCAGAACTACATGTGTCAACAGTACAGCTTTCATAATGCCAAATTTTTAAAAAATGAAAGTTGCTGAAGAATATGTACAGATGAGGCCATATATCTATTTTAAAATGTGCAAACTTGTCTTATATATTACTGACGAAGCCTACTTATCATCAGTAGAAGTCTAATAGCAAATACGAATCCAAGACAATGGTCATCTCTTGATGTGGTGGGAGAGCGAGGAAGGAGCGATTGGTGGACAAAGAGACTTCAAATGTATGGTTCATCATTTATGTCATAAGTTGCGTAGACACATATGTATTATTATTTACATCCTAATAAAGCATTTAAAATATAAACAATTACAACTTCTAAAATGTAAATAACTACCCCTCCTCTTCATCCAGTGAATCAGAGTGTATGTAGTCACTGATGTGTGTTGTGCAGTAATGTTGGAGGGAGAGCTGCCCACAGAAGAAAACTCTTATTTCCATCCCTTTGCTTTTAGGAACACTGGCTACATTAGGCAATAGACTTTGCTTGACTTTATGTCCCCTTCAATGGATGACATTGGCCAAGCAGGTGGATTCCTTGTGCCCTCTCGCTCTCAGCCTGGATCTTGTCCTTGGACTGGACCCTGGGACATGAGGTTCAAGCAAACTGACTGTCCTTTGCTTCTTTCAACATGACATCTAATGGATATTTCCACAGACGGTGCCCTGCCGAACAATATTGGAGTCAAAAGAAAACATGCATCTCTACATACACTTACAAAACATCCTCTTATATTTCAAACCAAGTGAAAATAAATTAATAAAAGCTCTATAATAAAAGAGTATGATTACATACAAAGTCCTGTATTGCCTAATCTGTTCATGTGCCGTTTTCAATCCTCATAAACCCACCTAGTGGGGGATACAATGGTCACGCGGCCCCAGGAATCAACTGCAGGCTGATTCGAAATGACTATTTCCATTCCACAACAATGCAGGGTTGTGAAACAACAACTGCTTGTTTTTATTTAAAGTTTTAATAGTTTGTTCATCATGAATTTTTAATTAGTTTTGATTTTTAAAAACTATTGCGTTAAGCATGATTTATTTTGATTACTGAGTATTTGGTGCCCCTTAAATTTTGTGTCCCAGAGTGAGTGCCTCACTTGCCTCACCCTAATCCTGGCCCTATCCAAGGCTCCCAATTTGGTTGTTTTTCAGAAGAGAAGGTCTCTAGCAGCAACCGAAAAGTCAAGTACATTTTACCCTGTTCTGACCTAAAACAAAATCTGTCTGAGCCCAGTGGTTAAGGTCACCTTTATTGTCAGTGATTCAGGCTAAATTTGCAAAGGGCATATTAAAGCATATAATTGGGTAAATATAAATTTCAAACAAATCAGATTCAATTAAAGCAGCATTTATAGAGAATCTTTCATATATAAAACACAATAGTGGGATCTTTGGGTAGGAGGGAGGGCATACAAGGTTATACTAAGACACAGTGGCACTGTCACAAAGAACCGCCCCCCAAGACACTCATATGTTCACATTGTGGTGGGGAAAATTTCTTTAAATATATAGAAAAAAATCCTATTTATGTATGGTCTTTTATTCTCTGCCTTCCACCAAGCCCAGAGTTTTGTTTGAAAATCTATTTATTCACTCCATAGATTATATACAACTTGTCTGATATAAAAATAAAGCAAAGCAAAACAAAATAAGAGTTATCAACAAATATTTGCAGAGCACTCAATATTTTTCAGGAGTAGTTCTGGACGTAGGATACAATAGCGAAGATCATGTAGCTTCTAGTCAAGTCAGGGATACAGATCAATCTGCACAAAGTACAGTAGAGTCTCATAAGTGTTTTGGTGCGGGAGAAAGCGGAGTCAATTCCTAGGGTGAGCACTTAACCCAAGCTGTGTGTAGGAGTCAGGAAAAGCTTCCTACAATAGATGATGTCCAAAACCTGAAAAATAAGTAGTGATCAATCACTGGAATGGATGCTGGGCAGGGAAACTGAGTGAAAAACTGAACGAGAAAGGGCAATCAATAAATGCCAACGCCAAGATGACAGAATGTTAGAATTATGTCACAAAGATATTAAAGCATCCATCAAAAAATGCTTCAATGAGCAATTACCAACACATTAGAAACATCATTTTTTTAAAGAATAGAAAGGCTCAGCAAAGAAATAGTATAAGCAAAGAAATAGAATATATAAAGAGAAATCAAATGGAAATTTTTGAATTGAAAAATTCAATAACCAAAACTTGTAAAAACTCAGTGAATGAACTTAATATCAGGATGGAGAGGGAAGAAGAAAGAACTACTGAACTTGAAGAAAGAACAAGAGAAATTACCCAATCTGAATGACAGAGAGTAGACTGGGGGGAAAAAAAGACGCTTGGGGATCTGTAGAACCAAATAATATATCTAACATTCATGCCATTTGAGTCTCAGAAAGAGAGAAGAAAAAGAGTGGGGATCAAGGAATATTTAAAATGATGGCTGAAAATTTTCCAAATTTGGCAAAAGACAGAAACCTACAGCTGCAAACGGCTGAGTTGATTACAAACAGGATAAACCCAAAGAAACCCATACCAGGAAAAATTAGTCAAATTTCTGAAAACTGAAGGCAAAGAAAAAAAAATCTTAAAAGCAGTGAGAAAGAAATGACATGACGTACAGGTGGAAACAACTCAAATGTCTCCAGATTTCTCACGAGAAATCATGGAGGCCAGAAGGAAGTGGAACAATATTTTTCAAGTTCTGAAAGAAAATAATGGCAATGCAGAATCCTTTATGAGAGAAAACTAACCTTCAGGAATGAAGGAGAAGTCAAGACATTTTCAGACGAAGGATAACTGGGAGAATTTGCCACGAGCAGACCTACCCTAAAAGAAAAGCTAAAGGAAGTCATCTGATCAGAAAGGAAACGAAAAAAGGAACCTTGGAATATGAGGAAGGAAGAAGGAACACAATAAGCAAAAAGGGGAGTAAAGGGAGTACACTTTAATTTTCCTCTAGTTTTCTAAAAATTATGTTTTATGATGGAAACAAAAATGTACACCTGTCTGATGTGGTTCCAAATGTATGTAGAGAAAGTATTCAAGATGATTCTACTATAAATGGGGGAGGCTAATGGGAGACAAGGGTTTTATGCTTCACTTGCACTGATAAAATGACAAGACCAGTAGATTAGAATTACAGGTAGCTTTTCCCTTTTAAGCTAAATGGAGAGTACTCTCTCTCTGGTCTTCCGTTACTTCTGATTGTTGTCACCAGAATATTTACTTTATTGAAGTAAATGTTCCCTTCTCCATCTCTCCTTTATCTCCCATAATTAATACATCACGACTGACTAGTGTAGAATTTTTCTCCACCAGTATTTTGTGCGTCTTTTCCTACTTAAGATCCTTGGATTACCCATCTCACTCCTCTCTAAGAAAGACACAAGCTATTATCTTTGCCACCAACCCTTTGGAATGAAACAGAGCTTGGGAGTTTATATTGTTTCTTTAGCTAGAAAACCACCTCCCTCTCTGCGAGCTATAGAGCCCTAAATGCTGGAACTATAGGTTAGAGGGGCCAAGATCATACTTGACTCTTTCCTCCATCTCCCACTGAGAGAACAATTAGTTTCAAAAGGAAATCACAAGGATGTTTTCTCTGTCCTGGATTCCCCAGGTTAATTTAACAGTACCCATCCCTCACGTCAGAATACCAACTGTTTGTTCCAAGGAACTTCATTGCCTTAACTGTGAATGTTGTTTTAGGTCAATTACATTAGTAAGGTTAATAAGTTCCGGGCTGGAAGTTCTGAATTGCCAAATCTATGCTAATCATAACTCAATAAAAGTTCAAAGCTCACACAGGAGGGTGCAAACTGCATGTCAGCTCCTCCAACACAATAATCATAATAATGATGATTATGAGGATGATAGTAATAATCTCTTATATTTATACTCTTTATATTTTTTCAAATGCATCTCCATCTCATTAATACTGCACCATCACTCACCTGTAATATTAGGTATCATTTCAGGAGAGACGTAGTCAAGAGGCTGTAAAAAATTACAATTTCTACACTCAGCTAATACTAACTTCCTGAGCCCATCTTGGATAAAGGGATTGATTTCAGTCCACAGGCAAAAGGTAAATCACTTATGATGAACCAAATTCTTATAAAGCATATTCACTGAATATGCTTACCAAAACATGATGCTAATTAGGTCAAATGCCTAAAAATCCTCAGTGGCTCTTCTTGCTGGCCCAATGTCAAGTGCTTTATTTTAGTATTTGAATATTTTCACATTTGTTTACTTCCTACTTTTCTAGGTGCATCTCCCATTCTTCCCATATATTTATTCCTATAGTAAACTCCAGCCTGGCTCTAAGTTCTTTGAGCTGTTTCTCCTTTCTATGTATTTCATTTCTCTCATCTGGAATGCAAAAAATAAATAAATATGTATATCTCTATATAGATATAGATATCACCTTCCAGCAACCTCAGAATTCTTCTCCTGCAATTCCAAACTGCACAGAAAAGAAGCATATGATTGTTCTCTTACTTAGTCACTCTTTTTCATGAATCCGTTGCCCAAATCCAAAACAACTCTGCCCTGTGGGAATGCCACAAGTGCACTTGAAGGTCAGCTATTTTGAGAATATTCAAGAATACCTTTCAGGGCAGTCTCAAGTCTTCAGAATTAGCTTCCCGCAAGTGTTGGCAGATGCTGCTGACTTCATAGTCTGTGGGCCAAAGATCTTCATGGTTTTCAAGTAGAAACACACACACAGACCCTGAAATCGCTTGCATTTTACATCAGACTTTTCTAATTTTCCCTCTGGTCTCCAGGCCTTTGGATGACCTAGCTGAGTGGGTGTTTTCCCCTTCGATTATAGCTTCTTTGGATTTGTATATAACTCAAGAGCAAGCAATTTTTCTTTAAACAGCCGTGTAGTAAACATGTTAGACTTTGAGGACCTCACATAGTCTCCATCAGTACTACTCAGCTCTGCCTGTAGCATGGAGGCAGCCACAGACAATATGTAAGTAAATGAGTATGGCTGTGTTCCAATAAAACTTTACTGATGGACAGTAAAATTTGAATTGCATATAATTTTCATGTGTCAAAAATATTTTCTTTTTCAACCCTTTACCAATGGTAACAACGATTCATTTGAAAAGTTCACAACTCTTCAAAAACCGGCAGTAGGACGATTTGGTTCACTACTTATATTTTGTAGATCCCTGCTGTAAACACACATCTGACTCTTTTTACACGCAGAAAAATTAATGAGTTAGAAAAGTACAGTGTTATGGGCTGAATGTTTGCACCCTCTCAAAATTCAGGTGTGGAGACTCTTCCCTCCCAATGTGATGGTGTTTGGAGGTGGGGCCTTTGGGAGGTGATTAGGTCCTGTGAGCAGAGCCCTCATTAATGGGATTAGCGCCCTTAGAAAAGAGATGCAGAGTGCTCCCTCACCCCTTCCACCAGTGAGGACACAGTGTGCAGCCTGAAAGAGGGTCCTTAACAGACGCCCAATCTGTTGATGCCTTTGTCTTGGACTTCTCAGCCTCCAGAATTGTGAGAAATAAATTTCTGTAGTTTGTTAAAGCAGCCCAAACAGACTAAGATGTACAGGAACCAAAATCTAAATTCAAACTCCTACTCTTTTTTAAAAAAATTATTTTACTTTATTTTTTATCGATGTATATAAACTAAATAGTAAATAAATATAAATAAAATAATGTTTATAAACATTAGTTTATAACATTACATAAATTTCAAGTGTATATCATTATATTTTGACTTCTGTTTACACGAAATCGTGTTCATCACCAAAAGTCTAGTTTCTATCTATCACCATACATGCATGCCCCTTGACTCCTTTTTCTCCCCCGCCTCCCTCCTTCCCCTACGTCCCCACCAATATGTTCTCTGTATTTATGTGTTTTTTTATCTTCCACATGAATGAAATCATACTGTATTTCACATACCATAAAAGTCTGACTATTTCACTTAGCATAATACCCTCAAGGTCCATCCATGTTGCCACAAATGGCAAGATTTCATCTTTTTTATGGCTGAGTAGTATTCCAGTGTATATATATATATATATATATATATATATATACACCACATCTTCTTTATCCATTCATCCGTCCATAGGCACTTAGGCTGTTTCCAAGTCTTGGCTATTGTAAATAATGCTACAATGAATATAGGGATGCATACATTTTTTCAAATTAGCTTTTTTATGTTCTTTGGGTAAATACCCAGAAATGGAATAGCTGGATCATATGGTAGTTCTATTCATAGTTTTTTGAGGACTCTCCATCCTGTTTTTCATAGTGGCTGCACCAATTTACATTCCCATCAGGAGTGTATGAGGGTTTCCCTTTCTCCACATCCTTTTCAACACTTGTTATTTCTTATCTTTTTAATAAAAGCCATTCTGACAGGCAGGAGCTGATATCTCATTGTGGTTTTAATTTGCATTTCCCTAATAATTAGTGAAGCTGAGAAGTTTTATGCTAGTGACTCAATAGAAGTATTTTATTTAACTCAGTTTTCTGAATGGGTGTGTACTAACAATTTGAATGTGGTTTACCTCTAAAAGATCTCTTGAGAGAAGTGGACATTTTTATCACAGTGCATGAGAGTATATATATTGGTTAAACTTCCATATCATTTGGTCCAATAATTTGTTTTATAGAGTTGGAACTTAGGATTCAAAGAAGATACAGGACTTCTCCAATGCTACAGAGATAGCTTGTATTGAAAATTGAAATAGAATGCAGATATCTCTTGATTTCTAGGGTCCAGGTATCATTATTTATGATGGTGACACAGATTAGAGATCACCAATGTTTTTGGAAATGGAATGATGGTACAACCAAATTAGACTACTGTCCCAAATAGTGCAGTGACTATAGGATGGAAGAAATGTAGCTTAAGAGCAGATCATGGTTGAGAAATAATGTCATTTTCAGTATTATTATTATTTACCAATATACTATTTTGCCTGTGGGAAGAATTCCTAATTCAAAGACTTAATACAAATCACTAATGGGTAAATGGTAGAAAAATATATGGATACTATCTGGGCTGGATATTCTCCACTGGCCTCTCCAAGTCAGCTGCAAATTCTGGGAGGCTGACGTCTATGACTTGCACCTCCAGTACTCCCTTGCAATCTGGCCTCTAGTCAGATTTGTCCAACAGGAGTCACAAAACGTAGGAAGGATAAAGAAATCACAGTGTCTTTTCATCTAGCTCCTTCATGCTAACTTCAGTGTGGCAAGAATCCTGTTCTTTCACCCAGGGCCACAGCTCCTTTCTCATAATTTATCAGGTTCTGGAAATAGCTTCCTTCCCTTGGTCCCTCATGTCTAAAGGTGGAGAAGCTTCCTGATGTGATTAGTTCTTGGGTATTTGTATTTGTTGACATTTCCCTTAACTCTGCCTACATCTTTGAAAATAGTTCATTCATTAATACCTCTCCAATTACCTCTTCTAACTAGCCATCCGTTTCCCATTAAGACCCTGATCAAGATACAATACAAGTCGAATTATAGGTTCAGAATGCACTCCCATCATAAAAAATTGAAAAGTTAGGTATAACTCACACTTTAATAAAAAGATTGCAAACCCTATCTTAATCATTTACCTTTATTTTATAGCTTCTGTTGGAATCTTCCTATTAAAAATAATCTTGAGAATAAAAAATGGATACATTCTCTTTCAACATATATGCATATGTAAATCTATGAAGTTCAGAGTATTAAAATATGTGATATTAAATATGAATTACAACACTAAATATCAATTTTTCTATAGTTAAGACAAAATTAAGGAAACAATTATTTCAGTTCTAGTAACTCCCTCCTTCTAATGGACAAATTGTGATGTCTGATTTTTAAATAAACAAGCATTATTTCTCCCCAAAATTTCAGTAGTCTCCTTATCAAATATATGATTTGCAAATATCTTCTCCCAACTGTTAGGTTGTCTTTTCATTTCGTTGATGGTTTCCTTTGCTGTGCAGAAGTTTTTCAGTTTGATGTAATCCCATTTGTTTATTTTTTCTATTGTTTACCTTGACTGAGGAGATATATCCAAAAAGATATTGCTAAGACCAATATCAAAGGGCATATTGTCTATGTTTTATTCTAGGGGTTTTGTGGTTTCAGGTTTTACATTCAAGTCTCTAATCCATTTTGAGTTTATTTTTGTGTATGGTGTAAGACACTGGTCTACTTTCATTCTTTTGCATGTGGCTATCCAGTTTTCCCAGAATTATTTTTTGAAGAGACTTTCCTTTCTCCATTGTATGTTCTTGGCTCCTTTGTCGAAAATTAGCTGTCCATAGATGTGTGGGTTTATTCCTGGGCTCTCATTCTGTTTCATTGATCTATGTGTCTGTTTTTGTGCCAGTACCATGCTGTTTTGATTACTATAGATTTGTAATATACTTTGAAATCAGAGCGTGTGATTCCTCCAGCTTTGTTCTTTTTTCTCAGGATTGCTTTGGCTGTTTGAGGTCTTTTATTGTTCCACAAAAATTTTAGGATTCTTTGTCCTATTTCCAGGAAAAATGTTGTTGAGATTTTGATAGGGATTACATTGAATCTGTAGATTGCTTTAGGTAACATGTACATTTTAACTATGCTAATTCTTCCAAGCCATGAGCATGGAATCTTTCCATTTCTTTATGTCTTCTTCGATTTTCCTCAAGAATGTCTTATAGGTTAAGTGTACAGGTCTTTCTCCTCCTTGTTTACATGACCCAGTAAAATTCTTCTTTTATCTTGCTTGATTTTGTCGAAATTGCCTTTTCCCCCTAACTAGTACATTTTCGCCCATCTTTTCTGCTCTTCGTCACCTTTATAATGCCATTACAAGTTAAAAAAGGATAGGAAATTCTCTTGCAGTACATTATCCCCTGGAAAACTAAACTGAGATTTTTTTCAATGATACTTAGTAAGGGTTATTTTGAAAGTTAAGCCAAGAAATCACAGAAAAAGTAGTTATAGACAATATTCTTTTCTCCAGAACTAAGATTACAATTTCTGATGCTATCCAGGTATATAGAGTGTTAATGGAAAGAAAACTTAAATTAAGATGATTTCAGGAAAGTGCTCTGTGGAACATCTTTGAGAGCTCACTAATTCACTTGGCTTTTGACCAAAAAGTAGACTTAAAATGAACTCCCATTACCATCTCAGCTGAGATATTTTGTGTGACTACAAAATACATTCATAATTATAAGATAAGCTCCAGAAAATGACCTCTTCACATGCCAAATTGGAATTGCCACAGACTATTGGCAGGACTATCTTTGTGTTTAATGTGGCTTTCCATAATGAATTATCTTAGGAGAAGCTGTAGCTCATACTTAATAGTTCTTACTACTATTAGAAAAACCCTTACAGCCTAAGTGAATCTCTGATTATCTATAAAACTACTTACCATCCTAAAATATATTAATAAATGTAACTGTGATTGTTTTAACTAGGCTTACTTAACATGGAACTGGTTAGAGAATACATTTTATGTTTAGTTTTTGTTTTTCTGGGCCTAGATGAATACACAGTGACTCATGGGTGAATCCATAAGTCCTGGGTGTTTCTCCTCAACTTTCTTTCCAAGTGAAGAAAGTATATTTGAATGTAAGTAAGATCAACATTATTATAGTCAACTTTGCATTTTGTTTTTTGCTTCCTTTCCCCTTTTGGACCTCAGGTAGAGTGGATTAGATTAATCTCATTTCTTATTTCATGTGGCACAATTGTCATTGGTCCTTTCAAATCCCTTTCTTATTCTATTCATTCCCTACATTCATATACATTGCTTTAATTCTTCACCTCTTCTCCAATAGGCAATTTTCCTAAAGTGTATCTTCGTCTTGTATGGACTCTTGCATAATGATGATGAATATTTTAAATGCATGTATTTTTAGCATTTATCATGAAAAATCAAATGTATTCAAAGTAGAGAGAATGGTATAATGAACTGCTATGCACCCATCATCCACCTACAACAATTATCAAATCATGATCATTCTTGTATGATCTATACTCCCACTGAATTCACCTCTCTACTAGCTTATTTTAAAGCAAATCCCAAACATCATATAATTTAATCCATAAATACTTTAGTATGTATCTCTGAAAGATAAGGACTCTTATTAAAGACGTAGCCATAATACCATTATCACACCAAAAATTAACGGTAATTCTTGTATTCCATAAGATATCCAGTCAGTGCTGAAATTTTTCTGATAGTCAAATATGTATTTACAGTTGTTGTTTTTTTCTAACTGAAATTCAAACAATGCCCACATATTACAGTTTCATATGTTCCTTAATTCTCTTTAAATCAACAATTTCTCCTCCTTTTTTCCCCTTGCAATTAATTTCTTGATGAAACTGGGTTGTTATCCAGTAGAATCCCCACATTCAGGATTTTGCTGTTTACTTCTCCATCATGTCATTGAATATATCCCTCTGTGCAGAGGTTCAATTTCTTTTGGCAACAAAATAGTATAGGTGTTATTACCTACTTTCATTGGGAGGCACATAATTAATAGTGGTACCTCTTTTTAATATATTAGTGGCCACTGATAATCATTGCCTGTAATCATTATTTTATTAAGGACATGCAAATGTTCATATTATAATTCTATAACTCCTTTTTCCTTTATTAGTTGGATGTGTCTACATAGAGAAGCATTTCTTTATCAATGATTGGGTTACTCTGAGATGCTGTTTGAACAGAAAAGGCAGGTTAAATACTTGATTTTTCCCTTTATTTTCCTATTTGTAGAATAATAAGTTGGCTCCCTAATATTCTGTAAAGCAAATCAATGAATTTTAAAGTATCACTATGAATTCATGGGCTTTTAACATATTTAATATATTTCAATTTAGTGCATTTTTTATTCATATCGACACTCAAGTTATTACACTTGTGGCTTCTTAAGTTGGCTCACAAATACTTTCCTCTCAACATTGTTGGTTTTTTTGTAATTTGATTTAAAAAAATTCTAAAGCAGCTTTGTTGAGATATGATTCACATACCATACATTTCACTCATGTAAAGCATACAGTTAGATGGGTTTTTGTATATTTACAGACTTGTGCAACCATCATCACAATCTGATTTTGGAACGTTTTTGTCACTCCATGCCAATTAGCAGTCTTTCTCCATTCTCCCTTCCCCCGCAGCCCTGCACATCTATTAAACTTCTTTCTGACTCTAAAAGTTTGCTTATTCTAGGCATTTCATATACACGGAATCATATCAGATGTGATCTTTGTGACTGGCTTCTTTTACTTAACATAATACTTTCAAAGTTCATCTATGTTTACCATGTATCAGTGCTTCATTCATTTTTATTGCCTAGAGATAGTCTATTATATGGACATCTCATGTTTTGTTTATCCATTCATCAGTTGATGGAGATTTGGGTTGTTTCCACTTTGTGCTATTATGAATAATGCTGCTATGAACTTTGGTGTAGATGTTTTGATGTTAACATATGGTTTTATTTCTCTGGGTATATACCTAGGAATGGAATGGCTGTGCCCTGCTAGACTGTTCTCTAAAGTGACTGCACCATTTTACATCTCTATCAGCTGTGTACGGAGGTTCTAATTTCTCAACATCTTCACCAACACTTGTTATTATCTCTCTTTTTGATTACAGCCATCCTACTGGGTATGAAGTGGTATTTGTGATTTTGTGGTTTTGAAGATCATATTTCTTTGTTCACATATTTCAGTTAATGAATATTTACTGTTAACTTTCAGATATCAGATATTGCGGGACCACACATTCTTTGCAAGCAAGAAATATGAGACCCCTCTACTACTCTTGCTACATAGTCAAACTTCTTGGTATTTTTAAGGTATAATAAAAAAGAAATAAAATCACCTTTGTTTTAATCTGGGTTTTGATTACTTTGCAATAGCAGAAATTTTTCATACTTTCATATATATGTAGCCATTTAATATGGCATTAACCATAGCAATTCTTATAATTTAAAAGACACTTATATCAGGTAGTAAAGATGCAATATTAAAAAGTTCAATTAGGTCTGAGATTTTATAGACCGTGAATTAATGGCATCAGGGACCCCACAAAGCTAATTAATTTGCTTAGGGTAGTTAAACAAGAATATGGTTAAGTCAGAACTACTTTTAAAATGATTAGAGATGTCAGCGTGACAGGTCAATGTGATTATATAACCAAACATGCCCAAAATGCAATAGTTAGGGTGAGGTCTTGGACTTGGGAATAGGAACTAGGCAAATAAGAGAGCAAGTGTATCTGGTTGAAGGTCAAGAACAGAGAAAGAGGCACAACTGGTGCTTCCACTTATGAATTTTTATTTAAAAGCCATTAATATTATTGTTTAACATTTTTTAGCAATTATTGTGAGCCAGAATCTATGCTGTACATTGTGCACATGTTGCCTCGTGCCATTGTCACAACAACCATATTA
Organism: Tapirus indicus; assembly: GCA_031878705.1. Lineage (NCBI taxonomy): Eukaryota > Metazoa > Chordata > Mammalia > Perissodactyla > Tapiridae > Tapirus > Tapirus indicus. The sequence goes on from CM062929.1 coordinate 49,515,890, forward strand.
TGTAGGGACTAGCCCCATTTTACAGATTTGAAAACCATTGAGATGTCGAGGAGTTAAGTGATTTTTTTCCAAAGGTCGCACAACTAATAAATGGAAGAATCGGAATTACAGTCTAGACCTTGCCTTCCTTGAGTTTGATCCTTCCTCCCCAAGTACGGAGCACCCAGACGAGTCTCTGGGGACCCCATCTCCCACTAGCAGTTGAGCACAATAATGTACCTAAACCCTTGCTCATCCTCAAACCACCTTATTTGTATGAGAAAGAGTGCCAGGCTGGGGAGCATGCAGTGTGAAAAATAAAGTCTGCTCTTTGTCTAGAACTGGTCTTCCTCCCTCAAGACTGGGATGTCTTTTCACTACATGTTGGCACTGTGTTAGGAACTTTACATAAGGAATTTCAATAAATCTTTGCCATTAGGTGAGTACTGTTGGTATTTCCATTTCAGAGGTGAGTAAATGGAGGCTCAGAGGTAAAGTGAAACCCACAAATTCCCACAGGTACTAACTTGAGTGTCAGAACCATTACTTGGATGGATACCTGGTTCTGTCTGAGTCCTTTCCAACCTTCCAAATGGAGATATAAATTCAACACTTACAAATAATTGAAATGTAAACAAACATGGCGACACATAGCTTTTTGTGGATTCTTAGGTTCCTCCCCGGTAAAGGAGGGGAATAATAACTTCCCAGCTGTCAGAAATCTTTGGAAGGTTAAATGATACAGTGTAAACAATCAACACATCAGCCAACCAGGTTCCCTGATGCTGAAATAAATATTCTGTTTTCTTTTTTTTTGTGTGAGGAAGACCAGCCTTGAGCTAACATCCGTTGCCAATCCTCCTCGTTTTGTTGAGGAAGACTGGCCCTGGGCTAACATCCGTGCCCATCTTCCTCTATATGGGACGCCGCCACAGCATGGCTGACAAGCAGTGCATCGGCGGGCGCCCGGGATCCGAACCTGCGAACCCCGGGCTGCCAAGTGCAAACTAAACCGCTGCGCCACGGGGCGGCCCCTAAATGTTCTGTTTTCTATGAATGCATGCCATTGCAACCATTTATTCATACATTAACAAATATTCATTGAGTGCCTACAGCTAAGCAGACTACAATTCATGGGGTTGGTGAATGTAGCCTGCATAGATAATTGAAAAACTTGTTTGGTTTTGTCAAATAAAAGAGTGAATGATACTCTAAAGGCTAAGTTTGGGAGGCAGTACAGTATAAAGAGTGCTGACAGGAGCTAGGAGACTTTGGGCAAGTTAACTGAACCTTTCAGCCACATATTCCTCAACTGTAAAATGGGAATTAAAAAATAGTTGGGTTGTTGTCTGGATTAACTGAATTAATACACCCAAAGTACTGTTCTAAGGAACGATGAGTGGCACAAAAGTAACTTACTCTACCAGTGTTATCTGTTATAGCTATTGCCTGGGCGCCAGAGCTGGCTCTGCCATTTTCATGATGTGTGGTCTTAAGCAAGTGACTTCTCTTTTCGGCGCTTCAGTATCTCCAGCTAAAAAACACATTGATTAACTTTAAATAGTACTTACTAAGCAATTTCCCCTTGCCAGAAATTCTTTTAAGCTCTGGAGATAAAGAAGTGAATAAGATATATAAAAGACCCCTGCCCTCATAAGTTTATACCTTAGTGGAAGAAGAAAGACATAATAAGCAATAAACACATAAGCAACAAAGTACTTTCTAATTTAGAATTTGCACAAACACAACAACAAACCCAGGATGATGAGAGAGAGAATGACTGGTAGGGGCAGGGGAGGCGACTTTCTATAGGGAAGATCCCTCCCCACCCCAAGAAATTTGCACTGAGCCAAATGATGAGCTGATGCCAGTCATGCAACATCAGGGCAAAGACCATTCTAACCAGGGAGAACAGCAGATGTAAAGAGCAATCAAACAGGCATTTGGAAAAGAGAGCCAGTGTAGGATGCAGGTTTAAATTTTCATTTTTCTTCCACTTTTTATTTTTCACATTTTAGCATGAGGACAATTGTAACTCCTTCTCAGTATTTTTTGAAGATAAAGTGAGATAACATAAGTAAAACATCTGGTATGGTATTTTGGATATAGTAAGTCCTAGATATATGTTTGTTCCCTTCCCTTATCTTGGGCCAATGTTAATAACTCATCATCTAACCCTGAAAGGCTCCTAATACACATACATCTTACAGAGAACGGGCTGTGTGATATGCCTTTTATTTTGTGAGTACCACTTATTAAAATGCGAGGAGGGATGCTAAATGATTGAAATCTCTTTGTGATTTGTCTTTCTAATCCCATTCTGATTTAAAGGTTTAATTCCCGACCCTGTCATCATCTAGTTTTTAAAGCTTCATGCTTAAACTGGCACAAAGTCAAGAAATGCTTCTAAAAAATGAATAGGTACCAGAGATAATAAAATTAGATGTCAGTACATTAAACCTTTTTCTCCCCAGGGCTGGTCATCACAAAATATCATGAAATCTGTCATAATAAAGGGCAATAACTTATAAATGAGCTGATGGGGCATAAAAGGATGTAGATGATTTATGTTCTATCAGCCAATGAGATGGGCAAGTTGTTCCTTTGATGACACCCAACTTTTTATTGCTCATGAATAGGTGAGTGTAACACAGATAGAAACAATCTGGGGAAAAAAGAGTTAATTAACTGTATAAGCAATTATTCCAAATTGTCCCATGATTTAGGAAGAATTAATACTTTATCTGTTGGGGTTCAAAAATCATCCTGTATCATTTCCTTTAATCTCCATACATTTCGACATCTCTTCAAAAGTTATCATGTTGAGCACTCCAAGTTACAGCATCAGTTTTGAAAAGCCCAATAATAGGTGATAAAATTAAGTTAATGCTTGGATGATAATTAGGGTGATAACTGCAAAAGCAACTATTTATTGAGTGGTAACTGAGTTTGGAATCTTATGAAAGACCTTCACATTTGTGAAAGAAAGAGTAGTGATCATCTAATATCTTATTGTTCTGCATTTCTAGCTCCCTTATAGTTAGGCAAAGCCATGTGACTACTTCTGACCAATGGCTGGGTGTTGGTCACATTCAGATTAGGCGGTGAAAATTTGCAGCTCTTCAGTTGTCTCCTCCTCTACTACTTGGCAGACAACTCTTCAGCTGTTGGATTCGCCATTAGCCTGAGTCCATGAGTCACCATGGACAAGGGCAGAATCCCTACAAACTGCATTGTGCGTGAGGCATAATGACAAAAAAAGTCTTTGTCGTCTTAAGCCACTGAGTTTTTGAAGCTGAGTAATTACTGAATCATAAACCACCTTGCCCTGACTAAGATAACAATATCATCTCATTAAATTCCTCCAAACAGCCTTGAGGAAGGTACTGTGATAATCTCTCTTTTACAGGTGAAAAAGGTGAGGCACAGCCAGTAACTCACTCAGGGTTCAACAGCTATTAAGTGGAGAATCTCAGGAATGGTAACCAAATCTGAGATTACAGAAACTCAGCTCCTTGCAAAGTCATAAGAGAACCGAATACTTGGTTCCAGACGGCTGTGGTTCAAATTCTATCTCCATGCCAGACTGAAGTCACCTTGGGCAGGTTACTTAATCCTTCTGTGTCTTACATTTTCTCAGATAGAAGATAACAACAATATTAGCATATATCTAACCAGGTTGGTTGTGAGGCTTAAGGAAGTTGATATGTGTTAAATGCTTAGAATTGTACCTGGCACATAAGGTTTATTTATTATTATTACTTTTAAACTCATCTATCGAAGAACAGGAAAAAAAATCAGTTTACAAAGGAGAATGTTCTTGCATCCTGGAAGCTCAAACCCTCCTCATTTTACAAATCAGGAAACTGAGGCTCAAAAAGTTTAGTAACTTGTCCAAGGTCACTAAACATAAGAAAACCCAGATCTCTTTTCTTCACAGTCCAGTGGATTCCCACTTCACTTTGCTGATTCCAGTCCTAATGAGGTCAACACAGGAGAAGAAGACAGAGAAGAAAGTTCTTCATCACTTTCAAACCAATCTGCCTATGCCTGGTTTCTGTCCCCTTCCGAAAGTGCTGATGAAAGCCTTGCTCATCATCTTAAATAATGCGATCCTTATGAAATATAGCAGGTAAGTAGAAAGCTACACAGGAGCTAATAAAAGAATTAATTGCTGCTGGCCTGATGACAATACTTTCTCCTCCATTTGTCTCCAAAGTGGCATTTCTGACATCTGGCGGTTTTGTTTGTTGTGTTAAGATTTGCCCTGAGCTAACATCTGTTGTCAATCTTCCTCTTTTTTTTTCCTCCCCAAAGCTCCAGTGCATGGTTGCATATCCGGTTGTAAGTCCTTCTAGTTCTTCTGTGTGAGCCATGCCACAGCATGGCGACCGACAGATGGGTGCTGTGGTTCCATGACCTGGAAATGAACCCAGGCTGCTGAAGTGGTGAGAACGCCAAACTTTAATCACTAGGCCATTAGGGCTGGCTCCAGGCTTCTTAATACAAAGAAAAGACGGAAGGAAGGAAGGAAGGAAGGAAGGAAGGAAGGAAAGGAGGGAAGGAAGGAAGGAAACAAGAGAAGAGAGAATACAGGTATCTCTATTGCTCTTCTAGAGTGACAATGTGTCCTCTAGTTTGATGTTGGAGACACATCTCCAACTGCAGCTGTTGCATTGCTATTGTGGGCATTTGAACACTTCAAAAATACATTAAACCTTTGCTACACCTGTAGTTATAGCAGTGATATAGATTAGACAAAAAATACTGTGATGCTTGGGAGTTACTTGCTTTTATTTTTTTCCTTCCCTGGGATTAGCTGCTCAACAGATTGCAAAGGATTTACCTAGTAATATGGCGATTTACCTCATTTTTTTCAAAATTAGTCTATCACCTGTTTTGTTACTTTGATATCCTGCTTCCCCATGTCTGGGAGTCTTCTCTGAAACCCACATCACACACTTGCTGTTTAGATTCCTGTAAACAAAGAGACAGCTATTTGACGCCTAGAATATGGAAACTTTAAGCTGAATCCCATCCTGTCTCCGTTTTCCTTCTTCCAGCTGCTCCCCCAAATGGCACACATCACCTGTGAAACTGATATTTTTGGGGAAAATAACTTGATTCCAAAATCATGATAACATGTCCACTGGGAGATCTGGTATATTCTAGGGCCTGTTTTGGGAAGACATCTGAAGAATGATGGAAAATGTGCAAAATAAATCCACACAAGACTTGAGCCTTATAAAATAGTCAAAATGACAACTAATCAATTGTTCAACTTAACTTTTAACTTTTCTCCCACATGTCCTGCTATAGTGTGAATGCAAAGAATTCCTTGATTCGAGTACGTTGACCCATGCATTCACAAATTATTCATGGATTCCCAACTAGTTCGAGCCTTGAACTACTTTCTGCAGATACAAAATTAAGACAGACCTGGCCTGATCATGTGATGCTTTCATTCTAGAGGGGGAGACAGAAAAAGAAAGAAACCATCAAGACAGTTCAAAAAGTAGTACATATGATGAGGGAAATTAAGGCAGAGTAGTAAAGAATGATTAGGGTTGTTGGAGAAAGTCTAGGGAAAGCCTCTGTAAGAGGGAATGTTCATGTGGAAATAATGACAAGGACAAGCCTTGTGAAGGGCTCAGAAATAAATATTTTAGCTTTGAGGAACAGTACAGATTCCAGAGACAGGGAGATAGGGTAGAATGAATAGAAATAGTGATGCGGTCAGTAGCTATACTTCTTACATCTATTATGCTATATTTATTATACTGCTATACTTATTATATTATGCTTATTTTTCTTACAGAGAGCTTCCCATCTCTGCTAATTTAGCAGGGAGTACCAGATGAGCTCAAGTGAGAATTCAGATTCTGGTTGTTTATAGAACTGTGGTTTATTTGCTATAGATTATAGTTTGGATAATTTGTTCATCCACGTACTCATTCAACAAACATTTCTGAGTTTGTACTCTGTACCAGATCATGTAGCAGTTTTTCTTGTAATTGTCTGTGACTCCTTATGGGGTATTTTAAAACAAAGATTCTAGGCTTGCAGAGGACTAAGGAGATCATGTCTCTTCGGGTGAAACTTAGGGAATGGAATCTTTGAAAAAGATCCTCATTCTAGATGGTTCTTCCTTACATAGAAGTCTGGGAGCTTCTGCATCATAACACATGTTCTTTGTTCATTTGAGAAGAAGGAAAATCCACGGATAGCTGTTCACATCTTGCAACTGGATTGTTCAAAAGGACAGAGTAGAAACTGCATGCGTGATCTCAAGACACAGCTACATTTGGGTCCAATCATATCTTAACCACCAACTCACTGGGGCATGGGGAAGTTGCTGAAACTCAATTTCCTCAACCTTAAAACAGGGTAATAATGTCACCCATGTGCTTGGATTGTATGGCTTAAATGAGATGATTCATCTTAACATCTGGCAGTAGTGGGCACTCAATAAATGTTGGATTTGCTATTCCAATCTTCTGGCACTCTTCGCCTTTCGGTTCATTGACAAAGAGTGTGAAAGAAGGTTATTAGAGGAAATATAGCAGACACACCTATGGTATGAGGGGATTAAGCTCTGAAAGTTAGGCTAGAAATAAGGAAAACAATTGCTGACCACAAAAATAACTCTTAAATTCTCTTAGGAAATGACTAAATTAGTGACCTACCTGAATATATAACTCCACTGTATAGGAATCCCAGCTCACAGGGTTCAGAATTTAGCCAAGTCAGTAACACAGGTATAGAATGAGCCTTTACCATTTGTCAACGTAGTTCAAAACTCTACCCAAAATTAACAAAGAAAATTTAACTTTAGTATTTTTAAAAAATCAACTTTAGTATTCAAGAATTCAGCACATTTTCCACTGCTACCTTGATTGCTTCTTGGATTATTTTATAATCTTAAATTATCTACATTTCAGAGTAGGTAAATAAAATTGAATTCACAAAAACAAAGGAAAAGTGGTCAGAGAGGCTTTCAGGTCATATCAGAAACTCAAATTATACAAACTAGCTTCTTAATCTCTCCATGTGACCATCTGTAAAGGAGATTTATCCAATAACACCTTAAATTTTAGCATTCCTTCATCCATGGTTCTGATAGACTAGACAGGTGAATAAGGAAAGGTGCATCCCCAGATGTGCACCATCTTTCCTTTTCCCACCCATGTCAGACAAGACCATCTCCATTTTAAAGCTAACACCTTTCAAATACATCTTTTACTAAACCGCTAAAGGACTATTTATAATTCATATTTGACCATGTCACTGCCTGGGTTAATGCTGTTCAACATTGATAACAAATAATTGATGGGGGTAGGCAGAAACTCACAAAGCTTCAGCTTCAAACTGACACTGGTACTTCCACCAACATCCTTTTGGCCAAAGAAAGTCATGCGGTTAAGCCCAGCTTTAACTGCGAAGGAGAGAGCATTCCTCCCCCATGGCTTAAACAACTCTGATTAGAAGCCACCTTACAAGCTGCTTCATACCAATCTAGGTGCTGCCACTTTAAAAGTACCTTGGCCAGGCATAGCAATACTCTAAGAGTATTGCTAATTTGGGTATTGCTAATTTCCCAAGCTGACTTCGATTCTCATAGAGTGAGATTATTGAATGGCAGAGCAGGAAAACCCCAACAAAAAGGTTGAAGTGCAATAGCAACCCAGCTGTAAGGCTAGAGAACAAGGCAGAAAGCTGAGGGATCTGAGCCAGCAGGGGACCAAGTAAGTCAAGACATCCATAGGACGCTACTGAGAACATTGTCCACGGCAAGTTCAGGAAGTCACTCAAGTGAGACTTCAGCATCAAATTCCAGAAGAATATGCAGTAGTCAGAAGCCATCAGTTTAGGGACTATCAGATGTTGGCTGGAACACAAACAGGAAGAATAGGACCAGACACTTCTTCCCTCAATGTGTCAAGTGTACACAAGCTCCCACCCTCTAAACCTGCGTAACATTTTAGGGGAAGAAACTGAAGGAATGTGAGGTTAATAAAAAGATGTAGTGATTTGAGCCAAACAAAAAAAGTCTATTTCCTAAATGGACCATTCCAATATTCATTTGAGCTTATATATTTAGAGTTTGGAATTTGAAGCAAATATCAAATCAGTTATAAATAAAATAAATCAGTTACATTTCCCCATGCACATTCAAGTCGTAGCATAATAGAATTTGGTAACTTTGCAACTAATGAATTATTTTGTTCATTTCTTAAATTATTACTGAATAGGTACTCTTACTGCCAATTTATATATGAGAAAACTGAGCTGAAGGGTTAAATAAGTGCATCTTTCAGGGTTCCTGGTTGGAAACAACAGAATTCATTCAAGATAGTTACGAGCAAAGAAATATAACACATGGAATTAGGTAACATCAAAATTTTGGAAGATCTTGAGGAATAGGCTTTTAGCTAAACTTCCAAGACCAGCTTTCAGAATCACCCAGCACCCTACTGGTGCTGTGATCAGGAAGCTGCTTCTCCCACAACTAACTACTGAGCCCATTGCCTCTCCCATCGCCCAGGACAGCAAAGTGAACACTGCGTGTCCTGCCTGTTTTCTCATGAATGTAATGTCCAAAATCAAATCTCTTAGGGTTGAGTCTGATTGGCAGAATCTAACTCACAAATCAGTAGTCCCCAGTTATCTTGGTTTCACTTTACATGGTTTCAGTTACCTGTGATCAACTGTGGTCTGAAAATATTAAATGGAAAATTCCAGAAATAAACAATTCATCAGTTTTAAATTGCATACTGTTCTGAGTAGCATAATGAAATCTCACACCATCCGTGATTAGTTATAGCTGTTAATCTCTTACTGTGTCTAATTTATAAGTTAAACTCGATCATAGGTAGGTACAGGAAACAACGTAGAATATATAGGGTTTGTTACTATCTGTGGTTTCAGGCATCCACTGGTCTTGGTATGTATCTTCCAGGGATAAGGAGGGACTATTGTATATGCCCTAGCAACAAGAAAGGATATATGTATATTCTACATTGTAAAGGCAAGAATCACACTGTGGGGAAGTATTAAAATGTAGAGTGTTCAAAGATTGTAGGTACCCACAAATGACAGGTGCCCACAACTGTAACCTGCCTACTACCACAATGCTGACACCTGGGGATTACAGCGGCAGAGTCTGCAGTCTTAAGCACAACAACAAGTTCCCTATTAGATGCCATATTGCCTGTATATACCCCCACTCAGCACCAAAGGAGAGTGAGAGCCCCTCCCAGGATAAGTAAGGTTCACCAAGATCTGATCCTGCCAACATTTGCAGCCATGGCTCTTTCCTGTCCATGGCTACAGATGAGGGGTTACTTTCCCACAAGTGATGTTATTTCTCACCTTCTTGTCTTTGGTTATGGTAGTATACCCTCACTGCCCCCTCCTACATCCAACTTGGACTTTTTTTTTTGGCCTAAAGTTTATGCATCCTTTAGGGTTCATATCTTCCAGGAAGGATCACCTCCTTCAGGAAGGGTTAGGTGTTCTTTCTTTCTATGTTTTCATATTACCGGAAACATATTTCTGTCCTCTCCCTTCCAGGTTATTTTCTAATAATGTGTGAGCATGTGTGTGCATGCATGCATATGTGTGTGTATCCCAAATAGTCTGAGATCCTTGAGGACAAGGGCTATGCATTTTTTTCTCTTTTTTGGTGGGGAATATTGGCCCTGAGCTAACACCTGTTGCCAATCTTCCTCGTTTTGCTTGAGGAAGAGTGGCACTAAGCTAACATCTGTGCCCATCCTCCTCTATTTTGTATGTGGGATGCCGCTACAGCATGGCTTGATGAGTGGTGTAGGTCCACACCCGGGATCTGAACCCATGAACCCAGGCCACCAAAGCGAAGCATGCCAAACTTAACCACTATACCACTGGGCAGACCCTGGGCTGTATATTTAAATTTTTTTTTTTTTATCCCCAAGAACCTAGCACAGTGTTCGACATATGGTGTTACTCAACAAATATTATCAAACAAACTATTTTAGACTTCAGTATTGCTTCTGAACATAGTTTTACAACATCAGGCTTGGAAGGAATAGTATAGGTAAAACAGTACAAGTTCCTCATTCTGTGGGTGAATGACGTGTGGCCAGAGGAGTGACTGACCCAAGATCACACATATAAATAGGATTGAGCTCCTGGATGTCTACAACTGAATAGCTACAAACTTCTTATTAAATATCTACCATGTGATCCAGTATGGATCCAAATATTGGTAGATCCAAATATCTACCAATGTGCAAATTTCTGCTTAATCTTAATTATAGCTCAGCAAGAAAGACATTTGTATCCCCATTTGACTGTCAAGGAAACTGATGCTCAGATCAATTAAATTAATTCCTCAGTAGTACATGTCTGAAGCCAGGGTTCAAAATCAGTTGCATCGAATCCAGTATACTTTTTCTTTCTCTTTATTCTCTCTCAGCACCCATCTTAAAATTGCCTTCCTCCCTCCCTTGTAAAAACTGAAAATAATAATAAAGTACTCAATAACACTTAATGGATATCTACTTTATTGAAGCAGTGTGCTAATCACTCGATATGCATGATATCATTGAATCCTACAATGTAGATATTATTTATTATCCTCCCATAACATTTGTGTAAACCTAAATATAGAGAGAAAGCTTAAATAACCTGTACTATATTTCACATTTACACTAAAAGCACTACAGTTTAAGAGGACACATTGTCCTTTTAGCCTGAAACTCTGCCACTTCCCAAAGAACTTTTATTTTCTCTTTTATAGCTGATCCCTTGGCAACATCCCTTGACAATGACAGCACTCTGTCTATTTTCCTAATAGAAAATGCTACAAAGTCATCAGAATTATAGTACACCATGCTCACATGCCATCCTATCCAATGACATGTGAACTACATTCCTCGAATCTTCTAATGGGTAAAATGATTACTAGATTGTCAGAAACCCCCTCCACTTGTGTCAGAGGTGATCAAAATACTGAGGATGCCATGAGAAAGCCCAGTGACATGATGTCTTCCTTCCTTGAACTCAACAGGACTGTAACGTTTCGTTGAGAGGGAGATGGCTAATTGCTTATTTTGTGCAGAACGCAGGAGGAGGCAAGACACACTTACCACACCTGTTGAAAAGCAAGTTTCACAACTGTAACCAAGGCTACCTTCAAATATAGAACATTTTCCTACAGAAAAAGTCATATATAGAGACGGCAGCTGGATTGCGTGACAAAAACCAGGGATTAAAATGATGTGTGCTGGGGACAAAAGTCCACGTGACGTACAGACTCACCAAGTCCTTCTTCTTGAGAGTGCCATCCTGAATGATGACCACATGGAGAGATGAAATCTAGCCCACGATGGCTAGAAAATAACTTCCTACGACCTGCTGGGTTGCCTCCCATCAACCATAGCTGAATCAGCTTCTAAAAAAAGGGAAGGAGGAAGGTATGGAAGGCAAATGTCATACTCTTTTTTGACAATATTCTTATTAATAATAAACTACCTTTCGTTAATTCTTTCAGTGTGTTAGACACTTTATACACACTGATTCACTTAATACTTACAACTACACCATGACGTAGGGTTTATTATCTCCTTTTATCTTATTAGTTTACAATTAAAACTGATTCTAGCTAATTTCAGCCTGAAAAGGCACTTGTTGAAATATTACTTATTAACTCACAGAATTGAAGGTAAATTTGGGAGACCATTTCTTTGGAAAGCTAATCCATTAGTCAAGGATTCATTGACAATCTGCATCCTTCCTGTCACCAAAACGACTTAGTTCAATCCATTTTCCTTGTCTGTGTTTCTATGCTTAAGCCTCTATACTAATTCCCCAGAGGATCATTCTTACTGGCTTAGCCTGGATTCCATGCCTGCCTTGGAATAAGTAGACTTCACAAGACCTCTTATAATAATTAGGGGTAGCCATTCCCAAAAAGTAGGGAAATAATTACCCAAAGGATACATAAAGAGAAACCAGGGGAAGGGAAATACAATAAGACATGACCACTATACCAAAATAAGACATGTCTCAGGTGAAGAAGCAGAGACATAGACACTGTTTCATCTGGTCAACATCACACAGGTTTTGGGCAGCCTGGGTAGGAATGAAACTCACATCTATTTGATTTTTAAAATAATTGTGCTTAATCCACAAATATACAGCCTTTCCCATAATACTGGCTGCATCCACATTATTACTTTGTGGCAGCTTGTATTTTCCAAAGATTTCTATGCAAGTTTGTGTGTGTGTGCGTGTGCACGTGTGTTTCATCCCACATGCTCTTCCTACAATGTAATTGACACTTCTCCAGTGAAGAGTCAGCATCTATGTTCCCTTCCCTTGAATTTGCTCTGGTGCTTGTTACTGCTCTGACCAGTAGAGTGTGGTAGAAACGATGCTATGTGACTTCTGAGCCTAGGTCACATAGTGCAGACAGCTTCTGCGTGCTCCCCTCTCTCTGTCTCTCTGACTCTTTCTCTCTGCCTGTCCTTGTCTCTCTCTCTCTCTGCCTCTCTGTCTGTCTGTCTCTCTTTCTTCACCTTCCCCTCCCTTACTCTTTCTCTTTCTGTCTCTCTCTCTTCCCCTCTCTCTCTCCTTCTCTATTTTCCCTCCCTCCCTCTCTCTTTCTCAGTGTGCTTGCCCTCACAACCCAGCCACCATAATATCTTGAGGAATCCAGGATACCTGGAGAGGTCACATGTGAGCATCTCAGCTGAGTACAGCATAGACCACCAAATGTGTGAGTGAGTGAACCCTCAGCTGATGCTGAGTGGAGCAGAGATGAGTGATGCCCACTGAACTTTGACCAAATTACAGATTCTTCAGCAAAATAAACATCATTGTTTTAAGCCACTGAGTTTTGAGGTAATGCGTTATCAGCCATGGTAACTAGAACAGATTTGGTAGCTGGAAGTGGGGTGCTGCCATAACAAGTGAAAATATGTGGAGATGGCTTCAGGACAGGGTAGTGACAGGAAGTTTGAAGTGCCATGAAGAGTCTGTTAGCAGAAGCAGGGCCACCCGTAAGTTGACTATCAGTGAGGGCCTAGGAGAAAGTGAGACATTCAAATAAAATGAAGAAATGTTACTGGAGGCTAGAGAAAAGGAGAGCCTTGTTTGTGGCAGAAAGTTTTGCATTGCCGGTAGTAATGTAGAAAATGGAAAATGCACCTAAAAGAGCTGGATGGTCCAGGTAAGAAGACCTCCAGTTGCCACTGTTCCAAGTGCCACCTGGCTTCTTCCCATTGGCTACAGTGAAATGTAAGAGGGCAGAGATAAGCTAAAGAACAAACACTAATATAAAGAAACGAGGAATTTCTGAGTTTACAAATAATGAAACTATTTCTCATTTCCAGCCTCCTTAGATGGCAATTAATGCTAAAACTAAGAAGTGGCTTCTGGGCAAAGATAAATCCAAGATAATGGCAGAAAAACAAGGTCTAAAGATGACGCTAAGAATGTAATTACGAAACCCTTTATTAAGAAATCAGAAGAATTTTAAAAGTTGCCTAAAATAGGCAGGGACCTTGAAAGCTCGCCTTGTAGATCCTCTCCATTAAGCAATAGGACTTCTAAGCATCAGAAAGGTGTGTTCCCACAGCAGTCTTAGAGGAAGCTCAAGTTAGAGAAGGCCTTATCTTGATGAGATGTGCAGGGGTGGCTTTTTACTAATGGAAGGTACCTAATGCAATTCATAGGAGGTTCAGAGGTTTTTAATGAGAATTCTGTTTGCAAAAACACTAGCAGGTAGGACTAAAAGTAGCAGAGACACTGTAAAATGAAAAGATGCTTCTAAGCAACTGAACTACTACAGGCAGGAAGCAGTCTAAGAAAATTATTACTCCCCAAGTGTCAGACATAGCTTATGGAAAGGAAAGGGCACTCATTGTGAGAAATCAAAAGTCTTTAAGGAGGACCAAGAGCCATGTAAAATTGTTTCTGGGCTATACAATTGTATGTTGATCACAGAAGTACCAACATGTCCTAGCTGGATTTCAGAATTACTATGGACCACTTTTATGTTCCTTCTATTTTCTCCCTTTTTGAATGGGAGAGTCTATAGCTGTCATCCCAAGCATGTCCCACCATTCTATAATGGGCACAGAGGATGAGTGGTAAATTCTCTCTTTAGTTCATCAGTATAGAGAACAAGATAACTGTACTCAAATAGCTATGAGGAATCACACCTAAGGAGCCTCTTCCACATCTGAGCCTGATTTAGATAACAGTATCTTGAACTTTGAGCTCGAGCCTGATGCCAAAAGGGAAAAGCCTTGAGAGTCCTAGAGGAGATTATAAGTGTGTTTCGCATGAGAGAGGCATGTGAAGTGTTGTGGCCAGAACGCAGAATGTGGCAGGCTGGAGTTATCAAAGACAGCTGTATCGCGTGCCATGTGCTCTTCCTACGCTGTGATTCACAGCTTCTCCCATTGAGAGGTGGGGTCAAGTTTTCCTCTCCTTGAATCAGGGTCTTGTGACTGCTCTGACCAATAGAGTATGGTGGGCATGACAGCATGTCACATCTGAGGCTAGGTCATAAAAAGGATAGAGCTTCTATATCTCTCTCTCTCTCCCTGACATCCTCCCTTAGAAGCCAGCCACTGTGTTATGTGGAAGGCCTGGACCTAGATACTGACAATCCCATCTAAAGTTTCAGCCAAGAGCCAGCATCACCACCAGATATGTGAAAGAGCATTCCTTCAGATGATTCTAGCCCCTAGCCTTTGATTTACCCCAGCTGATGCTGAGTGGAGCAGCACATTCCCTCAGTGCTGAGTCCTACCCAAATTACAGACCCATGAGCAAAGCAAATGTGTTCATTTATTAGGCAGCCATGGTAACATAGGAATTCTGATCATACCAGCATTACCTCACTTTACTCAAAGTGAATATCCATCAGAATACATATAGTTAAAGAACTCTCAAGACATCATCTTATTAATGTCCTAAAATTACTTGATTTCAGTCTCTAAGTTACCTAAGGTCTTAGGTAGACTTAATCATTCCTCTCTTTCCCATAAACTTTTATGTACTGCTATTATAGCACCAGTCACCTTATATCTTACTTGGTGTTTACATTTCTGTTTATTCCCACTTGAATGCACTCTGCAAGGATAACAGATTAATTTTTAGTTGTATGCCCACCATCAAGCATAACACCTAGCATGCATTAAGTGCACAAAATACTGACTCACCTGTAGAATATTAGTAGGTCTAAAGCAGAAATCTCTTAACCAGAACAGATGATCTGAAGAAGAAAGTCCTGAAAAGAGTATGCTAAAGGGTCAGAGAGATGGGGGTCAGATCCCAGTTTTGCATCTTGGCAACTATGCGGCCTCAAAGCAGTAACTTAAGCCCTCCAAGCCTCAGTTTACTTATCTGTTAAATAAGGTTGATTATAATACTTGTCTCTGATAAATTGACTATGAGAGTAGTATGAGGCAAAGCATTTACAGCTCTGTATAAATTGATTGAGTCCTATCAGAGAAAGAATAATTATAACCAGTGCATCAATATCCACATGAAAGCAATGACTTGTGAGTCCCATAGATTTCATGGGTTTAATAATAGAGTTATTGAGAAAATCAAGTGATCTGGTATATATAAATCTTCACAGCACAATACCTGATATAAAGCAAGGACTCCATAGGTATTAGTTATCAACATCATTTTTACGTGTTGGCAGATACTGATACCTGTCTATCCAACCTCCATTCTTGCCCTTTTTCTCAATAATAGAATCCTAATTTTGGTTTGTGGAGACAATGTGCCCAGATAAAAAGGACATTTTCTAGCCTCCCTACTGTTAATGGTGGCCAATGTGATTGAGTTCTCTCTAGTGCAGATGCCTCATGGGGATTTTTGGAAAAGTAAGATAATCTAATATTTTGTTTGGGAAAGCAATGTATCCAGCCAAAAGCATATGCTATCAGTCTCACTTATAGCTAAGGGTGGCCATGAAATACAATTCTGTCAATTAGAACACGTCACATTTCTCCTGGGTATTTGAAATAAATTTGGTCTTCCTATTATGTGCACCCCTTTTTTCCTATTATATCAAGCCTATCTCTACTCAAAATGTGTCAAATCTTGGGTTTCTCAGGCAGCAGACTCTGAGACAGAGATCAGCATGCAGAAATACTATTAGGAGTTCTCATAAAATCAAAACTTATAGAAGGAAGGGAAGGAAGCGGGATTGGGTAGGGGAGGAAAAGTAGCTACAAGGTGATGTCAACAGAAAACTCAGATAAAGCTACAGGAGCTCTGAAAACAAGATGACCCTGCAGGATCATTCCATGTTGCACAAAAGGACTGAGCTCTGTGTCAATCAGTTATTGGACGATGACAGCCTCAGAAAGTGGATATGACTTTGAGCTGAGGCAGTTCCTGAGGGGGGCTGTCAGCTGAGGGTTGAGCACCTGCTGCACTCTAGTCCTCCATTTCTGAAGGGGGAGCTAAGCAATGCCTCACAACATCCACAACAATTGAAATAGGAGGCTGGAGGTGTAGCAGCCATCTTGAGAGGATAAGGCAAAGAAAAAAGGATGAAAACACATTGATAATATTGTGGAGTCAATGCACCAACCCTGGACTGACTTTCTCCAGACTTATTCTTATGTCGTAAAAATAACTTCCTATTTGCTTAAACCATTGTACAGTCTTGCATCGTTTAATGATGGGGATCCATTCTGAGAAATGCATCTGTGGTGATTCCGTCATTGTACAAAGATCATAGAGTATATGCACACAAACCTAGATGGGATAGCCTACTACACACCTAGGCTATATGGTACTAATCTGATGGGACCACCAAAAGATCATGTATATGTGGTCTGTTGAATAAATTTCGTTATGTGGTGCATGACTGTATACATAACTGATATATTAATGCATAATTTGCCAAAAATACGTGTATAATAACCAAAAAAAAAGATGAATGTATTTTCCATTACTCTAATTTATTTTAAGATTCCTCTGACATCTTTCCCCTTACAGGTGTAGTTTATGTAATATTTTTGCTCCTCTAGGAAGCCGACCATTGATTCATAGCCCTCAAAGATCCCTTCCCATTGTGACTGCTCAGCAACACTCACAATATGCTGCATTCATTTAAAAAATAGTTATATTTCCTTTTGCATGTTTTTTCTGTATTCAGTCTTATGTTACCTAATTGTTTCATGTATGTCGCCAGGTCTTCCCCCAGTTCTCCCGCTGTAAACCATTTGAGGATAGGTTTTACATCACAGATTACGTTTGTATCCTCCTCAGTTTCAATGTATAGTGATACGGGGCATTTAAAGTGATTGATCAATACTTGTTGGAATGAACTGCAGCTCTAAAAACACAATTTTAAATATATCTTAGATTTCCAATAGTATGATAAACTAATAAGGTATTCTTTCTCCTAAAAGAAACAGAATAAAAGACCTATAAAATAAGATTGCTTCATTCCCTTGCAGTGAACTTTCATTTAATGAAAAGCAGGCTGTATTGGGCACACTGCTCTTCTCTTCCAAGCATGCAACATTCAGCTTGAATATTGAGCTTTGTTTTAAATGCCCTTTAAGAGCAAAAGGGAATCAAAAGCAATGACCTGATATGCTCCATAAAGGATAAGTACAGAGTTCTCATCAATAGTAAATAATGCACAGACAACAAGGAGTGGTGGGACAGCATCCACCTCGTACATATGTATGGAGGGCAGCTACTCTGTGAGGGTCCAAGGACGGAGTGCTAGAAGGACCTTCAGACGGTGTCCTAGGCCTATCTGTTCTCAACTGCTCCTTTCAAGTACATCTGAGAACTCACTCCATTACTATGAGCACCACAGAGTCTTAAGTGAGAAAGCACGAGAAGGTGAAGAGAAGGACACACAGGTCAGTGGAGGGGCAGTTCAATGCCAAATAGCACACAGCTTTTGATTACGACATTATCAACTGCAGCAAAACAATATTCTTCATCAAAAACCCACTTGCCAATTTTATTAGCCCAGTTCTGTGGAAAATTTGTCTGAATCAACACTTCCATGCTAAGGATTTATTGGAAGGTGTGATCTCAGAGGAACAAGGGAGGTTGAAAGGAAGAAAGACAGAAAGGGTGAGAAATCAAATACAAATTGGCAAGTGGGTTTTTAAGAGCAAAATGCACCACATGTAGAAGCCAAGCAAAATGGATCAGATGAAGAAATTAAGGAGTACTGCAGCTTTTGAGAATGTCTTATAGTTTTAAAATTTTAATCCTCCCATTCTTCAAGAGTTATAAATAGAATATTTAGCAAGCAGTGCCTAGTTTAGGGTTAAGGAAGCCTTTCCTGGGAAATTTGAGTCATGCAATAGGAGTTAGTGATAAATCTAGGATGGGAGGAGTAAACCAGGTAGAAAATCATTTTTCTGGATTCTGGCACTTAATGCAAAAACCCTGAACTCCTTTAGCAACAAAAAACTACTTGGAGAGTTTTGTATATGTACGTGTTGAAGATATTGGTTTGCTGTAATTGATGCCGTTGTAATCTAAGGCTTTTTATTTGGCATAATATCTTTAAAGTGCAGAAAGAAAAAACTATCAGCCTAGATATTCCACAAGCAAAACACACCTTAAAGAGAAAGATGCATACTTCTACTTCCACCAGTTGTACATTCACGAATTCAGACCAGCTTTCCTACTGAAGGTGATAATAATAAATACAACAAAAGCTTTATATCCGGAATATAAACCCTAAATCAAAAGCAAGAAAGCAAACACTCCATTGGAAAATGAGCACAAGCCTGAAACAGATATTTCATCAAAGAGAATAGATGGATTGCAAATAAGGAATGTTTCTTTTCAACATCATTAGCCATTAGGGAAATACAAATTAAAGCCGCAATGAGATACCGTCCCATACCTACAAGAATAGCTAAAATAAAAAATAAATAAAGCAATATTAAGTTCTATTGAGACGGTGGAAAATTTTAATTTAACTCTTTTCAAATTCATATTCAATGGCATACTATTTCAAATTCAATGTCTCTCTCCTTTTTCATCTCCATTCTACTGTTAAGACAATCCAGTTATTTTTTTATTTTAGATATTGTATTTTTCAGTTTTAGAATTTCCATATGGTTGTTTTTTATAGCTTTTGTTTCTCTGCTAATATTTCTTATCTTTTCAGTCATCACCAGCGTATTTTACTTTCTTCTATTTGATGAAGCCGTAATAGTTTTAATTACTCTTTTCAAAAAAACACATCTAAGTCAGCTTAGAGTTGATCTCAGTTAAATGTCTTCACTTTTATTTTCCTGGTTCTCTGTATGTCAAGCAATTTTGAATTGCATTTTGCACATTGTGAGACTCTGGAGTTTGCTATTTTTCTTGAAAGGATTTCGATGTTTTTTTAACAGAGAATTGACTTGGTAGGACCCAAATTTCAAACTCTG
This sequence comes from Tapirus indicus, assembly GCA_031878705.1. Classification (NCBI taxonomy): domain Eukaryota; kingdom Metazoa; phylum Chordata; class Mammalia; order Perissodactyla; family Tapiridae; genus Tapirus; species Tapirus indicus. Next base: position 49,535,308 of record CM062929.1, read on the forward strand.
TCTCTGAGGAAGCAGCTTAAATTTTAGTTTATTTCTTTTATCTTTAGGTACTTCTCTTATGCATGTATGTTTCAAGGGTCAGCCAGAGATTTGGGGAAAATGTATACACAGAGTTTGAGGGCTGTTCTCTCTGGCTCTTTCCTTTCTGAGATTCCCTCCTCACCTTCCAGTGGCCCTAGACTCTGTTCTTTCTTCAACTGACTGTAAAACTAAGTTGACTATGTATTTATAGTGGGATATGCCCTATAGAAAACATGCTATTAAAAAATCAAATATTAAATTGTTTTCAGTAGTTATATAATCAGGGGAAATGACAGGACTACTTTTTCTATTTCACAACTTAGATTGTAGTTACAAGAGTATTTGCTTTTCAATAATTCATTGAGTTGTATGTTGTTCTCTCATGTACTATCTGTTTGTGTGACATTGTTCATGATAATAAAAATATGATGCTCGAAGCTGAGCAAGTATACCTACTGTTTAGTTTTAGACTGAAATGATTAATGTTGTTGTTTCAATAAGAGTGAGCTTTGGGATAACAGAGATTACATAGAACAAAAATTATGTGTTAATTTAATGTCTAGATATATAGTTGATTATAATTATTTGCCTATATTCTTTATTATATTGTGAGTTCCAGTCAGGGAAAATAGTTATGTTTATCTTCTTCACCATCTATTAATCCATTTATTCATTATTTGGTCAATACTCAGATATTTATCAAGTGCTTATTTATTGAGTTGGTATCATTCTTGGCACTGGAGATACGAAGGTAAATAGTGCAGATGAGATCATGACTTATAAAGCTTACATGGAAGTGGAACAACAGAAAAAAATGTTTTTTCATTAATATATTATAAAATTTCAGGTAATTGTTTTGCAATGAATAGATGAGGCTAAAGTGATAGTCAAAGGGCATGATAATTTATCTTGGATAATCAGAGAAGGTCCTTTGATAGTTGACTTTTGAGTGGGGATCAAAGTAAAGTGAGGTACTAAGGCATAAGCATATCTGAGACAGAATGTTTTAGGTTCAGGAAATAAGAAATGCAAAGATCCCCGGGGCAGGCATGTACTTTACATGTTAGAAGAAGAGTATGAGTCAGCGTGCTTCTGACACAGAGAATAAGGAAAAGAGTGGCAGAAAACAGGGCCATATTCCGTAAGTCTGTACATCACTGAAAGGATTTTGGATTTTATTCTTAGTTTCATGGAATCCATTGGGAGATTATGAGGAGGAAGTGACATGCTATGATTTGTATTTTAAAAAAATAATTGGTTGAATTAGTTGCTGTGCGGCAAATAGGTGGTAGACATGAATAGGACGCTATTTAGGAGGTAATGATGGAAGTCCGGTTATGAGATAACAGTGCCTTAGACTGGGATGGTAGTGCTGGAGTTAGTGAGAAGTATGTGGGAACTGGGTATGTTTTTGAAAATAGACTCAACGGTATTTGTTGATAGAGTGAATGGATAATTGGGTAGATGGTACGAACAGTCAATAAATGCAGATTGCTCAGGATGGCAAACTGGGGAGTACATAATCAATCATTTGTTTTTGGATGTGTTCAATTGTGACGTTATTTGTATTTAAGTGAATAGATGGTTGGTTGTATGTTCGGAGGACAAGGGAGAAGTCTAGGTATATGGATTATATTTAAAATCATTGGCCTAGATGAAATGATTCAGGAAGTGAGTATAAATAGAAAAGAGGGGAGGTCTCTGATCTAAGAGACTACAACTGTACTAGTTAGAATAGTCCAGTTTATATCATGCTAACAAATGACTACAAAACTTCAGTGTCTGAAAAGCACAGGCTTTTTTCTTGGTCTCATTCTATGCCCCTAGACTAACTTCTAGAGATTTGCTTGGTTTATAAATGCATCACTCCAATCTCTGCCTTCTCCTTCATGTAGCATTCTCCCTGTGTCTTCACATCATCTTCCCTCCGTGCACATCTGTCTCTGTGCCCAAATGTCCCCTTTTTATAAGGACACCAGTCATGTTGTATTAGGGATTACCCTAAAGATCTTATTTTAACTTGATTACCTCTCTAAAGACCCTATTTCTAAATAAGGTCACATTCTGAGATAATTAAGGTGAGGATTTCAACATACGTTTTTGGAGGGACACATTCAATCTATAACAGATGGATAAAGCACATAGAACCATGTGGGCTGGTCCTTGCAAGGCCACGAAGCTACAACAACCCACCCAGGGGAGAGATGGAGGAAGCTTCTGTCATTTCCCGTCTCTTCTCCTTTGCCGCAACACAGCAGAACAGCATCCAAAAGCAGTAGTAGAGAAAGGTGAGAAAAGAATAGATTGTGCACCTGTCCTTTCCTCAAGACAAATCTGGCCTGCTCTTGGAGGAGGAGAAGGAAACTATAATGATAAAAAACAGTGTAGTTTTATCTTCAGGATAGTGTTTCTAAAGTAAAATTTTTCATGTTTATGTTAAAATAGTATAGCTTTTAGTTTAGGAATCCGTTTTGAACACAAAGAATTCAATTCCTTGATACAATCTGTCATTTTAACACTAATTTAAATTTGATTATTCACTTTGCTTATAACTAGCCTAAGGTCCTTAAATAGTTACCAAAAAAGCGTTTAGGCCAACACTGCTAGGATTTTTATTTAAACTCAGTTTCAAGTAATTAACTTCCCAAGTTAGTTCTCCCTTTGTTTTTAGCCTGACTATCCAGGGACAAAAGGAAAGGTAATTCTCTTTAATACTTGAAACAAATTTACTTAGCTTGGGTCCTGACAAAGCCTTCATTAAGATCTGTGATTTTAAACATGCCACAAGCCTCTTGACAAGTGTTAGCTGAATTTACAGCATCCTATCAGATTATACTGAAACTTAAGGTGCATTATTATCATTTTAGAGGAAATACAGGGATACTCAGATACAACTGATAATTTGTTTCCTTGGGAGTCATCTATAATTAACATTCTCATAGGTAATTCCTTGCACATCATGCTGTTGCTTTGAGATTTCCAAGATTAAAAGAAAATGCATTGAAAGCCTGGTCTGAAATGTTCCTTTCTGGCATCATAAATCCTAGAGTCAGAGGTTCAGTTACTCAACATGAGCTAGTAAGAAACAAACTTGGGATAAATTCGGAAACTGCAGTGTGGCATCCTTAAACAATTCTGTTCTGAATTTCCCTGATTCCAGGAAATTTTGATCCTTTTTCTTTATAATGTATAGATTCAACAATAAGAGTATAAATATACTCCCTATTGGACACTTTCTGCACAAAAACATAAATGAAGTCAAAAGTGTTTAATTGGAAATACATTTTAAATAACAATATACACTAATGAGAAATTTTCCATGTGATGCGCTGGAGAGTAACTATTTTTACTCGATGAATTGACTGAAGGCTTCTATTGTTTGGGTGCTGCGTAAACACTATCGTCAGGAGCTTCTTCAGACTGCCCCAACTGCAATATTCTCAATGCAGTTTAAGCCTCCCACCCATCATCAGTGTAAATGGAAAAATAAATGTATTCTCATATATATTATATATTTAAATCAATAACTTTTTGGAGACTATAGTTGGACTCTATTCAACATAGCAAGAAAACACAATTCCCTAGAAATAACTATAACAAGTAATTGCCATATTGCTCTGCAGAAATCATAAAACTTTACTGAGGGTCATAAAAGAAAATTTGAATAAATGGAGAAATATATCATAGTCCTGAATATGAAGACTAAGTGTTGCAAAAATAATGATTCTTTCTAAATCAATGTGTGGGTTTAATGTGACCCGATTAAAAATAGAATGGAATATTCTTTTAACTTGTTAAGGTAACTCGTAAGTTTGTCAGGATAAATGAGCAGGAACATTCAATTTTGTGCAAAAGAATGATACTCAGATCAGGCAAAGTTCCCTGAGTTAAAAACTTGTTACAAAGTACGATAACGAAAACAGCAGGTTATGAATAAAATACTAACAGCTCATAGGAACTTATACTCAGAAACAGACACAAGAATTTAATAAGTAATACATTTAACATCACAGATTAGTTGGTAATAAATGCTTATTCCATATATTGCAGAGAAGTTATATAAATTTTGGAAAAAAGGCTCAAATGGAGTTTCATGTCAGTTCTTAAACAAATGAAGACAAAATGGTTATTTGAAACAGAGACATATTGAGTAACAAAATAAGTGTGCAGTCTTAATATTTTCGAAACTATAAAGCAACATTATTCTGAATTTCACAGAAACAACATAAAGAATCACAAGGAAAAATCAGTATAATTCGTTGACCCAAAATTAAAATCGTCTCTAGTCAAAAAACATCATGTAAAATTTGAAAGGCAATGAGCAGCTTTCTGATTTCTGACCCTGTTTGGCCAGCTGTCTATCACTCAGGTTCTCCAAGCTTCCCCTTACGCAACCTTCGAAGCCACAGAAGATGATAACACCAAAAACCAAGAGGCTAACGTGTAACCAGAATCCTGAAGGAATTCTATCAGTTTATTTAAATTGTGGAGCTGAAATGACAAAAGCAGCTGATAACTGACCCAGAAACAAGCTTTGTTCTTTGAAAAAGAACAGATTTGCCAGGCCAAATGATAGTAAGCAGATCCTTTTCATCTCCCCTGTACCTGCTGTTTACTCAGGAATCCAAAGTTGGCACCAATCAGGACACCAGGCACTGCCCTCCACTCTGGTCCCCTGTGTCCCCCACCGAGCCCACTCTGATGACATCATCTTCCAGAGAACCACGGGAGATTAAAGAGACACAACTGTCCACGGCCTTTGTAGTCCAGGAAATTCTGCACTAGTGCTACAGAGGTCTTCTTACATTTCTATGTAAGGAGACCCTCATTACCCTATGATAATTATTATCAGAAAAAGTCACCATTTAAAATAAGTCCATGGATAATAAGAACCCAATTTTCACAGTGCATAAAAATAGAACAATTTAATGGGGACTTTACATTGTGAAATGTGGCTAAAATTTGTCAAGATAATGCGTAAATAATTATAATAGAAAAAATAGAATGTTTTGCTCATAGTTTAATTTTCAGACAAAATTATACGATAATTACAGCCTTAAGTTTACATTTGACATTCACAGTAGTATCTTATGGAAGGGCAATGTTTCTTAAATTTCTAATTTTGAGATAATTCTCAATTCACATGTAGTTGTGGAAATGATACGGAGAGATCCCATATAACATTTACGTCCAATTTCCTCAAAGGTAACGTCTTACAAAACTATATCACAACCAAGATATTAGCTTTGATGTAATCCACTCACTCAGATGTCCCCACTCTTACCTGCATCCATTTGTGTGTGTGTATTTAGTTCTATGCAATTGTATCACATGTGCAGATGTGTGTGTCCACCACCACAGTCAAGATACAGAGCAGTTCTGTGACCACAGAGTCCCCTCAGGTCACCCTTTGATAACCTCACCCCCCTCTCCCCACCCATCCTCAGCCCCCTTGACCCCTGGCAACCACTAATCTAGTCTCCATTAATTCTCTTCTTTCATTTTGAGAATTTTATATAAATGCAGTCACACAGTTATGTGTATCACTAGTTTCTCCTTTTTATTGCAGAGTAGTTTTCCACGATATAAATGTACCACAGTTTGTTGAAGGACATGTGGGTTGTTTCTTGTTTTGAGCTATTACAGACAAACCTGCTATAGACATTTGTATACAGCATTTGTGCGAACATGTGTTTTCATTTCTGTGGGGTAAAAGCCCAAGTGTACAACTGCTGATTCATATGCAATTACATATTTAGTTTTACAGGACACTGCCAAATTGTTTGCAGAGTGGCTGTCCCATTTTAAATCCCACCCTCAATGTGTGAGTGATCTGGGTTCTGTGCATTCTCGCCAGCATTTGTGGTCATTATTTATTTTTAGCCATTCTGATAGGTATAGTAATATTGGGTAGAGGGATTCTTCCCACTTTATTCTCTTCTTTTCAAAATTGTTTTATTCTAGGGCCTGAAACTTGACGTATAAACTTTAGAATAAACTTGTCTATGTGTACAAAAAAACTTGCTGGGATTTTGGTAGGAATTGCATGAATCTGTAGGATAATTTGAGGGGAACTGACATGTTACTTTGTTTAGTTTTCCAATCCACGAATGATGGGGCTCATTTTTGCCAACATAGTTGTTTTATCAGTTTTTCCAAGACTCTCTCTCAATTTTTTCATATTTAAACTCTTCTTTTTTCTATCATGTCAACCATGTTTGTGATTTTTCCTTTTTAAATTAACTGGTCTAATATGCCAGATCCTAATTTGCTATAATTCTCTTTCTGCAATATCTATTCTACAGCATAATTTTTACCCACTTCATGAAATTCTGAATCTTTTACAAAATTTTAAATGTCATTTTCCAAACAGTTTGGTCTCTGTGTGTATTATATTTCAGGAATTTCCACATGCAAAAAAACTCAGAAAAACAAAAAAATAATGACATGGACCAACAAAGTAACTGCAACTGAGATAAACAGTGAATGGGGATAAACTTTAAGGATCACGTGTGGATGGTTTGTTCAGTAGAGACCTCAGGTCTAGAAGAAATGAGTTTTAGCGGAGTGGTTCTTAAGCTCTTTTAGGTGAAGGCCTAGTTTTTCTTTCCCCAGTCCATTGAGAATTGATAATTTGGTAGACTATAATAAAGTAGTTGCAAAGTCAAATAGCTATAGAAGTTTCTAAATGCTTATTCTTAATTTCTATACTTTACTCCTCTCAGGCTGGTGACAAAAGTTTCATGGACTAATATGGACTATGGCCAACTTTTGAGAAGCAGTGCATTAGGAAACATTTTAATTCCATGATGACTTTTAATCTTCCTCTGCAACTCTTATAGTAACTGGAACTTTGAATTCTTGTATTACAGGGATCCATTTGTACTGCTTCAAAATGTTAAGAGAGTTGATGGAATTTGGTGTAAATTTTACCTCAATCCAACAGAATGGCTCTAGATGTACCTTTGGAAGATGTTAACAGTTATTTCCCAAGCGGGCACATCATCATGATTGTAAAGATAAAGAATTTCCATGCCGCTTTTTGAATGTTGTTTACTTAGCTGCTTCTCAGACAGCCTAATGTTTGAAATTTTTGATGAGAAAAGAAGGGTGAGACCTGAAGCAACACTGCTATTACTCACGCTAGATGAGTACTAGATGCTACTCTGCCCATCTGTTGCTTGGATACTGCAGCAGAAATTATACTGCTGAACATTTCTTTGAAACTGTTTTGTAATCTTGCACAGTAGACAGTGAATTGAGTCAAGGGTAATTCAGTCACCTTGTTTGTTGATAAACATTGAGTCTGGACAAAGTTTTCCTTGTCCACAGGTGAGTAAAGAGAAGGGAAAGGTAAAATATGGTCAATAAGTATCACTCTGACCACTCCAGGAAAAAAACCCTCAATACATTGAAAGAAACAAAATCCAAGGATTTCAAAAATATTTAAGTATAAGTTCTCCACTGATAAAACTAGTTTAGGATACGATTAGGTCAATCACAACAAAAAAGAGAAATATAATTTTTAAAGTTGAAAGCAAGTCAAATCAAAGAAATGAATGTAAACGCAATAACATATTTTGTCTATCAAACTGTCAATTTATTTTTGGAATTAAATGTAGTGCTTGCAACAGTACATATAAGTATTTTGTTAATGCTGAAAGTTGAAAAGAATCCTAGCTAGTGGGAAATTAGCCAACATATACAGAGAGGCTTATACATGATTGCACTTTGGCCAATAATATCCATTTCTGAACTCTGTCCTAAGATAATAGTCAAAGAATTATACAAAGGTTCATGTATAATATTGTCCATATTTGACGTTTATATTATTAATAAATTGGAAATGATATAAAAATTCAAATATATAAAAAGTTAATGTAACTTTTGCATGTTCATGTCATGAAATATTATGTGATCATTAAATACCAATTTTTAAATAATATTTTATGAATTGTAATGTATATCATATAAGGCATTCAGATAAAAATCAAGATAAAAAACTTTAATATGATCTCAATTTCAAAATGAATTTACACGTAAAGAAATTTTATGTACAGTTGTAATCATAGTGCTGTTTGCAGTGATAATATGTGAAAAAAACTTGCTAGATTTCCATTGAAAGTATTGCACCATAACATGGCCAGAGTATGTAACATTACGGGCCTACTAAAAATCATTTTAAAAGAAAATTTAATGAATTGACAAACTGATAATAATATACTAAGTGGAAAAAGGCAGGATAATAAACTGTATGTAGAGAATGTTTTTTATAATACAAAACAAACATACATATGCATACATATATATGCATTTTAATGGAGAAATAAGTACATAGAACAAATACTAAGGAAATATAGCAAGTAGCCAACAATATTTTTTGCCCAGTAGTTAGATTAATTTCATGCTCCATTTGCTTTTTTGTATTATATTTTGTACTGTATTCTTTTGCATTTTAAAATTTTGACAATGAGTATGTATTAGCTTAATGGCCAAGAAAATAAACCGTTTATATTATGCGTGTGTGTGTGTATGTGCTATGTGTGTGTTGTCCAGAATATTTATTTGGATATACACATATTTTATTTATATTCATCATCTATCCATATCTATTATCTAACTATCTCTCTCTCTCCCTCTATCCATCTATCCATCCATCTATCTACTAGTTGCAGAAGATGCACATACACACACGCATACACATTTGTTTGCTACGCTAGAGATCATATGCCTGGCCATTTTTCTCCTTGGTTACAAAATTGGTATGTATTTATTTATGATCCTCTCTAAGAAAAAATCTCTTGAGTTTTTTTTTTTTCATGTTCTTTGAAAGGAAATCGGTTTGTGTTCCAAGAATGTTAAAAAATTCAATTATTTCTAAAACACAAACAGTTGTGGAAGTACTACTGGGTAATTAATAACGTGTACACAGGCAAGCACTGGACTCTAATTAATTTATTCTGTAACGTGACTTGAAATTGGTAGCTAATTTTAACTGCATCAATGCACCTTGTGTCAAATTTTCTTTCTGTATTTGTGATTTTAACCAGAAAACTTTATTGGGAGGCATTGCATTTTCATTAGTTCAAGAATAAAAGCTTTGCATTTGTCCTCCTACTAGCTGAAATGAGTTACTAAAGACACTAGAAGACCAATTAGTGAAAGGCACATATTAAAAAAGTCCAAAGGAAAGGAATGGCGTGAGCCCAATTGAAGAGACTTTCCAGGTTTATACAGCCAGTGCAACAGATCTAAATGCAAGGTCTACGTGAAATGCACACTTTTTATAAGTAAATGGTTAGAGCTTGATCCTGTATTTGGCTGTAGAAAATGAATACAGATAGCATTACTTGTGCATCTATTAAAATAAAACACAATGGTCTTGTTCAATAAATATTGGTGTCCTCAATTCTAATCCATTAGGCAATGTTAATAAAAAGGATTTCTGCAAAAACTGCCACTGTCTTTCTTATACTTCAGTTTACTTTAAATGATATGGAGACTCTTATGATGCTGAATATTCCAAAATTTCCAAATCATGTAATCACACTGAGTTTTTTTCTTAAAGAGCAAATGAAACGTTAAGAACAAAAAAAAGTGAGAGAAATGGTACTCTTGAGTTCTGTGGGTTAAAGCTACATTTCACATTTTTCCTTATGACATAAAAATACATTAGATATATCACTGAAGTGAGAACATTCATTCAGTTAGCCCAAGGTTTCCCAGCCTCCATGCTATTGACATTTTTTTGAGGGGCTGTTCCGTGTATTGCAGGTTATTTAGCATCATCTCTGGCCTCTATCACTAGATGCCAGTAGCCCTCTCAGTTCTAACAACTATAAAGGTCTTCAGATGTTGCCAAATGTCCCCTAGGGGGTAAAATCACTACCAGTTGGGAAACCCTGACTTAATCCATCAGTCGGTTCCTAAATATTTTGCGAGTTTAATTTGTGTCTGGTACTGTGCTGAGAGCGGGAGATAGAACCAAATAAAATGCAGTCTTGGCTTTAAGTTGCTCAACTTCTAGACATGAACAGACAATCAAAGAATGAGTGATGGGTAAGTGTACATTGTGTTTACTTCACCTAAAGAATCAGGGAAGGTTTCCTAGGGGGATGATGCAAATGGATTGAGTCCTGAAGAATGAGTAATATTTAGCCAGGTTGGGAAATTGTATAAAGCCATTTTAGGAGCTGGTGGCTGGCTGTCAGAGGTGCAGACATTAGATTGTGGTCATGGTGTGCCATGAAAACACCGTCCAGTTCCTGTCATCCCAGTAACCTCAACATTTCCTCTTAGGCAGAAGGGATGAGAGAGAATATTTCATAGATTGTGGCCTGAGTCACATCTTCATCAGAAGAGAGCTGAGATTGTCATATAATAGGATATAACACAATAATATAAGCAATTAAACTAAAGATGTGCCTTAAACATCAGGTCAGAAAACATGTGACTTTAGGATATATCAGGTGTAAAGCTGAGTTGAGAGAGGCCAACAAGCAAAGCAAGATCCCCTGAATTTTGGTCATAGTCAGTTACAGGGGAACAAAAGGATTGCCATGAAATAGTCCTTGGGGGTGGGGAGAACCAAGTGTCTAGGGTTGAGTGTGATCTTTCTCAGCGCTTTGCTTCCTCATTAATGTAACACCAGCCAAGTAAAACTCTTTGTCTCTATTAGAAGTTAGAAAAAAATTTCCCAGGTGGTCCATAAAAAGTAGCATGAAATTTTAGGTGGATTTATGATGAAGCTAATGAAGCTTAAGCTTCAGGACCCCTCACGGTCATGGGCCCCTTCTAAGAATCTGGGAGGGGTCCTAGAAAAGCTTTCACATAGTCATTTGCTTTTGTAAAATTTGTAGAAGTAAGCTCTTTTAACTAAAATCTATAAGGATTCCCATTGTTTTATATTCTGACTTCCCTTCATCACTTTTCCTCTTGTGTAGGGTAAATTGGAAGTTCTTTGTCTTTGGGATCCCTGCTAAGTGGAAGTGTAGTTGGGAATGCATTCATTTTGGTTTTAGGGGGTAAATTTATTTGTCTGCAGCCACTTCCACATGTGGTCAAAGCATTGCTAAGTCATCTAAGTATATGAATGGCTTTGAGGATCATCCTTCTCTGCAACTGTGCCATCTTACTTGGTGCAGAGATGAGAACATTTTTGCAATATAACGATTCCTGACAAAAACATTTGGGTAACAGAGGAGAAACCCAGCTTACAATATAGGGAGTCAAGTAGCATATCATGACAACTTTCCCCCAACCTCTTCAGATCCTATTTTACCATTTTGTCTACTGCTTCCATTTGACGTGGAGAGCTAGAAGTGCCTGGGCTGGGAATTCTACCAATTCCTGACTGGCCTGGGTATGGAAACCCAGCTCCTTCTGTATCTGGCGAAGATACCTCTGAGATTAGGGCAGCCATCCTCTGGGAACTTTGCCTGAAATCCCACACATCTTGGCTTTCTCCTCTTACCTAGGGGGAATTCCTTATTTAAATCACTTATAGGAGAAACCTAATCTTGAGGTCTATTTCTGGGAAACCCGATCTAATACAAGTCAAAGCTATTTGGGATGTTGGGAGTATTTGTCAGCTTTTTACAATTATAACTCAATGTGATTTATTTTATCACCATAAATAAATGCCTACTCTTGTGCCTAAGTTTATACTTTTGTGCTCTTTTTCTTAAAGAGGAATACCAAAATTGTATAAGGTTCAGGTTCCATGAAGCCTGCCTGCCCTGTGTAGAGTAGGATGGGACTGGTGTGTTATCCATGCAGAGTACAGCTGAGGGGGACTGAACCAGGAGTCAAGGAGAAGGTGAAAAATCAGTCCTTTCAGAGTCATTGATACAAAGAGACAAGTGTTCTCTCCCCATTAGCAAAGCCAGGGAAACAGTTCTTAGAAGTCTCTGATCAAAATCAATATTATTGATGACTCTTAATTTACTAAGTGGAGCTGCACTTATTTTTTTTTAAGGCATTAAGTTACCCGAATGATTATTTGACCAATTATTTAACTAACCATACTCAAGAAGAAACCAGGGAACTCTTGGATTATAGAAAGTCAAACCCAGAAGTGAGCAGTGATAACAACAGTTCAATATCAGAAGAATAAAGGTAATTGGGTATCACCACTCTTCTAAATTTGATAATTTCACACAATCTATGTAGCCAGTTTTGCTAAAAGTCCCAAAGTTCTGCTAATAATCTTGCTATTTAAAATTCCGTAGACTCTTGTAAACACTACCTTGCAAGTTTGTTACTGAAAAATTTTAATGTTTTATTTATAATATTTTATTTGGGACATTATGATACACTTAAGTTTGACTGACTTAATCTGATTAATTCCCACAAAAAATATTTCCTCTTTTACCTATGTTTTAGAGAATTTTATGTGAATTATGTGACCTTGAAAGATTTTAAAATGCAACTATAAAATCATTTGGTCCTGGAGAATAGTTGAAGTTGAATAATTTAAATATCATCCATAAATGTGCATTCAGTTTGCCTATACCTTGAGTTATGTCTTTTAGTTGTAGGGGTAAGTCATTTAAGAAAAATAACATTTTCACTGATATTTTTACATTTCTTTATAGAGAATTTACAGATATTTAACCATAATTTTATAATGTACTAAATCATTTTATCACATATTTAAAAATTATCATATCCATCTTAGCATATCTAACCATTTTCTTCACTTTTATATCTTTTTCTCATGTATTGAATTTTTTTAAAATATGTACCTCATCACTACTTTCTAATTTTAAATTTCATCATTATTTCTTCCTGCTTTTCTTGGCAATTTTATTGTTAATTTATTTATTGTGAGTTTTGCTTGTATAGCAATACAAGTGTATAAGATTACAACTTTTCCTAAGACTGCAAGTTTTGCTCACTGAACATTTTAATTTATATATACACTGTTCTCATTATAATTATTTTCCTAACAGCTGATTATTACACTTGTGATTTATGCCTGAACCCAAGGATTTCTGAAAAGAATGTTGTTGTTTTTTTCTTTATAGTTGAATATTTTGTTTACATATCTATTCTTTGCTTAAGTTAGACTAGGAAAGGTAGCCTGTAGAATGCTTATCTTTTTGGATCTATTGATGTTTCCTTTGAATCTATAATATGAAATTTTTTTTAAATATCCAAGAATTCTTGAAAAGAATGGAGTAGAAATTTGGTATTATTTTACAAAAATATCTTTACTTGTTACATTTTTTTCAAATTACTTACAGGCTCATTTGTTGTGTACTAAATCTTTCAAGTGGTTTAGGAAAGCCTTTCTTCCTCTGCTTATTTTATTCCATAATTCCTCTCCATCAACTCTGATTTTTTGATCAGAAATTTCAATGCATTTTGTAACTCTTGGATCCATTTTCATACATCACATTTTTCCTTTCATTATGTGTTTTTCTTTTTGTCTTTTAGCTTCTCAAATTTATTTTCTACTTCATTGATGATGTTTTGTAACACCTAACCTAGAATTTCATGTGTTCATTGCTAGTTTAAATTTATCCATCTTGAATTTCATCTTCACCCAGTACAATGTCCTTGTTAATCCTTATGAATGTACATTAGAATTTATGAACAATTTTCTCCTGCAATCCCAATGAAAATTCCATCAGCTCTTTTTTGGAGAAAGCTACAACTGATTCTAACATTTGTAGAGAAATGCAAAGGGTGAAAATTATTCACTGCAATCTTGGAAAGGTATAACAAAGCTAGAGAGAATTTATGCTACCATGTTAATGGACTTACTCTAAAGCTACAGTTATTAAGAAAGTGTGGTATCAGCTTAAGAATGGACAAATGGAACAATGGAAAGAGAGTCCAGAAATAGACACATATATGTATGGATAAAAGTAGCAATTCAGAGTAAAATGAAGACGTTTTTGGGTTTTTTTTTTTTTCAATAAATCAACCTGGCAAAGTTGGATAGTTATATGGAAATAAAGGTGCATCTTGCATCCTTACCTCATTCTGATACATATATTATTCCAAGAGGATTATAGATGCAAATACAAAAGATAAAATCAAGACATTTGCTAGAAAATAGCCAGGGGAAAATATCTTCATAAACTTTAACAGAACATAAAAAGTATTAGCCATGAAGGAAAAGGTCAATAAACTGGATTACATTAAAATTGGCAACATCTGTTTCTCAAACACATAAAGAAGAGAATGAAAAGTTAAACCACAGTTTCAGCTCTGACATATAAAGAGCTTGGAAGTCATCACTCCCATCCTCATTACAAGAAGAAAGCTGAAAAAAGTGAAATTGTCAACTTTTCTTAGATCCCCAGACAACTGAGGTCACAGGACAAACTCCCACCCAAAAACTTGGTGAGACAGGCAAATACAGAGAACCACAGCTTATTAGGAGCAGAAGCCACAGATGCAGGAAGTGACAGGAACACTTAAAAGGTAACTGAGAAATTACTGGAGGCCAAATGTGGACTGGCTTGAGAATTCATAACTCGGGAGGGGGAAAGTATCCATTTTGAAATACTCCCAGAGCTCCATAATTTAAGGCCTGTCATCAAGGGAAACTACTTAATTAGAGCCTTATCTGAGTTAGGAGAAGGGCAATTAAACAAATTCAGACCCTCTAGCCTCCCCATCCTGTGGAAGGGGAGATTCAAAAGAAAAGGCTAAGAAATGCTTCAGAAGGTCACAGCTCAAGGATTCAGGCCCACTAAAAATATCAGATTTAATCAAAAGATTATAGAACACTCCCCTTCCCAATACTTTACAACCATGTCCACAGTGTTCCAGTGTAATAACAGTGTGTTACATTTGAGAGAGCTGCAAGACACAGACTCAATTTAAGAAGAATTTCACAGGGAAACCCAACAACAACAGGGTAAAAGAAAAGTTAGAAACTGGATACATTATTATCTGTGTAGAAAGTCCCAAAGAATCCACACAAACAGTTCATGGAACTAATGAGCAATTATAGGAAGGTTGCAGGATACAAAGTTAATACACAAAAGTCAATTGCTTTCCTATATAACAGCAATGAACAATTGGAATTTGAAATTAATACAAAACACAATATCATTTATATTAGCACCAAACAAAAAAAAAAACCACCTTAGGTATAAATCTAACAAAACGTGCATAGGATCTACGTGAGGAAAACTAGACAACTCTGATGAAAGAAATCAAAGATCTAAATAAATGGAGAAATAGTCTGTGTTTTTGGACAAAAAAATTCAATATTGTTAAGATGTCACTTCCCAAGTTGTTAAATAGTTCAATGCAAACCCAAGCAAAATACCAGCTAGTTATTTTGTGGATATTGACAAGCTGATTCTAATGTTTTCATGAAAAGGCAAAAAACTCAGAATAGCCAATACAGTACTGAAGAAGAACACTACCCAATTTCAAGATTTACTGTAAGGCTACAGTAATGAAGGCAGTATGGCACTGGCAAAAGAATGGAAAAATAGATTGAAGGAACAGAATAGAAAGCCAAAATATATACCCACACAAATATAGTCAACTGATTTTTGACAAAGGAGCAAAAGCAATTCAATGGAAAAAGACAGTCACGTCAACAAGGGTGCTAGAACACATGCGAAGAAAAAAAGAATCTAGACACAGATCTTTCACAAAAAATAACTCAAGGGGGGTCATAGATCTAAATGTAAGACACAAAACTATAAAATTTCTACTAGATAACATTTGAGAAAATCTAAGTGAATTTGGGTTTAGTGATAAGTTTTTAGATACAACAGTAAAAGCATGAGCCCTGAAAGAAAAAAGTGATAAGTTGAACTTCATTAAAATTAAGAAGGTCTGTTTTGCAAAAGACACTGTTAAGAAAATGAAAAGTCAAGACACAGACCGGGAGAAAATATTTTCAAAACAAATATGTGATAAAAGACTTGTATCTAAAATATACAAAGAACTCTTAAAACTCAGCAATAAGAAAACAAACGCCCCAATTAAAAAATGGGGAAAAGATCTGAACAGACACCTCCCTAAAGATATACAAAGGGCAAATAAACATATAAAAGATGCTCAACATAATAGGTCATTGGGAATTACAAATTAAAACAAAAATGATATACCACGATCTACTTCTTAGAATAGCTAAAATTCAAAACCAAAAACAACCTGACAATCCCAAACGATTACAAACATTCAGCCCAATAAGAACTCCCATTCATTGTTGGTTGGAGTGCAAAATGGTACAGTCACCTTGGAAGCCAGTTTTGCAGTTTCTTACAAAGCTAAACACAGTCTTACCATATCATCCAGCAATCGCACTCCTAGGTATTTATTCAATCCAGTTAAAACTTATGTCCACACAAATACCTCCAGACAAATTTTTACAGCAACTTTATTCATAATTATCAAAAACTCAAAGCTGCCAAGATGTCCTTCAATAGGTGAATGAATAAACAGTCATATATCCATATATTAGAATATTATTCAGTGATTAAAAAGAAATAAGTCATCAAGTTGTGAACAGACATGAAGGAAACTTAAATGCATATTACTAACTGAAGAACCCAAACTAAAAGGCTACATATTGTATGATTTCAACTATATGATGTTCTGGGAAAGACAAAACTAGAGAGACATTAGGTGGAGAACAAGGAATATCTAAGCCAATGAAACTTTCTGTGTGATATCGTAATGGTGGATACCTAACATTACGTATATGTCAAAACCCACAGAATTGCATAACACAAAGAGTGAATGCTAATGTAAAGTATGGACTTTAGTTAATAATAATGTATCAATATTTGTTCATTAATTGTAATAATCATACCACAATTATACAAGATATTAATAATAGGGGAAACAGTGTGTGAGAAAGGGGATTATATGGGAACTCTCTGCATTAGCTGCTCAATATTTCTGTGGATTTAAAACTATTCTAGAAAATAAAATCAATTAACTTTCTTAAAAAGGGATTCCACAGAGTGGGAAAGAATATTTGTAATACATCTAGCTGACAAAATACTCACGTGTAGAATATGTGTGTATACATGTATATACAAACAATCTAAAAGAACATAAGCAAAAGACTTGAACAAGAAGTGCCAAAAGAGCAAAGAGACAAGCAAATGGACACTAAACTATATAACACATCAGGGAAATGCAAATTAAAATAACAATGAGAATCAACTATTTCCATCAAAATAGTTAAAATCTTCCCAAGATTAAAAACAACCAAGTAATGGTGAGGCTATGGACCAATTGGACTTCACTCCAATACAGCAGTAAGAAGGCACCACCCCATCCCCTGGTGGAGCAGTGTCAGAAGGAACCAAGTAAAACAGAAGGAGATAAAAAGACCCAGAGTCTCATAACACAATACACAAAATGTCCAGGTTTCCATCAAAAGTCACTCACACCAAGAGCCAGGAAGATCTCAATCTGAACAACAACAAAAAAAGACAATCAATAGATTCCAACACCAAGAGGACAGTGATGTTTGAATTATCTGACAAAGATTTTAAAGTAGCCATCATAAAAATGCTTTAAAAGGCAATTACAAACATGATTGAAACAAATAAAAGGTGAGAAAGTTTCAGCAAGGAAATAGAAGATATAAAGAAGAACCTAATGGAAATTATAAAATGGAAAAATACAATAATCACTTTAAAAAACGGAGTGGATAGAACAACAGAATTTACCTAGCCTGAACAAAAGAGAACATATGTTGGCGGGAAAAAATGAACAAAGCACCAGGGGTTGGTAGGGCTGTAACAAAAGGTCTTACATTTGTGTCGTGAGCAACACAAAAGGAGAAGAGAAAGAGGGCAGAGCTGAAAAAAGGACTTAAGGAAATGAGAGTTTTCAGTCTGAAAATTCCCCAAATTTGGCAAAAAACATTAATCTAGAGATTCTAGAAGCTGAACAAACCCCAAACAGGATAAATGTAAAAAAATCCATATGAAGACACATTATAACTGAACTTCAGAAAACTTAAGAAAAAGAAAAAAATCTTGAAAGCAATGAGAGAGAAAACTCCTTACTTCAATTTCAATGTACATATAAAAAGAACTCTCAAAACACAATAGTAAAAAGAAGAAAAAAACTCAATTCAAAAAGAAAATGAGGGAAAGATACAGAGACATTTCACTAAAGATGCTATACAGACAGCAAATAAACATTTGAAAAGATGTTCAACGTCATTACCCATCAGAGAAATGCAGATTAAAACCACAGTGGAATATCATGACACACCTAGCAGAATGGCTAAAATAAAAAATAATAAGCCCCAAGTACTGGAAAAGATGCAGAGAAACTGAATCACTCGTACACTGCTGGGGGATGCAAAAATGGTACAGCCACTCTGGAAAAGAGTCAAGTGGTTTGTTAAATAGACTACACGTGAAACTACCACATAAACTAGCAATTGCACCTTTGGGCACTCATCCCAAAGAAATGAAAAAAATTATGTTCACACAAAAACCTAATATGAATATTTATAGCAGCTTTATTTGTGAAAGTCCAAAACTGGAAACAAACCTCATTGGTTCCCTATTGCAGCTGTAACTAATTATCACACATTTAGTGGCTTAAAACAACACAAATTTATCATCTTACAGTTCTGGAGGTCAGAAGTCCTAAAATCAAGGTATCAGCAGGTCTGGGTTCCTTCTGGAAACTTTAGGGAAGAATCCTTGCTTTTTCCAGTTTTTGTTGCTGCCTGCATTTCTTCGCTCTTGGCCACATAGCTCCAACCACTTCTTCTGTCATTGTGACCCCTTCTTGCTCTCTGCTTCCATTGTCGCATCTCCTTTTTTTCTGATTCTGACCTTCCTGCTTCTCTCTTACAAAGATCCTTGTGATTTCATTTGTCCCAATCAAAAAATCCAGGAAAATGTCCCCATCTCAAGGTCCTTAACTTAATCATATATGCAAAGTAACTTTTGCCATGTAAAGTAACATATTTATAGATTCCAAGGATTTGGACATGGATATCATTGAGTGGCCATTATTCAACCTACCCAAAGCCAAATGTCCTTCAATAGATGAATGGGAAAATAAAGTATGGTGCATTCATACCATAGAATGCTACTCAGCAATAAAAAGCAACAAACTTAATACATGCAACAACCTGAATGAATATCTAGAGAATTATGCTGAAGGAAAAAAGCCAATACCAAAATGTTGTATACTACATAATTCCATTTATATAACTTTCTTGAAATGAAAAAATTACAGAAATAGAAAAGAGGGGGCCGCCCGGTGGCGCAGCGGTTTAGTCCGCGCTTGGTAGCCCGGGGTTCGCGGGTTCGGATCCCAGGCGCCCGCCGACGCACTGCCTGTCAGCCATGCCGTGGCGGCGTCCCATATAAAGTGGAGGAAGATGGGCACGATGTTAGCCCAGGGCCAGTCTTCCTCAGCAAAAAGAGGAGGATTGGCAACAGATGTTAGCTCAGGGCTGGTCTTCCCCACAAAAAAAAAAAAAAAAAAAGAAATAGAAAAGAGGGCCAGGGATTAAATTGTCAGGGATTGAGGGGATGTGGGTGTGAAGGAAGTGGATGTACCTATATCAAGGGCAACATGAAGGATCTTTGTGGTGATGGAAATGGTCTATATCTTGACTGCATGAGTGTCAATGTCGTGGTTTGAGATTGTACTACATAGTCTTGCAAGATGTTCCATTGGGAGGAAAGAGGTGAAAGTTGCATAAGATCACTCTTTCAACTGCATGTGAATCTACAATTACGTCAAAATTAAAAGTTTAATTAATCTTTTTAGAGACTCTGGCTTTCATCTTTCTCATTCTCTCTCGCCCTTTCTCCCTCGCTCACTCTGATGGAAGCCAGCTGTCATAGTTTGAGCCACCTTATAGGGAGGCCAATATGTCAAGAAACTGAGAGAGATCTCCATCCATTGTCCAGCGAGGAACTGAGGGTCTCAGTCCAACAACCTGCCAAACGCCATGTGAGTAAGTGTGGAAGCAGATCCTTCTCCCATCCAGACTTCAGATGAGACCACACCTCCAGCCAAAACCTTGATTGCGCCCTCGTGAGTAACCCTGAGCCAGAAACACCCAGCTGTCATGCACACAGATTCCTGACCCAAAGAAATGCAATGGTAAATTTTCATTGTTTTAAGTCACTAAGTTCTAGGGACATTTTAATGCAAGAATAAAAAATGAATGCAATGCCCAAGCAATTACACTCATGGGTGTATATCTAGTCTACATATGTTGACCATATGTAGCACTACGTGTAATAGCCAAGAGCTAGAAACAACCCATATATTTATGGAGAGAAGAGCAGAATGGATAACCTTACTCTTTTCTATGACAAGGCATCGCTAAAACACTGAATTTTTCAATGGGTGCCACTTACTTATTCAATTAGTAAGCCCTTATTTTATCAGACCAAGTTCTTTCCCAGGCTTTGTTTGTGTCCCACGTTGGGTGCTCCTTTTTGTTTACACCCCACAGCCCAGCCATTGCTCCTCAGTATACAACTACCACTGTATGGTTAGCTTTTTTCAGAACTAGTCCCATACTGTGCTCAAGCTGTCATTCCCCTCAAAACATCAAGTTCATATATTTATCCCACTGCACTGGCATAGACATCTCCCCTTCCTCAAGACAAGTTTATCTAAGTGATCCCATTATCTTTCACTATCACTGGGGCTTGGTCAAAACCACCCTGGCCCAACCTGATTGGGGGCAGCATCATTTATCTGTAGACCCCTTTCCTTCCAGAAGGTGTGTGGGATCCTTATGCCACAGCTCCAAATATCAATGGGAGGGATAACTTTTGACAACCCTCACTAGGCTAAAAGTCTTATAAAACATTTTCCATAGGCAGAAAGGTTTACCAGTGTAAGGTGTGTATAATAAAAACAGACTGCACAGGATCCATCTCTCCAATGTAACCTCTTGTATATGCCTATATAGAAAGGAGTTAGCACGGTTTCTCACCAAAAGTAAGGTAGGTAGGTAGATTGATAAGTAGGGAGGTAAGAGTTAATCTCTGGTTAAGATATGCCATTACATCATCATTCAATGGCAACCAATTTAAAAAAAAAAACTGTCTTGATTGTTACTATATTTTCAACAACAAAAGTCACTTAATGTGTCCTCATGAATTCAAATATATTAATGAGAGCATTAAAAAACTTCTCCTTTTATAGTTGTAGCCAGGTCTTGCCAAGGAAACATGACTAATTTTTACTTTTATAATATATGTATTGTATGGTATACACAATATATATGTTTCTACATGTATACACATGCATACTTGTTTATATACATACAGTGTGTATGTTTTCAAATACAAACAGAAACAAACTGCTCGTGTTAAAACTGTTGAACTAGATTTAATAAAAGATCTGAAATCCCAGGATCACATTGAGTTTAAACTTTCAGGAACCCCACCCTTGAACTCTGTTTCTATCTGTGGTTAGTAATTCGAGAAAAACACAGAGGGCCCTTGAAGATGTAGCCATAAAATGAAGGTCTGCTGTTATGTCGCAAGTTATTTCTAGAACTAGCTCTCTTAAAGCACTAATCCATCCTCCTTTGCGCCTCTGTCTCTGGTCATGTCCTTTTGTCACTTTCTCACGTCTCTACTCACACCTTGGTACCTGGCATACCCTTAAGGAACACCACTTGCCAGAGTCTTCCTTTCCCTTGCTGATCCCAGTTTCTCTGAAGCTTCTTCCTGGGACATATCTGCTATCTTTCCTTGTGGTAGTCCTCTACTTTTCCCCTGAATTTAAAATATAAGCAGTGAAATCACATTGAATGTTCTTAAACATGGGAAAAAATGATCATGTAAGATATATTTTATAAAGATACCAAGCACGAGTGTCAGCATGCTGCAGTGGATAGGATAAGAATGCAGACAGGGGGGCCGGCCTCATGACATAGTGGTTAAGTGTGGCACACTCTGCTTCAGTGGCCCGGGGTTCATGGGTTCAGATCACGGGCACCGACCTACACCACTTGTCAGCCACGCTGTGGCAGTGACCCACATACAAAGTGGAAGAAGACTGGCAACAGATGTTAGCTCAGGGAGAATCTTCCTCACCAAAACAAAAAGGATGCAGACAGTGAACTCAAGTTGCCTAGCTGATCTTTGGGCAGCTTACTTAAATTCTCCAAGCCTCAGTTTCCCCATTGGAAACAGGATCTATCACTGAAGGCTGTTGTGAGTCATAAGTGAGAGACTGTCCATGAAAACACTTTAGCACAGTGCCTGGCATAGAGAAGTCACTCAATAAGTGTCAGCTGCCATATTAATTATTGTATATGTCTATTATCATTGCTATTGTTATTTTTATTTTGCATACACATAAAATTAGATATCTGATAGGTAGCACATGTGATGCTTCTTTTGTTCAATTACTCATTGAATTTTTAAATACTTATTTTTTTAGCAGCTTCCTTATTCCTGGCACTATGCTTGGTTCTAAAAATATAGGGGTGAGTGAGACAGGTATGGTCTCTGCCCTGACCAGAGCTTTGTGCTGCTGTTATTCTGTTCACGACGAGACAGCACAGTCACAGAAAGTGGTCAGCATGTTGTTGTTTGTTTCCCTTTCCGAGAGAGAATAAATAAGAATCGAACATGCTAGAAAAAGGAAATGAATTTTGTGTCACATGCTAACTATGCTCAATTGCTGCTGCCCAGAGCTTGGTGTTGAGAAGGATAAAGTGTTCATGGTCAGCCTCACCAAGAGAGGGAAGCACTCACAGTGCCCACCATAGGTACAGGGGGAGAAAGTGTCCATCTCTTTGATACACATGGCTATATATTTAGTGACTGAACACACAAATTCAAAAATAAATAAAAGAACTGGTAATTGTATAATTCCAGATTAGCTCTTAGTGGGATTTGTCATTCCATGAAGTTTAAAGAAAACAAAATTAGTGGCATGAACCCCAGCTGTTGACATTTTCCTGTGCTTCTTGGTGCCCTATTATCTCAGCTGGTCTAGGCATATCTCAGCAATTACCATAGTTCTACAGGCGGCTCTCGGGCCACTTAAGCTGACACTTTGAAATATTAGTGGGGAAATGCTGCAGGTGTGGTGGGCTGGCAGAGACCCAGCAGCAAGTTTGCATCAGCCCAGAATTTTAAAAAGTTTTGTGCACTATCCCTTACGTTATTAAGCTCTTTCAATTAGAGGCAAAAATCCTATTTTCTTTGGCAGGCACCTTATTTCATCTATAAAGCACCATCACTCTCGCAATGAAAAAGGAGCCATCATTTTCCAGGATTCTGTGGTGGATGCAATCATCGCTGCTCCCGCTAGCAGGGAGTGCAGCAAGAGCTGTGTGTGACAGGTTGACAGGACAGAGGACACTTCTGTACCCACCAAGACAGCCCACTCAGATTTCTCACTTCTCTGAATGTTTCAAATGTTTCTAGTCTCTACCATACAGCCTAACATGTAACTCTCTACGGTCATATTATTTTCTTCTCTAGTGCTTTCATCTGTATGACTCTTTACTATATTGTTTCCTTACTAGATTTTGATCATCTCATACACACCTGGGTATTAGGTAAGACGATTAGCTAAGATGAGATAAAAGTCATGTATAATCAAAATCACTTTTTAAAACTTCTTAATATTAGACAATATTAAGGATTTATTATAAATGTTAGATGTGATAGGGAAATGGTGGCTGTGTAGAGGGAAAAAATTCCCTTTATCAGTTACAGATGCATCCTGGAGGGCTTATGCACAAAAAGACATGATACCTGGGATTTGATTTAAAGTAATATAGCAAAAATTAAAAGTGTGGTGGGTAAACCAAGGTTGAAAAAATATTGATAATGTTTGAAGTTGGGTAATGGATATGAAGGTGTTTGTTATACTATTCTCTCTACCTTTGTATATATTTGAAATTTTATATTCAGAATGTAAAAAATACTTTGTGATCTATTCAGAACAGTAAAGGAGAATAAACAACAACAATAAAACTTTATGCAGATGGTAGATGTTCAGTTGTTCAAACCATTTAGACTTTTAGAAACTCTCAAAGTCCATAGTGGTGAATTGGGTATAGTGGTTGATTCTAATGGGTTCCTGTCTGCCGTTAGATTTTACTCCACGTAAGGGTTAATTTTATATGTCAACTTGACAGGGCCACAGGGTGCCCAGATATTTGGTCAAACATTATTCTGGGTGTGCCTGTGAGGATGTTTCTGGATGAGATTAACATTTAAATCAGTAGACTGAGTAAAGCAGATCACCCAATCAACCAACATCTGCCTGCGACCACAGGAGAGTTCATTCCCAAGCCTACCTGAGCTCTATAAACCCCCTGATTTGAGAGCAAAATAAATGATTATTATTATTTTAAAGCCACTGTTTGGTGGTTTATTATGCAGGACTAGGTATCCAGAACACAGGAGAAGACAAACAACACATTCAAGGTCACATTAGTGAGGGAGAGGCCAAATTGAAGAGAAGAGCTGCATTTACACACCTGATCTCTTTTGGTTGGGATTACAGTGAAGCATAATGTCCCTGCTAATGCCTCTAAGTCTATTAGGGACATCTCTGATTAAGACTCTACAAGTCCAGTCTCTTGGTCATAATTAAAGTAGTTGAACTCATTAATGCTCTTTGGTAACTCTCCTTGTTTATTCTTTTCCTTTATTCTCCATGAGAAAATAGAGAGAGCCCTGGACCAGGCCTCAGATGATCTGTTATTTAGCTAGCTCTAACGCAGTCAGGATTTTTCGGTTTACAAATGAAGAAATCTAACTCACAATGGCTTAAATTAAAAAAAAAAAAAAAAGTACTGTCTCAGGCTACTGAGAATTCCAAGAAGTCAATCCAGGGTCTCAACAATGTCATCAGAAATGGGTGTTTCTTAATTTTTCCACTCTGTTGACTACTGTGTTGGCTTCATTAGTAGGTGGGTCCTTCCTCTTTGTTAGCAGTCTCCGGCAGTTCCAGGACCATACCCGATCACCTCAGCAGCCCCACTGGGAAAGAGAGCTTCGCTTTTCTGATAGTTTTAACTCCAGAAACTACCAGTCATCAGCTTGGCTGGGGTCACTGGCACATACCCAATTCAATCACTAATTGGCCAAATCTGGGTTCTGTGCCAACCATTGGGCCTTGGCTTTTGCTGGCAAGGCCAGGGATGTTGTGGTCAGCCTTACCTGAAATATATGTACTGAGAATTGGGAAGACTATTTCCTAAAAGGATAATTAAGGAGCTATTATTATATTAGAAAGGAGATGGAAACAGTATATGTCAACGGGGCTCTGTGCCTTTATAAATCCCATCTAACTTTCCTGGGCTTCTGTTTCTGCATTAGCAAAATGAGAGGATAGACTATTTGATTGCTAAGTCCTTATCTATCTTGAAACTTTAATGATTCACAATGTTGCAGGCGAAACCTATTATTGTGCTAGCACAAGGAAAACCACTTACTTGTGATACCATCATTGTGACGAATTCTGCTGCTGCAGACTGTCAAAAACAGGGACAGAGGTGGTTTGAATTGTAAAATAAAGACAAGAAAAGAAAAGTCTGAAGCTTTTTTTTCTCCCTTCTCCCTCTTTCCCTCACTCCTCCAACAATCACACAAAATAAACCATTTGCCAGGATTGTAAATCATGCGAACCGTTCAAGGATCTGTGGTGACTTCAGTCATCATCTGACTCTTAAGGAGTAAAGCCTGGGAAGGAATCTCTTGTTTTCTGTATTGCTTAACCTTCTATTGGCTAATGAAGCCTGTTTTGATGGATAGCCCCAAGCATTTCAGTGTCTCTGTGAATCTACCATGATTCAAAGCATCCAAATTCTGTCAGGCTGATTTAACGAGGCACCGTGTTGGAAATGATTACAGGGCTGATACAAGTGCCACGTGATGCTGGGTGACTCAGAGTGCTGCCCGCCACCAGCAGCCTCTGGGGTGCATGGGAAGCAGCCTGCCTGATGCTGTCAGTGTGGACAAGCAGAAGGAAGGTGGTCGGAATGCGACTCCTCTAGAAATGCGATTAGCCTTCCGTTGCTCCTGCCGCCACTGAATTAATCGGTCTCTTGTTTCATTCACACTTTTGCTCACCCCTAGGAGCCTGCATCTAGCTGTGGAACAAGTTCACACCCTGTGCCTTCCAGGTGCTGAGCAAACCATTTGCACTTGTCACTGACACTTTTACCTGTGACTCACTGAAGCACAGAATGGAATGTTACCGCTCCCCCTTCCCTAGGAGGCACAGATACGACTTCTTTCCTTGCCTCCAACGTTGAGTCTCCTTGGACCGCTCATCCATACCTCCGAATTGTACTTATTCACTAGAAAGTACGCTACTTTGCCAAGTTCTAATGGAACTCTCGTGTTACTCCTTATTTTTCTTTTGCCTCGTATTGCATCCTCGTGACAATGATAACAACAATAATAGCGAAATAATGCATTTTGAGTGTTCCGTATGTGCTCAGCGTTGCTCTGGAATCTTTCCACGCCTGATCTAATTTAACTCTCATAACAACTTTTTCCCACATTTTTCAGATGAGGAAACCAAGACAGTAAATGAGCCCAAGATCATGCAAAGGACTCAAATACAAGTCTATTTGATGCCAGAATACATATTTTACTCAGCACATTATATCCGTCACACTGCATTGGTGCAGCACAGAGGAGCAAAACACTCTGGCTGGTAGGAACAAACCTAAAACAGTAGACTTGGCATTGGTACCTCTAAGCTCAACAACCGTGAGGCCAGTGAGGGGGGCAAATTTAGGGCTTCTGTGGCCTTGGGAAGTTGGGGCTGGACAATTTGGCCTTAGGACTGGGAGCCCAGAGAGACTGCTGTCTAGGAGATCTGGGAGGTTTTGTGCCCATCTCATGTCTATGGCGCTGATGGTAATTGGTGTGGTCCTTGGACTTCCAGTGTTTCCACTGCTGCCTGCCTCTCCCTCTGGGAACATGAGGAACCAGACGGGGGAGGAAGGGTGGGGGCCATGGCCCAGGGAGTGCAGGCAGTTCTGTGAGGCCGGAAGTGGTCCCACAGGGATTCTCTCGGAATCTCTCCAGTGTTAATTAGACCCCAGGGAATCTCCAGAGACTTGGGCCACACTCAGCTTCACCTTCGTACTTTCAGGCCATTTCAGGAGTTAAAAAAATCACTACAATTCTGGTGAATACTAGGCCTCAATTCAGTGCCTTTGCTAAAAGTTATTGTGCCTCTAACTTATGGAGACACTGCTTTGTTTTGTATTTTGTTACTTATAGATATCACACAGAACAATCGGTGTTTTTTCTTCCTCTCTACCTTTACAAAGGCTACCTATTCTTTAATCATGACTTAAATTCAAGTGCTGCCACAAATCAACCCTGCTTCCTTCAGGAGGTAGCTCTACCTCTGCTCTCGAGTTTCTATATCACTTATGTCTGCACCTGGGTCTAACACTATTGCATCCCACCCTGATCTGTAGTCCCTGGCTGCTTCATTTCTGAGTCATCAGCTCCTAACGAAATCTGTGAGGCCCTACATTTGTAACTTCAGGGCCTCTCTTCAGAGGCCCCAAGCTGAAATGATTTTTTGCGCAGGTGAAGCATGATGGACAAATACTGTGGCCACCTGGAAGCGGCTGCTTCCCAGCACTGGGCAGTTGTTTCCAGGCCAAAATATGGGACCAATGTGGCCACTTCTTATTCATTTAATTTTTTTCAAAACAAGTCATAAATTCAGATTGCATGTGTATGTGTGTTATGAATTCTCCCAATTTAAAATGATGTCCCCTAATTTGCGTTAAAAAACACGCTTGTGAAGGCCAAATAAAATGTCCTTGGAACAATTCTGGCTGCAGGGCTACCATTTTGTCTAGAAGGCTAGATAATAAAGTATAAGCTTTAAAGTTAGTCAGTCAACTGGCAAATATTTATTGAACACTTTGAATGTTCCAGGGACTGGGCTCCTTGCCTTAACTACTTGGGCAAGATGTTCAATTTTGTCTGCTAGAATTTTCTCATCTACAAAATAGGGATTTAATATAACCAAAGTCACAGTGTAAAAGTGAGGACTAAATAAGGAAAATGCATATAAAAGCCTGGGTGTGAAGGATGTCATATAGAAAATACTAGATGAGTAGCAGCAATAATTAGTAAAACAAATATAGTAGTACTTGTCATTACTGTCATGATCATAGTGGAAATAATAATTGTTACTATTTATTGAACACTCATTAATCCTTACAAAAATTTTACGAGAAAGGTAATGTGAGTAAGTGTGGTGGAGATGAGGAAACTGCAGCTGTGGTAGTAGTAAGAGCAGCAATAATAGAAAGATCCAAACAAACCAATTTAGTGATAGTACAGATAATGTTAATAGTCAAATAAAAAGAGGGTCCATTCCCTGTATTTTTCATGCATTCCTCTCACCACTGTCAAGAGTCCATATAGCATTGCAAGGCACATAGCCTATCAAAAACTACTCGCTCAGTTGGTTGCTTGTTCCTAGAAACCCATTGAAGCCTAGTTCTCTACTATTCTATTTACTTATATCCAGGAAGGATTTCCGGTGTGTGGCTCTTTTTAATATGCCCTCTGATAAGCCATACATTGAAATCTTCACCTAGGAAGCAATTCTCTAAGGTCTCAAGAACAGAGAGGTGAAGTTTCTCTTCACCTCTACAGCAGGGGAATTGTGTCCTGTTGGGGAAAAATAAGAATGCCAACAACTGAAATATTTTTTTAAAACAGCTGAGTATAGCAAACTGTGTCTTTAATGCCAGGAGCTGTCAGAGAGATGCACCAGTGAAATCTTTCACACATTCTGTCCACACAGCAAGATCATTTGCTTGGCTGTCTCATTGCCCCAGCTGTGAGATCCCTCATTTCCAGCCTGCTGAGGCCCCAGCCAGATGGTGGGGGCAACTTGCCATACCCCGGTGACCTTCTGGCACAGAAGAAGTCACCAGCCATGTCCTACACTTCTTGATGCTTCATGGTGGGTTTCCTGACCTTGTCTTTGTGGTCACAGGGTTCAAGGCAAGGCATGCTCTTTTAATGTAGGTCTCCTTGGGGAGTCACCTCAAGACTTAAGGATTAAGTGGACGCCCACCTTACGAGAACTAGAAACCATGAAAAAGGCAGACATCCAAAACACTTTCCAAAACCAAGGAAAAAAGGTTCACATTTCAGCTTTGCAAAGACTTTGATGTCATTAGCAAATTGAATTTTATTAGTTAGGCTTGGAGGCTATTCTTGGTGAGAAGACTGTTAAAGAGAAGTATTTGTAAACCTGATCATTCATGTCAACAGAATACCTTCTCATTTAGACCTCTCTCCATTTCTCCTCAAATTTAACAGTATCTAAGCTAAAATATTCATCTTTTACTTTCACACCAGTTTTTATTCTTCATTCACAAATTCCTTACATCCCAACTGGCAAGTAAAAATTCTGAGAACCATTATTGTCTATAATTTATGCCCCACATCCAATCAATCACTGAAGTCTGACTGCTTTTGACCACCTACATTTCTTTCAATACTTGCCATTTCTCTCTATTCAAAACTATCAGAAGTGCCTATGGTTTTTAGTCCATTCCTCACATAGCAGTCAGAGTACAAGTCTGAAACCCTTACAGAAAGCAAATTTAATCTTTACACTTCAGCTAAAAACTCCTAAATGCTTTCCCACTGCCCTTAGCCTGAGTCTGAACTCCTCGACATAGCTCACAAGATTCTCAGAGATCTGACCCGTGTCTACCTCTCCAGCCCCATCTCTGCTTTCTTCACATTCTGTGTTCTAACTAAACTGAATTCATTATATTTAGCTCATAGAAAAAATATATTATTATAACAGCCAAGACTTTTACGGTAGTCAATCTCCAAGATGACCCCCGAAGATCCTTGCTTCCTGGTATTCGTGTCCTTATGTGGTCCCCTATCACATTGTATTAACTTTGGCCTGTCTAACCAATAGAATGTGGTGGAAGTAAGGTGTGATTCTGAGGCTAGGTCATAAGTGTCATTGTCACTTCTTTCTTGCATCCTTTCATTCTGAAGGAATTCGGCTGCCATTATGTAAGGGCATTTAAGCAGCCCTGGGGAGAGAGCCACATAATGGGGCACTGAGGCCTCCAGCACCAACTTGCCATCCATGTGTGTGAGCCACATTGAAAGTGGATCGTCCAGCCCCAGTCAATCCTTCAGATGACTGCAGCCCCAGCTGCCATCTTGACTGCAACATCTTGAGAGATCCTGAGCTAAAAATGCTGAACTTACACTCCTGACCTTCAGGCGCTGTGAGATTAAAATATGGATACACGTATATATACACATACATCATTACTTCAAGACACTTCTGAGGTAACTTGTTAAGCAGCAATAGATAACTAATTCAATGAAGTGATGTGCTATTCTAAATATTCTACATATAGTCACTTATTTAATCCTCACGATAGCTCTTCAAAGTAGATACTATTATTGTTCTCATTTTACAGATGAAAAAATGGAGGCACAGAAAAGTTCTAAGTGATTTTCCCAACGTCATAGAGATTTTAAATTTTAGAAATAGAATTTGAAACCAGAGTTATACAGGGACTTATAAAATCTGCCTTTCTTATCTTTCATCATTCAAACTTGGGTCTTTCCAAAAATAATCACGCAGATCGATCTCATTAAAGGAACTGCCCGTCATGTTTTTACTCTTGCTGTTCAGGAGGAACCTGTTCCATCTGTTTCCCTTGCCATGAATTGCTTGGAAACGGTTGTAAGCAACTCCATCGTTCCAGCAGACGATTGAAAAATTTCCGTCCTGCTTAGCACGTTGTGGAAGTACGACTTGGGCTCTAATGGAGAGCTGATTTGCACCATATCCCACCACCTCACTCATCCCTGTCAATTAAAAACTACTTCTAAAACTGCAACTCAAGACATTAATAAGTCAACCTGCAGTTAAGGTCAAAGCCAAACAGGGAAAAAAAGAAAAAGGAAACACTCCCTATGTCATCTGACAGGTCCAGTAGGGTCTTGTACTAGCAACAATCCTTCCAGATAATTCCTGATTAACAAAGCCACCTGGCATAATGACCCAATAACCTCCCAGAACTTTGAAAAAGACCTAAAGAGTCATTAAGAGACCATTATCAACCTTGGAACAAGGTCATCTATAGTGGAGATTCAACCTCCCGTAAACAATCTGAAGCAAAGCTACTTGCCTCGGTCACCAATTACAATTAATAAATTGCTTAAATGCTTAAGAAATCTGCACATGCATAGGGAGCTTCATCTTGGTACCACAATTGCCAATATCTGAGTATTTTTCATTGAAAGTGTTTTTTGTTTGTTTCCTTGAAAGGCATAACAGAACTTTTTAAATTGAAATTCTGCTTTATTCTTTTTCAAAAAGCCACATGTGACTGATTTATAGACATTATTTTCAACTTCCAAGTTAGTGAATATACTGTTTTAATAATCTATCAAAAAATAGAAATAGAAAAAAATAGAAATTTATTTCTATATAAATATCCTCATACTTAGACACGATAATGTAGATACTTTCATGCACTAAACATGATCCATAGTTAGGTCAGAACATTTTGAAGGGCTTAGAGAGGCCAGTAGGAAGTGAGAGCTATGGTAGGTGCCTGGCACAATTTGTCTCCCTTCTATACGAAGTGTCACAGCATATTGAATAAACCTCATCCATTCGTTCCATCAAATACTTTATTCACTTAACAAATTGAATTAGATTCCTCGTTTCTACCAGATCCTGTCTTGATTGATTGGGACTAACAGAGTAAAAAAGACAAACAGGTCCTTGCCTTCATGGAACACATTATCTTGTCCTAAGGGAAATAAAGATAAACAACAACAACAATAGCAAAGGTGAGTAAAAGCAAAAAAATCCATATATAAATTGGGGTGTGAATAAATCCTATAGGAAAAAAATAAAGCAAAGTTAGTGTTAAAAAGAGACTGGACAGGAGGGCTATTGTGTAGGGGCTGGTCAGGGAAGGGCCTTCTGGTAGGTAGCATCTAAGCAAAGACCTAAATGGAGCACCTAAACAATGCAGAGTTTGGGAGGAAAGTATGCCAGACAGACACAAAAACCAACAATTCAATTATGGGAATGATGTTGACATGTATAATAAATAACACAAAGAGTAATGTGACTTGAGAGAAACTAATGGGATAGGAGTGGTTGGAAAGGAGCCACAATCCTTCAATTTTTATCTTGCCTCACTGTGTGTGAACAGTAAAGTCACCTGGCTAATATTTGTCCAATTTCATTATCTGTTGCATGGGGCATTAGTTAAAATTTACTGAACATCTACCATGTGGCGGGTATCTTCATATGCTGCCTTGTTGTATAGGTGTCCTTATCCATGTTTTACAGATGAGAAAACCTGGGCTCAAAGAGCTTATGGAACTTGACCAAGATTATATAGCTAGTCTGCAGTCAAGTCAGGATTCAAGTCCATGGCATGGCTCTCTGCTATCAAAGCCCATGATATGTAGGCAGAGAAAATGTATATTACAAGGAACTAAAGAACATCAACAGGGGCCGGCCCGGTGGCGCAGCGGTTTAGTCCGCGCTTGGCAGCCCGGGGTTCGCTGGTTCGGATCCCGGGCGCCCGCGGACGCACTGCCTGTCAGCCATGCCGTGGCGGCGTCCCGTATAAAGTGGAGGAAGATGGGCACGGATGTTAGCCCAGGGCCAGTCTTCCTCAGCAAAAAGAGGAGGATTAGCAACGGATGTTAGCTCAGGGCTGGTCTTCCTCACCAAAAAAAAAAAAAAAAATCAACAAAATCTGGAAACTCTGCCTTAAAGTCCCTACTAACCATTTACAAATCTAACACTCTGGTTCAAAGAGAAAGAGATGGTAGTCTTGCCTTGAAAGTTTAACCTAAGCAGATTTCTTTGACAAGATTCCAATGGGTCACTAGACATGGGGGACCAACCAAAATGACTTACAAAAAAAAATCCTATGAATTGGACACTTTTTAGTTTCCGATAGATAGATAGATAGATAGATAGACAGATAGATAGATAGAGATAGATAAAGTTAGATATCTAGAGAGAGAGAGAGAGAGAGAGACTACAGAGAAAATGCAGCCAGCAGTGTAGCAGAATAGCAGAACAGAGCTTCCCATGGTGAGAGTACAGGCACCAACAGAGAAAGAGAGTTGCAGCAACGTCTAGCCATTCCTAAAAATCTCACATTAAGACCACCGTCACTATCTGTGATGACCAATGAAGGCTTTGAAACAAGAGCCAATTAAGCATATAGGGAATAAGCGATATCATGCACTTAGGAGAGAAAATTTGGAAAGAAACGATTCCACTGGCCACAGGCCATGCGTCTCAAACTCAGGTTGCTCTGAGAGTAACCCAAGGTGGGCCAGGAGGTCTTCAAAGCTATAGGAGCAGCAGGACATTTTTTTCTGGAACTTTCATTTTACTTAATAACTTGAAATCGAAAACTTTTTTCATTTTAAAAATAACTTTAGAAGTATTTTTATGTTAAAACAAAGATGCAAAACAATTTCTCCATGGATTTTTAAAACAAATCTCATGTTTGATAGAACTCCTTCGTGCTATATCCTAGCATCCCCAGTTAATTTCTGTCATTCATATAATCCTTCTTTCATTCATGCACACATTACTTAAGTCATCTAACATTTGTTAAATATATGATAGTCCCAATGCTGAGATTATATTGTGTGAAACTATGGGCTCCACCTCCAGAGTTTCTGATGTATTAAGTCTGTGGTGGGATCTGAGAATTTGCGTTTCTAACAAGTTCCTAGGTAATACTGCTGCTTCTGGTCTAGAAACCATACTTTGAGAACCATTACTCTAAGGAAAAATTTAAGAAGCACTAGATTTCTAGGTAATTAACACATGGCTACGTCATTTTATAGATGTAAAAAGTTAATCACAGAAAGGATAAACAATTTACCTACAGTGCACAGCTAGTCAATGAACAAAATTTATTATTTTGTTCCTATGCATCTTGCTTTGCTTTAAGATTCCCAGAACACCAAAGTGACACTAGATTATTTATAGCAAGGGGAATTACAGATGCCAATTTTCTTCTCTCTTTGTGGTAGCAATCTAGATACTGAAATTTCTTCCTTCTATAAAACTTTTTTTTTTTTTTTTTTTTGTGAGGAGGACCAGCCCTGAGCTAACATCCGTCGCCAGTCCTCCTCTTTTTTACTGAGGAAGACTGGCCCTGGGCTAACATCTGTGCTGGTCTTCCTCTACTTTATATGGGACGCCGCCACGGCATGGCTGACGAGCAGTGCATCCGCGGGCGCCCGGAATCTGAACCTGCGAACCCCGGAATCTGAACCTGCGAACCCCCGGGCTGCCAAGCACGGACTAAACCGCTGCGCCACCGGGGGGCCCCCTATAAAACTTTTTAAGCAACCTTTGGTTCAAGAAAACCAAAGCAGTGTTACCTCGAAGGGCAAGCATTTCTTGACCCTTTATCCTGGCCCCTCTCTGTAATAACTGACAAGACCAGAAGCAGAACATACAGCCACACTTAGAAATGAGCGACTCATGGTTCAAATGAACAATGAAAGTGCAACAATGAAAGAGACAAATGAAAAACCTAAAGCTCTGTGTTGAATGAGCAGGATGTGAGATTGAATTGCAGGAGACATGGGAATTTCACAAACAAGCAACACATCTCTGTCAACGCTCATCACCCAAAATCATTCCAACCACTTAATAGTGGCTCTCGGTCTGCAAATAATTAACACCATTGCAAGAATGTTTTCAAAAAGTGGACAGCTGACAGAAAGTTAAACTAGGCAGTTACACCTAATAATTACTGTGGGAAATGGGAACTCACTATTTCAAAAACACTTTAAAAAACAACGCATCAATTCCACTAAAGAAGAATAAACATGACTGAATACGGTAAAGAGAAGAAATTTTTCTAGGTAAGGTGTTGACTTAAAAAGCATATCTTTAGTGTATTGGCATAGTTGTATGCTTTTCTGGAGGCTCCGAGGAAGAATCTGCTTCCAAGTTCATTCACGGTGTTGGCAGAATTCAGTTCCTTGTGGTTGTAGGAATGAGGTTCCCATTTTCTTGCTGGTTGTTAGCTGGGGACTGTTCTCAGCTCTCAGAGGCCACTCTCAGGTCTTTATCCCCTGGCCTCCTACATCTCAACAGTGGAGAATCTCCCTTCCATGTCAAATCTCTCTCATGTTATGAATCTCTCTTACTTTCTCTTCTGCTGCCAGTTGGAGAAAATACTCTGCTTTTATAGGGTTTATGTGATTAGATTGAGCTTGCATAGGTAATCTCCCTATCTTAAACTCATTTGATTAGTTAATTGCATTTTCAAAATCCCTTTCATCATGTAACATAAGATTATCACAGGACTAACACCAGGGAGCGAAGGTCACTGGGGCCATCTAGAATTCTGCCCACCATAGTATCTAACATCTGCACGCATAAGTGTGAGCACACATATTTCAGACTCATGTACATTGATGCTTCCAGATTTCCATTATATTGGACAAAAAAATATAAAAATAGAGGAAAACCTATGTCCTCGGTGGGCACCATTGAAGGGTCAGTCCACACATGAGAACATTTAATCTACTAGATCTGCAGCCATGCCTGGATGGAAAAATGATGCAACATGATCCAGAAAAGCAAATTATGAGAATAAAGATCCTATTAATGCCACCTAACTCCAGGGGTAAAACCTGGAGTGATATAGGGGTCATGGTTACGGGTACTATCATGTAGTATATCTCTGGAAATGTAGGCTAGATCAGGTAAAGTTAGCTAAATCGAGTAGGAGCTTATGACAATGCTGACTCTCGGTGTGTATTGATGAAGAAAATCCAGTTAGACACAGTGAGGCAACTCAGCAGTGACTGTGTGCCCTCGAGGCAACCAGCTCCAAGCAAACAGCCATTCAATCAACAAATATTTATTGGATGCCAACCACAGTTCTAGGCACCAGGAATACAGTCAAGAGTGAGACATATGAGGTCCCTTCTTTCCTAGAGATTACAATCTAAAGGTTAAGAATAATAATAAATAAAAACTGGATAAACTCAGTGATCAATGATTGTGATAAGTGCTACGGAGAAATTTAAAAATGGAGATGCAGTTGACAGTGACAGGAGACAAACACGGCCAAGGGAGACACTTGAACTGAGAGGTGTACATTGAAAAGGGGCAAGCAAGAGTATCTGAAAGAAGGGCGTTTTAGGCAGAGAGCATTTACAGAGTAAGGAGGCAAGAACAAGCCTGGTAAGAAAGAAAGCCACTCTGGCCTAAGTGAAGGAAGCAAGAGATTAACAGGCGATGGGGCTACTGAGGTAATTAAGGGCCATACCGTGAAGAGCCTTATACACAATGGCAAGGGATTTGGATTTTATGTCAAGTACACTGGGAAGCCACTAGGTGCTTTTAAGCTAGTGAGTAAAATCAACTCATTTGTTTTTTGTTTTTGTTTTGTGGGGAAGACCAGCCCTGAGCTAACATCTGTTGCCAATCTTCCCCTTTTTGCTGAGGAAGACTGGCCCTGGGCTAACATCCATGCCCATCTTCCTCCACTTTATATGGGATGCCACCACGGCATGGCTGACAGGCAGTGTGTCGGCGGGCGCCCGGGATCCGAACTCGCGAACCCTGGGCTGCCAAGCGTGGACTAAACCGCTGCACCACCAGGCGGCCCCTCAACTCATTTGTTTTTAAGAAATCTCTCTACCTATTACGTGAATCAGGGCAGTGAGCCAGGAAGGAGTCTATTGCAATGGTCTAGGCAAAAGATGATGTTGGCCTGAACTACCATGACAGATGGAGAGAAGTGGTTAGACTCAGGTGTGTTTTTGCAAATACGGTGGAGAGGACAGCCTACCACATTAAATGTTAAAAGAAACTTTGTGTGTGTGTGTGAGGAAGATTCACCCTGAGCTAACATCTGTACCAGTCTTCCTCTATCTTGTATGTGGGTCGCCACCACAGCATGGCTGACAAGTGGTGTAGGTTCACATCCGGCATTCAAACCTGTGAACCCCAGGCTGCCAAAGAGGAGCATGCCGAACTTACCCACTACATCACGGGGCCAGCCCAATAGAAACTTTTTTGAATGGCAGTAAAAGCTTCGAAGGCCACTGCTGGCTGTGTCCTCACCTTTGCTCCCACAGTCTTCCCAGGCTATTTGGAATTCTAAACAGGCAAAAATAAAAATAAATAAAAGCTTTCCTATTTTCCTTTACTTAAACCTAAAAAAAAATTAAGACAGAGCTCACGTAATTGCTGACAGACTTCATCTCAGTAGCAAATGCTGGGAATGCATAAACCTCCACCACGTAAAAATGAAGATCATCATGCAAAAACTTATATATGAATATTCATTGTGGCATTATTCATAATATTCCTAAAGTGGAAACAATCCAGATGTCTGTCAGCTGGTGAATGGATAAATACAATGTGGTAGATCCATACAGTAGAATACCATTGCTGATAATAGAATACTATTATATGAATTGACCAACTAAGGGACATCTATAGACACAATGTACATCCACGGCTGAGTGGGGCTGGAGGTTGGCATGCATGGGGGGAGTGACTGCAAACAAGTCTGAAGGATCTTTTTGGGGTGATAGAAATCATCTAAATTTCCATTGTGAAGAGAGTTGTACTATTCTAGAAAATTTCTAAAAATTATTGCATTCTATACTTAAAACATCATTAGGTAAACGAAAACTTATTGGTAGTTCAAAAGAAAGTTCAGAGAAAAGGTCATTCAGATAAGAGTTACTTTACAAGCAACGGAAATTTTAGATAATTATTAACTCATATTTAAACAAGTTTCAAGAAGACACTGTACCAATGAAACTAGAGACAGAACTTAGGAAATGGAAACAGGGGTCAGGAAACATTCCATGAGAGAAAAAAAAATTGTCCAAAAAAAAAGGCAAGAATCCTTCTCTAGGCGAATGGATAAATAGATTGTGGTATATCCACACTATAGACTACTATTCTGCAATAAAAACCACACAAACATATGCATTAATCTTAAATGCATAATGGTAAGTGAAAGAAGCCAGCCTTAAAAGGTTACATATCTGTATGATTCCATTTATGTGACATTCTGTAAAAGGCAAACTACAGTGACAGTAAAAAGGCTAAATGAGATCAGAAACTGGGGATTAAATGCTAAAGGTAATTCAATTCCATAACAGAGGAAGTAAGCTCAAAAAGGTATCCTATGATACGGAGAAGAAGAATAAAGATATTGACATGAGGAAAATGATGATAGTAAAGATTAGAAGGAACACTTTCAAAAAACATTTAATAGGAATTCAAGATGGAGAGAGTGGAGCACACAAAAAGAAAAAAGTCACAATTAAAGAAATTTTAGAAGAAAATTATATAAAGAGAAAGTCTACAGTAGAGATCATGGGTATGGTTTGTCTGAGCTGCACTATTTTAAAAATTTTACATAATATGTCTTTTCATTTTTTTCTCAAAATTATGAAGATTTGGCAAACCCGAGGAGGCTTGTAACATCTGTTATATATTTATGAGGTAGAAGGAAGCTAGAGGAGAGGAGAGAAGCAAGGAAAAAATAGAAGAGTGAAAGCAAGAAGGAATCAAAGATAAGGAAGTTATCAGAAGTACTGCCTTTTTTTAGGGAAAAGAAAGAAATGGTTTAAAATGTCTAAAACTGTCTCATTGTAATAAATACAAAAAATCTCTTATTTCTCTGAGAATCATCAGTAAAGATTTGCATCACTGTTTAATGTGTTTGAATTCAGATGTGTTTGCGTGTGTGTCCATTTATGTGTCTGTGCGTATGTGCTTGTGTGGCAGATGCAATAAAATGTTAAATCTAGTCTGAAGATAGGCACAAGATGGCTCATCTACATTTAGGTAACATAGTAAAGTGAATAAAGCAGGTTTTAAGCCTGAAAATAAGAATAATAATAAGAGCTGAAAAACAGGCAATCGAAGGACAGATATTTTACAGTTAACTGTATATCAGAGATGGGAATACAGGTGATAGTTGCTTTTCTCTGTTTCAAATTTGATTCAGAAAATATTTATTACATTTGTAATCAGAAAATGCTAGTAGAAATGGTTGAGCTCAGAATGTTTCCTCCATGCCCGGACAATAAAGGACTCTCATTGAGATATTTCAAGCGACATATTTGCTAGAAATAAAATCAACCTCCAGACCAGGTGGTGAGAGCCAGGAAGACATAAGTCACACTTGCAGAACAGTTGATGGACTCTTCAGTCTGGTGTGGTGCCCTGTACCCCACAGAGGACTGGGGACCTGAGAAGCTGTTTCTCGCCAGGGATGGACATTCGGTGGTAATTCCTGCTTCCTGTGACTCTGAAAGCTTCCCCATCTACTGCTTGTAAAGGAACTCCATGACCTCTGTCTGTGCCTCGTGGTGTCATATCACTGACCCTTTATGACAATCATGCACCTCCCACTGCACTGGGAGTAAGATTCAGTCTTTTTCATGGTTTTAGAGGATCTGGAGTCTCCTACGACCCTCTCCATCACTCTCGAAGGTCCTGCCACACGTGTTTTTCTCTCTGTTCTCCGTTCTTCAAACACACTGCTCCTTCCCTTCCTCAGAAACGACGTCCTCCACCTGAATCTCTTGCAGACTGCCTTGCTTCTCTCAACTCTCAGCTCAAATGTCTTTCTAAAAAATTCCTTCCCCAAGGACCTTAAAGTGTGTACCTCACCCTGCTATTCTTTATCTCCCATCCATGTTTCATCCTCTCACAAGTGAGGGCAAAGGCACATATTTCCTGTTCACTCTTGTACACAAGGCCTGGTAAGGCGCCCCGTAGGAAATAGTGCCCAGTAATAAAGTGCCCAACAGCAGTGCTCAAGAAGGAAAGAGCGCTGTAACACGTGGATGGAAACAAACAGGACCACAGAGAGACTGAACCTGTGACAGCAGCGTCACTAGCATGGGGGTGCTTTAACAAGTTGAGTTTACAAACCACCTCCTGAAGAAGGCTGGATTTGTCAAGCGTGTATTATTATCTGATGCTGACCACATAGATAAGTGAACTTCCAAACCTCTAAGAAATAAGTACAAATTCACATAGGTCATTGTGACCACAACGTTTCCCAGCCTTTTTCAAATTTGTTGAGGAAAAATTAGAAAATACACTAAAAAGATGTCCTGTAAAATCCTGCCAACTACGGACAATCACTATTAGTGTTAGGTATATTGTCTTCAGACTTTCAGGCACACCGACTATATGGATACATGGGTAGCTATCTTTCTGTTTGTCTTTCTATCTACTCAACCATTCATCTATCCATGTTCTCTCTGTATATAACACACACACACAAATGCATGCACACACACATATATGTACATTTGTATTAATGATAGCATACTATTCATACAGTTTTATAGACTTTTTAAACTTAAGAATATACTTTTTCATCCATTTATTCTATTTATTTCTTTAACTAATATTTTTGTGAATATAGTATATGTCAGGCATTACTCCAGATACTGAAAAGTAATAGACAAGACAACTTCTTGCCCTCAAGGAGATTGTATTCTGATAAAGGAAGAAAAATCACGTGACATAAATAAAGAAGATTAACATGCAATAAAACAGGGTTATGGGATAGAGAGTGACTGGGGGTGGAGGTTGTGACTTAAGTGATAAGGGACAGTATCTCAGATGAGGTGACATTTGAGTTGAAAGTTAAATAAGAAGAAGGAGCCAGTCATTGAAAGAGCAGAGGGAAAAGAATGCCAACAAGCAAGAGAGAGTAGGGTATTAACTTTCAAAAACATGTCAATCAATATTCATCTATAAACAGTATATTAACCACATACTATTCCCTTATACAGATGTCATAATACATATTGGCAAACATTTAGGTTGTTCTAATTTTCTTATTTACAATCATTGATATACAAAGATGTTCATGTTTTATAAGCTAAAGAACATTTATATCCTTATGCAAATATTAAAATGGCATAAAAATGTTTATTGATGTGGAAAGATGCTTATAATAGAATGTTAAATGAAAAAAGTTATCAAGTAGACTGTAAACCTGACTGCACATCTGTGAAAACAGATATGTAAAAATGTGCATTTACAATAAAAAATAACTTATGGATGTAATAAAGAACAAAATAAACT
This sequence comes from Tapirus indicus, assembly GCA_031878705.1. Lineage (NCBI taxonomy): Eukaryota > Metazoa > Chordata > Mammalia > Perissodactyla > Tapiridae > Tapirus > Tapirus indicus. Next base: position 49,576,444 of record CM062929.1, read on the forward strand.
AAAATTTTAACATTGCTTTTCTCTGACTAGTGGCCATACAATGAATTATATCTTCTTCTTTTTTATATTCTGAATTTTCTACAATGGAAATGTATAACTTGTAACAAAACATAAATATTTTTAAGAAAAAAGCAGATTACAAAACAATAAGTTTTTATTCCATTTTTAAAGAAAATATATATTTGTTTATTCCTTTGTATGAATTAGCTGTGTATATTTGTGTACATGTTGAAATTGTCATCTCTAAGTTGTAAGACTATGAATGACTTCTTTTTTCTTGTTTTACCATGTGTATTTTCTAAAATTTAATGACATATCAATTTTATGATAGAGTTTGCCATAATTTTTTTCTCATTATAAAAAGAAAATGCCATATTTACAGAAATGTTTTTAAGTGTTGCAAATACAAAGCAATTAAAATTATCTCTAATCTCTAAGGATGACCAAAATTAATATTAAAAAATATATAAACATACAAAGTTATTCACATATCAAATTGCAACTAGCTGCAAAATAATTTATAATATATTATACAAAGTTGCTTATATGATGGAAACAGCATGAACATCTGATTTGTAATATATATCAGGGATCCATCTCTTTCTGTAAAGGGTCAGATGGTAAATATTTTATGATTTGTGGGCCATGTGGTCCCTCTCGCAACTGCTCAACTCTGCTGTTGTAACAAAAAGCAGCCATAGACTGCTATGCTACAGTAAACCTTTATTTATGAACACTAAAATTTGAATATTATATAATTTTCACATCCTTAATATTATTTTAATGTTAAATACTAAACATTTAGTGTCTGTTAACTTCGGGTGGCAATCCTTGTCGCTTCTCTAGCTGATCTGAAAATAAACTGCAGATTCTCTTAGAGACTTGTCCATTGAATTTTCCAAAGGCATTAAACTGAAACGTCCTTTTCAGTATCAAACCACATTTCGACTTCATCCTGAAGAAATATTGCTCTGGCAGAGAACAGAGTCCCTAAATTTTCCAAGCAGTACCTAAGGGGCAGCTTTTAAACTAACATTAATGTCGATGAGAACTGCCCAGAACAATCTGTGTCTCAGGTGAAAAACTGTTGGCAGCAGGTTGACTGAAACAACTGAAGGTATAAAAAAGAGACAAACTACATGAAGGACTTCTGCCAAATCTGAAGATCATTATGAAATACCTGGTGATTTTTCAAACTTTCCACTTTGGAAACTATTTTTGATGAGGTGATTTAAGTAAATGGTATGTGGTGGTAATATCTAGCAATGCAAAAAAAGATCATCTGACATTTTTTAGACTGCTTTTAAATGCGCAGTTTCACATATATCTGTACTTAATATAGTGTAGGCAATGTCCAATAATTGAAGTTTAGCAAATGCCATATAAATGTTACCCTGATTTACAAAAATGTGCATTCAAATTTACAAGGTAAAATATAGTAGAGAGATGGCCACAGATCTCAGGGAAAAATACCTTTATGGCCAGTGAAGACAGTTATAATTCAGGACATTTAATTAAGTTCCAAGGCCCTAACAGATAGTTATTCATTGCAATGAAAATGCTTTCTACACCATGAACATTTTAAGAGTCAGTACCAATTTTGTCCCAAAGAAGTTTTGTCCAAAAGAAGTTAGTGATTGCTAAGACTGCAGTAGTTTGCCCTTTTCCCATTTAATAAAAAACCATGAACATCTCTTAGTATACAGGAACCCTGGGTATAAAGAATTTCAATATAAATTTCCACTCTTGCTTTCAGAATTTTTCTGAAATAATTTAGTAGACAAAACACTGACTTCTAGAGTGATTAAGGGATTGAATATTTTTTTCTAATTATATTCAGCACACATTAGGTAGCAGAGACTATCATGTTTTCTATTTCAATCATTCATAAATGACCTGAATGTGCATGCCCCAGTATCATGTAATCTTACAAAGATACAAAGTTGTGTGTTGGTGAAGATGAGCCTGGTGGGAAGGATCCTATTACTTAAATAGAGGCACACACATCCCCTCCCAGTGTCAGTATCACATTAGAGCTTTGTCGTTCTTTTTTTCTGCATCATATGGACATCAAGTTTTTAAAGCAGTAATCATAATAATTGTAAAATTTGTTTCCTTGTGAAAAATGATCTCCAAGTGAGACATAAATTATAATAAAAATTTTAAAAATAGTTAACTTGTGAAATGATGACATATCATGAAAGAACATGCTGTTCAATGAAAATTTTGAGACAAATATAAAAAACTCTAGAATCACTTTTGTATTTGTGGACTTGAGAGATGAGAGATGATGATGGGGAGTGTTATTGGTGAATATCAATGATCTGCTGCTTGATAGAGAATGCTATGATGGATGAATAGATGTTTGAACTCAAACGTGTGAATATAGTAGATGATTTTGATGATGATGATAGTAATAATGGTGATGAATACATCAATAGTGCTATACACTGTCAGATTATTCAGGGTTACACTGACCAGAAGATATTCCTAGCAGAGGGTAGGGGAGGAAGCAGGGTTTTGAAGTTCTCCACTCCACCCCCTAGAAGTTTTACTGTTATTTTTTGTAAATAAGTCAAGGTCCATATATTTTTAAGAATATATATCCTACATAGATTCTTAAATATATATCCTATATATATTCTTAAATATATAGGATGTATATTGTATATAAATAAATATAAAATATACAACAAACTATGACAAGAATGAGGTTTAAGGATCCAAGTCTAGTTTAATATTCAAAAAGTAATCAGTGCAATTCACCATATTAACAGGTTGAAGAAGAAAAACCACATGATTATATCAATTAATGCAGAGAAAGAATTAGACAAAATTTAACACCCAGTTCTGATAAAAGTTCTCAGAAAAATAGAAATGGATGGAAACATTCTCAACTTGATAACAAGCATCTTAAAAACCTGCAGATAACATTATACTTAATGGTGAAAAACTTAAAGCATTCGCCTAAGATCAGGAAAAAGTAAGGATGTCCAGAATCTCATCACTATTATTCAACGTAGTTCTGAAAGTACTAGCCATCATAATGGACTAGAAAATGAAATAAAATGCATATGATCAGAAAGAAAGAGGTAAAACTGTCCCTGTACGCAGATGACATGATTGTCTACATAGAAAATCCCAACGAATACACAAAAAACACTTGAGTTCAGCAAGGTTGCAAATACAAGGTAAATACAAAAAAATTATTTCTACAGATCAGAAATTAACTCATGGATATTAAAATTGAAAATACAATACCAATTTCAATCACTCAAAAACATGAAACATTTAGGTACAAATCTAACAAAACATAAAATTTGTATGCTGATAACTATAAAACTGATTAAAGAAATCAAAGAATATCTAAATAAATGGAGACATCCACAGGCTCATGGACTGGAAGACTCAACAGAGTTAAATACGTCAATTCTCCTCAAATTCTTGTGCAAGTTTGACAGAATTCCTGACAAAATTCTAACAAGAATTTTTGTAGATATGTAAAATATTCATCCAAAATTTATAGGGAAAGGCAAAGAAACAAGAATAGCTAAAGCAAGCTTGGAAACGAAGAAAAAGTGGAAAGAATGAGTCTATCCAATTTCCAAACTTATAGCTACAGGAGTCAAGACTGTGTGTATTGGCAGATGGTAGACACATAGATCAATGGAACCAAATAGAGAACTCAGAAATAGACCCACACAAATATGTCCAACTGATTTTTTACAAAGGTGCAAAGGCCAATCAGTGAAGAAAACATTATGTTTTCAACAAATGGTGCGAGGGCAGTTGAGCACTCATAAACAAAAAAAATGAACCTCTCATGCATTACATAAAAAATATTATTGCTGTGGGTTTGTAAAATGGTACAACCACTCTGGAAAGATGGCTTGTCAGTTTCTTAAAAAAACATGCAACTAGTATATGACTCAGCACTTGTACTCCTGGACATTTATCCCAGAGAAATGAAAGTTTGTGTTCACACAAAAATCTGTACATTCATGTTTATAGATGATTTATTGGTAAGCATCCAAAACTTGGAACAACCCAAATGTCCTTCAAAGGTGAATGGTTAAATAAACCGAGATATATCCATATTATGGGATACCACTCAACAACAGAAAGGAACTAACGATGACATACGTAACAACCTTGATGAATCTCCAAAGAACTATCACGCAAAAAGCCCGTCTCCAAAGATTACATACTATATAATCTTATTTTTATAACATTCTTGAAATAACTCAGTTATAGAAATGGAGAACATTACTTGTTGGTTGCCAGAGGTTATGGATGGAGGTGGGTGGGAGGAAAATGGTTGAGGTTATAAAAGTGCAAACAGATCCCTGTGGTGATGGAAACATTTTGAATCTTGACTGTATTAATGTCAATGCCCTAGGTATGCTATTGTGCTACACTTTTGCAAAATCTTACTACTGAGGGAAGCTGAGTAGAGAGTATATGGGATCTCTCTGTATTACTCCTTACAGCTGCATGATAATATCTAATTATCTTAAAGTTTATTTTATAATAAATAAATAAATGAGGCTTAAAAAAAATGTGCCTACTGCTCACACAACATTTTCACTTCTACTTTTTCTGGATCCTCTCCATACCTCTCCAAGTTAGGGTTCAGTATAGTCATCCCATTTAATAGATGTGGAAACTGTAACTCAGGAGATTTAGGTGACTGATTCAAGGTCAACAAGGGCAAAACTGGTGCTCTAACTCACAATTCTAACCTGCTGCAGTGCATACTTTCCACCTCCAAAGTTGTCAACAAGATATAGCGCCTTCCACACATAAAAACAAACTTAAACTTTTTAAAAATATACCAACCAGGGCTGGCCTGGTGGAGTAGTGGTTAACTTCATGCACTCTGCTGCAGGGGTCCGGGGTTCGCAGGCCCAGATCCCAGGCGCCGACCTGCGCACCGATTATCAAGCCATGCTGTGGTGGTGTCCCACATAAAGTAGAGGAAGATGGGCATGGATGTCAGCTTAGGGCCGGTCTTCCTCAGCAAAAAGAGGAGGATTGGCAATGGATGTTAGCTCAGGGCTAATCTTCCTCACACACACACACACAAAATATATATATATATATATATATATATATGTGTGTGTGTGTATATATATATACACACACACACACACACATATATATACACCAACCACTTAGCTTTAGTCTCTTGTGGTCTTTTCCTTATGTGATCAAGAGAAAAAGGAATATTTAAACAAAATTTTATACGATGAATTATACCTCACTTGAGGAATTAACATAACTGAGAGAAATAATCGTAACTTTGTTTTTAATTTATTTGATTTTCTTTTGTTGTTTGGTTTTTTCTCTCTTATAAATGGCTTTTCAAATCAACTGCATATTTTCATTTAAAAAAAGTTCTTAAATTTACATTTAAATTTTTCCTTAAAGATTCAAGGAGAGATAACGTTTTTGGCTCAGTTAAGATAGTATCAACTGAAAAAGAATACTGTGCATTATGTTTGCCGGAGTGCTTTCAGAATAGCAAAACATTGGAAACAAACAATTCTAATAAAATAAACACTGATGCATCCACTAACCAGAATACTACCGTTATTCCACTAACCAGAATACTACCGTTATTGACAAGGGGAAATATTATAAAATGTTCATGGAAGATACAGTTTCAAATACAGTTCATCAAAGTGTATGTACAACATAAACTATATTAGGCAAATTTGAGAAAAATTTTGTATACATATTCATAAAAGCACATACATACAAAGATAAAAAAGACTAGACAAATCTATACCAAATATTACAACATTTGACTGAGGAAAGTTTTATGTACTGCTTTATAATTTTCTAATTTTTCCACTTTATTCTCCAAATCAATAAACATTTATTACTATTATATGATGGGAAAAAGTTACTTTAAAATGTTACAAAGGTATGAAATATGTGAGAACCCACACAACCAAAAACAACATGAGTTCAATTTTCTGTTACTCAAGTAGTCACCGATATTTCCTGATGAATTATAATCATACATTTTAGGTCTGAGAGAAAACTGAAATAAAATTCCTCTTGAACTTTACACAACATGGTTGAACAGATGGGACTGAAAGGGCTTTAAAATGACAGTTATTGGGAGTGGGGCACACAACCAGGGCCCCACTGCAGCTCCCTGCTTAAACTTTCTCATCAAGGGACTCAACTTTCCTGTTTTAGAGGAACATATTCCTTTTTGACAAGCAAATCCATTTCAACAATATCATTAGCACAACAATGCTTCTGATGAGCAATTTTCAGCTGATGAATGTTCTAGGTTTTTACATCGATATTGCTTTCATTTTCCCCTAAAACTGCTAAACAGGAGAGCAGTAAAGTGTACCAATCAACCCCAACTACTGATAATCAAGATATATTTTGACGTGATTGAAGAATCTTGGAACTGTGGACCAGCAATTTGTTTCCTGTGGGAAGTCTCCCGAATGAACTATGTGTCCTTAATTGTTTTAAATCCACTTTCTCTTTTGATTACAGTGCATCCAAGTTTCTTCTGGTCCTTTTATTTTGTCCTTCCCCGGTTCCATTAGTAAATATGAATATTCTCTCTCAAACTCAAAATTTCAGAAAAACTGATGGATTCAACTGATATTTCCAACATGATACCACCATGGTCAGAAAAATACCACCGTACAACTGAAATACAAATCAAATGACGACTTCTTAACTGGAAAATAGAAGATAGTCTTCAATGTATTTAACATTTTACTTCAGGGAAATCCCAAGGATGGGGACTTTTCCTGAGTCACCAGCCCATACTGAGAGCATTGATATGTTTTCATGATTATTTTTTTGTTATTATTGTCATTACTTTCATCTCATTCATTTGAACACAATTTTCTATTCTGTTATCCAACCCAAATAAATGGCGGAATCTAAAGACAAGTGAGAGAACGTGGATAAGGAGGATATTTGGGGAATATAACTGGGGCCAGAGAGGGGACATCTTTTGCCATTCCCTAGCCATACTATGGAGATAGCTTCCGACTTGACCTACTATTTGAATGTTGATGATAATTTTTAAAAAGAAAAAAAAAGAAGCACTCTTAAAATCATGATATTCTTAAGCAAAAACCTGGGTTCTTCCAACCCTGAATCCAATTTGACACTGACACGAGACCCCTCCAGCCCTCAACTTTCCTGCTTGTCCTCTAATGTCAACTCTTGTCTCTCCCTCTCACTTTCCATGCCCCCAGGCTGAGGGGAATTCTGCCTACCACATGTTTCTGTGAATGAAGTTTTATTGTAACACAGTCATCCCTATTTGTTTAGACATTGCCTGTGACCACTTTTAAGCTTCAACAGCAGAAGTGAATAGCAGAGACCATCTGGCCTACAAGGCACTGACTGAATATTTACAAAATTTGTGAACTCCTTCCCTAAGCTCTAACCAAGCTTTTGTTTCTTGAAAACCTAGGCTCTGTCCTGAGAATCTTTTCCCCTGAAATACTCTTCCCCCTGGTTTTCTTCTAGTTTCTAGTTTCTTCTCATGACTAGTTTCTTCTCATCCTTCAGGCTTAGCTTTAATATCTCTAACCTTCCTTAAACTAGGTCTTACTTGTTATTTGCCTCAAACACTTGTCACAATTTACAATTATTTTATTGACTGTCTTTCTTCCCCTCTAGAATATGCTATCTGGAATTTTCTTTCCAGTGCCCAGCAGCATACTTGGAATATAAGCTGCTTACCAAATATGTGTTGAATCAAGGCTAATTCAAATAAAGCAAATTCCCAATCAAGAGTTAGGAGTGGAGGGCCTGGATTATAGTAGGTCTCCAATGAATATGTATTGATGGAAGGGAGGGCAGAAAGAAAAAGAAAGGAAGATTTGCTCCAAGATAAAGTATAGTAGCTATGTCTATATCTACAAAGGCACACATTATCTCTAGAAAATATGGTAAAGATTTGAAATCCTGGATTCCTTCCCTGGCTACATCATTCACTGGGTAACTTTAGATAAGCCTCTGAAGTCCTTTCTGCTTCAGAATTCACATCTGTGAAAAGAGAAATTTGACAAAGAAGATCCAAAGGCCCTATGATTCTTATTACTTGACGATTCAATACAGACTCAAGGTGATTTTATAGGCTAATTTTTAAGCTTCATGCAGTAGACAGTTCTTGGTTTTGGCTGGCCTGTTTGTCTTGGAATAGAACCTCTGTTTTTCCTCTGGGGTACCACGCAATTCCCATGGGTTAACTTTACCCCCTAGCTCTGGTCGTGGGTACATGGACCACATCTGGTTAATTCAGAGGGTTCCATCTCCCAAGCATACTAGTTGGGTCTTGTGTGGGTATAATACCCAAGACAAGCCAATAAGACTTAATTCTAGGACTTCAGAGAAAACAATCAGAAAGAGAGCTCACTTTCCACCAGGATGATGAGTTACAAGATAATACATATCTGTAGCTGCCAGGGAGCCCCATGTAGAGAAAGATGACCTATGAAGGGGCCAACAGGTAGAAAGGCAAAGCCAAGAGAGAGGAAGAGAGACACACTCTCAAAATCCTTATGTCCCCTGGAACCAACCACCCCTAAAGCTTAGACATGTTGGACTTTTAGGTCACATGGGCTGATAAATCCTTTCTCTGCTTAAGACATTGTAAATTCAGTTTCTTTGACTTTCAAACAAGAGTCTTGGACAACATATTCAGATTATCTCTTTTATGCCTGAATTTCTTTTTTAAAGGATTCTTTTTTCTGCTTGATGTTTAAATCTCTACTCCCTGTTTGTCTAGTCTCCTCCCACTCTCTTTGACACTTCTTAGTCTATGACATCTGATCACTGGCAAAAGCTTCAATCAGTGGAAGATGTACAACTGGACATGGAAATGAATATTTCCTTGTTCTAAGAATCTGGATATCTATCAACAGTAATTATCTTGTGTAAATCATTAAAAATAGTTGAGTTGCTAGGAAAAAACTTATCACCACTGTGCCATCAATCTCACACATAAATGAGATGGCCCTGGCCCCATTAGGTTTAAACCAAGATAAAAAGTAGCCCAGGATGTTTACCTCCCTAACTTTAAAGAGACCCAGTGGGGAGAAATCAAATCATACTGTGATTATTGAACATTTCAGGCATTCCAAACCACAGGCTCGCTGTGCTCTGAATGTTCTCAGTTGGAAACTTATCAGCATTTAACTAGTAGAAGTAGAGATTGACATGCAATCCATGTTAGACGGCTTGGTCATGATATGGAAAAGCAGAAATCCCTTGAGACCTTTCTTTGTACAGTTTTAATTTTACACTTTTTTTTCATATATCCCATCTTATCATCTCCTCACAATTCTCAGAGTTAAAGAATAATCCCATTATGCAGATATGGAAACTGAGACACACAAAAGTCAAGTACCTTATAGAAGATCCCACAGTTACTTATCAGCAGAGACTAGAGCAGTGGTCCTTAATCTTTTTTTTTACTAATATAAAGAAAATCATCTAAAGCTTAAAAGTTAGATTAAGATTATTGAAAAACTGATAAAATCAATGGATCTTCTTCCCAGACAACATATATACACGTACCTAAAACTTGAATACAAAATCAGATCCCTAAAGCCTATTCATTAAACTCCTTGGAGTCCCTAGACTGAGGTTAAAAACTATTGACTATAAAGAAAAACCTATTGGCTCCCCTTCTTTTAGCTTCTCTATCCTGCAGTGATGTTCCTTGTTTATTAACATGAACACATTTTCTCATTGAGATGAGAAGCTGTATATTAACATTCAGCCAAATGCATGTTTATCCTCACCTGTGAGAGATGCTACCCACGTCCCATTCTTCTTCTTTCTAAAACAAAAATTGCAATTGCTCATTAGCCTGGTTATCATTAGCCATGAATTATCTCTGTGCCTCTCAAAGATTTTAACTTTCCAGTGCCTAGATTTTAAAGAAAGGAAGAAAGAAATAAGAGAGGGAGGGAGGTAAGAGGAAGGAAGGAAGGGAGGGAGGGAGGCAAAGGAAGAAAGTCTTTGGTTGCTATTAATATTATCACTATTTACATTTCTTACAATGTCATCAACTGTTTAAATTTTTTCTATGACTTTTGATAGTTTTCCTTAAAATTCTTTCTGGGATTCCACTGAGGATTTCTCACATACACTTATACAAACATCCTATTAACTGCACTGTGCACTTTTCCTTTAACTACTTTTGCATTCTGCTGCCTCTGCTCCCAGAGCCCACAGGCGAGCTACAACCTCCTTATGCCACTGTGTGCGCATGCTGCCATCTTCTCTCAGTGACATCACCACCACGGAGAAATAGTTCTGCATCAGGTGCTCTCCACCATCCTCAATAAGTCAGAGCCTCATGATGTTGCATCTACTGATTGAGAGATCTATCCATTCTGCCCTCTTTTAGTTGGGTTTCTCATATAGGTATCAAAATACTCCCCCTAAATCAAATAGATATCTTAAGAAACCAATTTTTTAACCTACTGAACTTCCCCCAAGAACAAAAACTAAGACATTAGTCCATGAAGGGGTGAGCAATGGGCCATTCTACCTCCATCTGTCAACTAGACTTTGTACCTGAAAAGTTTGGCTGGATCTTTGGTAATAAATTTCTCATAAAAAGGTTTTCAATTCTTCACCCTCCCCTGTATCCACACTCTGTACAATGTGACTTTGCAGTTCTTTCCTTCAAGGGTGAAGTATATTTCCAAACCCTTGCATCTGAGATGATTCTGTCTTGAATTAGGTCAACAGAATGTGGTGGAACTGACTGTATGCTAGTTCCAAGCCTGGGCTTCTAGAGGTCTTGAGCACTCCTTTTATTTGGACCGCCAAGACTAACATATGAACATATCCAGTATAGTCTTCTGAGAATGAGAGACCACAGGGAACAAAGCTGAATCCACGGATTCATCCCAGTCAAGTTCCAGACCTGTGAAAGATCCCAGCTACACTGAGCAAGGCCAACCTCCAGCTAACCAAAGGAAAAAGAGTGAAGTTATTCTGGACCGGCCATTTCCAGTCAACCCAGGGACTTGTGAACTAAATGCTTGTTGGTTTTGGTCAGTGAGTTCTGGAGTGGTTTGTTATACAGCAATAGGTAACTGGTACATTGTTTTTCCCTCGGAATGGTTTTCTCTTAGGAGGTCTCCATTTGCTGATACAAATACTGTCCGGAGACCCTAACCCTGCCAAAATTAGTTTGGCAAACAAACCTAGATATCTCTTAATCTCATCAAGTTGATTCAAGTTGTGACAATCCTACACCTGAATTCTAAGTTTTTGGTTTTTTTCAAATTAGGATATGTCCAAGTTTCTAGTAACTGACTTACCCATGTAATGCTTTATGCTTATTTTAAAAATAGTATATGCTGAATGATTTTGCTTTTTGCATTTTCTTTTTCCATATTTTTTGAAGTTTTCACGTGGATGAATCTTTTCATTACTTAAAAACATTTCCTTTCAGATCACTTAAGACCCAACCATCCATCTGAGGTTGCTCCACAAATTATTTTATTTTTCAAATATTACTTTTCTTAAAAAACAAAACATCTGTGATATCTTTGGCAAACAATGAATGAATTAACAAATGTAACCACCTTTTCCTTACCAAGTGCCAGTTTTTAATAGCTAACATTTGTTGACTTCTCGCTATGTATTAGACATTGTGCTACAGGCTTTAGGTGCATTTTCTCATTTAATCCTCATAACCATTGAAGGAGGCAGGTATCAATAGTCCCCACGTTATAACCTGGTCAAGATTACAAATGGCAGATTATGATTCAAATTTATGTCTTAGAAAAGATTTCTAGAAGATGTCTCTCCGACTTCTGCTTTTCTCCCTGCCTTCCAACATTGACTTCTTCAGAACCTGATTGGGTTGTTTAGTCATCAGTGGTTATGGATCATCCCTATGGACAATTTTTGATTATGGTAAGACCCCTGGACACCTGTGAGATATGAATAGGGTGACAGGGTTGGTTTCTTCCAAAGCATGTGGCTTTTTAGGCTATGGAGATTATTAGTGGAAGCTTTTCTTCAGGAAGAGTAAATTAATTTTTTTCTGTAATGTTGCTACACTATAAAAAAAAAAAAAAACCCTCAACATTTCAGTGGTTTATAAAGACAAGTACTTACTTTCCTTACTTATAGATTTGCTGGCCAGTGAGGGTTGGTTCATTTTACTGGCTGAGCTGGATTCTAGGCTGTTCTCGTCAGCTCTGCATGTCTTCATTATTCAGGTTCTAGCAGCTACACAGAGCATGGTTTTATTTTGGTTTTCAGTCCTGGCTTTTTATAAAGACTTTATCAATCATATTTGAGCTCTTAAGTCTCCTTCCTAGATATTTTTTTTAAGTTTTGGGTCTTATTTCACAGATTTTTTTAAAGACAATTTTTTAGAGCAGTTTTGGGTTTACAACAACATTGACAGGGAGCTACAGAGATTTCCCACATACGCCTTGCTTCCCACACATGCATAGTCTCCCCATTATCAACATCCCCCACCAGAGTGGTACATTTGTTACAACTGATGAATCTACATTGACACATTATAATCATCCAAAGTCCCTAGTTTACATTAGGATTCACTTTTGGTGTTGTACATTCTATGGATTTGCACAAATGTATAATGACATGTATCCATCATTATAGTATCAAACACAGTATTTTCACTGCTCTAAAAATCCTCTGTGCTCCACCTATTTATCCCTCCCACCTACTGGCAACCATTGATCTTTTTTCTGTCTCCATAGTTTTGCCTTTTCTATAACATCATATAGTTAGAATTGTACAGTATGAAACCTTTTCAGAATAGCTTGTTTAACTTAGTAATATGAATTTAAGGTTCTCCTATGTCTTTGCCTGGCTTGATAACTCATTTCCTTTTATCACTGAACAAAAGTCCATTGTCTGGATGTGACTCAGTTCATGTATCCATTCACCTACTGAAGAACATCTCGGTTGCTTCCAAGTTTTGGCAATTATGAATTAAACTGCTATGAATATCTGCACATAGGATTTTGTGTGTACAAAAGTTTTCGACTCCTTTGAGTAAATACCAAGGAGCATGATTGCTGGGTTGTATGGTAAGAGTATGTTTAATTTTGTAAGAAACCACCAAACGATCCAAACTATCTTCCAAAGCGGTTGTACCATTTTGTGTTCCATCAGTAGCGAAGACATGTTCTTTTCACTGTAGGTCATGGGAATACAAGAGAAAAAGCCATACTGTGCAAATCTATTTAAGCCTTGGTTTGCACCATTAACTTGAACATTCCCATGGTCAAAGTGAGTTACTTGTCCAAACCCAGTGATAAGGAAATATACCCATCTACCACAAAGTCATGGCAATAGTAGGGAAATATAATTCTACAACAGGAAAGGAGTGAAATCATGATGTAATCTACTAGTGGAGGCCTAGGAGGCATATTTTAAGAGTTTTGTGTCTCTCCAGAACAATTTGACCAATTTAACTGCATAGAAATCTCTTGAAGGGCTGACTATTCAATAGCCTTCCTGAATATTTCCAGAGCTTAACACTATTACTTTTTCAGTAAATACTCTCCGACAAATAATATCATTTCCAACTTACTATAAAATGACTTGCACACTGAGGAAGGCATTTGGAGGCAGGAGGGACAAATGCTTATAATAACTTCCACCTATATTACCAATTATTCACTTTTAGATATAATGGTATAGCACTTGAAAAACTGGCTTCTGGAGTCAGAACAACATTTAAATCCTGGCTCTGCCACTTACCAGTTGTGTTACTTCTGGCAGGTTACTTAACCACTCTTTATTAATGCCTTCTCCTGCAAAATGGAGATAATGACATTTCTCACCTTTGGTGGCCAAAATATGGCCCCTCAGACATGTCCACTCTCTAATCCCAGGAACCTGTGAATATGCTATGCCACATGGCAAGATGGATTTTGTTGATATAATTAAGGTTACTGATCAATGACCTTAAGATAGTGAGATTACCCTGGATTATCTGGCAGGGCCCGATCAAGAGCCCTTGGAAGCAGAGAACTTTCTCCAGCTGGTGGCAGAGAGATGTGGCAGAAGAAGTTGGAGATATTTCAAGCAGGAGAAGGATTGACACACTGTTACTAACTTAGAGAGGCCCATGTGCAAGGACTGGAGACAGGCTTCCAGAAGTTTAGGGAAGCCCAGCTGACAGGCAGGAAGAAAACAGGGACCTCAGTTCTACAACCACAAAGAACTCGATTCTGCCAACAACCTCAATGAGTCTGAAATCAGATTTCTTCTCCAGAGGTCCAGTAAGGAATACAGCTCTGCATACACTTGGATTTTAGCTGAGTGAGACCTGTGTGGGACTTTAGATGATTCCTACTGTTTTGAAACATCTAAACTGAAGTGCAATTTCTCAAACTCTCCTGGCATAAAAATATCATTAGCGGAAGTTTTTTGGGTTCTAGCTAATTAGATATGGTACCTAACAAGCAGTGCTCTTTCTGTGTTTGTGTGCACAAGCCTCTGCTGTCTGGCTACCACAGAAAACAAGTTGTTACAAATCCAACCACTGTAACTTCTCATTAAGTTTCCCTGGTTACTGGCCATCAGCAAAAGCCTTTGTCTACCTTGAAATGCAAATATTACATTTCTCACCAACCAACCATGCAAGATGAAAAGATCCTAAAACATGGTTACAAAATTTAGGAGAGAGGGACACTATTTTCTGCACCTTCTCTTTCCTCCAAAATCTCTTTCTCTTCCCATATGATTCCTCTATTTTCTTTGGCTTTCTTCTCCAAAAATACTTTTCATATTGGAAGCTTATCCAAAGAATGGCATATGAAAGGTGAAAAGATGGATTTGAAAAGTCTAGAGTCAGAGTGATTTGATCAGAGAAAAAACCAAAACATTGAGTCAGTAAAGGCAAGTTTGAGAGCCCAGGATACTTGCAAACTTGGTTATTCTTGCCTTTCTACAAATAGGTGCATTTCTTTTAAATGATGCAGTAAGCTACACTTCCCTCTCAAACAGATGGGTAATTATGAGGGAGAAATGGCTACGGACAGCCATGCATACGGAAGAAAACTGAGCTGCTGTTTCTTCTGATCCAGCATTTTGCAACCCTGATCAAAAAACTCCCACCGCTATGCACTTTCAATTAAAAAAAGCTGCTTGTTGTTGTGGGGAGTGGGGTATGAGAACAGTTGTGCCAACCCACATCACTCCACCTGGAAATGCTGGGTGTGTTTAGCAAACAAGGACGATTTCAGAAACTGCCTGCTGCTCTGAGTGGGACTTAAGCAAATCACCCTGCCCCTTGTTTAGCAAATTATAATTGTGTTGGGGCTTCCACAGGACCAGGAAGGGATATTTAGTCATATTAACCAAGACTGCAGCAGGAGCAAAATCATAGTGGGGACGGTCTACTAAGGGTTTTTATTTTCAATTACTCTTACCCGAGTTACCACAGTTTGAGTTCTGGACAACAGTTGTCATGGCAACCATTATCTCCGGCAATTTGTATTCTCTGCTCATTTTTGTTCCACTTTTGCAAAGCATTAGTGTTTTCATGTTCAATTTATTTTTACCAGTCAGTTATACTCGCACATGCAGCCCTATCACATTGATACTATTTCTTTTAATGGTCTGGTGTTGGGCCATGCATAGGGAAGACAGCTTCTTTTGTGAACTGTGAATTAAAAGGTACCTGCTCACAGATCTGCTTTTATCACTGAAGTTTCCTTCAGAATGATTGAAAAAGATGGGCTGTCTTGAGGTACCATCTCCCAACGCTTTGTAGATGGGAACTGGTGAACAGGGCTAGCCTGATCTGTGCAATTTTTAAAGATGAAATTGAAAGAGAAAAAGATGGATGCTTGATTAGATTCCAATACCCCATCCTCTAATCAAAGTACTAGCCTTATGGACCATTGCCCTTCCCAGCGCTATACCTGCCTCTCCATCACTTTCGTATATAAAAGTGAAACATGCTGAGATTTGTGCCTTTAAAGCTCTTTAATATCAACTTTGCTGTACTTTTATGAGAAATAATTACACATTCTTTTAATCCTTTACCTTACCAAAAAGTTACTTTGGTCTTTGGTGCTATGATTGGAGCATACAAGAATAAACGTGTGGCTCGTTTCCTGCTGGGTGAATTAAAGTTCCTCTACATGTATTTCTCCTCCTGACAGACAGCACAAGGAAGTCAGTTATATTTGTTACAAAGGCTGTGGCGTAGATACATGGGGTTTTTCTTGCTAAAATACGTCAAGCACTATTACTATGTGCTAATTGCAATGCTACGTGCTTTATCTAATTTAATTTAATCCTTGCAATCTTCATTTTGCATGGGAGGAAAAAGAATATTTAGAAAGACTAAATAAGCCCAACTGCAGTCGTTTTCAAACTGTTGCATGTTTCAGAATCACCTGGATGGCTTGTGAGAACTCAGATTCAGCATGTCTTTCATGGAGCCGGAGAATTTGCATTTCTAGTAAGTTCCCAGGAGATGCTGATGCAGCTGGTCAAGTTTCCACATATTTAGAAAAACTGCTCCATAGTATACTTGATTAAAATATTTAATTCAGTTCAACTGCAATAAGGGTCACAGATTCTTTCTAAGATTCAAATATGTCAGGGAGTAGGGAGCCTACAGACCTTCCCAGGAGAAATTCATTCCCACAGAAGTAAAAACACATGATCGACAGGCCCCAGAATGAACAGTTTACAAAAAAGGAGGGTATTGCACAGGTTTGTCTTCTGGCCCAGCCCCCAGGGGACTAATGTCTATGTCCAACGGAAAGTAGAAAGCTCCAAGGAAAATCAGCAAGATAGTTCATTGGGCCCCAAGAATCTCTTCTTTGGTGTCCTTCTAAATTGGAGTTGAGAATCAGGGAGAACAGGAGATCTCTCCCAGCCCTCTCCCTTCCCCAGAGATGACTCTGCTGTTTTGAAATTTAAAGGCAGTGCCTAGGAGAGCATTGGTACATTAGCGGTGGCTGCCAGCAAAGAGGCAGGAAATGCCCAGCAGGAGAGAGAAACTTCCAACAGCGTCCAGTACAGTCATACCCAATGGATGCTCAGCAAATACAGTGGAAATTAGCAAATGCTTAGAGGGAGACAGTATTGCCCAATCCACATAGAGACACCTGCCGAATATCCAGAATAATTTTGACAACTCTGGGAAGAAATAGAGTTCATAAGAATGAAAAAACCCTGACACTAACTCACAGTCACTTTACGTTCGTTTATTCACTCAGCAAATAATCATTGAGTGCCTATTATATTTCAGACATTGTGCTAAGTGGTATAAAACAAATCAGCAATGCAGATATGGGCCTGCATTTATGAAACTTAAAAGACATACATTAATAAAACAATTGTAGTACATATACTATACATAGGATATTACTGGTTGTTCGGGGTCAGAAACAGATTCAAAATCAGGAGTATAGTAGATGGGGAAAGAAATTCTAGGCTGGAATGCCTTGTGAAGAAAGGAGGACAAAACTTGGTCACGGAGGGAGGAAAGTTTACATTGGAATGTTTTGTGTCCAAATAATATGTCTTGGTGGGATGTTGGGTTCCTTGTTTAAGAGAGAAGTTTTTTACGGTGGTGATGTCTGAATAGAGCTGGGTAGAGATGGATGGGTTATTTGAATGAGAAACACCGGAAATGAATTTGAATAATCTCCTGACCTCAGGAATATGGTTCCCAAGTTCTCATCCAGGGCAAGGTAAGAGGTTCAAAGTAGGGAGAGTAAGTTCAGAATGTCCAAACTGCAGAATGGTTGCTTTCTCTTCATGTTGGGGTTTCTCGGGTTCTTCTTTCTCTACATAATTTCCCTGAATGATCTCATCTCCTCCCATGGATGATGACAACTGTATGAGTGGAAGCAATACTCACTGCCACTACAGGCTTACGGCAAGGTTAGTCGTTGTTCACTCAAAGCCCGATGCCGGTCCACTGGCCTTCCTCCATGTTGTAACTACACCATTAGGAGCACGTGGCCTCCACGGTCGCTGTGGAGTAGAGGGACTGAAGAGTCTGCAGGTATGTGTTTAAGAGTCAGGCCTGGCAATGGCTTTCACCATTTCTTCAACTTTAACCAGAACCCAGTTACACAATCCTCATCTCGCCACAATGGAACCCGAGAAAACATATATTTAATGATCGCTACCAGTCTCTGCCAGAATGCCCAATCTACGTCTCCACCTTGACAGCTCACCTTGTCTTCAAGCCCGTATATCTGACTGCCAAATGGGTATCATCCTCTCAGAAATCAGCCCTTTCTTTGCATTCTGTTTCTGAATATATGATATTATCTATGTCTCCAATTAGAAATCCTGATTCTTCCTTCCTCTTCCCCAACTCCATCCATTTTGTGACCTTAATCTGTCTACTTCTTTCCGTCTTCATCATTACTATGCTGGGACACCACCATACTCTCATCTGCACAGACTTCCTATATGACCTCCTGCCTCTGATTATGTCCATCTTCTCCCTTTCCTTTCCATTCCCTAAACTCAAGCTAAGTTATGTATTGAGAATATGAATCTGATCGTTTCTCTCTCGTGCATATTTTGTTATTAGCTTCCTTTTGTCCTTAGGAAAAGTCCAGCTTCTCACACATGGATTGTGTGTCCTTGAATGATTAAATTTTTCCTCTATTCCCAGGAGAGGATAATTATTAAAATAGCAATTAAAAACCAATCATTATTATTTAATTATGACTTTAATAAATGCTACAGAAAAGTACTGGTTACTAGGAGGTTGATAGGGATATTTAACCTAACTTGGAGTGGGGAACAGGGGTCTGGACAGGCTTCCTTGAAGAATTAATATTTAAGCTAAGAATTGGAGAGACCAAGGGAGACAATGGGGGTAGGTAGGCAGTTCAAGGCCACAGGCTCACAGGACTCCAGGACGATGGGAAGGGTGCCCAGTACACAACATTGTTTTCCATGTGAATGGTATTTCCTGAGTTCTGCAAAGCTGTTGTCCTTTGAGGAGAAAGTACTGTGGGGGATCAGAATTGACCACCTCAAGATGTGTCTCTCTCTACCTTGCTCTGAAGGACATTTGACCTCCCCCACTCCCAATTGTCTAAAGGAATTTGGGATGGGCCCAAGGACAGGCCTCACTTTGGAAGACTCTGGGTATCAGTAAACCAGGAGGGTCTTTGCTACACCCATTCTTACCAAAGTTCTGGTAATCTCCAGTTGTAAAGATATCTCCTTCTCTGTAGGGGGAGGAGAGGTGGATGACCTTATCTCTAGAAACTGGTCAGTGTGGAAGGCGAGGCCTTAAATCTGTATAATAACTTTATTGTGCTTTTCTTGTATTCCCTCATGGCTGACACTCCCAAGTCCCCGTCCCCCCCCCCCCCCCATCCTCGTTTGTCTATATAAGAGGAGAATCTCCACCATTTTGTCAAGAGACACTCCCTGGTCTCTCCCATGTACATGTTTTATAAATCTTTGTTTTATTTTCTCCTGCTATTCGGTCTCATGTCAATTTAATTTGTAGCCCAGCCAGAAAGGACCCAGAGTGGGTAGAGAATGCTATTTCTCCCCATCAGCACTTTCCAGATAAGAGACGGGCATATAGAAATGCGGTGAGGAACTTAAGGTGTGCTGACCTTGAATACTTGACTTGAATTGTCATTTGTCAGTTTATTCACTAAAATGGTGTTTTCTAAACCTGAGCACTTCAGAATCACCTAGTGAACTTTTAAGATGTTGAAGTTCTACTACCTTCTCCAATACACACATACTGACCAGTAGAGTAAGACTCCCTAGGGATAGGGCTGGGGAGTTTGGTCAGAATTTTTTTTTTTAATTCAGAATCCTCAGAAGATTCTGGTTTGTCCAATTCATGGGCTGAAATTTGAGAAAATGCTATCTAAAATATCAATAAACCTGGACCAATCTCTGCAGTGGCACAGAATATCTCTTTCCCTGATCATACTGGAAAACAGAAATTGGATAACTTCTTTCTATTTTGAAAGAATAGAAAATATTTTGGAAAAAATAAACAGAGGGGAAACAGTAACATTATTAATTTACTGTTCATTTTGGTGTCCAAAATGATTCCATTTCATTAAAAACTTTTAGACAACTAAGGCTGTCTATCAAGAATATTTTTCTTTTCTTTTTTTTCTTACTAAAGTTGCAGTTACTAGGCTAGAATGTGGAAGTGAGAGACAAATTGGATAATCCCAAGGTTTGCTCTTTTTAGAACAAAATCGATCATTATGTAAATTAGCTAGAACTTTCTATTGTAGCTGTTTGTATATTCATCTTATCTCTTTCAATGGACTGAGAGCTTCTGGAGTCCTGGAGCCATATATTTCTTCAGTAAAATCTCTCTTCTTCATTGTAAAACCTTGTTTATAATAGACTAAATGAATGGGTAGTGAAGGAAACACTCTAATCACTGCCATTTCAAATTGAATAAAATCCAAGTTGCATTACAAATAGCTACCAAACCCCGCAGGGGCCCTGCCTAACTCTTAGATCTCGGTTTCTAATTCCATCCCTCTCAGTCAGTATGTTCAAGTGACCTTGGCCTTCCCATGCTCAAACACCCCAAATTCTTCCCCCATGTCTTGGTGTGGCTGGATTCTTTACATAATTCAAGGCTCAGCTCAATGTCACCTGCTCAGAGAAGAGTATGCAAACCATGATTTCTAATGCAGACCATGTCTACTATTGCTTCTTATTCCATCACAGTGTTGGATTTTCTTCATGTCACTATATGAAATTACCTTATTCATTCACATGTGGATTTCCTTCTCTTTCTGCTATAAAGTCCATGGCAGCAATGACTTTATATTCCACGTGGTACATATACACACACGTGCAGGGACTGAATCATCATACAACTTTCCACGTTCTACAACTTAGAGTCTGTATAGGTCAGCACACCAGCAGAAAACAGATGGCTTTCTCAGATTAAGATAGTTTGAGGAGAGTTTAACGAATGATTTATTTATGAAGTTGTGGGCAGTGTATAAGAAAACCACACTAGCATCTGGGGCTAGTTAGAACAGAGGTGTCACCGAAGGTGAACCTAAATGGATGAAGGGAGGAAGTGGATAGACAAGGCCAGTCATGGAAAGAAGACTGCCTTGACAGGAGTGGATATGAGATGACAGCACTGTGCAGGGAGAAATGAAGGGAAACAAGTGCTCGATCTCCTACCTCTCCCTCTCTGTTATCAGCTTTTTAGGCTCTCCATTACCTGAACTAAGAAGAAGCCAGAAGACAAGCAAGATGAATTTTTTAACTTTTGATTTTTAGATAATTGTAGATTCACATGCAGTTGTAAGAAACAATACAGAGAAATCCCATGTGCTCTTCATCCAGTTTCCCCCATGTTAAAATCTTGCAAATTTTGTACGATATCACAGTGGTATATTGTATTGATACTGTCAAGATTCAGAACATTTCCAACAACACAAA
This sequence comes from Tapirus indicus, assembly GCA_031878705.1. NCBI lineage: Eukaryota > Metazoa > Chordata > Mammalia > Perissodactyla > Tapiridae > Tapirus > Tapirus indicus. The sequence goes on from CM062929.1 coordinate 49,597,903, forward strand.
GATCCCTAATGTGACTTTTTTATAGTCATATCCATTTCTCTCCTACCCACGCCAATGCATTAATCCCCGGCAACCAGTAATCTATTCTGTATTTCCATAATTTTGTTATTTCAAGAATGATATATAAATGGAATCGTACAGTACATAACCACTCGGGATTGGCTTGTTTTACTCAGCATAATTCTCTGGAGATTCATCTAGATTATTGTGTGTGACAATAGTATATTTCTTTTCACTATTAAGTATTCCATGTTACAAAGGTATCACAGTCTGTTTAACTATTCATCCATTGAAGGACGTCTGTGTTGTTTCTAGTTTTAGGCTATTGTCAATAAAACTGTTATGAACATTTGTGTACAACTTTTTGTGTGAACATAAGCACTCATTTCTCTGGGATAAATGCCGAGTGCAGCTGTTGGGTTATATGATAGTTTCATACTTAGTATTTTTTAAGCAACGGCTAGACTTTTTTCTAAATTGGCTACACCAGTTACATTCCACTAGCAATGAACGAACAATATCTCCACATCCTCACCAGCATTTGGTGTTTTATTTTATCTATTTATTTTATTCTGATATGTACGTAGAGATATTTCACTAGGATAATAGTCTGCATTACCCTAATGGCTAATAAAGTTAAACATGTTTTCATGTGAATACTTATCTGTATATTCTCTTCAGAGAAAAGCCTCTTTATGTCTCTTGTCCATTTTCTAATTGGTTTGTTGTTTTTCACTCTTGAGTTTTGAGAGCTCTTTAAGTATTCTAGATACCAGCCTTTTTTGTCAATATGTAACTTCTCACAGTCAGTAAGTATTTCCTCACGTTAGCTTGCCTTTTATCATCTTAACAGGAGATTTCACAAAATAAAGGTTTTTAATTTTTACAAAGTCCAATTTATCAGTTTTTCCTTTTAGGGTGTATGCTTTTGGTGACAACAAAAAACTCTTTGCCTATTCCTATTTCTTTTAAATAGGAGAAAGGTTTTCTACTTTTTTTTCTAAAAAAATATTGGCTATAAGTCTGGGATATAATAAGGCAAAAGGAAACCCCTGGAACTTACTACCTTATTCCTTCTCCTGGCCCATGGTCATTAGCCAGTCTGCCTTCCTTTTTCCACCTTTCAGATTCTTCTTACATTTGTTTTACATATAATGTCCAGGGTTTTAGTTGTGCTTAGCAGGAGGAATAGGAAAAAGTATGTCTATTCCATCTTCCTTGAAGCAGAAGTCCAAGAAAGACTTATGTAACCAAATGTCATTCTCTTTAAAGACAGAGAGAAGTGAATATGGAAATGAAAATGGAAAATATCCAATGGGGGCTTATAAGAGAGAACATATACCTGTTTAGGCTCCTTTAACTTTCACTTACTCATTTTTCTAAAGAAAAACAAACGCATACACTCTGAATATTTTTTTCTAATTAAAAACATTTTAGTCGTGGTTACACAAACCATAACTGCATATGGGTTGTGCTTTGTGTTCTATTGTATGATGCTATTGGTTAAAAAGTCCTTCTGGTTGTTTCTGCATCATTTGGAGGTATTTATACAGTTTTTCAAAGAAAAGAAACAACACAAATGATGGCTAAAAAAGCTCAAATACTATGAAAAGCTGTCAGAAAAAAAAAATCTATATCCTTGTAAAAAGATCTTTATTTTTCCTGTCCTCATATCGTTGTATATTGGTAAACTATCCAGCCTATTTGCATGCAGACATTTTGACACAAGAGAGCTAAAGACAAGATCATTGGAAGCAGATGAATAGCTGTTGGATTCGACTCAAAGATTTATTTTCTCATTGATTTTTTTTTTCTGAAAGCCTCATTTATTATTACAATGTCTATTTTCACTTTGTCCCTTCAATATATTTTGTGCTCAACTAATAATATTGGAAGTTACAGACACGGAAGAATTGGAAGTTGGGTCTCATCACACAAAATGGAAAGTGGCATGCAATGTCCTTCTTGATGGAGAGAAGAGATCCTTTTGGATGGGCTTTTTTTTTTTTTTTTTTGGGAGGAAGACCAGCCCTGAGCTAACATCCATTGCCAATCCTCCTCTTTTTGCTGAGGAAGACTTGCCCTGGGCTAACATCCTGCCCATCTTCCTCTACTTTATATGGGACGTCGCCACGGCGTGGCTGACAGGCAGTGCATCAGCGGGCGCCTGGGATCCGAACCCGCGAACCCGGGCTGCCAAGCGCGGACTAAACTGCTACGCCACCAGGCGGCCCCATGGATGGGCTTTTTGACAATACCTTTGACCATGTAACAACAGAGGGATAAATCACAATCTATGACTAGTTTATTGCACATGCTTCCACATACTGAATACATATGTTCACATTTTTGAGGAAAGGATGCATTTTCCATCATCAGTAATTGTGGGGAAAGACCTTTGTTACATAGTGGTTTGTATTCTCAGCGACAATTCAGTCTCAATACCATTCTCTACTTATAAATTTCCCTGGCTTACAAAGAAGTACTGAGAAAAGCCAGTTATAAGTTCTTATTACCCTACCTGCTCCTTTTCAGATATTACATTGATGTTGGTTAGAAGAAAAGTCAATAGTGAGGTAACATGTAAGCTTCTAAGTCACGCTAATCATCATAAAATGACCATTTCAAGAAAATAATGGATTTTTTTCTATTAGCTAAGATATATTTTCAACTATCATTATTGGCTGAATTGAACTCATAAAAGTGTGAAATAATTCATACAAAATATCAAAATTATGGCATTTAGAACACATCTTTAAACTGATAAATCCTAGGGCCGAATAGTGATTTTTTTTGTGATGTAGGACATAATAAAATTGAACTGCATCAATTACCTATTTTTTGTGTGTGTGAGGAATATTAGCCCTGAGCTAACATCCGTTGCCAATCCTCCTCTTTTTGCTGAGGAATATTGGCCCTGAGCTAACATCCGTGCCCATCTTCCTCTACTTTATATGAGATTCTGCCAGAAATGGCTTGACAAGCAGTGCGTCAGTCTGGGCCCAGGATCTAAACCTGCGAACCCCGGCCGTGAAAGCAGAGCGCATGAACTTAACTGCTATGGCACCAGGCTGGTCCCTTTTTTAATTTTTAAACACAGTTTTATTAAGGTATAATTGACATACAATAAGATACACATATTTAAAGTGTGTGATTTCACAAGTTTTGACACCTATACACAACTGCAAGTGCAAATGATAAACATTTCCATCATATCTGAAAGTTAACCTGGCACTTCCTTGTAACCCCTCTCTCCTGTGGCTCTTACCACACTGTCCACAGACAACCACTGATCTACTTTCTATCACTATAGATTAGTTTACCTTTTCTAATATTTGATATAAATGGAATCAGTCAGTATGTATTCTTTTTTGTCTGGCTTCTTTAACTTGAATTATTATTTAGATGCATCCCTGTTGTAGCAATGTCAATAGTTCATTCCTTTTTATTGCTGAGCAACATTACATTGTGTAGATATACAAAATTTTGTTTATTTATTTATTGATAGACATTTGGTTTGTTTCCAATTTTTGACAATTAAAACTAAAGCTGCTACAGATATTTATGGACAAGTATTTGTATCATCATATGATTTCATTTCTCTCCATTAATACATAGGAGTAGAATGGCTGGGCCATATGATAGATGTTTTTCAAAGCTGTTGTACTATTTTACATTCTCATCAACAGGGTATGAGAGTTCCAGTTCCTTGTGAACTTAGACACAAAAATTTGAAATAAAATGTTAGTGAATTAAACCCAACAATATACAAAAATGATAATACATCACATCCAAATGGAGTTTATCCTGGAAATACAAGTTTAGTTCAGCATTTGAAAGCAATCAATGTAATTCACTATTCCATTCATTTATTCTACAAATATTTACTGAACATGTATCGTATGCCTGAAACTAGAGTAGACTTTGGAGATACAGCAGTTTAAAGAAAGTATAAAAATATATGCCTTTGCAGAAGTCAAAATACAATGGAGTCAGAAATACATTAACAACAGCAATAGATAGTATGTCTAATGATAAATGCTGTGGATATAAGAATGGAAGATGAAGGGAGTAGTTGCTCATTTAGATAGAATGGCCAGGAAAGCTTTCATAAGGAAGATACTATTTGAGCAAAGACTTGAAAGAGATATGGATGCAGGTCATATGGATATCTAGGGAAAGTGTGTTCTAGGTAGAAGGAACAGCAAGTGCAAAATCTCTGAGGCAGAAGTGTGCCTCTGTCCAGTTTTGCTGACAAGGAATGAGCCAGGGGAAGAATAATAGGAAGAGATGATGTTAGATAAACAGTGGTGAATGAACTCATATGGGCCTGTGTATAGGCCGCTTTAGGGATTTCAATTCTTATTCTTTCTTTGTAAGCCTTGCAAATGCATTGAACAGATGACTGGCGTGATCCGATGTGCATCACAAAATCATCATTCTCGTGTTGCATTCAGAAAAGACTGTAGAAGGCTAAGGGTAGAAAATCAGGAAAAATCCCTAAGAGGCTCCTGCAAGAATCCAAATAACAGATAAGTGTTTTTGCAGTAGAAGTAATAAGATATGGTCAGACTTTAGACACATTTTAAAAATAGAGCCAACAAAATATTTCTTTTCAAACTGGATGTAAGTTGTGACAGAAAGAGAAAAAATTCAGGGATAATACCAAGGATTTTGTCTAGTTTTGTTTTGTTTTATTTTGTTTGAACATCTAGACGAATTGACTCCTTATTGACTGAAATAGGGAATGATCTGCCCACATTTTGAGGGAAGATCAAGAGTTCATTTTTGGATTTGTTAAGTTTTAGAGGAATTAGAGAACCTTAGGTGGAGATGTTAAGTTGGCTATTGGATATTCAAATACAGAGGCGAAGTTTGATTTGGAATATAAATTTGGTAATATTCAGTATACTGATGGTATTTAAAACCATGAGATCAAATAAAATAATTTAGGGAATGAGTGTTCATTGAGACAACATAAAAGAAACAAGCAGCAATTTGGCTAAAATAAATTAAAAAGGGGAGATGCCTTTGGGGCATGAGCTGGTAAGTAATCCTTGAGACAGCCCACACGTGAAAGTGTGGCCAGTGATAAAGGAAAAGGGAGGAGAGTTACTGTCTCTGAATCCAAATTATCAAAAGTGTGTCAAAAAGTTGGGAGTGAGCACTTTCCATTCGACACACACTAGCAAATATATTGAAAGCCTGATTAGCTATTTCTCCTAGCATAGTACCAAACAGATGGAAATTAGTCCATTTCACCAGCTATGGTAGACAGATTAATATGGCTCCCATGATCCCTGTCCCACACCCTTCCGTCTATACTGTAATCCTCTCTCCATGACTGTATATGGGATCTATAACTCACTTCTAACTAATAGAAAATGGCAAAGGTGATGGGATGTCACTCCTGTGATTACAGTAAATTATAAAGACTCTGTCTTGCTGGCTGACTTGCTCCTGCACCCCTGCTGGCCTTGGAGAAGCAAGCTCTCATGTTGTCCAGTGCTGCGGTGAGGGCCACAGGACAAGGAACTACAAGTCTCCTCTAGCAGCAAGAGGTGGCATCTGGCCAATAGCCAGCAAAAAACTGAGGCTCTGAGTCCTACAGCGTCAAGGAAATTCATTCTGGAGCAACTTGAGTGAATTTGGAACTTGATACTTCTCCAGTCAAGCCTCCAGATGAGAACACAGCCCATTTGACACTTTGACTGCAGCCTGGTGAGACCTGATGTAGAAAACACACCTAAGCTGTGCCTGGATCCTTGACCCACAGAGAAGATGAGATAATTAACAGGTGCTGCTTTAAACCACTAAATGTGTGGGACTCTGTTACACTGCAGACAAACAAGCAAACACTAATACACCATCCATTTGGGTTTAGGCATAAGTCGTGTTCCCCATATCCGTAGGCCTGTATACAATGCAGTTGCCTGTCAACCATACTGACCCTGATCCAGGACTGGATCTCTAATCAAAGTCTATCTCTACTCCTAAATTATTCTTCTGCCAGGCATACCTAGTTTTTTCCTCTTAGAAACACAGCTAAATTGGCTTAGACCCAGTTGCGCTTCACAGTATTAACCCACCTGCTTCTGTTAGACTGGATTTCATCTTTACGCCCACTTCCATTTAGTGGCTTCACTCCAGGTGCACTTGGGCTGATCATGCCAGATGGTAACTAGGACTTGTCTAGTTCTTAAGAATTTGGCCCATTGTTTGGAATCTTTGAATGTTAGCCCCTGCCTTCTAACTACTTACTTGAGTGATTCCAATACCACCCAAGTAAAAGACCTTAAGCAAGATGAAAAATCGAAAAGAATATTGGCTTTGGGGTCAGATACAATTCTTCACCCATCACTTACTGAGTGACCACAAGCAAGTCATTTAACCAACTTGAGCTTAATTTCCACATCCATAATACGGGGCTACTTTCTTCAAGTTTATTGTAAGGTCTAGATAAGAAATGTCGGTGAAAGGATTATGAGATTGACTTATAGATAGTAAATAATCAACAAAATTGTTGGGTTTTTTTGACTCTTCTTTCTTTTTAGAATTAAACTGAAGTTTTTTGAAGATCCACAGCTCTTAATAGAGAAAAATGGAATTTATTGTTCCAAATATATCTACTAGGACATTAACTTGTTTTCATAGTGTCCATTAAATTCTGAAAAAAGAAGTTACTCTGAGCAAAAGTTGAAAATCATTAGAAGCTTGGGAAATATGTCATTTGCATATAGAACCAAGAACCACCACCACATCAGCAAGATTCACGTGACACTCAGTTCACAACAACCTCAATGAGTTTAGTAGATGAAGTCCAAGGGCAGAAATACACTTAAAATGTTTTCAGGCAAGCTTTGATCAAGATGGTAAAAAAAGTATATTGAAATGACTTTTGAATAATTGATACAAATTAAAGTAAGCTTTCAGTCAATACTGTTATTACCAGGGTAATGAACGGTGGGAAAAAGAATATCAGTTGGTGCACATGAATTCAAGTTAAGTTTCATAGTGCAGCTCAGAGCTACATCTATTCACCTGTCAGAGAAAATGCAGACAGAACATTTTACCTTATCAGCCCTTTATATCTTAACTTTTATGAGCTGGAAGTCCCAATTCTCCTTTTATCTAATTTTTATCATTCTTCCACTTTTGTTAAAAGGACACAGTTGATCTAAAATGTGCCCTTGTGTTATACTTTAAAATTTTTTAATTAAAAAATTGCATACAGTTTGCATTACTTTTTATTAATAATGGATTTAATATAAAACAATTATACATGAAAATTTCCATTTGCACTATTTTTATTAACATTTTACCCTGTGATTTTTGAATTTTTAAATTTTAGTTTGTCAGTTATCATGTCATTGCCACTTTCAACTTTCTTTTAGAATGTTTATATTTTTCTAACCAATCTGTAATAATACATATATATAAAGAATCAAAAACTTTTCTCTGTAATATATGATATAAATATTCTCCCTGGGTTTTGTCTATCTCAAAATCCATGAGAAGGAAAGCTACTTGAGGGAAGGGATTCTTGTTTTCTCAATCCACATTGTATTTCCAGCACTTGGAAAATTCCTGGCAAGTAATTTTTTTATACATTTTAAAGATTCTTTTGATGTAGGGACATGAACACTTGGATAGATGAAAAGCAGAACTCTTGGTTACTTATAGCTCTAAAGGAAAGAAGGCTGCCAGGCAAGGCCACCCAGCGGGTTGCACCTGGGAACTGGGTAGTAACTAGCTGGAGCTGTAGGGGAAGCTTATTTATGGCAAGCAGGGTGGGGTTAACTAGATTTTGTGGGTTCCCTGTGGACTGGCTAATTGGAATAAATTTGAGGGTTCTGCGTCATAGGGACTGTACCTAATTGTTGCCCTGGAGAGATTAGGGCTGGTACTTAGGAGTGTGGGACCCTGATAAGAGAAGTGGGTGTAGAGTGTTTTAAACCAGCTGCTCAAGAAAGGGAATCAATCAGCTTCCAGCCTGGGCCTCCAAACTGGGTCAAGACTGCATTTAAAAATTTTTAATATAATTTTAATTATATTACGATAGTAGATGTACAATAGATAGTTGTTGAATGAATTTAATGCTGAATGTTATTTATGATGCATTTCTGCAACTGAAAATTTTCTCATGTTTTATACGTTTTAGTACATAAGTACAGCTTTATAAATATGATTAGAAAGAACGTCAGCACAAGACTATGCAATATACTTTTAGGTTATTATTTTCACATAAGGATATTCTCACATGCCTATTCTTTCAGAACTTTAGAGTAATTTTCTTGAGTGGCAAACATTCCTTTGAAATGTTGTTTTGAATTGAAATCAATCTGTAAATTGATTAAAAATAATTATTAGTCAATGACATTGAGTCTTAACTTCAGAAATGCTGTATAATAGCTACTGCTGTGTAACAGATCAACCCCAAATTAATGACTTAAAACAATATTAACAAGGCATTATTTCTTATGACTTTATGGGTTGGGTGAGCACGGTTGGGTGATTATTTTACTCCACGTAGTATCTTCTATGGTTTCTCACAGCCTGTGTTGAGCAGGAAGCTTGGCCTCCTCCCATGTGTGTCATTTAATCATGACTATCGGCTGGAGACTCTGGTCCTCTTCTGGGAGCTCCCTCATTCCCCAGCACCTCTTCCTCACCTCCTCACCAACAAGATAGCATATGCTTTGTTATATAGCATCTGGCTTGCAAGTAGACAAGCTCTAATGCACAAAATACTGTATCTGTGCCAAACTTACTGATGGCTCACTGGCCAAACCATGCCAATGACCAAACTCAAAGTTAAGGTGATGGACAAAGAGACGACTTCTGGAGAGAAGAGTAGCAAGATCACACTGCAAATGGGCATGGATACTCAGATAGGAGGAAGTTATGGGCATTAAACAGCATAATACAGTGGTCCCTTTGGCCAAAAATTATTCTCATCCCCCCACACGCGAAATATGCTAATACCCAGGACTTCCAATAGCCTCATCTCGATTACAGAATCAGGCTCAGGCTCAGTCTTGAAGTCCAGGATGTTATCTAAGTTAAGTCCAGATAGAAATGAATTTCCATAGGGGTAGATCCTCTTGATCCAGAGATCTGCTTCCTAAAAAGGAATCTGTGTTTCACACACCCAAAATACAATGATGTGACAGGATAAAATAGCAATATACATTCCCATCCAGAATGGGAATAACGGGAAATAAACAGTAGTAACTAATCCAAAACAATTTTGAAATCCATCAGGAACTTGCACTAATTTCCCATACTCCAAGGTCAGGAAATATTCTTTGAGGCCTAATTCTCCTCCCTAGGAGAACTTCCTGAACGCCCCCCCCCACCTTTTTTTTAACCAAAGCTTTTGTCTCCATCTTTTAAGCTCCTTGCTACCTATAAAAATTTGGAGGCTCTCTTCATTTTGAAATGCCTTTTATTTCTTTTGGTTCAAACTGATGGTGCTTTGCCAATGTAACTCTCTTAAAAACGTTGTGAGTTTTTTTAGGAATCTTACTGGGGTCCACTTAATGCCTCAAACCACAGCCGTTTTATGAGATGCATCTCTCTGCTTTGGATGTATTGGCTTCTATGGGATAAATGCCTCGAGGTTTTCTAGAGCCATGTTGTCTAGTTGAGAGGGTTAACTATGCACCACTTTAAATCTTTCTGAGGTCTTAGCAAAGGGTCTTAGAGCTAAATTCTTGGTTTGATTTTACCCTCAGTCTGTTTATTTTGAGGATGTTTTCCCAGCCAGAGAGACTTCCCTTTATATTTTCTCTAATTCTGCTTGGAAACTAAATAATCCCTTTTTTACTCCCCCTGCTTTCTGCTTTATTCTACGCAGCTAAAAGAAGCCAATTGGCACTTTTTCAACATTCTGCTAGAAATCTCATTAGTAGGATCTACAAGTTACTTAGGTACATTTTTCAGCTTCTACATTTTTGCCAAATATTCCACCGCACATAACACAAGTCACCTTTTCTCCAGTCTCCAAGAGCACTTTCCAGCTTCCACTCTGAGTTTTCCGGCTTTGACTGGGAGTAGGTTTCTTGAGAGGAAGACAAGAAGCACCAACCATAAAGGGAAAGTTAAGAATATATATTCATGAAGAGACATAGCATTTAAAAGTCAAGCAACTCATGTAACTGGCAAAGGGCTCATATCTGAGTTATGTGAAAAGACCTTCTACAAACCAATAAGTAAAAGGACACCCCAGCAGAAACATGGAAGAGAGGAACGGGAGTTTAAAAACAAAGGAAATCCAAATGGCCAAAAAAAGGGAAAATATTCTAATTCGGAATCAGGAAATAGACTTTAAAACACAATGAAATATCATGATACATTCTCTATGTAAAGACTAATATTAAATAGACTGACAAAGGTTACAAAGTTTCAATTAAGCAAAATGAATAAGTCCTAAAGATCTACTGTACAGCATAGTGCCTATAGTTAATAATACTGTATTGTATACTTAACATTTTTCTAAGAGAGTAGATCTTATGTTAAGTATTCTTATCACAAAATATAAATAAAAAGCGAGGGAGGACACTTTTGGAGGTAACAGAAATGTTTTTGGTGTTGATTGTAGTGATGGTTTCATGGATGCATACTTATCTTTATACTTGTCAAGTTGTATACATTGAATATGTACAGCTTTTCTATGTCAATTATATCTCAAAAAAGTGGTTTTAAAAAAACTGACTGATAGAGTTGTTGCAAAAAAAAAAAGCCAACATACAACTGGTGTTCAATAGATGTAAATTTCCTTCCTCTTGTTCTATTTCTTGATTTTAAAAAAATGTTACTTTGCTGCAAAGCAATGTTAAAATAACAACAGCAATGCAAAACTTAAAGATGTAAATAGTGTACAAATCCATTTGATAATCAAACAAATGTTAGCTTTTCACTGAGAAAAAAGTAGACTGACAATAACAACTGACAACATGGAGCAAAATAAAATGTCATTCACAGCAGGAGGGAATATAATTCGGTAAGTTATTTTAGAAAATTTTTGCATAATCTACGAAAGTTGAAGATAACAGTTATCCTGCTACTCAGAAATACCAATTGGGAGTATAGACCCAACCTCATATTCATTATTATTATTTTTAACAACCTCAAACTGGAAACAATCCAAATTTCCAAGTGAACTGAGATGTAATTATACAGTAGTAGTCTATACTTCCATGAAAATGATCACGCTCTAGTTACTTTAGACAACACTGATGTAATACACTAATATTGAATAAAGGAAGCTCAATATTGTTGTAATTATATTAAAAAAGGGGACTCAACTAAACTTTAGGTTTTTAGGGATGTATACTCAAGCAGTAAAGGCATGAATAACTGAAAGGAGGTGATTACCATAAATTCAGTGGTGTGCTAGAGCTGGCCAAGGCTGCATCAGGAGAGTCGATTGGGCATCTCAACCCAAGTTCACGTTGGTAGGTTGAAACTGTGATGCTGGATATATTTAAATCATGTATATCAGCAAACACGACAAATCTATTTTCATTTTTGTTTTTTTTTTTTTCCCTAGAGAAAGGGCTGTTAAACATTTATGAGCACACCACTACACAAAAGTCATGATAATGGTCAACTTTAGGAGACAGAAGAGGATAATTATCAAGAACAGGCATATTTGAGTCTTCTCAGATGCTGGAACTTATTGGGCTTATTAACCAGGGCTTTAGTTACATGGATTTTCCATATGTGTTCTATATCATAATAATGTTTTCTCAGAGATCTAAAGTGAATGCAATAAGGCAAGAAAAATAAATAAAACCATAAAATTTGAAAAATAAAAGACAAAGCTATCACTTTTGCAGTCCGACTAATTTAAATTTGAAACAAAAGAGAAACAATTGAAAGACTCTTCCAATTAATAAGTTCAGTGAGGTGTCCAGATATAAGATTAATATTTGATACTTATATATTTTCTCACACAGCAGCAATAAACAATTAGAAAAGGCAATGAAAATATTGCCAGGGCAAATAAATGTATTAAATACATATATAAAATCTAGCAAGCACTGTACTCTGCTATAACAATGAGAAGAAAACTATAAAACGTTACTAGAAGAGACCTGAATATAAACACACAAAAAATTCATGTGTTAGGTGAGAAGGCTCACTATTTTACCACTGTCAGTTACCTCACCAAACTATATATTCAAAGTCATCCCAATAACCATCAAAATAAATAATTTTTGAACAGTTCCAGCTGATTATGAAGTCCAAAATCCAAAGAACAGTGAATGTAATTTGAAAAGTATAAAGAAGAGAGGAAGATTTGTCTTATCAGATATCTTCACATTTTATAAAGTAATATTAAAGCAACAGTGTAATATTGGTGAAGGAATAGACAAGTAGATCAACTGAATAGATGAGAGTCCAGAAAAAGATTTCTACTAATTTCAGCTTTCTTGGTTCTTGAGGCATATTCAACAAGCTCACATCTTCATCTGGGGCAGAGAAGACAGACTGGGGCACAGGTGTCCCAGAATAGTAGCTCTGTCTCCATCTTTTCCACTTTCCAGAGGATCCACTCCCAAGTGTCCACTCCCTGACTCTGATTTAATATTTATTCACTGAAGAAATTAAAAATATAAACAAAAAGGCATAATTAAAAGTATATAAAATAAAGCAACAATCGGGATATTTTTGCCATTAAGTTGGCAAAAAATAAATGATTGAAAATGTTCAGCATTGGCAATGATGTGGGGAAACTGGCTATTCTGATACAAATGAGTCACTGTAAACAGCACAGCCTTTTTGGAAAGCAATGTGGTGGTAACTAGCAAAATCTTTTTGCAAATTCTTTCTACAGCAAATATTGCTTCTACAAAATCTCTCCCAAGTCATACAGCACAGGTATGCAAAGTGGGAGCACCATCATCAGCATCATAGAAATAAAACACAACACTTGTGAGCACTAACTGTAGCATGTTATTACACATGTTACACTTTAGGTAAGCACTGTGATTTCCTTATTGTATAGACAAGGAAACTGAGGCATTGACAGACTAAGTGACTTGTCTCAAGGTTACACAGTTATTACTACAGCACCATTTAAAACAGTGAAATGCTGAAAACAGCCTAAAAGTCCATTTACAAAGAAGTGGTTAAACAAATTGAAGTGTGTCTCTACTCCAGAATTCTACAAAGCTTTTCCAACTGATAAGCTTGACCTATATATACTGACTTGAACAGACTTCTAAGACAAAATAGCTTGCAGAAAAATCTTTATAATGCGATCCCATTTATGACCTGTGTGTGTGTGTACGTATTGATATCTCAGTCTCCCTCCTCCCTGCAGATGCATAAAAGAAGAGTGACAGTCACTTCAGAACCATTAACAGTGCTTACTTCTGGTGGAGGGAGAGCTTCAGAAGTGTGGAGTTTGGATGTTAGATCACGTGTTTGTCTACGTCCGTATACAGCAATGTTTGACTTTAATGACAAAAATGCGTTCACATATTGCTTATTTCTTTAAAAAATTAAGATAAAAAAGTAAAGCAAAACAAATCTAAGTTCAATTTTGGTATTTTCTCCACATATCTTATCATCTAAACCTTCACCCACATTTTGTAAAGATCTGAATAGATTGCACTTTGATGGTACAGTCTGTCCCTCCAAAGATGGAATTTAGAACCTTCAGTGTTTTATGTCTTCAGTCTTTGAACTAAACTCTGGCTTTTTGAGCAACCAAGGATTGAAGTAAACAAGACAGAACATAACTCCTCTTCGCTCACCTCTTTCCTTACATCTGTGAGTTAGAGAGAAACAGGGCCTATAAGCATGGAAACCACGTGACCCAGATTCTCCAATAGCAAAGTTCCTGTCTGTTACTATCACATCTCTCAGGACATGAGCTCTCCTTTACTCTTCAGAAATAATGGTTTCTGTCTAGCAACAACATATTTTTACTACTCACCTGCAGGACCTCTGTCCCTACTTATACATTGTTCCAACTCACAAATTACAAATTTAGGAGGCAACTTTCCATAAAGAAACATGAAATAGTTACCATTCTCTAGTTTTCTCTCAGTGGGGAAGTGTATATCGACAATAAATTTACAACAAATACAACAAGTGAAACCAGTAGGTTTTCTTGGAAATAGTCCGGAGAATTTTCTGATGGAGACTGCCTCCCCAGACCAGAACATTTTGAACAAAGTTAAACAAAAGACTTCAGAACAGAGGTTAAACTGGTTTCATCACAATGATGTGCATGCAGTTGCGAAATGAATAGGAAAATCTTCAAATTGTGCAGGAAAGTGAGGAAATAAACATAAAGAGTTTCAAGATCCTTCTTTTTGATGTACCTACTATCATTTAAGAAAAGAAGAAAGAATTGGAGTTGAAAGGCAGGCGCTGCAGTTTAAGGAATATTATTTTACATGTTTATAAGCTAGTAAACTGCCATATTAACTGACATGAATAATCATGCCTTCTGGGATTCCTTTGTGAGCAGATCTTTTCTTTTTTCATGCAGATGCCCTAGTACTCCTGATGAATAGTTAGCAAGAACTAGAGAAGAGCATGTTTCTAAAATAAAGTTTGAGAAAGAAGGGACACAAGTCCACAGAGAACTTCTTTGTTGTAATCTTGTGATCCTACATTTCACTTGAACTGGATTTAAAATTCTAAGACACAGCTGGAAGATTTGGGGTTTATATCTACCAGAGAAAAATAAGTTAAACAAAGTACACTTAGAAATGTTGATGCAGGACAAAAATCAGATCTTTCTATCTTACTTAACCTTTAATTCACGTAAATGGAAATGAATGGTTTATATATATATTTACACACAAATGTATGTTATGTGTCTTTACATACAAATGTGTGTTATGTATGTTATGTTGTTTGGCTAGATAGGTAGATAGATATACAGAGTCTGACACAGGGGAAAAAGAAATACACAAAATTATGAACCAATGATTACTCAAGAAAAGGATATACTTTCATTCTTTGTAAAATATATACCCCTCAAAAATAGAATTATGGGAGGCCGGCCCAGTGGCATAGTGGTTGAGTTGGTTGAGTTTGGCACGTTCCACTTTGGCAGCTCAGGTTTGCAGGTTCAGATCCCAGGCATGGACCTGCACCACCCATCAAGCCATGCTGTGGCAGCAACCCACATACAAAATAAAGGAAGACTGGCACAGATGTTGGCTCAGGGCCAATCTTCCTCACCAAAAAGAAAAGAAAAGAATTATGGGTGCTTTTCACTTTTGTGCTTTTTTGTATTTTTCACATTTTAATAATGATATGGAGTGGTATTTATGATCAGAAAAAAATGCATTAAATACCTTTAAAAATGATCTTTTCTCCCATTAGCCATTTTTTTCTAGCTAAGGTACTAATTAGTCACACTTTGTGTTCACATTTGTACTCACAAAAACCCTATAATCCTGAAAAACCATACGAAAATCAATTTCTCAAAATTTTATTTCTCTCAAGTACTAAAAAGCAGCTTTCTCTTTTATGAAAACACTGTTGTAGAGAACATTCTTGTAAAATTTTGCAGTACTCAACTTGACTAAATAATCTGTTAAATCAGTGATGATATACCCAGTGTTGGTTAAGGCATAAAGAAACATTATCTGTGGGTGCAAATTGGTAAACACTTTCTGGATGGCAAGTTGGTAATAATGAAGATAATTGCAAATGCCTATATCTTATCTTTAACAATTCTACTGCTTGCAATTATTATTAATAAATCTCACGAGTACCTGTTATAGCATTTTGTGTGTGTGTGTGTGTGTGTGTGTGTGAGGAAGACCAGCCCTGGGCTAGCATCTGTGCCCATCTTCCTCTACTTTATATGGGACGCCGCCACAGCATGGCTGAGAAGCGATGCGTCTGTCTGCGCCCGGGATCTGAACCTGTGAACCCCGGGCCGCCGAAGCGGAGCATGCAAACTTTGCTACACCACTGGGCCGGCCCCTATAGCATTGTTTTTAATAGCAAGTATCTGGAAATTATTTGAAATAAAATATTCAACAGAAAACATAGATAAGACAGACAGACATAGATTAGAGCTTCCATTCCTGAAAAAGAGCAAGTTGTTAAAAAGGACAAGCTGTGTTCACGGGTGTTAATGTGGGAAAGTTTTAAGTGAAAAAAGCAAGGTTCAAAATAATGTATGTGATATGATCTCATTTATGAACATTTTAAAGAAATAGACTGTATGGTGATAAAAATGCATATTATACACTGGTTTGAACTTTCTTTTTCTGAAATGAATCTCAAGAAATTATTAATAGTGGTTTTCTTTATGGAAAGGAAGAGCAAGGACAGAAATTAGGAAGAGAAATTTCAGTATTTATTTTATTTCAATTAACCCTTTATATCTTACTTATGTCTTTTTTTTGGATATGCTTGTTATTTCATATCTAACAACTACAAGTATTTAAGCATTTAAAAATAAAAGTATATAAAACTGAGGAAGCATATGTGGTTTTGATGAGTCTCTATGAATATATATTCATTTATCTACATAAACATGGGAATAACATGTGAGTGGGTATTATATATGAAAATTATGTATAGGTAATTATATATAAGGTTGTGTCCATGTGCATATATATGAAGTACTTATTGAATTAATTATGTCATGGACTCAGATTTAATTTTTAAAATTTCCCTATGAACAAGTTGTTTTCACGCAGTCCCCTTCCAAGAAAGGGGACTAGCTCTGCATGGAGGAAAGTTTGTGGATGAATGCGCCAAGGGTTAAAGTATAATGGAAATTAATTATTATCTCCCCTACATTTTATTAATCTGGACATTTTCTCGCTTGAGAACACATGATGTGCTGAATTTATGGTATACAATCCTGTTTCAGAGAAATAAAGCATCTTAGATTATATCCTTTTTAATTCATTGAAGTATAATGGATAATAAATTATTTAGTTTAATTAAAACCTCTTTATCAGATGAGCATTTACCCATGACATTGTCATGCACAACTGGTGTTCTACAGAAGGCATCATTTCCATTTCTCTTCTCATTTCATTCACGGATTCCTTTAATTGCATTTCAAATTACATCTACTTTCACAGTCATACTATAAACCCATCAGACATTCGTGCCTACCCCTCTACTTTCAGCATTAAAAATCCCTGTCTTCTATTTGCTTTAAAATTCATCCTTTTCCCCTTGTGTTTAAAGACAGAAACCAAGGAGCACTAAAATATGGTATTTAAGGGGTTTAGAACAGACTGGCCTGGCTTGAATCCCAGCTCTACTTTTGGGAAAATTAGTTATCTTCTCCGAGTCTCAGTTTCTCTTCTCACCTATAATATGGGGATAATAATAATTTTTAAATACAATGAAGTAATACATGTAAAATATCACATTACTTGGTGTCTGCTAAGAAATGTTTGATATAATCATAATTACTTTAATCAAACTTTACTTAATGTCTTGAAATGCATTTTCGTTTGGGCATGGGAGGATAGAGAGATGATGTGATGCAAAGACAGCCTTTTAAAACTAAACCTTCAGGCTGAGAGTTTGGAGACTCTACAGAAACGTTATTAGGATTCTGGCATCAAAGTTTAGTTTCCTTTGAGTATGAGGATTCCCTGAATTGTCAAGAGTATTAATTCTGCTCTCTGTTCCCTCCTTTACAAGTTCATTATGTTCTCAATTTTAACATTATTTTAAATTGCCTTAATTCTAAAATGTTACTAAAGATTTTGTGGCAAAAGAATTACAAAACATACTACAAGGGAAAAATTTTATTAAATTCCTCATAAAAAGATGTCTTTTTCCCTAAAGGTTTTCTTCTCTTTAACAGCTTCACCTCTCTCCTTTCCCTTCCTAATACGGCCTTTAAAAAAAAAAGAAGAAGAAGAAATCCATCATTTAATCTTAGCTCTTCAGTTCCCCATTAGGCAAAACAAAGTTTGATAATTGGCTAAAGGCACATCATCTGTTTTTCCTCAAGTATGATTTGGGGCTTCAATCATAGTAATAACATTGGTCACTGCTGTCTTTCTATTCTAGGGTATAGAACTCACATGCCTTTATTCTTTACTCTTTCCTCTTGGGGAAAGTCCATCCTAGATGTCTTTTCCTTTGTTCACAAAAATCTGAACTTTAAAAAAATATGACTCTCACTCATAGTCAAATACTTGACTTCCTACATGCAAAGTGAGATGAATAACTAATTCCCGAAAATGTGGTGCTAGTAACAGTGGTGATGATGATTGTGGCGGTGGTGGTGGTAAATAAAGAAAAAAGGCAAGAAGACCAAGGTCTGCAAGATATAGGCATTATCTCTCTGAAACTTCACAACTGTAGGAGTAGGGACCGTTGCTTTATCTACTGAGGAGGAAACAAAAGCTCAGATTGATGAAATCACTTGTACAAATTCCCACAGCCAATGTTTTAGCTATTGTGTGTCCCAGTCCAAAGCCCAGGGTCTCAACAAAATTGCATGTTATACGGACTGATGAAATACAAAAAACAATAAAAAGTAAATTAGAGTAAAATAAAAGATGTTCACTGGAAATGGTTTCCATTTGCTTCATTTCTATGCTGCTCGATAAACATATTGTGTGTGCCTATATGTCAGATACTAAGCTAGGTGTTGGAAATTTAAAAGGAAAACAACCACCTGTGTCTTATTTATATTTTTTCCTTCTATCCTGCCTACGTGTCTCGTTTAAGCAACACGTTGTCCCATGTTGTTTCTTACGTTGAATTAATTCTATTTTGTTTTTCTTGTTACTGTTTTGGTGGCAGGAAGAAATGGAGATGGTAAAAATCAGATATCAGTGATTATTTCTTCATCGTAAGTTATCTAAACTTTGTCCACTTATCTTTAAAGCCCCTCTCCCTTCCCTATTCAATTTGCAACTTCAAGTGGATCAGATTTCTCTGAAAAGAAGATAAGATTTCTAAGTCACAGTGACTATTACAGTGAAAGCACACGATATTCTTGTTATGGTTTGCTGGAGAGGTAGTTTGGACCCACCTACTTACATGTGAAATTCATATGCATGTGAACTCTGGGGAAAAAATAGAGGAATATCGTCTACCTTTGCTTACTATCACATAAAACCACATTACTTATCTAATTCTATCCTAGCAGCAACCCTGTAAGACAGGAATTGTTATCTTCATTGTGTAGATATGAAAATAGAACCAGAGAGATTAAGGGATGGACTAAAGATCAGAGCTAGAAAGTCATAGATGTGGGACGCAAGCCAGACTTTCTAATTCTACCCCATCACTTATGGCCTCTCTTCAAAATAACATTATAGGACCTTGTCTCTACACCATAAAATTCTGCACAAATGGTGGAGATTATTACTTATAGTTGTAGTAGGGATTCTTTACATAATGAAATTGCAAATTAAACCTTCGCCATTCCCTGAAGGAACACTCTTTTACTTATGGCTCGTGATCCATCTTCCTGTACAACAGGCCACATCTGTTTTGCTTGCCACTGTGTATCCTGCACCAGGTCTAGTGCCTGCTACATAGGAGATACGCAGTTAACATTTACAGAAAGCATGGATGAAAGAATGATGGATGAATAGCAAATATTTAAGTTATAAGCCATATTCACTTTAGCGTAAGTTAATACCAATGTTTTCCTTGAATCCCTTTCCATTTTCAGGTTTTGAAATTGAAAGTAGAGAAAGAAAACAAAACAAAACATAAAGATGAGCTAGAGAAGTGCGGACTGGGAAGATGATAGAAGCTCTTCTCGGCAGCATGGTGGGCTATATATTCTCACAGAACAAAACCCATAAGCCGAAACCAAAAAAGTCACCAATAAAGACATGCCAAGAGCACGGTGGCATGGGGAAAATGTGAAGTTAAATGCCACAATTGGGACACTGGGCATTTGGCCAATAGCAAGGCGGCAGAACCATACACAAGGCTTCAAGATTAAGCTGGGGACCCTGAAATAATTTTTGTTTGCTTGTTTGTTTTTAAAGTTCCACCTGGGTAAAGTCTCTTGTTTTCTGTTAAGAATAAATGCAAATTCTCTCTGGAAAAATACATCGTCGATTTAAGTCCTAAGTTTTCCACAATTTAAGATCAAATATGTATGAGTTTAGAATCAAAGATCACAAAATATGAAAAGAAATAAACCATAAGAGTAAATGTCGGTACAAGCAATAAACAGCAGAACTAGACTCTAAGAATTTCATATAATAGAATTATGAAGTATATCATAAAAACAACTTTGCAAAAAGCTTAAAGATATGGATAATAGAAAGAAAAGGGGCATTCAGTAAGAGAATCAAACATAGCTAAGCAGAATCAGAATAAAAACAGAGAAAACAGGACTTAAAAATTTTTTAAGTCATAATTGAGAAAAAAAGAGTTGTTGCACAGCAAATTAGGCATAACTGAAAAAAAGGATTAGTGAACAGGAAAATCTGAAATAATTACTCAAAATGCAGGCTAGAGCTGAAAATTAGGAAATAGAGGTGAAGAGATAGGGAGAAAATAAGAGTCTACTGTACATTTCATCAAAGTCCCAAAAGGACAGAATAGAGGGAAGTTATGTAAAAATATTTTGAGAGATAATGACTATATTTTCCAGCCACCGAAAGATACCAGAGCAAATAAGTGAAAAGAAATCCCAGCTAGACCGTGTAGGGAATCTGGAGAAGACTAAAAGATGGGGAGAAGGTCTTAAAAGCAGTTGGAGAAAAAAGACAGATCCAAATCAAGGAAAGAATTATTCTGACAGCTTCTCTACAGCAACAAGAATTTTACAAAGAACTAAAAGAAACTAACTCTCAACTGAGATAGCTCACACCCCATTGAAATTATATTTCAAGAAGTTGAAATAAAGTCATTTTTATGTCAACAAAAACAAGGAACTTTTACTACAAGCAGAGAGTATACTTTAAAATACTATACTATGCTTTGAATTATCTCCCAGAAGGAAGGTCTGAGGTGCAAGAAGAATTATGGAAAAATTGATAAAGACAAATGTATCTAAACAAACATTGTCAATATAAAATAATAATAATGTCTAATTTATTGGGTTAAATGACAAAAATAATATACTGAAAAAGGCCTACTTTTGCGAGGGTATAGTCAGAGTTTAAATATTGTAAATTCCTTTAATTATTTGGGAGGGACTATGATATTGAATTTAGAATAGAAATAGAATATATAACTTCCAAAATGGAAGACATGAAAAACATTGGAATAATAACATAAAGGAATAATGAAACATTTTGGTAAAGGTGGGAGCAAGGAAAAAGAAGCAGTTTATAGGGGCCGCCCAGTGGCACAGCGGTTTAGGTCGCGCTTGGCAGCCCGGGGTTCACGGGTTCGGATCCCGGGCGCGGACAGACGCACTGCTTGTCAGCCACGCTGTGGCGGCGTCCCATACAAAGTGGAGGAAGATGGGCACGGATGTTAGCCCAGGGCCAGTCTTCCTCAGCAAAAAGAGGAGGATTGGCAACGGATGTTAGCTCAGGGCTGGTCTTCCTCACAAAAAAAAAGAAGCAGCTTATAAAAATTGGGACTCGATACAAAATATCACTATGACAGAAACAAGTTCAAATATATTAATACTCACCAGAATGTACAGGAAATAGTTGTAAATGCCAAAAAACCACAACAAAGCTATTATTAAAACTCAGTTCTGCCAAGGGCTCATGGTATCTAAGGAGAAATTCTTTTGAAGTGTGTATTGATGACAAAATTGGAAATTTTGGTTCAAGTTCTAAACAACTACAGAAACTAACATTGATTAGTCCTCTATTGTGGAATAGGCACTGTTTCTTCTGCTTAATTAAAATGTTAATCTCACAGCTCTTTGACTAGCATGACCATATTAGAGATGAGACAACTAAGGCACAGAACAATCTAGAAACTTACCCAAGCCGCCACTTCCAGGGAGTGGAGGAGCCAGTTTTAAACCCACAGCCTGGGGCCGCCCAGTGGCGCAGCGGTTTAGTCCGCGCTTGGCAGCCCGGGGTTCGCCAGTTCGGATCCCAGGCGCCCGCCGACGCACTGCCTGTCATCCATGCCGTGGCGGCGTCCCATATAAAGTAGAGGAAGATGGGCACGGATGTTAGCCCAGGGCCAGTCTTCCTCAGCAAAAAGGGGAGGATTGGCAACAGATGTTAGCTCGGGGCTGGTCTTCCCCACAAAAAAAAAAAAAAAAAAAACCCACAGCCTGACTCCAGAGCCCATGTGTGCACGACATCTGCTCTCCTGTCTCCATTTTTATTTTATGCTGTTGCTGAAAGTTCAAAGCCAGCCCATGCACACAGAGGGGGGTGGTGGGATGGAATCAGAAATTACCCTTCTTGATTCAATTCAGAAGCGCCACATGAAACAAGAGACTCAGAGAAACCAGCTCACTAAGGTACAGCGATAAATAAATTGCATGCCAGGTCGCGCCTACCACTGGGCCCGGCATTGTGTGATGTACGACACACACGTGAGTCCTTTACACTCTCCTGAGCGTCTACTTTAACCCGCATTTCTCTGCGTTTAAGGTGATTCCCTAGTGTGGTTGACAGAAATCCACTTTGTCTCTCTCTCTCTCCTCACAAGCCCCATGTTTAATAGCTCAGCCCTTGCTGTGAATAGGGGACAGTAAACATGGATAATCAAAAGGTGACCCCATCCTGGTCACCAAGCCTGGGCGAAGACAGACACAAGCTAGGAATAATCTTCCTTAAAATTCCAGACCATACCCAGTCACTCTTGCTTCTAGATGATTGTTACAAGGAGGTGGGGTTGAAACAGTGCAGCTTAACCGAGTTCATTTTCAGAGCACCACCAGGTCTTTGCCTGCTCTTGGACAAGCCTGACAGGGTACTACAAGTGGGAAAATTATTTTCAAAGACACATGTGACTTTGTCAATGTTTTCTAGGACAACCGTGTTTTCATAGGTAGCAGTTGAGGTGGGTGGGGCAAGAGGCTGAGGGCTCAGACAGTGGGGAGGAAAAGAATAAAGAAGCCAGGAACATAATCTATAAATTTTTTTCAAATCTCCATTTCACGTACTTAGTTTCACACACTTAGCCTCAGATGATATGAATTGAATAGTGTCCCCATTGCAGAGGTGTTTTTTTTCCACCCTCAGCTGACATAAAATTCAAACAGAATTGGGGATAAACTACTGAGGAGCACTGATCGGGTTTCAATACGTCCGCCCTGGCTCCAGCCAGCCCACAGGTGTCCCCACAGCGCTTCTGTGTCCACATTTTTCCTTCCTCTGTTCTCTTTGTATTTCCCCAGGGAACAACCACTATTTCTCTCTACTTCCCTCTGCCTCTTGGTTTATCAAATATGCCTGTGGTTTGTGGTCCAAGTCTGGTTTTTCCTCCCAAATTAGTCAAATTATCACTTTCTTAAAAGAAGCCAGCCCTCTGCTCCCTAGAGAGCACTTTCCAAGCTAGCCCTTTGGGGAGGGATCGAGAAGAACGGAAGAGACCCTGCGTGTGCATGAGTTCCTCAAAGCAGGTTTCCAATATTTTTTTTGCTAAGGCCCACATTTATCATAACAACGCCTTATTTCTTTAAATAATTTCCATTGAATAATAATTTTAATATAAATATAGTTGCCACATGTCAATCAATTAACATCGGCCAGGCATACGCTAAGCCCATTACACATTTTACTTTATTTAATTCTCACAAACATTCTATGAGCCTTACTTTTCCCATTTAATAATTGGGGAAACTGTATCTTAGAAACATGAATTTGCCCTTGTTCGTGCAGCAGGGAGGTGGGAAAGTCTAGATTCAAACCCAGACGGGATTACTGAAGCATTATGCTCTTCCCAATGGGATGCAGAAGACCTGGCAAGGTTGGAAGGTTGGTGGATGCTACGTGACTTTCAGGAGAAGAGAGAAGCAGGACAAAATTATTTTTACAAGCACTTACTATGTGCCAGGCGTTGTGTGAGGGGCTTCTGGTGTGATGTTGTTACAACAGAAATACTATGACAAGCTTGGGAGGGAGGAATTATTGTATCCATGAGCAAACTGAGGTTGAGAAATGCTAAGAAACTTGACCAAATCACAGAGCTAATCTGTACTAGATGTGGAACAAACACCCTGTCTGTCTGATTCCAGTGCTTATCTCCCACTAGTGCGTGGGGCACACAGCCTCGGAAATAGACCCCACTGATCCTCCATATCCTGGTATTCACACCACGTGTAACGCTCTCGTCTTGAGTGTGGACTGGACTTGCTGATTCGCTTCTAATGAACAGAGCATGGCAAAAGTTATGGGATGTCAGTGCAGATTGGCTTACAAAAAGACCGTGTCTTCCTTCTCTCTCTGTCTCTCCCCGCCCCCCATTCTGGGAGAAGCAAGTTTCCATGTTGTGAGTCGTCCTATGGAGAGGCTCACTGAGCTGCAACGAGGACTCCAGCTAACACAGAGAACCTCAGACCTGCTGAAAGCCCTAAGAGTCAGCTTGGTAATGAATTTTCTAAGTGAGTGAACTTGGAAGCAGATCCTCCTCCAGCAGAGTCTCGAGAAATCTGTAGCCCCGACCAACACCTTGATTACCACCTTATGAGACACTCCAGAGTAGAGAGAGCCAGCTAAGCTGTGCTAGATTCCTGCCCTCAAGAAACTGTGAAATAATAAACCTTTCCTGTGTTAAGCTGCTACATTTCATCACACGGCAATAGATAGCTAATGCAAGTAGGGTATGTGGGCGAAGGATAGAGCTGGGACAGGCAATGTATTCTGGAAGGTGTCCATCCTTCCTTTTGGAAGCTCCATATTAAATCCTTTTATATGACCAAAACGCCCAATAATCAAATGAATGAATGAATACTGTATATTCATTTGGGTTCACTATTTTCTCTTAGAATTCTTACACCTCTGGAGGAGTTAAGCTATGGGGTCAGTGACTTTAACCAGTTCTACATGTTAGTTGAACTTAGCTTCAAAGACTAGAAGCTCTGTATTTTGGAGAGGAGATGTGAAAAAGCAGGAAATTTAAAGCTAATAAATTGATTTGAACCACTGCAAGATAGATTCTAAGTTATGTAACTAATACTTAATATTTATTGAGCAAATTTACCATAAATAATTTACTATTTGCTCTATACCAAGCCAGAAGTAAACTAGTCAAAAATTAAAATGATATTTGATTCACTGTGCATTTATTTATTTGTTTATTTAAATTGACGATTGTGGCCCTCTTCTGCTTTGCAATTGTAGTGTCTCTATGAGCTGGATCCCAAACTAGTCAGACTTTTCACATAATCAAAACAAGTTTGGTGTGAACTTCTGAGAGAAAGTGGCAAATAATGAGCAGCTATCCAAGAATGTCTTTCAGGTTATGTCAAAGACATAATAAAGATCTATTTTTAGAAGAATCGGATATTAATATGCTACCATTTGGAGGGTTATCTTAAAAAAAGAAGGCAAACCTTGGTGCGTGTATAAAAATATTGATCCAGTGGATTGCTCAATCCAGTTCCCCTCAAGACTTATCTGAAGGTTATAGTCATGTGGAATTCTATGTAATTGCATTTAAGAGCACTTTATATATTTTTGTAGGTGTCTGAAGGATTCCCAGACAATGAGATCAGCAAGCTTGACCTCTCTGAGATTAAACTGGGGATGGGGGAAGGGAACGTTCCTTTGAGATATCCATTATTCTGGGGAAATATAGAGGCTCTTTTAGAGAAACCATGAGTTGAGAAGTAATGGTGCGCATGGTAGATAAAAATACTAGGTGAAAGCTTGCCTTAGAAACTACAGAAATTCTAAGATACAGACTATTTGGCATCCCCAAACACTGTCAGTATCACTTCCATTTATCTTTCCTGCCACCCTCCATTTTTCCTTTCAAATCAAAAGCTAAAGTAAGACACACATTTGGGGGGGAAGTTGTCAAAATTCATTTTATGGAAATGTGCTACCCAGAAGCATCCTTTGATCAGCAGCCACATCTTTTGAAATTGAAATTGAATAGATTATATGGTGATCTGCCTCTTCTCTCCGTCTGAGTTCAGCCAGAAACAAATTGGAAATGCATGTGAAAATACAAACTCCTTTTTTGGTTTGAGCTTCCCCAGTATTGGTCTCACCCTACCTTTGAACAAGAAATGTCACAAAACTACTGGCAAATGTGGCTCCTAGAATCTTCTTTAGAAAGAATGGGCATGCTTAGCTATAAGAACTTGTATTCACAAATTGTTCATATAAAATTTATAGTTAAACTAAAAACTTTGGGTTTTGGGGACATATGAATTCCAGGACTAAGGCGTGCCCAACTTCTAAAGGATTAATAGCTTCATTTGGGTTCAGTAAGTCCAACTCGAGCAGTTAGCAATTGGGGGGTTCAAACGACAGAAACATAAATCCAACCAGACTAAACAAAAATAAAACTAAATAATTGAAAAAATCTAGGAGGGTGGGGCTCCTCTTCAGCACATCTAGATCTAGGATTCAAAGATTCTTTTCAGAAGTTTATCTCAGATCCTCTTCTTTCTCTCCGTCTCTCCCTCCATCTTTTGACTCTCCTTTCTGCTCTGTTGTATTTGCTTTCAGGCAGACTCCTTCTATCCTATGGCTACTGATGGTCCAGACTTACACCCTCACAGCTCAGTCTAGTAAAATAAGCATGCCTCCTTCCCGGTAGCTTCTGCAAACACCATGAAATTTAGGTTCACTGGGCCAGCTTGGGTTACCTGCCCATCCTTGACCCTAATGGTGTTGGCCTGGATTAGAACAGGCTCACTGGCCAGTCTTAGTCATGCACCTGCTTGTCGAGACTGAGGTTAGAATAGTAAAGTCAGTCACATCTGAATCACATGGACTGGGTTGGGAATAGGTGGGTCTACAAGGAAAAATTGAAGGGATGTTCTAGAATGGAAAATAAAATCTAAGCAGGAAAAAGCAACAGATGTCCACTACACTGCCCACCAACCAAAACTTCTATTAA
Source organism: Tapirus indicus (assembly GCA_031878705.1). NCBI lineage: Eukaryota > Metazoa > Chordata > Mammalia > Perissodactyla > Tapiridae > Tapirus > Tapirus indicus. The sequence continues at coordinate 49,624,843 of CM062929.1, forward strand.
GCGGTGTTCTTTTTTTTTAAATAAAGCCAAAGTGTATTTTAAACTCCTCATTAGCTTTAAAAATTGTGTGAAGCCCTCCCTTTTATCAAAAGTGATGACAAACTCTGAATTAAAAAAAATAATTGGTAGACGTTTACCACAGATGGCAAATTCTATTCTCAGTGTAGCCTGGCATGGTTTTTACTGCCAACATACATAATGCCCAAAACTGGACAAATCACTTAAACTGTTTCCTATCACCCATCTGATTGGCAGTGAAAAACAATTTGACCAGAATCTGTGATGTGCGTGAGGAACCATTCTGTGAAAAAAAGAGTCAAATGGATTTTCTGAAACTGCAGCTACGCGGCTAGAACACAGCCGTGGTGTCTATAGTGAACATATAAATTCCCTTTCCAGAAATACTCTTTCATAATCTCTAGTGCTTGGCTTCCCGATACCTGGGCCTGACAGCACAGGGGACATCCAGGTTTCCTCAAAGCTCGCAGACAATTCACATTCTGCAACGAAACCTCCGTGGCGTAACAAAACTGCTTGGAAACAGCCATTGTAGACAATTCGTTTGATTTATGTGGGGGCTTCTAAGCTGAATAATTGGTTGGGTCTCTAGAATGAACACTAAAAAGGCCATTGGCAAAGGATGGTAACAACTTCTGCCATGTCTTCTTGGTCATGTCTATAATTTAACATCCATCTGTGGAAACAATTACAACTGCAAATTAACAGATGGCCCTGTCCACGTATAGAGAAAAGAGTGAGTCAGACTAAAAAAATGACAGTTTTATAAAATAATTCTGTGCAAAAACATTCATTTCAAAAAAGTTAATATACATGATCTTTTTCAACTTTTAAATCCACACTGACGTGTAGCAATCATTATTTATCGAGTACCTACTGTGTGCCAAGCACAGCTGAAGTCCTAGCGATTTATAAAACAAAGACTCAGGATAAACAAATAGCCAAATAAATATCACAATAACTTCAGATAGTGCTCTGTGCTCTGAAGAAAAACGCACAGGTTACTGTGAAAGAGAGCCAGTGTGTGTGGGTGTGGGGTGGAGGGGGATCACCTAACACGGGTTCCATGAATAGGACAGTCTCACTGAAGGGATGACCAGAAGGAAGGAAAGGAACCAACCAAGAGAAGGTTCGGAAAATCATTTTAAGGAAAGAGCAAATGCCAAGGCCTTGGGGACATGTGGAAGGAAATAAATGCATTTTATTTCTTTAATTGCCTTTATTTTGAAATGAGAAATATTTCTAATGGATTTTTTTTTTAATCTAAAGCCTTAAAATGACTTTTGTCCCTTTCTTCGCACATGCACGGGTCCTGTTTGCCAGTGCGTAAACGGTTCCGTTTCTGCCTCAGAATGTAAACTCTTTGAGATCAGAGATTCTTTTTCTGCCATTTGTTAACTGCTATATTCCCAGACCTCAGCATGTATGGGCATTCGAGTGTCTATCGATTGAATAGATTTTAAGTACCAAATATTGCAAAGTGGGTAAAAAACTAAAATCTGTTTTGCGGTGCATGCTCAAGAGTGTTTAATTGACAAAGAAAAAAAAGAGAGAGAAAAAGTCAGTGCTGTAAGCTTTGTTTGGTGGCCTATTGCAGGGTTTTAGACCCCATTTCTGATGTCCTCTACAGCACCGAGGCTGATTGGAGGTAAGAGGAAGAGGCCACACGCCCACTGGATATAAATTCCCAGTGATATAACTTTCCAACTTTTGAGCATTCATCGCAAAAAGGTGGCTTTTTCTTTAACCACTTTTCATTATTTGAGATCTCACAAGGTATTCATCTAACAGATATTTGAGTGCCTTTTTTGTGCTGGATCTTTCTAAGGCCTAAAAACATAAGAATTACCAAAACAGGGAAAAAGAATCCCCACGGTGTTCACATTCCGATGCAAAATGGAATCATTTACAGATTGGCAAATGAGACCCTCATATGAGAGGACCTGGAACAGATGCAGCCTCTAGATGAGTGGCTTATTTGTTGTCATTATTATTATCATTAATAGTGTTAGTTACCAGGGAAATTACCGTTGCCTTCACACAAGTAAAATGTATTCCTATTTGTCCCCTGGACATTGATGAAATGGCAATTCTGAGTCTTTTAACAGTGATTGCTAAGCTACTTGTCTTAGAAAGTATTTTCTCTCCTTTCTTACAATCAACACGGTGTAGAAAAAAAGAAAAATTTCGCAGCGGGTCAATTCCTAATTAATTACTTTGGATAATTCTTTTCAATTATCTGTGCTTATTTTGTTAGGCTCTGCATCAAAAAGCTTTAAAATTTTAGAAAACAAGCCCTCCAAACTCTTCTCAAGAAAAGAAACCAGAAGAGCAGTCATCTGCCCTTGGTCACATCAGCGGGTGGCAGTCATTGACAAAAGGCATCAAGTCCAATGTCTACCTCAAAATGGGGTTAACATCTTCTCCCTAGCCCTCAGTTCCGAGTCCTCACAGAGGTGAAAATGGGGATAAACTGTGCATGCTACATTTGTTAAAACTGGAAGGATTCTTGAGTTTCATCCAGATGTCGGATCTGGTAATGAAAGAAAAAATATCTCACTTTGGCTTTTTCCTAATGGAGACAGCAGGAAACAGGGACTGGGTCTTTGAGTGGCATCCTTGTATTAGCTTAAGTTACACTCTGGTGCCTGTGGGTTTCTCTATTAATGGGTTTGCTATTACCCAGGCTTTGATCTATACTGGACTCCCTACTGTTTTTCAGAATAAGAAGCCTCCCTGGCTTTATTACAGCCCGGCCTATCCATAATGCATTTAATATTATTTCACCATCCACACCTCTACCCATATTATAGCTTCATAGAGAAGTGATTTTCCTTCTCTAAAAATAAGGCATCCTACTTAGAATTACACTTTTAAGATGACAGTAATCCAGTAATCACTTCTAGGAACCTAGATTTGTAGGACAACATAATATAATAATTATTATACAGTTAGATATGGGGATGATGAGAGGAAATGCAAATTTCATCATTCCTGATAATTCAGTTCCAATAAAAGTTGACATAAATTAAAGGTAAGCTTGAAAGGAAAGCAATTTGGGTCTTTTATCTCACATCAAGTTTTTCTCCTGTAGGAAAGAAAAAATTACCTAAAAGCTTCAAAAATTAAGAAAATCGTATTTAATATATATTGCAAAGTTCCTTTCTCCTCCCCATTTTATTTAAAAATAACCCAGATGAATCATTTTCCCGTGTTCTGAAATATAAAAATGACTTCAAAGAAGACAGCTATTTTCTCTTTTTTTTCCCCTTCCACCTCTATTTTATGTAAGCTAATATTCATCAGAAGGCACTTTCCTTTATCTCCTTGAGGAGGTGAAAAGGAAGGTCTTTTCTTTATTATTATATTTGTTTGTACTCTTTTTTCTTCTCCTTCTTCTTCTTTACCATACACAGCAGTTTTCTTGTCTGGAGGAGGTGGAAGCGCCAACGTCCCTCAGCATTCGGTGTCCCTTAAGTTACACCTGCTCATCAGTTACAGCAAGCTCAGGCATCATGCATCGAGATTAAAAGTTTCACTCCAAGAAATCCCTTCCATTTAAATTGCTGAGAGAGAGAGAGAATTGTCAAAGCATAAAATGTATTTGACTAAAAGACAATGCAATGTTTCATGTGACAGTAAAAGTATATTCCGGGCCACTTCTCTGAGGACAGTTCACTAAAAAATAGTGCTGAAAAGTCAGTTAGTAGGAAAAATATTTCCATTCATTTGAAAGATTAGCACCTTGTTCCTTTTTGTGACCAAATTGGAAATAAAACCAGTTTCCTTGGTTTGCACAAGGCCTGAAGGAGGAGAAATGCTATTTTCTGTGCTTTATCGTACTGGCACGAGCTGTGACTCTAGTGTCAAACGAGCTCCCTCCACTGGGCTGAAAATGACCAAAATCATTTGTCTAGTAGGTTTTCTAGTCCTTGATGTTCCCAATATGTTCCAACCTGGTTAGATTCAGGCTTACGATGTCTCAGGGATACAGTGTTATCAGGCTCTGGTGTGTATGTTTGGGCAGCAAAATGCACTAGCCAGTGCACAACACAAACTTCTCCATGCAGAATGGTATGCTTTACACAAGACATTTTGATCCCTCCCACATCTGTGTTGGTATCTGTTACTGATAAATATGAGGGGACACAAAAAAATCGGAAAATGGACATTAAAATCAAGACATAAGAATGTATCAATGCAAGGAACAGAAAAACTAGGAACAGGGAGAAAAATGGCAGAGGTGGGCTTTGAAATGTCCATTCTCAAACTATGTGTCATCATGCTTACCACATGAGATTGTTGCCAAACCTAAAAATACAGCATTCTGGTGAGTTGCTGATATGAAAATAACTAGGATAGGTTCTGTTACAAAGTAGGTGTTTCGGTTAATTTGTATACCTTCAGCTGCAAATGGCAGAAACCTAATTGAACATGATTCAAGTTACTGAAAAGTACATGGGTACCTTCAGGCACAGTTGGATACAGGATTTCAGCTATGTCTCCATCTCTTGACTCTGTTTTTCCTTTATGAGGGCTTCATCTTTAGACAGATTCTCTTAATGTGGTGTTAAGTTGCTCACCAGCAGCTGCAGCTTTATATCCTATGGGGTGAGCAAAGCCTATCCGAAGGCAGGGAGTGAAGGTAGTGAAGAAGGGAACCTTATCCTTCCCTATAATTCCAGGAAAAAGTCTGGAGAATACTTCTTATTGGATCAGAATCATCATATGTTAAACCAGACCAAGCACTGTCACTCTGATTGGCCCAGTATCATCCCAGGACCAGTCCTTGAATCCGGGACTGATTGCTCTCTCAAAACACAATGGACAAAGAATAAGAGAGGCTGCCTCAAAAGAAAATTGGATTGCTATGATCAGAAGAAAGGGGATGAATTCTGGGCAGGGTACACTACACACCAGCAGCAGAAATGAAGGAGAAAGCTCTGCACAGGCCAAGGCCATGAAAGTATAAGCAGCACATTTAAGGTAGAAAGCGTGACAATTACAGACATGGGGTCAGGAATTAGCAGTATATATGCAAGAGGTGACCAGAGCCGACCGAAGTAGTCTGTTTGGGAAAATAATGAGAAATTAGGTTGACTACTTGTAGGGAAAGAGGGAGAACTAATTAGTGTCAGGACATAAAGTGAGGTTGCAGGGTCTGAATCTAACACAATCAGCTACAGGGAGCATCTATATATTTCAGCGATGGTTTCAGGTGGAAGAGAGAGGCAGGATTGAAAACTAAGGTTGTGTTTGGGAAAAGTCCCCAGCAGTGAGGAAATTATTGCAAGCTTGTGTGGGTAGATGAGAGATGAAGAAATTTTAAAAGGATGGCAGGAGGGCACCTGACAAAGATAGGGGGGTGGTAATTGGCATAAAAGGGACGTGGCCGGATTTGTTGCTGAGACATATCTCACGTGGGATCTGGAACCCCAGGGCTCCCCAAATGTCCATCTGAACATTACCACCACTCTCCACAACAGTCCCAAAATCCAGACAGCTCCCTCAGGCCCTTTGTGTATCAGCGGTCCAAAAACACACAAAAGAAAAGCTTCACTCTAGCCAAGGCTGAGAATGACGTCATTGTTCCTCTCTACCCACCTTCATTCTCTCTATCTGTTTGTGGAACTGGCTGAGTATTTAGCGTTTTGTTGTCACCATTTGGGAAGGCAGAAGATGACATGGAACATCTATTCCAAACCCTTATTAGGCTCTTAGAAATTATTTTAAAAATTCTGTAGAGACTTTTCAATGGCTCTGTGATATTTTTTAAACATCTAAATGCTTTAGATAGCTATCTAGTGATAGAAATGTACTTGGTCTCTATTTGAGCCAAGGTAAGAATGATAAGCCTTAAAAAGATTGTAATTGGATTAATTTCAGAGCTTCACCTAAATTCTAGAAATGTGTTTCCCAAAAGCTGTTCTGCAAAATACTACTTTCAAAGGATGTGAACAAATATTTTATGATCATAAAGCTCTGGTGTCAAATATTAGATTAATTCAAATATAAAGTGTTCTCAAGAATTTTGCAAATATGAATATCCAAGTGAGGGACATGGTCTGCAACATCTCCCAAATTTATTTGTCTCCAGAATCCTTCCCTTCCGTAGAGCATCTCATGTAACTAGTGTTCCATAGAACATACTTTGGGAAACACTTTTTGAGAATATTGTCACCTACATGTGTGACAATGAATATGAAAATTACATAGAATTTAAGCACTTAGAAAATATTATTTTATCATGAGGCTTTGGGCAAGCAAAACCAAGAAAATTTCAGACCACTCCCAAGTCACAATATTTTTAAAGTTATAATGGAGTAGTGGATCTAAATTTTCGGTCTTTAGTGAAGTCATCTCTAGGCTAGTTAGATATATAGTAAATGTCTAGGCAAACTAGAGTTTCAGTGTTTGAACCTGGTGGCATAAATCTTTAGATGATCGTGACCATAAGTGGTGATGGTGTCCCAGGCTCCATGACAGCTGACTATACAATAATTGAGACTGAACAACGGGATGGAGACATTTTATGTCTTCAAAATTTTCTTAAAACAAAAATAATCTCAAAAGAGAATTATCTTTCTGGTGAAAAGAAAGCAGAGCAATGCTTTTCCATCCATTTCAAATTATTTTACACTATTTCTTTTCTTATAATACACGTGTATTTAGGGAGGGAATTGGACAAATTGTGACTTGGGACTAAACATGATTGATAGGTCTGTTTCAGATAATATGACAAGTTCCTCTTGGCTCCTTTTCCCCCCAGACTCAGAAAATTTGTTGTGGTTTTTCCGTAAGAGAAAAATGGAGCCCCACCAAGGATCAGTTCATAAGTCAACACTCACAAAGATTGAAGAGTGGTTCTCTAGCATGTATCCTCATTATTCCATTGGTTTTTTAACTTCATTCTCCAAACCATGAGTCAAAGACTCAATGGTAGATGCTCAGAGGCCACATTGTAAGACATTTCATGAAGGAAATGCAGGAAACACTTCCTTCTATTGATAGAAATAAGTGACCTCTTTTGTTTGTGGTTTTATATGGGTTGGATTGAAATCATCCATATGATCTTTTGGGAATTAATCTCTTCCTAAAAAATAGAGATATCTTTTCAGCATAATTGTCTTATTCAGAGGCTGATGAATTAAGGCTTGAAAAAGCAGAAGAGTCAGAACAAATCCACTAGGTAGAACAAGACATGAAAATGAGAATTGGGTATGGATGAGGGCAAGGGTTAGGATAATCTAGGAATCAGAAGTCATATTGACATTATGCAAAACACTTATTGGACTTGATATGTATAAGTTTTAGACCTCATCCTTTGTGAAAGCAAAGGAGTATGTTAGAGTAAATAATTGTCTTATCAGCTACTTTATAAACACTATAATAATCAGTTGAGACTCATCAACGTTGTCACTGTATTTATATTTATTTAAAGTAAAAAATGAGGATACTACCTGTTGGAACTAAAGAAGGATCCTGTGCTCCTCTTCAAGCTTGAGGGGTTAAGCGTTGTAGTTATTCCAGAATTAAGACAGCATAACAACCTGCATATTTTTCTCCTAGTTGATATGTCATATTGTGTAACCATTGCTAGCTGCCAACCTAATGTTCATTTCTATCCTTCTTTTTAACTAACAGAACCCCAGCTTTGTTTAAGGAGGCATTGTTTTCATTTACAAAAAAATAATCTCCTAATCTTTCCCTGTGTCCATGCACCACAATTCTGTCCGATGAAATGTAGACAGAAGCTCCTATGAGTGACATCCTTTCCCAAACAGAAAGGCAGATCTCATTTGTCTTGCTCTTGTCTCCCTTCCTAGATCATGGAAGATTCGTGAGGTTCTGAACTGGGATTAGAAGTATTAGTACGAACTGATGATTTCACACATGTATGGACAATTAGTACCTATATCATGTTTACTATATACCAGTACCCACAAAAATGGTTAATTCCATGGCTAGGACAGAGAAATATAAGATTTTTGAACATATTCCTGTGCCAAGATATAAGAGAGGGTTGAAAAATTGATGAGAACATGCCAAAAGGACATAAGAAACAGCTTGATGCCAAACCTGGAAATTTTTGAGCATTGCAATATATAATGACAGCAGTTGATTTCAACATACTAATTAAAAATGAACCCATGCATCTATACTGATATAAATACACACATAAGCAAATTCTTACAGGAGAAAAGGAGATTTTTTAAACTTTTTTTTTGCATATTTACTTATTTTCCAGTAGAATACTCATCCCACTAAGTAATAAATGTTGAAATAATGAGAGAGTTATAAATTCACTGTTGTGGAAGGACTATAACAATATTTGATTCAGGCAAAAATCAGCAATGGAGGTTAAAATCTTTGCTGTGGACAAGATATTCACACAATTTAAAGTATCTTCCCATAGATTAGGTAGTAATTACAAATGGAGGCGGGAGGTAACTTCATAGTGCAGAAATCTGGCAGACACTACCTAGAAGAAGTGAGCAAATGTAATCTAATCAAAATGACTCAAAGTGACATCACGTACCTCCTGATGCAATACACTGAGAAGGACACAACATCACTTAAGCAGTATCCCTGCTGAAAATGCACTGCCTGAATCCAACCACAAGAAAAGAATCAGAAAAACCTAAATTAAGGGAATTCTACAAAACAACTGACCTGTACTCCTCAATATTGCCAATACCAAGAAAAACAAAGAAAAGTTGAGAAAGTGTTATCAATTAAAGGAAACTAAAGAAACACAACAGCCAAAGGAAATACATGACTCTGGCTTAGATCTCGGAGCTAGAAAAAATATTGCTTATAGAAAGTTATAGAAAAATATAATATACAATATTGCGCTTTGGGACATTATCTGAAATATTTGAATATGAAGTGTATGTTAGATAATGGAATTCAAACAATGTTAAATTTCCTGAATTTGATAAATATACCTAGATTTATGCAAGAAAATGTCCTTTTACTTAGAAAATAGAAGCTGATGACATGGGTCTAGAAGGATCATGATGTCTGCAAATTACTCACAAAGGGTTCAGCAAAAAACAACTATGGAGGGTAAGAGCACAAGAGGGAGCAAGAGAGAGGGACAGAAACAGAGAGACAGAGAGAAATGGCAAAATGTTAATAACTGGTGATTCTAGGTGAAGCATATGCCATATTCATTGGACTAATTTTTAAAATAAAATAGTAAAAACATTTTGTAAATTTGATGAACAAGATATTCAGAGGCTTAATATTGCTTTATGGTTTTATTATAAATGCAGAAGGAATTTAAAAAGAATGAACTATCTGAAGAAAACAAGAAAAAAGAATTAAAATAATGGCTGAGTGGGCATTAGATAAAGGAATACATGATATATAATTTAAGAAATGATTTCAAAACAACCATTAAAGAAGTTCTCTTTCTCTTCAAAAAAGAGAAATGGAGAAATCAAAGGAACTTAAATTAGAAGTGCAATCAAATACATGAGAGCTTATAAATGTTATAGAAAAGTATAATATACAGCTTTGTGTTGATAAATTTGAACATAATGGTTTCATTCATTAATAAGATAATACAGATTACCAAAATTCACACAGATTTATTAAAACTCATTTTTGGAAATTTAAAAAATGTTTTCCCTCAGTTACTGCTCATTAAGTTTTTACACACATACACACACACACACACTTTGTACTTACACGCACAGTAATTCTGGACCCACATGAATCTAAATTTTTTTGCTTTAATTTTTCATTCCCAAGAATATTGATCCCCATTATATATGCTATTTTAGAATTTTTTTAAAAGATTCTCCAGTCATACTTAAACATAATCCCTATACAAAACCTGACAAAGACAAAGTAAGAAAAGTACAGATCCAACTCACCCATAAATACAGATGCAAAACCCTAATAAAAGCTTGGCAGATTATAGCTGGTAGTATATTAGGAGATAATAAACTATCACCAACAGGGCTACTTTAAGGAATCAAGAAAGGTTTAGTATTAAAAATAAGTGAATTTTATTGCATGTAAATTATAGGTCAATAAAGCTGATTTTTTTTAAAGTATGATATAATCTAATATTTATAAAATCTATAATCATATCAGATATGTACACATTAAATAAAATTATGTACATTAAGTTGGCATGGACAAATAGACTACAGGAAATATAACAAAATGGTGATAGATTTACAGGTAATGTTTATTTTTCTTTGTGCTTTCTTTTTTTTTTTTCCTGTGGGGAAGACCAGCCCTGAGCTAACATCCGTTGCTAATCCTCCTCTTTTTGCTGCGGAAGACTGGCCCTGGGCTAACATCCGTGCCCATCTTCCTCCACTTTATATGGGACGCCACCACAGCAGGGCCAACAGGCAGTGCGTCGGTGGGCGCCCGGGATCCGAACCCGCGAACCCCGGGCTGCCAAGCACGAACTAAACCGCTGCACCACCGGGCGGCCCCTGTGCTTTCTTTTTTTTATTTTCTTTTTTTGTACTTTTCAAATTGTCGACCAACAATATAAGACAACATTATAATACCATGAAGGAAAATGTGTGTCCCACTGTTCAGATCCTCAGTAGGAATTAAATGATCACATGTGTGTGGTTTAGAAAAGAAAACAGACGACAATTTTTAGTAATTTTGTTTTTGAGGCATTTCAGTATATAAACTTCTTTGAGAATGCATCTTAAGCCCTGGAAATACTATCTGACCATCAGCAGCAGCAAAGCCATAAAACCAAATGGAAATCTCAAACCTGTCTCCAAATCCTGACTTACATTGCATTTTGTTTAGTTATTTTTGATGCTTTACGCTCTCTTTTAATGATAGTCAGTTAATTGCAAGCTGATTTAAACAGAAAAAAATAATGTCAGTAATTTTTTCCCCCCAAAAAAGCTCCCTAGTTACTTTTTGGAATGGATAAATAACTCAACACTCTGATATTTCAAATGAAACTTTCTTTTACAAAAAAATACATTTTTCTCAATGAATTTTAGACTACATTGTTCTGCCTGAAACAAGTCCTATAAAATTTGACAGTTTAATTTTGTCATCTTATTTTGTAACAAAATTGACATCCCCTCCATTTAAATTTATAAATATTTCATAACAGATATCAATTCTGATGACTAAGTAACATGAAAACATGATTTTTGTCCTCTTTGAGACCCATATTTTATTGGCTTAGTTAGTGTTAATACATTTCTATTGAAATCTCTTCAGAGTATATGTGTAAACAGCATCAATGTGTTTTTTCTTTCATTATGATTAATAGAAAAAGAGGTAAATTTTAATATTATGAAATTATTTTTAAAATATTTCTGGCATATGGATATGAAAAGCTTGTTTGGAAATTCATTGAACTGGAATTAATTAGTACTCTGATTCCATTCCTAATGTGCTACTGCTCAATTGTTTGAAAATAAATGAAGAGAAACTGAGCATTTAAGACTGAATGATCTATTGATTGTCCAATTAATGTGCTGGACCATTTCATTAGCATACAGATATTTTACGTAGATTGACAAAGCTCTTGTGATTTTGTAATCTGCTGAAAGATTGGGAATTTAGATGACCACGCTGGCAAAAGGCCAGGGCAGTGTCTGAAGGTGCAGGATTTTGAGGGTCCTAGGGAATTACAGCTCCTGGGTGTTGAACATCTCACACCTCAGGCAGATGTCAGTCACCTGAGAATGGTCATGAGGACAGATGGTGGCCTTTTCTTGAGGAAAATAAAAACCATTGATGGTAATTTGTGGTGAAAAAGTGATGGGAATTTTGATCAATACCTTCTTAAAAGGATAACCTGAAAAGAAACGATTGGACTCATCTTACATACATTTAGATATTATCTGTAGGAAACACAAACACAGACACACACACACGCGCGCGTTGAAAAAGTTAGTTGGCAGCCCCTACATAGTCTATCTTTCTGTCACCCACTACTTGACACTGGCTGATTCAAACTTCAGCCTCCACCTTCACTCCATATATACATGGCAAATGCACAGGACGTGATTCTAGTTTATCTTCTATTTCTTTTTCTCTTCTTTCCCCTTCCTCTTCTTCCTCTCCTCACAAACCTTCCAACATGAGAAACTGTCTCACTTGTCTGTCCCTCAGTCTCCTCATCCTCCACGTGGTCTCTGATGCATCTTCTAGCTCTAACCACCTCTCATTCAAAACAAGACAATAATCACTGAAGCATTATCTTTCCTGCATAATCACGTTCGAAGACAACACACTTGTTCTTAAAATGGAGTCAGTTTTCAATATGGTATTTTTGTGAGTGTGGAAAGAGGGTATGGAAAAAAATTTTTTATTGATTAGAGCCATTTTATGAACCAGAGAAGAAAATATCTAATTATTTAATAGTTAATATTACTCAAATAGGTCATTGAATAGGATCTCTTCCTAAAGTCCAATCTATTGATTTCTTCCTGCAGTGACATTTGGCCAAGTATACTGTGTGCAAAGCACTAGGGTCACAACGATACACAAAAAAACAAGAGAGATCTCAGCCTTCCTAGGACCTCCAGTGTAGTTGGGAATATAGTCAGCAAATTGTTAAGGGGCACCAAAGGGATCACAAATTGTGCTAGGTACAAAGAAGAAAATAAACAGGGAGGTATGCCAGTGCATAAAAGGTAGAACCTTTATATAGGATCTCTTCTGTGAAGAGATGGCGTTTTAACCTGAGACGAAGCTCACCAAACAAGAGCCAGGGGAGGGCTTTCTTTAAGAGGGAACAGCAAGTCAAGAGGCGTGAGATAGCTGAGAGCTTGGTGTGTTCAAGGAACTGGCAGAAAGCAGGTGAGGTTCTGCGTGGTTAACAAGCAGCAAAGAGCTGTGCCATGAGGTTGCAGAGGAGTCCGGCCAGCTCCTATAGAGTCTTGTCAGACACAAGGTGTTTGGCTTTCATTCTCCATACAATGGTTTCGTTCAGGGAAGATATTTCTATAGCTAAAATTTGTATACTTTATTGTAAAATATAATGCATATACAGAAAGATACATGAAGCATAAATGTATAGATTAATTAATTACTATAAGGAGTGCAGTTGCGCAATCAAATGCCAGGCAAGAGATAGACACTTGCCAGCACCTGGGACCCCCTGCCTGCCCCTTGTCACTCAAAACAGCCTTCCCTTTCCTCCGAGAGTAACTGCTCTTCTGACTTTTATGGCAATAATTTTCTTGCTTTTCTTTATATTTTCCCACCTAAGCATGAATTGCTAAACACTATAGCTCAGCTTTCCAGCTTTTCGAACTTTAAATAAATGAAATTGTTCTTTGTACCAATTTGTGCCTGGCTTCTTTTGCCACATACTATTGACACAATTTCAATATAATTTTGGAAGTCCATCCATGTTGTTTCATCCACGTTGTTACATGCAGCTGTGATTTGTCATTTTTATTGCTCTGCAGTGTTCCAATGCATGTTTATCCCTCAATTTAATGTTTGTGTCCATTTTACTATGGATGCACACTGGGTTTTTTGGGAGGTCTATTGTGAACATTGCTGATATGAATATTCTTGCACATATTTCCTGGTGCATACATACACTCATTCTTGTTGGTATGCCTTTAGGAATAGAACTGCGGCATATTTTCAACTTTTGTAGGCAATGCCTCTTCTGGTCAAAGTCGTTTTACCAGTCAAAACTTGTGCTAACGATGTATGAGATCTCATTGTTCCACAGCCTCACCACCAACTGATATTGTCATTCTTTTCAATTTTATCTCTCATAATGAGTGCTTTTATTTTTAAAAGATTATTGTGGATGTTGTGTGATAGAGCAAAGTAAAGCAGGTTTACAAGATAGGTTCTGAAGATAGAACTAACAGGACTTGCTGATAGATTGGATGTAGAGAATTAAGAAGAGGAAAGTATCAGGTCTGACTTCCACATATCCAGCTTTCATAACTGGTTGATGACGATGATGCCACTTTCTGAGACAGAGAAGGTTAGAACCAAAGAGAGCTGGAGGAGGGGATCATCAGTTTATTTGGACATGTTACACGTGAGATGTCTATTAGATATCCACTTGAAGTCAAATAAGTATTTCAATATATGGATCTGGATTTCAGTGGAGAGATCACCAGGAGATATACATTTTTACTATTTGGGCAATGATATTTGTGGAGAAATATAGATAAACAAGAAGGTCAGTCCAAGACTTAGCCTTGAGGAATTCTAACATTTTAGAGATCTTGTGGAAAGGGAAAAGATAGAAGGAAACAGCTAGTAAAGAAGGAAGAAAAACTGAAAATATAGTGTTTAAAAAAAACAAGAAAGAATTACAGGGAGAGATTAGTAAGCTGTACCACATGCTGCCAATAGGTTAAAAAATATATACTGTCCAGTGGATTTGTCTACACAGATATTGGTGATTTGAAGAAGATTGGTTTTAATATGTTCATAGGAAGATAAGCAGGATTGTAAGGGGCTGAAAATGGACCTTAGAAAATGAAGATAATGTGAAAATGTTTTCAAGTTGTTTGACTGGAAAAGGGAGGAGAGAAATGGGTCAGAAGCTAAAGGAAGGAGAAATGTCAAGGCACATTTTTATAAAGATGAAAAGTACTAGAATATTTGTGTGTGTGTGTGTGTGTGTGAGGAAGATTAGCCCTGAGCTAACATCTGTTGCCAATCCTCCTCTTTTTGTTGAGGAAGATTGGCCCTGGGCTAACATCTGTGCCCATCTTCCTCTGCTTTATATGTGGGACGCCTGCCACAGCATGACTTGATAAGCCATGAGTAGGTCCGTGACTGGGATCTGAACCTGCGAACCCCGGGCCGCTGAAGCAGAGCATACAAACTTAACCACCACACCACTGGGCCAGCCCCCAAGTACTAGAATATTTTTATGTTCTGATGCAATGATCTGGTAGCCAGAGATAAATTGAAATGCAGAAGAAAGAGGAGGAAAGAAAGGAGCAATGTCGCAGTGAAGGACAGAGGTGATGCAGGTCCAGAGCGAAAATGGAAGGATTGCCTTTGAGAGAAGCAGGGGCACACTTTTCCTGTGGCCTGGTAAGGATGATGAGTAGTGATGCAGGAAGAGAACAGAGATCCTGGAGGATAGGGGAGAATGTTCCTGGGGGCTAGTATTTTCTGAATGAAGTTCAAGTGAGTTTTTCAGGTGGTGGAGAGGAGACAGTGACTGTAGAGCCTGAGAAAAAGGAAAGAAAAGAAAAACTTACCCTTATCAGGAAAGCATAATAGGATTGGAACTGTGACCCTATGTATTGTATAAGCATGAGTTAAAATAGAGACCAGTCACAAAGGGAGATTTTCTCTAGCAATGTTCAGCTATCCATGTGCTTGTGGGAGCGGGGTTAGCTGCGAGGAACAGAATAACTGACACATGGTGGGTTAAACAAACAGGGATTTCTTTTTCTCTTACATAATAAGAAGTCTAGAGATAATGTAGTTGCTGGTATTGATTCAGCAACTGCTAAATAATGTCATCAAGGATGCAGGCTTTTTCTATCTTTCTTCAGTTCCATGCTCAGCATGTTGGCTTCTACTCTATTGCACCAGCATTCATAGCAAGAGAAAGAAGGAAGGGGCTTCACCAGCCTCAGCAATTTTCTTTTAGGAAAAAAAGGATTTCTGAGAAATATCCACCAGAGTTCTACTCACATGTCAGTGGCTAGACCTGCGGCACATGGCCACCCCTAGCTGCAAGGGAACCAGGAAAAGTGAGTATCTAGATGTACATTGTTGCCCTGAATGAAACCGTGGTTCTGTTAGCAAAGAGGATGGGAGAATGAGTATGTGTTGAACAAAGAGCTCTGCCTGTCACACAAAAAGATGGTAGACATTTGGATGTTCAGCCACATACTAGGACTCCACTAAGATAATTTAATAGAGGAAGAAAGAGACACAAGATTGATGATCTCTGTAAGAGAGCAATTATCTGCACTAAAAAGATAAAATGGGCCACCACTGAGGCTATTGAAAATTAAAAAAAAAACATATTTTGGGGGCTGAGAGTAATTTCCAAAGAAGAATCTAAAGACAATTTTTGGTTAATGACTCTATTTTGGGAAAAAATATACTTATTTGCACATGTAATTTCTAATATTTGCTTGTTTTTAAACAACAATAAATCTCCCAGAACATATCTTCATCTAAAAGAAAATAATGAAGAATCCAGCCAACTATAGAGGTAGGCTATTTTTTTAAATCCATTCATTCTGAAATTAAAATATATGGCACCATGCTATGATTTCTTTTAATTAATCAAAATGAAATATGGTACTTATCTATCTCCAAATTGCCACTTTCTTTTTGGTGACCTGACCTGCTTTTATGACTGAGGCTGGATTTTTGTACACCAAGTAACAGTGAAATTCTGAACTCCATCTAGACTAAACCAATGCTACCCAGAGACAAGTAAAGTGTTTAATTTTAAAAAAAGAATGGCACTTGATTGTCTTTACTGAATCAATCATTTGAAACCATCTGCAAACAGGCATAGCTTCTTACCCGTGCCATTCACAACAATGGCATCATCTAAGCAAACTCTGAGCTGCTCTTTAATATCCTGTGAGTCAGTTTCTGTTCGAACTATTATTATGATGAATATTTCATGTATAATTTGCTGCCAAAATGGTTTTCAATAACAGAAACTCACATGCAAATTGTTCCCCCTCACAGCTTGATTGTGGGTAATGCAAACCCAGTCAGATACACACAAATAAGCGGTGAAGAAAGTCTAAGTTTTAGATAAATGATAATAGTTTGTTACTCTTAGTAGCCACATTCCAAAGAGCAGCTTCCACTGCCCTGGAAGAATAAACTCATCTTGCCACAGCCTGGTCCTACAGATGGTGCAACGATGATAGCGATGATGAGGAAAGCTAACGTGGATGGAGTGCTCGCTATGGACCAGGTACTCCCCTAGAGGCATTACATGCCTTGTCTCATCCAATCCTCACAACAATCTTTTAAGGTTCCTATGAGAATCATCCCTATTCTACGGAGGAAGCTGAGGCTGGACTAGATTTAGGAACATCCCTAAAATTATGTACCTAAAATGAGATGAAGCCAGGATTAGAACCCAGGCAGTTGAATTTCAGAACCAAGGATTTCAATCATAATTTTGTCCCTACCTCTCAACGTACGAGAAAAAGTCACACGTCAGGATCATTTTCCTAATGAACATATGTCAAAAAAATATAGTAAGTGGGGTTCACTCAACTCCAAACACCAGTTTCCAAGCTCCCAACTGCCCAACGAAGAGAGGATTAAAACCAGGCTCATCTGTCTACACTGATAAAGTCAGCCAATAATGGTCAGATTTCTGTTTCTCCGGAATCTTAGAAATAAATTCTCGGGAGAAATTTGTTCAAGGGAGAGAGAAAACAACAACAAAAATCTAGCTGAACCTTAAACTTACACAGATTTATAAATTTCACAAATGCAGCATGGCACTATAAAACTAATTTGATTCCAAGAGGAAAGTGCTAGCATTCCAAGTTACTTGTCACTGCTTGTAATCATATTCTTCTTTTAATTTTTCTCACTTCTCTTTATTTGCATTTCTGTGGGTTCTATGCATTTTCCCCCGCTAAGGGAAAAGGACACAAAAATAATAGCATGAAACTCCTATATTAGTCAGAAAGTGATAAGTGCCACTAGTAAATCCTAGCACTGACTTCATGATATTGGATTGAATGGCCAAACGCAAGGCAGGCATATACTTCAATAGTTCTTCAATCCTTTGGCCATTTATTTCCAAATTGGATCTGCCATTTACATTTAGACTAGGTGCCCATTTTCATTTTTCTTCAAGTGCTCTTAATGGAACAGCCCATATAATATAGTAACTTTGATTTTCCTGAGGATCAATCTTTACTTGTTAGGGAGAAACTTGCCAAACCTACTGCATTCTAAACTATTATGCAAGATCTCATGATAAACCTACACAAGTTGAAATTGTTCTATTTCCTGTAATTTATCTTAACAGTGTTGTGATATAAGTATGGCAGTGTGAAATACTCAGAAAACCCCACTATAAATAGTGCAGTTTTTAAGAAAAACAGTAATCCACTCCTGACCTAGTTCACCATTTCGTATTCATATTGGAACAGTTAAATCATATCAATGAATTTTTTAAAACCAGAAAACACAGTACTTTCCATTATGAAAATCACCCTCACCTTGCTAATTGCCAAATATCAGTGAACTTGTCATTTAGTAGAATATCTATTATGTAGATTTGTAAATGGCAAATTAAGTACCACACAACAAATACAAACAAGGTAATTTAAATTATGAGTTATATGTGTAAAAACAAAGAAAATCTTTGTTTATTCATAGTTTCCAAAATTTTTTGGAAAGGTGGTTGATTTGATGCCCTAAAGCACCCACACATATGACATATTAAAAGTAGAGTCTTGTTCTTCTAGAACACCTGCTTCTGTGATGTAAATTAGCTCATATGGGAACAGTAAATGAAGGGATGATGTCATGATATCATTCTCAGCATGGGCGTGACCTGTACTAACACAACTCTACGGGGCAAGTTGCAGAGGGATATGAGATGGTGCCCGTTCATTCCAAGTTCACTACACTTGATTGACCTTGGGGTCTGTCTTGGAAATGATTTTTGCATGCTCCTTCCCACTCTATGCATTTTCTTTATCTATTAATCTAATTTTGCAGCATTAATCCTTTACATGCTCTTCTAACGAATTCTCTTCACTTTTTATCAAAGACATAAAGTCCTGTACTTACTGTAGTATTTCCTTATTAAGAAGTAATATCTTTGTGCTCTTATTTGTTTTTCTCAGATTAGGATTGTTTTTGTTATTGTTCTGATTACATACTTGCATAGTTTGAGTGGTTTGCCTAACCTTATTTTCCCCATAAGCCCCATTATTTTTACCAAGTAATTCTGCGAGGTTTTTCGGGAACACAAATATTACAGCAGAGTAATATCCATGAACAGTATGTATTGCATTTAGATCATAAGAAGACTCTCATATGACGTTTGCCTTTTCTTCAATTCAAGAATGCTAGTACTTCCCACAAGAATTTGTTTGTCTTTATCTTAGCACTGTAACTATGTAATTTCCCTTTTTACATTAGATGCCTGTAGAGAAATTTGGACTTTACCCTATCTAGCAAGTGTGTGGGACTTAATAATATGCATTTTTGTATCAAAATGCATATCTGTATCATTACTGGCTCCATTTCCTTTGTGTTGATGATAGTGGGTGTTGGTATTTCGTCTTTCTTCTCCTATTCCTTTTATAATTCTGTTGCTTTATATATATCCTTCTAAACTGCCATTAATATTATATAAGGAAAGGAGCGAGGTTTTATACATTCACGTGCATATTTATATATACACACACTCACATGTACATATAAATAACACACACATATGCAGATAGATATACTCTGTATTTAAAATTACTTGGGTATCTAAATGGAATTTGAATGTAAGTAGCAGGTGGAAAGAACCCAAAATAAGTTATTTGGAATTAAACAGAAAAGACCAATTGATTACCTGCCTTTTTACAATATTTCCACTGTTGTTTTGGAATTGTGGAAAGAATGTCTCTATTACCCCACCAGGGTACCATTTGTCATATTGGAATAGAACCAACATTTCCTACAAGGCATTCTGGAATCATTCAGCAGTTAGTGCATTCTCTCCAAGTCCCTAACTTACCCCCAGTGTGTATTAACAGACTGAGGGAACCTGAATCAGCAGGTCATGAATTTTGTACACACACACAGGAAAGAATTGGAGGCACAGAGTGTTCTGGGTGTAAAAAGTAAGATATACCAAGATGTATGATAAAAGAGCTTAAGGAACTTATATCATGTCAGCTAAAGTTCAAAATGCAAAACAGTTGAAGATTGGGTCATTTTGATTAACATGGGATGAGATTGTAAATTTCACATATTTCGTTGATTTGTTGAACAAATGTTTATTGCTTGCTGTAATAATGCATGCATTACTCTGTGCTCCTCACCTAGATTTGCTTTTCCAGGAGATGCACCAGTCCTGCATGTGCTGTGAGTATTGGCTGCTCATAGCTCACAGGTCACCCTTCTCTGGGAATTGCCCTCAGCTGATGGGACCCACCTCTCACGTCAATGACTGACTCACACAGGATGAGAACCTGGTCCACTGGCTTCAAAGTGGGACAACTGCTTGATACAATTCATGCTCCAGAGCTCCCCATGGGATTTGGCTGAGGCTAATTGACCGACAGTCCTGCTTTCCCTGGGACTGCCCTGGCTTTGTACTGAAAGTCTTGGGAAACCCCTCAGTCACAGGCAAATTTGGATGGTTGATTGCTCTAGAACTTTAGCCATATCTTGCTTATTAGCTTCTTCCCCTGCACTGTCCTGTCTCTCACTTCTCTCCAGAGCACCATCTCAACGAAGCACTTGCACAAGGAAGCTCATCCCAGGCTCTGCATCTGGAAAACCCAACCTAAGCTTACTATGTGTCAGGGTCAGTTTGCAGTGCTCAACAGACAGGTGAGGTTACCGCATTATAGAACATACCTTCTATTGATAACATAATTTTAGATACATGTTCCATGTATTAAAACAGAGTGTACCTGGGAACAGGTGGACAATTTTAGGTAGAGTGGTCAGAGGAAAGCCTCCTTGAGGAGCCACAGCTGAGCTTTGACTAAAATGCTGAGAAGATCCAGCTGTGTGAAGACATAGAGGAAGAGTATTTCAGGCAGAGGGGGCAACAGATGCAAATGTCCCGAGGTAGACTATGCTTTGTCTGCATTAGTGGGGAATTCTTCCTCTCCATTCCTGATGTTTCTTTCTTTAAAGGCAGCTTAACTGGTGTAATTTCTGGCATCTCTTTATCCTCAATTCTCTGTGCCCCAGAGTAAGTGCAGGGCCTCCGAGTGGTAAATTGAGGCAGAATATTTGTTCATGTTCAACTCATTTGCACCCTTCCTCTCAGGAGCAAGCTGCATGCCTTAGGGGAGCGGCCTTCGGTTCTGCTCCTCCAGAGGCAGCTTTGCCCTATTGGGAGTGGGGGAAGGGGAAATCCTGCCCTGATGGAGTGTTACCTGTGACTGGGTGGGTTTAATCCACCCAACTTTGGGATTCAGAACCAATAAAACTTCCTAACAGATTCAAACCAAATCCTCCAACCTGGCCTCTACAGCCACTGAGGCGATATTGTCACCTCCACTTACCACTGCATCATTTCACCATTTTGTTCGTGATTTGTTCAGAACCAGGATGGGCAAGGACATGCTCTTTCTTGCCCCCTCTGAGGCCATATTAACTTTTAATTCACCTCACTAAAAATTCTTTAAGATAGTTGCTTGGAAAAGAGAAATTATCAAACATGGCAATTCTCTCCACTGAAAATGTGATAAATGAAGGAGTAGATTTTGAGAAAAGTATCAATGATTTCACTTCCACTAAAGCCAAGAGAGTAAAATTATAATAAATTCTGTGGTTAGCATAAGGAATGTGCCTAAAATTATATTAATGTTACGAGTTTTAATACACCTAACTTTCAGTTATTCAATGTATTTTCAACCACTTTCATGTTTGGGGAAAAATAAGTATTAAACAGTATATAAAATTGCGTATATGGGTGCTTATTTTGCCTTTTGCCTCAGGCTCCAGTATGGCTTGGCAGGGCACTGCTCGTCACTTAACATTTTGACATTGTGTTCTTTGTTGATATTTTTGCATTAATTTTTACTTTTTTAAATATCGTATTACAGTATTATTTCTCTTGATTACTGAGTTTTTGTGGCCCCCTTAAATTCTGTGCTTGAGAAAAGTGCCTTACTGGGGCACAAAATTTAAGACAGGGGCTGGGGGTGGGGTGAGTGCTGGGGGTGAGGGACAAAAATTTAAGGTAGTGCTTCATTTGCCTCACTGGAATCCTAGCCCCACACATTAGTATATTCTAGAAACAGGAAGAAAAACATGTAAGCTGTGTTTAGTGAGTCATGTCAGGAAAAGATAGAAGAGTCAGAGAGGTGGATAAGAAGTAGACCATGTAGGTCCTTTTAGGTAAGAGTCGAAATAGAGTTTTTATCCTACGAATGGAAACTAGTGGCTAGTCCTTCCTCCCCAGGCCCACCTGCCACAATAGCACCAAATATGACTTTGACTTTAAAGTAATCTCTGTTCTTAGCAAAATCTATTCAAAAATTAGTGTTTCAGTTTCCCCAGTGCCCAGTGAAGGAGTTGATACAAAAGTTCTCTAATTTATTTTCTACCCTAAACCTCTATAGTTATCCACAACATCTACCAGCAAAGTCATCCTTTCCGTGATGCTTGATGATTTAAAGAGCTGTCTTATATCAATAAAATGCATATATGATTTTGAACACTGCTAACAATACAGAAAAGTACAAAAAGACATTAAAAATCCAAAGAAGATACCAGGCACCAAGAAGTTAAATACTGGTGAGAGAAGAAAAAGCAGAGCAACTCTTGGATTATTTTCAGAAAAAGATAATTTTCTTCCCAAATTGCAAAATCAATGATGTCTCTCTGCCCCAAAATCAGCCCTATGTGATGGCATAAATACCTTCTCATAAATAATTATTCAGGAAATATAGCCATAGAGCAATACTTGATTTCCTCTATATTATTAAGGAATAAGATATTGAAACTTAATTCTTACCATATTAATATTTTAGTAAAATTCATGGAAATATCTCTAATATTTTCATTCATCTTCTTATATTTTTGAACACCCATGGAACAGAATTCAAACTTTTGTTGATGTCTCTGGGGAATCTCAAAATTAAATGCCCATGGGATTAAGCAAGTAACATAAATATATGCTTTGTGAAAAAGGTGAGAGGGAGTAGGGGGGACTGTTGCAAAAATGGAGAGTATTCATTTCCTTTTTAAAGGGTGCTGCTCAAAATTATTTTACAGAAAAGTTAAGAGTTTTCACAATAAAATCCAGTCTTGGGGCTGGCCTGGTGGCATAATGGTTAAATTCGTGTGCCCAGGGTTCAAGGGTTCAGATCCTGGACACAGACCTACACACTGCTCATCAAGACATGCTGTGGTAGCATCTCACATACAAAATAGAGGAAGATGGGCACAGCTGTTAGCTCAGGGCCAATCTTCCTCACCAAAAAAAAAAGAAAGAAAAAGAAAAAAGAAATCCAGTCTTCCTATTTGTTGATGTTGACAACTCATTTTTTAATGCAGCACAAGCCCAATAAAACCTATCTTTCGGAGTATTTACAACTGCTGCTGAGGGTTATCATTCTGAACGTGCTTTCAAAGGGATGCAAAGGCACAAAGAATTAATTGCCTCTAATAGCTCTGCTCTTTCCACTTCACTCCTATTTCTTACATGCTTCTCAATATCTGTTGTAAACGGAAAAGCAAGTAAGGGAGCTTGTTAAACAGTGGCCTTTATTTTTACCAAAATCTTAATTGAATATACTTGGGTTGCAGGCAAAGACTGGCTTCGGAACTCTCATGTGAAGGAAAGTGCATGGTCCTAGTAACTGCTGTTTCCTTCCCCATTCAAAGAGGTGTTTTTACCTGTTCCTCGACATTCATCTCTGCATTGGATTTTCTGTGATTATCACCCTAGTGACCCAAATCAAGGCCACCTTCTCCTGTGTGCTAGCCTTCCCTGCCCCCAGCAACCAGAGAGATCTTCTTCAAACACGAATTAGTCATAGTTCTTAGTTGCAAGCAAGATACCAACTCAAGCAAAAAAAATAATAATGATTAGAAGGATGTTGAGGAGCTCATCAGATTGACAGAAAGGTTGGGGAGCCGGGGTGGAGAAATGGAGCAGAAACAAGGAAAGACAAGCCACAAGGCTCATTGCCAAGGCCACGCACAGGAGTAGCCGTGTGATCAGGGCTACGCTGTTGGAAGTAATTCCTTGCTGTCCCGTGCCCCTTTCCTCTTCTCCAGGGCCAAAGTCCTGGGAAGGAGCATGGGACTGGCCAAGCTGTGATCCTGTGCCTCACGCCTCTAGCTGACAGTGGATGGAGAGGGCAAGGACTCTGCGGGGGAGGCCAGCAGGTGGTGAGCACTGATCACCAAGATCCACACAGGAAGGTAGATGAGATGTGGGCAGCCAAAATATGACAAATATCTATTAAATCACTTTGCTACATAAAACTTTTCCACGATTTTCCTTGTCTTTAAGAATAAAATCCAAACTCTTAACCAAAGTCCTGCAAGAAATGGCCTCTTGAGGTTCTCGAAGCTACACCAGTTCCCTCCCATCTGGGGGCCTTTATGCACTGCCTTTCCCACTGCCTGACATTATCTTACCACTCCTGCCCACCATTCCGATACCTGCATCCACATTACTTTGGGCTCAGCTTCAGTATCACCGCTTTATGGAGGTCTTTCCAAACCATGCCATTATAAAATGCCACCATACTCTCTAGCAGGCTCATACGCTTCCTTCATATTTCTTACAACAGTCTGGCAATATGTTCGTGTCTGTTTACGTAGTGTTTGTTGACTTGTATGCTATCTCTATTCCCTCATAGCCTGCAATCTCAGTGAGACGACAGTGGACCTTTCAGGTTTTGTTTTTTCTCTAGCACCTAGTGTGGGACTAGGCACGGAAAAGATGCTCAGTAGCTATTAGTTGAACACATAAAAGAATGCAGTCTTTCAGAAGAATTGCTGAAGGAAAGGTATGGCATTTATGTAGACCAAGGTTTCAAACTGTGTTCTGAGAGTGGCTCATGGCTTGCATCGGAAGGGGAAGAGAACAGGCAAAGCTTCCTGGACCCCAATCCCACCTCAGACAGAACATCTCCTATTATATGTCTTTTACAATTTAGACTTCTAGGCAAGATTTCACTTAAAGGATTTGCATCTAAATGAAATTTGACAGTGACGATTTAATTGGAAGAAAGGAAAATTATTAAAACAGGTTAGTACTTTGATAATTCTGATAAATATTCTAGGTGATGATGAATAACGCTTAGAGATCATGATCATTCAAATTGACCTGTATCTTTTCTAAATCTTTTCCAAAAATGCTTTACACTTTATTCTCGGAAAATCCTTACTCACGTTGACCTAAGTTTGAATCTGTTTATAATGTTTCTACGTATGTTAGTCTTTAACTCTACAATGGTTTATGACTGTCTGGTGAAGTTTTGTGCCCTAGGAAAAAATTAAAAATTCTAAACTTTATATATTACAAAGCTATAGTAATTAAAACAGTATAGCATTGGGATAAAAACAGATACATAGATCAATGGAACAGAGAAAGACAAATGCCACATGATCTCTCTTATGTGTGAAATCTACAAAAACCCCAACAAGTTCATAGATAAAGAGAACAGATTGGTGGCTGCCAGAGGTGGAGGTTGTGGGGGGTGGGAGAAATGGATGAAGGGGGTGAAAAGGTTAAAAACATTAATTAACTTAAAAAAATTTATTGGTGCTTTCCAAGTAGAAGGCAGGCTCCATGCAAGTAGGAAGCAGGTTCATTTTGTTCACTCCAGTATCTCCTGTCTTTGAAACAGTGAAGGCCTCATAGAATGTAGTTCACAAATATTTGATGAACAAGAGCTTGAAAGGGGTGAAGAGGGTGGCAGTGGTGGCCTGGCACAGAGCCTCAGAGACCAAGTGAGGTAACGATGGACATCCAAACAGGGAGGGCAGTGATGGAAGACCAGTTACAGAGAGGGGATAGTAATCCAATGAATAAAAATATTAAGGATAACACTAGCCAGTTTTTTCGCTGTTGGAGAAAGGGGTCACACATCTGTAAAGGGAGAAAAGTAGATCGAACCATACATATATATAGTATATATTCCCTAGCTCTGTCCTCTGAAAGGAACAGGAAGTGTTGACAATTCAAAAGCAATCAGCACATCTAGTGCCCAAATCTTAGTTTCTAAATATCATTCTCTACTAAAAGGACGCTAAGTGTGTTGGAGTAAAGCCTGATTCAAGGGCTGGGGCAGGAGAAGAGCTACATGAGCCTAGGTCACTTTGTGCCAGAAATCAAAAAGTGCTCAGAGAAGAGTAAAGACATGAGAAAAGAAACCAAAGTCAGCTTGAAAGCATTCCCACTGGTCACATCTGGTGCAACTTAATTATCAAAATGAATAATCATAATAACAGATTATACCTATTGAATAAAATAGGAATCCATGAGATTGCATTAATATAAACATGGGAAAATAGAAATCTTTTTCTTGTAAGAATATCAGCTAACAAATGTAGAGAGAATGATGAAATTAGACAATCTCCATTTGGCAACCATCACAAATAATTTAGCCAAGGCGTATCAATGGATATAGAAATCGTCAGTAAAAGTTTGATGAGAATGGATGTTTATATAGTCTCAAAGGACCTCCCCACAAAATACACATTAATTACAAAGGGGAAAGAGGAACTTTCTATTGGAAAAACCTGGAAGTGATCAAAGTGTACATCAAGATCAGTGGGACAGATGGCAGTCGTGCACCACTTGATGGGATGTAGTGAGAAGTACACAGCCATCACACCTGTGTCATCACGTTGTGACATTCTTGACCAATATTCTCAACTTCAATCCAATTATGAAGAAGGATCAGGTGAACCTAAATGGAAAGACATTCTAAAAAATGGTTGATCTGTAAAGTTTCAAATTGTCAAATCAATGTCATGAAAGTCAAGGAAAGACTGAGGAGATAGTCCAGACTGAAGGAGACGAAAGAGACATGACATCTCAGTACAATATATGGTCCTGGGTTGGATTCTTTTGCTATAAACGACCTTATTGGAACAACTGAAGAAATTCGAATGGGGTGCCTACATAGGATGGTAGTAATATGTCAATGTTAATGACCTGAATTTGATGGCTGTATTGTGGTTATGTAGAATAATGCCCTCATTTGTAGGAACGCACACTAAAATATTAGGTGGTGATGGGGCATCATGTCAGCAACTTACTCTCAAATGATTTAGAGGAAGAAAATTTCTTTGAATAAGGCTTTTCTGTAAGCTTGAAATTATTTCTAAATAAAAAGTAAGTCTACTGATACTGCCCTACATTCTGTGAACAATATAGCCATTATATTGGTCAATAAAAATCAAGACAAATGAAAACAATATAGGATTGTTTCAACACGGGGAACAAGAGACTTCTTAGTTGACCAGCTATTTATCCTTTCGCCTTAAAAATCAGCCTCTCATTTAGCAAATGTTTATGGACCATGTCCTATGTGCTGCTCACTGTTCCAAAGATGAACAAAATGAACCAGGTTCCTGCTCGCATGGAGCCTGCCTTTTCATTGGAAAGTGAAACATTGCATACATTTCTATCAGGGAGTGTGGAGAGAGAATGAGTCTGTGTGTTTTCTTGAGTATTATGAGAGTCTGTGGAAGAAGTCACACATAATCTTGAATAAAAATGAATAAGAAAATGTGTATTTTCCCTTCTCCTCTAACCACTTCTATTTTCTTATTGTGTCACCCACTTTTCACATTCTGTTAATAGCATTCCAGTAATTCAACAACTAAATACAAAACATAAAGGAAAAAATGCCCTGACATGTTCTTGAATTTTTTTTTTTTTTTTTTTTTTTTGGTGAGGAAGACCAGCCCTGAGCTAACATCTGTAGCTAATCCTCCTCTTTTTGCTGAGGAAGACTGGCCCTGGGCTAACATCCGTGCCCATCCTCCTCTACTTTATATGGGACGCCGCCACGGCATGGCTGACAAGCAGTGCGTCTGTGGGCGCCCGGGATCCGAACCGGCGAACCCCGGGCTGCCAGGCGCGGACTAAACCGCTGCGCCCCCGGGCCGGCCCTTGAATTTTGTTTTAATGTAGATAAATCTTTGATCGTTTTAGGTTGGTTTGGAGAAAGTCCTTATGTGGAGAAGTTGCCAACCCAGAAAACTGTCTCTGTGTCCACTTTCTATGATGCCTAGGAAAAAAATCAGACAATGGAAAGTATATTTAATTAGTTTTTCTTCCAAGTAAGGAGAGAATACAAAGCAAAGAAATGGGCCTTATGTCCTTTTGCTATTTTTGGTGGAGATAAGGCATCGTAGGGAAGGTGACATTACAGAAGTGGGAAGTCCTTTGAGAAAAGCGATAACACAGCTTCATAAGAATGACAAGTTACAAATGAAGCGACACAATCTCGGGAACTATTCTGAGCTCCACGTACAAAGTAATGCACCTTATGATACTGATTGCACACGTCATGATATATATTTATCCATTTTGTTCCAGCATTTTGTTTTGCTTTGTTTTGTTTTTAAGGAATAAAACAACACAGTCTTTATTCATTGCATTCTAAGAAGGAAATTCCAAGACCACAACACCCAAAAAGGGCACTAGGCTTCTTTTTGTTAAGTTTTAACTAATCTGATTTTCATGGTTTTCTGATTACAAAATTAATACATGTTCATTACAGAAAACTTGGAAAATACTAAAAACCATTATAGGGAAAGGAAATATTAATCCATACTATCACTCTAACACCGTTAACATTTTAGTATATACTTGTCTATCATATACAAACACATACACCACACGATACACGTATTTATTGTATATATGTGTATGTATGTGTATATGTGTGTGTCTATTATAAAATTTGATTCATCAAATTATGATCACACTCTTGTATACACTGTTTGTCCATGTGCTTTTTAAAGTACAGAGTAGTTCATTGAATAGACGTACCATAATTATTTCAACTAAGCCTCTACATTTTAAACATTAAAACTGTTTGAAAGTTTCTTATTGTAAATAATGTTGTAATAAATACATTGATATATAATAATTGAGAGCATCATTGTTTACTATTTTATGATAAATTCATTAAAATGGAATTGCTGAGTCATAGGGTAGATTTCTTTTCTTGTGTATATTTCTCCAGTTTATTTCCCATTTCAATTTTATATAATGAGAAAGGAGTAAGTAGAATGTGAGTATTTTGGAATTGTGGGTAATTTCAAAGTGTCTGCTCATCATCTATTCCTCAATGACCAAGTGCAAAGTTATGGAAAGACCATAAGTTTCACAACTACTACGGAGACGTAAAAAAATGTCTACTTAGAGGAGAAAACCTAAAAAAAATGAGAGATGAATTTTAACTTCTCTGTGGTGAATTCTGTATAGGGCAAGTGTTTGCAGGAGTTTTAGGGAATGGAATGAGAAAGGATGGAAACCATCAGCTAAGTGCTGACCATCACATGACATAGATTAAAAACAAAATGACAGTAGCATTTTAAGACTTACTAGGCATGAATTGATATATTTAGGTGGAAAACAATTCGATTTTACTGACCAGATCCATTTTCAAAATGAAATAAATATCAAATATCAATCATATTTAAGTTCTTAAGAAGTCTCCTTTCTAGACTTTTTTAAAAGGTTTGGGTCTCATTTCACAGAGTTTTTAAAGACATTTTTAGAGTAATTTTAGGTTTACAACAAGATTGAGAGGGAAGTACAGAGATTTCCCATATACACCCTGCCCCACACACATGCATAGCCTTCTCCATTATCAACATCACTCACCAGAATGGTACATTTTTTACCAGGGATGCACCTACATTGACACAGCATAATCACCGAAAGTCCATAGTTTACTTTAGGGTTCACTCTTGGTGTTGTACATTCTTTGGATATGGGCAAATTTATGACAAGTATCTATCATTATAATGTCATACACAGTATTTTCACTGTCCTGAAACTCCTCTGTTCCTTGCCTATTCATCTTTCCC
Organism: Tapirus indicus; assembly: GCA_031878705.1. Lineage (NCBI taxonomy): Eukaryota > Metazoa > Chordata > Mammalia > Perissodactyla > Tapiridae > Tapirus > Tapirus indicus. Next base: position 49,654,576 of record CM062929.1, read on the forward strand.
TCCACCCTCACATCTGGCAACAACTGTCATCCCTCTCCCCACCAATCCACGACATTAGTGGGGTAGGTCGCCAGCCACCACATTTGCTATCTAGAGTTCTGTTCCCTCATTGTAGGCCATGGACCTTGAATGGAGACCCGGGCCAAGCTAGATCTACCTGAGTCACTTCTCCAAGAATTTGGATTTAGGACCAAAATTCCATGCTCAGACTTGAGCATGGTTTCTTGAACAGAGAAGATATAACATTCGGGAGATTCAAGGCAGCCCTCCCTGTTCTGCCCTATAGCCAGGGCAGCAGCTGGAGAGCAGAGCCTTGGCCAGAGAGCAGAGGGAAGCAGACATGTGGTGGACACAGCCAGCATCACATGGCCTGAATCTAGTGTCTGCTTCTGTTATTACACCTGTGGCCACAAGAAAAAAATCCTGAATCCTGAAGGCCATGCCTGTGATTGTACATTTGTGTTTCTGTATGTACATCCTTGTCACTCTTACTGCTCTACCCTCTATAATTAGTGATGAGATTTTTTAAATTAATAAAAGCATTTTCAAAATGGTATACACACACATTCCTATGTATGCATATATATGATGTACATATCATAGATAGATAGATGAAAGAGAGAATATCGCTTCATCATCCCAATGTTGGATTGTACATCTAACAGTGAGGGGGTAAAGCATCTGAAACAAATGGGCATCTCGGATGTAACCTCACATAGGAAGGTAAGGGCAACCTGGGAGAGCATTGGAGCACTGGCTTCTATCTGTATGACCATCAAGTCCTGGCGTCCTTCTGATCTGCCCTGACAACATTACCATGATGGGGCAGAAGACAGAGGAACATGGAGCATGGAGCAAGTCAGATGGCACACTGACTGGTCTGACCAGTGACTGCCCAGGCTGCATGCTGGCCGTGCATACCAGGTGTGGTGGAACCAGGACATTCCTGGGGAATATCACCTGCGTCCCTTCTTTCTCGTCCTCAGAGAGAGCCCTAAGACCCAGATTGCCATCTTTAGGTGCAAGGCAGGCAGTGCAAAAACCAGTGAAGCAGACTGGACGCCATAGACAAATTATGCTGTTTCCCGTTAATCTTAGCACATGTGATTCACCTGTAGTTGTATCTTTCAATTTCCTATATTTGCCAGAGACATTGGTACCAAAGGAATTAAAATTTCCTCTTCACTTTAATGTGCAGAAACAACAGTTCAGGAACAAGGATAAATAGCAACTGGCACTGGGCCTCAGTGTTGGGAGTAATGGAGGCAGTGGTGGGGGCTGTGGTGGTCAGGAAAGTATATAATCCATTTAAACAGGAAAAGTCCTAATAAAGTGTCTGCAATTTTTGCCATCAGGAAATGTAGCATCAGTATTACCTATCTTCCAATTTTTTTCCTTTTTTCTTTGTTGAGGAAGATTGACCCTGAGCTAACATCTGTGCCCATCTTCCTCTATTTTGTATATGGGACGCCACCACAGCAAAGCTTTAGGAGCGGTGTATAGTCTCACCCCCAGGATCCAAACCCATGAACCCCAGGCCGCTGAAGTGGAGCTTGAGAACTTAACCACTATGCCACCCGGCTGGCCCCTTCCTTTTCTTTTTTAACAGCATTATTAAGACTTAATTCACATAGCATAAAATTCACCTGTTTAAAGTATACAAGTCAGTGGTTTTTAGTATACTTAGAGAGTTATGCAACTACCACCATAATCTAAATTTAGAACATTCTCACCATCCCCCAAAAGAAACCCCACTCCCATTAGCAGTCACTTTCATGTCCCCTTCCCTCCCTTCCTGCCAACCACTGATCTATTTTCTGTCTCTATAGATTTGCCTATTCTGGACCTTTTATATAAATGGAATTGTATATTATGTGTTTTTCTGAGGCTGACTTCTTTCACTTAGCATAATGTGTTTGAAGTGCATCCGTATTGTAGCAGCTCTCAGTATTTTAAGAGCAGCCAGCAACACAGATTTTTATGTGAACTCTGTGCATTGGTAAATGACGGCCACTCATTTAAAAACACAGCATAGTCAAAATAAGATACGTGAAAGCTGATCTGGTTTTTAGGCCACTATTTTGCAAACTCTGCTGAGAATATAGACATTATAGACAAACACTGAAGAACCACTGAAGTCAGAGGCCATTTGCTTCTGTGCCCCAGTGAATGGACACCCAAGGGCAGGATGGTGGGAGGGGTCTGTCCTGGATGTAGGTTACAAGGACACACATTGGTCATGGAGAATTTTTAAATGATAATAAATGATTGAAAGTTGGCCAGCTTCCTATCACCATACCGACAATTCTAAACAATATGAGTTACAAAAATAATCTTTCCCCCAAAACATATTTTGTTTATCTTAGTTCTCATCAATTGCTCTGATTACCACTGAGTTTTAATAAAGTATAATAGCTTCAGATTAGCACATTGTCTTTGCTTTTCCTTTCATAAGCACTGTTTTGTACATGGCAGTTTATTTGGGAACTTCCAGTTATGTTGGCCCTGCACAGAAGCGGACTTAGCCACGTGCATCTATTTCAAGAATAAACTCTTAAAAGTTTGGAATCCTTCAAGACTGCCTCAGGCACGGCTTGTCTCCTCAGCCCCTGTGGAACTACCTAGTTTTGCATTTAAACAGTAGATGTGAACTAAACACACAGACTGCCCAGGGATTATAATAAAGCAAAAACGAAACAAGGAATACTTCAAGTCGGTCCTTTTATGTGACTACTTGGAGGTTTTGTGCCTAAAATTTTTAAAACTTGCATAATACACAGAAGCCACAATGTTATTATTTGTTACTGCAAAAGACAAATATGTAGGTATAGATTTCCCCTTTAAAAAATGTATTGATGTAATTAAAAATTATTACTATGTGACTGTTTTCCTTTTTTTATAGTTATTTTACTATATATACTTTACTTATTTTTCTTCTGGCATGTTTATATGTAGAAAACATAATAAAAGAAAAATTGCATTTTATAAAGTAAAAAATGGCACACCAATGGTAAATATATTTCTTCATTCATTTGACAAATAATTTTAAGAACTGATTGTATATTAAACAGTTTTCCAGTTATCTATGGCTGCATAACAAACTGCCCCAAAATTCAGTAGTTTAGTGGTTTTGTTTTATAAGATGGAAGAAACGCCAGCATGTGTGTATGCTGAGAACTGACCAGAGAAGGGAGAAAAAACACTGATGTAGGAGGAAATTGGAAAACTTTTTGGACAGATGTCACTGAAATAAGAGCAAGGATAAAATGGACTGTACACATGGTGGGGTGTGTTCTGAGCTGGCAGACCAGACGGCCACTCTGCTCTTAGATCTGCACTGGGAGTGCCTGGCCTGGGCCTCGTGGTTTGAGACACTGCTGGCCCTCCTCTCCAGACATGCCCCCCAGGAACCAGTGCCCCCTTCCATAATGCATTACATGTAACCAGGATCCTGGACGTCTCTGCCTGCATCCACTAATGGCCTGCATCCACTTCCAGGACCTAAAATATCCTCTTCCTAAGTCAGCTTTCCTGAGGATGGACCACACCTCTGTGCGCTGCTCTTTGCTTGGGAGAGGAGAATGTAACTTGAAAAAGAAGGGATCGGGACCTGAGCTAGAATCTCCAAATACACTTTTCTCCAAGCTTTCCAAATATTAACTGCAGGATTGCCAGACCATTCTTCAGCAGTGTGTGGATGAAAGGTAGAGTATACGATTACAGAGGCACTGCTACTGGAGTGTGAAAGCTCTCTTATGATTGCTATTTTATCAATAAAATAAAAAGCAACATCGTCAGCGAAGTTTGGGAGGGAGGGCAAGGTTTACAAGTTTGAGAGAAAAGGAGAAGGTCCAAGGAGAGCGGGGAGTAATTGGACTAAGGAAAAGTTGTTGGTCAGCAACTCAGAGGGCCCACTTGAGGTTACTAATTACGTATTTTAGGTCAGATTAGTTAGCGGACTGTGTTTAGGCATAAAATAGCAAAATCTGGATTTAAGCTATGATGGGATTTTCTGTGATGAGGATGATGAAGGCCAAGAAAGTTGAGGACATATATGAAGGAAGATCATAACAATGGACTTTGGCATCTCAGCCAGGTAAGAAATGAAACAAAGATTTGAGAAGTTAAGGGACTGTCAGCGGTGATTAGTTCAATGGTGTGCAGGTCCTGGTGGGGCTGAAGAGTTGTTGGAAGCAGAGAATAAAGGAGAGTGACGTGGGAATGTAGAGGTGGCGATTGGAGAGTGGGATTCACGAAACTGAGAATAAAGTGGCATTCTGTTTACTGGTAATGACAAAGTCTAGAGTAAAATATGATCAGGAAACAGGAGTCTGAAGACTTTCAAAGGAGAGTCCATGGCACTGAGAGTTCAGGTGGTGGATGTTTTATTTACACGAATATTGAAATTACCAAGAATCATGAAATAACAGCTAAGCTAACTAAGTGAAAAAGAAGGTGCACAACAGAGTATAGGAAACCCTCATTCAAGCAAAAAATGACAGATGTGCTATACACCTGTCTAAACATAGTCTTTATACATCTGAATATGTAGTCTATACACATGCTTGTATGTACATTATAGACTAATCCCAGGAGGAGACACAAGAAATCATACCCATCATCAACTCTGATGATGGAGTCTGGGGAACTGGAGGTTCAAGGGTAGGGGTAGTCTTATTTTTCAGAACATAACCTCTTGCATTTTCAGAATGTTTTATAAAGTATCTGCATTATTTCTTAGTTCAAAAATGAAAGAAAACAGTTAGTTAATAAAACCCAAAAATATTGTTGATCTTAGCTGGCCTTATTCAGCTGGACAGCTTTCCTTACCACTCTCAAAGTCCTTACCTCTCTCAAGAAGTACTAGCCCTTCAAGTGGAGCCAAGTTTTGAGAATAAAATTCTCAGAGCAATCAAGACAATTAAGATGTATTTAAATAACTCAGGGTTGGGGAAAAATGGATTTTTCTTCCTGCTGGCAATGTGAACAATGAAAGTCCTATCCTCTAACCAACTTACTTGAGAAAGCCTGTGTCTTGATCGAAGACCAAATGATTGCAATTTAGCCACCCAGTGTCTTCTTGTTGATTTAATTAACATAATGCTCCCTTAACAAAATGAAACATTATTAAGCTGCATTGATGAAATGCAGGCCAAACCCTCACAGAAAGGCTGCCAAAGAACTTGGACTTGGAAGATATTTTCCCATTTCACACTGTTTCACAGAAGAACAGCTCAAATGGGAGCTCTAGGACTCTCACCGTTTTACTACTTGGGGATACCCCTCCAGAAAGGTGAAAGGGTGCAGTACAGCCCATAGGAGGAGACTCACGCTGAAGTAGACAATGGAAATCCCACTCAAAATTTCCCTCGCCTCTGGGGACAACTCACTGCATAAGCTTCACTTGACTTAGAGCAACCCCTTTGAGAATTTACAGGGCAATTATCATTCCTAGGTATTAGATCAAGTCTACAAATTAAAATGGTTAAGGTAGCTTTCCCCATCTCATCTCCAGCACATCTCTCTCTGAATGGTAGAGAACAACACTCCCTCCTGTTTTGAACTTGGTCAGTTTAGAAAAAGGAGTTTAGAGAAAGTGTGAGCAGGGGTTATTCATATGAGGACAGTGACCCAGTGATGTCAGGTAATTTTTGTGAATGAATGGGGCAAGTGTAAACTTACTCATCCACTTCTCTCTATTTCCACCATCACCGTCCTACCCCCAAAGACGTGGAGGCGACTCTCACAAGCTGGAGAGCTCATGCCTCGTCAAAAGGGGCAGCCACTGTGTGCCTGTTGCTATGCATTACAGAGTAGCCACACACACACACACACACACACACACACACACAGCTCCTGGTGCCAGACTCCCCACCTGGCTCTGCCCCTTGGGTCTTGGGCAGTTCCCCAAGACAGTATAACCTATCCTTCTCCCAGGAGCTAGTGTGACTTTTTAGAATGTCAAAGTCTCCATAACCAATCTCATGCCCAGATTTTTATTGGTTTCCCATTGCTCCTAAAGTAAATTTCATACTCTGTAGTATGGCCTTCAAGTTCAGCAGAGCCTGGCCCTGCCTATTTCTCCAACTTCATCCTCAGGTACTCTCTCCTCTCTCACTACACTTCAGCCACGACAGCCTTTCATCCCATGTCAAACTCTTTCCCACCTCCAGAGTTTGCACATGCTGTTCCTTTTTGGGGAATGTTCTTCCAAACAAAATCACAATCTCAAGCTGACAAATTCTTACCCATCCTTCAGTTTCAACTTAAAATTTCTTCATCAAAGGCCCTTTCCCCCAACCCCCATCCTCAGGCAGGTGCCACCATTATTCTCTCTCTCAGAGCACAGTGTCTTGACCTAGTAGTGCTTTCCACAATTTGGATGTTAATTCATTTGATGTCCACACCTCTCACTAAAGCATAAGCTCTATTAAGCCACCTGATATCTCTGTTTTGCTCACTCTCAAGTCCAAAGATAGTGCCTGATATGTAGTAGGTACTCAATAAATAGTTGATGAATATATGACCAACAAGAATTCATGGAGCACTTTCTACGTGCCAGGAAATCAAAAATGAATCAGACACGTGTCCTGATCTCTTAGACCATAAGCAGCTAGGAAGTAGGGATCATATTGCTATTTGTTTTAGGCTATCTGGTTTAAAAAACTGCTGAAAGCCTGTCATTTCAATTCTGTGAACCAATACACAAGGCAGAGAAAATTAATCCAAGCCCATGAGCGTGATTTCAGAGTGAATGAAGGAGAATTTTTTCTTTCCCACATATGCCTCTAGCCTGAGATGGCCAACACTTGGCATGAGTGTGCTGATTCTCCTCCCTACTCCCAATGCCAGACCTAATTAATTGATTACAGCATTCTCTGAGCTGGAAATTAACTTCTGATTCCTTTTCAACGCAGTCCAGGCAGCCACCACCAACTGATCGTAGTTGGCATGAGAAATGGACTATGTTTTCCATCCCCCTTTCTAGTCCTTCACCCCCAGGGAAAATAGCCGTGGTGAGAACTGACAGTTGCTTCAAGTGAAATGTCATCCTCCTCCCACCTCTGACGTTCAGCTTGGCACATCACCTTAGAATGAACTTTCTGTGGCAGCACACTGCAGTGAGTCACTCAGTTCCAACTCTGCCCCATCCCTAAGCATGTTCAAATACCCTCTTCAGGTGGATTGCTCCCTCAGTCTATTTGTTGACTCTCTTGAGTCTTTCTTGAGAATTTTGAGAAAGATGGACAACATTTTTCCCAAAAAAATTATTTTAAAAAGTAATTCTCATGTTTTTATTAGACACAGGAAGGCCGGGTCTTAAAAGGATGGCTCATCCCTTAATTTTCAATTCTAGGAAGGCAACCACAATTTCAGCTTGTTTATGATGCACATCAATTCATAAGTCTTCATCATTTTAAATTACTTATTCATGAACCTAATTATTCCCTAACACAAATGTGTGTAACTCGGCTCAGTATGCATCCTTCACTGAAGGATTTCAAGGCCATTAACTGAGAATCCATAGAAAAATTAAGTCTGTACTCTGACTTCATGCATTTCTTTTGTATCAGTCCTTAAATTGTAAAGTAGCACATCTAACCATAATCCAGTTGTGTGTGTGTGCGTGTGCTCTTTGTTTAGATGTAAACCCGAAGCTATAACTTATGGAGATTTGCAGTTCTTCGTAGTGTAGTCAAATAAATAAAAAGTAAGTTAATATTTAATGGATTGTTAAAAAGCTTTTTTCCAAAGAAATCAACTTTTCCCATTAAATATGAAATAAAATATTAAAATAAATTAAAGTGTTGGCTATAAATAAGGATTCTTCAAAGGCTAGGTCATGGCTCCTAAATTGTGAGGAGATACTATGATGCATCTACAAAAATGTAAATTATATAATTATAATAGTAATAATAGCAGATTTATCATGTTTAGTAGGTGCTTACTAGCACCATGTTAAGCATTTCACATATATTAAATCATTTTATCCTTAGAACAATTACATAATTATCCCCATTTTGTCCGTGAATAAACAGAGGCACAAAGAAGTTCAGTAATTTGCCCAAAGCCTCCCCGCTAGCAGGATTCACAGCCCGCAGACCCCTGCCCAAGATCACGCAGTCGGTAGATTCTGGCTCCAGAGTTCATGCTTTCAATCCCGATATTGTACTGCCTCTAGTATTCAGCGTAACTCTTTTTTTTTAAAGTAGCAATCCCCTAAGCATCATTACCCTCTTTACCCTAGTCCTTTCTTATCCCTTCTATCAACAAAGACCAACAGAGTTCTTGCATGCAAGCACTGATTGAGCAGTTCCTTATTTCATTTTTCACTTTGGAATCCTCAATTCTACACCTTTTGATATCTACAGATTCTAAAAATGTGCTGTCTGTTGGTTCCTCTAGGTATCTTTTCACCCACTGGGGACACTCTCTGATGTCACAGGATATTTGACACATGGCCTGAGTGAACTCCCCAGGACCAAGGTCCCCCTTACTTTGTCTATTGTGGGTAGTAAGGGTTCCACCATTTTTCAGGGTCAAGTCAGCTGAGCTGAACAGAGAATTCCATCCAAAGGAAATTAATGTGAGTTATTAACAAGCAACATTCTTCCAGCAAATCAAAGTTGCCAACCAGGCAGGCAGTTACGTGGTCCACAGGAGAGAGAATCTCACCTTTCAAAAGTTCCCTGCCAATGATTTTGCAATGAATTGCCCTAGCTGGGGTAGAAATCCTTTTGGGGGAGGTAAGCAGTGGGTGCTAAGACAACTTAAGGTGAGAAAATCTCAATTATTTTGTAATTGCAATGTGAGCGCCTCTGTTCACAAATTTCTAGACTCATTTCTTGCTAAGGGTAAAAATGAACTCCATTAAAAAATAAGAACATGGGGAAAATGTGGGATAAGATGAAAAATACAGAAATAGTAGATGCTTAAGAAGATGAGAGCAGCATCCTGAAAGTTAGAAATTAAAATAAATACGAGATAAAACCTGAAATATTTAAACCGAGAGATGTAAAAGAATAAAAACAACAGAAGACAGTAATATTAATCCCGGTGATAGAAATCCTCAAGTCTATGATTAGGATTTAGAGAACAAGATAGAACAAATTACTTACTTAGAAGAGTATGTTAAGAGGCTACGAACTAACAAGATAAGAAATGAAAATATGAAAGTGAAGAGAAGTAAAATTGAGATATTCTATGAAAAAAGATTTAACAAGTAGGCTAAACTGAGTCAAAGATGAACAAGACAATTCCTGGGATACACGTAGAACAGTGGTTCTTATACTTGAGAGAATGTCAGAATCACCTAAAAACCCAGATCGTTGGGCTTCATTCCAAAGTTTCTAAATCAATAGGCCTGTTTTGGAGCTTGAGAATCTGCATTTCTACCAACTTTTCAGGTGATGCTAATGCTGCTGCTGCTGCTGGTCCGGAAACCTCACTTGGAGACTCACTGCCCCAGAGAATCTCTAAAACTTACCTGCATAAGCATATTTGCAACAGCAGTTCTCATAAAGTAGAAAGGCATACACACCTCTACTATCTATTGAAAAGACACTGGACAAAAATAATATTGTGGTATAGTTGCCCAGTGGAATTTCATACACCGATGAAAATGAATGAACTGCAGCTACACACAACGAAATAGATGAGTCTTAGAAATAGCAAGTCACAGATGACTACACTTTGAACAATACTATTTTTAAAGCTCAAAAACAAACAAAAGTTATTTAAGGATGCATGCATATGTGGTAGAAATAGTTTGTTAAATGTAAGAGAGTAATCAATTTACCACTCAGATAGATACAGGAGAACAGGACTGGGAAGGAGGGCTGGTGGATTGATCTACATCCATTGTGTCGTAGTGCCTAGTTTGGGCAGTGAATTCACAGGTTTTGTTTCACTATGATTCTTTTAAACTTAAAAATGGCAAGCATATGTATATGTGTGTGTGTGTGTATGTATGTGTGTGTGTGTCACACACACACACATATATATATATATATATATATACACACATACATTGTCTTTCAGGTATTAAATACCAAATTTTAAAATACATTCACTGTGATGGTTAATTTTATGTGTCAACTTCACTGGACCACAATACCCACATGTTTGGTCAAACACTATTCTAGATGCTTCTGTGAAGGTATTTTTAGATGAGATTAACACTTCAATCAGTAGACTTTGAGTAAAGCAGATTATCCTCTATAATGTGAGCGGGCCTCATTCAATCAGTTGAAGGTCTTAAAAAAAAAAAGACTGAGCTCCCACAAGGAAGAGGGAATCCTGGCAACAGACTGTTTCTGGACTCAAGCCGTATCATCTCTTCCCTGGGTCTCCAGCCTGCCAGCCAACCCCACAGATTTTGGACTTGGCCAGCCTCTACAATCGTGTGAACCAATTCCTTAAACCAAACAAGCCAACAACATATATATATATATATATATATATATATATATATATATATATCCTCCTATTGGTTCTGTGTCTCTGAAGAACTCTAAGACATTCACATTTCCAAAAATATTTAAATCTTGTCTGGACTTTGAGAAATAATGAATGCTTGGCTTGAAGTAGAGTCAGTAGGAAGGTTCCCCAGTTTCCCTACAGAAGGAGACTTCTGCTGAGAAACTGGGGCTCTGAGAGGCAGAGTCGCACATAGTCTTCATGCGATGTCTGACTGGATCATTTTCAACCATCCAGGTGTATAGATTGACCTGGTCTGAACTCTTAGAGTTTTGGGTTACAGAAACAGCTCAAACTAGGGCAAGCAAGAAAAAGTGAATGCATTGTTCCTTATAACTAAAACTCCAAGAGGAGGTCTGACTTCAGACATAGATAGATACGGGGGTGCAAATGATTTCACCAGCTCTCAACTCTGCTCTCCTAACAACCTCAAACATACAAGTGTTTATCTTTCCCGAGAGTTGCAACAAACATCCTCTCGTTGTCTGGGGGATGGGTGATGGCTGTAAATGGAATGTGATGATAAACTAAGGCTTTGATTCTAAAGCTCTTTCCTGTGCCCCCTTCCACCTATCAAATCACACAGATCAAAGGGGGAGGGGGTTGTTTCTCAGTGGAAAAATCAATTGAGACATTGTTATTAAAGGGGAAATGGATGCTGGGCAAATAATAAATAAAATAATAATAATAAAACACAATGGATATTCACTCCACAGGGAGAATGATTTCTCCTTAGAGACGGAAGTGACTATGGCTAATTTTATGATAACTACAGCATAGCTGGCCACAAGAAAATTTCTCTCATGGTCCAAAAACATCCAGAATCATAGGCATTTAGCACTGAATGAGCCTTTAGACTTTAGAGTACAACACCACCATCTTAGAGACTAAGAAATTAAAGACCAAAGATGTTAAAAATTGATTTAAAGTCAATCAACTAAGTAAGTGGCAAAATTGGGGCATTAAGTGAAAAAGCCTAATATTTTCTTAATTTGTAAAGAGCAGAGTAAAAGGGAAAACAGACTGGAGAGAGGTATTATAAGGATGGGGTGATCTGGAGAGTTATTTGTTGAACATATTTCAGAACTGCTGTTTTAAAACCCCGAATGTTAAGAACTCTTCAGAAGCTTGAATTTGTAATTCTTCTAAAACTTATTCACTTTAATGGATTTTCTGTTTCCATTTAGTTAAGGCTTATTCACAACAGAACTGTTTGTTTTGTCAGCTAAGGTCATAACAAACCCAGTTTAATAGCAGATACACATAAATTTCTATAGCAGATAATTCATGTTCATACAGTATTATCTTACATTAAAAAGAATAAAGATATCAGATTCAACTGTCTTCTTCACGCCAAAAGTCAAATTTTCATGTTTTTGTATGCTAAATATTAACTTGACTTATATTTCAAAACTACTTTCATTTTAGCTACTCAGAGGAAGAATACAGCATCTAAAGATCTGATTTTGTCATGATTTTCCTGGAAAATCTTCTGGGTTTACTTTTTATTATTATTTATTTATTTTTGCTGAGAAAGACTAGCCCTGAGCTAACATCTGTGCCAGTCTTCCTCCACTTTATATGGGGGTCACCACCACAGCATGGCTGACTAGTGGTGTAGGTCCACACCCAGGACCCAAACCCACGAACGCAGGCCGCCAAAGCAAAGTGCACCAGATTTAACCACTACACCACGGGGCCGGTCCCTGGGTTTATTTTATTTGTCTCTTATTAGTACATTAAGCATGAGAAGTGTTACTTATCTATTCCAAGATATGGAATATGGAGCCAAGGTGAAGGAGCAGACTTGCAAAAGGTGCCATTAACAACCAGAGAGGAGCTGATAGAAATGTCTACTCAATAATCCATCTCTGGGGCATTTGCAAAATGTAGAGACCCTGGGCATCTCAAAGGATGTGTTTGTAGACCTTCTCAAGTCTCTTTTATTCCATATTGCATTTGGCTTCCTCCCTAAACACCATAATTACAAACTATAACACTCAATTAATGATGATTAATGCATGTGAGCTGATAACAGGAAGCAACTATGTCATATTGAAGTGACAATGACAGGAAGTTGACCGTGCTCAGGCCCTGACTTAGTGGTTGACAACTCCACATCTGCCTCACAGCATAGGAAATTTAATTCTCTTTCTCAACATTTTTTATTAAGGATGATTTCAAACAGTAGATCATAGTAGAAAATAGTCTATCAAGCACCCATTTATCCTCTACTCAGATTAATGTCTCAACAGTTTACGGTACTTGACTCCATTTTTAAAAATAATATATTGAAGATAGAGCTCAAGTTCCTTTGTGCTGTATATGACACATATGCAAATTTTGAGTGAACACAACTTAAGGGTAAAGGATCTTATTTCCGGTGCCAACATCCTGGATTTGAATCCTGACTCTGCAACTCACCGGCTGTGTAATCTTAGGTGAGTTACTCAACCACTCTGGGCCTCAGTTTGCTCATTTATTAAAATGGGGATAATGATAATAATAGTACTTACTACCTAGGGTTGTTGTGAGGATTAAACAAACTGACATGTGTAAAACACTTTGAATATGTCTGGCACCCAAGGAGTACACTTGCTATCCTTCCCATGGATCCCATAGTACATACATTTTCCATAGTGTTAACACAAAATACATGTGCTTTCCAAATGTTAACCTGACTTCATATATCTGACCTTTAAGTGCCTTACCTCCAAATGTGAATTAAAACTATGACTTAGACAAAGTGTATCATTTAACAAAATTTATCACAAGATACCAAATAAAAATATATCAAATCATAAATGGTGGGGGATTTTGAATAATTCCATGGTAGCAAAACATCACATTTTTAAGTTGAAATGGCTACAAAATACTCTCACTCCATGACCCTGAGGCTCTAGTAAAAGACATTATAAAGATATTTGGTTTATTTTATGTAAAGTTTTAAATCTGACACTTGGTAACAAATAGAGGAAGTAAATAAAAGTAAAAAAAAAAAAGTTTAAATACCTTACTGATAAATTAGAAAAATGTGCCTGCTATTATCATCCATTCCACCAGGAAGCATAGTTTATTATATTCAGAGAGACAAATGCATTTAACATCCTGACAAGTTCAATTTCCCTACAGCTTTATTACCCAAATTACTTTTAACCTGGGAAAATGTCAAGTGTCAACTCTTTTAAAGGGTAGGCATAGCTTTTAAGCAAATTTGTGAAGTCTTAGGAGGAAGGCCTAGTGGCTTCTTGTGACATTCTCTGATTGGTTCTTTAGGAAAACAATTTTTTTCAGGCTTGTCATTTTCATGAAGTTCACTCTTTTGCTCATTTTCTATCTTTCCAGTCATTGACTTGCCTACTGATCAGGTTGTTGAAGTTGAAATTCACTGATAAACATTTCATTTAAACAACTCAGTAGGAAAAATCAGTATATATAATTTAACTGTGAACTTAGTGTATATTTTGAGATTATCCAAAGCTTGTTAAGAAAAATTTTCATGTAGTCTAGAATATATATTAGAAAATAACTATAAAATCTTGTGAGACTAAAACCTGAAAGTTAGCATTTGTTCAATAAACTATTCTTCAATATATAATTGTTGTATAACTATGTTAAAACATATCTTACATTAATAGCCATAGCTGTCTTAAGGAGAGGGAATAATCATCCTGATGTTAATGATTGGCATATTAAGGCACAGATAAATAAATTGTCAAGGATCACAGGCATCAAGTGTACAGCAACGATATAATTGAACCCTGCATGTCTGAAACCAATGTCTGTTTTCTTAACTGACCTGAGGTATGTTTGTGTCAAGAAAGAATACTTTTGCAAATTATGTACACTGACGTGGGTGACATTTGATTATAACATCATTATGCTTACCCATGACAGGATCGTAGACATTTACACCTAATCAACACACTTCTGTCAAAAATGGTCACTGATCATTTTGAAAAGCTTAATATGGGATGTAGTGAATATTGTGGTTTAGCACTTCTAGTGTGATGAATTATCTTTAACTGCAGTTTCTAGTCCTGTCTATGAACCGCACACATATTTCTCTGATGAATTCAAAAAGTCATAAATACTGCAATTTAATTATAATTTATCTAGTTAATTACTTCTCTTCCAATAATAAAAATCATTAAAAATACCAACTCCCTTTCCTCAGCGATCTAAACTTGTGATTAAATGTTACAGTTTCCTAAACAAAAAGGACAAACAAAAATAAGTTACCATAAAAGTCATGGAAATACAATAAGTCTAACACAGAAGAGAGAGAATGAGATAGTGGAGGAAGGGACACTGTGAAAGAATCATTCTTTAGGCACATCTAATGTGGAGGTATTGAAAGGACTAACAAAATGACTTTCTTATCATTGTACCTATGTCACTAGAGAAAAAAGTTCTGAAGAAGAGATGTCAGCAGTGGATATTGTTTTTCTCTAATTCTTTGTGTAAATCCTATTGAATTTTTAATAAGTGATAATTCACTAAATAATCAAAGGTGATACTATATTATATTCCAAGTCACCACCCGTTCCACTATTATACTATAAATTTATATATAATTACATATGGAATATGATACAGTATAACATGCTTATATTACATCTGGGGCATCTTGATAAGGTGTGGATACATATGCATGTGGAGGAAAGGGGGCTCAAAATTGTTGAAATTGATTATTTATGGATCCCCAATTTCCCAGAAAAGTGCTAATCTATCTCTTTATGTTATGTAGAAGTATGCAAAATATCTTAACATTTTTCCCCAGAATTAATAACCACAGAGATTCTCAAAATATCAAAATCTCAATTTATAGGTTGTTTTTCCAGAGGAGACTATACTGTAAGGGTTCCAGAGGTGAATGCAGTAAAAACAACAAGAGCCAAAAAGCTATTACACAGCTGACATTGCATTCATTATGTTAACCAAAATATAAATGTCTCCTTACTATGCTGGAAGAGAAATTAAATGAAACATTGTACATTGCAAGGGCTCCTCAAATGTTGGCCTTGAGCAATCCTTTCAGTATGGGAAGTCTCTGAAAAAAATCTTCCAATTATTCATGTATGCATTTAATTATCTCTAGGGAGGTCAAAATATTCATGAACTTGCCCATCCACTAAAATGTGTGTGTGTGTGATCAAGAAAGCAAACTAAACACTAGTCTTTCCCCTTATACAATCAATCTGCAAACTTACTAATTTATGCATGTAACTTTAAAAATCTACCTGTGAATTATCTAAATATCCAAACTTATTTGGCAGTATTACATAGTGGGCAACAGTGTAACCTCTGGACTCTCAGACTTCCTGTAACGGTAGCCCTGTTGTATCACTTGAAATCATTGTGTGAACACGGGAAAGTTACTTAGCCTGCATAGCTTCCAATTCTATAATATGGGATAACATCCTTACACGTATCAACCTGAGTTCACATACATAAAGAGCCTAGGAAAGGACCTGCCATAGAGTAGAAATTCAATAATTGTTTGTTGTTACTTTCTCTTGATAGAGACATTTGAGTTTTTAGTCATGCAAAAAACACTGTTTACAGAGGGCTGGCCCAGTGGTGTAGTGATTAAGTTCACACGTTCTGCTTTGGTGGCCTGGGTCAGCGGGTTCTGATCCTGGGTGTGGACCTACGCACCGCTAATGAAGCCATGCTGTGGTGGCGTCCCATATACAAAATGGACGAACATGGGCACGGATGTTAGCTCATGGCCAATCTCCCTCACAGAAAAACAAACAAAAGAAAACAAAACAAAACATTGTTTCCTAAATGAAAGGATTTATCATAAGAATGACTATTTTGGAAATTCTTACTGCCTATTCAAATTGTTTCCATTTCAAGTTATATGTTTGCTGTACAACTGTATTAGTCAGCCTTCCTGGGGTAATGTTGCATAACAAACAATACCAAAACATTGGTAGCTACAACAAATCTATATTTCTTCCTCACAGATGGGATGAGCGTACTGTGATTGCTTTGCTCCAGGCGTGAGCTGGAGATTTGGGTTGTTCCACATGTCTTCTCATTCCAGAACTCACGCTGAAAAATCAGTGGTTACCTAGGTCTTGATGTTCTCATCACAGAAGCCAGGAGCTCAAGAGGAGTGAAAACTCATGGTGGCTCTTAATCCTCTGCTTGAAATTTTCGCACTGTGATTCATGCCCATATTCCACTGGGCAAAGCAAGTCATCTGTGCAAGTCCAAAGTCAACAGAGCAGGGAAGAGTAATGAAAGAATGAAGAAATTTTTAAAAAATAACATGATCTACTGCAACAACCTATTGTTTACTCCACTATTTCAAAAAATGAGATATGCCTATACTCAAGACATCTTTCTTCCCACAACTGAACAACCAGCTTCCACGGTCCACATTATCACAAAGAACACCTATATCCAGAGGCTCCCCTTATTCCAATCCTGGCTCTTCCACCTACAGGATGTAAGAACATGGACAAAGTATTTAATCTATCAAAACCTCCAGCCCCTCATCTGTAAAATGGAGACAACAGAAATCATAACTTTGTTGGGTTATTAGGAAGATTAATGCAAATAAAATGCATGTAAGACAATTAGCACATAGCCTGGCATATGGAATTCAAAAGTCATTTCACTTATGATTATGGTTTATTATGACCAAAGGATAAAAAGCAGGATCAATTAAGGAAAAAGGCACACCTGGCAGAGTCTGGAGGATATCAGGTGTGAGCTTCTAAGAGTCATCTCCCAGTGAAGCTGCACAAGACAAAGTGAATCTCCCAGCAATGAACTGTAGCAATGCATGGGAAGTGTTTTCTGCCAGGGAAGGTTGTTTGAGACTACAAGTCCAGGGTTTTTCTTGGAGACTGTCATGTAGGAACACAGTGCCTTCATGACTGACCAGTTATCAAAATTCCAAATCCCCAGAAGGAAAGTACACATTCACCATAAACCACATTGTTTGCACAAACTATCTCGACAAGCTGGTACAGTGTGGTTCAAGGCTTCAAGCATATAGGACATTCTTATCAGTAGTGTAGGGGACATTCTAAGAGCTCAGTTTCCATTGCCCACAACTAGTAGCCATGGTCCCATTCATCCTTCATCATAAAGTCTTGACTTGTAGTTAGGGACATAATCCACTAAAATATAGACTTATGTCCATGTGACTAAGTCCTGACCAATAGGATATAAGTGAAAACGTTGGGTATTACTTTAAAAACAGTCTTTAAAGATAGGTAAACTTGAGGCTGTAGGCTTCTGGCAGCAGGCGTGCAAGTATGATGACTAGAACTCAATCAGCCATCTTGAATTGTGAGTTAGAAAACCAGTGCTGAGGATAGCAGAAGCAACGGGGTAGAAATAGCCTTGGTGCCTGATGTGGTTGTGATGGTTAGTTTTATGCGTCAACTTAACCAGGCTAAGGGACACCCAGAGAGCTAATAAAACATTGCTCCTGTATGTGGCTGTGAGGGTGTCTCTGGAAGAGATTAACATTTGAATCAGTAGACTGAATAAAGATGATCATCTTCACCAGTGTGGTTGGACATCTTCCAATCCACTGAGGGCTTGAATAGAACAAAAAGGCAGAGGGAGGGCAAATTCGCTTTCTCTGAACCGAGACATCCATCTTCTCCTGCCCTTGCATTGGTGTTCCTGGTTCCCCCACTTTATCGGGATTTACACTATCAGCCCCTGATTCTCAGGCCTTTGGACTCAGACGGAGCTACACCATTGGCTTTCCTAGTTCTCCAGTATAAATATATATTTATTTATTTATATTTATATATAATATATATTTGTATATTTTATATATTTTATAAATGTATATTTATATATAACATATATTTCCTATTGGTTCTATTTCTCTGGAGAACCCTGACTAATACAGTCACCATACCAGCCTTGTCTTAATATCTCTAGTTGTCTTTTAGAAGAGAGATACAAATATTTATTCTGTATAACCCACTCTTGTTTTTATTTTTCACTTTTGTTGTAACTTCAAGCCTGTGAACTAATTCCTAACTATACAAAACTCAACTAATATTTGTGAACTGATGAATTTCACGCCTATTTCCCCTAGAAGCTCTGGGAACCCCACCTTAACACAGTGCGCTCAACTCAGTGGCTGGGGCACAGACCTGAAGCCTCCATACACGATCATGATTTCCAGGAGAGAATGCTATGAATTTGCAGTCCAAGCTAATTATTCATTCTCAAAACAGAATCGCAGACAAGCATATCCTTTCCATAATCTTGTTTTATGGTGCCTTTTGATGAGTATCATTATTTCCTTCCAGTGTCCATATTTTTCTCAAATGTTGAAATCACAAATTCCTCTACGCTACTCTTGTTCTCTCTTCTGTAAGTCTGCCATCTTATTTCACCCCACTTCACCCACAATGAAATAGACATAAATCAAAATGTAGAAATTCATCAAGGAGGCTATCCATTTCTGTGACAAGAGGGGGCTTTCTCTCTTAACCAAGAGAAGCAAAATGTTAGTGTTTGCTTTGTTGCTATTAGCTTTAACATTCTGCTTGTTCTCTGGGGCAATTTCCTTGAGAATCTACATGAGCGTCGTGAAAGTTGAATATATTTGTGATGAGAGCAGATGTGTATATAACTTTTCTTGTTAGTTCTTCTCTGAGAAGGAGAAATCAATTTGAATACATATGTCAATGTATTGTAAACTGGCATTTATTTCTGTTCCCCACAAGAAACACTCTCACACCTTCTGATAGAATTCCACTATGTTTCCAAAATATTCCTCAGCAGAGCCTCCCATAATTTGATTGATGTATACATATAGCTACAGGGTCTTGGATAAAGGGAGGTTCAGGAGGGGTGGTTCTGCCTGGAATGCTTTTCCCCAAACATAAATATGGATCACCCCTCACCTCTCCCAGGCCTATGTCCAAATGTTCACCTTCTCAGTAAGTTCCCCCCTGCCTTTCTTTCTTTCTTTTCTTTTTTTTTTTTTTTTGGTGAGGAAGATTAGCCCTGCGCTAACATCTGTTGCCAATCCTCCTCTTTTTGCTGAGGAAGACTGGCCCTGGGCTAACATCCATGCCCCTCTTCCTCTACTTTATATGTGGGATGCCTGCCACAGCATGGCCTGATAAGTGGTGCATAGGTCTGCCCCTGGGATCTGAACCCACAAACCCCAGGCCACTGAAGGGGAGCGTGCAAACTTAACCACTATGCCACAGGGCCAGCCCCTCTCCTGCCCATTTTATTTAAAACTGTAGCAGTTCCTCTCCTCTGCTCTTTTTGTTTGTCACAATATTTATCACTTTCTGATAAATATATATATCATATGTCATATGATATCATATATAACATATATATGTTATTTTCACTGGCACCCCCCCCCCACTAAAATATACACTCCATGAGATCAGGGATTTTTTCCAAATAATATAGTCCCTAGAACAGATTCCAACACATGGTAAAAACTCTGTGTATATTTGTTGAGTGAAGAGTATAGAAATGTATTACCTAATTGTGTTTCTGTAGGACTAATTGCAGGAAAATATTTGTAAGGTCCAAAGGATACATTTTAATTCTTATTAAATTTAGAGCTTGATATGTAAAAAAAAAGTTTTTTACTTCTAAAATTTTTAAAATTAAAAAAAGAACCCTAGGAGGCCAGCCCGGTGGTGTAGCAGTTGAGTTCAGGTGCTCCATTTCGGTGACCTGGGGTTCACCTGTTTGGATCCTGGGCACAGACCTACTCACCACTCATCAAGCCATGCTGAGGCGGCATCCCACATAGAAGAACTAGCAGTACCTATAACTATGTACTGGCACTTTGGGGAGAAAAAGAGGAAGATTGGCACAGATGTTAGCTAAGGGCCAATATTCCTCAAAAAAGAAAAAAGAAAGAAAGAACCTAGAGATTTTGGTTTTGCACTGAGAACCTTTGGAGGACAATGATAGTTGCCTAACCAGCTTCTATTTCCTCCTTGTCCTCTCCAAAGGTACTGTGATGTCTCATCCATATGCTGACACCTGTAGTAGGCAAAATTCTAAAGATGTTTCCCCTAAGATTCCCATCTCATGATTATTCAATCAAAGACTAATCTAGGTACCACTCTGAAAGGAGTTTGCAGATGGAATTAAGGTTACTACTCACGAATTTAGGTAGGGAGATTATCCTGGATTATCCAATGTCATCACACAAACCCTATACAGCAAAAGGGAAAGACAGAAGTGGAGGATTGAATGGCAGAAGGGAAAGGAGACAGAGGGAGGTTAAAGAGATTGGAAAAGTGAGACGGATTCAACCTGTCACTGCCGGTCTTGCTTTGAAGATGAAAAGGGAACCATGAGCCAAGGAATGCAGGCAGCCTCCAGAAGCTGAGAGTAACCCCTGGCTGACAGCCAGTGAGGAAACAGGGACCTCAGTCCTGCAACTTCTTAGAACTGAAATCTGCCAACAACTTGAATGAGATTGGAAGTAGTTCAACCAGAGCTTCCAGATAAGATCGCACTCCTGCCTACACCTCGATTTTGGCCTTGTGACTCTGTATCAGAGAACCAGCTGAGCCATGCTGGTGCAGACACCTGACTTGCAGGCTTGTGAGATTATAAATGGTATTTTAAGGTGCTAAATTTGTGGCAATTGTTACGGCAGCAATAGAAAACTCATACAACAGCTCCCACATAGGAGCCATGTGCTTCAGAGAGGTCCAGTCCTTCGAAAGCTTTGGGGATTGGTTTGATTGGAATTGCAGGAATTCCAATTCCTCCTTCCACATTGATTAGTTCCAGAACTCAGGCCTAAACCAGTTACCACATGGCCTTCCCCTGACCACAGGGATTAGGTCAGGAAGGAGCATTTGCTCTAATATGGGCCAATGACATGTGGAAGAGATCTGACGAATGGGTGCCAAGAACAAAACTTGATCACCCTACAAAGCTGCTAGAAAAGTCGTTTTTTCTTTGATGAAGTTGAGTATATGTGGATATGAACCTCAGAAATGCTCTGGCCATTTTGCTCCCCTTGGAGAATACAGGCTGAGGATGGAGAAAAGTAGAGGAGAGTATAGCTGAGTGAATGCCAGAAAAACAAAGCAGAAACACAGGAATAAGTCAACTCTGAAGGCTGTTCTATCGAATCCAGTTGTGGGTCAGAGGATGTTGAAAACAAGGTAACTCTAAGGGCCAGAATAGCCAATTTAAGTTTATTATGCAAACACTAAACCACATCTAGTTGGGACATTTCCTAATATTTTCACGTTTATTATCAAATTTAATAAAAAGAATAACTATGTTTATCAGAAGCAAATCCCTACATATTTGTAATCATGTTAAAATGTAAATAGATTAAGCCCTCCAGTCAAAAGACAGAGATTGGCAGAATGGATAAAAAACATGATCCAAATATATGCTGTCTACAAGAGACTCACTCTAGATCCAAAGACCCAAGCTGTTGTAAGTGAACATATGGAAAAGATATTCCATGTAAACAATAATCAAAAGACACTAGGGGTGGCTATATTAATATCAGTCAAAATAGATTTTAAATCAAAAAAGTTATAAGAGACCAAGAAGGACATATTAATAAATGGTTCAATACATCAAGAAGATATAATTATTATAAACATTTATGCATCTAATGACAGACCATGCAAATATATGATGAAAAAATTGATAGAATTGAAAAGAGAAATAGCCATTTCCACCATAATAGCTAGAGACTTCAATACCCCACTCTCAATAATGAGTAGAACAACCACACAGAGGATGAGTAAAGAAAGAGAGGACTTGAACAATGCAATAAACCAACTGGATCTAACAGATGTAACAGGACACTCTACCCCACAATAGCACACACATTCTTCCCAAGTGCATATGGGGCATTCTTCAGCATACACCATATGTCAGGTCACAAAATAATTTTCAACAGATTTAAAAAGACAGACGTCGTATAAAGTATCTTCTCTGATCATGATGGGATAAAGTTAGAAATAGTGACAGAAGGAAAACTGGAAAATTTGTGGAAATTAAACAACATACTCTTAAACAATCAATGAATCAAAGAAGAAATCACAAGGGAAATTAAAAAAATACTTAGAGAAAGATGAAAACAAAAACACAACGTACCAAAACATGACTCACAGTGAAAGCAGTTGCTAAGGGGAAAATTTATAGCTATTAATGCTTACACTTAAAAAAAGAAAGATTTCAAATCAACAACCTATCTTTACAACATAAGAAACTAGAAAAAAAAGAACAAACTAAACCCAAAGCTTTTCTTCTCAGATAAACTTTTCAGATGAAGTTTGAGCCGATAATTCTTTTACTTTAATAGTCATTACCATTACCATCACTACATTCTATCCTATCTCTGGCCAACTCCAAATGATAATTTTGTCAAAGGCACATTGAAACATAAAGTTTCAAATTATTGAAAATGCAGGGTATTGACTAATGCAATTATCCACACTCCTTGAGCATTTGATTCACCCGGTTGCAGGGAGGGAGCAGAATTATTTTAGCATTTCCCATATGGTTCAAATGAAACAGGCAGCTTCACATACTATTGATGGATGTACACAATGGAACAATCTCTCTGTAGGCTCATTCTAACAATAGATATTAGAATGTAATTTTCATGTGCCCTCTGATCTAACAATTTCACTTTTAGGAATTCTTTCCTAAGGAAATAAAATGGCAGTGCCCAAAGATGCACATATAAGCATTTTCATTGTACTATTGTGTAAAAGAGAAAAAAAAAATCCATCAATAATTCATTCGTTTAATAATTATTTGAAAGGAATGTAATGCTTGGTACGTAGTCATTAATATGGGCCCATATTCGTGGAGATGGAAACATGAAGTGGATGTATTGTAAAAAAAAATTAACATGGGGCCGCCCGGTGGCGCAGCGGTTTAGTCCGCGCTTGGCAGCCCGGGGTTCGCGAGTTCGGATCCCGGGCGCCCGCCGACGCACTGCCTGTCAGCCACGCCGTGGCGGCGTCCCATATAAAGTGGAGGAAGATGAGCACGATGTTAGCCCAGGGCCAGTCTTCCTCAGCAAAAAGGGGAGGATTGGACGGATGTTAGCTCAGGGCTGGTCTTCCCCACAAAAAAAAAACAAAAAATTAACATAATGTAGCATATACAATATACATTTTGTTATGAAATTTTCCATGTGTGTAATTTTACATATTTACATACATATATCTGTGTACATATACATACGTGAGTTCATACAAAACAGTACTTGTCTCAGGTGATAGTGTATCTAGTAACTGTTTTTTATCCATATTTGTCAGAACTGATTACATCTTTTATAATAAGCACACATGCACACACACCATATATATTTTTTAATCAGGAAAATAATGTGACTTTTTGTTTTAAAGGAAAAAACAGTGTACAAACCGAAATTTTAAGTTTAAAAAAAGATAATATAGTTTTATAATCCTTATCTGCTAAAGGCACAGAGTTTTAGAAATAATTTTTTTAAATCAAAAATTGTTATTCACTTGGCAAATAGGTTCCATGTTGCATGGAGTTCTCACAGGGCAATAATCATGTGGCAAAAATAGGACAGCCTTCAGACCTACCATTACCGTGCCCATTGCTCCTACACTCTTGGTGGACATTTCCATGGAGCTGCTTTTAAAGGGTAAATTGGCATAGTAACATTTTAAATGTAAATTTCAGGGTAACATCAGCAAGAAAACCATTCATGCTGAGTATCACAATACTAGAGAGCCTCTACCTTTATCGGAGCTGAGCCCATGCCTTAAGAAATAAAGGTAAAAATCCAATTTGAGAACACGGCTCTGAATCAAGTGTAAACCCATCATAGTCAATAAGGGTGAACTATGTCCTGGAAGAAAACGACTTATGACAGGTGACTTATTTGAAACCTGCAGAGCTGCCTTTGTGAGCCACTTAATGCTCATTTATTTTTCTTCATCAGATCTCTCCTCATTTCTCCTGCCTCCCACATCAATGATCTCCACATCTTCCTTTCCTTTACCCTTCCTCCCTCTTTAACCAACCCGGTGAGTGCTTGCATTTGAAACACTGATTTGAGAAGGAAATTTCTTCTAGCTGTCATGTACCAAAGACAGCTTGGCAGTTGCTTTTGGATCAACAAATGAATTTTCCCCACAGCTGATATGAATTCCTCTGTAACGTCCTTGGTTGGGAACCCAGAGAAACTGACAGCACTGAGACCATCCTCTTATGCAAAGACTCCTCTACTATGCTTTGATTTAATGCCAGCCTCGGCATGTATATTGCATCCCATGTCTGTTTTCCGTCGCTCTAAAAACCATCCGCATTGAGCTGCAGATGACATTTCCTTTCACACAGTGTGACAGACCTCATTGCTACACAGATCTATGCATCACTTGTGGGACCTCCTGGAAAACTGGAGGGAGCAGGTTCGATCACAGACCTCCCTTTGTGTCTCCAATTTCCTTTGCCTCTTTATTACTGTCAACACTTAGCATTTAAGGAGCCAGACCTCCTCCTGCCCAGGCCTGCCATCACTGCTTCAATGTAGAAATGATTTGCACACCTGTGGGATTGCTCTCAGGCCCATAAAGTGCCAGCTAAGTAGTAAGAGAGTCAATTTGTTACTTAACTAGTGTATGTAGTTGTCACTGAACCAAGTGGGCTCCCCTCCTGGTGAGTTACATAAGACTCTACACCAGTGGAAGTTGTCTCACAAAGTAATGCGTATCTGCAGCAAATAGGAGGCCAGGAGGAATCATTTCCAAAGTCATGGTGTCCCCAAACAAAGGGAAGCAGGAACTTTTATTTCGGTTGGGAAATGAATATTCAAAAAGGAGAGGCAGGTATTTGCCTGCACAGGCTCAGCTGGAGAACATGCTTCCACATAATGAGGCCTAAGCTACTCCTGGAGAGATCTTTGCATTAAAAATAAGGCAAAGATAATGGGTATAGCTCTTGTGGTGAGGCTTGGTCAGTTTCAGGATGTTTGGTGGTCACATCTCCCTTGAGTTTCTCACTTGGTCAGTTTCCGGATGGTGGTGGTTACATCTCCTTAACATACAAAAGGAAAAGAAACAACTTGGAAAACAGTTCATTGCTTCCGAACCCAACTTTGAGTTTCTCGAGGCACCTAGTCAGTGACACAGTGAGGTGGTAGATTTATCTGTGCTACAACTCAGTTGTGCAAGGGTCATGCTCATTCTCTGGTGAACATTTCTTGGTCTCTCCTAATCCCAAACCCTCCTCTGTGCAGCTCCCTTCTAGATGGTATAGTAGATCACACTGTCTGAGACATCTAACATGAGGTCAGGACGTTAGTTTCAGGTTTAAATCATTCCAATGTGGAAACCGCATTTGAAAAAGAATGTGTCGTTCTGAGTATCTCCAGGGAAAAACCAAGACTGACTGTCCTGTGCTGAGTCATACACCTATCCCTGAGCTAGTCAGTGTGAGCCAAGATAGTCAAGGCCAGGTGTGGATATCATGGATGCTGTTCAGGCACTAGCTCACAGGCTTACCGGGTGAATAAAAAATAAATAAATGATTGTCCTGTTAACAGTTATCCAAAACTCACATTCGTGGTTCGGGGAAAAACAAAACATAACAATCCTTGAATTGATTGGAGGGAGAAGGTCTCTATTAGAAACAGGAAGAGACCACTTGTCTGGCTGTAAAGGGAAAGAGCCCTGTGAATTGATTCGGGCTTAAGGAGGGCCAAGGTGCAGGCATCAAACCACTGGATTTGACTTTGCCTACAGTTTGCTTCCATGATGACAGCCATTCTAGGACTCAGTTTCCACATGTCTGGAATGCATGTAATAATGGTCGATCGATGGGTGTCTGGAACACCAGATGACATCATGCAATTAAAAGACTAAACAAAGTCCCTGGCACATAGTAACCTCTCAGTAAGTGGCAGCAGTAATGACTATTATTATGAGAAATAAAGAAAATAGATAGATATCGAGGGTAAAAGGAATTGCATAACCCTCCAATGGAAAGTCCAAGTGTGTTCAGTTGCACAGATCATATGTTGGTTTATTTATTCCAAGATTGTCCCCCTAACTAAACTATTAGCCCCATGAGGGTGGGCCCAGATCACTACAGTTAACCACTTACACTCAGCCTCTAGCCCAGAATCTGGCACATAATAGGTGATCAATAATTATTCGATGAATGAATAAATGTTTGTGTGTAAGAGTGAGGGAGCCAGGCAGAACAGTTGTGCCAACCAGTCATTATCATGTAAACCTGAGGAAAATTGAAAATAAAGCTGTAATCTCCTAGGAAGCCTCAAAAAATAGGCTTACCATTTATTAGCCATTACAAGTTTATTGGTAATATCTTGTAAGTTTGAAATTTAAACAGGAAAGGGGATATTTTCAATTTTTTAATAAAAACCTTTTATGTTTATTAAATATATAGTTATGTATACTATAGAAATACAAATTTAAGAGTGCTAGGAGGATAGAATAGGCCAACTCAGTAACAGTCCACAGAAGTAGTTACTTGCAGAAATTCCTGAAAGAAGGCACTGATGAGAATATTACAACTATAACTTTAAATCCTGATGTTGCCTCTCCAATTTATCAGAAAAGAGAAAAAAAATCACTTTTTAAAAGTCACCAATTAGGGGAGTTGGGGAGGCAAAGTGGAGAAAGATTAGCTTTGAGTAAAAAAGCAGGAAAAAAATTAAATTTCAATAAGCAAGGAAGAAAGGAAATTCACTATGAGAGGCACACGCACAAATTCACTTTCTTAGGGGCTTAAGAGGGAGAAGTATTCATTTGGGGGACAAAGGATAAGGAAAATTAACTTTGGGATAATGATAAAAGAGAAGACAGAAATTCACTATTGTGGGAGAGAAGAGAAAAGACAAATCTCCTACACAGAGGAAGAAAAGAAAGACAAATAATAAGAAAGAAACCAGTATTTCATTTTAGGGAAGAACACAGAAAGGGCATTTTCAGAAGAACCTATGATTTGGGAAAAAAGTTGGTTTATGATTATGCCTTATTATACAATGGATACAGACCAGAATGCCAAAAACGGGCATTTCTTAGAAAATACCAGTATGATGACTAAGAAATACCTTCACCTCTTTCAGACTAATCAAAATGTAAAAGAAAAATGCAAAACTTACATGCAGAGTGGTTACCCCACTCCTACAACGTGAATTTCAGATATGTTTGTGTTTCAGAATCCACCAGGCATCTGAGAATGCAGTGTCTGCCCTTTGCAAGTTGTTGCATCAGTATTAACGAAACCCAAATGCTGAAATCCTCATTTTTTAGACACAAATTAATTTAGATAATAACCTTTAACTACAGCGACATTGGGTTAGAAACTAGGAGCCAAAGAGGAAAGGCAATACAAGATTTAATTACATTCAAATCTCAATTAAATTTAGCATCCTCAGACTTCCATAGCACAAAAACCTATATTTGACCAATAATCATGCCCCACCACGCCCACCCCAACCCAAGGTATCTGCTATGTTCTGATCAGCTACTCTTAAAACCTGTTATTATTTAATCTCCACACTCCCCACCCTCAGCCCTCTCATCCTCCCCAACTTTGCCTTTATTGTGTCCACTTTCTGATTATATTGAAAGCTCTTTGAGGACTCACACAACCAGTATACACCACAGCACCTGGCATAGGACCTTGCATAGCAACATTACGGGTAACATGAAATATTGATTTGATTTTTTTGATCCTTAAAATCTCCTCAGGGATGCTCAGAAATTGAAAATATCTTGTGGGGGAAATATATGACACATTATTGATGAGAGGTAAATGGGAAAAATAAAACTTGTCAAGTAAGAAAAAATAAGTTGTCGCCTCCAACTTCTCAGAAAACATCACTTGAAGTTGCCTGTGAAAACTGTTAAGGGGTTTATCATAAGTTATTTAAAGGAATGACTTTTTCCTAAATAATCAGAAATTAGTCATAAGCTGTCACAATTTCCTGCAGGAAAATTGACCCAGAGTACTATTTCAAATAACAAACAATTTTTTCTATTCTTACAGTAGTTGCCTTACTACCCCAAATAAGTAGGTGGGCAAAATACACAAATGTGATTTTGAAAACTGACTTGCCAGAGGAATGGTGACTATTTTAGTGAAAATGTTTTAGTTGTCATCACCCAATTCTGAAAAAAAGAATTTAAGCTTAAAAGTTCAATACATTTTTTAATTGATATATGTTTCCATAAGGATAACATTAAAACTAGAGCAATGTCATGAAATAAAGGGTCTGTGGCAAAGGAACTTCTATCTGCACTTCTCTTTGCAACTCCTTTCCTTCCTTCCTTCCATTCTTCCCCCACCCCACCCCACCCCAACAAAGAATGATCCAGCCCAAAAGTGCAACAATGATTGATAAACTCCACTTTAAAGCATTGCTAGCAGTTGTAGCAGATAGTATCACTCCCCAAAAATATATTAACAAAATCTATTTCTAGTTACGTCACCAGCTAGGTGCCTCAAGAAAGTCAAGGATGGGTTTGGAAGCATTTAACTGTTTTTCCAAGTTGTTTCTTTTCCTTTTGTATGTTAAGGAGATGTAACCACCAACCATCCTGAAACTGACCAAGCCTCCCCACAAGAGCTGCACCCATGACCTTTGCCTCACCTTAAATGCTAAGATCTCTCCAGGAGGAGCTTAGGCCTCATTATTGTAACCTGCAGTGTATGTGGAAGCATATTTTCCAACTGAGCCTGCACAAGTGAATACCCGCCTTTTCTTTTGAATATTCATTCCCCATCCGAAACAAAAGGTCCTGCTTCCCTTTGTTCAAGGACGCCATACTTTGGAAATGATTCCTCAGGGCCTCCTATTTGCTGCAAATACACTTTACCTTGTGAGACAACTTCCACTGGTGTCGAGTCTTACTTAACTCACCAGGAGGCGAGCCCACTTGGTTTGGTCAGAGTTACTCTTCCTGTACTATACCACTGGCTCTACATCATCAAATTAGGAAATAATGCCAAAGCATTTACTGGGACTGATCATTTATGGCCCAGCAACATTGTCTCCTGAGTGATACAAACTGATCATTTCCATTGATTTTCCTCTGATTCTGGTGCCCTGAGAACTGTAGAACATGCTATTGCATTTGGACAAATCAAGACCAAATTTTTCAAGCTTTCAGTGCCTATAGTAGTCTCATTAGATATATAAAATCTAAGCTGTTATATTAGATGGTCATTTTTCAAGAAGGCAACTCCAGAAGTATAAAGGTAATAAATAGAAAAAAATGGCTATTTCAAATAAAATAACAAGTAAACTAAGCTCAGTGGAAAAACTCTGATGGTAAACTCTCTTGACTCAGGCAGGGGTAGAGAGGACAATAAGGAAGTCAGCAGAATTAATATCATTGAGAGAATCAATCTCTGCATGGCTCCCTTTTCTCTTACAGAGATTGATGAGGTGTACATAAATAAGACTATGATAACCTTAGTGGAAAGTCTGCAAATTTAAGAGCCCATAGCAGATGGCCTCTTTTTAGCAGAATACATACATATATATACACAGAATATATACACATATATATATTCACTCACATATACATATATAAGAGATTTATTATGAGGAATTGGACTCGTGCAATTATGGAAGCTGGTAAATCCAAAATCTGCGGGGTGGGCCAGTGGTGCAGGAGACCCCGGGAAAGCCAATGTTTCAATTCAAAGGTCATCAGGAGGGAAGAGCCAATGTTGTAGATGAAGTCCGAAAGCAGTCAGCTAGATAAAATCTGTCTTGCCCAGGGGAGGATTGGTCTCTTTGTTTCATTCAGGCCTTCAACTTATTGGATGAGGCCCACCCACATTATAAGGGCAATTTGCTTTACTCTACTGATTAAAGTGTTAATCTAATCTAATATCAGAGTCTACCAATTTAAATGTTAATATCATCCAAAAACACCCTCACAGAAACACCCAGAATAACGTATGATCAAATATCTGGGCACCTCATGGCCCGGTCAAGTTGATACATAAAATCAACCATCACAAAGTCCTTCAGTGGACTGGTCTGGAAAGGTAGAGAAGTGAGATGTACTCTGCAAGGAGAAATCTGAGTTTTGTAGTCAACCCAGGGCTGTAACTGAAGAGGAAGAGTCTCATGAAGGGAACCCACACAGAAAGAGGAGCTTGATTAACATGTCGTCCAGACAAGGAGACTGGGAGGGAAGTTGTTCAGAGAGAAATTGATGGTGAAAGAGGCCAAATGAACTTCTAAAGAATACGGCTGTATAATATTCAAGTTTATGCTGTTCTTCAGAGTAACCTTCCTTTAACCAAAACCACAAAGAAATGTTTGCTTAACACAACTTTGTTTTGAGGAAATCAAGGAAAAGGGCTTGTCTTCTACTTTTGAGTTAGATGAGCTAGATAAAAAGGTCAAGACATTAGGCCAAAATGGGAGTGAGATTATAAATTCAGTGAAATCAGGAAATGAGAGCAAGTGTGGACAGGACTATCCAGAGACACTGAGGCAGAGATGTGGAAACATGGTCATTTTAATTACATTATTACTTATTAATGGGAATGGTTATTCCAAATGATTGGATATGTAGGGAAAAATAGGTGCTGATACTTGGATTACTTGGTAGAGATAGATAAGATGCTTCAAAGTAAACAATTTCATTCTCTAAGACCAAATTTGTAAAAAATATATTTTATATAATAAAATGTTATTTTAACATGTTAAAAAGGATATTCATCGAGTTTGGAATAACTATAAAGGATACTTTAATTAATATTTTGCTTTATTTTATCACTGCTTTGGAGATATAAAAACTCTAAAATATTGGGAAGCTAAAAACAAACAAAAAAAGGAAAGGTTGAAAACTACATTGTTAGTCTATGAATTTGCAAGACAGTGCTAAGATTTAACTATCATTTATATGGGTTTAATTACTTCTTGGAAATAGACTTTTTAAAATGAGACAAATTCTCTTTAGAACCAACTCAAATATTTCTTTTTATCTTCTAATTCCTTTAAAAGCCTGCTTTTTCATAGTACTTAATGCTACATGTGACAGTAACTGAATCGTTAAAAAGTAGAGTGCCTAGTAATACCATAAATGCAACACACACAGACACAATATTTATGTGTGTGTGTATATATACACACATATAAGTTGATTTTTAGAGTCAGCCTCTGTCCACATGCAGTGAGAAAATAAGTAAAAATCATGTGAAATAGTCCATATCATAGCATCCTAGTAACATATTGTTGGATATGAGTTTTTCTAAATATATCGACATAATGGATGATGGCACCTCAATACACATACACACACATGTATAGTCAGGCTGAATGCAAAAACGAATTATGTAAATTTGAAATAATATTAAAATATTAATAAATCTACTTTGGCTCAAAATTTTAAATAATGCAAATATTGCCCAAGAAAGCATCAGCACTATATGACTTCAGAGCTGGTTGAGTGAATTGCAAACTTGGCTTTCACACTTGTTTCATGGTGATCTCCCTCTCTAGCTGGTAACTAAAAATGATTGCCAGCCTTTGGAAGTATTGTATGAAACATGTTTTTTAAATGAATCCACACAAATGAATCTGTGACTCTTTTGCTATCGTTTAACATAGGCTGTTATAATTTAAACTCTTTTCAGATCCCATAACAATGCATTCCAAGTGCCCATTAAGTGATGGTTGTTTTGTAGTAACACTGGAACTAAACCTGAGAATCAATATTAGGTGTGATAAAATGCCATGAGAAAGTTTAAATAACCACAATGATATGCTGTGTTCTTAATTTAGAAAATATCATTATGTGAAATATTAGTGTTCATTACTGTGGAAATTTAAAGTAGCATTAAAGAAAACATATGCTACAATGGTTGTAGATTTATGTGATCCAAGAATAAACTCCTGTACATTTTACTTTATTCCTACTGGAAAAAATAATCTTGAGATATGCAATTTGCAATCATAATAGGTCTTTAGGAAAACATCCTTTGCATAAAATGTCACTGTGCCATATAAGCTAAGGAAATTTAAAAAGTATACAACTTGTCCCATGAGTAACAATTAGATGTTTGGTCTTATTTCCTTTTTTATAGAAATCTCAACATTTTTATTTGCAAGGGTGTCTACTGTAGCATTGTTTATTTGTGAAAAATAGGCAACTATCTAAATGGCCATCAACAGTGAATTTGTTAATACAGTATGGTACATCTAACCAATGGACTAACCTGCAGCAATTTAAGAATTTGAGATAGGTTTATACGCATCACTAAGAAAAGAGAATAAAAACGCATTACAATGCAAAAATTAATCAATCCAGAAAAAACATAGCAATCTAAGGAATGAACTGGGTGGGGAGGAGGGGAAAGCAGTACAATGGAGAGATTTGCATTTTCTTGTATAATATTTTAGTCATTTAAATTAATATGTATTTATTTTACAATCAGCACAGAAAATATCATTTTTTAAAACCTCATACTTAGCTTATAAGCAAACTTACACATATTTTAAAGTTCAGTTCTGACTTCCAATTAAATATAAGTGAATTAAATACAGACATTTAGCTCTGCTCTCTCCAAGGATCCCACTAAAACAGCAATAACATCCACTGAAAAGGTTTAGACTCACAACAACAAGGAGAAAGGGAAGAAGATAAGAGTAGAAGAAATGTGTTAAATTTGGAAGGTGGAAGGCCGGAGAGCAAGTGGCAACAACATATCAAATCTAAGAATGCTGAAAGTGAAGGGGCTATGAAGGAAGATATGGTGTCCCTGAAAGCAAGGGTGTGGGTAGGGCTAATCACGCTAAGAATGACTGTAAATCTATTTAAGAGGTGATTAGGTATCTTAGTATTCTTCCCTATCCCAGGAGAAAATGGGTGCTTATTGGACATAAAGGTCCAGGTTCAAGTTTATATCAAGAAGGAGCAGTATAAACCAACTATTTAGAGATATTGAGGTAAATACAGTAAAAAAAAAAAAAGCTTAAAAAGTTGAATATGGCTTTTCCCTGGAGAGTAGGTATCAAGGATGGGGTAGGATGAAGCAAGAACTGATGCTTTTTGTTACTTATGACAAAAATATTAGCTTATGTTACTTTTAAGCTTTTTGCATACATCATTACTTTTTAAAACTATATACACAAATTATATTAGTGAACATAAAAGTTAAAACAAAAAAAAAACCTTACTTCTTACTGACTTACTACCAACATATTATTTATGCTCATTGGTTTACAGATCAACCATAGTACAAAAATTTCTTTCCTTAATGATTTTTGATGCATAAGTTGAAATAAGTAAATATGTATTCAAAGGGTTTTAATATTAGAAATTCTGAAACCACTATATATGCAAACTGGAATTGAATAATTAAGTAAATGGATGGTATGTGATGGGAGCCAGGTTTCTCCTTGCTGGAGGGGAATATACAGATAAACAATGGGAGGAGGCTAGAATGACAGCGCAAAAATGGGTTACAGTTGGAGACATCAGTATGAACTCATGCTTAGCTTAATCTATACACAGATGTTCCATATAGAAATACTTATAGATATGTGTATAAACACACTTAGTATAAAGACATAGATTTCCTTGCTGTCTGCTGAGATTGCCTAAAAGAAACGATACCCCAGTAGCAACGAACACATCTAGCAACCAGATCCTGGTTTCTAATACCATTTTCCAGAAAGAAAAAAAAAAAAAAGCGACCTTGGAGAAATTACTAATTCTAGGAACTAGACAGTGAATATGCAACATGAACCCGAGTTCATGTAGTGCCAGAAAAGTAACGAGTGCTCAACACACACACACACTCTGATGGAGGTACGTCAAAGGGACACAGGAGCCAACTGAGAGAGCTCTCAATGGCAAAGATGAAACAATTTCAGCAATAAAATAAATAAAGTAGTATTGTTTTACAACCCAAAGTACAAAGTCTATATCCATGAGTCCATATGACTTAAATTATTGAATGAATGAATGACCAAACAAACAGGAGAGAAGAGATAACTCTCCTGTGCAGACGAATTTCAAATAATTTATGAAGAAACTCTGCCCTCAGTGAGGTAGAGCATAACTCCCTATGAATTAAGTATGGGCTGAGAATAGAGACTTTCTTCCAAAGAGTAGAGCAAGAAAAGGGAGGAAAAAGTGATGATACAATGGGGACAACTGCTTCAGCCAAGTGATCAAGGTCAACATCAACAGTCAAAAGTCATGTGACAGTATGCACCCCTGCTACAGTGTGATGAGAATGACTCTTTACCTCTTCCTCCCCAAATCCAAATCCCCAATGTAATCATGAGAAAAACTTCATACAAACCTAAATTGAGGGACATTCTACCAAATACCAGAACAATGTGTCTCCAAAACGTCCATGTCATCAAAAACACGGAAAATCTGAGAAACTACAGTAGCCAAGAGGAACTTAAAGAGACATGATAACTAAACGTAATGTGGTGTCTTGGATGGGATATTCTGGAACAGAAAAACGACATTGCGTAAAAACTAGGAAATATGAATAAACTGTGGACTTCATTATATAATAATCTATCAATAATATTGGTTCACTAACTGTAACAAATGTGCTATACTAGTGTAAGTTGTCAATAATAGGGGACACTGGTGTATACGGGAACTCTCAGCACTATCTTCATGATTTTTCTGCAAATCTAAAACAAAGAGTTTACGGAAAAATACACATTAAAAAAGTTTTAATAAACCTAGAACAGAAGGCTCTTTACTCTCCAAATACCCCCATGACAAGGTTGGTGTTCCGGGGAAGTGAGTACCCTATCTAAAACATTTCCCTCCCCATAGCAAAGAACTTAGATAAAGCTCTCTTTTCCCAATGACAATATCTGCATTTAAATTCATAATAAGGAATATCTCATAATTAGACAAACTTAAAACACTCAGAGGATGGCCAAGAAAGAAATTTATCATAATTAGCCAAACTCAAAAGACTTGGGGTGTTAATTCTCAAAAGGAAATCATGCTTCTAGATATTTGAAGATTCCTATAAACATATTCAGGACAAAAAAGAAAAGTATTGACTACATAAACTAATAAATAATTTTGATGTAATGAAAGTCTGAGTTTTAATACTGTCATTTTATCATTTTTACCAAATAATTTCAGAATTCATTAATTTAAAAAATGTGCCATTGACAGCATTTTTAAAAATAAAGCTGCAAACATTCTTTATCTTATAGCAACACTTGAGTTGTAAAAGAGAGGAACATTAGATAGAGAAAAGCAAAGTCAAAATTAACATTCAGTGTCACTAATTCCTGAAAGGGTTATACGCTCTCATCGAAGGTGTAAATCAACATATTAACATGTGGCAAAAGTCTAGCATGTCATTGATAACCTTCATCTTGCAAAACCCAGGGCCAATACTCTTTCTCCACCAAGCTCAACTTCTCAACTATATGTCCCCTAGCTGGCCATGCCCTCACTCTTCACACTTTTGGCCTTTGTTATGTCAGACTTAACCAGTTGCCTTTTCTCACGCTGGCTCCCCTTTTGTAGACTCCTGTGCTAGTTCCTCCTCCTCTGTCCTAGGCTTAATTGTAGAGTCTTCAATTGTCTTTTCTCTTTAGTCTCTCACTCATCCAGTCCCATGACTTTAACTACCACACGTGATTAACTCCCAAAGCAGTATCATAGGCCCTCACCCATCTCGACTGAGTCCAGACTTCCTTACTCAGCCATGTGCTTAATAATCTCACTTGAAGTCTACTAGACACGTGGCCAAAAAGGAAGTCACGATCATGACCCTTTCAAAGTGTCCTTCTCCATCTCAGTAAAGGTACCACCACCCTCCTGTTGTTCAAACCAAAAACCTAGAAGTCGTTCTCTCTCTCCTTCACCTCCGTATCTCACTTGTCAGTAAGCCCTGCCCATTCTACTTCCAACTGTACTCAAAATCTGGCCAATTATCTCCGTCTCGATGACGCCAGCCTGGTCCTCTGACATATCCCACCCGCGTGACTGCAATCACCTCCTGCTTGCCTCCCTGCTTGCACTCTTGTCAACTAGTTCTGTACTTCATGTATCCTATGCTGTACATTTTTTTCATACTTCAACACCTCTGAAATTGGAATGCATCTTACAATCAGTTGATGGCATTTTAAAATTGCACTGGTTCTTTTTTCTTTCTAACTTCAACATCTCAAAAACAAGAGTGGATATTACAATCAAGGGTATCTTACATTTTAATGAAATATGTGGCATATATTCTCCACACAATCATAAGAATAAAATTTTTTAAATCCAAATCAGATCCCATGACTCTCCTGCCAAAATTGTTCCAATGGCTTCTACTGCTCTGAGAAAAATTAAAAAAAAAAACATAACCTCCTTAACCTGTCATATGTGGCCCTTTATTATTTGGCCTCTGCCTAACTTTCTGATTTTATTCTTTTCGATATAACACTTTCGTCTCCATGATGCAGTTACACTGGTCTTTATTTAGTTTCATAGAACATGTCAAGCCCATTCTGGCCTTGAAGATTGCCCTCCTTCTGCTCTCGTATCATTTTATACCTGGTTTCTTTGTACCAGCCACGTCCTAATGCACATCGGCCTCCTCAGCCATGTGTCTAATGTAGCCCTCATCATCATTCACCCTCTAGCACAGTTTATTCTCTACAGTACTTAATACTCTCTGAAATTATTTATTTACTTACTTTCTTCTCTATGATGCTGTCAACTACATGATTGCCAGGAACTGTTCTGCCCTGTTGCCTGCCTGATTCCCAGTACCTAGAGAAGTGCCTGGCCAATAGGTGGAGATAAATAATTTTTGTTGACTCTTTGAGTGAATAAGAGAAAAAAAATTTTAATATTTGGAATCAAACCTTTTAAAAATGTCCCTTGGGAAGGCAACCTGTTGTGATGAAAAAGAAAGAGATCAGGGAAACATAGCTTCAAGGTCTATCTCTGCCACTCACAAATTGTGTGACATATGCAAGGGATTTGATTATCGAAGTCTCCACTTTCTCATGCATAAATTGGGGAACTATGGGAGAATAAAATGAGATGATGCATAGACAAACTCATCGACATCATTCACACAGCACATTTCATGCTATTACATTGTAACTTTCCACTGATAATCATTTCCATAGTTTTATAGAAATTTGTTTATACTCTATCATGTCAGTACTCAGCTGACATTTATAAAATTTAATGTGCACCCAGGGTTTTTAACACCATTTTCCAATGAAAGGAAGCAGGAAACCTTGGAGAAATGGTTGATTCTAGGGCTGGGCCAGGGAACACACGAGATGAGCCAGAAGCATCTTCTAGTGCCAGAAATTAAGGAAGTGCTCAAAAAACAAATGGATGGAGCATTTGAAAGGTCACCAGGGCCGACTGAAAGAGCTCCCAATGGCCAAAGCCAGAACAATTTTAGCAACAAAAGAAATCATACAGTACTGATTGTAACCCAATGTACAAAATAAATACACACGATTTCATACACATACAAATAAATGATTAAATACGTAAGTGAGGGAGAAGAGACAAATCGCTTTTACTGAAGAATTCTAAATAATATAAGTAGATAAAGCTTAATCCCCTCCCCTGTCACACGCACACACTAGAATATGGGCTGGACTCAGTGACCCGCTTCCAGATAACAGTGCATGGATGGGGGAAAACAAAGTAACTTTAAAAACCTAAACACCACCACACCAAGAAAGTGATCAAGGTGAACTTACGGTGGTATCACGTGGCTGTCACGTGCCCTACCAAATGATGTGACAAGAAGGGCTTTTCACTTCTGTCGTGTTCTTCCCCAAAACTCTAATCATGGGGAAACATCAGAAGAATCTAAATCGAGATAACTGACCAGTATTCCTCAAAACTGTCCAAGTCATTAAAAAAAAAAAAACGGAAAATCTGAGAACCTATCACAAACCAGAGACTAAAGACAATGAGGACTAATAGCAATAAGGGATCCTGGATGGGATCCTGGAACAGAAAAAAGGCATTATTGGAAAAGCTGGTGACATTCCAGTAAAGTCTGGAGCTTGTTGAACAGTAACGCACCAATGCCGGTTTCTCAGTTTTGACAAAGGGACCCTGATCCTGTGAGATGATACCAATGTAGGAACTGAAACTAGGTGGGGGTACACAGAAACTCTACTGTTTATGTTTTCTATAAATCCAAATTCTTCTAAAGTTAAAAGTTTATTTGAAAAAACTCAAAGTGAGTGTTTTTAATAAATATACATTTCTAGAAAAAGCCAGTCACCAGGCTGGGTAATTGACATCTAAAGAAGAGACTTCCTTTCCTCGCCGAATGTCTTCATCACTAGGGTTAGCATGGGGCCTAGCTAAAGACTGCATTTCCCATTCTCCCTGGTGGCCCCAAGCTCTCTCTAATACTCACGGCCATGCAATGGGAGGTAAGCAAAAGTTATCTGGAGGAAATTTCAGGATGTTTTTAAAATGAGGAACAAATAGCTGGGGAAAGCCACTTTTTAGACTTTTCTCCTTTCTCCTTCCAGCTGCCTGGGATATGGACAAGGAGGCTCAAGATCTGGGAGCCATCAGGAGTCATATGGCAAACCGTGAAGAAGAAAGGGAGATGCTGAGGATGGAACAGCAGAAAGAGAGAAGGAAGCTACATCACATCTAACTGTGCGGACCTCCCACACCAGCTCTCAGCTGGCCACCTCAGTGTGGCTTTTACGTGTGCATAATGATGAGTCTGATTCCATTTTTGGATGTTTGTCTGCTTGCAGCTTTGAAGCCTTACCTCTCTGTTTCCCCTTGTGCCCACATCTAGACAAGCTGATGAGCAAGCCTGAGTGCTCCCACGTTTCAAACCGTGCAAGCCCCTTCTGTGTGAGAACCATCACCCCAGTCCCACCCTGTAAGCATAATAAAAACCAAGGCCAGTCTTTTTTCTATGCTTTCTCAAGCCATTTCAGACTTGCTTGAGAGGCCTTCGCTCCTCTCCCAGAGACCTCAATTACAAAGTAATAAATCTTTCCATACCTCTTGGTGTTTGTGTGACGTCATCAATCTTGAAATCTGAACCAAACTTGGTTGGGGTCCATCTGCCTCTGCAGGAGACCACAAGAATGTATTTTTAAGCCACTGATATTTTGGAGATATGTTGCTTGTCCAAATCCTAAGTAATACGCATTGCCTCATTTAACTCTAAAGAAACAACAGTGAAGTAAGTACTTGTGGTAGGCAGATTCTAAGATGTACTCCACGATTCCTGGTCCCTTGAATGTGGGTTAGACCTGTAACTTGCTTCTAACCAAGAGAATATGGTAAAGGAGAAGGGATTTTGCAGATGTAATTAAAATTCCTAATCAGTTGGCTTTAAATTAATCAAAGGGGAGATTATCAGGTGATTCCTTTAAAAGAGGGTCTAGAGGTCAGGGAGCTTCTCCTACTGGCTTTGAAAGTATAAACTGCCATGTTGAGAGAGGTTGGGAGAGAGCCACGTGGCCAGGAACTGTGGGGGCCTCAAGGAGCTAAGCAAAGGCCTCGGCTGACAGCCATCCATACAGCTGGACATCAGTCCTACAACCTTAAGGAACTAATTCTGCCAAAAACCATTTGACCTTGGAGGAGGACCCCAAGCTCCAGAAAGGAGCACAGCCCAACTGGCACCTGGATTTCAGCCTTTTAGGAGCTTGAGGAGCTAAGCCATGCCCAGAGTTCCGACCCACTGACACCACGAGACAATAAATATATGTTGTTTTAAGCCCCTAAGTATGTGGTTATTTGTTATACAACATATAAAACCAGTGTAATACTAATAATATTCTCATTCAAGAGATGGTAAAACTGAGAATTACTGGAGAGGTCTGTAATACCCTTATGGACACTGATGTTAAGTGAAAGGGCTGGGATTTGAACCCAGGGATGTCTTACTTCAAAGTCCATACTCTTTGAATACTGTGGTATTCCACCTTTGTGATTTGCATCACAGTAGATTCTGAGGCCTTTTGCAAAATAAACCAAGTCATATTCAACTCTGAATCATCCATGGCACCTACATTGTGCTAGATTCTCAGTTAATGTTTGTTCAATTCAATGCAGGTCTTTGAAATATTGAGCACCACAGACAAGCAGGCTAATTTCCAACAGCCCAAGAGTCGAATCTCATTCATCTTATCAGAAGCTCACAGGAAAGTTTCCAGATACAGATTTGCTAAGGTTAAGCACTTTTTATCTCTTCTTAGAGTGGGCGGATGTTTTACGTGCAAAATTAGACTATGACATGAGATTTTTACAAAGCCTTTCATTTCTGCTTAGCTCTGTTGCCTGACTATACAATCT
The DNA here is from genome assembly GCA_031878705.1 of Tapirus indicus. Classification (NCBI taxonomy): domain Eukaryota; kingdom Metazoa; phylum Chordata; class Mammalia; order Perissodactyla; family Tapiridae; genus Tapirus; species Tapirus indicus. The sequence goes on from CM062929.1 coordinate 49,695,354, forward strand.
GAAATTAGAATTTGTTCCTTTGTGTGCATCCCAGGCTGTCATTTTCATGACAATTATTCACTGTCTCATTTTTTAAGATCTATCCACTCTATATTATCAGGAGCTGGTTCTATTTCCATTTCTGTCCTTCCAAGCAACACCATTTGGAAATAACCACAAATTTCAGTACTCAGGTAGACAAGAAAACACTCTCCTATATTTCACCTCTTCCCATTAAATGAATACCATGTGGATCACATACAGAATAAGAGGAAAATATGAAGCCATAATCTGATGCATTTTTGTGGATAATTCAGATCAATATATCTCCGTACTTACTTCAATTCCTCATAAAATAGCACTTGGACTATTACAATTATCTCTTTCCTCCTGGCATCCCATAGTTATTCTACTCCACTATGTTATTTACACTGTCACCATAAAATCGTCTAAAATACAGATCATGTATTTCCCAAATCAATGAAGAGTGTCATGGATCATGTATCAGCTCTTGATTTGCTCACCATTATAGCCTGAGCACCTAGCACCAGGCCTGGTACAAAATAGGTAGCTAACTAACATATGCTAAATAAATAACTGAATGTATAAATAAGTATTACTCTTCCCTCTATTAAAACCCCTCAGTAATTTCTATCTTTGTTTAAATCTTATTAAGATATCATCTTCATTTTGGAGTCTTCCCAAACATCAAATACTTTCATGGCCATGTCTATGTTATTTCATGTTATTTATTAATTCATGGGTGGATGGATGAGGAGTGGATGGATGGACGGATGGATGGATGGATGAGTAGATGGATGGACTGGTGTGGCTGCTTTTGCTCTTTGAATATAAACTCAGTGAGAACAGAGACTACCTTTGCCTCAATCACAGTTTGCACAGTGCCTAGCTCATGGTAGGTGCTCAATAAACATTTCTCAAATGGAACAAAACTGTTTTGCTTCAAAGTCTAAATATTGAAATTATTAAATTACTCAGGGGCTAAGTTATTTTTTAAGATGATTCAACTCTCTGCTTCACTCTACATGAATATATGTAACTTGGCCATCACAATTATCCCCATTTCTCAGACTCAAATCACTCTCATGGAGAAAGAGTCATATTTTGCCACAAACACTTAACATCCATGCACTGCCCCATACTGACATGGTGATAATAGAATGATTCTAACGATGAAAATTGCACTGCAACTTATCAAGACCTTAGAGCCCTTTGCAAAACATATTTATTGAACTTCTCACGACAACCCTACAAGTGGTGGCAATTATGCCCATTTTGGAGATGTAGAGATTGAGGTCAAGAGAGGTTCCATGTTGGCACAGATTTCCACAGCTAACGACCTAGATGACACAGCAGAGGCAAGATTTTACCCAACTCAGTCTGCTGCAGCCCCCAGTCTTTACCGTAACGCTATCTGGCCCCAACAACTGAGAAGGTGCGTGAGGAAAATGGTGATCTTCGAGATGAAACACAGACACCAATAAAACATGCGTCAGCAATATTCTTCTTTTACAGATAGAAGGATTTTCACATCTCTGTGGCATGTTGATTGCCAGCTCCCCTCACACCTGGACCAACCTGCTTCCTGCCTGGGCAGACGTTGGTGGCATTCCCATATCAGAAGCTAGCTTCTGGTCTGCTCCATTCCATCCTCATACCAGAAAGGAAAGGGTCATGTCTTAGTATATGCTGTAATTAAAAAGCAGCATAGAATATTGGTTGACAGCTTGGGTTCTAGAGTCAGATTCCTGGGATAAAAGCCCATCTCGGCTACATTAGTCAAGCCTTTGACCCCCCTGGATTTACCGTTTCCTTATAGGTCAAATAGAATAGTAATCATATCTAAATCAAAAGGTGATTAGGAGGATGAAATGTATTTATACATGTGATGTGCTTAGCAGAGTGCCTGTTACAGAAAAGGACACAAGCAAGGTGAAGTATGTTTTTTAAAGACAGATGACGTCACTGATGCTATCTATTTGTGTGGACTTCTACTTCATTTTTCTTTGCAGCAATTTGCATAAAGTGATACGTTTGTCAACAATATCCATTTGAAATCTTCCTGGCTACAGATGAAAGAAGATGGAGTTAGACAATTACCTGTGAGAGCGAGTGCCTCTATTGACAGATTCTCAGATTTATCGCTCATCGCGGGCCATGTGTGCCCTGGTAACCACCTCCTTTCACAATGCCGTGCACCCAGAATTAAAGCCATGAACATGATAAACGAAGCTCAGGCTGTTTGTGTAATGACAAAAAGATCCAAATGAGCCTTTGTCTCTTATTAAAAGCAGCAGATTTTGCCCCAGAGTATTAAAAGTTTTAATCTAACATTCTGTTTGCCTGCAGGCAAGGCATTCTGTTAGGTAAAATAAAAACACAACATTCCAAGTTCTGCTCAGAATGTAATAAATCAAGATTTTAAACAAAAATGACAAATGTTGTTCTTTTTCATAAAAGTAATTTTGAAGCCCAACTCTGCAATCGCCTCTAGATATCTTATTTCTTCATGTACACTTCCTAAGAAACTTCAGGATATTTGTCTCATTGCTAATAAGCTCCAAAGGCAAGCTCAGTTTTCCTTTAATAAAATATAGACTTGTCTGTCTTGGGTGAATGGGACTGTATGAGTCTGATGATTTCTTATTTACTAAAAACCACAGTGAAGAAAATTCAACATGTTTACTTTCAATTAAAATTAATAGGGTGCATCCTCAATTTTTTTTCCTAAAATTCTTGCTTGAAAATTCAAAATACTCCAAATCATTGGTCAGTTGAGAAAGCTAAGTTGTAGCATGAAGACAGGACAACTGGCATTCAAATGTCAATTGAGAAACCCAGAAAACATCCCATTTTCCTTTGAAATACATCATAATTTCACCTTTGATGATAGACATTTCTGAAAGCTTGGAAACTGATAAAAACATAATAAAGGAGCCCACCTGGTAATTACTTGATGGAAGGAACTGGGAAAATGTCCAGCCTCCTCATTTTTAACATCACACTCAGTTCCCTCCCTCTTCCCCTGTCCCCAGGATAGCCATGCTGGACTCTGCCCTATAACAAGCAGCAGTCTCTGAATCCAGCATTGATCAGAGTTGTCCTAACTCTTGGACACTTCATTTAAAGGTCATTTCTGCAATGAAATGAGGAGACCAACATAAACTATGTATCCTTAAAGCAAATGAAGTGTTGGCATCAAAAGATAGTATCTTCTCCACTTTAACGACAGGACCTGCGTGTGGCTGTGGGTGGGAATCTTCTGTCCAAGATCATTATAGTGTGGGACCATTGAAGAACTATGAAACTTTCAGCCTTTGTACATTGTGTCCATTCAAAGTTTACCAGAGTTTTGCCAATTCCAACTGGATATCTGTATCCTTAACACAACAGTAACTTTTGGGGACTGGGCTAATAAAAACTTATAGGAAAACATTTTTCCCCTTCAAGTCTTTTCCCAGGCATGTTATAATTTTTACTTTATTCTAAGCAATGCATGTGTATTGTAAAAAGAATAATAATAAAAAGAAGAAAATATATAGGAGTAAAAGGAAGAAAACATAATTCACCTTTAATTTTACTACTCAGAGATAACTACTGTTATTTCTGCCCTTCCTCCCATCCTTCCTTCTTCCCATCCTCCCTTCCTCCCGTCCTTTCTTCCTTCCTTCCCCCTTTAATAATTTGTCTCTGCATCCCAGAATCAGAGCTCACAAACTGTGACCTTGGGCAAATTACGTTCCTCTATATGGGTAATACTCATCTTATAGCACTATTGTGCAGATTAAGTAAGTTACAGTGAATAAATTTTAGGATAATGCCCCATAAATAGGAAGCACTTGGTTATTATATACTAACACATATACTTCAACTGCATCACATGTGGTATTCTGTTATATAATTGCCTTGGAACAATATATTATCAATACTTTCCAGCTTTAATAGATTTCTACATTTTAAATGTGTGAGTGAACCTCCATCACACACACATGCACCACTCTACTCATTTAATTCCCTGTTTTTGCACACTTAGTTGATCCCAATTTCTCAATATGTGTGGACTTCTAATTACTCTCTAATCAGAAATCATAAGAGATCTGACCGATCCATGTTTTCTTTTTTACCTCAGTCCACCCCTCCTTTCCCACTGTATGAAAGAGTTTGTGTGAACAGAAACTAATGCAGTCAGCCATAAAAACAATGAGGCTTTGAAAGTTGACCAGATGGCCAAAGCCTAGAGTGAGAGGGAGTCCATGGGAGACTATAATACCTTTGAAATGAGGTATATTGTATAGGTTTTCCCTCATGTTGGCATGCAGTTTAGTTAAGTCATTAAATATCTCAGTTTTCTAATCTCTTCAACAAGGAGAATGCAGACATAAATTAATGGGGTGAATACGAAGATTAAATGAAAAGGCGTATAAGAAAGTACTTATAAACTATGAAGTGTGGGGCAAATATGAGCTACTGCTATTGTTATGTATGGAGCAAGTAAAGTATTATTTTATGAAGTATTATTTTATAAAGTTGGGGCACAGAGCTCTTTTTAATTTTCTTATGCTTTCTTCTCTTTAAAAAGAAAAAGGATGTCTGCTACATATATAACAAATATATATATTTTTTAAATATATAAAGAACTTGTATAATCAATAACACAAATACCAACAATCTGATGGAAAAATTAGGCAAAAGATATGATCCAGCACTCATAGGCCGTGAGGTTCAAATGGCTTCTGAGCATGAAAAGTAGTTCTACCTTGCTGAGTAAAAAGAAGCAAAATAAAACTTCCATGGGCTGTCACTTTTCATTGATTAGATTGACCTACATTTTTAAACCTTAAAAATATATTGTGTTGTCTAGGATGTGGGGAAGGATATTTTTATACATTGATGATAGGTGTATAAATGGGTACAATTTCTTTGGAGACCGATAGCTATCAAAGTTTTAACATAAATACAACTTTTGAACCAGTGTTTCAAACATCTGGCCTTTATCACACTACATATACATGTATACAGCACAGGAAAACAGAGTTCATCAGAGGAAAATACTGAAAACAGCCTCATGGCCCATCAATAGATGATTGGTTAAAGAAAACATGGAGCATTCTTTCTTGGAGTATCACACAGCCATTACAAAGATGAGACCATGTCAAGGAAATGAAAATTAAAACCACAATGAGAAACAACTATATATTCACCAGAATCACTAAAATGTAAACAGACTGATAATACTAAGTGCTGGCAATAATGTGGAACAACTAGAACGTCTAAACATGGCTGGTGGGAGTGTATTCCATACTATTTGTATGGAAATTAGTGCCTACGTCCACCAAGATATGCACAAGGATGTTCCTAACAGCTGTATTCATGATAGCAAAAAACTAGACACAATCCAAATAACCACAAGCAGTAGAATGGACAAATTGCAGTATATTCTTACAATACAACACCACACAGAAATAAAACAAAATCCTGACCCATGCAACAAGGTGAATGACTCTCACAGCCATAATGATGAGTAAATGAAACCACGTATGTAGTGATGATTCGGTTTATATGAAGTTCAAAAACAAGCTAACGTATGGTGATAGAAGTCAAAACAGTAGCTGCCTCTGATTACACCAAGTCAGTAATTGCAAAAGCTCTAGTTCAACTTTCCAAAATGAACTCGTAGAAATACACCAATGCTTTTGCAAAAGTAGCAGGACCATTCAATTCTGGACCGCTTCAATATGTAATCACAAGAATTCCCTGGTGAATGTGTGTTGATTTTTAGAACTGACTCACTGGTGAAATTTCAAAACAGTGAAATTCCTGCTGTAATTAAGCAGAACAGCAGAGGCAGTGTCTCCAATTCATGTGAAGCAGGATTGGAAAATAAATTCAAAAGGAAGTAATCTGACCACACAGAGCAGAAAGGTGTTGAGTAGTCTCATTCCCTGGGATGTCAAAGAAAGAAACTCAGTGATGTAAGGAAAAGCTAAATCCATAAAAAGAAAATGGAAGGTCAAAAATTAACCTTTGTAGAATTGGATAAAATAGACTAAATGTTTAGATCTAAAAGTACATCATAATCACCTGTTGAGCTTAAAACCAGACCTAGTCAACCAGTAGCTACATGTTCATGACTCTGCTCATCTGCAAAATGGGGACAATACTGCAAGATACAGAAATGATGTTCATAAAGCACCTAGCATATAATAAGTATTCATTTAAAATCGGCTAACATTATTGTGTCTTTACACATTCTACCCACGCATAGGCACTTTTGTCCAGATAACTCAAGAGGGGAATAGACATCAGTAGGTTTCAGGTGGGAATTTTCATGTCAAAAGTATTATGTATTTCTTATAATTTTCTACGCATAGTCTTCAAATCTGCTTTGTAATTTGCTTGTCTTATATTGGAAAGTGAGTTCTAAAGGGAAGCTTCATAATAGATTGAACAATATTCCTCATGAGTGATTGAGCCCATGACTTTGTCCCCGGTGCCAGCATAGAAACACATAGAAACGGCTCAATAAATATTTGTTGAATGCACAAATAAACAAAATGATCCATCAAGAAATTATAAGTATCTTCAATTAATAGGGCATAGGAGCACTTTATTTTTCTCTTAGGATTCTGGTAAGAAAAACAAAGCAAGTTTTTTCAAGGACAGTTAGGAAGGTCAGGTTATTAGCATGAAAGATTAGAAGGAGAACATAGTCGAGGGTCTTACGTCACTAATTACACAGTTGACTATGAACTCTCTATCATGTTTTGCTTCCTGTCACAAAAGAATAATGACATAAAGTACAGCTGATTTGAAACCCTGTCATAAGATTTATCAGTCACAAAACTGAAGATAAAAACCTTCAGTAAAAGCATCTAATAAATATTCCATAAACAGAACTCTCGCTGCTGAATTAAATATTTAATAGTGTCTATTGTCTGGAAAAAAATACCTTGGAAAGCAATAAAATTAAGAAATGGATACCATTTCAGGTCAGTTAATCAGCATGACGAACTGAGTTGCAAAACGCCACATTCTCCAAATTTGGCACTGTGGGACCATAGGACAAAACCACATTTGACATTCAGCTTATGCCACAGGCTCATATTCCCTCATAAACATACCTCTGCAAAGGTGTGTGAGAAACCCCTGAGATAAGGTAACTCCTGAAGTAACAGAGGAAAGATTTGTGCACAATTCTGATGGGATTCTCTACAAATCTCTTGATATCCAGAAATCTTCAATGCAAATATCTCAGGAAAGAAACTGAGAAATTCAATTCTTAAGGAGCCATTCAGTCTAGCATCAGCACACACACACACGCACACACACACACACATTCCCTGTAGCCCCAAGGCAATACCGACTGTGGTATTGCCCATGGAAACACATCCAAGATGGCTGCCACAGTGACTGGGCTCACATTCTAGTTCATTTAGTCAATACCCAATGAGGACTGTGAATAGGGCTCTTCAGACCCCAGTGATAAGTGGAAGAAGGAGACAAACGTTGTCTCCACTCTTGTAGAATCAATATCCTAGTGGGGAAAAGAGTAAACAAACAAACAATGTTCAGATACAAAAAGTGCTCTAAGTAAAACACAACAGGGCGATATGGTAAGGAAGTGGAAGGGTAAAGAGGCAGTAGGCTCAGAAGCTAATTGAGACTGGGTTTTCTGGGAAGGGAAAAGCTCTTTGAGGAGCCTTAACGAGCTCTGAGGAGATGACTTCTAAACTGGGACCTGAATGACAGTAGGAGCCAGTAAGCTGAGTAAAGATCTGGGAGAACGTTGTTACAGACACAGAGAACAGAGAGAATTAAGACCCTTGGGTTGGAGCAAGCTTGTGACTCAATTCTAGGGTTCAGCAACCTCTCTCTGTAAAGGGTCAGAGAGTAAATATTCTTGGCTTTGTATGCACTACAATCTCTGTTGCAACAACTCAGCTCTGCCGTTGCAGTTCAAAAGCAGCCATGGGCAACGTGTAAATAAAGGGATGTCACTGTGTTCATATAAAACTTTATTTATAAAAACAGGCAGCTCTATTTGGCCACCAGATCATAATTCGCCAACCCCTGCTCTATTCCTAATGATAATATGTTATTCATACTTCTCTCCCCTAAAAGTTCCAATTTGTGTCCACTTGTGTAACAATTTATTAAGCTCCAAATCCCCACATTTTCCAAACTCCACTGACACATTAATTTTAACTCAGTCTTATTTTAGTGTTTCCTTTTTGCACTGACATGAGAAACTAAGATTTTATGCTATGCATTAATAGTAAAAACCACTTTTATTTATATGCAAAATACCACCATCCATGGATAATTAATACAGCAATAATTTAAAGCCACTATACTGCATCATGCATTATAAAACAGAAATAATGTAATCTATAATGATGTTACAGCTCCAAAGGAAAAAAAACTACATGGCTACAGTTTTCTAAATGATATTTTTGCCTTTTATAGGCAATTCACTGATTCACATTTTAACTGTTCTATAAATCAGTCTATTTCCCTTCTTAGCTCCCCCTCACATATTTTCCCTTTAGGAGACAGGGACAGTGAGAAGAGAAAAATAGGAATAGAGACACTTGGAGATTAGCAAAAGCATGCACAAAAAAACTAGTTAAAATTTATTCAACATATTGGCAGTCTGTCTGCATAACAAAGTCTTCATTTATTCACTGCAATTGACCTGGATGTTAGAAATTTTACGTCACCATTACCATCATCTCTCTTGAATATAACTGCCAAACTGAGCATTGTAATGATTATTATATATTTGCTTTTCCATCTTAGACTATATGCACCTTGAGAGTAGAAAATTTTGTCCCATTCATTCCTGTATCAGCCACAGAGCACACGAGAATACCTTGCTCCCAGCTCAAGAAATATTCGTTCGATTGTTCAAAATATAATAATTGTCTAAAACTAAGTGTTTGTAATGAGGGAAATAGAGAGTTATGTGCCACAGAGTAAGATACAGATGAAGAAGTAGAAAAGACACTACTAGCAGATCCGCAATGAACACGTGAAACATTCTGCCGAGCCATCCATGGACAGTGTGCATCATGAGAGGCCTCCGTGGGCAAAAGACTTCTGAGATTGAGGCATCTCGGATCTGTGGAACATTTAGCCATGTGTTAATTTTTTGATTCAAATTGCAAAACCAATACCCCGACATACATTAATTTAATTATTTTTCAAAGTAACCAGTGAGGTAAATATTCTATTAAACATTAACATCATTATTACTTCTAGTAATAATTTTACTGCTGCTACAGCTGCTGTCACTGCTGTTCCCAATTTAAGTGATTTGTGCAAGACCACAGCTCTTTAGTGGAGACAACAGGACTTCAGATCAAATAGAGCAGAATGTTGCCTTGTCAGACTGCTAACAACCTTAGAGCCGTTCCTGAAAAAGACAAAATTCATGATTGCAAAAACTCTTTTCATGTCTTCTCATTAATTATTTTAGTCTTTTTCTCTCTTTCTTTCTTTTATTCTTCTAGGAAAAAATTCTGAGTTTTCTGTTGAATGTTCTTTACTACTTATTGAAAAATAATATATGACTATTTAAGAAATATAAAGATAATGAAGTTAATATACTTAAAGCTTTAGCCAGAGGTTTCTGATTATGGTTTAGATTGGCACATTTCTAAGGGAATTGAAAACTTTTTATGTATTGCTTTTGCTGCAGAGTGCTAGTTGCTCCCCTACCAATATTCATTCCCCTTATTGCATATTAGAGGAACCTCTAACCTTTTTAGCTGTGCATATGGCAACTCATAATAAAAATACATCTTTATGTTTCCTTTGTAGCTAACTTTGACCATGTGAGCAAGTTATGGATAAATGGGATGTCAGGGCAAATATCATACATTATCTTCTGGGAATTTTTCCTAAATGACAGTTGATAGTCATCCTTTGTCCCTTTTCTTCTCTGTCCTTTCCTTTTTTCTGCTATGTGGAATGCAGATGCAATGGTTGGAGCTCTAGCCACAGTTCTGTACCTTGAAGAGCAGTGCTTCCCCCTAGAAATGATGAAGGCCTAGACCTAGGTCCCTGAGGATTCAAGAAGCAAAAGTATGACACCAGCCATTAACTGACTACCTCTTGATTTTTACATGAGGAAGGAAAACTTCTACTTTGTTTAATGCACTATTATGTTGGGTCTCTGTTACTCATGGCCAAAACTCATCCTAAGTGACACAAATATGGAACAAGTTTTAACTTCTCACTATTCTAACTGCAGATTTTTGCGTGTGAGATGATGTTTAGGAAGGATAAAGAAAACTATGTTGTTACCCCATTCACAGGAAATATATTAAATAGATATGTGTACAAATTTAAAGGTGTACACATTTAGTTAGAACTTGAAAGATTGTCTCCTAAATTAATTTTTCACTGATACTGGTGACAATTTATAATTACAATCACAGAAATTGTATTTGAGAAGACAAATCCATAGAAAAAATTAAGACAATTAATTTATTACAAAATACTTGACTACTTTGCCAAATAAGACTAGATGAAATAATCACCAGATTTCCAGTTAAAGCCATTGTGGTTTTGAATTTAATGACAAAACATAGAGTTATTTGTGAGTTGAAAGTTGGATGTATCCTTGGGAGAATTCCCTAAACCGCCCTCAATTCCTCTGCGAGCGACTGGTCAGTCTCAATTTGAGACCTGATTTTGGCTTCAGGCCTGAGGGTTCTCAGTGGGTCAGAGGACCAGGTGAGAGGGCGAGAAAGACTCCACAGGTGTTGGTTGTTCTTGTAGCTCCTTCGGGGGTCAGCACACTCGTAACCATCACCTCCTTTTCAACCTCCATCTCCTGTCACTCCTTTCCTTTTTCACTCTGCAGTACTCCAGCCTCAAGGATCCCCTTACTCAAACACTCCAGGCTTATTCACATTTCACAGACTTTATATTTGTGGTTTTCTTTGCCTGGGATGTTCTCTCCCCAGATCTTTGAATGACTAATTCCTTCATACTATTCTCAACTCAACTCAAATGGCAATCCCTCAAAAATGCCTCCTTGGACTTTCCTAAATTAGTGCCACCTCTCTTCCTTCATCACTTTCTGGGTCATTATACCCTGTTTTGGGTTTGTTTTTGTTTTTGTTTTTTATAGTACACATAACCTTGTGAATGTGTCTTTTCCTTAAAAACCTGTTCATTGCTTATCATCTGCATTCTCCCCTTTGTCCACATCTGTCTGATTTATGTAATATTCTCAGGCAGAGAACCTGGTACACAGTAAGCCATCAATGACTGTTTGTTGAATGAACGATGAATCAGTAAATAAGCCAATTATTTTTCTTTAATTCCTTCAGTGTTTGAATGAAACATCTATTTTTACTCTCTAGAGAAATCTGGTAATATGAAAAACAGTAGGAAAATTATCAGGAATTTACGAACAAAATCTTCAAGTAGAAACTCTGCTATCATTTCATCTATAAATGTCACCTATATAATATGTAAATAAATTATAAAGCAAAGGCAGGCTAAATTCAGCTCACCTTTTTATCTCATGAATCTTACAAAGGCTGTCTTCAGGTACCACTGTGATCACTTAATTGGCTGGGTTCTTCTACATAACATCACTTATTTTTGTCTTTACTTTGGATCCTGGGGACATATCCATATTCTTGCATAACATTTCTGTTGCTTGTAACCAGAGAACCTCAAGAGATTCATCACTAGCAACAAGCTGAAGAGATGGCAAGCATGTTGCAGAATCACTTTCTGAGTCAAGTCTCCAAAATATATCTGGACCACTCTTCAGCTTGAAAGGTCAGAGTTGAAATGTGGACAGCTACAAATTTCATTATGGTTTATTTGCAACGTAAATAGCAATATAATCCGTAGCAACTTTTAAGATCTTTGACTCTAATACTGAAACTACAAACGAAACAATGTGAAAGGTGGAACACTTATTAATATTGAAATGCAGCTTCATCTTGCATGCTTGTCTAATTTATTTGGCCTGAAAACTTTTAACTTTTAAACTGAATCCAAGTGTGAACACTTGCAATTTAGTGCCTCTTTAAAAACTTATCTGTTCAGAATGCATGAATATTCCTGCAGCAGAAGGGATAATAGGAAAGTAAATTAATTATATTTTAACTTTCCAATCTCATTTCACTTTGCAAGAACTGTGCAGGATAACTATTAACCTTTCATTTTAAATGAAAAATTTAAAGAATTACCGTGAGGTAATTTCAAACTACAACAAAAAGCGACCACATATCATGGATCCCCTTCTTGCCAAAAATACCATCCTGAAACGTAGACTGACTTAGCTTCAGCCAGAAATACTTTTAATAGTCTTTTTCAGTTTTATTCACAAGTATTCAAAGGCAAGGGTGCTCATAAAACTGGCAGTTATCAAAGTAGAGGAATTTCAAAAATAAAGCTTGTTTGAATCAACTTTTTTTTTCCAGTTAATGTGGAACAGAATTACATTTATACATGTCTGATCTCAAAATCCCTTCATTGGAAAATAAATATAGATTTACTACTTTTATTTAAAGCTGCTTACTATTTTTGGATTCCAAAGAACTAAATATTTTTTACCCAGTTTGGTTTAGAATCTACAGATTTAAACTTCTCCGATTTATATGCCACGAGGATCAGATCATGCCGTTTTCCATCTTAAAACCTTTCAAGGATTCCTTTTGTTTGTGGGATAAAGCTTATAATCTTCAACAAGCCTGATCAAACAGCTGTTCTCTTAGCTTCGTCTCTCTCTCCTCACTGCTTCCTAATCTTCATTCCAGGCAGAGTCAAGTCATGGATATTCAACACGCTGTCCTCTGAAAACTTAGCTGTTGTTGTTTTTCTTGCCTTTCATGCTACATTGGTGGAGAGGCAGGACACCGCCTCCTCTCGCCTTATTGACTTTTCCTTTTGCCTTAGGCTCCAAAATGGCTTGACACAGCACTTCTTGATTTAAAAATCAGATATTTTGTTCATCATAGATTTTTTTGTATTTTTGTTTTTTAAAATATTATTTATCCTGATTACTGGATTTTTTGGTGCACCCTTACATTTTAGTCCCAAGGAGAGTGAGGTACGCTAGGCCCTGTCCTGCCCTCTCCTCACATTCCCCCAACACCCAGCCCAAAATACAATGCCAGTAGTTTCCCTCACTCTCCAGGAAGCTTTGAAGACTTACAAGTCACAGCCCTCTAGGAAAGGAGACGTGCGTTTTCAGTCAATGATATCATAAACATAACTCACACATGGGCAGCATTTGCTGTGACCAACTTCTAAGTATATTAATGTAATTTTGCTTTGAAACAATTCGATAAGATAGGTCCTCAACGGTTAAACCTTGAGAAACATGGAGGTTAAGTGACTTTCTCAATACCACACAGCTTTTAGGTTTGAACTTGGAGAATCAGAATTCATGCTTGTAATCATTATACTATACTGTCTCTCACTAATTCCAGCTCCTATTTTAATGGACAATTAAAGTCTCTTAAAGAAGAAAAAGGAGGCCAGCCCAGTGGTGTATCGACTAAGTTCATGGGCTCCACTTCGGTGGCATGTGGTTTGCAGGTTTGGACCCAGGGCACAGACCGACACACTGCTTGCCAGCCATGCTGTGGTGGTGTCCCATATAAAGTAGAGGAAGACGGGCATGGATGTTAGCCCAGGGCCAGTCTTCCTCAGCAAAAAAAAAAAAAAAAAGGAGGATTGGCAACAGATATTAGCTCAGGGCTAGCCTTCCTCACAAAAAAAAAGAAAAAGGACTAAAGTTGGAAGGTATGGCAATAAAAATTTGGGAGGGAAAGGATCAATATATCTGGGTGAATGAGACACAAGTAAAAAGATTGAGACTGAATCCCAGGAGTGTTTCCCCAGGGGAACAGCAGGCACTACTCAAGAAGTGGTGAGTGAGATCTGAAGACTGTATTGGACTGCCCAGGAGCTTCGCTGGAGCCAAAACCTCCCATCACCTGCACTCGGCTTGGCCAGTTCACCCTGCTGTTGGCTCAGGATGGAGACGCATGGTCAACACCAGATTCACCCTCCTTCAATCGATGCCAGTCTGACTGCCCTGTGGGCATTTCCCTGCCAGTCCCCCAGGATTCCAAAAGTCCAAAACGGGGCTTGCCCTGAACATCTGTGTTTGTGGTGTAAGGGAATCCCACCCCAATAGTTAGAAGGTACTGGAAAATCTCAAGATCCCTGAGCTGGGACCTTGGTTACTAACCCCCTATTGACACTGAATATTTCAAGTCCTCAGAAGCAACATCCTCCTTCACGTCAGGACTTGTCCCTAGGGGTTCCCGGAGCCTAAACATCCTTACCCCTCTGCTGTCTACTCCATCCCCCTCCTGCTACTCCTGGAGAATTCCTATCAATATGATGGCACAGATGCCATTTCCTCCAGAAAGCTCTATCTATCCCTAAATGTCTGGCTACTGCTCTAGAAGAGAGGTCAGCAAATTATACCAGAGGTCAGCAGACATTTTGGCTTTGCATGCCATATGGCCTCTGTCACAATTCCTGAACTCTGCCACTGTAGTGCAAAAGCAGCGGTAGGCGATGTGCAAATAAATGGGTGTGGCTGTGTGCTAATAAAACTTTATTTATAAAAACAAGTTGTGGTCCAGATGTGACTTGTGGGCCATAGTTTGCCAACCCCTGGTCTAGACTATGTAATTTCTGCGAATACAGAAATAATGTCTTTTTTTTCACCGTTACACCCCAGAACCTAATACCTAACATATTGGGTAATGAGACTTCAGTGGTACTTGTTAAATATGTGTTGAATTAATTATTTAATGTTAAAGATAAGTTATTGTTTTTTTCCCTCCATTTAAGGGGACCAACAAATTACAGTCTCTGTTTTAAAGTGTACTTCAGTATCTTGAAACAAGAAGGCATTTTTATAAATATTTTTCGAAACTTGTTATAGTAGCCAAGCATAAACACTATAAACAGACAGATCTGTGTTCATACTATGTATTTTCAGGAAAATAACTTCTCTGAGTCTTTATAAAATGGGAATGATATTATCTACCTTTTAAGCTTGTTGTGAGGATTAAATGGCATAATTTATATGAAACATTTATTATATATACGTAATCTAACATTTCATATTGTCATCAACAAAAGTTAACTGTGCCAAAGAAAAAAGGAAAGAAAGAAAAATGCCATGTCTTCATTAGCTTGACTGAGTCCATCTGGGTTTCCACACTGAGTTGTATGGATGCTGACAGACTTGCTCCCAATATCTAAATGATTACTTAGGAGGGTTTGCATCCCCGAATCACCAAGGTAAACACTTCACCACTGCTGAGAAAATCAACCCACACTTTGTGTTTAAGCATAAATAGAGGACACTCCTTCTGGGTGGCTTAACGAACTTTTTTTTCATCCCAAACACTCTTCATGTTTAGTATCTGGGACAATGATTATGAACACCAACATGCAGAACCATTTAATAGTGAGAAAAGCTACTATGGGAATGTAGAGGCAATATGAAATTAAACTACTTATATTTGAAATTTGTAGGAAGGGCTTTCATGGAATTGAAGCATAGAGTAAAAGGTAAGAATGAAAGGTTTAACTTCTCTTTTTTTTTTTTTTTGGTGAGGAAGATCAGCCCTGAGCCAACATCTGTTGCCAGTCTTCCTTTCTTTGCTTGAGGAATAGTGTTCCTGAGCTAACATCTGTGCCAATCTTCTTCTATTTTGTATGTGGGATGCCTCCACAGCATGGCCTGATGAGTGATGTGTAGGTCCACACCCAGGATCTGAACCTGGGAACCACAGGCTGCTGAAGTGCAGTGCACAAACTTAACCACTATGCCACTGGGCTGGTCCCAAAAGATTTAATTTTTATGTAAAACGATCATTTGAATCTTATCTAGTAGCTGGTGTACATTGATCTTTGCAGCAGTGGCCTGAAAACACACACTTTACATTTAAATTACAAAATTGAAAAGACAAAATGTGGGCAAGATTTTTCAAATTTCATTGCATTTTCTTTTTTTGTTGCTTTTATTTTATTTGTGTGTTTAACAAGTATTCAGTACTGTAAATAGTCCTATGCATTTTAGGAGATGCTTAATACAAATTTATTGAATTTGCAGAAAAGAAAAATAAGACATAATACCTGCCCTCTAGAAGCCTATATCTAAAGAGAAAAACAATGAAGTCTCACATGAAAAAGTTAGGTTCCATTTTTTATTGCTACACAATTATAATCAAACTGTTTACTAAGAGTAGCAGCATGCTATATAATAACACAAGTGAATTTTAGCATCCCAGTATGTTGCACTTAGCTTTATTCTAGTCTTCCCATTGCATTATATTCGTCTATTCATCCACCTCTCCATTCATCCATCCACCCATCCAATTACTTCCACACAAATGCACCCTGCATTTTTGTAATTGTGATCACAGAGTGCTGGGGTCGTTTTAAAGAAGACAAGGATTAGTAGGTGAGTTTGGAGATTAATAATCCTCATAAAGAGAAAAATTTACATGAGAAGCAGGGAATACAGACTTAGCCTTATCTCCAACCTACCAATACTTTTCTGATTCCCAGGAAAACTGCTCCCCTCAAAGGAGCATCACGTAATAAATTCCCAACCCCAGCTTCCTGCAAACACCACCACAGAAACCTAAAACCTTTGAGAGGGAGGAAAGGGACCAGTGGAAGTACTTATTGAATTTAGGGGCTCATCCCTAATCTAAAAAATGAGAATTTTAGAAATCAATGATTTAGCCCAGCTCTCTCCCATCACATACCCCAAGGCTGTATGTAAGGGGAAGATATGGAAAACCAGAGGTTAAAGTGGAGATAGGAAAAACAATCTCAGCTTTAATTTTCTGAGCTGAAATAGACTCATGGACCCTAAGGAAAAGATGGAACGTTTTCCCTATCAAGAAAAACCTTTCAGAAAATGTTGTGACCTTTTCTCTGAGGGGAATTTGAGAAAAGATCCAAGCGGAAACACACTTGAAATTAACTCACCCTTTTCTGAGAGCAGTTGGATCATCAAATTCACTGTCTTCTTTGTTGTGGTGATCAGATGTCTTTAGCTTCCACTTACTGAACTTAGAGTCCTAGTGGCAGGCATGGTGTTAGGCACTGTACATTTTCTACCTCGTTCAGTCCCAAGTCATTCTTCATTTCTACTTTAATTTTATAGATGCAGAATCTGAGGTTCAGAGAAGGTATGTGATTTACCTAAGATCACACAGCTAACTAAAAGGTGACAATCAAGGGCTTTGAAAACCATTCTACACACCGTGGAGACATTAGAGTTCTTCAGAAACGCCTCGATGACCTTCTGATAGGGAGCGCGTGGATCCATCAGGGCGCTCAACGCTCATGTCTGCTACAACCAGAAGAGCCTGAATGCCATCTGTTTTATGAGTGACGCATAAGAGCCCTTCAAGAAAAAGGCCCATGCCTAAAATATGTTTGGAATCCATCGATCCATTTCATCCTCACTTTCGAGACGGCAAAACCGAGAGGCAGAGAAGTAAAAACCTATCGTGTCATCAGTGACTGATATGAGTGTAATGTTAATATCTAACACTTAATGAGTACTTCCTCTATAAAACCGTTATCCTAAGGGATTTCAATAGATTAACTCATTTATTCCTCCTGAAACCCTATGAGGTAGCTATTTTTCTAGAGTAGAGCAGTAGATTCATCATGATTTCCATTTTACTGTGGAAGAAATGGAAGCTCAGAAATGTTAAGTAGCTTGACCAGGATCACACAGCCAGAGAAAAACAAAACTGAGTTTCAAACTAAGGAAGTTTGGCTTTAGATTTTAAGTCCTTAACAGCAACTCGATACTGCCTCCAAAACCTAGATTTATGATTTTAACGGCAGTGTTCTTCTTTTCTTTTATTCTGTTACAACACGCTGCTTCTATTTGCGTATTAAAATTGAGTTAATTGATGAAAGATGCCCATAGAAGTCAGCTGATCAACATGACACCCTTCCCAACAGAGAAAAATCATGCCCTCCTGGATCTCAGAGCAGCTTTTGGATCTCATGAATGTATCTAATCATTTTGTTATTTAAGGTTACACAACGAATAAGACCACGGGAGAATCAATCATTCATGAATTCAGTCTGTGGCTCTTTGTACACTTGAATGGCACCTCGTTGCCCTAATTTTTCTAAGTCTTCTTTTTAAAAAAATGCAGCTAGCATTTCATCAGTTGAAGCATTCTAGCCACGATTCCCTATGAGGCCTGTTACTCAAAGATTATTTGTACCTAGCAATGCATGTTTAACAGTTGGTAGTTTGAAAGCAACTATTTTACATGCAAAGACGGGATCAAATGAATGCCAGTAAACTCCCCAATCACATAATTTATGTACAGTATTTAGAAGTGAAAAGTTTCAGATCAGCAGGCATGTTCCACCTGACAAGAACCTAGAAAGGGTTTACTTTAGCAAAAGAACCCAAAGGATATTTTATAGAAAAGTTTACTTTGCCTTTCATCTTTTCTTAAACATTCTAGCCTGTTTGCTAGTGGGAAAAGGTTTTTATGCATCTTACCTTTTAGCCTTTTTGAATAGCATATGTAAATTGAATCTACTGGTCTAAGGGACCCAAATCAAGTCAAATTAAAATGTCAAAATGAAAGAAACATAAAATACCATATAAAAAATACTCATTGATTGATTGTGAACCAGTGTGAGATCACTAACTTTTTATCAGATATGCAAGTGGTGCCACCATAAAATTTTTTACCATCACTCAAAGTCTTTAATAAAGGTTTGAATTTAACTCGGATATTGGTTGTCTGCGTAATTCCCAAGAAATTGGCCAGGAGAATCAACTCAATGAGATAAGTAAAACTTTGACTTTTCCCCACCTCACCTTGAACTGGCAAATTGTTCCACTGAGTTAAAGGATCTTTTCTGGCAAAATACTTGACCTACTCAGTTTATGGGATGCCTTTCCATTCCTTTAATAACATTTACAGGAAAACATTTCTAATGATTAAAATGTAAATTTAGCTAAATCTTTTCCCAATAAAATGCCTTACTTTACATATTTCAAAAGAAAATGAGATTAAGTTTTCTCCTTTAATTTTTCCAATCATTTCCACACATTTTCCCAGAATAACTATCTTTCCCTCTCCAGCAGGCTTTCTAATATTAAAGAAAGATTTTTATGAACACTGCCTTTTATTCATACTTGCAGGGTATCTCCCTGTCACCCCAGTAGACTTGAGCTTCAGAATCCTATTAATGTAACATTTCTGATTTCTGAATCTACAGACACAGGAAAATGTGATTAAATCCTGGAACGTATAGCATGTCGGCTTTATGAGGTTTCAAGTTAAGTTCATTTCATACTAATAAGGATAAAATTCCCTACTTTGATCCACACTTGTGTATTTTAATGCATAGTGCACAAAAATCCTGCTCATGGAAATCAGTAAGAAGGCCAAGCACAGTGCCTAATGAAGATGAACTCTGTGGTGAGCTCTTGCAAGTGAGAATTTGTGAATTCCTTGGAAGCTGTGAGGGCAGGAGACTTCCTTCGCAGTTCAGAGCCACCCACTACCCTCTGGATATATGATCTATCTCTTACATCATCTAGTTCAAAATGTGGCAAACAGCTCTCTAAACATGGAGTAGTGAAGAGATCAAATGTAAAGTACACTGGATGTATCGTCGGTTTCATGAGAGTAGATTAATTTACGTAGACTTGGCAACTGCAGGTAATTTAATGTCAGATATGAAAAACAAAACATCCAAATGATAATTGGAACTCTATGTTTTGGAGTGTTTTTGTTTATTATAGTAAAATATACATAATGTAAAATTTACCAGTTTAACCCCTTTAAGATTACAAATTCAGTGGCATTAAGTACATCACAATGTTGTGCAACCATCACCACCATCCAGTTCCTCTAGAACTTTTTCATCATCTCAAACAAAAACTCTGTACCCATTACACAGTAATTCCCTACTCTCCCCTCCCCACTAGCCCCTAACAACCACCATTCAACTCTCTGTGTCTGCAGATTTGCCTATTCTAGAAATCTCATATAAGTGGAATTATACAGTATTTGTCCGGTTTACTTCACTTAATATTTTCAAGGTTCATCCGTATTGTAGCACATATCAGAATTCCATTCCTTTACAAGAGTGAATAATATTCCATTGTATGGATAAACCACATTTTGTTTATCCATTCATCTGTTAATGGACATCTGGGTTGTTTCCACCTATTGGCTATTGTGAATAATGCTGCTTTGAACAGTGGTGTACAAGTATTTGACCCCTATGTTTTTAATCAGCAGGAATATTTAGCATTTAACCTTGTCAGAAAGAATTAACTGCTTATTTGGGAAGTATTATGCATTATGATTCTCTTAACCTTCCAATTACTGTTAAACAAAACAATAAATTGATAATTATAGAATAATAATATGGGACAAAAATGTGTATTTAGGACCTGATTCATGTTAGGCACATCTTAGAGACTTTATATGCAGTTTCTCATTTAAGGCTCCCCAAACCCTATTAAGAGGTACCAAAATACCCATTTTACAAATGGAAAAACAAGCAGGTAGAAGTTAGCTATTTTGCTCAAGATAAAACAACTAGTGCTGAGCTGGGATTGGAATGCAATTTTCCAATTCCTGAGGTTGCACTCTTAAATATTATACTTTACTGCCATATCAACTCCTAAAATAAAATTCCTTTAGATGCTGATTTCCTATTTACTGGAGAGTAGGTTAGAGATGACAAACAAACCAATCTATGAAGAAGAAGGCAAGCTTGTGAAATTCTTGCAGAGCTCAGGGGAAAATCAAAACGGAATGAAACTTAGAGAGAAAGATCAAAACACGTGGGGCCAGATCCAACATATTCTTCCGCCCTCTCCTCCCCTGGTTCTCCTCCCCTCCCCTCTCCTCCCCTCCCCTCTTCCCTCCCCTCCCCTCCCCTCTCCTCTCCCCTTCCCTCCCCTCCTCTCACCTCCTCTCCTCTCCTCCCCTCCCCTCCTCTCCCCTCCCCTCCCCTCTCCTCTCCCCTCTCCTCCCCTCCCCTCCTTTCCCTTCTCCCTCTCTTCCATGCTACACACACACGCTTGCAATGGCAAGAGAGGGTACGAAAGAATATGGAGAGGATGAAATTTAAAGACAGGAAAAAATATAAGACAGCTTCCCAGAAATGAAGGAAATTTGTGTTTGTAACGGATAGCTGCTCCATCTTCAGCTTCCCTTGTGCATTTCTGAAAAGATGAAGAAAAAAGAAGTGACAAGGACAGAGAAACTGTACATACATTAGGAAAGACAAGCTGTTTCAAATTCTCAGCTGACGTTGGGCCTAAGTTTTTTGGCCTGATACTTATCACAAGGCCATCCCAAAGTTCAAGGAATGCTGGAAAATATGGCTCTTTTTTGCTCAAAATGGACCCTTTTCCTCCCGAAAGAAAATTGGCATTCTGTTAAGAAGAAAAAAGGGGAAAATAGATACTGCGTAGGCAACTAATAATGAGGAACATAGGTAGGAAACAACAATAAAATAATATTTTCATCAAAAATATCAAAAATCAAAAAACATCAAAATAGATAAAGATGAATTTTAGAATACTGGAGGAATGGTCTGAAGTAAATTAATAGCCAGAAGCTGTAAGTGTCTGACAGATAAGAGAGCAGTTAAAACAAGACTCAATGACTTAATATAATTAGGAATGTTTTAAGAGTTACAGTTACACTCTACATAGAATACATCTTAGAATGTTTAGACAAATATATAGAGCCACAAAGAAAATCTCAAAATATTATATCAACTATCATTGATATATGAGCAAAATACAATAAAATTATACTCTTTAAAAGAAAGTTAAATTGCAATTTATTGGATAAAGGATAATCTTTCAACAAATGGTGCTGGAACAATTATGTGTCTATACACAAAATAACCTAGACATTGACCTTAAACCTTACACAAAAATTAACTCAAAATGAATAATAGACTAAAATGTAAAATATGAAACTATGCAACATCTAGAAGAAAACATAGGAGAAAATCTATGTGACCTTGAATTTGATGATGTTTTCAGATACAACACCAAAAGCACGATCCATGAAAGAGAAATGTGACAAATTGGACTTCATTAAAATTAAAAACTTTTGTGCTATGAACGATACTATTAAGAGAATGAACAGACAAGCCACAGACTGGGAGGAAACATTTGCACGACACATATCTAATAAAAGACAAGTATCCAAAATATACAAAGAATATATATTAATCTTAAAACTCAATTATATAAAACCAAACAATCCAATTGAAAAATGTACAAGAGACCTGAAGAGACACTTCAGTAAAGAAGATCATAAATATCTAGATGGATAGATGGCAAGACTGCAACATAGATAGACTAATAGATGGGTGGAAAATAAGATACGTAAAGATGTTCGGCCTCATTTGTCACTAGGGAAATGCAAAGTCAAACGAGATACCACCACACACCTGTTAGAAAGGAAAAAACAAAAACAAAAAACCTGACAATCTCAATTGCTGGCAAGGACATGGAACAAACAGGAACTCTCGTTCTTTACAAGTGGGAATGCAAAATGGCACGACCACTTTGGAAGACAGTTTGACAGTTTCTTACAAAGTTAAAGAGTCTTACCATTTGATACACCAATCATGTTCTCAAATGATTTGATGACGAGCATCCATACAAAAACATGTACATGAATGTTTATAGCAGCTTTATTCATAATTACTGAAAACTAGAAACAACCAAGATGTCCTTCAATAAGTGAACAGAGAAACAAACTGTGGTATATCCAAACAATAGTATACTACTGAGTGATAAAGGGAATCAGCTATCAAACCATGTAAAAAAACATGGATGACTCTTAAACGTATATTTCTATGTGAAAGAAGCCAGTCTGAAAAGACTACATATGGTATAATTCCATTTATGTGACATTCTAGAAGAGGCAAAACTATAGTGACAGTAAAATATCAGTAGTTTCCAGAAATTTGGGGAAGAGGAGGAGGGTTGAATAGGTGAAGCATAGGGGAATATTCTAGGGCAGTGAAACTGTTTCCTGTTTCAGAAAAACAGTACCAGAAAGTAAGGAAATGTTAAAAAACAAACAAACAACACAATAATGGAGGTATGTTAAAGGGACACAAGAACAAGCTGAGAGGGATCCCAATGGCCAAAGCTGGAAATCTGAGGAAAAAATTAAAGTAGTATTAGATTATAACATAATAAAAGATAAATATCCATAAGTCCGTATTGATATAAATAAATGATTGAATAATTAAATGGAGGATAATAGGCAAATCTCCTGCATAGAAGAATTCCAAATAATTTATGCAGATGCATTGCTCTCAAGGAGGTGGACCATAACCCCCTGCCATTTAAGCATGGCCTGTGCATAGTGACTTCCTTCCAAAGAGTACGGTATGAAGAGGGGGAAAAAAGAGTAACTTTAGTGTGGAGAAATCTGAAAAAAAACTACTTCAGCCAAGTGATCAAGGTCAACATCAACAGTCCATAAATCATATTGATAGTACCTTTGATAAGATGTGACGAAAATGGTACTTTATCTCTGTGATCTTCCTCCCAATAACCCATTAATCCAGCCTAATTGTGAGAAAAAATATCAGACAAATTCCAATTGAGAGATATTCTTCAAAATACCCGATCAATACTCCTCAAAATTTTCAAAGTCATTCACTGAGAAACTATTAAGCTCAGAGAAGTTTGAAGAAACATTCTTAATCTAATGTGGGATCCTAGATGGAATCCTAGAACAGAACAGGGACATTAAGTATGAACTAAGGAAATCTGAATGAAGACTTTAATTAATAATATTGTATCAAAATCGGTTCATTACTTGTGACAAATATACCATACTAATGTAAGATATTAATAATAGGGAAAATTGGCATGGGGTATGTAGGAACTCTGGAGTATCTTCAGAACTTTTCTGTAAATGTAAAATTAAGCTAAAATATAAAGTTTACTTTTTAAAAGTTTAAAAGATTAAATCTAAAAAACAACTTTTTTCTCTAATAAATACTTCTATTAAAGAGGAAATCAAAACCATAATTGTAGAACATCTATTATAATTTCAATAAAAATAAAGCATATGAAAATTTACAGCATTTGACCCAAACTATAATCAGATAAAGGCCATGGCTCTATGTTATTAGTAATAACTAATAATGAATATAAATGAACTGATAGCCCAATTTGAGAAATTAGAAAGATGAGAATTAAACTAAACCAAGAAAAGTAGGAAAAATATGTAAACCCAACACCAAAATAAATTAACTGGAAAAACAGTAGTTTGACTAGATTAATTCAAAAGCAAGTTAAAAAATCAACCAATATAAAAAAGCTTTGACAAATCATTTTTAAAAGAAACTACAATCTACCTTACCACAAATTAGAAAGCATATATAAACATATACATACGTTTGCACATATAGTATGTATAGTATGTATACATCCCTCATAGAAATGAGATGGAAAGAAAATCCATCCAATTGTTAATAAGAGTTATCTTTGGGTGAAAGGGGTTACAGCTATTTTTTAATCTCATTTTTATGTGTTATAGTCTATATGTTCCAAATAGTCTCTAACGTTACATTTGTCTTTTACAAACAAAAGCAACACACTTTTTTTTAAAAGAAGAAAAAAATAATGAGTCTGTTCAACCCACAGAACGTTGGCCATGACGTGATTCAACGATAATAATACAAGTAATATTGCCTGGGAGATTTTTAAAGTCAAGATATAGAAAGAACCTCCATACTGTTGAGTTTCAATGAAATCATTTTCATGTTAGCATCCCAAACAGAAAGAGATTCTTTCCCACCACTGGAGTGACACAATTCCTTCCCTTCTCCCAGCACACAGCGTAAAATCAACTGGTGATCGCTGCCACCTAGTAGGCACTAATGCATCAAGAAAGGCACCCCGCCCACAGGTTCATGTCAGAGAGAGAAAGCAGAGCAAGATACAGCTGTTCCCGGAGCTAAGAAAGAGAAGCTAAGTCTCCCATGACTGTGTCCCCATCAAGGGCACAAGAAGAGAGTAAACCTCATCCCACAGAGTCTTGGGGGAAAAATCAGCAACGCAGCAGTCAGGCACAAGAGAAAACCAGCACCGGACACACAGAAGCTCGTCGGGACAGCTCCTGAATTTTGCCTTAGACACATCCTTTAAAACAATGATTGGTCTCAACACTGGGTTGCATGCAATCCAGAGCAGAAACCGCACACACGTCCTAGTGAGGTGGGAAGAAAAATGCAAGAACTTCTTGAAATTCAGTATTAACAACACAGGCTTCTGCACAGGCTGCCTGGGAATGAGCCCACCTCTATCACTTGTTAACTCCGTGACTTTAGGCAAAGCACTTAATCTTCTTGTCTCAATTTTCTCATCTGTGAAAAGTGGATAATAATAATTCTGACTTCTGAGGTTTTCTGTTAGGATCATATTTACTAAACATGCAAAAGCATTTAGGACAATGTTTGGAACACACTAAGCACTCAAATATTAGCAATTATTATTCTATTTATGTTTAGACTTTTAGCACATCCTTTAAATTTAGTTTTACACATTTCCCAGTGTAATAATATATTAGTTCAGTAAAGCATACATATGATTTATAAATGAATAAACATTTACCTAAGTGCATACTTATTTTATATAAGATGTGCAGTCAAAACAGTTTGAGACTGAAGATTGCAGAGCTTAAGGGTTTTTTTTTTTCATGAGGCCCTTCACAAGAAGAATCTGGAAACTTATATCCTACCAGCTGCATTTTTTTATAATCTCTGTTACTTCTAAAATGAATTAGCATGTTTAAATTGTAAAAGGTTTAAACACTAAGTGTGGACTTAGTCACTTTTAACCAGTTCACAGGTGACTTTATGAAATCTTACGTTTAAAACTCCTCCAGAGGGAGCAGAGAGAAATCTTTCTTACAGAAGGATTCCAAACAATGTGTGTAGATACTACTCCCTCCAGGAGATTAAGCTTAATTCACACCACCACCACCATCACCACCACCACCTCTAGTATTGGCTGGACTTAATGACTCACTTCCAAAGTATAGAGTATGGAAAGGGAAATATATGAACTTTACGCCTGAGAAACCTAGCAGGTACCATCCCAACCAAGTGATCAAGGTCAATATCACCATTGATAATTCATGTTGATAACATGTACCCCTGATATGATGTCATGAGGATACATCACCTCTACGGAATTCATCCCAAAACATCATAACCCCAGTCTAACATGTGAGAAATATCAGAGAAATCCAAACTGAGAGAAGGCCTTCAAAATACCTGACCAATACTGGTCAAATCCATCAAGGCCATGGAAAACAAGGAAAATCTGAAAAACTGCACAGCCCAGTGAAGACTAAAGAGACTCGATGATTAAATGCAATAGGGGTTCCTAGATTAGATTCTGGAACAGGAAAGTATATTAGTGGAAAATTGGTGAAATCCGAATAAAGTCTAGAATTTAGTTAATAGCAATGTGCCAGAATTTATCCTTCAGTTTTGTCAACATTACTACAGTTACATAAGAGGTTAACATTAGGGGAAGCTGGTAAAGGATATACAGAAAGTTTCTATACTCACTTTGCAACTTTTCTGAAAATCTAGAATTATTCCCAAATAAAAGTTTATTTTAAAAAATAAATGTCTGAAAATATGATAGAGAGCCCTCTAGATCTGGATAGTATTGCAATATCTAGATCAGGTTTTGACTATATGTTCACATCAGGATAAACTATTAAATATCCCACATCTACTTTAGGCAAAACTAGATAATTAACATTTAGGTGGCTTATTTCTGCCTGAATTCACTCTAGGTATAAGTACAACCTGATGTGAATAAACGGTTTTTTGGAAATCTTGAGTGTTAAATCCAATTAGCCGGTTACAATATTTTAAAATAATCTGGGCCTTTTGGTGAAAAATAACCATTTTAATTGAACTTGTTTTAGCATTATATAATGATTTCCCATAGTCTTCATGCTCCTCTGATTTTACTATAAAATTGCCTCTGAATTTTAAAGTGTGCGTTAATAGATTGGTGAGCCATTTAAAAGTAAGTGAAAAAGTGCCCTGTGTCCAGCAGTGCAAACTGTCAGCAGCAATAGCAGAGTCCCAAGAGTCATGAAAATTTTTACGACACTAGAAACGTTATTTGAATATTGTCTATTAATAGTTTTAAAGAACTGATATACTGTGATATCTGAGACTCTTTTAAGAAAAACTGTGACATTTTTAACTAGAAAATTTAAAATGTTTGAGAGGAAATAAATATGTCAGTGTGATTCAATCTACCTGCCTAGATTTAAGGGAGCCACATTCTATTAAAAAGTAATCATAACCATTTTGTCTTTACATTTCTCCTTTTCCTCTGTCTATGACTCTCCTAATCAATTGTGTTTCAATGTAGCTTTAGAGTTTTATTCTTCTTTATCTGCTGGCAGGTATATGCATGGCATAAAAACAATATTACAATGCCAATGAAATCCTTTTACAGTCAACTTAGCTGAAATCATTTACAGTTGGGTAGAGGGACCTGCAATTTCAGTAGATTTATTTAAAGTCGTCTGATGCTCCATTCATTTCTCAGAGCATGCTTTTGTAGTCAACGGCTGTCCTCATCCTAAAACATTGTGGTGGGCTTAGTGGGTATGAATTCTACTCTATTATACTTGGTATATGAAAGGTCACATTATTTTCATTTTCCTAAGTGAAACTCAGTCTGACTCCAAGCATCCCCTAAATGGGTTGGTACATATTTTAATGCTGGAGTTACTGGGACCCCACCTTCCTTCTCAGCTACTGGGGCTCCCTCAACAAAAAAGAAGTCTTTGTGAGTTGTTTTTTGAGACAGGCTATATACAGTCCGGACTCAAACTCAGGAAAGATCTTCGGTTTTGATTTGTCCAAACCACTGTGGTCTGTTGTAGCAGGCAGCTCTGCTACATTAGAGCTTAGCACCAGTATAGGAGACTTCACCTAAATTAGAAAGTACCACCCAGCCATTCCCCATGGAGGTCCTTGCCAGTCCTCGAGGCACTGTGCAGGACGGGGGTCTGGGCAGCTGAGTGCCAGAGCTGGCTTGAACAAGCTTTCAAGAGCTGACTATTAACTTTTCAGGAATTTTGCAAGCTGGTTATTAAACATAAACTTTATTTAAAAACTAAACAATATAAAATTAAGTAATGTTAAAAACAAAGGTAGTAAATATGCAGAGATCATCATTTCCTAATATTTGACTATACTTTACCGTTATTTACTCTGAGCTTACTTATGTCTATTTCATCTGTATGATGTCAATACTGTATGGCAGGGGGGTACTTCACATCTGTTCCCAATTCCGTAGTCAATGTCCTCACATCAGAGGCTTGAAGCCAGAGATGGTGGCAGGATTTACATCACGGAAATTAGCAAATGCTGCAAATCAGGTCTTGATTTATTGTCTTGTGGATTTCTAGACTTAAGAAAGTGACGGAGAGAGAACATGTTGACAATGTAGATTAAACTTAAAGTGTGCCATGCCTGTAGCCATTACATTATGAAGAACACACAACACACACATACACATACATGTATAGCACAAAAATTGAGGAATTACTCTTCTGGTTTTCAAAGCAATTATCCAATTCAGCGAAGAAGTCTCACATCATTGATGAATGAGTGAAGGTACAACAATATGTCTTCAATTTTCACTTCCGTCTCATGGAAAAATCAATCAACATTCATATTGGAACTACACTTCTTGGTCAGTTACAACCATAAGTTGGCTACAGTTATGAGTTCAGCAAAAATTAATGAAAATATTCTGTGAGAATCAATTAGCTACATGGAATTTACAATAAAGAATACTGTATATTTTCTTATCATTAGTATATCACATGCTACACAACCTTTCTATCAGTAAAATTTATAATGATCTCATCTATTCCTATATTTGCATACATGGTTTTTCAAGGAGTAGAGGGTTAAACATTTTCCAGCACCCCATTGTATGTGGGACCTCTCAACACACGAGAACAGCCAACTCCCTCCTACCCTTCTCTTACCCCAGTCACATGGAATGTTTCCGGGACACCTTGATTCCAGCATTCTTCTACTCACTTCCCCATCACCCCCTGCAAAATCCTCTCCCTTATACCCCCTTAAGAGCCATTCTGCATAATTGTCCCTCGGTGGAAGTTTAGACACAAAATCCTGGTCTATGTTCTTGGAGGTGAGGAAGGGGAAATGGATGCTCAAACTTGTAAGGTTGCTTTGATTTTAATTTTTGAGTTTTTTGGTTTGGGTTTTAATTTACCCATCTTAACTAACCCTGTTATACAGGATATTAAAGAGTTCTCTAATCTTAAAATTCTAATCTTCCAGTACAATTAGCTTGTTTAAAAGATTTTAGAAAGCATGGCTAATTTATCTCTCCCACTCTCTCCCCATCCTGCCCTTCTCCCGTTGACTCATAGGCCTATTGGTTCCTAATTAAACTGCTGGAACTGTAATATATATCCACTGGGTGTCTAAACAGAGCAGGTTAGATTCTCTGCCAAAATGACTTGAGAAAACTGAGCCCTAGTCACCCAAATACCACATCAATATAGTGTGGAAGCTAAGACAATATCTCTTAAAAATTATAAATCTATGCTTTTGAAAAATGTTACTGGACACCCTTTTTCAAAATGGCAGATTAAATCATCAATAACATTGACATTGTTAGAGGCATATTTTAAGTGTAATCAAAGCAGTCAACCCTTTACAGATGCTGGTAAAACACCTGAACAACTGTAATGTAATAACTGAGGGAGCCCTCCAGTAGTGCTGAAATAACCACAGAATGTGCGTATAACAGAATAGATCCAGAAATGTTCTGGAATATGATTCAGTTAACACATACCAGTATTAAAATTCTACATGATGCCAGCAAGTCAATTTAATGAAAACTTAAATCAAACCTGGATCTTGGTAGTCCTGTGTGCAAACTCAACCAAATCAAGCCATTATTTCCTTTTTTCATTGTTCAACCAGCCGCTATGTCTTACAATTCCAATTTGTATAGCTGGTGGACATTTCTAAAGGAGACTTTTCTGAAGGTGGACATTTCATGATGATACCAAAACAATGTGTTTATTCTCTTGATTAAAAGAACACATTAAATCAATGGTATAGATAATATTTTTAAAAAATCTTAGCTGTCTGTGTTGGCAACAGAATTGCAACATCAGCTCTCTATTTCTTAGAAGCGAATTAAAACTTTAAACAGGCCCATGAGAATTGAGTATAACTCAGTGTATAGCTACATTTTCTCTTTTGATGGCAAATCAAGAAAGCAGAGATAGGCAGGGTTATAAGAGTTTGTGTGTGTGTGTATTTGTGTGTTTTTCCCATCACACGAGCATTGCATTTTCTCCACGCGATTCCAAGCCTCATTAATTCTGATTTTCTCATTCATCTCAAATTGCTATATTTATTATAATGGCTTATCCCAGCTGAGGTATTCTCCTCATGGGAAAAAAGTCCCTGATCTTTGTCACTGTCATGTGGCAAAGTATAAGTTGCAGGCTGTAAAATTCAATTTCTGAGTCAGTGCCTGTCATAAGATAGCTCAGCTACATAAACAAAGCTGACTGGGATAAGACTAGTCATGCACCCAAACTGTTTATTTAGACAGAATCAAAGCAGATGCATTGCGTATTAAGAATGGGTAGACAAGTATTGCTTCTCCAAAGTCTCTATTTAGCAACAAAAGAATCACCCAGTTAGGCTAGAGAATATCTCTCATCACCAAATCTTATCACTATACATTAGTGGTACACCACAGCTGAGTAGCCAGTTCTGGTTTCTGCCACAGCTGAATTAATTTTTTTTAATATTCAAATTTGATTTTTCATTAGACAGAGTCAGCCTTCACAATAGAGACTTTGCCCTCTCCAACACGTGCATATCAATTCCTTTCAAATAGCTTAGATACCTGTAACTTCAGGGAGACTGTTTCAAGTTGAATATCCTGGAAAATTACTGAAATGAACAAGACTAAACATTAATTTCTCCCTAAAATTGTTGAATTTGGGAACCAACCTTTAGTCTGTAGATATTTACACCCTCGGTTTATCAAACAGATAATAAATACATGGTTGAAACAAAAATCTAACTCCCTTGCTCCACTCTCCTGAATATAGATGCTTGTACAGATAATACGTCTGTCAAGAAGGCTGTGAAAGGCAAGGTGAAAACTACACTGTTTTAAAAGATCTTCCATCATAAAAGACCTGAACATTATGTATGAATTTGGAGGGGGGGCACTGCAGGAATATCCTAAAAGCCCATTTGCATGCATTGTCTCTAGATGGACCTCAAAGCAGGGATGTTATCAGCTGTCAATCAATAGGTATTTATTGCATCTCTGATACGCTCTTAGAAAGCTGCTAAATTCTGTGGAAAATTCCACGATAAAAACCAATAGCATCTACTACAAAGAGTTGACAAGTTGGTTACAAGACAGAAGACACCTAAAGTCATCAATAAATAAAACTGCATATTATCAGGTTATCAGCGCCAAAGCTCATCACCCCAGTTGCTGTAGCTCATAACCATCCTGAAAGAACACAGACTATGTGGAGGCAGCAAGAACCGTGGGAGATTATATCGATAATTTGGCATTAACCAAATGACGGGATTAGGCAGTGCCTGTTACCTGGTTCAAACCTAAGTTGACAAAGTAATTCACAAGAACTGTCTAAGCCTCAATAATTCAATAGCTTACCCAAGGTCCAGCTCCATTCTATGACAGCAAGAGAAAGTGTCACAACTAGGTGCCCCAAGGAACTCAAGGGTGGGTTTGGAAGCATGTTAACTGCTTTTCCCAATTGTTTTCTTCCCTTTTTGTTATGTCAAGGAGATGCAACCAGCAACCACCCCAAACCAGACCAAGCCGTACCACAAGAGCTATGCCCATGACTTTTGCCTTATTTTTAATGCTAAGATCTCTCCAGGAGGAGCTTTGGCTTCATCACCACAACCTGTCGTGTATGTGAAAGCATATTTTCCAACTGAGGCTGCGCAAGTGAATACCCACCTCTCCCTCTTGAATACTCATGCCCCACCAGAAATAAAAGGTCCTGTATTTGGGGATGCCATGACTTCGGAAATGATTCCACATGGCCTCCTATTTGCTGCTAATATACTTTACTTTGTGAGACAATTACCACTAGTGTAAGAGTCTGATTTAACTCACCAGGAGGCGAACCCACTTGGTTCAGTAACAAAAGGGCCAGTTATGTCTTCCAGGATTTTGTTCCTTTCTCATTTTATAATAAGTTCAGAATGCACCCTGAGATCCTAAATTTTCAGAACTTTACGTAGAATTAGGACTGAATTCTTATAAGAGGAATTAGAGGACATGGGAGAGATATTTGAAATCAATTATTTGAAGAGAGAAATAACAAAAAATAGAACCAGGAAGTCATCACCAAATGTATGGCCTTCAGAAGCTATGGAGGAGAGATTGTTAGATAGTAGGAAAAGAAGTATACTCAAAAGTTGTCCGCCCTTCACTCCAAATCTCTTTGAATATAAGATGCTTTTAAGATTAATATTAAGCTTTTGTAACATTAGCCTCCTGCAGCTTTAAATCATTAAAGTTCCACAACCATGCTAAATATTACAGAACAGATATGTGAAAGATTAATATATTCAAACAGAGGAAATGTAGGAGAGATGGAGAAAGAAACCAACATCTATTGAGTAATAATTTTCCTATGTGTAAATCTATGAGTTAGGCATACTCAGTATTTGATTTACTCCGTCTATCCACGATGTGAGGTAACAATGTCATTTCTACCAGCAGATGACAGAAGTAACTCTCAGAGAAGCTGAAGTCACATACTGAAGCTCAACCAGCTAAGATTCCAATTTGGGAGCTAGAGGAGAGATCCAAGATGAGGGAAGGTGGATCAGTCCTCCAAAATAAGGAGACGAAGAGGGAGGTGACATGGGAAGGCTTGCAAGGTGTGAGGACTGTCAACGACTGAAGCTCACGGGCAGCTCTCTAGTGACTTCTGCTAATACTGGTCCCTAAAAGAAAAACCCACGCACGTCGTGTGTAAGTCACAGTTTATAATGACAGGTCAGAGGATGGAGGTTCTTGTCTGGTTTTGCTTTTGTTTTTTAATGCACAGTTGGGTTTATTTTCTTTTAAAGGGGAATTTGTCAGAGGCTTTCTCAAGGCCTGAGTTGCCTCAAAAGACCTCCTGCTTTTCTAGTGACTGTCTCTCTTTCTGTATCCTCCCCCAGGATTTGCTCCCTTCTTCTTCTCTCCTTGTCTCACTCACCCCATCTCACTCTCCCTTTCTCTCATTCTTCCTCTCCCCCTCTATCAATCTCCATGCCTCTCTCTTTCTCCTTCTTTTCCCCTCACCATCTCTTTTGTTTTCTCTTCTCTCTCCTATTTGTGTCTAGTTTTTCTTCTTCTGCCTTGCTCTACCTAACTGTGTGTGTGTGTCTGTGCGTGTGTATCTGTCTGTCTGTCTACCCACTTCCTCCTTTTCTCTTGTAACCTACAAAAACAGGAAACAGTTTAAGAGGCAAAGCATTTATTTAGGATCAAAGAATTGCAATTCAGGGAGCACAGATTCAGGTACAAACCCAAATAGTGTCTTGATTATAGGAGAGGGGCTTAAGGTTTTTATGGGGAAAAGGGAGAATGAGGTGAGTTGTATTAAAAAAGAGACCATTGGTGCTGGATAAGGTAAGGCTAGATTTGTACTTCATTGATTGGCTTGAGATTCAGTCATCACGCAAAAGCCTAGACATGTACTTCATTGATTGGTTGGCAATCCAGTCATCAGCAAAGCCCAGTTCCATCAGTTCTTACAGACAGGATGTTCTTGTCCTTACTGACTTCTTGGAACGTTGGTGGTTTGGTCCAGTTTGGAAGATAACTCTGGGTATCAATAGACTGGGAGGGTCTTTGCTAAGCCCATTCTTACCAATGTTCTGTTTACCAAACATTTGCATTTGTAAGGGAAATCTCCATTTGTAAAGGTATCTCCTTCTCTGTACTGGGAAGAGAGGCAGATGACCTGATCTCTAGAAACTTGTCAGTGTGGAAGGCGGGGCTTTAAATCTG
The DNA here is from genome assembly GCA_031878705.1 of Tapirus indicus. Taxonomy (NCBI): domain Eukaryota; kingdom Metazoa; phylum Chordata; class Mammalia; order Perissodactyla; family Tapiridae; genus Tapirus; species Tapirus indicus. Next base: position 49,729,537 of record CM062929.1, read on the forward strand.
CTTAATAACCTTACTGTGCTTTTCTGGTAATCTCCCCAAACTGACCCACCCTCAATATCCTCCTTTGTCTATTTAAGAGGAGAACCTCCGCCATTCTGGAGAGAGATACTCGGTTTCCCAGGGTCTCTCCCATGTATACATGTTATAAAGCTTTGTTTGATTTTCTCCTGCTATTTGGCCTCATGTCAATTTAATTTGTAGCCCAGCCAGAAAGGACCCAGAGTGGGTAGAGAATACTCTTTCTCCCCTTCAACTCCAAGATTGGCTCCATCTTCTCATCTGCAATGTCAAAAGGGAAAAAAGAACAATTTGAAAGAAAAATTCTGGCATGAATATCACCTAGAAAATAAATGAAGGTTAAAATGCCCACCCCTTTCTAAATAAAAGGAAAAATTAATACAACAAAGTGCAAATTTCAACCAAGCTTCGGTGTCTTTCCTGTGTGTGCCATGAAAATCTCCACTTGAACTTTTAAGAACCAGAGAAAAAAATTGTACGATTCCTATTTTAAACTTTTCAGGCCAAATACCCTAAGCAAATATACACGTTTGCAATTCATCAAGAGGAAACAATTTGGAAGATAGGCTAGCTTTCCATAATATGTTTAATTACATATGCAAGTTTTATTTGTTTGCACCATGATAAAAATCTTTCTTCCAAAGGAACAAATTGAAAAGGAACCATCATTTGCATTATATCTAATTTCTGATTTTTAATCTATTGTTATCTAAGAGCTAATATTTCCAGCTCTCATATTTAATTCAAACAGATAGGCAGAGTCCTTGCTACAAAGCATCCTCAAAGATTAAGAAAAGTCCCTGCAAATACCAGATTATGAGAAGAACAGTCTGACTGGATGGCATTTGAATTGCATTACTATTCACCAAAGAGTATTTTGGGAGAGTATGTGTAGGGTAGGAAATGAATTGGAATTGCTAAAGATTGACACCATGTGAAAACAAGTGCTTATGGACTCCGAAGCCTGAGGAAAGAATGACTCTCGTCTGGAAAGAGACATGGTCTCAGACATGGTCTCATTTGTATCGGCCCAGTCTAAACAGAGAGATCAGGACTTCAGACTAGAGCCAATACAGATTCAAGGCTAACCCTACAATATCAACATGACAACCAATCTTTAAATAAAAGGTCAACATTTTTTAGACCATAGTTGTAGTATTTTTCTAACCTAGGTATCAATGAACAGTCTTTGTGTGTATGTGTGTATGTGTGTGTGTGTGTGTGTGTGTGAAGAAGACTAGCCCTGAGCTGACATCCTTTGCCAATCCTCCTCTTTTTTGCTGAGGAAGACTGGCCTTGGGCTAACATCCGTGCCCATCTTCCTCTCCTTTATATGGGACGCCGCCACAGCATGGCTGACAGGCAGTGCGTCTGTCTGTGCCCGGGATCCGAACCTGCGAACCCCAGGCCGCCAAAGTGGAGCGCACGAACTTAACCACTACAGCACCAGGCTGGCCCCATCAATGAACAGTCTTTGTGAAAAAGTTCTACTTGTAGCCCAAGATTTTCAAAAATTAAAAAAACAGAAAAGGCATCTTTGCAGTCATTTGAAGTATGTAACCCAAATTTTGGAGCAGTTTTGCCGGGAAGTACAAATCCTGTGTATTCTGCATCTATTAGAGAATGTAACAGCAGTGCATTCTCCTCTGTCCCATCGACCTGCCTCCAGACTTATTCTTCCTTCCTTTCCTCCTCAAAAATGTATTGAGCTCCAAATAGGAAAATAGTATAGTGTATTGTTTCCATATTTTTTAAATTTTCTGTGTATTATGATGTTTTGACATATTTGGGTGTTTTTCCCCAGCTTTTAACATCTGGAAAAACCTTTCTGGCTGGAGAGAGACTGCCCCTTCCAGGGAAAGCCAATTCTCAGAGATAGTAAAGGGCTTAGCCTGAAGTGCGCCCTTGACATGTAAATGAACCCAGAGTCCTGCTTCTCTATCTGGCCTACATGCCCCAAGAGGCAAAATTCCTCTGCCTCCATCATCCCAAGGCCAGGTGCCAGGCAACTAGTGACCACCCCTATAGCCCAAAGCCCACTGAAGTTACTCAAACCAGCCAATCTTACACTGTTTACTTGGACTTTTCCTGCAGAAATCCCAATAAAGGCTCTAGCCTGGCCTTTTTACTCCTGTCTTCTGAAACATGACCAAAACCTGGCATTTCCCCTGTGACCCTGCTTGACATGTGGTGACGCCTTCTCTGGGAGCTGTGAGTATAATAAACTTTGTTTCCTGAGCCTCTCCTGTGTCTCCTCTTGTGGCCACACCCAAGTGACCATCACATAAAAGAACACAGACAAAGCCATTAAAAGCACAAGTTTTGGGGACAGGGCAACAGCCTTACTGCCACAGGAGTAAACTTGATAACAAAATTGCCCAAAGAAGAAGGGCAATATGGAGAGGAAATTGTGGAGAGAGGGAAGGAGATTCAACTGAGATGAAATTATGTGAGCCCCGGAATAGAACTGAACCTAGACTTTTTGAGTTACGTGCTTACAAAGATTCTCTCCGTGACCACGCTTTTGTCAGGATTTTCTGAGCTTGTTTCCACTAGGCCTGATTTACGGGCTTCTGTGTTCTCTGCATTTTCCAATTTTAGCAAGTATCCTGCTAAGTCAGTTTAGCCAGAATCCCCCATCCTCCCCATCGGATCACTCTGTATCATCTGGATCTTGATGAATAAATAAAAGCAACAGGCTATATTGGAGCACATGAGGAAGCCATTTGGTTTGAAACTAATCTGGCCTGACCTTGTTTTTCCAAAGGCCTGATGGGGCCTGTTGAGCATTGTACATCTGCTTTAAACATTTACAATGTTCCAAAGACAGGAATGATGCCCTTAAAGATAGGGATGTGGCTCCCCCAACCCCATATCAGCATTTCTTTAAGGATAAGCATTTCTTCCTAGAAACTAAGGATTAATTACCAACCTGCTGTGTTCACCTTGTGACCACTGACAAGCTGTGCCAGTAAAGCAATCTCGTGACTGTTGTAAAAAGGATATTCTTGCATATGTGATGTATGATTTTTGTTCCAAGATTGTATACAACCACTCTGTACACCCCACTTCTTTGATGTGCTTCCTTCCTTGGAGAAGGAAGCCCCCAGGCTATAGTCCTCAGACCTGGCTCATAATAAACTCATGCCAATTTTGATTTATAGATTGATTATGAATTATTTGTGTCAATAATCTCTAATCAGGCACTCATCCTCCACCATTCCCCAGGTAATGTCTGATCTTCCTGGCCTGCTTTCAGCAAGAATCCTGTTACGTCAGTTTAGCCAGAATACTCCCTTACCCTTGATGTCTCCTTTTAGTGATTTCTATCCTCTGACCTCCACTTTGCTCCTTGGCTATAAATTCCCACTTATCCATATTGTATTTGGAGTCAAGTCCAATCTCTCTCCCCCACTGCAATACCCCATTGCAGTGGTCCCTACACGCACTGCAATGGCACTCCTTGAACAGTCTCTTCCTTATCATCTTTAACAAATGTCATGAATATGATTTTTTTTTTAATGATGTGACCATGAATTCCCTGCTTAACTTGTAAACACATTTTAAGTTGTGTTTATATCACTGGCAACTGAGTTCTAATTAGTAAAGCATTTTGCTTTTACCAGAGAATGTAATATGAGTATTTCAACATTTATTCAATAAATATATCCTGCACTCCTAATATATTTTAGGTCCTATGTGGCAAAGAATGACAAGATTAAGGGGCTGGCCCAATGGTGTAGTGGTTAAGTTCACACCCTCCACTTTGGCGGCCTGGGGTTCACAGATTCAGATCCCAGGCGTGGACCTATACACTGCTCATCAAGCCACACTGCAGCAGCATCCCATATACAAAATAGAGGAAGATGGGCACAGATGTTAGCTCAGGGCCAATCTTCCTCAGCAAAAAGAGGAAGATTGGCAACAGATGTTAGTTCAGGGCCAATCTTCCTCAGCAAAAAGAGGAAGATTGGCAACAGATGTTAGTTCAGGGCCAATCTTCCTCCTCCCCCTCCCCGAAAAAGAATGACAAGATTAATGAGTTATGTTCCCTTGATGCCAGCACAGACAAACACTTGCTTCTGAAGTGTTAAGTGCTACCTGCTAATATTATAGATTTATATCAGGAAGAATTATACTGGGAATATTGAAATTTTATTTCTCATATTCAGTGACTTAGTAGTTTGAAGTAAAGAGGTAAGAAAGAAATTCCAATAACCCTAATCTATCGAATGGCCTCCTCAGTGAAACATATTTGTCAACACCAGAGCAGAGTGATTCCTTAAACCCACATTCTATTTCTATTCATTTTGGGACTTAATCATACCATATCTCTTTGTACCTATTAGTGATTTTGTTTTCTGTATCTCGTTAGTCTACATCTCAGTCAGATCTCTCTAAAATATTTTAGATTCCCTTTTCTCACTCACAGTCCTTTGCATGGTGTTGTGTACCATTAAAAGAAAATTTTCAAAAGTAGGTAAAATCATGAATCTCATACAGATATAAAATTAACCTGCATTAAAGAGTTTATTTAACATTCATTGATTAAATGAGAAAACCAGGCAGATGTTATAAGCAATTCAATGGAGAAGTCAAAGAAGCACAAATATACATGAAGTAAAATATTGAAATGAATGATCAAATGGGCAGCAAAACTAGTTTTTGTTGGGAGGAGAGCAAAATTCATTTACATGTTTATGGACAAGAATTATTTCACATGGCCTCAGTTATTTATCTATCTGTGAGCTCCCATAAAATCAGAACCAGATAACCCAAAGGGTGTGCTCTACATAATGTACAATTTTCACTGAAGCACAGGTTTTTCCTGTAGTATTTAGTAAACAATCAATATCAATATTTTATGAAAATAATAAAATTCATCATTTATGAAGTGCTTATCATTGGCCAGGGCATGTGTTAAACATTTGACAAGCATCTTCTCATTGAATCCACACGACTACACTCTGTGGAAGGAATTACACCCACTTCACGGATGAAGAAACTAAGGTTTAAGAAAGCTCAAGGTCACAAAGTTAATGAGGGTCAGTCTTATGAATTGAACCCAGAACCCCATGGTCTTTAACCTGAAATTGGCCAGCAAGCACGCATTGTGGAGGGAAGAGGGCATTTTGTTAAGCTCCCACTGTGCTTAAAAGACGATGTCACTTTGTACTTTGGCATGTATTTTCTTATATTTGAGTGCTTCATTTATTTATATTACCTGCAGGCTCCCCTGCAAGTGTTTCAATTTGTGGTCCCTCCCTATGCTATCATCCAAACATATGCACACCACATATTAGTCAAAAATTTTTTTAAAAAAGCCTAGAGTCTTGGGGGAGCAAAGGGGTGCATGCTGGCTGAACAATGATTTCCAAAGACTAAAACTAGAGTTATCTTTGATTTTTCCTTTTTGCTCTACTCCATATCCAGTGAGTACTATAGGTTTACAATATAACACAAAAATAACAACAATATAAACCAAAACGAAGTCCAGGCAACTCCACTTCCGTCATGTCTTTTGTCACAATCAAATTCCCGCAGAACCAAAGAATTCATGCTCTTATTTACAGCAGGCTGCAGTGGCATCTGACTTCCATTTGGCTTTGACTTGGAGAAAACCTTTGGGAGCAAACATACATCATTTCCCTAAGCAGGCGCAGAGAGGTAGCTTAGCAAACTAAAGACCAGACTTAATGGATTAAGCACCTGGCTTAAGAAGACTTAAATCTCACTTAATGATATCTTGAGTCCCAGGAGCCACGGGTTCAAATCCTGTCTTAAGCTTTTGTTCTTCATCAGAAAATGTCAGCAAATTTGCTTTATTCTGTAGATTAGGAGTAAACCTCAGAAACTTACTTCCATGTCTCCTCTTTACAAGATAAATATGAATTTTCTAATGACAAGCCACTTCCCCATAGAGGATCTTGTTAATTCCACCCGGGCCAGATTCTATCTCATGGCCCATCTGTTCCCAAGGGACTATTTCAATAACACTGGGCAAAGAGTTCTATCTTCCACATCCCTCTCTCTCAGTTCTTCTGGGTCTTTGCTCAAATGTCATCTTCACAATGAAGGCTTTACTTAAAATCTTTTTTTTAAAAAGCTGCCATCACCTCCATTTCCCTATAATCCTTCCCTGCTGTGTTTGTATTTACGGCTCTTACTGCCATCTAATATGGTACATATTTTATGTATTTTAGTGTCTGTTTCCCCATCTAGAATTAAAACTGAGTGAAGATCAGGACAGCATGTGTTTAGCTCTCTGCTATATAACCAGAGCCCAGAATGAGGGCTGTCAGGTAGAGAAGATTCAATATATTCTTGCTGAACGAATGGATGAATCTCAGTAAAGAGGTTCATCTTTCTAAGGCCAATAAGGTATCTCTCACCTCTGCTCCTGTCCATCTATCTACTCCATCCCTGTCTCTCCATCTTGTTTGTGATCCTACACAGCCCCATACCCCATGTCACTGTATCTTTTCGATCCTACTCGGTTTTACTTACCTAATTACCGTCAGCATCTCTTTGTTCAAACTTTCAAACAGGGAAATCTGATTGGTCATTGATCATCCAATGTATTGGTTAGCTTTGGGTCATGTGTCTATTCTCTATATATCTAAAAACATGACACAAATATTATGGCTATATCAGTTCGAAGGGAACTGCTGGGCTGTCACCATTCTTCCCATGGACAGATAGTTTCCTTGACCAGTACTGGCTGTCAGACTGGGCACTGTCCGCTGGCCAGCTAGGACATCCACCAATGGCCTGCTATCAACAAGACCTGCTATTTTACCTACTTCTTTAGATTTCCTCATTATGTTCATTCATACATTTACTCAATAAATAACTATTGAGGATTGATTATCTGCTAAACCCTCTGCTAGCTTCTGGGAGATATAGTAGTGTCTGTCTTTGTGAAGCTCACTGCCTAGTGAAAGATAAATAAATTGCTTTCTCTTTACATCCCAGAGAGAAATCAGTGAGCTTTGGAAACACCTAAGTTAATAATTTAAGCCCAGCTGAGGGGCACTGGCACTGGGCGATTTGAGATATATGTCTTACCGAGAGAAAATGATATCTAATGGAGACCTGAATAAAAAAAGAAAAAAAAGGAGTTAGCCAGACAAAGAAGAATGGGACAGGGAAGAAGATTTCAGAAAATGGAAACGGCATGGCTGAGGTCGAGGTCAAAGAAATTCACTCTGGCTGCCATGAAGACAGTATGAGGTAGTGTTGAGGTAAGTAGATGTCAAATGTCAGCGGGACTTATGAATCATCTTAAGAAACCTGGGTTTTGTTGTGAGGGAAATGAAGGGACATTAGGGTTTTAGTCAGGTTAGTAACACCATCTTACTACCTGCTTCTGGATCCACCACCACACATCAGCTCCATGCCCTGTCTCTGAATTCTTATCTGTTCTTAGTGCTAGTGAACATTTGGTGCCCTCCAGTGAAATCTAACACTTTCTAGGGTCTTCTGTAACACAATATTTTAAGCCCTAAAACTTAGCTGAAGGAGCATAGGCTTGCCATTTGGACAGACATGAATATGGAATTCTACTTTGAACTCGGAAACATCATCCTACCTCTTTCTGAGCTTCAGTTTCCTCATTGGTAAATGAGGATAAATAAACTTCCCTCGTTGTGTTACCGTGGTAATTACATTAGACAACATACATCTAAAATAGTACCTGGCACATAAGAGATCCTCAATAAATGACAATTATCAGTCAGCCTACATTATTTCTGATGGCTATTATTGTTGTCTTCATATACTAATAGAACCCAAACAACTATTAGAATCATCTACTTAGCTCTGGGAGCACAATGAAATAAATAAGGTTATAATCATTCTCACAACAACAACAAATGTATATAATCAAAAACCAATAATATACAATCAATAAACAATGAACTCACCTGGCCTTAGTCCAAACTACAAAATCAAAAAATAAATGGTAAATAAATGCTGTTCATTAATATATGCAATTCTTAAGTCATTTTTCAGTGTAATTCAAAGGAATCAAAAATAATCTTCCCAATTATTATGTTTTGTTTTCTCTCAATTATCTGTAATTTCATACAAAAGTCTTAATTTGTCTTGAATAATTATCTCAATTCTCGCTAATATGAATGTATAGAAAAACGTGGCTGGAAGGTATCTCTAGCCAATGTTCAGCAGGAGCTCAATAGTACTCAAATTATGTTACACTAGCCCAGATCCTTCCAATGATTATTTTGTATTCAGTTAATTTATTCCTTCCTGTGTCTCTACTTAAGCAGAACTCCCTACAGCTTCATTAACAAGCAGCTGAATCACTGCCCAAGTACATCAACATAATGGAAGAATCTATGAAAAACTGAATGCTTTCTGGTTGGCCTGGAAAAGTTATGTACCTCTGAAATTCATTCATTCTTTCATTCATTCACATCACAAGTGTTGTGAGACTAAGAATGTCTAACTTTGGGGCCTCCAAAAGTAGACCTTAAGACAATAAGAGCTTGAGAGCAGGCAGATTATTTGGGAGGTGACCCCAGGAAGCACAGTGAGAGTGAGGAAGGTGAAGAAAGCAGGTCAGGGAAGGGAAAAAAACAGTAAAATATGAGGCCATGAGCAAGTTTCACCACAGGCACGCAGGCTAAGCTTTCTGTAGGTACTCTGAGAAATCACGTAAAACATGCCTTAGAATCATCCCCCTAGAGGCTGGGTAGGCTGCAGCATTTATCCAGTATCTTCCACTTCCCCATTGGTTGAGGGTTGTGCATTCTGGTCCAGCAACGTGCCAGGGTGCTGGAGAAACTAGAGAGTTAGGAAGAGTTGTAGATGCCAAGGGTTGAGATGGGAACATGTCTATTGCACCTACCAGTCACATCAGGTGGGCAGCTGTGGGGTGGAGCATCTGCTACAATGAAGCAACTTCTACAATGAGTGAATGGATTCATATATGTAAGTGCTTTAAACAATGCATGGTGCAGAATAAGTGCTATATAATCCTAGCTCCTGTTTTCTTGTTTAATGTGCTAGGCTCTGTTCTAGACACTTAGGATATAGACAAGAATGTGACCTTGTTCTTACCCCCAGATAAGCACATAACTATACTCAATTTTAAAAGCAAAGACTGCCTCTCAGAGAACAGTGTCCACGTATTTGTATGTTCACTGTGATTCTAGAACTACACTCTTATAATTTAACATTCTTTGGATGTTGGATTAATTTCTGATTTTTATTATACTCTTGTTGCACAATGGAATCAAAGTACAAATGAAGAAGAAAATGGACCAGAGGTTGCATATTATTCCTTCTCACACATCAAGAAAAAAATAAAGAGAAAACTTCTGAACTTTCAGACCTCGAGTTCTTTACTCGCAGTGTTTCAGAATGCAAAAGTTATATCTTTGGGCCTCAGACTTGAATGAATCTGAATCCCTTAAAAATATGCTGTAAATTTCTCCTATAGGAACACATTTCCGTAATACCATTGTGCATTATCTTCAGACTCGCAACCCTGGAAATATGACAGGGAAGAAAAAAGCAAAACAAACACACAAAACATTCTCTTCTATCTGACACCTGCTGTCTATTCAGAGGGTTCATATCTGATCTGAATTAATGTGGCAGATGGAGCCAAATGAATAGTGACTGCTACCTTCCTGGAATTATTTCAGGTTATTCTATATCTCCAGCCATATATTAAGAAGAATATAATGGGAAACACACATGTGCATACACACACACACACACACACGGTGTAATCATTTATGAAAAAAAACAAATTAGGGAAGTCATGACTACAGACCCAAAGTCCTTTAATTTATTCAGTCTTGTTTCTGGTTACAACATAACTGCCAAGTGCTGTATAAACTCCCCAATATAACTGTCCCTGTGCATTAGCCTTCAATGGCCTTCCAAGTCCATTTTTCCAAGAAATTTGAAGTAATCTATTCTAGTTTCAGAGATGTATTTAATGGCCCTTTTTGCATGAAGAAAACCATGTCTGTGTAGCTGGGGTAAGCTGTGCATTAGAAGCATTATTCAGACACATTGATAAAGACTTAAAAAATGGATGAGCTGGATTTTTTATTCTCTGGAAGATCTTTCCATATGAATTGTATCTTGATTTTCAGGTATTCACCAGGTATTCTTGGTTTTAATACTTTGTTGATCTCTAGGTATCTTTTAAGTAGCACCCTATAAGTTTTCTGATTAGAATCAAAGCCCATTTTTGAGTAATCAACCTCTTATGAAACTGGCTGTTAATACACATTAACTTTTCTGGAATAGCTGAAAAGGGTGAAGTGGCCAATGGCTGAAAAAATAGAAGCTTCTAAGGTTATGGGGCTCATTAATGAGCCAAAGGGTTCAAGTGTTTTAATTGAAAGAAACCTCAATTGAAATATTGAGGTTTCAGATGAAGTCCCTGAAGATGCAGGACTAGTTTAATATGAAAGAAAATGTTCTCTTCATACCTTTACCAATCTGAAATAAACAAAAAAAATTACAGTTTATGATGAGCAAATCTTACCGTTTTCTTTGTTGGTATTTTAAGTTTGCTTGTTTTAAATCAGGAAAAATCAAAATTTGAACTAGTCCACATGTTTTTTCCATTAACATTAGAATTATTTGTTATTCATCTATTCCAGACACTCTTTAAGAATTTCCACCTCTCCCTGCGCTCCCCGCTCCAACCTTGGCAAGAACCAATTCTACTGGGAGAAAAGAGTTCTAATGTTTGGGACAACTGGGCCTTCCTTGCTGAACAATTACTGTCATTTGGACTAACTTTCTTTGAGAAAAAGCCATTTTAATCCAGCTCACTGAGATCTCTTTTTAAATTTGAACAACCAAAAGAGAAGAGTTTAGCTAGCCCCATGTCACAGTCCTTTACCATATATAATTGCTTCATAGCACTTACCTCTACAAATTATGCGGTCACTATTTAATATATAGGATATGTGTTTAGATAGGATGTCTTTAACTTCACTCCTAAACTGCATAGGCCACGAAGATATGATAGTATTTTCTCACTTCCCAATATCTAGAAAAGTTGGTATTGAACAAATATTAGTTTAAGGAATGCTAGTTGAAAGGTTATTGGGCTTTAAGAGACACTTAAAAAAGAAAATGTACTCTTGGCTTCTAAATCACAGCCATAGACAACTAAATTCTCTGTGATTAAACTTCCTCATCTATAAAACGAAAGTCCCATTTATACCTACCTCATATCATTGTTTTGAAAATTAAATGAGTTATTGGGTAGTAAACACTCAGAAAAGGACCTGGCATATAGTGAGACTTCAGTAACTGTTGGATATTGATGTTGTTATGGTTATTTATTATTAGTTTCTTCCAAGCATCCATCCCCTTTCTTCTAGTAATACTTCCTCCCCACCACCTCTTGCAGTCTTTGAGTTTTAAGTGGGGCTGCTAACCTAACTCTTCCTGCAGCTTCAGAGGACACAGGAGACTCAAATGTGCCAAATATGCATGCTCTGTATCTAAGGGCACAAGGCTAGGTTGAGTTAATACGAGCCAAGTGGTTCCATTTTAAATGAGGCCAACAGAGAGTAAAGCTGAACTTAAGAAGGTTGATAATATGGAAAGAGAGAGAGAGAAAGAAAAAGAATGGGGAGGAGGGGAGAGGGAAGAGGACTGATGAGGAAAGGAGACCAATGACATCACCTGAGCCCCTGAATCCATCAATCTATCATCTGGACTCACATGAGCCAATACATTTCTTAAATTCCCTGATTTTGGTTTTCGCCAGTCTGATTTAGATGCAGATTTAGATTAGACTTAGACTTCTGTCAGTTGCAACCATTAAAAAATAAATACAGCCATTGATTCTTTGTCTGCCAAAAGAAAGAGTTAGACAAAATATCTCCATTGAAATTCTAAAATCCTGTATTTCTACGACAGTGATTTCACCCTCAGGAATGCGAGAAAGTCTATTCAGATGGCCACGACCAGCTTGTAGGGTCGTAATGAGCTCACCATCCCTTACTCCCCAAGGGTGCCTGGGGTGTGCAGGGGATTCTCTCAAGACAAGGCTGACACTGACTTAGAACATTCTTTTAAATATCAAGTCTTCTTCCCAGCTAGAAAGAGAAAAATTGGATAAAATGGCTATATTTCCTATTAAAAAAAGGAAAATTCATAGTGAATGGACCAGGAAGGCAAAAAGTCAAGAAGAAAATGCAAAAGCCCTAATATGCTGCCCTGTTTCATACAGGGAAATCCTTTTCATCTGTTCACAGTGGGTTTTCAAAACAAAAGTAGACATTTGTGAACTAGAACTACAGCGAGCTGTCGAGAGAATTTTTTTTTTTAATTTTCAGAGTTTAGGAAAAAGGCTATCAGCTCTGTGGGAGCCAAGAGGTTGGCAGTTAAATAACCTGAGTTCTAAAGTTGGCACAGTCACTCGGAAGCTAAGAGTAAGTTCAGGGACATCAGTTTACACTTGAACTTCCGTTTCCCTACCTGGATGTACAAGGGGTTGAAAAGGTGATATCCAGGATCTACCCTGGCTCTTAAATCCCATAATTCTATGAGATCCCAGAATATTGGAAGGGTATGCAGAACCTCAACATAAAGGAAATCTTTTGAGATGAGAACTGTTTAAGAAGGAAAAAGGTGCTATCATTTCACATGTTAACACTAAAAACAAGATATGACAAGTAATCACGGATTGGTAAACTAGAACTGTCAAGGAGAGACAGCTGATACGTTTCAGAGAGGCGTTATTTAGAGAACTTTGTAGAAAAATGCCCCATAAGAGAGCTTCAAAGCCTGGAGATTGAAATTTATAATATTCCTTAGGAGAGTGTCATTTTATTTTTTAAGTGTTTTAAAGGTTTTTATTCCTTCTCGTTTTTTAGAGATGTGTTTAAGAAAAGACAATGTTTACAGAAGAGGCTTAGAAAAAAAAAGATAAACAGCTTTCTCTTGGGCTACCATCTCTTCAGGTCTCAGGTTTTTTGTTTTGTTTTGTTTTCTCTGTTAATCTAAGATAAAGGTTGAGAGGGGTGCAGAGGAAAGTGAAAGGTGCTGGAAAAGTTCCTCTTTCAATTAGAGTCTTTATCAGGAACTCTGGTCACATTTAATGCGGTAATGTTCCTTGACTCTAATATAGCAGACCCAGCAGGGGAAGAGATTTCGAGTTAATGACTCTGAGTCCATCCTGCTTATACTCCCAACTCCCAGGCCTGAGCGCACCCCCTCAGTCTCATTCTTGGAGATTCAAACATCTAGCCTCAATATTTGCTCTTTAAAGATGCTGATGTTAATCCAGAAACAATTTTTAAATTTTCTTCACTCCATACTTTGTGAGAGTCCATTCTCATAGTGCAGATGGTTGGGCAAGTTACTTATTAAGCAAGCCCCATGGAAATGGAGACTTGGAAATGTGATTTCTATTGGCTGTGAAAGCCAAGAATGTCAATATTCATTATCTTGGCTCAGCAGGAAGCTATTTGTCATCAATTGCCCCAATGATCCACCTTAACAAACACACAGCATCATGAGAAAAATTTAAGTAGAGTAATGAACACATTTAATCGATTAAGTCTGGAGAATCCTCTTTCTATCTTATCCCAAACCAATTGCCCTGAAGAGTTGGATGAAATGATTATGAGCAGTTATCAAATGCGTTTTATCAAGGACCCTAAAGAGCACTGGAAGAAATTAAACTAACCCATTTCTAAGTTAATAAGTAAGTGCTCTACTTTTATTTAAGCCAAAAAAAAAAAAATGGATGCAGCTTTGTTTTCCCCCTTTGTCCTGAATCCATATCTGTTTCCATGGACTTCAGCATATAATTTACATATCCAACTCTGTTTTGCTTAAAAACACACTTATTTGGATATTTCTCATCATTTCAGAACCTGGCATCTCTAGAAAAATCAGTTTTCTAGGCATCCTATGAGATTCCATGAAGACTCATCACAACCAGAAATCAAATTTATCATCTACAAAACCTCCTAAAAGTCAGGGGAACCACCCTTCCCACGCTGTAATGTGAAATGGTTAGATTGCCATAAGGATATGAGCAATTTGTCTCTTCTGTGTTGACATGATCCTATCATCTTGTGACTGGAGAAAACATTTTGCAGTATCTTTAAATCTAATCACAACACCCACGGTTAATTTTTAGAGGTGCCAACAGCTTGATTGATTAGAATATCAGCCCTTGACATATCCTTTCACTTTGAATATGCACCCCGGCTTATACTAAACAGATGTAAATGGCCTGGGCCACTTATTCCTATACAGACTTTTATTTTTCAGCTAAGAGTACAAGTAACACCCACAAATCCATCCGTGTCTGAAAAAGGAAAGAATACTTACACACAAAGATAGGCAACCTCTGGTGGCCAACTGTCTGTGGGCAAAGCACAGTTGTCCTTGAAGAGCTGCTTGTCTGGAATGAATCAATAAAGTAATGGTTTCCAGGAGCTAAAAATCCTTACTTATGTGTGGATAACAGTTTCAATCTTTTTTGATGACTGTTACTAACTCATGTTTTACCATAATAGTAGTAAGTAGTACCAGTAATAATAACAGCAACAAGAACATAAGTTGAATATTTTATAACTATAAGGTATTTTCCTATACATCATCTCATTGGATCTTTACAATGACTCTGAGAGTTGAGTGTTGTTATTCCTATTATTTCACAAATGCGGAAACTGAGATTCAGAAAGCCTCAGTGAATTGCCTAAAGATGTTCGTGGTAACCTGTGCAACAAAATCAAAGCTCTGTTTTCTGATTCCCAAGCTCCTTTTCTCTCTACAAGATCACGTGGCTGCTCAGACTCAGCAGAGCTTGGGCCACTGTCACTTGCCTGAAGCACAGGGCAGGAGTGCAGTACAGCAGAGAATGCCAGTCAAAGCAGGCCTTATGAGTCTCCAAGACCTGGGCTGAGGCTTAGCTCTACCACTGAGTAGCCAGAGTGGCCTTGAGAAGTACTTATCTGTTCTGTGTCTCTGTTTATCTCGAAAACGGACTTGTTAGGATTAAATAAGCTAATACATGTAAAGATCTTGGCCTAGTAATTGCTCAACAATTGGCAACTGTTTCAAAATAGTTATATAATCTTTCATTGTCATATAGTCTATATAATTATTAATATTACTAATTGTTAAAAATAGTCACATAGTCTTATAATTAGTACCATAGTCTCTTAACACAGAATGGCTATAAAAGAAGGATGAGGCCAGCTCCAGGAAAAACTCGAACGGCAGGCAGAGAAGTATGGGTATTAAGTTGTTTATCTTCAAGATCCATCCCTGCTGTTACTGACTGTGTGTAACCTTCCTCGACAGCACCCAAGTGAGTTGGTTGGCACCTCCTCTAATATGCCACAGCTCTTTTTCCTTCCTTCTCTTACGGTCTTTAATATGCTCTACTGCAATATTATAGTCTCCTCCTTATCATCCTCCTTCTTCAGACTAAGAATTTTCCATAGGCAGGGATCCCCCCCCCAAATTCCAGCATGGTACCTGGCATATCACAGACACTCAGCTAATGCATGTTTGTCAGACTGAATTAATGAGAGATGATTGCATGGCACCAATTACAATTGCTGTCCTTGACAGTAGCCTGATGATGGTTTGAGCATTAGGAAGATTTTCAGCTGAGTAGTTTACAGTGTGGTTGATAAAGAGAAGAGAACCCAGAGAAGAATAGCATAGAAAGGAAGGAGGATGCCACAGCTGGCAAAGTGATAATGAATTCAAAACTAACATCATAGGCAAAGGACTCAACATACCAAAGCAAAGGGGAAGTTGACCTTGAAGACAGAGTGGGCTTGGGGACTGAAGGAGAAGAGGCAGATTATGTCATGGTAACTAGGGTGATAAAGATAATGGTGATGTTAACACAATTGGGGGTCAAGAGGAGAAATTTGCAATGGGTAATCAATTATTACAGTTTTGAACATTATCATTATTTCTTATTTCTTATTATTTCTTATTTCTTCAATGATAGTAATAATTCTATGCCTTTTTTTTTCAGAATCACTAGGAAAATTCATACCAGCTTAAACACAGTCAATAATATTATAAGAACAAATGTTTATCCTGTCTAAAAACACACTGTGTACCAAAAGCTCTCTTTTTTAATCTCTTTAAATTATCCTCAAAACCCAAATGTATTCCCATCCATTGTGTCCTTGAAGTTTGAAAATTATTTAAAACCTTCAATATTTTTTCCATGAAAAATTATACTCTTCTTGAACTAAGCCATAGAGGTAACAGAACAGAGGGGTAGGATTCTTTCAATATTATCTAATGAAACAGTAAAATTATTATCTAGAAATTTTAGATATCACTTTCTATCTCAGTTTTCCACACCTCAAATTTTATTGCCTGAAACAATAAAGAATTGATTGAAGGACTTTATTTAGAAATACAAGTATATAAGTTTTACTATGGCTTAAGGGAGATTAGATAGCTTTAAAACAGTATCTGTCTATGATCGACTACACAGAAAAAAGGTTTTAACACTACCCAAACTAACACACTAGAAAATGAAAAGTATTCCCACCAGGCCTACAGAGAGTTTGTTAAAGATGTCATGAATAACTTATCAAGCTATTAAACAAAGTCATTCACAATTTAATGGTTGAGGACAGACTTTCATCAAGCAACAGGGAGATCATCTATTGTATACTCAATGTGTAAAATTAAAAAGAAAACAAACATTTCTTTTCAAATTCAAAAAACCAGTAAGTTTATTAAGAATTAGGAAAAGCAATGTAGAAAATTGACCAATCTCTTTTACCAGCATCCACGAGCCAATTGGTAGGGAAAGAAGACTGTTTTTCCTTTCTGCTCTCCATGAAAGAAGCAGCACATTTCACAGCTGCTTAATAACATGTTTCCTCAAAGTTTCTGAGTAATGAGATTGTCTGGGCAAGGAAAATAGACCATCATGCCCTAGCAAGAAAAACCGATGAAGAAACCGGAAAAATCACCAATCCTACTCTTTCCTACCAGCAGCAGGTCTCAGCCAAAGCAAGATGAGACATCCATAGTTGAGCACTGGCCTCTGCTTGCTACTTGACAAAATGCAAACAGTCCGGACATTTATGATTTAAAACACTAAGAAAAAAAATCATTTGCCCTCTCCCCACTTGACTGGAAAGTTACTGGTGGAAGAGTCACCTAAGAAACTTCGGTCTGAGAGGAGCCAGAAGCTCCAGGGCAGAATTTGCCAAAGCTTCCTCCGCCTGGCTCTTCTTTCAGCCTTGCTGAGGAGAAGGAAGCTGGCTCCTTCCTCTGAATAACAGGGCCCGTCTCCTTAAGTGCCTGCAGCATCACTCTGATCACAAGGCTCTTGCTTGAAAAGTATAATAATAAGCACATACACATACATGGATACAGAAAGGCACAAATATATACTGTACACATATACACATGCATGTATACATATATACACATATATGTGCACACAAACATATATACACACATTGATATACACATATACTATAGAGACACACATATACATATATATGCACACATATACCTGAATATCTATATACATGTATATAGATATGCAAATATGTAAATATACACGCATCTGCCTCTATAGATAAGCATACACGTATACACACATATAAATACACACGCACACATGCATTTAAATGTATACTACATGCGTACAAATGTATACATGCATACTTAAATACACAAAGGCATCTTTATGCACACGTGCCTCTATATGCATACATGTATCTCTGTATATGTATGTATATGTATATGCATAGACATAGGGAACACAAAGGTCATAATAACCAGTATGGTTTACAAGGCGAAATGTTTGTCTTCTCTTGGAAGCACATATCTATATACCTCTCTATGGGGCCAATATCATCCCAGCTGGAGCAGAGAATGAAATCAGGAAACAGAAAACCGTCATGGAAACCACGTATGCGTACGGTACCTAAATATTTTAAAGAAAACAGGGAGTAGAGATTTGTGAGTTGTGAATGATTCGAGCAGTAAATTTTATTTTTTTAAACATGGACCCCTTTGCAATCTGATGAAAGTATGGGCCTTTTGCCCAGAAAAAAATAGAGAGTAATACACACATAACTATGCACAGGAACTCAGTCTGTCCCAGATCTCCCAAAGGTTAGGAAACCTTGGCCTAGAGATTTTGTAAGTAGATTCTTCTAACCTCAATTTCCCTTCCCCAAAGAGCACAAATTCATCAGAAAAATATGTTCGTAGTACAAACAAACCCTCCCCTCATTTATATTTTTGAAAGCCTCTGAATTTTATTTGTTACAATCTCTAGTATGGAAAAATATTAAATTTACTCAGAAATATATAGGCTAGCAATTTATTTTAAATCTAGAACTAGAGATGATGGTAAATTTTCTAACTCGAATTTCTAACATTTCTTATGACCTTAATGAAAAAAGGAAGACAGAAGTCATATGTTTCTTATGAGAAGCTTACATAGGATCCGTATGTTAGGTCTTTTATAACCTCACTATTAAATTTCAGCTGCAAAACACACATTTAGACTGATCTATGTGGGCAAATCTTACTTTTTGGAAAGGGCACTAGGCAAATATTAGCATTTGCAAACGCAATTCCTTTCTTTAGATCAGTAAAACACATGTCTTCACTTTTGAAATTTGGATCTGATTGTACTTGAAAGCCTTTCTCTAGGAGACCTCTAACTTGAAAGAAAAATCAAACCATTCAGGCACAAGAGAAAAAGATTCTGTGATGAGATTTGAAAAGAGCCACAAGGCAGAACTACACTTTTGAGGAGAGAAATAACTAAAGGGCACCTACTTCCGACTTTACTGCCGACACCATTCATGATTGCCAATTTCAGAAGGCGACAACAAAAATCTCTAACCTTCAGAGCAACAACCATTCTCTTGTCTAGCTACATAGTAAACTATACAAGTAATAGGAACAACAGAGAAACAGAACGTCTTTGACTTGACTGCTTGAGAAAGGAGGTGCAGATAGACAAGGGGAAATGCTTTTGTCCTAGTGAATAAGGAGAGAGATTCACAGGGGCGGGCTGGATGGGTGAACTCTGGAATATGTTAGCTCATGTTACCAAATCAATCTCCCATTCTCCTCCACTCTTGCCAGACAGGTATCTGGAAAGCAAATATGTATCTGCTACCCAGATGTAATGAAATACAATTAAGAATTTATCTTTCTCTGACAATTATAAGAGCAATCTTTAGAGGAAACCATCTAAACTTACAAGTATCCTACTTTATCTTAGAGTTCCACTTTAACTAATGGTTTCTCAATTACTTGAGTGGAAAATTAAGAATGCAAAACTTCACTTAAGGATGCGTTAGTAACAAAGTGCTTCTGCAGTAAAACTTTCATTAAGGAAGCTATGTACACAAGCATTTAAAAATACACATCTTTTTTTTTCAGAATATAGGTAAAGGGATAAAGTAATCTGTTTGAATTATGATATTTGGGACCCTGACTGTGTTTAGACTTCTAAAATGGATAAATTTAAGACTTTTTTAAAATCATGGGTATGCAACATTGATTTCCAAATGCAACCACTTTCTCTCCCACTTTCCCATTTAAGGTCTAAATGATTTTTGCTTCAAAAACTATTCTGATTTTGGGGAGGGTGGCAGAGGGGAGGTACTATGTCAAAAAACTGCATTGGAAAATTGGCAAATAAAAGGCAAACTGTAAAAAACATCAAATGCCTTCTAGACCAGTGCTTCTTAAACTTTAATGTGTGATATACCAATGAATTACCTGGAGACCTTGTTAAAATGCAGATTCTGATTCAGCAGGTTGGAGGAGGAGCCCAAAATTTTGCATTTCTAGCAAGCCCCCATGGGGATATTAACACTACCCACACTTCCAGGATCAAGGAACTGGAACTACAGCTCCCAGCCTGCCTTCTGTCACATAATACATAAAGAGTATGTCTAAAAGTGCATAAGAAGTACTTTCTGAAGCATGGCCAGGGGCTCCAAATTCCCAGGATATTTGGTGAAATTTCACCCCAGTGCGCTCAAGAAAGCATATTAGACAAGACATGAGACAGTGATGAATTTATAAGTAAAACCTTGAGTTGGTGCTAATTTATAAGACAGAAGTAAATTATTAGCAAAACTTACTACTTTATTATGACCACACTGGTTGGCCTCCTGGCTATTGCTGTTCCTCCAGAGAATTAAGAGCCATCATTAAATAAGTAACTACATTCCAGCTGCCATTCATCTTTGAGCAGTTCTACAGAGTTACCCATAGGAGAAGCAGCTTATTAATAAATCAGTTTTTGAAATTGGGGGCAAATACCCATGTTGACTATTAATTTGAGTCTCATATAAATGTTCGTGATTCGTTTTCTTTTCTAGAGTCACTTAATAAGCAAGGCCTGCCTTTTCTGACTGAAAGCCATGCCCTCTTGGTTTTAGCTATTCTGGAGGATGACGGCTTCACTGAGGAAGCTTCCAAGATACACACAATCACAAAGAATTGTGTTTATACCACTTACTCTATTTTAAAAATTATCCACCCTAAAAACGTTCTCCAAAACTGGTAAAAATTCCTCCAGTCGTTTATATGGAAACAGACAGAGAAATTTAATTTCACTCATTTCTCAACTCAACTCCCAAGTATTTTATTCAATGATTTTTGTGACCCTGTGATAAGAACCACTGTTCTAAATAAGAGAATGAGGTGTTCCATCACAATTACGTTTACAGGATTAAACTTGACAATAGAATGTTGGTCCAGTATTAATATGCCCTGGCCTGGCACATAGTAGGCGCACACACACAAAATGTTTGATTGTTAAATAAATCTGGAGACTCAATAAATAGTATTGCTTAGAAAACATCAGCACAGTAAAACACACACTCACTCTCGTGACAAGTACACTTCAGCTGTAACCCATTGAATTAATCAAGATTTTTCACTTAGAATCATCATTCTTAATGCAAAAGGCTAGAAGTGGACAATTAAAACAGCCTTCTCCAGATCTTTTTTTCCAACAGTCTGTAACTCAAAAAACGACACAACGATTCACTCAAGTTATATTTATCCACATCGCAACACCACATACCATGGCTTATGTCAGAGGTTGCATTCCATTCCTCATTTGAAATCCATTGTCGTATTACATTATTTTCAAATTTAAAATAAGACAGATAGACTGTAACTTGAGAAAATGAGGATGCCCTGAACATATCTTCTGGTTGGTTTGCAAACCAGCCTCTGTACATGGAGGGCAGGGAGACACTGAAGAAAGAGGCAGGCTGCTCCAGATTGGTGGGTAGCAGGTTTAATAAGCAAGGGAATTTATATACGAGGCTTCTCTTGGGCACTACAGACAAGTAGATCTGCTCACCCACCCGCCAGATTCTTAAAAGTTTATACAGAGGTGTTAATAGGGTTCACTCACGTGTACCGTCCAGATGGTCTTAGCAACAACTTACTCTCTCAAGGCTGCATCCTTGACAGGTATCCTAATGTGGGAACAGTGGGCAGCACATACATTCCAAGGACAGAGGAAGGGGTGAGAATCCTCTGATTGCCTGGGTCCAGCGTGAGGGTCAACTAGTGGTCATGTCCTCTCAATGACCTCCTCTAACACTTCCTTCATCATACAGCAAAGGCACAGTGCTAAAAATGGTACAGCAAAGATAGAACCAACTGAGAGTCACAGGGGTTCCATGAAAAGTAATGCAAGAGTCATTGAATGGTTGGGAACCATGCTGGAGAAAAATAATAGAACTGAAAAAAAAAATCCAGAAATGTCAGTTTTAAAAAGGTTGAGGCAATTTTAGATGCAGGAGGCTAGACTGATATTTAATTGTGCTGAACCTTTTTTGTTCTGTGTCCATGTGAAACCAAAATGACTAGTCAGGTCCAAGAGCCAACTATAGTAATAACAAAATAAGAACAGTCATGACCCTCTCCTCCTCTTCTAAAGATGGATTTCTGTTCCCACTAGTCACGTTGACATGGTATGGGCACAGCGGGTGCTATCTATTCAAACAATCATACAAATAAAATGGAAACACGACATAAGGATGACCCTGAAACACCTCTCCTTCTGTCTAGTGCTTTCCATTTCTGTTCTGACGCATTTTCAAACAGTTTCTCCTGCTCCTGTCCTTCTAGAGCTTCTAGAGGGAAGGAGAATTCTGACCTGTGCTTCTCCCTAAAGAATCCAGATGGCTCTCAAGGTAAAACTGACACATTATAGCCTTCTCAACTCCACGGCAAATTCATTTTCTGAAAGGATCAACATTCACTCAAGGTCAGGAATTACACAAGGAGAGGAAAATGTATTTATTTGCTATTTTGTCAGTTTGACCTCTTGTTCTTGAAGAAATAAAAGCCCACTCTGAAGAAACACTTCAGAAAACCTCTGTTCAAGGAAGACTCTCTTTTTCTTCTTTTTTTCCTTTCATTTTGTTTTTGCTTTTGTGGTTGTCCACATACATATCGTTGTGTGTTTTTTTTTTTTAAAAGAAGATGGAAAACAAAATAGTGGAGCACACTTTTGAGATTTGGGCTGAACAAGAAATGTGATTACAGCATTGAGAACGGAGGCTAATTCTGTGTGAAAATTGATCCATTCAGGTATTTTAAATTAAAAGGTTGGATTGGTTAAAATTTAGTGCTTTTTAAATGTTTAGGGGCCAGATATTTTTCCCTTTCACTAAATGCATGTGATGATTCAGTGGTAATGACAGGAGGAGATAAAGGATCAGTCCTAAGTCAAAATAAGAAAGCAGCTTAGAGAAGAGGAGGGAGCCAGGCTGTGGGACCTTTCTCATCTCCACCTGCCCTTCCTAAGGTGAAGAGTCGACCCACAGGTCAATTTCTCTTAGCACCCAGCACCATCAAGTGTGATATTTGGCAGAGGGGATCTTGCCTTTTCTGGATTAGCTCTTTTACTGCATGCAGTTCAGCTAAGGGAAGAGGATCTAAGGATTGCCAGAGCTGGCACAGGGCCATCCATGAATTGGGGCAGCATAAAGGGCTCAGAAAATATGTACCTGTGGCTTCCAGATAGAAGATCCTTCAACATCAAAAGGAGAGGGACAAAAATCAAAGAAGGTTAATTATCAGTTTGCTTGAGGAATAATTTCAGATATACTAAAAACGTTCCCTGAGGTAATCAGAATTAACGATCATTAAGCAACATGTATGTGTCTCGGTCCATATTTTAAACCATATGCTAGTTTGAATGTTAACATAATATGATCTCATATAAGGATATTTACTATGTGACATCTTGAGAACACCAAGTCAGACACTTAGGCATCGACCTTAGTATCTTTCTTTCCCTCACCCTCCTATACTCAATCAAGCCCACATCCCACGGATTTGATCAAATCTGTCTTCTCTTCATTCTCTGTCTGTCACAGCCTGGGTTCAGGGCTTCACCACTCCTTGTCTAGGAATAATGTGACAGTCTCCTACTTGCATTCCCCATTCCACCCTTCAGGGCTGCCCATTATGCAGGCTTTATATTGAGGAAGAGCAGGGGCTGCTGTCCAACTATGGCTTTACTCCCCCTCCCCCAAATCAGGAATCCAGGCGCCAGGCTCTGTAATCTCCCTAGAAGAAAGGGCACATTTTAAAAATTGTATCAATCACTCACTATGTGCTACTATTAGCCCTACTATCCATCGAAGCATCTTTTCTAAGGTGATCACCTGGTGTTAGCCCCTTGCTTAAAACCTTTCATTTCAAAGTCTTTGAGATCATTGCTCTGAGGATAAAGTGAATAAAATCCACACTTCTTTTTAACGTGGGTTATAAAACTTTAATGACATTCGCCCACCATAGCTCTTTGCATTCACTTACTACAATTGCTGCAGTCATATGAAACTCACTTTAGGTACCCAGTCCAACATATTGCTCCACGACTCAGTTCACATCTCTTTCCCCCAAACTTGAACCTTGAATATGCATCCATCAATGCACTTACTGGATGCACACAATCCATGTTGAATTCCTGTTGTCTGGGATGGACCTTGCTGCCCAGGAAACATTGAATTAAGAGTTGCTGAATTGTTTTAATTGGACACCAGAGGTTACAAATTTATTCCTCTGATGATGGTCCCAATGCATCTAAAGTGCTGGCGCGGAGAGAGTTGACTGGAGAGGTGGTAGAACGGATTTTGAAGATTCATGCTCTGACACTTATATTAAAAATCTGTCAGTGAGAGGGAATGAGAAGCATATTAGTTGCATTTACTCCACTGTGACTTTAAATGATGTCCTTGTCAAGGAAAAGCATGTGCAGAATTGCTTAGGATAAAATTATAAAGAAGATTCAACCGTTAGCAAGAAGTTAATTTTGCTTTCAAATACTTGGTTAACTTTTGAGTTCATTGGATATGTTCATATGTATCTCTCTTTTACAGTAATACTTCAAAAAAATGTAAAAGGTGTGGAAGTTATAAAGGAAGCTGCTCTATGGTAGAATATGATGGTCCTTGTGTGACATGTGTGTACGTGCACACACACATACACACACACACACAATAAAACCTCAAGTTTATTTCAAATGAAATAAAACTTCACTGTAAGGTCATCTTTGTTTTTTAGATCTTATAAACTTTAGCATCAGCATGAACTATCTAGCACACTGTAAGAACTCATATGATTAGAAATCATGTGCCACTGGTGTTTAAAATCCTCCCATGGCTCCCCACTGAATCCTGAGTAGGGTTTGCCATATCATTCATTATCTAGGTCATTCTCCCCTCTCCAGTCACCGTCCTTTACTTTGTCACAAGAAGCTCCTTAAAACCCCCAAACAAGCCATGATCTTTCCCATCACCTTGGCTCTATGCCTATTCCCCCTGCCACTCTCTTTCTCAACAGCTCTGCCTGTCCAAAATGCTTTTTGTCTTTCAAAATGCCATTCCAACATCACCCCTCCTCTAAAATCTCACCATAGTGAACATTTCTTACTCTGGTTTGCCCAGCACGCCTTTTCCTTCTTGTTCTTTGAGAAACCCATTCTCCATGGCTTAATTGAGACTGGTCCTACACTCCCACGGACATAGCCTAAGCCTGAAAGTCAGAGACCTCAGACCCCTGACTATGTTGGTTAGCTTACCAGTCTCAGGAAGAAACTGGGAAGAGTCATAAGGACCCTTATCTCAGAGGAACTGGAGATTGGTGTGCAAAATGGGAAATAAGGCATAAAAAGCAAGGTGATTGAAAAGCAGAATTTTCGTCTTCAAGGACGAGGCAAATTACTGCTTCTGGAACTAGAGCTGGAAGTCAGAGAAAGGCCTTCGAGGCTGGTTTGACAGGCAGTTATCAAGCTAAAGATCTGGAGGTCCTTTCCGTGTCTTACACCACATAAAAAATCAACTCAAAATGGACTAAAGACTTGAACGTAAGACCTGAAACCGTAAAACTCCGAAGAAAACATAGCAGGTAAGCTCTTTGACATGGGTCTTGGCAATGACTTTTTGGATTTGACACCAAAAGCAAAGGCAACAAAAGCAAAAATAAACAAGTGGACCACATTAAATTAAAAAGCTTCTGAACAGCAAAGGAAACCATCGACAAACACAAAAAGGTGACCTACAGAATGGGAGAAAATTCTTGCAAATCGTATATCTGATAAGAGGTTAATATCCAAAATATATAAAGAACTCACACAACTCAATAGCCAAAAAACAGTCTAATTAAAAAATGAGCAGAGGAACTGAATAGACGTTTTTCTAAAGAAGACATATAAATGGCCAACAGGTACATGAAAATGTGTTCAACATCACTCATCATCAGGGAAATGCAAATCAAAACCACAGTGAGATATCACCTCACACTTAAATTAGAATGGCTATTATTAAAAAGACAAGAGATAAGTGTTGGCAAGGATGTGGAAAAAAGAGAACAATTTTGCACTGTTGGTGGGTAGGTAAATTGTTACAGCCACAATGGAAAACAGTATGAGGTTCCTCAAAAAATTAAAAATAGAATTACCATATGATCCAGTAATCTCACTTCTGAGTATATATCCAAAGGAAATGAAAACAGGACGTGGAAGAGACATCTGCACTTCAATCTTCAATGCAGTGTTATCCACAATCGCCAAGATATGGAAACAACCTAAGCGTCCGTC
This sequence comes from Tapirus indicus, assembly GCA_031878705.1. Classification (NCBI taxonomy): domain Eukaryota; kingdom Metazoa; phylum Chordata; class Mammalia; order Perissodactyla; family Tapiridae; genus Tapirus; species Tapirus indicus. The sequence goes on from CM062929.1 coordinate 49,755,680, forward strand.
AACAGAAGAATGGATAAAGAAGATGGGGTATACGCAATGGAATATTATTCAGCCATGAGAAAAGAGGACATCCTGCCATTTGCAACAACGTGGATGGACCTTGAAGGCGTTATGCTAAGTGAGATAAATCATAGAAAGAAAGACAAATACTGTATGATCTCACTTGTATGGGGAATCTAAAAAAGCCAAACTCACAGAAACAGAGACTAGAATGGTGGCTACTAGGGGTTGGGAGGAGGGGGAAAAGGGGGGATGCTGGTCTAAGAGTATAAACTTCCACTTATAAGATGACTAAGTTCTGGGGATCTAATGCAGAGCAAAGTGACTATAGTTAATAATACTGTATATTTGAAAGTTGCTAGGAGAGTGGATCTTGAATGTTCTCACCACAAAAAAAGAAATAATTATGTGACTTGGTGCAGGTGTTAGCTAATGCTATGGTGGTAATTATTTTGTAATATATAAGTGTATCAATTCAACATGCTGTACACCTTAAATTTGCATAATGTTTTATGTCAATTATATCTCAATAAAGCTGGAAAAAATAAAATGTCTTATTTCTCAGGGGAAAATAAAAGATCTGGAGGTCCTTGCATTTCTCCAGCTTGGACTAGACCCAGATCCTGGGCCACAGCTTAGCCCACCCAAATCATCAGGCTCAGCTAAATGACCTCACACTGGGCACTGATGGGTTAAGAGTAATCAAGCAGGTCTTTACAGAGAGTGGCCCAGCACAGCACAGTGGCAAGGGGACAGGCTTTAGAGCAGACAGGCTCTGGAACATTCCAGCTTTGATACCTTGGGTAAGATCTGAATTTTCTGAGCCTCAGTTTGCTCATCATTAAACGGGGATAATAACGTTGACCCAGCAGAGCTTTTGTAAGGCTTATAAATGATACACGAAACACTTGGCCCAGCGTCTGAAGCAAAGTCGTGTCTCCGTAAATCCTAGGTTTCATGATTATAATCTTTAAGGAAGGAATAGTTTTTGAAAGTGCGGTCTACCTGGATGCCTATTAAAAACACTAATTCCAAGCCTCACAACTAACACCAAGCCCAATGAACCAAAAACGGGGCCCCCAAATCTGCATTTTTAACACACTTCCCAGCTTATTCTTAAATAAAAGTCATAAATTTGAAGATCCCTGCAATAAGTTGGAGACCAAAGAAAATAAGACCAAACAGTAAAGAGTAATGGGCAAAAAAGACCGACGGGACAGGAGGGTTACTATTACTGTTAACAATAGCAACAGCAATAAGAACAATATTGATGACAAGAAGAACAACCCCACAACAACCCCATGAAATACGTCCTATCATTATTCCCACATTTCAGAGGAAGAAACTGAAGTTCAGCAAGATCAAGTAACACAGTCAAGATCACACAGCAAGTTAATGGTGAAACTACAAATCAACCACAGGCAGGCCATTTCCAGGGGCCGAGCTCTCAGTCGCTGAGCTATGATAGGAAGAGATGCCCCAGCATCGCCACACATGCGACCGCCGGCCCCCCAAGCATGTCACTATGAACACAAGCATTGGTATCGCCCCATCTCTGCTTTCTAACTTGCCCACAAAAACACCCATGCTCACCCATGTCTGGCCCAAAGGGGCAGCACCCACCCCACCCGTGAGAATCCGGGGACTGAAAGCCCCACAGGGGCAGGCCCATGCCTCTCTTTTCATCCAGCCATCCTGGGGCCCGTAGGACAACACGCCATAAATAGGGAGGCACTCAATAAATAGGCGTTAAGTACTTGACTCCCCAGGGCTGGCTCAGAACTCCAACATCTATAGGTTCTTCAAACTACAAGAATAAATGTTTGCAACTTCATTTCTCGCCCATGGAAATTCTTTCATGTTTCTTGTATAGATATCATCTAACCTATAAACACAGCCCCCTTTCTTCCCCCAGGAAGATCTTCAGAGCCTCCCCTTAATGATGTATAACTGTCCCCTTGGGCCCAGAGTCAGGTTCAGTTGGTGTTTATTGCATGCCTACTGTGTGCCAGGCGCTATGCAGGCAGTGTGACTAGTGCTTTTCAGAGGGCACCACACCATAGGTGCTTAATCAATCTTTGATAAACTCTCTGAGGTTCTTCTTAGGCCCCCACTGAATAAGAGATGAAACTGATGGTTTGAGAACTTAACTGACTCAGACCCAGGGCTTCACGATGTAAGTTCAGTGGACTCTCCACCAGGCAACATGGAGATGGTTTAATAGCGTTAAAGAGTTTAACACAATAGCACTGCAAGCTTTGGGTAAATCTTCTAGCTGCAATAGTTAACATTTTCTTTCAGGTCTATATAGCATGAAAAATTAATTATAAGCTTACTGTGCCTTATATTTTTGTAGTACTTATTATCTCTTGACTGGATTTCATATGAGTTAATTTTAAAAGGGCATTCTTTGAGAAAGATGTCAAGTGATGTATTCAGATGCTCTCTCAGTATATGCTATACTGCCTTAAATTTACAGACATTTCAAATATGGGGAAAGTCACATCTAAAATTTGACAGGGAAAACACCAAAACGACATTTAATATAACGTTTTATCATCACAATTCATGGCTGATTTATCAAATGCTAATAGTGGATCACAGAGGTGACTATAAGGATTGGGAAACAATGAATCTTGCCCCTACAGGGGTGGGCTGGACCTCGTGACTCACTTTGAATGAAAAGAACACAGCAGAAGCAAAGAGATGTCCCTTCTGACATTAGGTGACAGAAGACTGAATTCGTCTTGCTGGCACCCTCAATTGCCTTTGTGTTGCTCACTCTGATGAAGCCAGCCGCCATGTTGTAAAAAGCTCCATGGAGAGGCCCCTGTGGCAAGGAGCCCAGGGAGGCCTCTGGCCAACAGCCAGCGAGGAACTGAGGCCCTCAGTCCAACCACTCATGAGCAACTGAATCCTGTCCCCACCTGCATGAGTGAGCCAGGAAGCACGTCCTTTCGGTCAAGCGTTGAGATGACTTCAGCCCCTGAGCTGGAGGACCCAGCTAAGCCACACCTGGATTTCTCATCCACAGAAACTCTGAGATAATAAATGTGTGTTGTTATAGCCACATAATTTGTTATGGGGCAATTTGTTACACAACAATAGATAACTAATACAGCATGGAGAGGATGCATGCGGTGACCACCTTTGCCACCTGGCCCCATCCCTGGGCCCACCTCTGACATTAGCGGCAGCTGCAGTGAACTTACCTCTAGCTGGCAGAATCCCCCCTGGGGCATGCACAGCGCTTCTTTCCACCTTCTGCCCCAGGGCCTGCTTCAATGTGACGGGATCCCTTAACTGGCAGAGCAAGGAACTTAGTGGCCCTGGAGTCACCAGCACAGAGGAGGACCCAAGCAGGTGGATAAATGCCCAAACTTCCACCCGTCCGATGGAGAGTTTTAGAAGGCTCTCTGTGCACCCTCTAGGAGCTGCCAATGAGCCAGCAGAATTGAGCTGCCATTGCTGACAGCAATAACCTTGATAAAGATCCTTATGTGGTCGTTTTTTCCCTTCCCCACCTCACTTCTCCTACTCCTTTATTCCTGTTTCCCATGATCACCTCTCAGATAAACCACCTGCATTCAAAGCCTTGTCTTAAGCTCTATTCTGGGGGACACTCATACTAAGATCATGCTGATTGAACTGTCCACTATGGCAGGATTTCAGGAAGCAGAATGGTTTATAGTAAGCAAAGGGCCTGGGAGAAGGAAGTACGGGTCATATTCAGGGGATGGCAAATGGTGTGGTTTGCTTAGGACGGAGTTTCCAAACTTGTCTGAAAGGCTTTGGTCACCTGTTACAATGGAGATTCCACGTCCCTTTTCCTAGAGATTCTGGTTCCTGGGAAGAGGCCTAAGAATCTGAGTTTTTAACTCATAAGTGTTCCAATGAATTTTTTTAGCAGTCAAATGTGGGAAACAATGGGTTGGTGGAGGATGGGCCTTGGGGTCAAGGGAGGGAGGAATAGAGAAAGTTTGGTCAAAGCCACGCTTATGAAGAACCTCAAAATCTTTCTCTAAAGACTGGAATGTATTCTGAAAGCAGTGGGGAGCCATTGAAGGTTGAGTCATTATGAAATTATTTGGCAGCAGCAAGACATAAATGGATTTCCTAAGACGAGAATTTAGGTGAGATACACTCTCAGGAACATGAAGGCCAATAAAGAGGTTATTGCACGTGTTCAGGTGATATGGAATAGAGATTCAACTGAGATAATTAATTTAAAAGAGGAATAGCCTTTTGTGAAATAAGCTTGAAATTTGAATTAAATAGGCTCGCTTCCCAACATTTCCTTCTCTGTACCGCCTGCAGACTATGTTGGTAGGGCCTCTGTGCATTTCTTTATCATTCTTGGCATGCAATATTAATCTCTTTCTGGTAATTAATTACCATTACATTACTCTCAAAGTTATCGAATTTTCTCAGGGGAAAACTCTACCGCGCACTTAAGAAATAGATGGTTATTTATGTAGCTGGACCACTTGGAAACACTTACATTTTTCCTTTATGATGATTAAAGCCTAAGGCAAAATAGAGTTTTTAACATAGGTTCCAAACATATTTTTTTATGTGTATAATTGGAAGTTTGACACTTACCTGAATGTTAGTTTGGAAGTGAAGCAGATTTTCTAATTAAATCAAAGAAGAAATTCATTACTGTCTTAAAACAAATGTTATAACAAAAGGAAAAATGCCAACACAGTCTTTTTGTTTGGGATGCATTTTCTTACATATTTGTTTGTGTTTTGGGCAAGGAGTAACTATCATGATCTGGTTCTCCCCATTTTTAAGACTGAGAAATTTTATTATTATTTTAATAACAAATGCATCTCTCTCTCTCTCTCCCTTTCTCTCTCTCTCCCCCCTCTCATTTGTAACAGCACTTGTAAGTATATAGCACAAGAATGTCCCATTAACCTCAAATGAGATGTAGCCTTTCTCTTTGTAACACACGTCCCAAGTACAATGTTAAAATGTGGACTGCAGAGTATGGAATCGGCCCTATTAGTTTTCACCCCAGCTGTGACGTTTGCATGCTGTGTGCCCTTGGGCAATCATAGTTAGTTCCAACCTCGTGGGGTGTCCACAAAGATTAAACAACATGAATGAGACTCTTGGAAGAAAGCCTGATGCCTGGTAGGCACCTGCATAAGGAGCTCTCTGTCTTTCCTCTACCTCGCACCCTGCCACCAAGGAGTCTAGTCACCGTCTCTGATGCAGGCAGTGGTGGTGGGGGTGTTGGGGCCCGTGAGCTCCTCTATCATCTCTTATGGCTGCCTTGTTCACAGATGCCCGTCCAGCATCTTCATGAATAATGATGAATCATCATTGTCAAGCATTCATTGTATGTATATCAGAAGAAATGGAAGTGTGTTTATTTACTGTGAATAAGGAAGTTAAGTCTTGCATGAATCCCTAAACTTTTATTAGCACTGAAATAGGTTGTGCTTCCTTTTTCTCAGTTGATTCCGAGGCTACTCTTTCCTCATTCATCTGCTGTAATGGATGGCCGAGACGACACTGAAATTGAGCAGCATCTTATTTGTCCTTTCAAAGTGGTCTAATTTGGTGGACGCGGGAAGACAAGATACGGCTACTCTCATAGTCTAATTTGATTATCTTTAGAACAAAGGCTTAGAAGAAGTTCTCCGAAACTAAATCAGGAAGATCTGCGTCCTCTTCTATTGCCCCAGGTCACCCAATTGTAAATGTGCATAATCTCATAAACTTTCAGCTCATCTCTAGGAAGTCAACTAGTCGATCTATGAATGCACTATTATTAAGCATTTGGTGGGATTAATTAAGTAAAACCTAATGGAAACCAGAAGATATTCCAAAAAGGAAGATAAAAGTCAGAGAATTAAAGAGAGAGACAGACACAGACAGAGGAAGAGAGAGATGATGATGCTCAGTAGGAAAAAGATCAGCAGAATAATATACTCTTTTGGATACAGCATATCAGGTTTAGCTAATAACAAAGGGAAGCATTAAGCTAATGAATTCAGGCAAACATGTATTTAGTAAGCAGTCAAAGAAATGGGTAAGACTTCATGATGTGTATATTTTTGCAACCGCAGAAGTTGGATGAGCCAAGAACACAACGGGCATTCAGTCAAATGAAGTGGAGAATTACAAGCAAGACCGAAGGCACCCACACTGCTCCTGGTGGCCTCAGCAACCAGACCTCTTCCTCATGCAAATAACGTACAAATGAGAAAAGGCGTATGTAAATAAAATAAGCATTCTTCACAGAAAGAGAAACACATGGTACAACCAGCGCCACGTGGGGAATGGTCTAGAAAGGAATTTGGGAGATGTATTTGCAGTACACAAAGAATGAAACCTTGAGGGGATGGACTTGGGTTAGAAATGCAAGTGATTGGATTAATCCCGAAAACTTAAGAATTTTTGTGTTGTGAAAGCATGTCAACTTGCTTCTGGTCCATGTGCATGAAATTATTGGCAAATCAGTGGCCATTGCTTCAAGGAATCAAAGTCTCCAGTCTGAGAGACACCAGGGCTTATTTTACTAGGGCTCATTTTGCTTGAGTAGCTATGAATATCCTCTCCAACCCATTCTCCAACCAGGGACTGAGGTAGATGGACAGAGGCATCAATAACAGCGGAGAGAGACAGGATATAGGTTTGTCTTCTCTTCCCCAAACCTGCCTGTTTGTTAAGTAATGTGCAGTTTTCTCAGAAGGGGAGGCAACAGTAAGTGTGGTCACAAACACAGACCGGGCTTGAAGGTTAAATAAGGTTGAGAGGAAGAACGCCTAATTGCCATCCTTGTGCATTTCGAAAGGGAGCTGTGGAAGCGAAAAAGCCAGAATGAAAATGCACCTGTGCTTTTCGCCATGATGATCATCACGGGGGAAAAGGTAATTTGCAACTGTCATATAAAAAGCAGTGCAGAAACATCTGTGTTGCTGCTGTTGCCAGTTTTGAGGCTTACTATTTGCCCAGCTCTGTGATGAACTCATATGCATAATCTCATTTAGTCCTCCCAACAAACATATAAAAAGCTATTGTTATTATAATCCCAATTTTGCAGGTGAGGAAAACCTGAGCTCAGCAAATTTTAATACCTTGGCCAAAGTCATAACGGGATTCAAAATGGCAGCACTGGGTACAAATCATGCCAATCTTAGTCCAAAGCTCATTCTCTGCCTAATTCCCTCCCAATTTAATCCTCCTCAATAAATTTATTAATGTAATCTATAGTGAAAATCTAAGCTACCTGTATCAGATTCATCTATGATAAGTAATCCTGAAAGATTTAGGGGTAAAATATCACAACATTCACATTCCATGAAACTAATTACCTAGAGACACATGTAATGATGACAGTGTTATTTGGAAACAAAACAGAAAAGAAAAGAGGAAGCAGAGACATAAGATCACTTATTTGGGGGAAGCTTCTCAATCTCCATGAGAATGTAAGAGAATCCCACATGTTTGTTACTATAGCTTTCCTAAAATTATCTCCTTTTGGAGACTTTCTAAGAATATATATCTACCTTATATTTTACAAGGAAAAAATAACAGTAAGGCCCTCAGTATAGAGATTAAAAGGGATCCTGCTGAAGGAATGCACACAGAAGTGTAGCATCCACAAGGATGGAGCAAAAGGAGGTTTATTTTAAAGTAAATTTTCTTTGAATATAGAGCCCAGCACCAAGATAAACCAGATTCTACTTCCAAAGAATAAATTTAATCTAAGGACATCAAAGTTGTTTTTTTTTTTTTTCATTTTTGTATTCATACCTATATTGACTTCTAGACAGCTTTATGAGAGATAATGCAAAGTAGATACTGGACTATAATAACACAAAGGTTTTTGGCTTTCTCTTACAATCATCTGAACCATAGGGATTGCTTATTTTATTAGCTAAAAAATAAAAAGCACAATACTGGTGCAGGATTTGCTGTCATTAAGAAATAAAGACACAGATAAATAACAGTATTATTGAGAGAGAAATGTATAGTGTGTTTCCAGCTCAAAGTGGCAATGTGAGCTTAGCCATTTACCTACGCTTCTAACTCAAATTCCCATTCAAATGACCAAAACCGTACAAAAATAGAAAGTAATCTATTTCATAACAGAAATCAGCCAAGTGTTTGCAATTTTAAGAAAGTCTATCACCATAAATTACAGTTAATATGTGATTATAGAAGAGATATACAAACTAAATAACCTCACATAAGAAAGAAAAGTCCTCCAAGTGGAAGAAACTATGAGAAGGATTCAAATAAAGGCATAATTGAGTGGTGGGAACCAGGGACAACCAAGCCATGTTGTTTGGGGGCACAGAGGGGACACATTTTAATCTTATTATTGCAAAAGTCAAGGAAATGGGTGTTTGCTCATACTTCCAGACCACGTATCAGTGGTAAAGGAAAAGGAAAGGAAAGAATAGGAAATATTTAAACAGAGAAACACATAAACCTACACACACACTAACAACACAGACAAAAATGCTGAAGTAAGCCCAAATACCTTGTAAATAATCAACATGAAAATAAACAGCCTTATTAAAATACAAAAGGTCTTAGACTATAATAAAAAAAAGTTTAAATTTGATTTAGTTGATTACAGGAAACACAACTAAAATAAATGGTAGAGGAGAAAAAGGAAAGAACAGCAAATCATTTGTGGAGCATTTAATGCTTGACAGTCACTGTTCTAAGTACTGGAAAGATTTTTATCTTATTTTATGTTAATAATGAATACATAAGGTAGTTCTATTTTTTACTGTGTTACAAGTGAGAAAATAGAATCACAAAGAAGCTAAATAACTTTCTCAAAGTCGCATAGTTTACTCAGTGGTAGATCCAGGAAGTTTCTTCCTTAGAGGCAAAAAAAGACAAAACATAGCTGACAGATTCAAACGAAAGAAAGACAGACATGAAATATTAACATGAATAGTGCCATTTCTCCATTTGCTTGGTGCTGAAATATTTGAACAGGAAATTGTACACACATTGCCATAAAACAAAGCAATTTTTTTTTAATACAGAAAAGATAAGGAAGACAAAATAAATAGTTATTAAAAAACTCAAGTGAATTAAGCATCCTTATTAGAATACATAGGATACATGGTAATTCAGCCAGATAATTAACAGTACCTACAAAATTTTAAACTGACAAAAGGTCATACATATAAATGTCATGTTTTTACATAAGGAATATTTCCAGTCTTCATACAGAGAAAGCAAGGACCAGCCATGTATGATTTGTCCATAAATAAATAAAAGAATATATGAATGAACACCTCTTTCAGTTTTTGACAGTCCAAGTTGATACAAAAATTATTTCCTAAATGAAATACGCATTTTGTTATTTAAGAAAAAACATACTCATGCATCACAATTAAATCCTAAAGGCAGAAATTTCCTGGCCGTAATGTAACATATAATTTTAACTGGAAATAAACAACAAAATAAACCACTTGGTTTAAGCCTGTATAATATGATATCACATAAGGTAGGTAAAAAAAAAAAAAGATGTATATATCTGTATATAAATGCAATGAGACAAAGGTGTGGGAACTGATGGGTATTAAGAACATATGGGTGAGTTTTTATTTTCATCAATGCTTTTTATGTGCATGCATTTTTATGTATATGCATTACACAGTTGGAAAAAGTGTGTTAAATATACCAAATTTTTGTCATCCCTTGAGTGTATGTCTTCCTAACATTCTGTATACTGGTTCTCTGTAAATTCTTCAATTATTCTTATAAGAAAAAGACAAACATGTCATATAATTCAAAATCTCTTCCCCTCCTCAAAAAAAAAAAAAAAACCTCTCATGGTATGTGAATTTTTTCAGGAATGTAAAAATTGTGAAATTAATTTTATAAGTAAAGTGTGAGTCCTGCAACCAGGAGTTATTGAAATAAAGTGGACAGCCCCATGATTGCCTTTAAGAGACTCTTTTTAAAAGACAAAGTATGACAGACATATCCATTTTTGTATCCTAACATATTCCTTTAAGGATAGTGTCTTTCCTGCCTAATTTAAAAGTTAATTACTGTGCTATAATTGTAAAGTGTGCTTTTTTTTAAGGGACTTATCATCTTTAAATTTAAAATAACTTGATGACAGTAGAAGTAATCATTACATTTTTCCAGTGTCAGATGGCATGATAAAAAAATGAATAATCAATAACAATTTAGTAGTCATTATGTTTATAAAAATTATAATGATTAGATTCAACTTTTGTACATATTTTCTAAAAATGCATTTATGCATAACATTATATTTTGTTTAATTTTAATTACATGTTACATTCTTTTTAAACATAATTATCAAGGTATATTCTTTAGTTCCATAAATTACCACATGAATAAAACAACAACAATTCAAAGTACCATTAAAAAGGTACAGTTGAAGGTACCTATGATCCAAAGAAAGAAAGCCTCTTAAAGCCTTCATGAAGATGGTCGAAATTATTATGTGTAATGAATGATGACCAGGGTTTCCAAGAATAGATAGGGAAGAGGACAAAGATCTGCAGGACTTTCTCTCTCCAACTCTAAAGGTGGTTGCATAGAAAGTGAAGCCAATTACTGGTTGGCACATTTGTTCTGAACGAAATCAAGATTCTGCTCATAAAGAAGTGATCATGGGCATTAGGTAACTGACTAGCAATGTCTTCCACACAGATGAGTAGAATGTGACTGTAGACATGAGAGGCTAGAGCAAGAATACGTAGATCTTAAAAATTGATTTCTAAATTTCTACATCCTTCCAACCTCGGCTTAAATATAATTTCTCCAGGAAGCCTTACTTGACCTACAACTCTCAGATTGAATTAAAGGCTCCTATTATTTAGCCCTATGGTAATTGAAATATTAATCACCAGGTAATTCATTGAAGAACAGCATTCAGAACATCTCAGGCAGATAGGGCTCCCACCCATAAACAGAAGGTTTATAGCAAAAGCTTTTGGTCTCAGTAGAACTGCTTTCCAAGAAAAGTGGTGATCTGCCTGGGGGGCAGGCTCCTCATGAGAATGCTGGAGCCTGGTAGAGAGGTGGTATACAGGCTCCATGCCAGTAGCGAAGGAAAAAAAACATAAGAAGGAAGCTCTGCCCATGAATGAAAGTCATTTGTGTATCTCAGGAGCAATACTGCATCCATTTTAAAAGAATAGGCTACTATTAGGCCTAGTGGTTAAGATTGGCATGCTCTGCTTCGTTGGCCCAGGTGTGACTCACGAGCGTGGACCTACACCACTCGTCTGTCAGTGGCCATGCTGTGGAGGTAGCTCACATACAAAAAGAGGACGATTGGCAATAGATGTTAGCTCAGGGCAAATCTTCCTCAGCAAAAAGAAGAAGAAGAAGAAGAACAGGCTACTATTAAAAAGGAGCAAAGAGAACATTTTTTAAAAGGGAGTTCAGAAATTGAAAATATGATGCAGAAATAAACAATTCTATGGAGAGACTAAGAAATAAAAGGGCAGAGCTCAGAGTCACATTAATGCCCTTGAGAAAGCTAGAAAATGTTGAACACGTTTTCTACATGAGAGAGCTAAGGGGGAAAAAAGATTGAAATTAAAGAGAAAAGCTTAAGACATGAATAAAAAGATCCAAGAGGCTCAAAATTCAACTAACAGGAGTTAGAAAAAGTAGAGCACAGAAATATTAAGGAAGAGAAAATAATCAAAGAATGATAGAGTAAAATGTCCCTAGCTGAAGAAAAGCATAAGTCCTTAGGCCAAAAGGACATTTTAAAGTACCAAGTAGAGAGAAATATAACACATTCAGGATGCTAATGATGAGGAAGATTCAAAAATATTTACAGGAAAGGGAAAACAAAAGACATTCCACCTACCAAGCAACAAAAAGAGACTAAGTATCAAAAGTCACTCAGAAACTTAGATGCTGGAAGACAATCAAGGTCAAAATCTCAAAGTTCTGAAGGGAAAAGTTGTTGAACTCAGAATTCAATAATCATTCAAATTGATAGTGAAATTTTTTTTTTTTTTGGTGAGGAAGATTAGCTCTTAGCTAACATCCATTGCCCCCTCTTTTTGCTAAGGAAGATTGGCCCTGAGCTAACATCTGTGCCCATCTTCCTCTACTTTATGTAGGACGCCGCCACAGCATGGCTTGATAAGCAGTGCGTAGGCCCGCACCCGGCATCTGAACCTGTGAACTCTGGGCCGCCATAGCAGAGCACGTGAACTTAACCACTATGTCACCAGGCTGGCCCAATAGTGGAATTTTATAGCCAATTAAATTACCAATCAGGGCCAGCCCCAAGGCCTAGTGGTTAAGTGGTTAAGCGGTCCACTTCAGCTGCCCAGGTTCGGTTCCTGGGTGTGGACCTATACCACTTGTCTCTCAGTGGCCATGCTGTGGTGGTGGCTCACACATAAAAAGAGGAAGATTCGCAGTGGATGTTAGCTCTGGGTGAATCTTCCTCAGCAAATAAATAATTAATTAATTAATTAATTAATTACCTATCAGGAGTGAGGGCAAAGGAAAGAAGACATAAGACATGTAAGAATTCAAAAAGTTTCCTATCAATGCACCCTATATATTTTTTCCAGTTTTATTGAAATACAGTTGACATATAATATTGTGTTAGTCCAAGCTGTACAACATAATGATTTGATATATGTATACAGTTGTCCCTTTGTATCTGTGGGTTCCACATCCTCATATTCAACCAACTGCAGATCATAAACATAGTACATGACTATGTACTATAGGGCCAACTAAGGGGCTTGAGCAGCTATGGATTTTGATATCCATGGGGGTCCTGGAACCAATCCCTGTGGGTACCAAGGGACAACTTTATATTCCAAAATGATTACAATAAGTCTAGTTAACATCCATCACCACTCATAGTTACAATTTTTTTTTCTTGTGATGAGAACTTTTAAGATTTACTCTCTTAGCTGCTTTCAAATATAAAATACAGCGCTGTTAACTAGAGTCACCATGCTGTACATTGCATCCCTAGAGTGAAGACAGTTTATATAACACTTTCCACATTGTACCATGAGTAGATTTATAGATATCTCTTCCCTACCTCTCTCTCCATGAAACATTCCCAGCTCCTTGGGACAAGAGCAATATTTAATTCATTTTTGCATATATGCATTTTGCAGGGCCTGATAAACAATTGTTTAGTAACGTTTGGTAAAGGAAAAAGGAGAGAAAAGTAGTTCTATTTCAGGGGATCAATTCCATCCCAGGCACTTCAGAGCAGCATAATTGAAACTGGCAACACACTTCCACGGGTTGGATTGATTCCCCCACCTCCAGACTTTTCTGTTCCAGCCCTGTCTCCACTGGGAGCAGACACAATGCTCAAATGGCCCACTATACAACAGTGAAGGCAGGATGCAGAAAGGGCTGGAAGTAGAGTAGAACTGACAGAGATGGCCACATAAGAATGGGGAGCCAACTAAGACGTGGGGGAGGCAGCGTGAGAGTGATGACTATGGTCAGAGGAGCACTTTCAGCTTGGGAATTCCAAAGTGGAGCAGTTTCCATTTGATTCTGTGATCGAATGAGTGGTCATTCCAGTGAGCGGCTAGAACGGCAGGGAGCCCACTGGAGAGGAGGAGGATGAGAAACACTGTGGCGGATGTCAGCGAATGGTCATCGGCGTGGGTGCTGAAGCTCTATGGTTGAAACCCACCTGAATCACTCATGTCAAGAGGACACAGCATGCCTGATCTTAGCATCCTCTCATTTAAAACCCCTCAGTGGCATCCCATGGGTCTTAAAAAAATCTAAAATTGTCAGTCTGGCTACATGGTTCATCAGGGTCTCCTGCAATCCCCATGCCCACTTACTTGCAGCAACTCAAGTTACAAAACTGATCTCCTCTATTCTTCAAGCACAGTAGCTCCTTCCCACTCCCCAGGGCCTGTGCACATGATGTGTCTCTGCTTCCAACACCCACCACCCTCCCCTCGACCCTATGCTTACAATCCCTACTCATTCTTCTAACTCAGTTTAAATGCTCCTTTCTCCAAGAGGTCTTCCCTGTCGTACTGGTAGATCACATCTCCCTGGTGTACACTCTCCGGCATACACGTCCCTTCACCGAGACTTTTGCAATTGAATTAGAGTTGTTTGCTCATATGTTTAGTCCTTTGAGGGTAGAGACGGGTCTGTGTGCAGGGCAGCACGGTGTCTAGCACGTGCATTTTCAATGGGAGCTTTCTCACCCCCAGGGGGCAAAAGTTGGTCCTTTGGGGAGATGAAAACCATCTTACTCCTTTTATGCATAAAGCTCAGATCTACATATAGTACAAAAACAGATATACCATATATTTTGTGGTATTAAAATTTCATGGGGGGCAAGAAGACAATTAGGAAAAACTGTCTAAAAAGGTTCCTTAGGAGAACAAAACAAAAGGCTGAGAAACTTGCCTCTAGCACAATGCCTGGACTGACCTGACCCTTAACTTTATAAATATTGAGTTAAAAAAAGTCAAGACGGAAAGAAATCATCAATTTGGACGTGGGCCAGAAGGCAGACTAACCTTCCACATCCCCTTCTGAACCTGACGAAGCTTCTTCCTTCACTGTCCTCCCTGACTCTGAGGGGAGGGAGATCGCGTGGCAAGACAGGATTTTTGGGGGAGCTTGGCATTGCCTTTCCTGTCTTAAATTCATGTAATTTTAGACAACGCTTAAAAAAAAAAAAACCAAACACTATAAACTGAGCAAAGAGGAACCGAATTCCCAAAATGCATGTAGACTGAAGCATAGCTCAGGCTTGCAAATTTAGCCAATGCACAGGGTCATAGTTAAGGTAACTTTGTGGTTTGGATACTGACCTTGTTGGATACCCACAGGGCTGTATTTTTCCTTTCACAAAATTTCCACACTTAATACTATTACTTATGTAATTGTCCCACTAGATGGAAGTCTTCATGGGAGCAGGCACCCTTGCTAATTATACAAGATAAAGCATATTCAGACGGAGTCTAGCACATATTAAACACTCAGTAATTGTTAGCCATTATTGTTTTTCTAATAGCAGTGGTAGTGATGTTTTTAATGTCATTATTCATTTCCTCACTATTGTATTGGCACACAAGTCCAGAATTAAAGTAAGCACTTCATTAATATCTGACAAATGAAATAAAATTCTAGCCAGAAATCCCGTTCCTCTCCTTTTGACCCTTTCACTTTTTTGAAATCAGTATTGGATAGAAATGAAACATTTGGGCACTTTTATTTAAGATTTTTAAAACCACGTGACACATCTGGGATAGAGGTTTAGCTTGTTTTCACTTGTCTCAGATGATACTGGATATGTTTATGATTCTTGAAATTAATGCAGCATTTATTACCATATTATCTCATTTTTACCCAATGAGCGTATTTCTGCCCAAATCACAGCCCTTCCTATTTAGACGCCACAACTGATATAGCCCATGCCTGACCCAGAATAATCATTGCCACTTACTCACTAGGAGGCTGTCATCATACATGCCACCAAATATTAATGAGAAGGGACTCGGGCTTGTGGCTGCGCAGAGAGCACTCGGGACGGAAAATCAATCTCAGAGCCAGCGTCAGCGAGAGGATCTTGCACAGCAGTGGCGGTGCTGACTGTGCCGTGGAAACTCAGTACCTTTACTTATCAGAGATGACAAATGAGCCTAGGATGAAATAAGTTCGTCAGATTTTAGCAGCTTGACACTGAGGACCCAACTCTGAAATGTGATAATTATCGATCAATGTTGAACGCAATCTGGACTCCCAGAAACAGACTGTCATTTGCAGATTAGAGTCCGAATAAGAAATTCACGGGTGTCAGTTCTCTGTACACACACGCAACATACATATGTCCTTTTCTTAAAAGATGCATGCAAGTGCTTCAAATCGAAAGATCAGACGTTCAGACAGAAGAATTTAGAGACCCTTGCCCTGCTGCTCCCTCATAAAAAACACTTGGTTAAATGATGTCTATTTACGTATATTACAGTGGGAAGATTGAATAAAAAGAGCAGCTACTCATTGAGCGTTCACTGTGTGCCGAATGCTCTATCAACTTATTTGATCACATTTAATCCTTCCAACAATCCTGTGAGGTAGGAATCTCTATCTCCATTTGGTAGATGGGCAAACAACCAAGGCATGGAAAGATTAAAGACTGTCCGCAGATGGCAGACTTGAGCCTGCATTTGTCAGTGTCAAAGCTTATGGTTTTAATCACTGCATTGTAGGTAATCATGAGAGTACCTTCTAAAACAAAAAACCGTTCCACAGCAATAATCAAATACAAAGTAAAGAACATGGTGAATTACCCGGCCTGTAAACACCTTCTGTTTAGTAATGTAATCTAAAACAATTTAAATTTGTTTTCTCTTTGAAGCTTCCTTTATCTTTAATATAATATCACACACCATTAAATGGTTGCAAAGCTGGTACATAACACATTCAGGTCAAGGAACACAGCTGGAAATGAAATCGTTCCATGGAAACACTGGGGCTCAGATGGGACTTCATTTGGGAGCACTTTGGGAGTTGATGTAAAAGATGCTGAAATGCTGCACCTGGATTAATCATTCCTGGAGCTGACCAGGTGAGGTGTGAGTCCTTTCTGGGTGACTGCTGTATCTAGCACTGGCATTGCAGCATTTACAACCAATAAAAATTCATAGCACCATCGTCACCACTCCATTGACCCACACTGGGATAATCGAGGGAGCTCAAAAAATACTAATATCTGGACCCCACTCCCAAATATTCTGATTTGATTGGTCTGAGGGGGATCCAAACATTAGTATATTTTTAAAGCTCTCCCAAGTAATTCTGATGTGCATCCTAGATTGACACCTACACATATTAAATGTAATAAAAAGGACGGTAAAATTTAGATAATACATAAATAAAATAGGAGGAAATATTCTTGCTGCTCTCTCTCTGGGTGTTTAAGATAATACTTTTGCAATATAACCTTTTTCTTTCCCCTAGTACTTCTCTTTTCTCCTTTATCTTTAATCTCTGTGCACTACTATACATTTGTCTGCCAACTGCCTCAGAGAGGGGCTGTGAGGGCAGAAGGCAAGAACAAAAGGAACCTCCACTGGCTTTTTCTTTTTCAAAAAAATTGGGAGCGTAACTTGTCCATCTCTCCCTAGGAGAAAAATTTCCCAGTACAGACAGAAGGGTGAAAATTGGAGATTAAATCATTTGAGTATAGCTATCTGTAGTATAGACATTTGGGTACAAACATCAAATGTGTGGATATTTGAGTATAGACGTAGCTCGGAACAAAAGAGCTTTGGACTGGATTCTTGAAGACTGAAGATTGGCCAGCTCCCAAAAGATTTGAAGTATCCAAGAGCAGAGGTGTCCTGGGCCTTATTTCCTAGGTGAGGTCCCAAAGAGACTGGATGACTTCAGAGGAAAATAACAAGAACAGCAGCAGCAGCATGTATCTCTAGACAGGAAATTTAAACAACTTACTCTAAGTACTTCACACAAACAGCGTGGAGCAGAAACAACGGCGAGATTCCATCAGCCCGGGAGGTACTGAGATAACAGAGGATCACTGGCTTTGGAAGGAACTGGGGCATCTCCACAGTTACCTGTGTAGACAGGCGACTGAAAACTAGATAACCCAGGCAAGAAGTGTCTCAGCAGACACTAAGAACAAGATGTCCCGACCTCCCTCCAAGGCTTTGGCATTTTATAATCCAAATTGTAGACACAATCCCAGAAAGAAGCTTAGGAGTCTCCAAATTGCCTACCCAGGCCATTTCTGTTACTCATTTTGCCATTTCCCCTATGCATTTCCGTTTCACTCCATAACAGTTTTGTGTAATTTGCATCAATGTTCATCCCTTCCTCAAGAAGGTGAAGGACTAAATCATATTCACCTCCTTTGTTCCCTCTAAAATGCACCTGATAATATGTGTTGAATGAATGAATGAATAAAACAAATGAACAAAACGCAACTCTTGCTTTCTGGATATTTCAACTTTCTTTGAATACAGACGTTATGACTTATGTCCCCAATAGGGACTAGTGCCTTATAGATGCTCAATAAATATTTGTTGAGTTGAATTATTTAGTGATTTAGCAGTCAATTTCCACATGGATTAATTCCACACTACCTTATTTTACAGAAAGTGAAATGTAAGTTATAGGGGTCTGTCTAGAATTTCAAAAAGCTTCAGTGAAAAACTGAAAATTAGAGATCACTACTTTTGATTCATGATCAAGGATTTACTCCAAAAACTCACTCCATCTCTTTAAATTACATATAGCCTGCTCCCCATTACACCCCACAGTATTAACCTAATACATTATTCATGAGAATCTTGATTTACTCTCCATCATCGATTCCAATTTCCATCTGGTTATCATATTGCCAACGTCAAGACTACTATTAAAGAGCCTGCCTGCAGAAAGAGTATGAGGGTGTCTGAGCTCATGTCCTCAAAAAGAACAATATATTTAACACCTACCATATACCAGGCATTGTGCTGCTGGTTTATTTACATAAGCTTGTTTCAGCCTCAACAAGCCTTTGGGAAAAGATTCTAGTATTATAATTAAGATGTAGGTCATTAGATAACTAGATTTAATAGGAATAGGACAGCGTCAATCTTGTTCACTGCTCTACCCCCAGTGTCTGGAATACCGCGTTGCAGATAGTAAGTGCTCAATAAACATGCATGGGATGAACGGACTTGCGCGAGGTTATGAAGCTAGCAATGTAGGGGCTGGGATGCAAACCGAGGTCCCTCTCCTCTGTCCATCATGGTCCTCTGTGTCTTCTGTAGTGCTGCATCTTGAGGTATAGTGGTTCTCGGACCAGCATCTTCAGCATTCTCTAGACGCTTATTAGAAATAAAGAATCTCAGACCCCACCTCCTCAGAACTACAGAATCAGAAACTGCATTTTCCAAGAATTCCAAGTGATTCTTGTGCACATTGAAGTTTGGGAAGCACTGTTCTAGGACATGTTTTACAGTATACATCCAAGTTCTCCAATAATAATTGTTATGATTTATTGGCATTTTTCTTTCTTCCAACAGAAGGGAAATCAAGAATTAATTGCTGATTATCAAAAAGTTATATGACTGAAATAGCCAGTTACGGGGCACCTCCGCTGTTCTAGATACTGTGTCACGGGCCAGAGGTACAGATGTCAATAAAGACAGTTCCTGCCTTTAAGGAGTCCAGAGATCAGTGCTTAACCTGGGTCCTAGGGATTGGCTCCCCACCCCGCACTGGCAACCTGTCCTGTCATCACATACATTGTATTTTGCATTGTATGTCTGTATGTGTGCGTGTGTGAACAAAAACACATTTTTCACGTGTAAAGGTCCATAATGTTCATCAGATTTACAGAGGTAGCTAAAACTCACTTCTGTAGTATCGGAAATAAAAATTAGAAAAGGACTACTAATGCTAGCATAGAGGAAAATCATTTTTAAAATTTCACTTGAGTCTTATGTAAGTATATATATATTTTATGTATATATGCACATATATGTATATATACATACATATATAATTTATACATATATTATATACACATATATTATACACACATATATATTATACACACATATATATGAACTTTTAACTATGTGTTATATTTCCATTTAGTCATTAGTCCTTATGAATAATAACACAACAGCAATAATAGCTAATTCTTATTGAGACTCTACTATGTGCCAAGCATGATTTTAAGCTTTGTATTAACTTAAGTTAATGACAAATAGGAATGACATGACAACCAGGAATTATTCTCATTTTACAAATTAGTCAGCTGAAGCTGCGGAGGTAAGCAAATGGCCCAAGGCCACACAGCTGGAAAGTGAAAGTGGCGGGACTCAGCCATGAACACTCTGGCTCCAGAGTCTAGGCCCTTAGCCAATACCCAGCCTGTGAATCAATGGAAGTGTCTCGAATATCCTCAGTGGGGTTAAAAGTGATGCTGCTGATCAAATTAGGGAAGGAAGAAGAGGAACAGTCCCCATGGCACTGTTATAAGCCTAGCTCAGGTCCCTTCAATGTGGCGGACACATGTGTGTGAATCAAAGTAGACTATGTATTTGTGTGTGTGCATAGGACACAATTCTAATTGTATATACATATATAAGTACACACATGCAGATAAGCGTGCACACACACACACACACACACACACACACACACACACACTAGTGGTCTTAACCCAGGAATAGAAATCATTTCAATTTCTATTTCTGTTTCTTTTGCTAAACTTTTCTGCACATTCCATGGTAACCAGATCACTTGTTCTACAGTGGTTCTCAACCATATGCACCTAAATTACTGGAGGGGCTTCTTAATAATTCAAATACCTGAAAGTCTCCCTAGCCTACTGAAAAACTATCTTCAGGGTTAGGGCCCATGTAACTGTAATTTTTAACAAGCTTTGGGGATATGTATTTTTTAAACGAGCTCCTCAGGTAATTTAACACTCAGCTAGGTTTGGGAACAAATGCTCTTTATTTGACCCTTAAAATGCCTACAGATTACCTGTCCATCTTATGAAAATGCACCTTCTGGTTCAGCAAACCTGGTCTCGGGCCTGACATTCCACACTTGTAACCAGCTGGTGCTGATGCTGCCGGTCTGGGCAACACAGTTAGAGTAGTGAGGCTTGTTCTAACATATGACTTGTTCTAACATTTATTTTCAGTATACGTGTTGGCCCCAATTTTAGTGCTCTGTAAACCTAGAAACAACACACCCCACCAGTTTGAGGAGCAAACTCACTTTGTACGATAGGAGCGTCCTGGACTTCTGAGGAGCGGGCGGAGATATTTTGCTTGGGTGGGTGTTTATATGCACCAAAGGAAAACTGGTTACTCATTCCAGGCAGGGGGACTGTTCCATATCTTGAATATCAATGTTCCCTTTGTAGCTTGCCAGCACGGTTACTTGCTAGAACACAAAATGATAATCTAAATGTTAACAAGTTGTCATTAAAGAGTGATGACCACTTTCAAAGGACGAGTAATACCCAACATCCTATAAAGAGGTGATGGAAGACATGATATTTTATTCATCTCGAGGCTTCATTAACAATTCTTCTTTAAGGCAGCTGGCACTCTAGCACCTTATCCAAAGAGCTCTGCCACTGGCTGGTATAGTAATTAGTTAAACCTAAAAATTGTGGGGATGTATTGGCAAGAGGTGCAGTTAGTGTGAAGGAAAGAGGCACTTTTTGAATGGAAGCATGCAAAATTTCTTTTGCCAACTATACACACAGGGGTCTGAAATCACATTGCTGGAGGCATGCTGACATAAGAAGCTGCCTGCCCACTGTGCAGGGGGGAGACAAGCAGGGTGCAGGAAGGAAATCTAGTTCCCCAAATGTGCTGCCAGCATATCCAGTAATTACAGAATAACAATTATTATAATAACAGAAATAACGTCAATCATCATACCATCATCACCACCAGCCATATAAGTTATATGATAAAAGCCCAACTCAAATTGGCTTAAGGAAAAAAAAAAGTATAATTTATTGTCTTATATCATTTAAAATGCATAAGTGGATTGAGGACCTTTAATGAGTAATGCGGTGTTTTCATTTCTTTTCTCCTACCGTTGTTACTCTATTTCTTTGTCCTACTTCCTGGTGTTAGTATTGTTCCTAGGCAGGCCCTCTCCATACAGAGTCTTACAGGAGCTCCGTATGTTTCCAATCAGCACTCTCAGAGGAATTCCCAATAATTATGGCAAAATTCCTGGGCATTGGGTCTCATTGGACCGGAATGGATCAAATGTTCATCCTTGAACCAATCAATTTGTCTGGGGGATAGAATGTGCTGATGGACCTGGGTCACATGATCCACTTGTGACTATTAGCAGGTGGGAGTGAGGGTGGCCATTCTAAATCAACTAAATGATGGAAAGTAAAAGAAGGAGCTGTTATCAGAAGAGAGAATAATTTCTAGAGCAGACTACAATTCCATCTGATCATCACAACACTAGGAGATATAGATGTAGGTTAAAACATTATACATAATATTATACATATGTTATATATACAAAGAGAGATTTATCCTGTTTTTAAAATGTGACAAATGAAGCTTAGAGAGATGTGTTAGGATTCTTTTGGTTTTAAAAGACAGAATCTTCATTCAAAACAAGAGGAGGAGAAGAACAAAAAATAATAGAGAAGTAGGTATTGGTTTACACAACTGAAAAATTGAAAGTTCGTTCTGTCTCCTTTCACAACTGAGTCCATAAGTGCTGTGTCTTTTTCCCTGTTCATCTCTGCACTTGCATGATGCTTAGACATGCTTTTCCCTTATGGTAGCAAAGTTAATCCGAGTAACTCCATGACAATCTGTCCTTGTGGTGATACCAGAGATAAGATCAGTGGTTTTCTTAACAAAATTTTAGCAAGACTTTTTTTTGAAATGACTAGGATTTGTGTAGTTTCTAATCTATAACCATCTTTACACCAACCACTGTAGACATGAGTTATACTGACCAGCCAGCGTGAGTCACACGATCACTTTTGTCATAAAAAACACAGGGATGTGACTGTCGGTTCCATCAGGTGAGCAAGGGGCAGTTATGGAAAAGGAAAAAAAAGAAATGCATAGCCAAAAAAAACAACAAACCTCATGTCTACTCCAATGCCAAGAGATTAAGTAATTTATCCAAAGTCAAACCACAAGGAAGGACTTCCTCTTTTAGCTAAGATGGGGTAACAGGGGCCAGACTGACTGTCCCACCGAAACTCACTACCACAACAAAAATAAGACAGATAAAATATATGAAGCAACAATTTGCAAGACACTGGACTTAGGCAACAAAGCACAGTGATTCTCTGAAATATGGGAAACAAATGAGGTAAGCCCCATGATCTCCCAAGTTTACTGAATTGAGAGAGTTTTCCAGCCTTGGAAAAGGGAGTGGTAACTTGGCAGAGCCCAGTGGACTTCCTGAGTTGAGGAAACAGAGCTGAGAGTCAAGAAGATGAAAGAGGTGAGAGTTCACAAGACAGGATATCCAGAGAGGAGAGAGATGCGCATTGGGAGAATTCCAGAGGTCTGCAGATGGTCTCGCTGGAGTACTCCTCAGAGTACTGATACATGTGTGCTTGTGAGCAAACTACTGAAGGCGGTGGTAAGAACCGTGTGAAAGAAGTAGAGGGAACAGTAAACAGTAAACAGAAAGAGTGCCCATTCTCACGAGCCAGATTGAAAAACCTCTTTATTCATGGGGGCTCTGGTAGAGTACTCAGAAGGGTCTTGATTCAGGAGTTATAAATAATTAACCCTAGGCAAAAAGCTACTCTGGTCCCACCTTGTGAATCTTAAAAACAAGACTAGCCCAGGGCCAGTCTTCCTCAGCAAAAAGAGGAGGATTGGCAACGGATGTTAGCTCAGGGTTGGTCTTCCTCACCAAAAAAAAAAAACAAAAAAACAAGACTTGAAAGGATCAGACTATTTTCAAGTAATTTAACTTAATCCCAGAGAGCTTGAGAATATATATAGAAATATAAAAAATGCTGCAATCAACAAGATAAAATTCATTTGACATCATTTTTTTCTTTCTTAGTAGCACATCAAATAAGGTTGTATATTTTAATAAGTGGCATCTTAAGAGTTGATGAAATATCGTTTTATTATAAGCTAGTCTTCCTCTACTTTTCCACTTTTCCAGATCATTCTGTCCAACTGAGTCTCTCACAACCTCCAAATAAAACCCAAACCTATGTTTCAGTCTACGGTTCTCCCTCCTTGTCTTATCAGCTCTGTATCTGACACCCATCTGGTGCATCTTGACATGACAGAATGTTCCAACTCATTCTTTTATTAACCACTTCATCACTCCAGCTCAGATGTCTAGATGCAGCATCTCTTAAAAGCAAAAGGAAAAATATATTGAGAGAAAAAACTTAATTAGGAAAATTTATATAGAAAAATTAATTTAGAGGAAAAATGAGTGACAGAGATCCCATTTATATTACCACATAGCCCTGATTCTGCTGATTCAGCACGTGGTCTAGATCTCCTTCATTGAAAAACAGTAAATCCCTAAGTACATTCTACAGACAGCTTCTCAGTAGGCCTTTAAAAAAGATCAGTGATAATTAGTAAGTCTCCTTTCTATCACATTCTATATAAAAGGGTGGGTGGATACCCTTCCAACTTGTACATTTCTAATGTGTGTGTGTGTCAAAAACACTTCACACTTTGAAAAATGCTGACAAACACTCATCTGTGGGTTTGTGTTTATTCTAATAGACTCTTCTCTCCACCCCCTCCCTTCTGCACTTCTTTAATTGATCCATCTTTTCAGCACCTGGCTGAAGGGCCATAAACTGATGAAAGCTAAGTTTAAAACAATTAGTTAAAGCCCAAACATTTTCTTGGTGACAGTGTAACTGAGCTTCAAGTACTCTCTTTTATACAAGTGTTGACAAATTATTCCATCCAGAGTTAGATTTATGACAGTGCAGGATAAAGTGACTAATTAACAAAACAATGAATTTGGGGAGGGAGTAGGGGCAGCTGATGGTGTTTTGTTCCCAAAGTTAAGGTTCTGGAAATAACCGAGGACGGAATATGTTCCTCAGACCTAAATACTTGTAATGGGTTTGATAACACCTAAAGAACAAACCTATTTAAAAACATGCCACCTGTCCAAGAAAATCAACAGATTAGGACTCATAGGATGAAATCATTGCCTTTGACTTAGCAAATCTTGTGCTTCCTAGAAACCCTCTATACTAGATGTCACTTAATTGGTGTTCTACGAAGTCCACTCCATCACAGGTGAACTTGACCCCTTTCTCCTCCAAATTATGGAGTGGACCAGCAGGAATGTAAGTTTGCTGCTCCCAGAAAATGGTTTGCAATAGAAGAATCTGGTAGGCCATATAACATGAATCTTTCCAGGCTTCACTGGCATTTAGAAATAAATACGATCCCTTGTATAGTCTTAAAAAAATTTTTTCATAGCACTTTCTATGTGCTAAAACTAATGTAGGTACTTTATGAATGTTTAATCCTATGAGATAGATGCTGTTATTATCTTCATATTATCCCTGAGGAAACTGAGCTGTGAAAGACAGAACTGATTTACAGTTGGACTGGGAAAGTTCTGTCCTTTTTCTCTGGGCACCTGGATGTCTGAGTGTGACTCTTGGTCAAAATGAGGGAAGTGGGCTTTGTGATGTGCTATTTAAAGCCACCCTTGGGGCCAGTTTCTTCACTGATGCCATGTGACTGACCTAACCAGTTAAGTCAGCTCAGTTTCCAACTGATGACTTCTTCCTTGGGCTTTCTCAAGCACTACTGTCTATGCCAAGAAGCAGCCAGACGCCTGGGAGAAACAGCCCTGGCCACCTTACCTTTCATCTCTTCCTTCCACAAGGCCCAGACCTCAGTCCTGACCCTGGTGGAGGACCTGAGATCATGTCGTCGTCTTCTTCTCATTCTCTCGTCTCGCTCACCCTGGCCACAGCATCAGGTCATCAGAGCCAGAGACCCAGTCCTCAGATATTTGTGGAACTGGGAGAGAAAATGTTACAGCCAGCATGTATGAGTCCCTTCCAGACTCATATGTTGAAGCCCAAACCCCCACTGTGATGGTGTCTGGAGGTGGGGCCTTTGGGAGATAATTAAGTTTAGATGAAGTCATGCGGGTGGAGCTTCATGGTGGGACTAGTGCCTTCAGAAGAGGAGGAACTCAGAGTCCTCTCTCTCCTCCTTGTGAGCACAGAGCAAGAAGGTGGCTGTCTGCAAATCAGGAAGCAGGTTCTCCCCAGACACCGAATGTGCTGGAACCTTGACCTTGGACTTCCCAGCCCTCAGACCTGTGAGAAATAAATGTTTGTTGTTTAAGCCCCCAGTCTATGGTATTCTGTTGTAGCAGCTCGAACTGAATATGACAGAGAATCTCTTTTTTTTCCCCCTGGGGCTGTTGAGAGGATCTGATGAAGGCCTTGAGTCTGCCTGGGAGTGAGACCAGCATGAGAAAAGAAGAGCCAAGAAAGAAAGAGAGCAGGACAAGGAGACTTGCTCCAATCATCTAGACACAGCCAACGCTTTTGCTTTGTTCAGTCCTCTTTGAGTTGGGTTTTTGTTACTTACACTGAAAAAGTTCTGACTAAAGAGCAGAGTTCGTTCCTGTAGAATTCCTGCGGCCTCCTCACCCAATCTCTGCTTCGATTCAGTCATATTCACCCTCCCTTAACTACCCTGATCCCGCTTTGACTTGCTGAAGGGTTGGTTCACTAAAAGGACATTATTTTCAGCCTGCGCCGAATGCTTGCTTTCTGGTCGATGGAAGCGTTTTGCTTTCTTTAGTTCATTTTTTTTAATGCTCAGTAATCATTCACATGTAATCTCTTCAAATATCAACCAGATAAAAGTTTCCTAATACCTTTAATCAAACTTCATGAACTACTTCCTAGAGAACTTTAACCAGCTACCACGGTCAAATAGTTTATGATCTTTCCGGGGCAAGAAGTGCGAGGGAGAGGAAGACGTAGAGGTGCCGTAAACAAACAATCGCCCATGGCACTCGACTCGGGAGATGAGACTGTCAAGGGAGAAATAGTACATATAAAAGTAAAAAACGACCTTGATGCGGTACAAGGGTGTTTGTGCTGAACTTATATTGGAGATCTGGAAAAACTCTACGAAAGCTTGCAATGGAGAAGAAATGCCACCGTGTCCAAGAAGTTATCTCTGCAGACGTGCTTTTGGCATTAAAGGAGATTCCTATACACTGAGTGACCCTGAGAAAGCTGCTAAGAATCTTAACACATTACTTTATTCACTCTATTGAGGCAAAGTCAAAACTACCCTATAGGTATGCATTGCTATTGGAAAACTCAAGATGGAGCAGAATAATAACTCTCATTGCCCCATCTTCATATAACATCACTTATTGGGCACTTGATACATGGCAGACACTGGACTAAACACTTTATATTTAAGTCTCACAAAAATCTGCATGGGGGGTAATATCAGTATCTGCATGTTACAAGTTTCAGGCAGGTTAAAGTACCTAAGTCAGTTCGTTAGTCTGTGCTCCAGTCATGATTTAACCTAAGTCTCTGACACCAAAATCCTTTTTGGGGGAGGAGACCCATCCACACATTAAATGCATAGTGCAAGACTGTTGTCTCCTAACTCAGACCATCACCTCCTACACACACCCACATACACACACCTGCATATGCACACACACCTGCACACACACATGCATGCACACACTTCCCTGCTGCAAGAGCCCCGATTTTGTTTATCCCCATCCCTAGGACTTAGTGTTCTAAGAAGGAGACCCCAGACACAGCCCCAGGGGTACGTATTGATCCATCTGAGCTAATCACGGCAATTTTATCCTCCTTCCTTGACTGGTTTGTAAAATGGTCTATGACCCAATTTTGTCAAATGAGATACAGTGAGAATCCACTGCCAGAGATTCATGGAAATGTTTCTCAGCTCTTAAAAAAACAAGGGATGCAAGGAAGAGACAGGCCCTTTTTTCTGCTCCTGAACAATCATTTATGCTTAGGAGCCACGCAGCCATTATGTGATCTTGAGGGAAATGAGAAGGCATGCCAAGAATGACAAAGCAGAAACTCAGAAAGGATCTGGGTTCTTAATAGCATCATTGAACCTCTTAATTAGTCAAGCTAGAAGCTGCCCCAATTTGGGATTTAATATTTGAAAAATAAATCCCTATATTTACTGGGTCATTGTGACTTGGGTCAGATACTTTTAAAGATACTCCAATATTTCACTGCACATTTGTGAGGATTCCGGTAAATCAAATACTCACTGATATACGTTCTCCGCCTTCTTCTCCTCGCTTTTGACTCTTCCTGTCCTAAAGGCCACAGTGGCCTGTTGGTCACTAAAATCAAATTTTTTTTCCTGCGAAAATAAAACCACCCAAGCTAACACGATTACATGATTATATTGCATAAGATTGCAGCACCCATCTTACTGGGCTCTCTTATTCCCATGATGGCTTTGAGGAAACAAGCAACCACGTTGTGGGACCCCCAAGGGCAAGGAATTTTGAGAGCTCTCTGGGAGCTCAGGGTGACTCCAGTAGACAGCCAGTAAGAAACTGAAGCCCTCAGTACTACAGCAGCAAGAAAACGAATTCCACCAACTGCGTGAGTATGGAAGTGGATTCTTCCACGGCTGAATTTCCAGATGAGTCCTTGGCCCTGGCTGGCATCTTGCATGCAGCCTCACAGAGGACCCAGCGATGTTGTGCTGGCTCTCCTTCCCCACGGAAACTGTGAGAAAATGAATATATGTTATTTTAAACCACTATTCTTGTCATTTTTCAGGCAGCAATAAAAAACTAACACAGATTTTGGTACTTGCATAACCTTAAGAGTAAGCTCCGCCTTAAATCTTGTACTCTAGGCACCTTGCTTGTGTCATCCTACTTCTGGCCTTGAGATAACATATTTTATTTCAGCTATAGAGTTTGGGAGGAGGATTTGACAGAACTGAGTCATATCCGAGCTTGCCCCATTCTGTTCAGTTAAGCTGGCATTATTGTTTTATTTTTCCCCTCTATGAAGTGTTAAACACAAAATGATTAAGAACATTTAGGGCTTTGTAGAGTTGAACTAATTACATTTTATAAAAAGCACAATTTTCTTTAATATACCAGTAATTCCCCAGTTTTGTCTATATCCATTTTCACAACCAACTCATAGAGCCAGCCTAAGAAAATGCTATGCTTTATTTCTTGCCATCTCTGCCAGCTCATGATAAAAACCAGCGTTCAAGGAAAGAATTCAATAGTGATCAGGATCTAAGCCACAGCAGCCCGGATTCCCAAGGTTTTTTTTATTTTTAATGTAAAAATTTCAGAAGATCTGCAGTGAGAGAAACTTGGGTTTAATTCTGGCTGCTCTATAACTCACAAGGTGTATGACTCGAGAAAGTGATTTTCTCCTCACCTCACGTCCCTTATCTGAAGAGTGGAGAGATTAAGAATACCTACCGCATTGGCACGCTTCAAGGAAATATTGCCAATAAAGTTCTTAGCACAGTACTTGGCACAGAATATTGTCAATAAATAAATAACAGTGATAGAAAATATTTAATAAACATCAATTATGTGTTACTGAACCAAAATCTTGCTTATGTTAGTCCACTGAACTTTTTTTACAAATGGGTAGTTCTTTTATACCCATCTTACAGATGGAAACCCTCATCTCTAAGGAGAACAAATAACTTGCCCAACATTCCATAGATCACAAGTAATTCAAAAGGAAGCAGTCCAATACCAGAGCTGACTCCACCATTCTTCCCTCTCATCCCCACTGCCCACTGACAACTACTGCTCTTCAGCAAAAATTTTATTTCCCTGCAATTTTTTTTTTCTTTTTTTGATTCCTTTTCTTTTTAAAGGGAGAGATTTGGGCTTCTCAATTCTAGTCACTGATCATCTCATCTGATATGCTCTTCAAATCAGAAGTTAGAAAATATCAAAATATAAGTTACTGGAGTCATTGGGCACTCCAGCAGAGAGATTGTCATCTTTCCTCATGACAAATGAGTAACTTCCTTAAGCAGACTCCCCTCCTCTTTCTCCACCCACTACCACGATTCTAATTCACTAATGAAGAGGAGGAGAAGGAATCCTGTGGATTTTACCTCATCCTATATTTGCATTTGAATAAACAGATTACTCCTAACTGAACTTTGAAGAAGAAAAAATGCAAACCACTGAAGTCAGAAAGAATAAAGTGCAACGATTATGAATGGGAGTAGAAAAAGAGTCTGGTCCAGATAAATATGTATTAGTCATGAGTTTCATACATATCAGAAATATTTCCTTCTCCTGCTCTGGCCCACCGAAGTGGAAAATTGATTCACCTGCTCCGCCAAGGCACATTATGTCTGTCCTCCATAATCCATTGGCGATCTTAATTGATGTAGCACTGCCTGTCTCTGAGTGAACACGTAATCACAGCCTCAGTTCTACACAGCCTCAGTATTTTCTGTTGTAGGAGGATGAGAAAAACAATCTACAGGTGTTACATTGAAGAACTTCATTAAATTATCTCCCCAACCTGCCCTCAGACCAATCCAGTGGTTTATTAATTTTGTAAACTTAGATGTTTCTCATTAAAGGGAGTACATTCAGGTATTCAATTCCACTGATCATACAGGATGGAATAGTTTAAAAAGGAGCTGGATTATTTTCCCACAGAAATTAAATTTAGTATTTGCAATGCATATTTGTAGCTTGCTTCCTCAGCATCCATTTCCCCTTTCTTCCAGCCACCCATGATTTTTTAAAGGCATCTTCCCTTTTTCCATTCTCAGCATACATGATCAGAGAAGAGCTCCATTCTCAATCCTAGGACAGAACCAGTCAGCCAAACAACTTGCCCTGAGCAGTTCAGGGATGGGCATGTTATCTAAGCTAGACCAATTAAAGCAAACAGAGGGGTTTTTGCTAGAAATATTGGGGAAAAGAGCCTCACTCTTCTCCACTGGATTTGACCTTGGAAGGATTTAGCCTCAGATTATCCTGGCTGCCATGTTGCAAATACAAAAGGAAAGGTTGTCTGGGAATGGAATCAACAGAGAAGATACAGAGTTGAGTGATGGAGAAACAGAAGCAAATAACTTTTGACAGTTTCAGTCTCCACTTCCACCCTGATCTGCCCTATTCTGTTCAATCGTGTGAGCACATAAATTTATTTCTTTCTGTGTAGGACAAATTGGAATAGATACTTTGACACTTGCCACCAAAGAAGAATGAAACGATATAGTCCCTGACAGTTGTTAAATGAATATGAATAATTACCTTCTTCATTTTGATTAAAACAAAGAGAGACCCCACTGCACATCTGATAGGCAGGGCTGGAAGAACTTCCTGTCAGACTCTCCCTGTCAGTCATATGTGGGATACATATGACCACCCACCTAGAGCATGAACTAAGAGCTCAGTCTATGCAGCCAGACTGGCTGGATTCCACTCCTGCTTCACTACCCACCAGCTGTATGAAACTGGCAAGTCCTCTCACCTCCCTGTGCTCCAGTCTCCCCATCCATAATACTAGTGCATTCCTCCTCGGGGTATTATTATAAGGCTATAATGGGGTGATTTACGAGAAGCCGTAGAACAGTGTCTGACATGCTCTTAATGTAAATGAATAAAATGTCAGTCTTAAAATCTCATTCACCTGAGATTGTCATATTTATAATAAATATTCTATATAAATTGACATGAATATATATCAACCATGGATACTAATTTTTAAATTTTTAAAAATGTACTTCCCTCTCTAATATCACCTCTTCCCTACTAGGCACCCACAGCCATTTTGCTACCCATGGTGTCCTAACCTAAATTTACATCCAAAAGAAGCACATTGGAATTGCTTCCCTGCTTCTCCCTATCCTGTCCCAAACAAGTTAAACTTAGAAAGACACTTATGAACTGATTCACATGCATATGAAAATAGTTGGTAATTAATGCATTGACCCTTCTTGATTTTATGAATATATATATATAAATAGATATATATGGATATATTATATATATATGTATATATCCATCTGTTTGAAAATGAAGAACACACTCTAACACAGAAGATAGGTCAACAATACTCGAGTCTGAGGGACCTGAAGTAGGTTCACAGAGTAGCTGTTATGTGACAGAGGAAAATTACCAGGATGCAAGAAATAATTCTGCTTAAATCATCACTTTTTTAAAGGGTATACTTGGATATATGATCCCAAAAGAAAGTTTCTAGTTTAGGAACTTAACAGACATAGCCCCTCATTAATCATTCGATATTACAAACGCCTATTAACATCTATTTGTGCGACAGACACTCTGATAGAGGACGGAGATACAAAAATTGATAATATATAATCCTTCTCCTAAAGTTGTTCCCACTCTAGCGGGAGAGACAAAATCAAAATAATATAAAAGCCTCATGATAATAGATTTCAATAAATATGTTCTGATTCTCACCTAAGAGCTATGTTAAATGCTGGTGATACAAAGACGAATTTTCACACAAATCCTATCCTTGAAGAACTCACAGCTATACACTTGTGACATATGTAATAGGGTAAAGCCAAAAGTAGTGTACTATTGCGGCACAAAGGAGAAGGAAGCAATTGATGTCGCTGAAGCAGAGTTTAGTTGGAAGAATTGACCAAATTCTGTAATGGATTTTGATACAATGCTCTCTGGGGATAGGTGGTTTAAGAAGTTTGGGGGTGTTCTTGGACTAATAGCAGGTACAAGCATGATTGGATCCCCAACGTTCAGCATGGCACTTAGTAAATAAATCTGAGCTTAAGAGGAAGAGCACACTGTATTTCTTCCCATCCCTGTGAGTGTAAATTTTGTTGGCTGAGAAGCCATCTTCACATAAGTTGCTGAGAAGACACACGCATGTGGGTAGATGCCAGCTTTCCTCTAGCAAAGCCAGCCTCCGTGAGTGGAAAGGCAAGAGCACAAGACGTCTGCTAGCGGCTAAGTACTGCAACAGGCGGAAAACTACATGCAATCTAAGAATTCCGCACAGTGTAAATTCCATAAACAAAATTAAAGGTTTACCACAAGATAGAGTTATGTGTTTACAGAAAAGGGCTTGGCGTCCTTATAAATCAGTGAGCAAAAAGGAATATTCCCAGAATATAAGCCCCACGAGAAGAGGGCTGGAGTCCAAGTAGTCCACTGTATATCCTTGCCGCTGAACCAAATGA
This sequence comes from Tapirus indicus, assembly GCA_031878705.1. Classification (NCBI taxonomy): domain Eukaryota; kingdom Metazoa; phylum Chordata; class Mammalia; order Perissodactyla; family Tapiridae; genus Tapirus; species Tapirus indicus. The sequence goes on from CM062929.1 coordinate 49,788,409, forward strand.
CCGACACAGAGAAGGTGTTCAATAAATAGTCACTGAAAAGACCCCTGATTTTTCATCCAAGTTACTGATGACTTACCAACTATAATTTCCAGAGTAAAAGGGAGAAAATGACCTCTTATGTGCCATGGTGGAAATGATACAAGCTTTGCAGAGGGCAATTTGGCAATATGTATCAAAAGCTTTGAGAATGTGCTTTATCATCGTCTCCATCGTCACCACCATCGTATAAGCTCAATACCTTTTAGATGAAGATGCCCAGCACTGTGCCAAGTACTTAACGTGCATGCTCTCATTTAATCCTCATCACAGCCTTATGTGCTAGATATTCATATCAACTCCGGGCTTACGTGTAAGGAAGCATTCTTAGAAAGAGACGTATGCTAAACTACCCAGCAAGCAAGGGCAGAATCAAAATCCTAACACAGCCATTCCCGGTTCCAGACTCAAGCTCTTGACCGCTATGATAAATTGTCTCTAAACAGACAATGTAATGCATTTTTTTATTATGCAATACCCTTCCTGCTAGGTTTACAGAAGAAATAATTAAGTGTGTGCTTCAAAATTTATCAAAGTGTAAGTTTTATTTGCTTAACATTCCTGCCTTGTCCTTTAGTGTTTTCCTAAAATTATGTAACATGAGTCTTTGGTTAACATTTCTTTGCAAAAACATCATTTCTCACTCAATAGTTTAGGGAATTTTTGAGGCAACAAAATAGCTTAAAATTAAATATTAGTTACCATATCTGTTAAAACCTTTTGGTGTTCCACACTGCAGATCCCTATTGGCCATCTCTCTTCTTGGATCAATATGCCACCGTATTTCTAGAATGAGCTTCTTCCATATCAAGCCACTCCTCTCTTTTCTTGTTGTATGCACATCTACAGATCCCCCACTTTTGGTGAATAGACCATTCAGTGAACTGGCTTTCAGTGAACTAGCCCATACTTAGAGTATAGAGTATATATACACACATATATGTCTATATATATGTGGGGGGGAGTATAGAGTAGACTCTAGGGCCACCAAGGGGAATCATATTCAGTTCCTTCACTACGCAGAACAACTGACATCCTTCAACTCCATCACTCCATTTTATTTTATTTTATTTTTATTTTTATTTTTTTTTGTGGGGAAGACCAGCCCTGAGCTAACATCTGTTGCCAATCCTCCCCTTTTTGCTGAGGAAGACTGGCCCTGGGCTAACATCCGTGCCCATATTCCTCCACTTTATATGGGACGCCGCCATGGCATGGCTGACAGGCAGTGCATCGGCGGGCGCCCAGGATCCGAACTCGCGAACCCTGGGCTGCCAAGCGTGAACTAAACCGCTGCTCCATCGGGCGGCCCCTCCATCACTCCATTTTAGATCAGACTCTGGGTTGGTTAAATAATTTATCGTATAGTAACACAACAGAATACTGTAGAGCAAATCAAAATTACATTGTATAAGAAGAGTTAAGAGTCTGGTAAAACATTTAAAATATACTGAGTGAATAAACATATGGAGGTTACAAAAAGGATAAAATATACTATTTTAAAGGAAAAATTTAAGTTGCATTTATGTTTATAATGATATATGTCACAAGTTTTAATAGTAGTATAATGATATGCATCGCAGTTTTAATGTTCTGTATTGTGGGATTATAGGGATTTTTTTAAACCTATGTAAACATATACATAAATGTATACAATTGCATACATAGACTAAACTCTGGAAGAAAATTCAAAATACTTATCTGTATTGTCTAATTATTCTAAAATAAATATTATATGATGTAACTCCAAAAGGGCAGGGAGTTTTGCCTGTTTTATTCACTAGTTTCTAGAGCAGTGCTTGAAATATTAGGCACTTAATATTTATTTTTGAGGGAATTAATATGTATTCTTTTATAATATATTCAAAACAAAGTAGGCTAGTTTTTAAAATTAAATGAGGCTGAGAAAATTAATCATCTGTAAAGTAAAAGAATTGGATATCTACATCACACCATGTACTGAAAACAAATTGCATATAGATACTAGGGTTGGGTATAAAATATGTCTCCTGTCCTACCTCCAATCTATTCTTGATACAGCCAGAGTGATCTTTCTATAACACACTTTTGATCAGATCATTCCTCTATTTAAAAACTTCTAAGGCTTTCCCACTGCATTGGTATTAAAGTTTTAAATGTTAAGAATACTCAGTACAGCACAGAGGCCCTGCCTGGTATAGTACCTGCCTACCACTCCAGTTCATCTTGTCCTCTCTCTCTTTCCCACTTGCATATTGGATTGGGACTTTCCCTCTCAAAGAACTCAAGATTCTTAGCCTCAGGGACCTCCCACACGCTGTTTCCCTCCTCCTGAAATGCCTCTCAATGGAATTCTCATAACTAACCAATCACTCTTCATCTTTCAAGTGAGATTTCCTAGATATTTATGTGGTCTCAAAGTATCTCCCCACAAAATACATAGTTATGAAAAAGGGAAACATAGTAACTCTACAGTACAGAAACTGGCAGACACATCCTGAATCAGACTGGCCAAATCATCCTGAGAAGATGCACTGAAGAGGACATCACATTGCTTCTGTGGTATTTCTGCCACAAATGTATAACCTGAAGCTAATGATGAGGAAACGGCATCAAACCCATACGGGGGGACATTCTCCATACAGCCAGTGCTCTTCAAAAACAGCAAGGTCATGAAAGACAAAGACTGGAGAATTCTTCCAGATTAAAGGTGATTAAATAGACATGACAAACAAATGCAATGAGAATTCCAGACTGACTCCCAGACCAAGAAAAGACATTAGCGGGACAACTGGAAGAATCTGAAAAGATATGTTGATGAGGTGATGGTACTGCTATTGTTAATTTCTTGGTTTTGGAATTTGTACTCTGATTATGTAAGAGAATATCCTTGGTTTTTTTAAGAAAATACACACTGAATGTTTATAAGTGAAGCGGCATCATCTCTGCACCTTACTCTTCAAACATTTGAGAAAATAAAAAAATATAAATGAATATTTGTATATATTCATACACACACATTATTGCAAAATCATAGTACAATATCACAACTGGCATATCAGCATTGAAGCATTCCAGATACAGAACTTTTCCATCATCACAAGGATCCTTCATTGACCTTTTATTGCCACACCCACTTCCCACTCACAGTCCCTCCCCAACATCCATCAATGACTAATCTGTTCTCTACAGCTATAATATGCTCATTTCAAGAATCTTATATAAATGGAATAATACAGTTTGTAAGCTCTTAGGATTGGCTTTTTCCACTCAGCATAACCCTCTGAAGATTCATCCAGGTTGTGGTTATTTTCAACAATTTGTTCCTTTCCACTGCTGAGTAGTATTCCATAGTATGGAAGTAGCAGTTTGTTTAACCATTGGAAAACATTTGGTGGTTTCCAGTTTGAGGCTGTTACGAATAAAGCTGCTATAAACGTAAATGTACAGATTTTTTTTTGACATAGGTCTTCATGTATCTGAGCTAAATGCCCAGGAGTGTAACTGCTGTATCATATGGTAGCTACATGTTTAGATTTTTAAGAAACTGCCAAACTGTTTTCCAGAGTGGCTGTGCCATTTGACATTCCCCTCAGCAATGCACGAGTGATCCATACATCCAGATTCTCCCCCATCCTTGCCAGCATTTGGTATTGCCACTTCTCTGTTATTTCAGCCATTCTAATAGGCATGTAGTAGAATCTCATTGTGGTTTTAATTTGCATTTCCCTGAGGGCTAATGCTGAACATCTTTTCATATGCTTATTCGCCATCTGTATATCTTCTTCACTGAAATCTCTCTTCATGTCTTTTGTCTATGTTCTAATTGGATAGTTCCCTTTTTTACTGTTGAGTTTTGAGTGCTTTAATATATTCTTAATTCTAGACCTGTGCTGAATTTGTGGCTTGCAAATATTTTCTTCTCCCACTTATCTTTCCATATTCTTAACAGCTACAGCAAACATTAAATACAGCTTCCATATTCTTAACAGCTACAGCAAACATTAAATACAGCCCAACTCATGGAAAGGATAACATAAAACCTCACACTAAGGGCCTATTTACTGCAGTTCCTATTACAAAATACAACATATTTGGCTTTTTACAAAAAATTAGAAGCCATGCTAAAAGGCAAGAAAAAAACATCATCTGAACAGACATAACAAGCACTTGAGCCAGACTCAAATATGACACAGATGTTGAAATTATCAGACAAAGAATTTAAAATAACTATGATTAATAGGTTAAGGAAAAAAGTATTTGACATGCAGGAACAGATGAGTGATGTAAACAGAAAAATGGAATACCTAAGAAAGAATTCTAAAAATTCCACAAATAAAAACACTATAACAGAAATGAGGAATGCCTTTGATGGAATCATAAGTAGACTGGATAAGGATGAGGAAAGAATCAGTGAACTTAAAATAGGTAAATAAAAACTTCCCAGACTAGGGGCCGGCCCAGTGGCGCAGCTGTTAAGTTTGCATGTTCTGCTTCAGTAGGCCGGGGTTCGCCAGTTTGGATTCTGGGCGCAGACCTACTCACTGCTCATCAAGCCATGCTGAGGTGGAGTCCCACACAGAAGAACCAAAAGAACCTACAACTAGGATATACAACTATGTACTGGGGGCTTTGGGGAGAAAAAAGAAAAACAAAAGAGGAAGATTGGCAACAGATGTTAGCTCAGGGGCAATCTTCTTCAAAAAAAAAACACAACTTCCCAGACTAAAGTGTAAATAGAAAAACAAAACCAAACAGAATGTTCAGTTGTTCTGGGACAATTTCACAATGTGTGTTATATGCATAATTGGAATATCACAAGAAAAAGAAAGGAGAAGAAATATTTAAAGTAATAATGGCTGAGAACTTTCCAAAATTAATGATAAGCATCAAACCACAGATCAAAGTTCAGAGAACACCAACAGGATAAATACCAAAAAAAAATCCACATCTAATCATATCACATTCAAATTACAGAAAACCAAAGACAAAGAGAAAATCTTGAAAGAAGCCAAAGGAAAAATAAACACCTACATTACAGAAGAATAAAAGATATGAATTACAGCAGACTTTTCATCAGAAGCCACGAAAGCAAGAAAAGAGTGGAGTGAAGTATTTAAACTGTTGAAAGAAAAAAACTCACCAAACTAGAATTCTACATCCAGTGAAATTATCCTTCAAAACTGAAAAATTAAAAAAGATTTTATCAGATAAACAAAAACTGAAGGGATTTCATCACCAGCAGAACTGCCCGAGAAGAAATGTTAAAAGAGCTTGTCTTCAGGAAGATGTAAAATTATATTGGTCAGAAACTCAGATCTACACAAAGAAATGAAGAACATCAGAAAAGGAATAAATGAAGGTAAAATAAAATCTTTTATCTTCTTATTCAGAATTAAAGGATAAATTTTTAAAAATAATAGTAATAATTATTAGATGATTATAGTACATGGATAAGTGATATGAAATGACAGCCATGTCATAGGAGATGGGAAGGAAGAATTGGAATAGTCTGTCATAAGACACCTGCAGGACACAGGAAGTGGTGTTGTATTATTTGAAAGTACACTTAGATGAGATTAAAATGTATATTTCAAACTCAAGAGAAACCACTGAAAATTCAAGTAAGAGGAAGAATTGATACGCTAACAGAGGAAATAAAATGGAATCATACAAAATACCCAGTTAAAACCAGAGAAGGCAGAGAAAGAGGGGAAAAAATGACACACGAGACAAATGCAACAAAACATTTACAAGCATGATTGGTATTAATCCAATGACATCAATAATCACTTTGAATGGGATACCTAATTAAAAGACAGAGATTTCAGAGTGGATTAAAAAAAATACACAACTATGTGGTATTCAGAAGAAACCCACCTTAACTATAAGACTCACATTAAACATTAAAGGATGGAGTCAAGTACACCAGGCTAACTCTAATCAAAATAAAACAGGAGTCGTCATATTCATTGCAGACAAAGTCAACTTCAGAACAAAGAAAATCATCAGGGATAAAGAGGGGTATTACATCATGATAAACCGGTCAATTCTCTAAGACGTAATAATCCTACATGCATATACCTAACAACAAAGCATCAAAGTCTGTGATAGAACTGAAAGGAGAAATTTTTTTTAAATTGCTGATTTAAAAATTGCTGCTACTGACATTCACATGAAAGTTTTTGTGTGGATGTAATTGTTCTATCAGTTGGGTAAATACCTGGAGAGCAATTGCTGGATCATATGCTAAGTATGTCAGCTTTTTAAGAGACCACCAAACTATCTTCCAAAGTGGCTATACCATTTTGCACTCCCACCAGCAATAAATGAGAGTTCTTGTTGCTCTGCATCCTCTCCAGCAAATGGTACTGTCCATTTCTGATTTTAACCATTCTACTGCGTGTTGTCGTATGACATTGTTTTAACTTGCAATTCCCTAATGACAAATGATATTGAGCATCTTTTTGTATGGTTATTTACCATGTGTATCTTCTTTGCTGAGGTTCAGATCTTTTCCCATTTTTTTGATTGTGGTATTTGTTTTCTTATTGTTGAGGTTTATGTGTCCTTTGTGTATTTTAGATACAAATCTTCTACCAGATCTGTTTTGCAAATATTTCTCCAAGTCCATGACTGGTCTTTTCATTCTCTTCACAGTGACTTTCACAGAGCAGAAAATTTTAACAGGGTCAACTCATTAATCTTTTTCTTTCATGGATCATGCTTTTGGTGTTATATCTAAAAAGTCATCACCAAACTCAAGATCATGTATATTTTCTCATGTCTTTTCTTCTAGAATTTTTATAGTTTTACATTTGAGTATATGATCCATTTTTGAATTAATTTTTGTGAAAGGTGTAAGGTCTGTGCCTAGATTTTTTTTGGCATATGGATGTCCAGGTGTTCCAGCACCATTTGTTGAAAAGACTGCCTTTTCCATATTGATGTGCCCAGAAAACCTAAGGCACTCACCAACATGTTTCCTTATTCCCAAGGTCCCTAACCTTCTGCTTTCTTCTTCCTTTCACCTTTCAGAGTCTTCTTGTGTTAGTTGTCTAAAGTTTTTAATTGTACTTAGTGACAGGAATAAGGAAAAGTTTGTGTAATCCATCTTCCTAGAAGTAGAATTGTTCTGCAGGTGATCTGTAGGTCTGAAATCATTTCAAAATAAACAATTTTAAAAAGCAAGTGGAAATAACATTAAATCTCATAACAGAAATAAAGCGTGCTTTGCTTGGGGGTTCTTCAAACACATTGAGGGCAAGAATTGGGGATTTTGTTTAAAGCAATATGATTTTAAGACATTGAAATATTTGTAATTGTCTCCTAGGGTTGCCATAACAGGGTATCATAAAATACACAAAGATAATATACAACAGAAATTTATTATCTCACAGTTCTGGAGGCTAGAAGGCCCAAATCCAGGTTTTGGTAATGTTTGTTCCTTCTGAAGGCTATGAGAAAGAATCTGTTCCACGTCTCTCTCCTAGCTTCTGGTAGCCTGAGGCATTCCTTGGCTTGTAGATGGCATTGTCCCCATATCTTCACATGGTAATCCCTCTGTGCACACAGGTGTTCAGGTTCCCCTTCTTATAAGACACCTGTCATGTTGTATTAGGGCCCACTCTAATGACTTCATTTTAACTTGACCACCTCTGTACGGCCTGTCTTCAAATAAGGTCACATTCTGAGGTACAGGGGGTCAGCACTCCAACATATCTTTCTTGGAGGGACGCAGTTCAACTCGTGACAATATTCAAAGTTCCAAAATGAAGGAAATCGTGCACACATTAAAAAATCAAAAGGCCTTTCTCAGCGAAGTCTTATTTCTTGATGCAGTCTAGGTAGCCCCCTGGTTAATGACGTCTCAGCACCCTGTACAGTACCCTTCCTATCACAGTGCATGTCAAATAATAATTGGATATTTATTAGTGGAATTATGATGTCTCACATACTAGCCTATAAATTCCGCAGAGTCACAGATCATTTCTCCTGTTCACCACCTCAACATTAAAGACACATAGGAGGCTCTCGAAACATCCATGTTAAATAAATGGTAAATCATATTTATAAGTATGATGGATATAAATGTAACACACAAAGAGCTTTCCCAAATAATAAAACTCTATGCACAAATACTAAAAATGGATAAAAGATATAGGTAATGAATTTGCAAAGGAAGAAATGAAAAGGGCCAATAAACACATAAAGCTAACTTTAATCTTATTTTTAAAAAGAATGTGTATTAAAATGAAATGTTTCCTCTGTCATCACATTTGTGTGTATTTAATAATAATACTAATAGCCAAAGGTATTAAGGATGCAAGGAATCAGAATTTTTCAAATACTCCAGATTGGATTCAAAATTGACACTACCTTTTTGGAGAAGACTATCACAAACTTTGTAAAGATAATTACCCTTTGTCCAAACAAATTTTCCTTTATATAGCTCAATCTGGACTTTTCTTTTTCAGAGATATTTATAATATAAAAAATGCAAATCACGAAAAGTACAGCAGAAATTGTTGAATCAACAATAAATTATGCACTTTTTGGAAAACTGTTTGGAGCATCTACTAAGGTAAACATACATGTACAGTTCAACCCTGGAATTCCTTTCTTGGGTATATAGCTAAGTCAGTATTTGTGTCCACCAAAAGAAATGTTTAGGAATGTTTATAACAGCTGTATTCATAATAGCCAAAACTGGGGGGTGCAGGGGGAAGCCAAAAATGTTCTTCAATAGTAGAATGGGTTAATAAATTATGGTAAATTTTTCAATGAAATCCTAGTCAGCAATGAAAAAGACTGAAATACTACTACAACACAAAACATTGATGAATCTCACAAACATAGTAAACGAAGCCATACTTGAGATCATATACTGTATGAATCCATTTATATGAAGTTCAATAGCAGACAAAAATAATCTATCGTGACAGAGCTCAGATTAGTGTTCAGCCTTGGGGCTCAACACTGTTAGTGGGAATGTATAATGGGACTGTCACTGGGGAAAACAGTTTTGTAGTTTCTCCAAATCCTTACCAAATCTTTCTATCACCTGTCTTTTCATTTTAGGTATTCTAGCGCATGTGAAGTGGCATCTCACTGTGGTTTTAACTTGCATTTTCCTTATGACCAGTGATGTTGAACATATTTTCATGTGCCTACTGGTCATTCAAGTATTTTCTTTGGAGAAATATCTATTCAAATCATTTACCCAATTAAAAGTAAGTTATCTGTCTTCTTATTACCGAGTTGTAAGAGTTCTTTGTATATTCTGGATACAAGTCCCTAAGATATTTGACTTGCAAGTATTTTCTTCTAGTCTGTGGGTTGTTTTATTTCACTTTCTTGAATTTTGCCTTTTGAAGGGCAAACATTTTGAATTTTTATGAAATTAATGGATATTTTTAACAGAAAAAGGTATATAATTGAGAAAATAACTACTTGGAAAAGACAAACCCAAATAAAAATGTGTTATTTGTTACATACTCGGCTTAGGATCACAGAGATGAAGGAAGTAAACACAACATACAGTTATGAGGGAAGCAGTCATAAATAGTACCCATATCAAAGTGGCCATTCTGTGCCCCATTATAAAATATGTGACATTATTATTTGTCTACACAAATCCCTAATCGTACCAATTAACACGAGGATTTTTGTTACCCCTGTGAAGTCAACTCTGACTCCTAGTGACCCCGTGAACAGCAGAGGGGAACCCTTTCTGTATTTTTTGCACCATCCTCTCACCTTCCTGCGCTCTATCAGACAATGCTCCACTGCCATTCATATGGTTTTCGTGGCCAATTTTTCGGAAGTGGGTGGCCAGGTCCTTCTTCCTAGTCTGTCTTAGTCCAGAAGCTCCGCTGAAACATGTCCACCATGGGTGACCCTGCTGGTATTTGAAATGCCGGTGGCAGAGCTTTCAGCATCACAGCAACATGCAGCTGCCACAGTGTGACAACTGATAGGCGGCTGCTGTGATTTCCTGACTGGGAAATGAACCCCGGGCCGCGGTGGTGAGAGCCCCAAATCTGAACCACTAGACCACCAGGGCTGGCTAACATGAGATTTAATCCAGTTAAAATGTCAATCTTCTTAAATTGACCATAAGGAGTGGCATTAATGATGACTATGTGGGATATTACTAAGCCGGGGCAATGAAGACAGATGAAGTCCACTGAGACTTTCTTATTAAAACCTGAACTTTATCACACCAGGAATCTTTTTAGTATTCATTAGGTAATCTTTTGAAAAAGCTTTATATCAAGTGAAAAGAAATATTTCTCCCATCAAGATATTTAAATTAATTCATCCAAGGTTTTTAGCTATTGCTGCTCTAGATTATTTGAAAATTTATCCTGAAATGGAAAAAAATCTATCACAAACGAATACCTGGTTAATAAAAAAAAATTATCTTTCAAGTCCAATTTATGGAAGTCTCTAGAGAGACAATGTTATTTAGTTTTTTAAATGAGTAACAAACTGATGTTTCAAACACTTCACTTATTTTCAGAAAAGAATGTATTTAGGAATTTGAACATTGAAAGTAATGGAAAGTGGAAGTTAAAAAGCACATTTAGAAAATTAGCCTTTAAAATTGTTTTTCTTCCAAAGAATCATCTTGAGTCATCAATAAAGAAACAATATTGAGGGGCCGCCCGGTGGCGCAGCGGTTTCGTCCGCGCTTGGCAGCCCGGGGTTCGCGGGTTCGGATCCCCGGCGCCCGCCGACGCGCTGCCTGTCAGCCACGCCGTGGCGGCGTCCCATATAAAGTGGAGGAAGATGGGCACGGATGTTAGCCCAGGGCCAGTCTTCCTCAGCAAAAAGAGGAGGATTAGCAACGGATGTTAGCTCAGGGCGGTCTTCCTCACAAAAAAAAAAAAAAAAAAAAGAAACAATATTGAAGTCCATCTTTTCTTGGTGGTTGGGAAATACAGAACTAAGCTAATGTTAGTTCTAGGTAAGAGACATAAAAAGCCAATAGAGGAGAGACTGACCACCTGGAGATGGTTTTATCTGGAAGAAGGATACTGTGCCCTAAAAATACAAATCAGACTAGAATTCCACTACGAAACTGTTAAAATTATTCCATTAATAATTTATACACTACTATGTTGAATAAAATATTTTAACAAAGAACATTTGGTGTTGCATGTTTAATAAGGAACGAGCATATCTGGATATGTTATAAAATGTTATCCTACATTGCCTTGCTTTGTCCTCTGCAGATAGTTATTAATAAATTATTACACTCAGTTAAACTGAACACCAGTTTATAAAGCCCCAATTATCAGAGTAATTATTCTGGGATAATCCTTGGATATTTGCTGACCTGGAGATTCAACATTTGTTCAGAGAGGCAAAGTGTTATTGTCCTAGGGTATGTCTTTTAAACACCTGTATTTTGAGATGAAGCCTATCCCTCTCAAACATTATTGACTATTTTGATGAGCAAATTCCATTATTAAGCATTAGTCTGGACTGCCCCTTTTCAGTCACGTTTTCAACAAATTTGTTAAACACTATGTACCCAGAAGTGTGCCTGTTGCTGGTACTTGTGGAGGATGTACTAATGTACCATGCTAAGCATTGTGTATATACTCACACAATAACCCTGTGTGAGTAATTAGGCACTGTTATTAACCTCATTTTACAGAGGAGGAATTTGAAGCATAAAGAGAACTGGTAGCTTTCTTGAGGGGTCATGCCAAGGAAATGGTAAAGTAGGCTTTTTGTCTTTAGAGCCCACCTCTTAACAACCATGCCATACTGTCTCCTTATTAAAAATTTAAGTGTTTTCCAAGAAAATACAAGTCTACAATTCTTTATCTGAAACCCAAGGGGCAGAATTTGATTCTGCACTGAGAACTTTTCAGTTTTAGAAAGGTAATATAGTTGCCCCTGTAATCAATCATCTTACTATTTCTGCAGTCCAATGCATGAATGAATGACGGTTACTACCTGCCTCAACTTAGTTTAGGTTATGTTTTACTACCACATTAATTTTGGCTACAATTTTACCAAAAAGTTTGATGTTTCTGTATGTGAGAATTGCAAATAAAGGATCTGTGGATCTGTTTTTCAAGTCAGAGCTAGTGACAAGTTAGGGCTGCACAGAGCTCATCTAGAAGCACAAGACACATCGTCTGATCCCTCCTGACCGTCCGAATTGACTCTCCTGCAAAGCATGGCCCTCTCTAGAGAGGCTGCTGCAGATTCTGAGTTTCCACAGCCCCTTGAGACAGCCCTGGTCTAATGCCCTCGGATTTGAAGCATCTGCAGTAACATGAATTCAGTGAAAAAAATCTCATTATCAAATGATTTCTTTTTTAAGTAAAGGCTTCAAAACTTATTTTTTTAAAAAACTTTGCTTCAGGGCCAGCCCGGTGGCGTAGTGATTAAGTTCGTGTTCTCTACTTTGGCGGCCCAGGGTTCAGATCCCAGGTGCTGACCTACTCACCACTCATCAAGCCATGCTGTGGCGGCGTCCCACATACAAAATAGAAGAGGATGGGCAGAGATGTTAGCTCAGGGCCAATCTCCCTCACCAAAAATATTTGCTTAGAAGTAAAGAAAGCTGCTTATACTTTTATACATAAAAAATTAATCTCATCTAAATCTAAAAGTATACTCACAGTAAAAAAAAAAAAAAAACAGGCAGGAAAGTGTACCAAAATGTCAACAGGGTATTAACAGTGATTTCTCATGTTACCTTTCCATATAAATTTTTTTTTCAGTTTTCTATACACATTTTCACTCATTTACTCAAACATTTTGTGAACACCGATTCTGTGTTACTTTGTCGCTCAATGAATGAATGAATACTTGGTGGTTAGAATACAATAAAAAGTTTCTGATTTCCTAATGTCCACAGACTAGTAGAAAACTAAGAATAAATTTTATTAAGAAAATATATAAGAAAAAGTGCAAATAGCATTTTAAAATGGATATACTAAAATCCCACCAAATTACTTAAATTTGGAGGGAAGTAAAGACAAATATGAATTAATTTAAATTTATTTGTTTCTTAGAACTTAGAAATATTTTTACAATTTCATAACTTTCAATTGTTTCTATTACTACTACTGAAGAAATGAGGTTAAAAAAAGCTAAACATTTTAAGTAAACCTTGTACAAATTTTAGTGTATTCCAGGAAAATAAAAACTATTACATTGGAAGGTCGATTAAAATTTACTTTTAAGTTATTTATCTCATTTCCTTACTAATTTCCTTTACAAATCCCTGTTAAAAAATTGCACAAAGATATATTTTACCACAGACAGGCTGAAACATGGCAATTTTCGAAAGAATGAATTCCAAATTAATGTGGAACTTGGTATCTATAATCTTCCTCACACCTAGTAAGGGATAGATACCCACTGAATAAACCAGAGTAGAGCTAAAGGACACCATCTATAGTATAGAGTGTGGATGGTGTCACTATGGCATACGTGGTACAGTATACAGTATAGTACAGTAGCTATAGGCTATTATAGGGTAGCTAAAATGACACCTTGCACAAAATAAATCCTCTCAGTAACAGTCCCTTTGGCCTAACCTAAAATGCAACCTCTCTGTTATTGTTTCACAATACCTGATGGAAAAATTCAGTCAAAACTCCATCTCAGATCTCAAACAAATAAAATACTTAGAGTGATCGATCATTTTCCTCACTGAACTGAGCATTTGTTTACCCCTGTGGAAGTTGCACAATAGAAACAATTGTCACAAATGATGAATTAACTGGAAAATGTGGATACTATTTCTTTTTTTCCTGAGCAATTATTATATGCCAGGAACTATCCTAATGTTACAGAGGATTATTTCATTTAACCTACAGTGTAACGCAATCATAGACCCTATTTTATAGTCAAGGAAATGAGATACAGAGAGCTTAAATAACTTGTCCAAATTATATAGCTAATAAATTGTGGAGCTGGGATTAGATTCTAAGCAGAATGATTCCAAGTAAATTATTTACTTAATTCGTAAATCAGCTGAGAAGGGTTGAAAACAGAAAATTCAGATGAGTTTAACGTAATCATTTAAGAGGACTGCCCAGACATTCCCACTACAATTCCCCAGAGATCTGCTCTTCTGATGATGACCAGGCCCTGAGACAGACTTAACGCTTAAAATTCCCCCCCAAAAACAAGATAGCAGAACTCCAATTTATTAATTTCAGAGAAAAATCTAACTGTTGAATGATGAATACTTGGGTTGGCAAGACAAGAATATATTTCCTTTGTTATGCAAAAATCAAGCTTCAGGCAAAATCAAGTCATAATCTGAAGACATTTAATGAATGTGTCCTGAAGAACTGCTCTTGTATAGACTGGAATTACTCAAAGTACATTTGTTGAGTCCTTCAACAGATGACAGAAATCATAATATTGTTGATAAATATGCAACAAACAAGTAGAGCTAGCTGAACCAAAATGCCTTAGCATCAGCTAAGATTCAATTCAATAAGCATCGATTGAACTCCAACAACAGGCCAGAGACTGGGGCTCCAATAGTGAATAAGACATACAAAATCTGATAAAGATTTAGCCTGGTGTCTGACAAAGACATAACTTGACGAATTCCTTCCACAATACAGATTGTTTTACTTATTTAATAAGCATGTATGTAAAAGACACTGGACTAAATGCTTTGCAAATATTAACTTGTTTATCACAACCAACCCATGAGGTAGTGTTAAAGAAAAAATTATTCATACTTGTTAAAACAGTAAAGCAGACTTTATTCCGGGGTGACTACTACAATGAGGTTTTGCAGTAGGAGAGAGAGATTGGGCTCAGTTTTGAACACAACAAGGAAAAATAGGGATTTATAGCCAAATACCAAAGCGGGGTGGTGGTTGGTGGATGGAAAAACACTAAGGGGTTAGGGTAATTCTTGCTAAGTAACCTAGCAGGTGAAGGCAGGCCAGGGTGATAAGATATTAAGACATTACCTGGGGGATGAGGAATTTGGTCAAGTATCAAGGGAGATCATATATCGAGGGTGGGAGATTCTGGCTAAAGCGACTTAGCAGGATTCTTGCCAAAACTGGACTCTGCAAGGAGGGAGACTTAAGCTCAAGGTTGGATCTAGTTGGGCAGAGGGCTCAGGGAAGCCTGACTAAAGTTTGGTCAAGGAGATAATCTCTGTCAGTAGGTATTACTATGATCCCCATTTTACAGATGGGGAGATTAAGGCAAAATGTGGTTAAGTAACTAGCTTAATATCAGGCAGCCAGTAGAGAGTGGAGCCGGGAAATCACTGTCTGTGCTGCTTTAAGAATAGAACTGTATATTCTTAGTTCCCTGCCCCTGAAAACACACACACACACACACACACACCCTGCATCATCTTCATGTAAATGCACAAAGCTCTGTAACTCCAATTTCCTCTCCTGGGCAGTACTCGGGATGGGAACTGCCAACATTTCTCACGGTCATGCTTTCACTGTGCTTCCTCTGCTTGTTGGCATTTTCTTTATTAAATAATATAAATCAGGGACCTAATCTGAAATGAGCTGGTTTTTTTTTTTCTGCCCCGATCAACATGTTGATTTTTTATGTTAAGCAGGCACTATTAGTCATATACAAGTAGCTTTTCACTGAATTTGTTCTGAAGAGCAATATACTCAGATAAAAGGTTCACCTCCCCAAACTTCCCTGCAGCAGAGGTGAACCTGTGACTGGGTTCTCATCTATAAAATGTAGGTGGGGATCTACCATGTGGAAAGCTATTATTTTCCTGAAAAAGGCGATAGGCCTGGCTGTACTTGCCTTGTGGCCTTTGTCCTTATGCTCCTCCCCTGCCTGGAATGCATGTGATGGCAGTGGCTCCTGCAGCCGTGTTGAGACCATGAGTGAGGCCTCACGGCTGGGGAAAGCAAAGCAGAGCTATGGATGCAACCTGGATCTACACCAGCCTCATGGAGCTACCTTTTCACTCGGATTGCTTCTTCAGCCCACTTGCTACGTGAGACAAATAAATGCTCATTTGGCTCACTCTAGTAGAGTTTATGTGTCATGCATCTGAAGATAATCATAAGTAATAGACTAACTTTTAAATGGAAATATTGACATTATTTCCTCATTCTTGGTGAACATCTTCCTATAACTATTATTTATAGTAAATATTATCACTGACTAATTTTATTGAATAAAGCATGAGGTGTGTATATATATATATATATATATATATTTGTGTGTGTGTGTGAGGAAGACCAGCCCTGAGCTAACATTCCATTCCTCCTCTTTTTTGCTGAGGAAGACTGGCCCTGGGCTAACATCTGTGCCCATCTTCCTCCACTTTATATGGGACACCACCACAGCATGGCTGACCAGCAATGCATCAGCTGGCGCCCGGGATCCGAACCTGCGAACCAAGGGCTGCCAAGAGCGGACTAAACCGCTGCACCACCGGGCAGCCCCATGAGGTATATATTTTAAGCAATAACAGGCTAAAAAATTACTCAGAGATTGCATTCCCTGTTGTTTCTACTACTCTTCCTTCTTATGGTTATTTTCCTACCCATTACATTTTATCAAATGACAGTTAGAGCAATAAAAGTTGCATTTTGAATGTAGGCACTTTTGCTATTGCTCAGTTATTTGGAACAACGATGACCCTAGAAATAAAAATGGAGGTGGAAGAAATTAGTATTCTGAAATATCCATGGAATAGAATGTAAATTGTGCAACCTAAATCTCAGATATAATCTGATCTGAAATCAAAGAACTTACCTGGCACTCAAATTCATTCTTTATCAAAAGGAGTGTGAGGTTTTCAAAAGATAACACATTCAAGTATATTCTCAGCTTTCTGAAAACCCACTCATTACTTTTCAAGCATCTTTGGCTCAAAACCAGCCATTTCCAGAAATGCAATGTTCATTTGTAAGTGGTTTTGCACCAATACTCAAGGAAAGAAGATCAGAAAATCCAATAGTCCAGATTATTTGGGGGGAAAGGTGACATGAAAAATGGTCACTGGCATATAATTTCACTTTTGAGAAACAGAAAACCTAGAGGGGAAAAATATAGACACTAAGGTCTCTGAACTGCCTTAGAAAAAGAAAAACAATTTAGATTGCTCTGCTGCCATAACAAGCAGCAGAGTTTATTGTTTTGTTTGCAGACCGAGGTCTGCAGAAAATAAATATCTGCAGCTGAGGGGCATCTAGAGATAATGAACATCCAGAAATGCGACTACACCCCAAGGTATTTGGGGAATCATCTTACTGACAGAGAAGAAAGGAGATACAGTAGCAGAGAAATTTTAGCAGTGATGAAACAAAGAAGGAGAGGCTATGAGAGAGCAGTTGACTGGTAAGGAATAGAATTCCATCCCCAATCAGCAGCCACATCTACTCAGGGCTTATTAAACAGGATTCACTTAAATTCTTCCATATAGCCCTTAACGTCTGGAATGTTAATCATGCAGAGAAACAGTTACAGTTCTACAAAGTTGAGCTGCATCTTCTTTCATTCTCTTCCATCAGCTCCATCTCCTTGCAGAGAGCAGTAAGCCATCACACCCAAGATAGTTTGGTTCATATTTATTTTAAGAAAATGCTTCTAGTCTACGGTAGAGAAAAGTTGGTACCAGAAAACTCAAGTCAATTGAGTTAGTTTCTCTTCTTTTTATAAATTAGCTACTACTCTACCAAATGATAACCAAAAATGATGTGTTGCAGTTTTTGTTTTTAGTTCATGTCTCAGGTCCCATATTATTTCCAATACCTTAGGGATTAACATGGGACATCTGGCTTATTTGGTGTGCTAGAAAGGAAACTTGGAATGTTCCTAAGGTGAGACTGAGTCACTGCAAAATGATAAAGTGTCTGATGAATCCAGTAGCTATTCAGTTGCATTTATTCACTCATATACGAATTTACTGATTCCACAAATGTCCATCTTATACTTCCTATACCCAAAGCACTATTCCAGGTGCTGATCTATACAGACAAGTATATAGCAACCAACTAAGCCTGGGGAGAATTTAACCACATTGTTTTATTTTCAGTTATTAAGAAAAACTGGAGATTAATAAGAGTTAGGAAGGGGTTAATACCTACTGTTCAATGTTATGTCTGAGTTCTACAAAAATGCAGCTCATATTTACCAAAGATGTAAGGTGCACATTTTGGGAAAATCAAACCACAGAGATAGGAAGGCTTGGATTCAAATTATAGCTCTACAATAAAATGACTAACAATCCTATGTGTTAAACTTTCCTGAAAAAGATCTCTCTCTCTCTGTGTCTTATATATATATAAAATCTATATCATATATATGAACATATAAATATTTATATAGAGAGAGAAACACATGTATATACAGACAGGGACGGGAGAGACGTCTAAATGTATATTTATATCTATATCATTCTATCTATGTCAATATATACATACACACAGATCATATGTACAGATATAGATAAAAATATCTAGAGACAGATATATATACAGACAGAGACAGACATCTAAATGTACAGCTGTCTATCTATTTGTCTATCTAGAGAGAGAGACTGATATATACCAGACATGCAATATAGTATTGCAGTCATAAAAATGAAGTTAGATAAAAGTTTGGGACGAAAACATGGAACTTCAGACCAGACATCACTAAAAGTACATGTTTCTGAGAAAAAAAGGTACATCAGAACACTAATATAGTGCCAGAAACATGAGAAAAACAATAAAATGATCTTGGTTAGTGCTAAAAGGAAGACAAAATGTCAACTGAATTCCAAACTTACAAAGATTCAAATTTAAGTGCTAATCTATATGCATACCTATATATACAAACATATATAAATTCATTTTAATTTCAGGAGACTTTGAAATAGGTCATATGGTTGTCTTATCAAAAATCTGCAGTAATATCCTCAAATGTTCTAGGTGGAAAGAGAACAATGCAATAAGCCGCTGCCATCTATATACCTCATCAAGCAATAATTTCATCCTTTTTGAGGGGTAGGTTGTTCCCCCAGAGATTTGACTGATATCTTTTTTGTTTGGTAAAATGACTAACTATGTGAGTATTCCAGCAAAAGAACATAAATGACTGTTGCTTACAGTCAAGACTCAGTTATCCACATGCAAATAATTTTCGATGTGTTAGTTATCCCAGTCTGCTTCTATCCTTCTGCCAAGCAGAGTTTCCTAGGCCAATTTTCTCCACTGCTGATTGGGATATAGTTAGGAAATTCACAGTTGTTTCAGCGTGAGCCTCAGTAAACTACAATTAGGTGAGTCTGCTGAAACAAAACACAGTCAAACTAAATAATGCATTCCAAGACCAAGATCAATTACAGTGGGTGATATAAGCTTCTGGGCTGCCATCCATTGGCACAAATAAATGAAAACTACATTTTATCTTCATTTTATACTTGAGTCTATATGAAAATGGATGAATAAAGCACTTGATTCTCACATCTGCCCTTCCCACATGATGTAGTCATGTAAAATGATAGTTTAAAAAGTATTTGTATATTCAGAGGAAATGTCTGTCCATGATGTTGGAAAACCTGGTTTGCCATTCTTGTCTTTCTTTATCATCTAATTAGAAAAATCATACCATTCCTGACTTCTGTTCTCCATCACTCTTTCCCAGGGGAAATAAAAGCAAAAGAGGAGGCATCCAACTGTGATGATAGAGTTTATGGCTCAAAGGTTAATCAGTAGTTGACTTGTCCATCTAGCTATTCTAATTCAGGACAAGTTGATGATGCTCTTAATTGGAAGAGTGCATAGTGCTCTAATTATAGCAACTTTTATTTTCTGAGCACTGTCTGAGTATTTACTAGGCGCCAGACACTTTGCTAAGTGTTGGTAAAATGAATTGTGTTATGTAACACTTACAACAACACTGTGAGACAGGAACCGAATATACCTTCATTTTACAAATGGGAACAGATTCAAAAATGTTAAGTCTCTAGTCGAAAGACACAGTGAGAAAGTGGCATAGGCATGACTTGAATCCTGGTATGCCTGACTCCAAGGCCTAGGTTCTTAGTCACTTCACTCTCCTACTTCCTTGCCCTTGTCCAGATCCATGGCCACGATAACACTAAACCATCACAAGCCAGAAACATTCACTAAGGTCAGCAACAGTTCAACTCAAGTTCACATGCTCAAATGTGATTTCAGCTTGGAGTCCTCACAAAGCAGAGAAACAGAAGCTGAAAATTATCTGGTGGCTGGAGGACAATGGAATAAAGGCCAGAAGCCTGAAGGTCCTACAATCCTCCATGCGGATGTCTGTGTTAGCTGTTTCAAGGTTGCTGCTTAATTTTGTTGTCTTTTCTAATTTATTTATTCAAAAAAGGTCATTTCAAACTCAATGTCTTCTTGGTGGTGACAGACTGATTTTTATCAGAATTTCCAGCTGGATTGTCGAAAGCCTGAGAAGGTCAATGGCAACAAGTCAAAGGCTCTGACCGCTCTGGAGCTGAGATTGTACTTGGCTCACTGCTTTTTACTCTTTCACTAATTACTCCCACTATTTGTTTAATATTGTTGTTTGTCAGACAAAATTCCTTGTGTAAGGCTGAAGGACATAAAGACTCAACACCATTTCCCATCCAGTGTCTGCTTTAATCAAGTTTCAATTAAATAAAATGCATTGAGAAAGCAGGAAATTGTATTTTATGTAAGAGGAATCCAATGTGTTAAATTCATTTTAAAAGAATGCCAAAGTATTCCCAGGTGCTATGTAGCAATAACCAGAGAGATAAGGTTTCTGCTCATGTGGTGATTACAGTCTAGAGGGCATCCCTCATTGTGTATACTCAGTCCCTTTTGCTCCTTCTTCTGGTTCCTGACAACTGCCTGTCTGAATCACTGCTTTGCCTGTCTGAGTCATATGGTCTGGGTAAATGTGGCCCAACTCTGGCTGCAGAGTGGGTGAAGAAGGATGAAGCACATGACCCAGCCCTGGCCAATCAGCACTGTCCATTCCATTAGTCATACTAATGGGTTCCAAGATGGGCATATGACCCAGGTGAGGCAAATGAGACTCAACTTTAAGACTTTTTCTGGAATTTTGGAAAAGAGGCTGCTTGAGAGGATGGTATAATGTAATCCTAGAACAGCTGGTAGCCATCTTGCCACCACCTAGAAAGAGACAGCCTAAGAAGAATCCAATAAACGCACACACACACACACACACACACACACACACACAGAAGAGTAAAGAGAAGTAGAAAAATTCCTGTGATGCCATTTGAGCCCATAGACCCAGCTGAAGTTGTGTCTACCCTTGGGCCACTTAAATGATGAGATAATGAATTTTCCTTTTGTTTTTCTTTTTTACTTCTTGGGCTAAGTTAAGGAGGGATTCTGTTCACTTTTAAGCAGAAGAGTTCTGATTATTAACTCCAAGAATAATTTTATCTTTTATCCTTTTAAAAAATATTTCTAAAATGAAGAGTTCTTTCCTTCCATAATAAATACAGGTATCATAAGCCCTCCTTGCCAAATCAGGGTCTTATGCAGAATTTCAATACTCAGTCTTATACTCGGAGATTGCTATAATATTTTTGGCTTTGAAGTCACCCTGGAAGTAAGGGATTTTGAAATAAATAGCTGACGTTCATTTATTTCCAGTCATTTTCCATTTTCTATAAAAATCAAAGAGAGTATGAAAATGTTTATACACACATATATATAATCGATAAATGACTTTTCTGATTGGTAGGGACAGAGGCAACTTTGTTAATAGGTCTTGAAAGCCTATCTTCTAGTCTGCCAAAGCTAGGTTACATCTAACCTGATTTGTCCTCTGAGCAACGTGCTTTCTTCCATGCCTCAACCTCCTAAAAGCTAGAGTGGCTGGTGTCATATCTAGTTTGGGTAAAAGAAATTGGAAGAAGACACAGCACCAGCCAATCACTTGAGGCCTTAGAAAAGGATCTGTGATTGGGTCCCTCTAGTCAGCCAAGCCAACAACTGGAAGTCAGTGATCAGCAAGACAAAAAGAAGGAACCAGCTGTCTGAGGTGATTGTACAGATATTTGGTCACATAAAGGTTACAGAGTCAGACTGTCTAAGCCTCGGTGTCCTCGGGGACCATCTAGCTCAATGGTTTCATTCTAATGTTGCTCCCTACACTCCATTTGTCATTCATCAGCAGAGATATCTTCAATAACATGACATAACGTAGCATAAAATAAAATCATGAGACTCCCTTCTTGAAAAACGTCCAACACTTTCTCACTATACTTAGGATAGAAAAAAAAACATCCTTAACCTGGTCTATTAGATCATATATGTTCTGATTCATGCCTACCTGTTCTCTTCCTCTGTCTAGACAACCCCTACTGCCTTACTCTCTGGTTTTTCTCATTTTCTACCACACCAACTTCCTGCCAGATTCAGGCCTGTTTACTTCCTCTTTACTGTTTCATCTGTCTCGAATTCTCTTTAATCACTTTTTACCCGGGTAAGTCCAACTCCTTCCACAATTTCGACTTCCATTTAATTTACTTAGAAATTTTCTTTGGCCTTATAAAATAATTAAGATCTCTTATTTAAATGTTAATTTAACACTCTACATATTGTTTACAATGTTTCCCATAATCTTTAATTATATAGTTAATGTATATATTTTCTTTAAATGTTTGTTTTCCCACTAGTCTTTAAGCTATGAGGCCAAGGGATGTGTCTGTTTTACAACAAGCTAATGGTACTGACATATAGTATGTAGTCAACAAATTTCTTCAAAGTAAAATTAATGGGAATGTCTACAGAAGTGAAATAACTTGCC
The DNA here is from genome assembly GCA_031878705.1 of Tapirus indicus. NCBI lineage: Eukaryota > Metazoa > Chordata > Mammalia > Perissodactyla > Tapiridae > Tapirus > Tapirus indicus. The sequence goes on from CM062929.1 coordinate 49,811,206, forward strand.
CTTAAAACCAAAAAAATTTTAGGGGCTGACCCGGTGGCATAGTGGTTGGGTTCATGCACTCTGCTTTAGAGGCCCAGGGTTTGCAGGTTTAGATCTCGGGCACGGACAAACACACCGCTTGTCAAGCCATGCTGTGGCGGCGTCCCATATAAAGTAGAGGAAGATGGGCACGGATGTTAGCCCAGGGCCAATTTTCCTCAGCAAAAACAGGAGGATTGGCAACGGATTTTGGCTCAGGGCTAATCTTCCTCACACGTACACACAAAAAATTTAGATGTTTTCATATATTTGACCCAGAGATTCCAATAACTCTTTAGCATTTGCTTTTAATGGTAATGAGATATTGGTATATATGTATAAATCATGGGTGTAGATATACTGTAATTTCTTTACAATTTTCTGCTAATTATATTAATGTTCAACTGTAAGTTATAACAATGTCATGATGTGGAATAGAATATAAATAAAACATAACTGAAAGTATCAGAATGTACTGTATGTAGTGAGGTGGATGTTATTTCATGAACTAGTGTTTTATATAGAATATACATCTGTGTGTATATTTATACATGCATACATATATACACATACATACATATCTACACACACATGTATGGGTACAGTAAGTCGCAATGCAAAATGTATTTCTCATTACAAATTGCAATCAAAATGCCTGAAAATCACTATATTAGTCTTTCAAGGGTAAGCCTGTATTAGCTTCTAATTCTTTATTAGCAGTTTTTTTCTCTAGCCCACCACATTTTAAAAAGTCACCATTGGTATCCTATCTTGTATTTCATGCCATTTGTTACCCAAAATGGTAGAATAAACTTGGGATTCACAGCTAACTAATTTTCCTGGAGAAAAAGCATGCATCCTAATTGTCTGAAAGTAACTTTCAATATCACAAAAACCACAGGAAGATCAATAATTCAAAGCCCATGTTTCTAAATCCTCCAAAGACTTAGAAGCTCTAAGTTTTCTAAAAGAAAACTTACATACACCCACATATATATCACATATATCCCACTCCTCTGTCACATGCACACGCACGCACCATTAAATATTTATTTTCCATCAGGCCCTCAGGGAAAGGCTACCCATAGAGAAACTAGTTCATAGCTTAACTGAAAAAAACACGGACATGTAAGTCCAGGAAACAATTGCTTCTTAGGCGAAGTTTGGGGAGACTAAAAAAGGGATTATAAATGAAAGAAGAACAAAATCTTGTGCTTGAAAATCCATTAGGAATCTGGCTCCTATTTCCAATCAGTCTTATGTTTTTATGGTCTTCAAAGGCCACTACTCCAGAATCTGTCCAATCTCAGTTAATAAATTTTAACTGGACCCTTAGTAGAGACCAATATATGACAGAAATGAAAGAGAATTAGCAGTGGTAAGGAGGGCAAAGGTGAAGGTGAAGAAGAAGATTAATTCTAAGACCAAACTGTATCTTAAAGTAATTAAGCTCACCTGGTCTGAGATCTCTCATCCGTAAAGGTGACACTCCCAGGGCCTTGTAATAAGGACAAAAAGAGGAAATTCAGGTAAAGTCATAAGCTTAGCAGCTGGCATGTAGAAAGGGCCAATGTGTATTTGCTACTGTTGTTATTACTGTTACATTTATGACTGCCATTATGAATCCTTTCGTCCAATTCTGACTAATCTGAAGTATCACAGTATTAACTGAGTGTTTTCTAATGAGTAATAGTATCAAAGAGATTATACCTTTTGTAATTTAGACTGTGTCAGCTCAGGTACTCCAAAGACGAGAAAGTGATGATCTAGAGAATGAGTTAATGTGGAAAACGAATGATATTCATCCCAGGCATCAGCTGTCTTTCTCCACATACAGTGTATCTGATTCATATGCACACTGTAGAATTCCCATTAATTTCCCATCAATTCTTAATTTCGCCTTTGGGGTCAGACAAACCTGGATTTGGCTCCTGGTTCCACCACTCTCACTATGTGACCATGCACAACTTCATGAACTTCTCTGAGCTTCAAGGTCCCCAACGGCAAAATTGGGATAATAATAATAATGTCTTCCTTTATGTTTCCCTGGAAGCAGAGCTTGAGCCACATCTTTGAGTGCAGTTTATAGGGAAAGAGTCGGGAACAGCAACAGGGAAGTGGAAAGATGGTTCAGGGAAGGCCAGGCGGCCGGCAGAGGGTGTGCTGTTAAACCTGCCACCACAGTGGGCAATGGGAGCTTAATCCCCCAGAGAAGTGGTCCCGGTGCAAAACACAGGCGACAGAATTACCCCACTAACGGGGCAAGGGAGCTGGGATATTGTATACCGACTCTGGAGAGTCAATAGTTCAGAGCTGCTATTTAGAGCTGTTAAATCCCAGCCACATCTGGCCTGTTGTGTGCTCCTGTGGGCAGCAGGACTTTCTGCAGTTGGGTGTGCAATTTGGGGATGGCTGAACAACTCTCAGGCATAGGGACTGCTGGAATACACCGAAAGGTCCAAGAGATGTGGGCGTGGATCTGAGAGCACATGCTTCAAGAGGGAACAATCTAATGAGCCTTTAGGGATGAACAAATGAGATGACACATAAAAAGTTTTTAGCATTATAAGTAAGTAAAGTGCTTAGCAAACAGTAAACCTTCAAGAAAGTTTGTTTCATCAAGGCAGCAAAAGGAGGAAATGTTTGGTCTGATTTGGGGACCTATTTTAACACAAGCCAACATAATTCATTTCTCTTCCGCATGCCCAGTTTGAGATGATTCTCTCTTGCACATCATGCCCAGTGAAAACAAGGAGAAAGTCTAAAGGATGTTCTAAACTTTTCACCAGTAACCCTATAGAACAAATCTCCAAATCCATAACAAAACGAACATTTCAAATAGTATAGTCTTTCCTGACTGAAACATAACTCCTCTAATATGTCATTGAATCTGCATGTCTAGATATAATGTTTCTGTTTCAGTGTATTGGAAGATCTAAGTTCCAATTCCATTCAATTCAACACCACACATATTTGTTGAGGAACTACTATGTGCAAGGCAATATGCTAGGTTTTAGGGATACAAACATGAGGAAGATGCAATGCCTGTTTTCTTAAAGATTATCTTAAACACTGTATTCTTTAAAAACTTCTGGTACGATGGGTGATGGTACATGCTGCATCCTTAGTTTCTTCTTTTTCATAAAGACTGTCTTTTAGTAAACGCCACTATAACATTTTAGCCGTGTAACAACAGTATAATAATATTGATTAATTCAAAAAGTAAACAATGCTTAGATGCATTTTAAGCAAAGCTTTACCAAGCACAAAATTAAACGTATTCTGTTATCAAAGTTTAGCTTCTCCATCACTGAAGGCAAATAAGCAAAAACATATTTTAGGTGCTTATGTGTTTGCTTTTATCAGATTAAAAAAATAAATGAAACAATATTTGAATTAAATTCTACTAAGAAAGAGGCGATCTGTAGGTAATTTTGCCCATTATTTGATTTCACAGAAATAATTCAAAGTTTATTTTAGCTACTAATTAAAAAAAAATTTAAGTACTTACTTAAAAACAAAACCTACACAAAGTTATTTTTCAGCGAGTCATTTGAACTGATTGAAGGTTTCAATATCATGGGGCCAACCCATAATGTTAAAAGAATAAAAATAACTGAGGATGGTAAAAAGCATAAGATTAAATACGTCACTTGCTTCTAGCAAGGATCAGAAATCAGTTCTCCCTCAGTAATTCTCTTAACAAGTTGGAGAAGTCAAAACAGGGAGAAACATGGTATGGTCTGCTCAGATTCAGAACAGAGAAGCTCATATTTAATATACTTCATTTTGCTCCCAAAATTGCACGTGGAATAACTAGGCTGAGCGTACTTGAGAGGGAGAAGGGGAGGACCAACACTTAGAAACGCCTGCCCTGTACCGGACTCAACAGTATTATCTCCCCTTATCAACAAAACTGCTTGACAGATCAGAAATGTTTACCATTTCTTTGTATATAAAATACCCACCATGTTTGGCCTACATTCCTAGTTAAAATGATCCACTGTGTTTACAGTTACTAAGTTGGATTTTCTATATTCCTTAGCAAGGCTTGACCCTCCACGGGGGCAGCCAGGAGCAAGGAGGAGAACAAATTAAGGTAGAAGTGGCCACAGTACAAGGGGCTCAGGCCAACTTAAAAGGCCACTAAGATACAGGGGCACACCTTCTTCCATGCCAGGATTTCCCCCACGCGGTAAAACCCCAGCTGGAGTAGGTGAAGCAACACATCCAAACAAACCCTTATATTTACAAGTAAACCCATTCCCTCTTGATCTCATCCTGTATCCTCCACTCAAACTTCTCCCAACCTTCCTTCCAGGCAGTGTAGTCAGAATACCCATTGCTCCACTGAATTACATCTTACTTAATTTGCATGTGGCTTTTATCATGATCATAGTGACTTGAAGGGATGGGAGGAGAGGCACCCTATAACCGAGGAAAACAAGGAGTTGGGTACAGTCTGAGCTGAACTCGACCTTTTGCTCCACTTTGCTGAACTACTCTCTTGTCATCACAAGACTAGAGTTATTCTGCAGTCTCTTCTTTTGCATCTTGCTCACTTTTCTCTCAGTGTTTGTCACGCATTTTTTTTTAATTCCCTGATTTTTATTTCAGTTAATTAATATGTAACAATCCCTAAGCATATTTAATCTCATAATTACAAAATCTCATAATTTACAAAATCTCTCGCCAAACAACAACTCGATTGAGAACCCTACATGATAGGAACTGTTTTAAGTTCACCCATGTATTCAGACAATTACTTCTTACAAAACTCCCATAGGTGGTCACCCATATTATTCTTTTTTATAAACAGGATAGAGAGGCACAGAGAGGTTAAGTCACTCTCTTAAGCTCTCACAGCTAGTAAGCTTTGGTGTTGGGATGCAAATACAAGTATTTTGAATCCAAAACCCAAACCCTTAATTATAAGCTTGTATTCCATATATTAAATTCTCCAATTCTAATACAAAGGAAAATTCTAAACAGCATTATTCATCAAACAATAGGGAATCACATGGAAGGTGAGCCCTGGTAGTACATTAGATGACCTAAAAACCAAATTCACGTGAGATAATGTCTAGACAGGTGGAGTGGAGGCCGCATAATCTCCTGCGCTAATTGCTGCCCTCCCTTCCTAGCTCCCTCCATGTAGAGAACATTTCTCATCCTCTTAGGTTTATTTCCAACAGGCCCTGATGAGTGGGCAGAAGCCCATCTGACCTCACTGCCCCAGGGTCACCAAGGTTCCAAGTTAAGCCCATCACGTTCTCTACCTCAGAGATTCTGGAATTGGGTTTAAGAGACTCACTTGGGCTCTGAACCCGAAAAGGGATTTACTGGTAGGTTGGGGTGGACTAGCTACAGAGACAGAGAAGAACAAAGAAACGAGCAGAAACACGCAGAAATGAGATCCCAGTCAACCCTCGAGAGACAAAGAGAATAACTTTAGTTTTTAACTTTATGGTTTCCAGTTCCAGTCCCTCAAACCTATGTATATATGCTGTCCCTGAGTTCTTAAGACATCCAGATCCTCCTAACGTAGTTACACACTCACACACACCTACATACACATTTTTCTAAAACTTAATCAAGTTGCACTAGGGTTCTGTTACTTGGAACCAAAACTTTCTGAAAACAGAATCAAAATTATTATAACAAAAATGACAACAAAACTGATTGTTCAGTTGAGTCCACTCATCACAAATAAAATGCTAACATTCCTGTACTATCAATTCGGTCAACAAAGATAACATAAAAAAATCAGACACCCTGTAACTTACTTTGGTACCTAAATAGACCACACATTCTACTGACCCTTATTTCATGAAATAGACAAATGCTTCTGTTTTGCTTGCACTGGTCCACTGGGGCAGGGGTCTTTGGTGTCACTTCAGAGTCATAGATTAGGACTAGGAGATGACACTGGGTCTCGCAGATCATGTAAGAGTTTTGAAATTCATAGGGCCAAGATCCAATAAGTCAGAAATCTGAAATCAGGGATCCTAGTCAGCCACAAGAGTCCTACGGCCCAAAGTCCCATGAGACCCTTATGTGTCTGGTTCCTAAGGTGTTACTCACAGGTCACCAAGGGGCAACTCAGAAGAGACAGATGGTTTCCCTAGCTAAACATGTGAATTTCTCTTAGGAGCCTCCTGTTGCTCTTTCTGTCATTAAATGGTTCAGATCCTTGACTGTTTACTTTCATATCAGATAACGTGCTAATAAAATATAAGGTAAAGCCCATGATTGTTTTATGGGTAAGAACATGTTCTCTGGAGCCAGATGGATGAGATGTCGATAATGCTGACCCTTAGCAGCTGCATGAACCTCAGCAAATTGCTTAACAACTCTGAGCCTAAGCCTTGGGGCCATAAATATGCCTCAAGACAGCTCCTCTTTCACAAGGTTGTCGTAAGGATTAAAGGAGGTGATGAGTTTCCTGGAGAAGCCCCGAGCACAGAGCAAGCACTCAGAAACGTGAGTCATCATCACCATCTGCCCTGTTAGGAAGCCCCACCACTTGTCATGGTAACTTGTCAGATCCACGTAATAAAAGGGGTCCCCCTCCTGCTGTTCATCCATTTGTAGCCACTTATTTGTATTGTTTATCATTTATTTCATAGTTACAATCATGTCTTTTCTCAATCTAAACATTTAAAACCAAAGTCTCTCTTTTTTCAGTTCTCTTTTCATACAGATCCTATTTTCTACCTCCTCAAATCCTAGATTCCTAGCAATTTGGGCCTCACAAGATCAAGGAATCCTAGAGGACTGATGTGAAAGTAACCAGGCTTTCTTTGTCTCCTTTTGAGAATGCCTCTTGCATTAAATGGGCCGTTAGGCCACTGTTCATCTCATAAGCAGTGTCTGATTAGGTAAATATACAGACTGTATGAGGCGTAAGGTTCAAGACTTGAAAGCAGGAAACCTAAAACCACTTAGCTGTATGAAAGACCAATGTGGACACTTGGTGCCGGTTTCCCTGGGACCTACAAAACTGACCTTGGGGCAGGAACTCCTAGAGCAGAGAAAATACACAGTTTTAAAGACTGCAACCTCTAGACTTTGTTGACCATGTTCAAACTTTATGTTACAAAGTAGCTCTCCTGCATTTCCACGTGTCATTCATTCACGTCCCGTGGTTGATATGTGTGTAGTTTCAGTCGTTATTCTGAAAACCATGTGTGAGGCTGTGTGGCAGTTACACAATGACATTTTGCTGCTTTAATCTCCAGCATGTTCCCTAATTAATATGAAATGTTTGGTACGTGAGAGGATATTTTCTAAACCAAACCAGTGATAATCATTTCAGAGGTCTATTCTGAAGCACATTTGCTTCATCTCTTTCAAATTAACTATCTGCTTTTTCTTCCCAGATTGTTTCAAAATAAAATTTATCTCTTGGGTTTGGCACAGTTGAATATGTATTCTCAAAGTGAAAGCTCCACTGCTCACAAATTACATAGATATTCACACGATTTCCTCGTATTTCCCACCATTCAGCACTCATCTGCCTACAGTTGTTGAAGCACAGGTACTTTCTGAAAGGTGGGAAATTATACAGGGGAACAAATGGACCAAATAAAGAGTAGGGTAGAGCTCCAATGGAATAATTCCATTTCTGAAAAGCAAATGACCAAATGTCTTAACTTATCACGTCCCTCACTTCCATTTCCATTAGGATATAAAGTTCTACTTCCATTCAGAAGTTTATGTTTATGCAGAAAAATAAACAACTGGCAGAGTTACATCCAGGAACCAGAATAGATGACGCTGTAACCCTTGCCAAGGTGCATCTTTAATAAATAATAGTAGATTTGGTGTTCCATCTGATTAAACAGCATGAGTCCAAGGTGCTGCTTAGAGGGGATTCACTGAAGGTCATAATTGACCTTGATGACAAGGTTGATGACAAGCTCCACGAAGAATGGCAGCTGGAAGTTAGGACTAAATTTTGCCTGGAAATGTTAAAGAGGAATAGAAATTTATCTCAGACATGAAGAAGATGAAAGTATGCACCAAGGATAATCACCATGAGTTTTATAGTTGCTGCTATTGAACCTATCGGCCAAGACTTTTAAAGTGGCTTTAGCCACGGACCCCCGATTATTTCACGGTTATTGTTAATTGCAATGAATCTTTTCATGGTGCATGGGAAGGAAAGTGTCTGCAGCAGAGCATGCCTGCAGTCTTTTCTCCCCTTTATCGTGGGTGTCTCAGAAAAGAAAATAAAGGGACCCAGTCAAATCTCCTTGAAAATATGCTAACGACAGACCAACTGGCAAACTCATGAATGGCCTTCACTAGCGGGAGAATCCTTATCTATGAAATGCTTTCAGCAGCATGTACCTGGTCTGCCTGGAGTTGTTAGTGGGAAACAAATCTGGACTCTGTGGATCTATGGGGTATGGCTCCCTGGAAAATGCTACATAAGCTACGTAAATATCAGAGTATCAAATGAAGATGTTTGAATAAGTCATGTAACTGCATACATTTCTTAGACACGCTGCATGTTAAATTTGGCTGAAGCATGCCCAAGAACAGCAAGAACAGACCTGAGGAGCTATATTGGCAGTCCTTGGCTTCTCCCTGCTTTGTCTGCACCTAGCGACCAGTTGTATCCTGGAATTAATTAGAAAAGCTTGATACTGGATAAGAGCTTAGTTTCCATGCTCACTTAACAATTTAATTAATGCCTCAATATGCAAAACAATGATGTAGTATTTAATAGTAAATATAATTATTATACTTTAATTAGTTGTATTATTTTACATATAAACTCAAAGTGAAACGCAGATTCAAATGACTAAATTACAGAATTGAATATGTACTAAAATGTTATTTGTTAGAAAGTACACATGCACACCACACACACACATTTGTAAATACTTAGGGAATAATCTGGAAGATTACATATACCAAATTGTTAGCAGTGGTTGTTGTAAATTAAAATTGAGTGGAGGAGATTCAAGAGTCTTTCTATTCTTCCTTTTATACTTTTCAAATGTAATTTATTATCAAAATAAAAATCTGATATAGACACCTTTAAAGTAAAAGGGTTAAGTATTTTGTATATAATGCAGTGGTTTAGAAGAGCATATCATGTTCACATTGGTGATTAGAAATGAAAGCTTCAGTCTCCTACGATCCTCATCATCCAATTTCTTTCTGTTTTTTGCATTGCGTGCCCTACAGTATCAAGTAAATCCTGGGTCATACAGATAAGCACATCCAAATGCTAAGCATTTTTCAGTCTTTCTTGCAAACTTTAGTCTTCAATTAACTCATTCAAAACATGAGAGTGAGGCAGCAATTATATATTTTCAAAGTTGAAAATTAAGAATATCTAATGAATGCTTGATATTTTAAAATAAACATAAAAGTGAGACAAGGAGTTATAGCCCAGCCATGCCATTCTTCCACGTATGCCCTGGAGAATTTCTCACACGTTTGCATGAGGATATGGTTTGCACAACATGTACACGGCACCACTCTTTTTAAGAATGAAAGATTGTAAACAACTTTTATGTACATCAATTGAGAGATGAATAAATTCATTGTGATATATTCTTACAATAGTATTACTGCACAGCGATCAGATAAATGAAATACAGATGACTTATCAGCATGAATAAATCTCAAAAAAGAAGTTGAGTGAATAGAGGAAGTTGCAGACAGATACATTTAGTAAAGTATTATTTACATTGATGTTTAACAACAAAAATACTATATTGTATTTTAAGTATTGGCCTGTGGAACATACATTAGTGTTAAAATATTAAAATCATGGATATATAAGCTACACAGTAGCTTCAGAATAGCATTAACTGGAGGTGGGGACACAGGAGGCAAAGAAGGACAGGGAACGGGGGTGGGAGATAATTGTATCTATAGTGTTTTATTTCTTTAAAAAGTTAAGTAAAATTTTAAAAGTTGATATCTATTATGTCTGAATAATAGACATAGGTGCTGATTATACTATTATCTGTATCTTTCTCTATTTTTGAGATATTTTATATGTCACATGATACAAAAATGATTTTATATAATATATATATAAAATACATGTATCTCTAAAGATATTTATAAATGCATATATTATAAAACTACTAATATATTGTATATGTTCACATATAAATATATAGAAGATATATATGTACATATGAAATATAGAGACATTTATGAAAGATATTTGTCATATAAAAGATATATAAAATATGTAACATATTCTATAAATATATATAATTCAAAAAGAAAATTACAGTATATAGGTTATAATCAAATGAGAAACAATAGGAAATACCCCCAAAATGGTATGCTAGCATCCGAATATGATGTTATACGTTTCCTCATTATTGCCTGTCCGTGCGTAGTAGCTAATAATATATATACGATTGTATATATACTGCTAAGGCGGAGCTTCAAACTTTCCAAATTAATGATGCATCCACAGGAGGTTCATACAGACGGATGAGATGACAGGAGAGGGTTGATGCTGAGGTCTGCTCAGCGCCAGCAACATTAACACATAAGAACTGGCATTTATTTTGTGCTTTCTGTGCACCATACTGTTCCAAGTGCTTTATCTATTAAAGTTCATTCACTTCCGACACAGCTATAGGAGTTAGGTATCGTTATTGAACCCATTTCACAGATGAGGAAGTACATCACAAAGAATGCAAGCAACTTGCCAAGTCATGCAGTCAGGAAGTGCTCAAGGCAGCGTTTGAACCAGGCCCTCTGGCTCCAAAGTATTCTCCAATGGGAAAGATTTTGTCTAAAACACGCTTGAGTGTACTTGCTTTCATTGACGTTTTCAAATTATCTTATACAAGTTTTAAAAATGCGATATAGCAAGTTTTCATGGTACCCCTTAAGCAACTCTGAAGAATTCTAGGGGTCCACAGAAAAATATTACAACGCATCACAAGAATCTTTGACATCTGGGAGGTGTACATCCTGAGACCTTCATGAATTCCGTTTTCAAGAGCACCAATTAGCATAAAATACTCCCCCATAAGGCAAAAACAATTGGTGCATAGGAGTGAACCCTCAGTTTGAACGCTGGTAGGCCATTTTCCAGAAAGAAAAAGCTGTGGAGTGCTTGGGCTGCTTTATGTGGGGTGAGAAATAGAGACCAGCAAAGCCCCTTTAACACATGCTCACCAGGCAGCTGGGCTTGCTCACTTCCTTCTGCACCCCAGGCTCACAGTCCTCAAACTTCAAATTTCAGCTTTAGTAAGCAGACTATGGCTGCACCTCAAGGCCCTTTGGAAAAGCTTGCTGCACCCATTAGACTCTTCCAAGTCTCAAGAGAAATCAGCGTGCTCAGGTGTTGGAGGAGGTCAACGAGAGGATGTGACCCCTGGTTGACCTGTGACCTGTTGTACATTTCACCTGCTATTCCCAAGCCAGAACCATTTCCAAGGACACAGCCTTGAGTGAGCCAGGTGTTCCTGAGACCATCTGGACGGCACACGTGACTGAACCCTGTTAAGGCCTCTCTATAAACGTTAAGATTCTGGTGGGGGGGCCGAGATCCACTCATCTTGGGGCACCCAAGACCAGCCTGGTTTGTAAGTTTCCTTGCTGGTTAAAACTGCCCCCTACCAATCTGGAGCGGCCTGCCTCTTTCCTGGTCTCTCCTTGCCCTCCAGCGAGGGGGGCCAGTGTCAGATTTCACTGGGGGAGCTCCTGCCATTGGGAACATCAGGCCACCTCAGATGGAGCAGATGCTCTGAGGGAAGGAAGAAGGCAGCCACTCTCTTAGCAGGTAAGTAGAGTTCATGGACACCAGAACCACTGCCACTCAGAACCCCAAAGATGCTCTGGTGGCCGGAGGACCTCTCCCATATTGGTTATTCAGTCCTCCTGGGTAATGGGGTCATCTTCTAATGACCGCCAGTTGCTGATACTCTCCACTGTACTCCCAGTCTCATTTCCTGCGCCTTCTTGCTGTGTGACTGCTCCACTTTTATTCTATGGCCCTCTCTGTCATGCCAGCCTCCTGAGAGAAAGAATCTGATGCACCGGTCACTAACTCCCCAACACAGAACAGCCTTCTCACCCGGAGCTCTCCGGCCAGGCCCTCCCTAAGGCTAGCGGTCTCTCTCCTGACTTGGCCACTTCTGGTTTATGTGAATCTAGGATTTACTTAACCTCTATGTGCCTCAGTTTCCCTATATGTAAAAGAGGAGTTATCAGAGCATATTTCATTGAATGAGATGACACACAGGTGGTATTGAGAAGAGTGTCCAGGTGGTATACGCTGCTGTTGCTCTGTTTCCGAGCCCAGATTGCCCAGGTTTGTCCCAGTTCATACTGGTTCGTACTGGTTGCCCCAGCACAGTATTGCCCCTGTTCCCTCTCAATACTGTGCTAGTTTTGACCATAAGTTACTTGGGCATCCTACCTATGCCTGTCTTATAGATATTTACTTTTGGGTCAGACAACAGCCTCCAATCCAAATTGAGAAGGCTGGGTGTCATGGTCCCATGGCCCAAAACCTGGCCGGCTATGACCCAGGAACCCTGCTGGCTGTTTTATGGATAAGGACCAGGTGAGTGTAACAGACTATCCACACGTCACAGACTCCTGTCTGTGACACCTGTGAGTAGTACAAATCACTAACACTAATCCTCAAAGAACAAGTATTTCTACAGAGAAGAAACAAAACTGCATTTATCTCATAGGATATGTACTTTAGGATATTTTAATTTTTTTAATCCCTTAAACTTTTTTATTAACACCAAAAATAGGTTGCCTCGGTTCTCTTGGTTAAGCCGGAAAATTATAAACCATGGCTGGATTCTCTTGCCATCCTGATAGATTAGCTCTAGCGCCTAAGGCAGAGCTGAGATCCAGATGACCTTTCTCCTAGCCCTGGGCTTCTACAGGTCGAGCATGTAAGAAATCAAAAGCAGAGGAGAAAATACAACTCGACAGTCTCTCCATGCAGGATGCTGAAAGGTACTCCAAGTTGCTTTTCAACTGTTGAGGGCTCTGGGATTCCAAATGGCCAGATCTGTGCAAAGCAGTTTCATCAACACAGCTTGCCATGGTCCTTTGGGTCAAAGGAAGTTTCCAGAGAAAGAGCAGCAAAGTCAGCACCTTCATGCCAAAATTCAAGATACCAGGGTGAACAGAACCATCTCTACCTTTTTATTGAACTGGGGAAAGTGGCAGAAGGAGGAACTGGCAGCTACATCTGTTGTCAAGAATTTATTAAGCCGGCGTACACATATATAGAACCTTGAAGTTTATTTTTTTCTTATGACTGACACATGCTATAATGATATCCTACATTTAATAGAATACAATAGCCGTGTCCCTGTACACCAGGAATGAATTTCACAACCAGACAAATCTCTGAGAGTGGGCAGAATAGACAAGTAAGTCCTAGAAGCAAGTATTCAGCAGCTAAAAGAGCTGCTAAAACAATTGAAACAGGATATTTTTATGTGTTTTGAAAGAAGTATTGAAAACACTATGCATTATTTATTTTTTAAATGGTATAGTTTTTATTGTGTCAGCTAAACACATTTTCTTCCTCCTGCTGATAAAACGACAAGTACCACAACAGAAACAATCCTTTGCAGAATCAAAGATGTGAGAAACAGAGATGTCTGATTATGGTGTCTAGATTTCAAATTCTCACCCAAAGACTGCACTCCGTGGTCTAAGTTCAAGTGAACACAAACCAAATATGGAGAATTGGAAAAACTGACTTTCAACCATTTGTTTCATGACTTTGACGTTGAACCCTTTTCTGTGTTCATTGTATAGCCTTTGAAGAATTCAAGCTCATAGTATCTTTGAGGGGGAAATGAAAGAAGATCACAAAATCTTAATATGGAAGGCAGGATGTTTAAGGAGGAGACCATTGCTGCACTGTTTGGGGTATTAAGTTCCTGAAAAAAAATGCCCAAAATAGCAGTGGCTTAAACACTTGGTTATTTGTATTTCTCTTTGCATGTCCAAAGTTCCTCTTTTCATAAGGACACCAGTCAGATTGGATTAGGGTCCACCGTAATGATCTCATTTTAACTTAATCCCTATGTCAAATACAGCCACAATCTGAGATACTGGGGTTTAGGCTTCAACATAGGAACTTTGGAGGAGACACAATTCAGCCCATAACAGAGAAGTCTGATATAAGCACTAAACATATATTTTTGGCCTCCCGCTCTTCAGCAAAAGAACGGATTCTTGTTCTGAGCCTACGTTCCCCCACTCTGGGTCTACCTGGATGGAGGAGAGGTCCAGTACTGGCTTCAGCACGCCACATTCTCCAGGCTACAATAACAGATTCAGGAATTAATCCAATCCGAGTGGATCTCAGGAATTCTGTAGCAGTGAGTGGAATGGGAGCTTTCTGTTTCTGGCTAGACTTTAATCCATGAGGTCGTACTGCAGTCAACTTGCCGTCACTGGGGAAGAGCCTGGAATGGGGTGGTGGAAGGTATGGTACACCACATAGACCCTAACCACTGCATCAATCCCATTGACGGAAGCCACGGGAATTGTAGAGAAAGAAGTTATCGACATCACGTGAATCCCGAATCCACCCCCATGCCTGAAACCAGCACGACCCTCAGAATTTTTAGCTTTTTTTTCTAAAGTGAATTTGGGGTGGTTTCTTTCTCTTGGAGCTGAAAAAGTCCTAATCAATCTCATAGCTACCCTACATCACGGACATGTATGGAGATGTAAACTTCCTCGGTTGTTCCACTGACACTTCCTTTCCTAGAAACGAGGGAAAAAGAATGAATGACGTGTCCATGCTACAGAACAAGTTTGGCATTAGAAGTGCTGCTCAAACTTCACTGTAAAAGTCACCCTGACTTCTTTGAAGTCATGTGAGATCAAGATCCCCATCTCTCTAGTTAGTAGCAAGCATCCCACTCACCAAATGTTTAAACATCCATGCCTCATGATATTAAGACATTCTGAGGACCATTTTTGCCCCCCTGAAATGGTCAGTGCTTCCATAATTTTCCCTGGAGAATTCATAATAAGCTACAATTCTCTACAGAGCATAGCATCATGTTTTTCTCTCATCCAAGGTCAACATTTTGGTCAAGGGGCTTTAGGCACATTGAAACCACCTTTCCAGAAACCTCAGAAGCAAGGATACTTCCCTGAAAAGTGAATATGCAATATTGTACACAGTTTTCTAGCCTGTTGCTTTGAAACCTTGATGAAGATAAATGTCACTGGCATCTCCCTGTTGCACTCAACTGGCAGGACGAGACATTCTTGTACAAGCCAAGCCCTGAGTGCACATTACGGGAGGATGTTTATTTATGATGTACTTCAGCTCAGTCAGGATGCTACCTTGCAATTGTCAGAGTCTCTTGGAGAAGGAGACTCCAAAGCAGTTGTCTTCTACAGACTCAACAACAACAAAAAATAAAATAAAAATGAGTCCTAGAGTCTCTGCATAATATATATGTGTTAGAGAGAAAACACACCCATTAAACTGCAGCCTTTCAGAGCGCGATGTCACAAGTCAGATCCTATTAAAGGAAGCAGAAGATGAATGTTTGCTCCAGGCAGCTGGAAGGAGTCAAGAAGAAAATACACTGTAAATCTTTCTACTGCATGCCTAAATTGTAAAAGATGAGTTTCGGCATCACACAGACTTCTTCCAATGAATAACTGCTTCCCGAGGAAGAAATTCCAGGCAGTCAGTAAATATAATATATGGATAATGTAATTAGCAGAGGGGACATGTGTGTAATACAGTTTATTCCCCCAAATTGAAACCTGACTGAGTTTGGAGGAATTTTGATATCTGAAGAGGGACCAGCGAGGTGGTAGAATTCGCACCAGGCAAAGCGGATGGGTAGAAAATTCAGAAGAAAACTTGATTCACATGAGCACCCTAACTGAACATATCATTTTCTTTAATAATAGGGATGCACTTGTGATATTTCCTCCAACTGGACTGTGTGTATGATTACCCCATCTTTCCACTTCGTTCAGGCACCTCCTTGGGCCTACAGCATTGGTTTCATTATCATTGGTTAAGAGCATTTTATTTGGGAAAGGCTTAAATGGATTACAATTAAGAGTGACGTGGGGATTGCCCTCCAGTACAGATTCACAGGCACAGACGGAAAAAAGGCGTGCACCCCGTACCACGAGTGTGTTGCTGGGGAGGAAAGAAGGGCTTCCAGTAGTCCAATATATGGCAGAGGGAAACCCTCTTTGGAAGAACCAAAAATCAAAGCTACTATATAACTTCAAAATATTGCTAAATGTCTCTCATATATTATACACATAGACGTCTGCATACATCTGGGCAGACAGCCACAGCTATGTCTTTACTTCCGTGAGTGCACCACAGTGATATATGCCACAAAGCAGCTTAGGTGAATGTGAAGCAAAAGGAACCCAAAGAGTGTGGGTGGGAAGAAGAAGAACATAAAGGAACAAGGTGAAAAGGAAATACACGGAGAATGGAAGTGCTAAGAAAAGGATATGGATGGAAAATGGCAAAGTTGTCAGTAGGCTTTATTAAGCATTGTTTGGCATGTCTCCACATTAGAAACCCACACTCTGTTGAGCTGAAATTAATGAATGACTGCCATATTGAATTGCAGAGATATTGAATATTGGACAGGTTAGTTTGAATTTAGAGTGGGTAATTAATGTTCCAATTTATCATTCTAAGATAACAGAATCACCCTCATCCCCTAGATATATTGATTGACTTTAATGTCTTTTGGGAGGAGGAATTCTGCTTTATAGATATACATGCAACATTGATTACAACAACTTTCTAGATATCAGCCCTCAGATTTTTAGAATGGCCATTACAAGAGGGGATTTGGAAGGTCTAATTTTTGCAAAACTCCCAAAGTTTATCCTAGCAAGTCCAGAAGTATTTTTAAAGTAAAAACAATATTAAAACATTGATAAACTATAAAGATTTACTATATATAATATTTGATTAAAAAGTGACATATGTGGGAAGATGTCAAAAAACAAAATAGCAATGATAAAATATTCAAACCCTCAAATTTGGAAATCACCTATAGACTCAGGTGGGAAGGAACTCTACAAACCATCTCAGCCAAGCCTGACAAATGTTCTTCAAATTCCTTGTCAAATCTATCTGATTCCGAGTCGTGATCTGTGTTGAGAAGGATTCTGAGGCTAAAGGAAAATGTTTTTCCTTTACTCACACGACTTGATGCCAAGCGTGTGGGTTTTTCCCTACACTGACTAATTCTCCAGCACTAGCTGGATGTCCTACAATTCAATTCAATTCTGACATTACCTACCTGGAGTTAACATCGGATCCCACAATTTAGGGGCTCAATCCCAAAAGACTGGCCCTACTTCAGATGTTAATTGCATCTGACAGCCCAGCTGTAAATCAGGAGTTCCCATGACCCCCTCCTCAGGTTCAACAATTTGCTATAACAGCTCACAAAACTTTAGAAAAGCCCGTACTTACATTTCCCAGTTTATTACATAATAAAGGATAGAGGTGAACAGCCAGATGAAGAGGTACATAGGGCGAGGTCAAGAAGGGTCCCAAGCGCAGGAGCTTCTGTCCCTGTGGAGCTGGGGTGCATCATCCTCCCAGCACGTGGATGTGTTCACCAACCTGGAGGCTCTCTGGACCCTGCACTTTAGGGATTTTTATGGAGGTTTCATCACGTAGGCATACTTGATCATTAACTCAGTCTCCAGCCCCACTCCTCCCCCTAGAGGATGGGGAGTTGGGTGAGAGTTCCAAGCTTCTACTCACGCCTGGTCTTTCTGGTGAACAGCCCCACATCCTGAAGCTACCCAGGAGTCACCTCGTTAAAACAAAAGATGCTCCTATTACCCAGGAAATTCCAAGAGATTTGGGAACTCCGTGTAAGACACTCCTATCATCTCCAACACTCAGGAAATTACAAGGGTTTTAGGAGCTCTGCATCAGGAATCAGGGTCAAAGACCAAATATTAGAATGAAAGATGCTCCTAGCACCTCTATCGCTCAGGAGATTACAAACATTTTAGGAGCCCTATGTCAGGAACCGTGGGCAGAGATCAATACATATATTCCTTAAAATTTCACAGAGGCTCAGGAGGAAAGAATATAGTCATGAATATGGGGAAGGTGACACCCCCACCTCATCCCCAGTTACACACATATTTCTGTTAAAGATAAAGAAACTGAAGCCCTTATCTTCAGAGAGGTTAAATAATTTGCACAATGCTCGAAAGTGAATTACTAGAAACTCCATTATAAGATCCTAAATTTCTTGATATTCTTACCATCATCTGTATCGCATTTTTTGCCAAGTTATGTTGCCTCCTACATTGATGGTCTGGTACATTGAATACACAGTTGGATCAAAAATGACGGGGCCGGCCTGGTGGCGAAGCAGTTAAGTTCATGTGCTCCACTTCGGTGGCCCAGGGTTCACCGCTTCGGATCCTGGGCGCTGACAGATGCACCGCTCGTCAAGCCATGCTGAGGCAGCATCCCACATAGAGCAACTAGAAGGATGCACAACTATGACATACAACTATCTACTGGGGCTTTGGAAAGAAAAAAAAGCAAAAAAGGAGGAAGATTGGCAACAGATGTTAGCTCAGGGCCAATCTTCCTCAAAAAAAAAAAAATGAAATCAACTGAACACTTAAGACTGCAGATGGGCCATTATGAGCAACCTAGTAAGTTATGAAAATTTGACCCAATCAAACTGTTCAAAACATGATCTTACTAGACAAAATAGTTACCAAGAATGTTTCCAAGTTATCATCTTGATGTGGAAAATTTCCAGATCACAAATGAACCCAGTTCTTCCTTTACATTGTAGTTTCCTAAACTGCAACAAGAGGAGTTGGAAAGAGAAAAGGAGACACACCACTCTTCTTTATGCAGAAATGTCAACCCATTGGCTAATTGTATTTGTGATTAACCAAAACCTCCTCATCTTTGCTTTGAAAAACAAAACACACACACTCGCACACCCCCCAAAGGGAAAACAAAAACAGTTATGCTAAACATTTTGCCATCTAGACTTGTCAATAAAGGGGTTTGTTTTAACCTAATTAAGCTTTTGCCCCTACGCCTGTTCCATACTGTCTTTTTGGTTTGGATCTATCATTTCATAATCTCAGGTATTTTTCAATACACTTCCATTGGAATCCCTTCCTAAACTTGGGTCATTTGAAAATTTGGGGAGCACGGCATTAGTATTCAAGTTGACATTCAGGCAAAGCGCAATTTGGAATGCTGAGCTGTCATTTAGGTATCCAACTTAGCATCATAAGATAATAGGATTTATCATATACAGTCAAACCAATATGAACTAATCATTTAATACACATTAGCCATTGTGAAAATAATCACAACCCTATATAATTGTGCTAGTATATCGCCTATTTCTTCCTTTTGCCCAGTAGCATATGTTGAAAGATTTTTGCCATATATTTTTCTGCACTCTCAATATATCTTATATCTATGCCATTCATCTGTTTTAATAATGATAAACCATTTTTTTTAAGTTTGGTATTTATTTTTGTTAACTCACACCAGGGAGTAATCAATTCTTGGTGCGCCTGCTTGTTTAATAATGTATTCCAATATAGTCCAGTGATTGATCTCATATATTCTGGTCTATGATTCCCAGAAGAAGCAATTTACCACCTTTTAGAATATTAGTACACGTCTGTCTCCAAATGCGATCCTTCACTCAGCCAATGCCATCCACCATGGACTGATGACAGCCGGTCCTTAGTCATAGCTCCAGGTTTTTCAGTACACTTCAGTATACTTCATTTAATAGCAGAGAACGTCATCTCACATTTAAAGTGACTAAGTGATCTATTTCAGGGTCAGCAACTATGGCCCACAGGCTGTCTCTGGCCAAACATATTTTGTAAGGCTCAAAAACTAAACTTTTTTTTTAAGATTTTTAAATGGCTAAAAAAAATCAAAAGTAGAATCATATTGCATGACATGAAAATTACATGAAATTCAAATTTCAGTGTCGATGATTTAAGTTCTGTTAGAACGCAGCCCCACTCCTTCATTTATGTATTACATGTGGCTGCCTTTGTGCTACAACGGCAGAGCTGAGTAGTGCCACAGAGACCAGAAGGCTCCCGAAGCCAAATATTTATGCTCTAGGGCTTTACAGAAAACCTTTGCCAACCCCTGACTTATTTTAATGTTGTAATATGTCTTTAATTCTCCCCTTAACGACGCTTGCTTGACACTTTCAGATTGAAGATCAGATTTCTTGGTAAAGAAGACTGAGACAAAATGAGGACTGAATGGCTGCACCATCATTTAACTTCTTACTATGCCCCAAGCAGGCGTGCCGTTCCCCTCCAGTTTATCTTCTTGTCTGACATATCACTATAAAGCATTCTTCCCTTGAGATAATATTTCCACAAGCTTTAATGCATCGTGACCTTTAGTCTTCCTAAAAAAATTCCTATAGGTCTGGGACGTTTTTTCTTTTGCATTTGGTCTTGGTTATGTTCTTCTACCTCCATCCTCTGCCCATGTTAATGAATACAGCAGAAAGCTACATCCGCAGACACACTGGCTTTTTCAGATATTTCTTTCCCATATGACCAGATAATCACATATTAAGTTTAAGTAACTGGTAACCTTTTCTTAGTGCCAGTATGTTTTAGAATCTCTTTTCAAGTGATTTCACTATTTCTACTCTTTTTAAATCTGATTTTGTGAAGACAAGTGTGGGGATCGAACTGATGTGACACCAGCCCTCCTCTCTGTAATTCTTCATCCGTTGCAGATGTTGCTAAAAGATGAATGTGCTGTTTCACCCAGCCCCCACCCCATGTGATCTCAGACCTCTGTCTGAGTAGGAGATTAAGAGACCGATCAGAGTTAGGAACCACTACTGGTTAGTCTCAGAGTCTGAGAAGCAGAAAACCCTCATTCAAAACTGAAATTCAGCCGTTTCCTGCTGTGAAGGGACTGATAATATTTATTGAAAGTTGCAAAGTTTCTGAATTACACGTCTAGTTCGCTAAAGTTCTATATCCTCAAGAGATAAAAAATATAGGAAAAATGCCTGCTCAGGACTTGCTACGTAGCCAGGGCAAATTTTAAAAATCAAAATGTAATTTGTTAGAAATATAACCTTTATCTCTCAGTGTAAGAACATGAGAAAATGCACTCTGATAAGAGACTTCTTCCAGATTGCAAATGTATTTTCTGGTGAAGAAAAAAGAAGACATTTGAGGAGAAATTGATCCAGATTCTCAAATCATTCCTGAGAAAAGGAGTCCCCTAGCTGCCCATCTGAGGAGTGTATTATCTGTTTTGTACAACTTTCCAAAAAGAATGAATGATAAAGCTTCCTTTTTCCTTTTTCTTAAATGTCTACTGCAAGTAGATGTGTAATACACTCACTAAAATGTACATATAGCAAAATTCTTATGTTAGTTGAACATACGAAATTGCCCATATTTGACAATTTTTGACCGCCACAAACTGTAATTTCACATTTAAACCTAACATTTTAGAATGACCCAAGTTTGAAATATAATCAAACCTAAAATCATTTTGAATGGAGATCAAGGTGAGAAATTCTGATGACAGCAATATTGAAATAGATTTTTTTAACTAAAGAATAACTTTAGAAGCCCTGCTTGCTAACAATGTTTTTTTAAAAAATCCCATCTTCATTCATTAGTACTAAACAGATCCCTTGACTCTGTCAGTTTAATTATTCCACATAACAGTTGAAAAGAATTACAAAGATTTAGGTTTATTTGGGGGCACCTGTTTAGGTTCTTTGAAATATACTCCATAAAAGTGATAACAGATAATGTTGTATCCTGATGACAAGCACCAACCGCTCTCCCAGATCTCTACAGACATAGTCAAAGAACCCAAAGGCAGCTTCAGAGTTGGAAATGAAGAAGGTTGTCATCCAAATACCTGGAATTCCCAGAAATTATTGTGAGACAGTACATGGAATAAACTATAGAAGCCTTAGAAAACCGTTCCCTTCTGTGAAAAAGTATATTACTTGGGATATACTAGAAGGAGATCCTGGAAAAGCCCTGCTAACATAAAGTCACATCATGTGCATGCTGAGCTACACAACTTAAACATATTTGCTGGATGGAAGATGGAGAGAGAGTGAGAGAGCTAGAGGGAGAAAGAAAGAAAGGTGTGAAGAGAGGAGGAAAAGAGAGAAAGAAAGGGCTAGATGAATCATAACATCAAAGGAACTGAAGTAAACTGGGGTACTATAATGTAAGACTTCTACATTAAAAACTACAAAAGATTACTGAAAGAAATCAAACATCTAAACAAATGGGTAGATATACCACTATTATGGGTTGAAAGACTCAATGGTATTACAACTCCAATCATAATCCTATTAAGCTTTGTGTGTGTGTGTGTGTGTGTGTGTGTGTGGAAACTGAGAAGCTGATTCTAAAATTTATATGGAAAGTCAAAAAACAGAATATCCAAAGAAGTCTTGACAAATAACAGAGAACTTATACTACCTGACTTTAAGGCTTACTATAAAGCTAGAGTACTCAAGACAGTGCTGTACTGGCAAATGGATAGACAGTGAAGTGAAGATAGACCTTCACTTGATTCTGATTCACTTGGTCAATGAGTCATCTATCCATCCACTCATCCAACTGTTCATCATTTATTATAATCCATGCACTGATATACAAAGAAGAATTAGACAGGATCTAATTGTCAAAGAGTTCTCATTTTAATTGGTGCTTTAAACATAGGCAAAATAATTAAAATACAAATATATACACTATATAGAGATAAATTTACATATACTGTGTTTTGGGGATACAGAATAAGTAAGAGAAATGTCTTACAGTGTGTCTATGAAACTGAATAGGCATATAGGATGTGGATAATGGACAGAAGGTACTTCTGGAAGAGGAATTAGCATGGACAAAATGACAGACACTTGAGACAGCCTGTGTTCATGGAGCAGAGAGGAGTTTGAAAAGCCATAAAGAAGTCAGAAAGGAGACAAGGTTAGTAGGTAGAATGGGGCTAAGACACCAAAGGCTGTATAGGTCCTTAAAGAAGCTTTATGCAATAGAAAACCAATGTTTTGTTTAGTTTTGTTGTGCGTTTGGTTTTCTAAGCAGGTGACATAGTACAGTTGGTTTTGTACAAAGATAACTTGATTGGAAATGGGGAAGACAAATCAGCAAATTTGCATGGAGTGGCTAGAAGCAGGAACCCAATTATTCCATTTAATATGTAACAATATTCCTCATGTATATTTTCTCCCTTGAACACTGGCAAGACAACTGATAACCACTTAGAACTTGGGAAGAATTTTAATTTCCCTAAAATGTGTTAAAGTGCCCTGCCATCAGGAAATGGAATATTGAATGATTGTTTTTATTTATAAATTATTCTGCCATTGTGCAGCCATCAGAAGGCATTTCTGAAGCATATTCCCATTTGGAGACTCATAACAAATTCTTAATGTGTCAGGATGCTGTGGTAGCCACTTCTTCCAAGTTCCAGCAAAATTTTCTTGAGCAACATGTGTTTACTCTACCATTGATGCTTAGAGACCAATACCAGGGAAGAAACACACATGAAAATGTAAAACAATTCAGAAAATAAGCTCAAAATAATTCAATTAACATTTTCCATTTGCCTTCTGGACCCACGTTGCTTTTTTGATATGAAAACTTACATAAATAAGCAATGAAAACATAAAATCTGATTTGGAGCTAGCAGTGCCCATACAGACATTAGGGCAAGAAACTGTATCTCAAGGACCACCCCAGTCCCACTGGACTGGACCAGCCGCAGGCTGTGATATGGAAACAGAATGCAGCTAGCTAATGCAGCCAATCTTCAATTACCTGCTCTAGTGGAAAGGATAATCACCTTTCGTGTTATATTGTAATTTATATCTTTACATTCTGTCCCAACTAGACTGGGCAACCCAGGCTAAGGGAAGAAAATCCTCATGAAGTCAAAAGAGCATGAATTTTGAAGACAATATTTAAAGACTTCCTTTACCACTGTAAAGTGCATCTGTTGTTGTGTCTGCTAATCCTCATCATCCTTCTTCTGGCTACATCATCCCAATTTTTAAGTTATTAACAACCTCTCCTTTACTCTCTGCCTCTACAGATGGTCCAGGTCCATTCTCCCCTTACACTTTCCTAACACCAGTTCCATGGATGGTCACACAACTCAGATACGATCAAAGTTCCTGTTACCATGGTTGCATAACAAATGTCCCCCAAATTTAGTGGCTTAAGACAACAACAATATCCCTTTTTGCCCACAAATATGCAATTTGGGCAGAGTTCAGCAAGGATAGTTCATATCTGCTCCACTCGGTGCCGACTGGGGCGGCTGGAATCTTCTGAAGCCCTACTCATGTGTCTGGTAGTTGATATCTGCTGTCAGCTGACACCTTAACTTTGTTGGCCAGAATACCTACATGGAGCCCCTCCATGTGGCCTGGGCTTCCTCACAACATGTGGGGATCACACAGGTGAGTGTCTTAAGAGACAGAGACCCAGGTGAATGCCATCTCACTCTTTGTGACCTAGCCTTGGAAGTCCCACAGCATCACTTCCACCACATTTTCTTCCTTAAGGCAATCACAAAAACCCACCCGATTTCTAGAGAAGAGGAATAGACCCTACCTTCACTGAGGAGTGGCAAGGTTCTGGAAGAGCATAATAGACCCAATTATTGCTGTGGCCATTTTGGGGAAATGCCATCTGCCACATCACCATATTGCATCTCTCTGACATTGGTTCAGGAATTGGAATTCCACTGCAACAAGACCGGATTCTGAGACTTTTCATGGGACTTTGTAAAATAGTCTTTCTCTATTCTAGATATACAGAGAGGCTGGGAGGGATATTGGACCTTCTGATGATATGTGCATGCTGAATCAGTTAATCCAGAAGAACTAAGAAAGACAGAAAGACAAATATACAGTAACATGGTGCCTGGGTCTATTCCTGAGCTGTTCAGTTTCACAAACTAACAAATTCATTTTATTTTTTCAATCTAGATTGAGGGGTTTTTTTCCCCTACATTTGCATCTAAAGCTTCTTGATTAGTAAAACCATTTACTAGGTAACTTCAAACAAGAGAATTAACTTGAGTTTTCATTACTTTCCTGCAAACGGAGGGTACATATCTCTACCACACAGAGTTCTTTCGAGGATATGATGGGAAAGCAAACATAGCTTATGTGAATTAGTCATGGAAAATGGTGCTCACTTGCAGGTGCATCCACAAGAAACACCTTACCTTTGTCAATTCAAGGAACCTGGTCTGAAACTTGTAGAAATTCTAAAGACATCACGATTTAGATGGGAACTCTTCGACACATAACCATAAAACCTCAATTAATCCAGTTACTACAAATGGAACCTAGGTGTAAGATGCCTTGTGATTGGGAAACTAGGCATGTTTCCTCCAGGTACTAGACCATCAGCTCCATAGGAGTAAACATTAAATTGGCCTTGTTCATGCCCGTATCACCAGCACTTGGCACAGTGCTTGCTGCAGTGTAGGTACTCACACATCAATGGAATGGGCTAATGATGGGCTAAGCCCTCGATGAACTCCTTTTCAAAAAGATGTATTTTAGAAGAATAAGATAAATGACATAAAAATCAAGCTAGTGTTAGTGATTTACTCAAAATATAACTTCTGATGTAGCTACTGAACTTTGCATGTCTTCATCACTGTGCCTTCTGTCTTTACTTATCGTCCTGGTCAATGAAAATTCTTCTCTATCATTCATTTAGTGAATAAATACTTTTTGGAAATCTGTCATGAGCCAGGCTCTGAAAAGGACTCTGCAGGGCTAATTTTTAAAAAAGCCAGGTTGACTGAAGTTTCGCAAACTCACAGTTTAGCTGAATGCACCAAACTCATTATTTGGGTGTGTTATGAACTCAGTTGCTACCCAGGCCACCCACCCTGGATCTTGGAAGAACAGTGTTCCAAAGGTTATGAACTGGCTTCCTGCAGGCCATTTCCATCTTGAAAGCACATTGGTTTGACCTGCACCGTGGTAGGTAATAGATACCTTTACTATACAGTGATTGTCATAGGTAGCTATAAATGTTAGAAAATTCCATGTGAAAATCCAGATTCTCAGCTTCTCTTGAAAAATTAAAGATAGGCCAAACTTGTTCCCACGTTCCCAGGAGGCAACAATCAGCTGGATCCAGGTGGTGGCTTTCCCTATTCAGATGTGCGTCCTTTGAGCCACCAGCTCACTCCACCATTTTAGCTCAGCTGCCAGCCCCTGTAGGTATTTCATTTCACAACCCCTCCGTGCAGGAGTTAATGCATGCAGCAGTTAAGCTCATGACTGCTGATTTCATAGAGTCCCACACTTGCTTCCCAACTCTTCATTGCACTAATTGTGTGTTGTTTTGTCTCTCTAAGCCTCAGCTAACCTTTCTGTAAAGTGGCAGGAATAATAGAACCCTCTTCAAGGATACGAGAAGACGAAATGAGTTAAAACACAAAGATGAACTATTAAGTTAGTCAGCTAAGGCTGCCATAACAAAACATCACACTGGGGGGCTTAAACAACAGAAATTGACTTTCTCACGGTTGGGGAGGCTGGAAGTCCACGATTAAGGTGCTAGCAGGTTCAGTTCCAGATGAGGCCCCTTTCCTTGGCTTGCAGATGCCCTGTCCTGATAGCGTCTTTCCTCTGTGTGCAGGCACTCCTGGTGTCTACTCCTCCTCTTAGAAGGACACCAGTCCTATTGGATCCGAGCCCCATCCTATGACCTCATTCAGCTTTAATTACCTCCTTGAAGACCTCATCTCCAAACACAGTCCCACTGGGGCCCAGGGCTTCCGCCTATGAATTTTGGGGGGACACAATTCAGTCCGCAACAGGCTCTGACACAAATTAGCTTAAACCACAATGGAAAACGTTTTACTACACATTTTACAGAAAAAGAAATAGAGGCAGGAGAACAAGATTATTTGCCTAACATCACACAGACAGCAAGTGGGGAGGAAATGGGGTTAAACTAGGTCAGTCGGGTTTCAATTCTGCTGTCTTCCTCTCCATGAGGCTGGACAACCAGCTCTCTTCTCTGTATTTTCCATTCCCGTCATCTCCATTTTTTTCTTTCCACATTTATAGGAATCTGCATAAATTTGACTATGGCTTTTATTTGGAAAATAGGGGGGAAAGTTCCCTTTAAAAGGAAAAAGGGACAAGGAGAAAGCAGCAGCTCGGGCCAACCAAGACAGATGCTGGGGCTGTCACTTTTACACCATGCCTTTTAGGCACCACTGGCTTAATTAAAGATGTAAGTGGCCAATAACTTGTGGGAATGAGACTTTCAATTGGAAAGACATGAGGACAACGTGTACATATTAGAGTTACTCGAGAGCCATACGTGAAAGCAGGGGCGTCACTAATGGTGTGTGTGGGATCGTTGTCACTTCGTACATCCACCCTCTGTAATCCCTGTCCCAGTTTTGCATTGCAGCGGTAACAAATTACACAAATTTAGTGGCTTCACACAGCACACGCTGATCATCCCCCAGTTCCGTAGGTCAGAAGTCTATGCAGCCTCAACTGGGTTCTCTGCTCAGGGTCTCACCAGGCTGAGGTCAAGGTCGGGCCAGTCTGGGATCTCATCTGGAAGCTCTGGGGACACCTCACCTCCAGACACATTCAGATGCTGGCAGAACCCAGTTCCATGTGGTTGTATGACTGAGGTCCCTGTTTCCTTGCTGGCTGTTGGCCGGGAATAATTCTCAGCTTCTAGAGGCTTCCCCCATTCCTTGACTCATATCCTCCTCCATCTTCTCATCTTCAAAACCAGCAAGAGTGCATCCAGTCCTTCTCTTGCTTTCAATCTCGCTGAATTCTTTCTCTGCACTCAGGCAGAAGGCTCTGCTTTAAAGACTGATGTGATGACATTGGGCCCACCTTGATAATCCAAGATAATCTCCCTATTTTAAAGCTAACTGATTGGCAACTTTAGTTAATCTGCAAAGTCCCTTTAACAAGGTAACATAACATATTCACAGGCATGAAACTAGGGGATGGAGATGGTAGGGACCAAAATTCTGCCTAGCACACCCACCCAACACACAAACGTGCCTGAGTCCAGGTCTTCAGACACTGAGCTCATTCCCAGGTCATTGAGCTCATGAACTTCGAAATGCATACAAAACTAGACAGAAATACGTCACTTCTACTTTTCTTCTAGAATTCAGTGTTTTTAGATAATTCATAAGGGATCTGATTCCTGGTATGAAGGGAAATGCAGGGGATTGCGATCGGGTGGGAAAGGCTAAAGGGACAGCGTGTGGTTCTCACTCACTCCAAGAGGGAGGGAGATGGGCTCTGCAGAGCCTGAAGTCACCCACCTGGATCAAGGAGATGAGGCTGCTAAGAAATAAATAATGAGGTAAAAAGGATTATCTAAAACCTAATGACCATCAAAGGTAGCTTTACAGAAACTAGAAGAATTTTTTTTTTTTACTTTTTTAGACTGGGTAAAAAAGAAAAAAAATTAAGAAATAAAGAAGTGTGCATTGAAAAAGATTTCTCTACTATGTGGAGTCCCTGCTAAATGTGGCCGCGGTTTCTCAGCAGTACTAGTCAGAGTCAGCATTCACGGAGCCCTGTGTGTGGTGGAACCATCTCATTCCATCCGTAAAACCTACAGCGAGGATGCTATGGGGTCATCTTTATCATCGTGATTTAAAGGTATAGATACAGTTTAGACACTTGCCCAAAGTCACACTGCTACTAAACCTTGAAGCCTGGATTAAAACTCCAGCAGCCTAACTCTGAAATTCATGCTCTTAAGCATCTGTATTCTTTTCAGGAAAACATTCTCCAGATTCAGCACGGGGCCTCCTGAAGACGTAATCACTGTAGTAACTAGAGGCTGCAGAAGTAATGAGGTCAGTCTTGGCCTCTTGAGCCAGATATAGCCAGGAAATGGAAGAAAGGGATTCAAAAAAGGCAGTGGTGGTAATTCTGCATTTTAAGACGTAAGAGAGAAAGTGGACCAGTGATAATGCCTATGAGCAGAGGCTGCATCCACACAAACTGGAGGTTCCGATGGTCCAGGCATTTGTATTTAATTCTTCAGATACATGTTTCTAATTTACATCAACTTTCTTTTTTGCTGAGGAAGATTCACCCTGAGCTAACATCTGTGCCCATCTTCCTCTATTTTGTATGTGACACACCGCCACAGCATGGCTGGATGAGCGGTGCATAGGTCCATGCCCAGGACCTGAACCCGTGAACCCTGGGCCACTGAAGTGGAGCACAAGAACTTAACCACGGGGCCAGCCCCTACGTCAACTTTTTAAAAGTTGATTTACTTGAAAGGCTCTGAAAGCAGAAACTGAAATGTATAGATTAATGATAGAGAATAACAAATCTAATAGAGAAAAACAAATCTTATGACCTTGATTTTAGAATAATCTTGCACAGTTCTAGAAAGTTCCACAAAGTTTGTGGGCCATGTACTGTTCTGTCAGAGATATCCACAAGAATAGGGTTGGTCCTCTTCTCAGAACACTAACTGCTGTAGCCCTGGTATGGTTGGCTGAATCATGGCCCCCTCAAAGAGGTAACACCCCAGTCCCCAGAACCTGTGAATTTGTTACTTTATGTGGCAAAAGGGACTTTGCAGATGTGATTAAGTCAATGATCCTGAGATGGGGAGATTATCCTGGATCATCCAGGTGGATGATCGGATGGATGGTCAGGGACAGAGATGTGCAACAGAAGCAGAGGCCGGAGATACAGATTTGAAGATTCTAGGCTGTTGGCTTTGGAGATGGAAGAAGTGTCTATAAGCCAAGGAATGCAGGTGGCCTCTGGAAACTAGAAGAGGCAAGGAAATCGATTCTCCCTGAGAGCCTCCAGAAGGAACACCGCCCTGCTGACACATTGACTTTGGGACTTCTGGCTTCCAGAACTTAATAAATCTGTGAAGTCGCTAAGTTTGTGGTGACCTACTAGAGCAGCAACGGGAAACTAGTACATCTGGTCGTGTGTTGTAGTTATGCAAGCCCCTCTCGTCTCAATTTTTTCCTCTGTTAAATGGGGGAGATATTCTCCCTTCACAGGATAGTAGTGAACATGAAATATTACAAGATAGGCATGAGACAAAAGTTCATTCCCTTCCCTTACTGTCACAGTCAGCACTCAGTTAAAAAGAGCTCTCCTGCCTCTCCAGGCAACATTCCTTTTTTCTCTACAACTGGTTTTCTAGTGAAAGTGCAAGGAATGAGAGGGGAGATGACAGAGACTCCTGAATTTTGTCTCGTTTATTGAAACTGCTTTGATGGATTCTACCTTTTTATTTTTATTTTTTTGAGCAACCCTAAATCGGGTATCAATATGAATAAGTTGGAGATAGGTTTGTGCAAATAAAATCATGGGAAATTAACATTTTATTACACGTAAGAACACACTAATGCCATATAAAAACTGCCAGCTGAGCATTAAAATGCCTGTGCAAAGTCACACGACATAAATCGGCAGGTGGACCCCAGGCGGCTAACTTGGGAGCACAATTACCAAGTTTGGAAGCTGAAGCCAGAAAAAGAATCCATTTTGCCAGCAGGTATCCTATTGTAGCATGCTGAAACATCTTCCTCGACCCTCTGGTCCTTAAAAGTCTTTCCTGAATCTTGAGGACTCATTTAGATTTCATTGCTTTCTGTCCCTGCCTCCAATTTATGGCACCCTAGTAGGAGAAGTTGAAGTGACAAGCTCAGCTCTCGCTGCTGCACCTTCACACCCCGTGACAGCTGACAAACAGCAGCGGAAACTTTCTTACCACAAAGTTTATTCTCTCCTGATGGCTCAATTGTGTTTAAACGCATACCAAGCTAAAATGACACACAGAAATGTAGCCCAGGTTCTGCAAAATGACATTTTATTCTTTGGCTCTTCTCTCTGATAACTTTGTTTGTTATCCGATTAGCCAGATGCAGACAGACTCCAAAGTCATCTACACAATGCTTATATTCTTCTATCTTCTTTTTATGAAAACAGTGTTTACTCCCTTTCTTTGTGTGAGGATAAAAAAATATATATTGACAATTTCAGACACCTCTGCAGCAAAAATGCAAAGAGGCCACAATTAAAGCTCAATCAAGGATAATAATCTGGAAGTTGCAAATAGAAAGTAACGTGTGGCATCATGGATAAGGAATTGAGGTTGTAAATAAGCTTCTGGAACCTGCGTTCTCTGTAACTTGGGCTAGACCAAAGCTATGACAGTCCTCCTCAGCCGGTGGCATTTCCTTTTGCTTTGACTTTGGTTGTCTGGTTCACAGTTGCAGCGATAACAAAAGCCTTGCAATTTAAAAGCAATGAAATTCTCAGTTGATAGGGCCTGGGAAGCTATAACCGGCAAATCTGATTGTGTTACAAACAAGTTCACTCTCAAGGAAGGCAGCAGGAAACTCAGGCAGCTGCCCACCGACCAACCAAATCACCACTGAACACCACATCTGCAAAGCTAATTAAACTGTAATTAAATGCTCTGTCCCCCTTTAAGCAGTGGATCATGCAAGTTAAGCACTCTTCCGCTGGGATAGGACAGTCATGTGTCCTGGGAAAAAAACAACTTTGCATTGATTTTGCTTCACTGTGTAAACAAGTAAATGAAATAATCCATTTGAGAGGCAAATGGCAGAAGTAACAGGCCTGCTCCGCCCCAAACCAGTCTAAAAGAAATTTGCATTGCATATGGCTGCTTAAGATCACATCCAAAAGTAAAGGATAGAGTATAGCAGAGGAAAACACCCCCAGCCAAGGAAGGGTTGAGGTGGTTGGCCCTGAGGATAGGATCTCAGTTTCTCAAGAAATTAATGGTAAAGGAAAGAATATTTTAGAGTAGAGACTTAGGGCTATGGCAACTTTCTCCTCTGACAATGCATGAACACATGTGGGAGCATGTGCGTGTGAGCGCGCGCGCGCACACACACACACACACACACACACCCTTTCCCTTTGGTCTCAGAGAGGATGGGAAGATGCTACAATTTGCTTGGAATCACGCTGCTCGGTTACAGAAATCTATCTTCCGATCCCTGACCTCTACATTTTGGCTCACACGTTTTATTCATTAAGTGTCTGTCGATTCTTCTAATGAATTACGATCTGTGGCTCAAAAACAGACAGTAACTTATCCAAGTTAGTATAGCTTATGGTGGATCTAGGATCTAAATTTGAGTCCATCTGAATCAGGGCCTCAATCTCCAGCTGATGTTTTAAATTACAAACTAGACAAAGACCTTCTCCCCTTAAACAAGGCCTGCAGCTGCTCTGCGTAGTGATGCTTTTCATAAATATGGTTGTAAAACAATCCAGAGGCAAGATTTCGAAAGGCCAGAGATCCAAATTCTATATTCAACTTGTGGTCTTCTCAATCTCTCTCTCTCTCTCTGATTGATTGATAGGCAGATAGATACAGAGAGGAAGAAATACATATTTCTTTCTTTGCCATCTTTACCACCTGCCCATATAAAACCCAGATCAGTGAATTATAAATCGTCAGAAGACTAAGAGAGTCTACATAACTACATAAGCCCTGCTTCTCCTCAGATTCAGTCTAGAGCACTTATTTCAGATGATTAGTAAGCAAGATGGTTCCAAAAACTCACTGAATAATCCCTTTTGGGACTCTGAGGGATTATTACGATAGAGGGGGGGCATTGCGTTTAAAAATAATGGAAACAGAGAAACAATGCTTAATGTGTCTTGAGAAATTCAAGACCCTTTGGTGGAAAGAAAGGCTACCCCGTATCACTGAATACAAAAGTATTTCAAAACCAGTCTGAAAAAGACCACAGAAGTCTTCCTCGTTACTGTCTGCATTTAAGGGAGATGTAATCACATAAATAGTGGTACCTCTCGGTGCCCAGAATCCATCATTAGATATTTGAGGCCTGAGAGAAGCAGAACTACAACACATAACGTTGGTCAAGAAGGTGTTACTTACAGGTTGGTACTGATGCTGAAGATGCTTCTGCTGCTGCTGCTAATGATGGACCGACAAGCATAGTAACCGATCAGTAAATTCCTATTTGCCAGGCACTAGGATAAGTAATCTACATGTATTTTTCCATTAGTCACGAGTACTAAATAAGATGGGTATTACACTTATCCCCTTTACAGAGAAGAAAACTGAGGCGTAGAAAGGTTGGGAAATTCTCCCACAGTCACATAGCCCAGCAAAACAAGTCTGTCTCTTGACTTCTGAAGCACTAGTGTATGCTGTAATCCATTCACTTGTGGCTTTTAAGCAAACACATGATTCAGTATAAAAAAAAGTAAAACCCTACAATGAAAACTCTTAGATCTCTCTAAGCCAGTGAGATAGATAAATTAGAAAAATAGTAACAGGGCAGTTGGGGAGCAGGTAGTCTCCTACACTGCTGGTAGGGAGAGGAAATCTATAGCTTTTGTGCTATGTAATTTGGCAACATCTAGTAATATTTAATTACACCTATCAATTAATCTAGCGTCTTTTAGGGGAGAAGGAAATGTTCTAAAAATTGATTATGGTGATGGTTGCACAACTCTATAAATTTACTAAAATGAGTGAATTTATAATATACAAATTATATCTCAATAAAGCTATTTTAAATCAAAATATGATAGTGGAGGAACAGACCTTAAACAACTAATTACTCAATTACTTATTTGATTCCACCCACGATAAGTCCTACAGGGGAAAGTCCTGGGTTCTGATTACCTGCCACATCCTGCAATCTGGGGAAAGGTGGGCAGAAAAAGCATCTCTGAGAAAGGACTGTTCAAACTGAGTTCCGATGGGGCAGGGGTAGGAGGGATCATTAAAGGCAGAAGACACCGCATGTGAGGGGTTCAGGCATGAGAATGAGCACAGCAGTGTGGGCTGTTTAAGGAAATGAGAGAGGATGGGGACATCCGTGCAGTTGGAACACGGACTTCACAGAGAAGAGATGTTCAAGGTGAGGCTGAAGGAGGGCGTTGGGTGACAACCCCAGAGGGCCTTCTAAGAACTCAGTCACTGAAGCCTGTTAGGGACACCACCAGTGGCCGCAGTGTGGAGAACGGGATTGGAGCCCACAGCTGGGCAAGAGTCACTAAGAGACTAATGAAGAAGCTGTCCTCAAAGCCAGCTTTTGGATTGCCCTGGTTTTCCCCCCTAGTTAGCCAAAGGGATGGGTTTTTGCATAGCATCCCCACAGAGACTTTGTTTGACCAATGTCCTGTACATTGCTCATTCAGATCACATTAGGAAGAAATCAGCAAAGCGTCCTGCTATGCAAATCTGATTTATAAAATATTTGAATCCAGGTGAACTTGATGGAGAACCCTTCAGTTCATCCCCTAACTGAAAGATTTCAAAGAAAGGCTCCTAAAATTTCCCCCACACCTATAACAATACTTTCAGATGAATCCAATATCACCAGTAAGTTACAGTCCACTTTCAGTAGATGGTCTGTCATGAAGATAATGACGGGAGAGCACTTAGGTCTGCAGCCAGGCCTTAGAACTTGTGGCCAAAGATATCAGGGCAGATCCTTGATTTAGACAAACATGCTCCACAGAATCTTATTCAGAGACAAAACCAGATTACTTTAGTTGTAGGAGAATCTGAAAATCTATTTTCAATAAGAGCTATTTCTGAAGAAATTTCCATTTTAAAATATCACACACACGCGCGCACGCACACACACATTTTATCTGAAACATCCTGTGGTCTCATTGTGAAATCGCGTCTTTTATTCTCCTGCATTCTTCTAAAAATACACACCGTACTTCATTAACACCAGAAGGCTTTCTCTTGAGTCATTCTACATTTGTGGAGAAACAAACATTCCGTGTCAGGAAGAACACCAGCTTTTCCCAGCGCATCCTCACAGAGCCATACAGCTATCAGGGACAACTTATAATTCCTTTTCCCTAGCTCATGCTTCATGTTCCTTCTCCAGCTTTTTCCACCATCTCAAAGCATCTCCGCTTCTAGCTACCACTTAGGAAAGGGAGGGCGTGGCTCACCACTCTGCTAAGATGCCCCCAGGGACCAGATGGAGTGAGTCAGAACCCCAAAGCGGCTTCTAGGCTCCCATTTTCTCCACCACAATGAATTTCCTATTCTCAGAGGTAAGTGATTTGAGGAACGGGGGCCTGTATGCTGCAGAGATTTAGTGGAAAAGGGGTTTATAGTCATAGATTCCAATTACTTTCAAATTATATGTATAAGGTACATACACAACTAGTATGTATATACGTGTACATAGACACACATATATTACATGTAACTTTACACACACACATGCAAAAACCATATTCCTCTCTAGGAAAATGAGCCTTTTAACGTGTTGTCATACTAGATAAAAACCTCTGCTCAAAACCCTCCAAAAATCTCACATTTCACTCAGAATGAAATTCAAAAGCTGGGGTCTACAAAGCCCTATATAATCTTCATGATCCCCACCCTTATCTCACCAATCTCTTTTCCTACCACTTTCTTTTTGTTCACTTCATTAGAGCCACACTCGATTCCCTGCTGTTCCTCCAACACATTCCTCCCACTCCTACCTCGGGGCCTTTGCACATGCTGTTCCCGCTGCCTGGAATGTTCTTTCCCCAGAGAACTGCTTGGCTCATTTCCTCAGCTCCCTGCCAAATATTGTTTCTATTATGCAGTTTTCCCTAACACCCCTTCTCACTCCCTTAATTTTCCCTCCTAGCCTTATTGCCACCAGACACATTATTTATGT
The DNA here is from genome assembly GCA_031878705.1 of Tapirus indicus. NCBI lineage: Eukaryota > Metazoa > Chordata > Mammalia > Perissodactyla > Tapiridae > Tapirus > Tapirus indicus. Next base: position 49,847,012 of record CM062929.1, read on the forward strand.
ATCATTTGTTGCCTTATCTACCCCATTCTAATGACTTCTCCTTGATAGCAGGAACCTTGTCTTCCTCATCTTTGACCTCCTGTGCCGGGAACAGTGTTGGGAGGCTCTTAAATGTTGAGCGAATGAATGAGGCTGGTCTGATCCCATTGGACTAGACTGCTGCCAATCACAATCGTTGGGCGGGATGGAAATAGCAACTCGTTCATCCCCCTGCCAGGGGCGAGACCATGCCCAACACACCACCCGCAGGGGAACCCGTGCTCTGAGATCAAAGTCATGAGGAACATCGCAGTCAGAACGGGCAGCTCAGAGAGCCAGCCGCCAGCAAAGGGCGCTTCCAGCACAGCCGTGGGGGGTCCAGATGCCAGATCCTCACGAGCGGGCCAGTGAGGTTCTCAGAGCTGTGGGCTGAGGTCGGGACCCAACAAGGAGAAGCAAGCAGGACTGGGAGGCTGCGTGCTCCTTTGTAGTGGGGAATGTATCCCTGGTTTTCAGGCTCCGCGTGTCTCTGGGCAAGTGGGCTGAAACTTCCGGAAGCTAGACCCGCTAATGAAAAGCCTAGGGCCTACAAATCAGCTTCAGCCAGCCACCTGCAGACCAGAGGGAGTCTTATGGACAAAGTCCACCGCTGAAGCTCACAGGGCAGAATGTGGCCAAGAGGAGGATGTCCCGGGCACCTGGGCCCCAACGGTGACTGCCCAGCAGGACCTACTGGGAAGAGAAGGAGCAGGCAGGCCACACATGCTGCCTCTGTTGGGCCCAACGCTGTACGCAGGCCTCTTAGTCTCTGTCTCTTGCTGTTTCCCCCATTTTTCTACTCCACCCCACCCCAGCCAGGGTCCAGCCCACCTCAAAGAGATGTTCTTTTGTGTAGAAAGGAAGAAGCTCTACCCCATTTTCCATAGTGGGAGATCCAGCAGGTTTATAGCCAACATATGCACAGCGTCACCTTTCCATAAACTGGAGGAGGAGAGATGGAGAGACGGCCGCCAGCCAGCAAGGGGCCAATGGGAAAGGAAGGAAAAGCACCAAGAAAGAGGAAGGAAGTGTTTATTCCCGTTGGAGGAAGAGAGGTAGATTCTGAATGTACAAGGATGAGAAACAGCACTGGGTGCAGGGGAGGAAGAAAGAACCAGCACTGAGGGGGCGGGGCTGGGGGCAGATCTCAGTAACCCCAGCGCCTAGAACAGAAGAGGGGCCAAGTGAGTCTGAGGAGAGTAAATAGATTAAATCGTATTAACTCGCCTTCTTGACCTCAAAGGAGAAACTGCTAACCCTCGTACGTGCTGGCCGCAGACAGGCACTTCACGGGCATATCCTCCCTGACCGGCTAGTGAATGGGGACCGTGGTAACTGTTTCTTGCAGGGACAGCTGACAATGAACCTCCCCATGAACCGTCCTGATTCAACACTGTCATTTGGGGGCTGAGGAAATCTACATGCGGGCACCATCTATGGGGTCAGAGAAATAAATGAAAATTTTCAACTCTGCCTGTTGGTTGCCCCTCCCTCACCTCCCACCTTCCCCAACCCTCCACAGCTCTGGTATCTACCCCTTGCTGATTGCTGTGCAGAAGCAGCCATTCACCTCTGGTTGCATGCCCCTCCAGACAGACAGGCTGCAAAAAGATCTTTTAAAAACAGTTCTGTATTCTATTTCTTAAAACAGGTCTCTTGGTGGCAGATCTTCTCTCTAAATCCACACATCTTGGAGAGCTGGGATGGAAGGCACAGCTTATTTTTTCTCCCCTCACCCTCGAGACAGTTGTCCAACCACCTGTTCTCACGTGCTTCTGTTCTGCTCTTTTTCTTCTGCAGCTCTGCTTCTGGAGAGGATGCCTGGAATAATACAGATGTTCCCCTTGTATACAGTTTGCATAGCAATTGCTGCAGAAATAAATATTACAGGCTTGGCGTGGCAGGATCTATGGAAAGTGCCATAAGATAAATAAAAAAGGAAAAGTGTGTAAGCTATTTTTACTTTATTAGCTATAAACCCAGGCTTAAGCAGGGATCAGAGAACCCAGCAGACATCATTCAGCAAAAAAGTTGCTCATTCTTTTGCTCCCTTTTCCTTTTTTCCAAATGAGAACATCGCCACCTGGTGGTAAATTTCTGAATCGCCACCAGCAGTTTCAGAAACAACCTGGAGACAGAATTGAAACCCAAACCTGACCACAGAGGTCAGCGGCTGGCAGGAAGAAGGAACTGTAGATAATAGAAGGAGCACAGATTTCAAATTACTTGCTGACCTTCTGGAGTCCCTTATATATGACTTGTTCCCAGGAGACAAGATCTCTTCCGAATCCTTCTTTGATCTTCTACATTTGTCTTCCCTGATTATGGAGGTCTTGCTGTTCTTGCTGCTACTTGCTCATATTTTATGCATCATTTAATGCCTAGTATACTACCCACCTTCCTGAAGAGTGCTTAGAGACGACTCCATCCACCTTGGATTCCTCCCTCCTCTGGCCTCCCAGTGCAGCTTCTGTGCCACAAGATACACAACTTAATAAAATAATCCGCTTATTGCTCCTGAGCTGTTGGAACTTTCTTCTCAACTAAGGTCTGAGCGCCTGGATCTCTTAAGCGTCTATGCCAAGATCTCCAACTGGAGGCCACAGGGGCAATCCAGCCTGGAGATACGCTGGGTTTTGTGATGCGCATTGTGAAAACAAAACGAAAGCCATTATTTTAACATGGGGAGATTTCACTTAAAAATTTGGATTTCCAGAATTTCTAAAACAATCTTACTATCTGCCAGAACTGGGTCCACATGGAGCAGGCATGTTCCTGTTTTTCCACAATCCTATTGTACCATTAAGGCCAGGTCTGAATTTCCGTTGCCATTTATCATTATGCTTGCTCTTTTTCTTATATTTGAGAAATATGTTTTATATCCATGTCTCTATTAGAAGTGGGGAAATAAGTAATAGCCCAAGCAGAGCATATATTCAAAAAACAAATGGCAGAAAGTATATTTTTGGAGGATCTTAACCATACGCTACACAAACATACAACCCACTTCATTTATGTTACTTGTCTGGCCTTGGTGAGATTTGAGTCTGTAATCCCTGGTTTGCTGTTAAAAGCTTTAGACCTTCCACTAGGTTTTTGCTCAATTTAAAATGATCTCCCCACCCAGCCCTGCCCATGCCCATCTCTCCCTTTGCCTGTACAATAGAGGCTGGGAAATCTTTTTTCTTTTTTTCCTTTTCTTTTGTGAGGAAGACCAGCCCTGAGCTAACATCTGTTGCCAATCCTCCTCTTTTTGCTGAGGAAGACTGGCCCTGGGCTAACGTCCGTGCCCATCTTCCTCTACTTTATATGGGACGCCGCCAGGGCATGGCTTGACATGCGGTGCATCTGTCTGTGCCCGGGATCCGAACCTGCGGACCCCAGGCCCCAGAAGCGGAGCGCATGAACTTAACCACTACACCACTGGGCAGGCCCCTGGGAAGTATTTTTCTTTAAGGGGATAGATAGGAAATATTTTTGGTCTTGTGGACCATATGGTCTGTTACAACCACTCGACTCTGCTGTTAGAGCACAAAAGCACCATAGATAATATGGAAAAAAAATGGACATGGTTGTGTGTCAATAAAACTTTATTTACATAAACAGACAATAGGCTGCTAATCCCTGCAGTAGAATATCTATCCATCATTCGATCCTCCTTTTGACATCACTTCTTCCAGCCTCAGTCAGGCCTCGCCTGTGGTATGTTCTCAATTAAGTAACTCTTTACTTCAAATCTTTCCCCCCTACTAAGCTGAAACACCAGATTCCAAGGGCAGGGACTGTATCTCTAGTGTCATCAGCAGAGTCCCAAGATACATGTAGGTGGAGCTAAGGAATGACCACGAGGAACAGCATGTAGGTGCCAGGACAAAACCTGCAAGAGCGCTGGCTGCAATGAGATGGAGACCGGCTGCTTCTCCCTCCCGTACACATCTGAGCAGAAGCCCCTCATGACTGATATGGGAATCGCACTGCCTCGGGGACCCAGGCTCTTCTCACTTGTCGTTCTGTCATCCTACGAAACAACTCCCAGCCACAGTCCCACCACTGTGTTTGCATGGCAGAGCCCAAACTCTAGAGCATGTTTCTCAAAACACAGGTGGATGTCAGTGGAAGTATCTGCAAGAGATCATATCATGAGACTCTGCCGCAACCATTTTTGTTTTATTTACTCATTTGTGTATTAAAAAATTAATTCTCAATGAGGATGAGTTATTGCTAAAATTCCGAGCATGCTGCTACTTCAGGCTTCTGCATTATTGCTGCCTGGAATGTTCTTCAAGGTTTCATATGACTCTGCTCCTCCCAACACACAAGCAAAACCCCCGCTCCATTCTCTATCAATTTACTGTGATTTTTTTTTCCATAGAACTTGATTCTATCTGATATTTCCATTTGTTTATTTGCTAATCATCTGTTTCACTTACCATATGAAGTGAAAGCTCCATGAGGGCTAGTCAGGCCTGCCACCTAGTAGGCCTTTAATAAATATTTGTCAATACATAAATCACCCTTGTCATTATTTCCCAATGAGGAAGATACCCTGGGGAGAGGAGGAAAGGCGGATTCTGAATGTACAACTGTGAGAAACAAAACTGGACAGAGAGGAAGAAGAAAGAACCAGGTTTGAGGGAGAGGAAGATCTGTCACCCCAGCGCCATGCTCATTTCTGTATAATTCATACAGACAACTGGGCAACCCAAGTCCAAGTTCACCCTGACAGTCCTGGTTTGCTATGTTTCCAGCAATAAAAGAAATACCCGTGCTCAGATCACAGTCACTGCCCACATGTTGTTGCCCATTGATCCAGCATTAGTGTTCTGCTTCTTATGATGCCTTCTTTACAAGGCGTGTGCCCCTGGAGCAGAGATCAATGTCTTAACCATCACACTACGCACTAGAGAACCATGAGCTCAATGTTTAATGAAGACAAAATTATGTACTTATTTATATGCTGTCTTTCCAAGAAGGATATTAGTAGAATCTCGATTGAATAAAAGTGAACAAAATTCCACAGTTAGAGATGAATTCATTTGACTTAAACTACATCCCCTTTTTAACACGTGCCACCTCCATGTTATCTGTCTCAAATAGGGACTTCCAAACGTGCCAAAATTTTCTATTCCCCAGATATAGCATAGAATCAGTAGAACTGCTGGACCTCAGAGGACAATGAGAAGTGAAGCAGAGGGTAGCTCAGAGGTAACCAGCAGCCTCTTTTTAGTGCTTCAGCAGAAGACCCCAGGACCTTTGTACAACCCAGGAGGCAGGAGCCCTGAGAGTCGCTGAGACAGATATGGGCCCAGCTGGATGGGGGCCCCGCAAGGAAGTTAACTTAATTGGCAGGAAATTTAGCAATGTAATGTTTGGCCTTCTTGAGTCTGTGGACTGAGACTCATGCCGACTATAAATCTGGCCGGGGAAGGAGGTACCTGGAAATCTACTCCCCCCCAGCAGCAGACTCATTCCGCTGTCGTGCCAATGGAAAGCAGAGTACCAGGACCGGAACTTTCCATTTGAGAGGGCGGAGCTGTGATGTTGGGCTGAGTGGAAGACAAAGGTGCCCAAGCAACTGCCACCTCTCCCTGGAAGGCCAGAGTCACCTCCTCACTGATCGCCACCCCGCCATCCTTCTTCCCTAGAGTGTCTTCTCCACAAAACAGGGGGCCTTTTAAAATAGGACCGCTTTGCTCCCCTTAAGCCCTCCAGAGGCTTCCCATCAAATCTGGGGAAAAACTTACATCCTTATGGTGACCTTCAAGGCCTAAAGCAGCCGACCCCTGGCTCTCTCCCCTCTGCAGCCGCCCTGGCCTTCCTGCCCCAGGGCCTTTGCTCTCTCTGTTCCTTCTACCTGAAAAGCCTATCCCTTCAAAACTTCTCATGGCTCTCTTCCACTTTATTCAGATCTCAGGAAAGTCTTTCTTGCTTAGTCTATTTAAAATGGCCTTTCCTTCCCATCGCTGCCACATTCTCCGTCTCCCCAGCTTTACTGCTTCCATACCAAGAATCATACCTGACACATTAGTTGTTTATTTGCATGTTGCCTGCCTTCTCCCTTAGAATGTGAGTGAGCTCACCATCCAATGGAGACATCCAAATGATGCCTGAACTACTGTTGGCAGAGTTTTGTGGTGGATATTAAGGTATTTGATATACTAGAGCACTGAGAGGAGGTTTTATGTCCTGGGATCCATGGATATGTGCATGAAAAACCTCAGGGAGTCTGAGATCTTGTAGATTATCTCAAAGTTTCATGAGCATGGTAAGATTTTTCCAAAGACATAATTCTAGACATGTTTGCTGACTATTCCTCAGATATTGTTGGAAGCACAGAGGATTCAGGGATGGACAAGGCAGACACAGTCCCTGCCCTTATGAAGGTTCAAGTCTAATGGGGACAAGAGACGGTGAAGAGCCAAAAGGTGGTTGGGGTCACTGAACAAGATGTGCAGGGGGCCATGGCGAGGGCCCTAAAACCAGTCTTGGGGTCAAGGAAGTGACTTGAGTGAAAACACAAAGAATGATTTGGATTAGGTCAAGTGAAGTTGGAGACCAAAAAGGTTAAGAACCAATGACCTAGAGGATTCCTTCCAAGAACAGCAGAGGAGCATGCAAGGCGTGGGGCATGCCCAGACCCACCAGCTGGGCAGACGATTGCCACACTCTGAAGAGCAAACCCTCCTTGCTCTGGGAGACAGGAACAATTATTTTCCCATACGACAAAAGTCAAGACACCAAATGGGGCTACCAGAGCAGCGCCTGCAGAAATGCATCATTAGCATCAGCACCACAAAAGATCAATGTGTCCTTGTGAAAGTTAATGAGGGCATGAAAATATCACAGGGAGACCCGAGCTCTGAGCACCTGAAGCATCATATTATTATGCACTGTTCAGAGCTCCGCAGAAACCATTCTCTGCCATTCCACGGGAGTGCAGGGGGGTTATTGGCATAAAGTGTCCAGGGCCGAGACGCAGAGAGCTTACCATTTGCTTACTGGACTCTCCAGCCCACAGGAAAGGTTTTGCATGGGAGGACTCCCTTCCACTGGGTACAAGCAGAGAGGACCCACTGAGAAGAGTAGTTACCTGTAGACCTTCAAGAGCCAGTGGGCACCAGTCTCCCCTAAACTGTCCAGTCAGAGAGCAGTCTACAGTGCTTACCAGCCCAGTGATTGAGGAAAATGTCAATTCTGTGTCCCTCAAGTTTTTAATCAATAAAATGGATATAAGAGCGTTACCTCCCCCAGTGAGATGTGTAAGGAATAAGTCAGATGTTCTGTGTGCATGTGAACTATTGCCAATTCTTCTTCAGCTTCTGAACTTCTAAAGCATGACTATCCGGGCTCTCTATAAAATATGTTGAACATATTAGCTCCATCTTATACTGGAATCACAACCAGCTACATAATTGGTGGTGCCCAGTGCAAAATCAAAATGCGGGCCCCTAGTTCAAGAATTACTAAGAATTTCAGGATGGCAACAGCGGAGCATTAAACCAAGCCTAGGGTCCTTCTGAGCATGGGGCCTTGAGTGACTGCACAGGTCATATGTCGATGGTGCCAGCCTTGACGAGAATAGCAGGTTAATAATACTAATGTTAATTTTTATAAAATGATATAACTCCTACTACCACTATTTATTGACTTCTTAATTTGGGATCAGTCTCTGTTTTGTGTCTATCATCTCATTCCATCCTTATAATACCTAGGGGACATGCACTATTAACCTCTCTATTTTATAAATAAGGAAACCAGATTTCAAGGGGTTGAATTCAGTTAAGTGAGTTGATGGAGGTAACACAGGTTTGGGATCCAGGTCTTTATGACTCTAAGGCTGTAACTCTAAGGCTCTAAGGGGTTATCATTTTAGGCTTAACTAAATATTCAGATGCATCAGATTACCACCAATGGCACTTTAGCCCTCAGGGGGAGGTGGGCCAGGAAAGAGAGCAAGCCAGGAGGGCAGCATAAGGAATCTCTCTTCTGTGGAAGTGGAGGTTCCATGCACGGGACATGCCTAGTGACAAGAGTCATCACCCACAGGGGAACCGAAAGTTGTGGCTTCCCATGGCTCACTCCCAGGCACAGGCAGTACTATACTCGGTGGTCATTTTTACCCTGATCAATGTTTCCTGGTCACACAGCTGGCATGCCTTCTTCATCAGGTTTCCAGGGGAACAGAGGTAGAAAGTTAGCTCAAGGTTAAATACGTACCTTACAGAAGAAGAAAGGATTTGGATATCCTTTGTCCACAAATGCTCTCTACCACTACAAAGCAATTCTTTAATAGGTAAAGAATTCTTCCTATTCTAGAGCAGCATTAGAGCAAATTCCACGAGGGACACTGCGTGCTATCTTCTGCTCTATTCCAGTGCCTCCAAGTGGATGTGCCATGATTAATCTCTTTAGCCAAAAAGTTTTGTTTTATTTTTCTTAAGGATAATATTTACTCATAGCAAGAAGATAGTCAAATAGGCACAGCAAAAGACAATTGAAAGAGTGTAAATTTGTTCAACTATTTTTGAAAACGACCAGGATGATACGGGCCCTTGACTCAGTCATTCCACTTCTGGGATTCACAGCTGAAGGCGAATATTCATGGATGCTCCTTGTAACATCATGGATAACAGGAAACTTTCTGGAAACAACTTAAATGTTCAAGTGTAGGGCAATAATAAATTTATGAAAAATTCATACATTGGAATATAACGAAACCAATAAAAAACATGCATTTTAAGTTTCTTTTATGATCTAAAAATTCCTATAATATCATTTTGAGTGAAAAAAGAAATTATTTATAAGGTGCAATTATTTACAAGGTACAATTATAATTTTAAAACTAAAAATGGACTCTACAAATATGCATAGAAACGACAAAGGAAACACCAAAATGTTAAAAGTGGTCATATGCAGAAGGTAGGTAAGACTGCAGTTCATTTTACTTTCTTCTTTACTCACACACATTTCTGTATTTTCAGTGATACACTTGTTTGAATTTTTAAACAAGAAAACAAAAAAGTCTATATAAACAACAATACAAAAACAGAGTTTACTAATTCCAGGGAAGTTGAACTGTGGGGTTTTCAGCTGAAAAGGAGTGAAGAGCAAACTAATAATTATCTAGTCTGGTGTTCATGGGGTTTCCATATTGGAAGGAGCTGCTGAATTCAATAAGGTCGCTGCTTAAAGGAGCAGCTGTATCCTCATAGACTGAAAATGCCCCAAAATAGGGGCTCTACTTAGCCCTGCAGACCTGACCCACACGACTTCATCGTGGAGACATGCAACACAAGACATGCAATTAACTGTCTCCAGAAAGCCAATTATACTTTCTGTTTCAACCATCCTGTTTGATAAAATCAATGTCACAGTAAACACCCCAGAAAAAACCAAGAACCTACAGGTTTTAGATTTTATAGGGTTTTTTTCCAGACTATAAAAGTGTCATTTATTCCCTGCATAAATCAGACAATAGAGATTGACATTCATAAAAAATACATTTAAATTTACCCCAAATCCCGCAACCCAGATATTAACACTTAATATTTAGGTTGTCTGGTACGCTTATACCTTCTTTGAGTTGTGCGTGTGTACACATATTCTCGTTACACACACATGCATATCTTCACCATTCACACATATAAACACACATACACATATGCTCATGTAAATATAAGCACATATATAAATCCACAACTTATCACAAGGCTGGTGTTATTTATATGCACTGTCCTCCATCTTTCTCACTTAGGAATATGTCATTCATTCAGCAAATACATAGTGAGCACCCACCACGTGCCAGATACTCTCCCAGGTGCTTAGGAGGGATCAGCGAACAAAACGAAGATCTTTGCCCTCATGGAGCTTATGTTCTAGCGAGCGGAAACATAAACAAAATCAAAAACAAAGAGACAGGGATAAGTGCTCTAGGAAAAAAGACACACAGTGTAGAGAATCAGGGATCAGAGGTGTGGCCGGGGGCAGAGGGTAGTCATTTTTAATGAGATGTTGGGAAGGATTCCCTTGAGCAAAGATCTTGACAAAAGGAAGCCAATCGAGGATGAGAATTGCTGGTGGAAGAGCAGTCAAGCAGGGGGACAGACAGTGCAAAGGCTCTGGGTGAGAACATGGCTGGAGGAGTCAGGAAGAGCAGGAGGCCGAGGTGACCAGGGGGAAAGGAGGAGGTGGGGAAGTAAGAAAAACAGCAGGGGTGGGGGACACTGACGTCGCAGATTGTGTAGGACTTTTTGAAGGCCGTTGTAAGGACTCTGGCCTTTCCTCTAAGCTCAGCAGGAAGGGATACTGTGATTAATGGGCAATAGCTGCCATGGGTACCAAAGTAAAGACAATTGCTGTGTATTAGTCATTGCCAACATGAAGGTGGCATCACTGGGTACATCATCAGAAAATCCCTGTCAGCCAACTAATTTACAGAAAAGAAAAGATGGTGGACGAGTTATGCCAGATGCCCTTTATATTTCACATCTGTGATGGGAACAGTGGGTATTCCGACCCTTGACTCAAATATACCAGTAATGGAAACTAGGCTTTTGGTGGTGAACACAATACAGTCCATACAGAAGCCGAAATATAATGATGTAGACATGAAATTTACACAATGTTATAAACCAACGTGACCTCAGTAAAATAAAATTTAAAAATATCAGTAAAAAAAAGATTCAGCTGTTTTCATGCAGTGATGGAAAAGGTGCACACACGCGCACACACACAAGGACGAGGGCAAGAAGATTCCTCTGGACGCAAGGCAAGTGTTGGACATGAGCTGATTGGCACCAAGGTTTTTACCAGCAAGTATAAATCCAGCCGTCAGGGGCTGGAAATCGACATCTTCCACGGCTGCCACCTCCTCTGCAATTCTGGGCCTAGTCAAGGACAAACAAGAAGCCATCTGCACTTTCCTCCCCTAAGTCTATGCCCGTGCCATTCCTCAAACCCGGATGGTCCTTTGCACCCTGACTTGCCCTCCCACTGTTCCCTCAACAAACTTACTCCCATCCAGCAACACGGCCCCACGTCTTCCTCAGCTTCCCTGACTCACGGCTTTTGCCCTCACTGCTCTGCTTCTCGGAACTCTCCTCCCCAGACTCTACGAGGCTGACTCACTTCAGGTCTTTGCTCAAAACCGCCTTCTCATTGCGACCTTCCTTGATCACCCTACTTAAAATGACAACACCCCACCCAGAACTCCCCACACCCGTCCTGCTTGCTTCTCTCAACAGCACCCATCAATACCTGGCATAACACAATTATTACCTATTCTTTAGTTCGCTGCACAGAATAGAAGCACTGTGAGGGCAGAGAATTTTGTCTATTTTATTCATTGCTGTATCTCCAATGTCCAAAGCACATCAGAGGTGCTCAGTAAGCATTTGTTGAATGAATGAATGAACGGCTGTAAGGAGCCACGCCTTACACAACATTGCCTCTTTCCTGCCCCATCAGAGCATCCACTCTCTAGGAGGAAATCACAGAGGCCTGTTGAATAGTGCCTTGAAATGGGGGCAGAGGGGCCTTCTATGCAAGGAGATGAGACGGGCTGGCTTCCAGCATGCCACTCCAGAGCGGGAGCAATCGGGAACCAGACACCAATCACCTCTACCGTGCTGGGCTCTCCCGCCCTATGGCAAAACAGCTAAATCTACCACACTGTCTTTATTACCTCCTTTTCTTTTCCATCATTTTCACAAAATTTTCCTTCTCTTCCACGGCGTTGCTCTCCTCCAAGGCTCCAAAATCCTGTAGGGTACCCTGTTTTTCCATAGATTGTTCTTTCTCCCTCCACTAAATCTACCCGCTCAGTGGGCAATACCTGTTTAGGTTTCAACACTCTTCTTCAGGCATCACCTCCTCCAGGAAGCCCTCCATGGCTATTTCAGATAGGATTAGGTTCCTCTCCTCTGGCCTTCCAAACACCCAGGACTCTCCTGTCACCCCAGCCCTATCACCACTTTGAACTTGCGTCTGAAGCTCTCCCACATGGTATCAAACTGCTTGAGAAAAATCGCTTCAACACATAGTTCTTCGTGTTCCCTAGAACCTAACAAACCACTCGGCACACGTCAAGGTTGTTAGTCACATTCCAGGAATGAATGAATGAATGTGTTACTCTGGGCTTTTTCTGAGAGAATATAATATAATCACTCAATAAATTGCTATTCCCTGCTCCACCAGGAAAGTTCAGCTTTAAGCAAAAGACAATGTTGAGAAAAGATGAAATGGAAGACATGAGAGGGAGCACGTCTGGAGGACTGGGGCATTCTTAGCTTCCCCGAATTATTTGTAAACATTCTTAAATAATGTGTTGAATACGTTTGGAACTTCAAACAACCAGATTTCTTAAAGCCAGTGCCCTGTGCACTGCTGGGCATATCGTGGGCATCGTCTGATCATGGATCAAATAAGGAAAGGAATAGCCAGTCACCAAGACGGTCCCTTGAGGACATACCCCAGGCCACTGCCTCTGCAAAAGACGGGAGAGTGGAGGAGAGCTGGGAATTATTGGGTTAGTTTGCTTCACGTCAACAAGGCTTCAGTGGAATTATTCCCGCCCTGGGGTGGGATACATTGGCACACACTTCTCTCTAGAGCATCTTTGGAATTCCTGAACCAGGCAGGGGGGAAAAGGATTGAAAATGGGCACATTTGATAGCAGAGGGAATGAAAGCTTGAGTCTGTCTCCTGGAGAAAGAAAGCACTGCTATTTCTCATACAGATTCTGAATGTGTTGATAAAAGGGAAATTTCCTCTTCTTCTCAACGGGCAACTTTGCATTAAGATGTTTTCTTATCACAGTGGGATCTATCATGTGTTTGTCTCAGATTCACTTGGCATGTTTTTCTGCATGCAGTGAGAAAATAAATAAATAAAAGTAATTATTTGCATAAGATATTTGCATACAAATTATATTTGGCACTTTTATAACATACTACAGAATCTTCAATGCACTCTGATGTGGTACGGAATATTATAATGGGGAAATACACATTTTTCTAATAACCAATTGCTTTTTTCACAGATGGATCTGTAAGGGAGTTATAAGGCAAAAAGAAAACAAAAAGTCCTCACAACAAAAAAAGAAACCAGGTCTGAAATTCTGACAGCTTCTTCCAGTGAAAGGTGGTTAAATGGGTCTGTGCATTACCCGATCCTACACTGCTGTCTGATTGTTGTGCTTAGAGAATGGTTTTTACGAACAGTTACACAGAACAAAATCATTAGAGAAAAGATGCTGGGACATCACAGTAATGATGTGGGAAGGAACACTGGGCCTTAATTAAATTCAAATGCAAAGCATTGCTCTTTTGCAAAAGGTAGAAGGATCCCATCTTGAGAAGGAGCCACTTGCATAATCCCAATGTTCCACAAGCAAGAAAGTAGAAAATAGTGGACCGTGCAATAGGCTTGGAGCTCAGGGCCAGATGGAAGGGAATTAAAAAAACAGTACTGAAGGCTAGATATTGCGTTTCATATGTATCAATTCCTATAACCCTAAAAAGATCACCACCCTACAGACAGCACCTGCTATATCATGGGCATCCAAATCATTGTTGAATACATACATGAATTAATCAATTTTATAAAACTGATACCAAGAGAAATTAAGAAACTTGTCTTAAGTCACACTGGGGTTCAAACCCAGTTCTGTTGGACACGGAAGACTTTCCAGTGCCCCTTGCTTCCTCTGTCGAATGGAGGTGTGTGTTCCTCTATCCACACAAGGAAGATTTTGGAATGGAAAACGAGCAAGAAGAAATGAGAGCAATTTCTTTTTGAGATGAGGAGGTATCCAGACTGTATAATGATTTTCATGCACCATGAATACTTTTGCCTTCATGGGCCCCTTCCTCCATAAAATGATATTAAAATTTATATGACTGAGTTTGTATAAAGACCAATATAATCCAAGTTGGATTTTTCTTTGGATGTTAAAATAAAGCAAAAGATTTCCATGGGTCTCTAACAATATCATGGGTCCCAGGCACCGTGCCTACGGTGCCTAATGGAGAATGAGGCCCTGACAGTATCACATAAAAACTCCATCAATTAGAAGCATCGCACTCATACAAGGAATATTATCGTCAGTCCACATGTCTGCAAGGTTGGGATGCTCACAACACTTGCCAAACACCATTGAAATAAATACCTCACAGCTCAGTTAGGATTATGTTTGGCTGCACATACTAGAGCCCATCTAGAGTAGTTTACCCAAATAGGAATTTTTCATGTGAAATAAATCCACACATGGGCAGTCCAGGGTTGGTACAGCTTCTCATGGGGAGTCATAAAGGACCCATGCTCCTTCTAGTTTCCCTCCGACATTTTTATCAAGTGTCTTTGCTCCTCATGGAAGCAAGATGACTGCTCCACCTCCAGGCATCTCATCTGCGTTCCAGGCAAGATGAAAGTGCCAAGGATAAAGGATAAAAGCCTTTGCCCCAGAGGCTCTGTTTTATTGGGGAAAGGAAGCCCTCTGCAGGGACTCCTGCCTGCATCTCATTGGGCAGAACTGGATCCTGTGACATTCCAGAGAATCTAGAAAAGTAAGTATTGTCAAGTAGAATCATTGCTTGCCCCAAACAAAATCAGAGTTGTTAGTAAGGAAAAAATGGAGATTAAGCAGACAATCAGCAGAATCTGCTTCAACAGCCATTATCCCTATAAAACAAAATGACTCCCCAGTCTCAATGCATGACCAAATCTTTGAAAATACAACTCAGTTCAGGAAAGTTTCAGCCTAGCAGGAAATTGGGAGAGCGCTTAGGCTTTCACCAGAATGAGGTAATCCAGGCCACTCTGCCCTCTGTTAGCGCCTGGGCAAACTGAGAAGTAGGAGGAGAGTCATGCTGTTTGCTAACCTGTGTGCAGGAACCACTTCCCCAGGCTGTATTTATTTTTATAAATCACTTATTTCCCAGAACAAGACACTGGAGTTATCTTTCTAGGCCAATAAAAATAGGTGTGTCATGTGCGTCTACTTCTGCCTAGACAAATCTTACCTGCTTGCTAATTTTCACCTCAAGTACTATTCTCTCGATAAAACCATTGTTGTATGCACCAGAGCAGGCTGAAAACGCCCCTCGGTGCTCTGCTGGCCTAGGGATCCAAAACTCAGCTTATCGGTGCCTCTCCCACTGGACGGTGAGCTGCACTGGACCCTTGAATACCAAGCACAAGTCTTGGTAATGAAAGCGCATAGTCAGTGTTTGGGGACCGAACTATGAACATGACTCAACAAAATATCCAGCTGTGCTGCTGGGGTACGATTAGGGTGACCAACTGCCCTGGTATGCCCGGGACTCAGGGGCCTCCCTGGATGTGGGACTTTCTGTGCTAACACCAAGGAAGTCCAGGGCAGCCCGGGATGAGTTGGTCCCGTGGGTACAACGCCCATGCAGCACTGGCTTAGAACCAGCTTGAAATAATATTATTAACAGAGACTAACATTTATTGAGTGATAACTCTGTACCAGGCCCTCTCAAGCACTCTGTGTAATATGTAATATTATGCAAATATTTTGTTTTCATAAGAAATCTATGAGGAAGGGACTATTGTCATTCCCATTCTACGAATGAGAAAACAGGGGTGCAAACTACTTAAGTAACTGACCCAAGGACATACAGTCGGAAGAAGCAGAGTCTGGACCCAAGTCAGGCAGTCTGGTTCTCAATCCCAAGGACTCACCACTGCCTCCCTCGGATCCCTCTGAAGACGAGGGGCCGTGAGCTGAGGCCCGTTCTGCCCAGGCAGGTGAACCACCACACCTGTTCAATCTGTTGCCTCGCTGATTTGCATGAGAACTTTCACTTTATAACTGGGGGAGGTGGAAGGAATTTGTGAGCAGGAACGTTTTATCCATGATCTTAGAGGTTCTCAACTGGAGGAAATTTTGCCCCCCGGGGACATTTGGCAATGACTGGAGACATTTTGGGTGGTGGGGAGGTGCTTCTGGCATCCAGTGAGTAGAAGTCGGGGATGATGCTCAACATCCTACAGTGCACAGAACAGCCCCCACCACAAAGAATGGTCCAGCCCCAGGTATCCACAGTGCCGACGCCGAGATGCCCTGCTTCATCTGGTGAAGGAGTCATGACCACCATTTAACAAAGTACGAACCTGAACCACAGGGAGGCAAGGGTCTTAAGGGTCAAGGAACCTGTAAGCGCCAGAGGAGGGACAAGAATCTGGGTGTGACATCAAAGCCCATGCTCTTAGCCACCCAATCTTGGGTGCCATCACATCCTATCTATGGGAAGAAGACACATCTGTTTCTGCCTGTTCTGACTCACAGCTTCCTGCCTAGGGCTGGGCATTTAGCATCTAGTATTTGTCCATCAGTAGTTTGATAATTTAGTAACAGCCAGAAATGGACTTTAAGTTATATTTTTATTCCTATTCTTTTCCTTCTCCAGTCCTACCAGCTGTCTAACTACATGTCCAGGCCAGTTCATCTCTTATGGTTTGAATTTTACCTCCTCCTCTTGCTAGTTGTGAGGACCTGAACTGAGCTTCTCTAAGCCTCATCTTCCTCATCTGCAAAAGGCAGATATGACCCCTCACAGGCTCGTGGTGAGGATGAAATGAGATCATGCGTGAGCCCCGTTTCTGGCACAACGTTGAATACACAATCACACATCAGCTCTCATTACTCCAATCTCTAATCCTCCAGCCGAAAAACTGGTCCAGATAATAGGTGACAAGGAAGTTATCCCCATACATCAGTGACATTTTTAAGACTATTACTTTTTTCATCTTTTTTGTTTTGTATTTTTAGCTTTGTTGATTCTGGCACACAGTAAGAAATGTAACTTATATGATGATCCAGGACACATACACACACACACACACATAAACACACAACCCTAAAACAAAAATTTTACATAACATACTCACCATTACTAAATGTGACTCATTCTATTTTCTATTTCATTTTAAAAAAATGCTGGCTGCAACACATTAAATTTACCCACAGTTTAATAAACACTACATATCGTATGATTCCGTGTTTATGAAATTATAGAAAAGACAAAACTATAGGGTAAGAAAGCAGGGCCAAAGGTAGGGGTAGGGGTATTGACTGCAAAGGGGAAGGAGGGAAATTCAGGGGTGATGGAATGTTCTAAATCTTGATTGTGGTGATTGTTATATGACAGCGTACATTTGTCAAAATTTATCAAACTGTCCAAATAAAAAAGGGAGGATAGGGGCCGGCCCCATGGCGTAGTGGTTAAGTTCAGCACATTCTGCTTCGGTGGCCTGGGTTCAGGGGTTCAGATCCCAGGCATAGATCTACACCACTCATCACCCACACTGTGGCAGTGACCCATATATAAAAATGTAGAGGAAGACTGGCACAGATGTTAGCTCAGGACTAATCTTCCTCAAGCAAAAAACAAGGAAGATTGGCAACAGACGTTAGCTCAGGGCTGCTCTTACTCAGCAAAAAAAAAAAAAAAAAAAAAGGAAGATAGATGTACTAGAATTCCATGAAGCTGATTGTTTAAAAGAAGAGTATTATTTGGTTAGTAAAATGCCAGTGTTTTATTCTATCTGATTTGGAATTTCCTAGCATTCACATTACATATTTTAGGAATATTCATATTAACCATCTAAGAAGCCCAGAGAAATGCACTGTTATTGCCATCAAAACTGATACCAGGGCTTTGTCACTTCAGTGATCGCAACCACAGTCTGAGTTTGGAATCGTTTCAACAGTTTCAGAGATGAGGAAACTGTACTGGTTGTTGGTGTAGAAAAAATCCACACATTTAGTGTTGGAAGTCTTGTGAGTGAAAATAACGCAGACAGTCTGATTCCATTGCCCATAGTCCAACCCTCAGGGGCATGACCTCCCGTGCTGAGGGAAGTCTGTTATTTTCTCCTTCCCTCTCTGACTCATTTGGCTTCAACGACTATTAGTCATTGATTAAGTGTTGGATCCAATCTGCTGCTGCCACTTGAAGAAATATATCTTACATGTTTTGACAGATGTTAGATGTTACATATCAAATACTACAGCACCAAAGCAATATCACATCAGTTTGGTTTTCTATAAGAAAGCTGATGAATAACAAAAAAAATTTTTTTCAACTAATTTAAGGGACTTTCATGCAAAGACCAAGGTCACAGCATTTTCAGACTTTCCAGGTAACTGTGGTCAAGTTTCATCACATCTGGTCAGTTCATTAATAACATCTGGTCAAAAGTATTTACTGAACTGTCAGGTCGATGATAAAATTTCCCAAGCCATCACTGCTAAAGAAGATGCATTAAGGGATCAGAGCTTTAAAGTCTCAGAGTGGTTCAGGGGGGAAACAAGGAGCAAAAATATTAAATGATTAAAGAGCAAAATTAATGGAAGAAAGATCCTCTTGTCCTGCCCTGAGAATCACACACCTAGGAGGTGCCACCTCCTTACGCATTTCACTACTTTGTCTCTTTCCCCACTTGTAAGTTGATATTAGTAATAGCTAATAACTAATGACATCAGTGGCAACCCAGTTTAATTTGGGGGTTTAAATGGAAGGCCCACTGCTGATGTTAGCCCACAGACCTTTTTTCTATCCTTTGACCTAAGGCATTAACTAGCACAGATTCTTTTTACATTAATTTAGTTTCCAATATTTAAAAACAGAAATTTCACTAATCCAGAGTTCCAACTTTTAATTAACCAAAGACACAAAAACAAAAACCCTGAAGATTTAGCAACTCCTGGACCTATGTTTCTGTGTGGCAACAATTGGCTGGAATTCAGTAAAGCTGCACCATCAGACAGACATCTGGGTCTCCGTGGTCTCCACCACTCCCCAAACGTGGTCCAACCTCTCTCGTTGATGTTACCTGTCCGGCCCCCACAGGCATTTGAATTTGATGCCCAATTTAAATATGAGAGCATGACTAATTTTCGTAGAAAAAAACTAATGCTGCCTCTTATTGCTGACAGACTGCTCAATTCTTAGATGGTTTGCCTTAATAGTAGATGGAGCAGAGTTGACATAATGGAAAGCTCAATTGTTATTCTCATTGGAACACTCTGGAAAAGCAGCCAACATTGTCCCATTGGCCAGCTAGGCACATCAAGGCCAAGTAGGCAATGATCCCTCAGTGTGATGGAAACAGTGCCTGTTTTGGAATTCTGACTGGCTCAGTTCAAGGCCATTCCTACTTACTAGCTGTGAGAATTTGAGTAATTATTTCCCCCTCTGCATCTCAGTTTCTTCTTCTTAAAATAAAGGTAATACCCAGTCACGTGTAGGTGAGGGTCAAACAAGATAATTCATTAAAAATCTCTGGAACATAGTAATTTCTCAGTAAGTATTAATTCTCTTCGTCTCTCTCTTCTACAAGGTGGAAGTTGTGGGTGTCTTTACTTGTAAAGCCAGGAGTAGCTTTCATTTTATACACACTCTTTCATTTTAGTCTTCATGCCATCTTGGAGGAGAGCCCCTTGATTTGGGAGCAACTCTAAAAGCACCTCACATTTGAATTGTTCTTAAAATTTCCAAAGAATTTTCATACCTCTGACTTCATTTGGGCTTAACCAAATGGCTAGAAGAATTGTTGCTGTTAGTTTGTAGATGAAGACAGAGTCTACTCTGCATTCCAGCCATCTCCGGAACTTTTCCAGTTCTTACTCTCTCGTTTACAGTAGCCTACAAAGCATTTTTTTAAATAATTTTTTTTTAATTTTTATCCCTACTTCAAGAATCAGGGCATAGAGAGGTTAGGTGACTTGTGCAGAGTAACTGAGCTATACAACAACCGAGAGAGGATTCCCAGGTCAAAATCCTTTCCTCCTACCCATCAGTTCCTAAAGTGGGTTCCTTGGAACCCCAATTCTGAAAGATGTTCCAGTGAAAAGAGTTCTCCTAAATTTCAGAAACTACTGCGGTATCTACAATTTACTATACAATAGTAACGACAGCAAAGAGCGTGATATGCAAGTATGTTCGTTTTAATCTACACATTTAATACTTGCAATTCTCTAATTGGAAATCTACATTCCCGGAGTTGTGAGTTAACATCTAAAAAAAGAAAAGCAAAACACTTATCAAATTTCCTCCCTCCAGAAGTGGGTTCTGCTATCTTTATATCTGGTCAACAGCAGAAGCTTTGCTAATTGGCATAATGAATATTAGAAATGGTTTTCCTTGGTGAATAAAGGGGTGTCCAAGAGTATATGGAAAAGCTAGAAACACTGTAGGCATTCCCATCCCTTTCAGGATTAGGGAGTAAGACTCCTGTGGCCCCAAGAACCTTCACCTGGCAAAATGGGACCCTCACGGGCTTGGGATCCCCAACTGGACCTCTTGTCAGTTGCTAGCTGGGAGGCGCCCCCACCTCCCAGCAGAACCTGAGCTCAATCTTGCTGCTAAAATATTGTCCCATCCGCCTCAAGGAAATCTTTCCCACACAACACAGTCGGAACACCTGCAGGTATAGGCAGCTCACGACTCGGGCCACATCCCTGTTTTTGTAGCTGCTGGCTAACGTTGATAGCAAGTATCTGGAAATTGGGTGCAACTGCATTGAAAACCACCACGGCCACGTCTGAGGGTGAGGAGACCTACTCTCACCTACTGTTAATCATTGGAAGCTACTGATTCAAGAACCACCACCAGCAGCCAAACTGGCTTAAGTCAGGTTGCAATAAAAACTTCACCATCCTGGGGCCGGCCCAGTGGCGCAGCAGTTTACTTTGCGCTTGGCAGCCCGGGGTTCGCCGATTCAGATCCCGGGTGCCTGCTGACGCACCGCTTGTCAGCCATGCTGTGACGGCGTCCCATATAAAGTAGAGGAAGATGGGCACGGATGTTAGCTCAGGGCCAGTCTTCCGCAGCAAAAAGAGGAGGATTAGCATTGGATGTTAGCTCAGGGCTGGTCTTCCTCACACACACAAAAAAACCTTCAGTATTCTATAGGTCGCTCTGGGCCATTATACTGCACGTACTAAATGTAAGGCTCCCAGAAGTCTGCAAAGAAACTGGTTTGACTCAACATTTACCAAAAATTCACTTAAGGACAAAACTTTATTTTTTCCAGGCAGCTGAATTGGCATCTCATGGGATGCACTTGGGGGAATCCAGGTCTAGCCAGTCTGACCCCTTCACTATTAACTGACACTTCCTCCAGGCAATGAGAGGACCAGAATTAGACCCTGGGCTTTCAGGCCTTCAGAGCTGAGTTCTTCCTATTGTTCTTGCTCTTTTCTTCCTTCTCCAAGTAAACCACAGGATCATCAGAAAGCGTATTGAAGCCTGCCTCTCTGGGACTGCACTGTGATCTTTATCTTCAAAGCCATCCAGCTAGGCCTCTGGCTCAAAATTTGCATGACAGCTAAAGGAAAGGAAATTTGGGAGCTGGCTTGCTTTGATAACCAAACGCTTCTCTTTCTTTCTTTGTTCTGAAGGTTCGAATTTAAAAGGAATTCAGTGATGAGGAAAATAAGTCTATAGTACTTAGCTCTGTGCAGCCACTGTGACTGGCTTGGGGCATTTGCTTAAAAATGGGAACTGTGGGGCTTGTCTTCTATAGGGGCCAATTATTAAATGACTGGACTGGAAGGTTTAAAAGGTGAGCAACCGTCCTGGGTGGGAGCCACATGTGGAAGCAGGAGAGAGGCAGAAAAAGTCAACTAAAACATCATCCTCAGCCCCATGCAGCTTGCTTTCTCTTTAAGGAGCTCCTTCTGCACCAGATCGGCCACGGAATTGGGAGACTCAGTGTAAAATTAAAATGCGGGGCTCTGTGTTCAAAGAGTAGGAAAGAAGAGCTGTTCAAGAACTAAAATGTAAAGTATTTTCCTTTCTTCCTTCCTCTCTCTCTTTCTCAACTTGTCTTACGTTTCTTATTTGCTATTAATGTCATTGTAAGTAAGGAAAAATTAAAATTTTTACGTATTAGCATGAATTTTACTGGTTGTCTTTATATTGTGCAATGGCCATTTTAAATGTTAATATAGTACGGGGACCAGAATTAGCCACTTCAAAGTGTCTGTTTTCTCTGAAGGAGGTTTTGACCATCCCCCCAACTGTCTAAAGGGATTTGGGATGGAAAGCCTGTCCCTGGGATGGGCTATCACCTTGGAGAACTCTGGGTATCAACAGACTGGGAGGGTCTTTGCTGAGCCCATTATCAAAGTTCTGTTTACCAGACATTTACATTTGTAAGGGAAATCCCCATTTGTAAAGGTATCTCCTCCATACTGGGAAGAGGGGCGGATGACCTCATCTCTAGAAACTTGTAATGTGGAAGGCGAGGCCTTAAATCTGCATAATAACCTTACTGTACTTTTCTATTAATCTCCCATAACTGACCCAACTCCCAATATCCTCGTCTGTCTACTTAAGAGGAGAACCTCTGCCATTTTGTTGACAGATACTCAGTTTCCCAGGGTCTCTCCCATGTATACATGTTATACAGCTTTGTTTGATTTTCTCCTGCTATTCGGCCTCATGTCAATTTAATTTGTAGCCCAGCCAGAAAGGACCCAGAGTGGGTAGAGAATGCTCTTTCTCCCCTTCACTAGGAACATTAATTCACATGCTGAATCACCAAAATTACACAACTCGTAGTTCATACATGCATATGTATTTTGTTCTTGCCAGAACAGGAGAAACGCTGCACAAAACAACAGCTGTTTTTATTTCACATCTTGATTTGCAAACATTCTACCAGCACTCTCTAGCTTGGGCTTACTGATGAGTAAAGAAGGATGGAAAGAAAAAGGAATTATGGGTTGTCCCATCTTTCCTTTTCCTTCTATGTCACACTGGAAAGTAACGTCAGTAAGGAAGGATACGATGGGCTTCCTTGGTTTTTCGTGCTCTTAGAACGCCATTGCCTTCTTTCTGCATTTGAAGCAAGTTCTGGTTCAGAGAGAGAAGCCCTTGGGGCTGCCAAGGCCCTGCTTACTCAGTGGTGGATGTGACACACTGCCTTTGGGTCTCACTCCTCTTGGGTCCTCCGGGATTTTGTGTTCATGGGGCATCATGAATGCTACATGCAAACAAGCCAGCAAGGAACGTCGAGTGGACACGCGCCCTGCAGGTGCCTCGTCTGCCCACAGGCATGCTCCCTTGTCCCATCAAACTTGGCTTACAAACACAAGTTCAAAGGCAGAAGTATTAAGAATTTCAAGATGGCGATAGCAGAGCATTAAACCAAGTGTAGGTAGGGCCTTGTGAGCATGGAGCCCTGTGTGACGGCACAGGTCACACCCAGGAAACCAGCCGTGCCGTGTGTACTAGACACAAGGCTGGGGCTTAAACCCGAGCCCACATCTGGGGGCTGATGCAAGACAGGAGAGCACAACCTGAGCAGAGGGTCTCACACACACTCTGTTCACGGTGCTGTCAGCACCTCAGTCATTTTTTCATAGCACCCTCAGGCCAAAAGAATTACTTAGCAGTTCCACTTATTAAGTTGTTGGTCCAAACCATTTAGTAAGTATTTATGTCCTAAGGTATTAGGAGCCATTAAATACACCTAAATCAAAAGAAAAAAATTATTTTATTTTATTCTTAAGTAGCCACAACAATTACTTGCTAAGGGGATGTATACGCTAAGGGGATGTCTGTTGCGCACTGAAGCTCCTCAGACTGGACACCCACCACCACCCTCATTTCTTGGTCCACACTCATTTTCACACAGTGCTTTTGCTTTTTACTGGAGCAACTGTCAAAAACCCAGCTTCACAAACATGATACCATAGAAATGAATTTCGCGTGATCTAATGCTGAAATTGAACAGCCTCTAGCCACTAGTTCCCAAGGGTCCAATAGATGTTGAGTATCCTTGTTTCCTACAAAAATTTAATATATCCCACAGCATCTCTATGAGTTCACTATGGCACCCTGGGGTACTTTGGCACACAGTTTGGGAACCACAAGTGTAGAAGTTGAGCACGTGGGCTTAGGAGTCACCATCCTCACAGGTATGATATAAGGATTATGCTCAGCACACGCAGCAGTTCCAGAAGTTAGGGCTCCCTCGCACTTAATCTCTCTATACTACTCATCTGAGATAGAAGCCATATTGCCTAATACCATGACTTAATGACGCAGTCATTGCTGTCTCACTTTCCACGTCTTTAGTTATGAAATGAATATTTATTGAGCAGCCACTAAGTTAACCAGGTATTTTGTTTGGTGCTGGGGGTTCAAAGCCTAGCCAAATAGATATAGTACCTGCCCTTAGGGAGCTTGAGAAGCACAGAGAAGGCAGACAATCCAATAACCACATGAAAATGTCATTATAAACAGTAATTAGGGCCACGTGTGAGCCATTCCAAGTACTTTAAAAGCTTATGACTGGTAGTTTCATCTGGTCTGGGCGTCTCAGGAAGGAACTCTGAGAGCCTAGTTTAAGTCAAAGTCTGGAGGGAGTGTCAGTTTTGCAAGCGTGAAGGAAGATAAGATTTTTCTAGGCAAAAGGAACAGCAGAAACAATGATGTCTGCAGTGAGAGGGAGCAGGCCCTGCTCGGGGAGGGCTGAGTATTCCCTTCCTGGAGAACGTTAATTCACAGGTAATGCTGCTGATGAGAGATGCCCGCAGTAGCAGGGAGCCCAGAAGATCAGCTGGTCCTTGAGGGCAGGGATCATATAAGACAAGGACTAGGCAAACCTTTTGGGCAGAGGGTATATGGCCCTGGTCACTTAACTCTGCAGTTGTCGCACAAAAGCAGCCATAGATAATATGTAAACAAATGCACGTGGCTGTGTTCCAATAAAACTTTATTTACAAAAGCAGGGAGTAGGCCGGCATTGGCCAGAGTTTGCAGACCCTTGCTCTAGAGTACTTCCACGTATGCCTCATTGGTTGGGCCTAGAGAGGGCAACTACCTACTGAAAAGACAAATAATTAAAGTGAGTCCTTGGCCTCTTGGGGTTTCCAGTGTAAACAAGCAAATAAACACAACATGTAAACACACCACAGAGACACCAAGAGGAGAGTCATGCTCTATCAAAACTCGGAGCAAAAACACTAATCCTTACCCATCTCCAACATCTTTAAATCCATCCAAGCAACCTCTGCTTCTTGGCAGAGGAGAGGAATGTATTAATACCAAAGGCCAAAGATAATCAAGTTGCTATTACTATAAGGACAGGAAAACTCGGGGAAGGAGCGAGGGCTGGAGACCGGTTGGCTGGTGGCTCAGTGCCGATTCATCAACAACAGCAACTGGACAGGCCTTCCTTCCTCACCCTGCACGTCTTTCACAGTCTGGGCTTTGCTTTCACAAGCAGCTCCTGGCTGGCTTTTTCCCATTAAAAAGAGGAGTGTGGGAAGCGCCTTGCACTTTGGGCGGCTCAGAGAAACAAAGAAGGTCAAACTGAGTCTCCTTATTAGTTGTTACAACAACAAAGAAACTATTGCAGAGGCCCTGAAAATGCCACTTGGAGCCCACTTTCGGAGCTGCCATCACAACAGATCTCCCCTTCCTGTGTGTAACCCACGTGCGGAATCGCATCTGTGCCTGTGTGCCCGAATTCCCACATCTCCCAGCATCCCAGGTCCTCCTGCAGACTTCCCGAAGGTGTCTTGGTTAAGAACGCCCTGCTGATTGCCTCCAGGTGTCAAATCTCACCTGATGGGAACTCACTCCATTTCTATCTCCTCAAGGTTTCTTCAAATGGGATTTTATAGCACCTGCATTGGACTTACCCAGAGACACTGATGGAAAAGGTAGATTTACGGGCTCCACCCCACACCTACTGAAGGAACAGCTTTTGCCAACATTTGACAGCTGCAAGCTCAGAGAACGGAAGGTGGGCGGTGGCATCTCACTGAGCACAGATATAGGCAAATGATTATCACCTGGTCGTGCCTTGGCTGACTCAAACCACCACAGATTGAGAAAATAGGCTCGCTTTGAAATCAGTCAACTGTTGACTTGCATCAGAAGATGGGCAGCCTCACCTCCAACATTTAGCCAAAAGAACTTAAAACCTCAAAATGAATGGAAAGTATCGAGTTTGCTGTCTTAATGGAAATCTGAAAATGGATGTATTTTTTCTGAGACTAAAGGGAAGAAGATTTTGTTAATAGCTGGTAGAGTATGTCCCCTCTCAAAAGTCAAGATTGTCCCAAAAAGAAATCATAAAATGTCTCTTTAAGTAAATTCATGTTCTCTTTAGGTTTTTCTGTTTCCTGAGCAATTGGCTTAAACACTGCGAGCCCATGGATCAGGCATTGTGAAGGCAGGTTTATTCTTGCTTTACTCACACTGTATTTCCAGCAACTACCACGCAGCCTGGCGTAGCCAGAGATGAGACTGAATCAACACTTGGTAAATGAATGAATGAAATTTCCCAAGCAGTCTCACTAAGAAACCATTCTAATAACTACTGCATAGTCTGCCTTAAACTGGGTAAAAGGCCTTTTTAGCACTGGCTGAGCGTGCAAACGGGAGTATGCAATTTACTCCCTATTGCCCCCCCACCTCCCGCCCCCAAAATGTCGCTTTTCTCAATATATAATTAAAACAGAAACAACTACGTCTAAAAGAATTCTGTAGTTTAATCTCCAGATTTCAGTTTATTTGCAATGTTGGCACAGTACTTTAGAATTTAGTTTGAATTTACAAATCCCCCACAGCTTTGACAATTCTTCCTTTCTCACATTTGTAGGTTCACCTCTTGGATTAGGGATTAGAAAAAGAAAAATCAAAATCATTTCAAATCACTATTCCCCTTATTTAAGGCCAGAGATTAGTGTTTAAATTTCCCATGGTTTCTACCAAAACCCTGAAACTAATAAAAGATAGTGTTTGAGGTTCTTATGATCTAGATCAGGGGTTGGCAACTACAGTATGGGCGAATCCAGCCTGCCACTTGTTTTTGTAAATAAAGTTTTATTGGCACACAGCTATGCCTATCCGTTTATGTGTTGTCTGTGGCTGTTTTTGCAATACAATAGCAAGAGACCATAGGACGCCAAAGCCTAAAATATTCCTATTCCGGCCCTTTAGAGTGTTAGAGTCACACAGCAGGTTCAGGAATCAGATTGCCTGGGTTCAGCTGTGTCTACCATTTAGTAGCTGTTAAAGTAATGAAACAAGGAGGCCATTGGACTGGGCTGACGCTAACGCCTTGGTAGCCTACGTAAGCAAACCAAAACCTAAGACAGCGTCAATGCACTCGAATTCAAGAAAATGAAAGTGAAGAACAATCCATCACAAACAGCTAATGAAGCTTTCCCAGGTAAGGCGACCACAAATAATTTCCTTGCTTTGCTTCTGCATCTTTTCTATATAAAAATCTCTCCCCTTGCTCCAGTTGGTGGAGCACTCCTAACCACCTTTGTTTGGGCTGCTTGACTTGAATCGATGGATGCTCAAATAAATTCTTGAAAATTTTAATGTGTCTCAGTTCACCCTTTAACAGAGCTAAGAGATCTTGGGCATATTATTTAGATTATTTAGACTCCTTAAGGCTCAGTTTCCCCATCTGTAAAATGGGAACAATAATTATACTTACCTCATGAAGCTTGTTGTGGAGATTAAACAAGGTAATGCAAGTAAAACACTTAAATAGTGCTCAACAATAAATAAAAGCTGTTAGGATAACCTAATAGAACTCGAACTCTTTTTTGTCAATATGTTTCTTTTTTTAAAAGTCCTAAAAGACGTTCTGACTTGTAGTCAACTACATTCAGCAACATTTCTTTACACACTCATAGCTTTAGACTTGCTTCAGCAATTTCAACTTCATTAAAATTACAATTATTTCTTTAATTCCATTTCCTTTATCTGCTTCTTCAATTTAATCCCCCACGTTGGCTGCGAAGGCCTTGGGAATCAGGGAGAACCTCTTATGGGACAGTTCCAGAAGAGAAAGAAAATAAAATGAGCCAGACACAGGAAAATGAACAGTGAGAGAATTATCAAATGTGTGTGGTGAACCAAATTTTTAAAAGACAAATATGAATACACCTGGGAGAAGTAGGATGTTCTAAAATGATGTGAAAAGAACACAAGAGCATTCCAGCGAAGCCATTAGCACCAAGTCATTTGTATATCCTTAATCTACTAATTAATTCTTAGCTGAATTTAACCCTCCTCCCCCCAATATTTCTCCACCCCTGAGAAAATACACATCCTAACTAAACAGTGCCCTTGGAAATCCCAACTAACTTAGATCCCAGTGGGATTTTAGCTAGACAAACTTGGATTTCAGCAGGGCCTTTGGGGTTTAATTCGTCAATCTCCATTTTGGGAAATTATCCACTTTGTGGAAAGAGCACAAACGAAAATGAACCTTATTATGGCCCTTTCTTGGGGCTTAACACAATTTATTTTTTTCCTAGAAAATATAGGATAGTATTTTCTGGTGAAAATCATCATTTTGGAAGGGCCTAGCAGAGTGCATAACACTGAAGAAGCACACCATCGATGTGAATTTGCCTCCCCTTCTAGAAAGAATTCTGTCCCAAAGACAGGAATTTATTCATCTATCCATTCGTTCAACACATATATTTCAAGCATGAGCTATGTGTCAGGCACAGTTCTAGGGCCTGGGAAATAGGACTGCCACGTTTAGGAAAGAAAAGTACAGAGCATCCAGTTAAACTTGAATCTAAGATATACAATGAACACTTTTAAGTATAATTATGTCCCATGCAATACACTGATACTAAAAAACAATTCATTGCGTATCTGAAATCAAATTTAATTGGATGTCCTATATTTTATCTGGCAACGCTACTGGAAATAGAGTAGTGACCAAGACAGATGCCATCCCTGCTCTCTCATACAGCTTTACAGCAGCCTTAGCCTCAGGAGTCCGCAAGATTCAATTCTCATCCGGCAGTTCCCCAGTGGGAAAGCCAGGGGAACAGAGTGACTGTCTTTTAAGAGGCACATCCCCACTGGGGGTCCATTTAGCAGATGTCACTCTGTATTATAGTTGCAACTTTATTTCCTTGTTGTACTCTCTGAACTTAAGGTCCTTGGTGACAGGGCCTGTGTCTTTTTAGCTCTATAACCCTAGACTCTACCTAGCACAATGCCTGGAACTAGTAAATACTCAGTACAGAGCAGCTTAATGAACGAGTGAGCAAATGCGTAAATGGCTGGATTTCTATCAGACTCAATGCCAAACCATGCTCACGGCCCATAAGGAAAATATTCACACACCTTCAGAAATATCGAAGATATCGAGAAAACCATATTGCCAGAATCCAATGACCATATTGGTGAAGAATGATCTTTTATTTTAAAATGTTTTATGAAGGTACTCCAGACAAAATAAAGGCTTTAAAAAAAGAAAGTGGGGGGATCATGTAAGAGAAATGATAACCCTGTAAAGAATACTAAAGGGGCTTTTAAAAAGTTATTTCTTAACATAATAGGTAAGAATGAGTCAACACACTGATTTAACTAACTGGTAATATAATAAAATATGATTTCCAATAGTTAACCAGAACTGTAATATTAATAACTGAGGAATACGGTATAAACAAATAACAAATAATTAAGAGCCATTTTATTGTCAGTACCGACTGTCATACAATTGAAACACTCAGAAGGAAAAATCACAAGAATCCACAAAAGAATAGATTCAGAGAAGCGCAAGGACTTGGTATCTACAATAGAAAATCATTTTGTGGCATTGACTCCTTTCTGTCCAGCTGTAAAAGAGGGAACAAAAAGTTGATATCTATAGAGTATGTTTCAACCACACTACGATTTTTTAAAAAGAAAGGCAAAAAAGGAAAAGACAAATATTGTATTGCAGAGTTTCCCAATGACCACACAATTAGCCAGGACTTGAAGCTTCTTTTCTTCGTCACCTCTCTCGCCGCCATCGTGTGACCTCCTGGGTGGATCTGGGGCTGACACATCACAAGCGTGTCACACAACCATTCTTGGCAGTTACTGTCAGTGCTCAGATCGGTAGGCGGGAAATGTCTCTGTTCGGTGAAGCTTCAGAGGGCTGGTGACATCTTTTCCAAAAAGAATTTTAAAACGGTGGTTATATTCCAAGAAAGCCCACAATCAAATTAGCTAGCAACAAGTTTCTATATAACAGAAATAAGTAATATATGACACAGGATTTTTTCCAGAGGCCACTGACAGTGATATGCAAATAAGAGTCATGAGAGATTGCATGATTAACAGACCATTTGCATGTGGCCCTTGCATTGGGCTATGACAGAACCACTAGCAGTTATGTTCCTCCTTAACTGTTCATCTTCATCAACTCCTATACCCGGGTATTTAGGGGAAATGAGATGGAAATCACGGGACTGTGGAAAGTTTTGGCTAGGACCCTCTTTGGAAACCTGACCATAAGACAATACCACACCTATAACTAGGAAATCTTGCTATAAAGGAGGGCTTCTTAAAATCCAGCTAGCCTTTCTTATTTCAGGTTTAGGTGCCAAATCAAGAAAAGTGAAGAAGTCAGGAAGGCAACGTACAGGCCACCGTTAGCACCCTCTGTGACATAAGACAGGAGTTGGCAAACTCTCTATAAGGGCCAGATACTAAATATTTTAGATTTCACAATAACCACAGTTCATACGGAATGAATGGGCATGGATGTCCAATAAAACTTTGTCAACAAAAACAGACAGCAGGCTGGATACAGCCAGCAGGCCCTAGTTTGCCAATCTCTGCAGACAGATCACTGGGTTTTATGAAAGTAAGGTTTTACTGCCCTCTGCTGGCTGAGGATTACCACAGGCAAAGAAATTTACACTGTAGACTGAATAGCTCTCAGAAGTGACAGAACAAGAGCGGCACAATTGAACACAGACAGCATTCCCGTAACCAAACGTGCAGATCCAGCCAGCATAATACACAGGGAGACAGAACTGCAGCCAAGTGGAGCATGCACGCCCCGCCAAAAGTCATTCAAAACATTGCTGTTTTTAAACGCTGAACCAAGCAAAAAAAGGTTTATGGTGGCACATGGCCCATAAGCCTGAGGTTTATACTGCATCACATCGTCACAAAGAACCCTGACCTCCATCAGACCTCCGTGGAGCCCCTTTGTGACACAAGAAATCATGGATTCGGATATTTGCAAGCCTCATATCTGAACCATAAGAAAATAATATATCTAGTCATACAGTCACTGGTACACAACAGTGGTGATTATTATTAAAGTTTGAATATTAAAATATCCCAAATCACCAGAAACCATTTCTTCCAGCCTCCTAGCCATTTTGAACATGAATTCTATTCTCTTTCCAACACACACATACACACACACATGCTGTAACATAGAGAAATAAA
This sequence comes from Tapirus indicus, assembly GCA_031878705.1. NCBI lineage: Eukaryota > Metazoa > Chordata > Mammalia > Perissodactyla > Tapiridae > Tapirus > Tapirus indicus. Next base: position 49,878,295 of record CM062929.1, read on the forward strand.
ATTATGTGTTTGAGTAAAAATCCAGGTATATTTTATTACAGTTTGATAAAAGTTCCCATAGGCAGCAGACAGTGGACAAACAGTATCAATGCAAAATCCAAACGTTCAGTCCAATGCAAGCCCTTCCTGAACCTTCAACTGTAGCTCCTTAGACTCAGAGTTTTCAAGAATAGTGACTGATAGCATTCACTTGGGGTCAAGTCAAAATGAAAACACCAGCAGCTTCTATCATGTTGGCTAACTGAGGCTTTCCAGCTTGGTTTGAGTGCTGTTTTAGCTTCAAGTCAGGAAATGGACTGCAATATTTTCTTACATGTTTGCAGTTCGCACACAGGTCACAAGCTGCTACTGGCCCGTAGGCCCCATCTGGGCCCAGGCCTGTTCTCTGGCCTGCACAGGTCTTAACACACTGGGAACTGCTGGTCAATATTTAAATAACTGCAGCCTCTCCATAAAGGGGTGGATTTCCCTGTTCTTTTGTAAAACTGGAAGATAACTCTGGCCCTATATTCTGCCACAGCATGACCGGCTAGAAGTGGCTGCAGACGGCTCTCTTCAAATGAGGGCAGCACACTCCCTGTGCTTCACCGGGAGCCCCGCCACACCCAACTAGCCTGTTTCACTCTGGCCCGTGTCGACATATGAGTTTGAGACTGTGGTTTATTTGTCATTTTTTCACATTTGCTCAGACCCTAATCAATTACTTCTCTCGTAACTGCTGCATATACAATGTATGTGACTGTGTTAGAATTAATATTGAAAAATCAATGTTAACGTCTCAGAAACAGCCATTTGCTGCAAGAAACTATCATCCTTACGATAAACATGTAAATTGCATGGGCTGGAACTGATCCTCTGGGGGAGCTATTTCCCACCCACGGTAGGAGCCTTTGAAACACCCATGGTGGCAGGATTTCCTCCCACAGGGAAGAACATCTGAGAAAAGAAACAAATAGCCCTGGACTAGGAGTCAGACCACTGGAGTTAACGCCAGTCCCTCCCCCCACTAGCCATATGATCTCGAGCAAACACTTGACCTCCAACGGTCTCAGTTCCTGCCTTCACTGAAATGGAGAAGACAGTTCTGCTCTTGCCAACTCAACTGTTACCAGGAGAGCCAGACAGCACCCGGCTATCTCCCAATGCCCCTTACGCACCAGCCACACTGCCTCCTTCCTGCTCTTCCAACGTCCCAGCTCATTTCTATCTCAGGGCCTTTGCACTTGCTGCTCTCTCTGCGGAGAATGCTTTCCCTGGCTCTCAGTATGGCTGCCAATTCTCCGAATTCAGGTCTTGGGATAAATGCCACAGCCTCCTGTGACCACCCCATCCTGTCCTTTTGTCATCATCCTCCCCAAACCAACTCTGCTTCACTGTTCTCTATTACAAGACACTTTCTTTTCAATGTGACAAGGACCAAATTTGAAATTAAATTCATTTGTTTAATTATTGACTGTGACTCTTCTTTGGACTATAAGCTCTAGGGCATAGAAACATGGCTGTCCAATAGCCCCAGTATATCTCCATCACCTAGCACAGTGCTTGGCATAAAGTAGATGCTCAATAAACATTTACTAAATAAATGAATGAATGAGTTGATGAATGAATGGAGAGATGAAAGCTTCAAATCCTTGCTAGATAGGTGATCTCTGACACATTAATAACCCTTCAAATTCTCCGTTTCTTAGCTGCAGATGGGAATAAAACACTCTCAAGTGGTTGTTTTGAGGACTAAATGAGATCATGTATGCTAAGTAGCTAGTGCAAAGCCTGGTACACAGTAGGTCCTCAAGGAATGGTAGCTTTTATAAAGGTACTCATCGAGCATGTCTTGTCTTCCTTGTAAGGAACACATCTGGCACTTCATAGTAGTATGTTAATGTTTATATAAAAAAGGAGAGAAAAGGTTTCATGTTCAAATAAATTTGCAGAGCTCTGGTTTAAACAAGATTAAACAGATTCTTTATGGCAGGACATCTCAGAGCCTTGAAAATATTGATTTGCATTCTGAATCTCTAAAAGGAGAATTTAACAGGTAGCATTTCCCCCAAACTTACTGGACCACGGTAATTTTGGGGGGAGGGTGATATCTACCAAGGTTAGCACTCCACAGGACATAATTTGGAGAACACGACTCTGTGGTTATTTTGTGCAATGCATTCCTAAAAGAATCCAGTGAATACAGTGTCCAACATGCACTCATTGAATGCTTCTCTTTCATAAATTTCTTCCATGGTTTTCACGATAAACCTCCCTCACATGTTGATTCTGTACATGCCTAACCATAGAAGAGAATTTCTAGACAAAAACCGGAAAATGGGCTGGGAAAAGCAGTGCAGGTGGACTAAATATGTCTTAGTGTGGTACGTGTGAGATCCAGCACCTTCCTCCTCGCCAGAAACAGTAATAATAAAATGATAATTCCAAAATCAAACAGCAGGTGGCTCTCTAGGACTAAATTTGAGGAGGAAATGAACCCTGTCTCAAACCAGTCGGAAAAATTCCTTCATAAGCGTCTGTATAATTTCCAAGATGAACCTCCAGATCTATCAGGAAAAGTCAGCCTGAAATACATCAAGGCAGGTGAATAGGCCAGAGGAATTACAACTCCCAGATATCAGGAAAACAAGAAATTATGTGCTGTGTAACCTCACGATGTGACACACACGGGGCCATAATGTTACCGTTTCCTGATTTCATTCTCTTTTTCGGGTCTGGTGGGAGGTAAGGAGATAGGCAGGCGGTATAGGTGGAACAATAGATGAACTTATTGTAGTTATCTGTCATGCAAATGACCATTTCTGATAAGCAAGATCCTTGTGGGTAGTCTGTAAACAATTTGTTTTAATCTATCAAATTTACTGGTAAATTGAGTCCCATACTACACACAGAGCACACATGGGTACCTCAAAGAACACTGGTGACTAAAAAGCAATCTACATGATAAAATAAATGTGGACAAATCTACATAGGACATGCAGGTGAGGAACATCTTAGTAAATATTGGTACAAATTAAGTATCAAAAGAAAACACACTTACATGAATTTCTACACAGGTAACAAAAGTATGTGAAAACAAATAAAATAACTGGTACAAAACATAAAGCAAAAAAATAATTTTGAAGCAATTACACCATTCTCACACATACAACCATTCCAAGATATTAGGATATTTCATTAACAGTTTGCAGCCAAAACAGGAAAAATATACGAATTCTAATGGATATTTTTGTTCAATGAAGATCATACTATGTAACAAAGAGCAAACAATAAAAGTTTTAATTATCTTCAAAACCTAGAACACAATCATCTTCAAAACCCTATAAATTAACAATCACAAAGCTTGATAATCCATCACCTCTGTGAGAATTCTGTGGCATTTGTTCTTGTTATCACTGGCATTTATTTGATTAGAAACTAAGTCATCACTCTCTTCAAATTACTGTTTTGTAAGTGCTATTACTGTGTTCATTTGAAAAATCTATACCAATAAACTTGAACCTAATTTTACAGTAATGCCTCATTACTTTTCCATATTGGATTATAGGAATAATAAATAATAAGCCTAAATATAAAGGGAATCAACCTAAATCTAATTCTGATGAGTTTTTGGTTTATGGCTTGCTATTTCTGATAAAAACAACAATAGAAACTTCTCAAAGAATATGAATTTCTTTGTGTTGCTCTGCTCCACTTCTAGAGATAACATTATCACCACTGTGATTCTGGAATTAGAGGGTTAGTCTTGGACGATCATCCCAGACCTGTCAGCTATGTATGGCCTTCAAACCATCATATGGGCTTTTTTTATGTAGATAAATTTGCAATTTTTGTTGCTGTTGAAAAAACTGTGTCTGTATGCTAGAAAACAGAGTTGTTTTCTTCATAGAAACCAGATGTAGATATTGTCAGCGGTAGTCATAGACACCCTGGGAGCATACAAACAGTAAGTTAACAGCATCTAAAACATCCTCTTTAAATTTAAGAAGATTTAAAAAAATATTATTATATAATCAGGGCCCTGATAAGACTCTTAGCCTTAAATCATTTCTGATGAAATCCTACTGATGTTGGTTAAGGATAGTTGGACTAGTTAAGTTAAGGATAGTAAGATGATTATGTTCTTTGCAGGATATTTTCCATGCCCAGACTGTCCTGAGGATTTTTAAGCTCTGGGATATTCACTAATAAGTCTGAAACAGCAGCACATCCTAAGTGTTCAGGATTCTTCGCTCTCAGTGCATCTGTGCAAACACGGTATTCTAGGGATCCAGTGATTCATCAGCTTGAATCCAAGCTGACTGTTCTCAAATTACCACCTGTATCTCTGGAATTAAGGCAATTCATCAATTTCCTCTCCATGAAGCCTACATCATTTGGTTCTCAACTTTCTTTTGCATTCCAGACACATGGAATCTAAAAAGATTCGATTTTAATCTTTTTTGTAAAGATTATTTTGGTATGTGTAGAAAGTCAAGTCACAAAGCAATTCAATAGCTTCGTGTGAATATACATTCATACGCATGCTTCTTTTAAACCTTCAATAGTTATTCATCTTATCATATATTAGAAGAATATAGGCAGTCGTTATAACAGTATAAAGGTAGTGAAATACATTTTTAAAAAACTAAATTTAAGTAGAAGAAACTGCATAAAATTAAATAATAGTATAAGTGGCATGTACATGACAAAAACTATGATGATATTATTTATCCATGCAGTTGCTCATTCAGTCACTCGTCAGACACTCAAGACATATTTTTTGAGCATCTACAATGTCCCTAAAGTCGTGAAGACTAGAATGTAAGCACCCTCAGTGCTCTCTGAATACCATACATTTGTTCAACAAATATTCACAGAATGGCTACTCCATGCCAGGCACTGGGGGATAGGATGATGAGGAGAAAAGAAGACTCTCCCGCCCTCCTTGGCATTATTGCTTCTTGGAAGAGCTGGGCATGAGTCAACCGGCCACACAATTAAATATGAAATGAAAACTGTCATAAGGGCTATAAAGGAGTGTCGTCATCCTCATCTTATAAGTACACACAATCAGAGATTCCACACCAGTTATTACAGAGTCTGAAGGGCACTGGAGGGGAGCCCTGGGATGACAGAGTTACCTAGGACATGGGAAAGCACAGCATTCCAGGGAAAAAGAACAGGAAAAGCTCTCTGTGGGGGAAATGACCAGCAGGAAGGGTTCAAAGGAAGGCTGAGTGACCAGTGTACAGACAGCAGGCATTTATGGCCGAGGCCATTGTTTTCTAGGGTCATTCATTTGTTCTTGCATTCATTTATTCAGCATATTTCTGCGTATGAACTAGGTGCAGTCTAGTGCATGCTCTTCAAAGTTCTGGGATCTTGCACCCCATCACCAAAAAGTTCTTCAGCAAGGATCCCCTACATAGGCCTATTTATTTATTTATCTTACACATGAACTAGATATTCTTATACACTATAAAACATAAAAAGGTGCATTTGAAACAATAGGAAGATGTTTAAATAGAATTTCTAATTGTTCCTGTTGTCGCCCCATGGACCATTCTGTGCCCTGCTTCAAAGAACACTTTTCTGGAAGATGGGCATCTTAGGATTTGCTCTGAGTAACAGCAGAACCAGAACCCAGGACTCCTTGCCTCAGTCTGTTCCTTTCCACTAGAGCAAGGTTCCTAAACTTAAGCATTCATGAGAATCACCTGCTGGGCTTGTTAACACACAGACGGCTGGGTCCCACCCTCAGGGTTCCTGATTCGTAGGTCTGCAGAGGGGCCTGGAAATCTGCATTTCTAGCAACTTCCCAAGGAATGCTGATGCTGTTTCTCATCAGTCCACTAGACTACTTCTCAAAGCGTGGACCACAGACCCTATGTAGGCGTTTGTGATTGCTCAAGCACATGCTACTCCTTAAGGTCTAGAATCTCTGGAGTTGAGGGCCCAGGAATCTGCATTTTAAACAGTTTCCACCAGGACACTGTGACAGAGTAAGTGTCCAGGGAGTGGGGCCTTCATGGGGGCCCGGGCCAGAGGAGGAAGGGGAGCAGGGGAAGCAGAGAGGCATGAAATAGCAATGAGCTGAGCTGAGCCCCCTGCCCAGGGCTGCCAGGCACTGGCCCACCCACCGCGTGCAGTCCGCCCACGCGCTCACCTTGCAGGCGGTACAGCTGCCCCGTGCTATGCTGCCGCGTGATGTGCTGCCAGTAGGCGCTGCGAGGCAGGGGCACCATGGTGCTCAGGGAAGCGGCCCGCTCACTCATCTTCATCTGGAGCTGTGTCAAAGGGAAGAAAGTTTTGTGTGAGCAACCCCAGGACTGAAAGAGATCTGATCGTGGCAACTAGAGAGCTGGGAGTCCTAGAACCATGGAGCTGGGGGGTCAGCAATTCAATGAGTATCGACCCCTGGTGGTGGACAGATTTGTTCTGGCTTCTTAGCAGCATACATTCTTCGCCCGGCTAGCAACAGTGCATTGACTTTCCTTTGGGGAACTTCCCTCCAACTCAGCTCAATCCATCTAGTCATGGTGGGGCTGACCTCACCACTGATTCTGGGGGTGGCCTGGTGACCCAAGCCAGGCCAATAAGATACAATCTCGGGGGACATTTATTAGAACTTTCGTGGAAGAGAGAATCAGTGGAGGTAAGCAAAGGGTTTTTGCCTGTTTTGTTCATCGCTCTCTCCCCAGAGTCTAGAATATTTCCTGGTGCATGGTAGATGCACAATAAATACTTGTTGAATTGAATGAATGAGCTTTCTTGTGGGGTTGCTGAGAGGACAGGAGATAGGACTGGAGCCTATCCTGGAACAAGAAAGGGAGAACATGCCAGTCACTGGACACAATTCAGACGAAGACAGCCAAGAAAAGGAGACTGAGAGATTTGACAAGCTCCATTGAGCCAGTCCACCCACCTGGACCCCGAGACTAGGCCTGGACTTCTCAGCCAATTCCTTCTTTTCAGTTTAAGCTGATTTGAGTTAGGTGTTCTATCACTAGCATCGGAAAAAAAACCCTTTCTGCTCATACAACTGCCTGATCCTTGTTCCAGATCCTGAGGGAGGAAAGGGGAAGTCATGGCTCATGGCCACAGGCAGCTCAGAGTGTCTGTCCCAAAAGACACAGTGTCAAGCCCCAGATCCTTGGGGAGTAGTCAATGACCTGTCCGACCTCATCAGGGGAACTGACCTTACAAGAGCACTTTCAGAGAAAAGATGGCCTGGTAGCACGGGCAGAAGTTGAATAAGAAAAGAGCTAAATGGGGACAATGCACACAAGAAGAGTGGGAGAGTGATCTGAGGCAGCCCTCCAGCCTCCCTCTCATCTGAGCCCCAGTCTAAACACAATCATGACATATATAGTTTATTATGCCATGACACAGAAAGGGACTATTGGCAAAGTTCGATTTCCTGGAATCGCTTGAATATCAAATAACCCACCTCAGTCTTATAAAAATGAGCTCAGAAATACACAGATTTGTACCGGATGTACATTGGGACATAGTTTGCAATCACGGAAAACTAGAGGCAATTTGAATCTCCATCACTCAGGACCTGGTTAACTGTACTTAGATGCAATGGGGTACTTGGCAATTGCAGACCAAAGGAAGGGAGATTCCCATCAACTAAAAAGGAAACACTCACATATCATATCATTAAGGAAACAGTGAACTGCAGACCACTATCTCTAGTGGAAATCCATTTTAATTGCACATATGAAAAACGGTGGCATTAAATACCTACCCATCTGGGTTATATGAGAGTTCAGTGAGATGACACCTGCTTAGCACTTGCCTAGCAAAAAATAGGTACAGGAAAAAATGGAGGGTATTATTATTATATTATTATAAATTGCAGTGCTCATTTAAAGATTTATTTTTAAAAGAAAACTCCCTACTCTACACACCTCATCAGCATGGTAGTTCCAGGCAAAATATACGTCCATTCACTCAATAAAGCCAAAATCATATGAGACTTAATACCCTGAAGACCAAAATTCACTGCAATTGATGAGACTGAACTTGAAAAAAGATTATTACCATTTATTCCAAAGATAATTTAATTCATAAGTGTATTTACATGTAATGGATTGAATTCTCAGTCCCTATCACAACAGCACAATTACCAAAATGTGTCCCGGAGCAGAATCACACAGCACCAGGTTTCATGGGGATATTTTTTTCCTCAATATGTCTTGTTAGATCAAAAGGGCAAAAAGCTGAGAAGAGAGCTAGTAGAAAAGTTCTGTGGCTATTTCTCGATTTCTGTAGACATGAAAGTCTCAAAGTTTAAGAGCAAAAACCAAACCAAAACAAACAAAACCCTATTTACCAGTGACTTCTGGTGACATTCAACCTCATTTACGTGGAATGAGAGAAAATAAAGGGAAGAAAAGTAATGAATTTTGAAGGTATTGATTGTTTGATTTCCTTAATATAGAGGATTATATTTAATATAAGAAAAAAATTAATGTAAAGAAAACACTTGGGAAATAGCCATCACATCAAATTATTCATTACATTAATGTAATTCGTTACAATAATATTTCTGCAGCCCAGCACGATGTGACTGTATTTTTAGAAAGCTTATTTAGGAACAAGAATGAAATGACACCAATGTCATGTTTCATAGAGAACTTTACAAAGCCTGGCTCTCTATTTCTTCCTCAACCCTTTGAAAGAATATCTAATTTTATGAAAGGAGCATTTTAACTGTCTTTGGGAAGAAATGCTGAGAAAAGTCTTCTTATTTAACAATGCAAAAATGTCTGAATTCTCTAAGGGTGAGAAGACTTAGGAAGTCATTTGGTGAAAAGTCTAGCAGGCAAGTTTCCACCCTCATTCTTCTTGATTGCTGCAAGTAACTCATCCTTGATATCAACTACTAGTGAAGGGGAAGTGAATGGGGCCTCCGGCAGATCACTGCTGGAAATATAAATTAACATGACATTTTTGGAGGAGTTAAAATTGGATAACCTGGAGTATCTGAAGAGAAGGGTTGTATTCTTCCTCTATTTTTTTTTAACCATATACACTTTTATATACAGTCATGTGCCGCATAATGCCGTTTTGGTCAATGTTTCAGTCAACAACGGACCGCATATACGACAGTGGTCCCATAAGATTGGTCCCATAGAGCCTAGGTGTGCAGTAGGCTCTACCATCCAGGTTTGTGTAAGTACACTCTACAACGTTCATACAACGATGAAATCACCTAACAACGTGTTTCTCAGAAACACGTATCCCTGTAATTAAGCAACGCGTGACTGCAATTTGATTTTTCCTTTTCCAATACACACGGTACTTTCACATTAGGAAGTAAAAATAAAAATTACCCCAAACCGTGAAATTTTAAAGTATAAGTATTTCTGCTATAACGTGATAGAGACATTCCCAAAAAACCTCCCATTCTGCAAAATTGTTGGGAAAATCAGGTTACGGGAAGACCACTCAAAATGTGTGCCCATTTATAACCAGAGTCATCATTACTTCGGGAGATAGCTTGGAGGCTGGTAGTTGCGCAGGGGTTATAGAAAATGCAGAAAAACATTTGGTTGGAAACGCTGGCTTGAGAAGTCCAGGCTACAGAGACGGAGGATGGGCTCGTCCAAAAAGGTGGGCACTAGTGGACGAGCAGCCCATGAACAGGAGCCGGGCAAGAGCTGTGCAGGCTGGGATGCGCCTCTGGGGGAGCCCTTGGTGCACTGCTCATTCGTATCTTCTTAAACTGTAGCTGGAAGAGACTCTGTGCAGTAGTTTATTGAGGGTTTTTTCCTTTTCTGCTAAAGTTTGCAATTCTACTCCTGCTATTCCAGGCTTCCCTTGCCTAGAAAAAAGTGGTTTTACACCAACACACTTCAATATTATAATGAATCATTCTCCCATTTATCAAATGCATCTGGGCTCGGTGTGAATACAGAAATGGTGTTCAAGTAGAACAGTATACCATATCTGACCCACACTCATCCCCATATTTCCACTTCGCACATATACTTGAACTCTATAAAGAACAGAAAAATTATTCCAAATCATCCATTTTGTATCCTGCGAGTGTCAGGAAAATTTAATAGAATATCTGAGTTGGAAGAACGACAGGAAGCACCCAGCCCAGTCTCTTGAGTTAACAAGTCAAAGGTCTAAGATCCAAGTTCACGCAGCAAGGAGGTGACACAGCTGACATCTGCTTCCCAGGACCTGAATCTCCTGTATCTCAGAAGCTACTGAGGAGCACCTATTTTGTCCTCCATGTTTAATTTAGTTTAGTTAAATTCAAATTGCATCTTAAAACCATGCCTGCCAAATGGGGGACAATCTTTACACATGCTCATATACATTCTAACATTTGGATTTTTCCAGAGATGATGAATTTATAAGAGTTGGCCACCTGAGCAATAAATTGGAAGCACATTTATTCAGCCTGTCATCAAATACTTGTTGACTTTGTTGATTTTAAGGCATAGTCTATAACCCCAAGACACTTGTCCTGAGAGAGAGAGCTAAGTAGAGTCAATTGCAAGACACTATAGCAAGGGCTAAGACAGAGGAAGTCTGGGTGCCCTGGGACAACAGGAAACGGGCATCAAGATGGGAGCAGTGGGAGTGAGGAGACGAATTAGCAGTCAGAGAGGAATCCCTAGGGGAGCTGGCACCCACACAGTCCAATCACAAATATCTTCCCCTCTGTGCACTGAACTTTCAGTGGCTCTGCATTCGTAGTAGATCTCCAGACTACCTCTAGTCCCCAGGAGGGCTGCAGGGTCTGAGGTCAGACCAAGTGTCCTCAGCTGCCGCTTCTAAATATTAGACTCTTCAGATGACTGGATGTCTACTGGACTAACAGATATGGAGATAATGTGACTTGCACAGGGAGCCAGGAATGTGGTCAGTGGAAGGGAGTTATGTGTACGAATTGGAGGAGCCAAAGTAAATATGTAGGGACAAGTCTGGTTAGAAGAGTAGTAGCTAAATTCTACTAAATTCTAAAATTCTAATCATAGAATTTTAGAACCAGAAGAGAATTGTATTTATTTTGTCCACTGATGTATTCTCAGCTCTCAGAACAGTGCCTGGTAAACAGTAGATGCTCAATACATATTTGTTGAGTGGAAACAATGAATCCAACCAATGGCGTAGTAGAGCCAGCTCACACCAGCTTGCAAAAGCTGAATGTCACATTTTCAGGAATGTGTGAGCTGGTTGTGAAATACAGCCATCATTAAAAATTAAATTATATAAACTTACAGTTAAATAAATTGTATATATATAATATGCATAATTGCATATACATTATTCAAATAATTATATATATAGTGTGTGTGTGTGTGTGTATATATATATATATATACACACACACACACACATACATATAACTCAAAACTCATCACTTCCTGATTATTTTACTATAATCCATGCTCCTGAGGTGGTCTATTGTCTATCTATTTGGTAGAACCACTTTATAATAGTGTGCTTCTGTGTATCTCTTTCCAACTCTGTCTACACATGAATACACTTTTTTTCAAAGAACCATTTACTAAATTTATGCCAGCACATGACTGAATCTAACCCATAAGTATAAAAGAAGGGCTGCCAGGCAAATATGGCCTACAAATGGGCTGTGTGTGGTCTGTGTGTGCTCTCCCATGTCCCCACTTCTCACCTGGTTATCCTACCTTCCCTTCAGGAGTCAGCTCAGGAATCACCTCCTCTAGACCTTTTCCTGACATCTCTTCTCCCTCAGTGACAAGTGGCATCAGGGCCTCCTCCCAGACATCTCATAGTCCTGGTCTTACGCTGATCATTGTTTTCTGATAGCAGCTAAACCAGCCCACCTCCTACTGTAGGCCATGAACTCCTGCAAACGGGGATTTTATCTTTTATCTCTGCATCCCCAGCACCTCACTAGGGCCTCCAGAGGCTTAACAAACATAGGATGGACGAATGAATGAATGAATGAATGAATAAACCCTGCTTTTAGCCAGGTAGCAGGGAACAGTTTTCAGAAATAAATCCTAATCAACCCAGCAAATTAGAAGTGCTGTTAGCCCAAGGCTGAATTCCTGCTGAAGCTTTAGGTCCGGGTTAGATTAATGAGGCTGTCGAGGCTGTGGGGGCATGGTAATAAGACTCGTTCTACTTTGTCATTCAAGTGGTGAGCAGAAAGGGCCTGGTCGGGGGAGGGATCTGCGTATGTGCATATGCACCATCGGTTAGGACAGTCCAGCAGCAGAGGAGTTCAGCTCTACACATCAATTCATTCTATTAGTAGTGTTAGCTCAAGATCCCACCAGAGAAGAAAGACAAGGCTTCCTGAAAGTCAAACAAATGCCACCTTGTACTTCAACACTCAAACTTTTCCCCTAAACAGCAGGGATGCATGTAGGTCTGTTCCTAACCCAGCCTAAGTGAGTTCTGATGCTGCCCAGTGGCCTGAAATAATCAATGGATGTAACTGATTGGGTTTCAAAGGCACAAAAAGTACTGTGTTTCCGGGGAGAGAAACTGACCATGGAGTCACAGCCCCATGTTTCAGTTTAGGTTCTTCTCCTTGAGCTGTGTTATATGAGACACATCCCTCCTCTTGTTTAAGCCTCCAAGTTTCCTTTCTCATGGAACTTTCCTTCTAAGGAGACAGACAATACAGCTAAACAAATAAAAAATAATTAGATTGACACAAAAAGGAATGAGGTCCTGGTACACGCTACAACACTGATGAAGCTGAAAACATTATGCTAAGTGAAAGAAGCCAGTCGCAAAAGATCACATATTATATGACTCCATTTATACGAAATATTCAGAAGAGGCAAATGCAGAGAGAGAGAAAGCAGATCAGTGGTTGCCTAATGCTAGATGGGTGACGGCTAAAGGAGATGGGTTTCTTTTCTGGGGTGATGAAAATGTTCTGGAGCTGATTGTGGTGATAGTTTCACAATTCTGTGAATATATTAAAAATTGAATTATACAGTTTAAAAGGGTGCACTGCATAGTATGTGAATTATATCTCAATAAGCTGTCACCAAAAAAATAAAATCAGAAAGTAGTATGTGCTATGCAAACTATTAAAAAAAAAAAAACATGATATAGTGAGTTAGTGGGTGGCCACTTCAGTCAAGCAGTTGCAGGGGAAGTAACATTTAAACTTGAGTGACAGCTGGCCAAAGCACGGTCCCCAACATTATCATTGTCGATGACACAGACAGATCCTTTTAAATACCTCCCAATACTCACAATCAGGGAAGTGCTGATTGCCAAGTCCCTGCCCTCATGATGCTGGGCAAATCATATTAATCCTCCTGGGAGAGAAAAAGTTCTAATGACCACTGTGTATAACTTCTCAGTGAGAAAAGAACAACAACTGTTTTCCACACCGCCAACCATACTTGTGGTCTCTGTGTCTTCATCTGGTTTGGCTGACACTTACCTGTTGCTTGTGCACTTTTATAAGTCTGAGACCAGTGCAGAGCAGCGGCAAGTCTTAGCCACAATACTGCACCCTACTGTCGTTCTCTGGAATCCAACTGTTTTCACAGTACAGCATTGTGTTTTGCGAAATTGAATAGCACGACAGGATGTAATCGTTTGCTTCTCCGGTCAATCATGAGTACCATATGCCGTGTTTGTGACATCAGTCTGGATCCATTCAGAAACAAGCACAAATCATCACAATGGCGAACATTAGTACGTCAAGACCTAATTCCATCTTCATCAGACTCTTCAACTTCCACCAGGTTGCTCCTTGAAGTAACTCAAGTGGGATCTCTGCCAATAGCAACTTTGCATATGCAAATCATATTGTAATTTCCCATTCACTCAACCTGGACCCCAGTGCCACCGAAGACTGAGCGAGGACACAGTTTTGACAATAAGATTGAGCTGTGAATCGGAGCTACATCTACGCCTGAATGTCTGCTTAACCCGAGAGACTTCCCAAGCTCCCGCGGTTCTGATAGCGTACTCAGTCTAAGGAAGTATATATGAACCGACTTATTTTCTATGCATATTTTAAGCACAAAATGTGGGCAAAGTTGAGTCAGAAGGGACAATTCAGTCCATGAGAAAAAAAGTAAAACTGGGTTCCAAAAGAAACCGGCATCTCAATGTCTCTTTCTCTCATTCCACTCAAAACCCAGCTGTCTCTTTCACACTACCTGCAAGTTATTGCCGTTCTCCATCTGGCTTCCTGAGCTGGGCCTTCACCCTCTCCTGTGAAAATAATATTTGAAAAGATCCTCTACCCATGCTTTCTGGACTCTGGGTCCGAGGTTCTCCAACTTAACAAGCCTAAGAATCACCTGGAGGGTTCATTAAAATGCAGATTTCCTGGCCCCCACCCCCACAAAGGGGTGCACAGGAGTCTGCATTTCTACCCGATTTCCAGATGGTTCCAATTTTACTGGTCCAGGGACCACACTTTGAGAACCATTGTCCTATGATATTCATCACAATTGGATCAGCATTCTGGGAAAAAAGTTTTCCACTGTGGGAAGAGTCCAAACTTGGCTGAAAAATCAGAGTTAAAGTCTGGAATCTACCAACTGCAGGACTCTAGGCTAGTTATCTAACCTCCTTTACTCTTTAATATCTTGCCAGTAAAAAAGGAGAGGAAAAGAGTTTCTACTTTGCAGCTAACTTCAAGAACATACATGATTCATTGTGGGGTTTCATTAATGTTGGCAACATTGATAATTAGCCCTATATCAATCAAAATACTGTCTTTAGCAAGAGTTTCTGAATAAGGTCCTAGTGGGAACATTCACATTTTCTTTTTAAACCTAAGTATTTGATATTGGACTGTGTTTCTGGCTTGAAGGCAGAAGCTTTAGAGTTTTCAGGCAACAACAACAAAGCCACACATCAAACCAGATAAATAAATATGCTTACAGAATATATTTAATCGCCTGGTCCCAGTTGGTATAATAATGAATTCAATGAACAAGCATGAATGAAGCTCTTCCTATAGGCATGAAACAATTGTAGGAACAGGAGAAAATCCAAGAAGCTCTAGGGTCTCCCCAGGACCAACCCCTCACCCACCCCCAAGGAGTTTACATTCTCCAAGGCAGTCTGTCTTTGGATCTAGTAGTATTTTGTTTACCTTGCTTCAGCCATCAATTTAAATGAAAACTGCAGCCAAGAATCAAGAGAAGACTGAAACTTGGGAGGGCAGCAATGGAAGAATTAGGAAAGATCATCAAGTGTAACGAAGTGTCACTGGAGACTAAGGCCAAGATGATCCAAACCCTTGGATTCCCAATTACTATGTACGGATGCAAAAGCTGGGCAGTGAAGAAGGCTGACGGGAAAAAATTGATTCATTTGAAATATGGTGTTGGAGGAGAGCTCCACAAATACTCTGGACTGCCAGAAAGAACAAGTGGGTTCTAGAGCAAATTAAGCCTGAACTATCGCTGGAGGCAAAAATGATCAAACTGAAGCTGTCCTACTTTGGGGACATCATGAGAAGGCAGGATTCTTTGGAAAAGACAATAATGCTGGGAAAGGTAGAAGAGAGCAGGAAAAGAGGAAGACCAAAGATGAGATGGATTGACTCCATAAAGGAAGCCACAGGCAGGACCCTATAGGAGCTGAGTAGGGCTGTTGAGGACAGGACGTTGTGGGCATCACTCATCACAGAGGGCAGGACATCGTGGACATCACTCATTCACAGGGTCACCAGGAGCCGAGCCTACTTGATGGCACATAACAACAAGTATTTTGCCTGGCACCTAAAAGGTAGGGAGGGGAGGTCCACATTTTTGTGATATTTATTACTCATTTTTTAAAACTTGAACTATAATGTGTTCTTTTCTTAGTATTGATATATTTTAATTACGTTCAGGAAATACAGAAAAGAATACAAGGCAGATTTGAAATGAGCCCTATAACGCATCACCAAAAAAACCCCACAAAGAAACAGAGAGCTTTTAATATGCTAATATATTTTCTTCTAGTCTTTTTTAAAAAGGTGCACACATAATGTATACAACACAAACTACATGATGGTGTATACACTCCGATGCCATCCTCTTTTTTTCATTTAATATATTATGAACATATCTTATGTCTCTAAATACTGCCATCTTCTACACCGCCATTTTAAAGTCTGTGTTGTAGCCCATCCTTTGGCTGTACCACACTTTATCTATTCTTTTCCCTGACCATTTTTAATTAACCAGATGAGATAATGGAATTAAATTCTGACCCAATCTCCTTTATAACATTTTCTTTCCTGCTAACTACAATTTGCATTCTGGGAGCCACTCTATCAACAACTATTTCAATAACCAGTTTTTAAATAAATTTTAAAATTTAATTTTAATTTAGATGTCAAATTGGATTTTAGACTGACTCAAAAATTACTTTCAGGGGCTGGCCCAGTGGCGAAGCAGTTAAGTTCGCATGCTCCGCTTCGGCGGCCCGGGGATCGCCAGTTTGGATCCTGGGCGCGGACTGACACACTGCCCATCAAGCCATGCTGAGGTGGCATCCCACATAGAGCAACTAGAAGGATCCACAACTATGACATACAACTATCTACTGGGGCTTTGGGGAGGAAAAAAAAGCAACAAAAGAGGAAGATTGGCAGCAGATGTTAGCTCAGGGCCAATCTTCAAAAAAAAATACTTTTAAATGTTACCACTTCAGAAAAGATGGTAATTTCATTTTTATTCTTAAACAAGGTAGTCTTACCTTCACATTATTGTCCGTCATACAACAGACTAATCTGTAGCCATTGAAAAGAAAGGCAGATCTTTGTGAAGTGATATAAAACAATTCTAAAATCAAGGGGCCACAATGCCTCATCCACACACGCTCACGGGGAGAGCTGGCACTGGGATGGGTTTAAATACCATCCATCCACACTCCGACAATTCTCAAATGTGTATCTGTAACTCCAGTCTCTCCCTAAACCTCAGACTGGTGTATTGAACAGCCCACTTCCCACCTCCACTTGGATGCCTAGTTGGCATCTCTCAGTGAACATATACAAACCTGAACTACAGTTTCTCATGCTCCACTCCCCCAATCTCTTCCCCTTCTAGGTAGATGCACTTCCATCCTACCTGTTGCTTTGTTTAAAAAAGAAGGAAAAAAAACCTTTGAGACTACCTTGTTTATTCTCTGTCCTACAAGAAGCTCACCCATCAGCAATTTCTGTTATTCTAATCTTCAAAATGTGTCGAGAATCCCCCACTTTTCACCATCTCCATCCCCACCATCCTGGTCCATGGTATTAGCACTCACTAGATGCCTGGATGACTGAAATAGCCCCCTGACTCACCTTCTGGCTTGCACTCTAGCCCCACCCACTCCTAGTGGGTGCCAAGGTGATTCTTTCAAAAGCCAAGTCAGCATATCTCACCTTTTCTCAAAACCCCCCAATGAAAAATGCCAAGTCCTTACCATGGCCACAAGTTCATGCAGGACCCGGCTCCTAATTACTTCTAGACCTTACCTCCTACCCCTCTTCTTTTCATTTTATCTGCTTCAAAATCATGGCCTCCTTATACTTGAATATGCAAAGCAAAGAGTTGCCTCAGGGCCTTTGCAGTTAAGGTCCTCTCTGCTTGGAATAATCAGCCCTTAGAAGTTGTCAAGGCTAAGTCCTCACTTCCCTCAGCTCTCTGCCAGAGTGTCACCTTATCAGAGCAATCAACCTCCATTATTCTGTCCTCCATTACACTGCAGTCTTCATAGCATTCACCAACTCTGCATATAGATTTATACATCTATTGTCTATTGTCGATTTTCTGTCTCACCTCCCACAACAATGTAGCAAACTCCTTGAAGACAAGGACTATTTCTCCTTCTCTGCTGTACTCCTGCTTTCTAGAACAGTGCCTGCCACAAAGTAGATACTCCTATTTGTAGAATGAATGAACTTATTGATAAATAGATGTTTTATATCTCTTAAGTGATACATATTCTGGAAGGATACAAAAGAATCTGGTAAAGTGTTTGCTTCTGAGAAAATAAATTGGGAGCCTGAGATGATAAAGCCTGAGAGAGAGACTTACTTGACACTATACATCCCTATTCACAATTTGCATTTTATATCATGGGTCAATCAAATCTTTTAATCCAAAAGTCTTCTTTGGCTATTAATGCATCTCAAAATAAATCACAGTTCCCTCCCTCAATGGCACACCATCCCATTCACTGGTTTAAAGAACTCGGTAACTATGAATAAGGTACCGAAGAATATGTGTGAGCCCACCACTCCTCCAAGAACAGGCTTGCAGGGAGGAAATATCTCCCCACTTCATACACTGTAGTTTCATAAGCCCTCCACCTCCCCAGCCCTAACTCCTTTGGTCTTCTCCAAATGACACTGACTAGAAAATGAAAACCAGGGGAAGTGGAAAGGAGATTAGAAAAGCATTCTCAAAGGAGCTTAAACATAATTTCAAATCTCTAACCAGAGACAAGTCCTCTAAATATCTCATGAATAGTAAATGTTTTGAACTGAATCTTAAATTGTTAGGTTTATTTCTACAAAATTCAGACCAAATGTCTCCTTTGAAGAAGAACAGCAGTCTGAGACAATACTTTAAAAAAAAAAAAGGACATAAAAATCAAGCACATGTTTGTGGAGCATGCAATCTATTTACCAAGTCTGACAAATCTCTATTTCTGAGGTTATCAAACATCCCCATAAAGTTCTAGCAAATATATCTTGTATGGTTTGGTGCTGGGAGTAATTTATCGAGATAACTACATTTGCAGCATTCTTTGGGGTTCTTTCTGCTTGATGAAGCAGGCTCATTTAATCAATACACACTGCTTAAAATCCTAATTGCTCCGCTAAGTGGCAGCAACCAATTCCTCTGGAACAGAGATGCACATGCTGTTGAACAAGTTTTGGAATCACTGTGGGGCAACCACGTGGTGTATGAGAAGAGGTGAGCCATTCTCAAGGCGTCCAGAGGTGTGCACAGCGGCTCTCGTGCCTGCCCTTCCTCCACCTGCTGGACAGGTGCACTCTCCTTTGTGTGAGAGGAGGAAAGATTTCTTAAAAGGATCTAGCTTTTGCGATGAAAGAGCTAAACAATTTGTTCTTGCTTTCCTAAATACACGTGACCCTGTGAACACATACTCCTCATACACATGTAAAGACCGGCTAACGTCCAGTATAATCAGACAATTAGGGAATTATGCCTGAATTGACACTTTGTTCTCAGTACAATGGTGCGTTCATTGAACCATCGGTTTAAGTCTTACTGTGAAGTTTTGCACATGTAAAGGGCATCAAAGCATGCAGGCTGTGCTGTGCTCTCTCTAGCTCCCACTCTATTTCTTCCTGGGACCAAGGAGCCAGATTCTGAGTCACTTTAGAGCAGTGGTTCTCAAAGTGTGGTCCCTGGACCGGCCACATCCGCATCACCTGAGAACTTCTGAGAAGTTCAAATTCTAACGCCTCCCTCAGACCTGCTGAGACACTGGAGCCATAAGCCTTCCAGGCGACTCTGATGTGCACTGAAGGTGGAGACCCACTGTCTCCCTTTCCCGCCCTCTCACCCTGTCAGCCATGCCCAGACCAGAAACACACTTACACACACTCGGGCTCGAGATGCCCTCCGTTCTACCCCCACAAAGTCTCCCAAATGTGTTCCTTCCTTTCCATTCCCACTGAGTACAAGTCCAGGCTTTACATTCCTCTCCTGACTCTTTACTAACTAGTTGTGAGCCACTAAGCCCCAGTTTTCCCATCTGTGAAACAGACCTAATAATACTGCTGATGAAATGCGAAGGACTCCAGTATTGTGGAAGGCAATATAACAACACCTATTTATATTTAAAAATACTTACAACATTTAATTTAGCAATCCCGCTCCTGAGTTTAGAAAATTCAGTTAAATAAAGCTAAATTAAAAACTCAGTTAAATAAAGTTAAGTTCAGAAACTCAGTTAAACAAAGTAACAGTACATAAAAGCATGTGTACAAGGATGTTTATGCAGTATTTTTTATTAGTGGCAAAAAAAATCTGATATTCCCATAGATGGGCTTAATAAATTCACATTACTTCAAAGCCCTGAAATACGATGCAGCCATTAAAAAGAATGAATAAGACCAAGGTTGGCAAAGTTTTCTGTAGAGGGCCAGATAGGAAATGGTTTTGCAGGCTATACCATCTCTACCGCCAACTAATTAACTCTTTTGTTTCGATGTGAAAGCAGCCATAACAATATATAAATGAACGGGTTTAGCTGTGTTCCAATAAAACTTTACTTACCAAAACAGGCGAAGGCTAGATTTTGCTCATGGGCTGTAGTTTGCCAATCCCTGATTCAGACCTACACCATGTGACTTTCAACTATTTCCATTAGGTATTTACATATACTGTTGAATGAGAAAACCAGGTGGCAGTTTTTAAAATGCTTAATATGATTACAATTTTGTAAAACCAACAATGACCCCCCAAATACTCATCTTGCGTATGTATCTACATGTATGTATCTTACCTATTTACGTGTGTATAGATTTCTGTATAGGATTATATGAGTACAGAGGAAAACATGGAAAGATAAGTACAAACTTCTTAACAAGATTTAGGAGTTGCTAACGGGGGAAAGGAGGGGAAAGAGATGCATACAAATAATGAAAAAAATACAGTACTAGTCACCATCTATATGATCATATTTTTGCAGTTAGTTAAATGTTACATACATGCGTTTATGTAAAAATAAATTAAATAGGATTCAAAAACCAATCCCTATCTTCAAGGGTAGTTGTGAAAATTAAACTAAATAAAGCACAAGACTCTCAACACAGAGCCAGATGGAGCCACTCTTTCCAACTTTAATTATCCCTCAATTAGAATAAGCCTCCTAACTCAGTTTCCTGCTTACATGCTCCCTGCCTGACAGCGCAGCCTTTTCCCTTCCCCCTTTCAATGAATTCTGCCCTCGGTGTTCTTTGGTTCATTCACTCACTCACTGCCTCTGTTTATATACTCTGGGCATCATATATAAGTCATGCACTATGCCAGGGGCTGGAAACTTAAAAATGAATAAAACACAGTTCCTCGGCTCCCCAGGATTTTACAGGGAATGGCCAGAGAGCTGGTTTAAATCCCAACTTGGGTCACATCACCATCTGCCTCCACAGTGGGGCTCCTTCCTCTACAAAAGAGAGCAGACTCTCTTCTAAGCAGAGGGCTCCTTCCCACGGGCGGAGAAGATTCCTTGTATACGCTCATAGATCTAGTGCCTGGCAGGATTCCCAACACACAGTAGGCATTAAGAAGTGGCTGAATGACTGAAACACTGATGGACAAATTGACTGACTTGACTGAAGGAATGAATCATTAAGTGAATGAGAAACCTCCATAATCTTCCATCCCCTTGCCATTTCAACCTCTCCTCCTACAAGTCAATAATAATAACCCCTCAGGCTGATTTGTACTGAGTAGGTGCCAGTCACTATGTCAAGAAATAGTGCCTTACCCCACCTGGCAAGGTATGTACTAATATAATCTCCCCTTTATAGAGGGGGAAACAGATACTCAGAGGGGTGATGTGACTTGCCCAAGGACACTGAGCTGGTAAAGATGCCCAGCCAGGATTTAGGACCTGGCCTCTTACTCCAGAGTTAAAGTTAACATTATAATCCTGTGTATTTCTCATAGGAAGGATTGAGGATGTTATGAAGACCTTAAAGGACAGGATCATATCCTGTTCATAATGGTAAAAGGCACCTGAATTTTATTTCCAGATCTTAGAGAAATGGCAACTGGTCGAAAATCTAGGCTGCAAGGATACGGAATGCCCCCGCCATCTTGAGGAACAGAATCTGCCAGTGATTCCACCAGGCCCTGGGAACCCCACTGTCCCAGGGGCCTTCTCTCAAGTGGAAATTAACTATCTGCCAAACACGTGGTCTTCCTTGGCTTTCTAATGAAACCAGTTCTCCTGGGCTGCGTAATCCTGGTTCCAGCTCTGACAGATGTTTGGCACGAACCACCCAACGAGCTGTCTTTACTTTCTCCAATTCCTCTCCCTTGTTCTGACATTTGGAGGAAAAGTAATGGGTATTCCTATCATCAAAATGTTACTAAGATATCACAGAATATCATTGAACTGTCAAGGAAATACAGCAGAGGCTTACTTTTCGAATAAGTTACAAAAAAGAGAGAGAGAGAAGTACAGAAAAAGTGAGTAGGAGAGAAAGATTGCTTTCCTGCTAAGGGAAAAATGCAGCAGAGACACTACTTGGTGAGCAGAACTCTGGCTAAAACAATGCCTCCATTGTGGCTTGCAGCTTTAATCAAGCAGACCGTTAGTGAAATCAACCATGTGGGGCCAAATTTCCAAGTGTAGCATTTTGCTGAGCACCAGATGCATTCAGACGGTTATTTTCATGGGGAATGAAAGTGATTTGCATCAATTTATTCAGAGCCATCTGAATTCTCAGCCACATGCATACAACAAAATCACTGCTCCCTTTGCTTCTGGTAACTTTTTATGCCTCTTGCTAAGGAAATCCTCTCCCCACCTGTACATCGAAATTGATATCCTCAGGGACTGGTTTCCACGGCCTCTTAAAGCAGACTTGCCTGGAACCTGGGCCTTGTTTTGGCATTGGGAGGGAACTGGATTTGGTATTCTGGCTTCATTTCTCTTTTTCTCTATGCTCATAAAATTATCTATTCAATCCTTATTTTGTTCATTCGACAAACCTTTATTAAGCACTGTGCCAGGCCCTGAGCTTATTACATACCTTTGGGGCCTCGTCCCTGCCCTCTGGAGGCTTAGAGACTCCAGTGGAATGGCCACGTACTCAGAGGTCAGCTTGTGAAGCTAACGCATGAGGCAAAAATCCCATATGGTCAGATCGAACCTTTAAACTCAAGGGCTCATACGCAATAGAAGCAGGTGCTTTGGTGACAAAATGCCACATGTATGCCAGAACTGGGACCAGTGAGTGAAGGGTCGATTTGTGTTTCCTGTTGTAGGCTCACTCCGTGGATAAGCTCACTGAGTGGAATGGTGGGCTGGTGGGCAGGTGGCATGGGCCACGTGGATGTGCTGTACTTAGCCTTCTTGCACTTCGCTTTTCAGAGCAGGTATAACTAACTCTGTGCATATTTACGGGATCCTGCTGGGTGCTGGACCCTGCTGGAGCCCCACACAAAAGACAGGGGCTTTGCCTGCATAGTCTGATGTTGTCATGCTCGCACAAACACCATCAGTGTCTTAAGGAAACAACAAACAACAGTGCTCAGCCCCATCACCCCGATTCCTGGTGTGCCCGTTTCTATCCCTCATATCTCCACTGCTTCAAGGTGAATCTCTTTCTGCCAGCCCATCCCACGCCAGTGTGTGTGAGTAAAAAGGACTCGTTATAAGAGCTCACATTTGTTGAATCTTACTATATCCCTTCTCAGTGCCTAAAATGTCCTAGCCCACATGAACCATACAACATTGTGAGGCATAAACACTACTATGATCACCCATACGTGACACATGAAATAAACAAGGCAAAAGGAGGCAGGGCTGCATAGCTCAGAAGTGACATGCAACCCCAGACAGGCTGGCCCACCCAAATTCTGGCCCCGCCTTCCAGCACGACCTGCCCTATCTTTAGAGCAGGGTTTTCTCAACTTTCCACAATTGACATTTTGGGCCAGATTACTCTTTCTGTTCTTTGCAGCATCCCTCTACTCACTAGATGCCACTACTACATCCCCCCGCCCCCACCCGTGTTGACAACCAAAAATCACTCCAGATACTGTCAAATGTCTCCCGGTAGGCAAATCACTACCCATTGAGAACCGCTGATTTAGGGTGACTATACAACCCAGTTTGCCTGGTTGCAGCCAGTTTACATCTGTTATTCAGACATAACTCTTAATCAGCGCCAGTCACACATGGCCCCATGCTTAGAGGAACCCACACTTGATTTGATGCTCTGCTATCACCATCTTGAAAATCTTAATTTTTGAAGAAGAAACCCTGCATTTTAGTTTTGAACCAGGCCTGCAAATTACATAGCCAATATGGCTCTGAATAGGGTCAAACTTCCACTCTCAAAAGTGTCCCAGCTTGGAAAAAGATTCCTATGGTCACCCTTCTGATGGTACATAACAGAGCCTTTAAAAGCTCACCATGTAATTTTTGCCTGATTGCAGGAAAAATAGAAAAGCCTGGTTTACTTTTCTGTAACAGACTGTACAGCCAGTATCAGTCACCAAGCACACTCATACTTACACGTCCTGCATTTTCTATCATAAACTTCTGGACGGACATCTACCCTGATATTTTCCCAGTAAGAGCCAGCCTTTGCTACCAGGGAAATGGCCATAATCTTCAATAAAAAGAGATATCAGGGAAATAAATGTCTTGGCAAAAGCATCAAGGTCAAAAGGTACGTGTTGTTCCCCTAGACCAGGGATCGCAAACCTGAATGCCTACATGGGCCATGCAGGTAGCATAAATGAATAAAGCCTTCTGGTTGTGGAGACAACAAAAAATGATAAGAACTATGAAAAACTAAAGAGCATTCACCACCTGTAAATGCTAGTTGCCATTCAGTTTTAACTCAGGCAGGCACAGCGTCACCAGATGCTCTCATTTTTCCAAAAGACAGAACTATGTATTTTATGTGAAACCTCCCATGTTAAATATTGGGAACTAATTTAATTTTTTTTAAATATCTTCTGTGCCAATACCTTGTAGACCAAACAACAAGTTGTGTGCATGAGCCAGCCCACAACCCAATTAGATGCCCTCTAATCTCTGGCAATCTTAACTCCTTCTCCTTGGTCTGGCCATTTGAGACACCACCTAAGTTTCCTTACTGCCTGAAGCTGAACCAAAGGATAACCTTACCTCTCCCCCTTGCTAGTTGCATAATGGAGAAGGATTTGTATTTCGTGCTTGGACAGGTCGATGAGAATTTGAGGAGGAACCTATGATGTGATCAATTTCCAGTTCTGCAGAAACAATTGACTGGATCTCCCCAAAATGTTGAAACCTTCATAGTTGGTGACAACTGTCCATCCTGGCACCACCTCTGAGTGTCCTCTCCATGCTGCATCCTTGTTGGCAGATTCTGGTCATTTAATATTATGAAAAGAAAAGGCATACAAGGTAAAGCGTATGTCTGCTGGGGCAACCAAAAGCTGGCACCCCTACTGAATGACGCTTATTGTATCTCTTGAAATGACTGATTCTTATTCAAATCTTAAGTAATCTCTGATTTTACTGATAGGTATTTGGGATTATTGCTTTTGCCTTCAGCAAACTCCTAGGAGAAAAAGTGAATCCACATGGCTTAGAGGGGAAGGACTGGTTAAATAAGTATATTTGTATCTAATGCTTAAAAACCAGGGTGTAGAGTGGGGGTCAGTGAACTACAGCCTGCAGGCCAAATCCTGGTGGCCTGTGTTTGTATGGCCCAAAACTAAGAATGGTTTTTACATTTTTTAAGTAAAAAAGAAGAGAATGAGGAAGGAGTGGAGGAGGAGGAGGAGGATGAAGAGAAGCAGGAGCAATGACCAAAACCTAAAATATTTACCATCTGGCCCTTTTCAGAAAATGTTTGCCAACCCTTGGTGGATAAATCACTTATTTCCTAACTTCTCCAAATAGATTAAAACTGACGAACTGATTCCATTCACCTCTCAGTCCTCATCACCACTCGTACCTCCATCCCCTCTGCCATGACTGACATTGGGAAAACTCTATTACTCCACGGCCCATTTGGTCGACCAGATGTACCCTCTGCTCTCACGTGAGTATCTTCGGTTCATGTCATGACCTACAGTCTTGCCACCATCAGGCTTTCAATTTACTGCCTACTTACAGAGCATCAATCTTAAACAATATTAATTTTAAAGTTTATAAGCAAAGCTACAACCTGTTAGCAACATTCAATTTGTTTTCTTTTCCTGTAGAGGCACAGCCACCAGGTAAACACCGACCATGGCAAGGTTACAGGAGCTTACAGCTCCAGGGAGGAATTGTACAAGGCAGGGCAGCATTTAATAACCAGGTGAAAGGACTACTAAAACACACCATTGCACATGGCACGTTATGATGTTGTTATAAGAGACTGAAAAGAACGTGCTCAGAAAATGACATTTTTTCCCTAATATACAGAAACAAAAGTCACGGCAAATTTAAGGAAGAAGCCCAAATTGCATCTATATCTGTCCTGCCTGAACAAACAGCTTAGTCTGCTGTGTTAAACGTCCATTACTAAACGTGGGTTAATCCCACTTAGCCTCTTTTAATTTCTAATGAATTCATGAAGAGTGCTCTGTGACTTAATTCAGTTAATTTAATTTTAGCTGAGTAAGTACAGCATGGTGGCTAAAATGTGGACCCGGGAGCCAGCAACACCTGGATTTAAATCTTGGCTCCATCACTTCTAGCTGTGTGTCCATACTTCAAACTCCTTAACTATAAAAATGGGATGATAGTTCCCACATCAGTAGAGTCATGTTGAAGATTAAATGTTAATACATGTCTAGTGCTTGGAAGAGTGCCTGGCACACAGTAAGTTCTTAATAAATGTCAGATACATTATCATCACCATCAGCAGCAGCAAGATGGAGCCAACTCTTGTTCATCCTAAAACTCAGCTCAGACATAACCTTCTCCAAAAAGATGCCCTTGCCACTTAATGGAAACCCTATTTCTAGCACTTGAAAATTTCCCTATCAAGCTTTTAAGCTCTACAACATATTTTTTTAAAAATCGTTCTCTCTTATCACGCATTTTTATGCATTCATAGTGGGAGAATCCTCTCTCTCCCCCACCAGTGGCATCAGTTCAGTTTGCCATATGCCAGAAGTTTGACTACTGTTTCTGTTCCTATAAACATAATTATGTAGTCAGGGTTAAAAAATTAAATGGAAAAGAAAGACATACAGTCCCTTCTCGAACCCTCAAACCACAGTCCTTCTCCCCAGATAGCCAACATTCCCAAGTACATTTGTATCCCACCAGAAGTTCACTTTCCGTGCTTACAAAGCACACGTGAGCATGTCTAACTCTACTTGTTGTCCGCCTCTTCCTCATCTACTTCACACGCCTTTGAAATTACTGAGTGACTCTCTTTATGTTCTTGAACTGCCTCATATAATTCCTGTGATATCATTTGCCATAACTTATCTAACTATCCCCTTTCAGAGGACACTGGAGCTGTTTCCAGTTATTTACGTTATTACAAATAAGCTCCCCAAGAATGGGAAGTTCATCTTCTTCAGAGTCAATTCCCCAGCACCTCACGGAGAGCAGGGCTCAGCAAATGTTTGTTAAGCAGTGGAATGTAAGAACGAGGGAATGACTCCCTCCAAAAACATCTGCGTCCACATCATCTCTGCTGCTGCTAGTATATCTTGAGAGTAAATTCCTAGAAGTACTATTGCTGAGAAAAGAGATGCATGAATTTAATTTTGATAAATGAGGACAAATTGCCCTCCAAAGAGACCATAGCAAACTGAACTCTCAGAACTATATCATGCATATTTTGAAGGGTATAAATTATAACTCCTTATCTAAATTTTAAGCTCCTTTAAAAATGCAAAAGATGTTTTTATGCTTTATTTTATGTTCTCCATAAGACCTACCACATTGCTTTGTAAGCAGTAGATAGGTGTTCAGTAAAAGATGTTTGAATGATAATTAACATACCAAGATATAAAAAGGGTTTAATTCAGGAGAGGGAAAAAGCTGATAATTGCTTTAAGCAGTACACTAATAAAAAGAAATCTGTAAGTTAACCCAATCAACCAGAGCCCCCACACAGAAGAGGAAAAACTGATTTTTCTGGGGTGGAGACAGTGGAGGATGTTGAGTTGTAAGAAGACTGTTTATACATATAAAACCCCAGCAGGCAAGGATCTGTTTCAGTGTGTGAATAGCAATGAAATTGATTCTATGATTTCTTTGACGCTCTCTCTAATTTTCTAAAAAATTGTGTAGCATATTGCTTTTTAAATTAGGTTGAATATAAATTAGTTTGGTTTCCAGAATGGTGGAAGAATTGCACTTGAATTCTACAAATTCATTAACTAAGTGTGGAAGTAAGTCTATCAATTAAGAAACAACAAAAAAAAGAAGTGACAAAGTGGAAAGAGTGAAAAACTTGTTCCGATGTCACTTTCAAACCTATGTGCAGGCAGAGCTCCAGGGTACAGGGGGAAGTCAGCCCGGAGCCTAAATGTCACCCTCCATGGAGCCCCGCCCTGCAGCCCCCCGAGAGAGCCTGCTAGATTGCAGTCATTCTCTACCTTGTCGCTCTCGCCCTGAGGGAAATGCTAAAAATGACAGGCCCACGCGTGGAATGAGGAACATCCCACACACCGCCACTCCTTGTTCCAAAATTAGACTTTGTCATAGACACCGATCTCCAAGGTGACAAAAATAGCAAGCTGCTCAAGGGAGCCCCGAGCCGTCCCCGCAGAGTCTCTCTGCAGCTTCCCCAGCAAGGCAGCTGGCAGCTGATGAGCAAACAAGCTTGCCGCCCCACCTCATTCAAGGCTTAGTCCTTCCCCAGTACTCCAGGCCCGCTGGCCTCCTATGACCCCTTGAGAGCGAATATCAGTAATACACTGAATGTGCACAGCAAGAAGGTGAGGGAGGGCTTATGAGAGATGATTGTGGTCTAGGTACCAAAACTACCAAAAGATGTGAGATTTCTTTCTTTCTTTTTTTTTTTTTTTTTTGCTGGGAAAGATTCGGTCTGAGCTAACATCTGTTATCAATCTTCCTGTCTCCTTTTATTTTCCTCCTCCCCAAAGCCATGGTACATAGTTGTATATTCTAGTTGTAGGTCCTTCTAGTTCTTCTATGTGAGCCGCTGCCACAGCATGACTACTGACAGAAAGCGGTGTGGTTTCACGCCAGGGAACTGAACCTGGGCTGCTGAAGTGGAGCGCACCAAACTTTAACCACTAGGCCATCAGGGCTGGCTTGAAATGAGGTTTCTTTAACAGTGATTTTTTTTAGATATACTCTAAGTTAACAGATATTTCTGAAAGGTACTCTGATATTTAAGGTAATTTGAAAACGCTAAGACAGTTCTTAGCGGGGACATAAAAGCTTTAAAACTCTTCAAGGGAGTACGGCATTGCGGCCAGAAGTAGAGGTTTAGGAACCAGATAAAACGATCCTGCATTTCTGGTTCCAGTAGCAATGAGCTCTATGGCTGCACGTAAGAGACTTAACCCCCGTGAGCATCAGTTTTCTCATCTATATGATAGGAAGAGTGATTCCTTCCAGGTCAAGGGTCATCAGTAATATTCTCTTGAATTGTAAACCCCATGGAAGCATAGGCTAATCACCACTATATCCTAGAGCACATAACAGAGCATATTTGGTCCTCAAGAAACATTTTCGAATGAACGAATGAATCTACCTCACAGAGTTATTGTGGTGATTAGAGAAAAAGCAAGTAAAGTGTCAGGCATATTGTAGAAGGCTTGATAAATGGTAATGGCTGTTATAGTGGATGTTCAATAACTAAATGGTATCATTAGCAAAACACCATAAAGCAGGAAAAATATTTAAAAGCTAAAATCAAAGCACTAAATAAATATCATTCCAGAAGTCTGCACGGTGTGCAGACAGACACTAAGGTGGCTCCCAGGGTTCCTCCTCCAGGTGTTCACACCCTGTGTGTCCCCTTCCCTGACCATGGGAATGGCCTTGTGACTTCCTGTAAATTAACAGACTATGACAGGGTTATGGGATGTCACTTACATGATTACGATACACAGGATTGTGTCCTCCATCCTGCAAGGTGACTCTTTTGCTGGATTCGATGAAGTAAGTGGCTGTGTTGGGAAGGCCTACGCAGCAAGGAAATGAGGGTGGCCTCTGGGAGCTAAGCATGGCCTCCATCCAACAGTCAACACGAAACTGAGGCCCTCAGTCCTACAGCCACAAGGAACTAAATTCCACCAAAAACCAAGTGAGTTTGTGAGTGGATCCTTCCCCAGTCTAACCTTGAGACGAGACTGAAGCATCTCAGCCTTGTGAGAAACTGAAGCTGGGGGCCCAGCTAAGCCAAGTCAAAACTCCTGACCCACAGCAACTATGAGATAATCAACGTGTGTTGTTTTATGGTGCACAGTCTGTGGTTCTCTGTTATGCAGCAATAGAAAATTAACACACGTAGTGTTACAGGCAAAACATCAATTGGCCACAGCATGGGTGCCAAGGCCCAGAGAGGGACCACTGGTGGAGAGTACCAATAGAGAGAGGCAGAGACTGTGGGGAACTGAAGATCCCCCTTCCATCTAGAGAGGGCAGACACTACTGGGCATATCTGATTGTTGCCATGTGGGGATGTGAGATCAGTGCTGCCAGACCTTTTCACTTTTCAAGATAGTACAGAAATCTGAGTTTTACATGAAACCTCAATTTTTAAATGTTGGCCACTAATTTGGAATTTTTAGAATGACAGTGAGCCGATCTCACACAGGATAAAGAAAACATGTTTAGAGGCTTAACTCAGAGATAAAGCATGAACTGGGGGTCATCCCAGCACGCCTGCTCCAAATTTGAGCCCCACTACTTCCAAGCTGGTGGCTTTGGGCCTTCAATCCAAGGGTCATTGTGAGGATTAGAAAGTACACAGAAATTCTTTAAAATACTGTCTGTTCCAGAGTAAAGACATGATACATTTTTATTATTACTGATGTTATTATTGTATTAGTTTCCTATGGCTATTGTAACAAATTACCACAACTTGGTGGCTTAAAACAACACAAAATTATTCTTACAACTCTGGAGGCCAGAAGTCCAAAATCAGCTTCACTGGGCTGAAGTCAATTCTTGGCAGGGCTGGTTCATTTTGGAGGTTCCAGGGGAGAATGGGTTTCCTTGTATTTTCCAGCTTCTAAAGGCCACCTACATCCTTTGGGTCACATCTTCTGCTACTTTCAAAGCCATCAGCATAGAATCTTCCCATCTCTCTCTCTCTGTCCTTCTGCTTCCATCATCACATCACCTTCTGTCTGATGACTCTTCCTGTTTGCCTCTTATAAGGACCCTTGTGATTACATCGGGTCCACCTGGATAATCCAGGATCATCTCTCCATCTCAAGAGCCTTAACTTGATGACATCTGCAAAGTCCCTTTTGCCATATAAGGTAACATTCACAGGTTCTAGGGATTAGGATATGAACATCTTCGGGGAGCCATTATTCAGTGTATTCCAATTAATATTATTACTATTATTATTACTGTCTGACCCACAAGCCTCCACTTTAGGAACTCTGGGATTCAGGGTCACAGGTCTGATCCAAACCAGTTCACTCAAGGCTGCAACTTCAAACTCGTGTGGGTCCCATGGTGAAGCATTCTGTCTGTGGATGGGGTCTTGGAAGTTTTACAACAGTGATGGCTTACAGCGGGTTAGGGCTTCCTAATAATAAGGCTAAGCTCAGAGGTCAGCATCACCATCTTTCTCCATTTATGACCTTGGCTATCTCAGAGAAGCAAGCCAGTAGTGGCATAAAGGCAATTCCTAGTTGAGAATATAGCCAGATCTGTGTGGATCCAATTACCAGAGAACTCAAAACTATAACCTAGGGAGGGAAGGCCAATTTCATCTGCTTCATTTTAACATGGTATCTCTTTTCTCCCCCAATCAGGGATTGACTCAAGTACACCGATTTTCAGTGTTTCACGATCTGCAGTTTCACTTCCTTGAGATTCAGGTCCAATGTGAAGCTTACTCATTTCCATCTAAAACAGGATGTTGTTGCTTTAAAATCACATTCATTTTATGGAACTCATTAAGCATACAGCAAATTAAGGGCAAACATTATTTTCCAGTTAAATTTGTAAAGGGATGATCTGAATGAATTAATCATATTCCTGATTAATTTTAGCAGAAGTAATGAGAAGGTTGTAAATGGAAAAACATGTGCCTGCAGAACCTGCCTTTCGAGCGCAAAACAATTTATGCTAATTGATGGTTTTACCACTAAGGTAATCTCGGAAAAATTTCTTCAGATGTTTAAAGGCATCTAAGGAGATAGCTACACAACTTTAATGCAATGACATGTTGCCCTGTAAGTTTGAAGTAACTTGAGTTCTACTTTACAGCTATTTAGTATCTATCTATCTATCTATTATCCATCCATCCATTCATCCATTTATCTATCTCTACTGCAATATTCAGAATTGGTAAGCATATGGAGAAATGGATACCAGGACTGCATTAGTTCAAAAAGAAAATTTTTAAATAGTTGGGGAAAAAAATCAGAGAAGACTATTTTGCAATATGTGAAAATTACATGAAATCTGAATTTCAGTGTC
Source organism: Tapirus indicus (assembly GCA_031878705.1). NCBI lineage: Eukaryota > Metazoa > Chordata > Mammalia > Perissodactyla > Tapiridae > Tapirus > Tapirus indicus. The sequence goes on from CM062929.1 coordinate 49,910,563, forward strand.
CATTAATAAAGTTGTTTTTGGAACTCAGTCACACACATTTGATTACGTTTTACCTGTGGCTGCTTTTGCACTACAACGGCAGAGCTAAGTAGTTGCAACAGAGACTATCTTAGTCCACAAAGCCTAAAGGATTGACTATCTGGCCCTTTACAGAAAGTTTTGCTGAACCCTGATCTAAAATCCCAGAGCACTGCATGCACAAGTCATTTGGGAATAATCTGGGGCTGCTTTGGGATAGACTGTATTACCAGCATGCTTTTCCCACTCTTTAAATCCAACCACCCCACAGATTTAAATCATAAAGTTTCAAACTACCCTAATCTTACCATGCCAACCAGTTTCTTTTGGTTTTGCAGACTTCCTTCCAGATGTGAAGCTCTATGCATGTTGTCTGCAGCCACAATGCATGATTTGCATTATTTAACTGTTGTGCATTCATTTAAGATTTCATGCATTTATTCTTCTTAAAGAAGAAACTCATGAATCATAATGCTCTGTACAGGTCACAGTCCCCAGCACAATGCAAGGAACAGAGTAGGTGTTCCCAGAGAGCATTTACATATGCTCATGTGTATCCGTGTTTGTGGTCATCTTTATACATCAATGACTATGAAGGTTTATCAACCAGGGATCGCAAATCCGTGGCCGTGGGCAGGATGGAGTTCTACAGACAGGTTTTATTTGGCCCACAAGTGTTACTGTTTTGTGGTTGGTTTAAAATGGAATTAATTTCCAATAGTTATAAACTAGAAGATATATACAGACTCAAATCCTTTGCTTCTCTGAAAAAAATCAAGAAATCTCCTACATGGAGCCCATAATCTCATGTCAACAGTTGACTGGTCTTGGGCTTCTGACATGTCACTCGTTTCCCCTCTGCCCTCTTCTCTCATATTTTCTCTCTGGCCTCTGCTGACTTTTGAAATTATAACTTCTGATACAGCTATAAATCTCTATCTCTAGGTAGATAATCCACACAGTGTGTCTATAGATGCCCACACACATCCAAATTGATTCTAATGTACATACTCACTGCAAAGGAGTGAAGGATTATGTCCTCCTGGAATCATATGTTGAAATCTTAACCCCTAAAGTGATGGTATAGGAAGTGGAGCCTTTGGGAGGTGATTAGGTGAGGAGGACAGAGCCCTCACGAATGGGATTAGTGCCCTTATAAAAAAGACTCCAGAGAGATCCCTTACCCCTTCCATCACATGAGACAGAGAAAAGACAGCCATCTATGAATCAAGAAATGGGCCCCACCAGACAATGAATCTGCTGGCACCTTGATCTTGGACTTCCCAGCTTCCTAGTGAGAAATAAATAAATTTCTGTTGTTTATAAGCCACACAGTCTATGGTATTTGTTGTAGGAGCCCAAACTGATTAAGACACACACATATAATAACTGAGACACAAAGTAGATAAACAGGAAGGTATGGTTACTGTGTTAATAGCTGGCTGCTTTGGGCCTTCTAAGGATGGCATTTAATCCAAGGAAACCATTGCTGAGTTTAGGAGTAAAGCGTCTGCTCAAATAACGCCGAGCACATATTTTTCAGCACAAAGATTCCAAGATTGCATTCTATAGTCATATACACTGGGTCCTCAGGAAGAAATTCCAAACGTACCATTGAATTTTTCACGCTCTGTAGCAAGCGCTCGTGCTGCTCAGCTATGGCCAAGGCAGCAGAATGGACTTTCTGGTAGATGGCCTCCCCATCTCGAGTTTGAAAGATAAACAGCCCTTCACCAGTCTCACACATCCTGTGAAAACAAAAACAAAAGGCTTCTGAAAATCCAGCTCCAAAAAGTTCAACGCACTGAGAGCCTAGAATAGTCCACGAGACTAGGCCCATTTATTTTGTATGAGGTTAGGATTTTTGTCCACATTTACTAAACAAAGTTAACTAGAATAAAAACTTCCAATTAATTGTTATTAATATGGGCAGGGAACCAATCACTCTACACTAACACAGTGCTGAATTTTTTTGTCAAGAAGCAAAGCAGAAGATTAATGAAAAAGCCATTTCTCGATTCTTAGTACAATCCCTGTACTTCATATTACCACTCTCAAAGAGGTTACCTGTGCAACCGCATTCCCATTATAGTCCATGAATCAGGAACTATGCCATTCAGCTCAGGGGTGAAAGGAAGATTCTATGATTCTCAGATTCTATTCTAACGTTCCTTACAGAGATTGGCTTTAAGGATTCTTTCATTTCCAAAATCACAGATGAAATTTTACTCCAGCTTCCACTCAATGTGATGGATCAAATGCAGCTGAGAATTTTTTTTAAATGAGCATGACTGCTGAATTAATGTGTGGAACACAAGAGAAGTTCCTCAAGGAAAGCTATATGGGTTTCATAATTAACACTAAGGATTAAGAGGAAGATTATCTCCACCTTAGACTGTTAAAAAACAGAAATGAATTCCATTAATAAGGGAGGATTAGTACACACAATTAGGCAAGAACCAAATAAAACTGTTTTAATTACTAAGTATATTTTAGTATATATATATATATGTGTGTGTGCATGTGTGTGTGTATATATATATATACACACACATATATATGTGTATATATAGTTTATATATATAATTACCAAATATATTTAATTATTCTAAATATTTTTAAAGAACTTGGACAAAATTATGTACAAGGATAAACTTCTGATTTTGATATGTACATATATCAATAGTAAATGAAGAGGTTGTTTTTGTTTGTTTGTTTGAAAGAACATAATGACTCTAAGACACAATTCCACTCCTTCCATCTCAGAATCTCTTGCTGAAAAATTGAATACTGGCTTTAGTGACTGAGTTTTGCTCACATCTAAAGAACTGTTTAACACAACATGGAAACAAAGCAAATTTCCAACTCAAACCACTGTTAATTATTTTATCTATCCCAGTCTATGCAATTAATGCAGTAAAAATTGGAAGATTTATCCCTATCTAATTTTCCATACTTGGCCCAATACCAAGGCCATATGGCAGTTTTCAGCATATATGCTATGGTGTACACAATTGGTCAGAACCTGCCTAGCTTGAATTTCACTAATATGGGCTACATGAGAAGAAGAAAGAGAAAAAAATGGATGGCTCTTACAATAAGCTAATATAAAGAACTAGCTCACGAAGTTGAGCATGTGATTTTAATTATTTTAGCCATGCTAATCCAATAAAGAAGTAAAATTCAAAGCATTTTCACTCAAGTCCCATTTCCTTCTTGAAGACTTCCTAAAACACTACAACCCTCACTGCTAAGCCCTCCTTATTTACGGCACTGTACAAATTTGACTCTACCACTTGTCATCTAAATCTGCAAGATCTTATGTTTTTCACACCTCTTTTTTCCATCAAATATGGAAATATAATTCGTGAAGAGGAGGAAACAACCTTAATCAATTCTTTAAGAGGAAGAAGCACCCTCTATTTCCCCCAGGGAGGAGGGCATTATTTATTTACTTATATGTCAACCTTAGTTCCAGAAAGGATGAAGGTACCTGTTACTCAGAAACACTTGTAGGATGATTGGTTAATATCAAACCCTGCAACTGTGTTTCTCTAACTTGACAATTTAGTGGCTTTGACAGTTTTTGTAACTGCAACCTACAGTAATAAATACAGTTTAGACTATGACCTAGTATATCTGTCTATTTAGCTATTTATCATTAATTTATAACATGTCAATATTTTTTATTCTATTTGATTTTTTAATACTGGTGGTGAAACGCTTAATCTATATTATGACCCACTAATTGGCAAGACCTACTCTTTGAAAATCACTCTTCTATCCAATGTCTGCATTTGATTAACATAATGAATCCACAACCTTCCTCTAATGACATTTGAATCTCTAAATAATTACTGTGATAAAAACAAATGAAATCAAAAAATTATAATATCAAGTATTCTTTTTTCAAGTACACAGCCTCCCCTAGCCTCCATGTGAGGATGTGAAAGACACATATACGCACACACTCACACACACACTCACACATACACTCACACAAGCCAGTTACCGCTTACACAAAGGACCAGGAGTCACAACCTCAAATCCCATTAGGGTTGAACCAAAGAAGGTGAGTGGATAAAGTGGCTCAGACCCACTACAACATAGAGCAGAGGAAGTGTGGCTAACGGACAGCAGCCACCAGGCAACCCTAGTCAGGTGTCCATATGGGGGATATGAGCCCAATGTGGCCACAGCTTCTGATCGTTTAAGAGAAGTCAGAAGTCTTGATTTTCATGTGAAATAACCTCAATTTTTAATACCGGCAACTTATTCCATTTTTTAAATTTGTGGGGGCCAAAATGCTCTATTGACCAGATCTGGCCAGGAGGCCACCAGTTTACATTAAAGAAACAAAATGCACAAAAGAGCTCTAAGCAGAACAGAAATTAGGCCTTCAGGCTGAACTGCTGGGACATTTCAACCATGCTGTTCAAAGGCGTATGTCCTTCAGTTGGACAGCATGACCCAGGAAGCTGATAAGAAATAAAAATTTACCTTCGGATGCTCTTCCATGAAGTCTCTTCTGACCTCTGCCCACAAGTTCTTTTATTTCATTCACCTCCCCCCCAATAGCTTTGCTTGGTACTGTTTCATAAGAAGCTTTACAATCCATTAAAAACGTTACCACAGGCCTTCATTAAAATAATATAAGGGGCAAACTTCCCAAGGCAAGTAAGAAGAAAATAGGAAAAACAGAAAGAAGTACAAAGAAAAACACATGAAACAGGCTAATGGTCTTACATAACCTAATACAGTAACGTCTGCTTCTCATCTCTGGAGAAAACACAACACAGAACAAAGACATTCTGATGGGTTCATCCACAGCAGAAGTGCAATACACATGTTCTGACTTTGATGGTTTCAATTCCTTTCTTTCTCTTGACCCATTGACTTTTACCTTGGACACTTTTCCAGCATCCAAAATGGTCCCAAATGCCCCAACACTTTTTCCTTATGGCCTTACACTAACAGAAACCAGTGGATGGAAACCCAGAGAAGGTAAAATAACAAATTTAAGTTGGGCCTTTCCTGTGTCCTTTGTGAAGATAAAAATTCACATGTAAGAACACGGTGGCCATATAGATGCACTTAGGTTTGAATTTCCCAATAATTATTTTGGGGTTATTTCCCAAAAAATTATCTTGCCTAAATGATATGCCTGTCACTCCAAGCCATCGATTATACAGTTGGTCAAGAATCCAGAAGAAAATCAAGAAATCAGAAAGTACTGGGAAATTCATTCACTCGTGTACACAGCAAACATGTATGATGGCAGAGTGAAACAAGAGGCAAGACTTGGGCTCCACATTGCCTGGTTGGGAGAGCCCCTTACCAGCCACGTGACCTGGTACACATTATTCAACTTCTCTAAGCCTGCATTTCCATTGTAAAATAAATAGAATGACAGTAACTGTCACCTAGATTTATTGAAAGTATTATATACGATATGTAAATGCACAAAGTAAATCTTCATTTAATGTGGACTTCCATTATTCCATTGGAATGTAAGCTCCATGTAGACAGAGGTTTTTTTCTGATTTATTCCTAGCTTTTCCATCAGTGGCCTCTATCAGGTGCTTCAAAAATAACTGTAGAATGGGTTGTGAAAGAGCAGGAAGTGCTAGGAAAAGGCATAACCGGGTATGTGATGCAGGCTTCCTCGAGCAAGTTTTATTTAAACTGAGGATTGATGGAGCCACCCTGGGGAGCAGAGTGGGTCAGAAGAGAAAGAGGAAGAACAGTCCAACAGAAGTAACTGCACATAGAATGCCTTGACGTGGGACAAAGTCGAGGGACTCCAACACACTGGGGAGAGGACGGAAGGAGGGCCGCCTACGTGCCTGGAGTGCGTGAACTGAGCATGCATGTTCTGTGACAATGGTCTTCCCCATCGTGAAGTCGACACCTGATGCAACAGTTCCCACGGGCACTGAATGCCCAACTTTAGAAACTCCATTCCCTCTCTTTGCCAGTAACACTTCACACCAACACATTTTATTAGAAAAATACTAATGGGATTGAAATTATGAAAACCAAAATAAATTATCTCATGGTGGACAGTATTAATAAGTACATTTATGAGATTAGAAAGCCAGTCAGTTCCATATTTCCTAACTTACAAGATCTATTTTGCACATGTGCATGTGTATGGACATGTGTGTGTGTGTTTAGAATATTTGGACATTGCTAAAAGCAGGATGTATCTTATACTCAACATATATATTTAAGGTACTCTATTCTTCTCTCTACCCCTGCACAAGTGGTTATTAAATCAATGTTAAAGTTTACATTTATAATTACATATTATAATTGAAAGAATACAGTACTTGTCAGACTAACATAAGGCAAATCATAATAGCTGCTGTGATCGATGTAAACAAAGGTAAAAATGTGGGCTTTTTTTGAGGAGTTTCCAATTTATTTGGTTAGACAAGGCCTACCTATGTGAATGGGTTCAAGAACAATATAATGGTGGAGCGAGCCATACTGGTCAGAGGAGCAATTAAGAAAGGAAAGGTATAGCTGGGAAGAGGGATGGGGGGGTCAGCATTAGATAGTAAAAAAGAAAATTAGGAAGCCAAAAACCTGAGAGAAACAGATCAGAAGCACCTTGCAAAGAGGGACACAAAATTGTGAGCAAAAAAGCACAGAATGTTTACTTTTTTGTCTGTAAAAGTGAGGTGAACTACAAATCCATTTTGAACAAATGAAGCATGACCCCTCCCCCTGCTGTGGCTACGACAATGCCAAAGACACTATGGCAAGAAAACACACACAAAAACACAAAATGAAGTAAACAAAAGCCTTAACTACAGGGGATCTAGTAGCTTCACCTTGAAGCAAAATCTGAGAAGGGGTCTGTTAGGGGCTTGTAATAGAGCACAAGGGTTCTGTACGTTGGCACAACTGACATCAGCAATATTGGTATGGCCAGATGCTCTTTTGGGGGGGCCTAAAACAAGGGGATGAAGGAGAAGGTGACTCATGCTTAAATTATAAGCAGGCTTACCATACACAAGGCAGCCTCTGGGTTCGGGGGGCTGTTGCTTCACCACAGACTGTGTCCAGGTGAGGTAAAGACTACATCCTACACTTGTGGATCTGCGCTGTCTTGCCTGTCCCAATCTTTGGCATCACTGCCTGGTTGATCTCAGGTAAGGTGATCTCAGGTAAGATCTTCAGATAAGGTGGCAGTTCACTCTCCTAATGCCGTGTGTGTGTGTGTGTGTGTGTCTGTGTGTGTGTGTGTGTGTGTGTGTGTGTGTTGGCTGGTTGAAGGTCAGGGTAACTGAGGCCCCCTACTATTGCAACGGTTTCCCTGTCCTCTGCTGTGACCAGTAGGACGAGATACGGGAATCAACGTAAGACACTACATGATGTACCACTGTGCCACTCAGGCTTCCAAGCAGGGGACAGCTCTCGGGAGCATCAGTCATTCACATACAACTTTCCTTTGTTTGTCAAATCTTTGTGCTGCCTATTTAATATTTTTTAATCAACTTGCCTTTTTCCCCCTTAAACAAATGTATTGTAAATGGAATCATCAAATCAATATCAAAAGCCAGTATGCTTTGCCATAAATAGAAAGCACCCATGAAAATAAACACAATGAAAACAAAATAATGTCATTAAACTCTGTCTAGGTGCTCTTGTCGAATATCTGAGCTGGAAGTTTGCTCACTCGCTAGTAACACAGGTAAATTAGAAAGTGGTAGAAGATGTGTTTAAGAACATGCCAGCACCCAAATGTAATGTTTCTCTACAATTTAATCAAAATGATCAAAAAGGTAATTGAAAAGAAAATGACTTCCTCACCGTGAGAGGCACGTTTATTTAACGTTATGCCTCAAATCGCCCAACATCATCCCACACTTTGGGAAACACGATGAGGTTCCTACAGCCCTGCTCCAGGTGGTGTGGGAGACGGGAAGTCTCAATCCCAGCTCCCTCCTATGCTTGAATCGTGACCTTGGTTAAGTTCCTCGACCTCGTGAAGTTTCAGTGGCCTTATATTTCAAATGTGAGTAATAAGATCAACTAAACCTCACAGGGTGATGGGAAATTGTGTTTTGTATTTAGCAAAGAATCTGACATCAAGTCAGAAATTTACTTAGGATTTTTTGTTGTTGTTGTTATTTTAACCCTGTAAATGTCAAGGCCAGTGAGGACAGGGGTTCTCGGGGAAAACTTCACCAGGGAGGCACAATCATCATATCTTTGCCTTGAAGGAGGCATGTGCGGCTGCAGCCCAGAACAGCAGGGAAGCAAGAATAGGATGCATGAGAATGGAATGTGTGTGGTTGGGGGAGAGCTTCTGTTTGAGGCTCACAAGTGTGTGAAACAAAATAACATAAACCTCTTCTCTGAGAATGAAAATACCAATTCAGAAATATGAGTCTCCCTTTAAGAAAAGAATCAGCTTTCATTAAATAAAAACTGTGATGCAAAAAAAATTGAATGTTTTGTTTCTCCAGCTCCAGTGAAGTACACTGTGTGTGCTCATGTGTTAGCAACACCTTATAGGATATAAAGCTTATTAGCCGAGTGAGCAGGACGAAGATGAAGGTGCCAATACAGACTGCACATTGCCACATGCTGTCCTTTTTCCCACGGTTTCACCATCAATGTCACCAGGTTTCCTAACAGAGTTCCCCTAAATGTGTACCAAGACCATTGTTATCACTTTTTAGATGCAAATTCTAATCCTTATGTATATGGATTTCAAGGTTTGTGAAAACAAAAATTATCTGAAGTCATAGAACATGGCTAGTATAAGAGATAGTGGTAGTTTATTAATTGTATCTGTTCTTAATCACTTAACGTGTAAAGACAGAGAAAGATCCCTTTTTTCTTCCTTTTTGCTTTCTCTTCTTATGCCATGACCTAGATCTAGCTCCTTCTGTTGAAGCAGCATTTTCACTGAGTCTTCCTGCTCTAGCACGTCATAAGCAGTGGCTTGAAACTGAAGTGTTTTTCAGTTTCTAAACCCAAACACGATGTCTTGCTTTACTAATCCCTGACAGGATGAAAAGCCAGTTTAGTAAGAGAGGGAAAACTGCTGGACAAGACTTGAAGTTAACACGTCCAAAACTGAAGTCGCATCATCTTCAGCCCGGGCCCCCGCCCCTTCCTCTGCAGTTTTAGCTGCTCCCGGGGGATCGTGAACACCTCTCTTTCTCTCCTAACCCACATCCAATCAGTCAGTAAATCCTTTTGGCTTTACCTTCAAAACATGTCGATGTCCAAACGCTTAAGCCCATGTTCACCATTACCAACAGGCTTGTAACCGATCTTGTCCTCACCGTGAGCACGACAATGCCCGCCTAAGTGGTTGTAGCCACAGAGTCTAGGAAAAAATGTCAGACCACACCAATTCTTTAACTCCCTGTGTAGTAAAAAACTTAATCTTGTCCAAAAAGAGGTCTGGCCTTTGCCATGGCAATTACCTGGGAGATAATTTTTGTTTGCATGGGGTTCTTGGGCTAGCCACATAGTAACAGTATGATTTAGGGGGGTCTTTGGGTCACATGGTATCAGCGACCTAGAGACTGGGATCAACCATGTGGGCAGTCAATGAATGAATCACGCACGTAGAGCCCCAATAAAAACTCTGAATGCTGTGGCTCAGGAAAACCTCCCTGGGTGGCAATACTCTGTGTGTACTGTCACACATTCCTCTGGCTCAGGAGAGGTTCCTCTATGCATATGAGGAGATACTGATACGAGGAAAGTAACAGTGTCCTGACCCCACGGCAAGAGGATAACAGAATGTCCAGGTTTTCTGGCCTCCATCCCTGCGCTTCTTTCCTTGGCTGACTGTAATCTGTATCTTCTGATGTAACAAACTGTAACCGTGAATTTAATAGTTTTCAGTGAGCTCCATAAATCATTTTAGCAAATTATTAAACTTTAGGTGGCTATGGGAACCCCTGAACTTGCAATTAGTGTTACGAGTGAGGAAGGTGTTGGGGACTGTTCCTTCGAACTTTGTAGTTGTCCAACTCTATGCAGCCCCAATGGCTCCCCATCTGATTAAGACTAAAACCCAAATTCTTTCCAATGGCCTTCAAGCCCCACATGGCCTGACCCTGTCGCATCCCCACCTTTATCACACACTGCTTCCTCCTTACTTATTCTGCTCCAGTCACTTCAGCCTTCTGGCTCTTCTTTGCACACTCGGGCTACACTTCCCCCTCAGCATCTTTTCCCAGGCTCCTTCTTCTGGTTGGAATGCTCTTGCCCCAGACTCCTACATGGCTCACTTTCTCACCTCTTGTAGAACTTTACTCATACATCACTGACTCAACAAAGCCAGTCCTGCTCACCCTATTGAAAACTGCAGCATTCTTTTGGCACTTTGTACTAAACAACTTGATTTTTCACTGTGGGGTTTATACAATCTCACATCTATTTTACTTTTTTAAATGTTTGTTATTGTCTGTATCCCCTCTCCTCTAGAGAGTAAGTTTCATAATGACAGAACTCTTGCACATTTTACTCACTGCTACATCCACGGTGCTTAGAACCACAGCAGGCTCTTAGAGTGCATGCAGTGAATATCTGATGAAAGAAGAAATGATAAATTTTTACTAGTCCTTTCTAAAATTCTGTGGTACCATCACATATAACGTGATCACACACACTAGTGGGCCATCACCTACATTAAGATGGCCACACCGTACAAATGGCCAACAGGTACATGAAAAGATGCCCAACATCACTAATCATCGGGGAAATCAAAACCACAATGAGAGATCACCTCGCACCTGTTAGAATGGCTATGATGCAAAAGACTAGAGATAACAAGTGTTGGCAAGGATGTGGAGAAAAGGGAACCCTTGTGCACTATTGGTGGGACTGTAAATTGGTGCAGCCGCTATGGAAAACAGTAAGGTCTTCAAAAAATTAAAAATAGAACTACTATATGATCAAGCAATTCCACGTCTGGGTATATATCCAAAGGAAATGAAATCACTGTTTCAAAGGGATATCTGCACCCACATGTTCAGTGCAGCATTATTTACAATAGCCAAGATATGGAAACAATCCAAATGTCCACCAACAGATGAATGCATAAAGAAAATGTGGCATAAATATATGATGGAATATTATTCAGCCATGAAAAAGACGGAAATTCTGCATGTGACAACATGCATGGAACTTGAGCGCATTATGGCAAGGGGAATAAGTCAAACAAAGACAAATACTGTATGATCTCACTGATACGTGGAATCTAAAAGACCAAACTTACAGAAACAGAGAGTAGAATGGTGCCTATCAGGAACTGGAGGTGGGGAAAATGGGGAGATGCTGCTCAAAGAGTACAAACTTCCAGTTAGAAGATGAATAAGTTCTGGGCATCTAATGTAAAGCATGGCGACTATGGTTAAAAATACTGTACTGTATACTTGAAAGTTGCTAAGAGAGTAGATCTTAAATGTTCTTGCCACACACACACGGAAAAAGGAAAATATGTGAGGTAATGAAGGCATTAACTGACTTTATTGTGGTAATCATTTCACAATATATGCATGTATCAAATTATCATGTTGTACACCTTAAACTTATACAACGTTATATGTTAATTATATCTCAAAAAAAGCTGGAAAAATAAATAAGATAAAAATATACATTAAAAAAAGGCCACAAGTGGGGCCGCCCGGTGGCGCAGCGGTTTAGTCCGCGCTTGGCAGCCCGGGGTTCGCGGGTTCGGATCCCAGGCGCCCGCCGACGCACTGCCTGTCAGCCATGCTGTGGCGGCGTCCCATATAAAGTGGAGGAAGATGGGCACGGATGTTAGCCCAGGGCCGGTCTTCCTCAGCAAAAAGAGGAGGACTGGTGACGAATGTTAGCTCAGGGCTGGTCTTCCTCACAAAAAAAAAAAAAAAAAAAAAAAGGCCACAAGAAAGGATGCATCAATGAGTGTCTAATTTTCTTCCAAAGGTCATGAGAAAGTCATCCTTTCCTTTAGGGATTTCACATGCTAAAATCACAGAAGCTCAGAGGCAGAGGGGACCTAGCTAAGCTTCCTCTAATGAGGGTCTTGCCTTGTCTGTCTTTACACCCCAACACCCAGCACAGTGTCCGGCAGAGAGCAGGCATGTAATAATGCAAGATCTATTCAAGATGATTCTTAAAGAGGTTACTCTAGGGGCCACCCGGTGGCGCAGCGGTTTAGTCCGCACTTGGCAGCCCAGGGTTCGCGAGTTCGGATCCCAGGCGCCCGCCGACGCACTGCCTGTCAGCCACGCTGTGGCGGCGTCCCATATAAAGTGGAGGAAGATGAGCACGGATGTTAGCCCAGGGCCAGTCTTCCTCAGCAAAAAGGGGAGGATTGGCAACAGATGTTAGCTCAGGGCTGGTCTTCCCCACAAAAAAAAAAAAAAAAAAGAGGTTACTCTGTGGAGCAGAAGGGGGACTTTCCCTTCTGATTTCACACATGCATCCTCTAATGGAGTATTTATAAGAAATGTGTGTCACTTTTATAATTAAACTTATTTTTTAGATAAATGCTAATGAAGAATGAATGGCCACATAAATAGCACAACTGTAGTTTTTGTTTTCTTGCAAAATAAGAGAATTCACTTCTGAGCAAGCCTGTGTGTGAGATCCAGTGCATTTGTATTCGAATTTCTCTACCCAACATGGCAGGGAAAACAGAGTACATTTTATTTATTAATTTGCTTTCAATCCTTTGAGAAGAATGAGTAAAATATATGCTCTATAAAATATTCAGAAATGAGAGATTACTAAATAGCTTAAAATCAAGAAAACAAATAGAGAATATTCAAAGATTTATATCAGAAAAATGGTCCTTTTACCTGCAAACTCACTAATTAGAGGGGGAAACAATTTTCTTCTCCAATGAAAAGTTATTTCACCAATTAGACTTGTTTTCAGAATGATAAACACAAGAAAGGAATGACTTCTCTTCCAAGGCTGTTCAGATGCCTTTACATCCAAAAATAACTTTTCCACAAATTTGTGCACTCCGTTTAAGGAAAAGAATTTGTATATGCAATGTCAATTTTCACGTATTCTTGGCATATCTGAAAGTTTCTCTTAAAATGATGTCAAAAGCACACGAGAGACTCTCTCCCCCGGTAAAGAGAAGCACTCATGTGTGGTAATTATTCAGTGCGTCCTGCCAAATGTCACCTGAGTGCCTCTCACTTCTGCAGGTGCTGAACTCAGGGTATTAATTTAAGTCAGTCAGGAGGTAAGGTGGAGCCCGACACTGAGGCATCTAACTCAGCAGCCAGCTGTAAAATTAACGGGGAAACTTACTGGACACCTGTCACCTTTCTTTAAACAATAACATTTCAACAATGGTTCCATGGGAGATGTTGCCGCAGTCAGAGCTTCATGTCAACTGGATCTTCCCATAAAAAATCAAAGCCCCTGCCGGTCTGATGTGCTTCACTGAGGGTTCAGGGCTTCAGAGTGGAAAGAAACAAACAAAAGACTAGAAAAACCTCAAGCAAAACAGGCGATACGGCGCACAGTCATAGCTAATTGTTAACCAAATACACTAATTGTGCTTCATCTCCAGGGGCAACGAGTGGCAATTAATTGTGCAATTGCACTTTTTTAAAAAGTTTGTGTTTCGATTCTGAATTTTTTCAAGGAAAAATAGAGCTATGGTCAGATTTGCTTATATGGGGGGAAGAGGAGGAGAAATGGCATCTAGAAGACACTGCTGACCCACAGTCATGATACTGCTGCCCAGGAAGATGAACAATCCTGGCTGTGTGTGCCTGCATTTCAAACTAAAAGAACAAATGGGAGGTTCCAGGATTAAATTAAACTAAGAAAATGTATATATTAGTGCACATCTCAGGAGGCATATTCAAATTACCAATACCTTTGAAAGTCTGTTGCTTATTGATGGACACCCTCTTTCATGTTGAGCACTTTAATGGCAAGAGGTAATATTCTGACAAGATCACCCAATGGTATATATTACTCACTTCTCTTCCTTAGCTCTGTAGAAATTAATTAAGAACTAGGTCCATCTAGTAGAAGGATGATACTTGGCCTTCTTAGAAATCTATAGGGTTTGGAAGCAAGAAGGCCTGAGTAGCACTCCTAAATCCACCATTTACTAGTCTCGTGCCTTTGGGCCAATCACACTCACGTGCTTGTGGCCCAAGTTTCCTTTTAAGATGGGAACAATAATAGTCCCTAGTTTATATGACCAACGAGTGGCTTAAATGAGACACTGCGTGTAAAATGCTTAGTTATACTGACTTTCATATAGTAAGGGCACAATAAATACTAGTGATTATTTTCAATGGCTGATAATGCCTACTAGAGCAGAGTTTTTCATCTGCATAATCAGATCTGATAATTCTTTGTTGTGGTGCATTGTTCTGTGCATTGTATGATGCTTAGCAGCATCTCTGGTCCCTCTACCTACTAGATGCCAGCAGTACCCTCACCCAAGCTGTGACAACCAAGTGTCTCCAGACACTGCCAAATATCCCCTGGGAGCAAAATCACCCCTGGTTGAGAATCAATGTCCTGTATCTCAGCACCATTATGAGGGGCATTGCTAATTACAGTCAAATAGCTACTTCACCCTATTTGCTTTGAGCAATTACTGTACGTGATTTGGACACATTTTGTTATTTTTGTAAAAACCTCACATCCATTCCCCTTCTGAAGGCATCAATACCCCCTTCCTGCTTTGGGAGAACCATCTCCATCCTATTTGTAACTTGTGCTTTGCATAAAGTGCTCAGTACAGTGCCTGACATGTAGTGTATGTGAATGTAATGGTGAACATATGGTAGGAATTTATTTCTTTTATTGTCTGATAGTGTGAGAGGATCCCAAAGCCCCCAGAAGCTACCATGTGAAGCCAGAGTAAAGCCATCCCAGAAGAAACAGGACTGAGAGATGAAACCTAGGGTCATCATTTGGACTCTGAATCAAACCATGCCTGAAGCCATTCCTACTCCCTGGATTCTGAGTAATTTAAGCCAACGAATTTCCTTTCTGCTTGTGTCAGGATCAGTCAATATAACATGCCAGGCATTACACCAGGAGTTTTTATATGCTTTATAGCTAATCTTCATGGCAATCTTGTGAGATAAGTAATATATGAAACCCATTTTACACGTAGCCGATAGAAGCTCAGGGAGTCAGGTCACTCACTCAAGGTCCCACACCCAGTATGTAGAAGAATTGTAATTTAATTTAATTTCCTCCAACTCCCAACCCAGTTTATTATACATGCCCATTGTCAGTCTTGGTGGGGTGAAATGGGGCCATTGAACAGGAAAAACACTCAGTTCCAACTTTTACAGAGGCTGAAGGTGAGCAGAAATTTGCCCAAGGTCTTTGGGAAGATTCCCTGTGTTCCAGAGGCAATATTGTGGAATCTTTGCAGACGCATGTTGGCTATGTGAAAACTATTTGCCTAGACGGACTTAACTCCTGTTCATTTATCAATGTGAGACAGGGAGAAAATCATATTAGTTAATAAGAAACTGCCTTGTTTTGAACACATTCAAAAATAGCCAAGGAAAAAATTGTCTTCGCTAATAACGCAAGGCAGATATGAAACCTTCACGCTTGGGGGAACACGAATGATCTTATTATCCTGAGCATCTTGATGGTAACTATAAAAATCCATCTTTATTTGAGTTTCAGGCAAAATACAAAATAGTAATATTACCTTGCATTTAACACTCTCTGTATCCTGCAAACGCAAGTCTTGCTTCAAAAGTAATCATAATAAAATATCAAAGATACTATTTAGGAGAAGCCCAGGACCCTTCTGGGTCATCGACATGCATTGCTGCTTTTACCTATAACAATCCTGCAAGGAAGTTATTACTTGGATAAACCTACAAGGGAAATTGAACACTTTGTCCAAGGTCAACAGCTAATAAAGAATAGAGATTAGAAACTAGGGTCTCTCTGACTCCCAAATCAGTGCTTCATACACCTCTGAGAAGTGAGTAAGACCCTAAGAACACATTCCCAATACCTCCCCTTGTGATCGTTCAATCTCAAGTTTGCCACCAGCCCCACAAAGTATGACCGCTGAATAAGAACACTATTCAAAATCATTGACTACTCCAAGTTGCACAACACTGTGCGGTATTGGTAGTAGGTATTAAAATCATCTAACTGCTGGAGTTATTGGACGAAATACCCAAAAGGTCAGACCATAAAGAGACCAAAGTCACGGAATAAATCTCTTTCATTTTCCAACTCAGTTCTTTATGGCTTATGGTCAAAGACCATTGGAATAATTCTAAAATTTAGATCTCCAATATATCCATACTTTTCATCCACCATTTCTCTCACATGAGCTACTTTAGCATCTCTGCATACCCACATCTACCCCCTCTATCCTACTGTTTATAAAATATGAACGTGATTACATAAAACACACACACACACACACACAAAGACCAAAATATACCTGCTTAAAAATTTCTAGTTTCCTACATCGCTTAGGAGAAATACCAAAATCTTTAAAATGATCTCCTAGACCTTGAGCAGTTCTACTAGATTTAGTATGAATAAATTAAACTTTTGCAAGATATCAGTAGTATTAAAACTTGGAAGATTTCAAAAAAAGTTTCAACAAGTCATGAGACACTACAAAAGTTTACTAAGGTTTTAGGCTTCAGAAATTACCACAAAAAGCCATACTTTTTTC
Source organism: Tapirus indicus (assembly GCA_031878705.1). Lineage (NCBI taxonomy): Eukaryota > Metazoa > Chordata > Mammalia > Perissodactyla > Tapiridae > Tapirus > Tapirus indicus. The sequence goes on from CM062929.1 coordinate 49,927,265, forward strand.
TTATTACTATTTACTATAAATAGTAAATCAAAGAACAATTCAAAAATATTAATGTTTGAATAAGTGCTCCCCAAAATAGGCCCAAAACATTTCAGCCAATACAGAATTCTCCTACACGTCAATATGAAATGTGAGCGGGGAATAATGTGAGGTGTATAGTCAATAGAAAAGTTAATTTCTATTATAAAATATTTTTATACCTAGATTTCACTGGTGACAATTAATATATAAATAATTTCTGAGACACAAACAGGGAAATATACCCACCTTCCCAAACAAATTCTTAATTTTCTGTAGAGATTTCCCCATAAGGATAATAAATAAATAATTCTGACAAAAGAAGAACATTGCTCTGAAGATTAAAGTTTTATTTTCTAACATGAGGACCTTTGCAGTTTCTGGGAGATTCACTGACTCACTTATAGCATTTCAATTTCCAGGTATTTAAAAATAAAATAGAGCAGAGAAGAGCCGTATGGGAAAGAAAATTTTAAAACTTTCTAAGATCGTTGAAAGAACATCAAATTAACCATATTTCTGAGAAGCAAATTTTAAATAACTGGACTTTGTTTATAACGGAATGAACAGATTAATTTGAATGGAGCCTCACTGTCACATATTCACGTGAATTAGGGTCTTAGCTGTTTAGAACTTCTGTTTTTACTCTCTTTATGTCAAGTATCATATTCTGTCCACATTTACAAACAAAAAAAAATCTTTTTAAGTCGAAAGGTGATTGTTTTGAACTTTAATTTAATGTCTGGCGATATATAAAAGGACTTGTATTTCTTAAAATTCAGTCATTTAAAATTCTAAAATATAAAATTTATCTGTGGTGTTTCAGAAAAAGAGCCTAAATTCTGAGGGTGGAAGGGTGGGGAGAAGGAAAATGAGATACTGATTAGACTACTCTCTTTGTAGCTAACAGTCAAGTCAAATATTATTGGCACCATCTTCTCTCTCCAAAATTAACCTCTAAAAGGAAAAAGGAAAAATACTAAAATGCTCATTGGGTTTTACAATAAGCAAGTTTTAGAATTAATCTCTTCCAGTATTTGTGTCATTCTTTACACTATGAGAAAAATAGATGGAACCTAATAAACCACAACTTCAGAAATGTCTATGGCCCTATGTTGATAATCTACCATAGTCAGCTCAGTGGGGAAACACAAATAGAATAACAAATAGAAGTTTTCCAAAAACCAACAAGTTGGCCTCTGTTCAGCTTCACCCAGTAAATGGTATATTTTTAGCATTTCTACCTAGTTCAGCTTCAGTTTGTGGTATGGAATCAAATCGTGTAATGGAAATTCATATCACACATTCATGAAACATTAGAATCGTTCATGGAAAAGAAAGCCATGTTGACCGTATGAATATTTTACAAAATGCCTAGCACTGTCCAGTCGTGCATTTCCCGAAGCGTGCTTCAGGTTGGATCTCATATGTAAACTCAGGCCTCAAAGGGTGTGAACCAGGGAGCAGGGGGCACGTGGAAAAACAGTCATGAAACTCACCTCCCTGCCTCAAAAGTGAACCAAGCAGCATCTCGTCCATACCGCCGCAGGGCGCTTAGCGGCCAAGAGATGAGTTTGACTCTGGGATTCTGGACGTCCCAAAGACAGATGTGCTCATATGTAATCTGCAAGGCACATTCGCCATGTACATCTAAGTTAGGAGATGGCATCAAATACACATTGAATCTCTCTGGGAGAAAAACAAAAGGTTAGTCTAAAATCCCCAGGAATAAAACATCAAAGACATTGTAGGAACAAAGAGGCATTTCAAAATAATTCAAGCTCATATTCTAGGTTTTGGTTGAATATTCAGGAAGATAAACCTTTCTCACAAATTGACAGTCCCAGAAACTGATTTTTTAAATGAAGACCATATTAAATCACATAATAATGAAACAATCTGGCTGTCAACATACACTAAACACTGTTTACATGAGCAAAGACCATTTTTAGAATTTTTAAATTTGCATAATAAAAAAAGTATGCCAATAAAAGACTAAAGCAATGAAACCATTAAAAGCAATTTTTTTCCAGCCAAGTACATGTTAATTACACCCACAATTTTGCATTCACAAAAGATGCAGGTGCAAAATAATTGTTGCATGGTTTAATGATATTAAAGTTATATTGATCAACTTATAATTTTCATAACTAAATGAATAAAACTGTATCCCAAATTATTTAACTAAAACTCCACACTTATACTATGCACTTAACTGACCAACAGTTTGGGGAAATTCCACTGGATATATTTGAAGTGGTTTTAACAAAGAGCTCTCTTTAGCCAAATATTGGAAATAAATATTTGTTTATTTGGATGATTGTTAAAATTTAACCAAGATTACTCTAAATAAACTACTTGGTTTATTACTACAACCAAATTTTCATCCCCACAGATACAGTCATGGTATTTCTGCTCTATTTCTAGAAAATTCATTAATTTAAAAAGTTACAGAGTCACAATCTTTAAGTAAAATATGAACAATAATATTATTACTAGAGCAAACACATTTCACCTATCCATCATTATGACAGATATCCTAGATCTGACAAAATAGTGTGGCACTAATAATACTAGTGGTATTCTAAATTAACTGTTTTATAATAAGAAAGTCATTCGAATTTTTATAGATTTTAGTTGAATTTAGTAAATAGGAGTGTCAAGATTACTTTCATGAAATGTATCCATGCATCTGTTATTCAAATTTTCTAAGTTATTTCAAACTCCCAATAACCAAATATTTGAGGCTTTCTAGTAACCATTATTTCAAAAGTGTATTCTAAAGCAAATCTCCCCCTGGAGAGTTGTGGAACGAGTAAGGACTGTAATCATTAAGTAAAAAGTAAGAGAGACTGTTACCAATTTATTTGCTTGTAAGTTCTTCTATAAATACTTCACTCAAGAATGACATCAAGAGCAGTGGTGACAGTGACCACTTTAATTACAATTACTTGAAGGCATACAAATTAATATTGTAAAGAGCCTTAAAAGGCATAGTTGAGTTTCATAATAATCCCAAGTAGTTATACACCAGAGGTATTCTTATTCCTACTTGACAGAAGAGGAAACTGAGGCACGGAAAATTGGTTTGGGAAAGGTAACTCCTAGGCACAGCCAATTCTTGAATTCAGTTTGTAGCACTTTCACGATACAACTTCACAAACACAAATTTGTGAAAATAAGTGCTGATCTGAGCACTCCAGTTTAAAAAAAACCACCCAAACCTGTCATGTTTTCCTCTTCATGTTTGGCTTCATATGCATCTGTCCATGAGGCACTATGGGTGCATCCCCTTAGCCCGGAGCATCCTGATTTAGTAAACCAAAGAAGGAGCAGCCTGGTGCTTGGTTGTATGACTCCGGTAAATGACTTAACCTCTCTCTGTAGCTCTATTGCCCAGTCTACAAAGAGGCCCCTCTGAATTAGCCAGCACTTCTAGGTCTCCATCAATGACACGTGCCTGGAGATGGATTATGGCAGATACGGTGCATCCAAAATAGTCCCAGACAGCAAATGTGTCATGAAGACATAGTTCCAATTGGGAGGGAGGGCATTTTTTACTAACAATTGTGGAAAGGGTCAGTACAATTCCACCTCCGTCATGTTCATCATCAAGCCAGGTGACCCATAGTCTCTTCACTGTGATATATCCTCATAGATCAAGTCAATAATCTAAAGCAGAACTCTGGGATCCAATCTACGCTGTCACAGGCTCAGTTATTTGGAGACAAAGAAATGATTCCTCACCTCCAGGCTCGTACTGTAAACCAACATTGATTTTTGCTGAAGTCTTCATGAATATTTTGCTCATTATTACTTAAAATGATTTGTTCCCAGGTTGACTGTTGAGCTCAAAGAGTTGGTTCGAGTGTTTTAGTAAAAACACAAAAACAAGTCACAGATTTAGGTGGGTTTAAACTTGATGAAACATTCATGAAGTTCAGATTCTATTAAAAACATTGAAAAGCTTTCAATAAAATTTTTAAGTGAAAAAGGCAGACAAATCCCATTACACTATAAAATCTGCACATTACAAATATAGGCCCAAGAGTATAGTCTGGAGTCAAACACTAGTTATTGGAATTGGAACAAGATTTTTAATTCTTCTAAGCTTCAGTTTCCTCATCTGGAAAAATGGGGAAGTAATAGACCTAAGTCATAGGGCTGCTGGGAAAATTAAATGATCTAATGCATCTTCCATGGAAACTGGGACACAGCAGGTTCCCCGAAATTTCTAGCTGATATTATTAATGTAGATACATTCATATTATACATCAAAATATATTAAGAAAAGAAATACCCTGAAATCTTAACACAGGTTTTAGGTGAAATAGAAGGTTATTTTTGCTTCTTTCTTTATACATTTTTATAACTTCAAAATTTTTACATAATGCAGATGTCTTATGCTTTACTATATGGGGAAAAAAACGGTTTTAGAAGAGAGCAAAGGAGAGAATTTTCTTTACATACCACTCTGTTCTCTCTCAACTCCGGTAGCCAGTAAGTCAGGCTCTCCGAGGCTGATGTCATTGATCCGCGTCCCTACACACTCCATCTGGAGTACTTTGCACCATTCATCAGCCTCCAGATCTGTGGAAACGTCCAAAAGATTAACCTGTACAGCCAGTGCCCACTTGAAAGCTACAATCTAAAGCCCTCCCTGCCTCAGACAAACCTGATTCACAAGCAAAGGTCTTGGAGGTATCATCACTGAAATAAATCCCTATGGCGTGTTTCTTGGTGCTCTTTGGCAATCGAGCTACGTTCTTCACGTTGTTGAGTTCTGTAACCTGAAAAATGAATAATTGCCAGTGTGATCACACTCCTTGAATGAATGCTTCTAACCAACACCACCAAGCTAAGTGGAGGCACAGAAAGTAGAAAGCACAGCACAGATGAACACAACTTGATAGAACGTGTGGATTCAAAAGCTATGAATTATTTCAGTGTTATCCCTAATGCATAGCTAGGGAGGTTAACAAATTACCCTTCCTTTCTAAATTTTCTGAAGCATATGAAGTGGCACAGGCTGGAAACTCCATAGAGGTAGAAAGCTTGTTTGAGTTTTTTACCCCCAAAGACTTGACATTCCCAATAGTTCTCACGTCTACCGCCAACACTGTGGACAGCCTTTCAAATACTCCATCCCTTCAGAGAACTCCCCGTGTAAGCAGCTCAAACACATCCACCCAACGAAGGGGAGGAAATGGTGGTCCAATCCATAACTAAATTATCTCTCTCTTTGCCAGTCAGAGATGGAGTGTCAGGAGTCTCAAAAATGTCCCTCTACTCAGGGTTCAAGTCACATATTCCAACACAGAGAGTCCATATGAATCTGGTTTGTGAAATATCTCCCCACCCTCTCTGACTTACTCCCAGCTTCTCGATGGTTATGGGAGCTCTGTTGTAGAGTCTCAGAACACTGCATGGTATTACCGTCTTCCTATAAGTAGGGAAAGCATTCCCCACTAGCCATTCTCTCTCTCCTTCCTCTCTCCCACAGTCTCTTGGTCCCTTTAACACTTTTATAAACTGCACCCCTCCCACAAAGGGTGTTGGCTTATTGTGTTTCCAAAATGGCCGTCCTTCATTCAGTTATATCCAGATCCCCTGCTGCATTTGAGGGGTGGAATAATTGGGTCCTGCATGAGAGAAGACCTAGGTGGCTTCAGGGTAGAGTATTAACAAGATAAATAACTGTTTCATGCTGACAAGTTTAACCTCCCCTTAATATATCTCCTTTTTGTTGTTATACAAAAGAATATGGCTCCCATCAATCTTTGCCTTCAGTAATGTCGTACCATTTCTCCCATTTTAACTCTAAATTCAATAATAACATGGCTCAAAACGTAGGTGGAGAAAGCAATTAATATCCTCCATGCACTCACTAATTTGATTATTTCATTTCCTGCTTCTTAACCTCCATTGGCTCTTTTTAATAGTATAAATGCAAATTTCTTAGCATGAATATCATGATGGTTGCTATAGACCAAATGTTTGTGGCCCCTTAAAACTTGTACGTACGTTGAAATCCTAAACCCCCAGGTGATGGCATTTGGAGGTGGAGCCTTTGGGAGATGATTAGGTCATAAGCATAAGAGCAGAGCAAGTGTGAATTAATTGTTCCCTCTCTCTACTCCCATTTTGCGGCATGAAGCTGTATTCTAATACCGGTTGCTGTAATTAATCCATTTATCTCTCCAGCTCCCAGCTGAACATGAGTCACCTATCAATGACTCACTGATGGACTGAATCAATGAAAAACAATAATTTGAGAATTAACATTTATTGAGCCCACACCACACACTATGTTTAGTATTTTTATATAGAATGTCTCGTTTGATCTTCATAAAAATCCTGTGAATTAGATATTATTACTGTTATCAGTATTTTCCAGATGAAGAAACTGTGGATGAGAAAAGTTAAAGTCATGTGCCCAAGTTCACAGCTAAAAAGTGGCAGAACCGAGTTTTGAATGAGGCAAACTGACCTGACCCCAACGCTTGGGTTCTTCACTCATCTTAAACGCTAATGCCTAACTCTAAAAACTTTCAGCACAAGAGAATCAATAGGCCCAGAAGTCATCTCCGATTTGAGAAACTCTTTCTTTTTACGGGGGGTAGTAGGAGGGCACGAGTGCCCCAGGCTTTATTCTGACCCTTCACTGAGACATTATGTAAGAGTAGACCACCCTAGCCCAAAACACAGCAATGACTTTGAAATATATCATTTCATTACACATCCATTAAGGGCAAAGAGGAAGGAATAAGTCACCTGAAACAGTCAGGAAATGTAGGGAGAATTGCATGAGTCAGAACACAATTACTCATTTTGGAAACTGGTTTAGATAATAAGCAACCCAACGCCCCTACTTAGGGGAGGTGAGTGAGCCTTCACGGAGCAGGCAGCATTCTGTTCTACGTGTCAAAGGACCATCAGGTTCTAAAGCAATAGTTTCCGTCCCCATCTCAGAATGACATCCCAAAGAGCAAGTGCATACACATACACACACACACACACACACACACGCCTTACTTTCAAAAGAATTGCAGTCTACACTAATTCATAATAGAGTCTTCCTCAAAATACATGCTAAAGTGATAATTATGATAACTAACAGCAGATATCTTTATAAGTCACATAAAAACTTTTATAAGACATATTTATTTCCACCATCACTCCATTGGGTAAATAAGAAAACTGAGGCAGGACATATTTTTTAATATTTCTTTTACAAAGAAATAATTTGCCCCTAAAGAATCACTTTTAAAGCAAACAGATTTGGATAAGGTCTCAGGTTCTCATTCAATATGAATATTATTTTAAATGGCAGCTACATAGGTATATCTGGTCATCAAAAGTGACTGTATTGGGGGGCTGGCCTGGTGGCATACTGGTTAAGTTTGTGTGCTCCACTTTGGCGGCCCGGGGTTCACAGGTTTGAATCCCAGGTGTGGACCTACACACCACTCATCAAGTCATGCTGTGGCGATGTCCCACATACAAAATAGAGGAAGACGGGCACGGATGTTAGCTCAAGGCCAATCTCTCTCATCAAAAAAAAAAAAAAAAAAGTGACTGTATTGGATCCTCAATATTGCCTCAAAGAGAGTGAGCCTTCAGGACCTCATGCATGCACTAACTCTTTCAGTTCACCTTCAGTTTGAATTTCTTGTCTTTTCTTTATGTCTCAGGTCAACCAGAAGTTATTTCCTGCCAAGCTCAGAACTTTTGAGGGAAACGCCCTCCTGAGCCTCTGTAGTTACAGATTTTATTTTTCTTTCACAGTGCAAGAGAATAGACACACCGTAAACTCCACATGAATTATGCTGTCTTTGTATATAGATCCACAGATAAAACATAACAATGTCTTTAGAGTGACAGCATTCAAGGAGGGAACCACTTAAACAGAATTGTAGTAGAACCACATTCCCTTTTCAAGAATCTTCCTTATATCCATTCATCCATAAAAAATTTTTTAATTCATAGTCTATTTGCTATTTATTTATAATTCATTCATTCATTTTTAGCATTTACTCTGTGTCAAGTAAAAACTGTTCTCTTCACTGGGGATGAGATGCTCAACAACAGGCAAAGACTCTGCCCCTCTGGAACTTGTATTCCAGTAAAGGGAGAAAATAAAGATACATTTCACCAGAGAGGGATGAGGAATTGCCATGAGGACAAACAAAGCTGTGAAAAAGGATTTAGTGTAGGCTAAGGGGAATTTTGCTATTTTCCATACGGGACAAGGAAGTCCTTTCTGAGAAGGGAGCATTTGAGCAGAGGCCCATAAGATCTGAAAGAGTGAATCATGTGGACAATTAAGCCCAGTCATTCCAGACACAGGTAATGGGAAGTGCAAAGGCCCTGAGTATGAACTGAATTGTTTGACAAGGACTAAGTTTGCTTACACGTTTTAACATTTGACCCCCTTCCCTTGACATCTGCACTCAAGGGTAAGCCAACTCTGCAGCCCCTCTGCTTCTCTCCACCCACCTTCCCCATAAGGCTGTGCAGCTCATGCAAAGCTGGTGGACTTAAGGCGATCAATACCTCTGAGCCTTGTCATTTTTTTTTTCTTCAATCAGCCCAAAATTCATTTTCCTGAGCTCACTGGGCATTTTTATGATGGCTATTTTGACTTCTTTTTCAGGTAATTTACATACCTCTATTTCTTCAGGGTCACTTTCTGGAATTTACTCTGTTACTTTAATTGGGCCATGTCTTCTGTTTCTTCATGTCCCTTATAACTTTCTGTTGGAACCCACACATTTGAAAAAGCAGCCACTTTACTCAGACTTCACAGACCGGCTTTACACAGGGAAGGAACCAAACAGAAGTTCTGGGGCCAAACAATACAAGAACTGAATTGAAAAATTCACTAGAGGGGCTCAGCGTAGACCTGCTCAAGCAGAAGAAAGACACAGCAAACCCGAAGACAGTCATTTGAAATTATCCAGTCAGAGGAAAGCAACGCGTGAACAAGGGAATTGTTCTCCTGGAATCGGAATGTTACCTCAGCACTCAGTTACCTGCAACTACTCCCGGCATATCGTACAGACCACGGGCTTAGTTCATACATGGGGATGTCTACGTTAATCTAAGGGAGCCACACTCACTGTTTACAGTATCACAAACTAACTCCATGCAGCACACTTTACTTCAATTGAAGACAAATTAAAATTTGAAATATAACATGTTAAAACTCCATATTCAAAACAGAAATAGTTTTGCTGAATCACCTTGGTATGAAAAGTTTGTTCTGATTTCTATTAAAAATTAATGTTTACTATGCATGCATGCACACATGTTCTTGTACATATATGTGGTGAGGGGCACTAAGGGTCTGGGCAGACTTACATTGTTTATCTCTTTGTATTATTGCATTTTTTTCTACTATATGCCTCCAAATTGTAAAGGAAGAAGTAAAATTATCTGTTTGCAAATGACACAATCTTACATGTAGAAAACCCTAAAGATTCCACAAAAAACTGTTAGAACTAATAAATGAATTCAGTGAAGTTGCAGGATACAAAATCAACACATGAAAATCAGTTGTGTTTCTATATACCGAGTGAACAATCCAAAAAGAAAATTAAGAAAATAATCCCATTTACAATAATGCTTAAAAACATATTTAGGAATAAATTTAACCAAGGAGGGAAAAGATTTGTACACTGAAAAATATTAAACACTGCTGAAAGAAAGTAAAGAAGACACAAATAAATGGAAAGACATCCCGTGTTCATGGATTGGAAGATTTAATATTGTTAAAATGTCCATACTACTCAAAGTGATCTACAGATACAATGCAATCTCTATCAAAATCCCAATGGAATTTTTTGCAGAAATAGACAAAGTAAACCTAAAATTCATATGGACCCACAAAAGATCCTGAATAGTCAAAATAATCTTGAGAAAGAACAAAGCTGGAGGCCTCACACTTCCTGACTTCAAAATACATTACAAAGCTACAGTAATCAAAACAGGATGGTACTGGCATAAAGACCGACTTATAGACCAATGGAAAAAAATAAAGAGCTCAGAAATAAACCCCTGCATATATGAACAAATGATCTTCCTCAAGATCATTTGTGAAGAATACAAAATGGGGAAAGGAGAGCTTCTTCAATAAATGGAGTGGCAAAAGTATGCAACTGGACTCTTATCTTACACCATGCATGAAAATCAACTCAAAATTGATTAAAGACCTAAATGTAAGATCTGAAAATATAAACTAGAAGAAAACATAGCAGGAAAAAAAGCTTCATGACATTGGCGTTGGCAATGATTTATTGGATATGGCACTGAAAGTACCAGCAACAAAACCAAAAATAGACAAGTGGGACTACAGCAAGCAAAAAAGCTTCTGAACAGCAAAGGAAACAATCATCAGAGTGAAAAAGCAGTCCACAGCATGGGAGAAAACATTTTCAAACCATATATCTGATAAGGAGTTAATATACAAAATATATAAGGAACTCCTACAACTCAATAGCAAAAAAGCAGCCCAGTTAAAAAATGAGCAAAGTATTGAATAGATGTCTCTCCAAAGAAATAAAAATGGGCAACAAGTATAAGAAAGTTGTTCAACATCATAATCATCAGGGAAACGCAAATCAAAACCACAATGAGACATCACCTCTCACCTGTTAGAATAGCCATTATTTTAAAAAAGAAGAAGAAAACTCAAAAGCTTTGTGCATTGTTATCAGTGGGAACGTAAAATGGTGCAGCCACTATGAAAAACAGTATAGAGGTTCCTCAGAAGATTAAAAATAGAACTACCGTACGATCCAGCAATCCCACTTCTGAGTATATAATCCAAAGGAAATGAAACTAGGATCACAAAGAGATATTTACACTCCCAAGTTCATTGAAGTATTATTTACAATAGCCAAGATATGGAAACAACCTAAATGTCCATTGATGGATGAACAGATTTTTAAAATGTGGTATATACATACAATGGATTATTATTCAGCCTCAAAAAAGAAAAAAATCCGACAATTTGTGACAACATGGATGGACCTGGAGAACATTATGCTAAGTGAAATAAGCCAGTAGTAGAGGGGCGAACTGCATGGTTCCACTTACAGGAAGTATCTGAATTCCTCAAACTTAGAAGCAGAAACCAGAATGTAGTCGCCAGGGGCAGGGGAGAGGGCGAAACAGGGAGTTGCTATTCAATGGGTACAGAGTTTCAGGTGAAAAGTTCTAGAGATCTGCTGTACAACAATGTGCATATAGTTAATAATACTGTTCTATATACTTGAAAATTTGTTAAGAGAGTAGATTTTATGTTATATGTTTTTTACAACATTAGGAAAAAAAAAGATTGCTGGCAGACAGCAAAAAAGTAGCCAGAATTTAAAAACATTATTTTCTTTCCATTGTACTTCTTTTTAAATGTTAATTTCTGTTCATGGCAAGTGATACTGGCTTTCTATTGATGGTAGTAATAAAATTTTCTCTTACAGTGAATTTATTTAAACAAAGAAGTGAGCTGATTTAGAGCAAAATGGTAAGTAAATAAGAGTAGAGGTGATACTGTGACAACAAACATTAATGAATAAATGACAAATGACAAAATTAGGAAAACACCATAAATCTATTACAACTAATCTAATACTATTATGCAACTGACTTTCATTTAATTTTCTACTGAGTCAGCAGTCCAGGTGATAACCAATTGACCCAAAGGTCATAGAGTCACCCAGAACAACTCTCATTTGTTGGCAGAGGCATGACAAGAGATTTCAGCAGAACCTTGGTAAAGATTTGATTCCCACTTGATATCCCAAAGCCCACCTATCTGAATAGGACCATTTGTTTTCCTCTTGCTTTTTTGTGCATTTCACGGTTGCATTTCCTAAGCGAAGAAAACAAGAAAGCCTTTCAGGCCTCACGACCAAAATCTGAAATATGTCTGAGAATTATGATTTAAAGGACAAAAGAAAAGTTCCAACGAGAGGTCTAAAGTGAGATCTAGTTACAAATATTCATTACTAACAGAAGGGTTTTGATAGTTAACAGAAATGAAAAGGTCAAATTTTGTGATTAAAAATAATATAGATGGGGCCGCCCGGTGGCGCAGCGGTTTAGTCCGCGCTTGGCAGCCCGCAGTTCGCGATTTCGAATCCCGGGCGCCCGCCGACGAACTGCCTGTCAGCCATGCCGTGGCGGCGTCCCATATAAAGTAGAGGAAGATGGGCACAGATGTTAGCCCAGGGCCAGTCTTCCTCAGCAAAAAAGGGGAGGATTCGCAACAGATGTTAGCTCAGGGCTGGTCTTCCCCACACACACAAAAAAATGATATAGAAATAGAGTTTAAATGTTTTTACCTACCCTTTTATATACTCTCCATGCTAAAGCAATAGCAGACCCAGTTAGACAATCAAAATAGCTTCTGTTTCTTTTCTGGGCTGCTATCTGTCTGGTTACTTTTTCAGATTTATCTGTGACCCCTCAATCTCTAATCTTCCTATTCCTTTTCCAGGATATATTTAAGCTTACTGACTCCAGAGTTTTCCTCTTGAAATGGAGCTAAAATCTGTACCTATCAAAGACCAGAAACATCTGCATGGCTTACTGAAAATGTCAATATTAGGACCTTTGAAATGCTTGATTTTCCCTAGAAATTGGGTGTTTACTTTCAAAAGCCCAGGTTAGCTTCAGGCTTAATCTGATTTTGCACATCCTGGGGCCACCTCAATCCTTGGACGAATTCAAAATTCACAGAAGATAGTGGCTCCTTGAAAATTCTGGTAAAAGATAATGAACACAAAATAGGAAGTTCTCTGAAGCATAAAGTATGGAGGCTGGAAAAGATTAGGTAAAGAGAAGACTTGGCAAAAATGATTCTCTCTCTAGGATCTGGAGGTAATTATGATCAGATCAAAGGCAAATTCTGCACCTCACAGCAATCTTCATTTTCTAGATTGAATTATTTTCACATATAATTATCTTCACAAATGGACGATGTCCACAATAATCCAGTCCCTTCCAGCCTTTGTGACTCTTTCCTGATGAGTTTGGACCTGGCCATGCAACTTGCTTTGGCCAACAGAATGTGAACAGATACGCCATGTTCAAGAGGACGCTTTAAATGCGTGTGTAATTAGATCAGTTCCTCCCTCCATGATGAGAACAACATTCCCCTCCTTCCTGGATCTCTGAGTGTACAAACAGATGGGTCTCAACCGAGTCAAACTAACCCAGCTGTGCTCAACTCACCCACAGCCAACCCAGACCCCTCACGTAATAAGGGCAGGAGATAAAGGTGCGTTGCAATAAGCTATTAAGATTTCGGAATTGTTGCCACAGCAAACGTTGGCTAATATACCCTCTGTTTGATTTCCTTTTGGCCAAGAATGTTCAGTTTTTCCTTCAAATCCCGCTGTATAACGACATTATTTCTTGTACAAAGGAGACCAGATGTCCTGGTCAATTATATAATAATCCACTATAACACTGGTTATCAGTTTTATTTTAGTAGTTGAACCTTTTTTTTTATTTTTCAAAAGAAATCTTACACCGTGCCCCATTATATAAAAATAGAGTTAGTCATTAAATGAGGGAATAAATCCTACCCCATTTTTCTTCTCAATAGTAAGTTATAAATCTACTTCTCAAGAAGAAAGCCCACTCACTTCAATCAACCACAGAATGTTGAATGGTTACAATGTGATACTAAATTCTCCAGATGATATAACATCCTTGGTACTATTATTAAACCCATTACAAGGATGAATAATGAGAATTAGAGAAGTAACTTAATTATGATTTCACAGATAGAATGGAAGGGTGGAGCCACATTCAAAACTAGAACTTCTGGCTTCTACATATGTATGTTTTTCCTAATACTACACTCCATAACGTGCTCCTTAGAAAATAATAAAAATGAATGATTGGCTGAATAAATGAACAAATGAATAAAACTAAAGAGGCAAATTGTTTTGGAGACAAATATATTAAAAGATATTTCTGCAAATTGTAAACCATATCTTTAAAAGTACATCACTTGGGAGAGGGGAAAAAAGGAATGCAAATCTTAATTCCTAAGTGAAAAAAGATTTGTCAATTCAAAAGAAGGCAGTCTGAACTAAACCCATCTTTCCTGCTTGGATCTTAGAATGTTGAAGAAAACTTAGCTTTTCAAAAACCACTTGCTTTTATGTGGGTACACACGGCACCATGGTTTATATCCCAGGCTACTGCTCTAGTGAAATTCTGCTTGGGACTCCCAGCACAGGACTCTAAATATCAGGTCCTGTGGACCAAGCGTATATAGTAAAGGACAGAAATCTCCAGACGACAGTCCAGTGAATCTTTACGTGTGTACACACCTGTGTAGCCACCACCCAGACTAACACATAAAACATTTCAGTCAATACCACCACTTCCTGGGTCAGTACTGCCCACAAATAAAACCAATATTTCTTAAAAATAACAAGGTTCTCCCACATCACCTCAATGCCACTTTCACAGCTAAGAAAATAGGCAAGCATTCCCTGTATCATCTAATTTCCATCCCATATTCAAAGTTCCCTAAAAGTCCCCAAAATGTCTTTTAGAGCTGTGCCCAGAACCCTCAGCCATCGCTCAATCCAGGATCCAGTGAAGATGCATGCCTCGCATTTCTTCTATTTGAGTCTCTTTTAATTTAGAAGAGTCCCCCATTTTGGATACGATACCACCATTTTGAAAAGATCATGACAGTTTTCTTCTAGAATGTTCCATATTCTAGATATGTTTGTTTTCCCACGGTGCCCTTAATTTTTCTATTCCCCATACTTCTTCTGAAATGGAAGTTACGTCTAAAGGCTTGAAGAGATTCGGATAACATTTCTGTTAAAAATACTTTGTAAGTGATGGTGTGGGCTTCACGATGCATCAGATCAGAAGGCACGCAGTGTCAGCACATCCCTCCGTAAATGAGGCCCAGTTTGATCTCTTGGAGGCAGCCATCATTTCTCTCTATAGGAAATAGCGATTTTTCTATTTGCATTTACAGCTGGGTGATACTTTGGCATCGTGTGACTATCCCGTTCTGCAACCACCTTTCAGGGAGTTGTCTCAGCATCCACTGAAGACTCTCACCTGCGCCAAAATGCTATTCTTTTTAATCACGCTGGCCCGTCCACTGAATCCCATATATCTATGATTGCCGAATTCAAGATATTGACTGAGGATGCTTTTGCTGTTCCCACCCTGATACTGCTTTTTATTAAAGTAATCTGGAAATACAGATCACAAATATTACTAGAATCACTATTATTCATTTATTATTTTAAAAATTTGCAACTACTGCATTTAATCAGGTGAGCAAGTTCAACTATCTAGAATTTACTCTGTATGTTTAACTGATATACGTGCCCACCATTCACTCCTTATATACTCGGGCATCCTTGCCCCTAGTTTTTAACTTAGATTTGTCAATAGGTGAGCTGTCGTACATAGTTGGGTAGCTTACTCAAGACGGGAACCATGCCATTTGTGACTTGACACCATCATCAGCATCTTCACAGGCATCTCAGCAGGGACAGCCAGCCAGCTGTTATCACAACTGCAAGTTCTAACTGTAGTTATTTAGGGTCTGAAGAAAATCATGCACAGGTGAATACAGGGGGTCCATCCAGGTTACACAAATAGAGCACGTTGAGAAGGGATGTTGGTGATTCTTTGCTTCTCAAGCCTTTTGGTGGCACTTGCATACCATCTTAGCAGGGCCTTCAAATCTTCCCGCTGCATTGAGGCATCCTTCCTTCACCAGAGACTCGAGGCAGATGGTGAAGGCGGTCCAGCTCCCCTTTCCTGGACCGATGCAGGAAATGACAGAAGGCTACCTGGCTGGGGGTGTGCTTTTTGGCTCCAGCGTGTGATTATGTTGGATGGCACTGCCCAAAAATCAGTCCGAACAAACTTTGATTCACTTTTCTCAAGATATATTCCAACTGCGTGTTTTCCTCCCACCACTCTGAGTTCCTCTAAGAGAAATGGATTTCTTTCCATAGCTGGAATAAAGCTGCACCCTGAAGTTGCCACATAAGTCCTGCTTATCTAGTGGACAGTTCTTTGAAACTTTCAGAGTGTTTCCATACACCTCTCTGCAAACAGAGCCTACTGTGATGCTGGAGGTGAATATATTGGAGAGACGCAACTCTACTGAAATAAAGGTAGTGCACAACTTACTGTTTTCCTTATCTTAAAAGCCCAACTGAAGTCCATTTCATTTATGTGGTCTTTTCGGTCCCATCAAGCAAGAAAACCTTGCATTTGTTTCTTTTGCCTGGAAACACTCTGCCTCTAGTTATCCCCATGACTCACTCCCACCCCATCTTCAGCTACTCGTGTATTATCTTCTCAATGACACCATTCCTTATTACTCCATTAAAACTGCAACACTCTCATTCCGTACTTCCTATCCCTTTTCCCTGCTTTAATTCCTCCTTAGCATTTATCAATCATACCAACACACTACATATTTTACCTATATATTTCCTTTATGTCCCTCTCATCCCCATTAGAGCAGGGGCAAGGAGTCTCTGCTATAACTCCAACGCCAAGAAATGTGCCTCACACAGCGCAGAAGCTCAATAAGCGCATGTTAAGTGAAAGCTCTACCCGAGGCAGGCATTATCATCATCTCCATTGTAAAGACAAGCAGGCTGAGGCACAGTGATGTCATTACCACGCCCAGGCTTGGACAATTCCTGACCAGTGGCAGAGGCAGGATTTGACTCCAGGCACACAGATTCTTAATTATGTGCTAGATACTGGGTCCTAAGCACTTCGTATGAATTATGTTATTTAATTTTTTCACAACCCCTCTAACTAGCCGGCACTAGTACATTCCCATTTGTACATATGAGAATGGTGAGGTCTACAGAGGTTAATTTGTTCACATAGCTGGCAAATAGCAGAGCTGGGATCCAAACACAGATAATGGAACTACCCTTTACTAAACCACCAAATGAACACAGAGAAAAGGATTAGAGAGGCCATTATTCCTGAGTTAGGGCTTGTTATTCCTAAGGTGGGTCATGAAGGATGAGCAAGGGTTGATGAGGCAAAGAAAGGCAAGACTAATTTCCAGGCAAAAGAAACCACATGTGCATGATCATGACTCTGCAGTTTGGTATGATAAAAACATGGGGAAGAGTGATAGTGAGGCAGGTGGCAACAGAAAACAGGCAAAGCATGAAGCTGGAGCAGTTGAACCACGGCTAGATCTAAAGGGCCTGGTGTGCTGCCATCATGAAGTCTGAAGAGCATCTATTAAAAGGTTTTAATCAGATTAACGGAATGGTCGTATCGATGTATTAGAAAGACTATTTTGTAGGCCAGTGGTCCTCAGTCTGGGGGAGATTTTGCACCCCTCTTCTCCCCATAGGGAAACATTTAGCAACATCTGGAGACATTTTTGGTGGTCAAAATTGGAAGGGTGCTACTGGCATCTAGTGAGTGGAGGCCAGAGATGCTGCTAAACAGCCTACAGTGCACAGGACAGTCCCCACAACCAAAATGTTAATAATGCTGAGGTTGAAAAACCCTGTTATAGTAAAAGTAGACAATGAACAAGGCTCATGCATCATGCAACTACAGAGTCCCATTCACATGAAATCAATGAGAATGGCGCCCCCTGGAGTTGAGCAGTGTGCAGCTGGCTTGGCCACACATGGCAGCCTTAACCATGGGAAGGATGGGAGCATGACCTGAGGGCAGAGATGAGGTCTGGAGAGGCCAGCAGACAGTCAGAAAATAAGTGGTTATGACCTTAGCTTAGCTTAGAACGGGAGGAATGAAAGGACAGGGAGAGACTTAACAGCTACTTAATTACTACCCAGTTCTTGGTTTCTAGTTTTCTGCGTATCAAAAACACAAAGTACTATGACTCCATCAAAGGCAAGAAATATTCAACACTCTCCTAAATTTCTGATAAATCTTTAAGTATGCCATCCAATTAGGAATTCCAAAAAAGGACTGCCAAATTAGTTTGGCTGTTTAAAGTCATACTCCAGATGTCTTATTCATCATAAATGATAGTATTCATTGAAATAAATGTTTAACAGCCAGTGATTAACAAAGTGGCCATACTGTAAAAGTTTAATTTGCTACTGATATAGTTTTGCATTAACAACTTGGAAAACAATTACAAATTGCGCAATTCAATTTTCCAAATGGATTATTTCATAATTAGACAGAGAAAATGTTGAAATTTCTTCTGGTGTTTCAAGGGAAGATTAATACAACTGGATTTTTTAAAGTACATTCCCTTGAGGAACTGGTATGTTCCTATCAGAATTATGCAATTACCCAGCATTGTGTGGGAATACTAAGTATGTTTCTGGTGTGCTGCAAAGTCAAAAGCCATTTAAGAAAACAAGCATTTGATTTCCAATTTTTCCCCCTTTTTTGCTGATGGTAATTTACAGATGATAATTTATTTATGTTTACAGAGTGAAAACGAGACCGTTACCTAAAAGGCAATTTTCCATCTTGCTTTTGTAGGCTGTATCCTAATTATTTTTCCCCTTGTGGGACTGAATGAATTAAGTGAGCAATTCACTTTGTATATCCAAATTGCAAAGCTCTGCAGAAGCTTCAAATTACTTCATTCTCAAAAAAAATAAAATAAAATAAAGCCATTATCCTACTAGAAATGAAGAGGCATAAGCCCCTTTAACTTTTGTAGGTTGTCTTTGAAAATAAAAGTAATATGAAAGCAATCCATTTCTAGGTCCATAATATTTTCTCGAGTATTAATAAAGTAAGCAATTACATTATTATTGTTATCATCTGTTGAAAGTTTCAGAGTACTCTAAAATACTCTAATAAACATTTCTATTAAAAATTTCCAAAAGACCTCTTATAAAGTGTTCCAAACCTTTTAACTTTCTCATATCGTCTTTCCTAGAAAAAGCACCAATGGTTTTAGGATTCAGTGCCAGTAAGCAGGGAGAGGCAAATGAGAGACACACACAGTTCTGATCAAAAGTTGTCAGCACAAAACATTTCTGTCCACAAGTCTCCCTTCAGGGTCTCGAACACAGCAGTTTAAGCAAACATTTTATAAAAGACTTCTTAAGAAAGAACCAGTCTAGACAGTTATATCCCAACCCCCATATAGAGGTTTCATTCTTTCCAAAAATATCTACATGCCCTTGGTCACTTAAAATAAATTGGACTTCTGCCTGTCGGAGTTATAAATTTGGACTGTCTCCTTGAAGAGTGGCTCTTTATTTGTTCATGTGAAATAACTCAAATAATCTGTTCATTGTCTTGTCCTCAAAAATAAATAAACCACACGCCCCAAAAAAGGGCTTAAACTGAAAAGTTTGCATCTGAACTTTATAGAGAGAACGGAATGTGGGGTGAAGGACACTTTCCTAAGCTGTCAGGGGGTGAGTGGTTTTGTATAACCTATCTGGAGACAATTTGGCAATAGCAACCAAATTGTTAAAGGTGTGGGATATTACCTGACAATTTTACTTCTAAAACTTTTTCTTCCAAAAAGATTAGCATGAGCACATCAAGATAGATGCACAAGTTTTTCACCAGAATAGAATTTGTATTAGTAAAAAATTGGAATGTTTTTGTCCATCAATTTGGGTCTTTTTAAGTAGATTATGGTGTATCAATATTAAAGATTACTCTAGAGCTATTAAATTAATGAGGTGTAGCCACTAATTATTGACTTAGAATTACAGTCAAAATGTGAGGGAAAGGTATAATTAATGTGACCATTTATTTTATCTCATAAATTGGAATATTTTGAATGTGAAAGGAATTGCTACTAAAAGTTAAACAAGGACTACTTGCTCATCAAAGAGTCTTGGAGGAATCTGTATTTATGGTCTCCTTAAACACAATGTGTATAGTATGTAATGAATTACTCCATTTGTTTTAAAAATACCATCTCTATGTGTGTGAGAATATGTTTCTATTTGTGAATGTATAGAGAAAAGACTCTGAAAAGTACACATTAATCTCTCAGTATTTTTTCTGAGAACAGGGACTAGTGTCCAAGATAGGATTATTTTCTTTCATTTTACTCCATATATTTCAGAACTGCTTAAATTTGTTACAAGGAACATGTATGATGTTTACGATTTAAAAAAAAATAAGAAGAGTGAAGAGAAAAAAGAGGAAGAAATCTGCAAAATATTTTAAAACAAGGTAAGTGGATCTCCATCCTTTGTCAACACCACTCCTCCAGCAGTAACTCACTTGGCCAATAATATCCCAGAATTTCTCCCACACTCAAAAACCATTTGACTAATTTTTCACCAACTTGAGAAAATCTACCCTTTTGTCTTTTGACATAATTTACGGAGATCTTCTGTGTGTACTTAAGATTATAGTCAAGTGTTTCCACATACACACAAATATAAAATCACATAAATCAAGCCCTAGAGATATATGCTTTTAAGAAATTCATGCAAGAAATACATATGAATGGGGGGAAAAAAGCATTTACAATCAATGAACTTTGTAGCTAAGTCTGTTTTTGTCTTGTTCTTCTTATTTTGCTCTGTGTATGTGTGTGTTTTCTAAGAATATAAACTAAGTCAAATAAACTAATAGACCAGCAACAGAATAAATTTTCATAAGCCCTCAAAAACCTGAGGTTCTTTCCAAAATGCAAGGACAACTAACCATTTCAAATGATTTGTCAAATAATTGTGGGGTAGGAAAAAAATCATTTAAACTGGATTATTGTTTTATCAGATTAGAGGGTCAAAACACAACTATTTTACAGAAGTTAAGTATTTAATTGAAAAAGGCTTTAAATTTAATCCAAATTAAATGAAATAATCAGGTAAACTTAACAAAGCATGTACAGGATATGGAGACTGGACACTACAAAATGCTGATGAAAGAAATTTAAAAGGATTCAAATAAACGGAGTGACATACCATGTTCACGAATTGAAAGACTCGACATAGAAAAGATGTCAGTTCTCCCACAATTTGATCTATAGGTTTAATATAATTCTTTTCAAAACCCTAACATGGGTTTTCTATATGCACAGAAAAGCTTCATTTAAAATTTTATGGAAGGGTACAAGCACTTGAATAGCTAAAACAACCTTGAAAAAGAGAATAAAGTGGAAAGAATCATTCTACCCAATATTTAGGATTATTATATATCTACAGTAATGAAGAGAGTATGATATTAGCAAAGAGATAGATACATAGGTCAACGGAAAAGAACAGAGAACCCAGGAATAGACCCAGGCTAATATGTCCAAATGATTTTTGACAAAGGTGCAAAAGCAATTCAATGGGAAAAGAATAACTTTTTTTCAACAAATGGTATTGGAATAATTGGACATCCATAGGTAAAAAGAATGAAACTCAACCTACATCTCACATCCTACACAAAAATTAAACTCAAAATGAATCATGGACTTAAATGTATAACTTAAAACTATAAAACTTTTAGAATTAAAAAAACAGGGAGAAAATGTTCAAGATCCAAGGCTAGACAAAGAATTCTTAGACTTGACACCAAAAGCATGATCCATAAAAGTAAAAATCCAAACACTGGACCTTACCATAATTAAAACTTTGTTCTGCAAAAGACTGTTAAAAGATGAGAAGATAAGCTATGGAATGGTAGAAAATATTTGCAAGCACATATCTGACAAAGGACTAGTATCCAGAATATATAAAAAACTCCCAAAACTCAATAGTAAAAAAAAAAATCCAGTTAAAAAATAGGTATAATACATAAAGAGATATTGCACAGAAAAAGATATACAGGTGGCAAATAAGTGTGTGAAAATATGTTTAACATCATTAGCCATTAGGGAATACAAATTAAAACTACAAGGTGATATCACTATCAAAATGACAAAAATAAAAGTAGCACCAACACCAAATGCTGGTAAAGATGCAGAGAAAGTAGATCACTCATTATTGTCGGTGAGAATGTAAAATGGTACAGCCACTCTCTAACACAGGCAGTTTCTTATAAAACTAAACATGCAACTGCCATATGACCCAACAATTTCACTCGGGAATTTACCCAAGAGAAATAAAAACTTATATTCATACAACATGTACATGAATGTTCATAGCAGCTTTATTTGTCATAACCAAAAACTAAAAACTACCCAGAAGTTCTTCAATGGGTGTATGTAAACAAACTGTGGTAATCCATATTATGGAATATGCTTAGCATTAAAAAGGGATGGACTACTGATACACACAACAATTTGGATGAATCTCAAGGGAATTATGTTGAGTGAAGAAAGCCAATCCCAAAAGGTTACATACTGCACAATTCTTGAAAATAAAAAATTATAGAAAACACATTAGTGCTAGGGCCTGCTGGGGTAGAGGACTGGGGAATGTGGGAATGGGGTAATACAAGGGATCCTTTGGCAAGTGGAATTGTTCTGTATCTTGACTATAGCGGTGGATACAAAAACCTACAGGAGATGAAACTGCATAGAACTAAACACACACACACACACACGAATACAAGTAAAACTGGGGCTATCTGAATAAATTCAGTGCACTGTATCAATGTCAAATTCCTGGTTATGATATTGTATGCACTTTAGATTTGCAAGATGTTACCACTGAGGGAAATTGGATAAAAGATACACACTCTCTCTCTGTTATTTCTTACAGCTGCATGTGAATCTACAATTATCTCAGAATAAAGTATAATTTAAAAAATTTAAATGAATGGTTTTCAAATGTGTTCCTTGGAATATTTCTATGAGCCTCTGGGAATGTGGGAAAGAGGGGTAAGAATGAATGTCTGGATCCCTCTTCCCCTTTTCCATCCTCCATTCCTGCTTCAGTGAGAACAGCTCTCCCTTTTATCTATTTAAATATAGGGCCATCTGTTTAAAGTATCATATGAAGCAAAGATTCTGTGCCAGGGAGGCAGTGTACCATGGTTATTAGGAATGTGGGCCATGAGGGCCGGCCCGGTGGCGTAGCAGTTAAGTTTGCGTGTTCTGCTCCGGTGGCCCGGGGTTCACAGGTTCGGATCCCAGGTGTGGACCTATATACCGCTAATCAAGCCATGCTGTGGCGGCATCCCACATACAAAAAATAGAGGGATGGGCACAGACGTTACCTCAGGGCCAAACTCCCTCACCAAAAAAAAAAAAAGGAATGTGGCCTATGGAGCTAGAAGGCTGGGCTCAAACTCTAACCACCACTTCCCAACTGTATAATCCTGGGTATGTTCCTCACCTTCACACATCCTGAGTTTCCTCATCCGTGAAACGGGAATAATAATAGTCCCTGTCTCATAGGACTGTTATGGGATTGAATTGTTAATATATCTGAAGTACTTTACTCAGTGCCTTTTGGGACAAAGTAAGCCCGCAATAAATATTAACTTTTTAGATGACCAAAGGAAAACCACTAGCTTAAAGAGTATTGTCCAAAAGCACAGTATTTCAAAGAAACTTTATTAATAATTTATCACTAAGGGCTTAGAATGGGTCAAGCAAAGTGTAAAGTGCTTGCCTTACATTATTTTTTTAAACGTTCACATTCACCTTATGAGGCCAGTCCTATTATCCTTAGTCTCACTTTCTAGATTAGGAATTTAAGGCACAGAGAATTTAAATGTAGTGAATGGCCTTTCTGACCCAAAACCAACAGTGCACTATTCTCCTTCCATCACAAATTCAACCAACATTTAATGAATGCTTATTATATTCCTTATATTGATAAAGATGCTGAGAGCACAGAGCTGAACACACTACACAGGATCCTGGTTTCCTGGAGCTTACTGTCAGCTAGCAGTAATCAAGTATACAAACAAATGAGTGACATAATTTCAATAGTGATAAATGCAATGAATATACTAAAGAAATGTGATTCAGAGTTGCATGGAGTGTTCAAATAAAGTCTTTCAGAGGCAATGACGTTTGAGTTAATATCTAAAGGAAGAGAAGAAACCATGCAGAAAAGCTTTGCAGACCAAAGGAACAGCAAGTGCAAAGGTCCTGAGGTGGATCAGGAGTGAAAGGAGGCCAGTGCAGCAAGGTGGCAAGTGGCATAGCATAGTCTGAGGTGTGTGCTGGAGCAGAATCACACAAGGCTTTGTAGTCTGTGGTAACAGCAATGAGTTTTGATATAATTCTAAGGCAGACAGGAAGTCTCAAAAAAAATTCCTTCGAAGGCACAAGTTTGAAACCATGTTGTACTTGCAATGCACAGGTGATACACGATCCAATGTCCATGACTTAGGCTGTGGTAGATGTTACAACACGGACTGATACACCTTCAATCTTGAATCATGGCCATACTCCATGATATCCTTATTCTTTCTCTCTGATTTGGTTCTTTGTGTCTTCCTTGAAACCTGTCATTCTGGCACATAAAAACATTCAGCTTTCTAATCACACTTAGACTGGTCTTGTAGAGGAGGCATAGAAAACAAATTTATCTTTGACAGTTTTAATGGTATTTTTGACTAAAATAATATTTCATGAAGAATATGTCTGGCTCTGACGAAAATCTCATTATAGCTGAAGTGTTCGATGTTTTCATCACGCTGCGTGTATACACACAAACGAACACAAATAACTGAAAGCAAATAAGAGGCTATGTTCATCACAAAGTATTAGGACAGTTTTGTTTGTAACTTATACATATTAAAATAGTAGACCTACTAAATATAGTGTCACATGTGGACTCCTGGCAAGATTATCACTTTCTCTTTCTACCATTTGTTCAAGAGGTAACTCAGAGATTAAAAAAAAAATGGGGGAGGGCGCTTGCAGGTCAATTCAGAAATGTTTGATTTGGCCTATGTTGTATTAAAAAGTACACTTAAATATTAGTTTTCACATAAAAAATTTTATATTTTCAGTTTCTGTTGAAACAGAATGTGCGGCAACAGTAGGCTCACATTTCTATAAGACAACAGCACCCTAGAGTTGGATAATGTGAAAGAAAGAGCCGACAAGTTGGAGAAGGGAGAAGCACAGGGTAGATGCAACAATACCTGCATCTAATGAGGTTGTGTATCAAGAAATACTCTATAACATTAACAGGGAAAGCACAGGGGTTTAAGTATGATACTGAATGTTACACATATAGTCAGTACAGCAGTTCTTTAAAATAATGTAATCATCAAAATTCATAAAAGGAAAGAAGAGTTGGTGAAGAATTGTATAAATGAGCCAAATCATTAACTTCCTAAAGTTGGGGTATCTGTTGGTAATGTCAGAATTTGATAAAATAAGAGAGGTAAAAACAGAGTTTAGACTTACAGAAACAACTACGAGGAAAATGAAAACAAGGCATGAAGGTGCTGAGCAGGCCTGGGGTGGTGCATTCGTTCCCTAGGCCTAGGGCTGCCTTAAGAAGGTACCACGAACCTTGCTGAAGACACAGCAGAAATTTCCCCTCTCTGGAGGCCAGAAGTCCAAAACTAAGGTGTCAGTAGGGTTGGTTCCTACCTAAGGTTCTGGGGGAGAATCTGTTCCAGGCTTCTCTCCTGACTTCTGGTGGTTGCCCACAATCTCTGGTGTCCCTTGGCTTGTAGATACGTCTCTGCCTCCTTCTCCCTGTGTGTCTGTGTCTCTTCTTACCAGGATGCCAGCCATTGAATTGGGCCAACCCAAATTCAGTAATTTCATCTTGATTATATCTGCAAAGATCCTATTTCGAAACAAGGCCACATTCACAGGGACCAAAGGTTAGGACTTGAACATATCTTTCTGGGAGACACAATTCAGCCCACAACAGGAGGGGAGAGGTGAAGTAAGCAAAAAATTTTCATTATAAGCCCTTTGATTATAATTTGATTTTGTTTAACCTTGTGTATGTTTTATATAGATTTTTTAAGATTTAAATATCTGTACAACTTTCTTCCTCATTAGACAGTCTTTTCCATAAGACAAAACCACGCAGAAGGTTCAGATGACAAAGAATTTGGCATATGATTCACACAGCCCTTTTTATTCTAAATATACCAAAGGGTGTCCTAACATTTCCACTATGCAGTACTAGTATGACTAGGCCACAAATCATTTCCTGGGCACCCTAAGTATCCTTGGGATCCAAAGCAGCTACTTTGTGCCAGACACTACACTGGGCCCCTAGGATACAAAGCTGAGTAAAGCACGGTTCCTATCTTCCAGGAACTCACAATCCAACAGTGAGTAGTCATATCAGGATAACCCTGGTTGCAAGCAACAGAATTTCCTACCCAGAGTGTACTGAATGATGAGCAAGATTTATTATTATTATATCTCTATGAGTTATATGATATTATTATATCTCTATGAGTTATATGATATTATTATATCTCTATGAGTTAGGGTTAAACTCTGCTGCACACAATAGAAAATCCAGAATCATAAAGGCTTAATAAACAATATAGAACTTTATTCCTCTCACATAAAAGAAATACAGAGATAGTCTAGGGCTGACCTGCTGTTCTATGGTGTGATAGACTGAATATTTGTGTTCCTCCAAAAGTCACATGTTGAAATCTAATGTCCGATGTGATGGTATTAGGAAGTGGGGCCTTTCAGAGGTGATTATGTCATGAGGGTGGAGCCCTCAGGGAATGGGATTAGTGCTCTTATAAAAGAGGCCCCAGAAAGCGCCCTAGCCCCTTCCACCATACGAGGACACAGCGAGAAGTTAGCAGTCTATAATGCAGAAGAGGGCCTTCACCAGAACCTGACCACGCTGGGCACCCTGATCTGGGACTTACAACCTCCAGAACTGTGAGAAATAAATTTCTGTTGTTTATGAGCCACCTAGTCTGTGGTATGTTGTTACAGCAGCCTGAATGGACAAAGACATATGGTGTCAGGAGCACAGACCAGCTTTGGACACTTCCTTTAGAGTTCTCTTATGGGACATGTCCTATTGCTGGGCCATCCTCAACTTCTATGTATTGTAGGCCAAGATGGCAGATATCCGTTTTCTAATCAGCAGGAAAGAGAAAGAGATAAAGGACATGGCACCTTCTCTGCTTATACCGTTAGGCCAGGACTAGTCACATGGCCTCACCTCACAGCACAGGGGTCTTTACTTTGGGTAGCCTCGTGCTAAACTAAAAACTCAGCTGTCCATCACCAATGAAGAATGGATATTACTAAGGGGTCAGCACCAACCAGGCAGAACCTGCCACCAACATGAAAACAGATCACTGCTTTCAGTGTGACCAGGGCACCCAAGAAGAAGGAGCCCGGGAGGCAGACGAACTTGGGATGGGTCAAGAAGAGTCAGAGAGAGATGAGACACAGTAGAGATTTTGAAGGATGGGTAATGTCTGCTGCATGGGCCAGGAAAGGAAGGGGTCCGTGCAGGAGGAAGAGCATGTGCAAACCTGGTGATGGACTGGATAAGGGAGGGGATAAGTAAGAAGGTGAATCAAGGATGACTCTTTGGCCTCTGACATGAATAACAGAACGGATATTGGTGCCATATACTGAGACAGGGAACCCCAGAAAGGAACCAAGCTTGGGTAGGAAAGATAGTTAATTCAACTCTGAATATGCCTCAGGAGTTTGTGGCACACTGGTACATATTTGTACTTCCTTGATTAGTAAAAATACTTAAATCTGAAACATGTGGTTATGGTACTACAGTTAACCCAGTCTATCCACTCTACCCGTGCCTTAGAAATGTGGGTATGGGAGCATTTACCACTTGGGAAAGGCATCTGAGTAATAAGCTATAATTTAATTTATGTAGATGTGAAGAGTCATGTCCTCATGGGCATAAGTGAAGGCAACTTCCAGAACAGGGCCCGGGGGGTAGTTTCTTGCAAAGGAGGGAATGACTCCAAAGTAGTAAAAGTACTAAAAAAAGAGGCTATGACGTATTTTAAGATTTTGAAACGATGTATTGTAGACAACCACATCGGAAGAGGAAATGTTTTAGAGGAGGGAGAAGCTACATAAAAAAGAATGAGTCATTGGAAAAAGTTATGATACACACACACACACACACACACACACACACACACACACACAAGAGATAAGTTGGCAGGAATTCCAGAGAAACTGTTTTTAGGACAGCTCACCGTGAGGAACCTGGAATCTTATTTTTGCAGAAACCAAGAACAAGGTCTGACATTGGGCTTGGTAGATCCAAGAGTGACGCTGTCTCCAAAGAAGGATGGAATGACAGAACAAATAAGCTTAAAGGGGTTAGGCAGAATGACAAAAATAATAATGGGTATTATTCCTACAGTTGGAGGGTCTTTCATTTTTCAAATACATTTGCAAACATGTATCTATTTGATACACAAGTTAACCCTATGATTTCGGTGAAGTGGGAACAATCGTCCCTAGTTGTTGAAATAACAACGGGCCAAGTGGACATTTAATAAACAAGGTAATACACAAAAGCAGCATATGAAAACTGTGTTCCTTAGAATAAAATTTACTTGCTTCATGTTATTTAAAAAAAAAAGGGAATGGCCCAGTCAGTTTTGGAAATGCCGACTCAAAGCTACTCAGGTTTCCTAATGCAGGACTTCTCGGAACCTGTGATAAGCTACAGTGAATTAGGAATCTCAAGAATGGGGAAGGAAATGTTGCAGGTCCCAAACTTCTTTGACCACAGAACCCCGGTCCTACCAGAAGGCTCCTTGGCCACACTCTCTAGCATACATTTTGGGATATGCTGCAGTGTTAGAGAATAGGTTGGAATCATTCTTCTGGCCCAAGGTGGACTGAATCCTGCAGGCTCAGCAATGTGTGATGATGGGAGAAGGTAAGATTGACTTGCCTTGGAGGTGTTAAATTAATTAAACAAGGGGGCCAGCAGACTGAGGTGGCTGTGATGCCATGGCGGCCTATGTAAGCAAACCAAAATCTAAGCCTGTAAATGCCTCAAGTCTACGAAATCAAAACATTAAGGACAGCCAATCATAAACAGCCAAGGGCTTTAAGCCATAGCCAATCAATAATTTCCTTACTTTTCCCTATAAAAGTCTCTCTCCAACTCCTGTCAGTGGAGCATTCCTAACCACTTTTGGTTTGGCACTGCCCAATTCAGATCGATTTTTGCTCAAATAAACTCTTAAAGTTTTTAATATGCCTCAGTTTATGTTTTAACAGAGGTCACCTTTTCACAGAGGTTAAGCAACTTGCCAGACACAGATAGTGGCAAAGCCAGGGTTAGAAAGCAGGTTTCCCAAATCTGGGGTCAGCATACTTCCCGCCACACTATTCGCCTTGGTCTCCAAAGCAATAGATGGTCTTCCTCCCCCTAAGACTTCCTCCCAGTTGTCATTCATCTCAAAAAAATAAAACTGCATTGAAACTCTTAACCCCTTCTGGGGTGAGTGTGAGCAACTTTGATTTCCTGAATGCAAACAGTGAATTTGCCTCTAACAAGAAGGTCAGGAACTATATTTAAAGTCACTGGAATCTTAATATTGTTGCAATTATGTTAATCAAATTCACAGCCATCTCTGACAGCTGTGGGTGCTTGAGCGACGCTTCACAGAAGAGGTAAAGAAATGAAAAAGGAATTGTTCTGTATGTGCATTATTCATATATTTATCTTCCAATTTTTGTATGAGAGCACCTTGAGCAACATTTTCAGTAAGGAAGGCATCAAGTTTTAAAATTCTACAGTCAATTTCTTGTTTTAAAACTTCTAATAAACATCAGATACGTAAAATAAGGCATTTTTTCTTAGTATCTTTAAAAATGAAAGGAAAGTAGCATTGTGTTCTCATAAATGCTCCAGATTTCCTAGCCGAGGGGCATGTCTATATATGAATACCATCTCTGTATTGATCCAATAACATGATGTACAGTTCTTTGTTTCTTTTGGAAATTGCTTTACATATATTCAAATAAACTCTGAAATCTGGTCATGGTGTGCTACTTATAACCCCAGTATTTTATTATCAAGACTCATAAATTACACAGCATTTAGATAAAAAATGCATATCTCAGAGTTACTCTGGCTTTTTATATGCCCCCAAGAGATTAATACTAAATGTATCGGATCTAAAAGGGTAAGGAGGATGAATCGGCTACAGGAACTCGTCAAGGGCTTGGCGGCTTAATGTAGATAATTCTTCCGTTCTAATGCTTTGAACTTTGGTTAATGATTATAATAGATGAAAGAGAATGTGGTTTACCATGTTCCCCAAAGATTTATATATTAAATTCCAAAGCCAGCAGGTAGAAGTCTGAAATAGGGCAAGTTTGTCCTCAATCTCCCCTTACTTGTATCACATTCAAGGGAGGGGAGCTTTTCAATCCACTTTGGTTTTATATTTAAGTCTGTCCTCCCCAAACTTTCCAATCCTGGCTTTCTCTGCTCTCCTCACCACCCACCCCATATCATCCAAATCAGAATTCCCTTTCCTGGTTTCAGATGTCTCAAGTACAGTTTCTTCTGGAAAGCTAAATAAAAGTGTGACACAAAGACATCTATATGTATTCCATTTTCTCTATCGATAATATCCATTGCTTTTCAATCAATAGTTTAAAAAGTGTCTACTATGTGTTAGGCACTGATAACTAATAATGAAGCATGTCTCCCCCCACCAAAAACAATCTCTGCCCTTGTGGCCCCTATTTTATGGTGGTCATGGGAGGAAGATAATAGGAAACAATGAAATAAATATTTAGGTAGTAACAGGTGCTAAAGAGAAAAATAAAAGGAGATGTGGGAGGGGGTGTGTCAAAGGATTCCATCTTAAGTAATGGGGGTCAAGGAATGGCCTCACTTAGAGGAGAAATTTGAGCAACGACCTGAACAAAGTAAGGAAATAAGCTCTGTAGACATCGAGGGGAGGAACATTCCTAGAAAAGGGAAAAACAAGTTTGAAGGTAAGGATGTGTTTGGCATGTTCTAGGGGAAGCAAGGAGCCCAGGGCGCTAGGGCAGAGTAAAAGGGGGTCTGGTGAGAGATGAAGTTAAAGAGGTGACAGGAAGTGGAACTGTGATCATGCAGGACAGTGGAAGGCCCTGGCTGAGGGTTCTGAGCTGAAGATGTCATCCTCAATATGGGAATAACCAGGGCCTTGGGCAAAAAGGAGTGTCAACCATGTGCTTTTACACACTTTCATGAAAAGAGAAAATACATAGCTTGCCCATTAACAAGGAACATGAAAAACATACTCCAGGTAGAAGAAAAGACGTGCCCAATTTGTGAATCCTAACGGTAAGTACACCTTGTATTTACCTTAATATTCTACTCCTGAATGATGTATTTCAACACAGAATTGCTATTTTTAGTGAGGCAGTCTCACTACCACTAAGAAAACTGCAAGTGTGAATTAAATTTAATCACCAAACGTAGAGAAATAAACTAATGGGTGGAGCTTCCTCCCCCTCCACCAATCACCTGTTTTCCAGCTTTTTCCCCTTCCTTCTCACCCCACATTCCAAGCGCTGAATGAGGAGCTACTCTGCATCAGGCACTGTGCTAGACACAACGAGATCCAATCCTTACCCTCAAGGGCTTCATTGTTGGGAGGAGGGTCTACTATGCAAACCGAAAATTTACACAACAACAATAACAAATAGTAGGAAACCAAGAGTGACTTGACGTTAGTCAATAATTTTAATCAGCAAGCAGATATTATTTTAGAGATGTTTTGTCCTTGGAATAAGTATTATTTGTACCTTTGTTAAATAATCTAGACAAGTTTTCAGACTCATGAACTCGAGTTACCTACTTGTGAATAGATTTCTGGAAAGCTACAACGATTGAGTCTTACCTTATGATAACACCTAAAATAAGCAGCACGCTCATCAGAAAACTTCTCCAGTCTCTTTGGACCTTTGCTTGAAGCCTTCTTGAATACTAACCAGCATCGCTGATAAATCTGGAAGGAAATACAAAGGCAAAGCTCAGCATCACTACTGACTCAGATTATTACTGACATTTGCATTTAAATGTTTTCTTTTTTGATGTTTTCATCTGTAAGATATTCATAAGCCATAAATGTGATGTTGCTTTGGGAAAATAAAAATTTAAAACCCAAAATTGTTTCCACAATGGGCGTATTACATTGTTTAGACAATTACAGGAATCAAAAGAAAATAAGGATTTGAAGGCAAATTTCTTCATGTTTTGATAACAATATCAGTAGGGATATTTCAGAAAAAGTCCCAGAGATAAAAATTCCAAGTCAGCACAAATAATATTGGCATTCATGGCACATGCTCTAATTTCAAATGTAATTCAATATGGAAATCATGGGCCAGATATATGCTAAAGACTTCATTGGCAGTCTTAGATAGACATAGCCCCTATGTGTCATGTGACCTTCCTCATAACTAATGGTCAAGAGTTGGGCCAGACACTAGACTAGCTAATAAATGGCTAATCAACACTAACCAGCTTCTCCCTCAGCAAATTCAACCCAGGGACTCAAAGATTACTGCCAGAAGGAGGTGCAGTCTGCGCTGAGAGGTCAAGACTGTTAGGTTACAAATTGAGGTTGGTAGCCATGTTGAAATCACGTGCATAATAGTTAAGCAGTGGAAACCGGTACAGAGAACTAGATAATTTCTACTCTAGGCGGAAGAGACATTTTAGTTCTTTGTTATCTTTCAGTTCTTTGTTATCTTTCAGTTGCTGACTTTTTGATTTAGCCCTTCCTCTGGTTTGCTTGGAAATCATCTGTATCCCTAGGAACCCACCACCATCAACATCACTACAACTCTTAATTGAGCTAGCTTGAATGGGGTTTTGATCCTAGCAAGCAAACCTACCCTGATCGGAAAAACTAACATAAACTAAATTAGACACTAATACAGTAATAACGGCCAAGAGAGAAAAATGCAAAGAGCTAATGAGCATATGAAAAAACCATGTTCTCCAAAAGTAAAATCAAATGAGATTTTTTAACCTAAAAATTAATAAGGGATTAAATTAATGATAATATTCACTAATGGCAAAGACCTGAGTGGCACTGTCATACTCTGCTGGCGACCTCTAAAGGCCATTTGACAAGAAATATGAAGAACTTTAAAATAATAGGAATCTGTCCTAAGAAAAAAGCCCAAAATGCAGCCAACAATGAAAGAGGAATTCCATATTCAAGTGCAGACAGGTGGGTACTATTCAATCATGATTATCTCCTTGATCATCTTCGAAGTACCATATATATGGGTTGCATACTCAACCCATAAATAAATGTTATGCACTATAAAGTTTAAGAACTCCTGAGCTAGTCAGAAGAAACAAAACAAAGTCCACATAAAACATGTGGTCCTTGAAACCATACTCATTTGAAATGCCTCCAACAACTTTATGAGTAACTGGCAGATAGACAAGGAATTCAGGTTTGCTACCACTTGTCTGCAGTGCTGAATATAATCTGTTTTTCTCTTCTAACTCAGTAAATTGAACAATCATTAATTGTTTTGTTTGGGTGGTAATAAGAAAATGAAATCCACTCTACTCTGGAGTTTAGCTCTGAATACAGAAGGTAAGATACATGTCTGATCCCATTGAATGTACAATATTATTTTAGCAGTATTATTTACAATAATGAAAACTGGAAACTACTAAATCTTCAATAATAAGGAACGACAAAGTAAATTAGTTATATACAGTAAGTAGATACATATAAATATAGTAAATATGTAGTACGTAATATGTTATATATATAGTGCACACCAGAAATATAGATGGTGTACATCTATACATAAGTAGTCATTTCATTAAAAATACAGTAATATAAATAGTATTCATAATATATATTAAATTATACTACATCAGTAATATATAGCTTATCTCTATATATAGGATAACATAGGTAGTTCATTTGAAACAAGTTTCAGAAGGAATTTGTAATGACATGGGAAAGTGTTCATAAAGTGTTATGTGAGGGGAAAAAAAGCAGAATATAAAACTTTATATCATGATCCCCACTATACTAAAAATACATGGAAGAAGACAAAAAAATATATACTGAAAATGTTATCAGTGTTTTCTTCTCAGTTGTGAGAATAGGTTTTTGGTTTTTGTGTTAGTTTTTAGTTTGCTTAATAAAAATTAATACTGTAAATTAAACGAAAGAGAATTCTGTTATTTCTTAAATATCCAGAGGTATGAGTAAAGCAGTATAATTAAAATCAATTCTATTGGCTTTCATCTTGCAGTCATTCAACCTACCAAAGGATATAAAAACATGGAGACAAAAAGTGGAAAAGTAACTCAGTGGAGGAAGGGTAGCCTTTTAAACAAATAGTGTTGGAATAACTGAATATCCATAGGCAAAAACAAACAGATATCTTAACCTAAAACATTCACTTATACAAAAATTAACTCAAAATGGACTTAACTATAAAACTTTAGCAAAAAAATGAGAGAATGTTTGGGATCATGGTCTGGACCAAGAGGATTTAGACTTCATACCAAAAGCACAATCCATAAGATAAAAACTCGCCAAATTGTACCTCATCAAAACTTAAAACTTTTGCTATGTGAAAAACTCTGTTAAGAAGATGAAAAGACAAGCTACAGACTGGGAGAAAATATTTGCAAATCACATAGCTGACAAAGGATGAGTATCCAGAACACATAAAAAACTCTCCAATTTTAACAGTAAAGAACCAAACAATCCAATTACAAAATGGACAAAAGACACGAACAGACATTTCACCAAACAAGGTACACAAGAAACACAGGAAAAAATATTCAATATCATGAGCCGTCAGGGAAATGTAAATTCAAACCGCAATGAAATGTCATTACACACCTATCAGATTGCCTGAAATAAAAAAATAATACCACCACCAAATGCCGGCAAGGAAGCAGGAAAATTGGCCCACTTACACATTGCTGGTGGGAATATAAAATGGTACAGCCACTCTGAAACACAGTTTGGCAGTTTCTTGAAAAATTAAGCAAGCAACATATGACCAGCAGTTGCACCGTTAGAAATCTATCCCAGAGAAATGCAAACTTCCCCCCTACATACACACAAATCTGAACATGAATCTTCATAGCAGCTTGATTAGTATCAGTGCAAAACTGGAAACAACCCATATATTCGTCAATGGGTGAAGGGTCAACAAACTTGGTACATCCATATCACGGAATACTACTTAGCTATAAAAACAAATGAACTATTAATATTGCAACAATTTGAAGGAGTCTTCAGAGGATTATGCTGAATGGGAAAAAAAGCCAAACCCAAAAGGTTATATAGTATGACTGCATTGATGGCATTCTTGAAATGACAAAACTATAGAAATGGAAAACAGATTAGTGGTTGTCAGGGGTTGGGGATGTGTGAGGGGGAGCAGAAGGGAAGTGGGTGTGTCCTTAAATGGGTAACATGAGGGATCCTTGTGGTGATGGAATTGCTCTGTATCTTGACTATATTAAGGTCAGTATCTTGGTTATGACATTGCACTGGAGTTTTGAAGATGTTATGACCAGAAAAACTGCATAAAGTGTACAGGATCTTTGTGTAATAATTCTTACAACTGAATGTGAATTACAATTATCTCAAAATAAAATGCATAAAATTTTTGAATGCAAAAATGTAGAGATATTTAACCAAGATCTTAATATTACAACCTAATCTAATAGTTATCTACATTTTTCTCCAGTCTTACTTTTTTTTGCTATCGGACCACAGTCTAATTAACCACTAGACTAAGTAACTTTGAGAAGCAAATACAAGAGCCATTGGTAAGAATTCAAACACAAAATCCTTTTCAGGGTGGAGATTCAGGCATGAAAATTAACATTTTCAGTACTAAGTTTGGCAAAAAGAAGTCCTTAAAACATCTCACTTAGTCTGAATAACACATGAGACAACTGGCTCACTTAAAATCTGGCCACCACTAGAGGACTATAATCACAGCGTCATTGTGCTTGTTCAAACAAAGGGTGTGGAAACGGGTTTCTCCTGCCATTCTATTATTGGCAACCCTTTTCTTCTGTACACGCCCCCCCCCCAAAATGTGGTATAAATTGAGCACGTTAAAGATATGTAAGAAAAATGAGAAAAAATTATTTTCACTGAGGAAGATATTTTACATTTCCTAATTATGCTTCCACTCTCAGACCCAATCTTGAATGACAGCATCTCTCATTTTTTTTTAACTTGTTTATTTTCTTCACTATAGAACCAGTATTGCCTGGCTTATGTCCAAAGGCACGCTAACGATGCCTCCATTTCAGCATGCCTAATGATTTCCATCTTTGATCCATCTGTATTAAGTTTAAAGGATTTTTGTTTCTCAGTTTTTGTTTTTGTTTTGTTTTATTAATAAGGGCAAAAGTGCAAGGCTATAATCAAAAAACTGCAAGAATACCACCATATAAATTCACATGCAACATTGCTTCTAACTATCGGCTGGGAAGTGACAATGGAATAGATTCAAACATGCTGGTTCATCCAGAGATAAGAAAAACCAAACTTTGTTCATGCAAAGGCAGTTCAGGATGTTTGCAACATACAAACACATGATACAAAAATAGCCAGTGCAAACGCTGAGTGCAGTCTGTGCAATCAAGGCCATTCCTTTACTGTCATAGATCATACATCAGTGATTCTCAGAGTTGGTCCAGCATCACTCAAGATAACTGTTAATTATGCAGATTCCTAGAGATTAGCCAAGGTCTACTGAATCAGAACTTCTTGGGTTGGGGCCAGACAAATTCGCTCTTTAACACATTCCCCAGGTATTTTGTTTGTAATTTGCAAACCAATGCCATAAATATTCATAAAGACTTTCAGACAGCACAGTGCTTCCCACTTGGGACTCGCCAACAAAGAGCTCTCCAACAAATGCTCCAGGAGGAGGGCGTCCGAGATGTGTGGTTTCCAACAAGTGGTGAACGTGACTTTGGAAACAGAGCAGTGTGACATGCTGCCCTGAGTTTGAGAGACACACTGAGGTGAAACTGAAAGCTGCTGAGACACAGTAAACTCCCAACGTCAACTGTCCATCCAGCACCAAGGGAGTAAAAACTTATCCTAAATATCTCAGCACTGTTTAGAGGGAGTGAAACAGGAGGATTCACTGAGCAACGGGAAGACGTGGAGGCTAGCCAGAGCAACAGTGACATTATCAACAGGATGACAATTTGAGATTAATCCCATTCACTTAATAGTTTAGGGCAGTTTTTTTTCTTAAAATCAACTCATTCAACCATCTCCTTCATATTTTATATAACACATCTACCCACCACCTATAGTACTTTTTAGCTAACATTTTTCTTTCAATTCACTTTTTTTAACTAAATTTTTTTTCATTTAAAAGAGGAAACTTTTATCCCAACCATAAAAGCAAAGTGTAGTTTCACTGGACATAAAGAGTAGGTAACCCTAATGATAAATATTAGAGCTAAATGTTAGAGAATTTGATGACAGAATAATGTTCATGTTGAAATATCTCACCTCCTGTGCATCAGGGTTTTGCGATGTCAGCACTATTGACATTTTAGGCAAAGTCATTTTTGTAGTAGGATGCCGGATGGGGCGTCCTGTGCATTGTAGGATGTTTAGTAGCATCTCTGGCCTCCACCAGCTGAATGCCAGTAGCACACACCCCCTCACCCAGTTGACAACCAAAACTATTCCAGACATTGCCAAATGTCCCCTGGAGGGCAAAGTCAGCACCACAGCTACAGATAAATGCACACTGATCTGAGATTGCACATTTGAAGAATATGAGGGTTTGTGAATATCTTCAAAGTCCTGCATTTGGACAAGTCAACCCATACAAGCTACTGCCAAAGCCAAAACAGATAAGCACATCACACAGTTCTGACAATCTAGGTGGATATACACCAAATTTAGCAGTTACATGAAAATCTCCTTTTGTTACTGGTGGTGGTGGTCTTACTACACGTAATTTTCAGTCTTACACTGTCACCAACACATATATGATTTGTACTATTTTTTCCACTGTCTTTCCTTCCTTTAAAACCTCATATCCTTAATAATTGCTCAGCTCTGGTTTCAAATCCCTGACATTTTTACCAGCTTCTTTTTCTAATAAACAATAGTCTGGTAAATTCACCAAGATTTCCAGAGCCAAGAAGCAGCTAAAATAATTAAGAATTTGCTTAGAGTTCCTAATTTTATTAGCAGCCCATCATAGTGTCTTGAATAACACAGTCACAACTAAACTTCTGGGGCATACATGGAGATGTTATGAAGATACGAGAAAGCAAATTTTGGTCAGAAAATTCCTATTAAAAGGAAATTATAAACTGCCTCCATATAAGCTCAAGAAAAGCAGAAAGCCTTAGATATGACCATTTAGGTCTTTATGGTCTATTCCAAGAGTGAGCAAACTTCTTCTGTAAAGGGCCAGAGTAAATATTTTAGTCTTTGAAGGTCATAGATCTTTGTTCCAACTACTGAATTCTGCAGCTGTAGCATGAAAGTAGCCATAGAATACATGTAAAAGAATGATGTTGTGGTTATCTTCTAATAAAACTGTATTTAAAAATCAGGCAGGGCTGGCCCTGTGGCAGAGTGGTTAAGTTCTGCTTTGATAGCCTGGGTTCACAGGTTCGGATCCTGGGCACAGACCTACACCACTCATGAAGCCATGCTCTGATGGCAACCCACATACAAAATAGAGAAAAGACTGGCACAGATGTTAGCTCAGGGCGAATCTTCCTCAAGCAAAAAGAGGAAGATTGGCAACAGATGTTAGCTCAAGGCCAATCTTCCTCACCAAAAAAAAAAAAAAAAGAAAAGAAAAGGAAAATCAGGCAGTGGGCCACATGTGGCCCAAAGGCTGCAGTTTGCCAGACTCTGGTCTATGGTAGTATTTCTCAACTGTTTCAGCTCAAGTCATCTTTTGTGTGTGTGTGTGTGTGTGTGTGTGTGTGTGTGTGTATGTGTGTGAGAGAGAGAGGAAGATTGTACCTGAGCTAACATCTGTGCCTATTTTCCTCTACCTTGCATATGGGACGCTGCCACAGCATGGCTTAATGAGTGGTGTGCAGGTCCGTGCCCGGGATCCTGTCCTAAAGAGCACTTTCACGTACAAAGACATCAGCATCCCATCTCTAGTCTTGGGATATAGTTAGCTCCTTACAGTTATCTT
Organism: Tapirus indicus; assembly: GCA_031878705.1. Classification (NCBI taxonomy): domain Eukaryota; kingdom Metazoa; phylum Chordata; class Mammalia; order Perissodactyla; family Tapiridae; genus Tapirus; species Tapirus indicus. The sequence goes on from CM062929.1 coordinate 49,966,305, forward strand.
ATCCTATGAAGTCAAGCGGCACTTGGGAAAAAAAGGTAGGTTAGGATTGTTTTCCACTTTGCCAGCATCCCATTTCTGCAATCACATTGACTTTCTCTTCTCAGAGCATTCTCCCCAACTCTAAAGATAGATCCTTAGCCATATAATGCTAAATTAGCCTCATTTCTCACACCCTAACCCTATTTCTACTACTCTAGAGAACAAATCAAATATTCTTCTCATCCAGGATGTTAATATCTACACCAGGCATTGGCTGAACCCTCTCGCTGAGCAGTGCAGAATGCTTAGCCCTTCGTGTGCATTATCTCAACTAACGCTCCCAACACCCTATGAAGCAGGTGCTATTATTATCCCCATTTTACAACAAGGGAATACAGCCTTAGTGAGGTTACTCACTAAGTGTTACTCAAGGGCATGAAGCTAGTAGAAACAAGCCAGGATTCCAACCTCAGTTTGCCCAACTCTGGAGAACAAGCTTTTAACCATTATCCCAGGATTTTCCCAGAAAAACTGGACTCTTAGAGATGCACAAACTTATGCTGAGGGTCGAGCCATCTGTAAGAAGTTTATTTTCATGCTTGTCATAATCTAAAAAGAGACATTTAGTTGTAACCATATGCTCTTTCATCTGGACAATGACTTTACAGCCCAGCTATTTCAGTGTGACATTTGCACTGATGATATGAAGTTTCCTGGCACCGAGTGTTCACCTACCTACAGTGATCGTTTTCAATGGAGTATTTCTGCGACTGGAGTCTTAAGACCCTAGTCCAGGACTCCAAGGTATCCTAGCAGTTTGCAAGAAGTGTTCCACACTCTCTCTCAAGTGACAAAGTATTCAGTATCCTTGACTGAAACCAGTATCTAGCAACCAAAAAGTGCTAAGTATTTCCAACTACAGTCATGCACCGCATAACGATGTATCAGTCAACGACAGACTGCATATACAGCAGTGGTCCCATAAGATTAGTACCATATAGCCTAGATGTGTAGTAGGCTGTACCATCTAGGTTTGTATAAGTACACTCGATGATGCTCACACAACGACAAAATCACCTAATGATGCATTTCTCAGAATGTGCCCCCATTAAGCGACACATGACTCTACACTGGAAGCATCTCATGCAACTTCTCAGTTTTTCTTGGCCTTCCTTGCCTCTCTAATCTTCAGCCTCTTATTGTTAATTAGTTATGGCTGCAGTAAACGAACGTCCTGGCTAACTGGCTCCCATCTGGCATGTGCAATCCGCTACCTGGGGCTGACTAGTCACTTCTCTAGAAACCCAGCCCTCCACTTAGGCCAATGATGCATGGCCAGAGTAATCAGGTGCTCTTCCAGAGTCTTGGGCTCCCCTCTAATTTTGACTGAAGAAATGCCACAATCCAAGGACAACTCAACAGCTACAGAAAATGGCGCTAGATGACGCAATCTGGAAGTACAGGGGAAGAGACTTTAACCAAGCAGAAACAGGACTTGAATGGGAATGAGGGAATGAGCCCAGCAGATAATTCCCTGTCCATCTTGTCTGCCATTGTCTACAAATTTCTCCTTCCACAATCTAAGAATTTTGACCTGGATGATCTCTGAGACCAAGATGGTTATAAATTTCTAGTCCTATGAATGACTCTGTCACTATGGGATTTCAGAAGGTGACAGATGAAGAGTATAAAAGAAGGAGTTCTTTGGCATCTTTGAATCATAACTTGTAGGCTGCTATCAACTCGGCTTACCAAAATAACGAGCTGGTTCAGAATTATGTATTATATGAAGGAAAAAATATTTTTAATGAGTAAACAACATGATTCCATGCCTATCATTTATATGTACACCTTTCGTTTGTAAGGAAAGAAATGCTAATTTGGAGAAAGTTGCACAGTGGGTAGCAAGGTATATTTTAAGTTCACTGCAAAGAAAAATACCAGCAGAAACTGGATAATTAATCATAAAATAAAATTTGTATAAAGAGGATTAAAAAGCATCCCCAGGCAATAAATTAGCTATGTCAATCCTTCGCTGATGGTGAAGTAAATTAGCACAACCTTTCTAGAGGCAGAATTGTTCCTACCCTTTGACCCAAAAATTTTACTTCCAGGAACCTACCCCCTGAGGAAATAATTAAGAAAATATGCAAACATATGGGAATAGGGTTCTTCCATAAAAAACTGGAACACTCTAAATGTTCCAGGGGACTGGTTTAATTAATTATGGCATATCTGTAAACTGGAAATTGCTATTGTTAAAAATTTTGTTGTAAAAGAATATTTATATCATTGAAAATGCTGTTAGTAAATTATTAAGTATGAAAAGTAGGTTATCCCTGGTCCTTCTAATCTGTTTCTACTCAGTATATACACATATATATACATTCAGCAGATAGGGCTCAGCTGTTCATACAAGATTGTGAGCTGTAGTCTATCCTTCCCCACAGGCCCTCATTCTTACACACACACACATACACACACACACACACACACAAGCAATTACAGGGAAAATCTGTGCTTTAATGGAAAACTATGCATTCTCTAGTCCACACACTTCCAGGATTATCTGCTTCTGATTCTGTGGGAACTATTCTACAACTCTAAATTGTAGATAAGTCATAAACATGCAAAATAATTCTAGTCCATAAAGATGGAAATTCTGTCCCATGCAGTAGGGGTTCAATTGACTTCCCTTCCTCACTGTCGATGAAGCTAGTTCTGCCTCCTTTCAAGCATTCATTTCACTATGGCAGATATATAAATGTGTGGGTTCTTTGAATTACCCTTTGAACTAGTTACAATATTCTGCTTTGTTCTCTCATTTAATAATGAGTTAAGTAGAATCTTTAACATGGTCATTCTACATCTGTATGAGAGTCGTGATTTTACCTGTTTTTGAAAATTACCTTTGATCACAATCCAGCAATCACCAAGCTCTCTGTATTTTACCTTCTAGCTGAACCTGGAACATCTTTCTGTCTTTTCTGGGGACTGCCACCTTAATCTGAGCCACCATCTCCTGAATTTTGGCGAGTTCCCTGCTTTTATTCTTGCCACATTTCAACCCATTTCTACAGTACATCTGGGGTGATCTTTAAAACACTAATCTGACCATATCAACCCAAGGCTTAAAGCATTTCTGTGGCTGCCTGTTGCCTTTAGGGTAAAAACCAGTCTTAACAAGACATTCCAGAAACTGAAAGAGCTGGTCCCTCCCTACTGTTTTAGCCCTATTTTGCTGCTTCCTTCATTTATATATTCTTTGCTTATAAATATACAAATATGCATATTTTAGTAACGATCAAACAAGTAATACGTTGTTTTAAAAAATTATCATGGAATCAATATCTGCCACGAACTGTTCTTGTTACACATAGGAAACCCTTCCCATGTCAGGGTGTCGAGAGCCTACATTAAAAGAGAAAGTTATGTATCCTTTTCCTTCTCGCTCCAATTCCTTTCTGTTCTCCAGATCTACAAAGTAGAAGACAAAGAATGAGGAACAGAACTGCCTAAAGAAGCCATAAGAAATTATATTTATTTATTGAGCTTCTATTTGAAACTAGCCTTACAGAAAGAACAAACCAAAGAAATGCTAGAGAATCTTAATTACTGGATGAGCATTCTACTCAAACAAAAATATGGGAGCTGACAGCAATCATTAATTCTTTCAACAAATATTTATTGGGTACCTACCATGTGCCGGGCACTGTTTAGGTACTAGGGCTATAGCTGTAAACAAAACAGAGAAAATCTGCTGCCTTCAGTGGGCTTAGAGACAATCAATAAGATTGTGTGTGTGTGTGTGTGTGTGTGTGTGTGTGTGTGTCTCACAGCACATAGATAATATGTCACATGGTGTTAAGTACCATGAAAGAAGATAAACTGAGGAAAGTGGATAGGAACTATTGGTGAGTATTTTGATTTTAAATAGGGTAATCAGGGAAGTTCTCTCAAAGAAGATGATACTGAGCAAACACCTGAAAGAGACAAGGGAGTAAACAGAGTGGACATACGAGGGAAGAGGGCTCTAGTCACAAGAAACAACAAATGGGCCTTGAGACAGAAACACGGCTAGCATGCAGAAGGAAAAACAGGGAGGCCAGCAGAAGTCCAACGAGTTCATGGATAGTGGTGGCGGTGAGTGAGGGTCAGACTGGGTACGTCTTACTGTAAGACTTTGACCTTTCCTCTGAATGAGATGGGAAGCGAGGTGAAGAGTTCTGCATGGAAGTACTATAAGCCAATTCATGTTAAGTAGACTGCAGGGATCTAAAGCCAGAAGGAGGGAAACAAGTTAGGAGGCTGCTGCAATAAACCCTGTTGGGGGGTTGATGGTGACTTGGGCCGGGATGGAAGTGGGGAACGTGATGAGAAGTGGTCAAAATCTGGATACATTTTGAAAGTAGCACCAACAAGACTCACTGATGGGATTGGATGTAAGGATGAGAGTAAGGAAAGAGTCAAAGATGATTCCAAGATTTTTAGCTCAAGCAAGTGGAAGGATGGACTTTCCATTAACTGAGCAAGCAAGCCTGGAAGAAGACCAGGATTTGTAGGGAGGATGTGCAATTTGATGATGGATATAATGAGTTTGTCATGCCTATTAAACACCTAAGTTTATATAAACATATTATTAAACATAATGAGTAGGCAGTTATGTATATATCATATATATAAGCCTGTATACACAAGATTTTATTGTACTTTTAAAATGAATTAATAATACTATCTCCCCTACAGGGCTGTTATGAGGATTGAATGAATTACTGCATTTAAAGTGCTTATACAGCTTGGGAATAACCCCATAGAGGTTAGCAGCTCACACCATCCAATGAGGCGGTGATGTGCATGCAAACATGGACAACACACATTTTGGTTCCTTCATTTTACTCATTAATTTTGCAAATCTTTACTGAGCATCTACTACGTCCTCTTCCAAGCACTGAAGACACGGCAGCGTATAAGGCAAAGTCCACAAAGCTCACTTTCTAGTGGTAAGAGACAGAGGATTAGGTCTCCCAGCACCCAGCACTAGCATGTGGTGGTAACGATTACAGACTACATCTATGGAACACTGTCACTTGGCAGCACGCACCCAGCGAGTATTTGGTAAAGTTAAAAAAGAAATGATCTCATTGTGGCTTCCAAAGGGACCCCCTAAGTGGTCTCTGGGTGATCACCAAACCAAAATCACGACGAATAAATTCCAATTTCACAACCTGGCCCTAAATAATCTGACCCCCGCTTACTTGTCAGACCTCATCGGCCACCACCTCCTGCTTCTCTCGTGACACACCAGCCTCCAGAATATTATATTTTTCTTTGATGAGGGATGAGAGGATTTGCTGGAACTTTCCTCCCCCTGCTGTTCACATGGTTAAAATGTCTCCATCAGTTAGCTACTGCGGCATAACAGATCACCCCAAGGCTTAGTAGCTTAAAACAACAACCATCTATCACTTCTCACAAATGTGACGGTGGACGAGGCTGTTCTGCTGACCTGACCTGCTGCGTTCATCACTGCTGGGCGCATTCACACGCGAGCAGCAAAGTCATGGGCTGTCTTGCATTTGCATGGGGTGACTCAGCTCTGCCCCGCATGATCCCAGATCCTCCAGCAGGTTAGCTGAGGCTTGTTCTCATGGAGCAAGCAGGAGTCAGAGAAAACAAGCAAAAGATGGTCGAGACCTGAGGGGGCCCTTCATTACTGCTGGGTGGAGTGGGAGTTCTGTCTCCTCACGTGATCTCTCTCCACTGACACCGCAGTGGCGGTGGTCTCATTACTACTGGGCGATGGTGAGCATCCCGACTAGCCACCAGGCCTCCTCTGACACCAGCCCACTGGGGAGAGGAATGGCACCTCATTACTGATGGGTGAGTGTGGGCGTCCAGGCTCCCCACGTGGCCTCCACCGACACCATGGTGGGAAGGACTAATTACTGACTAGCAAGGACAAAAGTCCTGTCTCCCTACCCGGTCTTCATAGACATCACCCACCTTGATGGGGGGAGGACCTTGTTACAGTTAAAGGGGATCAGACTTTCCCACCCCAAAACATGCTACTTTGGAATAAGGATTATTTTGAGCTAAAGGCAATTGAGAAACAGCAGACACAGAAAGAGCTCTCTGAGCTCTCCTTGTCTGCATAAAAGCAAGGCACAAATTTCCCTTTAAAGGTGACATAAACTTGTATTTGTACAGGTGTTTCCTTCTCTCATACCAGGAAGACTGGAGATGGCACTGCACTGAGTCTGTGTTAACAAACCATACTGAACAACCCTTATCCACTACACACGTCCTACTCACTTGCCACAATTTTCTGCCCCTAGGAGTTCAAACCCCTTTCCCCTATCTAGTCACTTCTCCACAACTTATCACCTTTTGTTAAAATGGTATATGAGACCTCAAGCCTAACAACTTCTTTGGATTTTCACTTCTTTTCTGTGAAGTCCACAAGCATGAAAAAATATTAGTGAAATTTGCATGCCTTTTCTCCTGTTAATCTGTCTTTTGTCAGTTTAGTTCACAATGCCAAGGGACAGCACCTAAGGGGATAGAGGAAAATATTTTACTCACCTACAGTCACACAAGGGTGAAAGTCAAAGCCCCTTCATCAGCCTTTGCTGGCACAGGTCGGGGTGGGACCACAGTCTATTCTGTGGTGTTTGGTTGACGTAGAGCAGCTAATCTCTAAAAGTTTTCTGTATTGCTTAGCTGCCTCATTTCCTGGTCCTTTGGCCAAAAAAAAAAAGGTTTTTGGGGGGGCTTTTTTCATCTGTACCCATTGGCATTTCCGGTTTGCTGGCTTCTTTAGCTCCAAGTCGGGGATATATGAGGCAAAAAGAAAACCCACAGAAATCACCACTGCGCTGTGGACCTCGGGACCTAAGGCCCCTAGCCAGTCTGATTTCTCTCCACCTTTCAGAGTCATCTTAGGTTGATTTATATATAATGTCCAGGGTTTTCAGTTGTCCTTAGCAGGAAGGATAGAGAAAGGGATGTCTACTCACTCGTCCCAGAAGCAGGAGGTAAATATTTTTTATAACTTCCGCATAAAATGCTTTTAAAAGCTTCTGCTTGTGTCCAGCTGATATTTCATCTCACACATGTTTCATCTCACAAGCCCAGAGTCAGGGCAGAGGGGACAATAAAGTTTCAGAATAAAGCTCACAGAAGGAAGGCTATCAAGACACAATCGAACATGATGTCACCTCCTTGGAGACGCCTCCCCACCTACCAAATCTAAAGTACTCTCTACCCCCCCAACTTAAAATCAATATCTGAAAGTACCTTGCTCATTGATCTGTCTGCATACTTATGTTTTGCCTTCCTCCCTAGAATGTAAAAAAATCATATTTTATCTTAATCACCTTGAATCCTCAAAGCCTAGAAGAGCATCAGGTTCTCATTTCCTTATTTTTGAATGTCTGGTTGAATGAATAAATTAATGAGCAAATAAGTGAATGGGAAAACGCCATCCTCAGAACTCATGAGGTTTCCAGAAATTCATAAATGATGCTCTTGAGTATCAAAGTGCCTCAGGATGGACCTGACATTTCCAAACAAGTCTTAATATCTTTATATAAGAGTGTATTAAAAAAAAAGCCTAAGATATGTAGAGTACACATATTCAAATTATACTAAGAGGCATTCTTTTAAAAGAAATGATTATATAACCACATTTTTTCCTTACAAAGTGCATTCCACAAAATGCCATATTCTATACCATGAAGAAAGGCTCCAGTGGCCATTTGTCACATCAATGTTTTTAAACATCAGTGGGTTTAGTTCTAAAACCACAGAACCTCAAGATGACTGTATTTCCCTATAGACTAAAACAAACATATTCCTATAATTAGAAACAGGCTTTAACCAAATTGGAGAGACATCTATCTGCTGTGGCAAAAAAAAAAAATCCCAAATTAGGGAGCTTTCATTAAAAATGCCTAGTCTGAAGCTGAGTCATTGTAACGATCTCAGAAGAAAACATTTCAGCGAGGCTCGGTCCTCCACACCTTCCCATGATTGGGACAACACTGAGTAAAAGTCATTCTGTGAGAGGGCTCGATACAGAAATTAGAATGTCACTCTCAGAGAAAAAAAGAGAAATGAATTCCATGGTTGAGAAAGCACTCTTTAAAAAAACCCCACAAGGAACAGATGTTGCCAGAAAAGGGCAGAAGGGTGAAGAATAATAGTCATGCTGTAAAATATTCTAAGCCAAGAATTCAAGAGAAGGAAACCTGCGTGGCCAGGGAGGAAACAGTAGCAGATTTTCTTGGGTAACTTACAAGAAAGAAACATATCTTCAAAACATTCTTACTGTGAACAGATGCAAATTTGACAGCACCTGCAAGGTTCGCTGGGTGGTTGTTTTTGGTTTGGGTTGTTGTTTCCTTTTTTTGGTTTTGATTAAGGATGAGTGGTATTAAACACCATCAACACATTTATAACACATTGTCATCATCCTCCTCTTCATCAACCTTCACTGAGTGCAGATGACACAACAGGCACGTGACTAAGTATTTCACAAGCACTTTCTCATCTAAGTGTCACCCAAGCTGTGTGAGCTAGGACCTATTAATGTCCCCTTTCTACAGATGAAAAAACTAAGGCTCAGAGACTTCAGCAATGTGACCAAGGTCACATTAATATATTATGTGTCACACTACTATATTAGCTAATAAATTATGGAGTCAACACTTGAAATCAGGTCTATCTGCCTCCCAGAGCACAATCTACACTCTGAGCTCAAATCCTCAATGTTTGAACAAAAGCAAACGTTCAGGACCACCCTTCTTTTTTGGGGGGGGGGTGAGGAAGATTGGCCCAGAGCCAACATCTGTGCCCATCTTCCTCCATTCTGTGTGAGACGCCTCCACAGCATGGCTTGCTAAGCGGTGCGTAGGTCCATGCCCAGGATCCGAACCCGTGAACCCTGGGCCACTGAAGCAGAACATGCAAACTTAACCACTACCCCACCAGGCTGGCCCCAGGACCATCCATTTTTTTATCATTGGTGGTCCAGCCATACTGGCCATTTTTTTTTTAATTCACTCTTCAAGGATTCAATTTACTCCTGACAATCAAGTGACACTTGACTAAGTCATTAGCAGAACAGTCAAAAATGAGATGATTATCAAAGAAGAGGTTATACAGTTGCAGTCCGTAGATGTGGCTGCTTGTAAACAGTGTTTCGGGGACATATTTTCTCTGAAATTACAAAATCAATTAACAAATGTAATTTTCATCTTTTAATTTTGGCATTTCTTTAGAAAAAAGTAATAATTTATCTTGTGAAATAAATCAAATAATAAAAAATGACCAAGAAATAACAATATTGTTTGTTATATCACAATTTAATATTAAGAGAAGTACACCCCAAGCTTTGAAAATGGGAAGCTTGGGATAAAATCAAGGTTAATAAAAATACAATCAGTCTGACTCTGAGCAAATGACTCACCCTTTTGAGCTTCAGTGTTTTCATCTGTTAAATGGTGAAATAGTACATAACACACAGGTTGGTGTTCAAGGGACCCAACACTTAGGAAGTGGTCAATAAAGGTTAGCTAGTATTTTGTTCTTTATATATTCTTTTCCTAATTGCATGTTTTATTATTTTATTACTATTCATATTAATTAAATTATTACAGGTTAGAAAAAAAGTCTAAATCTCAGATTATTAAAATGCTGTGAAATGGCCTTTTACTATATATCATCCAGATTACAAAACCAATCCACATCTGAATGGCTGCAAACAATGGACAACACTCCTGTATGGTTAGATCAGCAGTTCTCAACCAGGGGCGAGTTTGCCTCCCAGGGGACATTTGACAATGTCTAGAGACACACTGTCTCGGGGAGATGCTACCAGTGTCTAATGAGTAGAGGCCAGGGATGCTGCAAAACATTCTAAAAAGCACAGGATAGGCCCCCACTAATATGAATTATCTGGCCCAAAGGTTCAGGAAAAAAAGACATTGGACAAAGAAGAGTCTTCTCAAGATTAAAGCCTTTATCTCAGATTTAAAAGTACTAATTGATCAAAGTTAACTCTATTTGAGTAAGCAATGTACACCCTAAGTGTTTTAAAACGCAGTAAAACCAAGTACCTGTCACGCTGGAAAGCAAACCTCAAGATGACCAAACGTTTCTGTTAATGTGGTAGAAGATTTCAGGGCCACGGAGACACAGATCCCAACAAGCCGAGACGTGCCCACGGTCCCAGGACGAGACACTCAAAACTTCAAAGAATTTTTGAAGTCAGGTGGCAGGGATTAGTTCCGGGCCAGGAGGTCTGGACAAAGGCTGAGGAAATGCCACCCAGACCACAGGTCACTGAGCCTCCTGGCATCTTGCCCAAATGTGAGCCTGGCTAGAAAAATCATCGCCAACCGAGATATGGAAAACAAGAGAAGTGGCCTGGTGAGAATTAATTGTAGGACAAGAAACAACAAAGGCGGTGAAGAGCAGCAGTCCCTGCACACGAAGTCTCAAGTGTGCACGTGACTTAGAATTTCCACCAAGCTAGGCACACACCCACCTACACCCTGCACACCACCAGGGTCCTTTCTTTGCCAAGACTATTTCCACCTTCTTTCTCGCACCTGAGTGGAATGCCTCTGTCTGGAACAATCTTCCCATCTCACACACTTCAACCTGGCTCCTTATCTTTCACGTGTCATGTTACTTCCTCTAAGAAACCTTCGTCAATGCCTTTCTCCTGTCACCCCAAAGCCAATATACATACAGACCGTACAAAGAAGCATATACAACAGAAGTCAGGAGCACAGCCTCAAAGCCAACCTGCCTAAGCTCAAATGTTGATTCCAAAATGTACACGCTGTGTGGCCTTGGGCAAGTTATTAACCTCTCTGTATATCACGGGATAATTGTAATAATACCTACCTCACTAGACTTTCAAGAGGATCCAACGCATTACTACATTTAAAGTGCCTTGGAACAATGCCTGGCATGTAATAAAACTTTAATAAATGATAGACACTCTTACTAAAAGGCAACCTCCACGAGTGGAGGATATTTGTCGATATTCTTCATTGCTTTATCCTCGGTTCTAGCGCAATGCTTGCCCAATTGCAGGGATTCAATAAATAATTGCTCAATAAACAAATTGTCAGATGCCCCTCTTCTGTACACCCAGAGCACCTTGCCCTTCCACCATGATACATAAACTATACTTTATGATAATTGTTTGTTTAATTATCTCTCTCTAGGCCATAAGTTCTCTGGGGGCAGTGTCTGTGTTGGGCACCACTCTAACTATAGTAACTGGAACACAGTGAGCACCCAACAAAATAGTTCCCAAATGGAATGAAGAAATGAATGAAGGAATGTCTAACTTAACAAATAAATAAAATTGTCAGTAGAGCCAGTAGCATTCATATAAACTCCTTTTTTGTTGTTGTTTCTTGGAAACTTGTCTCTACAAAAGTTTTACTGGAAATGCCTTTGGTTTTACAAAGGATATGAAGAAAATGGGATCTTTTCCACTAGAAACTAATTGGAACCCAACTCTCCCAAGACTTTGCCTCCAGTAATCATATGTGGAAGCAAGAGGCTCCACTTTCATCTTCCTTGTATTCTAGGCCAGAAAGAAGCTGTGTAGGAAGCTATGGAATATTTAAGACCCTGGAATGGCATTTTCACTCTGGTTCATTATGAAATGAGGCAAAGCTGGTGATTTCTTTCACCTATAGTATCAATTTATCTTTGTGTCCTATCTACAGTAGATTTTACTCAAACTCACCCCAAATTTAAAAGCTTCCCTGACTTATAAGCCAGGTTCTATTGCAGTTCCAGTCTTTGGAGCTCTGAGGTCCTACAGCTAGAACTGAAGTTGACTCAAGACTCATCTGAATGAGAATTTTAAGATTCAGTGTAATGCTTTTCCAATACCACAAGGTGGGCAAAATGGAGAAATGGACATAAAAATCCATAATACAATTTCATGTACTTATTAATGGTGGACCACAAATTTGGCTCTAAGCAAGTAACACAATATGAACTTGATGAACAATGAGTCACATTCTCCAGAAGACAAAAACAAACCAATTACTGAGGAAAATCACAACTATTCTTCCTACCAGGTCCAGACAGAAATGTTTCCCCAGAGTCTTCATAACAGATGGGAGTACAGTTTGGACAATCTCCATGGAGGGCAATTTAGCAAGATCTTTCCCCAAAATGGACATATCCTTTGACCCAGCAGTTCCATTTGTAGAACTTAGCTTACCTTATACTCTTATATGTGTGAAGTACTGGGTGTGGAAGACTACCCATGCAGCGTTATTTGTAATAGCAAAAGACTGGAAACAACTAGAATATCCATCATGAGGGGACTAGTGAAATAAAACAAGAATGTCACGAAAGACTATGCAGTTGTTAAGAGGACAGAGGCCACTCTGCATCTACCAAAATGAACTCGTCTCCTCCAAGAAAGACAGCAAAGTAAATACCCAGGAGAAATTAAAACATACGCCCACACAAAAACTTGTGCAGAAATGTTCATAGCAGCATTATTGACAATAGTCAAAAAGTTGAAACAACCCAAATGTCCATCAACTCATGGATAACGGATAAACAAAATGTGGTATGTTTATAGAATGGAATATTATTTGGCCATAAAAAGGAATGAAGTTCTGATACATGCTACAACATGGATGAATCTTGAAAACATTATGCTAAAAGAAGCCACAAAAGATTACATATTGTATGATTCTACTTATATGAAATGTCCAAAAGAGATCCATAGAGACAGAAAGTAGATTTTAGTGGCTTCCAGGGATTGAGGGGAAAAATGAGAGTGACCGCTAATGGGTAGGAGATTTCTTTACGGAATTATGAAAATGTTCTAAACTTGGATTGTGATGATGGTTACACAACCCTGTGAATATGCTAAAAACCACTGAGTTGTACACTTTTAAAAGGTTGAATTCTATGTTACGTGAATTATATCTCAATAAAGCTGTTATAAAAAGAATAAGTATCACCCTTATAGACGTGGGGGAGGGGGCATAAAATTCAAAATAATTATAGAATGCATGGCACATGGTGTGCCAGCAACAAAAACATCATCTTGAGCGTTTACCAATGGCCAGTCACCTGATCACATGATCTTCTTAAATTCTTATGACAGTTCCATGATACTGAACCCACATTCAGTGAGATGGTATAGTCTGGACAGGAATGTGGGTTCTTAAATCAACTACTTCACTAAAGCATTCAGCTTTTAGTCTTATGACTATAGTGTCTCCAGCCTTGAACAGCCAAAGGCCTTCAGGATGCAGCTATTAGGAGGCTAACTGGCAGCTAAGAATTAGCACTTGTGATCAGAATTGTATCTCTGCAATCAGATGTAACACAGATAAGAAAGCCATGAAATCCAAACTGAGTAAACACTCTGCTGTCTGACCCTGTTCAGGGCCCAGCACTGGGTCCTGAGAGAGGATCTGTTCACAGATGCAAAGATGCCTCAACATTCAAGGTCGGGTCCCACGAGACAGTCAACTATCATGTCTGCTATCCCGCTAACCTTGGACTGGTGGGTTACCATGTCTCCCCTTTCATTTTTATTTCTTCTTTAAAATATGCATTTCTTAATTTTTCTTTTACTGTTTATGTCAAAAGTGCTCACTTAAAACAATCAACGACATGGAGTGTATGAAGAAGAAAATGGAAGTCTTCCTTCTCCTCTCCATTCCTAGTGCTGAGGTTGCCACCGCCAGCAGTTCTTGCAAGATGCCTTCCGATCACCATTCTCATCTTATTGGATAGTAACAAAATCCTGGGCATTGTGCCACCCAAGAGACTGTATTTTCTAGGCTTCTAGGTGAAGCCCGGTGACTCACTACTGGACAAGGACATAGAAGAAGTTTTGTGTGTGCTTTCCAGGAAGGCTTCTTAAAATGGGAGGGGACAAGATTATTTTGCCCTTCTGCCTTTCCTTCTTTTTTTGGCCTGTAAGAGACATGATGCATGGAGCTCTGGCAGCCTTCTTGGACCATGAGGTAACCTTTATGTGGGAAGCCACAAACCAGAATGGTTGAGCAGACACATAGAAGAAACGTGGTTTCCTGATGACCATGGAACTACCATACTAAATTTGGCTTCTTTTCCATGAAAAAACTAAGTTTCTACCTTAGTAAGCCACTTTGATTCTGAGTTTTCAGGTATATGCAGCCAAACCTAAATCAAAGAGTGTTACCATTCCATCTTTCTATTTATATGTAAGCGTGTATGTATTGTTCTTTAATAAAGATCACACCAAGTATAATTTTTCACAACTTTCTCCTCTACTTTTCCACTTGAAAACAGATCAAAGGCACCTTTCCACTTGGATATACATAGCCCTAACTCTTTCTTTTTAATGGATGCGTAGCTTTCCATTGGAGACATGTTCCATTGTTATGGATCTTAAAGTTTCAAATTGTTCCCCTGTAACCCTTGGGTACTTTGTTAAATTCTCTTTTTAAATGCTCTCTCTTTCTGAAAAAAAAGTCTATTTCTACTCAATTCTGCCTTCCCATGGCATTGAGTTTTATTTTGTTCTTAGGAAAGCAACTTTGTTTCCCAGATTCCATTTGGGGAACTAACAAAAACCCCTTGGGGGTTAGCATCTCCCATAGCAAGTACTGGAGCATATACCATCTTATAAGACCAACATGAGAGGTCTGCTCTCGGATTTCAATTTTAGCCGTGGATGCCATGACAACATATGGTTCTGTGAAAGGAAGGGAGCTAAGGGCTGTTTCTTGGGAACAACCAGAGAATTGCAGAAGCTTCATGAAATTCTAAGCACAAGAATATACACTTAAATCGGGCCCCAAAATAGCTCAAGCCACAAAATATCTGTTAATTGTCAGGTAACAAAATTTAAAAAACTTCTAAAGCTCCCATACTCAGAGAAAAGGCAAATTCTGAACCACAGATCCTGAATTTTCCCGTTGGAATTAGAATTGAATTTTATAGCTAAGATACATCTCATATATCATTCAAAGACCAAATCCATGTTTTCAGGCATGTTGCTCAAGCTTTCAGTTTTACAGGGAAACATTAACGAAAGAAATTGTCTAGCTTGCCCTTTCTGCTGAAAGTACAATTATTTCAGCAACCTTATCAGACCTACGCAGAAACTGTGACTATTTTGAACCACTTCTTAGTAAACTAAGAGACCAGGCAAACTGCACCTTAACAAACATTTTCTATGATAAATAAAATCTCATTATTTCATAGACATTGCCTGTTTGTGGTAAGCAACTGATTTTGAAATATCTGTACCTCTGAATAAGAAATCGCTCTTGCCTTTCACATTGGTGTTCAGAAAGAAAGAAGAAAAGGTTGCTTTCTGATTAACAGTTCTGCTGTTTTCTCTGGGAGTTCAAACACGGCCATGTGAACGAAGAGATATCTATTATTGGAAGATAGAGTTGCTCTAGGTATTTCTGGAAAATAACACAGTTTAATTTAATTACATGGCTCTAGGAGGCATCCAGTAATTGGACATCCTTTTTTGTGTTCTGAAGGTTTTTTTTTTTTAACCAAATATACTTGGTTTCTGCCAAATACTCACTGGGTTTAAAATCAAACCATGAGTCTGCAGCAAGAAAGTTCAAATCCTAAGGAGACAGTCATTATTTCCAACACTCTTAAAACCCGAGTTGTCAGCCAATACATTTTCTTTCGCTTTCCAGCCAGCACCACTGGTAGCCGGCTCTGGATCAAAGGGAACAAATACATTTCGTTCCTGAATATTCACCATTTAGAAATTCATGAATCCTGGCGCCAGGCTGTCGGTGCCCCAGCTTTGGGGCCTCGCCCTTCACAATGCAGAGAAAGGACACCCCTCAGACGGAGAGTGTTCTTTAAACAGCCTGTCTTTATCCAACATGATCAACAGAAGAAGGAGCGAACTGTCAGGTGGCAATTCTGAAATCTGACCTCAGCAAACCTCAAGGAGAGGAATGCAGAAAACAGTTAAAATATTCTCGGTTTGCTTGTACGCAGGCTCCTGGGCCAGAGATCAGAGAAGAGTGAACTTTAACCAGCAGAAGCAGCCAAATTTAAAGAGTAAAACTTAGTGAGGGAAAGTGGCTCAAG
This sequence comes from Tapirus indicus, assembly GCA_031878705.1. Classification (NCBI taxonomy): domain Eukaryota; kingdom Metazoa; phylum Chordata; class Mammalia; order Perissodactyla; family Tapiridae; genus Tapirus; species Tapirus indicus. The sequence goes on from CM062929.1 coordinate 49,982,406, forward strand.
CAGAAAGGAACGCATGCAGCCTCTGGCTGGGAATTGGCATGAAAAAACATCGCACACTCATGTGCACACATTTGAAACAAAAAAGCGATTTGTTTCTTAGGGTTTGGCCCCAAATCTGCAGGCAAATCTTCAAAACAAATTGAATTACCAACAGGGAAGTGTTAGAAGACCTGAATACAACTTCATACGAACTCCTCTATAATTTCAGTAAAGATTAAAATGATTGCTAAATTATTAGATTTTTATTATTGCCTAAACTATTATAATAATTAAGTTGTAAAAATAGGCAGCACAATTTTTAAGTGGTTTACTTTCAAATGGGTAATAACGGTCAATACTGAATGACAGCCTCAGCTCTGGGCTTCTACATAAACGCAGCCTATTTAATCTCTCAACACAGGTATTATGATCATCGTTTCCCTTTTCTAAGTGAAGAAACTCCCCAAAGGTTAAATAACGGGCTTTGACATCTTGAAATCAGATCTGCATCTAGATTTTTCCATATTCCTTCTCACCTCTCACAAAGGTGTCCCACAATTATTATAAACCCCGAAGAAATAAAATAATAAAAACAAATATATAATGCATTCCCTGCTGTTCGGGGCATTTCAATGAATGTTGTCTCTGACAGCACTATTCCCTGCATAAATACATTCAAAGGATGCACATTTGAAAGTGAAGTAAGAATTTTAATGCTTGAGTCCAAAAGAGAATTCATTTTGGCGCATTTGGTGAAATTCCATTTGTCCCTGTAATATTCCTCTGTACCCCAGAGTCAACCAGATGACTTAATAGAAAGGTTTCCAACCAACTAGGACAGCAGGATGCCACTTTCTTCTGCCCAAGCTCAGGAGTTTGTTAGCCAGGCTCCCACCCTTGGGGAGAACGCTTCCTTCCAGGGCAAGGACAGTCATAATTAGACCCACTATAAATAACCCTGGTGCTCAGAGCAGTGCCACTTGGAATATTTAACCCATGAGCAGAGCAAGAACTTTGCCTGCGCTCTGAGCGGACAGTGACCATTACCCACTCACGAACATCCTCGAATAATGCTCTTCTCCAAAGGGCTGTCCTCTGGCTGAAAACAAATCGCCACCAAGCACCACAAATTAAAAACTACAGAATGACGAACACCCAGCCTTTCCATTCTCTTTTTAAAGTCTGATTTTTAATCTGATATAGATAAATTTCAGCTACAAGCTCAAGAGCATGTTAATGATCTTAATGAAAATTAGTTAAGCGAGATAAAATAAGATAGCAGAGGGGAAATACCAAAACCCCAAGAAATGAGGTGTGTTGTAAATTTGCTTTAAGAGTCACAGAGAGCTGGGTCTGAAACCCCGCCGTCCTTCAACTGTGTGATCTTGGGCAGACAAATTCCCTAACTCCTCTGAATGTCAGTTTTCCTCACTGAATAATGAAGAAATTACAACCAGCACCTTCCTTGTTACTCCACAGCCTGCTTACAGGAGAGAGGGCAGGTCCCGATGGCATACCATGGTCTGTTTCACTGTTAGTCACGATAACTAATACTCCTAAAATCGGATCATTCAAGGAGACTATGTGATCAGAAAAGCAGACTTTGGGGTTTCTGGGAGCTGTAGGGGTTTCAAAGGGCAAGTCCTATTAATTTTCACTGCCTCCTAATGAGGACACTTACCAGCAAATAGCTGCTTATGTTAGCAAGTGGACCAGACTGACATATGAAGACAAAGGGACAAAGGGACAAAAACCCAGAGTTGCATCTTTCCCTGCAGCAAAGCTGCCCTTCACTTCTTCCTGCTCTAGCATTAATGTCACTCCCCATCTCTAGTCCTAGACTTCCTTTCCCAATCTTTTCTCCCCTCTCCCACCACACTACTTTACTCCCCTCAGCCTCTGCCACTTACAAATGGGAGGACACTGATGTTGGGTTAAACCTGGGGGGTGCAGGGGGCTCGGCTGAGAGGTGAGTGAGGTGAGGCACTGCCATCCCCATTTTCACAAGCTTTTAGTCCAGCACAATCTCTCAGGCCTGGAGCACAGCAGACCAGCAGGACTGCGTCTAAATGCTTCAATTCTGCAGCCAGAACAAATTCGGTCCCTGAGGCTGACCTTAAATACGGTTCTTTAATTAGCAGTCGTAACAATTTTTATTGGAGATTTGAAGTTAAGTGCCAGCAAAGAGGCAATGGTTGGTGGCTCCTTTTAGAGTGCTTACCAGGTTTCTGATTTCAGGACCACAATACCTAGCAAATCAAATGTGTGGGAGCTTTCTCCCTCTAGTCAATAGGAAATATCAGCTTTTCTCCTTCTAGCAACCAGTCAATCATTAGAAAACGTTAGAGCATCCATTATGTGCTAGGCACATTTCTTTTACTCTTCTGGGCTTATAAGAGCTGCATTAGTCGAGATACTTTGGCTTCCAAAACATGGAAAACCCATTCAATCTTGCTTATGAAAAGGGGGCTTTACTGGGGCCAGCCCGGTGGCATAGTGGTTAAGTTCGTGCGCTCTGCTTCAGCAGCCCAGGGTTCGCAGGTTCGGATCTGGGGTGCAGGCCTATGCACCGCTCATCCAGCCATGCTGTGGCAGCGTCCACATACAAAATAGAGGAAGATTGGTACAAATGGTAGCTCGGGGCCAATCTTCCCCACCAAAAAAAAAAAAGAGGGGACCTATTTTCAGGAGCCAGGCAAAGCTCAGGGAACTCTCCAAGGGAAAGAAAGAAAACAGTGTCACGAAGGACTAAAACTCAAACTAGAAAGCTCTTCAGCAAACAACTTTGTTCTCTCTCTCTCTTTCTTGGGTTCGAACTCTCCTGGAGCTTGTGTTCACTCATCTCTGCCTCTGTCTGTGTCTTCCTCCATTAACTCTGAATTAATTAATGTTCAATTTAATTCAATTAAGTAACTCGTTCAATAAACATTGATTGAGTGTTTATGGTGCATCAGGCACTATTCTGGGTGCTGAATAAGAGCAATAAAGAAACACTGTCAAAACTAACCTGTTGCTGTGGAGCTTAATTCTAGCAGGTGCAGACAGACAACCAACATTTAAGTACAACATGAAGGAGGCTGGCGGGTGTGCTACAGTAAGAAATACGTATTTCATATTTGTCCCCGCTTCCTGGCACAGAGATCCTAAAACCCTTGGCATTTCCAGAGTGACAGGAAGGAGAGGAGCTTTAGGAGCATCTTCTATTATTCATAACTAGCTCCTTTCAACTATACCTGAATTTATGCTAATGAGGTGACCTTGATGGGCCAGAGGAACCAAGCATGTGATTGGAGGGTTGGACTCTCATTTCTACCCCACCCCCACTCACCCCCTCGAGGAGGGGAGAGAGGCTGGAGATCGAGTTCAATCACCAATGGTCCATGATTTCATCAATCATCCCCACACAATGAATCTTCCACAGAAACCCCCAATCAACAGGGCTCCGGGAGCGTCGGGATTGGTAAACACATCAAGGTGCTGGGAGGGGGCAGATCCAAGAGGGCATGGGAGGCCCACGTAGTCCTCCTCCCCATAGCTTGCCTTATGCATCTCTTCCATTTGGCTCTTCCTGAGCTGTATCTTTTATAATAATCTGGTAAATGCACGTAGTGTTGTCCTGAGTTCTGTGAGCTGTTCCAGCAAATTACCGAACCCGAAGAGGGAGTCATGGAAACCCCAAACTTGTAGTCAGTCAGGCAGAACTGTGGATAGCCCGGGCACCCCATTTGTAGTTCGTGTCTGAAGTAGGGGAACTGTGTGGGATTGAGCCCTTAACTTGTGGGATATGTGCTAACTCCAGGAGTCAGGATCAGAATTGAACTGAGTTGTTGGACACTCAGTTGGTGTTGGAGAACTGATGTGGAAAAAGACACCGTACATTAGGTGTCAGAAGTTGTAGCATAAAGAAGACACGACAGCTGGTGATAGGGACATGAAGCCAGAAAATGGAGGCCAATGAGAGAAGACATGCTACTTCAGAGGTTGCTCATAGAAGGTCCCTCTCACAGGTGTCACTGGACCAGAGAGTCAGATGATGTAAAGGAGCAAGTTGAGCCACATGCAGGGAAAGAGCATTCCAAGTAAAGGGTACGTGCAAAGGCCCTGAGGCAGTGTGTCTACCATAATTAAGAAGAAGCCAAGCAGCCCACAGAGTGAATGAACAAGTGGTAGGAGGGAAAACCAGAGAAGAAGCCAGAGGCATGTTCGTGTGAAACTTCAGAGGTCATGGACGAACTCGGGATTTTACTCTAAGACCTGAGACTTGTAGAATTTTGAGCAGAAGACTGGCAGTATCTAACTTATAGTCTCAAAACTCATCTCAAGCAAAGATGGGCAAGGTTGGAAGGCAGGAAGCAAGTTAGGAAGCTGCTGTAATATTCCAGGTGATAATATATGCAGTTTTGACCTAGAGAGATAATGGTAGGAATCCTAAGAACTATATCCTAGATGTATTTTGGACACAGAGCTAACAGAATTTGCTAAGGGACTGCTAACGAAAAGTGAGAGAAAGAGAGGAATCGAGGATGACTGAAGGTTGATAGCTCAAGCAACTGGAAGGATGGAGTTGCCATTTACTGAGATGGGAGGGACTTATGAAGGGCATATGTGGGGAGTTGGACTAAGACATCTAAGATCTGAGATGCCTTTGGTTCAATCAGCTGGAAGGGAAGGGACCCAATGACATGGGCCTTGTAACAAGAGTCCAAATGTACAGCAGAAGCTGCAGGTCGAGGAGCATCATTGGGTAGGTATGTGCACTCCAGAAGTTAGAAGACACTTGATTTTCAAAGACCAAAATGCTAAGATAATAGAATTCTTTCTCTCGACAATTTGAATGTTGGGTGTTACTAAAAGCCTACAAGTCAGATTTGCCACAGATAGTCTGCAATTTCTGATATATCACATCTCCTTGAAGCCAAAACAAGTATTAATTCAAAGATAAGATCAGACAGTTTGGCTATTTCATAGCATAGAGCCAAATTCACAAATACAGTTATTGAATGCATCATTTACTTTCAAATGAACTCGTATAGCATCATGTTTAAACTACTAATTTCTCTTTCGTAACTGAATCACAAGAGCATGGTGTTATAGACTTAATATTTGTTTAAAATACAAGCTAGTTACTTGAAAAAAATTGAGTGCAAGTCATATTCAAACTTGAAACTTTGACCTAAATTAAAAATTTGTTTCTGCCTTTCAGTGGATATTACAGAAATCTTGTCATTCCCTCATCTTCAATGGTATGGGCACTGATAAATTTTGTGTCTCCATAGAAGAGAACACATAATTTAATCATTTCAGGATTTTAAATGTTAAATACAGTAATAGAAATGGAATAAATAAAGATGATAATTTATAAGTAAAAAAGAAATAGAGCTAATATTAATTAAATATCTAGTACTTACTATGGAACAAATGCTAAACATTTAACATTTATTGTATCTCTCTTAATCTTCATAACATCTGACCTCTTGATAGAAAAGAAGCAGTTCAAATCACTAGAGTACAATAAAAACATTAAATGAGACACAGGACACATTAAAAGTCAGTCGAGTCTACATTGGACTCCTAGATGTGCTAATTCCTACCTAAGTGAACCCGGGCATGTTAACTCCACTAAACCTCAACTTCCTCATTTAAAAAAATGGGATTATAATAGTACCTACCATAGAGGGTCACTGAGAATACTATGAGGTGATGCATGCAGAGTATTCAGCATGGTACCTGGCAAAAAGTAAGGGCTTAATAACTGTGAGACGTTATCATCGACATCATCCCCATCATCACTTTATCATCCCCACCAGCGCCTTCATCATCATCAACCCTAGAGGGGAAAACCTAGCATTATTCCTATTTTACTGATAAGGAAACTAAAGCTCAGGGATTTTAAATAAATTAAATAAGTCACCCCAAGCCACACAGCTTATGAATGTGAAAGCCAGCATTTACACTAGGCATATGGACTTCTTCAAAGACTATATAATTCAAATGCAAGTTGTGTGACACCAGCACACATAGAAGTTAAGCTATTTTGGTATCCTATGTTGCTCAAATCACGATGCTTCCAACTTATTTCAGAACTTAAACCCGTTACGGCATTACTTTGTTTCATGGAATTTCCATACAATGGCATTTGATCCTTGTAAGAATCTATATCTATGTCCATTATTCCAGGTGAAGAAACTAAGGCCAAATTAGCCCAAGTGGGTTAACCAAACAGTAATAAAACCTTGACAAGAGACACAGAAGGTGTGAGAAATCAAATCTGTTAAACTCAATGGTTTAACATTGCACATGGGGTAGGAAGTTATATTTGAATCAAATCAGCTCTGCTAATTCTTTAGAGATTTTGTACAAAGCAACATATATTTTCAAATTCTCAAATAAATAAAACTGAAAGATTATTATAGAACAAAAGATATGAATCCTGGTATATGTTGTATTTAAAAGCGAACGCATGGCTTTCAAGAAACTTGATAATATGAGGAATTTTGAGCCCAGGAGACAGTTTGTAAAGACAGAATTGTTTCGGAGAAAAACCTGTTTTAAATTCAGCGTTACTGAATAAAAGTAAAGACATTAAAGATTTAATTGCTAGTTTAGAAGTGTGTTCCCCCCTACCCTGTAAATTCTTTGAGCGCAGGAACGAAATCTAACTTCTATATTTCCCAGTCTAGCAAAAATCTTGATCTTTAGTACTGTGATATTGTCATATAATAAGAAATATATATTTGGGCTTCATCCCTGTTTCCTAGTACAGAGCTCCTGAAACCCTTGTAATTTCCTAAGTGACAGAGGTGAGAGGAGCACCTTTCGTTATCCACAATAAGCCCCTTTCCACCATACCTGAGTTTATGCTAATGAGGTGAATGCAGGTGGGCCCCAAGATGGCTGCAGGATAAGGGCTGGTTGCCAGAGGAACCAACCATGTGATTAGTGGGTTGAGGGAGGTGAGAGGGGCTGGAGATTGAGTTAATCACCAGCGACCAATGATTTAATCAATCACGCCTACATAATGGAACTTCCACAAAACCCCTAAACAATGAGGTTCGGAAAGCTTCCAGGCTTGTGAATGCATGTGCGTGCTGGGATCGTGGCACACTTCAGCTCCACGGGGACAAAAGCTCCTGGACTCGGGACCCTCTCCCTTCACACCTTTTCATCTGGCTGTTCATTAGTATCCTTTATAATATCCTTTATAATAACCCAGTAATAGAAGTAAAGTATTTCCCTGAGTTCTGTGAGCTGTTTTAACAAATTATCAAACCTGAGGAAGGGGTCATGAGAACCCCCAATTTGTAGCCAAGTCGGATAGAAGTTAGATAACCTTAGAGACCCACTGCTTGCAAATGGCATCTGAAGTGGGGGGCAGTCTTGTGGGTGAGCCCTTAACCTGTGGGGTCTGCACTAAATCCAGGTAGTTAGTGTCAGAACTGACTTGAATTGTAGGACACTAGTTGGTGTCCGAAGAGTTGGAGAATTGTTTGGTGTGAGAAAACCCCACACACATTTGGTGTAAGAAGTGTTCTGTGAGTGGAAACTGGTCATAGTTAGTAGTAAGTGCCTATTAAATAACTGAACGGATGAACGAATGAATGAGTGAATATCGATGGTAATTTTTTCATCACTTACTGCTAGGCTAGATCTTGGGTCAGTGTAGAGCACACATCTGGGCTCAACCCATCTGAGCTGGAGTCCCATCTCTATCCCCCGGAGGGGACTGAGTTTTTGTGAGGATCAAGCTCTCAGCACAGGACGTTAGAAGGGGAAGATATAGGTCAGATGTGACAGCATACTCTACCAGACCCAAGGAAGACAATAAATGTCCCTGAAGCTAGAGTATTTCCAAAGGGTTACATTTAAATGATTTCTTCTCTCACTTATGTCTTTCCATCTGCTGTAAAAGCCTCTTTAAATAAGGCAGAGCTATAGATACATATATACACATGCCGTCTCCTAAGAGGCAATCATTTAAACAACACTGCTCAGTTCTTTTTAGACTGAATTAGAACCCTCATGTGAATAAAATCAACCCCCACATCATATTCAAATTCATGGATTTTTCCTTACAGTAATTAAATATGTATCTGTAGCTGACAATGGGTTCTCCACGTGCATATTTAAATATAGTTCCTCTTCCCTCTAGAATAGGATTACATAATCAGACACATTTCTGCCCGCTTGAGGAATTACATACAAGGAAATGAGAATACGGGAGCTGGCTTCTGAGACGATGTCTATCTTTAGCCTAAGGGTGCATGACACACTGCAAGTGAACACTTTACTATTATACACACCTTTCTTTTTGCTTCCCCTGTCCACTTTAAGAGTCAGAAGTAACTAGAGCTAGAAAGAGGTGGATTGTGTCAGGGATTGCTGTCAGCTAATGCATTACCCAATTACCGCAGCATCACGGAACTGCATAAAAGCATACTCTAGACATCATCTGACAAAACTGGATGATGGCCAGCAATCTGACTTTTCTGTATTACCAGCACACATTTCTGGGTAGCTAGCATCTCCACAGGAGGTACAAAACCCATCACGGCATGCTCTCTTTGGTTAAACCATGCCTCTTTTCACTGGCAACCAATATAAGAAGTTATCTACCTGGTAAATAAATTAACTTTCTGAAATGGGATAAGCAAGAGAGAACACAAGCTCAAAACTCTAAAAATATGCATGTGACGTGACATTAGTAGGATGTTTCCCATGATAAGATCTCCAAGTAAGATTTAGTAATCAATAGCAACAAGATATATTATGGTCGACAACAAATTGTCCCCCCAAAGATGTCCACATCCTACTGCCCAGAACCTGGGAAGATGTTGCCTTACATGGCAAAAGACATTATGCAGACGTGATTAAGCTAAGGATTCTGATATGGGGAAACTGTCCTGGATTATCTGGGTAGGCAGAATGGAATCACATGTGTCCTTATAAGAGACAGGCGAGAGGGCAAAGTCAGAACAAAAAGATGTGACGATGGAAACAGAGACTGGAGTGATGCACTTTGAAGATGAAGGAAGGGCCGTGAGCCAAGGAATGCGGGCCACCTCCAGACGCTGGAGAAGGCAAGGAAACAAGTTTTCCTGAAGCCTCCAGAAGAAACGTAGCCCTGCTGACACCTTGATTGTAGCCCCATAAGGCTCAATTCAGACTTCGGGCCTCCAGAATTGTAAGATAATAAATGTGTGTTTTTTTAAGCCACTAAGTTGGCGATAATTTGTTACAACAGCAATAGGAAAGTCATATAGGTATCATTAATTTTTTTTAAAGGCACACTTTCAGACAAATATTTTTGGAATGATTTTCCATTTTTGAAAACTAAATCCATACATAACTGTCTTTCTAGTTTGGAACACTGAGCCAGAATTATTGTGACTTAACAAAATTCTTTCCAATTCTTAAAAATGTATTTATGTACTTGTTCTTCACTTATTTGTTCAAGTATAACACATTTATTTATGCATTCATTTATTTATTGTTTTACTTGTTCAGCAGTCCTTATTGAAAGCCCATTCTGAGCCAAGGAAATACAGAAATAAAAATTTCAACTCCTACCCTCCAGATGCTCCCAATCTAATGCAGGAGGAACATGTATCAACAATTTCAGTATCATGTCCTAAATAATTTGTTGGAAACATTGATATGATGCAGAGTATAGCAAGGATCTCTCCATGTCAGTATATGTATATTCATTTTATTTCCTTCATTCTGTATTTTTGTTCTATTTAAAACTGTATAAAATTCCATATATGCATAATGAATAGTTTCTTGGCCACTCCTCTATTAATGGAAATATATGTTGCTTTTGACTTTTCACCACTATAAACTATGATGCCACAGTCATCCTATTACATCTCTGCTTACGCACATGTGTTTCCCTCTAGGTAAGTAAATAATACATCTTGTCGAACACCATATAGGATACCATTCACGCAAAAGAACACACATACCCAATAACTCTATTTCTAGGGATCCATATATTTATGCAAATGCCTAGAAATCATCTGAAATTATATTAGGCAAATTGATAAGAATGGTTACCCCTGGTAAGGAATCCAAGGCGAGATGATATTGCCAAGGGACACTGGCCTTGGCATTTATTTGTCATGTTTTAACTTCCTAGAATGAGAGTGTGCTGTGCATTAGTCACATAACTAAAGTTAATAATAAAATATGACAGTGGCATATGTTCCCAAATCAGAATGAGGAGGCATCAGCAGGATAGAAATTGAGGAAAAGTCACCCAGAAAAGAGAAGGATGGATGATCACAGCACAGGGTTTCAAGGTAACACAAGAAAAATCCGGAAGCAAAGATAGAAATGGCTGGACCAGTGATTCATCCAATGAGGACTTTGTTCCCAACAGAGACTCCAAGGAACATTTAGTAGAAGGAACGAGGCCATCGTCTCTCCGAAAAGTTAGAGGGTAGCTGGTGTTCCCTAAAACATGCTGTGCCGGCAGCCTCCTAAAACCATCATGAAGCAAACCAGCCCTCTGGTAAACTAGGACTCCATTTTCCCTTCCCTAAAAAACACTTCTTTCAAGATACAGTACCCTTCTACTTCCAGAAGACTGAAATTTAATAAACTAGGAAGCAATGTTCTAGGGCCATGGTCCTTGCTTGTCTTGTTCATCATATTATCCTGAGGACATGTTCCTGGCTCAGAGATGGCAATAAATATTTTTTAAATGAATCAAGTCTAGGTGTCCTGTATCACACAGTCTGATGGTTCCATTAACTGAAATTGCAATTTCCCTCAGTTTTCTTCTTTACAGGTCAAAGAGGGTTAAAAAAGAGAGAAGAAAGAAACACGATCTGTCCTTGAATATAGAAAGGTGCACTGAGTACTACTGTAAGTTCATAAAACTCCCAGGATCCCCACAGAACTCTGCAAAGTTCAGTGTTCAGCTCTTCCACAAGTTCGTTACAAACCTGGACTGACTCGGTAAAAACAGGTGATGGTACTAACCAGATTTTCATCTTGATCAGTGGTTAATGATTTCCCATTAGGTTAAAAGAAGCAGAATTAAGAAGAAGGGTAAATCAGTTATGAAATCAGTTATAACTAATCCATATCTCAGAGCCTGAAGTCAGGTCCATAGAACACTAAGACTATCTATGCTGTTTGTTATGGACTGAATTGTGTCCCGCCAAAATTTACATGCTGAAGCCCCAACCCCCAATGTGACAATATTTGGAGATAAGTCCTTTAACCTTTAAGATAAGTCCTTAAAGGTTATCCTTTAACTTATCCTTATCAACTAAGGTTAAATGAGGTTATAAGGGTGGGGCCCTAATCTGATAGGACTGGTGTCTTTCTAAGAGGAGGCACAGACACCAGAGATCTCTCTCCCCAGGAGCACAGGAAAGTCCATGCGAGGACACAGTGGGAAGGCAGCTGTCTACAAACAAGGAAGAAATGCTTCACCAGATAGCACACCTTCTGGCACCCAGATCTCAGACTTCTAGCCTCCAGAACTGTAAGAAAGTAAATTTCTGTTGTTTAGGACACCCAGTCTCCAGTATTCTGTTGTGGCACCCCAAGCAGACTAATACACTTGAGAAGGAAAGAAGGAATGGAGGGAGGGAGGGAGGAAGGAGGGGAAGGGAAGGGAAGGGGAAGGGGAAGGAGAAAGGGAGGAAGGGGGGAAGGAAGGAAGGAAGGGAAGGGGAAAGGGGACGGAGGAAGGGAGGAAGGCAGGAAGGAGGGAAGGAAGGAAGGAAGGGCGAGAGAGAACATTTTCATAATTCAACTCCCTACGATGCACTGCACTCAAACTATTCAGCATAAGCAAAAACAAAGTGGAAGACGATTTCCTCGAACTTCCTCGTTGCCTCAGACAGGAACCTAGTGTTACGTGTTCCCTCCAACATCAGTTTTATGGGATCTCGAGCCCCAAAGATACACCTTGTTTTTCATTCACTTCCCGATGAACCTTGTCTCCCATTACTCTTCCCCGGCTGCACTTCTGTAGCAAAGAAAAAAAAACCAAACTTCTCTTACACAGCTGGTGAAGCTGTAGTTACTAGGCAACCCTCGATATATTTTAAAATAACTTGAAATTCTTTGGCAAAAGGAAAGAGAATATTTAAGACCCTGTTACACTTCGAATTTTTAAAACACCTGAACCAAAGTTAGTACAGAAAGAGATCTATTGCCATTTCTGGAATCCTTGGAATTCCTCTTCGTCTGAAAACTGAAGACGTACAACTACGGACTCCTAGAAACTCTTGACATCTTTTGACAAGTGGAAAAGGCAAATTCTCATGCTCAGTACAGGACTGGAATGAGAAGGGCTTTGCAGAATTATTTAGAATAATGAAAGAGGAGGAAAATGTCAAGTTGGCATCTGTCAAGCTGGAAGATGTGACTTCCCCAGAGGAAACTTTTTTCTGCATCTCCAAAAGGAGCCCTGTATTCAAAGCGTGTGTCCATTAACTGGAGCGTTTATGGCATACGAGGGGCAAAAGACTCTCAAGTAATCAGAATCCCAAATCACTGGGGACTTCTCGGTTCTTCCCTTGAATTGCACCCTGCAGTGAACAGCGAATGCAAAAAGTTGGGTGCAACTACTGAATCCCTTCAGAATAAGTAATCACAGCCTCAGAATTCCAGATGGAGGGTCATTCCAAGGTCATCCAAACCATACAAACAAATCCCTCTGATAACCTGTTTTATTTTTTAAAAGCCTTTACCAAACAAGAGTCCACAGCCTTTCTCCTGTTCAATCTAAAACTAAGTCCTAGTATCCAGAAAATTTTTCTCATATTTATTCATAATTATTCCCCTTAAAAATGGACCCACTTTCTTTTTGTATTGTTCTCTAGAAGATAAGGGATAATTAGTCAACATCAACTGTTTAAAATCCCTTCATATATTTGAAAACTATTAATTAGCCAACTCATAGCCCACTTTTCTCCAACTTTAATAATCTCAGTGTCTTTTATCTTCCTTTGAAATTCTTATTCTCCAGCCCTTTTGTGACTCACTTCTGAATTACCTTCAACCTCTCCACAGTTTGTTGAATGTATAAATGAATGAATGATGAGTGGTGGCAAAATGACAGCCTGTAAATAGATACGCAGATTTTTTTTGCCCACAGAGCATTAAAAAAATAATAATAAACCAATATTTTATAATCAAGTTTCACATAAAATCAGATATCCAATTTTGCTTTAAAAATTGGAAGAATTGAGAAAGCTGGATCCCCAAGCTGGATATGCGAAGTGACTGCTTCATTGAGACATAGCAGGTGCTATTTTACCACAATCCCTACCCAGCCTTCTTCACTTACTGATGTTGGCAACTTGCCCCAAGGGCACTTTAGTTTTTGACTCTTTGGAATAACATCTTCAGCAAACATAGATCATTTTTGAGCACCTACTATGTGTCAGTCGTCTAGAATTAATATTTACCAGCCTGGTGATAGAGTGGTCAAGTTTGTGCACTCTGCTTCAGCGGCCCAGGGTTCGTGGGTTCAGATCCTGGGCACGGACCTACACACAGTTAATCAAGCCATGCTGTGGCAGGCGTCCCACATACAAAGTAGAGGAAGATGGGCACAGATGTCAGCCCAGGGCCCATCTTCCTCAGCAAAAAGAGGAGTATTTGCAACAGATGTTAGCTCAGGGCTAATCTTCCTCACCAAAAAAAAAAAAATTTACTGATCATCTACTATCTGTCAATTACCCATTAATTCCTATAATTCTCACTACAGCCCTACTGGCTAGGCATCATCATTATTTCCACTTTTATAGAACCAAGGTTCTATAATCTTGAGGTTAGATAACTCAATTAGAAAGTAAAGTGGCAGAGACGGGATTTGAACATGTTTCTGAAACCAAAGTTGTCAATGATACGGAGGTGAAAAGGACAGATTCATAAGGTCAGTCAGTGGCAGAGAAGTCATGACGAACAATGAAAAGGAGTAGTTGAGTTAATTCCCACTGCTAGCTTATTAGTCCACAGCTAGTTAAGTAGTGGTAAGAGCTGGGATTAGATTTCCCAAAACCTGGAGGCCACTCTTGACCACTGACACTGACTACTTTCAAGATTTGGGACAAAGGAATTTAACTAACTTCTCTGCTCTTCGCTTTGTCAAATGGACTATACAATTTCCATATTTCTCCTGAAATTGAATACTGTTCTGAACACATCCTAGGGACAGAATTTTTGCTTATTTGTCTGTTTAGCTTATTATTTCGTTCAATTTCACCTATGAAGGTAGCGAGCTCATTGTAAAAAGTCAACTTACACCTTCTTAAGAGCAAAAGCTTTGCTACAGAACAGACTCGTGTTCACACTTAACACCTAAAGGACAAGTCACTCATAATTTCTAAGCTTCAGTTTCCTCATTGGCAAAATCCGGATAACGTTGTAAGTATTATTAACAATAGGCTCATAGGAAGGATTGTGGGGTAAGGTAAATGAAATAATGAATTTGGAACAGTGCCTGGAAGACAGCACACACTCAGCTAAAGCTCAGGAAACTACTACTACTATCATTTTACTTATTAGGAATTGCGTTCAGCTGAATATAACAGAAAACCAGTTACTGTGGCTTGTTAGTCCCAAAGCGGCTGCTCAACCTGGGTAACGTCTCCCGGCTACACTCGGAGAAAAGGGCAAGAGACCACTTGCCAGCGGACTCTGCCCCTTATTAAAGAGTTTACCAGAGCCCTATCCGGTGACTGAGCCCAAGCTGAGAAGCTGGGAAATGTAGTTATTTTAGTTGGGTATACCATGACCCCAAACAACCTGGGATCTGTTAGTAAATAAGAAAAAAAGAGCATCAGTTAGATGTCCAGCAGTGTCTATGAAACAAACCTACACCATGGGCTTGTTATAAGGAAGAAACAGTCGATGCAAAACTTCTGAAACACGCCTAGCACTCCACAGATGCTCCCACTTGCTCCTCTGTCCTTCCTGTATCTCTTTACATCCCTGTTCTTACACTTCCCACTGCCAGGTGCTCTTGTGACTGCCTTCTCCAGGACGGTGCACCACTAACTACGCAGTGACTGAGGCCAAAATCTAGCACATATCACTGAAACGGAGTGCATCCTTCATAGCAAATTTCTTTAAAAAAAAAAGAGCGAGTGTATATTTTTTGAAATAGTAAAGCAAAGTGCAGGATTTCAGAATGGAAGAATACTATTAACAATGCCACACTCTCTCACCAAAGCCACTTTTACACCCTCACTGTCTCAAAGGTGAAGACTTAGTGGGCCTATATCTAAAGCATTGGCTGCTGTTACCATTGTTAAATAGTGTATAAATGGCACAATCAATTTCTCAAATTGACCCCCCCAAACGAGGAAATTCACAATCCATATTTTTAACAAACTGTAATTGTCCGGGTCAGTTGGTTCCTTTTGAGTTTCTGCTAATCACCACTAAATGTCATAATGCTCTGAATATAACTAATATATTACAATATTCAAGGGATCAGCAGAAGATATAAAATGTTACATTACAGTTGGCTGTTTTCCCTTGAGGATGGTAAATCTTTTTTTTCCTTGATTCTCTGAATTAACTATATTTTGCAGAAAGTAAAGTTTAAGAGAACAGAGAAGAAAAGTAAGGAAATAGATTTCTGTGGAGGTTGATAGGTGAGTCTACTCATGTATTCAGAAGTCTAGTGGATTTCTACCGTTTGTGTCACTTGGAATCCATTCACTCCCACTGGCAAACAGCACTCCAAATTCCCTCTGTGAAACCATCTCTGCTCTGTTGGTAAGTGTGAGGTAGACCCATCCTCAGGTTCAAGAGAGCAACTTGATTACCTAAGCCAACTCACCTACCCTGTCACCCGAGCCACATGATTGGTTCAATGATGGACATATGACCCAACTCTGGCCAGTGAGAGTAGGGCTCAGAATGTTTCTTCAACTGTTAGGAGAGAGGAAGACTCTCTCTCTCCCACTGCGTAAGAGTATGAAAGGATATGAGTTTTGGAACTGCTGCGGTCATCTTGCAACCTCAAGAAGAGCTTGCCTGAGAAGAATCAGTTCCTGTCAATGTCATCTGGCCTCCTGCGACAAGCCATCCCTCCAGCTAGATGCACTCCTGGGACTTTGAAGCTTATAAGCCAATACCTTCCTTTTAATTGGATTTTCTGCCATTTGCACCATAACTGATAAAAACTCCAGCTATGAACCCTTACCTAGTGTTAGTCAACAGTTGATCAAGACCAAGATAACCCCTGTTCAATTCCTCAGGGAACTATGGATCACCCACCAGCATATTGGAAAACAACTTGTTAAGTTATCAAATACCTGCCACTTTTCTACTCTACTTTCTCTGGCTTCATATTTTGGTAAGGCCAGAGGAAATATTGATTGTGTGAGCATGAGCAAGTTAGACAGGTTACTTCACCTCTTTACACCTAAATGTCCTCATTAGCAAAGCAAAGTCAACAACTAACTCTTACTGAGTACTGTATACCAGACATTACAGTACCCTGCTTAATGCAGCAGTTCTAAATAGTCACTACTATTGTTATCCTCATTTTAAAGATGGGGAACCATAAGCCTCCAGGAGTTAGGCCATTCACACAAGGTTCTATAGCTAGGAAGTGGTCAACACAGCATTCACACCCAGGAAATGTTTGACTTCAGAACAAGCACTCTCATCTTCCAAAGTGATGCCACTTAGCTCACAAGGTCACAGTAAGGCTTCCTGAAAAAGTATATGAAAATGTTTAGCTTAGCACCGAGTACATAGAAAATACCCAATAAATGGTAGCTATTACTGTCGTTGCTGTTGTCGGAGTCTGGTGGCGTTGACTGTCCTCAGACACAAACGCTCTTCTATGTTGTCTTGTTGAGCACCGTGGGCAGACAGCGTTGATCAAGCCAGCCTTGCTGAGCCCTCTGGCTCATTCCCATTCTAACAGGCTGCTCTTTCAACTCCAGAAGCCCAGACGTGAAATCAAGTGGATAAATTTGTAGATAAAATGTGCTTCCAATGTCTGAACAGAGAAAGTAACTCTGGCCCAGCGAGAGCACAAAGCCAGGCTGCCTCCAACCCAGCACAACCCTGGGCAATGTCAGCGAACTCAAGCGAAGCAGGAGGGGGTGGGCTTGCTGGATTCCGGCAGATCAGGAAGAAGGAATGTTCTCTCTCAAACTAGGCCATGGGATTTTGAAAGCCCACATGATATTTCTCTCAACGTTCCAACAATATTGTCCGTTTTTCCAATTAGTCATTATTAGAAAGTGATTTTCTGACTACACATCTCTGGCTGTGGTTTAAAGAGACTAGCAATAAAACACCTTTTAACCATGACCGGAAATTTAACATGAAAGAGCTTGTTCTCTCTTTAATTCTAATATGAAGCTAAAAATCATACAAGTACAAAGTTTAAAACTGGCTGTTTTAAAAATATTATTTCACATACACATTCTTAAGGATTAAGTATAAAGTGTGACTGTTAATTACTGAGCATTTTTACCATAAATACCATAATTACCAAAAATACTGGCTAGAGAAACAGCCCCTCCATGGCCAGGCTGCCTAATGAAGGAGGGGAGAAAAAAACCTACAGCAAAGAAAAATGAATAGCTTCGTTTCTTTCAGCAGCATCATTTCCAGGAAGTTGTGTGTAAACCAACAAAGAATGCAAATAAAAGGAAATGTGAATGGGTATTTTAAAAATTGTCCGTACTCTTGTCCGAAAGCTTCCCAAAGACATATCTACGTCTCAGTATACCTGGGCGATTTTTATTGGATTAGCCCCCAGGTAGCATTTTTCTGCTGCAGCGGTGGAGGTAGGGGTCAGGCTGAGCTGGTGTACAGTCCTGGAATGAAATTTCTCTCTGTGAGCAAAGCTATGGTCTTTATCAGCATGAGTTTTCAACTTACAGAATTTAATTAGAGGAAGTGGAGAGGAGGGAAAGGAGAATATTCTGGGCAATCATGAATGTTCTTGCTTTAAACTCTTTCATTTGCTCTTGCTTTGCACACGTTAAAGACAAATAAGAGCCTAGGACAGTCATTCCCAAAACAAGGTGCAGTGAAGTGAAGGAAAAAACATTAAAACATATTTACTTGTGTGTGGGTCTGGAATAAATAATAAGTTTTACTAAAATATAATACTGTAAGATATGGATTGACAGTAGAGCACATGTATAATGAATGATTAACTATAAAGATTAGAAGTTGCTTTTTTAATTGAATGAATCATGTAATCAAAAAAGTTTAAAGACTATGGTTCTAAAACACTCTCTGTATCTTACAATCCCATCTCAACCCAACACTGCCTGGATAAGGCCTCTTTATGACACATTTCCTCCAAGCTATCCTCGACCTTCAGAAGCTAGACCAGAGGTATCTCCAATGGCTTTCTGCTTCCACGCTTGCCTCTTAACAGTCTGCTCTCTGCACAGCAGCCAGTGACAGTTATCACTTCCTACTTAAACCCTTCCATTGATTCTCAACACACTTAGAATTCATCCACACTCCTCACTATGGACTCTAAATTGCTACAAGATCTGGCCCATGTTGCTCGCCAACCTCATGACTATCCCCTTTGTCCTCCGGGCTCTGGCCCAGATCTGTTCTCAATTACCACAGGAAGCCCAGTCTTGCCCTAGGCTCTTTGCCTAGTTCTGTCTTCTACAAAGAATGGCTTTCCCAACTTCTCTGCATGGCTGGGTCCTTCTTGTCTTAAGGTCTCAGCTTTCCCTGATCACTCAATCTAAAGCAGACCCTAATCACTCGAGGCCTTCTCTTTCTAATATGGCAGCCATCAGCCACATGTAGCTTTCAAGCCCTTGAAATGTGGATAGACCAAAATGAAATTTGCTGTGATAAATAAAATGCCAGATTTTGAAGACTTAGTAGGAAAAAGCATGTCAAATGTCTTATAAATAATTTTTATATTTATTATATGTTAAAATGATAATGTTTTAGATATACACTATTGGATTAAATAAAACATATTATTAAAGTTAATTTCACCTGTTTCATTTTACTTTTTTAATGTGCCTTCTAGAAAATTTAAAATGGCATACATGGCTCACAAGTGCAGCCACATTATATTTCTACTGGACAGTGTAGCTCTAGAACATATTTATTTTAATTTTCCATGTAATTCTTAGCTCGACCTACCATTTTCATTTATTCGCCTTCTGTTTCCCACCCCAGCCCCCCTAGGATCTCCTTGAAGGCGGGGTCTTCATCTGTCTTGTTCACACTATACCATCAATGCCATCCAAGCTCCTGGACATGGTAAATACCCAACAAATATTTGTGAAACAAATAAATGATCTTATAGCACCTTTTATACTGAGCTAATGTTTACTGAGCACTTGGATGCATTATAAAAATAAAGTTGATGTCTCTATTTTCCAGATGAAAACAGGAATATAGAGAAATCAAGTAAGCTGCAAATGACTAATTTCACAGAAACCATGATTAGGACCCAGGCAGAGTCTGTGTGACTCCTCCAAAGCTGCACTGCCCCAGGCCAGTGATCTCACACATAATCTCCGAGTATTTGTCTGTCTCCCCACCAGTACCATGAAGACACGGACGGGAACTCATTCATTGTCGTTTCTCTAGTGCTGACATACAGTACGTATTAAAATGTATACACACACACACACACACACACACACAGAATGAGTCTTCAGTAATAACGTCAATCATGGCAACAACAACAGTTAACATTTATTGACTATTTACTATATGTGGCAGGCATTATTTTAAGCATTTACATTCCCACCTGGATATCTCATAGGCATCTCAAAATTAACATATTTGATACTGAATTCTTAATCTTTGCTCCAAAACCTGCCCTATCTTCCATTTTCCCCCATTTCAGTTAATGGGTAATCTCATTCTTCCAGCTGACCAAGTCAAATCCCTCACTTGAGAAGCAGAGAAACAGAGAGGAGCAGGCAGAGCACAACATCATCTCCATTCACCAGTACATACTCCTTAAACTGTGGGAGGACCAGAAGAAACTGTATGGGAAGAGGCACTAAGAAACACGGAATCTCACAGTGAGAAAGATACTCATTTTGTCATTTCAATCCTTCTGAATGAATCAAGGAGAATGTTCCGGTCAGCTGGTAGCAATGATTTTGAAACCTTTCTAAAATTTGCTATTCTTCCTGTTCAACAAAGAGAAAGCCTCAGGATCAGCACCTTCACTGAGTGATGTGTCAAGTTAGAATTCAATAAAATTGTTGAGTTTTCACTATATTTACTTTTGAGTAATCTTTTTGTGGTAGATTCGTAGTATGTCAGCTCAGTAAGCAGGAAATACTTTTCGAAGAATTGCCTTCCCTGCATAGGTCAGAGTTAGTGTGGACCACAAAATCTGGAGCAGGAAGTGAAGCAGTGGCCATATTGTTTTTACACCTGGGAAGGTCAGTGCAGAGTGCCCTATGGCCACTCAAACACGTTGTCTCAAATCTGCTGGTTCACCGGATGGGCATGGGGCAACACCTGAGCTGCAGCTTCTTCGGCTCCTGCTAGATCCTCCTTCAGCTCCTCAGAAACGTGGGCCAAGTGTCTGTTCAGCTCCTTAATCATGGGCACCATATTCCCATCTTCTCCTTGCAAGATGCCCCCTTGTTGAAGTTGTTGAATTGGTGGCTTTGTGAATCAGAGGCTTCCAGCCCATCCTCATCGGTCCCAGTTTGTCTTTGTTTCCTCCACTTCATTCTGATGTCAGGCTCCAGCATCAGGCACACCTGGACTCCCTAATCCAGCTCCCAAAATTCTGAAAGACCTACCCTGAAAACAAATCCTTCATTAAATATCTCCTAGTGGTTCTGCTTCCTTACGGCACCCCAGATACTACAGCTTCTGTTTACGGAAAATGACATTGGTTTTTTCACCCACGGCTGCTATAAAATTTCAACACAAAGAAAAGCAAATCATTTTAAAGGAAGAATAGTAAGTGAATAACAGTAAAAGCCGTCCACAGCTATGACAAAGATTGTGGAGGGGACATGTGAATGACTGATATTTGGGAAATACTCCATCACTTTTTCACTCTTTTTAAGAGTCAAGGATAAGGCAGCAAAACCCTGAATTAGATCCTACCAATGAACAAGTGCCAAGACCAGATGTACTTTGCGACTTCTCACATTTCACTGGATTGTACTGCTTTTCTGATAGCCCAGTCTTTTAAAAAAAGGCATTTGCATCCATATGTTGAAAATGGCAGTATAACAGAGAATGACACTTTAATTTTTAACTTCATAGTTATACTTGAAATTTTATTTTTTTAAAGTAAAACATTCACATGGCTCAAAATTCAAAATGATTTCAGAGGTATATATTAATTAGCCTGGCTCCTACCTCTCTGTTTTATACCTGAATCTGTCCCTGCCACCTATTTGAAACTTTATTTATTAGTTTCTTATGAAAACACAAGCACACACATACAAATATAAATATATAGTCTTATCCTCCACTTATTACACAAAATACAGTATTCTACACACTGTGGACCAATACTTCCAGGTTATAATTTGAAAAATAGTTTTCAATAGCCATAAAAATTTGCTCCACTTTAAGTTCACATTTCCACTTATTAAGAAAAAAAATCTAAAGGAATGAAACCTATGTACAAAGATGTTCTTTGCAGTGCTATTTGTAACCCCAATAAAAAGTGAGATAATAAACTTAAGAATTCAAAATTAATAGAATATTTAATACAATGGAATACCATGCAGCCAGAAAAAAAGAAGTGAGCCTAATCTTTGAATAATGAAGAAGAGAGATTTTCAAAATTTATTAAGTGACACAAGGTAGGCACAGAATAATATATATATAGTGTATATGTGGGGAAAATGGGGTACACACACATAACATATACGTAATCATATCTGTAATGTATACATGTATTTGTTGATAGGCCTGAAATATAGCTGAAAAAAATACATACAATACCTATATCACTGATTCCTATTTGAGTAACTGTGGGGAGAGGGATGATAGAATTTTTGCTATGTATCCTTTTTTTTTTTTTTTTTTTTTTTGGTAAGGAGGATTAGCCCTGAGCTAACATCTGTGCCCATCTTCCTCTGTTTTATCTGTGGGATGCCTGCCACAGCATGGCTCGACAGTGGTGAGTAGGTCTGCACCCCAGATTAGAACCTGTGAACCCCAGGCCACCAAAGTGGAGCACGCGAACTTAACCAACACACCACTGGGCCAGCCCCGCTATGTATCCTTTCTAACTTTTAATTCTTGAGTTTTGAGCCATGTGAATACCCACAAAACTCTTAAATCAAATAGTATAAAATTGTTACAGTAAGATTAAAATTACTGATTAAATGAATGCATTTATCATTAATATATTTTCCAGTTTATTTTGATTCACGAGTTATCTGTTAGTACCAAGAAGTGAGTCTTGCTCAAAGTCGGTACTCAATAAAAAGGTGCTGAATAAATGAATAAGTGTGTGGAATGCATGGACCCACAAATGAATCTAAGTGCATTAAATATTTTAAACCACAAGAACGATTAGGCCACCAGTCTAATGATTATTAAACAGGTCTCAGTGGCTAAGGTGGTTTCTGACAGCACCATGCACAACCACCAACAGCCAGAGGCACACATTCACTCAGCACAGAACCTACCAAAAAAGAGCACGTCCTCACTTCATTAGCTTTCCCAGCTTCATAGCAGATGTAGAGAGCTTTATCAATGGAGTATAATTCATAAAGGGTATAAGCCACAAAACCAAATTCGATGCCCTCCATTGTCAGCAAGTGTAACAAGTAAACTGCATTCAGAGTATTAACTGAGGAGCTAAAATTTGCTCAAAATTCAGAAACAGATATCATGTCTCCTCTTTGCAGCTTTGGAACAAATGAAACCAAAATATTCATTGAAATCATTTGGCAGCAGTTATTAACGTACTTGACAGGATAGCTCACCATTGCAGTGAGCATATTTAATTTTTCTCTGGTTATAATGAAATTTCTAAATGAGTTAAAGAATTTACAGAAGGTCTAGATTATGGAAGTCACAAAACACTATCTATATCGTCATGCCAAGATCCGAAACATACACTGAGGACTGTAGGTATGACTTTGTTTTATTACTGAGTTTGAGTTCCTGAGCCAAGCCCTATAACCAGTGAATGGATGACTGCAAAACCAATAGTACGCCAGCCTCATGGCGGGCACAATGCCAGATTTCTCATTTTAAAAACTGGTCTTGGTCCCCTCAGACACTGCTGACAATGGTGTAAATTGCTGTGGCCCTTAGGGAAGTTAATTTGCGATGTGTATCGGGGGTCATAAAAATATTCAAATTCTCTAGCATCATAATCACATCCATTGTAAGGGAACAATCCAAAACATGGTCAATGTTATAAGCCTGAGTGTTATTTGCAATTAGGAACAATTTAATTGTTTTAATTATCAAGTAAATTATGTACCTACTCAATGGAGTATCATAGACTTCAAAATTATGGTTTTAAAGATTATGGAACCATTTGGGGAAATGTTTACAGTATAATGCATTTTAAAACATACACAGGATGTGACATTGTAAACATGTAATAACTGCACGTGTGTGAAATGTTAGACATGTAGAGGAAAAATGTAAAGAAATATATTTAAATGATAATTTATAACTAGGGTAATAGGTTTTTATAATTTTATTACAGGAAAATATTGGAAATCCCAGCAAAATAATAACAATAATAAGAGGGAAAATATTTATTGACATCAATATGGTCTTTTCTATTCTCTTTGTGTCCAGTGTTCAAATTTAGTTTACTATATTGAATGAGATGATCTTGGTCATTAAAATTCTTCTAAAGATTCTATTTATGGAAGCTTGCTTTAGTCTATTAGTCTATTTTCATAAAGAATAAATAAACTCGGGGCCGGCCTGGTGGCGCAGCGGTTTAGTCCGCGCTTGGCAGCCCGGGGTTCGCGAGTTCGGATCCCGGGCGCCCCGCCGACGCACTGCCTGTCAGCCATGCCGTGGCGGCGTCCCATATAAAAAAAAAAGTGGAGGAAGATGGGCACGGATGTTAGCCCAGGGCCAGTCTTCCTCAGCAAAAAGAGGAGGATTAGCAACGGATGTTAGCTCAGGGCTGGTCTTCCTCACCAAAAAAAAAAAAAAAAAAAGAATAAATAAACTCACAAATACTCAGACACCCCACCTGCACGCTCCTTCCATTGTTTTTCAAGTCAGTTTCATGACACTCACTTTGGTTTCCTTCAAATCCATTTTTTAGTCATTTTCCTCATTAGCAACTCTTTGAAGTTTCTTATTTTCAGAGAATCAAGTAAATAAAGTAGTACAAGAAAATACGTAAAAGAGGCAATCCTACAGTAGTAATTCAAGGTATTCAGCTAGTCCTGTTACTAATATTAAAATTACAAGGATTGGATATAGGGACCTGCATGAGTATACAAAGCTTAAGCAGACAAAGGCGTGCATCTGAACCCATAGCTCCTCCTGTTACTGGCTGGGCAATCTTGAGTAAATTATGCATCCCCTGTAAGGTCCAACTCTTTCATCTATAAAATGAGGACAATGACAGTACATGGTAAGGGACTGACACTGAATTCAAACTCAGATTTAACCATTATACCATGCTGCCACTTAGTCAAGTAACATGGTTAACCACAGACACAGATGTGAGTGTCTCGTTTGTGTGACCTTGGTAAATTACTTAATCTCTCTGTGTCTTAACTTTACTAATGTACATAGAGGTCCTTTTAAATAGGTCAGAGAGATGATGTAAGTGGTTACCCCCCTTGGTAATCATTCCACTAATATTGGCTCAACAGTAGTATGGTAACTGCCGAGCAGGAGAACATTCCTAGAAGCAGTCTTTGTGGGTGATGCCTGATCCAACACACTGTCTCATCCATACAACATCCTGATGAAACTTCTGGCTCTGTCTGCATCAGTGTTGGTATAATTAGCAGAACTGGCATGCTACAGAAGAGCAAATAACACTTGCAACGTGACAGAGAAAATTAAAAGTGAACAAATTATCGAGGTAAATTGGAATTCCAAATCAGCTTGATTTGCTCTGAAAATGTGACCCAACTTCCTTCTCTGTGCTCAATCTGACCACCGCCTCTCACTCCCGAGGCTCCCATATTTATATTTGAGCATATGAATCCAAATCCCATCTTTCCCTCTTGACAAACTGAAGCTGCAATTGTCCCCTTGATAAACTTAATATGATACTAAAAAGACCGTGTAACCCTCTAATTTATGACAGTGAGAGAGATGTTGCTGAAACCCTGAGCTATCAGTGTTCTTAATTAAAACAACGTTAATAATGATCAGGAAAGGAAAATATATTTCATTCTAATTGTGAGGATGTCTTATGATGTCTTTAACAAAGCCATAATAATTATGCTAAGGTGCAGAAAGTAACGCTGCCTAGCTACCTCTCCTGCAAAGGAAAATATACAGTGAAAGTGACAATGGATGATTTTACATATAAATGAACATGATCTGTTGCTCTCCAAAGTCCCAATAGATACATAAGAGAAAATGTCAGTGATGTTATTGGACGACGTCTTTCAGGACAACACAATATATAAGTATATGCCCTTACACAGAGGACAGATTTTTAATATATATTAAATAAAATGAGTTCACTAAAAAGTCTCATCTCCCAAACACTGTTCTTTGTCTCTGGCCAATTAGGGTAAAAATATTTGTTTTTATTGTACTACAAAAGGTATGAATGTGCATTGTAAAAATAAATAAATAAATAGATAAACAGAAAAATATGAAAGCATAATAATAATAATATGAAAGCACCCACCTCCCCTTAGCTCCATCAGTCTCACTTCTTAGAGGAAAGCAGTTACTTTACGACCGTTACTCCCAAAAACCATCCTTTCTTCCTTTTTCTATCCCCATGCAGAAATATATATGTGCCAAAATTCCTCTTTTTTCTGCCATTTGCTTTTTTTCACAGTTCACAATCTATCAGGACGATTTTCCAGAAGCTATAGCAATGGAGTAAAGGGCAAAACCTGAAGCCTTCAAATTTATTAGTGGGTGATTTTTCACCTTACAACAGACTGCACACCACCTTTCAACCTTTACCAACACCTTAATCACACAATTTTACACCTTCACTACAAGAGTTTGCAAATAGATATTCAAGAGTGAAATAAGGGTGTGTCCTTCAAAGGCAAGACTATTTAAGTTGACATTTTAAATTGACGACAATTTTAGCCTCGGCAGTACACAAAGCAGTTTCTCCACATTTGGGGTTGTGGTGTCCATCCGCTGATTCGTTACGGGCCCACTAAGTTCCTGGTGGCGTGCGTGGCTGAAGAATCCAGGTGAGCAACCAGCCGGGGTCTCCGACTTCAGAATCTGGTTTTCAAAGTAACCTAGAGGCTATGAAATGTGCTACATCAATTATTGTATTTGATCTTCACAATACCCCTATGAGATAGAAACCGTAATTAGTGACACCACTTAACTGAGGAAATAAATTAGGAGAGGTTAAGTAACATGTCTAAAATCACAGTGAGTCAATGGCATAGAAAGATCTGTGTGATGCCTCTGACCAGTTTATGTTCTTAGCCACCAGGCTGTAGACTTTAAAGCCTAAAAATATGATTTCTGAGGGGCCAGAGCCTTGGAAAAATGATGAAATCTCTCTTGTCCTCAGTTTCCTCATCAGTAAAATACAGGGGTCAGAAGAGTTAATATCAGACCTCTTTGCACTCTGAATGTCTATTTATTCTGGCCCTTTTCTCCTTCCTCTGGTTTAAAACTTGAACTGACATTATTCTTTTTATATGTTATCCCTTAAATTTAACATAACCTTCACCTGCATGCTCTCTTGGTCAGAGAATAGTAAGAAATATTTTTTAATAACCCTTATATTATCCTTGTTAGTCATTTCTCCAAATAATATGTCAATGCCTTTCTCAATTTAAACCTTTAGGAGATAAAATGAAAAATTGCTAATTTCTAACTCTATGTGCCTAATGGCCATCTCAAATCATGATTACAAATTTCCTGGAATGCATGACCTTAACTTGCAGGAAGCTGACCCATTCTTTGAGTTAATACTAGAGCAATTAATTCAACAAAAGGATTTTTTCATCTTTGAAATATTCAACTTCATCTATATCTGAAAAAGAAACTTCAAAGTTAAACACCAGTAAAATGTCCAATCTCCTTCACACATACTTTAGCCTGTATCCACCTCTCTCAAATGGATTTAACTTTAGAAATTTATTTCTGGATGATAAAGAACTTTTTCAGTCCCATGTGTAAAACTGTCAATCTCATTAAAAGGTAAACCAGCAGCCTGGGGAAATGTACTTCTTTCCAAATCTTTAATCAATCTCGAAACATCTGCCAGTCAGCATATCTGCTGTAATTCCATTGATTTTACAAATGTTCCCCAGAAATTCGCAATCACCCAATGAAATTGACAGTTATGAAAAAAGATCAAATTGTCTCCTCTTACTGAGTGGGCTACTTGGTGGCCAAATGCCCTGTTGAGGATTAAAGTGGAATCAAATCCATAGACAAAAGCATTTTCCTTCCCTCTGGCTACAACAAGCCATAACCAGAATTCTCCTTCTATGATGGTGTAAACAGGTACTCAGGAAAAAGCACTGTAATCAGGCCTTTCAAGCAAGAAAAGATAAAGTAATATGCATATAAATTTTATTTATTTGGAGCCTTTTTCTCCCAGAGAAAAACATGGTTAATACTAACAATTTACAGAGTCCAGGTAAGGACCAGCAGAAACAAACACTCCTGAGCACTCTCGGCGGCAGTGTACCTGGTACAATCTCTTTGAAGGAAAATTGGCTCTATTTATCAAAATTCTAAATGTACACAACTTTGCAAGAACAGCTTCCTTTTTAGGATTTACCTTAGAAATCTAGTATCATGTGTGCACAAGTGTATGTGCAAGGATGTTCACTTCTTCATTGTTTAAACAGCAAAAAATAGAAATGACCTAAAATGTCCATTATTAGTGTGAACTAATTAAGGAAATTGTGGAACAGTTAAATAAATGAACACTGGGCACCGATAAAATTTTTTGAAAAGTGCTCCGACATAAGTTAAAAGAAAAGGGAGAGGGTATATAACAATATTAAACCAGATGAACCCATATATGCAAAACAAATTATACACAAACAGACAAACACATGCATTTTTACACAGGCCTACGCATAAACATCTCCACACAAATGTACAAGAATCTTCCTAGAATGGTTATGCCTGGGAAGTGAGACAACTCTGGGGTAGGAGGGAAACTTCCTCTTCATTCTATCCTATCTTGAATTGTTTTATTTCTTTACCATGTACATGTAAGGTAGACCAGTTAATTTAAAAAAATTGATATATATAAAAGCCATCTTTTGTTATATGTAGAGTGGATCTTTTTTTGTTCCAGAAATTCAACTCTGTCTTTTGAAATCCAAAGTAAATAATGAATTTTAAAAGTTATCTGTTCCTGTTCTTTGGTCTGACACAAGTCCCCCCCAGCACAGTGGAGTCCAAAATTTTCTCTGCTATTTTCACTCAGGAGGCCAATGGTGGGGCACTGGGGAGAGCAACTTGGGACTGAATAGAATATTCCATGTGCTTGGGCATGCTCTTCACATCCACAATGGCATCCCTGCCCAGAGGTGGACAGGCGGTGAGAGAGGGAGGTCAGACACTGATGTCTCCATCGTGCTGCAATGGAGGCTGAAGTGTGAGAAGTCCAGTGACACACTCTGGTCACAGCAGATGGCCAGCAGCAGGATGCGGTAAAAATCAGGCCCTTCTTATTCCAGCCAGGTTTCTCTCCTCCACATGTTTGGCCAAGGGCTGCAGTTTGGATACCGCAAAAGGACTATAAATAAAAACACACAATAGAATTCCACAAAATGCTCAAATATCTTGGGATTTATGAATATGTGTCCATGTTATATGCTAAGGTTACTCTCTGTTTCATAAGTTAATATGCAAATGTTATTTCAGGGTTTCATTCATTTAGTTAAATGTTTTTTGAGGACCTACTATGTGCTGAGAAACGATTCTCGGCTGCTGAGAATTCAGGCATTAACAAAACAGAAAAATTTCTGGTGCTCAGAGGCAAATAGAAAAGATGAGCAATAAGGAAATGAATCATTTTAAAATTCGTTACAGTTGTAAGGAATGATCCTGAATGAAACACAAAGGGGATGAGATGGAGAATACTTGAGGGAGGCCACCTGCAATTGTATGTATGGTCAACAGTTCTCTGGGGAGGTGACTTTTAAGCTGATAACTGAAGAGCCGGCCATGGAAGAGTGTTACAAATAAACGGAGACATCACGTGCAAAGGATGTGAATGCAAAAGAGCTTGTCTTGTGAAGAAGGGAAAGAAGCTAGAGGGGCTGGAGCTTAGAGAGAAAAGAGAAGAGAGGCTCAGGACGCTGGATTAAGCAAGACCTCGTGGTTCTTAACATCTAGAAACAAATTCAGGAATTGTATCTAGCTATCAGTAAAAGGATTCATATCATCCCTCCTCCCCACTAGACCCACTTGAAGCATCTCACAAGGCTGACCAAGCTAATAAAAATATTGGTTGGGCAACATTTGTCCATATGTATTTATTTGATTCAATGAACATATCTTTTTGCCCAATGTATGTTGATCAAATTTTCAATTTTATACTTTTATTTTTAGAATAAAAGTAACAAACACAGTCACAGTTAACATACAATTAATCATATCTTCTAGGTCAAAGACTTCTATGTAGCATTTCCCAGGCAGATGCTTTTTTAAGAAAGTAAATAACCTTTTATGAGTTTCTAAATTCTTACTTAATAATTGCTTTTTAAGTTGAGTAAATATCACTCAAAAAAAAAAAGACCACAAAATTGAAAAGATTCTAATTATAAAATTGCCAAGAATTCGGTCTCAGGCTTGAGAAAATCTATATACAAATGGGTCCATTTTTCACAATAGATTAGCAAAACCTTGAAAAAGCCCTCAAAGCACACTACTATAAGATGAGAGGCAATGGGCATTCTCCGAGTGCTAGGGAACCTCCCCGTAGGCAACGTTGATAAAATTTTACATGTGCATATGCCTTGGACAGTAAGTCTCACTTCTAGGAATTCATTCACCAGTATGCTCACCACCGGGTGAGACAAGGTGTGATCTGTGGCACTGTTTGTAACAGAAAAAAAAAGAATTACTCAAATGTTCCACAAGAGAGATGCAGCTTGGATTCAAATACAGGCTCTGCCATGCATCAGCTATGGACAAAAACTTAACATATCAGGAACTCTGTCTTATGACCTATAAAATGTACATAAAAACACCTACTTCATGCATATATTTAATAATAAATAAAAGGAAGGAAGGAAAGAAGGAAGAATGAATAAATAAGCAAATAAATATATAAGATATATCCATACACTGGAATCCCATTCAATTACTGAAAAGCATGATATATTACTAAATAAGAAAACCATGGTGCAGAAGAGTGTGTAATTATATATTACACACATGCACACACAGCTGTTTATACATAGACTGTTATGGAAGAAACTATTCACAGTGGTTGCTTCCATGGAAGGGACTAGATGATTCCTGGGGACAAATGTGAAAGGAAATCTTATTGTTCAATGCATAAACTTTGTACCTTTACATTTTGGACCAAGAATACATATTACCTATTCCAAAAATATCAAACAAAATTTTATTTTAAGGAGGTCAATCCAAACCTCCAGCGTTAATTGCTGCATTCCCTGATACTGAATTTGATTACATCCAACACTAATTATGAGAAATTCTAGAATATTCTACCACTCAAGAATAGAATATACAACAAAATCAGATGGGATATATCCACAGTTTTCTATTTGTCCTCTTACATTTGAATATCCCATTCTATTATTCTGACCTGAAGTAAAATCATTCATTTATTCAATCAGCAAGTATTGAGCATTTTCAATGGGCTAGGAGCTGGGGATACAGCAGCGAACAAGACAGCTAAGGTCTTTGGTCTCACAGAACTTAAACATCCTAGTGCGGGGAAAACATAACTTACAAAAAAACCCAACAAATTAAGAAGAAAATATCTGGCACAAAAATAAGAAAATTAATCTTTAAAAAACCCTATGCATACTCTTAAATTAGGGCGATGTTCTAGACAGATGAGAAGAGAAGACTTCAGATGTGCTGGTCAGGGCAGGTCACTCTGAGGCAGGAAGTATAAAGCTAAAATCTGGATACCAAGAGACAGCCAGGCCGGAGAAAAGCAGAGAGACCAGCCACTAATGGAGAAGATACATGCGAACGGACTAAGACGTCTCCAGGGCAAACTCCTGGGAAATGTTCCTTTCAAACCTCACTTCACACCACATTTTACATCTGAATTAATGGATGTTGAAGACTAGACTAGTTTCATAACATCTAGACTTGGGGCCACTGTTGGTGGAATCCAACCCAGGCTCAAAAAGCGGTTCTTTTGCAAATTAGCTAAAATATCTGCATACTGGTAGATGGAAACCTGAAGAAACTGTTCATATGAAGAGTCAATTTTCCTAGAGGATTCAAAGAGGTATGATTTCTTAAAGGTTTTCAAAATACATTTCTTTTATTGAGTTAATGTGTAGTGTGAAGATAATAAAATACATTTTAATTGCTTTCCTAAACAGTGAAACTTGTATTGAGAAAAGGTTTGAACTCAAACAGTGTTTTAATTTAATTTGAGTTAGTCCATTCATAAAACAGGCTAATTTCTCTTCCTATTAACCATTAAAGTACTCAATGCACATACAAATGGAGGGAAGACGAGATAAAGGCTTGGGCAAATTTGAGTCAAGTTTGTGTGGTTTTTTTGGGTGAGAAGTAACATATTACTTACGGAGATATCAGATGGAAGTTTCTTAAGCGATGGTGTTGAAAGTACATGGGATATTTTTTTCTTATGACCCAATTTTTAAGATGTTTGTATAAAATCAAGCCGTATGGCAGCTATAAGTAAAGAAATGTTTACAAAATCTACTTAAAAAGGTAAGTCCAATGGTCCCAAGTGTCCCAAACTTCAGTCATGCAGAGGCTACCATATGGACGTGCACTATTTCTGAGTCCCAGCAGCTACCTCCACAGTTTTGGCCACTTGGTAACTCTTGCACGATGAGTTAATTATCTATTAAGTAATTTCACTTTTTAAATTAATAAGCTTATTTAAAGAGGAAGCTACAGTCTTATCTTAAAAGGAAAACCAGTATCACTTGAAGATAAACATAACATTTAATACAATACAAAGTTAATGGATACGATAAAATTTGAAGACTGTGCACCTAAGTACGGTTCTCTCCCTGTTAAAAGACTTACTCGCCATCAGCTTTTGAGATAAATTGAATAAGAAATAGCATTTTTCTCATTTTATGATTCAGTGCTATTTACTGCCCTAAAATGGTCTCTCAAGATAGATAATTCTCACATGTGGGGAACACTACTGGAGTTAATAGGCAAAAATATTATGGTCAGTGTTTTAATGAAAGATCTGCCATTTTGGCTAATATATTCAAAACTGTATACGTTTTAAGATAGTGTTTCATTAGTGGCTCCTAAATAAGCCCAATGTTATAAAAATGTATCACTAAAGTTAATAGCTAGAGGAAGGTAAAATGCTACCTGTTTTTCATGACCAAAACCATGACTCTTCCGCTGTGGTATGAGTGAATTAATTTCTACTAGTTTATGGTTCTTACAGACAATGAACAATAAATATTATCTCAATCTCTTAACAATAAAAAATAAAAAATCAACAATATAACCATTCATTAAGTTCCTACTATGAGTCAGGCACAGAATTAAGAGTTTGATATACTTATCTTTTATGAGAAGTGTATTATTCTCATTTTACTATATGAGGAAGCTAAATTTCAGAAAGAATAAGCAATTTTCCCAAGGCCACTGAGTTAGTAAGTGGCCAAGTTGAGATCCAAACTAAAGTGTGAGTCCCAAATTTATGCAATTTCCACCATGGAAAAAATAATGCATCAATTCAATTCAAGAAGAAACAGTGTCTCTGCAAGATTTGTAGTAGTTACAGACAATATTATTCTAAAATTCATATTGAAAGGCAAAGGAACTAGAATCGCTAAAACAATTTTGAAAAAGGAGAATAAAGTCAGAGGGATCAGTCTACCTATTTCAAGACTTATTATACAGCTACACCTATAGACATAGACTCATTGCTGCACATATATGGGTATATAAAACAATGAGGACCCAGGAATAGATACAGATAAATATGCTCAATGGAGAAAAGACAGCCTTTTCAACAAATGGTGCTGGAGCAATTGGACATCCATAGGCAAAGAATGAACCTAGACCTAAAATGCACACATTATACAAAAATTAACTCAAAATGTAAAAGGTAAAACTATAAAATGTTGAGAAAAAACATGGGAAAAAAATATTTGGTATCTTGGGCTGGGCAAAACATCAGTACTGAAAGCATGACCCACAAAAGGAAAAACTTGATAAATTGGACATTATCAAAATTAAAAACTTTTGCTCTGTGAAAGACCCTGTTAAGAGGATGGAAAAGATAAACTACACAGAGAGAAAATATTTGCAAACCACATGTCTGAGAAGGATTAATATTTAGACTATATAAAGAATTCTCAAAACTCAACCGTTAAAAAGCAAACAATCCTCCAGCAATACCACTCTTGGGCATCTACCCAATGGACGTGAAATCAACCATCACAAGAGGCGTATGCACCCCTATGTTCATTGCAGCATTATTCACTATAGCCAAGAAGTGGAAGCAACCCAAGTGTCCCTCAACTGATGATTGGTTAAAGAAGATGTGGTATATACATACAATGGAATACTACTCAGCCATAAGAAAAGACACAATTGTCCCATTTGCAACAACATGGAAGGACCTAGAGGGTATTATGTTAAGTGAAATAAGCCAGAGAGAGAAGGACAGACACTGCATGAACTCACTCATATATGGAATATAAGTGAACACACGGACAGAGAGAACTGATTGGTGGTTACCAAGGGGAAGGGGGGTGGGGGGGCACAAGGGGTGAAGGGTTACATCCACAAGGTGACGGACAAACAAAAATGTACAACTAAAACCCCACAGTGTTATAAACTAAGACATCAATAAAAAAAAAAATGGAAAGAAAAAAAAAGCAAACAATCCACTTGGAAAACGGGCAAAAGACATGAACAGGCATTTTACCAAAATGTATGTACCGATGACAAACAAGCGCATAAAGAGCACACAAGCTCAACATGTCTCTCCATTAGGAAAATGCAAATTAAAACCACAACGAGATATCAATACATACATCAGAATGGCTAAAATAAAAAATAGGGACAACACCAAAAACTAGTGACAACATCAAATTCTGACAAGGATGCAGAGAAACTGCATCACTCATCCTGCTAGGTAAAATGGTACAACCACTGTGAAAAAGTTCGGCAGTTTCTTAAAAAATTAAAGATGCAACTACCATACAACCCAGCAACTGCACTCCTGGGCACTGATGTAGAGGTATGAAAACTTATGTTCACATGAAAACTTGAACACAAACGTGTATATCAGCTTTATCATAACAGCCCCAAACTGGAAACAATCCAGAAGCCCCTCAACAGGTGAATGGCTAAACAAACTATGGTACATTCTTGAAAGGATAAAATTATGGAAATGGAAAACAGATGAGTGGTTGTCAGGGCTTCAGCAGGAGGAGCAGCTATAAAAGGTCAACACAAGGGACCCCTGTGATGAGGGAATGTTCTGCATCTCGACTGTACCAATGTCAATATACTGGTTGTGATACCGTACTATAGATTTGCAAGATGTTACCACTGGGAGAAACTAGGTAAAGGTCATGGGATATCTCTCTGTATTATTTCTTACAACTGCATGTGAACCTACAATTATCAAAAAATAAAATATTTAATTTGAAAAAAATGAGACAGTGGTTCTTAACCTTTTGGAAGTTGTAGAGGGTGGGAGGTGAGAGAGCCTGGGGCAGGAAGGTCCAGATTTCTGTAAGAATCTGATAAAACTATGAAGCATCATCACCTGAGAAAAGCACAGCATCCTATCCCTGGAAGCCTGGTTAAGGACTCCCCTCAAGAATATAATCCACACAGCTAACATTTATATTCGCTGGGATCTAGCGCATAAACAGAGGCTTCGAACACTAGTAAAATAAAGACAGCCCCCAACTGTTCCACAAAAATCAGCTTCCAGATACTTATCCAAAATTCAGCCATCTGCATTCTAGAAAGAAGCTATTTTAATTTCAACATTCACATACATCTGTAGCATTTCTAAACTCACAATTTTATTTCAATTTTCACAGAAACAGGGTTGCAGGAGGGAGGCATATTAATCTCTTTCTGGCTTAAAATCTCCAAAGGTTTTATTTCCACCCGACTGGAGTCATATTCCTAGAATAAGAGGAAAATCAAATTTTTGCCCTTCCTCATTTCACAAAAATGGAACAGAGCGAGAACTGCAGACATCTTTTCACTTCAACATGTGACCTGTAACTCAGACTAATTCACCCTTAACTATAGTAATACACAAAATGTTAAAAATACTATAAATATAGTAATATATAGTACTGTATAGTAATATATAGAATGTATTGATCTGTATTAATCCTAACACAAGTCCAAAAATAGACTGTCAATTCCCTGAGGATGTTGACTGAACCTGTCTTATTCAAAGTGGTTTACCTTGAGCTTTTAACACTAGTTAGGCACTCAACTCAATAAATATTTGAAGAATAATAAAATAAATAAAAGCAAATATATCCCAAACGAAAACTAAATTCTTAAAATACCGAAGATAATGATTCCCACAAAAATTACAACACTGTTTGAAAAATAAATATTTCTGGTCATCTAATGAATATGATAAAAAAAATACATTGGCAGATGTAGGGAAAATCATCACATCGGTAATTTGGTTTATGTCTACACAAAGTCAATAAATTGACCATTCCATGCTTAAATTAGTTTTGGGGATGATGATTAAAGGCTGACTTTATGCATAATTAATCGTATCATCCACACAGCCCATCGAATGAAGACGACGAAAATACCAGCTGGAAAGCACTTCTGACATGGAAACCTGTGAAGATGATTCACATGGGGCCGATATTCTGAGGGGTCGACTCAGGCCTGTGTAGTCTATCTGACCATAAATTTCACTACAGGCAAAGTTATCCCCAAAGTCTCTTTCTCTTGAAGAAGAAAAAGAGCACTTCATCCAGTACTTCCTGAATGTTTGTGTGTGTTTGTGTGCATGCATGTGTACATATACTTACGTACTGATAGTTTATGATGAATTTATTCTATTTCTATGATTGTGACATTATGAATGTAACTTTGTTTTGGGACCATAAAAAATGCACAGATTCATGATCATCTATAAATCCAAAAACCCTAAAGGAAATACCAAAGCCTCTTTGGCATCCTGGGTCAGGTGAAACAGAGAAACAAAGGGGTGAGGAAAGATTTCTGCCTAAAATCTGGCCCTGAACTAGCCAATTTTTCAAATCCATTCTCTGCCACCCAAGAGAAAGACCCTCAAATTAACAGAAATACCTCCTCGTCTGATGAGCTCACTCCAACCACAGTTACGTGGTGATGATCTTTCTGTCCTTGATATCTTTGTCACTTATTCAGGGATCATGAAAAATCTTACAAAGGCAAACATCCCTTCGATACCCAGCATCAGTGCCAAGCAATACTTGTGCTTGTACATTAATTATTTCATGGATATTAAAGTTGTTTTCCTAACTAAACAGCAAGTTGTTTGGATGAAAGCTATTTCAGTAGAAACAGTAAAAATAATGACCATCTAAGCGTCATCGTCCTTTAACAGCACCAGCAGTGTAAGTGGGAGCAGTAATAAACATTAATTGGGTTTCCACTGTGTCAAGCATTGTGTTACATCCTTTATAAGGATCATCTACCAGGTGGATATTATGAGTTTCCCTATTTTTATAGAAGACTGAGGCTTATAAATGTTAAACAACTCACGAAAATTCACATAACCGATTGCTGAATTGGGATTTTAACACAGTCTCATGTCAGAGCCTATGCTCTTAAGCCAGTACACAATGATGGACTCCTTCATTCATTTAACAAATCTTCAAGTGCCCGTTTCATGCTGAGCACTGTTCCAGGCACTGGGATTCAGATATAATTAAAAGATAGAGAAGTCCCAGCCGTCATGGGGATACAGGCAATCAACAAGTAAAATATACAGACCAACCGTGAGGGGGTGATAAGTCTAGAGAGAAACAAGGAACAGATACAGGGGGAGGGACAGCGAAGAAGTAAAATGAGTTGTCTAGAATACCTCACTGAGAAGGTGGCATTTGAGGAAAGGCTGAAAGAGCTGAAGGAGCCAGCCAGGAGGAGGTACCTGAGGGAACAGCATTCCAAGCAGAGGGAACAGCGAGAGAAAAGGTTCTGAGTCAGCAAAGTCAACTTGTTGTAAGGCTTTTTACTCTGAATTGCATGCAGAGGCCTTGGTGGTTGAAGCAGCCAGAGAGACAAATTAGGAGGTTATGACAATATTTCAGGGAGGAGATGATGGGGGCTTGGACTAGGGTAGTGGTGGCGGATAGTATGAGAGACAGTCGGATTCTAGATATGTTTCAAAGATAGAGCCCACAAGATCTCCTGCTGGACTGGCTGTGGGAGTGAGAGATAAGAGAAGGAGAGAGAAACGAGACTGAGGTTTGACTGTTTGCTGCTTGACTGATTGATTGATTGATTGATTTGTACCAGGGCAACTAAAATGTTGGGACCTCTCGTGGCTAAGATGCAGACTCCAGAAGAAGCAGGTTTGGATGAAACAATCAAGGGTTTGGATGCATTAAGTCTGAGACTGTTAGATGCCCAGGTGGAGATGTGGGCTACACAGAAGAAGAGGTCCTTCGTAGACAAGAGCACAGAGAAGTTTCTTAAAGACAAGTAATTGAGGGATTTCATGAGATAAAGAGAATAGGTCTGAGTTTAAACTCGGAGGCTTGCATCATGGCCAAGCCACAGCAATTATTCATTGGGACATTCTCACCATTGCAAAGGAAGAAACCAAGTGAGGACACTTACATGACGCCATCTAAGCCACACTCAGTCAGGTTAACGATGTGCAAATCCCCTGATTCACCAATCATCTAAGAATAAATTTTTAGTGCCTTTTCTGGATTACCCAAATGCTTATAGACAGCTTCCCCCTGTCTGCCCCCCAAATAGCAACAGTGACATTCCTAAACAAATACTGGACCCAGCGCACAGCTTGAGACCTCCATGAACCAATGGAGATTAAGCTGGAGAATGAAGATGTGAAGATACAAAAACTTTCGAGTTAAATGAGTTGGATTTCATTGAGCTTTTTGATGTTTAAAAAAAAAGTAAGTCAATACATATTTGATTGCTTAATCATTTAAACTATTTAGGATCTCAACTAAACGTGACCACTTATCCACCACCCATTTGAACGGGGATGGTCTTAAAATGTTTCCTGTCCCTCTGAAAAGTCACTTAAATATATATTACTTGTAAAAGCTTCATCCAATGAAAACACCTACAGCTTCATAAACATTTATGCCTTTGGACACTTCTAGATATAAAGATAAAGAAGTCAGTAATCACTATATCTTTCTACCAATCCTAACTAACCTTTGATTACACTAAAGAAATTATACAGTCAGAATCAATACTGTATGCCTGCACTACATTTTCACAGGTATTATCTTATTTAATGTTCTAACATCATTAAATAGTGTTCATTGTACAGATAAGAAAACTGAGGCCAAAAGCGGTCAAGGGTCATAGAGCTAATGAGTAATAGAAGCAGAATCTCTTTTCTTCTCTCTTTCCAAATCTGAGGGAGCATTCCTTGGCACAACAGCTGCTCACCACGAAATGCTGTTTTCTTGTTTAATTATAAACCCTCTCAAACACGGTTCTAATCCACAGACATTTGTCTGGATTCCACTAATAAAACCACTATGTCATACTGGTTCCTAAAGAGGTTTATGAGCTGCAAAGTCACACTTTCACCCTGTAGTTCAATGCATATTCAACAAACACTTACCCAGTGCCCACTCTGTACCAGAGGTAACGTCCCAGCACTCCACGTTGCATGCTGTTCTAGGCTATATGCAGCCTAGATTAATACCACTAACCTTTCTTACTGTGGACAGAGGGTTCCTATATCATTTCCCTGAAGCATCCTTCACCATTGCTTGCAGCCTACACTAAAACTTTAGTTTGCACTGTTTCCGACACCTATGTAATCAGCCTCCTCAGTTTATATAAATAAATTATATCATAAGAACACTTTTTAAAAATTGATGATAAAAACCAATGTTAACAAATAAGACCAGATTTCTTTGATTATATTTTTGACCTTTCCTTTCCATGAGCAATAACCATCATTCCATAGATATTCTAAAATCTATTTGAGTGTTAACACAAACAAAATGAATAAATCCTGAGAAAGTCTACTGTTTGCTGGCTTTCAAAATACCCTAAGATAGAAAATGAATGCAAACTAAACTATATTTATTTTCATTCTGCTTCAAATATCTGTCCATAAACATTGGCACACAGATAGGACTATATTGTGTCAGTTGTAATAATATAGAAAAATAATCTCAATTGCCATAAACTAGAAAGTTATGGTAACTAGTTTTTCAAATAAATCACCATGTGTGACAATTTGGCATAAACTCTGATCCTTACGAATAATTCACATTTTGTGCATTAATAATGCATGTCCTCTTCCTATTGGAATGCTTCCTAACACAGAATGGATGTCTCCTATCAATTTCCTCAATTTACATGATGGAGTAAATCTAAAATTAGAATGGTGTTTTTCATGCTCCCTTTAAAATCATAATACTCGGCTGGCCCTTGAGGTTATCAAAAATATAAAGTTCCTATTATTTCTTATCCTTTGCATGAGATCACTCAGTTAAGTACCTCAATAATAACTGCTCCTGCTGGTGAGAATATTTACACAGCAGAAGAGAAAATCAAGAAAACTTAGGCAGGGTTGATAGGAACTGGTTAGTTCCATTACATTTCTAATTATATATTTATAGATTCACAATCACACGGGACATAATTGCTAAAACATGGTAACCAGCAGGGAAAAAAAGAAAGAAAGCAAAAGACCAAAACAAATCAGGCAAGAGTTTTTAATAATTACAGATGTTTCCATCACCAGGTTTTCCTGCCTGTGAAATTTTCTTTCAGTTTTCAGTAAAATCATCTGGCACATAAAAATGTCCAAAGACCAAATAAGAGAAAGGTGCCAACGACATATTTGTAGAGAAAGACATTCAGCTTATCATTATCATCCCAGTGGGGCTATTGCACATCATTACTGACATTATTATTTCAGACATTACTAAAGTAACATCATTACTGACATTATTATTATTTCAGACATTACCAAAGTAAACTTTCCTCCCCCCAATGCCCACGTCCAAAGGCACACAATACACAAAAACAGCAACAACAGTTGACACAAGGCAAAGAAAAATGATAGTTTGAAATTTAAAAAAAAATCATTCCCTTATCCTCCCCCTCCCTCAAGAATTCCTTTACCGTCACTCAAGCCCAAACAGAAGCAGACCGAGTTCCCCTTAAGTCCCATCAATGAAGAGCCACAGGGAAAAGGGCAAAAGAGAGGGAGTTTTTAAGAGAGGAGCCACGCCTGTGCCAACATCAGTCCCCTACTAGTACCCTCAGATTCATTCTTTCTTTCTTCCAGTACATATTTAGGGAGCACTCGCTCTGTGCCAGGTATTATGTTCCACCCTAAATAATCTGCCAGTGGGTTTCCAGTGTGTATTCCAGCAACAGAACTCCACCACCCGGGCTAAGGATTCGGGTATCTACCCTAAGCTGGCCTGGCTAGAGGCCAGCCCACGCCGCCTTTGCCAACACCTGGGACAAGGTGGGTCACTGTCCAGCATCCGGAGTCCGAAGAGACCTTTCTTTTGGCAGAAACCTCTCCCTGGGGTCAGAGGGACACTGACCTTGTTCACACCCAGGGCGTCTGCCCTCATTCTTAGCCAGCCGATCCATCCCCTGGAAAAGTTAAGTTGGCGGGGAGTGGGAAGAGGGGCACCGGGGGCATCCGGCAAGCTCAGCACCCCCGCCCGGGCTTCTCGGCTCTAACTCCCATGGCTACCGAGAAATATTTATTGCCAGTAGTCGGGCTCCAGTGGCTATTGAAGCCGAACACGCGGCCACCATCAGAAAGCCAAGTCATCCGAGAGATAAAGATAGATCCATTACATACCTAGACCTGGCCTTCCAGGGGCAGCCCCAGCAGATGTGGATTTCGGCTGAGAAAGCCACCGCGCAATTCCCCAGCGCGCTGCCGGGGAATCTCCTTCCAGCCTCCAGGGATGCTGGCTGAGGATAAAGACGACTGAACCCGCGAACAGAAGAAAAGGATCGATACTCACCCCTAGGCGTCTGCTCCGGATCCTCACGTACCCTTGCTTCACTATGTCATTAAAATTGGAAGCCATCCCAGACAGTCGGTGACCCCCTCACCCAAGCGCGCGCACCCTAAGTGGCTCTGGGGAGGGTTGAGGGCAGGGTCAAGAGAGACGTGGGGTGGGGGGAGAAAGTTGAAGAGGTGAAGCTGCTTCGGCTGCAGCTCGGCGCGGCTCTAGAAGGCGCACATCACTTTCTCTGTCCCCCAAACCCCGAAAGTGGGCGGCCGGCTTGCAGCCACTCTGGGGGAGCGCAGAAGCGCGGCGCGGCGAGGCTGGAGCGCCGGCGTCAGCTGACTCATCAGCCAGCCTGCCAGGAGGAGGAGCGGCGGCTGCTCAGGGCTCCAGCCCTGCCTCTTCCCGGGGCCCAGGAGGAGGAGGAGGAGGAGGAGGAGGAGGAGGAAGAAGAAGGGGGGCGAGGAGGAGGAGCCACGCGGGTCCCAGCGCCCGGCTGCGGCCACCCGCAGGCAGACACCCTTGAAGGCGCGCACACCCCGCCCCTCCTCTCCCGCCCACCTCGCAGGACCCGCATCCCCTTCCGATCCCTCCCCTCCTCCCGGGACCGCGAGCTAGCCCCAGCCGCCCCCGCACCTCGCCGACAGCCTGCGGAGATAATGCTCCCTCGCTTCTTGCTCCGGTGGCTTATTTTAGGAGGAGAGGAAATTTCACTTTTCCCGGCCGCCGCCTGCCCCGCCTCTGCTTTCAGCCCCATCTCTTCCCTAAGAAGGGCTGGTTTTTACCTCTGTTGTGTGTGTCTGGGGAGGTGGTGTTGCCATGGTTTGCTTTGACCTTGGCATATGTGGGGAGGGATATCGCCATGGCTTAAAGCTACGTGCTTCCTAGGGTTTCCTTGGCGTCCTGCACCCAGCCCTCGGTGATATCATTTGCCACATTTTCCTTGTTTGAGCCTGTCTTTGCCGCCCGGATATAAGTTTCCCAGGGCTAACACTTGGCCTCATTAATACGTGTACCCCCGAAGCCCGGCCCAGAGCAGGTGCTGGATAAATCTATAGTGCCAGGCACAGCTCTAAACCCGCTACATGGATTAATTCATTTA